>JANUYF010000002.1:393414212-395980879 GCA_026167975.1 Phrynosoma blainvillii | reverse complement strand
AAACAAAAGAGGAAATCAAACTGGAGGTAAAGATTGAAATGAAAGAGGTAAAAAATGCACTTGATAAAATCACTAAGGATATGGTAAAGATAATTTAAAAAGCTGAAGTCCTGGAAAGTTGTTGGTGTGTGGATGATGAGTGTTGTAGTGATGCCATTTGGCACCCAGCAGAGTCTGCAGGACAAGCTGGCTGCTGTGATCCACAGCCACTGTGTAGATTTGCCATCAACTGGCTCAGCTTCCCTTCTCCAGCATCCTGTCTTCCTCAGTCAAGAAGACACATTGTAAAGTCTAAAAGCATAGCTTTATTAATGCATATAAAAAGTAAAAATAAGATATCTAAGTAAAATCCATTGTGATGAACTTGTCTAGTTCAGCCATATAAGATTACATCTTTAACAATCCCAAAAGCATTAGGATCCAACTTGTTGCAGTTAAAACCACTGCATCCAACCACACACGCTCACATCTTGAACAATAAACAATTCTTAGACAAAGGATTTTCTAAGCCCATCCCATATTCCACCTTCTAGGTGTTAACTTTATGTTAATTGGATAATGACAGTATGATGTATGTTAACCCAGCCTCTTGTTGTCCATCATCCACCACGTGAGTAACTTTCTCAAGCCTAACGATGTTTAATATTTGATATCTCTTTGTTATCCATAACAAAGTCTGGTTCCATTAGTTCTACCTCTGGGAAAATACATTGTTGATGTCTCTATTACCACCTGGCGTTGATTCACCCTGTTTCTCTAAATATTGTTTGTGCCTTGTCCAGAAACTGTTCTCAAGTAGAAAATTACAAACGCACACACATCTTTACATTTCACCTTTGACTATATATCCCATTCATATCCTAACAAAAGTAACTTAAACAAAACTAGAAAAAACTATAAAAGAAAGGGATGAAGACCGAGAAACACTGATCAAACTGGAAACTAAAGTAAGACAAAACTGTGTGAAACTGAGGGGAATACCAGAACATGAAAATGAAAATCTTCATAAATTTCTTATACCGATTTTGGCACATTATATTGATGAACCTGCAGAACAATTTCCGTGAAAGACAGATACTATGTGCAGACTTAACTCAAAAATAGTGAGAAAAGAGGACTTCCGAGAGACATAGTGATATACTGTCTGAGAAAGCAAACTAGAGACCTAATAATACAACAAAGTTTTAAGAAAGAGTTAATAATTGAAGGAAAAACAATTCAAATTTTCAAGGACATTCTCGCGAGGGTGCTGAGGTCAAGGAGAGACTATAGTTTTTATCAGATCAATTGAAAGTTTATGGAATCTCTTTTCGATGGGAGGAAGTGGAAGGTCTAACCTTGACATGGAGACAAAATATATATATATATAATTGAACTCTGTAGATCAGGGGTAGGCAACCTAAGGCCCGGGGGCCGGATGCGGCCCCCTGAGGCCTTTGGACTGGCCCCAGGCTGGTCCTGCCACCGCCGCCTCTGCCCACCATGATGATATTGATTATTGTTGTTATTTCTTGTTCTTGGGGTTTTCCTGGCAAAATCTCCACAGGGGGTTTGCCATGGCTTTTCTGGGGCTGAGAGTGTACATGCATATTTTTTATTTTATTTTTTTAATTTTTAATTTTTAATTTTAATTTATTTATTTATTTATTTATTTTTGGTGCTCCGGCCCCCCAATTGTCTGAGGGACAGCAACCCGGCCCCAGGCTCAAAAAGGTTGCCTACCCCTGCTGTAGATAGAGCAAAAGAGCAATAGGAAAGAAATTGAAAGATACAGAGAGCAAAGTGCTACTGATATTAGATATGGAAAAAGAACAATGACTACAAGATCACAAGAATGAAACTTAAAAAGAGAAAGAAAAAGAAGAAGATACTGGAGGTACAGAGGAAGAAGAGGAAGAAGAAAGAATGGATCTATGATTGGGTCACATTGAAAAATACTAGATTATTAAGTCTTGAAGGATTTGACTTCCAATTTGGCTTTCATGGTTACCTATTTTATGGAAAGGATGTGGTAGATAGTAACTTTAAGAACCATTATCTATGCAAGGCCCTATTTAGTGTCTGGAAAAAACATAAGAAGAACTGGTGTTCTAAGATTCCACTTTGGGCATCCCCCGTAGAGGCTTGCCTGAAAAAAGAAATTTATGGTCACGATAGTTGGTTTAGATATACAGATTTAATAGAATTTGATAATGAGAAAAATATTAAAGGCATGAAACTTCAACGAGATCTGATGGAATCTGGTTTAAAAATGAACTGGTTTATGTATAGGCAGCTATATGAAAGATTTAAAATGGATATAAAAATTGTTGGAATAGGTCCGAGCTGTATGGAATTTGAGAAGATAATTAAGTCAGCTCCAAAAAAACAAATTACAAAATTTTATAACTTAATTAGAAAAGGGGAATTGGAGGAGGAGACAATAAAGGAATATATGGTTAAATGGGCCGTAGACTTGAATCAGAAGATACAACTTGATCAGTGGGAGAAATTGTGGAAAGATATTATTCAATTTACATCAAATATTGAAATTAGAGAGAATTGTTATAAATCTGTCTTTAGATGGTATCTGACCCCTCTTAGACTATCTAAAATGAGTAAGAGTATAAAACCAAGATGCTGGAAATGTGGTTCAGACCATGGTAGTTACTTGCATATTTGGTGGAGATGCCCATTGGTGAAAAAATTTTGGAATATGATCCATCGTGAAATTATTAAAATCTTCAAAATACAAGATCGAATTGATCCTAAACTATATCTTTTAAACATTGCAGAAGATAAGAAGATGAAACTAAAGGAAAGAAGAGTCTTATTTTTGGCAATTGTAACTGCTAGAATAGTGTTTGCTAGATATTGGAAACAGGAAGATATCCCCTCACTTACAGAGTGGAAACTAAAGATAATGGATATCTGGGAAATGGATAAACTATCTTGTTTGATTAAAGATAAAAATATGTATAACTTTAATGTAAACTGGGAGGTATGGCATAATTATATACAAAGAAAGGATTAGATGTTAGTAGATAAACAACTAAATTAAATAAGGTTACGGTTCACCTAAGTTTACATGTTATCCAATACACCACTACATAGTTAATAGATATGGATATCTGGTATGTATACTTGAATAATTTAAAATGGATGATATAGTTGGGGAAGACAGTTTAGAAAGGTTAGAAGACTACTAAAACTATACAGAGTTGAACTCAGTAGGGGTTTACAACTGTACCTTGGGAAGGGAAATGTAATATTTAAATAGTTTCGGATGTATTTTTCTATATAAATGACAAAGCAGTTATAGTGTTATAATATAGATTTCTATAAATGTTCTCTAGAAGCAGTAGAAAGGAAGTAATTTTTAGTGTTGTGTACTATATGTTGATGTGTTCGTTTGTTAAGTTTTATTTGTTTTATTTTGTTTCTATGTTTTTTAATATTTCAATAAAAATTATTTTAAAAAAAAGAGAAAGAAAAAGAAGAAGATACTGGAGGTACAGAGGAAGAAGAGGAAGAAGAAAGGGAAGACAACCAGTCATCTATAAATTGTGATTTATTAACTGTGTATAATTGCTAAGTAAACGTTTGTACCTAAAACTTGAAATAGAAGTATACATATAAGTAATCCCATCGTTCCTTTATATTGATAGTGACATAAGATAATACAATCTAGAAAGCTGAGTAGTTGAAAGTCAATATATCTTGGATAATTTTTTCTATTTTTTATTTCTTCTCTTCCTCCTTTCTTGGAGAACTCTTGAATACATTAGTAGCAATGAAGTTACTATCATGGAATGTAAAAGGATTAAATTCACCACTTAAGCACAAAAAGGTATTCCATGTACTAGAGAAAATGAAATATGAAATAATATGTATTCAGGAGTCACATATAATAGAGAAAGATTGTAGGCTAATTAAGAATGCTAAATTAGGGAAAGAATATTTATCCTGTGAAGAAAAAAAAGGAAAAAGGGAGTAATTATATATGTGAGTGAGAAAATAGATTCTAGAGAAATATTTAGAGATACAGAGGGACATTTTATAGCTGTTGAAATCAATTGGTCTTCAAAGAACATAGTAGAAGTTGGAGTACACTCCCCTATTAAAAATAAGGCTAGATTTTATAATGATCTTTTGAGGAAAAGAACAGAATTTGATTATGAAGAACTAATGATCCGAGGAGATTTTAATGGAGTTGTTGAAACCAAGCTAGATATAACGTCAAATAAGGAAATTAATGAAAGACAAGAAAAATTACTTAATTCATACTTTAATTTGATAGAAAATCTGGAGGTGATAGACTCCTGGAGATGATATGATAGGAATAAGGAATATATCTTCTTTTCGAGAAGACATAAATCTCTGGCTAGAATAGCTATGATTTTGATTTCAGGATCCCTTGCTAAAGAAGTTACAGAAATTGAAATTTTACCACGAACATTATCTGATCACAATCTGCTGATGCTGCAGTTAAAAGAACAGGTGAAAAGTTATACCTGGAGACAAAATGATGATCTGCTAAAAGAATCTGATATAATAAAAAGAGCAAAAACAATGATGTTAAACTAAAGAAAATGGAGATATGGAGACAAGTTGGCCTATAATCTGGGATGCAGGAAAGGTGGGTTTAAGGGGATTTTTTATCCAGCAGAATTCCATAATGAAAAGAAAACATAATTATGTTACAAATATTAAAGTTAAAATTAAAAAATAAAGAGGAAGAATTAATGGGGGCTCTGAATGATAGAAGAATATTGAGGGAGATTCAATTAATTAAAAAGCAAACATCAATGGAATTAGTGAATGATATAAACAAGGTTTAAACAAGGCTATCATATCATCTCTTAACCTTCTCTTCTCCAGGCTAAACATACCCAGTTCCCTAAGTCATTCCTCATAGGGCTTGGTTTCCAGACCCTTCACCATTTTAGTTGCCCTCCTTTGGACACGCTCCAGTTTCTCCACATCCTTTTTGAACTGTGGTGCCCAGAACTGGACACAGTATTCCAGGTGAGGCCTGACCAAAGCAGAATAGAGGGGCACTATTATTTCTCTTGATCTAGACACTATACTTCTATTGATGCAGCCTAAAATTGCATTGGCCTTTTTAACTGCTGCATCGCACTGTTGATTCATGTTCAACTTGTGGTCTACCTGGACTCCTAGATCACTTTCACACGTAGTCTCATTCAGCCAGGTGTCCCCCATCGTATATCTGTGCTTTTAGTTTTTCTGCCCTAAGTACAGTACCTTACATTTCTCCGTGTTGAATTTCATTTTGTTAGCTTTGGCCCAGCTTTCTAGTCTGTTCAAGTCATTTTGAATTTTGATCCTGTCCTCTGGGGTATTAGCTACTCCTCCTAATTTGGTGTCGTCTGCAAATTTGATAACTATGCCCCCAATACCATCATCCAAGTCATTAATAAAGATATTGAATAGCACTGGGCCCAGGACAGAGCCCTGTGGCACCCCGCTGGTCACTTCTTTCCAGGTTGAAAAGGAGCCATTGTTGAGCACCCTTTGGGTTTGGCCAGTCAACCAATTACAAATTCATGTAACAGTTATTTTGTCTAGCCCACATTTTACCAGCTTGTTTGGAGGAACGTCATGGGGAACCTTGTCAAAGGCCTTACTGAAATCAAGATATACTATATCCACAGCATTCCCTTCATCTACTAAGCTGGTAATTTTATCAAAAAAAGAGATCAGATTTGTCTGGCATGACCTGTTTCTCTGAAACCCATGTTGACTTTTTGTGGTTATGAAATTACCTTCCAGATGTTCACAGACTCTCTGTTTAATGATCTGCTCCAGAATCTATACCGGTATTGATGTCAGACTAACTAGAAAATAATTGTTGGGATCCTCTTTTTTTTCCCTTTTTGAAGATGGGGACAATGTTTGCCCTCCTCCAGTCAGCTGGGACTTCTCCTGTTTTCCAGGAGTTCTCAAAGATTATTGCCAATGGTTCCGATATTACATTTGCCAGTTCTTTTAGTACCCTTGGATGTAATTCATCTGGTCCTGGAGACTTATATTCATTTAAATTAATCATTTATTCCTGTACTATCTCTTTATTTATTCTGTGCTGAAATTCTCCTATTCTGTCCTCTGCTCCATTATCCTCAGGTTGAGCACCCTTTGCCTTTTCTGAGGAGACTGAAGCAAAGAAGGTGTTGAGTAATTCTGCCTTTTCTCTGTCCCCTGTTAACATTTTGCCATCTTCTCCAAACAGTGGCCCTACCATTTCCTCCTTCTTCCTTTTGCTGCGGACATACCTAAAAAAGCCCTTTTTATTGTTCTTAACCTCTCTAGCAAGCCTGAGTTCATTCTGCACTTTAGCTTTTCTGACTTTAACCCTACACATGCTACCTATTTGTTTGAATTCCTCTTTGGTGATTTCCCCATTTTTCCATTTCTTATACATGTTCCATTTAAAACTTCGTTCAGCTTAAAGTTCCTTAGTCATCCATCCTGGTGGCTTGAGGCACCTCCCATTTTTCTTCCTCATTGGAACTGTTTGAAATTGTGCCTTCAGTATTGCCCTTTTGAGAAACTCCCATCCATCTTTTTTTTTTTGATGTTTATTATTTATTGGTAGGATACATACATAAATATAAATACAGAATACAGAAAATAGAAGTGAAAAACTTCTACTATTGATTTGTGTGTAAATCAAAGCATTCCCAATTCAATATTTCCCGCTCTCCCCACCCTCCTGATCCTAACAATTATGTTTCTAATTATGGTTTGGTTTGTAAAAAAGCTTCATTTTTAACTTATTCTTCTTGAATTTGTAACATTGAGGTTCATCCACAGATCAGTACATCTAGTGAGAGTGATTATGCACTATGCTGTATTGTTAACAACAGTATAATACGGGGGTAGGCAATCTAAGGCCTGGGGGCCAGATGTGCCCCCCCAAGGCCTTTGGACCGGCCCCAGGCCAGTCCTGCCGCTGCCACCGCCGTCCACCATGATGATATTGATTATTGTTGTTATTACTTGTTCTTGGGGGGTTTCTTGGCAAAATCTCCACAGGGGTTTTGCCATGGCTTTTCTGGGGCTGAGAGAGAGTGCATGCATATTTTTAATTTTTTTTTAAAAAAAATTCCCCAATATTTATTTATTTATTTATTTATGGTGTTTCAGCCCCCCAATTGTCTGAGGGACAGCAACCCGGCCCCCGGCTCAAAAAGGTTGCCTACCCCTGGTATAATATAACAAAAATAAAGGGGTGCTCGTAAGATATTCTGTCGTCTCTTTTTTACTAATTCCGACTTCGGCTGCATTGTTGGATTTAAGAACTTAAACATACCATTTCTGGTCACAGAAATTTAACAATGAATCCCAAGTTTTATCCCAGTCTTGGTTCGGTTTATCGGATAAGAATGTTGTTAGTTTATCTAACTCTATCATGTCGAGACATTTTGTAAGCCAGTCATCCAGAGTTGGTGCTTCTTTTTCTTTCCATTTTTGAGCGTAGACCATTCTAGTGGCCAATACAGAATATAAAATATATTTTAAATGCCTCCTTTCCTTCTACTATGTTTAATAAGAAGCACCCAGGAGTCATTTTTATTGTAGTTTGAGTTATTTTTTTGCAGTCTTGTGTATTCCCTTCCAATATTCTTTTGCAACTGGGCATGTCCACCAGATATGGTATAAAGTCCCTTCAGTTGTGCCACACTTTCAACATTTCCATGTTTCATGTTGTTGGTTTTTTCAAGTTTATAAGGTGTCAGGTACCATCTGTGTACCATTTTGTAAAATTTTCTTTGATATCCATACAAGGTGTAAATTCTAAATCCTGGCCCCAGGCTCTTTCCCAACTTTCTAATTTAATTGGGTGACCAATATTTTTTGCCCATTTAATAAGGCATTCTTTAACTGTTTCAGATTCCATTTCAGTTTTCAGAAGGAGTTTGTAGACTTTGGAAATCACTGATTTATGTGGTTCCATTATAATCTCATCTAATTCTGTTTTCTTGTTACTTATACCTTCTATTTTAAGATACATTTTAAATCTCTCATATATTTTACGATAAGTAAACCAGTGACAAGTGAAACTGTCTTCTTCCAATTTTTGAGGTGATTTCATAGTTGGTGATTCTCCCTGCCAAATTAACAAGCCTTCATATTTAAAGTAACCTTTTTGTTGTGTTACCTGGGCAAACCGTAGTGCTTCTTGCGATGAAAACCAGTTTGGACGTTTGTTATAATTTTTTTGTTTGATTTTTGACCAAGTTCGTAAAAGTGCTCTTCTGATAGTGTGGTCACAGAAATCTTTTATTAACCTCTGCTTTATTATAAAATAGATAGCCATGCCAGCCGTATCTATTGTTGAATCCTTCTAATGTTTTTTCGTCTTCCAATAATACCCATTCTCGGATCCAGTCTATGGTACAGGAGTAATAATACATTTTTAAGTCAGGGATACCAAGCCCTCCTTGCTCTTGAGCATCTTTCATTATTTTCCACCTTATTCACAATTTTTTATCGGCCCAGATGAATTTTGATATATCAGTTTCCCAAAATTTAAAAACCTTGTCGTTCATTAATATTGGAAGGTTTTGTAGAAGAAACATTACTTTGGATAAGACATTCATCTTAATCAAAGAGATCCGGCCCATGAGTGATAAATTTAACGATGTCCACCTATCCAAATCCTTTTGTATGCCTCTCCATAAAAGTACATAGTTATTATCAAATAGCTCTGAATTTTTCTTTGATAAAGTTATGCCGAGGTACGTCACTTTTTTACAAACTTGGAAACCAGATTCTCTCTTTAAAATTTCATCTTATTTTCTAGACATATTCATAGTTAATATGGTTGATTTGGTTTTATTAACTTTAATAAAATTAAATTCCATTAATTTCTTAATATTTTCAATTGGGTCTTCAAGGTTGATTGCTAGATCAACTTGAACTTCCTTCTTTTTTAGTATTCCTGACCACGGGATCACCCCCAGTATTTCTCTAAGTTTACTAAAATCAGCTTTCCTAAAGTCTAGAATGTGTGTCTGACTATGCCTGGCTTCTCCTTTCCACTGTATAATAAACTCCTGGAGAATATGATCACTCCCACTTAAGGATCCAACCACTTGCATCCCATTAACTAGGTCTTCCCTGTTAATTAGGATCAGATCCAAAATAGCTGACTCCCTTGTTGCCTCTTCCACCTTTTGGACAATGCTCCTGCGGCATGCGGCATCTAAACACCACACCGCCAGAGTGCCAAAATACTGCTTCCATGTGGGCAGTGGGGCGGCTTTATGCCAGCTTCAGGATGGCGTCAGAGCATGTAGTGTGCGTACGCCACACCGTCAAGAAGTCGGCATATTGTACCAGTCTGTGTTGACCTGCTCCTTCCTTCATCCCAGAGAGCCAATCTGCGTCAGGGCCCTAGCGGCGTCATCAGTCGCTAGGCAAGGAAGTCCAGGAGCCCTCCCAAAGGCATTCGGGAGGGAGGGAGAGAGGAGGCCAGGGGCGTCCTCCTTTTGCAGGTCAAGTCCTACATCCATTCTCAGCCTTCCCTCTAGAACAGGGGTAGGTAACCTTTCCCCTTTAAGGGCCAAGGACTTCAGCTTCCAGAAGCCTCCGCCATGTTGTCCAATAGTCCCATGTTGGCTAATAGCTCCTGGGATTTTGAGAGCTGAAGTCCTTCGGCCCTTAAAGGGGAAAGGTTGCCTACCCCTGCTCTAGAAGGAACATCCAAAACATCCTCCATCCTAGATATGAATAACAGACAGGAAAGCACACTTCTAGCAGTATTTTTAGCTTCCTCTTTGGTTATATCCTCCAATTTTTATATGGCCAAATGTATGCGAGATGCCAAGAGCCCCAGCTGAGGGCCCCTCCCTCTCTCCCTCTTCTTCATTCCTCCTCTTAGGCACAGTTTTTTTTCTGGGGGGGGACTACATTGAAATACTCCCAAGGTTCCCCCCTTTGATCAGCCCCTTCAGGCCCGGCCTCCCCCCGGAGGAAAGAGGAAAATGGACTTCCCCCCCCCCAAAAAAGACTTTCCCTTTATCTCCCAACTGGATCAACCTGAAGGCATGGAGTGGTCTGGATGGGAAGGAGGTGCAAAGGTGACCCCTCCACAGAGAACACCCCAAGAGGGGCCCCCATTCAGAGAGAAAGCTCCCCTCCATCTGGAAAAGGCTGACTGGGGGTGGCAAGGAGCTGATGGGTGTCCCCCAGTTGGTCCCAGAGAGGGACTGGGAGGGAGGTTGCCTTGGCTTGGCCTGATCCAAACTGGGGGAGGGGGGAAGCCCAGGCCTTTCTCTGGAAGAGAGACCCCCCATCCACATCCACCTGGAAAGGCACAGAGATCCTCAACCTCCTCCACCTGCCATGAAGTCAGCCCCCTTCCAAAGGAGACTTCTGCTTCCCCCCCCCCCCCATTGAAGGTCCTTTTCACACACACACAGCCCTATTCCTCCCATTGCAACTGCAACTGGCAACCTACTGGAGGGGTTTTCCAGGGGTGGGGTCAATCCCTCCCTCCCCCTTCACAAGGCCAGGAATTGGGGAACTGCAGGGGAGAGAGAATTCATGCAGGGGGCAGAATTCTGTCTGGAGAATCCTAGTGGTGCAGTGATTCAATGCCTGTCCTGCAGCCACTCACTCATAAACCACAGTTGTGAGTTCAGGACCAGGCAGGGGCTCAGGCTAGACTCAGCCTTGCATCCTTCTGAGGTTGCTAAAATGAGGACCCAGCTTGATGGGGGCAATTGGCTTATACTTTGTAAACCACTTAGGAAGTGCTTCAGTGCATTGATAAGCGGTATAGAAATGTACTTGCTATTGTGCCCGTGACCCCCTCCCTGGCCTTTCTGCCCCATGGACCCCCAGGAAAGGGGACTGCAGAGCAGCCTGAGCTCTTTGGGCCCAGGAAGGAGAAGCCATCTCCTTTTCTCTCCCCTCCCAGTCCCTGTCCCTCCTATGCTCTCTTCTCTTCTCTAACCCCCTTTATTTATTTATTCATTTATTTTCATTTATTTGCCACCTTTCTCTCTTTAAAAAACATTACAGTAAAATTTAAAACAGTTAAAATATCTAAAAACACTGTAAAATTACATTAAAAATATAACAGACGTGAAAAGACAATACATGGGCTCGATATGAAACCCACTGTGGAATGCTTGTTTTAAAGCAGCGGTTGGCAAACGACAGCCCGCTGGCTGAACCTGGCCCATTGAGGCCGTGTAACCGGCCTGTGGCCGGTCCTGCTGCCGCCACCACCGTCACCGCCGCCACATGCACATGACGCGAGGCACCATTCTGCATTCCAAAATAGCACCCGTGCTCACGTATGCATGCGCACGATGGCGGGCGCCATTTTAGAATACAAAACGGTGCCAGCATCATGTGTATGTGCTCGCGATGCTGTTTGGCGTTCCAAAATGGCGCCCGCTGTCGCGTGCAAGCAAATGCAGGTGCCATTTTGGAATGCAAAACACTGCCCCATGCTCATGTGTGCATGTGCCATTCCTCTGCCCAAGAAAGGTGCCCAGGGGTGTTTTGAAACTCCTGGCTCTCCTGCCGCCGTTACAGCTGCTCCACCGCCGGGGGGAAGTTGCTCAGGAGCGTTTTGGGGGCTCCTGGCTCTCCTGCCGCCACCGCAACCGCTCCGCCGCCAGGGGAAGTTGACCAGGAGTGTTTTAGGGTTCCTGGCTCTCCTGCTGCTGTTGCAGCCGTTCTGCTGACAAGGGGAGAGAAAGCAAGTTTATAATACTCAGCAGACTCTTATCTTCCTTGTTGGTGGTTCAGCTGCTTCATCGCCAGGAGGATATGACACAGCTGCCTCAGCTGTATCTACTATTTCAGTTCTAGAGTGAGTAATTTAAAGTATTCTCAATGCTTAAGTTTTGTTCTTTAAGGTATTAATTGTTGGTGTGTGGATGATGAGTATTGTAGTGATGCCTTTTGGCACCCAGCAGAGTCTGCAGGACAAGCTGGCTGCTGTGATCCACAGCCACTGTGTAGATTTGCCATCAACTGGCTCAGCTTCTCTTCTCCAGCATCCTGTCTTCCTCAGTCAAGAAGACACATTGTAAAGTCCAAAAGCATAGCTTTATTAATGTATATAAAAAGTAAAAACAAGATAACTAAGTAAAATCCATTGTGATGAACTTGTCCAGTTCAGCCATACAAGATTACATCTTTAACAATCCAAAAAACATTAGGATCCAACGTATTGCAGTTAAAACCACTGCATCCACACACACACGCTCACATCTTGAACAATAAACAATTCTTTAGACAAAGGACTCTCTAGGCCCATCCCATACTCCACCTTCTAGGTGTTAACTTTATGTTAATTGGATAATGTCTGTATGATGTATGCCAACCCAGCCTCTTGTTGTCCATCATCCACCACGTGAGTAACTTTCCCAAGCTAACAATGTTTACATATAATTGTTATTACTTGTTAACCATAACAAAGTCTGGTTCCATCAGTTCTATCACTGGGAAAGTACATTGTTGATGTCTCTGTTACCACCTGGCGTTGATTCACCCTGTTTCTCTAAATATTGTTTGTGCCTTGCTCAAAAACTGTTCCCAAGTGGAAAATTACAGACACACACACACATCTTTACATTTCACCTTTGACTATATATCCCATTCATATCCTAACAATCCCCTCCTGAAATGTATAGATGTGTGAGAATTATTTTGTTGTTGTTATTAAAACCATCTAATCACAATGTTTGACTCTATATATCTAAAGTAACAACTCAACCTGTTATAATAATTGTTAAATGTTGTTTTATCTCTAAAACCCTTTGTTAATATATCTATAGTGTTGTGGCTTGGCTTTAAACTCTAGGCACACAATTTTATTTTAAACCAGCTCTCCCTAGCAATTTGTTACAAAACTCTAACATATCTTGACCTATATTTTAACATTTTTAACACCTTTGCTTTTGTCATAAAAATGTATGTCTGTGAATCTCTATATATCACAACTGACAACTCACAATTTAAATCTTATAACTGTTTAATCTATTTTATCTCATTTAATGTTATATATATTTGTCTTATCAGCACTTAAACCTCTATCAACACTTATAACCATATATCCTTATTTTTAATCTATCAAACTATTAAGCTTGTCTATATTTAAACAACAATCTTTAAACTGACTATCATATAACTTTAAAGCAAATAAACTATTTATAAAACACTCTTATTTTAATGTGGTTATTTTAAATCACAAGCCTCTATCTTAAAAAAAAAACTTATCAAATGTTTTATTGTTGTCTAATCTATTATCTTAAAACAATTTTTTTAAAAAAAAAACACCTATAACAACACAAGTGTAATCTATTATTGTCAACTATAAACATCAAACCTTTCACAAAGCCTCTCTATATTTGGATATTTAAAACTCTCTGTAACTTTACTTTAAACAAAAACCTATTGACTTTAAACCTGTCACTATCTCTGTACTTTGTAAATCACACTTTCTTAATCTTTTTATGTTAACCTCAATAAACCATATGCAGTCTAGCAATTTTAAAAAATAAAATCTCAAAAATCAAAACCTTTAATAACAAATCTCTCTGGACAACCCTTTTTTTTTTTTTTAAATCTCTCAAATCTAAACAACCAAAGCTGTCATCTCTTTGTGTTAACACATCAGCATTTAAACAAGCAATCTCAAAACCAAAATGTTGAACTTATTAGCCCCTCCTTATTGTTAAAGGCTTATTTTAGTCACAAGCTCTCAGCCTCAGCCTGTTTTATCAATGTTTTCAAACCTTTGTTGAACAAATCCTTTTGTTATTAACCTAGCTTTGTATTTTCATTTGTCATCAGGCATCTTTTATTTTGTATATCTATTCACCTTGTGATTTTTGTTTTTTTTTAGGTCTATCAACCACATTTTAAACATCTCTTTGTCAATTTTAAACACTTAAACTTTTTGCTGCACTGCAGTGTATCATTCTCCCTCTCTCAACAGGAAAAAACCTTTTATAACTTTTAAAACCTCTGAAACTCCCTGAAACTCCTTAACACTGTCTGAAACTCCTTAAAACTCTCTTTGAAACTCTCTGGCTCACCAGTCACTTATGTATAAACTCTTGTCTTTTGTATAATAAACTTGTGTGTTGTTTTTACTCTCTATGAATTTTTTTTTAACATAACATGTATCATTTTCTCTCTCTTTTTTTTTTGTCTAGACTTGTGTGTCCTTTGATTTTTGTCATTTTACCTTTTAATGATCTTGTCTGTATTGTCTGACCTAAAGTGTTTCTCTCACTTTCAAAAGATTAATGTTTGTCTATCTTTTGTGTGTTGTGTGTCCCTCCATTTCCTGACACTTGGATCTTTAACTGTCTTATCTTTAGTAAAACCTCTTGTTTGAATGTATCTTTTTTTAACTTAGAATCATAAAGTTGGAAAAGACCATAAGGGCATCTAGTCTAACCCCCTGCCATGCAGGAACTCCCAATCAAAACTTGAATGTTTTTCACAATTGTTATTTTTTTTTAAACATTAAAACTTTTTCCCACCATCAAGGTGAAATCTCCAACTGTTATTTTTGAATATTTTATAACACCATCTTGACACTTTGGTTTAATTTTCCTTTTAAAACATGCTAGCACATATATCTTTGTATATTGTCTAAAACCTGTTAAATATTTTAAATTTAGTGGATCCCCACATAACATGTGTAACAATGTTGGATTTATTTTTTTTTAGCCAGTTTCTCAAACTGTGAGCCAAGAATTCTCTTTTTTCCCCGGTCTGTGAGCAAAGACCCTTTGTAATTAATTTTTTTTCATTGTTAAAAACTTTCAATTATATCACATCTCTGTCTTAAAACTCTGACATATAAAAACTCTGGAAAATCTATCTATAATCATTAAAAAAAAATAATTGTTGTCACTCAGTAACACACATTTGTCCCTTTTGTTTAACAGCTTAAACCAACCTCAACAGGTCATTTTTGTAATTCACTTGTTTCGGTGTTGTCACAGGAAAAACCTTGACTTTTTACTCTGTGGCAAACCAAACATCTCCCAAATCATTTGTATAATAAAACATTTAAAAAAAATTTAAAACCTATATTTTACCAGCTTAACCAAACTCTCAAATCCTATGTCTCCTAGGATTCTATATTATTGATGTGCATAACCAGAATGTAATGATTCATTTTCCACACCTGCACATTTAGCATTTGTCTCACTTTGTATAAAACACATATTTTCCCTCTTATAGCTTTTGTATACACCTCTCCAGCCGGGGTGATTTTATATTTATCTCCCACAAAGCTCAGTGTGACACCAACTAAACACCTTTTGTAAAATCAGGTATACATAAAACATTTTCAAACTTTTCTCACCAAAACTTGGCATGTAGACATTTCTCAATTTCTTTTTAACATCTCTTACCCCTCCATCAGCTAGATAAACATCTTTAAGATTGGAGGATTTCTTTATTTTTCAGCAAAACTGTAACATATGTCCCAGAATATATAGACTTTTGTCCTCAGGTTTCACCTGTTTGAATCACAGTCACAGCTCTGTAAAACAGCTTGTAGCTTCTCTGTTTCTCTCAATGTCTCTGGGTTGTAGATAGATTGTCGATTGTAGCAAACATCCTTGCATTGTCATTTTTAAAACTCTTGCTCTGCCGGCAGTAAAAACATCGATTCGCACTCCGTGCATCAGCTGTCTTTTTTTTTTCAGGACGCATATCTTGACCTCAAGATGCTGTCCCAGGCTTTCTCCCAAGCCTACATTTTGGCCTTTCTTCAAGCAAACTGCTTCTTTTGGCATTCTCTGGCCTCTTCAAGCAAACCGCTTGGCTTAACAGGTTCCCATCTTTTGGAACCTCAGGCCTCCAGCAAAACTTTTGGCATTTAGCAACACCGTTGCAGCCTTTGAACTTCAGGCATCTTAGCAAACCTGCTATAGCCCCACACAGCATTGGACACTGTGTAAAATTTCACCCCCACCAGGGATTTTTGTATTTTCCTCCAAGAACTGTAAAGTCCTTTGACCACAGCATTTGTGACAAAGTTGTGTAGAAAATCATTCATTCTTTTCTTCAGTTCCCAAAACCTTTGGCTGAAGAAACATCCTCTCCCAAAACATAACTGTAACTCAGAGAGGGTTAACAGAATGAGTTCTCTTGGCTTAGGCAACCGCCTGTGTCCAGCAATCATGCTGCATTTTAAAACTGCATACATTGCAACATGTATTCTGTGACTCAAGCCCCAGCTGCTTCCATATCAAACAAAATGGCCTTTAACAGAGTCTTTTGCAGCTTGAACAAAAACAAAAATTTCACTGCATTGAACCCGCAGTATTCTCAGCATTTTTAGGCTTTGATTTTTCTCTGCATCTTATTGTTTAAAGAGTGGAGTCCTCAGACAACTGTCTTTAAAGAGGTCTGCACTCTGCCATCCTGGCAAAAACAGCTTAGCAGTAAACTTTAACTGTTTACTTACATCTGGAGATTATTTGAAGCCACCTCTGCTTTTCCCAGCAACCGCTGAAGCATGGTTCCCTTGTCCTGGCACAGCTGAAGTCGTGGATAGGCAATACTTGCCTCTTGGCCACATTGCATATATGTCATCTGGACTCTTGGGCTTTTGTCCTCCTGGACATTTGTCCTCTTTGTCCTCTGGCAGACCAGCCACATCTGGCAAACAAGCCACTCTTCTGGCAAAAACAGTCTTAACTGGCAGACTAGCCATTTCTGGCAAAAACAAGCCTCTGCAGCCAGACTAGCCACAATTGGCAAAAACAGTCTTAAATTGGCAAAACAGCCATAACTGGGCAAAACAAGCCACAGACTGGCAAACAGGCCATAACTGGCAGAAAAGCCATAACTGGGCCCCATAACCCTTGTTGGTGTGTGGATGATGAGTATTGTAGTGATGCCTTTTGGCACCCAGCAGAGTCTGCAGGACAAGCTGGCTGCTGTGATCCACAGCCACTGTGTAGATTTGCCATCAACTGGCTCAGCTTCTCTTCTCCAGCATCCTGTCTTCCTCAGTCAAGAAGACACATTGTAAAGTCCAAAAGCATAGCTTTATTAATGTATATAAAAAGTAAAAACAAGATAACTAAGTAAAATCCATTGTGATGAACTTGTCCAGTTCAGCCATACAAGATTACATCTTTAACAATCCAAAAAACATTAGGATCCAACGTATTGCAGTTAAAACCACTGCATCCACACACACACGCTCACATCTTGAACAATAAACAATTCTTTAGACAAAGGACTCTCTAGGCCCATCCCATACTCCACCTTCTAGGTGTTAACTTTATGTTAATTGGATAATGTCTGTATGATGTATGCCAACCCAGCCTCTTGTTGTCCATCATCCACCACGTGAGTAACTTTCCCAAGCTAACAATGTTTACATATAATTGTTATTACTTGTTAACCATAACAAAGTCTGGTTCCATCAGTTCTATCACTGGGAAAGTACATTGTTGATGTCTCTGTTACCACCTGGCGTTGATTCACCCTGTTTCTCTAAATATTGTTTGTGCCTTGCTCAAAAACTGTTCCCAAGTGGAAAATTACAGACACACACACACATCTTTACATTTCACCTTTGACTATATATCCCATTCATATCCTAACATTAATAACACTATTCATTGAATTTTGTGTTTTCCATCTTTTAGTTTTTACCTTAGTCCTTTAAAAGGTGGTGGACACTGCTCTTGCCTTTCGGCTTTAAATAGAAGGTTTTGAGTTCCGAAAGCACTTCAGTTCTTTCCCCAACTTTCTTCCATCCTTCTTGGGAAGAACTCCCTTCGAGCTTTAACCGGTTCACTCTTCTCCCGGATTTTCCTCTTGGTCTTCTTTCTTTCTTCCCAGTTGGGGGATTCAAGTAAGACTTCACTTTTATCACCCACCCCCAGGGTTTTAGTCTTTTTGGTGAGAAAAAAAAACTTTCTATAGACACCAGGTTTTGACGGAGCACCGCAAACACCCAGCTACTCACAGCACCATTACGAGAAGTCCCTTTGCAATCTCGTAATGGGGGGGGGGGAATTTTGACATCAACACCCTCCTCCCAATTTCAGGTACCATAATGCATTGCTTCCCCTTTGCTTCCTTCCACTGACCTTCCTTTGCCATTTTACTGCTCATTCCCCCAGTTGGGACCCATAGTGACCCCCATCTTGGTACAGGGCAGAGACTCCACTCCAGGACATTCTTCATCCCTTAAGGGAGCCATCCAAGGGTCCTATGGGTGAGGTGGGGGAATCAAGCTCAACACCTTAGATGGATCCCTTAATGTTGCCTTAAAAGCAGTGAGTGCTTCCCAAATGGGCCAGTCTGCTTCCCTTTTTCTCAGGCCTTACGACAGAAGATACAGAGTGTGTAGAACATATATCTGCACACACACAAAGGGAAAGCAAGAAGTGATACAAATATGAAACTATGCAGCACCATTGTTAAAATTTATCCATCTAGCACTACAAAACCCAAGGCAATAAGCAAACTGAGAAATACATATTATCAAAATAGATAATATTATAAAACCATAGCAAACTAATATTATTTTGGGAAAACCTAGAGGTTGTCAAATTCTGGTCCAGAAATATTCAAGGAAACTTATTGCTATTGAGGAGACCATGTTCAACAGTGCCCAAGATGGCTACACAGTTTATACACAGAATCCATATGCAGGTGAGAGCTCAGTCACACTCTTCCCCAATTTCAGGAGACCAATCTTGTTGGGATTTGTAGTCAAAGTGGAAATGTATAGATGTGGGAAATTTCTAACTGTGAAAGCTTTAGCCTGCAGGTGGATTTTTCAAAACTGATTAGCTAAAGTCAGTCTGTGCCTGGGAACAGTGGAAGAAAGAACATAAACAATTAGTGTCAGGAAATGACATGTATGTGACCACAAGATGGAGCTGTAAGCTAGGGAATGCAAGTAGCTGAGCTCCAGTGGCAGGTGTGCATGGGTCAGCACTTGGGAATATGCACACCTGGGATGTCTGATGCAATAGGCATTGGTTACTATAAAAGGGAGATGGAAATTATCTTCAGTGTGGGTTTGTTGTGGGTGGTGGAGCAGTTTGTTGGTTTGGAGATGATTTGTGAGTATTCGAGACGGCTGTCTGATACTCTGTGTATATATATTGTAAATACTGCAAACAAAGATTAAAGCGCTCGAGTTGAGTGAAGGCTGGCCTTGTTGCTGTCCTTATTTGGCAAGCCAGAGCTCAAGGCCATGTGCTGTGGTGAAGGAATTTTTCATTTTCAGCCTGAGTCTTTTTGCAGACATCTCTCAGGAAACCTTCTCCTTGGTGTCCTGTCGACATGGTTCAACTCTGCATGTGGTTGTGGTGGACACAGCATGTCTTTCTACACTCCAACAAGGGTTATGAGCCCAGTGTCCGTGTGGACAATGCTTGAGAAGCTGTGGGAGATATAATTCTGCAACAGGTGAGCTGTTTCGTGATCCTGGAGGGCTGAGAGAAAAGTCCTGGAGAGGAGTGAGTTAAGTGTGTCTACTCACGGAATCTGCTCTTTGCTTTGGAAGCTAATTATTTTGGCAGCCTGCCTGAACTGTTATCAGTGTGTTTGTTTGTATCTGTTTAAGTTGCAGACTCAATGCAAACATGGAAGCTGCAGTCAGGTTTGAAAAGCTGTCTGAGAAGAACTATGCTTTATGGAAGTTATATATGCAGGCTTTGCTAATAAAGCAGGACTTATGGGACTGTGTAAAGAAACAACCTGACCCTGCTAATGAGGATAATTAGTAGGTGATGAAAAAGCTAGAGATTCCATTATTCTAGCTGTAGAACCGAAGCAGCTGAATAAGATCAGAAATAAGAGGTCAGTGTTTGAAGTCTGGAAAGCTCTTGAGACTGTAAACCAACCACCTGGAGTCTTGTCAAAAATGCTGTGCAGTAGAAAGTTATATTGTTGTAAACAGCAGGAAGGTGAAAGTGTGCTTGTACATTTAAAAAGGATGCAGGATAATTTTGCAGAGTGCAGTGAGTGCAGCATCCAAATAGAAGAAACTCAGAAAGCATATATACTCCTGAGCAGTCTAAACAGTGAGTGGGATTTTCTAATGTACAATCTCCAAGGAGTAGCCAAAGCTGATTTAAACATCGACCTGTGGCATCCAGAATACTGGAAGAGGCAGAGAGGAGAGACTGAGGAGAACTTCAAGGGAGTGACCAGATAGAGGAGACAACCAACCCACCAATCTACGCCCTTGTCCGAGGAAGGGAGTGCTGCTGTCTGCAGAACACGGAGGTGTTTTTCCTGTGGGGAGACCGGACATTTGATAAAGAACTGTCTAACATCTCTGCAGCAAAGAAAGGACAAAAATCACAGAAGAAAAGGAAAGACAAGCCCCAAGATGGCAGGGGGTTTGCTACTGCTGTAGAGGGAATTGTGGGTTAGAAGAAAGTCCAGTCTGTCTGGATTTTGGACAGTGGATGTTCTCATCACATGACCCCTAATAGGGAAGAACTACAGAACCCAAAGCCAGCACCAGTGGACATTGTAGTATTTGCAGATGGTGATTCTGGCAATGTAGATGTACAAGGGTCTGTGTTTGTCCCAGGTTTAAAAAAAAGTTTTCCATAACGTACTGTGTGCACCAAAATTGCAAAATAGCCTTGTAAATGTAGCATCCCTAACTGGTGATGGGTATGAAATCCTTTTTAAAGGGGATGAGGGAATTGTATACAAGGATGGAACAGTATGTGGTAAAGCTGTAAAGAAAAAACACATTTACCACATGGTGGCACAGGTGCAGTGTGGGAATGTAACAAATAAGCCACTGCATAATGGTGTGCTCATAACCTTCATAGAGTTATGGGCCATATAAGCTTTAAAGGGTTAAAAAATCTAAAGAAGATTTGCCCAGACTTCAGGGTAGAGAACTGTAAAAGTTACCTTGACTGTGCTGTATCAAAAAGGTAAAAGTCAAGGTTTACCCTGTGGCGAAGGTGAGCAAATGCGTTACCCAGAGGCCTTTTCAGGTGATATATGCAGATTTATCAGGGCCACATCAAGTAAAGAGTACAGGAAGATGTAGTTTACCCTACTGATTGTAGACAGGCATATCCGATTTACATATGTGGTGATGCTCAAAACCAAAAGCGAGGCTGCTGACATGATTAAAAGATGGGTTAATTCTGTAGAAAGGGAGTTTCCCTACAAGGTTGGCACTTTTGTGACAGACAGAGGTGGGGAATTTTTATGTAATTACTTGCAGCAGGGGTTTGGGGAGAAAGGAATCCAGCACAAAACTACGAATCCTGGATATCCTGCAGAAGATGGTTTGGCTGAATGCAGGATTGGGATGATAAACCAAGTAAGCGATTGTATGTTGGAGGATTCTGGAGGGCCAGCTAATTTGTGGGGAGAAACCACAAGAGCTGCTTGCCACATTGTAAACAGGTCATGGTGCGGTGAGTTAAACCAAACACCATATTACTTATTGTATGGAAGAGCACCGAACCCGAAGTACTTAAAGAGTTTTTGGACAATTCATCTGAGTGTACATTCCTCCTCAATTCAGGAAAAAGAATCAGCCCAAAAGCCAAAGGTTGCATTTTGTGGGCTATGAGGGGAATAAGTACAGGTTCCTGATGGATGAGAATAGGATTTTGTATTCCAGGAGTGCTAGTTTTGAGATCCATGCTGGGTGGGAGAAAGTGTACCCTAACCAAAATGTTGTTGTCAAACAGAAAAACATTGTGGTAAATAAGAACAATGGAAATGTAGGGGTACATGCATCCATGGATGTAGTAGATGAGGAACCAGGCGTATCACAACAGCCTGGAGTTTCAAGTCAACAGGGCAGTTTGAAGGTGCCTTGCTCTCCAGAAGAGTCTAGCACTTCATTAGACTTGCAACCAAAACCAGAGTTAGTGACTGTAAAACAAGAATAAGTTGAGACTCATGGGCAAGACACTCAGGCCAGCGTTAGTGGCAGTGACACTGAGGGTGGTCAAGGCACATTCCTGATTCCCATGAGATCGCAGAAGAGAAATTCTTCGTAGTAAAGCAGGCACAAGCCTCCTCTGTGACAACAGTCAAAAGAACTGTAAACACTTTGGAAAGGGCACGGAGGACAGGTGTGAATGACACATGGGACATACCACATGTCATTTGGAGGGGAATGTCAGGAAATGACATGTATGTGACCACAAGATGGAGCTATAAGCTAGGGAATGCAAGTAGCTGAGCTCCAGTGGCAGGTGTGCATGGGTCAGCACTTGGAAATATGCACACCTGGGATGTCTGATGCAATAGGCATTGGTGATTATAAAAGGAAGATGGGAATTATCTCCAGTGTGGGTTTGTTGTGGATGGTGGTTGGTGGAGTAGTTTGTTGGTTTGGAGAAGATTTGTGAGTATTCGAGATGGCTGCCCAAGTAATGAATGAGTGGGTTCCGAGCTGAGTGTAAGGTCCCAAACCAGAGAACATGGCTGCATGCAATGCGTTGATGTGGGAAGGATTTGGACATTGAAAGTAAGAAATTAAAAGGAATGTAGAATTGGCCAGTGTAGATGGAGTTTGAAAAATAAGGAATTTGTACAAACAAGGTGTGCTGGACATTCCGAGCTGCATTAGTTGATAAGAACTTGGCATGATGGTTCAGGATGTTCTAATATAAATAAAGACCAAGAAAAAACATGTTTTTGTCAAAAGAAAAATGAACAAGATATAAAAGAAGTGGTCTACCAGCCTCACTTTGTTGGCATCTACCTAGGCAAGATGTCATCCCAGCCTTCATGGATGCATGATCAACATTCAGTGGAGGACCTTTGTGAGTATGTCTGAGTGAATGTGTGTGTGAAAGAGCTCTTGATACTTAAGTGATTTTGTTATTTGTTATTGCCTTATTTCTTATTGTTTCATCTATATGTCTTAATAAATGTTTCATGAATAGTGTTTAAACCCAGATCTGGTTTCCCATGTGTCTATATTGAAAATCCTATAGTCTAGGGTAGCTAGATTTCTCTCTGGATCAAAAGAACAAAAGAAAACCTTGGTTCTTGACATAATTGGCGTAGCCGGCAGGATCCAGGAGAAATTTATTTTTGCCTTGGTGAAGGATGAGTAAATAAGAGACACTGGGAATTGATTTGTGATTGAAAAACTAAATTTGGTCTCTCCATATCTTTTTGCTTGTCACTTGTTCCAAGATCTTTGACACTCCCTGATGAAGGACATAGTCAGGGGAAAGTGTGAAGGTTTCTGGAGCATTTTGATGGGGTTGAGGTTGGAGAGTGGAATCAGAGGGACACCTCTGCTTAATTGGAGTCATAGGGCTCTTCTGGTAAAAGGAGCAAGAAGGGGACAGGTGAAGGTAGGGATTACCCTTAGGTATCCTGTCTTTAAAAACTCTTTTTACTCTTGAGGGTGAAACAGATCCTCCACAGATGTCCTTACAAAAGAAAGTAAAATGAAAATGTGTTGAAGAGATAAAATAAAAGACTGGGAAAATAAAATCTGCCAAGAAATATAGAAACTAACAAATAACAAATTGGAAGAAATTAGAAACTAACAAAGACTTATAAAGGTAACAAAAAGATTGAGGAAACATAGAAAAATCTTTGCAATATTTTTATTTATTTATTTATTTTATTAAAAGGTTTTAATACTTCATTAAAAATATCAAAACATGTATAACAACTATCCTAGTCATAATATTTGGTTTTATTTATAATTATACATCACTTCCTTTAGTTCGTACACAGTGAGTACACTTTGTAAGTATAACTGATTTTATCAGTCCATCTCAAATATCACATGTAAAACATTCTTACTAATAAAATAAAACCAACCTTTGGCTTTTGGGCTGATTCTTTTTCCTGAATTGAGGAGGAATGTACACTCAGATGAACTGTCCAAAAACTCTTTAAGTACTTCGGGTTCAGTGCTCTTCCATACAATAAGTAATATGGTGTTTGGTTTAACCCTATTATCAGTCTCCTGGCTCATAAATTCCACCTTTCTTTTATATATTCCTCTATTGGAGCCCATTCCTCATTCACCAAATCTAAATTCTTGTTACTGAGTAATTTCGTTAGTTTATCCATTTCTTTCATTTCTAGTAATTTTAGAAGCCATTCATCTACCATTGGTATATCCTGTTGTTTCCATTTTTGAGCAATTAAAATTCTCGCCGCTGTAACCATATATAAAAGAATCCTCCAAAAAAATTTCTATCGTTGGATTCAATTTTTTCATCATGTTTAATAGATAAATTTCTGGAATTAATTCAAATTTTATCTTTAGAATGTTTTGTATGGTAATATGTATTTTTTCCAATAATTCTTTATTTCTTCATATTTCCACCATATATGACACCACAAACCCACATTGTGCTTGCATTTCCAACATTCTTTTGATTTTTTATTATAAATTTTTGCTATCCTTGCGGGGGTTAAATACCACCTTTGTTCCATCTTCCAAAAATTTTCCTTCAAATCTTGTGAATTTGTAAATTTGTCCGTATTTTTCCTTGCGCTCTCTCAATATTCTAAATTAATTGTCCTGCCTATGTCAGTAGCCCATTTAATCATATTATCTGAATTTTTTTTTATTGTTTCATTTCCATTAGTATCTTATAAAATTTGCTTATTTTTTGTCTTGAGGATTGTAACATTACCTTGTCTAGATCTATCAGTTCATTTTCAAACCCTTGAAGTTTTTTATCAATCTCTCTTTAAGTTGTAAATATGAAAACCATTGCATTTTTGGATCTAATTTTGTCATTTCTTCAATTGATTTCATTTCTAGTTCAGAATCCTCCCCTTTTATAACTATATCTTTATATTTTAACCATGTTTTGACTGTCATCCATTTTCCATGAAAGGCTTCATGTGGAGAGGTCCATAAAGGTATTTTTCTAAATATTTTCTCTTTTGTCTCATTCCATATGTTCAGAAGTGCTTTCCTAACCACATGATGCTTAAATTCTTTATGGACCGACTCTTTCCCATAACATAAGTATCCGTGCCAGCCATATCTGTTATTGAAACCTTCCAAATCTAAAACCTCTTTTCGTTTTAATGTTATCCAATCTGATATCCAATCTAAAGCATTAGCTTAATGGTATAGTTCCAAATCAGGAACATTCATTCCACCATCCTTTTTATTTCTCATCATTGTTATCCAATTTACCCTCGCTTTTTTATTGTTCCAAATATATCTTCTTATATCTTTATGCCAGTCATTAAATGGTTTTTTGTTATGGATAATCGGAATACATTGAGCCTTTTTGCAGACATCTCTCAGGAAACCTTCTCCTTGGTGTCCTGTCGATGTGGTTCAACTCTGCACGTGGTCGTGGTGGACATGGTGTGTCTTTCTACACCCCAATAATTAGATCATCGTGTTGTGTGAGAACCAGGATCACATGACACATGACACTACAGGAAGAAGGCTGAGTTAGAGGCTGGGTTAGAGGATGTCCAACAAATGTCTATAAAGTGAATCCACCCAGAGGTGGACTTAGAGGGTTTGGCTCAGAGTTTCTTTGTTCTCTGCGTGCATACTGGCTTTTCTAGAATGTAAATAGTTTACCATGTTTATTTACAACAACAAGAATAAAGACCCTTCTTTTGAAGAGAATTTGATCTCTGTTTTGATTCCTGGAATGCTGGAATGCTGCAAGTGACAGAGAGCTACAGGTCCAGAGATGGATGGCTGATGAAAGGCAGTCATGCATCCACTCTGCTACACTCACACCATAAATCAATAAATCTATGCACCTCAAAGTCCACATTACCAAATGCATGAGGAGTGGAGCCAGCATAGTTGAGCCCTGTGAAATGAATCCAAGCCCAAATGCACAGGTATAGGATGGAGGATATAAGGCTCAGCAGTACTACATGCAAAAAGGAACTTGAGATGATGATATAATTATTATATATTATCTCCTGTATGGACTGTCTGATACGCCACAAGGGTTGGCTTCTGAGCAAAACATTTCCCATACTCCTGACATTTGCGTGGTTTCTCTCCTGTGTGGAACCTCTGATGTTTTGCAAGGGATGACTTATAAGCAAAACTTTTCCCACATTGCTGGCATTTGTATGGTTTCTCTCGTGTGGATTCTCTGATGTCTCAGAAGGGTTGACTTCTGACCAAAGGATTTCCCACACTGCTGACATTTGTATGGTTTCTCTCCTGTATGGAGACGCTGATGCCTTGAAAGATTTGACTTATCAGCAAAACTTTTCCCACACTGCTCACATTTGTATGGTTTCTCTCCTGTGTGGACTCTCTGATGTTCCACAAAGTTCTTCTTCTGAGCAAAACATTTCCCACAGTCCTGACATTTGTGTGGCTTCTCTCCTGTGTGGACTCTCTGATGCGTCACAAGGGTCGGCTTCTGAGTAAAACATTTTCCACACTCCTGGCATTTGTATGGTTTCTCTCCTGTGTGGACCTTCAGGTGTCTCTCAAGCCGTGAATTGCAAGAAAAACCTCTCCCACATTGCTGGCATTTGTAGGGCTTCTCTCCTGTGTGGACACTCTGATGCTTCATAAGAGATGACATCTGAGGAAAACCTTTCCCACCCTGCTGGCATTTGTATGGTTTCTCTCCTGTGTGGACTCTCTGATGAATGACAAAGTGTGATCTGCAAGCAAAACATTTCCCACACTGCTGGCATTTGCATGGTTTTTCTCCTGTGTTGATTCTCCGATGACTCAAAATGACTCCTATAAAGAAGGACAAAAGCATACAAGACTGAATTTCAGCATTAGAAGAAATGGAGATAAACAGGCTCATGAAGGAAAAGTCTCATCAGAGAAAGAGGAGTTTCTGTGTCCCCTTTTCCTTCATAGATATTAGTCATAATTGCTAAATGGAACCCCTTGATATGTATGAAGACAACAGCTGAGCTGGTTCATACCTGATCACTCAAACAAATTGTTAAAATTTATTGGCTTCACAGATGCCTCTCAATATGCAGGGCACCCTTTGCACTTATGTTCACACCATAGCTGTTGGCACATTTTGTCTGCCTCTTCAGCAAAGGTCTGTCTTAGGAGACCCTACTACCAGCCATGCTCCGTCAGCATAGCTTCTTGCCTCACAGAAGCATGCAATCCCTCCACAAATTTTAGAATGGAAATTATCATCAGCAAGGGAACAAGAGAGCCTTAGCAGGACAGCCCATAATACCATAGGTGTCTTCCATGATCTACTTATACAGGGCTCACCTTTTCCCATTTAGGCTGAATCAGGACCTACTTCCAAGTACTGTAGCTGTCAATGTCATTATTATAAATGAATTTTAAAACAGAAGACATAATTATCCATGGAAAGTGAGAGCCTTACCAAGAGAGTCCATGATCCCACAGATCTCTGCCATGATCTGTTTGTGGAGGGCTCTCTGGTCAGGATCCAGCAGGGCCCACTCTTCTGGGGAGAAAGACACAGCCACCTCATCAAAAGTGACCAGGCTCTGAAAACAAAAGAAAAAAGTTCTTGCTCACACTGGCATCAAGATGGCTGCCAGCTTTGGCAATTAGTATAAAGTGGATTCAGGCTGATACAGCTCCAAAGGCAACTGAAGTGAGACTGATTCTTCTACCAACACCAGTGTAAGAATACTGAACAAGGTCTGGCAGACACAGGAGCCTCAGTCCATGACATATTCTCCAGCTTTAGTAAAAGTAGACTGGCTTTAAAGAAACATTACACTACAACTGAGGAACAAAATGCCAAAGGTCTTACACTTTAGGATTTGAACCAGGGGTAGGCAACTACAAAATGGGTGAGCTGGCCAAACGTGGGCATTTGAGCATGCCAGGAGGGAGGATCCTGGGTCACTTCCAACTGCCATGTTAGCCAATTTTCAGCTGGTGTTTTTGGGTTTTTTTCAGTTTTGAGGGGAGAGTTGTGTAGTTTTATGTCATACCATCCAACTGTCCCAATTTGACAGGGATAATGCCAATTAAATTATCTTTTGTCCACTTTTTCAGCAGATTTTAAAATGACGCAGTTTCCTCCTCCCCTTTCCCCTTTTTGTTCTCAGCTTACTTCAATTGCTGCAGAATTCAAAGTGCAAAAGGCGTTTGCACCCACTCCATGGTGGTTGGAATTAGTTGAGCCAGCATGGTGTAGTGGATCGAGTGTTGGATTAGGATTCTGGATGCCAGAGTTTGAATCCACACTAAGCCATGGAAACGCACTGCATGACCCAGGGTAAGTCATACTCTCTCTGCCTCAGAGGAAGGCAAAGGAAAACCTTTCCCTAGAACAAGAAACCTCCATGATAGGTTCACTTTAGAGTTGTCATAGGTTCAAAATAACTTGAAGGAATACAACAAGAAGTCAGCAAAGGGGAAGAGAAGGGGCCAATTCTTGCTCTTCCCTGTAGAGTCTGGGAAAAGCCAACTGCTACAGCCTCTCTGAGTGCATGTGGCACAGTGGTTAAATGCAGCCACTCACTCATAAACCACCAGGTTGTGAGTTCAATACTAGCCAGGGCTCAGGCTTGATTCCTCCGAGCTTGCTAAAATGAGTACCCAGATGCTGGGGGGCAAACCGCTTAGACACTGCATAGTTGTAAACCGCTTAGAAACTGCATAGCACGGTATGAAGCGGTATATAAATGAAGCTGCTTTGCTTTGCTTTGCTTTGCTTTGCATGTGTACTTCTTCAGCAAAAACCTTTGCCATCTTGACCACAGTCTGCCGTTGCATGGGCACACATGTGACACTTTTCATCAGTGAAATGTTAGCTATATATTATAGGTGCTAGAGAGGGAGCAGGGAGTAAAGTGCTGAGGTTTTGGCTGGCTTCCAGTCAATTTGAAAACAAACAGTCAGGATATATCGTATTAGACGACCCTCAACTTTTCCAGTTAAAATATAGAGTTTGGGATATACTTGCCAGATAAGACTACCCCTCTTCCAACACACACCAAATAAAATTTTTAAAAACATCATATTGGATTTCAATATGGTAATTTTAATTCAAATGCTTATGACATGCAGGTACTTAGCAGGAAAACTGTCACTTACAAACACAACAAACTACAGCTCCCATGTGCCCTAGCATTTATTTCTGCAGTGTGTTTTGGATCTTACTTTTTAAAAAAATAGTCCAGATTTAAATGCTGCTTTAAAAATTATTTCCATCTCCCAGTTATGAGATGGTTGGGGGGAAGGACTGCCAATATACTAGGTGATGCATTCTGGGGTATGTACAATTTGCGGCCAAGTAAGTGACCGTGGTCATGTCACATAATCTCAGCCTCAGAGGATGGTAATGGCAACCCCCATTTGAAGAAACATGCCAAGAAAACCCCATTATAAGGTTGCCTTAGGGTCGCCATAAGTCGGAAAGGATTGAAGACACACAAGAACAACAAAAAAGTCTGCACTTGTTTCATAGGTAGTACATGGGAATAGGAGCCAGCATGGTGTAGTGGTTTGAGTATTGAGATTACCACTCTGGAGACCTGGGTTTGATTTCCCACTCTGCCATGAAACCCACTGGGTGAACGTGGACAAGTCACATACTCTCAGCCTCTGGGGAAGGCAATGGCAAACATCCTCTGAGCGAATCTTGCCAAGAAAACCCCACAATCACCATAAGTCAGGAACAATTTGAAGGCACACAACATACACATATAACCTCCAAGTTAGGGAACTTGATTCTTCATTAGATAAATCTTCAAGGGTACACACACACACACATTGTGCAGAATTGTTAAAGAAGCAATGCCCAAGCAATACATCAACTTTAGCTGTGTCTGCATTGCAGAAATTTATTAAAGCAGTTTGACACTGCTTTAATTGCCTTGGCTCGAGGCTATGGAATTCTGGGAGGGCAGTTTTGTGAGGTATTTAGCCTTTTCTGTCAGAGAGCTTTGGTACCACAAATCAAACTGCAGATCCTAGGAGTCTATAGGATGGAGCCATGGCAGTTAAAGCGGTGTCAAACTGCATTATTTCTTCAGTGTAGATTCAGACTGCATCCATATTGCAGAACTGGCTTCCTTCTCTTTCTCCCTTCATTCTCATCCTCCTCCTCCTCTCTCCTGGCATCCTCCTCTTTCTCCTCTCGTTGCCATCCTCCTCCTCCTCTCTCCTGCTTCTCTTCTCTTTCCTCATTCTCATCTTCCTCCTCCTCTCTCCTGTCTTCCTCCTCTTTCTCCTCACGTTCTCACCCTCCTCCTTCTCTCTCTTGTCTTCCTGCTCTTTCTCCCCACGTTCTCACCCTCCTCCTCCTCTCTCCTGTCTTCCTTCTCTTTCTCCCCTTGTCTTCACCCTCCTTCTCTCTCCTGGGACCCTGCTTCTCCCTTCGTCCTCATCCTCCTCCTTCTCTACCTGGCGTATAAGACGACCCCACAACTTTTGAGACCCTTTTCCAGGTATATTGTATGTTTGGAGGGTATGTCATGTATATAACAAATATTAAAAGATTAATAACAAATAAATAAATAACAAGAATATATAGTCCAAACCTATAAACAGCAACATGGGAGAAAGTCCATGAAACATAAATCATTCATGGCCCAAGAATCTAGTAGGTCTACCTACAAAGAGATACATGATACTGTCTTCATACATGGCCAATAAAGTTCTTATGTTCTCCAATCTTGAGCAAAATTTACCAGAAAACTGGCATTAAAAATAATTTCCCCACCCCTGCCTCAAACATTCCTGAGTGCCATTAGCCGGCTTCCTTGTATAAGCCAATGTTATCCCTGGTTCTGCTGGTTACTTGCAACTGGCATTAAAAACAATTTCACCACCACTGCCTCAAATATTCCTGAGTGGCACTGGCTGTCTTTCCAACATTAACCATGGTCCTGCTGGTACCTTGACAGCTCCAGAAGCTCTAGTAGCCTCCTTCTGAATGCCAGCTACTGAACATAGAGGGAGAGTGATTTGTTCTGGATCAGTGAATGAAGATGGGACTATCTATCAACTCCCCTTTTGGGTTCAAGAAAAAGTTCAGAGAAAAAGGAGAGCAACTCTAACTCAGGAATAAGACCAAAGACATAGGGATTCAAACCTAGAGAAGAAGTTTGAAAAGCTTTACAATTTTTAAAAATCCAAAGCAAACTGAAACAAAATTCTCCACTAACACTGAGAGGGATGTGATCTGGGAAGAGGAACCCAGATTGCTCCAGTCCTCTTGTCCCAGGATTCCTTCTCCTTACCCGATCTGGTTCTGGTCCACTGCAAAGAGGAAGAGGCAACTGAGTCCTTGTTGGTGGCATCATTCCAGCCTCTGTGGGAGAGACCAAGGTGGGGGGGGGGGGGGGGGGAGTCAGTCACACCTGCTGCTGTTAGAGGTTGCAATCTTAAAGACTCATTAGGAAATACAGGCACACCTTAGTTAATAAAGCCATGAACAAAAAAGCTCCTTTTTACAAAGTCATATTATATCCGCCCTGTCCCCATTTCCTCTTCATCCTCTGTACAGCTGAAACTATTTTAGCAGCATATGCAATGGAAGGATGGTGAAAGAGGGCTGGGAAAAACATAGTTTTTAGCATCTGGTTGCAGCAATATGTCTGGAGTAAACAATGCACTAACATTTGAGTTGAAAAACACTGGGATTCTGCTCTAGCTGATCCTACTGTAGCCGTGTGTGCCTGCTTACAACATACAAGAGAAATGGCAACAACCTCCGGAGATCTTTACTGAGCATGAAAGAACAACTAAAGAGACAGAAAATGGAAGGGCAGAGAAACCTGACTCAACAGTTATCCTAACACTTAAAACAACAACAACAACAACAACAACAAAACATAGATGTATGAGTTTGGCCACGAAAATGGAAATTGCAAGAAAAGTTGGAGTTGGTGAAAGAAAAGGTCATTCCTGAATTCATTTTGGAATAAGCTTTCAGATGGGTTCCAGAAGGTTCCAACTATTTTTGTTTATTTCTGCAAGGCTTCCCTGATGTCATGGCTTCATTTCACATGTGCATATTATTAGTTTTGGAAAAAAAGTGTGCAAAAATATGTTGACGAGCTCTTTTTCTTCTTTTTTGTGGTTCAGGAACTCATCTCTAGTCTTCCCATGTGATTTGTGGCTCTTGTACTAAATTTTCTGTTAAAGAAGGAATGCCCTGGAACACAATGAATTTATTTGCTGAGATATACCTGTATTCTCTTGGAAGTCTTGGCACAAAAAAAAAAAAAAAAGACTTCCAGCCCTGGAAAATGCAGAGGGTGCTTGAGTGCAGTGGTTCGAGTGTTGGACAGAGGCCTGAAGAAATCCAGTTCTAGCCTCCCATGAGCACTGGACAAACTTGGGCCTCTGCCCTCTCTAAGCCTGACTTACCTCACAAGGTTGTTGTTGTACAGACAAGGGATAGGTTGGAAAGTATGAGGGACTTGAGTTCCAGAGAGCAAAGTCAGCTTTGAATAGAAACACATAGAGACCAATATGTGCTTGTAAGCTAGAGATGCATAAAATCAATCTCCGCATATGGAGATGCACAATGAGTATCTCAACCACTCTCTCTCTCTCTCTCACACACATACACTCTCAAGGGCAGTTAACAACAACAAAGCCCTTACATGTTGTTTTTTTGTAAGATATGCTATTATAGTTGTTGGTATATCAGCTGAATTTTTTTGCTGGATAGTCCAGTAACACAACACAAAACATTGCTTTTCAGAGAGACCTGCAGAAATCTGGATAGAGAGCGTTGATCCTTACCTTGCAAGGGGGACCCTCCATCACACTCCTGCTGGATCGCTCTCCATTGGGGACTCTGACTGGGGTCCAATGGAGCCTTCTCAATCACAGGTAGTTCAGAGTGAACTTCTACCATGAGATTCTTGACCGGAAACAGCAGTGAGGAGTCAAGACACGGAATTTGGAGAAAGAAAAGAAATGGCAAAGATTTTGGGAGGGAAGGAGTTTGGACTTGTATAGTATGAGACACCCAGCCACAGCCAAGTCAGCTAAAAGTAAGGCACTCATAAGCCCTACTTGAAAAAATGACATACAAAATAAGAGGTCAAAAAGGTGGAATAAAGTATGACATATATGTTAATGCTTTACATACATTTATTGTACATGGTGGAATGCAAGCAATTTCATGGAGCCCACAACAAGAACTTCTGAAGTTCTGGAAAACTATGCTTTGACTTATAATGGAAGTCTTCTCATAGACCCATTTATTTTTATATCCCTATATCTCTGTCTATATTTATGTATGTGTGTGGAAAAGAAAGAACAGTAGCTTGCACATAAAAAGGTAAAGGTATTCCCCATTAACAAGGTTATCAAGTCGTGTCTGACTGTAGGGGCAGTGCTCATCTCTGTTACTAAGCTGAAGAGCCAGCGCTGTCAGAGAATTCTCTGTGATCCTGTGTCTAGCATGATAGCACTTTCCCACTTAAGTTGTACCTATTTATCTAGTTGCATTTCCATGCTTTCAAACTGCTAGGTTGGCAGAAGCTGGGACTAGTGACAGGAGCTCACCCCATCATGCAGTTCCCGGGCCATACTTATAGTTATACATATACATATTTCACTCTAAGGAGTGAATCACTTTTACCATTGTTGACTTTTTTTCCTTTTTATGTTATTTTTATTCCAAAGCCAACATAATAAATTACTAACAACAGTGTTGTGGCCATAGACTGTACAGTAGGTATACAGTCAGCCCTCCATCTCCACATACTGTATTTTTCGGCATATAAGACGCATTTTTTCTTCCCCAAAACGAGGGTGGGGAAGTTGCTGCGCCTAATAAAGCGAATATATAAGCTGAGGGCAAACTGCCGAGGCCTAGGCTAAAAGTAGGCCTCATTTCAACCTCAGCCTTGGTGCTCCAGTGGGCTCCTCCCATCCCAGGAAGAGCCCATTGGAGCAGCCAGGATGGGGGTGGAAAGAGTCCTCTTTTCCTGGCTAGTTGAATGTGCTCCTCCTCTTTCCACCCCCATCCTGGGTGCTTCAATGGACTCTTCCTGGGGTCAGAGGACATCCTCCCATCCCAGGAAGAGTCCATTGGAGCACCCAGGACGGGGGTGGAAAGAGTCCCCCCCTTGAAGAAATCTGCCAAGAAAACCCTCATGGTAGGGTCAAAATGAGCCAGAAATTACTCCAAGGCACTGGATTATTACCCTGGCCAAGTTACACTGTCTCAGCCTCAGAGGGTGGAAATGGCAAACTCCCTCCTCTGAAGAAATCTGCCAGGAAAACCCTCATGGTAGGATCAAAATGAGCCAGAAATTACTCCAAGGCACTGGATTATTACCCTGGCCAAGTTACACTGTCTCAGCCTCAGAGGATGGAAATGGCAAAAAAAAAACCCTTGAAGAAATCTGCCAAGAAAACCCTCATGGTAGGGTCAAAATAAGCCATAAATTACTCCATAAGCCAATGGCCTAAAAACTCCAAAGGTACCAGTCCATCTGATCTTGGAAGCTAAGCAGGGTCAGCCCTGGATAGTCCTTGGATGAGAGACCGCCAAAGAATCCCAGGTGCTGCAGGCTGTATTTCAGAGGAAGGAACTGGCAAAACCACTTCTCGAGTCTTCCTTGCCTAAGAAATCCCTAAGGAATTCATGGAGTCACCATAAGGCGACAGGAGACTTGCAAGAAAGTTGGGCAGGGAATTTGTGCAATACCTGGCCCTGCTGCTGGCTTAAACTTACATTTACAACTTAAAATTGTTCTTAAACTGCTGTTAACTTTATACAGTTGATATAAAATATTTTACTACAGTATTTGGTTAAGAATCTTTTTTTTCTAGATTTTCCTCCTTTAAAATTGGGTGCGTCTTATATGCCGGAGTGTCTTATGGCTGAATATATATAAAAGCTGTGCATCATGGGAGACCTGATGCAACATGCGCACTGGATGAGGCCAGCCAGGTATGCCTCATGGGAGGTCTTATGCAACAGGTACTGGGAATGAAACCAGCCAGGTTTCATTAGTACATGGCTGTCACATGTTCCCAAGAAGACCACCTATATAAGGGAGAGGGTCAGAATCTCTGTTGTTGGATAGTAGTGGTTGGCAAAGCACTTTGTTGGTCTGTATAGCTGTGTTTTCAAGGTGGATGTCTGATACTCTATCTTTGTAAATATTTGCAACAAAGATTAAAGCCCTCATTGAGTGAAGTCTCGCTGTCCAGCAATTCATTTCTCCAAGCTGAAAGCAACAGCCTGAGTGTGGGAGGATTTTTCCTGTGCCGTCTGGAGCAAGACTCTCCACAGAGACCATCTTCTAGGCATTCCTACCTATGTGCATCAACTCTGCATGTGTGTATGCTAGATCCTGCTTGTCTGCATAACACAGGGGTAGGCAACCTTTTTGAGCCGGGGACCGGGTTGCTGTCCCTCAGACAATTAGGGGAGGCCCGAAGCAGGGGAAATAATAATAATAATAATAATAATAATAATAATAATAATGCATGCACACTCTCTCAGCTCCAGAAAAGCCATGGCAAAACCCCTGTGGAGATTTTGCCAAGAAAACCCCAAGAACTAGTAATAACAACAACAATCAATATCATCATGGCGGAGGTTGGTGGCGGCAGCGGCAGCAGGACCAGCCTGGGGCCAGTCCAAAGGCCTCGGGGGGCCACATCTGACCCCCAGGCCATAAGTTGCCTACCCCTGCCCTAACACATCCAGCCTCTGTTTAAAAGCCTCCAAAGAAGGGGACTTGAGCATCGACGATTTGGGTATCCACTGGGGGTCTTGGAACCAAATCCCAGCAGATACCAAGGTCCCACTGTATCTATAAAGTAGCAGCAGGTTTTCGTTTTGTGTTTCTACCATGGTTGTTGTTAACTTATTATGAAGGCTTTGGAATAAAAATAACATGAAAAGTAAAAAGTCAACAACGGTAAAAGTGATTCACCCTTTAGAGTGAGAGCAAGCTATTTGTTGAAGTGAGTGGGAGCCTCCTGATTACATCAGGGCCAGACTCTGCCAAGGAAGTCACCATGGGGAAAGGTCCGGTTGTCTGGCACTTCCTTTGAAAACCTGGCACATAGGGAGCGCACAGCTGGTTTGAATGCAGAACCACCCTTCTCAGAGGCTTTAGGGACTGTAACTGCACCATCACAAGGTGGTGAAACCACACTCCTCCTTATGAAAGCCAGATCTGGGGGCACTGCATTTCAGCAGAACCTTTTCAGGCAGCCCAGAACCAGAACCTGCTTACCTTGGTCCCCGGAGGAAACACTCTCACCTGCTGCTCTTTCTGCTTCTTCTCTGCCTCTGCCCGACTCAGGAGGAAACCCTCTGCCAGAGCCACTGCCTGGGAACAGGTCTCTGCTCCACATTCTCTGACCCAGTTCTCCATCTCCAGTGGCAAGATGCTCAGGAACTGCTCCAAGATCACCAGGTCCAGGATCTTACTCTTTGTGTTTCGCTCTGGCTTCAGCCACTGACAGCAGAGATGGTAGAGTTGGCTGCAAATCTCTCGGGGGCCCTCACCCTCTTCATAGGAGAACTGCTTGAAGCGCTGGCACTGTGTGTCTGAGTTGGCCAGGCCCTCACCCAGGCGCCTCTGGGCTGTCTTCTCCCAGAATCCCTCACTGCTCTCAGCAATGAGGCCATCATGGCTGTTTCTTCCTTCAGGACCAGTTAAATCTGATGCAGCCATCTATTCTTTTTTTTTACCCCAATGAAGGCACAAGTTGGGTCAAAGTTATTCGTCCTTTGTCTCACACCAAAGATGTCCCTAAGATGTTCTGCCACAATGTCCTGCAAAACCAATATATTATCGTTGTTAGTGATATTATCATGTATTTACAGAGCATCAGTAATGTACATTGTTGTGTTAAGAATTTCTCTGGTCTGGATACCCTAAAGCAGGGGTAGGTAACCTTTTTGAGCCAGGGGCCGGGTTGCTGTCCCTCAGACAATTGGGGTGTCGAAGCACCATAAATAAATAAATAAATAAATAAAAATATTGTTTTTTACAAAAATAAAAAAAAAATTAAAAATATGCATGCACACTCTCTCAGTCCCAGAAAAGCCATGGCAAAACCCCTGTGGAGATTTTGCCAAGAAAACCCCAAGAACAAGAAAGAATAACAATCAATATCATCATGGCAGGGGCGGCGGCAGGGCTGCCTGGGGCCAGTCCAAAGGCCTCGGGGTGCCTCATCTGGCCCCCGGGCCTTAGGTTGCCTACCCCTTCCCTAAAGGTACAAGATCCCCACTGATTTTGGAGGTTGCGGAGGGTCAGGCCCGGTTAGTAGCTAGGTTTCCAACTTGGGTAGTAATAATAGCCAGACTTTCTCTCTGTGTGTATGTGTGTGTACATGTATGCACGCGCGCATACACAAACACACACCAGGACCCCCCCACTGCCTTCTCCAACCCCAAAGGGACCCCTCCCCCTCCAGAAAGCAGCCTTGGGGGTCCCTTCCCTTCCCTCCCCCTCCTGCCTGCCTGCTCCCCCCCCTAGGCCCCTCTGCCCCCCTTTCTCTTCCTCCTCTGAAGGCTGGAAGGAGCCCCTCCTCCTCCTCAGGGCCAAAAGGGGGCTCTCCTTCTCCTTCTCTCTCTCTTGAGGAGGAAGCCCCTAAAGGAAGAGCTTTTCAGAGAGGCTGGGAGACGCTTTCAGCCCAGGCCCCCCTTTGCCTTTTTTTTGGGGGGGGGGAATAATAAACCTCCAGAGTAGCCCCCCTTCGCCCAAAGGCTTTGTTTTTAGGGGCTGCGGAAGGAAAGGCCTCAGGGGAGGGGCCTTGGGGGAGGGCCTTCCTTCCTTCCTTCCTCGGAATTTGGGGAAGAGCTGGATTGGTTCCCCCTAATAGCCTCCCCCCCCTTTTATTTTCCCCTTTTCTTTTACCTGGGGCTCTTTCTCAGGAACAAGGGAAGAGAGAGAGAGAGAGAGAGTTCCGCTTCCTAGAGAGGCAGCAGCAGGGGAAAGGCGGAAGGAGAGAAGAGTGTCTCCTCCTCTGACCTCATTTCCGGAAGGAGAGTCTTTCTGCCTTTCCTTGGAGGAGGAGGAGGAAGAGGAGGAGGAAGGCCGACCCCTTTAAGACCTGGGCTTCTGGACGGAGGGGGGGTTCCTGGAGGGGTTTGTTTTTGGGGAGCCCTTCCCTTCCAAAGCCCTTTGGAGGCTCCTCTCCGGCTGCCAGGCTTCCTCCTCCTCCTCCTCCTCCTCCTCTTCCTCTTCCTCCTCCTCCTCTTCCTCCTCTTCCTCTCAGGGGCCCCAGCTCTCTTTCTGTTTGTATTGGTATTTGTATTGGGGGGGGGGGGGAGTCCCATAGGGAATAAGAAGGGTCTCCCGAGTGTCATGGGGGGGGGGGGTTCTGCGGAGGGGGCCCTTTGGCTCTGGGCCCGGATGGAGGATTATGGTTTTTGTGGTGCTTGTTTTCCTTTCCTGAAGGAGGGGGCTGTTATGGGGGGGCGGCAGAGGGGCCCCAAGGCCAGGGAGGGAAGGTCCAAAGAGGAGGAAGAGGAGGAGGAAGGCGAGCCCCCTTTGAGGCCCATGGCTGAGGAAGGGCACTTACACCTCCCCATAAAAGCCCTCCTTGCAGGCCTCTTTCTCTGGGGAGACATTGGAGGAGAGGCCTCCAAGGGAAGAGGAAGCTCCTGAGGGGGGTGTCTTTCCTTAGGAAGGCGGAGGGGAGGGGGCAGCTCTTATGGGGGGCCAGAGGAGGCCCAAGGCCAGGGAGAGAAGGTCAAAAGTGGAGGAGGGGGAAGGCGAGCCCCTTTGGAAGCCCATGGCTGGGGGAAGGAGCCGGGGGGGGGGAGGCAGCTACCCCCTCCATAAAAGCCCCCTCCCCCAGGGGGCCCCCTCTGGCCCTCCATAAAAGCAGCCCTCCATCCCCTCCTCCTTCTTGCAGGCCCCCTCTTTCTCTGGGGAGATATTGGAGGAGAGGCTTCCAAGGGAAGAGGAAGCTCCTGAAGGGGTGTCTTTCCTGGGGGAGGCAGAGGAATGAGGGGCTGCTCTTATGGGGGGCAGAGGGGGCCTCAAGGGCAGGGAAGGCAGGGGAGGGAAAAGGGGAGGAGGGAGAGCAAAGCAAAGCAAAGCAGCTTCATTTATATACCGCTTCATGTCGCACATGGGATGTCTAAGCGGTTTACAACTGTGAGCTGATTGCCCCCCAACAATCTGGGTCCTCATTTTAGCGTCCTCCGAAGGATGCAGGCCTGAGTAGAGCCTCAGCCCTGGCTGGTATTGAACTCGCAACCTTGTGGTCTTTGAGTGAGTGGCTGAGAGGAGAGAGAGAGAGAGGAAGGGGTTTCTGCTTCATAGAGGAGGGAAAAGTCAGACTGCATTATTTTGACAGTATAGACGCCATGTCTGTTTATATTAAATGTACAACATGAATAAAGAGGTCAGTGTGATTTCTGCAATTACTTTATTTTCAAAACCATGACTAAACTGGTTTTCTAAATTTCCTGGACTTTGCCAATCTCCCTATAGCCACAGGGCCGGAAGGAACAGGAGCCTGCCTGCAAAAGATATCCTCCCTCTCCACCATATGCTACCATCTTAACTAAAGACTGAAAGAACATGTAGGCATCAGACTAACATCTCCAATTCTTTATGTTCTGTTTGGTTTGGAACATCTTGCCTTATGAAGAAGCAGCCCATGGAGCTTCAAAAGCTTACAACAAATATACTGTGCATTTTGGTTGGCCAATAAAGGTATCAGTGGTGGATTTTTGTTTGAATTTGCTAAATGGCCCACACTGCTACCTCTGAATGTAAACTGGGGCTGCTACCGACTGGAAAAGCAGTTGGGCCTGCTCTGTTTCTCTCAGCCCTTTGAGACCGGAGGACTAATTATCATCATCCATTTATCTTTATACAGCAAGTGAGGGGGTTGGACATCCAATGGGCTTCCCATCTCGTGTTGACACTCCTGGCTGAGGCTGATGGGAACTGCAGTCCAAAACCTTCAAAGGAGGTCTTGTAACTACTAAAACTACTAGAACTCTTTGCTGGGGCTGATAGCAACTGCAGCCCTAATCCCGCAAAGGATGGGACATTATTGGGCTCTGACCCCAGCTGTTGGCACTTGTGGCTGGGGCTGATGGGAGCTGCAGTCCTGATGCAGCAAGGGACAGATAGGACATCTATTGGGGCTCTGACTCTGTCTAATTGTACTCTTAATTGGGGCTCATGGGAATGGGAGTCTAAAACCAACAATGTAGAGTTTGGACATTCAGTGGACCTTCCATGTAGATGTTGACAGCTCACCATTTCTCCACTGTCAGATCTTCCCTACAGATTTCACACCACTTTTCGCCTGGCAAACGATGGCCATCTTTGTTGAGTAAAAGAAGTGTGTGTCCGGGTGACCCCTTGCCTATCTTGTCTTGGGACCCCCAATGGGGAGGAATGGGATTCCAGCTGGCCAGGATCATGCAGACCCCAAGGGAAGAAGGTCCTTCATGCTCATGGGTGCACTTGGGCATGGGCTTCCCATTGCAGTAATTCATCACCCCTAGAGGTATGTTTTTCAGAATGGTGACTATTTTGAATGTCACTGATTGGTCCGACTACTTCCAACTCATGTCATTCAAATGAGTGCTTGTGAATGGGGGTTCCAGAGGGGCCTCAGCTCCAGCCTCCATTGCTGCAGTCCCTTTTTTCCCTTAGCCACCATGGAGAGCTGTGCAGATAGAATCCTAGAATTCCAGAGGTGGAAGAGACCTCAAGTGCCATCCAGTCCAACCCCATTCCTCCATGCAGGAACTCACAATTGAAGCACACCCGATGGCTGGCCATCCAGCCTATGTTGAAAAACCTCCGAAGAAGGAGACTCCACCACACTCTCAGGGAGTGTGTTCCACTGTCTAACAGCTCTTACTGTCAGGAAATTCCTCCTAATGTTGAAGTGGAACCCAGTATTCTTCCAAGTGATGCCTGACCAAACCTGAATAGGGTGGCACTGTTACTTCCCTTGATCTAGACCAGGGGTAGGAAACCTAAGGCCCAGGGGGCTGAATGCGGCCCCCCAAGGCCTTTGGACTGGCCCCAGGCTGGTCCTGCCGCTGCTGCCGCCGCCCAACATGATGATATTGATTACTGTTGTTATTACTTGTTCTTGGGGTTTTCTTGGCAAAATCTCCACAGGGCTTTTGCCATGGCTTTTCTGGCGCTGAGAGAGTGTGCATGCATATTTTTTTTATTTTATTATTTTATTTTATATTTATTTATTTATTTATGGTGCTTCGGACCCCCAATTGTCTGAGGGACAGCAACCCGGCCCCCGGCTCAAAAAGGTTGCCTACCCCTGATCTAGCACCAAAAAACCAAGCAGCAGGCTTACACTAAACTCACAACAGCAAAGGAACTTAATTAACTAATTACAACACAGACAATCTAACAAACAATAATAGCTCACACAACATGTGTATGTGTATTAAAAATAATGACTCCACAGAATAATTCCAGACAAGTTTTGTATGCATCTGCCAAGTCAAGCTTATCCTTCAAGGAATTTAAGTCCAAAAAATGAGTTGTAGCGTCTCCAGCAACCAGTTCATATGTGGTGATGAATGCTTGGACGGCTACCTCCGGAGTCCTTTTAGGGCCGTTTCGACATTGATGATGTCTTCCTCAGCAGATATAGGTGAGTTGTATCAGAATTGATATGCTCAGATATTCCATTATTCTAAATGTGCAAAATTTAAACAATTAATACAATCCCTGTTGGTCTCACAATTTAACAGATATATGTTACATAATAATATGAGTCCTTCAAAACAGTATTCTCACTCACCCAAATTCATCCACAATTTAGCTTGACTGAGGAGGAAAATGCTCAGCAAAAATCTACATCAAATGTATGTCAAGATATACTCTGCCTTTACAATAGGCTACAGGTGGTCATCTATTACATGTGGATTCTTAAAGGTATATTCAAGGTATATCACTCTATAAGTCCCAAAAGTAAGCCTGATCTATTGGCTGAAATTATTATAACTTTATAACGTACCAATAACCATCAGTAATAATACACAGCATATTATAATCAATTATCTGTGTCATACAATCATCTCACAAATGATGACTATTATCCTTAATACGTAAAAAACTATATATCCTCCAACCCATAACATCACTTAAAGGCTATAACTTTAGCATGTGAGTAATACAAACCATTAGAGTCTGCAGAGTGATGGAATTGTGAACAATTCCATCAGAGAAACCCTTAGTTAGAGGACACCACAAATGTGGGCATTGTAGCTGCTGTAAATCATCCCTCAATATAAGCGTGTTTATTCATCCAACAACACAGGAATGCTTTGAACTCAAATCCTTTACTAATTGTAATTCCTCAAATGTTATTTATGTGATTATATGTCCATGCCAAAAATTATACATAGGTCAAACTTCTCGACCTTTGAAAACTAGAATTTCCGAACACAAAAGTACCATTCGGAACAATAGTGCAGATACCACATTGGTGACACATTGTTCACAATTCCATCACTCTGCAGACTCTTTAAAAAATTTTGTAATAGAACATATCAAATTTGGGCAATTTTATAGTGGAAGTAGACAAAATAAACTGCTGCAAAGGGAGGCTTTTTGGATTCATAAATTAATATCTTACACCCCTAAGGGTCTAAATGAACGTTTGGATTTGAGTCCTTTCTTGTGATATTATGACATGTAACTAATGGTTTGTATTACTCACATGCTAAAGTTATAGCCTTTAAGTGATGTTATGGGTTGGAGGATATATAGTTTTTTACGTATTAAGGATAATAGTCATCATTTGTGAGATGATTGTATGACACGGATAATTGATTATAATATGCTGTGTATTATTACTGATGGTTATTGGTACGTTATAAAGTTATAATAATTTCAGCCAATAGATCAGGCTTACTTTTGGGACTTATAGAGTGATATACCTTGAATATACCTTTAAGAATCCACATGTAATAGATGACCACCTGTAGCCTATTGTAAAGGCAGAGTATATCTTGACATACATTTGATGTAGATTTTTGCTGAGCATTTTCCTCCTCAGTCAAGCTAAATTGTGGATGAATTTGGGTGAGTGAGAATACTATTTTGAAGGACTCATATTATTATGTAACATATATCTGTTAAATTGTGAGACCAACAGGGATTGTATTAATTGTTTAAATTTTGCACATTTAGAATAATGGAATATCTGAGCATATCAATTCTGATACAACTCACCTATATCTGCTGAGGAAGACATCATCAATGTCGAAACGGCCCTAAAAGGACTCCGGAGGTAGCCGTCCAAGCATTCATCACCACATATGAACTGGTTGCTGGAGACGCTACAACTCATTTTTTGGACTTAAATTCCTTGAAGGATAAGCTTGACTTGGCAGATGCATACAAAACTTGTCTGGAATTATTCTGTGGAGTCATTATTTTTAATACACATACACATGTTGTGTGAGCTATTATTGTTTGTTAGATTGTCTGTGTTGTAATTAGTTAATTAAGTTCCTACCCCTGATCTAGACCATGGGTCCTCAAACTGTGGTCCGTGTCTGGCCCGCCAAGGCCTTTGAACTGGGCCGCAGTCCTCCTGGCTTTTTTTTTTTTTTTTTGGCCGCCTGGCTTGTTCCTGGTTTGAGCCCTGCCTCTGGCTTGGCTCCCTTCAGGGAGGGGAGGAGTGAGGAGGCGCCCAGCCAGGCTCCTAGTCAGTCCCCTGTGTGTGCGGTGGCTTGGCCTGGGGAAAGAGGAGGAGGAAAAGGGCTGAGGTGTGGTGTTTCTGGGAGGGCCTCCCTTCCTCCCTCGCTGGCCTGGGCTGGTCTGCCCTCCTCTGCCTTGCCTGTCCTGCCTCTCTACAGGGAAGGCCCTGTAAAACCCCACTCGGTGGCCTTGAGCAAGTCACACTCTCTCAGCCTCAGGGTGGGGCTTCAGCTTGCTTCCCTCCCTTCTATCTTTCCTTCCTTCCTTTTCCTCCCTTTTCCTCCCTCCCCCGCAGCAAAAGCCCGACAGGGGGAGGAGGAGGAGGAGGAAGAAGAGAGAGGGTCAGGGAAGCCCCCTTGCAGGGTGGGGATGCCCTCTTCCTCCTCCTCCTCCTCCTTTTCCTCTTCCTCTTCTTCTCTCCCAGTGAGTCCCCTCCCCACTCTCTCTCTGAGGGAGGCCCCGGCTCTTGCCATCTTTCCTCCTCTTCTTCCCGAAGATGGCGGACAAAGCATCTTGGGGGGGGGGGCTTGGCTGGGCTCCCTCCTTCCCTCCTGGAGCCTTTGTTGGGGGAGGAGGAGGAAGACTTCTGGCAAATCAAAGATGAACCTATCCTGGGGTTTCCTTGGCAAGGTTTGTTCAGAAAGGGTTTGGCATTGCTTTCTCCCGAGTCTGATAGAGCGTGACTTCAAAGAATGTGGTTGTGGTTGTTGTGTGTCTTCAAGTCGTTTCTGACTTCTGGCAACTCAAAGACAAACCTATCCTGGGGTTCTTTGACAAGGCTTGTTCAGAAAGGGTTTGCCATTGCTTTCCCCTGAGTCTGAGAGAGTGTGACTTCAAAGAATGTGGTTGTGGTTGTTGTGTGCCTTCAACTCGATTCTGATTTCTGGCAACTCAAAGATGAACCTATCCTGGAGTTTCCTTGGCAATGTTTGTTCAGAGGAGGTTTGCCATTGCCTTCTACTGAGGCTGAGAGTGTGTGACTTGTCCAAGTTCACCCAGTGGTTTTCATGGAAGAGTGGGAAATCAAACTCAGGTCTCCAGAGTGGTAATCCAACACTCATACCACATGGCAAGTTTCTCCAGAGGAGGGTTTCCATTACCATCTGAGGCTGAGAGAGTGTGGCCTGACCAGGGTAATCCAGCACCTTCAAGTCATTTCTGGCTTATTTTGACCCTATCATGGGGCTTTGCTTAGCAAGTTTCTCCAGAGGAGGGTTTCCATTACCATTTGGGGCTGAGAGAGTGTGACCTACCCAGGGTAATCCAGTGCCTTGGAGTCATTTCTAACTTATGGTGACCCCTATCATGGGGGTTTTCTTGGCAAGTTTCTTCAGATAAGAGTTCCCATGGTTATCATCTGAAGTTGAGAGGGTGTGATTTGCTCAAGGTCAAGGTGGTTTTTGTTTTTACTCTGCCCCTCCAATGGTCTGAGGGACAGCGAATCAGCGCCCGGCTCAAAAAGTTTCAGGACCCCAATCTAGACACTTTACTTCTATGCATCAGCCTAAAATCGCACTGGCCTTCTTAGCTGCCGCATCACACTGTTGACTCTTGTTCAACTAGTGGTGTACCAGGACTCCTAGATCCCTTTCACACATAGTCATGTTAAGCCAGGTGTCCCCCATCCTATATGTAGGCGTTTCATGCATAGATGTGATGCCCATGAGAGCCCTGGAACTTGTGGATGCCCCAGTAGTAATAAAATGCAGCCTTCTCAGAAAAAGATGGATTTAAATTTAAATAAAGGATTTCAGTACTTTAAACAAATAATACAATAAAATATGTAAATAAATACAGCACTTAGTTCCCCAGTTTTCATGACATTCCAAACTTAACCCTACAGGAGATATCTTCTTACAGAGGCATTTCTGCCTTTTTGGATGGTCATAAGATTAGCATACAAAGCAGAAGTAAAAAAAAAATTCTAGTGGGATAGTAGTGAGGGGACACAGGGTGGGGGTGGTATTCCTTCCTTCCTGTCTCCATTCCCCCCACCACCACCTCTCTCTCTCTGCCTGGCATTTCATGGGCCCTTTTCCATTTAAGGAAACCCAAAAGAACCTCCCTGGGTCTCCTTGTAAGGAAGAACCAAAATACACCAAGCAGCCCCAGGAAGAAAAGGCAGGGCATGGGGTTATCCTGCCAAGCCACCCCCATTGTGCCCCCTCCATGGAAAATGCACCCATCCTTCCTCCATGAGTCTGGGAGGAGAGAAAGGAGACAGACTGGGGAAGGGAGGAAAGAGGGGCTGATCTGGGCAAACATGGGGTGAACTCTTCCATTGCCATGCACCTGACTTTTGGGTAGAAAGAGGAGAAGTGATGATGGAGGGAAAGGAAGGGGCATTTATTTTCCTCCCGTCAATCCTGATCCCATGGTAAGAGTATGTGGCATAAAGTGAAGCTAATGGAGCTAGAGAGAGACCCTCCCAGGCCTGCATTGGAAAACCCTGCCTGTGCCCCCCTCTGAGGAAGCCCAAGCCCCCCTACTCTTGCAGGTAGTCCCCATCTTTCTCTTGGGCCAAGGAAAGGCTTGCCTTGCCTTTGAAAGGGGCACACCTCCTCCCTGACTGGCCATGTGAACAGACCAAATGCCTGAACAGAAGTTGTTGGTCTCGGAAGCCTTCTGAAAAGGTTTGGCCTAAAGGAGGGACACAAGGAAAGACTCAGCCTTCCCCTGTTCACAGCGCAACCAAAGAGTTGCCTTCAATAAGCCCAGCAGAGTGGGGCAGGACCTTCCTCTCTCTAATCCCTGGAAGAGGCAAGGACTGCCTCAAAGGAGACCTGAGTCCTGCCTACAAAAAGTTGTTCTGCCAACTGCCTCTTAAGCAATGAGGTCACAATGGCAGGTCCAAGAGCTTCCTTTGTGACCCTGGCTGAGCTCTAGAGCCAAAGCAGTTGTCACCTGCAGTGGTGGCAAAAGAGGGCTCCTCAGGAGGCTATATTAGCCTGTCCTCTGCCCGTTCTACCACCTGCAGTGGCGGCAGAAGAGGGCTCCTCAGGAGACTATTTTAGCCCTTCCTCCACCTGTTTCACCACCTGCGGCTGCAGTTGAAGAGGGCCTCTTCCGGAGGCTCTTAGCCTGTCCTCTGCTCGTTCCATCACCTGCAGCGGTGGCAGAAGAGGGTTCCTTAGGCAAGCCTTCTCCTCCTAGCCGCCCTGTCCCTTTATCAGCTGGGGCAACCATAGCTTCCTTTATCAGCTTCCTTTATCAGCTGGGAAAACCACAGGAGCAACACAGTTGCGAGGGTTCTGAAAGAAAGGAAAAAGAGAAGGAGGCTTTGCAGGCAGTTTCTGCCAGGAAAAGAGAAGGTAAAGAAAACTTTCTAGGCCAGTTCCTGCTAGGAAAGAAGAAGAAAGCAGTTTCCAGGCAGCCATTTTGAGTGGGTGAGTTTTAAAATTCTTTTTAAAAACACTTGGGGACAGGGTGACTGTTACTCAGTGGGTGGGGCTTTGTTGAGTCACATTTGCAAGTCAATAGGGGGTGGGCTAGCCAGTTAGCTCTATACAACTGCTCCCAGAATTTCGTAATCACTACTAATTGTTGAAAAGTTCCGGTCATCAGCAGACTGCAACACTGTTGTTAGTGAGGGATTTTCTTTGAGGAGGAAAGCCGTAATCCTCTTTCAGGTACTAATTAAGACTTAGTATGGACACTGAAGGAACTGCTGCCATCACCTGCAATACCTGTGCGATGTTTGTCTTCTTACCTACAGATGTGGGGAACTACACATGCTCCAAGTGCAAGTTGGTAGCTCTCTTGGAGGAGAAAGTACAGCAGCTGGAGGTGTGGGTAGCTACACTGCAACATATTAGGGAGCAAGAGGTTTTCCTGGACAGAACGGAACAAACGGTCTTGGACGGGGATCATACAGAGGAAGTCGCTGGGGAAGAGAAGGTCACATCACATACACAGGAGGTAGAAAGCTGGAGGAATGTCACACGCAGAAGAAAGGAGACCAGGGATCATTCTGGGAGCCTGCAGCTACAGAATCAATTTCAAGCTCTTTCTCTCGTCAAGGAGGACGAGGAAGAGCAGCATGGACAGATTTCACAGACACAGCAGGGGACCCTGGGAGCTCCACCACAGGGAACAGTCGCTGCTAAGTCTTGGAGGAGGCGTGTGGTTGTGGTGGGGGACTCCTTGCTGAGGGGGACAGAAGCAGTGATTTGTGGGCCTGACAAGATGTCTCGGGAGGTGTGTTGTCTCCCTGGGGCAAAGATCCAAGATGTGACAGAGAGGCTGAAAAGACTGGTCAAGCCTACTGATCAATACCCCTTCCTTTTGGTTCATGTGGGAACGAATGACACAGCAAGACACAGCCTTCAGAACATCAAAAGGGATTACGAGGCTCTAGGTAAGAAGCTGAAAGAAATGGAGGCACAGATTGTCATCTCGTCTCTTCTGCCAGTTGAAGGGCATGGTCCAGGAAGAGAGAGGAAAATAGCAGATGTCAACAATTGGCTCCACAGATGGTGTCGTCGAGAACGATTTGGATTCTTAGATCATGGGGTGTGGTTCCATGAGGGCGGACTCCTGGCAAGGGATGGGTTGGATCTCACGCCAGTTGGAAGAAACATTTTTGCCACCAGTCTCAAGAATTTGATCAGGAGGGCTTTAAACTGAGTTATGTGGGGAAGGGAGACAGCATCCTGGAAGACAAAAGGACTGGAAAAAATAGTCAAACTGCCATAGAGGAAACAAGGCAAAGAGTACAGAGACCCAACAGTGGGAGGCAAAAAAACATGCACAGGCAGCAAATAAAGGAGACATATGGTCTTAGATGTCTCTACACTAATGCACAGATCATGGGAAATAAGCAAGATGAACTTGAACTCCTAGCACAACAAAGCAAATATGATATAATAGGCATCACTGAAACCTGGTGAGATGAGTCTCATGACTGGAATGTACAAATGCAGGGGTATAACCTTTTCAAGAGAAACAGGCCAAACAGGAAAGGAGGAGGAATAGCATTATATGTCAGGGATATTTACACCAGTGAAGAAATCCAGGACATCAGTTATGGAAGCCAGGTGGAGAGCATCTGGATAACAATTAAAGGGGAGGGAAACAACAGGGATCTTATTGTGGAAGTCTGCTACAGACCTCCGACTCAGGCAGAGGAATTGGATGATGCCTTTCTAGAACAGATGACTACACACTCAAAAAGGAGAAATATAGTAGTGATGGGTGACTTCAACTATCCTGATATTTGCTGGAATTCAAACTCAGCAAAATTCTCAAGGTCTAGCAAATTCCTCACTTGCCTTGAAGACAATTTCATTGTCCAAAAGGTGGAAGAGGCAACAAGGGAGTCAGCTATTTTGGATCTGATCCTAACTAACAGGGATGACCTAGTTAATGTGGTGCAAGTGGTTGGATCTTTAGGTGGGAGTGATCATGTTCTCCTGGAATTTATTATACAGTGGAATGGAGAAGCCAGGCATAGTCAGACACGCATTCTAGATTTTAGGAGAGCTGATTTTGATAAACTTAGGGAAATACTGGGGGTGATCCCGTGGTCAGGAATACTAAAAGAGAAGGGAGTTCAAGATGGATGGGAGTTTCTCAAAAGGGAGATACTGAAGGCACAATTTCAAACAGTTCCAATGAGGAAGAAAAATGGGAGGTGCCTCAAGAAACCAGGATGGATGACTAAGGAACTTGCAACTGAATTAAGTTTTAAACAGAGCATGAATAGGAAATGGGAAAATTGGGAAATCACCAAAGAGGAATTCAAACAAATAGCTAGCACGTGTAGGGGTAAAGTCAGAAAAGCTAAAGCGCAAAATGAACTCAGGCTTGCTAGAGAGGTCAAGAACAATAAAAAGGGCTTTTTTGGGTATGTCCACAGCAAAAGGAAGAAGAAGGAAATGGCAGGGGCACTGTGTGGAGAAGATGGCAAAAAGTTAAGAGGGGACAGAGAAAAGGCAGAACTACTCAACATCTTTGCTTCAGTCTTCTCGGAAAAGGGTGTTGAACCTGAGGAAAATAGAGCAGACAGAATAGGAGAATTTCAGAATAGAATAAGTAAAGCAGGGGTAGGCAACCTTTTCCCTTTAAGGGCCGAGGGACTTCAGCTCCCAGAATCCCAGACTATTGGCCAACATGGCTGAGGCTTCTGGGAACTGAAGTCCCTCGGCCCTTAAAGGGAAAAGGTTGCCTACCCCTGAAGTAAAGAGATAGTACAGGAATACCGGGTTAATCTAAATGAATATAAGTCTCTAGGACCAGATGAATTACATCCAAGGATACTAAAGGAACTGGCAAATGTAATATCAGAACCATTGACAATAATCTTTGAGAACATCTGGAGAACAGGAGAAGTCCCAGCAGGCTGGAGGAGGGCAAACGTTGTCCCCATCTTCAAAAAGGGGAAAAAAAGAGGATCCCATGTTAAGGAAAAAGCAACATGGGATATACAGTAATAGAAATAAAAATATTTATGTGAATGTCAAAGTGACTAAGCAGGAGCAATCAGGAAGATACACAGGTGAAAAAGATAATATAATTAAGAAGCCTTGAGAGCCAAGGACAAAGTTATAGAAGGTATATTGAGAACACCTGTGATAGATTGCAAACACCTGAGACTCATTAAGTGGTCAAGGTAAAGTGATGAAACACTTGGGTTGGTCTTAGGTATGGGATGATCTATGTGGACCAATCAAGATGTATGTACACACCCACTGGGTGGAAACTGACTGGTGGGTGGTGTCTAACAATGGCTATAAATTGCAATGTTTGCTAATGTACATTGTGGTGTAGTGTGGAGTATTTTGGTGGAGTAGAGATTGTGATTTGTAGGGCATATAGTATTTGTGTATATAGTAGAATAAAGTAGATCTTTTATATAAGACTACTGAGTTGTCTGGTGTCTTGAGGGAAGATACAAGAACCAGAAGAATCCTGGAGAAGTTTGGAGACATCTCAGGAAGAAGAGTGAGAAGGCTTGGAGAGTTTGTCAGGGTCTTCAGCCTATTCTCTGAAACTCTGCTGCTTGGGAAAGAAGCATCAACCACTGATCAAAGCTGGTCAGCTCTGCTGCATAACAAGGTGGTGAGTTAGAGCCAGAGGTGAAGAGCTACAACTCCCATCATCCCTGACATCCCAACCATTATCGTCCAGTTAGTCTGGTAAATACAAATGAAGAAGACTTGTTCTACTGTCCTTTTCATTATTGCTTAAAGTAGGCCCATAGTCATCAATAGAGTTGAGCAACATCTATAACAAACAATTAGTGAGCAGATAAAATCTCTCTCTGGAACCATTGGTAGAAAAAGGGTGACTATTTTTGTGGTGATATTTTTGTGATTATTGTGATGGGGGGGGGGGAAATCTTGACATCAACACCTTCCTCCCAATTTTTGGTCCCATAATGCATTGCTTTCCCCTTGCTTCCCTTCCACTGACCTTTCTTTGCCATTTTACTGCCCATTCCTCCAGCTGGGACGCAAATCGGTCCCTATCTTGGTGCAGGGCAGAGACTCCACTCCAGGACATTCTTCATCCCTTAAGGGAGACATCTAAGGTCCTAAAGGTCAGGTGGGGGAAGCAGGCTCAACACCTTAGATGGATCTCTTAACGTTGCCTTAAAAGCAGTGAGCACTTCCTAACTGGGCCAGTCTTTTCCTCAGGCATTCTGACAGTGTGTGTATAATAAATATCTACACACACACAAAGGGAAAGGAAAAAGTGATACAAATATGAAACTATGCAACAACGTCAAAATTTATCCATCTAGCTCTACAAAACCCAAGGCAATAAGCAAACGAATAAATACATGTAACCAAAATAGATAATACTATAAAACCATAGTTAACTAAAATTATTTTGGGAAAACCTAGTTGTTATTAAATTCCGGTCCAGAAATATTCAAGGAAACTTATCATCATTGAGGACACCATGCTCAACACTGCCCAAGCTGGCTGTACAGTTTATACACAGAATCCATATGAAGGGTGCAGGTGAGAACTCAATCACACTCTTCCCCTGTTCCAGGAGAGCAATCTATGCCTCCCAAAGTCCACATTGCCAAATGCATGAGGAGTGGAGCCAGCATGGTTGAGTCCTGCAAAATGAATCAAAATCTAAATGCATAGGTATAGGATGGGGGACATAAGGCTCAGCTTGAGATGATGATGATTATATCTAAGACATGTCATAGGATCATGTTGGATTCCTATCGAGTGGCAATAGATGCAGCAAAGAATTCTTTCTATGCTGCACGTATTGCATCTGCAAGTCTCGTCCAGCACAACTGTTGAGGGTGGTTAAAGAATTAATTCAATTACCTCATATCCTGAACACGTTATTGGAACTAACTAAAGCCTGCTGTGATGCTTTTAATGACTTTTTTGTAGATAAAATCTCTCAGATAAGGGCTGATCTGGATGCGGGCATTAGAACCAATAAGAGAGTTGTCCAGAGACACTGTGGACTATGTTACACTGGATCATTTCGAGATTCTTAATACTGATGAAGTGGACAAGCTTCTTGGAAGTGTAAGGAGGACAACATGCCCTCTTGATCCTTGCCTATCATGGCTGACAGTCCAGGGAGCAGATGCAGTAAAAACATTATTACAACTCATCATTAATGCATCCCTCAGGGAAGGGAAATTTCCATCTAACTTGAAACTAGTGGTGGTTAAACTGCTCTTGAAAAAACCCTCCCTTGATCGCCTGGTGAAAAATAATTATAGGCCAGTCTCCCTTCTACAATTCTTGGGTAAGGCGATCGAGTTGTATTGGGGGCACTGCTCTTCAGTGGTTCCGGTCCTACCTCTCGGGCAGATTTCAGATGGTGATGCTGGAGGATAGTGGCTCTTCAAAAAGAGAGCTGACATCTGGCATCCCTCAGGGTGCCATTTTATCCTCCATGCTGTTTAACATTTACATGAAGCCACTGGGAGAGATCATCCGGAGACATGGAGCACAATGTTATCAGTACGCTGATGACACCCAACTTTATTTCACTATGTCTCCGTCTGCTGAAGTGACTAAAGATGGTATTACTCCTCTTGATGTCTGTCTTGAATCGGTAATGGGCTGGATGAGGGAAAACAAACTCAAGCTGAATCCAGAAAAATCAGAGGTACTCGCGATAGGTACCCCAAGTCTGGGAAAGTTTTGCCATCCAGTCCTGGATGGAGTCACACTTCTCCTAAAGGACAAAGCACACAGTTTGGGAGTACTCCTGGATTCATCTTTACAGTTGTTATCTCAAGGGGATGCGATGGCCAAGAATGCTTGGTATCAGCTTTGGTTAATCTGCCAAATGCCTCCCTACCTGGACCGAAAGGACCTTGAAGCAGTAGTACTTGCCCTGGCAATCGTTTGGATTTCTGTAATGCGTTCTACATGGGGCTACCTATGTACCATGTTCGGAAGCTCCAATTGGTTCAAAATGCGGGAGCCAGATTGGTCACTAGAACATCTAGGTCAGACCATATAACACCTGTATTAAAATCTCTTTATTGGCTGCCAATTAGCTCCCAGGCTCAGTACAAACTGTTGTTTATTACCTTTAAAACCCTACATGGCTTGGGCCCGTTACTTGAAGGAACTGCTCTCCCCACATAATCTGCCCTGCAATCTCAGAACATCTGGGAAGAAGTTATTGGAACACCATAAAACTAGACATACCACGACTTCCCAAAAAGCTGTGGAACAGCCTGCCGGAGGAGATCCATCTTATCACTACTCTAGAAGTCTTTAAGAAGCACTTCCAGCTGGCCTATCCATCTGATCTTCCAGATTTGTAGACTCTGACAATGATTGGCTATTTTATTTAATCCAATTTTATTTTATTTTCATTTATTTTATTATATTGTATTCTGTTCTCTTATTCTATTATTAATGTTCTGATTTTTATTACTTTATTGTTTATATTTTGTACACTGTATTCATTTTATTGTGTAATCCTGCCTCAATCCATAGGGAGAAATGGGAAATATATATATAAAACTTATTTTTTATTATTATTATTATTATTATTATTATTATTATTATTATTATCATCTCCTGTATGGACTCTCTGATGCTTCACAAGGTTCGTCTTCTGAGCAAAACATTTCCCACACTCCTGACATTTGTGTGGTTTCTCTCCTGTGTGGACTCTCTGATGGGCCACAAGGTTCGTCTTCAAAGAAAAACATTTCCCACACTCCTGACATTTGTGTGGTTTCTCTCCTGTGTGGACTCTCTGATGATTCACAAGGTTCGTCTTCTCAGTAAAACATTTCCCACACTCCAGACATTTGTGTGGTTTCTCTCCTGAGTGGACTCTCTGATGCATCTCAAGGCCCCTCTTCCCAGAAAAACATTTCCCACACTCCTGACATTTGTGTGGTTTCTCTCCTGTGTGGACTCTCTGATGGGCCACAAGGGATGACCTTTGAGTAAAACATTTCCCACACTGCTGGCATCTGTATGGTTTCTCTCCTGTGTGGACTCTCTGATGCCTCTCAAGGTTCATCTTCTGAGGAAAACATTTCCCACACTCCTGACATTTGTGTGGTTTCTCTCCTGTGTGGACTCTCTGATGACCCACAAGGGTTGACCTTTGAGTAAAATATTTCCCACATTGCTGGCATCTGTATGGTTTCTCTCCTGTGTGGACTCTCTGATGTTCCACAAACTTCATATTCTGAGCAAAACATTTCCCACACTTCTGACATTGGCGTAGTTTCTCTCCTGAGTGGACTCTCTGATGATTCACAAGTGTTCTCTTCACAGAAAAACATTTCCCACACTCCTGACATTTGTGTGGTTTCTCTCCTGTGTGGACTCTCTGATGGGCCACAAGGGATGACCTTTGAGTAAAACATTTCCCACATTGCTGGCATCTGTATGGTTTCTCTCCTGTGTGGACTCTCTGATGCCTCTCAAGGTTCATCTTCTGAGGAAAACATTTCCCACACTCCTGACATTTGTGTGGTTTCTCTCCTGTGTGGACTCTCTGATGACCCACAAGGGTTGACCTTAGAGTAAAACATTTCCCACACTGCTGGCATCTGTATGGTTTCTCTCCTGTGTGGACTCTCTGATGTTCCACAAACTTCATCTTCTGAGCAAAACATTTCCCACACTCCTGACATTTGTGTTGTTTCTCTCCTGAGTGGACTCTCTGATGATTTACAAGGGTTCTCTTCACAGAAAAACATTTCCCACACTCCTGACATTTGTGTGGTTTCTCTCCTGTGTGGACTCTCTGATGCATCACAAAGTTCGTCTTCTCAGAAAAACATTTCCCACACTCCTGACATTTGTGTGGTTTTTCTCCTGTGTGGACTCTCTGATGGGCCACAAGGGTCGTCTTCACAGAAAAACATTTCCCACACTCCTGACACTTGTGTGGTTTCTCTCCTGTGTGGACTCTCTGATGCATCACAAAGTTCGTCTTCTCAGAAAAACATTTCCCACACTCCTGACATTTGTGCGGTTTCTCTCCTGTGTGGATTCTCTGATGGGCCACAAGGTTTGTCTTCTGAGCAAAACATTTCCCACACTCCTGACATTTGTGTGGTTTCTCTCCTGTGTGGACTCGCTGATGCTTCACAAGGATTGACATCAGAGTAAAACATTTCTCACACTGATGGCATCTGTATGTTTTTTCTCTTGTGTGGACACTACGATGATGCGTCACAAGGTGTGACTTCAGATAAAAACATTTCCCACATTGTTGGCATTTGTATGGTTTCTCACCTGTGTGGAATCCCTGATGTCTCGACAATTCTGTCATAGTAGCAAAGCATTTTCCACACTGCAAGCATTTGTATGGCTTCTCTCCTGTGTGGACTCTCTGATGACGCACAAGGTTATATTCCTGAGCAAAACATTTCACACACTGTTGGCATTTATATGGTTTTTCTCCGGTGTTGATTCTCTGATGACTCAAAATGACTCCTATAAAGAAGGACAAAGGCATAGAAGACTGAATTTCACCCTTAGAAGAAACGATGAAGCTTAACAGAGTCATAAAGGAAAAAACCCATCAGAGAAAGAGGAGCTTCTGTGTCCCCTTTTCTATCATAAATATTAGCCATAATTGCTAAATGAAATCCCTTGATACATATGAAGACAACACCTAAACTGGTTTGTACCAATCACCCAAACAAAATGTTTACATTTATTGGCTTCACAGATGCTTCTCAACATGCAGGGCACTCTTTGCATTTAAGTTCCCACCATATCTCCCAAATCAGTCATTAACATTTGACAGATTTACAGCTGTTTTTTCATATGCGAACATGAACTGATAAGACTGACAATGATAAAAAAGGCCCAGGGTTTTAGAAAGTTGGGAAAGGGCAAATTCAACAAGTTTACAGCTTCATAAGAGTTGAAGGAGAATTATTTTAAAAGTACGAATAGATGGTATCTTACAGCATGGACACTAAATAAGACCTATAAATTGGGAACAAATTTTGGAGATGCCAAAAAAGAAATGGTATTTTATTTCATATGTGGTGCCCAAAAGTGAAAAGTCATCAAAAAAATGTTGGGAATACAATATACATTCTCCCCAGAGTTATGTGTTCTGAATATAAATTCAATATTAAATAAGGAGGATGAAATAAAGTTTTGGAGAATACTATAGTATTTAATAAGAGCAGCTAGATTAACTGTGGTGGTAAAAATGTGGCATCTTCATATCGAGACAACATATCCAGGAGTAGCTGTACTGGCCTTATAGCAAAGTACAGTATAATCTAAAATCTACAAAACACTGATACTTTTATTGGGCCAGCCAATAGAGCTTTGCAACATGTATGATGTGCATTTTCATTGGCCCAATAAAGGTATCACTGTGTTTTGTGGATTTTGGATGATATTGTACTGTGCTATATGGTCAACCCACCAACCCCTGGATATGTATTCTATGTCGCTTTAAGTTCATTGTTCAATGAGGTACAAGTCACCTCCTTACACAGCACTGCCCACAGGTGTGTGACTGGGGAAAGATGTGGCGTGTGGGGTAGAGGGCATCTGAAGAGACACCTCTTCTCCAGCCCTCCTTAAGGAGCCTCCTGTGACTGACATTGGTGAGATGCTATTCCCACTCAAAAGCAATGTTTATGCTGTTATTTTTCTTTTGTTGTTCATTTTCTTCTCTGGCATGAAGTCAGACCCTATGAACGAGAAACCTCCAAAAGCTCCAGCCATCAACTGTCCAGTGGGGTCTTGCAAACTCAGGACCATGGCTTTCTGGATTGAATCAATCCACCTGTAGTGTGGTATCCCTCCTTTTCTACTGATGTTGTGGAGATTGGAAATTTTCATTTATCTCTCACCTTGAGTCTAGTTGCAACCTTAAACTAAGTACTACTCGTACCTCTCCTCTGCTCTTGAGACTTGGAGAGATCCTCCATCTGTGTCACCACACTACTGCTGCTGCCCACTTGGCACATTTGGTCTGCCTCTTCAGCAAAAGCCTGTCTTAGGAGACCTTACTACTGGCTGTGCTCTATCAGCATAGCTTCTTGCCACACCAAAGCACACAATCCATTCACCAAAGTTTCAGAATGGAAATGACCATCAATAAGAGAACAAGAGAGTTTTAGCAAGACAGCCCATAATCCCAGAGATCTCCACCATGATCACCGAATCATAAAGTTGGAAGAGACCACAAGGACCATCCAGTCCAACCTCCTACCATGAAGAAACCCAAAATCAAAGCATCCCTGACAGATGGCCATCCAGCCTCCATTTAGAGACCTCCAAAGAAGACTCCACCACACTCCGAGGGAGTGTGTTCCACTGTCGAACAGATCTCATTGTCAGGAAGTGCCTCCTAATGTTCAAGTGGAATCTCTTTTCCTGTAGTTTGCATCCATTGTTCCGAGTCCTATTCTCTGGAGCAGCATCTACATATACAGGGCTCATCCTTTCCCATTAGGGCTGAATCAGGGCCTGTTTCCAAGTACTGTAACTGTTAATGCCATTATTATAAATGAATTTTAAAACAGAAGACATAATCCAGGGACAGAAAGATTCTTACCAGGAGAGTCCATGATCCCACAGATCTCTGCCATGATCTGCCTGTGCAGGGTTCTCTGGTCAGGATCCAGCAGAGCCCACTCCTCTGGGGAGAAAGACACGGCCACCTCCTCAAAAGTCACCAGGCCCTAAAAACAGAAGAAAAAGAGTCTTGCTCACCCTGGATATCAAGCCAGTTGCTGGCTGTGGCAATTAATATAAATGGACTCACAGGCTGATACAGCTCCTAAGGCAACTGAAGTGAGACTGATTCTTCTACCAACACCAGCATGAAGATTGTGAACAAGGTCTGGCAAACACAGGACCCTCAGTCCATGACATACTCTACAGCTCCAGCAAAAGAAGACTGGCTTTAAAGAAACATTACACCACAATTTAGGAATAAAATGCCAAAGGTCTTACACTTCAGGATTTCAACCAGGGGTAGGCAACTGCAGATGGGGTGGGCAGGCCAAATGTGGGCATTTCTGTTGGGGTATGCCAGGGGTAGGCAACCTTTCCCCTTTAAGGGCCGAGGGACTTCAGCTCCCAGAAGCCTCAGCCATGTTGGACAATAGTCCCATGTTGGCCAATTGCTCCTGGGATTCTGGGAGCTTAAGTCCCTCGGCCCTTAAAGGGGAAAGGTTGCCTACCCCTGGGGTATGCAGACAAGCAGGATGTAGCATACACACATGCAGAGTTGATGTACATAGACAGGAGTGCCTAGAAGATGGTCTCTGTGAAGAGTCATTCTCCAGAAGGCACAGGAAAAATCCTCTCACACGCAGGCTGCTGCTTTCAGCTGGGAGAAATGAATCGCTGGACAGCGAGACTTCACTCAGTAAGGACTTTAATCTTTGTTGCAAATATTTACAAAGATACATAGAGTATCAGATATCTGTCTTGAATACTCACAGGCATATATACCAACAAAGTGCTTCGCCAATCACCGACCACAACCACCAATGGAGATTCTGACCCTCTCCCTTATATAAGTGGTCTTCTTGGGAGCATGTAACAGCCATGCACAAATGAAACCTGTCTGGTTTCATCCCCAGCGCCTGTTGCATCAGGCCTTCCATGATGCATACCTGGCTTGTCTCATCCACTGTGCCTGTTCCATCAGACTTCCCATGATGCATAGCTTACCAAATGCTGACTCATTCACCTGTCATTTAAACTGGAGTAACCCTGTTACTATTGCTCCAGTCCCTTTCAGTGGCCACATCCATGTCATTTTCCAGACCTGGGTGCCACATGGTCTTGACAATTTCAGCATGCCAGGATGGATGATGCTGGGTCACTTCCAACTGCCACATTGGTCAATTTTCAGGTAGTGTTTTGGGTTTGTTTAATTTTTCACTTTTGGGGGGAGTTGTGGCGTTTTATGGCATACTCTCCAATTTGGCAGGGACAATGCCAATTAATCCTCTTTTGTCCACTTTTCAGTGGATTTTAAAATGACCCACTTTCCTCCTATTATTTCCCGCTCTTTGTTCTCAGTTCACTTCAGTTGCTGTAAACTGAGTTCAAGGTGCAAAAGGAGTTTGCACCCATTAACTCAGCCAGTGTGGTTTAGTGGTCTGAGTGTTCGATTGGGATTCTGGAGACCAGAGTTTGAATCCCCACTAAGCCATGGAAACCCACTGCATGACCTAGGACAAGTCACACACTCTCAGTCTCAGAGGAAGGCAAAGGAAAACCTTCTTCAAAACAAGAAACCTCTGTGATAGGTTCATCTTAGAGTTGTCATAAATTGGAAACCACCTGAAGGCACACAACAACAACAACAACTCAGCAAAGGGGATTGCTTTTCGCTGTAGAGTCTGGGAAAAGTCAATGGCTGCAGTCTCTCAATGTATACTTCTCAGCAATACCCTTTGGCAGATTGACCACAGTCTGCTGCAGCATGGCCACACATGGGAGAATTTTCATCTGTGAAATGTTGGAGAATATGTTATAGGTGCTAGAGAGGGAGTAGGGATTAAACTGCTGAGGTTTTGGCTGGTTTCTAGCCAATTTGAGAACAAGCAAAATTAGGATATAAATTGTCAGTTTGGCGGGTATCTATGTATATAACAAATCTTAAAAGATTTATAATAAATAAATAAATAATAAAACTATATGGTCCAAACCTATAAATAGCAATATGGGAGAAGGTCCATGAGACATAAATAACTCATGGCCCAAGGTTCTAGTAGGTCTACCTACAAAGAGACACATGATACAGTCTTCCTACACAGCCAATAAAGTTCTTATGTTCCCCAATTTTGAGCAAAATATTACCTGAAAACTGGCGGTAAAAATAATTTCCCCACCCCTGCCTCAAACATTCCTGAGTGGCAGTGGCCATCTTCCCTGTAGAGGCCAACGTTACCCCTGGTCCTGCTGGTTGCTTGGCAGCTCCAGAAGCTCCTGAATGCCAGATGCTCAACACAGAGGGAGAATGATTTGTTCTGAACCAGTGAATGAAGATGGGAATATCTATCAACTCCCCTTTCGGTTCAAGAAAAAGTTCAGAGAAAAAGGAGAGCAACTCTAACTCAAGAATAAGACTAAAGACATAGGGATTGAAACCGAGAGAAGAAGTTTGAAACTTTATAGTTTTTAAAAATTCAAAGCTCCACTAGCACTGAGAGGGATATGATCTGGGAAGAGGAATCCAGACTTCTCCAGTCCTCTTGTTCCAGGATTCCTTCTTCTTACCTGATCTGGTTCTGGTCCACTGCAAAGAGGAAGAGGCAACTGAGTCCTTGTTGGTGGCATCATTCCAGCCTCTGTGGGAGAGACCAAGGTGGGGGGAAGCCAGTCACATCTGCTGCTGTTAGAGGTTGCAATCTTAAAAGACTCACTAGGAAATATAGGCACACCTCAGTTAATAAAGCTTCCAACAAAAAAGCTGCTTTTTACAAAGTCATATTATACCTGCCTTGCCCCCATTTCCTCTTCATCCTCTGTACAGCTGAAACTATTTTAGCAGCATATGCAATGGAAGGATGGTGAAAGAGGGTTGGGAAAAACAGTTTTTAGCAATTGGTTGTCTTGGGTGCAGTGGTTTAAGTGTTGGACTGGGGCCTGGGAAAATCCAGTTCTAGCCTCCCATTGGCACTGAAAGACACTGGAAAACCTTGGGCACCTGCCCTGTCTGAACCTGACCTACCTCACAAGGTTGTTGTTGTACAGACAAAGGAAAGGATGGAAAGGATGAGGGACATGAGTCCCAGAGAGCAAAAGCCAGCTCGGAAACACACAGAGAACAAGATGTGCTTGTAAGCCAGAAATGATAAAATCAATCTCTGCATATGGGGATGCACAATGAGTACCTCAACCTCTCTCTCTCTCTTACACACACACACACACACACATCCCTACATCACAGGGTGGTTGCTAGGAGGAACATCATGCTATTAAATGTGCTGCTGGAGAAGAGTGCTGAGGATACTGTGGATGTTCAAAAAGACAAACAAATGGGCCCTAGGGCAGATCAGGCCTGAAACCTTCTGTGAAGCCAAGATGACTAAACTGAGGCTGTCATATTTTGGTCATATTAAAAGAAGACACGACACATTACAGAAAATAATAATGCTAGGAAAGGTGGTGGAAAGAAGGAAGGAAGGAAGGCTGCATGCTAGATGGACGGACTTGGGTATGAATTTACAGGAACTCAGAGACTAAAGGAGACCAGGGCGTCTTGGAGATATCTAATCCATGGGGTCATCATGGGTGAAGATCGACTCGAGGGCAGGTAACAACAACAACAACAAAGTCCTCACATGTTTTTTTGGTAAGATATGCTATTATAGTTGTTATATTGACTGATTTTTTTTTTTTTTTTTTTGCTGGATAGTCCAGTAACACAACTCAAAACATTGCCTTTCAGATGCATTCAGATGCACAAAGAGGCCTGAAGGATTCTGGACAGAGAGCGCTGATCCTTACCTTGCAAATGGGCTCCTCCATCACACTCCTGCTGGATCGCTCTCCATTGGGGACTCTGCCTGGGATCCAATGGAGCCTTCTCAGTCTCAGGGAGTTCAGAGTGAACTTCTGCCATGAGATTCTTGACCTGAAACAGCAGTGAGGAGTCAAGACGATGGAATTTGGAGAAAGAAGAAAAAATGGCAAAGATTTTGGGGAGAAGGAGTTTGATCTTGTGTGGACAAGACATCCAGCCACAGCCAATTCAGTAAAAAGTAAGCAGCTCATAAAACCCTAATTGAAAAAATGACATACAAAATAAGCGGTCAAAAAGAAGGAATTAACACATATATTAATACTCTGCGTACATTTATTGTATATGATGGAATGCAAGCAATTTCATGGAGCCCACAACGAGAAGTTCTGAAGTTCTAAAAAACCATAATTTGACTTATAAGGGCAGTTTTCTCATAGACCCATTGATTTTTATATCTCTATATCTGTGTCTATATTTATCCGTGTGTGTGTGTAAGAATGGGAATACACATATAGAGAAACAAAAATGAAAACCTACTGCTACTTTATAGATACAGTGGGTCCTTAGTATCTGCTGGAGTTTGGTTCCCAGTGGATACCAACATCCATTGGATGCTCAAGTCCTCTTCTTTGGAGGTTTTTAATAGAGGCTGGATGGCTGTCTGTCGGGGGTGTTTTGATTGTAGGTTTCTGTATGGCAGGGGGTTAGACTGGATGGCCGTTGTGGTCCCTTCCAACTCTAGGGTTTAATGATTCTATGAAATGCAATGGATAGGAAAATGGTGTCCCTTAAATACAATGCCAAAATCAAGGTTTGCTTTTTTGGAATTTATATATTTTTTGAATATTTTCAAACCATGGATGCTTGAATCCATAGATAAAGAGTATACCTACTGTAAAGTCTATGGCCAAAACACTGTGGTTGGTAACTTATTATGTTGGCTTTGGAATAAAAATAACATGAAAAGAAAAAAGTCGGCAATGGTAAAAGCGATTTGCCCCTTAGGCTGAGAGCAGGCTATTTGTTGAAGTGAGTGAAAGCCTCCCAAATACATCAGGGACAGACTCTGCTATGGATGTCACCAGAGGGAAAAGTCCACTGGCCAGCAGTGAAACCTGGCACTTCCTTTGAAAACATGGCATATAGGGAGCACACCTCTGGTTTGGATGCACAAACACCTTTCTCAGAGGCTTTGGGGACTGTCACTGCACCATTACAAGGTGGTAAACCCACACTCCTCCTTATGAAAGCCAGATCTGGGGGCACTGCATTTCAGCAGAACCTTTTCAAGCAGCCCAGGGCCAGAACCTGCTCACCTTGGTCCCCAGAGGAAACACTCTCACCTGCTGCTCTTTCTGCTTCTTCTCTGCCTCTGCCTGACTCAGGAGGAAACCCTCTGCCAGGGCCACTGCCTGGGAACAGGTCTCTGCTCCACATTCTCTGACCCAGTTCTCCATCTCCAGTGGCAAGATGCGCAGGAACTGCTCCAGGATCACCTGGTCCAAAATCTCACTTTTTGAGTTTCGCTCTGGCTTCAGCCACTGACAGCAGAGACGGTGGAGTTGGCTGCAAACCTCTCGGGGGCCCTCACCCTCTTCATAGGAGAACTGCCTGAAGCGCTGGCACTGTGTGTCTGAGCTGGCCAGGCCCTCACCCAGGGACCTCTGGGCTGTCTTCTCCCAGAATCCCTCACCGCTCTCAGCACTGAGGCCATCACGGCCTTTTCTTCCTTCAGGACCAGCTAAATCTGGTGAAATCATCTATTCTGTTTTGTTTTTTATTTACTCCAATGAAGGCACAAGTTGGGTCAAAGTTATTCCTCCTTTGTCTGTCTCACACCAAAGATTTCCCTAAGATGTTCTGCCACAATGCCCTGCAAAACCAATATATTATTATTGTTATTAGTGATATTATCAGGTATTTACAGAGCATCAGTAATGTACATTGAAGTGTCAAGAATTATTTTTCTGGTCTGGATACCCTAAAGGTCCAAGATCCCCTCTCATTTTGGAGGTTGAGGAGGGTCAGACTCGGTTGGTAGCTACGTTTCCAACTTGGGTAGTAATAATAGCCAGACTCTCCGTCTCTCTCTGTGTGTGTATGCACGCACACATACACACACACCATTGTGCTCCCAAAGAGACTGGATTACTTCTGCCCAGAGGTCTCTGCTTCTGCCTGGCAATCCCTTCACCCCACAAATAGCACCAGAACACACTGCTGCACTGCCCCCACATAGCCAGGGTCTGGACCCATGGAGACTGGGCAGAGCTCCCAGATGGGGAGGGAAAGAAGACCATGGGGGGGGGGGAGAGGGAGGAGAGCAGGCTGGAGGGTAAAAGGGAAGATTTGGACGGGGGAAGGGGAGGGACCCCCAAGTGTGGGTTTTGGAGGGGGCAGAGATGGGGAAAGAGTCCCTTTTGGGGGTTAAGAAGGTGGGGAGGGGTGGTTCCTGCAATCCTCCTGGCAAAGGAAGATCTCCTTCAAGTCATCCAGAGGCTCCTCCAGGTTGCAAAGCCTTCTCCAGAGGAACCCCAAAGGGCCCCTCCTCCTCCTCCTCTCCCCCATCCACAACCAGCAGGGCCCTCTTCCCCATGGAACTGCCCCACTGCCCCCCCCCCACAAAGAAAGGGTCTGGCTTCATGCAGATTGGGCAGAGCTCCCAAATGGGGAGGGAAAGGGGACCCTGGGATGGGGGGGGAGGAGGAGGAGGAGGAGGAAGGAAGGGGGCCTTTTAAGAAGGAGGAGGAGGAAGGTTTGGGAGTTCAGAGGGGCCTCTGGATGACTGGAGGGGTGTCTTCGTTTCCCAGAGGGATGGCAGGAACCAGGACCCCCCTATTGCCTTCTCCGACCCCAAAGGGACCCCTCCCCCTCCAGAAAGTAGCCTTGGGGGTCCCTTCCCTTCCCTTCCCTCCCCCTCCTGCCTGCCTGCTCCCCCGACTAGGCCCCCCTGCCCCCCTTTCTCTTTCTCTTCCTCCTCAGAAGGCTGGAAGGAGCTCCTCCTCCTCAGGGCCAAAAGGGGGGGGTCTCCTTCTCCTTCTCTCTCTCTTGAGGAGGAAGCCCCTGAAGGAAGGGCTTTTCAGAGAGGCTGGGAGACGCTTTCAGCCCAGGCCCCCCTTTGCCTTTTTTTTATGGGGGGGGGATAGTAAACCTCCAGAGTAAGGAAAGGCCTCAGGGGAGGGGCCTTGGGGGAGGGCCTTCCTTCCTTCCTTCCTTCCTTCCTTCCTCGGAATTTGGGGAAGAGCTGGATTGGTTCCCCTAACAGCCTCCCCCCCCCCTTTTTTTCTTTTTTTCTTTTACCTTTTCTTTTACCTGGGTCTCTTTCTTAGGAACAAACGAAGAGAGAGAGAGAGAGAGAGAGAGAGAGGGAGGGAGAGAGTTCCGCTTCCTAGAGAGGCAGCAGCAGGAGAAAGGCGGAAGTGTGTCGCCCTCCTCTGACCTCATTTCCGGAAGGAGGAGAAAGGGGGTCTTTCTGCCTTTCCTCGGAGGAGGAGGAGGAAGAGGAGGAGGAAGGCTGACCCCTTTAAGACCTGGGCTTCTGGACGGAGGGGGGGTCTCCTGGAGGGGAGGGATTGCAGACCCCAAGGGAAGAAGGTCCTTCATGCTCATCAGTGCACTTGGGCATGAGCTTCCCACTCTGCAGTGGGTCAAACCATAATTCATCACCCCTAGAGGTATGTTTTTCAGAATGGTGCCTATTTTGAACGTTGCTGATTGGTCCTACTCCTCCCAACCCATATCCATCAAATGAGTGTTGTGAATGGCGGTTCCAGAGAGGCCTCAGCTCCATTCTCCATTGCTGCAGTCCCTTTTTTTTTCTTAGCCACCATGGAGAGCTGTGCAGATAGAATCATAGAATTCTAGAGGTGGAAGAGACCTCAAGGGCCATCCAGTCCAACCCCATTCTTCCATGCAGGAACTCAAAATCAAAGCATCCCTGACAGATGGCCATCCAGCCTCTGTTTAAAGACCTTCAAAGAAGTAGACTCCACCACTCTCTGAGGGAGTGTGTTGCACTGTCTAACAGCTCTTACTGTCAGGAAATTCCTCCTAATGTTGAGGTGGAATCTCTTTTCCTGTTACATGTCCTATTATCTGGAGCAGCAGAAAACAAGCTTGCTCCATCCTCAATATGACATCCTTTCAAATACTTAAATAGGGCTATCACATCCCCTCTTTACGGTCTCTTCTGCAGGCTAAACATACCCGGTTCCCTAGGTCTCTCCTCATAAGGCATGGTTTCCAGACCTTTCACCATTTTAGTTGCCTTTCTTTGAACACGCGCCAGTTTCTCAGCATCCTTTTTGAATTGTGGTGAACTGGACCCAGTATTATTCCAAGTAAGGGCTGACCAAAGCTGAATAGGGTGGCACTGTTACTTCCCTTGATCTACAAACTATACTTCTATTCATGCAGAATAAAATCATACTGGCCTTTTTAGCTGCCGCATCACACTGTCGACTCATGTTGAACTTGTGGTGTACCAGGACTCCTAGATCCCTTTCACACGTAGTCATGTTAAGCCAGGTGTCCCCCAGCCTATATCTAGACATTTCTTGCATAAATGTGATGCTCATGAGAGCCCTGGAACTTGTGGATGCCCCAGCAGTAATAAAATGCAGCCTTCTCAGAAAGAGATGGATTTAAATTTAATGGATTTCAGTACTTTAAACAAATAATAACATAAAATACGTAAATAAATACAGCACTTATTTCCCCCGTTTTCAGAACTTAACCCAGGGGTAGGTTGCTGTCCCTCAGACAGTTGGGGGGCCGAAGCACCATAAATAAATAAATATTTTTTTAAATTTAAAAATTAAAAAAATGCATGCACACTCTCTCAACCCCAGAAAAGCCATGGCAAAACCCCTGTGGAGATTTTGCCAATAAAACCCCAAGAACAAGTAACAACAACAATAATCAATATGGTGGGCAGGTGGTGGCGGCAGCGGCAGCGGTGGCAGGACTGGCCTGAGGCCGGTCCAAAGGCCTCGGAGGGACGCATCTGGCCCCCGGGCCTTAGGTTGCCTACCCCTGACTTAACCCTACAGAGGATATTTTCTTGCAGAGGCATTTCTGCCTTTTTGGATGGTCATAAGATTAGCATACAAAGCAGAAGTAAAAAAAAAAATCTAGTGGGATAGTAGTGAGGGGACACAAGGTACAGTGGTATTCCTTTCTTCCTTCCTTCCTGTCTCTCTCTCTCTCTCTCTCTCTCTCTGTGCGCCTGGCATTTCATGGGCCCTTTTCCATTTAGGGAAACCCAAAAGAACCTCCCTGGGTCTCCTTGTAAGGAAGAACCAAAATACACCAAGCAGCCCCTGGAAGAAAAGATAGTGCCTGGTTTGTACCAGGAAGAAACATAAAAAATAATGTAAGAACTCTAGTAGATGTTATTGCATATTATGAACACCATAAGAACAAGAAACTGGGCATTGTCTTTCTCGATTATGAGAAGGCATTCGATAATGTTAATTGGGGTTATATGAAAGAAATTCTAAGAAAATCCAAAATTGGTGATAGAATGAGAAAGAGGTTAGATGAAATTTATAATTATCAAGAAGCGCAGATAGATATTAACGGAGAGAAATCAGAAAAATGTATAATAAATAAGGGGACAAGACAGGGTTGTCCGCTCTCCCTGTTGGTGTTCATAATGATAATAGAAAATGTTCTTAGGAAAATCAGGAATGATAACCAAATAGAGGGACTAAAAATAGGAAAGCAACACTATAAAGTTAAAGCTTTTGCGGATGACGTAGTTATAATTCTAGATGATCCAAAAAAGAGTATAAAGAGACTATGGGAAATCTTAGCGGTAACCAGTATGGTGACCGGCATTAAGATAAATACACAGAAAAGCTGTATAATGACGAAAAACTTTAATACAAAAGATGAAAAAGAGTTAAAATCTATAATCGATCTCAAAATAAGTAACAAAGTAAAATATCTGGGTTTGACATTGACAAACCAGAACTCCACTCTTTTATCGAATAATTATCTTCAAATTTGGAAACAAATAAAAGAAAAATTAAATATTTGGAAGAAATTACAGCTCTCTTTATTAGGTTGAATAGCCGTTATACAATCATATGTTTTGCCCAAAATTCTATTCCTCTTCCAAACAATTCCAATACATATCTCCTCATCTTGTTTCAAAATCTGGAATAGGGACTTGAGGGATTTTATATGGTAAGGGAAGAAATCTAGAATAAAAATGAGTAAATTACAAGATAAAAAAATTAGAGGGGGTTTGGGACTTCCAAATTTGCAAATTTATTATGAGGCTGCAGTGTTCACCTGGATTAAAGACTGGATAACATTAAAAGACAAAAAAACACTAATACTAGAAGGTGCCGATTTAGAGAAAGGTTGGCACTGGTATTTATGTTATAGTGGGGGAAAAGAGGATAAGAAGTTTGATAGACATGTTATTAGGAAAGCCTTATTCAAAATATGGAATAAATATAAGCATATCTTTTATAATAAAATTCCAGGTTGGACCTCACCTATGGAAGCCTTTAAAATTGATATTTTTTCCAATGGAGAATTTATCACATATAGAGAATTATTGGAAAGCTTTGGATCTAATACAAAATTAAGATCTCATAAGGAATTACAAGAGGTAGGGATAGTATTCCATTGGTATATATATGCAAATTCAAAGTAGATATAGTAAAGACATCCAAACCCTTGGCATTGAAGAAAGAAAAACAGAGTTAGAAAAAATCTTCAAAAAAGGGAACAAACATATGATAACACGACTATACAAATGTTTTTTGGAGATAGAGCTAAAAGAGGACTGCATAAAAGAATGTATTATCAAATGGATGCAAGACTTAAATGAAAACATTGAGTTAGAAATCTGGGAAAAGACTTGGATGAATAATACTAAGTTTACAAGTACCTACCTGTTAGAAAATTATTATAAAGTTCTGTTTAGATGGCATCTTTATCCGTTAAACTTGGCAAGGATAGCCAAACAAAACAAAGAAGAAATTGGTAGGTGCTGGAAATGTCAACAAAAAGATGCCAAGCTTTTCCATATGTGGTGGACTTGCAATGTGGTAAATGAGTTTTGGAAAACCATTCATAACAAAATAACAATAATTTTCAATTTTAGAATAAAAATGGACCCTAAATTGTACTTATTAAATATAACGGAGAATCTGAAAGGGATATTTAAAAAAGAGGAAATAAGTGTAATACTGTATTTGATTACCGGTGCAAGATTGATTATAGCTAAGTATTGGAAAAGTAATAATATGCAGATGTTTGAGGAATGGAAAAAGAAAATAAGAGATTTAATGCAAATGGATAAATTTACTATGCTAATCAAGAATAAACATGAGAAATATTTTATTTCAAAATGGGAAAAAATTGAAAGTTTTCTTGCATCACAATAGGACTATAAATTAAACTAAATAAAAACAATGATAACAGGGTGTAAATTAAGTTAGAAAGAAATATTTAATTCTTAAATCTGATTGATACACAAACATAAAGATTTATTAGTTTAAATAACTTTAATTGTAGACGATTAATGACATTACTTCCTTTGTTTGTAATGATTGTATTGTAATAGGAAAAAATAATAAGATAATTTCTCCAATAAATAAATTCAGAGCAAAAAAAAAAAATGACTAAAATTATAATCATGTTTTAACCTTAGTTCTGTTGTAACTTCCGGGAAAAAAAATCCAGTTTGAGACCACTTTAACTGCCCTGACTCAATGCTAGGGAATTCTGGGTTTTGTAGTTTTGTGAAACATTTTGCATTCTCTGCCAGAGAGCTCTGGTGCCACAATAAACTACACTTTCCATGATTACTTAGCACTGAGCCAGGGCAGTTGAAGCAGTCTCATACTGGATTATTTCTGGAGTGTGTGTTTTGGACCCAATGTCATGGACAATACTAACTTTTAGTATACAATGATATATCTTTGTACTCCAGGATCTTGTCTCGGTCCCTCATAGCTGCCCTTCCAAGTCCCAGTCTCCAGATTTCCTGACTACTCTCTCCATTTTGATTAGTGACTGAGCCAAAGTATGGAAAATCTGAAACTATTTCAATGTCTCTATTACCTGCTTTAAAGTTATGCAATAATAATAATAATAATAATAATAATAATAAAATTTATTTGTATCCCGCCCATTGGTAATCCAATCCGGGCGGCTTACAGTTAAAACATACAGTTCACAATAAGACATACAATATGAACAGACCCTGTCCCCCCCTTAAAACAGGATTAAATTAGAACAATATAAAACAATAATTCAAAATTAAAATATATAATTTTAATTTTTATATGTACATCATCTGTAGTCATTACTTTTGTTTTCTTAATGCTCAACTGCAAATCTGCCCTTGCATTTTCTTCCTTGACTTTCTTCAGTAACTGTTCCAAGCCTTTACTACTTTCTGATAAAAATATGGTGTCATCTGTGTATCTTACATTGTTCAGGTTCCTCCCTCCAATTTTTCACACCTCCTTCCTCTAATCCTGCTTTACATAGGGTATGTTCAGCATACAAGTTAAACAGATAAGGAATAAAATGCAGCCTTGCCTGATCCCCTTGCCAATTGGAAAAAGAAGAAGAAGAAGAAAAGGTAGTGCCTGGGGTTATCCTGCCAAGCCACCCCCATTGTGCCCCCCCCATGGAAACTGCACATCCTTCCTCCATGAGAGGTCCTGGGAGGAGAGAAAGAAGGAGACAAACTGGGGAAGGGAGGAAAGAGGGGCTGATCTGGGCAAACATGGGGAGAGCTGTTCCATTTCCATGTATCTGACATTCACTGAGATGAAAGAGAGGGGAAGTGAGGATGAAGGGAAAGGAAGGGGCATTCATTTTCCTCCCCTCAATCCTGATGCCATGGTAAGAGTATGTGGCAGAAAGTGAAGCTAATGGAGCTAGAACTAGAGAGAGACCCTCCCAGGCCTGCATTGGGGAAACCTGCCTGTGCCCCCCTCTGAGGAAGCCCAAGCCCCCCTACTATTGCAGGTAGTCCCCATCTTTCTCTTGGGCCAAGGAAAAGCTTGCCTTGCCTTTGAAAGGGGCACATCTCCTCCCTGACTGACCACTTTAAAGACTAAATGCCGGAGCAGAGGTTGTTGATCTAGGAAGCCTTCCGAAAAGATTTGGCCTAAAGGAGGGACACAAGGAAGGATTCAGCCTTCCCCTGTTCACAGCGCAACCAAAGGGCTGCCTCCAAGAAGCCCAGCAGAGTGGGGCAGGACCTTCCTCTCTCTATTCCTTGGAAGAGGCAAGGCAAGGACTGCCTGAAAGGAGATCTGAGTCCTGCCTACAAAAAGTTGTTCTGCCAGCTGCCTCCTTGGACAATGAGGTCACAATGGCAGGTTGTGATGCATTTCTTTTTTTTTTAAACAAAATTTTATTGAAAATTAAAACAAACACACAAAACACGCAGAACAAAGACAAATCACATAAAACAACTAACCTAATACATAAAATCAATTCTATAACAACTTCCTAGACAGAGCAAAGAGATTAATCTTATATCATTTTTCATAACTATTTGTAAACGTCAGAAATCAGACATTGCAGACAAAACAAACCCGTTAACCACAGCGATTATTCCATCTTTAAATCCGATATAAACTCAATCTTCAGCGCAGCTACTTCTCTAGTAAATATCTCTATCATAGCTATTTATACCACTGTAATTTAGATTTCAAATTCTAAAATCTCTACCTAAACTAGTACGGATATATGAATTATTTTTAAATTATTCCATTGGAACGTTGAGACATATACTTCTATATTTATTTACATTTATTTATATTTATGTATAAAACGATCAGTTATACTAGCTATTTATACCAGTGATATTAAATTTTCAGTACACGTCGACATTGTCCTTATCGATAGATCACATCATTCTTATTTTTATCTAGCAAATAGATATTTAATCCTTACTCAACGACCTGAATACATTAAATAGTCTCCATATATCTATACCATGGAGCCCAGTTTTTGTCAAAATCAGACATTGATTTGTTCCCTAGATGGTGAGTTAATTTCTCCATTTCATAAATTTTAAATATTTTTGTTTGCCACTCTTCTAAAGTAGGGGTCTTTTTTTTCTACCAGTATCTAGCATAAATTATTCTGGCTGCCATTATCAAAACAAAAATTAATTTGCGATATTCCTTTTCAATACCTTTGTTAACAATATTTAACAAATATACGTTTGGATCAATATATAATTGTATATTCAATAACTTTCCTATTTCCGAATTTATCTGGACCCAGAATTTTTTAGCCAACTTACACTTCCACCACATGTGCCAGTAAGACCCAATTTCTTCTTCACATTTCCAACACACAGGATTTAAATCTGTACACATTTTTGATAATTTCAATGGAGTCAGATATCATTGTGTCATAGACTTATACAAATTCTCTTTCGAGTTGGTATTTATGGAATATTTTATCCTTTTTTCCATATTTTTTCCCATTCAGTCAAAAAAATTTCTTGGTTTAGATCTTGCGACCATTTTATCATTTAATCTTTAATTTGGTTATCTTCCAATTCCCAACTTCTTATAATCTTGTAGAATTTGGATATCAACTTATTGCCATCCCCACTTATAATCTTATCAAAAGGTTCATAGGCTGGTCCAATTTGATCTAATTGATTGTCCATTCTAAATCTCTCAATTAATTGCCTATACTGAAACTAATTCAAGTCAAACTCTGCCAATTCCACCTGAGTTTTAAATATCTTTTTACCTCCAGCTGATTTTATTAATTCACCATATTTTATCCAGGAACTGTTCTTATATAATCCCTTGATCAGAATTGCTTCGGCTGGGGAAGCCCACAAAGGAATTTTTGGACACCATCTTTTTTTTATATTTAGCCCACACCCTCCAACATGCTTTTCGTATATAATGATTCTTAAATTTACTATCGGTTTTAGTTTTATCATAAAATAAGTATGCGTGAAGGCCAAAATGTAAATCCGCTCAGTCTAATTCCAATGTTCTCGCATTTTTGAGGGTAAACCAATCATACATCCATTCTAAAGTGCAGGCCTCATAATACCAAATTATATTGGGCAAAGCTAGCCCGCCTTTCTTGGTGGCATCCTGGAGATTAGCGATTTTAACCCTTGGTTTCTTTTTTGACCAGACAAAATTGGAAATATCTTTATTCCACTCTTTAAGTGGTTTCTCACTAATGATAATTGGCAAATTTTGAAAAGAATACATTAATTTAGGCAGGACCATCATTTTTATAACAGCTATTTTTCCAAGCCAAGATAAATGTAATTTACCCCACTTTTGCAAATCGTTTTTAATTTCACTCCAAATCCTTAAATAATTATTTTTGAAGAGATCAGAATTTTTATCTGGAACCCAAATTCCCAAATATTTCACCTTATTCTCATTTCGAAAACCCATCTTATCAATAATTTCCTCATATTCTTTCTTTGAAATGTTAATTAACAACGTTACTGTTTTCAAATTATTGACACAATAGCCAGAGATTTGTCCATATTGTTTAAGGATTTCAAATAAAGTATCCAGACATTCAATCGGATTTGAAATGGTTAGGACCACATCGTCCGCATAAGCACATAATTTATATTTTTGCTTTTTAATTTCAACCCCCTTAATAATGTCTTCATTTCTTAATTTATTTAGTTGAATTTCCAGGGTAAGAATAAACAATAAAGGAGCTAGAGGGCAGCTCTGTCTAACGCCCTTATAAATTTTAAAATTTGAAGTTCTTTCCCCATTTACTAATATTTGAGCATCCTGGTTTGTATAGATTTTTTTAATCCAATTCAAAAACCTATCTCCTACTTTTATTTTTTCTAGAACCCGAAACATGAAACTCCAGTTAATATTATCAAATGCCTTCTCTGCATCCAGGAAAATCATAGCCAATTTTTTATGAAGATTTGATTGATGAATTTCAATTAAATTTAAAATATTCCTAAAATTTTCTTTTGTCTTCCTGGATGAGAGAAAGCCATTCTGATCTTTATGGATCTAATCTTCTAAGACTTTTTAAAATCTATTAGCCAGAATTGCTGCAAATAATTTGTAATCTGAATTTAATAAAGAAATTGGGCGACAGTTATTAGGGTCCAATGTGTCTTTATCTTGTTTTAATATTAATGTAATGTTCGCGGAGTTCGATGTTTGCAGGATCTCTCCTCTAGAAACATTGTTCATTGTTTTCATTAAAGGCAATATCAACTGAGGAGCAATGATTTTATAATATTCATTTGAAAAACCATCAGGACCAGGTGCTTTTAATGTTTTGGAATCTTTTATAGCGTCTTCTATCTCTTTTTGTGTTATAGATTCATCTAAAGAAAGTTTTTGTGTTTGAGTCAACTTAAAAATTTCTATATTTTCCAAATATTTCTCAATTTTTGATATGGATTCTACTGGTCTGTTATATATATTTTGGAAATGATTTAAAAAGACTTTTTGTATTTGTTTCTGGTTTGTAATAATCTCAACCCCATTTCTAATTTTATTAATAACCCGTTTAGCTCTTTCCCTCTGCAAGGCATATGCTAACAATTTATCTGGTTTATTGGCCCCTAAAAATATTTCTGTTTGAGAATTTTTTTCCAATTTGCTCTAAATTCAAAATTGAAATTTGGTTTTGTATCATTTTAATCTTCTTCAAACTATCTGATCAGTCAGGTTTTCCCCTTCATTTTAATTCCAACAATTCCATGATAAGCTTATTTTCTGTTTCTTTTTTTTTTCTTTTTCTGTTCCACAGATTTCTGTATTAATAATCCTCTTATTACGGCCTTATGTGCATCCCAAACTATGTGCATAGGGACTCCTCTATTATCGTTCTCATCAAAATAATTTTTCGTTCGTTTTCCAATTTCCTCCTGGATCTTTAAATCTTTCAAAATATTTGCATCTAGTCACCAATTAAATGTTTTTCTACCGATTATGATCTGACCATACTTTAGGAATTATGATCTGACCATACTTTAGGAAGTGTCTTAACAGAAATTATTTTATGGGCAAGATGTTCTGTTAGCCAAATCATATCTAACCTAGAAAATAAATGATGCCTATTGGAGTAAAAACTATAGTTTTTCAAATTCTCATTCTTGAATTTATGTGTGTCTGTTAAGTTTAACAAATCAATCATTTCAAAAAATTCCTTAGGGAGTTTGCCCTGTGATTTTTTTAATTGGCTTTATCGAGTGTCTATCCCAAACCGGGTTTACCACACCATTTAAATTCCCCATCAAAATTATGTTTTCATATTCCAGCTCTATTATCTGATTCTTCAATTTATGAAAAAAGGTCCATAAATACCAATTATCAAGAATTTTTGTCCATTCATAAATATTTCAACAACAAGGAATTGGCCATTTAAATCTTCCAGAATAATTTTTGGTTCAAGATGCGCCTTAATATAAACCACCACGCCTTTTTTTTTAAATTGTGAGGCCGAAATAAAATCTAATCTCAATTTAAGACATCTAAGATGTCTGGCATCTCTTTTTCTTATCCTAGTTTCCTGAATCGAGCAAATATCTGGCTTTAATTTTTGGAGATATTGAATTTCCCCCCCCCCCGTTTTTGGGGCGTATTCATCCCTTGCACATATCATGACCCATTTGTAACTTATCAAAAACTGTTATTTATATCAAACTGACTAAATCAAACGCTCAGTCAAGTAATATATTTGTCAATTATCAAAAAATTCTTCCACACCCAATCTAATCTCACTGGACAAATTCTCTGTATTACCAAATTCCCTACTGCATGTGAATGTTTGTTGCTCTATATCTACCGGATCTTCATCCAATTTGTCTCTCTTGTCCTCATCTATAGCTGCAATTTCCTCATCCTCCTCTTCATCATACTCTCCCGCATCTACTAGCATCTGCAGATGAGCCGAGGCTCCAGCACAGAGTTCTGTTCCAACCTCATCATCTTTATGTTCAGCATCTGGATCAGAATCCTTAGTCTGAGCTTTTTGCCTTCTAAAACACTGCCTTATGAAATTATTAGCCTGTTCTGGTGTGGAAATTCTAATTCAGGGGTAGGCAACCTAAGGCCTGGGGTCCGGATGCGGCCCCCCAAGGCCTTTGGACCAGCCCCAAGCCGGTCCTGCCACTGCCGCCATCGCCGCCCGCCATGATGATATTGATTATTGTTGTTATTACTTTTTCTTGGGGTTTTCTTAGCAAAATCTCCACAGGGGTTTTGCCATGGCTTGTCTGGGACTAAGAGAGTGTGCATGCATATTTTTTAATTTTTTAAATTTTTATTTATTATTTATTTTTGGTGCTTCGGCCCCCCAATTGTCTGAGGAACAGCAACCCGGCCCCCAGCTCAAAAAGGTTGCCTACCCCTGTTCTAATTCTTCTCTTTTTCCACCAGAAAATCAGGCCTTCTGGAGTCTCCCACCTATAACTGATCTTTTCCTTTCTAAGTAAAGTAGTCAAATTGGCATAATTTTGTCTCTTTTTCAACAAACGAGCGGGAATATCTTTTAAGACCTTAAGCTCTTGGTCATTATAACAAAAGGGTGAGTCATTATGCTTGGATAGAAAGAAGTCTCGAGTTTGTCTTCTAACAAAATATACAACCACATCTCTAGGGAGACCTCTTTGTTTCGCCAATCATGAATTCACTCGATATAATTTATGTATCTCAAGCATAAATGGTTCAAGACTCTTGTCCAGAAACAAAGCAATTTTAGGAATTAATTTTTCATTTAAGTCCTCATCTTTCTCCTCTATTAATCCTCTAATTTTAACAGCTTTCTCCCTTATTTTTTGTTCCAACACTGCGACTTCATCTAAATCATTTTCTCTCTTAGTTTCTAGTTTAGCTATATGCATCTCCGTTTTTTCATTTCTTACTTCTAATACATCCACTCTTTTTTTGTGGACTGTACATCTAGCAGAAGTTTATCAACTTTTTGATTTATTTCTTTTAAATCTGCCCGGATCTCTTGTTTCACCTCTCTTTGAAAATCGTTTAATTGTTGCATATAATTTACTGAGAGGGAGTCGATTTTTTATAATATAAGTTGACTTATATCCAGGACTTTTAGTTTATCAGTCAAGGGACATCTTTGTACTTGTGAAAGAGTGTTCATTTTTTGAGCCTAGCCTCTTGTATTCATTTTAGTTTAAAAATTTAGGATTTTAAAAGCTCAAATATATTTTTTGAGGTCCAGCAGTGTTGTAACTATCATTAAAAAAAGAGATAAATTCTAAAGCAATAATATGATTAGATATTAAGGTATTAGACTAAAAAAAACAAAGAGAGTTGTATTAATAAATAATTATCCAACAGTGTTCTAACTGTCCACTAAAAAAGAAAGAAGAAACGGAAACAAACAAGAAAAGTCTCAAAATTAGTGGAGAAAGAATTCTGATGAGGTATTAAGGTACTGAGGTAGCAAAATAAAAGAAAATTATATTAATGAATAATAATAATAATAATAATAATAATAATAATAATAATTTTTTATTTCTATACCGCCCTATGGCGAACCAATCTAGGCGGTTTACAACAGTTAAAAGAACAACAAAGATAAAACAGTATATTCCCTCCCCCCCTAAAACATTATTAAATCAGATATCAATTAAAACAATAACAGATTCATTAAATATAAAATTTAAATGCAAACTGATAAAAACAAAACAAACAAACAAACAAAAAACAACCCACCACTTCCATTTCTTGGGGCTATAGAGGCACTGTAGAGGGGAAGAGGAGGAGAGATCCTGAGGCCAGGATATTTAGTCTGGAAAGGCCTGCCGGAAAAGATCCGTTTTGACAGCTTTTTTAAAACTGTCCAGAGATGTTAACTGACAGATCTGATCCAGCAGGTCGTTCCAGAGACTGGGGGCAACAACAGAGAAAGCCCTCTGGGAGGTAGCCGGGAGCCTCGATTTTTGAGGCTCCAGCAAGTTCCTCCCAGAGGACCAGAGTGCACAGGGAGGATTGTATTGGAGGAGGCGGTCCCTTATATAGCTTGGACCCAAGCCATTTAGGGCTTTAAAGGTAATAAACAACACCTTGAACTGGGCCCGGAAACCAATAGGCAGCCAGTGGAGGGACATCAAAACTGGAGTGATGTGGTCTCTCCTAGATGTTCCACATACAAGCCTGGCTGCCATATTTTGAACCAGCTGTAGTTTCTGAACCAAGCACAAGGGTAGCCCCATGTAGAGCGCATTACAGAAATCAAGGCGTGAGGTTACCAGCGCGTGCACAACTGTCTAGAGATCCCTTACTTCCAGAAAAGGGCGCAGCTGGCATATCAGCCGAAGCTGATAACAGGCGCTCCTTGACAGGAGCGATGAGTCAAGGAGCACCCCCAGACTGCGAATACAGTCCCTGGAGGAGAGTGTGACCCCATCCAGGACTGGAGGTTGCAACCCAATTCTTGGTTTCAGGGCCGATACCATGAGCACCTCCGTCTTGTCTGGATTCAGTTTCAATCTATTTTTCCTCATCCAGCCCATTACCGCCCGATGACATTCATTGAGAGAAGAGATGCCATTGGAATTCGAGGCCGACGAACGAGACATGGAGAAATAGATTTGGGTGTCATCAGCGTACTGATAACACCCAGCACCATAACTCCGTATAATCTCACCCAGCGGCTTCATATAGATGTTAAATAACATCGGGGACAAGATAGCTCCCTGAGGGACCCCACAAGTGAGCTCCCTCTTACTGGAGCAACTGTCCCCAAGCAGCACCCTCTGGGACCTTCCCGAGAGGAAGGACCGGAACCACTGCAAAGCAGTGCCCCCGATACCCTAACCCCCTCAGGTGGTCCAAGAGGATGCCGTGGTCTATTGTGTCAAAAGCCACTGAGAGGTCTAGGAGCACCAACAGGGTCACACTACCCCTATCGATGCTCAGACGCAGATCGTCAGTCAAGGCAACCATGGCAGTCTCAACCCCAAAGCCTGTCCTGAAGCCGGTTTGAAATGGGTCTAGATAATCAGTTTCATCCAAAACAGCTTGGAGCTGAAGTGCAACCGCCCTCTCAAAAATGGCAACAGAGAAACAGGCCTGTAATTACTCATATCCAGGGGGTCCAGAGAAGGTTTTTTCAGAAGCGGCCTAACAGCCTCTTCCTTTAAACAAGATGGAAGATGTCCTTCCCTGAAGGATGCATTGATGATATCCGTGAGGAATCTCCTCAATGCATCCCCCCCCCCAGATGGCCAGCCATGAAGGGCAAGGGTCGAGAGGGCAGGTTGTTTTCCTCACCTTACCATGCAGCTTGTCCATGTCCTCAGTACTCACAGATTGGAGCTGATCCAGTATAACTACACCGGCGGAGTCGCTGGACACCTCACCTATAGTCTGTTTCAACAGTGGCATCTAAGTCGGCTCTTATCTGAGAGATTTTATTTGCAAAGAAGTTGTTAAACGCGTCACAGCAGGTCGTTGTCAGGTCAAGTAAGGGATTTGGCGCAGGGGGCACCTGTGTCACCTCCCTCACCACCCTAAACAGCTCTGCTGGATGGGACTCTGCAGACGCAATACATGCAGAGGAGAAAGCTCTCTTCGCTGCACATATTGCCTCCTGATAGGAACAAAGAAAGTTCCTATGGCAAGTTCTGTCAGATAGGAGTCGAGTCTTCTGTCACCTGCATTCTAGTCGTTGGCCAAACGAATAATTATCTAAGGAAGATGAAAACCACAGTTATAAAGTTCCATTAATTATCTATTTAGCTAATCAAATAGGATCAAATAACCAATAAAAAAACTTAGGAGAAAGGCAATCAACCACTCATCACATGTATTCGTTGGCAAGACTTGACCCCTACTCCCAGGGGAAAAAAAAAAGAGAACAACCGGTTTAATAATAATAATAATTAATAATAATTTTTATTTATAACCCGCCCCTCTGCAGAGCAATCGGGGCGGGGAACAACAAGGTTAAAACAGAGCATAATTAAAACATTCCCTTCCCCTTCCCGCAACCCCTCCCCCCATCCCCTTAAAATAAGATTAAACCATGTATTAAATTAAAAATACAACATTAAAACAAATTAAAATAGATTAACAAATTCTAACCCAAGGAGTCAGATTGTGGGGCCCAACCGTGGGCCGACCGTTATTCCGGGAAGGCCTGCCGAAAGAGATCCGTCTTTACTGCTTTCTTGAAAGCAGTAAGAGTGGTAATAAGACGGATCTCATCCGGCAGGCCATTCCAAAGTCTGGGAGCGGTTGCGGAGAAGGTCCTCTGGGAGGTCTGGGACAGCCTAGTTTTTATTGGCTGTAGCAGATTCCTCCCAGAGGACCGCAGGGCACGGGGGGGATCATATGGGGGGAGGCGGTCCCGTAGATAAGATGGACCCAAGCCATGTAGGGCTTTAAAGGTCAAAACCAACACCTTGTACTGTGCCCGGAAACTAATTGGCAGCCAATGGAGGGATTTGAGTACAGGTGTTATATGCTCCCTCCTAGATGTCCCAGTAACCAGCCTGGCTGCCATGTTCTGTACCAATTGAAGTTTCCGGGTTAGGCACAAGGGTAGCCCCATGTAGAGTGCATTGCAGAAATCCAGACGTGAGGTTACCAGGGCATGTACCACAGTTTCCAGATCCCTTCTATCCAGATAAGGGCGCAGCTGGCGTATCAGCCGAAGCTGATAGCAGGCGCTCCTGACCACCGCATTCACCTGACTAGTCATGTGAAGCGATGAGTCAAGGAGAACCCCCAGACTGCGAACACAGTCCTTAGAGGAGAGTGTGACTCCATCCAGGACTGGAGACTGTATTCCCAAATCTGGTTTCGGGCCTGTCACTGTGAGTACCTCCGTTTTGTCTGGATTCAACTTCAATCTGTTTTTCCTCATCCAACCCATTACCGCTCTAAGACAGTCATTGAGAGGAGAGACGCCATCTGAAGTCTGAGACGATGATCTGGTCATGGAGAGGTATATCTGGGTGTCATCAGCGTACTGAAGACACCGAGCTCCATGCCTCCGAATGATCTCACCAAGCGGCTTCATATAAATGTTAAATAACATCGGAGACAGGATGGCGCCCTGAGGGACGCCACAATTAAGCTCTATTTTGGATGAGCAACTGTCTCCGAGCCTCACCCTCTGAGATCTGCCCGCGAGAAAGGAACGGAACCACTGCAAGGCAGTGCCTCCAATTCCTAACTCCCTCAGGCGATCTAAGAGGATGGCATGATCTATAGTGTCAAAGGCCGCTGAGAGATCCAAGAGCACCAACAAGGTCACACTACCCCTGTCGATACTCAGGCGGAGGTCATCGGTCAGAGCAACCATGGCAGTCTCCACTCCATATCCTGTCCTGAAGCCGGTTTGAAATGGGTCGAGATAATCGGTTTCATCCAAGACTGCTTGGAGTTGGGAAGCGACAGCCCTCTCGATCACCTTGCTCAAAAAGGGGAGCAAGGAGACCGGTCTGTAGTTGTTTCTATCCAGGGGATCCAGGGAAGGCTTTTTCAGGAGTGGCTTAACCGCCGCCTCCTTTAAACAAGATGGTACCTTGCCTTCCCTGAAGGACGCGTTGATTGTGTCCCGAAGGAACACCTTCAACGCGTCCCCCCCCTGGACAACCAGCCAAGATGGACAAGGATCGAGGGGGCAAGTCGTCTTTCTCACGCTTCCAAGCAGCTTGTCCACGTCATCGGTACTCACAGATTGTAATTGATCCAGTAAAGTGCCATCAACGGAGTTCCTGGATGCCTCGTCTACGGGTTCTGCCAAAACAATGGCGTCCAAGTCGGCTCTTATCCGAGAGATTTTATCTGCAAAGTGAAAGTTAAAGGCCTCACAGCAGGCTATCGTTGGGTTAAGTAGGGGGTTTGGCGCAGGAGAAACCTTTGTCAATTCCCCCACCACCCTAAACAACGCTGCCGGGCGAGACTCTGCAGACGCAATGCGTGCAGAACAGAAAGATTTCCGCGCTGCACGCAAAGCCTCCCTGTAGGAATCAAGATGCTTCCTAAGGCGAGTTCTGTCGGATAGGAGACGAGATTTCTGCCATTCGCACTCTAGTCGTTGTCCAGCTCGCTTCATCCTCCTAAGCTCCTCGGAATACCAGGGCTTACGATTCGAAGCGGGCTGGAAAGGACGCTTGGGAGCGATTGTGTCAATAGCCCTGGTGAGACCGATGTTCCAAGTGTCCACCAGGGCTTCGACAGAATCACCGGCGTTACCAACCATTAGACCCTCTAAGGCCTTCTGGAAACCAATTGGTTCCATTAGCCTTTGAGGGCGGACCATTCTAATGGGTCCGCCACCCCCGGGAGGGTGAATAATAGCCTTAAGTTCTGCCTTGATCAGAAAGTGATCCGTCCATGATAGGGCAGAGATATTCTTAATCTCTGTCCACGGATGCTCCTGTTCCGTACTAAAGACCGCATTGAGTGTATGACCAGCACAATGCGTGGGCCCGTCAACCAGTTGGGATAGGCCCATGTTAATCATGGTCTCCATGAACTCCCGAGCCGCGCCAGTTAGATCTTGCAAACTGGTTTCGAGTGGGATGTTGAAGTCGCCCAGAACCAAGAGTCTGGGCGACTCCAGCAGCAACTCGGAAACCAGGGCAGTCAGCTCGGTCAGGGAGTCTGTTAAGCAACGGGGTGGTCGGTATACCAACAGAATCCCCAAACTATCCCTGGTTTTCAGGCTAAGGTACATACACTCGATGTGCGTCGTTTTCTGGATAGGCCTTCTGATCATGGATAAGGTGTTCCTATAAACCAAGGCTATACCACCCCCCCGCCCACTTTCCCTCACCTGCTCGATAACTGAGTACCCAGCTGGGAGAGCCTGCGGCCAAGTTCCGGAGCTGGCATCCCCCAGCCAGGTCTCAGTAAAGCATGCCAGGTCGGCTGCATCATCCACCAGGAGGTCGTGGATGATGTGAGTTTTGTTTTTTACCGACCTGGCATTGCAAAGGAGCAGATTAAGGGTCAGTGGAATGGCTGGCACGTTCCCCAAGTTATCCTGGGAAGCAGAGCCAACTGAAGGAGGAATAGATATCAAATATCGATCCCTCCTTCTTTTGTAACATCTGTTGGCCCTGCAGCCACCATACCTCCCCCTCCCCCACACCACCTGAATATCCGCTCCCAGACCATGGTCAGCTCCAGAATGTGAAAGGGAAGGCGGACGCCCAGCTGACTCCAGTCTTTAATTTCCAGCGCAGCTGCATGGAAGCCCACGCAGCTATCTGTGAAGGACAGTTTCTCAAGGCCATCTAATGGCTAAAGTAAAGTCAGCAGCAATTGCAATCAAGGACAAGCCCGGATGGAAGTCCCGCTGCCGCTGGGGAGGGAAGGAAGGCTCGAAGGGGCCTTTTAGTAGGCCCTGATGGTCCAGCCCTTCTCCTCCTCCTCGCACCGCTCGCCAGAAGGGTCAGGCAAGGTCCGGGAAAGTTAGGGCCGAAATGGGCCCAGATGGAAGAGGGAACCCGCCGCTCACCGGGGGCCAGGCAGGCTTGCTGGGGCCCAAGGGAGGCCCTGAGATGGTCCGCTGCTGCTGGGGGGGTGAGGAAGGGCTCGTTGGGGCCTTTATAGGCCCAGGTGGTCCCGCCCTCCTCCTTCTCCTCGCGCCGCTCACCGGGGGCCAGGCAGGTTTGCTGGGGCCCAAGGGAGGCCCTGAGATGGTCCACTGCTGCTGGGGGGGTGAGGAAGGGCTCGTTGGGGCCTTTATAGGCCCAGGTGGTCCCGCCCTCCTCCTCCTCCTCGCGCCGCTCACCGGGGGCCAGGCAGGCTTGCTGGGGCCCAAGGGAGGCCCTGAGATGGTCCGCTGCTGCTGGGGGGGTGAGGAAGGGCTCGTTGGGGCCTTTATAGGCCCAGGTGGTCCCGCCCTCCTCCTCCTCCTCGCGCCGCTCACCGGGGGCCAGGCAGGCTTGCTGGGGCCCAAGGGAGGCCCTGAGATGGTCCGCTGCTGTTGGGGGGGTGAGGAAGGGCTCGTTGGGGCCTTTATAGGCCCAGGTGGTCCCGCCCTCCTCCTCCTCCTCGCGCCGCTCACCGGGGGCCAGGCAGGCTTGCTGGGGCCCAAGGGAGGCCCTGAGATGGTCCGCTGCTGCTGGGGGGGTGAGGAAGGGCTCGTTGGGGCCTTTATAGGCCCAGGTGGTCCCGCCCTCCTCCTCCTCCTCGCGCCGCTCACCGGGGGCCAGGCAGGCTTGCTGGGGCCCAAGGGAGGCCCTGAGATGGTCCGATGGTTTATGCACTTATTCACATCCGGCTGACCTCGTTTCCACAATAAACACAGGAAACTGAAAGTTTACCGTGCCACTATCTACAGTTCTCTTTAATCAGTGAGAGTCAAAGTTTTCAATAGGATTAATCCACGTTCTTCGTTACTCTTTGGACGTCCTGGAGTTTACGATTCCCAGCTGAGATCTCTCGTTCACTTCTACTTATATTGTCTATGTCAATTTCCAAAACAGTTTTATTTTTTTATTATTATTAAAATATTTTATTGGTTAAAAACAAAATCATACAAAACAACAATTTCAAATACATAAAAACACCACAACAACAAGAGAAAAACAACGAGCCACAAAAACACAACAATCAAACATAAAAAACAAACAAACAAAAAAGACAAAAAAAGCAGAAAACTGCCTAACTAAATTGTAAATATTTTGCTAACATATATTACTAACATATATTGTACACCATTCTTCCAAACTTCTCTTCAAAACAGTTTTACTATCGCGAACGAAAATCACTATAGTTTTATCTGGTCTGGCTGATCTTGCACTTTCTCTTCCAAGGTAGACTGCGAGACTACGCCTGTCAGACACTCCTCCACACCATCCAAGTTCGCAGACAATCAAATGTTGATTGAAAACAGCCGTTCAGGATTTTCTGCCAACACTTTTATAGAGTCAAACTCCTGTTTTTATTATTTATTTTCGCCCAATTCCTCAATTAGCTGGCTTACCACGAAGCGACTTGCATCAAATATCACCCAATGCCAAAAAGAAAGAAAAAATTAATCAACGATTCTTATAGTACAACTTCTTATAGTTCTAATATTGAAGTAAATATCTGTATATTTTTCCAAGTATTCACGAAATCAATGATAAAAAATACTTATCGTCCATCATCCAATCTCGAAGTCAAAGAGGATAAACCATGTAGAGAGTCAAATTTATCAATAGCCCGGTAATAGCAAATCAGGAATGGTCAAAAATTACTCAGCAGACCATGACAGTTTTAAACTTCCAGGATTTTGATTTATGATTTTTCCCCTTTTCCCAGGGGGAGTCCAAAGAAACCACGTACACTGGCTGCTGTTCAGACAAAAAAATTTTAAAGAGTAGTCTTGATGTAATTATCTCTAGTTATTAAACAATCGCTCTGCAACTGTCATATATCAATAATTAACACATTATAGTTGACAAAAATTAAAATTGGCAGCGCTCCTGGTGAACAAAATTGCATCCACCTCAGGGACGTGGATTGCTCTGTGGTCCCACCAGTCCGGTCCTGCAATCAGAGGAGTGCTCCACTGCCATGGTGCCAGTCGACTAGTGATCGGACCTCCATCGAGCCCCTTCTGAACCCCCAATACCAAAGGGGCAATTTTAGACCCCCAAGGATTTCTCAGCGGGGTCTAGTTACCTCAAGGTGTAAGACGTCTCTCTGGAGACTGATCGGAGAGCATCTCAACGGAATGCCATTGCCAACCGGAAGCGTGATGCATTTCCAAGAGTAGGTTGTGATGCGTCACCAAGAGCCTCCTTTGTGACCCCTGGCAGAGCTCTAGAGCCAAAGCAGTTGTCACTTGCAGCAGCGGCAGAAGAGGGCTCCTCAGGAGGCTATTTTAGCCCATCCTCTGCCCATTCTACCACCTGCAGCGGCAGCAGAAGAGGGCTCCTCAGGAGACTATTTTAGCCCTTCCTCCACCCGTTTTACCACCTGCAGCTGCGGTTCAAGAGGGCCTCTGCCCCTGGCATGGCTCTAGAGCCAAAGCAGTTGTCACCTGCAGCGGCAGCAGAAGAGGGCTCCTCAGGAGGCTATTTTAGCCCATCCTCTGCTCGTTTCATCACCTGCAGCGGTGGCATAAGAGGGCTCCTTAGGCAGGCCTTCTCCTAGCCGCCCTGTCCCTTTATCAGCTGGGACAACCACAGCAGCAACACGGTTGCGAGGGTTATGTGACTCTATTAACTCTTCCATCAGTTGAGGCTGGCAATGGTTTGGGGTGGAAACTGGAGTTGTGTTGGGGAAAGGGAGGTATGGTCGGAATGGAGTGAATAGCTATTACAAAAGAAGGCGGGATCACTGTTTGAAAGCTATCCCACCTTCAGTTCACTCTGTTCCCCAGAATGGATTGGAGAGCGTACCAACCATTCCACAGAACCTTGCTTTGCTCCTCTGCAATGCCAGGTCGGTTAAAAATAAAGCTCATATTATTTACAATCTTCTTCTAGATGAGCTGACCTGGCTTGCTGGCTGGGAGAGGATAGTGCCATTACTTGGACACAGGCCCTCCAAACTGGGTATTCTGTGAGTGAGCAGGTAAGGGGAAGTGGCGGGGGGTGGGGGGTGGAATGGCTCTGGTTTATAAGAACAACTTGACTCTAACCAGAATACCTGTCCAGAACACAGTCCACTTTGAGTGTATGTACCTGAGCCTGAGGACCAAGGATAGTTTGGGGTTTCTGTTAGACTACCAACCACCCCGTTGTCTAGCAGACTCCCTAACTGAGCTGACACAGCTCATATCAGAGTTGCTGTTGGAATCGCCCAGACTTTTAGTTCTGGGCAACTTCAACATTCCACTCAAGACCAGTTTGACAAATCTGACAGGTGCTGCTCAGGAGTTCATGGAAACCATGACAAACATGGGCCTATCCCAATTGGTCGTTGGGCCCACACATTGTGTGGGTTATATCGATGTAGCCTTTAGTATGGAACAGGCATATCCATGGAAGGAGGTTATTAAAACCTCCGCATTGTCATGGATGGATCATTTCTTGGTCAAGACTGAATAAGAGCCACTTTTTGCCCCATTGGGAATGGTGAACCCATTAGAATGGTCCGCCCTTGAAGGCTAATGGAACCAGTTGGATTCCAGAAAGCCGTAGAGGGTTTAATGGTTGGTAACGCTGGCGACCCTGTTGAAGCTTTGGTTAATACCTGGAACACTGATCTCACCAAGGCTATCGACACAATTGCTCCCAAGCGTCCTTTCCAACTCACTTCAAATCGTAAGCCAGGGTATACAGCAGAGTTTAGGAAAATGAAGTGGGTTGGACAATGGTTAGAGCGCACCTGGCGGAAAACTCGACTCTTATCTGACAAGACTCATCATAGGAACTTTCTTTGGTCTTATTGAGAAGCAATACGTGCAGCGCAGAGATCTTTCTGTTCTGCACGTATTGCGTCTGCAGAGTCCCGTCCAGCAGAACTGTTTAGGGTGGTAGGAGAACAGACATAGGTTCCACCTGTGAAGAACCCATTACTTAACCTGAAAACGGCCTGCTGTGATGCGTTTAACAACTTCTTTTCAGATAAAATCTCTCAGATAAGAGCTGACTTAGACGCCAATGTTTTGACAGAAACAACTGATGATGTGTCCAACAACTCTGTTAATGAAATTATCCTGGATCAGTTTCAATCTGTGAGTACCGATGACAAGCTCCTCTCAACCTTTACCCATCTTGGCTGGCCGTCCAGGGGAGGGAATGCATTGAGGATGTTCCTTACAGACATCATCAATGCATCCCTCAGGGAGGGTCATATTTCATCTTGTTTGAAGGAAGCGGCTTATAGGCCGCTTCTGAAAAAACCTTCCCTGGACCACCTGGATGTGAACAATTATAGGACAGTCTCTTTGTTAGCATTTTTGAGCAAGGTAATTGAGAGGGCGGCTGCTCTTCAACTCTAAGCCATCTTGGATGAAACAGATTATCTAGACCCATTTCAAACTGGCTTTAGGACAGGATTTGGAGTTGAGACTGCCATGGTTGCCTTGGCCGACGACCTGTGTCTGAGCATTGATGGGGTAGTGTGACCCTGTTTATGCTTTTAGACCTTCAGCGGCTTTTGATACAATAGATTAGGGGTAGGCAACCTAAGGCCCAGGGGCCGGATGCGGCCCCCCCAAGGCCTTTGGACCGGCCCCAAGCCGGTCCTGCCACTGCTGCCATCGCCTCCCGCCATGATGATATTGATTATTGTTGTTATTACTTTTTCTTGGGATTTTCTTGGCAAAATCTGCACAGGGGTTTTGCCATGGTTTGTCTGGGACTAAGAGAGTGTGCATGCATATTTTTTAATTTTTTAATTTTTTAAATTTTTATTTATTTATTTATTTTTGGTGCTTCAGCCCCCCCAATTGTCTGAGGAACAGCAACCCGGCCCCCAGCTCAAAAAGGTTGCCTACCCCTGCAATAGATCATAGCATCATCTTAGACTGCCTGAGGGAGTTAGGAATCGGAGGCACTGCATTGCAGTGGTTCCATTCCTTCCTCTCGGGCAGGTCCCAGAGGGTGTTGCTCGGGGAGAGTTGCTCCACAATAAAGGAGCGAACTTGTGGCATCCCTCAGGGTGCCAACCTGTCCCCGATGCTGTTTAACATCTATATGAAGCTGCTGGGTGAGATTATTCAGAGTCATGGGGCTGGGTACGCTGATGACACCCAGATCTATTTCTCCATGTCTCAATTGTCAGCCTCGACTCCCAATGACGTCTCTTCTCTCAATGAATGTCTTAAGGCAGTAATGGGTTGGATGAGGAAAAACAGATAGAGATTTAATCCAGACAAAATAGAGGTGCTAACAGTAGCGGCCCTGAAACCAGAAATTGGGTTGCAACCTCCAGTCCTGGACGGGATCACACTCTCTGCCAAGGACTGTGTTTGCAGTCTGGGGGTGCTCCTGATGACTAATGACTAACAGGAGTGCCTGTTATCAGCTTTGGCTGATAGACCAGCTACCCCCTTTCCTGGAAGTAAAGGACCTTGAAACTGTGGTACATGCGCTGGTAACCTCCCATCTGGATTTCTGTAATGCGCTCCACATGGGGCTACCCTTGTGTTTGATCCGGAAGCTTCAGTTAGTACAAAATATGGCAGCCAGAGTGGTCTCAGGAACATCTAGGAGGGACCACATAACTCCAGTATTAAAATCCCTCCACTGGCTGCCTATCAGTTTCCGGGCCCAGTATAAGGTGTTGGTTATAACCTTTAAAGCCCCAAATGGCTTGGGTCCAACCTATCTTCGGGACCGCCTCCTCCCATACAATCCTCCTCATGCACTCTGGTCCTCTGGGAGGAATTTGCTCCAGCCATTAAAATCTAGGTTGTCTGCAACCTCCCAGAGGGCATTCTTGGTAATTGCCCCCAGATTATGGAATGGCCTTGCAGACGATTTCCGTCAAATTACGAGCCTAAGCAGCTTTAAAAAGGCGTTGAAGATGGATCTCGTTTGGCAGGCCTTTCCTGATTAGATTCCAGGGCGTCAGGAGTTGCGCCACCCTGCCTCTTTCAGTTTTTGGTTTGCCCACGGCTTTTGTTTGTTTGTAATAATTTTAATTCACCTTAATTCTCTCTGTAATTTTATGTTGTTTTCTATGATGTGCTGTTTAATACTTTTTTAAAGGGGGAGGTTGAGGTTTGGGGGCTTTTATTCTGTATTCATGGAGCAATTTTTAACCGTTGTAAGCTGCCCCAATTGTTTTTAACAGAGGCACAGGGTATAAATGATGATGATGATGATGATGATGATGATGATGATGATGATGCCATCTCCCAACCCTGGGAAGTGAGAGACCCTTCTCCTCTAAAGCAGGTGAATCTGAAGGACTGTTCATCTTGGCTCATGGTCTTCCCAAGCAACCTTGGGTCCTGCAACTTCTCAGCTTTGTATTCCTCAAATTAAGATCCCTCTGCCTATTAGACTATCGAGCACATCTCCCTTACACAAAATTGAAGGGATGGGGAGGCTGTATCTGTTGAATTCCTAACTGTTTTTCAGCCAGTATAGTCCCAGAAGACCTTTATGAGAGGAGAAAGGGCAATGTGACAAAGGTATTAAAGCACCTTGGGGGGATGTTCCTTCTATAGCAGGGACTGGCAACCTTTGTTGCCGGGGGGCTGGGAGGGGGGAGGAAATGGTGCAGGGGCTGGGTGGGTGCGCATGCGCTTGCCCCCACCACGCGCATGTGCACGATGCCTGCGTCAGGCATTCCAAAATGGCCTGAATGTAGGAATTGACATCCTTCATGGTTGATAACTTTATGAACTTTTTGTATATTTCTTTTGTGTATTGGCAAAGGTTTCTTTGCTTCTTTGATACATATCTGGACAAACCTCCACTGCCTGCCAGTGACCAGAATACAGATAGACATGGGGAAGCCCAGAAGGGCAGAGGAGACATCCTTCATGCCCCAAGGAAGAAGCCCTGCTAAAGGTTCCTGTCTCCCCTCTTTGCTTGCAAGGGGCCTGGCTCTGCTTCTGAGATCCAGCCATTTCTCCTGTATCATTTAATGTCGACCCCTGGTCTGTGAACCACAGGCTTCACCATCCATTTTGGAAGTCCAAAGGTCTCGAGAGAAGTATAAAAACAAAGCAAAATAAGTAAAAATGTTCAAAAATGGATTAATGCTATTTACTTTCAGCAGTATGCCCAGATAGATATAAATGGGGGGGGGGGGGGGGACAGCAAAATGCAAAATCAGCAAAGGCACTTGACAAGGGTGCCCCCTTTCACCATTATTATTTATAATGATGATGGAAATTTTGATGAGAAAAATAAGAAAAGATAACCAAATTAAAGGTTTACAAATAAAAAATCAGCAGTTTAAAATCAAAGCATTTGCTGACGACATTGCAATAGTGTTAGACAACCCCAAAAATAGTATTGAAAAATTATGATACTTTTGGAAGAGCTGTGTAATATTGAAGGCTTTAAAATTAATAAACATAAAAGTGGAATTATGACAAAAAACCTTACAAAAAGAGAAGAGAATGAATTGGAAAGGATATCAGAACTGAGGACAGTACAAAAAACAAAATATTTGGGTATAATAATGACATAGAAATCTAGATCTGTTTGAAAACAATTATATAAAAACTTGGAATAAAATCAGAGAGAAGTTAAGAAAGTGGAAGTCTTTACAATTATCTCTATTGGGGAGAATTGCCCTAATTCAAATGTATGTACTGCCCAAAATGTTATATCTTTTTCAAACCATTCCTATCATCACATCAAATGCTATATTTCGTGAATGGGAAAAAGATATTAGATAATTTGTCTGGAGATGGGAAAAAGCCAGAATAAAAATAAAAATAATGGAGGATACAAAAAAGAAAGGGGGGCTCAGTCTACCGAATCTTCAACTTTATTATAATGCCTAATGTTGAAGGCTGAAGAATAAGCTTGTATTTTTTTTTGTATCTATAAATATTGTGTATTTAATGCCAAAGAATAAATAAAAAAATAAGAAGCAAAAATATCTGCAAGATGGGTCCTTTCTCCATGAAAAAGAGAGCTAACCTGCTCATAAAAAGAGTGCCCTTCCATGAGATTGAAGGAATAGGACACAACGGGTGCCACAACAATAGGAATCTACTGTGGTTTTGCAACCAGTGTCATGCACTTTTCTCCTTAAGCAATGCATTGCTTACATTTTCTAATTTCTTTAGAGAACACCACAGCAAACATCAAACATGTGGGAATATTGAATGCATAACTGGCCAGAATCTCATTAAAAGGCAAACTCAGCAGCTTCTCTTGTACCCGTAGTTGAAAGCTTTTCAGGACCCTTTGTCTAGATCTGATGGAAGGGTGCTCTGCTTAGGCCCAGGGACTGACAGCCTAAGCAGACTGCCAGAAATAGTGCAGATTAAATTGAGGCACTGCCCTGGCTCAGTGCTAGGGAATCATGGGAACTGGAATTTATTGTGGCACCAGAGCTCTCTGACAGAGAAGGCTCAATATCCCAGAAAAAAAATACAGTTCCCATGATTCCCTAGCACTGAGCCAGGGCAGTGCCTCAATTTAATGTGCACTATTTCTGGCAGTCTGCTTAGGCCCAAAGTGTTACAAAGTGTTTTGTAAAAAGCACAGCTTGTTTTGGTGAAAGGGGCTTTACAGTCATGGGAAGGAGATGGAACTCCCCAAGGTGCTGAAGGAACTCTCCAAGGCACCTTCCCTCCACTATTGGGAAGGGGGATCAAAGCCCTTTGGGGAGTGACTAGGTTCCCCTGCATAGCCAGAAAGGCTCCAGAGATGAGGGCTTCTCTCCTGCCTTGCAAACCCCTCTTTCCCTTTTGTAGTTACTTAGAATCATAGAATTGGAAGAGAGCCCAAGGGCCATCCAGTCCAACCAGCCTGAGCTCTTTGGGCCCAGGAAGGAGAAGCCACCTCCCTTTCTCTCCCCCCCTCCCAGTCCCTGTCTCTCCTATGCCCTCTTTCCTTCTCTAGCCCCCTTTTCTAGTTTATTTATTTATTCATTTATTTTCATTTATTTGCCACCTTTCTCCCTGAAGGAACCCAAGGCGGCTCACAGATTTAAAAAACATTACAGTCAAATTTAAAACAGTTAAAATATCTAAAAACACTATAAAATTACATTAAAAATACAATAGAAATGAAAAGACAATACACACAGGCTTGATATAAAACCCACTGTGACATCACTTACCTTTTAAAGGCTCGCTTAAATCAAAATGTCTGCCTGGAGCTGATGGGAACTGCAGTCCAAAACCAGCCAGAGAGGGCTGCTGTAGCACTCCTGGCTGGGGCTGAGGGGAGCTGCAGTTCTTATGCAGCAAGGGTGGGTTGGGTATCTCATGGGGCTCCCACTCTGGCTGTTGGCAATTCTGGCTGGAGCTGATGGGAATTGCAGTCCACACACCACAAGGGGGATTTGGGCATCTAGCAGGATTCCTAGCCTGGCTGTTGGCAGTCCTGGCTGGGGCTGATGGGAATTGCAGTCCATACACAGCAAGGGTGGGTTGGCCATCCAGTAGGGCTCCCACTCTGGCTGTTGATAGTCTTGGCTGGGGCTGATAGAAATAGCAGTCCATACACAGCAAGGGTGGGTTAGGCATCTAGTGGGGCTCCCACTCTGAATGTTGGCATTCCTGGCTGGGGCTGATGGGAACTGGAATGCAAAACTAGAGCCGAAAGAGAGCCAGGAACATGTGGAAAGCTGGCTGAGTTGCCACTTTGGCTCTTGGGACTGGGTGGGACTGATGGAAATTGGAGTCCAAAACCAGTAAAGAAAGGAGTCCCAGGAGGGACTGTTCCATGCCATTGATGCTACTGCCTCTTGCACAGCAGGATCCCTTTGCTTCTCAGTCATGGAGCCTCCCCGCAACCCCCTCCTTGCGGAGTGTATGTCCCATTTTCCCCAGTATGGCAAACAGAAAGGTCTAGGGAAAAGTAATGAAAAAGTAATACATAACAAAGTTTTATTATCTAAATATACAGTAAATGTAGAAAGAGTTGTTTTCAGGCATCCAGGTAAACAGTGTGTGGTCTAGGCAATACACGGTGTTGGAAAGTAAAAGTGACAATAATGTATATGCTTCCCGTAGATATGCAAATGAAAAGTAAATGTGCTGCCAATATACATAGGAGATTAGAAATATACACATCTCAAATGACACTTATAGTACAAAAATATCCAACATTCAAAGTGCATGAAGGAGCAAAAAAATGTATGGACTTCCAGAGGACATGTAATATGGGAGATAAAAAATAACAGTAAAATCAAACGCGTTTCGTCTGAACGTCTTCCTCAGTGGAAAATGAAGCTTAAAAAAATGGGAAAATATGATATATGAAGACCATATTGTAACATAATAATCTAGCAGAGGTACCTGTCCCATTTTCCCCAGCGGATGTTTCCCAGGATCCCCTGGAAGTCTGGCCCAATGGGAAAGGGAAGGAGGGGATGGGGGCTCTGGAGATGTTGGGGGTCTTGGAGCTCCCTGGGGGCCAGAAGGGAGAGAATGGGAGGAATGAAACCCAATGTCAGCATCCCCTGCCAGCCTCCTGGCTCCCTCTGGTGGAAGGAGGGAGTTCCCCATTGAACCCTCTGCTGGGGAAGAAGAGGGCCTTCTTTTCTTTCCTTCCTTCCTTCCTTCCTTCCTTCCTTCCTTCCTTCCTTCCTTGCTCTCCCAACTGCATATCCAGGATGGATTTCCTCTCCTTCCCTCCCAGATAATTATGGGATCAGGAGGGATCAGAAGGAAGCACTCCCCCCTCCCCATAAAAAGGGAGAGAGGCCCCTCTGGAAGGTGCCAGGAATGAATGGAGGGAAAAGGTTTGCAGGGAGGGAGGGAGGGAAGGGAGTCAGTCCTCCAAGGGATAAAGGGGGTGACAGAGCTCTGCTTCCTAGAAAGGCTGGAAAGGAAGGAAATGAGAGGCAAGATGGCTTTGGGGGGTGTCTTTCTCTGGAAGAGGGAGCTGGTTGCCGGGCAGAAGGAGTTCAGATAGGGGGCCTTGGAAATTAAGGGTTCAGATTTGGGCAAAAAGGAAAATGGAGAGGGGAGAAGCTCCCGTGTGGCTTTTTTGGGGAGGGAGGAAAACACTAGTTGAATAAAATAGCCCTAGGCTTCTTTGGGAGGGCAAAGATTTTCCTGGGGTCAAAGTGGGGGGAGCTTGCCCCATTCCATGGGGGCAGGGGCAAATGGAAGACCCACCAAGTAATGGCTGCCAAGCTTCCCCCATCAGGCAGACCAAGGGGGCAGTCTCGGCCTGACACACCTCGCAGGGTTGTTGTGAGGAGAAAAGAGGCTGCAGAGGCAAAAGGAGGGGGAGAGAGTCACCTCCTGCCTCCCCCCAGTTAGTCCTTCCAAGAGTTCAAGGAAAATGGGGGGGAAAGTAAGAGGGGAAAGGAGGGCATGTTTGGTTTATCTAGGGAAGGGATGAGGAAGAGATGGTGAGATCTGGAAAAAGAAAGGTATGTGTGAAAAAACGGACATAAGAGACGGGAAATGGGGTCTGGGTGCAAAGGCTGACCAACATCTTCTCCCCCAAAACTGTTTTTTTTTTCTCCCCTCCTGGCTTCTCCTTGCCTGCCCTTCATTCTCTGTGGGGGCTTCAATGGGGTACAGAGAGGGATCCTGAAACCCAGAGTGGAGGGGGCAGGATAGCCTTGCTTTTGTTAGCTGGGAGAGGAGGGTTTCTTAGAGCAAGGAAGGAATAATGAACCCCCTCAACCCCAGGCATTGCTGGACTGCAGTCCCCAGCATCCCTAACCATTGACGCTGTGGCTAGGGCTGATTGGAGTTGAAGTCCAATAATGTCTGGAAGGTTGCAGAATTCCCACCCATCCCAGGAGATAAATAAATGAATCTCCTCTATATCCTTCCTCCCTGCCTTTTCCTTTCCTGGTGCTCTTTTGTATATTTCTATTCCTACTGACAGGTCGACTCAGAGAGACACCTTTGGGTTTCTTTCAGTTGAAAAGACCTTAGGAAATCCCAGGAAGGAGATAGAGAGAGACTGGAGAAAAGTTCTGCCCTCTCCCCAGTACACTTCCCCCTTGCTTCCTTCCAATGACCTTCCTTTGCCATTTTAATGCCCATTCCTCCAGTTAGGACCCACAGTGGCCCCCATCTTGGTGCGGGGCAGAGACTCCACTCCAGGACAGTCTTCATCCCTTAAGGGAGCCATCCAAGGTCCTATCGGTGAGGTGGGTGGAATCAGGCTCAACGCCGGCTTAGATGGATCCCTTAAAGCAGTGAGCTCTTCCCAATTGGGCCAGTCTGCTTCCCTTTTTCTCAGGCCTTGTGACAGAAGATACAGTGTGTGTATAATATATATCCCCACGCATACAAAGGGAAAGGAAGAAGTGATACAAATATGAAACTATGCAACAACAATGTTAAAATTGGGGGAGGGATATATTTTGTACTGTATTTATTTTATGTTGTAAACCGCCCGGACTGGGCAACCATTGGGTGGTATATAAATAAATTTTATTATTATTATTATTATTATTATTATTATTATTATTATATTGTGTAACAATTTGAGTAACCAGTCTTCTATTGTAAGTATCTCCCTGTTTTTCTATTTTTGTGCGATCAGGATTCTGGCAGCTGTAATCATATATAATAACGTTTTCGAATGTCCTTTGGCTTCTCTATTTGAGATTTTGTCTGTCATATTTAAGATATAAATTTCTGGTGTCATTTTAAATTTTATATCAAAAAATTGTTCAATTTATTTGTGGATTGTTTCCCATAGTTTATTAATCACAGGACACTGCCACCACATATGAAACCATTTTCCTCTTTCTTTGTTACACTTCCAGTACTTGTCTTCTCTTTTTTAAATGAATTTTTCCTAATTTATATGCCACCTCTATGCCATTTTCAAGTAATTCTCTCTTAAATTTGGGCATTTCGTTTTTCTCTTGGAGTGTTGCCAGTTGTCTAAATCAATATTTCTGCTTATATCCTTTGCCCATTTTATCATTTCATCTTTGACAATTTCCTGTTCTAGCTTTCTGTCTAGAAGTAGTTTATAAATTTTTGATACTTCCTTTGTCACCTTTTCTTCTAGATTTTTATCTAATTCATTTTTTTTTAGATCAAAATTGAATTCTTTCTTGTCTAGCTTGTATCTTTCTGTCAGCTGATAATATACTAACCATTGGCTTTTAAATTCAAATTTTTCTATTTTGTTTGATTCTTTCATTATGTATTGATGTTGATCGTCTTTTTTAAAGATATTTTGATATTGTAACCATTTTGTTCCTATTTTCATTCTTTCTAGCAAAGCTTCCTGAGGTGAAAGCCAACCAGATATTTTGGAATAGAAAACAGGTTTGATTTCCCCCCCCAGATTGGTATGATGGATTTGCAAATGAAATGGTGTTCAAACATTTTATGTATTTTTGTTTTACCATACCATAAATATGCATGCCAGCCGTAATGCAGATTGAATCCCTCAAGGTTTAATAATTTTTTATTCTTAAGTTTAATCCAGTCTGACAAATGAACTAGAGTATTGGCTTGATAATACAAATACAGGTCCGGCAGGCTACATCCTCCATTAATTTTTCTGTCAGTGTTAACATTTAACAATGTTAAAATTTATACAGCTAGCACTACAAAACCCAAGGCAATAAGCAAACAGAGAAGTACATGTAATCAAAATAGATAATACTATAAAACCATAGTTAACTAAAATTATTTTGGGAAAACCTAGACATTGTTAAAATCTGGTCCACAAATATTCAAGGAAACTTATCGCCATTTAGGACACCAATGCCCAAGATGGCTGCACAGTTTATACACAGAATCCATATGAAGGGTGCAGGAGAGAGCTCAGTCACACTCTTCCCAGTTCCAGGAGAGCAATCTATGCCTCTCAAAGTCCACATTGCCACATGCATGAGGAGTGGAGCCAGCATGGTTGAGCCCTGCGAAATGAATCCAAATCCAAATGCACAGGTATAGGATGGGGGATATAAGGCTCAGCAATACTACATGCAAAAAGGACCTTGGGATGATGATGATTATATCTTATTACCTCCTGTGTGGACTCTCTGATGTCTCATAAGGTGTGACTTGTTAGCAAAACTTCTTCCACACTGCTGGCATGCGTATGGTTTCTCTCCTGTGTGGACTCTCTGATGGGCCACAAGGTTTGACCTCTGAGAAAAGCATTTCCCACACTGCTGGCATTTGTCTGGTTTCTCTCCTATGTGGACACTTTGATGATGCTTCACAAGGGTTGATTTATGAGCAAAACATTTCCCACATTGCTGGCATTTGTATGGTTTCTCTCCTGTGTGGACTCTCTGATGGACCACAAGGTTTGACCTCTGAGTAAAGCATTTCCCACACTGCTGGCATTTGTTTGTTTTCTCTCCTGTGTGGACACTCTGATGGACCACAAGGTTTGACCTCTGAGTAAAGCATTTCCCACACTGCTGGCATTTGTTTGTTTTCTCTCCTGTGTGGACACTCTGATAATGCTTCACAAGGTTTGACTTCTGAGCAAAGCATTCCCCACACTGCTGGCATTTGTATCTTTCCTCTTTTGTGTGGACACTCCGATGATGCTTCGCAAGGGCTGACCTCTGAACAAAACATTTCGCACATTGCTGACATTTGTATGGTTTTTCTCCAGTGTGGATTCTCTGATGGACCACAAGGTCTGACTTGTAAATAAAACATTTTCCACATTGCAGGCAGTTGTATGGCTTCTCTCCTGTGTGGACTGCCTGATGACTCACAAGGATATACTTCTGAGCAAAACATTTTCCACATTGCAGGCATATGTATGGTTTTTCTCCTGTGTGGACTCTCTGATGAGTCACAAGGGTATACTTCTGAGCAAAACTTTTTTCACACTGCAAGCATTTGTATGGTTTCTCTCCTGTGTGGACACTCTGATGATGCTTCATAAGGGCTGACATCTGAGTAAAACATTTCCCACACCACAAGCATTTGTATGGCTTCTCTCCTGTGTGGACTCTCTGATGATCCACAAGGGTAACCTTCTGAGCAAAACATTTTCCACACTGCAAGCATTTGTATGGCTTCTTTCCTGTGTGGACTCTCTGATGGTTTATAAGGCCTGATTTCTGAGCAAAACATTTCATACATTGTTGGCATTTATATGGTTTTTTTCCTGTGTTGATTCTCTGATGAATCACAATGACACCTATAAAGAAGGACAAAGGCATAAAAGACTGAATTTCAGCATTAGAAGAAACAATGGAGTTAAACATGGTCATGAAGGAAAAGACCCATCAGAGAAAGAGGAGCTTCTGTGTCCCTTTTTCCTTTATAGATATTAGTCATAATTGCTAAATGGAACCCCTTGATATGTATGAAGACAACACCTAAACTTGTTTGTACTAATCATTCATACAAGTTGTTAAAATGTATTGATTTCACAGATGCCTCTCAACATGCAGGGCACCCTTTGCACTTATGTTCCCACCACATCTCCCAAATCAGTCATTAAAATTTGTCAGGTTCACAGCTGTTTTTTTTCATATGTGAAGCATCCACCCCTGTGTGTGAAAGGGGGGGTATGTGTACAAGAAAGTTTAAAACAGGATGGCACAGCAAAATGAAGATAGAAATGAATTGCTCAAGATGAAACCTTGAAGCAGCACAGATGGACATGATGACCGGTGGGAAAGATGGAGAATTGAGGAAGAGATAGAAACAATCAGCTATGCGGAAGGTGGGAGGGAAAAAAGAGAAGCTGGAGCAGTAGCGACATTAGGGGGTGCGAACCACACTGGGTGTCACCCACTGAGTGGCCCCCCACCTCCCTGCCACACACCACATGGAGAAGGGAGGACTCGGCACCCTCCTGTCCCTGCTCCACATGGCTTTACTTGCAAGTAAGGCTGTGCAGAGCATGGAGGGAGGAACCCGCTGTGGCTCTACCCCGGGGGTGAAAGTTGTCTGAGTGGGAACTTTTAAAATAAAGTGACCACGGGTGGCTCTGGTTGTGATTTGGAGGTGGGATCCTAAATTATAAATGCTGGTGATGTGGACTATAACTCCAGATCCAACAATACTAAAGTTGTAATGTGCCTATATCTTCTGTCTTTTCAACAAGTCTATCCCAAGAAACAATCCGGGAGTTCTGTTTTTGCTAAGGGGAAAGCTTGCCTAGCAGAGACTCAGACAAACATATTGAACATGCGATGGAAAAAATAAGAATATTTGGAAAATATGCAGGATTTAAACTAAACAAAGGAAAAAAAACATGGATCATAACAAAAAATATGACAACATCAGAAAAGGAAAAAAATAGAATCTAAATCCAATTGTAAAATTAAGAAGAAATAAAATACTTAAGAATATGGATGACAAGAATACTGATCTGTTCAAGAACGAGACAACAGAAAAGTATACAAAAAGATCTCCTACACTGGAACAAACTTAATTTATCTATACTAGGGAGAATATCTGTAATTAAAATGAACATACTGTTGAAAATCATTGTTCTGTTCTTAAATCTATCCATTATAAGGGAAGAAAAAGTAATTGAAGAATGGCACAGAGAGCTGAGGTATTTTATTTGGAAAGTGGAAAAGGCTAGAGTAAATTGGAACATGCTAAAAGATGTAAAGGAAAGAGGAGGTTATGCAGTACCAGACTTTAAACTATACTATCAAGCTTATACTCTATTGTGGATGCAGGACTGGTTTAAATTAGAAAATTTGTACGATAAAAACAAAATTAACAAAGACTTTAAGAACCACCAGATTAGAAGAAGCTTATTGAGAACCTGGAATCAAATAACGAGTAACTTTTATGGTAAAAATCACAGAATGGGTTTCAACACAAGAAGCCCTTTTTAGCAAATAGGGGAAAATGGGGAATTGGTTAAGATATAAAGATTTAATAGCCAGGGGATCAGGAGGAAATATAAGAATCAAAATCAGATCAAAAGAAACAAGATCACATTGATATGGTTGTTATACATTCAGTTAAAGAAAAACAAAGGAAAATTATTTTTGGTGGAATTCGAAATAAGATTCAATGACTTAGATAAAATTTTATGGACAGGAGATAAGCAAAAAGTGGCTAAACTATGAAACTATTGTTGTTAAGAGACTTAGAACACGAACTGATAAATAAGACTGACAATGATAAAAAAAAAAAAGGCCCAAGATTTGAGAAAGTTGGGAAAGAGCAAATTCAACAAGTTTACAGCTTCACAAGATTTGAAGGAGAATTACCGCATTTTAAAAGTACGAATAGATGGTATCTTACACCATGGACACTAAATAAGACCTATAAATTGGGGAACAAGTGTTGTAGATGCCAAAAACAAAATGGTATTTTATTTCATATGTGATGCTCGCAATTGAAAAGTCATTGAAAAAATGTTGGGAATACATTATACATTCTCCCCAGAGTTATGTGTTCTGAATATAAATTCAATATTAAATAAGGAAGATGAAATAAAGCTTTGAAGAATACTGTGGTATTTAATAACAGCTAGATTAACGGTGGCGGCAAAAATGTGGTATCTTCATATCGAGATAACATATCCAGGAGTAGCTCTACTGGCCTTATAGCAAAGTACAGTATAATCTAAAATCCACAAAACAGTGATACTTTTATTGGGCCAGCCAATAGAGCTTTGCAACATGTAAGATGTGCATTTTGGTTGGCCCAATAAAGGTATCACTGTGTTTTGTGGATTTTGGATGATACTGTACTATGCTATATGGCCAACCCACCAACCTCGGGATATGTATTCTATGTCACTTTAAGTTCACTGTTCAATGAGGTACAAGACACCTCCTTACACAGCACTGCCCACAGGTGTGTGACTGGGAAAGATGTGGTGTGTGGGGTAAAGGGCATCTGCAGAGACACCTCTTCTCCAGCCCTCCTTAAGGAGCCTCCTGTGACTGGCATCGGTGAGATGCTATTCCCACTCAAAAGCAATGTTTATAGTGTTATTTTTCTTTTGTTGTTCATTTTCTTCTCTGACATGAAGTCAGACCCTGTGAATGAGAGACCTCCAAAAGCTCCAGCCATCAACTGTCCAGTGGGGTCTTGCAAACTCAGGACCATGGCTTCCTGAATTGAATCAATCCACTTGTAGTGTGGTTTCTCTCCTTTTCTACTGATGTTGTGCAGATTGGGAATTTTCATTCATCTCTTGGCTTGAGTCTAGTTGCATCCTTAGACAAATTACTACTCGGACCTCTCCTCTGCTCTTCAGACTTGGAGAAATCCTCCATCTGTGTCACCACTACCTCATACACACTACTGCTGCTGCCCACTAACTCTTGGCACATTTTGTCTCCCTCTTCAGCAAAAGCCTGTCTTAGGAGACCTTGCTACCGGCTGTGCTCTATCAGCATAGCTTCATGCCACACAGAAGCACACAATCCCTCCATATTTTCAGAATGGAAATGACCATCAATAAGGAACAAGAAAGTTTTAGCAAGACAGCCCATAATCCCATAGATCTCCACCATGATCACCAAATCATAAAGTTGGAAGAGACCACAAGGGCCATCCAGTCCAATCTCCTGCCATGCAGGAACCCAAAATCAATGCACCCCCGACAGATGGCCATCCAGCCTCTGTTTAAAGACCTCCAAAGAAGGAGACTCCACTACACTCTGATCGCGTGTGTTTTACTGTCGAATAGATCTCACTGTCAGGAAGTGCCTCCTAATGTTCAAGTGGAATATCTTTTCCTGTAGCTTGCATCCATTGTTCAGAGTCCTATTCTCTGGAGCAGCATCTACATATACAGGGCTCAACCCCATATTACAATTACTGCCTGCCTATTTGTTTGTTTGTTTTTGGATTGTTTTTTAATGGAGTGTTTGAACTATCTTGTTTTAATTCCAAAATTGTTTAATTCTGTTTTAAGGGGTGAGAGGGTTGTGGGATTTTGGACTGTATTTTAAAATTCTATGATGTTTTAAACTGTTGTGAGCCACCCCAATTGCTTGAAAGGGGGGCGGGGGGCGGGATATAAATAAAATTTAGTATTATTATTGCTATTATTATCCTTTCCCATTTGGGCTGAATCAGGACCTGCTTCCCAGTATTGTAGCTGTTAATGCATTATAAATGAATTTTAAAACAGAAAATGTCATTCAGGGAAAGAGAGATTCTTACCAAGAGAGTCCATGATCCCACAGATCTCTGCCATGATCTGCCTGTGCAGGGTTCTCTGGTCAGGATCCAGCAGCGCCCACTCCTCTGGGGAGAAAGACACGGCCACCTCCTCAAAAGTCACCAGGCCCTAAAAATAGAAGAAAAAGGTTCTTGCTCACACTAGATATCAAGCCAGCTGCCAGCTGTGGCAATTAGTATAAAGTGGACTCATAGACTGATACAGCTCCAAAGGCAACTGAAGTGAGACTGATTCTTCTACCAACACCAGCATGAAGATTGTGAACAAAGTCTGGCAAACACAGGACCCTCAGTCCATGACATACTCTGCAGCTCCAGCAAAAGGAGACTGGCTTTAAAGAAACATTACACCACAACTGAGGAATAAAATGCCAAAGGTCTTACACTTCAGGATTTCAACCAGGGGTAGGCAACTGCAGATGGGGTGGCCAGGCCAAATGTGGGTATTTCTGTTGGGGTATGGAGACAAGCAGGACCTAGCATACACACATACAGAGTTGATGCACATAAATAGGAACGCCTAGAAGATGGTCTTTGTGAAGAGTCTTTCTCTAGATGGCACAGGAAAAACCCCCTCACACACAGGCGGCTGCTTTCAGCTTGGAAATATGAATTGCTAAACAGCGAGACTTCACTCAATGAGGGCTTTAATCTTTGTTGCAAATATTTACATAGAGTATCAGACAGCAGTCTTGAATACTCACAGGTATACATACCAACAAAGTACTTCACCAACCACAACCAACCACCAAAGGAGATTCTGATCCTCTCCCTTATACAGGTGGTCTTCTTGGGAACATGTGACAGCCATGCACAAATAAAACCTGGCTGGTTTCATCCCCAGTGCCTGTTGCATCAGGCCTCCCATGATGCATACCTAGCTTGTCTCATCCACTGTGCCTGTTCCATCAGACTTCCCATGATGCATACCTTACCAAAGCTGACTCATGCACCTGCCACTTGAACTGGAGTATCCCTGTTCCTATTGCTCCAGTTCCTTTCCAAGTGGCCACATCCATGTCATTTTCCAGACCAGGGTGCCACATGGTCTTGACAATTTCAGCATGTCAGGATGGATGATGCTGGGTCACTTCCAACTGCCACACTGGTCAATTTTCAGGTGGTGTATTGGGTTTGTTTATTTTTTCAGTTTTGGGGAGAGTTGTGGACTTTTATAGCATACCCTCCAATTTGGAGTTTCATGGCATATCCTCCAAATATTTACAAAGATACATAGAGTATCAGACATCTGTCTTGAATACTCACAGCTATACACACCAACAAAGTGCTTCACCAACCACAACCAACCACCAATGGAGTGTTAGCCGATGTGCTCCATTTTTCTTGGCATTTTAGAAGAATGTGGATTTCCCTATGACCCCAGCCTGACCCATGGGAAATGGCAGCCATAATCCCCTAAATGTAAGGTCATGTAGGCACTACTGAAGTTGCTCAAGACCACCAGAGATTTCCTAGACAGGCAAGTTTGGGAGTTGCCCATGGAAATATCCCATTATACTGGAAAAGATATACAATGGTGTTTATATGTCTTAGGCAGGGACCGGCAACCTACGGCCCGGGGGCTGGTTAAGGCTCCGGGCCCCGGACTTACTGGCCCAGGCCGAAGGTTGCCGCTGCCACCACCATTGTGGCGCGTTTTTGCTGCTCTGCGGCTGCGCTCGCCATTTTGGAAATCAAAATGGCGGTCGCGACGCGTTTGCACATGCGCAAACGCGTCGCGGCCACGATTTGGATTTCCAAAATGGTGGCCGCGACATGCGCCGTGGCAGCAGCGGCCGTGTGTACTATGGCGGCGGCCGCAGTAGTGGCCGCGGCGGCAGCATGCACAGAGGGAGTGTGCACGCCACCATTCCCCCCCTCGGCTCAGCCAAGACCTGGGCTACAGGAGACCGGCCCAGGTCTCAGAAATGCTGCCTGCCCCTGGTCTTAGCATTCACACCTAATGGAGCAGTGATCAGATTTGATTGCACCCTTTTCACTAGCTTCCCTTCTTTGATAGTTTTGAAACCAAATGCATTGTTTAGGCTATGCTCATCCTTAGACACACAAAGATAAGCTCGTCAAAGTCTTTGTCCTCCTGCAGACTCATAGCTAGAAGGCAGAAATTGCCCTTAAAACCCCCTGAATTCTGGCAGTCCAGGTGCTATCTTGGAAGTGCATGCTGAATCTCTCTTGGTCTGCGCTCTGAGATAGTTCCCATGACCCCCCTCTCGCCAGTCATGCCCTTCCACTGAATTCATCCGCATTCGCTGCCAGAAGTCTGGAGGAGTCTCTCGGGCGTAAGTATATCCCTCATACCATGGTCTCCCTCTCTGCTTTCTCCACTCTCTCCCGCTTATCCTCCTAGTCTGTGTGTGTATGTGCCTTATTTGGATGTTTGCTTATTGTGTTAATAAATATTTTTAGACTTTAATCAGAGTTTGGGTCTTAGCATCATCCCATGCTAGATTCCTTGGGACTCCCATATACACCTCATTTCGATCCCATGAAGCTGTGTTGGGGGCTTCACTCTCGCATATTTGAGCTAATTATAAATTCCCCTAGTAGACTTGATTCCCAACAGATTGGTGGAGAATGCAGGCATCCCTGGAATTTAGGCATCCCAAACTGATCACTTGGGTTGTTTAAATCTCCGCATGTAGGAGAAATAAGGATCTGGGCAAAGGAGTCGCTGACGCGAGTACTAGAAGTGTATGATTGTGTTTGTGTCTTGGGTTGGCTATCCCTTTTCCTGCTTTTTCTATTGCGGGTTGGTAGAGAAAAGCCAGGTTACCCCATTCAGGTTTTCCCCTCCACAATCCAAAACTTAAGACTGTCCCCAAAACCACGTTGGATGAGCTTAGGCAGGCAAAGTGAGGAGATGTCCTCATCTGAAGCTGTAATCCCTGGCGTAAGGTTGGGAAAGGTTAGGGAGGGCAAGGCGGTCTAGAACAGCTAACCGTAAAAAGAAAACTGGTGAGGGACGGGAGTGTCCTAGAGCAGCCAGTTGTGTACAGAAAACTCATGGCAATAGTATAGCTGGGACCCCAAGGGAGAGTGATTGCCAGGAGCCTATTGCGGGATGGCAACCGGTAGGAAGACAACACTTGAACTTCCCAGTGAAAGGTTAAGGAGTGTAACTAACTGACTCTTGGCTGGAGACTGGCATAGGTTGTTGATGGCCCTATCTGCAGTAACGCCCCACAACACCAGGCCCACGAGTTTGGGATAGGAGTGTCCCAAGGAAATTTGATGAGGGGTGAGAGAGTCCTAGAGCAGCCAGCACAATTAGAAACCCAGCTGGTAAGAGCGGGAGTGTTCTATTGGGGGCCAGCACTGTTAGGGAAAGACTGGTGAGGGACGGAAGTGTCCTAGAGCAGCCACTTGTTTAGATAGGGAAGGTCTGAGCTGGTAGGGATGGGAGTGTCCTAGTGTAGCCAGCATAGTTAGGAAAATCCAGCTAGTAAGGACGGGAGTGTTCTAGTGGGGCTAGCATAGACAGGGAGATAAAGAGATTATAAGAGCAGAAAGAGGGATGGAAATGGAGCAGATTTACAGAGAGGAAAAGGTTCAGAGCAGGCTTCAGAGGTGGATCACCAAGAAAGGACCCAATCCCTGGATTTCTGGGGCATTCCTTACGGATGTTCTATTTCTGACTCTGCTAAAGGTCTATAACATCAAGACCACCAAGAAGGGATTAAAAAGCATCCTACAAGCAGAAAAGGATAGGCTGACAGCATGGGGAATCTAGACCCTAGCCCATGATGCTGTGGAAAGGTATAAGGAGTATAAATTAGAGGTAGAAATGTCCTGGAAGCAAATAGGCAAATTAGTTACTCAGGCAAGGGACAAGGTGGCCGAAAATATGGATCTCACTCGGAGAGCACATGAAGCAAGACAAAAGGCAGACAGGGCAGAACAGGAAAATACTGGCCTGAAGCAAAAAATTGTAGAATTAGAGTTCAAATTGGGACAAGCCAAACAAGCCGCGGATTTTATATTGGCTCAAAAAATGGCGGCAGCGGCTCAGGCCAACTACACCATGGGCGAGGCCAGAATTAAAGAATTGGAAATCAAAAGTACCATATTTTTCGCCGTATAAGACACACTTTTTCTTCACCAAAACGGGGGTGGGGAAGTTGGTGCGTCTTATAAGGTGGATATACACACTTTGCCTGCATTAAAACTGCCACGGGGGGGGGGTTGTGGCATCGGGATTCGCAGGGAAAGGGAGGAAGAGAGGGAAAGAAAGAGGGAGGGAGGGGAAAAGAGAAAGGGAGGGAGGGAGGAAAGGAAGGGGAAAGGGAACGGGAGGGAGAGGAGAGAGGCCCCATCCTCCTCAGTCCCAGGGATCATCACAGCCGCGCCTCCTTGGCCGCCTCTCCGCCGGGACAAGAGCCAGGGTCCGGAGCCCAAAGCCCAGCCAAAGCGGGAAGAGGAAGAGGGGGGCACCTGTCCGCTCCAGCTCCCTCAGGGCGGCGGCACTCAAGGGAGGGGAGTCCCAGCCCCACGAAGAAGGAGGAGGAGGAGGAGGAGGAGGAGGAGGAGTGGTGCCAGGGAGCAGTGGGAAGGGAGGCAAGGTGCCCAGGAGGGAGTTCCAGGGAGGCTGCCAACAGAGGTGGAGGGAGGAGAGCCAGAGGGCCCGCTCCGGACTCTCCTCTCCTCGGAGATCGGGGAGCCCTCGGAGCCCTCTCTTGAGAGGACCCCCCTTTCCTTCCCTTCCCTTCTTTCCCCTTCCCTCCATCCTTCCTCCACTTCTTCTATCCCTCTTTCTTCCTATCTCCCTTCTTTCATTTCGTCGTCCTTTTTTTCCAACCTTCCATCCATCCACCCACCCACCCATCCTTCCTTTTCTTTGTCCCTCCCTTTCTTTTTTCCGTCCATCTATCCATCCACCCATCTTTCCTTTCTCTCCCTCCCTGCTTCCTTCCTTCCTTCCTTCTTTCTTCCTCCCTTCATTCTTTTCCTTCCCTCCGTCCCTTCTTTTATTCCATCCATCCTTCCTTCTTTCTCTCCCTTCTAACCCTAACTCCGTGAAGGACATTGTTGTAAAATCCTTCAAGAAGTGTGGCATTAGTAATGCCTTGGATGGAACAGAAGACAACGTCTTATTTGACACCAGTGAGGAAGAAAGTGAGATCAATGACTGCGTGGATCTGTCCTCACTCATTTCTGATAGCAGCGAAGAAGAGGAAGTCTTGGGGTTTGAATAAAAACATTACAGCCTTATTTTTGTTACTTTCACTGTTTACTGACTTTACTGACTGTTAATGAGAGTAAAGATAGTTCTTAATATGTTACATGGTTGACATAAAATTGTTCTTAAACTGCTGTTAACTTTATACAGTTGATATAAAATATTTTACTACAGTATTTGGTTAAGAATCTTTTTTTTCTAGATTTTCCTCCTTTAAAATTGGGTGTGTCTTATATGCCGGAGCGTCTTATATGGTGAAAAATACGGGTAGTTTAAAAAGCGCCCTCGTGGCCACAGTACAGCCGAATATTTTAGAATTGGCCACGAAGGAAAACCTCCTTCAGGAGAGTCCATCACCGGTAAAGGCATGGACTCCCCCACCCTACAATCCCCAATGGAGTCCCCCAAAAGGGAATGAACCCAAGGAGGGGTGCACTCCAGGTATACCCATGGACCCAATTAAAACCTGGAGTATGGTAGAAAGAAAAGCCACCTCAGAAGATGGCATAGTTACTAAGATAGTGGAAGAAACGGTTTCATGGTCATTAACAGAAATCAAAGCCCTTGCAGACCAGCAAGGAAGGCTAAATCCCCACACCGGAGAGCAATGGATGTCCAACATCATTGTCTCCTACCCAAAGGCTAAGGGACAGGACCTTACACAGATAGCCAGGCTGAGCATAGATCCCGCTTGCTTAGGCCCCTTTGAGGCAGCAGTTTCCAACTATGATCTGGCAAACTTAGAGTTAAAAGAGTGGATACACATAATGGTGCAAATACTTTGGCCAGGCACCACCATAAGGGCAAAATACCACAATGAGATCCAACAGCCAGACGAAGCCCCAGACATATATGTAGCCATGAAGAAAATGTTAGCGATCCTAGCTGGAGAAGTTAGCCTTAATTGTGAAGGGGTGCCACTTCTGAACTGTACTGATTTCATAAAAGAGGTGTACCAAGGTTTAAATGAGGCCGCTAAAACGTACATAGGTCCTGCTTACCACCAATTGAGCACAATAGATTGGCAAGGATTTTTAGAGCACATTCAGGCAGCTTCCCAGATATTCTGGACTAGAGAAGCACAGAAAGATATGGCTAAGAGCTTAGTGGCAGCAAACTCAGGAAAACCCTCCCGCAGCTTAGGAAGGAAGACAAATAAAGATGGTGAACTGGTCCACACGGTTACATACCGGAACACGGGCCCACATTCTCAACCCAGGAAAGTTCCCCAACAACAACAACCCTTTTAGGAGAGGCTTTAGGAGTTACCCCAGAGGACCAGAGGCTATGGCAAGGACCCCCTGCATGAAATTAGGAGCCCTATTTGGAGACAAATAAGGGAATTGGGATATGCCTTATCGGACCTTCATGGTCGGCCCACTCATGAACTCACCGAGCTACTGCTCCAAACCTTAGATGGTCGAGACCCCAATGGACCCAGTACCAACCCTAATGTCCCTGTACCCCAGAATCTGATGCAGCACCCCAGTCAGTCAGGCTAGGGACACCCAGGATCCCATGGCTCGCAGAGAGCCAGGGCAGACCTTCAGATCCCTTGGGCTGAAGACCCTCCTGCCCGAAACCCTCGTAGTCTCCCACATCCACCTCCTAGGACCGGAGCTATTAATGCCCCAAGGAACCTGGTCTCCACAGTTATCCCCACCAGTGCTCCAAATCCTCCAACTCCCACAATCCCTCCACTCAACCAGCAGATAGTAGACACCTTGAAACCAGATTTTTGGGGATGCTCGACTATAAATGTAAATGTGGGGTCCCAAGACAAACAAGCCCGCCACTCTACTTGTGGATTCAGGCACCGCAGTTAACACGCTACACCCCAAATTGGCTGCTGTAGGAAATAAGACACAGGACAGCATGGAGTTAATAGGTTTTGGGAAGGGCAAGCACCAAGCCACCATTTGGAGAGACATCTCCATTCATTTAGGACCCATTCTAGACCACATCAAGGCATGTGAGAACCAGGGAGAGGACGATGGCATTTTAGGAGCAGGATTCTCCAAATTTTTTTGGAGATGTTCCCCCCTTCTATGACCAGGCCTTTTTTGTGAGCCAGTATTTATACTTGCTGCCAGCACTTTTTTCTTTTTGTGTATTGATTTTATACGGAGGTATTTACCTCTTTTGTATGCTGTTTTAACTTGTATTTGGTTCAATAACTTTTTAAGGGGGGGAGGGGGGGTAAGTGTTCTTAATTGTTGTATGACGATTTTATGATGTAAGCCGCCCCGATTGACCTCAGAGGGGCGGGATATCAAATTATTATTATTATTATTATTATTATTATATTCTTAAGAAAGAACCACTTGACCATTGATCTGGCCAACGGTTTCCTATGGCAATTGGAGGAAGGTCTGCTCGTAGTATCAGTCATACACCGGTGTGCCGCCTTAAAAGCCTTGGCACCCTTTTACCCCATTTTACATGACTCATGGACTGCAGATTTCCCAGATGTGTGGATTAAAGACAAAATGGAGTGTGGCAAGGTTAAAGGAGTATGTGTGCTAATGGAAGGGAAGGATCCACCTCCACAGAAGCAGTACCGATACTCCCGTGAGGCAGAGGAAGGGATAGCAAAAACCACACAATTGACCATGACTCAGGCAGCCATTTAACAGGAGAAGTCATTAAAGCCTTATGTTCTGCCCTAGGTATCAAACAGAGATTTCACATAACTGCCCATCCCCAAAGCTCAGGTCACATTGAAAGGACTAATAGAATCCTGAAGGAAGCAATGAGAAAGATAGTTAAAGCATCTGGCAAGGATTGGGACACAAAGCTCCTCAAAATCCTCATGGCTTTTAGAGGGACTGTAGCATCGCGTGGCTTCACGCCAAGTCATGACCAGACACTAGATGGTTGTGCCAGAAGCATTTTGGCTAAACACCACTCTCCCTGCAGAGCTAGAACCAGTAGTCTTAAACCATGAATGGATGAGAACTCTCTTACAAAGCATCCAGCAAACCCACAGACTAGTAGCAGAGAAATTAGGTCAAAACAGGAGCGCTATGGATAGAAGGTTAGGTTGGGTGCGCAACCTTCAGCAGTGGGACCCTGGACAGCAAGTCATGTATAGAAATTTCTTTAAGCAAAGGCATAATCTCACAGCAAAGTGGCTAGGATCTGTAGAAATAGTGAAGAGAGTGTCCCCAGCCATGTACCAAATTCGCATTCCTAGCCGCCACGGAACCAGACTAAAATAGTTTCATGTGTCACAGCTAAAGGAATGGAAGGGAGACCCAACTCCCATAAAACCAGTTCAGTCGGCACTCGTCCCAGTGCCTACCATAAACCTATCTAAGATGTTTGTGAGTCTCTTTCCCACATAGTCAGTTAGTGAGACACCTCTCTGTTTCCCTGCAGGGACAAGAGATGGCACTGAGCGCATGGACTCTCTGGATACTGTTATGGATGTGTTAGAATCCTGTTAGTATTCTATCAGATATATAGTATAGTGCAGGGGTAGGCAACCTGTCCCCTTTAAGGGCCGAAGGACTTCAGCTCCCATAATTCCAGGAGCTATTGGCCAACATGGGACTATTGGCCAACATGGCTGAGGCTTCTGGGAGCTGAAGTCCCTCAGCCCTTAAAGGGGAAAGGTTGCCTACGCCTGGTATAGTGTTTAGTAGTTGGGGATGATGGGAGAGTTTAGTTATAATAGGAATGTAGACAGTGAGATATGGTGTATAGCAGGGCCAGGTGTTTTATCAGTGGCCTTGAGAGCCTGGCTCTTTGGGCAGGGAATGTAGTTTCAGTTTTGTGGGAAACAGGAGGGGTTTTGCAAGCGGGCTTTTGTGTTTGGGGGGAGCTTGGCTTTGGGCTATTCCTTTTCTTTGTCTGTGGGGGTGTGTGGTCAGTCTCAGCTAAGAAGCTGAGTGAGGCACATGTCTGACTTTTGGATCTATCAATAAAGTGCTGTTGATTCTATAATCAAACTGATTGATTGATTGTCCAAGGTGCTGGTGCTAACTCTGACAGTTAGCTGAGACACCCCACACCATTTTTTTTCCTTTTTCCTTCCCTGGAGACCATGATGGACCGGGGTGAGATGGAGGAAGCCGTGTCCTCCAAGGAAAGCCAGACTACCGAGGCTGTGGAGGATCCTCAGCCGGCGACTAGAGGAACCGGAGCCGTGCCAAAGGCAGGGGGGCAGCTGTTGCCGCAGACCCCACTGGTGCCTGGGCAGTGGTTCGGCTCGACTGTGGCACCACCGCGCACGAAGGAGCGAAGGCGGGCTATACGATGGTCGGATTGGAACACAGGGTTCACACAGCCACTACAGCTGCCATCCGGAGGGGAAGCCGACCTGGACACGCAGGTACAACAGCTGAGAGTGGACATGGAGGGAGTGCAGGGCACTATAGCCACAATTCTAGATGTCCTCCAACAACTCGCGGGGGAAGGAGCAGGGGGAGCTGGAGCAGGACCGGTCCTGCCCCCGGCAATGTTGCTCCCAGGAGCAGGAGCAGGAGCAGGGGAAGAAGATGCTTTGCCCCAGGCCTCCCGACCAGCATCTCCTCCCCAAGATAGAGCGCAAGATGCACAGGCCAAGAGATTGGGAGTCAAGTTCGATGGGGACCCCCAAACGCTGCCCTACTTCCTTTCGCAAGTGGCAGATCACATGGAAGAATGGGAAGCCACTTTCCCCAATGAGGCGGCCAAAGTGAAGTGCGTGGCTAGACACCTGAAGGGGGAGGCGGCAAGTTGGCTAGTGCAACTATATGATTGCCAAGCACCGGAGCTGAGAAGCTTAGCTGAATTCATGAGAGCCCTCAGAGTCAGATTCGAGGACCCCTTTAGGTCCACCACTGCCCTAGTGGAACTTACGGCTCTGGATCAGGGATCCAGGACAGTGGCTGAGTATGCCAGGGAATTTCGGAGGTTAGTGGCCCAAGTGCCAGACTGCACAGAGGGCATGAAGATCCAGTACTTTAAAGAAGGACTGCGCCCAGAGATAGTAAAATGGGCCCTCACCATGGGCAAACCCCCCACTACCATGGAATGGATCAGATTAGTGGGAGAAGCGGAAGCGATTTTACATGAAGTCAAAATGCTCAATCAGAAACAGTCAAAAGATGTTAAAGGGAAGGGAAACCAGGCCCAAACACCAAAACCTAAAGGGCAAGCAAGCTCCTCTGAGAGTGAGCGGGAGAGGAGGCGCAGGCTGGGTTTGTGTTTGAAGTGCGGCAATAAAGGCCACCTAATTGCAGCCTGCCCTGACATGAACCAGGAGAGGAAGACCAGCCCCCCTCAGGCCCCCCCTAGCAAAACAACGAAAGGAGGGAAAAGCAAGCCGGAGGAAAAAAACCCAGCCGACCGCAGCCTGAAAGCAGCTGAGGAAAAGGAGATGGAAATCTGGACAGACAGCGATAGTTCTGAATCCGAGGAGGGGCCTTTAAACTTCCTGAGCCTGCCTTAGAAAGCGGCGAAAGGCGGGCTACTGAAATAGAGAGCCGCGGACGAATGGTGAATGGGGGTGTCCCCCTATTTTCTGTGACAGTGACTCTGGTGGTGGGATCCAAAAAAAGGGCTATGCAATTAATTGCGGCCATTGACTGTGAGTGCACCAGGTGCTTGATTAACCCTGCGGTGGTGAATTGTTTGGACATTGCAACCCACCCTTTGCGGGAACCTATACCCTTTGTGCAGAAGGATGGGGGGGCAAGCGGCAGAGATAAAGACCGCCCCCGTGTGGTTGGGGGTACCAGACCATTGGGAACAGCTTCAGCTGGTGGTGGGACACACTTACCATTACCACTTAATGCTGGGAATAGACTGGTTGCACCACCACAACCCTACCATGAGGTGGAGGGATAGACAGTTAATTTTTGATGACTCAATTTGCAGAGAGCACTGTCTTGACCAGGGTATTGTGCTCCCTCCTCTCCTCCCCACAGTGGCACTCCCAGGTCAAGTCCCAAAAGAAGCGGCTGCCCATTGAAGGAACAGGTGCTGGGGGGGAAGTGCAGTCCTTTCCCCTGTGCTACCAAGACTTGCAAGGGGTTTTTGAAGCCCAAGAATGCGATGTGCTGCCTCTGCACAGGGAGACAGATTGCGCCATTGAAATATTGCCGGGAGCACCACTGCCCAAACCTAAGCTGTACACTATGACCCCAAGGGAACTGGCCACCTTGAAGGAATACATTGAAAAGAACTTGGCCAGGGGGTTCATCAAGCCATCCACTTCGACCTTTGCCGCCCCTGTTGTTTTTTAGGGCAAAAAAGATGGTTCTCTTCGCCTGGTCGTGGACTATCACAATTTGAATGGGATTTGTAGTACCAATAAATACCCTTTGCCCCTAATGAAAGACATGCTGGGAAGATTGGTCATGGGCAAGGTATTTACAAAGCTGGACTTAAGAGACGCTTACCACCAGGTTCGCATCAAGGAGGGAGATGAATACAAGACTGCTTTTAATTGCCCACTGGGGGCATTTGAGTACCTTGTCCTCCCTTTTGGGCTATCTGGGGCCCCTGGGATTTTTATGAGGCACATTAATGAGGTACTACATGACTTACTCTTTGAAGGGGTCCTGGTATATTTAGATGATGTGCTCATCTACTCCAAGGACCTGGATAGTCACATTAAGTTGGTAAGAGAGGTTCTCAAGAGACTGTGGGACAACCAACTATATGTAAAACTGTCTAAGTGCCACTTCCACATGGAGAGACTGGATTTTTTAGGTTACAGGGTTTCTAACCAGGGCATAGAGATGGATCCTGGCAAAGTGCAAACTGTATTAGATTGGGCGCCACCTAGAAACCGTAAGGATGTTCAAAAGTTTCTGGGCTTTGCTAACTTTTACAGACAGTTCATTCCTGATTTTGCCAAGATTGCTTTGCCCATCACTGATTTGCTAAAAACCAAGGGGGTGGACAAAAATGGGGGGGGAGTGACACAAAAGGGAGGCAAGGTGCCCAAACCTTCCACCCCAATCCATTGGTCTGAGGAGCGCCAACGTGCCTTTGACCAGTTGAAATTATTGTTTAGCACTGAGCCTATTTTGCTCCACCCAGACCCAGACAAACCTTTTGTGGTGCAAGTGGATGCCAGTGACTTTGCTATGGGGGCTGTTTTGCTACAAAGGGACAGTGAGGACAAGCTCAGGCCATGTGCTTACCTTTCTAGGAGGTTCCAAAAGGCTGAAATTACTTGGCCTTGCTGGGAGAAGGAAGCCTATGCAGTTAAACATGCCCTAGAAAGCTGGAGACAATTTCTGGAAGGGGCTCCGCACCCTTTCGAGGTGTGGACTGACCACAGGAATTTGGAGGCATTGCAAACTCCCCGTAAACTAACCCCCAAACAGAGGAGGTGGGCCAAGGATTTTTACAAATACAGGTTTAAACTGAAATTTTTCCCAGGGCGCCAAAATATATTGGCTGATGCACTGTCCAGATTGCCACAGCATGTGGGGAAGGATGCAACTCCACTTGAAACTATCTTTTCCCCTGAACAGTTGGGCCTTGCCGTGATCCCTCGCAGCAAGGCCAAGGCTTTGACTCAGCCCCCTCTACAGACAAAGTCTCAAATTCTATTGGATGACATTCTGCTCAAAATCCAGCAGGTGGCAGAAACAGATGACTGGCTCCTACATCATAAAGACCTGTTATCTCAAAATGCTCAAGGCATGTGGGTTAGAAAGTCAAAGATTTATGTTCCCGCTTCCATGAGGGAAGACATTCTAAAGCTATGCCATGATTCTAAAGCTGCTGGACATTGGGGATACCTGAAGACTTGGCACAAGATATGCAACACCTATTGGTGGGATGGTGTGCGTGCTGATGTGGAGGCTTATGACAGGAGCTGTCCTGTTTGTGCTAGAGCCAAGCCTGTGGTGGGCAAGCCTAGAGGGTTGCTTCAACCTTTGCCCACTCCTGAAGTGCCTTGGAAGCACATTGCCATGGACTTTATAACGGATTTGCCACCTAGCAAGGGCCAGGACACCATTTGGGTGGTAGTGGACCTGTTTTCTAAACAAGCTCATTATGTGGCTTGCAAAGAGATGCCCTCTGCTCCTAAACTGGCTGATTTGTTTATTGCCCACGTCTATAAATATCACAGATTGCCAGACAAAATTGTCTCAGATCAGGGGAGCACGTTCACCTCTAAATTTTGGAGGGTGTTACAGACAAATTGGGGGTCCAATTAGCGCTCAGCACGGCTTATCCTGAATCGGACGGACAATGTGAAAAAACCAACATGGCGCTGGAAAGATACTTGTGCTCCTATACCAATTAACTACAAGATGATTAGTTTGATTTGCTCCCCCATGCTGAGGTCGCTTTTAACAGTGCCGTGCACCGCAGTACTGGGCAGTCTCCTTTTTTGATTAACTATGGGTTTGAGCCCAAGCTGCTCCCCGCTTTGCCAGCCGAGAAGACTGACCCCGTTCCAGTGACTCAGTGGGCTGAAAAGGTCAGGGGGGGCCTGGCCTGTGATCACTAAAGCCTTGCAGGAGGCCAAACGTCAATACAAGAAATATGCTGACAAAAAACGGGCTGATAGTTGGGACATTAAGCCTGGGGACATGGTTTATCTTTCTACAAAGAATCTAAAATCCAGGCTTCCCTTCAAGAAGTTAGGCCCTAAGTTCATTGGCCCTTTCCCAGTTAAGAGACTTGTTAATGATGTTACTGCTGAACTCCTTCTTCCCAAATCCTATCGTCAGATTCATCCAGTTTTTCATTTCAGGTTGCTGAAACCAGATCGCAGCACAGGTCGTTGGAAGAAGGCTGACCCACCACCTCTCCCTCTAATGATTGATGGACAACAACATTTTGAAGTTTCAAAAATTCTGGACTCTAGATTTCACAAGGGCAAGCTCCAGTATCTTATACACTGGAAGCATTTTCCTACAGATCATGATGAATGGGTTTCTGTTGCTCATGTTAATGCGCCTGATTTGGTGGCACGTTTTCATGCACAATACCCTGACAAGCCCTTTCTTCCTTCTGTAACTTGATTTCTTGCTTGCATCTGCTTTCGCTGTTGGGTTTTTTTTTTCTGTTTTCAGGAGGGCCAACTGTTAGAATCCTGTTAGTATTCTATCAGATATATAGTATAGTGTTTAGTAGTTGGGGATGATGGGAGAGTTTAGTTATAATAGGAATGTAGACAGTGAGATATGGTGTATAGCAGGGCCAGGTGTCTTATCAGTGGCCTTGAGAGCCTGGCTCTTTGGGCAGGGAATGTAGTTTGTGTTTTGTGGGAAACAGAAGGGGTTTTGCAAGCGGGCTTTTGCGTTGGGGGGGAGCTTGGCTTTGGGCTATTCCTTTTCTTTGTCTGTGGGGGGTGTGTGGTCAGTCTCAGCTAAGAAGCTGAGTGAGGCACATGTCTGACTTTTGGCTCTATCAATAAAGTGCTGTTGATTCTATAATCAAACTGATTGATTGATTGTCCAAGGTGCTGGTGCTAGCTCTGACAGGATGTCAGCTAAAGTCTGTGCTAGCATTTATCCGACCCTGTTCACCACAGACTGGCAATACAATATAGAGGCCAAATGTCATTGGGCTACCCCGTACCTAGGAATGATGGAGGTAATAGATTTCATGGGCAATGCAAGGACATGGTATGATAAGGGACTCCCCGTTTTACTTAAGACTAGAGTATATGTTACTAAGAGAAGCACACTAGCCTCAAGAGTTTATATGTTTGGTCCCAAAGAATACACTTGGGTGGAGGCAGATGCAGGCCCCTCCCCCTTCAAGCAGAAATTTGGAGGAGGCACCAATTTGATCCCCCATATAACAAAATCCCCACCTTTTTCTACAACGCCCTCACCATAGACTATCTGTGCCGCCCTACATGGGCTTGGAAAACCAGATTGTTCATGTGTAGCGATTTCATTCACACCCCCACTAATTGTACCATAAACTGCCAACGCATGATGTGCCCAGACATCCCCACAGAGGTTCCCGCTATGATTCAAGAGCCATCTATGTATATTGGCAATGTAGGGATTAGAAAAGATATATCCCTTTATGCATATACAGAGATCCAACTCATAGTCACTAACCTAAAATTGAACTTGACTGCTGTAAATGTAGGCTGCACCATCCCCGTTTGTAGCCCGTATTTAAAAGCTGCATGGGCACAATGAGAACAATTGGAAGAGAAGTGGCATAATGTAACGCACCCGCTTTTCAGAAGCAAGCGCGATCTTGTAAGCACAATGTTAGGAGGATTTTGAACAGGAGTACGAGTTTTAAATGTGATAGACACAGAAGTAGTGGCTAACAAATTGGGATTGGTCAGCTTTCGAACCAAAGAGTTAGGTGTATCCATTGCCTCAGGTCTTACAAACGTGGCCCAAGGCATAGACATAATTGGCCATCTCCTACCACAGTGGGTAGGCATAGAAAAGGAAATTATTATAGACATTGGAAACTCCCTTAAGTCTGGTATCTACAACTTGTCCATAGCCATCCAGTGCACCCAGATCCAAAGCAGCCTTATAGCATTTGCATCCCAGTTAATACAAGCCTCCCTGATGCAATTCATTCACCCAGAGGTCATGGTTTTGTTTAAGAAAAGATACCCGGATCCCTTCCAGCACCCCACAGATTTAATCAAGATAACAGGAGCACAGTGGCAAGACATGGTGCTCTATATAGGCATTTACCATGAAAAGATATGGGATCGTCAGGTCATCCACCCCGCTTCCCACATAGGTCTTCCCCTAGCAGAGAGCAATACAACTATGTTGCCAGAACAAACCATACATTGGACTAATGGCACCCACTTGTATGATTTGTCTGGGTGTGTAAAGACACAGCAGTGGACCCATTGTTACAGTGGCCTAATAGGAACAAGAGATACAGACCCACATCATAGTCCCGGTCCAGACCTCCATCCTTGTACAACTTAACCATAATTGCTTTTGCCTCCGGACCCCTTGTGATCATGTTGCTTTATTGCCATTTGAATGTATTCTAGATATTGATAGGTCATTAGGAAACCCATGTTTTTGCCAAGTGCATGTTAAAGATTGTTTTGGAAAGGAATTTTATCTTCATGAAACGGTTAGAGCAGGGACAGTCAACCTTTTTGAGACCTCCCATAGCCCAGGTCTCGGCTGGGCCAATGTGGGGGGGGGGGGGGGAATGGCGGCGCACGCTGCCACCGCGGCCTTTGTTGCTGGGGGGCCAGGGGAGAGGGGGGAAATGGTGCGGGGGCCGGTTGTACCGGGGTTGGGGGTGTGCGTGCGTGCGCGCCCGCCCGCCCCCCCCCACCCCTCACAGCTGCCATTGGGCCATTCCAAGCCCCCCCGCCCTGATCCTTTGGCAAATTCACCTCAGGATCAAGCGAAGGCACCTTGGAGGACCGTTGCCAAGGTGCCTCTCCTTGATCCTGGGGTAAATTCACCTGAGGGTCAAGAGGAGGAACCTTGGGAAGGTCCCTCCAAGGCCCCCCTCGCCCCGATCCTTGGGCAAATTCACCAGGAGGCCAGTCCCGCCGAGGGAATCCTCCCCATGGGGACCCTCGGTGGCGACGGGCTTCCAGGGAGGAGGCCTGTCCCTGCCGAGGGAATACTCCCCATGGGGACCCTCGGCGACGGGCTTACAGGGAGGAGGCCCGTCCCCGCCGAGGGAATCCTCCCCATGGGGAAACTCGGTGGCGACGGGCTTCCAGGGAGGAGGCCCGTCCCCGCCGAGGGAATCCTCCCCATGGGGACCCTCGGTGGTGACGCGCTTCCAGGGAGGAGGCCCATCCCCGCCGAGAGAATCCTCCCCATGGGGAAACTCGGTGGCGACGGGCTTCCAGGGAGGAGGCCCGTCCCCGCCCAGGGAATCCTTCCCATGGGGACCCTCGGTGGCGACGGGCTTCCAGGGAGGAGGCCCGTCCCCGCCGAGGGAATCCTGTTAAGGAAAAAGCAACATGGGATATACAGTAATAGAAATAAAAATATGTATGTGAATGTCAAAGTGACTAAGCAGGAGCAATCAGGAAGATACACAGGTGAAAAAGATAATATAATTAAGAAGCCTTGAGAGCCAAGGACAAAGTTATAGAAGGTATATTGAGAACACCTGTGATAGATTGCAAACACCTGAGACTCATTAAGTGGTCAAGGTAAAGTGATGAAACACTTGGGTTGGTCTTAGGTATGGGATGATCTATGTGGACCAATCAAGATGTATGTACACACCCACTGGGTGGAAACTGACTGGTGGGTGGTGTCTAACAATGGCTATAAATTGCAATGTTTGCTAATGTACATTGTGGAGTAGTTTGGTGTATTGTGGAGTAGTTTTGGAGATATTGTGAAGTGTAGAGATTGTAGGGCATATAGTATTTATATATAGTAGAATAAAGTAGATCTTTTATATAAGACTACTGAGTTGTCTGGTGTCTTGAGGGAAGATACAAGAGCCAGAAGAATCCTGGAGAAGTTTGGAGACATCTTAGGAAGAAGAGAGAGAAGGCTTGGAGAGTTTGTCATGGTCTTCAGCCTATTCTCTGAAACTCTGCTGCTTGGGAAAGAAGCATCAACCACTGACCAAAGCTGGTCAGCTCTGCTGCATAACAAGGTGGTGAGTTAGAGCCAGAGGTGAAGAGCTACAACTCCCATCATCCCTGACAAATCCTCCCCATGGGGAAACTCGGTGGCAACGGGCCTCCTGGAAGCCCGTCGCTACAGAGGGTCCCCCTTGGGAGGATTCCCTCGGTGGCGAAGGGCCTCCTGGAAGCCCGTCGCCACCGAGGGTCCCCCCGGGGAGGCTTCCCTCGGTGGCGAAGGGCCTCCTGGAAGCCCGTCGCCACCGAGGGTCCCCCCGAGGAGGCTTCCCTCGGTGGCGACGGGCCTCCTGGAAGCCCGTCGCCACCGAGGGTCCCCCCGAGGAGGCTTCCCTCGGTGGCGAAGGGCCTCCTGGAAGCCCGTCGCCACCGAGGGTCCCCCTTGGGAGGATTCCCTCGGCGGGGACGGGCCTCCTCCCGGGCGCCGCACACGCTCCCGGCGCCGTGACCGCCATTTTGGTCTCCAAAATGGCGGTCGCGACACGTTTGCGCATGCGCAGTAATCCTGCGCATGCGCAAACACATTGTGGCCGCCATTTTGGAGACCAAAATGGTGGTCGCGTTGCGCGCGGGCGGGCGGCGGCCGAACCAGGGGGGCGGCAGCGGCGGTGATGGTGGCAGGGGTCCGCCTGGGCCCGTAAGTCCGGCGACCTGGGCTGGAAACGGCCCGCAGGCCGTAGGTTGCCGACCCCTGGGCTAGAAAATATACAAGCAAAGCGCCATATTTTGTAAACCCACAATTGCTAGAAGGATTTCATTTAAAAGATGAATTACAAATCTCAAAGTGGTTGCGCCTACTCACTAACTTGAGCTAGGCCACCAAACAAATCGAGCAGACAGAGGCCAGAATTAAGATTTCTGTAGACCTCAAAGTCCAGCAGAAGTAACTCAAGAAACCAAAGATGCAGCAAATAACACTTGGTTTGGAAAGTGGGACTGGTCTGCCACTGGACAGGCAATTTAAAAATTGGTAGCCAATCCCATTGCAATAATTCTGGCAATACAAGTTATCACAGTTATGGGAGCTATTGCTCTTGCATGTTGGATTAGAGTAATAATAATAAATAATAGTTTATTTATATATCCCACCTCTCCCTGTGGATCGAGGCGGGAGCACAAAATAAAAGAAAATACAATAAGCTAAAACATGACAATAAAACCACAGCATAATTAATAGAATTACTTTAAAAATTTTTTACAAAGTTACAAAATATTAAAATTATAGTGTAATTACTAATATCAGGCTGTGCGGTGGGTGATAATGATGTTCTTTGGGAGGTCTTTGATCTTATACTTCAATTTGGGAGGTCAGGTAGATAGGCCCGCTGGAAGAGTTCCGTTTTGAGTGCCTTCTTAAAGGCCTCTAGTGTGGGGATAGTATGGATCTCTTCTGGCAGGCCATTCCATAGTTTAGGGGCCGCAGCCGTAAATGATTTCTGGGAGGTAGAGATCAATTTAGTATTATGATGGTTTAATAATTTCTTCCCAGATGTTATGAGCAAGCGGGACGGATTGTGTGGGGAGAGGCGTTTCTTCAAGTAACTCAGGCCCAAGCCATATAGGGCTTTATAGGTAATAACCAACACTTTGTATTGCACCTGGAAGCTAATTGGCAGCCAGTGTAGAGCTTTTAATACAGGTGTAATATGGTCTGTTCTGGATGTTCCAGCAACCAACCTGGATGCTACATTTTGAACCAACTGAAGCTTCCGAACTTGGTACAAAGGTAGCCCCATGTAAAGCGCATTACAGTAATCCAAGCAAGAGATTACCAGGACAAGTACTATTGCTTCAAGGTCCCTTCGGTCCAGGTAGGGGCGCAATTGGCAAATCAGCCGAAGCTGATTCCAAGCACTCCTGGCCATTGCATCTACCTGAGATGTCAACTGCAGCGATGAGTCCAGGAGTACTCCCAAACTGCGTACTTTGTCCTTTAGGGGAAATGTGACCCCATTCAGGACTGGATGGCAAAGCTCCCTTCCCAGGCCAGGGGTTCCTATTGCAAGTACCTCTGTTTTCTCTGGATTCAGCCTGAGTTTGTTTTCCCTCAGCCAGCCCATTACCGACCCAAGGCAGGTATCTAGAAAGCAAGTGGCCGAGCTTCATGCCCTTAGACCAGCGGTTCTGAAATAGTGGGGCGCGCCCCCCGGGGGGGGCGTGAGGCTCTGTAAAGGGGGGCCCATTACGGCTGGAGAGAGGGAGATTGTCCCAGCGCAGCCCCAGTAGCAGCCCGACATGCTCTATCCTGATTAGTCAAACCCGCCCATGTGACTATTTACAGTCGCGCGGGGGGGCGCAAAATGTTTTCTTCTTTCCTGGGGGGGGGGCGTGACAGAAAATAATGGAGAAGCACTGCCTTAGACACAGGCTAGATCAGGGGTAGGCAACCTTTCCCCTTTAAGGGCCGAGGGACTTCAGCTCCCAGAAGCCTCAGCCATGTTGGCCAATAGTCCCATGTTGGCCAATAGCTCCTGGGATTCTGGGAGCTGAAGTCCCTCGGCCCTTAAAGGGGAAAGGTTGCCTATCCCTGGGCTAGATCTCCCACAACCAATGACCACTAGGCATTACAACCATTTCCACCAGCCTAGCTCCTTCTCTGATTGCCTCCGTCCTCCCAGGGACGAGGGGGGGGGGGGGAAGAGAGCCTCCTCAGTTAAACTCAGTCATATCCATAGCCGCTGCCTGCACCCCGCCCTTTCAGAGCCGGGGGAAGGGGGGGAGGAGAGTTTTGGTCTGTCCTTTTCACTTAATAAGAGATGGGGAACTAGCCCCAAAAGTTGGTCTCGTTCGTCGGCCTCGAATTCCAATGGCACCTCTCCTCTCAATGAATGTCTTGGGGCGGTAATGGGCTGGATGAGGAAAAACAGATTGAAGCTGAATCCAGACAAGACGGAGGTGCTCACGGTATCGGCCCTGAAACCAGGAATTGGGTTGCAACCTCCAGTCCTGGATGAGGTCACGCTCTCCTCCAGTGACTGTGTTCGCAGCTTGGGGGTGCTCCTTGACTCGTCGCTCCTGATGACGAATCAGGTTAATGCGACAGTCAGGAGCGCCTGTTATCAGCTTTGGCTGATATGCCAGCTGCGCCCGTTTCTGGAAGTAAAGGACCTTGAGACTGTGGTGCACGCGTTGGTAACCTCACGCCTCGACTTCTGCAATGCACTCTACATGGGGCTACCCTCGTGCCTGGTTCGGAAGTTACAGCTGGTACAGAATATGGCAGCCAGACTTGTTTCGGGAACATCCCGGAGGGACCACATCACTCCGGTTTTGAGGTCCCTCCACTGGCTGCCTATCAGCTTCCGGGCGAGGTACAAGGTGTTGGTTATTACCTTTAAAGCCCTAAATGGCTTGGGTCCAAGCTATCTCAAGGACCGCCTGCTCCCGTACAATCCTCCCCACGCTCTTCGGTCCTCCGGGAGGAACTTGCTACAGCCTCAGAAATCGAGGCTGGTGGCTACCTCCCGGGGGGCATTCTCTGTTGTTGCGCCTAAGCTCTGGAACGGCCTGCCGGACGAGATCCGTCTGTTAACATCTTTAGACAGCTTTAAAAAGGCTGTCAAGACGGATCTCTTCCGGCAGGCCTTTCCAGACTAGGTATACTAGATCAGTCCTTCCTGCCTCAGGCTAACACCCACCCAATATACGATCCTTACGTGGCCCCATCAAGTGATGGGAGGATCGCTATGCTGGGCTTGGAGTTACTGGGTTAGGCTGGATGGCTATATGTTTTAACTGTATTTTGTATTTGTTTTTACACTGTTTGATTTAATCCTGTTTTAAGGGGGGGAGGGATGTGTTCATATTGTATATTTATTGAACGGCATGTTTTAATTGTAAGCCGCCCGGATTGGATTACCAATGGGCGGGGTATAAATAAATTTTATTATTATTATTATTATTGGTCCTCCCTATCAGCCAGTAGCAGGGCTCCCTCACGGAAGCCCCACCTAGGGCAACCCAGCCATAGAAAACATCGCAACCATAGACCCATCCACCACCTTTCAGGTCATCATGACCAAACCGTTCAGAGCAGTGGACTTAAATCCCCGCTCCAAACCACATCCAGCCATACCTTTTGCAAGACCAGGATTGCCCCGGTTCCACTGCAATAAGCCCGTTCTGTTTCAAACGGAACCCTAATTTACATTTTTCCCAACAGCCCTGACCCCCACTCCAAGATGGCGACCCCCACTTTGCCCAGACCAAGTGCCCACAGTTCAAATAGCCTATAGGGATCATCCCTATGACCCACCCGATCAGTTTTAACCTATCTGTGCACCCCCATGTAAACGAGTGCTATGGTGCAGGACTCAAGTTCATTGATAATTTGCAAAAGCCAACGGGCCCCAAGACAGCGTAGCCACTATAGTCTCTCTGCCTTGGAATAGTTATTGAGTTAGATAAGGTGGGCCTTAAGCCCCAAGCAGTCTTTTTGTCGTATGGTAATTGTTGGTGTGTTTATGTGTTTGGCGCTATACGCCCCCTTTCGGTGACGGATTTCATTGCAAGTGTGGTAATTTGGGAAACTCTCTTTCATTGCTTGGCTTCTCTGCCTCTGACTTCTGTGCCGACCTATGGCATTGTCACTTAACTTTTAGCCACGTTTCTCCAGAGACATGGGGTGTGTGTGTGAATCTTCATCCCCAATGCATGCTTTCTACTACTTTCATCTCTGACAAGCTTTGAAGAGGAAAGTAAGCCTCCAACACGATGCCTGAAAATCCAGATGCCACTGAGGCCCTGCCACGTGCAGACTGGACTACATGCTCATATTGCTCCAGCTCCTGGACGAAGCCCTGGATGTTGACTGCCAGCCAGCACTCCCAAGACCACCGTGCCACCACTTTCAGCCCAAATAGTGCCCACATCGCTCCTACTGCAGCCCCTACCGAAGCAGATGAGCGGCTCCCTCATCACAGCCGCCCCGCCTCTGATGCCCACATTCCAAGGCTTCTAGCCAAAACACAGAACAGGCACCAATTACTGACAGTGTTGCCCAAGTCAAACGCGACGCTGCCCCCTTGGACTTACTTTGCTGTTTGCCCACATTCAAGGACTCTTTCTGAATGGACTCTCATTTCCTTTGCCCTATTAGACTCTCTTTGATTGGACTCTAGCTCCTTGCCCATTGGCATGGCTTATCGTGATCATGCCATTGTTGCTACATTGCCATTGACCTTCATTGCTGTTTGTACATTGCCACTGCCATTTGATGTTCTCTGCTGATTGCTTTCCTATTGCTGTTATCTGATGCTTTCAGTTATTGGTGATAAGTATGAATGTGTTTCCGATGTGTGGTTAGGGATCCCACCCCTTTTCCTAAGAGAGAGTTCCTCCGCCCGCACACGACTCCTCCATCCAAATTCTCACCCCGAAATTTTATGACAAAGGCTAATTTGAAAGACATTGATCCCAAAGCACCCATGCACTGGTCTCAATGCTTTCGGAGGGGGGGGGGAGGAACTGTAAGCTGATGTGCTCCATTTTTCTTGGCATTTTAGAAGCATGTGGAGTGCCCTATGACCCCAGCCTGACCCATGGGAGATGGTAGCCATAACCCTCTAAATTTAGGTCATGTAGGCACTGCTGAAGTTGCTCAAGACCACTAGAGATTTCCTGGACAGGCAGGTTTGGGAATATCCCATTATACTGGAAAAGATACACAATGGTGTTTGTCTTAGGTCTCACACTTAATGGAGCAGTGATCAGATTTGACTGCACCCTTTTCACTAGCTTCCCTTCTTTGATAGTTTTGAAACCAAATGCATTGTTTAGACACACAAAGATAAGCTCACCAAAGCCTTTGTCCTCCATTGTTAGACTCATAGCTAGAAGGCAGAAATTGCCCTTAAAACCCCCTGAATTCTGGCAGTCCAGGTGCTTGCTACCTTGGAAGTGCATGCTGAATCTGTCGGTCTCCGCTCTGAGATAGTTCCCTCAGCCCCCCTTACACCGGTCATACCCTTCCACTGAATTCATCCGCATTCGCTGCCAGAAGTCCGGAGGAGTCTCTCGGGCATAAGTATATCCCTCATACCCTGGTCTCCCTCTCCGCTCTCCCCACTCTCTCCCGCTTATCCTCCTAGTGTGTGTGTGTGTGTGTGTGTGTGTGTGTGTGCCTTATTTGGATGTTTGCTTATTGTGTTAATATTTAATCAGAGTTTGGGTCTGTGTCAGTGTCATCCCCTGCTAGATTCCTTAGGACTCCCGTATACACCTTGTTTCGATCCTGTGAAGCTGTATTGGGGGCTTCACTCTCACATATTTAAATTCCCCTAGTAGACTTGATTCCCAACACGAGATTCTGACCCTCTTCCTATATAGGTGGTCTTCTTGGGAACATGTAACAGCCATGCACAAATAAAACCTGGCTGGTTTCATTCCCCAGTGCCTGTTGCATCAGACTTCCCATCATGCATACCTGGCTTGTCTCATCCACTGTGCCTGTTCCATCAGACTTCCCATGATGCATAGCTTACCAAATGCTGACTCATGTACCTGCCACCTGAACTGGAGTAACCCTGTTACCATTGCTCCAATTCCTATCAGTGGCCACATCCATGTCATTTTCCAGACCAAGGTGCGAAATGGTCTTGACAATTTCAGCATGCCAGGATGGATGATGCTGGGTCACTTCCAACTGCCACATTGGTCAATTTTCAGGTGGTGTTTTGGGTTTGTTAATTTTTTCAGTTTTGGGGGGAGTTGTGGAGTTTTTGTTAGGTTTAAATGGGATATAGAATCAATGTTAAAATGTTGAAATGTAAAAGATGTGTGTCTGTATTTTTCCATGCTGTAAAAAAAGTTGTTTTTCTGAGAGCTAGACTCAGTTATCAGCCCAGATGTGTTCTTAGCCCAAAACAAGGAGCTAACAAGCTTCAGTTCTGTGAGAAAGAGGTTTTGTTTATATTAAGGTTTTTTGTCAACACAATATTGTTATGGGAAATGTAGTCACATGATTTGTTATTGTAATTAAGGGTTGGACTAGAACACGTCATGTATTATCATCCAATCAGCTTGTATAGGCAACACCCAGAAGGGTGGAGATTTGGAGGGCTGAGGGCTGGGAATCTAAAAGTTCTTCACTTGCTTTTTGACTTTTGAACTGTAACGAACTAATTAAAACATTCTTTTGATGATGCTACTAACACATCTTGAATCATGTAGCAAATAGATTTTATTCCTGCTTAGCCAGCTTTGGCTTAAGTGAAAATGGTATTATTATTATTATTATTATTATTATTTGTTTTTGCTTTTGTTCTTTTACAATAAAGAAGCTTGCTGAAAGTTCCAGATTTGGGTGTTTGGTTTTAAAGGACTGTTTTCAACATTCCATCATCAATAATCTTAACAGTTTTATGGCATACCCTCCAATTTGGCAATGCCAATTAATTCTCTATTGTCCACTTTTTCAATGGATTTTAAAATGACCCACTTTCCTCCTATTATTTCCCGCTCTTTGTTCTCAGTTCACTTCAGTTGCTGCAAACTGAGTTCAAAGTGCAAAAGGAGTTTGCACCCATTAACTCAGCCAGTGTGGTTTAGTGCTTTGAGTGTTCGATTGGGATTCTGGAGACCAGAGTTTGAATCCCCACTAAGCCATGGAAACCCACTGCATGACCTAGGGCAAGTCACATTCTCTCAGTATCAGAGGAAGGCAAAGGAAAACCATTCTCCAAAACAAGAAACCTCCATGATAGGTTCATCCTAGAGCTGTCATAATTTGGAAACAACTTGAAGGCACACAACAACAACAACAACAACAAACTCAGCAAAGGGAAAAAGAGAGAATGGGCAAAATCTTGCTTTTTGCTGTAGAGTTTTGGAAAAGTTAATGGCTGCAGTCTTCAATGTATACTTTTCAGCAATAACTTTTCCCATCTTGACTACAATCTGCTGTTGCATGGCCACACATGTGACAGTTTTCATGTGTGAAATGTTGGAGAATATGTTATAGGTGCCAGAGAGGGAGCAGGGAAGGGAGGTTTTGGCTGGTTTCCAGCCAATCTGAGAACTAGCAGAATTAGGATATAAATTGTCTGTTTGGAGGGTATCTATGTATGTAAAAATTTTTAAAAATTTATAAGAAAGAAATAAATAATAAAACTGCATGGTCCAAGCCTATAAATAGCAATATGGGAGAAAGTCCTTGAGACATAAATCATTCATGGCCCAAAAATCTAGTAGGCCTACCTACAAAGAGACACATGATTCAGTCTTCCTACACAGCCAATAAAGTTCTTATGTTCCCCAATTTTGAGCAAAATATTACCTGAAAACTGGTAGTAAAAACAATTTCCCACCCCTGCCTCAAACATTCCTGAGTGGCAGTGGCCGTCTTCCCTGTAGAGGCCAACGTTACCCCTGGTCCTGCTGGTTCTTTGGCAGCTCCAGAAGCTCCTGGAGCCTCCCTCTGAATGCGAGCTGCTCAACACAGAGGGAGAATGATTTGTTCTGGACCATTGAATGAAGATGGGAATATCTATCAACTCCCCTTTTGGGTTCAAGAAAAAGTTCAGAGAAAAAGGAGAGCAACTCTAACTCAAGAATAAGACTAAAGACATAGGGATTAAAACCTAGAGAAGAAGTTTGAAAAGCTTCACAATTTTTAAAAATCCAAAGCAAACTGAAATAAAATTCTCCACTAGCACTGAGAGGGATGTGATCTGGGAAGAGGAACCCAGATTGCTCCAGTCCTCTTGTTCCAAGATTCCTTCTCCTTACCTGATCTGGTTGTGGTCCACTGCAAAGAGGAAGAGGCGACCGAGTCCTTGTTGGTGACATCATTCCAGCCTCTGTGGAAGAGACCAAGGTGGGGAGAAGCCAATCACATCTGCTGCTGTTAGAGGTTGCAATCTTAAAAACTCACTAGGAAATACAGGCACACCTCAGTTAATAAAGCCTTAGACAAAAAACCTCGTTTTTACAAAGTCAGATTATACCTGCCTTGCCCCCATTTCCTCTTCGTCCTCTGTACAGATGAAACGATTTTAGCAGTATATGCATTGGAAGGATAGTGAAAGAGGGCTGGGAAAACATAGTTTTTAACAGCAATATGTCTGGAGGGGAGTTGATAATGCACTAACATTTGAGCTGAAAAACACTGGGATTCTGCTCCAGCTGATCCTACTGTAGGCATGTATGCCTGCTTACAACACACAAGGGAAATAGCAACAGCCACTGGAGATCCTTACTGAGCATGAAAGAACAGCTAAAGAGAAAGAAAATGGAAGGACAGAGAAGCCAACTTCAACAGCTATCCGTAGCACTTAAAAAAACAAACAAAATGGAAACTGCAAGATAAGTTGGAGCAGGTGAAACAAAAGTCATTCCTGAATTCATTTTGGAAGAAGCCTTCAGAGGGGTTCCAGAAGGTTGCAAACATTTTTGTTTATTTCTGAAAGGCTTCCTTGACCTCATGGTTTCACTTCACATGTGCATATTATTAGTTTTGGGGAAAAAAGTGAGGAAAAATATGTTGATGTGCTCTTCTTCTTCTTCTTCTTCTTCTTCTTCTTCTTCTTCTTCTTCTTCTTTTTTGTGGTTCAGGAACTCATCCCTAGTCTTCCCATGTGATTTGTACTAAATTTTCTGTTAAAAGAAAGAATGCCCTGGAAAACAATGAATTTATTTGCTGAGACACACCTGTATTCCCTTGGAAGTCTTGGCACAAAAGAAGACTTCCAGCCCTGGAAAATGCAGAAGGTGCTTGGGTGCAGTGGTTCAAGTGTTGGACTGGGGCCTGGGAAAATCCAGTTCTAGCCTCCCATCGGCATTGAAAGACACTGGACAACCTTGGGCCCCTGCCCTCTCTGAGCCTGACCAACCTCATAAGGTTATTGTTGTAAAGACAAAGGATAGGGTGGAAAGTATGAAGGACATGAGTCCCAGAGAGCAAAAGCCAGCTCTGAATACACACAGAGAACAAGGTGTGCTTGTAAGCCTGAGATGATAAAATCAATCTCCACATATGGGGATGCACAATGAGTACCTCAACCTCTCTCTCTCTCAAACACACACACACACACACTCTCACACCTCTACCTCACAGAGTGGTTGCTATGAGGAACTTTAGGAGAAGAGTGCTGAGGATACTGTGGATATTCAAAAAGACAAACAAATGGGTCCTAGACAGATCAAGCCTGAAACCTCCTGTGAAGCCAAGATGACTAAACTGAGGCTGTCATACTTTGATCATATTAAAAGAAGACACGACTCATTGCAGAAAACAATAATTCTAGGAAAGGTGGTGGGAAGAAGGAAGGAAGGAAGGAAGGCTGCATGCTAGATGGATGGACTCGGGTATGAATTTACAGAACTCAGAGTAATGGAGACCAGAGAGTCTTGGAGATGTCTTATCCATGGGGTCACCATGGGTCAAGATCGACTCGAGGGAAGTTAACAACAACAACAACAAAGTCCTCACATGTTGTTTTTTTTATAATATATGCTATTATAGTTTTTATATCGACTGATTTTTTTTTATGGATAGACCAGTAAAACAACTCAAAACATTGCCTTTCAGATGCATTCAGATGCACAAAGAGGTCTGAAGGATTCTAGACAGAGAGCGTTGATCCTTACCTTGCAAGGGCACTCCTCCATCACACTCCTGCTGGATCACTTTCCATTGGGGATTCTGCCTGGGGTCCAATGGAGCTTTCTCAGCCGCAGGGAGTTCAGAGTGAACTTCTACCACGAGATTCTTGACCTGAAACAGCAGTGAGGAGTCAAGACATGTAATTAAGAGAAAGAAGAAAAAATGGCAAAGATTTTTGGGGGAAGGAGTTTGAACTTGTATGGTATGAGACATCCAGCAACAGCCAAGTCAGTAAAAAGGAAGCAGTTCATAAGCCCTACTTGAAAAAAATGACATACAAAATAAGCGGTCAAAAAGATGGAATAATAATAATAATAATAATAAAATTTATTTATCCCCTGCCCCTCTGCATAGCAATCAGGGCAGCTTCCAACATAAAAATACAATACAGTAAAATCAACCCTAAACCCTAACCCTCCCAATCCTTAAAAAATTATTAAACATAATCAAATTTAAAACAGTTTAAAACAAATTACCCAAAATATTCCAATTACAATAAATTACAGCAGGAGAAAGTATAATAACAGCTGGAATGGAAGGGGAAGAGAGGTACAGGGGACACATTCTCTGACTGGGAGGACTAGTCAGGAAAGGCCTACCGGAAGAGATCCATCTTGACAGCCCTTTCAAAGCTGTCTAGGGTTGGTAAATGACGGATCTTATCCGGAAGGCCCTTCCATAGTCTGGGAGCGGTCATCAAAAAGGCCCTCTGGGAAGTAGCCGTCAATCTAGATATATTCACCTGTAAGAGATTCCTCCCAGAGGACTGGAGAGCTCGGGGCGGATTGTATGGGAGGAGGCAGTCTTGAAGATAGGTTGGGCCCAAGCCATTTAGGGATTTATAGGTAATAACCAACACCTTGTACTGGGCCCAGAAACTAATAGGCAGGCAGTGAAGAGACTTCAAGACAGATGTTATGTGGTCTCTTGTAGATGTACTGGTGACCAGTCTGTCTGCCATATTTTGACCAATTGAAGTTTCCGAACCAAGCATGAGGGTAGCCCCATGTAGAGCGCATTACAGAAAGTTTGACACATATGTTAATACTCTGCATACATTTATTGTATATGGTGGAATGCAAGCAATTTCACGGAACCTACAACGAGAACCTCTGAAGTTCTGGAAAACTATAATTTGACATATAATGGTAGTCTTCTCATAGACCCATTTATTTTTATATTCCTATATTTCTTTCTATATTTATTTCTGTGTGTGTGTGTAAGGAAGAATGGTAACACACATATAGAGAAACAAAAATGAAAACCTACTGCTAATTTATAGATACAGTGGGTCCTTAGTATCTGCTGGAGTTTGGTTCCCAGTGGGTACCAAAATCCATGGATGCTCAAGTCTTCTTCTTTGGAGGTTTTTAAACAAAGGCTGGATGGTTGTCTGTTGGGGATGCTTTGATTGTAGGTTTCTGCATGGCAGGGGGTTGGAATGGATGGCCCCCGTGGTCCCTTCCAACTCTATGGTTTTATGATTCTATGAAATGCAATGGATAGGAAAATGGTGTCCCTTAAATAAAATGCCAAAATCAAGGTTTGCTTTTTGGAATTTATATATTTTTTGAGTATTTTCAAACCATGGATGGTTCAATCCACCGATAAAGAGTATGTTGAGATGGAGGGCTGACTGTATGCCAACTGTAAAGTCTATTTTGTTGTTGGTTACTTATTATGTTGGCTTTGGAATAAACTGTTGTTGGTTACTTATTATGTTGGCTTTGGAATAAAAATAACATGAAAAGAAAAAAAGTCAGCAATGGTAAAAGTGATTCACCCCTTAGACTGAGAGCAGGCTCTTTGTTGAAGTGAGTATATTATTATTAGTAGAGCCTCCTGAATATATCAGTGCCAAACTCTGCCATGGAAGTCACCACAGTCCGCTTGTGTGGCAGTGCCAGCAGGGAAACCTAGCACTTCTTTTGAAAACTTGGCACATAGGGAGCACACACCTGGTTTAGATGCAGAAACACCCTTCTCAGAGGCTTTGGGGACTGTAACTGCACCATCACAAGGTGGTGAACCCACACTCCTACTTATGAAAACCATTATCTGGGGGCACCGCATTTCAGCAGAACCTTGTCAGACAGGCCAGAGCCAGAACCTGCTCACCTTGATCCCCAGAGGAAACACTCTCACCTGCTGCTCTTTCTGCTTCTTCTCTGCCTCTGCCTGACTCAGGAGGAAACCCTCTGCAAGGGCCACTGCCTGGGAACAGGTCTCTGCTCCACATTCTCTGACCCAGTTCTCCATCTCCAGTGGCAAGATGTGCAGGAACTGCTCCAGGATCACCAGGTCCAAAATCTCACTTTTTGAGTTTTGCTCTGGCTTCAGCCACTGACAGCAGAGACGGTGGAGTTGGCTGCAAACCTCTCGGGGGCCCTCACCCTCTTCATAGGAGAACTGCCTGAAGCGCTGGCACTGTGTGTCTGAGCTGGCCAGGCCCTCACCCAGGGACCTCTGGGCTGTCTTCTCCCAGAATCCCTCACCGCTCTCAGCACTGAGGCTATCACAGCCTTTTCTTCCTTCAGGACCAGCTAAATCTGGTGAAACCATCTATTCTGTTTTGTTTTTTATTTACTCCAATGAGGGCACAAGTTGGGTCAAAGTTACTCCTCCTTTGTCTGTCTCACACCAAAGATGTCCCTAAGATGTTCTTTCACAATGCCCTGCAAAAACAATATATTATTATTGTTATTAGTGATATTATCAGGTATTTACAGAGCAACAGTAACATACATTGTTGTGTTAAGAATTATTTATCTGGTCTGGATACCCTAAAAGGCACAAGATCCCCACTGGACCTGCCCCACTGCCCCCCCCCCATAGAAAGGTCTGGCCCCATGCAGACTGGGCAGAGCTCCCAAAAGGGGAGGGAAAGGGGACCCCGAGATGGGGGGAGGAAGGAGGAGAAGGAGAAAGGTTTGGCCAGTCAGAGGGGCCTCTGGATGACTGAAGGGGGGTCTTCGTTTCCCAGAGGGATGGCAGGAACCAGGGGCCCCCCACCTGCCTTCTCCAACCCCAAAGGGAGCCCTCCTCCTCCAGAAAGCAGCCTTGGGGGTTCCCTTCCCTTCCCTCCCCCTCCTGCCTGCCTGCTCCCCCCACTAGGCCCCTCTGCCCCCCTTTCTCTTCCTCCTCTGAAGGCTGGAAGGAGCCCCTCCTCCTCCTCAGGGCCAAAAGGGGGGGTCTCCTTCTCTTTCTCCTTCTCTCTCTCTTTAGGAGGAAGCCCCTGAAGGAAGAGCTTTTCAGAGGCTGGGAGACGCTTTCAGCCCAGGCCCCCCTTTGCCTTTTTTTGGGGGGGGGGAATGATGAACCTCCAGAGTAGCCCCCCTTCGCCCAAAGGCTTTGTTTTTAGGGGCTGCGGAAGGAAGGGCCTCAGGGGAGGGGCCTTGGGGGAGGGCCTTCCTTCCTTCCTTCCTCGGAATTTGGGAAAGATCTGGATTGGTTCCCCTAACAGCCTCCCCCCCCCCTTTCTTTTCTTTTCCCTTTTCTTTTACCTGAGTCTCTTTCTCAAGAACAAAGGAAGAGAGAGAGAGAGAGAGAGAGAGAGAGAGTAAGACAGAGAGAGTGTTCCGCTTCCTAGAGAGGCAGCAGCAGGAGAAAGGCGGAAGGAGAGGAGAGTATCACCCTTCTCTGACCTCATTTCCGGAGGGAGGGGGAAAGCAGGTCTTTCGGCCTTTCATAGAATCATAGAGTTGGAAGAGAGCACAAGGGCCATCCAGTCCAGCTTCCAGGAGGGGAGGGGTTTGTTTTTGGGGAGCCCCTCCCCTTCCCTTCTAAAGGCCCCTTGGAGGCTCCTCTCGGCTACCAGGCCTCCTCCTTCTCTTCTCAGGGGCCTCTGCTATCTTTCTGTATTAGTATTAGTATTAGTATTATTAGTATGGGGGGGTCCATAGGGAATAATAAGGGTCTCCCGAGTGTCATGGAGGGGTTCTGCGGAGGGGGCCCTTTGGCTCTGGGACCAGATGGAGGGTTGTTATTGTTCTAGTTATTGTGTCTAGTTATCCAGTGTGTGGATGATGGGTGTTGCAATGATGCTCATTGACACCCAGCAGAATCTGCAGGACCAAGCTGGCTGCTGTGATCCACAGCCACTTTGTATCTCTTACCATCAACTGGCTCAGCTTCTCTTCTTCAGGATCCTGTTATCCTGAGTCAAGAAGACGCATTGTAAAGTCCAAGAGTATAGTTTATTAATGCATATAAAAGAAAAACAAGATAACTAAGTAAAATGCATTGTGATGAACTAATGCAGTTCAACCACAAGAGATTACATCTTTAACAATCTCAAAAGCTTAGGATCCCAACTTGTTGTAGTTGAAAGTTAAGAAGAAGTTACAGATCCGTGTTTCCAGATCTAGGAGTTACATTGTAAAACAGGGGTAGGCAACCTTTTTGAGCCGGGGCCGGGCTGCTGTCCCTCAAACAATGGGGGGGGGGGGGCGCGATGCACCAAAAATAAATAAATAAATAAATAAATATAAAATTGGATCCCAGGCAGAGTCCCCAATGCACACTCTCTCAGCCCCCAAAAAGCCATGGCAAAACCCCTGTGGAGATTTTGCCAAGAAAACCCCAAGAACAAGTAATAACAACAATAATCAATATCATCATGGTGGGCGGTGGCGGCAGGACCGGCTTAAGGTCGGTCCAAAGGCCTCAGGTTGCCTACCCTGTGGTAGAAGCAGTATAAACATACTAAAAGCCAAAAGCTCCATGGTGACAACCCCTGCCGAGACACGCACACACTCACACAACCTGAATATAAACATTCTAGACAAAAGGAATCTCTAGGCCCTTCCCATATTCCACTTTTTGGGTATTACCCTTAAGTAGATTGGATAATGTCGGTATGATGAGTAATAACCCGGCCCCTTGCTGTCCATCATCCCCCATGTGACAGTTTTTCTCATGAGCTCAGATGTTGATATACTGCCGCCGCTGCCACCGCCTCCCCCCACCGCCCGCCATAATGATATTGATTATTGTTGTTATTACTTGTTCTTGGGTTTTTCTTGGCAAAATCTCCACAGAGGTTTTGCCATGGCTTTTCTGGGGCTGAGAGAGTGTGCATGCATATTTTTTAAATTTTAAATTTTTTTTAATTTTTATTTTTATTTATTTATTTGTTTATTTTTGGTGCTTCGGCCCCCCAATTGTCTGAGGGACAGCAACCAGGCCCCTGGCTCAAAAAGGTTGCCTACCCCTGCTCTAGATGTTGTTCTCATGAGGAAAATTCCACACACACATCTCTACATTTCACCTTTGACTGTAAAACCCATCTATATTCCAACCTTTGTGGTGCTTCTTTTCCTTCCCTGGGGGACAAGGCTGTTCTGGGGGGGGCAGAGGGGGCCCAAGGCCAGGGAGGGAAGGTCCAAAGAGGAGGAGGAGGAGGAGGAAGGTGAGACCCCTTTGAGGCCCATGGCTGGGGGAGGGAGCTGGGAGGGGGCAGCTACCCCCCCCAAAAGCCCTCTCCCCCAGGGCCCCCCCTCTGGCCCCCCATAAGAGCAGCCTCCATCCCCTCCTCCTCCTTGCAGGCCCCCTCTTCCTCTGGGGAGACATTGGAGGAGAGGCCTTAAAGGGAAGAGGAACCTCCTGAGGGGGTGTCTTTCCTGGGGGAGGCGGAGGAATGAGGGGCTGCTCTTATGGGCCAGAGGGGGCCCCAAGGGCAGGGAAGTCAGGGGAGAGAAAAGGGGAGGAGGAAGAGGGGAGAGAGAGAGAGGAAGGAGTGTCTGCTTCACGGAGGAGGGAAATCTCAGACTGCATTATTTTGACAGTATAGATGCCCCCCCCCCCCATAGAAAGGAAGCAAGACAGCCAGACTAGAAATCAGGTACTGGCAGCTGAGAATGGTGAGTTGTATTGTATTGTACTGAAGCATCCTTTGGAGGGCCTTTATAAAATCCAGGCTGAAAGACAAAAGGGCTTCCTTGCCATTTTGGCCATGTCTATTTCTATTAAATGTACTCCAGGAATAAAGAGGTCAGTGTGATTTGTGCAATTGCTTTATTTTCAAAACCATGACTAAACTGGTTTTCTAAATTGCCAATCTCCCTACAGCCACAGGGCCAGAAGGAACAGGAGCCTGCAAAAGATATCCTCCCTCTCCACCATATGCTACTATCTTAACGAAAGACTGAAACAACATGTAGGCATCAGACTAACATCTCCAATTCTTTTTCTCCTGCTTGGTTTATAACATCTTGCCTGATGATGATGATCATGGAGCTTCAAAAGCTTACAAGCATACTGTGCATTTTGGTTGGCCAATAAAGGTATCATAAACATATAGCCGCTCCAATTGGTTGACAGAGGGATGGAGTATAAATACATCATCATCATCATTATTATTATTATTATTATTATTATTATTATTATTGGGTTTTTGTTTGAATTTGCTAAATGTCCCACACAGCTACCCCTGAATGTAAACTGGGGCTCCTATGGACTGGAAAAGCAGTTGGGCCTGCTCTGTTTCTCTCAGCCCTTTGAAACCTGGGGGGGCCCACTAATTATCATCATCACCATCCTCCATTTATCCTTATACAGCAAAGAAGGGGGTTGGACATCCAATGGGACTCCCATCTGATATTGGCACTCCTGGCTGAGGCTGATGGGAACTGCAGTCCAAAACCTTCAAGGGAGGGCTTGTACATCCAGTGGGACTCCTGTCTAGCTCTTAGCACTCTTTGCTGGGACTGGTAGCAACTGCAACCCTAATCCAGCAAAAGATGGGACGTTAATGGGCTCTGACCCCAGATGTTGGCACTCATGGCTGGGGCTGATGGCAACTGCAGTCCTTATGCAGCAAGGGACGGATAGGACATCTATTGGCACTCTTAGTTGCGGTTCATGGGAATGAGAGTCCAAAACCAACAATGGAGGGCTTTTACATCCAGTGGAATTGCCATCTGGATGTTGAAACTTCTTGATGAGGCTGAGAGGAACTGGAGTCCAAAGCCAGTGAAGGAGAGTTTGGACATCCAGTGGACCTTCCATGTGGCTGTTGCCACCCCACCATTTCTCCACTGTCAGATCTTCCCTACAGATTTCACATCATTTTTAGCCTGGCAAACGATGGCCATCTTTATTGAGTAAAACAGGAGTGTGTCGGGATGGGGGTGACCCCTTGCCTATCTTGTCTTGGGACCCCAATGGGGAGGGATGGGATTCCAGCTGGCCAGGACCATGCAGACCCCAAGGGAAGAAGGTCCTTCATGCTCATCAGAGCACTTGGGCATGAGCTTCCCACTCTGCAGTGGGTCAAACCGTAATTCATCACCCCTAGAGGTATGTTTTTCAGAATGGTGCCTATTTTGAATGTTGCTGATTGGTCCAACTCCTCCCAACCTATGAGCTGTGCAGATAGAATCATAGAATTCTAGAGGTGGAAGAGACCTCAAGGGCCATCCAGTCCAACCCCATTCCTCCATGCAGGAACTCACAATCAAAGCACCCCCGACAGATGGCCATCCAGCCTCTGTTGAAAAACCTCCAAAGAAGGAGACTCCACCACTCTCTGGAGTTTATCACACAGGGGCCAGTTTCATCTTTAAAGAGATAATAAAGTGGAAATAAACCATCCTGAAAAGAAAGTGAAAATGAAAATAGAGGTTAATTGTGCAAAAGCATCTCACATGTAATCAGAATAAATGCGCAATCACACAATAACGGGATAAACACAGTTTTTGCATTTCACACAGAAGTGAAAGAAATCCGCAAATGTACTAGAAATGCTATACTTCCACATGCGCAGATGTAAGTTTAATTTGTGAGACAGAGGAGTGTTGTTTGTGTGATTTCCTGTGCGACACTACCTCTTCCTTCTGTTTGCCTTGTTAGATCACAATTATAGTAATTCTGTTTGCCTTGTTAGATCACCATTAAAGTCATTCCATTTGCCCAGTTCATATTTATGCATGAAAACACACACACACACACACATATATATATATATATATATTATGAGAGAGAGAGAGAGAGAGAGTTATATATGCTTATACAGAAAAATACATATCATATATACATCGTATTTTCCGGCGTATAAGATGACTGAGCATATAAGACGACCCCCAACTTTTCCAGTTAAAATGTAGTTTAGTATATACTCGCTGTATAAGCCGACCCCTCTTCCAACTAAAAAACCCATGAGATTTGATTTCAATCTGGTAATTTTAATTCAAATGTTTATGGCATGCAGGTACTTAGCAGGAAAACTGTTACTTATAAACGCAACAAATTACAGGTCCCATGTTCCCTAGCATTTATTTCTGCATTTTGGACCTTACTTTTTAAAAATAGTCCAGATTTAAATGCTGCTTTAAAAATTATTTCAATCTCCCAGCTATGTTATGGTTGGGGGGAAGGACTGCCAATATACTAGGTGATGCATTCTGGGGTATGTACAATCTGTAGCCAAGGAAGTGGCCCTGGGCATGTCACACACTCTCAGCCTCAGAGGAGGGTAATGGCAACCCCCATTTGAAGAAACATGCCAAGAAAACCCCATGATAAGGTTGCCTTAGGGTCACCATAAGTCGGAAAGGACTTGAAGACCCACAAGAACAACAAAAATGTCTGCAATTGTTTCATAGGTAGCACATGGAATACAAGCCAGCATGGTGTAGTGGTTTGAGTGTTGGACTACCACTCTGGAGATCTGCGTTTGATTCCCCATTCTGACGAAACCCTCTGAGTGAACTTGGACAAGTCACACTCTCTCAGCCTTGGGGAAAGTAAATGGCAAACGCTTTCTGAACAAACTTTGCCAAGGAAACCCAGGATAGGTTTGCCTTTGAGTTGCCAGGAGTTAGAAACAACTGGAAGACACACAACAGCCACCACAACAATAGCATTTTTGGAAGTCATACTCTCTCAGCCTCTGGGGAAAGCAAATGGCAAATGCTTTCTGAACAAACCTTACCAAGGAAACTCAGGATAGGTTTGCCTTTGAGTTGCCAGAAGTTAGAAATTACTGGAAGGCACACAACAGCCACAACAATAGCATTTTTGGAAGTCACACTCTCTCAGCCTCTGGGGAAAGTAAATGGCAAACGCTTTCTGAACAAACCTTGCCAAGGAAACCCAGGATAGGTTTACCGTTGAGTTGCCAGAAGTTAGAAATGACTGGAAGGCACACAACAGCCACCACCACAATCGCATTTTTGGAAGTCACACTCTCTCAGCCTTGGGGAAATCAATGACAAATGCTTTCTGAACAAACCTTGCCACCCTGCAAGGTGGCTTCCCTGCCCCTCTTCACCTCCTTCTCCACCTCCTTCTCCCATTGGAGGGAGGGAGGAATGGAGGAAAGAAAGGAGGAAGGAAGGAAGGGGGGAAAGAAGGGAAGGAAGGAAGCTGAGGCCTTCCCCTTAGGCTGAGAGAGTGTGACTTGCCCAAGGCCACCCAGTGGGTTTTTACAGGGCCTTCTCTGCAGAGAGGCAAGGCAAAGGAGGGCAGCCCAGCCCAGCCCAGTGAAGGAGGAAGGGAGAAACACCTCACCTCGTCCTGCTTCCTCCTCCTCTTCTCCAAGGCCAACCCAGCAATGCCTCCTCCTCCTGCTCCCCCCTAATCTTCCTGAGGGTGTGGCCCAGCCTGGTGAGTTGAGAGGCAGGAGGAGGGAAACAAAATGGCCGTCACACTGAGGAGGGAAACAAAATGGCCATCGGGTGAGCAGGATCTTTCTCTTCCCGGCATATAAGACAACCCCCCCCCGACATTTGGGAAGATTTTCTGGGGTTAAAAAGTTGTCTTATACGCTGGAAAATATGGTATTTTATATATATTATAATATATGTATAATATATATATAATATAATATATTATATATATGTATAATATATGTATATATATTATACATATCACCGCTAATAAATGTGTGTGTGCATGCATGTGTGTGTGTGTACACACACACACACACACACACATATAAGGACATATAACTTTATATATATAGATATAGATATGTGTGTGTGTGTGTGCACGCACGTGCGCGGACACACACACAGAGTTATTAGTATTGATATGTATGCTTGTTATATATGTATATATAGTGTATGATATATATGTATATTGATATGTATGTTTCTGTATAAGCACATATAACTTTATATATAACTAACAAAATGAAATTCAATGCGGAGAAATGTAAGGTACTGCACTCAGGGCGGAAAAACGAAAAGTACAAATATATGATGGGGGACACCTGGCTGAATGAGACTACGTGTGAAAGGGATCTAGGAATCCAGGTGGACCACAAGTTGAACATGAGTCAACAGTGCGATGCAGCAGCTAAAAAGGCCAATGCAATTTTAGGCTGCATCAGTAGAAGTATAGTGTCTAGATCAAGAGAAGTAATAGTGCCACTCTATTCTGCTTTGGTCAGGCCTCACCTGGAATACTGTGTCCAGTTCTGGGCACCACAATTCAAAAAAGATGTGGAGAAACTGGAGCGTGTCCAAAGGAGGGCAATTAAAATGGTGAAGGGTCTGGAAACCAAGCCCTATGAAGAACGACTTAGGGAGCTGGGGATGTTTAGTCTGGAGAAGAGAAGGCTGAGAGGTGATATGATAGCCGTGTTTAAATATTTGAAGGGATGTCATATTGAGGAGGGAACAAGCTTGTTTTCTGCTGCTCCAGAGACTAGGACCAGAAACAATGGATGCAAGCTGCAAGAAAAGAGATTCCACCTCAGCATTAGGAGGAACTTCCTGACAGTAAGGGCGGTTCGACAGTGGAACACACTCCCTCGGAGAGTAGTAGAGTCTCCTTCCTTGGAGGTCTTTAAGCAGAGGCTGGATGGCCATCTGTCAGGGATGCTTTGATTGGGAGTTCCTGCATGGCAGGGGGTTGGACTGGATGGCCCTTGTGGTCTCTTCCAACTCTATGATTCTATGATTCTATATGTATGTATATGTATATGTATATATATATATATAAAGAGAGAGAGAGAGAGATAAATATATAGAGATATATAACTATATATATATAATGTTTGTGTGCCCGTGCATGTGTGTGTGCATGTATGCATGCACACAAGCATGCATGCACACACATTTAAAAGTAAAGATATGTAGGTTTGTTTTATACATAAATATATATATATATTGTGTATGATATATACGTGTATTGTTATGTATGTTTCTGTATAAGCACATATAACTTTATATATAACTATATATATAGTATGTTATAAAATTATTTTTATAATTTTTATTATTTTATTATTATAATACAAAGTTCAAGACATATCACATCATTATTTCTTCTTCATTACATTCTTTGTTTTTTTTTAAATCGTATTCTTAATCCATTAAAAAGTCATAACTTCATAAACTTCTATAACTGAGTTATGTGGTTCTAAGAGTCAATGCCAAAAAATATTATATAATTCCCTATTATCGGTGTTTCTATGTGACTTTAGTCTTTGATACTCTTATAGTATGCCTTCTGTTATTTAGAACTCTTACTCCAATATATTCTTCCTTCTTTCTTATAACTGTCTTTATATTTGAACTGCTGCTGCTGCTGTTGCTGTTGCTGCCCCCTCCTGGTATCTGCAGCCAACTTTCTGCAATCTTTTCTTAAATGTCCAAACTTTTTACAATAAAAACACATCTTGCCCTTTGAAACTGTTGCTTTTTCAGTTTGCATCTTTTTTTGAAGCTCCCTCTGTAGCATTTGGAGACCTTGCAGTTGCAGATCCCTGCTTTCGTTGCTCTGCCTCAAATCTCCTCCTCTGAGATTCCTCCAAAATTCTCCCACAGACCAATTCCATAGTCAATTGAGCTCCTGGGAGGGCCTGCAAGCCGAGCAGGATATTGTCAAAGGATTCATTTAGAGATCCCAGGAGGATGTAAACTTTGAGATTTTCATCTAAGGCTATGTCCCTTGCTTGAACCTGGGCAAACAAGTCTCTCAGTCAATCTAGATGAGCTTCTTCAGAGTCTTTCTCCTTCATTTTGCATGAAAACAGGCGCTTTGCCCAAATCATCTTTGCTAGATCAGAAGTGGACTGATGAATTCTAGCCAAAGAGTCCCATATCTGTTTTGCAGAAGTCAAATGCTTTACATGATTTAATTGTCCCTCAGATAAAAGGAGAAGGAGGGTTGCTACAGCTCTGGAATTTCATTCCACCTCCGCTGCAGATGGATTAGCCCCCAAATCAGTTTGCACAGCCTGCCAAAGGGAACTCCCAAGATGCATAAGGTCAGCTTAGGGAATTTGGCATGCTCCATGTTTAATTATTTCCAAAATAGTCCAACACAAGCCTTGAAAACTGCTTGCCCCTCCCGGCTGCCTTTCCAGGACTCTGTCTCTTTAAACTGCAGCTTTTACAGCCAGCCGGCTAATTGCTGTTTTTTTTTTTTTTCTTGCTGCTTTTCAGCTCTGAGACAGTCAATTTAATTAATGGCCTTTGAGATAAGGGAGGTTTGTACTTATAAGCTTCTGTGGAGCTTCTGCCAATAAATCAGGCTTGGAATTCCAACTCCTGCCATCCGCGGATCCTGCTGGCTGAGAGGAAGGAAAACTCCTGCTTTTTTAAATCTAGGTTTTGCTTCAGAGGTCCGGTGGTCGGAACCATCCTCTGCTACCACTTGTTGGAATTGATGTTGATGAAGTGTTGTAAACAGTCCTTTAAAACCAAACATCAAAAACCTAGAACTTCTAGCAAGCTTCTTTTATTAAAAAAAAACAGCAAATGCAAAAACAAATAATAATAACAATAGCATCTTCACATTAGCCAAAATGGCTAAGCTGGAACAAAGCCTATGTGCTTGTTAGTAGCATCAGGAGATTATTTTAATTAGTTCATTACAGCTCAAAAGTTAAAAAGCAAGTGCGTGGCTTTCTAATTCCCAGCTCTCAGCCCCCCAATTCTCCACCCGTTTGGGTGTAGCCTTTACAGACTGATTGGTTGATGATACATGACGTGTGTTAGCCCAACCTTTAATTACCATAATAAATCATGTGACTACATTTCCCATAACAATTGCCATGTTGACAAAATCCTCAATGTAAACAAATCTCTTTCTCATAGAACTGAAGCTTGTTAGCTCCTTGTTTGGGCTAAATCACACCTGGGCTGATAACTGTGAATCTGGCCTCAGAAAAACAACTTTTCTCAGCAAGGAAAAATACAGACACACATCTTTTACATTTCAACATTTTAACATTGACTCTATATCCCATTTAAACCTAACAGGAAGTTCTTTCATTTTCCATTTTTGTGTAATAAGGATTCTGGCTGATGTTATCATATACAATATTGTTTCACTGTTTTTTGGCTTCTGTGTCCACAATTTTGTTAGTCATGTTTAAAAGATATATTTCTGGAAGCATTGAGAATTTTATATCTAAAATATTTTCAATTGCTGTGTGTATTGCTATCCAGAACTTTTTGACTTCATGGCATTGCCACCACATGTGAATCCAGCTTCCATTTTCCCTATTGCACTTCCAACATTCTTTGTCTTTTTTCTTGTACATTTTGGCTAATTGTTCGGCTAATTTCAGAGAAGTTATATACCATCTTCCTGCCATCTTATAATAATTTTCTCTCAGATTCTGGCATTTTGTAAACTGCATTGTTTTTCTTCTTGCGTATTGCCAGCTATCCAAATCTATATTTCTGTCATGCCCTGCCTGGAGGACGACTCAGAGGACTCAGGGGATGAGCTGGAGCCCCTGGGACCTGAACCTGTAAGGGAGGAGCCAGGCCCACTGGGACTTGAACCTACAGTGGTAGAGCCAGAGGCTAGCCCTAGCTCTGCTGGAGCAGAGGCTGTGGGTCCTCCAGAGGTTCAGCAGTCAGGTTTGCCTGATGCTATAGACAGGGAGGAGGATCTGGGCAGTGTGCCTACCTTTAAGGAGCGTCGAGCAGAAAGAGAGGGCTTGCGAAGATCACGGAGGCTTCAGCAGAAGCGTGTTAGTAATCAGACACAGCTGAAGGTCGGCTCCTTGCCTTCTTAAGAACCTGGAGCATGAGTGGTGCTTTGCCAGTGGATATCTGACTCTTCTATGGGAAAGACTTCGTCTCTGGCTCCGTGTCTCCTCGATCACCTTGACTATCCGGAAACCTTGACCTTGGACTGTTTATCGATCTGCCTCTCTGATACCTCAAACCTCGGACTGTCTGACAATTCTCTTGGTAAACCCTTTGGTAAAGTTACTGTGTAGCAACACGGACTCGCTGGGCTGGGGATTGTGTTTGTGTGAAGCCAGCTGTCTTATCAGCCCTTTGGCTGCTTTCCCGGACAGAATATCCACTGGCCTTGTAATTAGGCTGATAACAGCATCATGGCAAATGAACAAGCCATGGCCGAGTTGATGCAGATGAATTTGCAGCTTTCTGCTCAGGTGCAACAACTGACTCAGACTGTGGCTGCTCTTCAGGGCCAAGGTAACGCCTCTGCTCCTGAACGCAGAAGGAAATGTTTTGCTTCCCTTCCTGATAAATTTCAGGGAGACGCTACAATGCTGGACAGTTTTCTTGCTAATTGCAAATTACACTTTAAGCTCCGGAGGGAAGATTTTCCTGATGATTCCCACAAGGTGGCATTTATAATTAGTTTGCTTTCTGGGCCTGCCAGCAAATGGGCTACCCCTTACTTGAACCAGGACAGCCCCCTCCTCAATAGTCTGCAAGACTTTATTGCAGAAATGCAAGCCACCTGGGGGAATCCTGTAAAAGCTGAGTCTGCAGAACGTCAGATCCAAGCTCTTCGCCAAGGGACAGGAACTGTAGCTGAGTACTCCACAAACTTCCGCTTGCTTGCCCAAGACTTGACGTGGAATGATAGTGCTTTGCAGGCTCAGTTTCGGGCAGGGCTCTCGGACGCAGTGCTAGATGAATTGGCACGCTCTGAGCCCCCTGATTCTCTGGGCTCATTGATTGCACAAGCTACCAGACTGGACTGCCGCCTCTCTGCTCGTAGACAAGCTCGTCAGAGGGCCCTTCCACCACCGCCGCGTCCTGCTCGTCCAGCTCCTGCAGCTTCACCTGTGGCTGTTCCCTCTCAGCTGACGGAGGAACCCATGCAGCTGGGAGGAGCGCGACCACGGCTCACTGCTACAGAGAAAGAGCGCAGGAGGAGGGAGGGCCTTTGCCTATACTGTGGTCTCCCTGGACATTTTGCTCGGGACTGCCCTGCTAAGGTACGCCGGCCCACCTTGCAGGGAAACGGACCCTCCCAGGTGTAGACCGGGTTCACCACCTGGGATTGTCCCTTGAACCCACTTCATCTACGTCGGTTCCCAGGAAGGACCCTTTGCTCGTGGCGGCCAACCTGAGGCTCCCCTCCATGGAGCTCCTTCCTGTGGGAGCCATGATCGACTCAGGAGCTTCCAGCTGTTTTATGGATCTGAGTTTTGCCCAACGTCATCACATTCCGCTGGAGGCTCTGGCTGAGCCCCGTCCGGTGGAGACTATCGATGGACGGCTCCTCCGGTCTGGTCCTGTGACGCACCAGACTCCCGTGCTCCACCTGGAAATCCAGGGCCATGTGGAGCAGATCCGGTTTTTGCTGGCCGCTGTCCCGCACTTCCCTTTGGTTTTGGGCATGTCGTGGCTCTCTCAGCACGACCCCCATATTTCATGGTCTCGGAGGGAACTTCTGTTTGGCTCGGAGTATTGTCAGGAGTACTGCTGGCCGGACCGGATCTCGGCGGGCGTGGCTGCGGAGGCCCAGGAGGGGTCAGCGGTGTTGCCTGCGAAATACCAGGACTATGCCGATGTTTTTGATAAGAAGGAGGCGGATCGGCTCCCTCCACATCGGCCCTATGACTGCGCCATCGACCTGGTGCCGGGGGCCCCTATTCCAGCGGGGCGACTCTACTCCCTCTCGGAGCCGGAGCTGGCGGCTCTGAGGGACTTTCTGGAGAAGAATCTTCAGAGAGGGTTCATCCGTCCCTCCAAGTCTCCGGCTGGGGCCCCTGTACTGTTCGTGCGCAAGAAATGCGGAGAGTTGCGTCTCTGCAATGACTACCGGGCCCTCAACAAGATCACCATTCGGAACCGATACCCTCTGCCTTTGATTCCAGAGCTACTGGAGCGGTTGCGCCATGCCAAGGTGTTTACCAAGTTGGACCTCCGTGGGGCATATAATTTGGTGCGGATCCGGGCTGGAGACGAATGGAAAACAGCTTTTCAGACCCGGTATGGGCATTACGAGTACACCGTGATGCCCTTTGGACTATGTAATGCTCCGGCTGTTTTTCAACATTTTGTGAACGATGTTTTCCGGGACTATTTGGACCATTTTGTTATAATTTACTTGGATGACTTTTTGATTTACTCCCCGAACCAGGCCGCCCATGATGCCCACGTCCGTGCTGTTCTCCAGAGGCTTCGGGAGCACAGGCTTTACGCGAAATTGGAGAAGTGCGCTTTTGACCTCCGCGAGGTGGACTTCCTGGGCTACCATGTCTCAGCTCAAGGTGTAGCCATGGACATGTCCAAGGTGGAGTCAGTGCTATCGTGGCAACCTCCTCGCAACAGGAAGGATGTCCAGAGGTTCCTAGGGTTTGCGAACTTCTATCGGAAGTTCATCAAGGACTACGCCACCCTAGTGAGCCCTATCTCCCAACTGTTGCGAGGGAAGTCTCGGTTCGAGTGGACTGCTGCTGCGCAGAAGTCTTTCGAGGTACTGAAGGTGAGGTTTACATCAGCCCCAATCTTGCAACACCCTGACCCACGCACGCCCTTTGTCCTGGAAGCAGATGCGTCGGATGTGGCCATAGGGGCTGTGTTGCTCCAGCCCACGGGGCCCAAGGCGCATCTGTTGCCGTGCGCCTTTTACTCCCGACAGCTCACCACCCCGGAGCTTAACTACACCATCTGGGAGAAAGAGCTGCTAGCAATCAAGGCAGCCTTTGAGACCTGGCGGCATTTGCTGGAGGGAGCAGCTCACCCAGTCCGGGTGCACACAGATCATCGGAACTTGGAGCACCTACAAACGGTAAGGAAGCTCTCTCAGAGGCAGCAGCGATGGTCATCCTTCTTTGCCCGCTTCAACTTCCAGCTTCACTATGTGCCTCGAGCCCAGAACCGACAGGCCGACGCTCTCTCCCGGAAGCCTGAGTATGACACGGACCCAGAGGGGGGGACTCTGTCCACCATTCTGCGTCCGGAGAACTTTGCCGCTGCTCTGAGGGAGGATACCCTGCTGGACCAGATTCGGACACTCCAGGGCCGGGACCCATTTGTGGCACAGCATTCGGCGGAGGGGGACGCCTCTCCCTTCGCAATGCGGGATGGCCTGCTTTACCATCGGGATCGACTTTATGTGCCAGCGGGTCCTTGTCGGGAGACAGTCTTGAGGCTTTGTCATGACTCAAAATCGGCGGGACACTTTGGCTTTTGTAAAACCCTGCACCTCCTCACCCGGGAGTTTTGGTGGCCTCGGGTCCGGGCAGAGGTGGCTCAGTATGTGGCGACTTGCCCGGTGTGTCACCGGGCTAAGGACCATAGGGGACGACCTGCAGGATTGTTGTTGCCTTTGCCAACACCAGCAGGGCCTTGGCAACTGGTATCGATGGACTTTATCACGGACTTGCCCCCCTCTGCTGGTTGCACGACCATTTGGGTGGTGGTGGACCTTTTTTCGAAGATGGCCCACTTCGTACCCTGCGTTGGCCTCCCCACGGCGAAGGAGACGGCCCGGATGTTCCTTCAGCATGTCTTCCGGCTCCATGGCCTTCCCCAGGGTGTGATTTCTGACCGCGGTGCCCAGTTTACCGCCCGCTTCTGGACCAGCTTGCTCCGCCTCCTGGACATCGCGCCTCATCTGTCCTCGGCACATCACCCTGAGTCGGATGGGCAGACGGAGAGGACCAACGGGACCCTGGAGCAGTATCTCCGCTGCTATGCCAGCTATCAGCAGGACAACTGGGTTGACTTGCTTCCGCTGGCCGAGTTTGCCTACAATAACTCGGTTCATGCTTCAACCCAGCAGACCCCCTTCTTTGCTACTGGGGGCTTTCATCCTCGGGGATTCCCTGCCGTGGCTCCTGTCTCCACGGTCCCAGCAGCGGATCAGTGGCTCCAGGAACTCCAAGCAGCACAGTCCCTGTTGAAAGAACAGCTTGAGGTAGCCAAGGCGGCGTATAAACGGGGAGCGGATCGGCGGCGTCAAGAAGGTCCAGCGTTGCAGGTGGGGGATCCTGTTTGGCTCTCTACAAGACACCTTCCTCTGCAGCGGCCGGGTCGCAAGTTGGATGCTCGGTTCGTGGGGCCATACAAAATTGTGGCTCAAATTAATCCTGTGGCTTTTCGGCTCCAACTTCCCCGGTCATGGCGGATTCACCCAGTCTTTCATCGCTCCTTGCTACTACCAGCCTCGGGGGTTCGGCCGGATGCGGGTTCAACTCCTCCACCCAATCCAGTCCTGGTGGATGGAGAAGAGGAGTTCGAGGTGGCTCAAATTTTGGACTCCCGTCGATATCGGGGTCGCCTCCAGTATCTTATTGACTGGGTTGGTTATGGGCCGGAGGAGCGCTCCTGGGAAGATGCCGTAGATGTTCATGCCCCCCGTCTGGTTCAAGCCTTCCATCGTCGCTTCCCTGACCGGCCTCGTCCTCCTCAGGAGGAGAGGGAGATTGATGGGAGGGGGAGTAATGTCATGCCCTGCCTGGAGGACGACTCAGAGGACTCAGGGGATGAGCTGGAGCCCCTGGGACCTGAACCTGTAAGGGAGGAGCCAGGCCCACTGGGACTTGAACCTACAGTGGTAGAGCCAGAGGCTAGCCCTAGCTCTGCTGGAGCAGAGGCTGTGGGTCCTCCAGAGGTTCAGCAGTCAGGTTTGCCTGATGCTATAGACAGGGAGGAGGATCTGGGCAGTGTGCCTACCTTTAAGGAGCGTCGAGCAGAAAGAGAGGGCTTGCGAAGATCACGGAGGCTTCAGCAGAAGCGTGTTAGTAATCAGACACAGCTGAAGGTCGGCTCCTTGCCTTCTTAAGAACCTGGAGCATGAGTGGTGCTTTGCCAGTGGATATCTGACTCTTCTATGGGAAAGACTTCGTCTCTGGCTCCGTGTCTCCTCGATCACCTTGACTATCCGGAAACCTTGACCTTGGACTGTTTATCGATCTGCCTCTCTGATACCTCAAACCTCGGACTGTCTGACAATTCTCTTGGTAAACCCTTTGGTAAAGTTACTGTGTAGCAACACGGACTCGCTGGGCTGGGGATTGTGTTTGTGTGAAGCCAGCTGTCTTATCAGCCCTTTGGCTGCTTTCCCGGACAATTTCTGCCTAGGTCTTTCGCCCACTTTATCATTTCTACTTTTATTACTTCCTGCTCAAGACTTCTGCTTAAAAGTATTTTATAGATTTTTGCTATTTGTTTTGTTCCCTTTCCTTCTAATATTTTATCCAATTCATTCTTTTGTAGATCAAATTCGTATTCTTTCTTGTCTTCCTTAAATCTTTCTGTTAATTGGTAATATACTAACCAGTACATATTAAATTCAAATTCTTCTATTTCATTCTGTGCTTTCATAACAAACTCTTGTTGAGTATCTTTTTTCAGAATATCCCAGTATCTTAACCACTTATCTCCTATTTTTGTTCTTTCAAGTAGCGCTTCTTGTGGAGAAAGCCATCCCGGTATTTTATTGTAAAAGATGGGTTTGATTTTCTTCCATACCGTCAATATTGATTTTCTTATATAATGATGCTCAAACATCTTATGTGTTTTTGATTTGCTGTACCAGAGGTATCCATGCCAGCCATATCTAAGATTAAAACCCTCTAGATTTAAGAGTTTTTGATTTTTGAGTGTAATCCAGTCACACATATAAAGTAAAACTTTCCAAATCTTTAATTTTTTCTTGGTTCTTACATTTTATTTCTGCACCTCTCTGAATGAGTAGCCCCCTTATTACTCCTTTGCTAGTATCCCATATGTTTCTGAGTCTGCTATCTTTCGTTGTGTTTTCACTGAAAAAAAAATTGTATGTGCTTTTTCAATTTTATAAGATAGTTGTCATCCAGTAATAATAAATCATTTAGCTTCCATGAGAACTGTTTGTTTCCTAAATTTAACTCCATTAATATTGGATTATGGTCCAATTCTGTTCTTGGAATCATTTCCATATATTTTACCTTTAACAGAATTCTACTTGTGAACCATAAACATGTCTATTCTAGAGGCCGAGTTATATTGCGTCGAAAAGAAGGTATATTCTGGGGATTTCCCATATAATTCTGACCAGACATCTTTTAAGTTTAGTTTTTCTTTCAATTGAAAAAAGGTGTTTGGAAGTTTGCCCTGGTTTTTTCTTATTTTTTTATTTGATATTCTATCTTGTTTTGGGTCAATTACCGCATTCCAATCCCCCATGAATATTATATCTTCTATCTCTTGTTCCTCTATTTCTTGGTGTAGTTTTTTAAAGAAACTTGTTTTATTCTCTATTGGTGTATACACCCCTACAATTAGTATTCTTATATCTTGTATTTTAGTTATTATGCTGATATAGTGGCCTTCCTTATCTTTAAAACTCTCTTTAATTTCATACTTATTATGAAGATATAATGCTACACCTCCCTTTTTTTCTCATTGCATGAAGTAAACATTTGTCCCAATTTTGTGTTTTTAAAATATTTCTGATCTCCTTTTTTTATTTTAATTTCCTATAGACAACAATATCCAATTTCCTTTTTTCCAAATAATGAAAGATTCTTTTTCTTTTAGAAATATAATTTATTCCTTTTACATTCCAGGAACATACTTTGATAATCATTTTATTTATTAAGATATAATAAAATTATAATTAAAATTGTTATATGTGTCTCTCTATGTATATATAAGTTCACTTAGATTTGTTCCTTCTATGATAGTTCAAATGAAGTTCCTTCTCCTTCTCCTTCACCTTCACCTTCTCCTTCACTTTCTCCTTCTCCTTCTCCCTCTTCTCTTGTTGATTTAACTTTTTCTGAATCTTCCAAATCTCCTTCTTCTGGTATCTCTTTGTTATGTTTAGATTTTTTCTTTTTATTTTGTGTTTCTTCTTCTAAGTGTTCCTTTGTTGTCTTATCTTTTCTTTCATCAGTTTCTTTTACTCTTATTCTTCTGCTTTTATTATCCTGAGGATTGCAATCTTGTTTACTTTTTTTTTTTGTGATTCTTCTTGGGAAGGTTCTTCTTTTTGCATTTCTCTATTTATCCGTTTTTCTAATTCTTCCGCTTTTTCCTTTGTATGCCCTTTATACCTTTTTTGTTTATAAATAAATGTTAGTCCCTCAATTCTGTCCCAGGTATATTTTATCTTATATTTGATCAGTGTTTGTGTTAATGTTTTATAATTTTGTCTCCTTTTCAGTATAGTCATTGGAATATCTTTAAATATTTTAACACTTTCTCCTTCAATATTACATCTTTCTATGTAACTTGTTTGTAAAATCAGATCCCCTATACTTGACCTTGTAAAGATACAATGATGTCCCATGCTAAATTCTTTTGTTTTGGTATATTTGAGTTAATCCTGAATATCCGGTCTATTTCAATGTACAGTTCTGTTTCTGGTACTCCTATGAATTTCGCTAAATCCGGAATCACTCGGGAATAAAGATTTTCATTTAATTTTTCAGAAAGTCCTCTTAATTTTAAACATTTTTCATGATAATGCAATTCTTGCATAAGTATGATATTTTGATCGCTTCTTTGCTCTTCTGTGAATGTTTTAGTTTTTTCCTCTAAATTAAATGTTTTTGCTTTTAGTGTCTCTAAATCTTTTTTCATTTCAAATGTTTCCTTTGCTATTGTTTCTATAGTTCTTTCAATTTTGTCAAATCCTGTTTTCAAATTTTCATTTGTTTCTAATCTATTATCCTTTAGCTCTTGACGAACTTCCTGTTTAAATTTTCTCATTTCTTCTATAAGTTGTTGAATAGCATCAGTTTGTTTTGTACGTATTTCTATTGAACCTCTTCTGCTCATTGCTCCAGTTTGTGATCTTGTGGATAGTGATCTAAGCCCTGTGGCCATTTGGTATTCTCTTGTTTTTTAATTTTCAGACAACTAATAATAAATTTTATATAATCCTTAATTTGTCTATGTTTTTAGTGTTAGTGAGCTAAAGTCAATTGAGGGCTTTCTACTTTGACCCCTTAACCAAATAACAATGCTGTTATGTTATTGTACTATTTCCACAGAGAGATAACCTGAAGTAAACCTCAAGGTTGCCTAAAGGAGCAGTCGGCTGCTTCCGGGTCATTAAATGTTTTATAACATCTATGACCTCCTCCAAGCCTTCCCAGAGTTCAGATTTGTGTGGAAAAAATCCGATCCTGCTCCTCTAGAGAATTTGGATTAGAAATCTAGTCCCAATTCTATATCTCACCCCGTGGATAGAAGTTACAATTTACAATTACTACAAAGTTGTTAAATTTAAAATTATTGAAGAAGAAATTTTAAGCAATACTTATTAAATAGCAGCATCAGGATTCCTCAGATCTGAACATGAAATAAAAGAGAGAAAGAAAGAGAAGGGGAGAAATATGTTATTAATTCCAAGATTGTTGGGATTCCCTATTGGAATGATCTCAGACAGACAGCTGAATGCACCTGCCTGAGGGGGAAAACACCCAAAGAGGTGAAATCTCCCTCCTCCTTTTATTGACAACCTGTTTACAGCACAACTGGATGTTTGTTCATCATTCATTAACTGTCAGAAGGCGGTCAGGCTCCAAAGGTCAAGAGAAGCAAACAGGACAGGAAACCATCCAAGCCAATCATTAAAGGTGGACCAGACAGCTCATTAACTTATGTGTATCTGTGTGTTTAACCACTAGGCTTGTGTACATGTAATTAACATCTAATTGCTAAACTGCATACGTGCAAAAAGGCTCACTGTGTATGAGGGAGGAAAATGGGGTCTCTTCATGGCTTGCCAATAAAGAATTTTCCCACATCTTCCCCTTTTTGTTTTACAAATGAGCTGGCATTGTGTCCTGAAAACTTTTTCTTTTCCTTGAGAGCCAACCTTTTCTGAGAAAACAGGTTATGCAAACTGGAAATGCATTGAGTAAGGCAATACAGAGAAACAAGCAGGAAAAAGATCAAAATGCAGTTTGAGTAGTCAATGAGGATACAACTGACAAACAGCAATATCAAGGAACTATAAATGCAGGCATATTTTAGCAGTGTCCTTATCAAATGCAAATGGCAGTGTTCATAACAGCATCAAGAGTTAAATGTGGCAATGAGTCCCAAGCAATGTTGGCTGGTAGGTGAGAGGTCAGAGTCCTTGATTTGAGCCATGATTGACTGGCAATGTAAGCATGCTTTGTTGACTTTACAATGTCTGTAAGGACTTGCAGGGAGCAATTCCTTGCAAGTGGAATCTAGGTGATCAAGGAGCCTGTGAAGTTGCGAGGATGGCGCAAGTCCGGGGCAGGGGAGCTCCATGATTCAAGGCCTCTGGTGCTTGCGATGACCCTTTGGGATGACACTCTGGCTGCTGGGTTTTCCCACACAAGATGAACCACAAAGCTATGATGAAGTCCCGCCCTCCTTTGCTATTGGCACGCTGCCGCTATGAAGGGCTACCAGGGGCCAAATGCTCACCAAAAGTGCTACAGATGTTGCTACTGCTGTTTATGTACCCGCTGCCAATGAAAGGACTTTTAAAGGTTCTGCTGTTGTCTCTCTCTCTCCCAGCTCTCTCTCACTCTCCTGGCTGCCCAAAAGTGCCACAGACATTGCTACTGCAGCTCAAACAGCTGATGCAGATGGAGGGAGGGTGCAGTGAGGAAATGGTCTTTTAAAGGCTCCACTGCTGTCTCTCTCTCTCCCAGATCTCTCTCACTCTCCTGGCTGCCCAAAAGTGCCACAGACCTGCTACTGCAGCTCAAACAGCTGATGCAGATGGAGCACCTTTGACCATTTTAGTTGCCCTTCTTTGGACATGCTCCAGCTTCTCAACAACCTTTTTGAATTGTGGTGAACTGGACTCAGTATTATTCCATGTGAGGCCTGACCAAAGCTGAATAGGGTGGCACTTTTACTTCCCTTGAACTAGGCACTAGTGTACCAGGACTCCTAGATCCCTTTCACACATAGTCATGTTAAGCCAGGTTTCCCTATCCTATATCTTGGCATTTCATGCATAGACATGATGCCCATGAGAGTCCTGGAACTTGTGGATGCCCCAACAGTAACAAAATGCAGCCTTCTCAGAAAGAGATGGATTTAAATTTAAAAGAAGGAATTCAGTACTTTAAACAAATAATAAAATAAAATACGTAAATAAATACAGCACTTAGTTCCCCAGTTTTCAGAACTTAATCCTACAGGGGATATCTTCTTACAGAGGCATTTCTGCCTTTTTGGATGGTCATAAGATTAGCATACAAAGCAGAAGTAAAAAAAATTCTAGTGGGATAGTAGTGAGGGGACACAAGGTAAGGCGGTATTCCTTCCTTCCTTCCTTCCTTCCTTCCTTCCTTCCCGTCTTTCCCTCTCTTTCTCTCTCTCACTCTCTGTGTGCCTGGCATTTCATGGGCCTTTTTCCATTAGGGAAACCCAAAGGAACCTCCCTGGGTCTCCTTGTAATAAAGAACCAAAATACACCAAGCAGCCCCACAAAGAAAAGGCAGTGCATGGGGTTATCATGCCAAGCCACCCCCATTGTGCCCCCTCCATGGAAACTGCACCCATCCTTCCTCCATGAGAGGTCCTGGGAGGAGAGAAAGAAGGAGACAGACTGGGGAAGGGAGGAAAGAGGGGCTGATCTGGGCAAACATGGGGGGGGAGCCATTCCATTGCCATGCACCTGATCTTTGGGGAGAAAGAGGGAAAGTGATGATGGGGGAAAGGAAGGGGCATTTATTTTTCTCCCCTCAGTCCGGATCCCATGGTAAGAGTATGTGGCAGAAAGTGAAGCTAATGGAGCTAGAGCTAGAGAGAGACCCTCCCAGGCCTGCATTGGGAAGACCTGCCTGTGCCCCCCTCTGAGGAAGCCCAAGCCCCCCTACTCTTGCAGGTGGTCCCCATCTTTTTCTTGGGCCAAGGAAAGGCTTGCCTTGGCTTTGAAAGGGGCACACCTCCTCCCTGACTGGCCACTTTAAAGACTAAATGCCTGAGCAGAAGTTGTTGATCTCGGAAGCCTTCCAAAAAGGTTTGGCCTAAAGGAGGGACACAAGGAAGGACTCAGCGTTCCCTTGTTCCAGAGCAACCGAAGAGTTGACTCCAAAAAGCCCAGCAGAGTGGGGCAGGACCTTCCTCTCTCTAATCCCTGGAAGAGGCAAGGCAAGGACTGCCTGAAAGGAGACCAGAGTCCTGACTATAAAAAGCTGTTCTGCCAACTGCCTCCTTTGACAATGAGGTCACAATGGCAGGTTGTGATGCATTTGCAAGAGTAGGTTGTGATGTGTCTCCAAGAGCCTCCTTCGTGACCCCTGGCTGAGCTCTAGAGCCAAAGTAGTTGTCATGCCATCTCCCAACCCTGGGAAGTGAGAGACCCTCCTTGTATTGTATTGTATTGTATTGTATTGGTGATAGAGTCTTTACAGTCATGGGAAGGAGATGGAACTCCCCAAGGTGCTGAAGGAACTCTCCAAGGCACCTTCCCTCTTCTATTGGGAAGGGGGATTAAAGCCCTTTGGGGAGTGACTAGGCTCCCCTGCATAGCCAGAAAAGCTGCAGAGATGAGGGCTTCTCTCCTGCCTTGCAAACCCCTTTCCTTTCTGTAGTTACTGAGAGTCATAGAATCATAGAATTGGAAGAGAGCCCAAGGGCCATCCAGTCCAACCCCCTGCCATGCAGGAACTCAAAATCTAAGCATCCCCGACAGATGGCCATCCAGCCTCTGTTTAAAGGCATCCAAAGAAGGAGATTCCATCAAACTCCCAGGGAGTGTGTTCCATTGTTGAACAGCTCTCACTGTCAGGAAGTACCTCCTAATGTTGAAGTGGAATCTCTTTTCCTGTAGCTTGCATCCATTGCTCTGGGTTCGTTCTCTGGAGCAGCAGAAAACAAGCTAGCTCCCTCCTCAATATGACATCTCTTCAAATGTTTAAGCAGGGCTATATATTTGTTATTACAATCGACTGATCAGACATCAAATAAACAACAATCAACTGACATCATAGTAAAACACAAATAAACATCATAGTAAATCATCAGATTATAAAAGTAAGAGATTAACTGGAAATTCAATTACAAAATTATATTAAAATAAAAGGTAAAATTTAACAATATAAATTCATTATAAGAGTATAAATTGTATTTTAAAATTTTTAAACTAGAAGATGTAATAAAAATTTAAGATACCATCTTACAGCGACAGACCATTGCCGCTGCACAAAAATTGGCTACCCTTGTTGTCATTGATGGGCAGTAGTCCACTAGCAAGTAAGAAACATAGAACTCATCTGTTCTTCCAGGAGAATGATTAAAAATTGGATAAATAAAAATGTGACGATAACCATAGTAAAAAGGACAGTATAGCAAACAACACAAGACCTATAGTCTCCCCTGTGCCAGTTCCACAAGGGCAGGTGCGTGCAGCTATTGTATCTCCCTTCCAATAGGGCTGAGGTTAGAACATTTGCTAATGTGGATGCTATCCTGTGTTTTGGAAGGGTTAGAAGACTCAAATGGTTAGCTAACATAAAGGCATTTCCATTATCTCTAAAATCAGAGTATACAGAGGCTGCTTTTAGATGTTGTTGCAGCTCATTATCTATAATTCGTTGATGTATTTCCTATTTTGCTTTCTCATGACCCATTGCCAAAATGATGGTTCGTGAAAAGCCCCATTTAATTAGCTTCTCATTTAGAATCTTGTTCCATCTAGAAGGAAACCCATCAGACAATATCAAAGGAGTTAACCCTACTGGGGTGAACAGCATTCTGAGCCAAAAATTAAACTTAAGTACCCACGCCTGCAATTCAACTGTCATTTGACCTGTCTCCAAATATAAAATTGCATTAGGCACAGACCTTGGAAGAGCAAGAATGGATCTCAGAAATTTTGTCTGCGTAGATTCCATAGAATCAAAAGGCCTAAGCAGACTGACAGAAATAGTGCACATTAAATTGAGGCACTGCCCTGGCTCAATGCTAGGAGTCATGGGAATTGTATTATTTTCTGGGACATTGAGCCTTCTCTGTCAGAGAGCTCTGGTGCCGCAATAAATTACAGTTCCCATGATTCCTTAGCACTGAGCCAGGGCAGTGCCTCAATATAATGTGCACTATTTCTGGCAGTTTGCTTAGGCCCAAAGTTAGTGTAAGCACACCTCTGCGCCCCATATAGCATCTGTACCAGTGCCTTCATGTTAAAAACCTGGATGGCTGAAGGGATGTGCTGGCCTCCTTTGGTGGGGGAAAAAAGAAGAAGATAAAACTGACTTAATACTTCTCTGAGCATTTGCTATGGCATTTGTAGACTGGGCCTTCCAAGAGCCTGAAGACTGGAAAATCACTCCTAAGTACTTATAGGATTTTACTTGCTCAATTGGTTGGTTATTTATTTGCCATTTATGGATGCTCCATTTTCTGGTAAATACTAAAACTTTTGTTCAGTACTTTGAAGAGTTTCTGAACCTGCATCCTTCTATAATTACCATAGTTAGTTTCAGATTTTTAATGTTCTTACTGTTTTTACTCTTCTTCTTGGATGCAGTATTCCTTTTAGAGATTTTCCCCCACTTGCCTTATTGCAGATCTTGGTAGTTATAGTAGTTCTGTTTGTACATAATGTACTACCAGTTCTCTCTTCCTCTTGATTCAACTAATGCTTTTTGCAAGTATCTGCAAGAATTGGTAGAAGTTAATTTGAATCAGTCAGAAAAGCTCTTATCTGCTGGATATCCTGAGTTAAGTAGGGGAGCCAGCTACGTATGGACAAATAATCATTTCCTGGTATCAAAATCTGGTTTTCTACTTCCGCCTTGATTGCACCATCGTCGCTCTCAGGTGACTACTTTGGTAATTCCATCTCAAGCTGCCCATGGCGATTATTTTCATTGGGGAGTTGCACTAAAAGTGTTGGGTGTCAAAATCTCAGGACAAGACAGTTCAGTGGCCAAATTGGTAATTCCAGGCTCCTCCTTGAATTTATTAAAGTTGTCCTTAAGGTCCAGGGGCCAATTTAAACTAGTTGTAATAGGGCATTGTTCCTTATTTCCCACTTCTGGTTCATTAATCTTTCCTGGAAAAAACAGTAATTTTCATTTGTACTCTCTTCTGCCTTGAAGGGGGGTTTAGAGTCAGTGGTAAAAGTCCTAAAGTTTTATATCCCCTTCTAGTCAATACTACCATCTTGCCACCCACAACAAGTGCCTCTCACTACCTGGGCTCTGCTGATGTCCTGGATACTGCTGTTGTCCTTCTATATCAGAAAGCTAAAGGGCTGGAAGGTTCCTACTGCAACTCTTTTTCATTCTCCTTAGGGGCCACTCAATTGTTGTTGCTTCTTGCTCCTTGCCGTAGTTGCTCCAGCGCTGAGTGTAGTAGTCACCTGCTGGGCCTTATTATAGTAGTAAGGGTCCAAGCAAGGATAATAATAATAATTATTATTATTATTATTATTATTATTATTATTATTTGTATACCGCCCTGTGGCGAACCAATCCGGGCGGTTGACAACAGTAAAATATAACAAGAGTAAAATATAACATTAAAACATTATAATACCTCCCCCGCCTTAAGAAAGTATTAAACAATATGACAAATTGAAGATCACCCACAACTCCTTTTCCCCCCTTTGGTTGCTGTCAAGACAGAGGCGCAGGACTCAATACTGTCATTAAATGTCAATGGTTTGGGTTCCCAGACTCTCCAAAGCTCCTTCTTTTTGTTTTCCCTTTTTCCTTTCTTTCATATGCAATACCAAGGCTTGCAATGCTTCTGATAGTATTCAATGGTAACCAAGCAGTCAGCAAAAGGGCAGATAGTGTCTGGCGTCCAAGGCAAACAACCAAAACACATACAGAGGAGGTAGACAACTGGAGGAATGTCACACACAGAAGTAGGGAGACCAGGGGTCGTTCTGGGAACTTACAGCTACAGAATCGATTTGAAGCTATTTCCCAAGCTTACTGACCAATACCCCTTCCTTTTGGTCCAGGTGGGAACGAATGACATGGCAAGACACAGTCTTCAGAACATCACAAGGGATTACGAGGCTCTAGATAAGAAACTGAAAGAAATGGATGCACAGATTGTCATCTCATCTTTTCTGCCAGTTGAAGGGCATGGTTCAGGACGAGAGAGGAAAATAGCAGTCAACAATTGGCTCCACAGATGGTGTCGCCGAGAAAGATTTGGATTCTTAGATCATGGGCTGCGGTTTCTTGAAGGTGGACTTCTGGCAAGGGATGGTATTTGCTGGAATTTAAACTCCGCAAAATCCTCAAGGTCTAGCAAATTCCTCACTTGCCTTGAAGACAATTTCATTGTCGAAAAGGTGAAAGAGGCAACAAGGGAGTCAGCTATTTTGGATCTGATCCTAACTAACAGGGAAGACTTAGTTAATGGGGTGCAAGTGGTTGGATCCTTAGGTGGGAGTGATCATGTTCTCCTGGAGTTTATTATACAGTGGAAAGGAGAAGCCAGGCATAGTGAGACATGCATTCTAGACTTTAGGAAAGCTGATTTTAGTAAATATAGAGAAATACTGGGGGTGATCCTGTGGTCAGGAATACTAAAAGAGAAGGAATTCAAGATGGATGGGAGTTTCTCAAAAGGGAGATTCTGGAGGCACAATTTCAAACAATTCCAATGAGGAAGAAAAATGGGAAGTGCTGTCATGGTCAGCCCTGAGGAGGACGAGGAGGAGGCCTTGGCTCCTCAGGTGCAGGGAGATCTTGAGGCTGGGACAGAGCCTCATTCTGCCCTCTCAGGTCCCAGCTCTTCCCTCTCCCAACTCCTGCAGAGATGGCTCAGTCTGCTAACAGCAATGGGGAGGCTCCTCCAGGGGACTGTGAAGCCCAGCAGCCTAGCCTTGTGTCAGCAGAGGGCTCAGCACTGGGAGACTTAGATCAGCAGGCCATCCCTACCTTCAGCCAGAGGAGAGCTGAAAGGGAGTGTCTGCGATGTTCAATGAGGCTTGCTGAGAAACGCTCAGCTAACACTTAACAGCTGCAAGCTGTCGTGTTATGATATAAGGCACCTGAGGAACGCTGACTCTTTTGTCAGAAGCTATTGAGTTCCCTTTGAGCGAATGCTACTGGCTCTGACTTGCTCATGCTTAGACTATTTTGGAAACCAACTCTGGACTGGACTGTTAACTTACCCTGTGAAACCTTGACCTTGGACCGAACTGATATTTGTGCATTCCTGTAATCCCTGAACTCGGACTGGCTACTCACTATTCTCTTTGGACAAAGCGGAGGTCTGTAACTTCAGTTTGCTGGTTGTCTGCTCAGCTTGAGCTTGCCTCTGTTATCATAGAATCATAGAATCATAGAATCATAGAATCATAGCGTTGGAAGAGACCACAAGTGCCATCCAGTCCAACCCCCTGCCATGCAGGAACTCCCAATCAAAGCATCCCTGACAGATGGCCATCCAGCCTCTGCTTAAAGACCTCCGAGGAATGAGACTCCACTACTCTCCGAGGGAGTGTGTTCCACTCTCGAACCGCCCTTACTGTCAGGAAGTTCCTCCTAATGTTGAGGTGGAATCTCTTTTCTTGCAGCTTGCATCCATTGTTTCGGGTCCTAGTCTTTAGAGCAGCAGAAAACAAGCTTGTTCCCTCCTCGATATGACATCCCTTCAAATATTTAAACACGGCTATCATATCACCTCTCAGCCATTTCTTCTCCAGGCTGAACATCCCCAGCTCCCTAAGTCGTTCCTCATAGGGCTTGGTTTCCAGACCCTTCACCATTTTAGTTGCCCTCCTTTGGATACGCTCCAGTTTCTCCACATCCTTTTTGAATTGTGGTGCCCAGAACTGGACACAGTATTCCAGGTGAGCCATTTGGTGTGCGTGTTCTGGCAGCTTTCCAGGACAGGTGCCTCAAGAAACAAAGATGGATGCCTAAGGAACTTTCAACTGAACTAAGTTTTAAACGGAACATGTATAAGAAATGGAAAAATGGGGAAATCACCGAAGAGGAATTCAAACAAATAGCTAGCACGTGTAGGGGTAAAGTCAGAAAAGCTAAAGCGCAGAATGTACTCAGGCTTGCTATGGAGGTTAAAAACATTAAAAAGGGATTTTTTGGGTATGTCCCCAGCAAAAGGAAAAAGAAGGAAACGGTAAGGCCACTGTGTGGGGAAGATGGCAAAAAGTTAACAGGGGACAGAGTAAAGGCAGAATTTTGCTTCAGTCTTCTCAGAAAAGGCAAAGGGTGGTTAACCTGAGGATAAGGGAGCAGAGGACAGAATAGGAGAATTTCAGCACAGAATATGTAAAGAGATACTACAGGAATATCTGGTTAATCTAAATGAATATCAGTCTCCAGGACCAGACGAATTACACCCAAGGGTACTACATTTGCCAAGAACTGTCAAATGTAATATCAGAACCATTGGCAATAATCTTTGAGAACGCCTGGAGAACAGAAGTCCCAGCAGACTGGAGGGCAAACGTCCCCATCTTCAAAAAGGGAAAAAAAGAGGATCTCAACAATTGTCGTCCAGTTAGTCTGACATCAATACCAGGGGAGATTCTAGAGCAGATCATTAAACAGGGAGTCTGTGAACATTTAGAAAGGAATAATGGAGCAGAGGACAGAATAGGAGGATTTCAGCACAGAATAAGTAAACAGATAGTACAGAAACATCTGGTTAATCTAAATGAATATAAGTCTCCAGGACCAGATGAATTACGTCCAAGGGTATTAAAAGAACTGGCAAATGTAATATCGGAACCATATGTCCGACAGCGGAACACACTCCCTCAGAGTGTGGTGGAGTCTCCTTCCCTGGATCGCCATCTGTCAGGGATGCTTTGATTGGGAGTTCCTGCATGGCAGAGGTTGGACTGGATAGCCCTTGTGGTCTCTGCTAATTCTATAATTCTATGATTCTAGGACTTCATAAATTGTTGAGTAGTTCTGCCTTTTTTATTTCCCCTCTTAGAATTTCTCCATCTTCCCTGCGCAGTGGCCCTACCATTTCCTTCTTCTTTCTTTTGCTACAAACATACCCAAAAAAAGCCCTTTTTGTTGTTCTTAACCCCTCTAGTAAGCCTGAGCTCATTCTGCACTTCAGCTTTCCTGACTTTACCCCTACATGTGCTAGCTATTTGTTTGAATTCCTTTTTAGTGATTTTGCCCCTTGTCCATTTTTTATACATCTCTCATTTAAAACTTAGTTCAGTTGAAAGTTCTTTTTCTCATCCAACCTGGTTTCTTGAGACACCTCCCATTTTTCCTTCTCATTCAAACAGTTTGAGATTGTGCCTCCAGTATCTCCCTTTTGAGAAACTCCCATCCATCCTGAACTCCCTTCTTCTTTAATATTCCAAACCATGGGATCACTCCCAGTGTTCCTCTAAGTTTATTGATACCAGTCCTCCTAAGTCTAGAATGAATGTCTGACTATGCCTAGCTTCTCTTTTCTACTGTATAAGAAACTCCAGGAGAACATGATCATTCATGCCTAAGGATCCCAACACTTGCACCCCATTGACTAGGTCATCCCTGTTGGTTAGGTGGACAATGAAACTGTCTTTGAGGCAAGTGAGGAATTTGCTAGACCTTGAAGTTTTGGCGGAATTTGACTTCCAGCATGTATCAAGTTAGTTGAAGTCACTCATCACTACTGTATTTCTCCTTTCTGAGGGTGTGGTCATCTATTCTAGAAAAGCATCATCCAATTCCTCAGTCTGACTTGGGGGTCTGTAGTAGACTCCCACAATAACATCCCTGTTATTTCCTTCCCCTTTAATTTTTATCCAGATGATCTCCACCTGATTTCCAGGATTTAAGTCCTGGATCTCGTCACAGGTGTAAACATCCCTGACATATAATGCGATTCCTCCTCCTTTCCTCTTTCTCTTTAAAAAGTTTATACCCCTCTATTCCTACATTCCAATTATGAGACTCATCCCACCAAGTTTCAATCATGCCTATGATATCATATTTGCTTTGTTGTGCTACGAGTTCAAGCTCATCTTGTTTATTTCCCATGCTCTGATATGAAGCTCTGATACATCCCATAGCGTGATATGAAGCGGTATATAAATAAGCTGCTTTTGCTTTGCTTTGCATTAGTGTAGAGACAACTAAGACCATGGGTCATCCCCAATTGCTGACTGTGTGAGGTTTTTTTGGCTCCCACTGTTGGCCCTTGCATCATTTGCCTTGTTCCCTCTATAACACTTTAACTAACATCTCCAACCCATGATATACTCCTGCCTTCCAAGATACCTTCCAAGATACTGTATCCCTCTTCCACATAACTCATTTTAAAGTCCTCCTGATCAAATGTTTGAGACTATTGGCAGAAATATTTCTGCCAACTGGTGTGATATGCCACCCATCTCTTGCCAGAAGTCTGCTCTCATGGAACCTCAGCCCATGATCCAAGAATCCAAATCGTTCTTGGTGGCAACAGCTATGGAGACTGTTATTCACATCTTCTATTTTCCTCTCCGTTCCTGGACCATTCCCTTCAACTCGAAGAAGAGACGAGATAACACCTGTGCATCCAGCTCTTTCAGCTTCCTACCCAAAGCCTCGTAATCCCTCCTGATATTCTGAAGGCTATGCCTTGCAATGTAATTGGTTCCCACAAGGACTAAGAGGAAGAGGTAGTGTTCAGAAGGCTTGACAATTCTTGTCATCCTGACTGTCACATCACGGATTTTTGCCCCAGGGAGACAACATACCTCCCAGGACATCTTGTCAGGCCTACAAACCACTGCTTCTGTACCCCTCAACAAGGAGTCCTCTACCACCACCACACTCCTCCTCTGAGGCTTAGTAGTGGCTTTTTCCTGTGGTGGTACTCTTCGGGTCTCCTGCCCTGTCCCTGCTACACTTCCTCTTCATCCTTGATAAGGGAAAGAGCTTCACATCGATTCTGTAGCTGTAAGCTCCCAGAATGATCTCAGGTTTCCCTACTTCTGTGTGTGACGTTCCTCTAGTCGTCTACCTCCTCTGTGTGTGTGAAGTGACCTCCTCCCCAATGACTTCCTCTGTGTGGTTCATCTGCAATACCAATAGAGACTCTCCATAAGGTTCCCATGTAGGGGGACACAGAGAGACCCACACGGGGGCAGTGATGTTCTTTTAATCTTTTAATCTGCCTTGTTTTAAGGGGAGGGAGGGAATAGAGTTTGGATATATTGTATTTTAACATTGTGAGCCTCCTCGATTGGTCTCAGAGGGGTGGGATATAAATAAATTGTATTATTATTATTGTTTTTATTATCATAAGCTCCTATGGGACCCATTTTGGGAGAAAGTTGGGCTGTACATGAAATAATATAACATCAAAACACCTGCTCAACCTGTTTCTGAAGTATTTCTATAGACTCCTGGTGTGGTCGTAGGTGTCTTGATGTGATTGTGGTGGTGGCTGGAGAATTAAGTCTCTCAGACACTGGGAAGTTGTGGACAACCATCTACAGATTGGCTTCTTACATTATTGGATTTAGCCAAGACAGACAAACTGACTTTTCTATTAAGGCAAAGTACACCAACTAGCTTCACTAAAGACTAGGAATCATTAATTGCGAATATAAATCAAAGATGGGGCAATATATATACTCCTGGGTTCAATGATTTAATAACTATTTCATGCATTCCGCTTTATTCGTTTTTGGATGTGAACCTTGAATTTACGAGATATTATATGGATCAAGTAATGTAGTGAAATGTAAAGCTGATTTTCTCTAAATAGCCAACTTACAGAAACTTTTTGATACTTCTGTTATCAATTGAATAATTATTGTTGTAGAGGCATAGGTTGACAGATAGGAAATTGAACAAAATATAGAGAGGTTTGAAAAAAGGTTATTGACGTGAAAGCTGATCAAATTACTTAGCACCTGCTGTCTAGAGTAAGTAGGAAATACGGTAAATTTGGTTAATTTCATATATGGTATGTAATTATTTAGCTCTGAAACCATACACACACACACACACATATCTGAGAAAGTTATGAATGGACTCCTCTCTGTGCCAGTGTCATTTGAGAGTCAACCTCCTCTTGGAAAGATGTCTGGTATGTCTGTACAGATACTGATCCCTAAATTCATCCCCACTCTTATTAATAAACCTTATCCAATATCTATATCGCACCAGAAGTATTTTGATGCATCTTCTGCCCTCACCACTGGGGGGCTCCCCAGTTCTGACTCCAGGAGTCTTTTCCCCTATGGCCAAACACCAGGAGAGTCAACTGGCCTGATGGTGATGGAGATGATGGTCCCTGCAGATAACGGTGGCTGCCTCAGAAGAAATCATCTAGTCCTGAAGGGGGTTGGGCTGTTCTGGGTGGGACTGATCCAGAACTCAGCCAGAAAGCAATCACAGAAGGAATGGAATGGGAGGGGAAAGGGAAGACAGAGGCAGGGAAAGGGGGGGCATGGGCCACCTCCATGGCACTCATCCTTTTTTCATCCCGAGAGAAAGCCCCCCCCAACTGGAAAGGGGTCTGAGGAGGCCATGGGGATGATGGGTCTCCCTCAGTTGGTCACAGAGAGGGACTGGGAGGGAGGTTGCCTTGGCTTGGTCTGATCCAAACTGGGGGGGGGGGAGCCCAGGCCCTTCTCTGGAAGAGACCTCCATCCATCCTCTCACCCCGCATCCACCTGGAAAGGCACAGAGACCCACAAACCTCCTCCACCTTCCATGAAATCTGCCCCCCCTTTGAAGGTCCCTTTCACACACTCACACACACACACACACACCTATTCCTCCCATTGCAACTGAAACTGACAACCTAATGGAGGGGTTTTCCAGAGGGGGAGGGTTTCAATGCCTCCCCCTCCACAAAGCCAGGAATTGGGGAACTGCAGGGGAGGGGCATTCATGGGGGGGCAGGTTTCTGCCTGGGGGAGCCCTGGCGTCACAATGGTACAATGCCTGTCCTGCAGCCACTCACTCATAAACCACAGTTGTGAGCTCAGTACCAGCCAGGGGCTCAGGCTAGACTCAGCCTTACATCCTTCTGAGGTTGCTAAAATGAGGACCCAGCTTGATGGGGGCAATTGGCTTACACTTTGTAAACCACTTAGGAAGTGCTTCAGTGCACTGATAAGCGGTATAGAAATGTACTTGCTATTGTGCCCGCGACCCCCTCCCTGGCCTTTGTGCTCCGTGATCCCCCGCAGGAAAGGGGACTGCAGAGCAGTCTGAGATCTTTGGGCCTAGGAAAGAGAAGCCACCTCCCTTTCTCTCCCCCCCTCCAGTCCCTGTCCCTCCCTCTCCCTCTCCCCTTTTCTAGTTTATTTATTTATTCATTTATTTGCCACCTTTCTCCCTGAAGGGACCCAAGGTGGCTCACAGATTTAAAAAAACATTACAGTCAAATTTAAAAGTTAAAATATCTTAAAATACTATAAAATTACATTAAAAATATAACAGAAATGAAAAGACAATACACAGGCTTGATATAAAACCCACTGTGACATAACTTACCTTTTAAAGGCTCGCTTAAATCAAAACATCTGCCATGAAAGCACAGGAACTGCAGTCGAAACCCAGACAGGGAGGACTGCTGTTCTGACTGGTGGCACTTCTGGCTGGGGCTGATGGGAATTGCAGTACAAACACAGCAAAGGTGGGTTGGGCATCTCATGGGGCTCCCACTCTGACTGTTTTCATTCCTGGCTGGGGCTGATGGGAACTGTGTTGAAAAATTTAATGATGATGGATGTACAGGAAACAGTCCATATGGCATGGCAGTCCAACGCTGCAAGATCACCAATACGCAGGCAGTTTTTAGCAAGCTTTTTCTTTTATTGTAAAAATAGCATTAGCAAAAGTAAAACTACAAAGTCCAATTGTATATCACTGTAGCCAGGATGGCTAACAGGAACAAAACTATAACTGTTACATTGTGAAAGATTAGTCAAGCAACAGCATCAGCAAAAATAGTTTTCTAGCTATTTCATTCAGTTGAAAGTTGGAAACAAGACTGACTTTTCCCCCCAAAGACACAATCCCAGCCCACATTTTCCCACCTCTTTGGGTGTAGCCTTTCAGGCTAATTGGATGATTTTTCATTATGTGTGTTAACCAAACCCCTTGCTGTTCATATCCCATCATGTGACTGATACTCTCAAAACAATCTTTGTTATTGAAAAACCGTTCTGTAAACAAAACTCTTTCTCACAGTATTATAGCTCATTAACCAGCCTTTGTTTTGACTCTCAAACACTTGGACTGGTTGTTGTGAATTTTAGCTCAAGAAGCAGTTTTCTCATCAAGGAAAAATACAGATACATATCTTTACATTTCAACATTTTAACATTGACTATATATCCCATCAAAACCTGACAAACTGGAGTGTAAAACCAGTCTCGAAAGAGGGCCAGGAACATGTGGAAAGCTGGCTGAGTTGCCACTCTGGCCCTTGGGACTGGGTAAGACTAATGGAAACGAGTCCAAAACCAGTAAAGAAAGGAGTCCCAGGAGGGACTGTTCCATCCCAGTGATGCTACTGCCTCTTTCACAGCAGGACCCCCTTTGCTGCTCAGTCATGCCCCCACCCCACAGTCACTGCCTCACCTCAAACCCCTCCTTCGGGAGTGTATATCCCATTTTCCCCAGTATGGCAAAAAGAAAGGTCTAGGTAAAAGTAATGAAAAAGTAATACAGTAGTTTTTTGGCATCCAGGTAAACAGTGTGTGGTCTAGGTAATACACTGGGTTGGAAAGTAAAAATGACAAGTAATGTATATGCTTCTGATATATATGCAAATAAAAAGTAAATGTGCTGCCAATATACATAGGAGATTAGAAATATACAAATGTCAAATGACACATAGTACAGAAATATCCAACATTCAAAGTGCATAAAGGAGCAAAAAAGTATATGGACTTCCAAAGGACATATACTCCTGGATTCATCTTTACAGTAGTCATCTCAAGTGGACCCGATGGCAAGGAATGCTTGCTATCAACTTCGGTTGATCTGCCAACTGCATCCCTACCTGGACCAAAAGGACCTTGAAGCAGTAGTACTTGCCCTGGTAATCTCTCATTTGGATTTCTGTAATGCGCTCTACATGGAGCTATCTCTATACCACATTCGGAAGCTCCAATTGGTTTAAAATGCAGCAGCCAGATTGCCGGAACATCTAGGTCGGACCATATAATACCTGTATTAAAATCTCTTCATTGGCTGCCGATTAGCTTCTGGGCACAGTACAAAGTGTTGGTTATTACCTTTAAAGACCTTCATGGCTTGGACCCGAGTTACTTGAAGGAACACCTTTCCCCACATAATCTGCCCTGCACTCTCAGAATCTCTGGGAAGTAGTTATTAGAATACCTTAAACTAGACTTACCATGACTTCCCAAAAATTGTTTACAGTCACAGCTCCGAAGTTGTGGAACAGCCTGCTGGAGAAGATCCATCTTATTACTATTCTAGAAGCCTTCAAGAAAGAACTTAAGATGGAGCTCTTCCAGCAGGCCTATCCATCTGAGCTTCCAGATTTTTAGACTCTGACAATGATTGACTATTTTATTTTATTTTATCCTATTTTATTTTATTTTCATTTATTTTATTTTATTTTATTTTATTCTCTTTATTATTGTTCTGTTTTTTATTATTTTATTGTTTATATTTTGTACATTGTATTCATTTTATTGTGTAATCCCACCTCGATCCGTAGGGAGAGGCGGGAAAGATAAATAAAACTTCTTCTTATATATTATTACCTCCTGTATGGACTCTCTGATGTTTCACAAAGATCATCTTCTTAGCAAAACATTTCCCACACTCCTGATATTTGTGTGGTTTCTCTCCTGTGTGGACTCTTTGATGGTTCACAAGGGTTGACCTCAAAGAAAAACATTTCTCACATTGCTGGCATCTGTATGGTTTCTCTCCTGTGTGAACTCACTGATATTCCACAAAGTTCGTCTTCTGAGCAAACCATTTCCCACACTCCTGACATTTGTGTAGTTTCTCTCCTGTGTGGATTCTCTGATGAATCACAAGGGTTGTCTTCTGAGCAAAACATTTCCCACACTCCTAATATTTGTGTAGTTTCTCTCCTGCGTGGACTCTCTGATGCATCACAAGGGTTGTCTTCTGAGCAAAACATTTCCCACACTCCTGACATTTGTGTAGTTTCTCTCCTGTGTGAACTCTCTGATGTGTCACAAGGTTCGTCTTCTGAGCAAAACATTTCCCACACTCCTGACATTTATGTGGTTTCTCTCCTGTGTGGACTCTCTGATGGGCCACAAGGTTCATCTTCTGTGCAAAACATTTCCCACACTCCTGACATTTATGTGGTTTCTCTCCTGTGTGGACTCTCTGATGGGCCACAAGGGTTGACCTCAGAGGAAAACATTTCTCACATTGCTGGCATCTGTATGGTTTCTCTCCTGTGTGGACACTCTGATGATGCGTCACAAGGTGTGACGTCTGAGGAAAACATTTCCCATATTGCTGGCATTTGTATAATTTCTCATCTGTGTGGAATCTCCGATGTCTCAACAATTGTGACGTATCAGCAAAGCATTTTCCACACTGCAAGCATTTGTATGGCTTCTCTCCTGTGTGGACAATCTGATGACGCACAAGGTTATACTCCCGAGCAAAGCATTTTCCACACTGCAAGCATTTGTATGGCTTCTCTCCTGTGTGGACTCTCTGATGCTTCACAAGGTTTGTCTTCTGAGTAAAGTCTTTTCCACACTGCAAGCATTTGTACGGCTTCTCTCCTGTGTGGACTCTCTGATGCTTCACAAGGTACGTCTTCTGAGCAAAACATTTCCCACACTCCTGACATTTGTGTTGTTTCTCTCCTGTGTGAATTCTCTGATGCCTCACAAGGTACATCTTCTGAGCAAAACATTTCCCACACTCCTGACATTTGTGTCGTTTCTCTCCTGTGTGGCCTCTCTGATGGACCACAAAATTTGACCTTAGAGCAAAACATTTCCCACATTGCTGGCATTGGTATGGTTTCTCTCCTGTGTGGACTCTCTGATGTTCCACAAAGTTTGTCTTGTGAGCAAAACATTTCCCACACTCCTGACATTTGTGTAGTTTCTCTCCTGTGTGGACTCTCTGATGCTTCACAAGGGTTGTTTTCTGAGAAAAACATTTCCCACACTCCTGACATTTGTGTGGTTTGTCTCCTGTGTGGACTCTCTGATGCTTCACAAGGTTCGTCTTCTGAGCAAAACATTTCCCACACTCCTGACATTTATGTGGTTTCTCTCCTGTGTGGACTCTCTGATGCATCTCAAGGTTCATCTTCTGAGGAAAACATTTCCCACACTCCTGACATTTGTGTGGTTTCTCTCCTGTGTGGACTCTCTGATGCCTCACAAGGTGCATCTTCTGAGCAAAACATTTCCCACACTCCTGACATTTGTGTCGTTTCTCTCCTGTGTGGACTCTCTGATGGGCCACAAGGGTTGACCTCAGAGTAAAACATTTTTCACATTCCTGGCATCTGTATGGTTTCTCTCCTATGTGGACAATCCGATGATGCGTCACAAGGTATGACTTCTGACGAAAACATTTCCCACACTGTTGGCATTTGTATGGTTTCTCACTTGTGTGGAATCTCCAATGTTCCAACAATTGTGACCTACCAGCAAAGCATTTTCCACACTGCAAGCATTTGTATGGCTTCTCTCCTGTGTGAACTCTCTGATGATTCACAAGGTTATACTTCTCCACAAAACATTTCCCACACTGCAAGCATTTGTATGGCTTCTCTCCTGTGTGGACACTCTGATGACGCACAAGGTTATACTCCCTAGCAAAACATTTCCCACACTGTAAGCATTTGTATGGCTTCTTTCCTGTGTGGACTTTCTGATGGTTTATGAGGCCTGACGTCTGAGCAAAACATTTCACACACTGTTGGCATTTATATGGTTTTTCTCCTGTGTTGATTCTCTGATGAGCCACAATGACTCCTATAAAGAAGGACAAAGGCATACAAAATGGAATTTCAGCATTAGAAGAAACAATGGAGCTAAACAGGGCATGAAGGAAAAGACCCATCAGAGAAAGAGGCGCCTCTGTGTCCCCTTTTCTGTCATAGATATTACCCATAATTGCTAAATGGAATCCGTTGATACGTATGAAGACAACACCTAAACTGGTTTGTACCAAACACCCAAACAAGATGTTAAAATTTATTGGCTTCACAGATGCTTCTCAACATGCGGGGCACTCTTTGCACTTAATTTCCCACCCTATCTCCCAAATTAGTCATTAAAATTTGTCAGAGCTGTTTTTTCATATGCAAACATGAACTAGGAAAACTGACAATGATAAGAAAGGCCCAGAATTTTAGAAAGTTGGGAAAGGGCAAATTCAACAAGTTTACAGCTTCACAAAATTTGAAGAATTATTTTAAAAGTATGAATAGATGGTATCTTACACCATGGACACTAAATAAGACCTATAAATTGGGGAACAAGTGTTGCAGTATTTAACAACAGCTAGATTAACTGTGGCACCAAAAATGTGGTATCTTCATATCGAGAGAACATTTCCAGGAGTAGCTGTACTGGCTTTATAGCAAAGTACAGTATAATCCAAAATCCACAAAATAGTGATACTTTTGTTGGCTCAGCCAATAGAGCTTTGCAATATGTATAATGTGCATTTTGGTTGGCCCAATAAAGTTATCACTGTGTTTTGTGGATTTTGGATGATACTGTACTTTGCTATATGGTCAACCTACCAACCCCTGGATATGTATTCTGTCGCTTTAAGTTCACTGTTCAATAAAGTACAAGACACCTCCTTACGTAGCACTGCCCACAGGTGTGTGACTGGGAAAAGATGTGGTGTGTGGGGTAGAGGACATCTGCAGAGACACCTCTTCTCCAGCCCTCCTTAAGGAGCCTCCTGTGACTGGCATTGGTAAGATTGTATTCCCACTCAAAAGCAATGTTTATGGTGTTATTTTTCTTTTGTTGTTCATTTTCTCCTCTGACATGAAGTTAGACCCTATGAATGAGAGACCTCCAAAAGCTCCAGCCATAAACTGTCCAGTGGAGAAGCACACAATCCCTCCACCACATTTTCAGAATGGAAATGACCATCAATAAGGGAACAAGAGAATTTTAGCAAGACAGCCTATAATCCCAGAGATCTCCTATGATCACTAAATCATAAAGTTGGAAGAGACCACAAGGCCACCCAGTCCAACCCCCTGCCATGCAGGAACCCAAAATCAAAGCATCCCCAACAGATGGCCATCCAGCCTCTGTTTAAAGACCTCCAAAGAAGGAGACTCCACCACACTCTGAGGGAGTGTGTTCCACTGTCGAACAAATCTCAGTGTCAGGAAGTGCCTCCTAATGTTCAAGTGGAATACACTTTTCCTGTAGTTTGCATCCATTGTTCTGAGTCCTATTCTTTGGAGCAACATCTACATATACAGGGCTCATCCCTGTATTACAATTACTGCTCACCTATTTGTTTGTTTGTTTTTGGATTTTTTTTATGGAGTGTTTGAACTACCTTGTTTTAATAGAAAAATTGTTTAATTCTTTTTTAAGGGGTGGGAGGGTTGTGGGATTTTGGAATGTATTTTAAAATTGTATGATATTTTAAACTGTTTAACCCCTCTGATTGCTTGACAGGAGGGGCAGGAAATAATAATAATAATAATAATAATAATAATAATAATAATAATACTCCTTTCCCATTTGGGCTGAATCAGGACCTGCTTCCAAGTATTGTAGTTGTTAATGCCATTATTATAAAATTTAATATTATATTATTAAAACAGAAGGCATAATCATCCAAGGAAAGAGAGATTCTTACCAAGAGAGTCCATGATCCCATAGGTCTCTGCCATGATCTGCCTATGCAGGGTTCTCTGGTCAGGATCCAGCAGAGCCCACTCCTCTGGGGAGAAAGACACGGCCACCTGCTCAAAAGTCACCAGGTCCTAAAAATTGAAGGAGAAGGTTCTTGCTCACTCTGGATATCAAGCCAGTTGCCGTCTGTGGCAATTAGTATAAAGTGGACTCACAGGCTGATACAGCTCCTAAGGCAACTGAAGTGAGACTGATTCTTCTACCAACACCAGCATGAGGATTGTAAACAAGATCTGTCAAACACAAGAGCCTCAGTCCATGACATACTCTACAGCTCCAGCAAAAGGAGACTGGCTTTAAAGAAACATTACACCACAACTGAGGAATAAAATGCCAAAGGTCTTACAGTTGAGGATTTGAACCAGGGGTAGGCAACTGCAGATGAGGTCGGCAGAACAAATGTGGGCATTTCTATTGGGGTATGCAGACAAGCAGGATCTAGCATACACACATACAGAGTTGATGCACGTAGATGGAAACGCCTAGAACAGGGGTAGGCAACCTTTCCCCTTTACGGGCCGAGGGACTTCAGCTCCCAGAATCCCAGGAGTTATTGGCCAACATGGGACTATTGGACAACATGGCTGAGGGTTCTGGGAGCTGAAGTCCCTCGGCCTTTAAAGGGGAAAGGTTGCCTACCCCTGGCCTAGAAGATGGTCTCTGTGAAGAGTCATTCTCCAGATGGCACAGGAAAAATCCTCTCACACGCAGGTGGCTGCTTTCAGCTGGAAGAAATGAATCGCTGGACTGAGCGACTTCACTCAAAAGAGGGCTTTAATCTTTGTTGTAAATATTTACAAATATACATAGAGTATCATAGATCTGTCTTCAACACTCACAGCTATGCACACCAACAAAGTGCTTCACCAACCACAACCAACCATCAATGGAGATTCTAACCTTCGCCCTTATATAGGTGGTCTTCTTGGGAACATGTAACAGCCATGCACAAATGAAACCTGGCTGGTTTCATCCCCAGTGCCTGTTGCATCAGGCCTCCCCCATGATGCATACCTGGCTTGTCTCATCCACTGTGCTTGTTCCATCAGACTTAGAATCATAGAATTGGAAGAGACCACAAGGGCCATCCTGTCCAACCCCTGCCATGCAGGAACTCCCAATCAAAGCATCCCCGAAAGATGGCCATCCAGCCTCTGCTTAAAGACCTCCAAGAAATGAGACTCCACCACACTTTGAGGGAGTGTGTTCCACTGTCGAACCGCCCTTACTGTCAGGAAGTTCCTCCTAATGTTGAGGTGGAATCTCTTTTCCTGCAGCTTGCATCCATTGTTTCGGGTCCTAGTCTCTGGAGCAGCAGAAAACAAGCTTGTTCCCTCCTCAATATGACATCCCTTCAAATATTTAAACACGGCTATAATATCACCTCTTAACCTTCTCTTCTCCAGGCTAAACATCCCCAGCTCCTCATAGCGCTTGGTTTCCAGACCCTTCACCATTATAGTTGCCCTCATTTGAACACGCTCCAGTTTCTCCACATCCTTTTTGAATTGTGGTGCCCAAAACTGGACACAGTATTCCAGGTGATGCCTGACCAAAGTAGAATTGAGTGGCACTATTACTTCTCTTGATCTAGACACTATACTTCTACTGATGCAGCCTAAAATTGCATTGGCCTCTGTACTATCTCTTTACTTATTCTGTGCTGAAATTCTCCTATTCTGTCCTCTGCTCCATTATCCTTAGGTTGAGCATCCTTTTCCTTTTCTAAGAAGACTGAAGCAAAGAAATTGTTGAGTAATTCTGCCTTTTCTCTGTCCCCTGTTAACTTTTTGCCATCTTCTCCACACAGTGGCCCTACCATTTCCTTCTTCTTCCTTTTGCTGCTGACATACCCAAAAAAGCCTTTTTATTGTTCTTAACCTCTATAGCAAGCCTGAGTTCATTCTGCGCTTTAGCTTTTCTGACTTTACCCCTACATGTGCTAGCTATTTGTTTGAATTCCTCTTTGGTGATTTCCCCATTCTTCCAATTCTAATAATAATAATAATAATAATAAAATTTATTTATATCCCACCCTTTGGGGATCCAGTCATGGATGTGGCCACTGATAGGCACTTATACATGTTCCGTTTAAAACATAGTTCAGTAGCAAGTTCCTGAGTCGTCCATCCTGGTTTTTTGAGACACCTCCCATTTTTCCTCTTCGTTGGCATGGTTTGAAATTGTGCCTTCAGTATCTCCCTTTTGAGAAACTCCCATCCGTCTTGAACTCCCTTCTCTTTTAGTATTCCTGTCCATGGGATCACCCCCAGTATTTCTCTAAGTTTAGTAAAATCAGCTTTCCTAAAATCTAGAATGCGTGTCTGACTATGCCTGGCTTCTCCTTTCCACTGTATAGTAAACTCCAGGAGGACATGATCACTCCCACCTAAGGATCCAACCACTTGCATCCCATTAACTAGGTCTTCCCTGTTAGTTAGGATCAGATTCCAAATAGCTGACTCCCTTGTTGCCTCTTCTACCTTTTGGACAATGAAATTGTCTTTGAGGCAAGTGAGGAATTTGCTAGACCATGAGGATTTTGCTGAGTTTGACTTCCAGCAAATATCAGGATAGTTGAAGTCACCCATCACTACTATATTTCTCCTTTCTGAGTGTGTGGTCATCTGTTCTAGAAAGGCATCATCCAATTCTTCTGCTTGAGGTGGGGGTCTGTAGTAGACTCCCACACTAACATCCTTGTTGTTTCCTTCCCCTTTAATTTTTATCCAGATGCTCTCCACCTGTGGTCTCTTCCAACTCTATGATTCTATGACCTAGGGCAAGTCATACTCTCTCAGTCTCAGAGGAAGGCAAAGGAAAACCTTCTCCAAAACAAGAAAACTCTGTGATAGGTTCATCTTAGAGTTGTCATAAATTGGAAACAACCTGAGGGCACACAACAACAACAACAGCAACTCAGCAAAGGGGAGAAGAGAGAAAGGGCCAGATCTTGCTTTTCTCTGTAGAGTCTGGTAAAAGTCAATGGCTGCACTCTCTCAATGTTTACTTCTCAGCGATAACCTTTGCCATCTTGACCACAGTCTGCTGTTGCATGGCCACACATGTGACAGTTTTCATCTGGAGAATATGTTGTAGGTACTAGAAAGGGAGCGGGGAGTAAACTCCTGAGGTTTTGGCTAGTTTCCCCAATTTTGAGCAAAATATTACCTGAAAACTGGCATTAAAAACAATTTCTCCACCCCTGCCTCAAACACTCCTGAGTGGCAGTGGCCGTCTTCCCTGTAGAGCCAATGTTACCCCGGTCCTGCTGGTTCCTTGGCAGCTCCAGAAGCTCCTGGAGCCTCCCTCTGAATGCCAGCTGCTCAACACAGAGGGAGAATGATTTGTTCTGGACCAGTGAATAAAGATGGGAATATCTATCAACTCCCCTTTTGGGGAAAAAAAAAAAGTTCAGAGAAAAAGGAGAACAACTCTAACTCAAGAATAAGACTAAAAACATAGGGATTGAAACCTAGAGAAGAAGTTTGAAAATCTTTACAATTTTTAAAAATCCAAAGTAAACTGAAATAAAATTCTCCACTAGCACTGAGAGGGATGTGATCTGGGAAGAGGAATCCAGATTGCTCCAGTCCTCTTGTTCCAGGATCCCTTCTTCTTACCTGATCTGGTTGTGGTCCACTGCAAAGAGGAAGAGGCAACTGAGTCCTTGTTGGTGGCATCATTCCAGCCTCTGTGGGAGAGACCAAGGTGGGGAGAAGCCAGTCACATCTGCTGCTGTTAGAGATTACAATCTTAAAGACTCAAATTCAAGGTTTCATTTCAAATGAAGGTAGTAAGAGGTAAGATGAGGAAGTCAACAATAATAATAAGATAAGAACAGAAAGACAGAGCCAAATAATGAAGAATGAAAGACAATGTGTGAAAGCAAAGGAGATATTGATAGGTTAGTACTTAGTTGCAGATGGATATGTTGTATGTATGTATGATTATATGAATGTTTTACTTTATATGTTTAAATGTATGTACGTTTATATATTTGTTTCTAAGTATGATTTTATGTTTATATGTTTGAATTTTTATTAAAAATTTTAAAAAATACAAAGTCATATTATACCTGCCTTGCCTCCATTTCCTCTTCGTCCTCTGTACAGCTGAAACTATTTTAGCAGCATATACAGTGGAAGGATGGTTTTTAGCATTTGGTTGTCTTGGGTGCAGTGGTTCAAGTGTTGGACTGGAGCTTGGGAAAATCCAGGTCTAGCCTCCCATTGGCACTGAAAGACACTGGACAACCTTGGGCCTCTGGCCTCTCTGAGCCTGACCTACCTCACAAGGTTGTTGTTGTACAGACAAAGGATAGGATGGAAAGGATGAAGGAAATGAGTCCCAGAGAGCCCAAGCCAGCTCTGAATAGAAACACACAGAAAACAAGATATGCTTGTAAGCCAGAGATGATAAAATCAATCTCCGCATATGGGTATGCACAGTGAGTAACTCAACCACTTTTTCTTTCTCCCTCTCTCTCTCTCACACACACACACACTCACACCCCTACCTCACAGGGTGGTTGCTAGGAGGAACATCATGCTATTAAATGTGCTGCTGGAAAAGAGTGCTGCGGATACTGTGGATGTTAAAAAAACAAACAAAGGCTTGAAATATCCCGTGAAGCCAAGATGATTAAACTGAGGCTGTCATACTTTGGTCAAATTAAAAGAAGACACGACTCATTGCAGAAAAAAATAATGCTAGGAAAGGCGGTGGGAAGATGGATGGACTTGGGTATGAATTTACAGGGACTCAGAGAGTAAAGGAGACCAGGGAGTCTTGGAGATTCTCATCCATGGGTCACCATGGGTCAATATTGACTTGAGGGCAGTTAACAACAACAAGAACAACAAAGTCCTCACATGTTGGGTTTTTTTGGTAAGATATGCTATTATAGTTGTTATATTGACTATTTTTTTATATTTATTTATTTATTTATTTTGCTGGATAGTCCAGTAACACAACTCAAAACATTGCATATCAGATGCATTCAGATGCACAAAGAGGCATGAAGGATTCTTACCTTGCAAGGAGGCTCCTCCATCACACTCCTGCTGGATCACTCTCCATTGGGGACTCTGCCTGGGGTCCAATGGAGCCTTCTCAGCCACAGGGAGTTCAGACTGAACTTCTACCGTGAGATTCATGACCTGAAACAGCAGTGAGGAGTCGAGACAATGGAATTTGGAGAGAAAAAAAATGGCAAAGATTTTTGGGGGAAGGAGTTTGAAGTTGTATGGTATGAGACATACAGCAACAGCCAAGTCAGTAAAAAGGAAGCAGCTTATAAACCATACTTGAAAAAAATGACATACAAAGTAAGTGGTCAAAAAGATGGAATTAAGTATGGCACATATGTTAATACTCTGCATACATTTATTGTATATGCTGGAATGCAAGCTATTTCACAGAGCCCACAACGAGAACTTCTGAAGTTCAGGAAAACCATAATTTGACTTATAAGGGCAGTTTTCTCATAGACCCATTTATTTTTATATCTCTATATCTCTGTCTATATTTCTCCACGTGTGTGTATGTGTAAGGAAGAATGGTAACACACATAAAGAGAAACAAAAATGAAAACCTACTGCTACATTATAGATACAGTGAGTCCTTAGAATCTGCTGGAGTTTGGTTCCCAGTGGATACCAAAATCCATGGATGCTCAAGTCCTCTTCTTTGGAGGTTTTTAATAGAGGCTGGATGGCTATCGGTTGGGGGTGCTTTGATTGTAGGTTTCTGCATGGCAGGGGGTTGGAATGGATGGCCCCCGTGGTCCCTTCCAACTCTATGGTTTTATGATTCTATGAAATGCAATGGATAGGAAAATGGTGTCCCTTAAATAAACTGACAAAATCAAGGTTTGCTTTTTGGAATTTATATTAAAACCATGGATGCTTGAATCCATCGATAAAGAGTATGTCAAGATGGAGGGATGACGGCATACCTACTGTAAAGTCAATATGGCCACAACACTGTTGTTAGTAACTTATTATGTTGGCTTTGGAATAAAAATAACATGAAAAGAAAAAAGTCAAAAATGGTAAAAGCGATTTGCCCCTTAGACTGAGAGCAGGCTATTTGTTGAAGTGAATGGAAGCCTCCAGAATACATCAGTGCCAGATTCTGCCATGGAAGTCACCACAGGGAAAAGTCCGCTTCTGTGGCAGTGCCAGCAGGGAAACCTGGCACTTCCTTTGAAAACTTGGCACATAGGGAGCACACACCTGGTTTGGATGCAGAAACACCCTTCTCAGAGGCTTTAGGGACTGTAACTGCACCATCACAAGGTGGTGAACCCACACTCCTCCTTATGAAAGCCATATCTGGGGGTGTCAGGTTTTGATGGGATATATAGTCAATGTTAAAATGTTGAAATGTAAAGATGTGTGTCTGTATTTTTCCATGATGAGAAAACTGCTTCTAGGGCCTAAAACACAACATCCCAGTCCAGGTGTTTGAGAGTCAAAACAAAGGAGGCTAACAAGCTAGAATACTGTGAGAAAGAGTCTTGTTTATAGAAGGGATATAATAACAAAGTTTGTTTTGAGAAAATCAGTCACATGGTAGAAGATGAACAACAAGGGGTTTGGTTAACACACATCATGTGAAATACAACCAATGAGGCTGCAAGGTAATGCCCAAAGAGGTGGAGAAAGGTGGGCTGGGAATTGTGTTTTTGGGGAAAGCAGTTAGTCTGTTCTAACCTTTCAACTGCATGGATTAGCTAACACTATTTTTGCAGAAGCTGTAGCTTGACTAATTTTTCACAATGTAGCATTTATAGTTTTGTTCCTGTTAGCCAACCTGGCTAAAGTGATATTTGACTGGACTTTGTAGTTTTACTTTACCTATGCTATTTTACAATAAAGTCTAGAAGCTTGCTGATGCTGGCTGCGTGTTGGTGAATTTCTGCAAGGCAAATAGCCTGCTGTATGGACTGTCTCCTGCATGAAAATCCATCATCATAAATTTTTATCAACAGGGGACACCGCATTTCACCAGAATCTTTTCAAACAGCCCAGAGCCAGAACCTGCTCACCTTGATCCCTGGAGGAAACACTCTCACCTGCAGCTCTTTCTGCTTCTTCTCTGCCTCTGCCCGACTCAGGAGGAAACCCTCTGCAAGGGCCACTGCCTGGGAACAGGTCTCTGCTCCACATTCTCTGACCCAGTTCTCCATCTCCAGTGGCAAGATGCTCAGGAACTTCTCCAAGATCACCAGGTCCAGGATCTTACTCTTTGTGTTTCGCTCTGGCTTCAGCCACTGACAGCAGAGACGGTGGAGTTGGCTGCAAACCTCTCGGGGGCCCTCACCCTCTTCATAGGAGAACTGCCTGAAGCGCTGGCACTGTGTGTCTGAGCTGGCCAGGCCCTCACCCAGGTGCTTCGGGGCTGTCTTCTCCCACAATCCCTCACTGCTCTCAGCACTGAGGCCATCACGGCCTTTTCTTCCTTCAGAACCAGCTAAATCTGGTGAAACCATCTATTCTGTTTTGTTTTTTATTTACTCCAATGAAAGCACAAGTTGGGTCAAAGTTATTCCTCCTTTGTCTCACACCAAAGATTTCCCTAAGATGTTCTGCCACAATGCCCTGCAAAACCAATATATTATTATTGTTATTAGTGATATTATCAGGTATTTACAGACCAACAGTAACATACATTGTTGTGTTAAGAATTATTTATCTGGTCTGGATACCCTAAAGGCACAAGATCCCTACTGATTTTGGAGGTTAATAAGGGTCAGGCCTGGTTAGTATTTAGGTTTCCAAGGCGGGTTGCAGACTGCCAGAAATAGTGCAAATTGAGTCCACTTTTAGGGTTAGGTTTAGGGAATCATGGGAACTGTATTTTATTGTGGCACCAGAGCTCTCTGACAGAGAAGGCTCAATGTCTCAGAGAAAAAAAAAACTCCCATGATTCCCTAGCACTAACCCTAACCCTAAAAGTGGACTGAATTTGCACTATTTCTGGCAGTCTGCAACCCCCCCCCCCAAGTTAGGTAGTAATAATAGCCAGACTCTCTCTCTCTATGTATATGTATGCACGCACACACACACCATTGTGCCCCCCAAAGAGACTGGATTACTTCTGCCCAGGGGTCTCTGCTTCTGCCTGGCAATCCCTTCACCCCACAAATAGCACCAGAACACACTGCTGCATTGCCCCCACATAGCCAGGGTCTGGACCCATGGAGACTGGGCAGAGCTCCCAGATGGGGAGGGAAAGAAGACCATGGGGGGGGGGGAGGAGGAGAGCAGGCTGGAGGGTAAAAGGGAACATTTGGAGGGGGGGAGGAAGGAGAGGGACCCCCAAGTGTGGGTTTTGGAGTGGGCAGAGATGGGGAAGAAGAGGGGAAGAGTCCCTTTTGGGGATTAAGGAGGTGGGGAGGGGTGGTTCCTGCAATCCTCCTTGCAAAGGAAGATCTCCTTCAAGTCATCCAGAGGCCCCTCCAGGTTGCAAAGCCTTCTCCAGAGGAACCCCAAAGGGCCTTCCTCCTCCTCCTCCTCCTCCTCCTCTCCCCCTTCCAAAACCAGCAGGGCCCTCTTCTCCCTGGAACTGCCCCACTGCCCCCCCCAGCAAGGGTCTGGCCCCATACAGACTGGGCAGAGCTCCCAAATGGGGAGGGAAAGGGGACCCTGGGATGGGGGGAGGAGGGGGAGGAAGGGGGGCATTTAGGAAGGAGGAGGAGGAAGGTTTGGGAGTTCAGAGGGGCCTCTGGATGACTGGAGGGGGGTGTCTTCGTTTCCCAGAGGGATGGCAGGAACCAGGACCCCCCCCCCCACTGCCTTCTCCAACCCCAAAGGGAGCCCTCCCCCTCCAGAAAGCAGTCCATTGGGGGTCCCTTCCCTTCCCTTCCCTCCTTCCTGCCTGCTCCCCCCACTAGGCCCCTCTGCCCCCCTTTCTCTTCCTCCTCTGAAGGCTGGAAGGAGCCCCTCCTCCTCCTCAGGGCCAAAAGGGGCTTTCCTTCTCCTTCTCCTTCTCTCTCTCTTTAGGAGGAAGCCCCTGAAGGAAGAGCTTTTCAGAGAGGCTGGGAGACGCTTTCAGCCCAGGCCCCCCTTTGCCTTTTTTTGGGGGGGGGATAATAAACCTCCAGAGTAGCCCCCCTTCGCCCAAAGGCTTTGTTTTTAGGGGCTGCGGAAGGAAAGGCCTCAGGTGAGGGGCCTCGGGGGAGGGCCTGCCTTCCTTCCTTCCTTCCTCGGAATTTGGGGGAGATCTGGATTGGTTCCCCCTAACAGCCTCCCCCCCCCCTTTTCTTTTCTTTTACCTTTTCTTTTACCTGAGTCTCTTTCTCAGGAACAAAGGAAGACAGAGAGAGAGAGAGAGAGAGAGTTCCGCTTCCTAGAGAGGCAGCAGCAGGGGAAAGGCGGAAGGAGAGAAGAGTGTTTCCTCCTCTGACCTCATTTCCGGAAGGAGGGGGGAGGAGGGTCTTTCTCCCTTTCATAGAATCAGAATTATAGAGTTGGAAAGAGACCTCAAGGGCCATCCAGTCCAACTACATTCCTCCATGCAGGAACTCACAATCCAAGCACCCCGACGGATGGCCATCCAGCCTCTGTTGAAAAGCCTCCGAAGAAGGAGACTCCACCACAATCTCTGAGGGAGTGTAGTGTGTTCCAGTGTCAAACAACTCTTACTGTCAGGAAATTCCTCCCAATGTTGAGGTGGAATCTCTTTTCTTGATACATGTCCTATTATCTGGAGCAGCAGAAAGCAGGTTTTCTCCCCCCCCCCCCCCCCCGCCATAAAAGCCCTCCTCCTCCTCCTTGCAGGCCCCCCTCTTCCTCTGGGGAGACATTGGAGGAGAGGCTTCCAAGGGAAGAGGAACCTCTTGAGGGGGTGTCTTTCCTGGGGGAGGCGGAGAGGATGGGGGGCTGCTCTTATGGGGGCCAGAGGGGGCCCCAAGGGCAGAGAAGACAGGGGAGAGAAAAGGGGAGGAGGAAGAGGGGAGAGAGAGAGAGGAAGGGGTTTCTGCTTCACGGAGGAGGGAAATCTCAGACTGCATTATTTTGACAGTATAGACGCGCGCCCCCCCCCCCCCCATAATAGAAAGGAAGAAAGACAGCCAGACTAGAAATCAGGTACTGGCAGCTGAGAATGGTGAGTTGTATTGTATTGTACTGAAGCATCCTTTGGAGAGCCTTTTTAAAATCCAGGCTAAAAGACAAAAGGGCTTCCTCACCATTTTGGCCATGTCTATTTCTATTAAATGTACTCCAGGAATAAAGAGGTCAGTGTGATTTGTGCAATTGCTTTATTTTCAAAACCATGACTAAACTGGTTCTCTAAATTGCCAATCTCCCTACAGCCACAGGGCCAGAAGGAACAGGAGCCTGCAAAAGATATCCTCCCTCTCCACCATATACTACTATCTTAACGAAAGACTGAAACAACATGTAGGCATCAGACTAACATCTCCAATTCTTTTTCTCCTGCTTGGTTTATAACATCTTGCCTGATGATGATGATGATGATGTTGTTCATGGAGCTTCAAAAGCTTACAACAAGTATACTGTGCATTTTGTTTGGCCAATGAAGGTATCACAAAGGTATAGCCGCCCCGATTGGTTGACAGAGGGATCGGGTATAAATACATTATTATTATTATTATTATTATTATTATTATTAGTGGATTTTTGTTTGAATTTGCTAAATGTCCCATACAGCTACCCCTGAATGTAAACTGGGGCTCCTACAGACTGGAAAAGCAGTTGGGCCTGCTCTGTTTCTCTCATCCCTTTGAAACCTGGGGGGGGGGGGGGGGCGCTAATTATTATCATCATCATCATCATCATCATCATCGTCATCATCAATTTATCCTTATACAGCAAGGGAGGGGGTTGGACATCCAATGGGACTCCCATCTTGTTTTGGCACTCATAGCTGGGGCTGATGGGAACTGCAGTCCTTATGCAGCAAGGGACGGATAGGACATCTATTGGCACTCTTAGTTGGGGCTCATGGGAATGGGAGCCCAAAACCAACAATGGAGGGCTTTTACATCCAGTGGAATTGCCATCTGGATGTTGACACTCCTTGATGGGCTGAGAGGAACTGGAGTCCAAAGCCAGCGAAGGAGAATTTGGACATCCAGTGGACCTTCCATGTGGCTGTTGCCACCCCACCATTTCTCCACTGTCAGATCTTCCCTACAGATTTCACACCACTTTTAGCATGGCAAACGATGGCCATCTTTGTTGAGTAAAAGAAGTGTGTGTCCGGGTAACCCCTTGCCTATCTTGTCCTGGGACCCCAATGGGGAGGGATGGGATTCCAGCTGGCCAGGATCATGCAGACCCCAAGGGAAGAAGGTCCTTCATGCTCATCCGTGCACTTGGGCATGGGCTTCCCACTCTGCAGTAATTCATCACCCCTAGAGGTATGTTTTTCAGAATGGTGACTATTTTGAATGTCACTGATTGGTCCGACTACTCCCAACCCATATCCATCAAATGAGTGCTTGTGAATGGGGGTTCCAGAGGGGCCTCAGCTCCAGCCTCCATTGCTGCAGTCCCTTTTTTTTTCTTAGCCACCATGGAGAGCTGTGCAGATAGAATCATAGACTTCTAGAGGTGGAAGAGACCTCAAGGGCCATCCAGTCCAACCACATTCTTCCATGCAGGAACTCACAATCAAAGCACCCCTGACAGATGGCCATCCAGCCTCTGTTGAAAAACCTCCGAAAAAGGAGACTCCACCACTCTCTGGAGTTTATCACACAGGGGCCAGTTTCGTCTTTAAAGAGATAATAAAGTGGAAATAAACCATCCTGAAAATAAAGTGAAAATAAAGTGAAAATACAGTGGTACCTTTACTTACGAAATTAATTCGTTCCAGCAGCCATTTCGTAAGTAGAAAATTTCGTAAGTAGAAGCAAATTTAACATTGAAAAGCCCTAATCCAGGCCCCCAGATTCAAGCTACAACTCAATGCAAATGTAAAAATATCAGAAGCCAAAAATACAGTCCTGAATATCAGAAGCCACAGAAGCCAAAAATATAGTCCTAGGGCCTTTGCAGACTGCCAGAAATAGTGCACTTTAAATTGAGGCACTGCCCTGGCTCAGTTCTAGGGAATCATGGGAACTGTATTTTTTTCTGAGACATTGAGCCTTCTCTGTCAGAGAGCTCTGGTGCCACAATAAATTACAGTTCCCATGATTCCCTAGCACTGAGCCAGGGCACTGCCTCAATTTAAAGTGCACTATTTCTGGCAGTCTACAAAGGCCTCTGGAGATCAAAATCCAAAAATATCAGAAGCCAAAAATACAGTCCTGAATATAAGAAGCCACAAATATCAGAAGCCAAAAATACAATCCTGGAGTTCAAAAGCCACAAGTCCTACCTTCCTGGATCTCAGAAGCCACCAACTTTGCAAGCCACACTTCCTCTCCTCTTTTGCAAGCCAAACAGTGCTGCCTAGCTTAATTTCACTAGGCAAACACTTCCTCTTTCGCTAGCCAATACAGTGGTGCTTTGCTAGATTTCGCTAACCAATAGCATGCCATGAAATTCAGAGAGCAGCTTGTTCACACCAATTTCGTAAGTTGGAACGCTTTCGTAAGTAGAAGCAAATTTTTTCTGGAGGCGCATTTCGTAAGTTGAATTTTTCGTTAGTAGAAGCATTCGTAAGTAGAGGTACCACTGTAGAGGTTAATTGTGCAAAAGCATCTCACATGTAATCAGAATAAATGCGCAATCACACAATAACGGGATAAACACCGTTTTTGCATTTCACACAGAAGTGAAAGAAATCCGCAAATGTACTAGAAATGCTATACTTCCACATGCGCAGATGTAAGTTTAACTTGTGTGACAGAGGAGTGTTGTTTGTGTGATTTCCTGTGCGATACTACCTCTTTCTTCTGTTTGCCTTGTTAGATCACAATTATAGTAATTCTGTAAACCTTGTTAGATCACCATTAAAGTCATTCCATTTGCCCAGTTCATATTTATGTTCATATTTATAACTACACATGCATGAAAATACACACACACACACACACACACACACACACATATATATATATATATATAGAGAGAGAGAGAGAGAGAGAGAGAGAGTTATATATGCTTATACAGAAAAATACATATCAATATACATAATGTATTTTCCGGCATATAAGATGCCTGGGCGTATAAGACGACCCCCAACTTTTCCAGCACACACCAAATAAATTTTTTTTTAAAAATGAGATTTGATTTCAATCTGGTAATTTTAATTCAAATGCTTATGGCATGCAGGTACTTAGCAGGAAACTGTCACTTATAAATGTAACAAACTACAGCTCCCATGTTCTCTAGCATTTATTCTACAGTGTGTTTTGGATCTTACTTTTTTAAAAATAGCCCAGATTTAAATGCTGCTTTAAAAAATATTTCCATCTCCCAGCTATGAGATGACGGGGGAAATGAGAAAGTGTTGGGGGGAAGGACTGCCAATATACTACTAGGTGATGCCTTCTGGGGTATGTACAATGTGCAGCCAAGTAAGTGACTTTATGCATGTCACACACTCTCAGCCTCAGAGGATGGTAATGTCAGGGATGATGGGAGTTGTAGCTCTTCACCTCTGGCTCTAACTCACCACCTTGTTATGCAGCAGAGCTGACCAGTTTTGATCAGTGGTTGATGCTTCTTTCCCAAGCAGCAGAGTTTCAGAGAATAGGCTGAAGACCCTGACAAACTCTCCAAGCCTTCTCACTCTTCTTCCTGAGATGTCTCCAAACCTCTCCAGGATTCTTCTGGTTCTTGTATCTTCCCTCAAGACACCAGACAACTCAGTAGTCTTATATAAAAGATCTACTTTATTCTACTATATACACAAATACTATATGCCCTACAAATCACAATCTCTACTCCACCAAAATACTCCACACTACACCACAATGTACATTAGCAAACATTGCAATTTATAGCCATTGTTAGACACCACCCACCAGTCAGTTTCCACCCAGTGGGTGTGTACATACATCTTGATTGGTCCACATAGATCATCCCATACCTAAGACCAACCCAAGTGTTTCATCACTTTACCTTGACCACTTAATGAGTCTCAGGTGTTTGCAATCTATCACAGGTGTTCTCAATATACCTTCTATAACTTTGTCCTTGGCTCTCAAGGCTTCTTAATTATATTATCTTTTTCACCTGTGTATCTTCCTGATTGCTCCTGCTTAGTCACTTTGACATTCACATACATATTTTTATTTCTATTACTGTATATCCCATGTTGCTTTTTCCTTAACAGGTAATGGCAACCCCCATTTGAAGAAACATGCCAAGAAAATCCCATGATAAGTTTGCCTTAGGATCGCCATAAGTTGGAATGGACTTGAAGATTCACAAGAACAACAAAAAAAAGTCTGCAATTGTTTCATAGGTAGTACATGGGAATACAAGCCAGCATGGTGTAATGGTTTGAGTGTTGGACTACCACTCTGGAGATCTGTGTTTGATTCCACATTCTGACATGAAACCCACTGGGTGAACTTGGACAAGTCACACACACTCAGCCTCAGGGGAAAGCAATGGCAAACCTCCTCTGAGGGAATCTTGCCAAGAAAACCCCATGATCACCATAAGTCGTAAACAATAACAAAAACAATAGCATTCTTGGAGGTCACACTCTCTCAGCCTTGGGGAAAGCAATGGCAAATGCTTTCTGAACAAACTTTGCCAAGGAAACCCCAGGATAGGTTTACCTTTGAGTTGCCAGAAGTTAGAAACAACTGGAAGACACACAACAGCCACCACAACAATAGCATTTTTGGAAGTCACACTCTCTCAGCCCCTGGGGAAAGCAAATGGAAAACGCTTTCTGAACAAACCTTGCCAAGGAAACCCAGGATAGGTTTGCCATTGAGTTGCCAGAAGTTAGAAATGACTGGAAGGCACACAACAGCCACATTTTTGGAAGTCTCTCAGCCTTGGGAAAATCAATGACAAATGCTTTCTGAACAAACCTTGCCACCCTGCAAGGGGGCTTCCCTGGCCCTCTTCACCTCCTCCTCCGCCTCCTTCTCCCAAGGGAGGGAGGGAGGAACGGAGGAAAGAAAGGAGGAAGGAAGTAAGGGGGGAAAGAAGGGAAAGAAGGAAGCTGAGGCCTTCCCCTGAGGCTGAGAGAGTGTGCCTTGCCCAAGACCACCCAGTGGGTTCTTACAGGGCCTTCTCTGCAGAGAGGCAGGGCAAAGGAGGGCAGCCCAGCCCAGCAAGGGAGAAACACCTCACCTCGTCCTGCTTCCTCCTCCTCTTCTCCAAGGTCATGCCAGCAATGCCTCTGCCTCCTGCTCCTCCCTGATTTTCCTGAGGGTGTGGCCCAGCCTGGTGAGTTGAGAAGGAGGAGGTGGAAGACAAAATGGCTGTCGCACTGAGGAGGGTAACAAAATGGCTGTCAGGTGAGCAGGATCTTTCTCTTCCCGGCATATAAGACGACCCCCCCTGACATTTGGGAAGATTTTCTGGGGTTAAAAAGTCGTCTTATACGCCGGAAAATACGGTATATATCATTCTCTCTCTCTCTCTCTCTCTCTCTCTCTCTATATATATATATATATATATAACAAATATACGAATATATAAAACAAATGCGTGCATGGACACACACACACAGAGTTATTAGTATTGATATGTATGTTTGTTATGTATATATAGTGTATGATATATGTATATTGATACGTAGGTTTGTTTTATACATATATATATATATATATATTCTGTATGGTATATATGTGTATTGATATGTATGTTTTTGTATAAGTACATATAACTTTATATATAACTATATATATTTTATATGTGTGTGTGCGCACGCGCACGCACACACATACATTTAAAAGTATTGATATGTAGTTTTGTTTTATATATATATATATACATATATATTGTGTATGATATATATGTATATTGATATGTATGTTTATATAGTTATATGTTTATGTGTGTGAGTGTGTGCACATGTATTTGTGTGCGTGTGTGTCTTTACAAACTACTATAGTTTAGTAACTGTACATACATATTGGCAGAATATCAGCACATAATAACAGTGGGGCATGATGTCCCCATGCATGATGCTGGCAGGTATGGACAATAGTTTTCCCTTTCCCATACATCCCATCCCTACACAACTTCTATACCAGGCACCCCATAGCACCATTAAAAGAGAGCAAGAGGCTTGGAGGACCAGAGGAGAACAGAGCGAGTGGCGGGTATAGCGGAGAAAGAAGCCAAAAGTGAGAGGCTGAGAGGAGCAGAGTGAGTGGAGGACAGAGGGCGAAAAGTGAGGGGTTTGGAGGATTAGAGGAGGACAGAATGGGTGGCAGGCAATGCGGAGAAAGGAGGAGGCTGAAAGTGCAAGGTTTGCAGGACGGACAGAGTGAGTGGCAGCAGGTCGAAGGGGGAGAAAGGTGAGAGAGTCAGAAGAAAACAGAGTGGGAGGTAAGGAAGGTAGAAGGAGAAGCTCAAGAGGAGAGAGAGACTTGTAGGACTAGAAGAGGAGAAAGAGAAAGAAAGTAGAGGAGCTCATCTCTGCCTGGCATCTCTGACTGATACCCAAACAAAACAGGAAGTAAAAGCAGCCCCACTGAACCATGGGAAAACAAACAAAAATGAGGGAAAGGAGGGAGGATTATTGCGAATTTGAGTTTCAGTCAGAGATGCCAGGCAGAGATGAGCCCCTTTTTGAATTGTGGTGCCCAGAACTGGACACAGTATTCCAGGTATGGCCTGACCAAAGCAAAATAGAGTGGCACTATTACATCTCTTGATCTATACAAATTTGTCTGGCATGACTTCTTTCTCTGAAACCCATGTTGACTTTTTATGATTATGGCATTCCTTTCTAAATGTTCACAGACTCCCTGTTTAATGATCTGCTCTAGAATCTCCCCTGGTATTGATGTCAGACTAACTGGACGATAATTGTTGAGATCCTCTTTTTTCCCCTTTTTGAAGATGGGGACGTTTGCCCTCCTCCAGTCTGCTGGGACTTTTGTTCTCCAGGCGTTCTCAAAGATTATTGCCAATGGTTCTGATATTACATTTGACAGTTCTTGGCAAATGTAGTACCCTTGGGTGTAATTCGTCTGGTCCTGGAGACTGATATTCATTTAGATTAACCAGATATTCCTGTACTATCTCTTTACTTATTCTGTGCTGAAATTCTCCTATTCTGTCCTCTGCTCCCTTATCCTCAGGTTAAGCACCCTTTGCCTTTTCTGAGAAGACTGAAGCAAAATTCTGCCTTTACTCTGTCCCCTGTTAACTTTTTGCCATCTTCCCCACACAGTGGCCTTACCGTTTCCTTCTTTTTCCTTTTGCTGGGGACATACCCAAAAAATCCCTTTCTAATGTTTTTAACCTCCATAGCAAGCCTGAGTACATTCTGTGCTTTAGCTTTTCTGACTTTACCCCTACACATGCTAGCTATTTGTTTGAATTCCTCTTCGGTGATTTCCCCATTTTTCCATTTCTTATACATGTTCCGTTTAAAACTTAGTTCAGTTGAAAGTTCCTTAGGCATCCATCTTTGTTTCTTGAGGCACCTGTCTTGGAAAGCTGCCAGCACACGCACACCAAATGGCTGATAACAGAGGCAAGCTCAAGCTGAGCAGACAACCAGCAAACTGAAGTTAGAGACCTCCGCTTTGTCCAAAGAGAATAGTGAGTAGCCATTCCGAGTTCAGGGATTCCAGGAATGCACAAATATCAGTTCGGTCCAAGGTCAAGGTGTCACAGGGTAAGTTAACAGTCCAGTCCAGAGTTGGTGTCCAAAATAGTCTAAGCATGAGCAAGTCAGAGCCAGAAGCGTTCGCTCAAAGGGAACTCAATAGCTTCTGCCAAAAGAGTCAGCGTTCCTCAGGTGCCTTATATCATAACACGACAGCTTGCAGCTGTTAAGTGTTAGCTGAGCGTTTCTCAGCAAGCCTCATCGAACATCGCAGACACTCCCTTTCAGCTCTCCTCTGGCTGAAGGTAGGGATGGCCTGCTGATCTAACTCTCCCAGTGCTGAGCCCTCTGCTGACACAAGGCTAGGCTCCTGGGCTTCACAGTCCCCTGGAGGAGCCTCCACATTGCTGTTAGCAGACTGAGCCATCTCTGCAGGAGTTGGGAGAGGGAAGAGCTGGGACCTGAGAGGGCAGAATGAGGCTCTGTCACAGCCTCAAGATCTCCCTGAACCTGAGGAGCCAAGGCCTCCTCCTCCTCCGGGCTGACCATGACAGCACTTCCCATTTTTCTTCCTCATTGGAATTGTTTGAAATTGTGCCTCCAGAATCTCCCTTTTGAGAAACTCCCATCCATCTTGAATTCCTTCTCTTTTAGTATTCCTGACCACAGGATCACCCCCAGTATTTCTCTGTTTACTAAAATCAGCTTTCCTAAAGTCTAGAATGCGTGTCTCACTATGCCTGGCTTCTCCTTTCCACTGTATAATAAACTCCAGGAGAACATGATCACTCCCACCTAAGGATCCAACCACTTGCACCCCACTAACTAGGCCTTCCCTGTTAGTTAGGATCAGATCCAAAATAGCTGACTCCCTTGTTGCCTCTTTCACCTTTTCGACAATGAAATTGTCTTCAAGGCAAGTGAGGAATTTGCTAGACCTTGAGGATTTTGCTGAGTTTAAATTCCAGCAAATATCATCCCTTGCCAGAAATCCACCCTCAAGGAACTGCAGCCCATGATCTAAGAATCCAAATCATTCTCGGCGACACCATCTGTGGAGCCAATTGTTGACTGCTATTTTCCTCTCTCGTCCTGAACCATGCCCTTCAACTGGCAGAAAAGATGAGATGACAATCTGTGCATCCATTTCTTTCAGTTTCTTATCTAGAGCCTCGTAATCCCTTGTGATGTTCTGAAGATTGTGTCTTGCCATGTCATTCGTTCCCACCTGGACCAAAAGGAAGGAGTATTGATCAGTAGGCTTGGGAAATAGCTTCAAATCGATTCTGTAGCTGTAAGCTCCCAGAACGATCCCTGGTCTCCCTACTTCTGTGTGTGACATTCCTCCAATTGTCTACCTCCTGTGTATGTGTTTTGGTTGTTTGCCTTGCACGCCAGACACTATCTGCCCTTTTGCTAACTGCTTGGTTACCATTGAATACTATCAGAAGCATTGCAAGCCTTGGTACTGCAAATGAAAGAAAGGAAAAAGGGAAAACAAAAAGAAGTTGCTTTGGAGAGTCTGGGAACCCAAACCATTGACATTTAATGACAATATTGGGTCAGTATTGACAGCAACCAAAGGGGGGAAAAGGAGTTGTGGGTGACCTTCGCCTTGCTTGGACCCTTACTACTATAACAAGGCCCAGGTAGTGAGAAGCACTTGCTATGGATGGCAAGATGGTAGTATTGACTAGAAGGGGATATAAAACTTTAGGACTTTTACCACTGACTCTAAACCCCCCTTCAAGGCAGAAGAGAGTACAAATGAAAATTACTCAGTTTTTTCCAGGAAAGATTAATGAACCAGAAGTGGGAAACAAGGAACAATGCCCTATTACAACTAGTTTAAATTGGCCCCTGGACCTTAAGGAAAACTTTAATAAATTCAAGGAGGAGCCTGGAATTACCAATTTGGCCACTGAACTGTCTTGTCCTGAGATTTTGACACCACCACTTTTAGTGCAACTCCCCAATGAAAATAATCGCCATGGGCAGCTTGAGATGGAATTACCAAAGTAGTCACCTGAGAGCGACGATGGTGCAATCAAGGCAGAAGTAGAAAACCAGATTTTGATACCAGGAAATGATTATTTGTCCATACATAGCTGGCTCCTCTACTTAACTGAGGATATTCAGCAGATGAGAACTTTTCTCAGTGATTCAAATAAATTTCTACCAATTCTTGCAGATACTTGCAAAAAGCATTATGGTAGTTGAATCAAGAGGCAGAGAGAACTGGTAGTACATTATGTACAAACAGAACTACTATAACTACCAAGATCTGCAATAAGGCAAGTGGGAAAGAATCTCTAAAAGGAATACTGCAACCAAGAGAAGAGTAAAAAGAATAAGAACATTAAAAATCCAAAACTAACTAATTATAGAAGGATGCAGTTTCAGAAACTCTTCAAAGTACTGAACAAAAGTTTTAGTATTTACCAGAAAATGGAGCATCCATAAATGGCAAATAAATGACCAACCAATTGAGCAACTAAAATCCTATAAGTACTTAGGAGTGATTTCCCAGTCTTCAGGCTCTTGGAAGGCCCAGTCTACAAATGCTATAGCAAATGCTCAGAGAAGTATTAAGTCACTTATATCTTTTTTTTTTTTTCACCAAAGGAGGCCAGCACATCCCTTCAGCCATTCAGGTTTTTAACATGAAGGCACTGGTACAGATGCTATATGGGGCGCAGAGGTGTGCTTACACTAACTTTGATTCTATGGAATCTACGCAGACAAAATTTCTGAGATCCATTCTTGCTCTTCCAAGGTCTGTGCCTAATGCAATTTTATATTTGGAGACAGGTCAAATGATAGTTGAATTGCAGGCGTGGGTACTTAAGTTTAATTTTTGACTCAGAATGCTGTTCACCCCAGTAGGGTTAACTCCTTTGATATTGTCTGATGGGTTTCCTTCTAGATGGAACAAGATTCTAAATGAGAAGCTAATTAAATGGGGCTTTTCACGAACCATCATTTTGGCAGTGAGTCATGAGAAAGCAAAACAGGAAATACATCAACAAATTATAGATAATGAGCTGCAACAACATCTAAAAGCAGCCTCTGTATACCTGATTTTAGAGAGAATGGAAATGCCTTTATGTTAGCTAACCATTTGAGTCTTCTAACCCTTCCAAAACACAGGATAGCATCCACATTAGCAAATGGTCTAACCTCAGCCCTATTGGAAGGGAGATACAATAGCTGCACGCACTTGCCCTTGTGGAACTGGCACAGGGGAGACTGTAGGTCTTGTGTTGTTTGCTATACTGTCGCTTTTACTGTGGTTATCGTCAAATTTTTATTTATCCAATTTTTAATCATTCTCCTGGAAGAACAGATGAGTTCTATGTTTCTTACTTGCTAGTGGACTACTGCCCATCAATAACAAGGGTAGCTAGTTTTTGTGCAGCGGCAATGGTCTGCCGCCGTAAGATGGTATCTTAAATTTTTATTACATCTTCTAGTTTAAAAATTGTATAATACAATTTATACTCTTCTAATGAATTTATATTGTTATATTTTACCTTTTCTTTTAATATAATTTTGTAATTGAATTTCCAGTTAATATCTCTTACTTTTATAATCTGATGATTTACTATGATGTTTATTTGTGTTTTACTATGATGTCAGTTGATTGTTGTTTATTTGATGTCTGATTGGTCAATTGTAATAGTAAATAGATAGCCCTGCTTAAATATTTGAAGAGATGGCATATTGAGGAGGGTGCTAGCTTGTTTTCTGCTGCTCCAGAGATTAGGACCTGAAACAATGGATGCAAGCTACAGGAAGAGAGATTCTACTTCAACATTAGGAGGCACTTCCTGACAGTGAGAGCTGTTCGACAATGGAACACACTCCCTGGGAGTTTGGTGAATCTCCTTCTTTGGAGGTCTTTAAACAGAGGCTGGATGGCCATCTGTCAGGGATGCCTAGATTTTGAGTTCCTGCATGGCAGGGGATTGGACTGGATGGCCCTTGGGGTCTCTTCCAATTCTATGATTCTATGACTCTCAGTAACTAAAGAAGGGAAAGGGGGTTGCAAGGCAGGAGAGAAGCCCTCATCTCTGGAGTTTTTCTGGCTATGCCTAGTCACTCCCCAAAGGACTTTAATCCCCCTTCCCAATAGAGGAGGGAAGGTGCCTTGGAGAGTTCCATCTCCTCCTCATGACTGTAAAGACCTTATCACCAATACAATACAATACAATACAATACAAGGAGGGTCTCTCACTTCCCAGGGTTGGGAGATGGCATGACAACTACTTTGGCTCTAGAGCTCAGCCAGGGGTCACGAAGGAGGCTCTTGGAGACACATCACAACCTACTCTTGGAAATGCATCACAACCTGCCATTGTGACCTCATTGTCAAAGGAGGCAGCTGGCAGAACAGCTTTTTATAGTCAGGACTCTGGTCTCCTTTCAGGCAGTCCTTGCCTTGCCTCTTCCAGGGATTAGAGAGAGGAAGGCCCTGCCCCACTCTGCTGGGCTTTTTGGAGTCAACCCTTTGGTTGCTCTGGAACAGGGGAAGGCTGACTCGTTCCTTGTATCCCTCCTTTAGGCCAAACCTTTTTGGAAGGCTTCTGAGACCAACAACTTCTGCTCAGGCATTTAGTCTTTACACCCATCTCTTGCCAGAAGTCTGCTCTCATGGAACCTCAGCCCATGATCCAAGAATCCAAATCGTTCTTGGTGGCAACAGCTATGGAGACTATTCTCATCTTCTGTTTTCCTCTCCCTTCCTGGACCATTCCCTTCAACTCGAAGAAGAGACGAGATAACACCTGTGCATCCAGCTCTTTCAGCTTCCTACCCAAAGCCTCATAATCCCTCCTGATATTCTGAAGGCTATGCCTTGCAATGTAATTGGTTCCCCCAAGGACCAAGAGGAAGAGGTAATGTTCAGAAGGCTTGACAATTCTTGTCATCCTGACTGTCACATCACGGATTTTTGCCCCAGGGAGACAACATACCTCCCAGGACATCTTGTCAGGCCTACAAACCACTGCTTCTGTACCCCTCAACAAGGAGTCCTCTACCACCACCACACTCCTCCTCTGAGGCTTAGTAGCGGCTTTTTCCTGTGGTGGTACTCTTCAGATCTCCTGCCCTGTCCCTGCTACACTTCCTCTTCATCCTTGATAAGGGAAAGAGCTTCACATCGATTCTGTAGCTGTAAGCTCCCAGAATGATCTCAGGTTTCCCTACTTCTGTGTGTGACGTTCCTCTAGTCGTCTACCTCCTCTGTCTGTGTGAAGTGACCTCCTCCCCAATGACTTTCTCTGTGTGGTCCATCTGCAATACCAATAGAGACTCTCCATAAGGTTCCCATGTAGGGGGACACAGAGAGACCCACACGGGGGCAGTGATGTTCTTTTAATCTTTAACATTGTTTTAAGGGGAGGGAGGGAATAGAGTTTGGATATATTGTATTTTAACATTGTGAGCCTCCTCAATTGGTCTCAGAGGGGTGGGATATAAATAAATTGTATTATTATTATTGTTTTTATTATCATAAGCTCCTATGGGACCCATTTTGGGAGAAAGTTGGGCTGTACATGAAATAATATAACATCAAAACACCTGCTCAACCTGTTTCTGAAGTATTTCTATAGACTCCTGGTGTGGTCGTAGGTGTCTTGATGCGATTGTGGTGGTGGCTGGAGAATTAAGTCTCTCAGACACTGGGAAGTTGTGGACAACCATCTACAGATGATTGGCTTCTTACATTATTGGATTTAGCCAAGACAGACAAACTGACTTTTCTATTAAGGCAAAGTACACCAACTAGCTTCACTAAAGACTAGGAATCATTAATTGCTTATATAAATCAAAGATGGGGCAATATATATACTCCTGGGTTCAATGATTTAATAACTATTTCATGCATTCCGCTTTATTCGTTTTGGGATGTGAACCTTGAATTTGCGAGATATTACATGGATCAAGTAATGTAGTGAAATGTAAAGCTGATTTTCTCTAAATAGCCAACTTACAGAAACTTTTTGATACTTCTGTGATCAATTGAATAATTATTGTTGTAGAGGCATAGGTTGACAGATAGGAAATTGAACAAAATATAGAGAGGTTTGAAAAAATGTTATTGATATGAAAGCTGATCAAATTACTTAGCACCTGCTGTCTAGAGTAAGTAGGAAATACAGTAAATTTGGTTAATTTCATATATGGTATGTAATTTTTTAGCTCTGAAACCACACACACACACACACACACGTGAGAAAGTTGTGAATGGACTCCTCTCTGTGCCAGTGTCATTTGACAGTCAACCTCCTTTTGGAAGGATGTCTGGTATGTCTGTACAGATACTGATCCCTAAATTCATCCCCACTCTTATTAATAAACCTTATCCAATATCTATATTGCACCAGAAGTATTTTGATGCATCTTCTGCCCTCACCACGGGGGGGGCTTCCCAATTCTGACTCCAGGAGTCTTTTCCCCTATGGCCAAACACCAGGAGAGTCAACTGGCCTGATGGTGATGGAGATGATGGTCCCTGCAGATAACGGTGGCTGCCTCAGAAGAAATCATCTAGTCCTGGGCTGTTCTGGGTGGGACTGATCCAGAACTCAGCCAGAAAGCAATCACAGAAGGAATGGAATGGGAGGGGAAAGGGAAGATAGAGGCATGGAGAGGGGGGGCATGGGCCACCCTCCATGGCACTCATCCTTTTTTCATCCAGGGAGAAAGCCCCCCTCAATTGGAAAGGGGTCTGAGGAGGCCATGGGGATGATGGGTCTTCCTCAGTTGGTCCCAGAGAGGGACTGGGAGGGAGGTTGCCTTGGCTTGGTCTGATCCAAACTGGGGGGGGGGAGCCCTGGTCCTTCTCTGGAAGAGACCTCCATCCATCCTCTCACCCCGCATCCACCTGGAAAGGCACAGAGACCCACAAACCTCCTCCACTTGCCATGAAGCCTGCCCCCCCCCCATGAAGGTCCCTTTCACACACTCACACACACACACCTATTCCTCCCATTGCAACTGAAACTGACAACCTAATGGAGGGATTTTCCAGAGTGGGGGGTTCAATGCCTCCCCCTCCACAAGGCCAGGAATTGGGGAACTGCAGGGGAGGGGCATTCATGGGGGGGGCAGGATTCTGCCTGGGGGAGCCCTGGTGTTGCAATGGTAATATGCCTGTCCTGAAGCCACTCACTCATAAACCACAGTTGTGAGTTCAGCACCAGCCAGGGGCTCAGACTAGACTCAGCCTTGCATCCTTCTGAGGTTGTTAAAATGAGGACCCAGCTTGATGGGGGCAATTGGCCTACACTTTGTAAACCACTTAGGAAGTGCTTCAGTGCACTGATATGCAGTATAGAAATGTACTTGCTATTGTATCCACGCCCCCTCCCTGGCCTTTGTGCCCCATGGAGCCCCCAGGAAAGGGGCTGCAGAGCAGCCTGAGCTCTTTGGGCCCAGGAAAGAGAAGCCACCTCCCTTTCTCTCCCCTCCCCACCAGTCCCTGTCCCCCTCTCTCCCCTCTTCTCTAGTCCTAGTTTATTTATTTATTCATTTATTTTCATTTATTTGCCACCTTTCTCCCTGAAGGGACCCAAGGCGGCTCACAGATTTAAAAAAACATCACAGTCAAATTTAAAAGTTAAAATATCTAAAAACACTATAAAATTACATTAAAAATTTAACAGAAATGAAAAGACAATACACAGGCTTGATATAAAACCCACTGTGACATAACTTACCTTTTAAAGGCTCGCTTAAATCAAAACGTCTGCCATGAAAGCACAGGAACTGCAGTCGAAACCCAGACAGGGAGGACTGCTGTTCTGACTGGTGGCACTTCTGGCTGGGGCTGATGGGAATTGCAGTCCAAACACAGCAAGGGTGGGTTGGGCATCTCATGGGGCTCCCACTCCAACTGTTTTCTTTCCTGGCTGGGGCTGATGGGAACTGTGTTGAAAAATTTAATGATGATAGATGTACAGGAAACAGTCCATATGGCATGGCAGTCCAACGCTGCAAGATCACCAATACGCAGGCAGTTTTTAGCAAGCTTTTTCTTTTATTGTAAAAATAGCATTAGCAAAAGTAAAACTACCAAGTCCAATTGTATATCACTGTAGCCAGGATGGCTAAGAGGAACAAAACTATAGCTGCTACACTGTGAAAGTCAAGCAACAGCATCTGCAAAAATATTTTTCTAGCTATTTTATTCAGTTGAAAGTTGGAAACAAGACTGACTTTTTTCCCCAAAGACACAATCCCAGCCCACATTTTTCCACCTCTTTTGGTGTAGCCTTTCAGACTAATTGGATGATTTTTCATTCCGGCAGAACAGCATGGCGAGACTTCCGGCGGGACAGCATGGCGACCGGTTCAGTGTGAAGGCTTACCACTGAACTACCAGGCGGGGAAGAGGGGACTGTAGGATCCCCTTGCATCTGCATAATGGGAGTGGAGTAGATCTTTTTGGGGCTTGTAAGGAACCAGCCCGGACCCCCAGGACTACCCAGGTTTGGGTAATCAGAGGGGAGAAGGATTGATTCGAAGGGCAGCCAGCCCCGTTCTGGGCGCTTATGGGCATTTAGCCCTGCCACCGCTTTTTAAAAGGAGGAGGATTGTAACAACATCAACTGTAGAAATCGGAACTGTGAGTACACACAAGTAGATCCATAAAGGTAAACCTTGCTGAAAATAGATTTTATTCTTGGTGGGATTTAAAAACTCGACTCTTCAGGTACTTATTAGAAAGTAGCCCATTTACGAGGGGACGATGGACTTCGATTGGGATGTTGTAAATTTAGAAACCTAATATTAAAGTTACCCGGACGGGTTAGAGAAAGAAGCGACAGAAGGAGGACGGTGGAGGGGACGACGAGATTTGATAATTATTTCAGAAATAAAGAGGCAGAGAAAGAAAGCAGCAGCAGGAGGACAGGGGAGGAGACGATGAGGTTGCTGATGAGGGTTTTTTTAAATTTGAAGAGATCCTAACATTTGCTAGTTTCGGATATCAAATTGGAGCGAATTATAACTTTTACCTTTCTGGCAAATTGGACCTTTCTTTTAGGATAACTGTTTCCCTCTTTGGAAAACTGGACCTTCATTAAGCTCTGGGAAGATTGGCGTAACTCTGTGAGAAAGCCCCTCCTCTTTCCCCTTTTGTGTTGTGTTTTGCTTTCTCTCCTGGGAAGAAATCTACTGTAGACAAAATTAACAGCAAGACAGGAGGGTGAAGAATTTAAAATAGGGATTTATTCCCTGACTCTTTCAGAGATTTAAAAAGGAAATAATTGGAACAGAAACATAGTAGCAAAGAAAAGAAAAGACAATAGTTTTATATATATTGAGACAAATAGTGAGACAATAGAACGGGGGGGGGAATAGTAACTGTTAAGAAATATTGGGTTTTTAGTACTGTATAAGCTTTTAATAGAAATTTAGAAAATTATAGAGAAGTCCCTTACTTGTTTTTTCTCTTTCTTTTTCTATTTTTCTCTTTCTTCTCTGGTAATTAGAGCTACTTAATATACTATTGCCTTTGCTTAATACGTAAATAGACATTTTAAAACACAAATACTTATTGATTTATATACTTGTGTGTATATATATATATATATATATATAATTGTTTGTTCATTTTTTTTTTTTGATACCTACGCTTGACAAAGTTGGGGAAAATAAGTATCTTGGAATTTGTTAATATTTGGTATTGCAGAGAGTTGGTTTATATATATATATATATATATATAAAGAAAAAATCTTATTATTGAAATAATATCAAAATATTGAAGTTTACAGTGAAATAAGAATCATGGCTACAGGAGGGAAAAAACAAACAAATATACCTGCCCCTACACAAAGGAGGGGTTCGACAGAGACTGTGGCAAAAGACCCTATGCAGACATTATTGGAGGAATTCCAGAGGATGAAACAAGAGTTTAGATCAGAAATGAAAGCTGAACTTAGACAATCCAGAAAGGAAACAAAAGAGGAGATTCATAAGGAACTAGAAGTATTTGGAGAAAAGTTAGAAAAGATAACTGGAGAGATGGAAAAAATTAAAGGAGAAGTAGAAAATATTAAAGGGGAAACGAAAGATTTGAAAAAAGTAACGACGGAATTAAAAGAAGCACAACAGAGAGAAAGGAACATAAATTTAATCCAAGAGGTCTGCCACAAGGAGAAAAGTTTGAAGCTTAGAGGGATGCCAGAAGTTATAAACCAAAATTTGTATGAAAAAACAGTAACTGCATTGGCAGAATTTATAGACATCCGAAAAGAAGAAATTTTGAAAGATACGGACAAAATTTTTCGGATTAACTCTAAAATAGCAAGAGAAAAAAAATATGCCAAGAGATGTCTTGGTTTCATTTATAAGAACAAGATTGAAAGACTCGATTGTCCAAAAAAGCTACCAGGAGGATTTAATTATAGATGGGAAAAGCATTAAAATTTTCAAAGATGTCCCTATGGAAATTTTATGGAGAAGACAGGAATACAAATTTTTGACAATTGAACTAATTAGAAGAGGAATAAGATTTTCATGGGATAGGATGGAGGGATTATCTTTGTCATACAAGCAAAAGAGAATAAGAATTAACTCTGTAGAAAAAGCAAGAGAATTTTTAAAGAGGTTGAAAGCAACAAAATTGGAAGAAGGACAAGAGGAAGAAGGAAAAGAAGAAAGAATGAAAACAAGAGCAACAGCAAAAAAGAAAAAAAACGAGAATATCCAGAAATTGATCAAGAGGAAGAGGAAGGCGGAGTTGAACTAAGCACAGGATTGGGAGAAGGAATTCCACAAGAAGAAAGTGACTTGTCCAAAGAAGGAAGTCAGGAGGAAGAAGAAAGAGAATTGGAGATTGTTGAATAAATAATTTGTTTTGTAAATAAAGGATAGATAAAAAGGAAAAACAAGATGGCGACGGATATAAAAATAATTTCATGGAACATAAAGGGTCTTAATTCTAAATATAAGAGAAGTAAAGTATTCCATTATTTGCAAAAGAAAAAGCCACAAATTATTTGTTTGCAAGAAACGAAAATTCAAAAACAAGAAGTTAAATATCTGCAGAATCCAAAATTAGGACAATTATTTGTTTCAGCTTCAGAGAAAAAAAGAGGGGGAGTAGCGTTATATATTCAGAATAATTATAGAGCTAAAGAGATTTTGAATGATTTAGAGGGACATTACATTGGAGTAGAAATTCAATTGAAGAAAGAAGATATTTATTGATTGGAATATATAGCCCTTTAGATAAACAAGTAGAGTTTTTTTTTAAAAAAATAAACGAAGAAATACAGAAATTGGAAAAAGAAAACTATAATTTGATTTTGATGGGCGATTGGAATGGAGTATTAGACCCCCAAAAAGATAGAATATCTTCAAAGAAAATAAAGAAAAATAAAGGAAAACTCCCGGCAACATATTTCGAGTTAGTAGAGCAACAAAACTTAAAAGATGTCTGGTCCAATTTATATCCCAAAGCAGATGGTTGTACCTTTTTCTCAGAAAGTCATAAATCAGCTTCCAGAATAGATATGTTTGTGGTCTCACCTGAATTAATAACAAATTGAAGGCATGGAGATCTTGCCTAGATCAATTTCAGACCATAATCCGTTTGTTTTACAAATTAAATATTCAAAGAAGAAAAATTACAGATGGAAATTGAATGATACAATAATATAGGATAAAGAATACAAGAAGAAGATGAAGGAAATTTTAAAGGATTATTTCAGGTTAAATAAAACAGATGCAGTGAAAGCGAAAACGATATGGGATGCAGGTAAAGCAGTGATGAGAGGGCTATTAATACAGAGGGGAGCTGAGGTGAAAAAACAAAAAGACGAAAAATTAAAAGGAATTGAGAGAGAAATAAAGGAAGTGGAAAGAAGGTTAAAATTGGATCCAACAAATGATGGATTGGATAAAAGATTAAAGTGGTTGAAAGAGCAATTGGAGAACATTTTAACAGAAGAAATAACCAAGAAGATGAAATTTATAAGGCAAAGAAATTTTGAATCGGCAAATAAAATAGGGAGGTAGTTATCATATAGACTTAAAAAAGAAAAACAAAAAAGAATGATTACAAAGATAAGAATGGGAGATAAAATATATTATTTGCAAGAAGATATACAAAATATATTTCAAAATTATTATTCTAAATTATATAAAAAGGAAGAAATTAAAAAGGAAGACCTTAAGAAATACTTGGAAAATCAAGATATATTAAAGATTCTGCAAGATCAACAGGAAATATTAAATACGGAATTTACGGAGATGGAACTAGAACAGGCGATAAGACGGATTAAGAAAGATAAAGCTCCAGGTCCGGATGGATTCACAGCACAATATTATAAAATCTTCTTTGAAGAATTGAAACAACCTATGTTGGAAACATTAAATAAGATAACTAGTGAAGGAATTCCGGATACATGGAAAAACGCTAACATTACTTTAATCCCAAAAGAAGGCAAAGACGAAATGGAAGTCAAATATTATAGACCAATATCATTATTAAGCACGGACTATAAAATATTTGCTTTGATTTTGGCGGAGAGGTTGAAAAAAGTATTGGTAAATCAAATTAAAGAGGAGCAAACAGGCTTTCTCTGAGGCAGACAACTGAAAGATAATATAAGAAATATAATAAACATAATAGAATACTATGAAAAGAATAACGAGAAGAAAATGGCTCTAATGTTTTTAGATGCAGAAAAAGCTTTTGACAATGTAAATGGGACTTTTATGATGAAAATATTGGAAAAAATGGAAATGGGACAAAATTTTTGCAAATGGATAAAGGAAATTTATAAAGACCAAACAGCTAAATTAATTATAAATGGTAACACCTCAGAAGAGATAAACATAACAAAGGGAACATGTCAAGGATGTCCGCTTTCACCACTTCTGTTTATAATGGTTTTGGAATTGTTGTTAAACAATATAAGAAGAAACGAGCAAATAAGAGGACTAAAAGTGGGAGGAATAGAATATAAATTGAGAGCATTTGCAGACGATCTTGTTTTGATCTTGGAGGATCCTTTAGCACAGACAGAACAAATTATGCGAACATTACGAAAATTTGGAGAAGTGGCAGGCTTCAAAATTAATTATAAGACAACGATATTGACAAAAAATATGACAAAGACAGAAAATGTGGAGCTAGAAAATAAAACTAAATGTAAAGTTAGGAACAAGATTAAATATCTAGGAATATGGATAACAAATAGGAATTTGGATTTATTTGACAACAATTATAAAACGAAATGGTCTGAGATCAAAGTAGAAATGAATAATTGGTCAAAATTGAATTTATCCCTGTTCGAAGCAATTAAGATGATGCAATTAAGATGATGATCCTCCCTAAGATGAATTTTTTATTTCAATGTATCCCGATCATACATAATAAAAAACCATTTAATGAATGACACAAAGATTTAAGAAGCTTTATCTGGAAAAATAAGAAAGTGAGGGTGAATTGGAAAACCATGATGAGAAACAAAAAAGATGGAGGAAAGAATGTCCCTGATTTGGAATTATATCACAAAGCAAATGTTTTAGATTGGATATCAGACTGGATAACATTAAAACGAAAAGAAGTTTTAGAATTGGAAGGCTTCAACAATAGATATGGGTGGCACAGATATCTATGTTATGGAAAAGAGGTGGTACACAAAGAGTTTAAACATCATGTGGTTAGGAAAGCACTTCTGACCACATGGAATGAGATAAAAAAGAAAATATATAGGAAAATACTGCTCTGGACCTCTCCACATGAAGCCTTCCATGGGAAATGGACAACAATTAAAACATGGTTAAAGTATAAAGACATAGTTACCATAGGCGAGGACTTTGAATTAAAAATAAAAACAATAGAAAAGTTAACAAAGATAGATCCGAATATCCAATGATTTACGTATCTGCAACTAAAAGAAAGATTTGAGATTGATAGAAAACTTCAAGGTTTTGAAAGGGAATTGATGGACATAGACAAGATAATGCTACAATCTTCAAGACAGAAAATAAGTAAATTTTATAAGATATTAATGGAAATGGAACAAGAAACGGAAAAAATTTCTGACAACATGATCAAATGGGCAACGGATATTGGCAGGACAATTAAGTTAGAAGATTGGGAGAATGCTAGGGCAAAAACAGATAAATTTACAAACTCACAAGATTTGAAGGAAAATTTCTGGAAAATGGAACAGAGATGGTAGCAAACATTTATAAGAAAAAAGAGAAAGAATGTTGGAAATGTAAATATAATGTGGGGTCATGGTACCATGTATGGTGGAAATGTGAAGAAATGAAGAAAATTTGGAAAAGAATACATATTATTATACAGAACATTTTGAGGATAAAGTTTGAATTGGCACCAGAAATATACTTATTAAACATGACGAAAAAAATTGGATCCAATAATTGAGAAATTTTTTTTGGAGAATTATCTTGTATATAGTAACAGCAGCGAGAATGTTAATTGCTCAAAAAATGGAAACAGCAAGATACACCAAGATACACCAACGATAGAAGAATGGCTCTTAAAATTATTAGAAATGAAAGAAATGGATAAATTAACAAAATTATTAAATAACAAAAATGTTGATTTGGTTAAGAAAGAATGGGCTCCAATAGAGGTATATATAAAAGAAAGATGGAATATATAAGACAAGAAAAAAAAAAAAAGAAACAAGGGTTTGAGATGGCTTTAGCAAGAGTGTCATATACATGTATTTGAGGATGGGTAGATTAACCATAAAAATTATAAAGTGTACTCATGGTGTTCGAACTAAAGGAAGTTTTATAAAATTGTAAATAGGATTATATGATATGAACAATAATTTAGTAGCGGGTTTTTTTATGTAGATTGTATAGAAAAATACTTTTAATAAAAATAAAATGAAAAAAAATTGGATGATTTTTCATGACGTGTGTTAACCAAACCCCTTGCTGTTCATATCCCAACATGTGACTGATACTCTCAAAACAATCTTTGTTATTGAAAAACCCTTCTGTAAACAAAACTCTTTCTCACAGTATTTTAGCTCGTTAACTAGCCTTTGTTTTGACTCTCAAACACCTGGACTGGTTGTTGTGAATTTAGGTTCAAGAAGCAGTTTTTTTCATCAAGGAAAAATACAGACACACATCTTTACATTTTAACATTGACTATATATCCCATCAAAACCTGACAAACTGGAGTGTAAAACCAGTCTTGAAAGAGGGCCAGGAACATGTGGAAAGCTAGTTGAGTTGCCACTCTGGCCCTTGGGACTGGACAAGACTGATGGAAACGAGTCCAAAACCAGTAAAGAAAGGAGTCCCAGGAGGGACTGTTCCATCCCAGTGATGCTACTGCCTCTTCCACAGCAGGACCCCCTTTGCTGCTCAGTCAAGCCCCCGCCCCACAGTCTCTGCCTCACTGCAAACCCCTCCTTCGGGAGTGTATATCCCATTTTCCCCAGTATGGCAAACAGAAAGGTCTAGGTAAAGTAATTAAAAAGTAATATAGTAGTTTTTTGGCATCCAGCTAAACAGTGTGTGGTCTAGGTATTACACTGAGTTGGAAAATAAAATTACAAATAATGTATATGCTTCCCATATATATACAAATAAAAAGTAAATGTGCTGCCAATATACACAGGACATTAAAAATATACAAATCTCAAATGACACTTATAGTATAGAAATATCCAACATTCAAAGTGCATAAAGGAGCAAAAAAGTATATGGACTTCCAGAGGACATGTACTCCTGGATTCATCTTTACAGTTGTCATCTCAAGTGGACGCGATGGCAAGGAATGCTTATTATCAACTTTGGTTGATCTGCCAACTGCATCCCTACCTGGACCAAAAGGACCTTGAAGCAGTAGTACTTGCCCTGGTAATCTCTCATTTGGATTTCTGTAATGCGCGCTACATGGAGCTACCTCCACACCACATTCGGAAGCTCCAATTGGTTTAAAATGCAGCAGCCAGATTGCCGGAACATCTAGGTCGGACCATATAATTGTCAGGGATGATGGGAGTTGTAGCTCTTCACCTCTGGCTCTAACTCACCACCTTGTTATGCAGCAGAGCTGACCAGCTTTGATCAGTGGTTGATGCTTCTTTCCCAAGCAGCAGAGTTTCAGAGAATAGGCTGAAGACCCTGACAAACTCTCCAAGCCTTCTCACTCTTCTTCCTGAGATGTCTCCAAACCTCTCCAGGATTCTTCTGGTTCTTGTATCTTCCCTCAAGACACCAGACAACTCAGTAGTCTTATATAAAAGATCTACTTTATTCTACTATATATAAATACTATATGCCCTACAAATCACAATCTCTACACTTCACAATATCTCCAAAACTACTCCAAAATACACCACAATGTACATTAGCAAACATTGCAATTTAGAGCCATTGTTAGACACCACCCACCAGTCAGTTTCCACCCAGTGGGTGTGTACATACATCTTGATTGGTCCACATAGATCATCCCATACCTAAGACCAACCCAAGTGTTTCATCACTTTACCTTGACCACTTAATGAGTCTCAGGTGTTTGCAATCACAGGTGTTCTCAATATACCTTCTATAACTTTGTCCTTGGCTCTCAAGGCTTCTTAATTATATTATCTTTTTCACCTGTGTATCTTCCTGATTGCTCCTGCTTAGTCACTTTGACATTCACATACATATGTTTATTTCTATTACTGTATATCCCATGTTGCTTTTTCCTTAACAATAATACCTGTATTAAAATCTCTTCATTGGCTGCCGATTAGCTTCCGGGCGCAGTACAAAGTGTTGGTTATTACCTTTAAAGCCCTACATGGCTTGGGCCCGAGTTACTTGAAGGAACGCCTCTCACATAATTTGCCCCGCACTCTCAGAACCTCTGGGAAGTAGTTATTAGAATACCTTAAACTAGACTTACCATGACTTCCCAAAAATTGTTTACAGTCACAGCTCCGAAGTTGTGGAACAGCCTGCTGCAGAAGATCCATCTTATTACTATTCGAGAAGCCTTCAAGAAAGAACTTAAGATGGAGCTCTTCCAGCGGGCCTATCCAGCTGATCTTCCAGATTTTTAGACTCTGACAATGATTGACTATTTTATTTTATTTTATCCTATTTTATTTTATTTTCATTTATTTTATTTTATTTTATTCTATTCTCTTAATCTATTATTATTGTTCTGTTTTTTATTATTTTATTGTTTATATTTTGTACATTGTATTCATTTTATTGTGTAATCCCACCTCGATCCGTAGGGAGAGGCGGGAAAGATAAATAAAACTTCTTCTTCTTCTTATATATTATTACCTCCTGTATAGACTCTCTGATGCTTCACAAGGATCATCTTCTTAGCAAAACATTTCCCACACTCCTGATATTTGTGTGGTTTCTCTCCAGAGTGGACTCTTTGATGGTTCACAAGGGTTGACCTCAAAGGAAAACATTTCTCACATTACTGGCATCTATATGGTTTGTCTCCTGTGTGGACTCACTGATATTCCACAAAGTTCGTCTTCTGAGCAAAACATTTCCCACACTCCTGACATTTGTGTAGTTTCTCTCCTGTGTGGACTCTCTGATGCATCACAAGGGTTGTCTTCTGAGCCAAATATTTCCCACACTCCTAACATTTGTGTAGTTTCTCTCCTGCGTGGACTCTCTGATGCATCACAAGGGTTATCTTCTGAGCAAAACATTTCCCACACTCCTGACATTTGTGTAGTTTCTCTCCTGTGTGGACTCTCTGATGCGTCACAAGGTTCGTCTTCTGAGCAAAACATTTCCCACACTCCTGACATTTATGTGGTTTCTCTCCTGTGTGGACTCTCTGATGGGCCACAAGGTTTGTCTTCTGTGCAAAACATTTCCCACACTCCTGACATTTATGTGGTTTCTCTCCTGTGTGGACTCTCTGATGGGCCACAAGGGTTGACCTCAGAGTAAAACATTTCTCACATTGCTGGCATCTGTATGGTTTCTCTCCTGTGTGGACACTATGATGATGCATCACAAGGTGTGACTTCTGAGGAAAACATTTCCCATATTGCTGGCATTTGTATAATTTCTCATCTGTGTGGCATCTCCGATGTTTCAACAATTGTGACGTATCAGCAAAGCATTTTCCACACTGCAAGCATTTGTATGGCTTCTCTCCTGTGTGGACAATCTGATGACGCACAAGGTTATACTCCCGAGCAAAGCATTTTCCACACTGCATGCATTTGTATGGCTTCTCTCCTGTGTGGACTCTCTGATGATTCACAAGGTTTGTCTTCTGAGTAAAGCATTTTCCACACTGCAAGCATTTGTACGGCTTCTCTCCTGTGTGGACTCTTTGATGGGCCACAAGGGTCATCTTCTGAGCAAAACATTTCCCACACTGCTGACATTTCTGTGGTTTCTGTCCTGTGTGAATGCTCTGATGCCTCACAAGGTACATCTTCTGAGCAAAACATTTCCCACACTCCTGACATTTGTGTCGTTTCTCTCCTGTGTGGATTCTCTGATGGACCACAAAGTTTGACCTTAGAGCAAAACATTTCCCACATTGCCGGCATCTGTATGGTTTCTCTCCTGTGTGGACTCTCTGATGTTCCACAAAGTTCGTCTTGTGAGCAAAACATTTTCCACACTCCTGACATTTGTGTAGTTTCTCTCCTGTGTGGACTCTCTGATGCTTCACAAGGGTTGTTTTCTGAGAAAAACATTTCCCACACTCCTGACATTTGTGTGGTTTCTCTCCTGTGTGGACTCTCTGATGCTTCACAAGGTGCGTCTTCTGAGCAAAACATTTCCCACACTCCTGACATTTATGTGGTTTCTCTCCTGTGTGGACTCTCTGATGCATCTCAAGGTTCAATTTCTGAGGAAAACATTTCCCACACTCCTGACATTTGTGTGGTTTCTCTCCTGTGTGGACTCTCTGATGCCTCACAAGGTTCATCTTCTGAGCAAAACATTTCCCACACTCCTGACATTTATGTGGTTTCTCTCCTGTGTGGACTCTCTGATGGGCCACAAGGTTCGTCTTCTGTGCAAAACATTTCCCACACTCCTGACATTTATGTCGTTTCTCTCCTGTGTGGACTCTCCGATGGGCCACAAGGGTTGACCTCAGAGTAAAACATTTTTCACATTGCTGGCATCTGTATGGTTTCTCTCGTATGTGGACAATCCGATGATGCGTCACAAGGTATGACTTCTGAGGAAAACATTTCCCACACTGTTGGCATTTGTATGGTTTCTCACTTGTGTGGAATCTCCAATGTTTCAACAATTGTGACGTACCAGCAAAGCATTTTCCACACTGCAAGCATTTGTATGGCTTCTCTCCTGTGTGAACTCTCTGATGATTCACAAGGTTATACATCTCCACAAAACATTTCCCACACTGCAAGCATTTGTATGTCTTCTCTCCTGTGCAGACACTCTGATGATGCACAAGGTTATACTCCCGAGCAAAACATTTCCCATACTGTAAGCATTTGTATGGCTTCTTTACTGTGTGGATTGTCTGATGGTTTATGAGGCCTGACATCTGAGCAAAGCATTTCCCACACTTTTGGCATTTATATGGTTTTTCTCCTGTGTTGATTCTCTGATGAGTCACAATGACTCCTATAAAGAAGGACAAAGGCATACAAAATGGAATTTCAGCATTAGAAGAAACAATGGAGCTAAACAAGGTATGAAGCAAAAGACCCATCAGAGAAAGAGGAGCTCCTGTGTCCCCTTTTCCATCATATATATTACCCATAATTGCTAAATGGAATCCGTTGATACGTATGAAGACAACACCTAAACTGGTTTGTACCAAACACCCAAACAAGATGTTAAAATTTATTGGCTTCACAGATGCTTCTCAACATGCGGGGCACTCTTTGCACTTAATTTCCCACCCTATCTCCCAAATTACTCATTAAAATTTGTCAGAGCTGTTTTTTTCATATACGAACATGAACTGGGAAACTGACAATGATAAGAAAGGCCCAGAATTTTAGAAAGTTGGGAAAGGGCAAATTCAACAAGTTTACAGCTTCACAAAATTTGAAGAATTATTTTAAAAGTATGAATAGATGGTATCTTACAGCATGGATACTAAATAAGACCTATAAATTGGGGAACAAGTATTGGAGATACCAAAAAGGAAATGGTATTTTATTTCATATGTGGTGCCCGCAAGTGAACAATCATCAAAAAAAAGTTGGGAATACAATATACATTCTCCCCAGAGTTAGGTGTTCTGAATATATATTCAATATTAAATAAGGAAGATGAAATTAAGTTTTGGAGACTATTGCGGTATTTAATAACAGCTAGATTAACAGTGGTGACAAAAATGTGGTATCTTCATATCGAGAGAACATTTCCAGGAGTAGCTGTACTGGCCTTATAGCAAAGTATAGTATAATCTAAAATCCACAAAACAGTGATACTTTTGTTGGGCCAGCCAATAGAGCTTTGCAATATGTATAATGTGCATTTTAGTTGGCCCAATAAAGTTATCACTGTGTTTTGTGGATTTTGGATGATACTGTACTATGCTATATGGTCAACACACCAATCCCTCGATATGTATTCTATGTCGCTTTAAGTTCACTGTTCAATAAAGTACAAGACACCTCCTTACACAGCACTGCCCACAGGTGTGTGACTTGGGATGGATGTGGTGTCTGGGGTAGAGGGCATCTGCAGAGACACCTCTTCTCCAGCCCTCCTTAAGAAGCCTCCTGTGACTGGCATTGGTAAGATGGTATTCCCACTCAAAAGCAATGTTTATGGTGTTATTTTTCTTTTGTTGTTCATTTTCTTCTCTGACATGAGGTTAGACCCTATGAATGAGAGACCTCCAAAACCTCCAGCCATCAACTGCCCACTGGGGTCTTGCAAACTCAGGACCATGGCTGTCTGGATTGAATCAATCCACCTGTAGTGTGGTATCCCTCCTTTTCTTTTCAATTGTTGTGCAGATTTGGAATTTTCATTCATCTCTCGCCTTGAGTCTAGTTGCATCCTTAGACAAAGTACTACTCATACCTGTCCTCTGCTCTTCAGACTTGGAGAGATCCTCCATCTGTGTCATTACCACCCCCATACACTGCTGCTGCCCACTAACTCTTGGCACATTTTATCTGCCTCTTCAGCAAAAGCCTGTCTTAGGAGACCTTGCTACCGGCTGTGGTCCAGCAGCATAGGTTCTTCACACACAGAAGCACACATGATGTTTTAAACAGTTTAACCCCTCTGATTGCTTGACAGGAGGGGCAGGATATAAACAAAAATATTATTATTATTATTATTATTATTATTATTATTACTACTATTATCATCATCATCCTTCCCATTTGGGCTGAATCAGGACCTGCTTCCAAGTATTGTAGCTGTTAATGCCATTATTATAAATGAATTTTAAAACAGAAGGCATAATCATCCAGGGAAAGAGAGATTCTTACCAAGAGAGTCCATGATCCCACAGGTCTCTGCCATGATCTGCCTGTGCAGGGTTCTCTGGTCAGGATCCAGCAGGGCCCACTCCTCTGGGGAGAAAGACACGGCCACCTCCTCAAAAGTCACCAGGTCCTAAAAATAGAAGAAGGTTCTTGCTCACTCTGGATATCAAGCCAGCTGCCGTCTGTGGCAATTAGTATAAAGTGGACTCACAGGCTGATACAGCTCCTAAGGCAACTGAAGTGAGACTGATTCTTCTACCAACACCAGCATGAAAATTGTGAACAAGGTCTGGCAAACACAGGAGCCTCAGTCCAAGACATACTCTACAGCTCCAGCTGGCTTTAAAGAAAGACATACAGGAGACTGGCTTTAAAGAAACATTACACCACAACTGAGGAATAAAATGCCAAAGGTCTTACAGTTGAGGATTTGAACCAGGGGTAGGCAACTGCAGATGAGGCGGCAGGCCAAATGTGGGCAATTCTGTTGGGGTATGAAGACATGCAGAATCTAGCATACACACATGCAGAGTTGATGCACGTAGACAAGAACGCCTAGAAGATGGTCTCTGTGAAGAGTCTCCAGACGGCACAGGAAAAATCCTCTCACACGCAGGCGGCTGCTTTCAGCTGAGAGAAATGAATCGCTGGACCGAGCGACTTCACTCAAAAGTGGGCTTTAATCTTTGTTGTAAATATTTACAAATATACCTAGAGTATCATAGATCTGTCTTCAACACTCACAGCTATGCACACGAACAAAGTGCTTCACCAACCACAACCAGCCACCAATGGAGATTCTGACCCTCTCCCTTATATAGGTGGTCTTCTTGGGAACATGTAACAGCCATGCACAAATGAAACCTGGATGGTTTCATCCCCAGTGCCTGTTGCATCAGGCCTCCCATGATGCATACCTGGCTTGTCTCATCCACTGTGCTTGTTCCAACAGACTTCCCATGATGCATAGTTTACCAAATGCTGACTCATGCACCTGCCACTTGAACTGGAGTAACCCTGTTCCTATTGCTCCAGTTCTTTTCAGTGGCCACATCCATGTCATTTTCCAGACCAGGGTGCCACATGGGCTTGGCAGTTTCAGCATGCCAGGTTGGATGATGCTGGGTCACTTCCAACTGCCACATTGGTCAATTTTTAGGTGGTGTTTTGAGTTTGTTTATTTTTTCACTTTTGGGGGGAGTTGTGGAGTTTTATGCCATGCCCTCCAATTTGGCAGGGACAATGCCAATTAATCCTCTTTTGTCCACTTTTTCAGTGGCTTTTAGTATGACTCACTTTCCTCCTATCTTTTTCCTTTCTTTGTTCTCAGTTCACTTCAGTTGCTGCAAACTGAGTTCAAAGTGAAAAAGGAGTTTGTACCCATTAACTTAGCCTGTGTGGTGTAGTGGCTTGCGTGTTCGATTGGGATTCTGGAGACCAGCATTTGAATCCCCACTAAGCCATGGAAAGTACTGCATGAAGAAATCCAGGACGTCAATCCTGAAAGCCAGGTGGAAAGCATTTGGATAAAAATTAAAGGGGAAGGAAACAGCAGGGATGTTACTGTGGGAGTCTACTACAGACCCCCGACTCCAGCAGAAGAATTGGATGATGCCTTTCTAGAACAGATGACCACACACTCAGAAAGAAGAAATGTAGTAGTGATGGGTGACTTCAACTATCCTGATATTTGCTGGAAGTCAAACTCAGCAAAATCCTCAAGGTCTAGCAAACTCCTCACTTGCCTCAAAGACAATTTCATTGTCCAAAAGGTGGAAGAGGCAACAAGAGAGTCAGCTATTTTGGATCTGATCCTAACTAACAGGAAAGACTTAGTTAATGGGGTGCAAGTAGTTGGATCCTTAGGCGGGAGTGATCATGTCCTCCTGGAGTTTACTATACAGTGGAAAGGAGAAGCCAGGCATAGTCAGACACGCATTCTAGATTTTAGGAAAGCTGATTTTACTAAACTTAGAGAAATACTGGGGGTGATCCCATGGACAGGAATACTAAAAGAGAAGGGAGTTCAAGACAGATGGGAGTTTCTCAAAAGGGAGATACTGAAGGAACAATTTCAAACCGTGCCAACAAGGAGGAAGAATGGGAGGTGTCTCAAGAAACCAGGATGGATGACTCAGGAACTTGCTACTGAACTATGTTTTAAATGCAACATGTATAAGTACCTATCAGTGGCCACATCCATGACTGGATCCCCAAAGGGTGGGATATAAATAAATATTATTATTATTATTATTATTATTATTATTATTAGAATTGGAAGAATGGGGAAATCACCAAAGAGGAATTCAAACAAATAGCTAGCACATGTAGGGGTAAAGTCAGAAAAGCTAAAGCACAGAATGAACTCAGGCTTGCTATAGAAGTTAAGAACAATAAAAAGGCTTTTTTTGGGTATGTCAGCAGCAAAAGGAAAAAGAAGGAAATGGTAGGGCCACTGTGTGGAGAAGATGGCAAAAAGTTAACAGGGGACAGAAAAAGGCAGAATTACTCAACACCTTCTTTGCTTCAGTCTTCTTAGAAAAGGAAAAGAATGCTCAACCTGAGGATAATGGAGCAGAGGACAGAATAGGAGAATTTCAGCACAGAATGAGTAAAGAGATAGTACAGAAATATCTGGTTAATCTAAATGAATATAAGTCTCCAGGATCAGATGAATTACATCCCAGGGTATTAAAAGAACTGGCAAACATAATATCAGAACCATTGGCAGTAATCTTTGAGAACTCCTGAAAAACAGAAGAAGTCCCAACAGACTGGAATAGGGCAAATGATGTCCCCATCTTCAAAAAGGGGAAAAAAAGAGGATCCCAACAATTATCGTCCAGTTAGTATGACATCAATACCGGGAAAGATTCTGGAGCAGATCACTAAACAGAGAGTCTGTGAACATCTGGAGGGTAATTTCATAATCACAAAAAGTCAACATGGGTTTCAGAGAAACAGGAATGCTGTGGATATAGTATATCTTGATTTCAGTAAGGCCTTTGACAAGGTTCCCCATGACATTCTTGCAAACAAGCTGGTAAAATGTGGGCTAGACAAAGTAACTGTTACATGGATTTGTAATTGGTTGACTGGCCAAACGCAAAGAGTGCTCAACAATGGCTCCTTTTCAACCTGGAAAGAAGTGACCAGTGGGGTGCCACAGGGCTCTGTCCTGGGCCTAGTGCTATTCAACATCTTTATCAATGACTTGGTATTGACGGTATTGGGGGCATAGTTATCAAATTTGCAGACAACACCAAATTGGGAGAAGTAGCTAATACTCCAGAAGACAGGATCAAAATTCAAAATGAGTTGGAACAGAATAGAAAGCTGGGCCGAAGCTAACAAAATGAAATTCAACAAGGAGAAATGTAAGGTACTGCACTTAGGGCGGAAAAACGAAAAGTACAGATATACGATGGGGGACACCTGGCTTAAAGAGACTACGTGTGAAAGGGATCTAGGAATCCAGGTGGACCACAAGTTGAACATGAGTCAACAGTGCGATGCAGCAGCTAAAAAGGCCAATGCAATTTTAGGCTGCATCAGTGGAAGTATAGTGTCTAGATCAAGAGAAGTAATAGTGCCACTTTATTCGGCTTTGGTCAGGCATCACCTGGAATACTGTGTCCAGTTTTGGGCACCACAATTCAAAAAGGATGTGGAGAAACTGGTGCGTGTCCAAAGGAGGGCAACTAAAATGGTGAAGGGTCTGGAAACCAAGCGCTGTGAGGAACGATTTAGGGAGCTGGGATGTTTAGCCCAGAGAAGAGAAGGTTAAGAGGTTTTATGATAGCCATGTTTAAATATTTGAAGGGATGTCATATTGAGGAGCAAACAAGCTTGTTTTCTGCTGCTCCAGAGACTGGGACCCGAAACAATGGATCCAAGCTGCAGGAAAAGAGATTCCACCTCAACATCAGGAAGAACTTCCTGACAGTAAGGGCTGTTCGACAGTGGAACACACTCCCTCAAAGTGTGGTGGAGTCTCCTTCCTTGGAGGTCTTTAAGCAGAGACTGGATGGCCATCTTTCAGGGATGCTTTGATTGGGAGTTCCTGCATGGCAGGGGGGTTGGACAGGATGGCCCTTGTGGTCTCTTCCAACTCAATGATTCTATGATTCTATGACCTAGGGCAAGTCATACTCTCTCAGTCTCAGAGGAAGGCATAGTAAAACCTTCTCCAAAACAAGAAAACTCTGTGATAGGTTCATCTTAGAGTTGTCATGAATTGGAAACAACCTGAGGGCACACAACAACAACAGCAACTCAGCAAAGAGGAGAAGAGAGAAATGGCCAAATCTTGCTTTTTTCTGTAGAGTCTGGAAAAAGTCAATGGCTGCACTCTCTCAATGTTTACTTCTCAGCGATAACCTTTGCCATCTTGACCACAGTCTGCTGTTGCATGGCCACACATGTGACAGTTTTCATCTGTGAGATGTTGGAGAATATGTTGTAGGTACTAGAAAGGGAGCGGGGAGTAAACTGTTGAGGTTTTGGCTGGTTTCCCCAATTTTGAGCAAAATATTACCTGAAAACTGGCATTAAAAACAATTTCTCCACCCCCGCCTCAAACACTTCTGAGTGGCACTGGCCGTCTTCCGTGTAGAGGCCAATGTTACCCCGGTCCTGCTGGTTCCTTGGCAGCTCCAGATGCTCCTGGAGCCTCCCTCTGAATGCCAGCTGCTCAACACAGAGGGAGAATGATTTGTTCTGGACCAGTGAATAAAGATGGGAATATCTATCAACTCCCCTTTTGGGTTAAAAAAAAAGTTCAGAGAAAAAGGAGAACAACTCTAACTCAAGAATAAGACTAAAAACATAGGGATTGAGACCTAGAGAAGAAGTTTGAAAATCTTTACAATTTTTAAAAATCCAAAGCAAACTGAAATAAAATTCTCCACTAGCACTGAGAGGGATGTGATCTGGGAAGAGGAACCCAGATTGCTCCAGTCCTCTTGTTCCAGGATTCCTTCTCCTTACCTGATCTGGTTGTGGTCCACTGCAAAGAGGAAGAAGCAACTGAGTCCTTGTTGGTGGCATCATTCCAGCCTCTGTGGGAGAGACCAAGGTAGGGAGAAGCCAGTCACATCTGCTGCTGTTAGAGGTTGCAATCTTAAAGACTCAAATTCAAGGTTTCATTTCAAATGAAGGTAGTAAGAGGTAAGGTGAGGAAGTCAACAACAATAATAAGATAAGAACAGAAAGACAGAGCCAAATAATGAAGAATGAAAGACAAAGTGTGAAAGCAAAGGAGATATTGATAGGTTAGTACTTAGCTGTAGATGGATATGTTGTATGTATGTATGATTGTATGAATGTTTTACTTTATATGTTTAAATGTATGTATGTTTATATATTTGTTTCTAAGTATGATTTTATGTTTATATGTTTGAATTTTTATTAAAAAATTTAAAAAATACAAAGTCATATTATACCTGCCTTGCCTCCATTTCCTCTTCGTCCTCTGTACAGCTGAAACTATTTTAGCAGCATATACAATGGAAGGATGGTTTTTAGCATTTGGTTGTCTTGGGTGCAGTGGTTCAAGTTTTGGACTGGAGCTTGGGAAAATCCAGGTCTAGCCTCCCATTGGCACTGAAAGACACTGGACAACCTTGGGCCTCTGGCCTCTCTGAGCCTGACCTACCTCACAAGGTTGTTGTTGTACAGACAAAGGATAGGATGGAAAGGATGAAGGAAATGAGTCCCAGAGAGCCCAAGCCAGCTCTGAATAGAAACACACAGAAAACAAGATATGCTTGTAAGCCAGAGATGATAAAATCAATCTCCGCATATGGGTATGCACAATGAGTACCTCAACCACTCTTTCTTTCTCTCTCTCTCTCTCTCTCACACACACACACTCATACTCACACCCCTACCTCACAGGGTGGTTGCTAGGAGGAACATCATGCTATTAAATGTGCTGCTGGAAAAGAGTGCTGCGGATACTGTGGATGTTCAAAAAACAAACAAAGGCTTGAAATATCCCGTGAAGCCAAGATGATTAAACTGAGGCTGTCATACTTTGGTCAAATTAAAAGAAGACACGACTCATTGCAGAAAAAAATAATGCTAGGAAAGGCAGTGGGAAGATGGATGGACTTGGGTAAGAATTTACAGGGACTCAGAGAGTAAAGGAGACCAGGGAGTCTTGGAGATTCTCATCCATGGGCATATTGACTTGAGGGCAGTTAACAACAACAACAAAGTCCTCACAAGTTGGTTTCTTTGGTAAGATATGTTGGTGTGTGGATGATGAGTGTTGTAGTGATGTTCTTTGGCACCCAGCAGAGTCTGCAGGACAAGCTGGCTGCTGTGATCCACAGCCACTGTGTAGATTTGTCATCAACTGGCTCAGCTTCCCTTTTCTAGCATCCTGTCTTCCTCAGTCAAGAAGACACATTGTAAAGTCTAAAAGCATAGCTTTATTAATGCATATAAAAAGTAAAAATAAAATAACTAAGTAAAATCCATTGTGATGAACTTGTCTAGTTCAGCCATATAAGATTACACCTTTAACAATCCAAAAACATTAGGATCTAACTTGTTGCAGTTAGACCACTGTTTTTAGCCACACACGCTCACATCATGAACAATAAACAATTCTAAACAAAGGATTTTCTAAGCCCATTCCATACTCCACCTTCTAGGTGTTAACTTTATGTTAATTGGATAATGCCTGTATGATGTATGCTAACCCAGCCTCTTGCTGTCTATCATCCACCACGTGAGTAAGTTTTCCAAGCCTAACGATGTTTACGTATTTGATATCTCTTTGTTATCCATAACAAAGTCTGGTTCTATTAGTTTTACCTCTGGGAAAATACATTGTTGATGTCTCTGTTACCACCTGGCATTGATTCACCCTGTTTTTCAAAATATTGTTTGTGCCTTGTCCAAAAACTGTTCTCAAGTGGAAAATTACAGACACACACACATCTCTACATTTCACCTTTGACTATATATCCCATTCATATCCTAACAATCCCCTCCTGAAATGTATAGATGTGTGAGAATTATTGTTGTTGTTGTTATTAAAACCATCTAAGCACAATGTTTGACTCTATATATTTAAAGTGACATCTCAATCTGTTATAACCATTGTTAATGTTGTTTTATCTCTAAAACCTTTGTTAATATATCTATACAGTTGTGGTTTGGCCTTAAACCCTTAGGCAAACAATTTTATTTTTAACCAGCTCTCCCTAGCATTTTGTCATAAAACTCTAACATATCTTGACCTGTATTTTAACATTTTTAACACCTCTGCTTTTGTCATAAAAATGTATGCCTGTGAATCTCTATATATTACAACTGATAACTCACAATTTAAATCTTATAACTGTTTAATCTATTTTATCTCATTTAATGTTATATATTTTGTTTTATCAGCACTTAAAACTCTATCAACGCTTATAACTATATATCTTTATTTTTAATCTATCAAACTATTAAGCTTGTCTATATTTAAACAACAATCTTTAAACTGACTATCATATAACTTTAAAGCAAATAAACTATTTATAAAACACTCTTATTTTTAATGCGGCTATTTTAAATCACAAGCCTCTATCTCTTTTAAAAAACTTATCAAATGTTCTATTGTTGTCTAATCTATTATTTAAAACAAAACAATTTTTTAAAACACCTATAACAACACAATTATAATCTATTATTTTCAACTATAAACATCAAACCCTCACAAAGCCTTTTTATGTATCTGAATATGTAAAACCTCTTATAACTTTATTTTAAACAAAACCTTCTGACTTTAAACCTGTCACTATCTTTGTACTCTGTAAACCACACTTTTTTAAACTTTTTATGTTGACTTATTAAACTATCAGCAGTCTAGCAACTTTAAAAATAAGATCTTAAAAATCAAAACCTTTAATAATAAATCTCTCTGGACAACTTTTCTTTTTTTTAGTCTCTTGAATCTAAACAACCAAAAACTGTCATCTCTTTTTGTGTTAACACACATATCAGCATTTAAACAAGTAATCTCAAAACCAAAATGTTGTAGTTACTAGCCCCTCCTTACTGTTAAAATCTTATTTTAGTCACAAGCTCTCAGCCTTAAACTAAATGTTTTCCATCAATGTTTTAAAACCTTTGTTGAACAAATCCTTTTTGTTAATAACCTAGCTTTGTATTTTCATTTGCCATCAGGCATCTTTTATTTTGTATATCTATTTACCTTGTGATTTTTGTTTTTAGGTCTATCAACCACATTTTAAACACCTCTTTGTCAATTTTAAACACTTAAACTTCTTGCTGCACTGCAGTGTATCATTTTCCCTCTCAACAGGAAAAAACCTTTTAAAACTTTTAAAACCTCTGAAACTCTCTAAAACTCTTTGATATTGTCTGAAACTCTTTAAAACTCTCTGACACTGTGTGAAACTCTTTAAAACTCTCTTTGAAACTCTCCGGCTCACCAGCTACTTATGTATAAACTCTTGTCTTTTGTATAATAAATTTTGTTTGTTGTTTTTTTTTCTCTATGAATTTTTTGTGTGTGTGTCTGGACTTGTGTGTCCTTTGTTTTTTTTGTCATTCTATTTGTTGACAATCTTGTCTGCATTGTCTGATCTAAAGTGTTTTCCTCACTTTTAGAGGATTAATGTTTGTCTATCTTTTGTGTGTTGTGTGCCCCTCTATTTCTTGGCACTTGTGTGTTTTAAACTGTCTCATCTTTAGTAAAACCTTTTTGTTTGTATGTATCTTTTCTCAACTTAGAATCATAAAGTTGGAAGAGACCACAAGGATCATCTAGTCTAACCCCCTGCCATGCAGGAACTCTCAGTCAAAACTTGAATGTTTTTCACAATTGTTATTTTTTTAGACATTAAAACTTTTCCCACCATCAAGGTGAAATCTCTAACTGTTATTTTTGAATATTTTATAACACCATCTTGACATTTTGGTTTAATTTTTCTTTTAAAACATGTTGGCACATATATCTTTGTATATTGTCTAAAAACTGTCAGATATCTTTAAATTTAGTGGATCCCCACATAACATGTGAAATAATGTTGGATTTTTTTTCTCTCAGCCAGTTTCTCAAACTGTGAGCCAAGAATTCTCTTTTTTCTCTCCGGTCTATGAGCAAAGACCCTTGTAATCAATTTTTTTTTTATTTATCCATTGTTAAAAACTTTTAATTGTATCACATCTCTGTCTTAAAACTCTGACATATAAAAACTCTGGAAAATCTATCTATAATCACTAAGAAAATATTTGTTGTCACTCAGTAACACACATTTGTCTCTTTTGTTTAACAGCAACCTCAACAGGTCATTTTTGCAATTCACTTGTTCCGGTTTTGTCACAGGAAAAACCTTGACTTTTTACTCTGTGGCAAACCAAACATCTCCCAAATCATTTGTATAATAAAACATTTTAAAAATTCAGGACCTATATCTCACCAGCTTAAAACAAGCTATCAAATCTTATGTTCTCTAGAATTCTATATTGATGTGCATAACCAGAATGCAATGATTCATTTCCCACACCTGCACATTTAGCATTTGTCTCACTTTGTATAAAACACATATTTTCCCTCTTATAGCTTTTGTACACCCCTCCCCAGCCGGGGTGATTTTATATTTATCTCTCACAATAAAACCTCAGTGTATATCTCCTGACACACCAACTAAACAGTTTTATAAAATCAGGTATATATAAAACATTTTCAAAGTTTTCTCACTAAAACTTGGCATGTAGACATTTCTCAATTTCTTTTGACATCTCTTACCCCTCCATCAGCTAGATAAACATCTTTAAGATTGGAGGATTTCTTTATTTTTCAGCAAAACTGTAACATATGTCTCAGAATATATAGACTCTTGTCCTCAGGTTTCACCTGTTTGAGTCACAGTCACAGCTCTGTAAAACAGCTTGTAGCTTTTCTGTTTCTCTCAATGTCTCTGGGTTGTAGATAGATTGTTGATTGTAGCAAACATCCTTGTATTGCCATTTTTTTAAAACTCTTGTTCTGTTGTAGTTAAAACATCGGTTTTTCTCCCGTGCATCAGCTGTCTTTTCAAGACGCATTTCCTGACTTCAGGTGCTGTCTTCTGGCGTTTTTTTTCCCAGAAATCTCAGCTGCTTGCTTAGGTATCCCCAAATTAAGCAACTTTTCTGGCCTTTCTTCAAGCAAACCGCTTGGCTTAACAGTTCCATCCTTTTGGAACTTCAGGCCTCTAGCAACACTGTTGCAGCCCCACGGTATTGACCACTGTGTAAAATTTTACCCTCACCAGGGATTTTTGTATTTTTCTCCAAGAACTGTAAAGTCCCTTGACCACAGCATTTTTGACAAAGCTGTACAGAAAACATTCATTCTTTTCTTCAGTTTCCAAAACCTTTGGCTGAAGAAACATCCTCTCCCAAAACATAACTGTAACTCAGAGAGGGGTAACAGAATGAGTTCTCTTGGCTTAGGCAACCGCCTGTGTCCAGCAATCATGCTGCATTTTAAAACTGCATACGTTGCAACATGTATTCTGTGACTCAAGCCCCAGCTGCTTTTATATCAAACAAAATGGCCTTTAACAGAGTCTTTTGTAGCTTGAACAAAAACAAAAATTTTACTGCATTGAACCCGCAGTATTCTCAGCATTCTCAGGCTTTGTTTTTCTCTGCATCTTACTGTTTAAAGAGTGGCGATTCCTCAGACACCCGTCTTTAAAGAGGTCTGCACTCTGCCATCCGGCAAAAGAGCTTAGCAGTAAACTTTAACTGTTTACTTACATCTGGAGAAGATTTGAAGCCACCTCTGCTTTTCCAGCAACCGCTGAAGCATGGTTTCACTTGTCCTGGACACAACTGAAGTCGTGGATAGGCAATACTTGCCTCTTGGCCACATTGCAAACATGTCATCTGGACTCTTGGGCTTTTGTCCTCCTGGACATTTGGCCTCTTTGTCCTCTGGCAGACCAGCCACATCTGGCAGACAAGCCACTCTTCTGGCAAAAACAGGCTTAACTGGCAGACTAGCCATTTCTTGCAATAACAAGCCTCTTCAGCCAGACTAGCCACAATTGGCAAAAACAGTCTTAAATTGGCAAAACAGCCATAACTGGCAGAACAGCCATAACTGGGCCCGTAACCCTTGTTGGTGTGTGGATGATGAGTGTTGTAGTGATGCCCTTTGGCACCCAGCAGAGTCTGCAGGACAAGCTGGCTGCTATGATCCACAGCCACTGTGTAGATTTGCCATCAACTGGCTCAGCTTCCCTTCTCCAGCATCCTGTCTTCCTCAGTCAAGAAGACACATTGTAAAGTCCAAAAGCATAGCTTTATTAATGCATATAAAAAGTAAAAATAAAATAACTAAGTAAAATCCATTGTGATGAACTTGTCCAGTTCAGCCATACAAGATTACATCTTTAACAATCCAAAAACATTAGGATCTAACTTGTTGCAGTTAGACCACTGTTTCTAGCCACACACGCTCACATCATGAACAATAAACAATTCTAAACAAAGGATTTTCTAAGCCCATTCCATACTCCACCTTCTAGGTGTTAACTTTATGTTAATTGGATAATGCCTGTATGATGTATGCTAACCCAGCCTCTTGCTGTCCATCATCCACCACGTGAGTAACTTTCCCAAGCCTAACGATGTTTACGTATTTGATATCTCTTTGTTATCCATAACAAAGTCTGGTTCCATTAGTTTTACCTCTGGGAAAATACATTGTTGATGTCTCTGTTACCACCTGGCATTGATTCACCCTGTTTTTCAAAATATTGTTTGTGCCTTGTCCAAAAACTGTTCTCAAGTGGAAAATTACAGACACACACACATCTCTACATTTCACCTTTGACTATATATCCCATTCATATCCTAACAGTATAGTTGTTATATTGACTATTTTTTTATATTTTATTTATTTATTTATTTTGCTGGATAGTCCAGTAACACAACTCAAAACATTGCCTTTCTGATGCATTCAGATGCACAAAGAGGCATGAAGGATTCTGGACAGAGAGCGCTGACCCTTACCTTGCAAGGGGGCTCCTCCATCACACTCCTGCTGGATCGCTCTCCATTGGGGACTCTGCCTGGGATCCAATGTAGCCTTCTCAGTCGCAGGGAGTTCAGAGTGAACTTCTACCATGAGATTCGTGACCTGAAACAGCAGTGAGGAGTCGAGACGATGGAATTTGGAGAGAAAAAAATGGCAAAGATTTTGGGGAGAAGGAGTTTGAAGTTGTATGGTATGAGACATCCAGCAACAGCCAAGTCAGTAAAAAGGAAGCAGCTCATAAACCCTACTTGAAAAAATGACATACAAAGTAAGTGGTAAAAAGATAGAATTAAGTATGGCACATATGTTAATACTCTGCATACATTTATTGTATATGATGGAATGCAAGCAATTTCACTGAGCCCACAACGAGAACTTATGAATTTTTGGAATTTATATTCAAACCATGGATGCTTGAATCCATCAATAAAGAGATGTGGGGAAGGGAGACAGCACCCTGGAAGACAAAAGGACTGGAAAAAATAGTCAAACTGTCATAGAGGAAACAAAGCAAACAGTAGAGGGACCCAACAGTGGGAGGCAAAAAAACGTGCTAAGGCAGCAAGTAAAGGAGACATATGGTCTTAGATGTCTCTACACTAATGCACAGAGCATGGGAAATAAGCAAGATGAACTTGAACTCCTAGCGCAACAAAGCAAATATGATATAATAGGCATCACTGAAACCTGGTGGGATGAGTCTCATGATTGGAATGTAAAAATACAGGGGTATAACCTCTTCAAGAGAAACAGGCCAAACAGGAGAGGAGGAGGAATAGCATTATATGTCAGGGATATTTACACCAGTGAAGAAATCCAGGACAACAATCCTGGAAGCCAGGTGGAGAGCATTTGGATAAAAATTAAAGGGGAAAGAAACAACAGGGATGTTATTGTGGGAGTCTACTACAGACCCCCGACTCAGGCAGAAGAACTGGATGATGCCTTTCTAGAACAGATGACTACACACTCAGAAAGGAGAAATATAGTAGTGATGGGTGACTTCAACTATCCGGATATTTGCTGGAAGTCAAACTCGGCAAAATCCTTGAGGTCTAGCAAATTCCTCACTTGCCTCGAAGACAATTTCATTGTTCAAAAGGTGGAAGAGGCAACGAGGGAGTCAGCTATTTTGGATCTGATCCTAACTAACAGGGAAGACCTAGTTAATGGGGTGCAAGTGGTTGGATCCTTAGGCGGGAGTGATCATGTCCTCCTGGAGTTTATTATACAGTGGAAAGGAGAAGCCAGGCATAGTCAGACACGCATTCTAGACTTTAGGAAAGCTGATTTTACTAAACTTAGAGAAATACTGAGGGTGATCCCATGGACAGGAATACTAAAAGAGAAGGGAGTTCAAGACGGATGGGAGTTTCTCAAAAGGGAGATACTGAAGGCACAATTTCAAACCGTGCCAATGAGGAGGAAGAATGGGAGGTGTCTCAAGAAACCAGGATGGATGACTAAGGAACTTGCAACTGAACTATGTTTTAAACGGAACATGTATAAGAAATGGAAAAATGGGGAAATCACCAAAGAGGAATTCAAACAAATAGCTAGCACGTGTAGGGTTAAAGTCAGAAAAGCTAAAGCGCAGAATGAAATCAGGCTTGCTGGAGCGGTTAAGAACAATAAAAAGGGCTTTTGGGGGTATGTCAGTAGCAAAAGGAAAAAGAAGGAAATGGTAGGGCCACTGTGTGGAGAAGATGGCAAAAAGTTAACAGGGGACAGAGAAAAGGCAGAATTACTCAACACCTTCTTTGCTTCAGTCTTCTCAGAAAAGGCAAAGGGTGCTCAACTTGAGGATAATGGAGCAGAGGACAGAATAGGAGAATTTCATCACAGAATAAGTAAAGAGATAGTACAGAAACATCTGGTTAATCTAGATGAATATAAGTCTCCAGGACCAGATGAATTACATCCAAGGGTATTAAAAGAACTGGCAAATGTAATATCAGAACCATTGGCAATAATCTTTGAGAATTCCTGGAAAACAGGGGAGGTCCCAGCGGACTGGAGGAGGGCAAATGTTGTCCCCATCTTCAAAAAGGGGAAAAAAGAGGATCCCAACAATTATCGTCCAGTTAGTCTGACATCAATACCCGGAAAGATTCTGGAGCAGATCATTAAACAGAGAGTCTGTGAACATCTGGAAGATAATTTCATAATCACAAAAAGTCAACATGGGTTTCAGAGAAACAGGTCATGCCAGACAAATCTGATCTCTTTTTTTGATAAAATTACCAGTTTGGTAGATGAAGGGAATGCTGTGGATATAGTATATCTTGATTTCAGTAAGGCCTTTGACAAGGTTCCCCATGACATTCTTGCAAGCAAGTTGGTAAAATGTGGGCTAGACAAAGTAACTGTTACATGGATTTGTAATTGGTTATCTGGTCGAACCCAAAGGGTGCTCAACAATGGCTCCTTTTCAACCTGGAAAGAAGTGACCAGTGGGGTGCCACAGGGCTCTGTCCTGGTCCCAGTGCTATTCAATATCTTTATTAATGACTTGGATGACGGTATTGGGGGCATAGTTATCAAATTTGCAGACGACACCAAATTAGGAGGAGTAGCTAATACCCCAGAGGACAGGATCAAAATTCAAAATGACTTGAGCAGACTAGAAAGTTGGGCCAAAGCTAACAAAATGAAATTCAACACAGAGAAATGTAAGGTACTGCACTTAGGGCGGAAAAACGAAAAGTACAGATATACGATGGGGGACACTTGGCTGAATGAGACTACGTGTGAAAGGGATCTAGGAATCCAGGTGGACCACAAGTTGAACATGAGTCAACAGTGCGATGCAGCAGCTAAAAAGGCCAATGCAATTTTAGGCTGCATCAGTAGAAGTATAGTGTCTAGATCAAGAGAAGTAATAGTGCCACTCTATTCTGCTTTGGTCCGGCCTCACCTGGAATACTGTGTCCAGTTCTGGGCACCACAATTCAAAAAGGATGTGGAGAAACTGGAGCGTGTCCAAAGGAGGGCAACTAAAATGGTGAAGGGTCTGGAAAGCAAGCCCTATGAGGAACGACTTAGGGAGCTGGGGATGTTTAGCCTGGAGAAGAGAAGGCTGAGAGGTGATATGATAGCCGTGTTTAAATATTTGAAGGGATGTCATATCGAGGAGGGAACAAGCTTGTTTTCTGCTGCTCCAGAGACTAGGACCCGAAACAATGGATGCAAGCTGCAAGAAAAGAGATTCCACCTCAACATTAGGAGGAACTTCCTGACAGTAAGGGCGGTTCGACAGTGGAACACACTCCCTCGGAGAGTAGTGGAGTCTCCTTCCTTGGAGGTCTTTAAGCAGAGGCTGGATGGCCATCTGTCGGGGATGCTTTGATTGGGAGTTCCTGCATGGCAGGGGGTTGGACTGGATGGCCCTTGTGGTCTCTTCCAACTCTATGATTCTATGAGTATGTCAAGATGGAGGGATGACGGCATACCTACTGTAAAGTCAATATGGCCACAACACTGTTGTTGGTAACTTATTATGTTGGCTTTGGAATAAAAATAACATGAAAAGAAAAAAGTCAACAATGGTAAAAGCAATTTGCCCCTTAGACTGAGAGCAGGCTATTTGTTGAAGTGAGTGTAAGCCTCCTGAATACATCAGTGCCAAACTCTGCCATGGAAGTCACCACAGGGAAAAGTCTGCCTGTGTGGCAGTGCCAGCAGGGAAACCTGGCCCTTCCTTTGAAAACCTGGCACATAGGGAGCACACACCTGGTTTGGATGCAGAAACACCCTTCTCAGAGGCTTTGGGGACTGTAACTGCACCATCACAAGGTGGTAAACCCACACTCCTCCTTATGAAAGCCGGATCTGGGGCACCACATTTCAGCAGAACCTTTTCAGGCAGCCCCAGAGCCAGAACCTGCTCACCTTGGTCCCCAGAGGAAACACTCTCACCTGCAGCTCTTTCTGCTTCTTCTCTGCCTCTGCCTGGCTCAGGAGGAAACCCTCTGCAAGGGCCACTGCCTGAGAACAGGTCTCTGCTCCACATTCTCTGACCCAGTTCTCCATCTCCAGCGGCAAGATGCTCAGGAACTGCTCCAAGATCACCAGGTCCAGGATGTTACTCTTTGTGTTTCGCTCTGGCTTCAGCCACTGACAGCAGAGATGATGGAGTTGGCTGCAAACCTCTCGGGGGCCCTCACCCTCTTCATAGGAGAACTGCCTGAAGTGCTGGCACTGTGTGTCTGAGCTGGCCAGGCCCTCACCCAGGTGCCTCTGGGCTGTCTTCTCCCAGAATCCCTCACTGGTCTCAGCACTGAGGCCATCACGGCCTTTTCTTCCTTCAGGACCAGCTAAATCTGGTGAAACCATCTATTCTGTTTTGTTTTTTATTTACGATGCAGAGAGGCGGGTTATAAATAAAATTTATTATTATTATATTATTATTACTCCAATGAAGGCACAAGCTGGGTCAAATTTATTCCTCCTTTGTCTGTCTCACACCAAAGATTTCCCTAAGATGTTCTGCCACAATGCCCTGCAAAACCAATATATTATTATTGTTATTAGTGATATTACTAGGTATTTGCAGAGCAACAATAACATACATTGTTGTGTTAAGAATTATTTATCTGGTCTGGATACCCTAAAGGCACAAGATCCCTACTGATTTTGGAGGTTAATAAGGGTCAGGCCTGGTTAGTATTTAGGTTTCCAAGGGGAGTTGCAGACTGCCAGAAATAGTGCAAACTGAGTCCACTTTTAGGGTTAGGGTTAGGGAATCATGGGAACTGTATTTTATTGTGGCACCAGAGCTCTCTAACAGAGAAGGCTCAAAGTCTCAGGAAAAAAAACTCCCATGATTCCCTAGCACTAATCCTAACCCTAAAAGTGGACTGAATTTGCACTATTTCTGGCAGTCTGCAACCCCCCCAAGTTAGGTAGTAATAATAGCCAGACTCTCTCTCTCTCTATGTATATGTATGCACGCACACACACACCATTGTGCCCCCCAAGGAGACTGGATTACTTCTGCCCAGGGGTCTCTGCTTCTGCCTGGCAATCCCTTCACCCCACAAATAGCACCAGAACACATTGATGCATTGCCCCCACCTTAGCCTGGGTCTGGACCCATGGATACTGGTCAGAGCTCCCAGATGGGGAGGGAAAGAAGACCATGGGGGGGGAGGAGGAGAGCAGGCTGGAGGGTAAAAGGGAACATTTGGAGGGGGGGGAAGGAGAGGGACCCCCAAGTGTGGGTTTTGGAGTGGGCAGAGATGGGGAAGAAGAGGGGAAGAGTCCCTTTTGGGGATTAAGGAGGTGGGGAGGGGTGGTTCCTGCAATCCTCCTGGCAAAGGAAGATCCCCTTCAAGTCATCCAGAGGCTCTTCCAGGTTGCAAAGCCTTCTCCAGAGGAACCCCAAAGGGCCTCTCCTCCTCCTCCTCCTTTCCCCCATCCACAACCACCAGGCCCCTCTTCCCCCTGAAACTGCCCCACTGCCCCCCCCCCCACAGAAAGGGTCTATCCTCATGCAGACTGGGCAGAGCTCCCAAATGGGGAGGGAAAGGGGACCCTGGGATGGAGGAGGAAGGTTTGGGAGGTCAGAGGGGCCTCTGGATGACTGAAGGGGGGGGGTCTTCGTTTCCCAGAGGGATGTCAGGAACCAGGACCCCCCACACTACCTTCCTTAACCCCCAAGGGACCCCTCCCCCTCCAGAAAGCAGTCCTTTGGGGGTCCCTTCCCTCCCTCCCTCCCTCCCCCTCCTGCCTGCCTGCTCTCCCCACTAGGCCCCTCTGCCCCCCTTTCTCTTCCTCCTCTGAAGGCTGGAAGGAGCCCCTCCTCCTCAGGGCCAAAAGGGGGGGTCTCCTTCTCCTTCTCCTTCTCTTGAGGAGGAAGCCCCTGAAGGAAGAGCTTTTCAGAGAGGCTGGGAGTCGCTTTCAGCCCAGGCCCCCCTTTGCCTTTTTTTTTTGAGGGGGGAATAGTAAACCTCCAGAGTAGCCCCCCTTCGCTCAAAGGCTTTGTTTTTAGGGGCTGCTGAAGGAAGGGCCTCAGGGGAGGGGCCTTGGGGGAGGGCCTTCCTTCCTTCCTTCCTTCCTTCCTTCCTTCCTCGGAATTTGGGGGAGATCTGGATTGGTTCCCCTAACAGCCTCCCCCCCCTTTCTTTTCTTTTCTTTTACCTGAGTCTCTTTCTCAGGAACAAAGGAAGAGAGAGAGAGAGGGGGGGGGGGGGAGAGGGAGAGAGTTCCGCTTCCTAGAGAGGCAGCAGCAGGAGAAAGGCGGAAGGAGAGGAAAGTGTCGCCCTCCTCTGACCTCATTTCCGTGTCATTTCAGGTGTGTTTTTGTTTGTATTGGTATTTGTATGGGGGGGGGTTGTTTCCATAGGGAATAAAAAGGGTCTCCAGAGTGTCATGGGGGGGGGGGGGTTTCTGCGGAGGGGGCCCTTTGGCTGTGAGCCCGGATGGAGGATTATGGTTGTTGTGGTGCTTGTTTTCCTTTCCTGAAGGAGGGGGCTGTTATGGGGGGGCGGCAGAGGGGGCCCAAGGCCAGGGAGGGAAGGTCCAAAGAGGAGGAGGAGGAAGGCGAGCCCCCTTTGAGGCCCATGGCTGAGGAAGGGCACTTACACCTCCCCATAAAAGCCCTCCTCCTCCTCCTTGCAGGCCCCCTCTTCCTCTGTGGAGACATTGGAGGAGAGGCTTCCAAGGGAAGAGGAACCTCCTGAGGGGGGTGTCTTTCCTGGGGGAGGCGGAGGGGAAAAGGGGAGGAGGAAGAGGAGAGAGAGAGAGGAAGGAGTGTCTGCTTCACAGAGGAGGGAAAGGTCAGACTCCATTATTTTGACATTATAGATTCCACCCCCCACCCCCCATAGAAAGGAAGCAAGACAGCCATACTAGAAATCAGGTACTGGCAGCTGAGAATGGTGAGTTGTATTGTATTGTACTGAAGCATCCTTTGGAGGGCCTTTATAAAATCCAGGCTGAAAGACAAAAGGGCTTCCTCACCATTTTGGCCATGTCTATTTCTATTAAATGTACTCCAGGAATAAAGAGGTCAGTGTGATTTGTGCAATTGCTTTATTTTCAAAACCATGACTAAACTGGTTCTCTAAATTGCCAATCTCCCTACAGCCACAGGGCCAGAAGGAACAGGAGCCTGCCTGCCTGCCTGCAAAAGATATCCTCCCTCTCCACCATATACTACCATCTTAACTAAAGACTGGAGCTTCAAAAGCTTACAACAAGTATACTGTGCATTTTGGTTGGCCAATAAAGTATCACTGGTGGATTTTTGTTTGAATTTGCTAAATGGCCCACACAGCTACCTCTGAATGTAAACTGGGGCTCCTACAGACTGGAAAAGCAGTTGGGCCTGCCCTGTTTCTCTCAGCCCTTAGAGACCGGAGGGGGGCGGAGGACTTATTATCATCCTCCATTTATCCTTATACAGCAAGGGAGGGGGTTGGACATCCAATGGGCCTCCCATCTGGTGTTGGCACTCCTGGCTGAGGTTGATGGGAACTGCAGTCCAAAACCTTCAAGGGAGGGCTTGTACATCCAGTGGGACTCTCATCTAACTACTAGCACACTTTGCTGGGGCTGATAGCAGTAATAAAATGCAGCCTTCTCGGAAACAGATGGCTTTAAATTTAAAGTATTTCAGTACTTTAAATAAAAATAAATAAATAAAATATGTAAATAAATACAAAACCTATTTCCCCAGTCTTCCTAACAGATTATAACCCTACAGGGCATATCTTCTTACAGAGGCATTTTTTTGCCTTTTTGGATGTTCCTAAGATTTGCATGTGGTGCTCTTGAGCCAGTTGGTCAGTCTGTTGTGCCTACCTCACTGAGTTGTTGTGAAGGAAGAGGGTGCAGATAGTGACTGAAATGCCCCATGGATTTCCAGGGATCTTTATAAAGTATGCATAAAAATACAAAGCAGAAGTAGAAAAAAATTCTAGGGGGATAGTAGTAAGGGGACACAGGGTGGGGGTGGCATTCCTTCCTTCCTCTCTTTCTTTCTCTTGCTCTCTCTCTCTTTCTGCCTGGCATTTCATGGGCCCTTTTCCATTTAGGGAAACCCAAAAGAACCTCCCTGGGTCTCCTTCTAAGGAAGAACCAAAATATACCAAGCAGCCCCAGGAAGAAAAGGTAGTGCCTGGGGTTATCCTGCCAAGCCACCCCCATTGTGCCCCCTCCATGGAAACTGCACCCATCCTTCCTCCATGAAAGGTCCTGGGAGGAGAGAAAGGAGACAGACTGGGGAAGGGAGGAAAGAGGGGCTGATCTGGGCAAGCAGGTGGGGGGAGCTCTTCCATTTCCATGTATTTGACATTCACTGAGATGAGAGGGGAAGTGAGGATGAAGGGAAAGGAAGGGGCATTCATTTTCCTCCATTTAGTCCTGATGCCATGGTAAGAGTATGTGGCAGAAAGTGAAGCTAATGGAGCTAGACCCTCCCAGGCCTGCATTAGGAAGACCTGACTGTGCCCCACTCTGTCCCCCCCAAGTCTCTGCCTCACTGCAACCCCCTCCTTGCGGAGTGTATGTCCCATTTTCCCAAGTATGGCAAACGGGAAGGTCTAGGGAAAAGTAACGAAAAGTAATACATAACAAAGTTTTATTATCTAAAATAAACAGTAAATGTAGAAACAGTAGCTTTCTGGCATCCAGGTAAACAGTGTGTGGTCTAGGCCAGGGGTAGGCAACCTAATGCCCAGGGGCTGGATGCGCCCCCCCTCCCAGGCCTTTGGAGCAGCCCTGATGATATTATTGTTGCTATTACTTGTTCTTTGGGTTTTCTTGGTAAAATCTCCACAGGGGTTTTGCCATGGCTTTTCTGGGGCTGAGAGAATGTGCATGCATATTTTTTTATTTTTTTAATTAAATATATTTTATTTATTTATTTATTTATTTATGGTGCTTTGGCCCCCCCCAATTATCTGAGGGACAGCAACTCGGACCCCAGGTCAAAAAGGTTGCCTAACCCTGGTCTAAGCAATACACTGTGTTGGAACGTAAAAACGACAATAATGTATATGCTTTCCGTAGATATGCAAATAAAAAGTAAATGTGCTGCCAATATACATAGGAGATTAGAAATATACACATCTCAAATGACACTTATAGTACAAAAATATCCAACATTCAAAGTGCATGAAGGAGCAAAAAAATATATGGACTTCCAGAGGACATGTAATATGGGAGATTAAATACAACAGTAAAATCAAACGTGTTTCGACTGAACATCTTCCTCAGTGGAAAATGAAGCTTAAAAAAAATGGGAAAATATGATATATGAAGACCATATTGTAACATAATAATCTAGCAGAGGTACCTGTCCCATTTTCCCCAGCGGATGTTTCCCAGGATCCCCTGGAAGTCTGGCCCAGTGGGAAAGGGATTGAGGGAGGGAGGGCTCTGGGGGTGGCACAGCCCCCCTTGGCAAGGGAAGGAGGGGATGGGGGCTCTGGAGATGTTGGGGGTCTTGGAGCTCCCTGGGGGCCAGAAGGGAGAGAATGGGAGGAATGAAACCCAATGTCAGCATCCCCTGCCAGCCTCCTGGCTCCCTCTGGTGGAAGGAGGGAGTTCCCCCATTGAACCCTCTGCTGGGGAAGAAGAGGGCCTTCTTTTCTTTCTTTCTTTCTTTCTTTCCTTCCTTCCTTCCTTCCTTGCTCTCCCAACTGCATATCCAGGATGGATTTCCTCTCCTCTCCCAGATAATTATGGGATCAGGAGGGATCAGAAGGAAGCACTCCCCCCTCCCCATAAAAAGGGAGAGAGGCCCCTCTGGAAGGTGCCAGGAATGAATGGAGGGAAAAGGTTTGCAGGGAGGGAGGGAGGGAAGGGAGTCAGTCCTCCAAGGGATAAAGAGGGTGACAGAGCTCTGCTTCCTAGAAAGGCTGGAAAGGGAGGAAAGGGGGCTTTGGGGGGTGTCCTTGTAGGAGGGAGCTGGTTGCCGAGCAAAAGGGGTTGAGATGGGGGGTTAGGAAATTGGGGGTGAAGATTTGGGCCAAAAGAAAGAGGGAGAGGGGAGAAGCCCCCATTTGGCTTTTTTTGGGGGTGGGGGGAGGAAAACACTAGTGGAATGAAATAACAAATAGTCCTAGGCTTCTTTGGGAGGGCAAAGATTTTCCTGGGGTCAAAGTGGGGGGAGCTTGCCCCATTCCATGGGGGCAGGGGCAAATGGAAGACCTCCCCCCAAGTAATGGCTGCCAAGCTTCCCCCATCAGGCAGACCAAGGGGGCAGTCTCAGCCTGACATACCTCGCAAGGTTGTTGTGAGGAGAAAAGAGGCTGCAGAGGCAAAAGGAGGGGGAGAGAGTCACCTCCTGCCTCCCCCCAGTTAGTCCTTCAAGAGTTCAAGGAAAATGGGGGGAAGTAAGAGGGGAAAGGGGGCATGCTTGGTTTATCTGGGGAAGGGATGGTGAAATCTGGAAAAAGAAAGGGATGTGTGAAAAAATAGACACCACAAGGAATGGGGAATGGGGTCTGGGTGCAAAAGCTGCCCAACATCTCCCCCCAAAATTGTTTTTTCTCCCCTCCTAGGTTCTCCTTGCCTGCCCTTCATTCCCTGTGGGGGCTTCAATGGGGTACAGAGGGGGACCCTGACTGGTAGAGAGCGGAGGTGGCAGGATGGCCTAGGGAGAAGAGCTTCCTTGCTTTTGTAGGCTGGGAGAGGAGGAGAGATGCCTGTTGGGTTTCCTAGAGCAGGGAATAATGAACCCCCTCAACCCCAGGCATTGCTGGACTGCAGTCCCCAATATTCCTAACCATTTACACTGTGGGTAGGGCTGATGGGAGTTGGAGTCCAGTAATGTCTGGAGGGTTGCAGAATTCCCACTCATCCCAGGGGATAAATAAATGAATCTCTTCTATCTCCTTCCTCCCTGCCTTTTCCCCTCCTGGTGCCCCTCTTCTTTTTATTTCTTCTTTTTTTCAATAGGAGAGTTGAGCAACATCTGTAACAAACAATCAGTGAGCAGATAAAATCTTTCTCTGGAAGCATTGGTAGAGAAAGGGTGACTGTTTTTGTGGTGATATTTTGGTGATTATTGTGATGGGAAGCAATCTTGACATCACCACCCTCCTCCCAATTTCTGGTCCCATAATACATTGATTTCCCCTTGCTTTTCCACTGAACTTTCTTTGCCATTTTACTGCCCATTCCTCCAGTTGGGATGCAAAGCAGTCCCCATCTTGGTGCAAGGCAGAGACTCCACTCCAGGACATTTGTCATCCCTTAAGGGAGCCATCCAAGGTCCTATGGGTGGGGTGGGGGAAGCAGGCTCAACACCCCAGGGATTGGCAAACGATAACCCGCGGGCCGAACTCTGGCTGGTTCTGCCACCGCCTTTCTCAGGCACATGCATCTCACGCAACCTTTCCTGTCCTGGGGACCTCCGAGGCCTGGTGCAGTTGTTGGAGCCCTCCTGGAGGACCTCTGCAGCCATGCCAGGCCTCTCTGAGGCCTTGGTGCATTTTTTTATTTATTTAATTCCGGCCCTCCAATGTTCCGAGGAACACCGAACCGGCCCCTGGCTCAAAACGTTTGCTGACCCCTGCCTTAGATAGATCCCTTATCGTTGCCTTAAAAGCAGTGAGCGCTTCCCAATTGGGCCAGTCGGCTTCCCTTTCCCTCAGGCGTTGTGACAATGTGTGTATAATAACTATCTGCACACACACAAAGGGAAAGAAAAAAGTGATACAAATATGAAACTATGCAACAACAACCTAGCACTACAAAACCCAAGGCAATAAGCAAACGGAGAAATACATGTAACCAAAATAGATAATGCTATAAAACCAGTTAACTAAAATTATTTTGGGAAAACCTAGTTGTTATTAAATTCTGGTCCAGAAATATTCAAGGAAACTTATCACCTTTGAGGACACCATGCTCAACAGTGCCCAAGCTGGCAATACAATTTATACACAGAATCCATATGAATGGTGCAGGTGAGAACTCAATCACGCTTCTGTGTTCACTTCCAGGCCCAGTACAAGGTGTTGGTTATTACCTTTAAAGCCCTAAATGGCTTGGGTCCAAGCTATATCAGAGACCGCTTCCTCCCGTACAATCCCCCCCACGCACTCCGTTCCTCTGGGAGGAAATTTTTAGTGCCGAAAAGAGCTAGGCTATCTGCAACCTCCCAGAGGGCTTTCTCTGTTTTCGTCCCCAGAGTCTGGAATGACCTGCCGGACGAGATCCGTCAATTAAAACTTTGGACAGTTTTAAAAAGGCTGTCAAGACGGATCTCTTCTGGCAGCCTTTCCAGACTAGGTAGCCCAGCCTTGGGCTGTTCCCTCCTCCTAGGACATCTAGTTGCACCTGGCTCCTCCACAGTGTATATTCGGATACATCTTATGGGGTCATCGTGACTTTACTTATTTGATTTTATGTAATTGTTATTAAGATTTTAATTATGCAACTGTTTAATACTGTTTTAAGGGGGGGGAGGGATATGTTTTGTACTGTATTCATTTTATGTTGTAAACCGCCTGGATTGGGCAACCATTGGGCGGTATATAAATTATTATTATTATTATTATTATTACCCTTCCCAGTTCCAGGAGAGCAATTATGCATCTGAAAGTCCACATTGCCAAATGCATGAAGAGTGGAGCCAGAATGGCTGAGTCCTGCAAAATGAATCAAAATCTAAATGCACAGGTATAGGATGGGGGACATAAGGCTCAGCTTGAGATGATGATGATTATATCTAAGACAAGTCATAGGATCATGTTGAATTCCTATCGAGTGGCAATAAATGCACCAAAGAATTTTTTCTATGCTTGCACGTATTGCATCTGCAAAGTCTCGTCCAGCAGAACTGTTCAGGATGGTTAAAGAATTAACTCAATTACCTCTCACCCTGAACCCGTTATTGGAACTAACTAAAGCCTGCTGTGACGCTGTTAATGACTTTTTTTTTAGATAAAATCTCTCAGATAAGGACTGGTCTGGATGTGGGCATTATAACAGAACCAATAAGAGAGATGTCCAGAGACTCTGTGGACTATGTGCCTTTGCAGACTGCCAGAAATAGTGCAGATTAAATTGAGGCACTGTCCTGGCTCAGTGCTAGGGAGTCATGGGAATTGTATTTTTTTCTGAGACATTGAGCTTTCTATGTCAGAGAGCTCTGGTGCCACAATAAATTACAGTTCCCATGATTCCCTAGCACTGAGCCAGGGCAGTGCCTCAATTTAATCTGCACTATTTCTGGCAGTCTGCAAAGACCCTATGTTACACTGGATCATTTCAAGTTTGTTAATGCCGATGAAGTGGACAAGCTTCTTGGAAGTGTAAGGAGAACAACATGCCCTCTTGATCCTCACCTATCATGGCTGACAGTCCAGGGAGCAGATGCAGTAAAAACATTATTACAACTCATCAGTAATGCATCCCTCAGAGAAGGGAAATTTCCATCTAATTTGAAACTAGTGGTGGTTAAACTGCTCTTGAAAAAACTCTCGCTTGATCTGGTGAAAAATAATTATAGGCCAGTCTCCCTTCTACCATTCTTGGGTAAGGTGGTCGAGAGGGCAGTTGTCTTGGAAGAAGCTAATTATCTGGACCCATTTCAAACTGGCTTCAGGGCAGGAGATGGAGTTGAGACTGCCATGGGTCGTCTTAGTCAATGATCTCCGTCTGAGCATAGACAGGGGAAGTGTGACCCTGTTGGTTGTCTTGGACATCTCAGTGGCATTCAGTATCATAGACCATGGTATCCTTCTGAAACACCTGAGGGAGTTAGGTATTAGGGGCACTGCTCTTCAGTGGTTCTGGTCCTACCTCTCGGGCAGATTTCAGATGGTGATGCTGGGGATAGTGGTTCTTCAAAAAGAGTTGACATCTGGCGTCCCTCAGGGCACCATTTTATCCACTATGCTGTTTAACATTTACATGATGCCTCTAGGAGAGATCATCCGGAGACATGGGGCGCAATGTTATCAGTACGCTGATGTCACCCAACTTTACTTCTCTATGTCTCCGTCTGCTGCAGTGACTAAGGATGGCATTACTCCTCTTAATGTCTGTCTTGAATCGGTAATGGGCTGAATGAGGGAAAACAAACTCAAGCTTAATCCAGAAAAAACAGAGATACTCACGATAGGTACCCCAAGTCTGGGAAAGGAGCTTTGCCATCTAGTCCTGGACAGAGTCACACTTCCCCTAAAGCACAAAGTACGCAGTTTGGGAGTACTCCTGGATTCATCTTTACAGTTGTCATCTCAAGTGAATGTGATGGCCAGGAGTGCTTGGTATCAACTTTGGTTGATCCTCCAACTGCGTACCTACCTGGACCGAAAGGACCTTGAAGCAGTAGTACTTGCCCTGGTAATCTCTCGTTTGGATTTCTGTAATGCACTCTACATGGGGCTACCTCTTTACCATGCTCAGAAGCTCCAATTGGTTCAAAATGTGGCAGCCAGATTGGTCACCGGAACATCTAGGTCAGACCATATAACACCTGTATTAAAATCTTTTCACTGGCTGCCGATCAGCTTCTGGGCACAGTACAAAGTGTTGGTTATTACCTTTAAAGCCTTACATGGCTTGGGCCCGAGTTACTTGAAGGAACACTTTTCCCCACATAATCTGCCCTGCACTCTCAGAACATCTGGGAAGAAGTTATTAGAACACCATAAAACTAGACTTACCATGACTTCCCAAAAATTGTTTACGGTCACAACTTCGAAGTTGTGGAACAGCCTGCTGGAGGAGATCCGTATTATTACTACTCTAGAAGCCTTCAAGAAGGCACTTAAGATGGAGTTCTTCCAGCGGGCCTATTCATCTGATCTTCCAGATTTTTAGACTCTGGCAATGATTAGCTATTTTATTTTATTTTATCCTATTTTCATTTAATAATAATAATAATAATAGTTTTTATTTAATACCCCGCCCCTCTGAGCGCAATCGGGGCGGCTTACATCATAAAATCACAACAACAATTAAGAGCAATTTCCTCCCCCTCATTTATTTTATTATATTGTATTATTCTTAATCTTTTATTATTGTTAGGATTTTTATCATTTTACTGTTTATATTATGTACATTGTATTTGTCTTATTGTGTAATCCCGCCTCGATCCATAGGGAGGGGTGGGAAATATAAACAAAACTTATTATTATTATTATCATCATCATCATCATTATTATCAACATCTCCTGTATGAACTCTCTGATGCTTCACAAGGATCATCTTCTTAGCAAAACATTTCCCACGCTCCTGACATTTGTGTGGTTTCTCTCCTGTGTGGACTCTCTGATGCTTCACAAGGGTCATCTTCTGAGCAAAACATTTCCCACACTCCTGACATTTGTGTGGTTTTTCTCCTGTGTGGACTCTCTGATGCATCACAAGGGTCGTTTTCTGAGCAAAACATTTCCCACACTCCTGACATTTGTGTGGTTTTTCTCCTGTGTGGACTCTCTGATGTGTCACAAGGGTCATCTTCTGAGCAAAACATTTCCCACACTCCTGACATTTGTGTTGTTTCTCTCCTGTGTGGACGGTCTGATGTCTCACAAGGTGTGACTTGTTAGCAAAACTTCTCCCACACTGCTGGCATGCGTATGGTTTCTCTCCTGTGTGGACTCTCTGATGTCTCACAAGGTGTGACTTGTTAGCAAAACTTCTCCCACACTGCTGGCATGCGTATGGTTTCTCTCCTGTGTGGACTCTCTGATGTCCCACAAAGTTCCTCTTCTGAGCAAAACATTTCCCACAGTCCTGACATTTGTGTGGTTTCTCTCCTGTGTGGACAATCTGATGACACACAAGGTGCGTCTTCTGAGCAAAACATTTTCCACACTCCTGACATTTGTGTGGTTTCTCTCCTGTGTGGACTCTCTGATGCATCACAAGGGTTGTTTTCTCAGCAAAACATTTCCCACATTCCTGACATTTGTGTGGTTTCTCTCCTGTGTGGACTCTCTGATGCATCACAAGGCCCCTCTTCCCAGAAAAACATTTCCCACACTCCTGACATTTGTGTGGTTTCTCTCCTGTGTGGATTCTCTGATGCATCACAAGGTTCGTCTTCTCAGCAAAACATTTCCCACATTCCTGACATTTGTGTGGTTTCTCTCCTGTGTGGACTCTCTGATGCATCACAAGGCCCCCCTTCCCAGAAAAACATTTCCCACACTCCTGACATTTGTATGGTTTCTCTCCTGTGTGGACTCTCTGATGCCTTGATAGGTTTGACGTGTCAGCAAAACATTTCCCACATTGCTGGCATCTATATGGTTTCTCTCCAGTGTGGACTCTCTGATGCCTCACAAGGGTCATCTTCTTAGCAAAACATTTCCCACACTCCTGACATTCAAGTGGTTTTTCTCGTGTATGGACTCTCTTATGCATCACAAGGGTCGTTTTCTGAGCAAAAGCTTTCCCACACTTCTGACATTTGTGTGGTTTCTCTCCTGTGTGGATTCTCTGATGCCTCACAAGGTTCATCTTCTGAGCAAAACATTTCCCACACTCCTGACATTTGTGTGGTTTCTCTCCTGTGTGGACTCTCTGATGCATCACAAGGGTGGTCTTCTGTGTAAAACATTTCCCACACTCCTGACATTTGTGTGGTTTCTCTCCTGTGTGGACTCTCTGATGGGCCACAAGGGTTGACCTCAGAGTTAAGCATTTCTCACATTGCTGGCATCTGTATGGTTTCTCTCCTGTGTGGACAATCCGATGATGTGTCACAAGGTATGACTTCTGAGGAAAACATTTCCCACATTGTTGGCATTTGTATGGTTTCCCACCTGTGTGGAATCTCCAATGTTTCAACAATTGTGACGTACCAGCAAAGCATTTTCCACACTGCAAGCATTTGTATGGCTTCTCTCCTGTGTGGATTCTCTGATGATTCATAAGGTTATACTTCTGAGCAAAACATTTCCCACACTGCAAGCATTTGCATGGCTTCTCTCCTGTGTGGACACTCTGCTGACGCACAAGGTTATACTCCCGAGCAAAACATTTCCCACACTGTAAGCATTTGTATGGCTTCTTTCCTGTGTGGACTGTCTGATGGTTTATAAGGCCTGACTTCTGAGCAAAACATTTCACACACTGTTGGCATTTATATGGTTTTTCTCCTGTATGGACTCTCTGATGACTCAAAATGACTCCTATAAAGAAGGACAAAGGCATGCAAGACTGAATTTCAGCATCAGAAGAAATGATGAAGCTAAGAATGTATATTGTATTCCCAACATTTTTCATGAAGGAAAAGACCCATCAGAGAAAGAGGAGCTTCTGTGCCTCCTTTTCCATCATACATATTATCCATAATTGCTAAATGGACTCCCTTGATACGTATGAAGACAAAGCCTAAACTGGTTTGTATCAATCACCCAAACAAGATGTTAAAATTTATTGGCTTCACAGATGCTTCTCAACATGCAGGGCACTCTTTGCACTTAAGTTCCCACCATATCTCCCAAATCAGTCATTAAAATTTGTCAGATTTACAACATTATCTTATTCACGAGACTAAAGTTAAAAAGAAAGAGGAAAAATATATTAAGAATCCCAAACTTGGCAATACCTTCGTATCAGCTGCAGACAACAGGAAAAAAGGAATAGCAGTATATGTTAACAGGAAATATCAATCAAAGGAAATTTTCTGTGACCAAAATGGAACATATTTAGGAGTGGAAATTAAATTGGAAAATATGATAATCTTACTGGTGGGCATTTACGCCCCATTAGAAAACAGAGACATTTATTTTAAGAAAATCAATGAAGAGATTAAAAATACAAATTACGAAAACATAATCTTGGCAGGCGACTTTAACGCCGTAATTGAACCCAGACTTGACAGAAAGTTTAATGAAGGTAAAAAAAATACGATTAACTCAGGGGAAATTACATTCGTTTTTTGAAATACAAGAAGAATTAGGACTGGTGGATATGTGGAGCCATAAATATCAGGAATCGAGCGGATATACATTCTTTTATGTACCGCATAATTCTTTTTCCAGGATAGATCTTTTTTTAGTTTCAAGATCCATAATAACATTAATAAAGAATATGGATATCATTACAAAACACTCCTCAGACCATAACCCAATAAAGATAGAATTGGAAATAAAGAAGAGGACATATATGTGATTAAATGATGAGATACTTAAAAGAAAAGAGAATTTAAAAATCATAAAAGAAACAATAAAGTTCTATTGAGAAACAAAACGATATGGGACGCCGGGAAGGCTGTAATCAGAGGCTTATTTATTAAGCTACAGACTGAACAGAGAAAAAAAGACTCTAGAAAAGAACAAGAGATCAAAGAAGAGCTAAGGAAAATGGAAGAAAAATGGAAAAGAACAGGTGATAAAAATTTAAAAAATAAAATTGAAAACTTACAACAACTAAAGATAATAGCAGTTAAAGAAATAGAGAAGAAATTAAAACAAGTAAAACAAAAACATTTCGAGATGGGAAATAAAGCAGGCAGATTATTAGCAAACAAATTGAGGAAAGAGAGAGAAAAGAAGATAATATCAGAAATATTTAAAGATGGGAAAGCAATTACAGATCATGACCAAATTAAGAAGGAATTTAAAGAATATTATAAGGAGTTATATACGAACGTTCAGAAATCAGAAGAGGATAGATATAAGGTGACTCAATACTTGAGAAGACAAAGCATTAAAAATTATCTAAAGAAGATAAAGAAAAACTTAATCAACCAATTACAATTAGAGAAATACAAGAAGCAATCGGAAAGATGAAATTGAGCAAATCAACTGGCCCAGATGGTTTAACAGTTAAATATTACAAGTTAATGTTAGATGAACTATGTGAGCCATTAAAAGAAGTAATTGAAGATATACCAAGGGAAGGAATACCTGAATCATGGAAATGTTCACATATTGTATTAATACCGAAGGGAAATAAATGTGAAATGGAAACAAAATATTACAGACCAATATCATTAACAAATGTTGACTATAAGATATTCACCACAATACTTGCGACAAGAATGAAGAAAATATTAGAAAAAATTATACATGAAGATCAGAACGGGTTTATACCCAAGAGACAGATTAAGAATAACATTAGAATCGTATTGGATATTATCGAATACTTTGAGTTTCATAATGACAAGAAACTGGCAATGATACTATAGGACACTGAAAAAGCATTCAATAGGGTGAATTGGCATTTTATGTTGGAATTACTCAAATACATGGAAATGGGGAAACAATTCGAAGACTAGGTTAAAGCTATATATAATAAACAATGGGCAAACATAATTATAAATAATGAAAAAACAGAACCAATAGAAATTGGAAGAGGGACAAGACAGGGTTGCCCCCTCTCCCCACTTCTGTTTATAATCAGTTTAGAGATTTTAAATAATGGAATAAGAAGCAATGAAACCATAAAAGGTATAAAAGTCAGACAACATACATTTAAGCTGCAAGCATTTGCGGACGACATTATTTGTTTTTTGGAAAACCCTAAAGAGAGTATAAAAACTTAATAAATACAATTGAGGAGTTTGGGAAGGTAGCAGGATTCTCTATAAATAAAGAAAAAACAAAGATACTGACAAAAAATATGGAAGCGAAAGAGGAAAAAGATCTGGAAGAAATATCAGGATTTCAGATAGAGAAAAAAGTAAAATATTTAGGGATATATTTAATAAAGAGAAATATCGATCTATATAAAAATAATTACCAAAAAACTTGGGAAGAGATTGCAAAAGATCTGATTAGATGGAATAAGAAACAAATATCTTTTTTAGGAAGGGTTGAAACGATAAAAATGAACGTATTACCCAAATTAATCTTCCTTTTCCAAAATTTACCTATACTAAACAACGATAAATATTTAGATAAGTGGCAGAAAGAAATTATGAAATTTATTTGGAAAGGAAAACACCCCAGGATTAAATGGAAATTATTGACTGAAGAAAAAATTCAAGGAGGTTGCGGTCTACCAAATATAAAAATCTACTACCAAGCAGCGGGACTCAGTTGGCTGGAAAATTGGATAACTTTAGAAAATGAAAAAATATTGGATCTTGAGAGCGTAAAAATGGAGTTTGGATATCATGCATTTTTATGGTTCGAAAAAGCAAAAAATAATAAAGATTTTAGCCACCATTTTGTTAGAAATGCTCTATTTAAAATATGGACAAAGATTAAAAAGCAATTTTATATTCAGATGCCATATTGGGTCTCACCTCAAGAAGCACTATATAGAAGAACAAGAAAGGAAGATAAAAAGTGGCTAACATACAAAGAACTAATTCATTAGGAAGGACCAGAGGAAGGAAAATTTAAATCCCTGGAGATATTGGAAAAAGAACTAAACCGGGATTGGTTTCTATATACCCAATTAAGAGGAAGCCATAAATTGGATGAGAAAACTTATGGAATAACTAACAAACAGTCTGAGATTGATATTATATGTTGGGACAAAAGAAAAGGACATATCAAAAGATATTATAAACTTTTAAAAGAAAGGGATCTAGAACAAGAGAAAGTCAAACAGGTCATGATAAGATGGGCACAGGACATTGGTAGACCCATTGATTATGAATGCTGGGAAAGAGCTTGGAAAGATACTAAGCAATTTTCTTGTTGCCAAGACTATAAAGAGAACCATATTAAGATGGTCTACTGATGGTACTTGGCCCCTGATAAAATAAATAAACTATATTAAACCGGGAAAAGCAATTGTTGGAAATGTGGTCACCAAGGTGGAACCTTTTTCCACCTATGGTGGGATTGTAAAGAAGCACAGAGATATTGGAAAAGAATACACAAACTCATTTCGGACATTTTAAAAATAAAGATTGAATATGAACCAACATTATTTTTGCTGAATATGATGTGGTCTTGATAAGAAAACTGAGAAAAAATACAAGCGTATTATTTTATATATGGTCTCTTCAGCAAGAATTGTATATGCTAGAGTGTGGAAGCAAAAGAAAATACCGAGTAACGCTGAATGGAAGGAAAAAATATGGGATGCTTATCAAATGGATATATTAACAGCGTTGTTAAAGGGGAAATCAGAAGAAGAGATGGAAAATGATTGGCAATGTTTCACACAATTTTGGGAATTAGAAAATAATAATAATAAAAAAACAATGGACAATAGAAGAGATGAAACTAAGCTCTATTTAGTTTATGGTGAAGATAACAGTCAAATGTCTTGAATTTATTAAGTATTAAAAGATGACTTTAATTAAGATTTGTTCTACAATATATATATAATAAGGGTACTTGTTTGGTTACAAATTAATGTCAAAATTAAGGTAAACAATCATACAGGAAGCTATGTTAAAATTTAAGTGAAAGTATGAAGAATTAGAAGAAAGGAAGATGTGTTAGTAGTTGTTTTTGTAATTGTTTTTGTTTGTTGGAGTATGTATGTATGTATGAATGTAATTTTGTGTATGTTTTGTGTAACAAATAAATTTATTAAAAAATTTTTTGTCAGATTTACAACAATGTAAAGATATACATTGACAAACAAATCAGAACTTAATGACAAAGATAACTTTGCATATATGAATAAAAGCAAAGTATCAACTACAATGTACATTACATTATAGATAGATTTAATTAACCAATAAAATAATATAAATAAGCATTAGTATAAGGACTGAAAGTTATAACAATAATAAGAGAACAAATTATGGTTTGTCTGCTTTCAATTATATGTATGGATTTAGGTTAAATTTGGCATAGCATGTTGCAGAGACAATAAGATTGTTGGTGTGTGGATGATGAGTGTTGTAGTGATGCCTTTTGGCACCCAGCAGAGTCTGCAGGACAAGCTGGCTGCTGTGATCCACAGCCACTGTGTAGACTTGCCATCAACTGGCTCAGCTTCTCTTCTCCAGGCAATCCTGTCTTCCTCAGTCAAGAAGACACATTGTAAAGTCCAAAAGCATAGCTTTATTAATGCATATAAAAAGTAAAAATAAGATAACTAAGTAAAATCCATTGTGATGAACTTGTCCAGTTCAGCCATGTAAGATTACATCTTTAACAATCCCAAAAGCATTAGGATCCAACTTGTTGCAGCATCCAGCCACACATGTTCATATCTTGAACAATAAACAATTCTTAGACAAAGGATTTTCTAAGCCCATCCCATACTCCACCTTCTAGGTGTTAACTTTATGTTAATTGGATAATGACAGTATGATGTATGTTAACCCAGCCTCTTGTTTGTCCATCATCCACCACGTGAGTAACTTTCCCAAGCTAACGATGTTTAATATTTGATATCTCTTTGTTATCCATAACAAAGTCTGGTTCCATTAGTTCTATCACTGGGAAAGTATATTGTTGATGTCTCTGTTACCACCTGGCTTTGATTCACCCTGTTTCTCTAAATATTGTTTGTGCCTTGTCTAGAAACTGTTCTCAAGTGGAAAATTACAGACACACACACATCTTTACATTTCACCTTTGACTATATATCCCATTCATATCCTAACAATCCCCTCCTGAAATGTATAGATGTGTGAGAATTATTTTGTTGTTGTTATTAAAACCATCTAAACACAATGTTTGACTCTATATATCTAAAATAACACCTCAACCTGTTATAATAATTGTTAAATGTTGTTTTATCTCTAAAACCTTTGTTAACATATCTATAGTGTTGTGTCTTGGCTTTAAACTCTTAGGCAAACAATTTTATTTTTAAACCAGCTCTCCCTAGCATTTTGTTATAAAACTCTAACGTATCTTGACCTATATTTTAACATTTTTAACACCTTTGTTTTTGTCATAAAAATGTATGTCTGTGAATCTCTATATATCACAACTGACAACTCACAATTTAAATCTTATAACTGTTTAATCTATCTTATCTCATTTAATGTTATATATTTTGTCTTATCAACACTTAAAACTCTATTAACACTTATAACTATATATCTTTATTTTTAATCTATCAAACTATTAAGCTTGTCTATATTTAAACAACAATCTTTAAACTGACCATCATATCACATAACTTTAAAGCAAATGAACTATCTATAAAACACTCTTATTTTAATGTGGTTATTTTAAATCACAAGCCTCTATCTCTTAAAAAAAACTTATCAAATGTTTTATTGTTGTCTAATCTATTATCTTAAAACAATTGTTTTCTTAAACACCTATAACAACACAATTATAATCTATTATTTGTCAACTATAAACATCAAACCTTTCACAAAGCCTCTCTATATCTGGATATTTAAAACTCTCTGTAACTTTACTTTAAACAAAACCTATTGACTTTAAACCTTTCACTATCTCTTGTACTCTGTAAATCACACTTTTTTAATCCTTTTATGTTAACCTCACTAAACATATTCTATCAGCAGACTAACTTTAAAAATAAGATCTCAAAAATCAAAACCTTTAATAACAAATCTCTTTTTTTTTAAATCTCTTGAATCTAAACAACCAAAAACTGTCATCTCTTTGTGTTAACACACATATCAGCATTTAAACAAGCAATCTCAAAACCAAAATGTTGAACTTACTAGCCTCTCCTTACTGTTAAAAGCTTATTTTAGTCACAAGCTCTCAGCCTCAGACTGTTTTATCAATGTTTTCAAACCTTTGTTGAACAAATCCTTTTTGTTATTAACCTAGCTTTGTATTTTCATTTGTCATCAGGCATCTTTTATTTTGTATATCTATTCACCTTGTGATTTTTGTCTTTAGGTCTATCAACCACATTTTAAACACCTCTTTGTCAATTTTAAACACTTAAACTTCTTGCTGCACTGCCGTGTATCATTTTTCCTCTCTCAACAAAAAAAAACCTTTTAAAACTTTTAAAACCTCTGAAACTCCCTAAAACTCTTTAACACTGTCTGAAACTCCTTAAAACTCTCTTTGAAACTCTCCGGCTCACCAGCCACTTATGTATAAACTCTTATCCTTTGTATAATAAACTTGTGTGTTGTTTTTATTCTCTATTAATTTTTCTTGACATAACATGTATTGTCTGACCTAAAGTGTTTCTCTCACTTTTAAAAGATTAATGTTTGTTGTGTGTTGTGTGTTTTGTGTCCCTCCATTTCCTGACACTTGGATCTTTAACTGTCTTATTTTCAGTAAAATCTCTTTGTTTGAATGTATCTTTTTTTTTTCCAACTTAAAAACATAAAGTTGGAAGAAACCATAAGGACCATCTAGTCTAACCCCCTGCCATGCAGGAACTCTCAGTCAAAACTTGAATGTTTTTTACAATTGTTATTTTTTAAACATTAAAACTTTTCCCCACCATCAAGGTGAAATCTCTAACTGTTATTTTTGAATATTTTATAACACCATCTTGACACTTTGATTTAATTTCTCTTTTTTAAAAACATGTTTGCGCATACATCTTTGTATATTGTCTAAAACCTGTTAAATACTTTAAATTTAGTGGATCCCCACATAACATGTGTAATGATGTTAGATTTTTCTTTCTCAGCCAGTTTCTCAAACTGTGAGACAAGAATTCTCTTTTTCTCTCTCCGGTCTGTGAGCAAAGACCCTTTGTAATCAATTTTTTTTATATTTATCTATTGTTAAAAACTTTCAGTTGTATCACATCTCTGTCTTAAAACTCTGACATATGAAAACTTTTGGAAAATCTATCCATAATCACTAAGAAAAATATTTGTTGTCACTTAGTAACACACATTTGTCCCTTTTGTTTAACAGCAACCTCAACAGGTCATTTTTGCAATTCACTTGCTCCGGTTTTGTCACAGGAAAAACCTTGACCTTTTACTCTGTGGCAAACCAAACATCTCCCAAATCATTTGTATAATAAAACATTTTAAAATCAGGATCTATATCCCACCAGTTTAAAACAAGCTCTCAAATCCTATGTTCCCTAGGATTCTATATTATTGATGTGTATAACCAGAATGTAATGATTCATTTTTCACACCTGCACATTTAGCATTTGTCTCACTTTGTATAAAACACATATTTTCCCTCTTATAGCTTTTGTATATATCTCCCCATCCGGGGTGATTTTATATTTTTTTTCCACAAAACTCAGTGTATATCTCCTGACACACTAACTAAACAGTTTTGTAAAATCAGGTATACATAAAACATTTTTCAAAGTTTTCTCACTAAAACTTGGCATGTAGACATTTCTCAATTTCTTTTATCATCTCTTACCCCTCCATCAGCTAGATAAACATCTTTAAGATTGGAGGATTTCTTTATTTTTATTTTTTAGCAAAACTGCAACATATGTCCCAGAATATATAGACTCTTGTCTTCAGGTTTCACCTGTTTGAGTCACAGTCACAGCTCTGTAAAACAGCTTGTAACTTCTCTGTTTCTCCCAATGTCTCTGGGTTGTAGATAGATTGTTGATTGTAGCAAACATCCTTGCACTGCCATTTTCAAAACTCTTGTTCTGCTGTAGTAAAAGCATCGATTCGCACTCCGTGCATCAGCTGTCTTTTTTTTTTTCAGGACGCATATCTTGACCTCAAGATGCTGTCCCAGGCTTTCTCTCAAGCCTACATTTTGGCCTTTTTTTTTCCCCAGAAATCTCAGCTGCTTGCTTAGGTATCCCCAAACTAAGCAACTTTTCTGGCCTTTCTTCAAGCAAACCGCTTGGCTTATCAGATTCCCATCTTTTGGAACCTCAGGCCTCCAGCAAAACTTTTGGCATTTAGCAACACCGTTGCAGCCTTTGAACTTCAGGCATTTGCAAACCTGCTACAGCCCCACACAGCATTGACCACTGTGTAATATTCCACCCCCACCAGGGATTTTTGTATTTTTCCAAGAACTGTAAAGTCCTTTAACCACAGCATTTTTGACAAAGTTGTGTAGAAAACATTCATTCTTTTCTTCAGTTCCCAAAACCTTTGGCTGAAGAAACATCCTCTCCCAAAACTTTTAACTGTAACTCAGAGAGGGTTAACAGAATGAGTTCTTCTGGCTTAGGCAACCGCCTGTGTCCAGCAATCATGCTGCATTTTAAAACTGCATACATTGCAACATGTATTCTGTGACTCAAGCCCCAGCTGCTTCCATATCAAACAAAATGGCCCTTAACAGAGTATTTTTGCAGCTTGAACAAAAAACAAAAATTTTCACTGCATTGAACCCGCAGTATTCTCAGCACTTTCAGGCTTTATTTTCTCTCTGCATTTTACTGTTTAAAGGGTGGAGAGTCCTCAGACACCGTCTTTAAAGAGGTCTGCACTCTGCCATCAGGCAAAAACAGCTTAGCAGTAAACTTTAATTTTTACTTACATCTGGAGATTTGAAGCCACCTCTGCTTTTCCAGCAACCGCTGAAGCATGGTTTCACTTGTCCTGGCACAGCTGAAGTCGTGGCAGACTTGGCATTTGAACTTGTGGGCTTTTGTCCTCCTGGACATTTGGCCTCTTTGTCCTCTGGCAGACACAGACACATCTGGCAGACAAGCCACTCTTTTGGCAAAACAGGCTTAGCTGGCAGACACAGACACAGACTGGCAAAAACAAGCCCCTTCAGCCAGACTAGCCACAAACTGGCAAAAACAGTCTTAAATTGGCAAACACAGCCATAACTGGAAAACTAGCCATAGACTGGCAAAACAAGCCACAGACTAGCAAACAGGCCATAACTGGCAGAAAAGCCATAACTGGGCCCATAACCCTTGTTGGTGTGTGGATGATGAGTGTTGTAGTGATGCCTTTTGGCACCCAGCAGAGTCTGCAGGACAAGCTGGCTGCTGTGATCCACAGCCACTGTGTAGACTTGCCATCAACTGGCTCAGCTTCTCTTCTCCAGGCAATCCTGTCTTCCTCAGTCAAGAAGACACATTGTAAAGTCCAAAAGCATAGCTTTATTAATGCATATAAAAAGTAAAAATAAGATAACTAAGTAAAATCCATTGTGATGAACTTGTCCAGTTCAGCCATGTAAGATTACATCTTTAACAATCCCAAAAGCATTAGGATCCAACTTGTTGCAGCATCCAGCCACACATGTTCATATCTTGAACAATAAACAATTCTTAGACAAAGGATTTTCTAAGCCCATCCCATACTCCACCTTCTAGGTGTTAACTTTATGTTAATTGGATAATGACAGTATGATGTATGTTAACCCAGCCTCTTGTTTGTCCATCATCCACCACGTGAGTAACTTTCCCAAGCTAACGATGTTTAATATTTGATATCTCTTTGTTATCCATAACAAAGTCTGGTTCCATTAGTTCTATCACTGGGAAAGTATATTGTTGATGTCTCTGTTACCACCTGGCGTTGATTCACCCTGTTTCTCTAAATATTGTTTGTGCCTTGTCTAGAAACTGTTCTCAAGTGGAAAATTACAGACACACACATCTTTACATTTCACCTTTGACTATATATCCCATTCATATCCTAACAAAGATAACATGAAATAATTTAGACGCAGGTTCAAGGAAGTTTTTTTTTACTATATGTGAAGGAAGAAAGAATGTGGAGAATGAGAATGAAGAAATAATGTAATGAAGAAAAGGACATTAGAATGTTAGTACAGGTGTTTGGTCCATTTTGTTTTGTTTTGTTTAAGGTTTGTTAATGTTGTCGATCTTAATGTTGTATACACAAGTAGTTCATTTTGTATGCTATTTTAAACAATAAAATTTTTATATATATATAGAAAGCTGGAAAAGGGCAAATTCAACAAGTTTACAGCTTCACAAAATTTGAAGGAGAATTATTTTAAAAGTACGAATAGATGGTATCTTATACCATGGACACTAAATAAGACCTATAAATTGGGGAACAAGTGTTGGAGATACCAAAAAGGAAATGGTATTTTAGTTCGTATGTGGTGCCCGCGAGTGAAAAGTCATCAAAAAATGTTGGGAATACAATATACATTCTCCCCAGAGTTGTGTGTTCTGAATATAAATTCAATATTAAATAAGGAAGATGAAATAAAGTTTTGGAGAATATTGCGGTATTTAATAAGAGCAGCTAGATTAACTGTGGCGGCAAAAATATGGTATCTTCATATCGAGAGAACATATCCAAGAATAGCTGTAGTGGCTTTATATCAAAGTACAGTATAATCTAAAATGTACAAAACAGTGATACTTTTATTGGGCCAGCCAATAGAGCTTTGCAATATGTATAACCCTGGTGGTGTAGTAGTTAAATGCCTGTACTGCAGCCACTCACTCATAGACCACTAGGTTGCGAGTTCAATACCAGCCAGGGCTGAGGCTCGACTCAGGCCTGCATCCTTCCGAGGTCACTAAAATGAGTACCCAGCTTGTTGGGGGGCAATCAGCTCACAGTTGTAAACCGCTTAGACATCCCATAGCGTGATACGAAGCGGTATATAAATAAGCTGCTTTGCTTTATAATGTATATTTTGGTTGGCCCAATAAAGGTATCACTGTGTTTTGTGGATTTTGGATGATACTGTACTTTGCTATATGGTCAACACACCAACCTCTGGTATTATATGTCGCTTTAAGTTCACTGTTCAATGAGGTACAAGACACCTCCTTACACAGCACTGCCCACAGGTGTGTGACTGGGGAAAGATGTGGTGTGTGGGGTAGAGGGCATCTGCAGAGACACCTCTTCTCCAGCCCTCCTTAAGGAGCCTCCTGTGACTGGCATTGGTAAGATGGTATTCCCACTCAAAAGCAATGTTTATGGTGTTATCCCTCCTTTTCTACTGATGTTGTGCAGATTGGGAATTTTCTATCATCTCTCGCCTTGAGTCTAGTTGCATCCTTAGACAAAGTACTACTCATACCTGTCCTCTGCTCTTCAGACTTGGAGAGATCCTCCATCTGTGTCACTACCACCCCCATACACACTACTGCTGCTGCCCACTAACTCTTGGCACATTTTGTCTGCCTCTTCAGCAAAAGCCTGTCTTAGGAGACCTTGCTACTGGCTGTGCTCTATCAGCATAGCTTCTTGCCACACAGAAGCACACAATCCCTCCACCACATTTTCAGAATGCAAATGATCATCAATGAGGGAACAAGAGTTTTAGCAAGACAGCCCATAATCCTAGAGATCTCCGCCATGATCACCAAATCATGAAGTTGGAAGAGACCACAAGGGCCATCCAGTCCAACCTCCTGCCAGGCAGGAACCTAAAAACAAAGCACCCCTGACAGATGGCCATCCAGCCTCTGTTTAAAGACCTCCACAGAAGGAGACTCCATCACACTCCAAGGGAGTGTGTTCCACTGTTAAACAGATCTCACTAACAGGAAGTGCCTCTTAATGTTCAAGTGGAATCTCTTTTCCTGAAGCTTGAATCCATTGTTCTGTAGCTTGAATCCATTGTTCTTTGGAGCAACATCTACATATATAGGGCTCATCCCTGTATTACAATTACTGCCAACCTATTTGTTTGTTTGTTTTTGGATTGTTTTTTAATTGAGTGTTTGAACTATCTTGTTTTAATGCCAAAATTGTTTAGTTCTTTTTTTAAGGGGTGGGAGGGTTGTGGGATTTTGGATTGTATTTTAAAATTGTATGATGTTTTAAACTGTTTACCCCCCCCCCCACTGATTGCTTGACAGGAGAGGTGGGATATAAATAAAATTTATTACTATAAAATTTTAATAATTATTATTATCCTTTCCCATTTGGGCTGAATCAGGACTTGCTTCCAAGTACTGTAGCTGTTAATGCCATTATTATAAATGAATTTTAAAACAGAAGGCATAATCATCCAGGGAAAGAGAGATTCTTACCAAGAGAGTCCATGATCCGACAGGTCTCTGCCATGATCTGCCTGTGCAGGGTTCTCTGGTCAGGATCCAGCAGGGCCCACTCCTCTGGGGAGAAAGACACGGCCACCTCCTCAAAAGTCACCAGGCCCTAAAAATAGAAGAAAAAGATTCTTGCTCACACTGGATATCAAGCCAGTTGCTGTCTGTGGCAATTAGTATAAAGTGGACTCACAGGCTGATACAGCTCCTAAGGCAACTGAAGTAAGACTGATTCTTCTACCAACACCAGCATGAGAATTGTGAACAAGATCAGGCAAACACAGGAGCCTCAGTCCATGACATACTCTACAGCTCCAGCAAAAGGAGACTGGCTTTAAAGAAACATTACACCACAACTGAGGAATAAAATGCCAAAGGTCTTACACTTCAGGATTTCAACCAGGGGTAGGCAACTGCAGATGGGGTGGGCAGGCCAAATGTGGGCATTTCTGTTGGGGTATGCAGACAAGCAGGATCTAGCATACACACATGCAGAGTTGATGCACATAGACAGCAATGCCTAGAAGATGGTCTCTGTGAAGAGTCTTTCTCCATATGGCACAGGAAAAATCCTCTCACACGCAGGCAGCTACTTTCAGCTGGGAGAAATGAATCGTTGGACCGAGAGACTTCACTCAAAAGAGGGCTTTAATCTTTGTTGTAAATATTTACAAAGATACATAGAGTATCAGACATCACAGATTCTGACACTCTCCCTTATATAGGTGGTCTTCTTGGGAACATGTAACAGCCATGCACAAATGAAACCTGGCTTGTCTCATCCCCAATGCCTGTTGCATCAGGCCTCCCATGATGCATACCTAGCTTGTCTCATCCACTGTGCCTGTTCCATCAGACTTCCCATGATGCACAGCTTACCAAAGCTGACTCATGCACCTGCCACTTGAACTGGAGTATCCCTGTTCCTATTGCTCCAGTTCCTTTCCAAGTGGCCACATCCATGTCATTTTCCAGACCAGGGTGCCACATGGTCTTGACAATTTCTGCATGCCAGGATGGATGATGCTGGGTCACTCCCAACTGCCACATTGGTCAATTTTCAGGTGGTGTTTTGGGTTTGTTTATTTTTTCAGTTTTGGGGGAGTTGTGGAGTTTTATGGCATACTCTCCAATTTGGCAGGGAGAATGCTAATTAATCCTCTTTTGTCCACTTTTTCAGTGGATTTTAAAATGACCCACTTTCCTCCTATCATTTCCCCCTTTTTGTTCTCAGTTCACTTCAGTTGCTGTAAACTGAGTTCAAGGTGCAAAAGGAGTTTGTACCCATTAACTCAGCCAATGTGGTTTAGTGGCTTGAGTGTTCAATTGGGATTCTGGAGACCAGAGTTCGAATCCCCACTAAGCCATGGAAACCCACTGCATGACCTAGGGCAAGTCATACTCTCTCAGACTCAGAGGAAGGCAAAGGAAAACCTTCTCCAAAACAAAAACCCTCTGTGATAGGTTCATCTTAGAGTTGCCATAAATTGGAAACAACCTGAGGGCACACAACAACAGCAACTCAGCAAAGGGGAGAGAAAGGGCAAAATCTTGCTTTTCGCTGTAGAGTCTGGTAAAAGTCAATGGCTGCACTCTCTCAATGTTTACTTCTCAGCAATAACCTTTGCCATCTTGACCACAGTCTGCTGTTGCATGGCCACACATGACAGTTTTCATCTGTGAGTTGTTGGAGAATGTGTTGTAGGTGCTAGAGAGGGAGTGGGGAGTAAACTGCTGAGGGTTTGACTGTTTTCCCCAATTTTGAGCAAAATATTACCTGAAAACTGGCATTAGAAACAATTTCCCCACCCTTGCCTCAAACATTCCTGATTGGCACTGGCCGTCTTCCCTGTAGAAGCCAATGTTACCCCTGGTCCTGCTGGTTCCTTGGCAGCTCCAGAAGCTCCTGGAGCCTCTCTCTGAATGCCAGCTGCTCAACACAGAGGGAGAATGATTTGTTCTGGACCAGTGAACGAAGATGGGAATATCTATCAACTCCCCTTTTGGGTTCAAGAAAAAGTTCAGAGAAAAAGGAGAGCAACTCTAACTCAAGAATAAGACTAAAGACATAGGGATTGACACCTAGAGAAGAAATTTGAAAAGCTTTACAATTTTTAAAAATCCAAAGCAAACTGAAATAAAATTCTCCACTAGCACTGAGAGGCATGTAATCTGGGAAGAGGAACCCAGATTGCTCCAGTCCTCTTGTTCCAGGATTCCTTCTTCTTACTTGATCTGGTTCTGGTCCACTGCAAAGAGGAAGAGGCAACTGAGTCCTTGTTGGTGGCATCATTCCAGCCTCTGTGGGAGAGACCAAGGTGGGGAGAAGCCAGTCACATCTGCTGCTGTTAGAGGTTACAATCTTAAAGACTCAAATTCAAGGTTTCATTTCAAATGAAGGTAGTAAGAGGTAGGATGAGGAAGTCAACAATAAAAATAAGATAAGAACAGAAAGACAGAGCCAAATAATGAAGAATGAAAGACAAAGTGTGAAAGGAAAGGAGATATTGATAGGTTAGTGCTTAGTTGTAGATGGATATGTTATATGTACGTATGATTGTATGAACGTTTTACTTTATATGTTTAAATGTATGTATGATTTTATGTTTGTATGTTTGAATTTTCTACTAAAAATTAAAAAAAATACAAAGTCATATTATACCCGCCTTACCTCCATTTTCTCTTTGTCCTCTGTACAGCTGAAACTATTTTAGCAGCATATGCAATGGAAGGATGGTGAAAGAGGGCTGGGAAAAACATAGTTGTTAGCATCTGGTTGTCTTGCATGTAGTGGTTCAAGTGTTGGACTGGAGCTTGGGAAAATCCAGTTCTAGCCTCCCATTGGCACTGAAAGACACTGGACAACCTTGGGCCCCTGCCCTCTCTGAGCCTGCCCTACCTCACCAGGTTATTGTTGTACAGACAAAGGATAGGATGGAAAGGAGAAAGGAAATGATTCCCAGAGAGCCAAAGCTAGCTCTGAATAGAAACACACAGAGAACAAGATGTGCTTGTAAGCTAGAGAGCTATAAAATCGATCTCCGCATATGGGGATGTACAATGAATACCTCAACCATTCTCTCTCTCTCTCTCTCTCTCACACACACACACACACACACACACACACTCACACCCCTACCTCATAGGTTGGTTGCTAGGAGGAACATCATGCTATTAGATGTAGTGCTGGAGAAGAGTGCTGCAGATATTGTGGATGTTCAAAAAGACAAACAAACGGGTCCTAGACAGATCAGGCTTGAAACCTCCCGTGAAGCCAAGATGACAAAACTGAGGCTGTCATACTTTGGTCACATCAAAAGAAGACACGACTCATTGCAGAAAACAATAAAGCTAGGAAAGGTGGTGGAAAGAAGGAAGGAAGGCTGTATGCTAGATAGACAGACTCGAGTATGTATTTACAGGAACTCAGAGAGTAACAGAGACCAGGGAGTCTTGGAGATGTCTTATGGATGGGGTCACCATGGGTCAAGATTGACAGTTAATAACAACAACAAAGTCCTCACATGTTTTTTTGTTTGTTTGTTTGTTTGTTTGTTTGTTTGTTTGTTTGTTGAGCTATGCTATTATAGTTGTTATATTTATTTTTATTATTATTATTTTTTGCTTGGTAATCCAGTAACACAACTCAAAACATTGCCTTTCAGATGCATTCAGATTCAAAGAGGCCTGAAGAATCCTCACCTTGCAAGGGGGCTCCTCCATCACACTCCTGCTGAATCGCTCTCCATTGGGGACTCTGCCTGGGATCCAATGGAGCCTTCTCAGTTGCAGGGAGTTCAGAGTGAACTACCATGAGATTCTTGACCTGAAACAGCAGTGAGGAGTCAAGATGATGGAATTTTAAGAAAGAGGAGAAAATGGCAAACATTTTGGGGGGAAGGAATTTGAACTAGTATGGTATGAGACATCCAGCAACAGCCAAGTCAGTAAAAAGGAAGCAGCTCATAAACCCTACTTGAAAAAATGACATACAAAATAAGTGGTCAAAAAGATGAAATTAAGTATGACACATATGTTAATACTCTGCATATATTTATTGTATATGATGGAATGCAAGCAATTTCATGGACCCCACAACGAGAACTTCTGAAGTTCTGGAAAACCATAATTTGACTTATAAGGGCAGTTTTCTCATAGACCCATTTATTTTTATATCTCTATATCTCTGTCTATATTTATCCGTGCATGTGTGTGTGTGTGTGTAAAGAAGAATGATAACACGCATAAAGAGAAACAAAAATGAAAACCTACTGCTACTTTATAGATACAGTGGGTCCTTGGTATCTGCTGAGGTTTGGTACCAAGACCCCCAGTGGATACCAAAATCCACAGATGCTCAAGTCCTTTTCTTTCGAGGTTTTTAAACAGAGGCTGGATGGCTGTCTGTCGGGATGCTTTGATTGTAGGTTCTTGCATGGCACAGGTTGGACTGTATTGCCCTTGTGGTCTCTTCCAATTCTATGGCTTTATGATTCTATGAAATGCAATGGATAGGAAAATTGTGTCCCTTATATAAAATGGCAAAAAAAAAGGTTTCCTTTTTGGAATGTATACATTTTTGAATATTTTCAAACCATGGATGCTTGAATCCATGGATAAAGAGTATAGCTACTGTAATGTCTATGGCCACAACACTGTTGTTGGTAACTTATTATGTTGGCTTTGGAATAAAAATAACATGAAAAGAAAAAAGGGAACAATAGTAAATGTGATTCACCCATTAGAATGAGAGCAGGCTATTTGTTGAAGTGAGTGGAAGCCTCCAGAATACATCAGGGCCAGATTCTGCCATGGAAGTCACCACAGGGAAAAGTCCGCATGTGTGGCAGTGCCAGCATGGAAACCTTTTTTTTTTTTTTAATTTGAAAATTTTTTATTACACCATATATAATACACATTATACCATCATGTTTCATATAGTAATTTTTCCCCTCACTCCCCCCCCCCCCATAAGAAAACAGCATAGAGAAATTTACAATCAAATCTAATTAACAATCAATTTCGGAGATATGGAAAATATTATTGATTATCTTATTAACTTCCTCATACCCCATTTTACCTTTCACATTCTTAATTACTGATCCCCATTTGACTTCCCATGGTTCTTTAATATATTCTCCAATATATTTTAATCTTCTTTCCCTAAGGAAGTCGAATAATATATATTCTTTTATGTATTTAAATAAGTAATCCTTATTCCAATTTGATTTTTCCTTCCATCCATAAGCAATCACTGCATGAGCAGCTTTAAGAAATTGTTTTATTACATATTTTTGATTATTATTCAATCCTAATTCCCCTAAATTGAGAGTCAAGCAATTTTCTTTACTTAATTGTACTTCTATCCCTATAATTGTATTTATCTGTTGGTTAACCTCTATCTAAAATTTTTGTACATATGGACATTCCCACCACATATGAATATATATTCCTTTAACTCCACATCCATGCCAACATTTAGATTGAAATTTATCATTTATAAATGCTAATTGGTGAGGTGTCCTATACCATTTTCCGATTATTTTCATTTGTTGTTCTTTTACATTTGTATTTTTGATTGTTATAATTTCTTGTAGCCAAATTTTAATTTTATCTATATCAATCAATAATTCTTTTTCCCAATTCATTGTCAATCCCTCTATCATTCTAAATTGGGTTATTAACATACTCTTATAAATGTTTCCTATTATTCCTTTACCCCCTTCTATTTTTTTTTAATAATTTCTTCTAACAATTCATTTTGCTCATCAATAATTAATTGTGTTTCATCTAGCAATTTTATTATCCCTTTTATTTGAATCCAATATTGCTTACCTATTAAATTAGTTAATTTTTCTTCCTGTATTCGTGCCCCTGTTAAACCATAAAAATCTCCAATTATTTTAAACCCCTTATTCTTAATTTTTTTAATTATCTTTCCAAGTTCTTCATTGTTACTTTTATTTAAATATTCAATTGGTAGCCATTTCCTATTTCTTATACCCAGGTTTTTACTCCACTTCTCCCATATTTTATAATTCACCCTCATTGGACCTATTCTTTTCTCATTTTTTTCTTTTTCCCCCTGAAGCCAGCATGGAAACCTGGCCCTTCCTTTGAAAACCTGGCACATAGGGAGCACACACCTGGTTTGGATGCAGAAACACCCTTCTCAGAGGCTTTGGGGACTGTAACTGCACCATCACAAAGTGGTGAATCCACACTCCTCCTTATGAAAGCCGGATCTGGAGGTAACCGCATTTCACCAGAACCTTTTCAAACAGCCCAGAGCCAGAACCTGCTCACCTTGGTCCCCGGAGGAAACACTCTCACCTGCTGCTCTTTCTGCTTCTTCTCTGCCTCTGCCCGACTCAGGAGGAAACCCTCTGCCAGGGCCACTGCCTGGGAACAGGTCTCTGCTCCACATTCTCTGACCCAGTTCTCCATCTCCGGGGGCAGGATGGTCAAGAACTGCTCCAAAATCACCAGGTCCAGGATCTCATTTTTTGTGTGTCGTTCTGGCTTCAGCCACTGACAGCAGAGACGGTGGAGTTGGCTGCAAACCTCTCGGGGGCCCTCACCCTCTTCATAGGAGAACTGCCTGAAGTGCTGGCACTGTGTGTCTGAGCTGGCCAGGCCCTCACCCAGGCGTCTCTGGGCCGTCTTCTCCCAGAATCCCTCACCGCTCTCAGCACTGAGGCCATCACGGCCTTTTCTTTTTTCAGAACCAGCTAAATCTGGTGAAACCATCTATTCTGTTTTGTTTTTATTTACTCCAATGAAGGCACAAGTTGGGTCAAAGTTATTCATCCTCTCTCTGTCTCACAGAAAGATGTCACTAAAATGTTCTGCCACAATGCCCTGCAAAACCAATATATTATTGTTATTAGTGATATTATCAGGTATTTACAGAGCATCAGTCATGTACATTGTTGTGATAAGAATTATTACCTTGGTATGGAAACCCTAAAGACACAAGTTCTCCCCTGATCTTAGAAGTTAAGCAGGGCCAGTCCTGGCTAGTAGTTATGTTTCCAACTTGGGTTGGAAAGCAGTAATGATAACCAAACTCTTTCTCTCTCTGTGTATGTGTGTATGCATGTATATATACACACATACACCATTGTGCCACCAAAGAGACTGGATTACTTCTCCCCAGGGGTCTCTCCTTCTGCCTGATAATTCCTTCACCCCACAAATAGCACTAGAACACACTGCTGCATTGCCACCACATAGCCAGGGTCTGGACTCATGGAGACTGTGCACAACTCCCAGATGAGGAGAGAAAGAAGACCATGGGGGGGGGGGGGGGGGAGAGGGAGGAGAGCAGGCTGGAGGGTAAAAGGGAACATTTGGAAGGGGGAAGGGAGGGACCCCCAAGTGTGGTTTGTGTACAGGGCAGAGATGGGGGAAGAGGAGGGAAGAGTCCCTTTTGGGGATTAAGAAGGTGGGGAGGGGTGGTTCCTGCAATCCTCCTGGCAAAGGAAGATCCCCTTCAAGTCATCTAGAGGCTCCTTCAGGTTGCAAAGCCTTCTCCAGAGGAACCCCAAAGGGCCTCTCCTCCTCCTCTCTCCCATAACCAGCAGGGCCCCTCTTCCCCCTGGAACTGCCCCACTGCCCCCCCCCCCCCCCCACAGCAAGGGGCTGGCCCCATTCAGGCTGGGCAGAGCTCCCAAATGGGGAGGGAAAGGGGACCCTGGGATGGGGGGAGGAGGGGGGGAGGAGGAGGAAGGAAGGGGGCCATTTAGGAAGAAGGAGAAGGGAGGTTTCAGAGGTCAGAGGGTCCTCTGGATTAATTAAAGGGGGGTCTTCGTTTCCCAGAGGGATGACAGCAACCAGGCCTCCCCCCTGCTTTCTCCAACCCCAAAAGGACCCTTCTCCCTCCAGAAAGCAGCCTTGGGGGGGGGTCCCTTCCCTCCCCCTCCTGCCTGCCTGCTCCCCCCACTAGGCCCCTCTGCCCCCCTTTCTCTTCCTCCTCTGAAGTCTGGAAGGAGCCCCTCCTCCTCCTCAGGGCCAAAAGGGGGGGGTCTCCTTCTCCTTCTCCTTCTCTCTCTCTTGAGGAGGAAGCCCCTGAAGGAAGGGCTTTTCAGAGAGGCTGGGAGACGCTTTCAGCCCAGGCCCCCCTTTGCCTTTTTTTTATGGGGGGGGGATAGTACCTCCAGAGTAAGGAAAGGCCTCAGGGGAGGGGCCTTGGGGGAGGGCCTTCCTTCCTTCCTTCCTTCCTTCCTCGGAATTTGGGGAAGAGCTGGATTGGTTCCCCCTAAGAGCCTCCCCCCCCCCCCTTTTTTTTTTCTTTTCTTTTCTTTTACCTGGGTCTCTTTCTCAGGAACAAAGGGAGAGAGAGAGAGAGAGGGAGAGAGTTCCGCTTCCTAGAGAGGCAGCAGCAGAGGAAAGGCGGAAGGGCACAGAGTGTCGCCCTCCTCTGACCTCATTTCCGGAAGGAGGAGAAAGGGGGTCTTTCTGCCTTTCCTCGGAGGAGGAGGAGGAAGAGGAGGAGGAAGGCCGACCCCTTTAAGACCTGGGCTTCTGGACGGAGGGGGGGTCTCCTGGAGGGGAGGGGTTGCAGACCCCAAGGGAAGAAGGTCCTTCATGCTCATCAGTGCACTTGGGCATGAGCTTGCCACTCTGCAGTGGGTCAAACCATAATTCATCACCCCTAGAGGTATATTTTTTAGAATGGTGCCTATTTTGAACGTCACTGATTAGTTAACTTGCTTCCCTGAGTTGTAACTGTTTATTTTAAGCTGCTACTTTAATTGTTCCATGTCCCCTTTTTTATTTTATGTTTTAAATCTTTACTACAGGGGTAGGCAACCTAAGGCCCGGGGGCCGGATGCGGCCCCCCAAGGCCTTTGGACCGGCCCCAGGCCAGTCCTGCTGTCGCTGCCGGCCGTGATCATATTGATTATTGTTACTATTACTTGTTCTTGGGGTTTTCTTGGTAAAATCTCCACAGGGGTTTTGCCATGGCTTTTCTGGGGCTGAGAGAATGTGCATGCATTTTTTTAAAAACAAAAAAAAACATTTTTTTAATTTTTTAATTTTTATTTATTTTATGTATTTATTTTTGGTGCTTCGGGCCCCCCAATTGTCTGAGGGACAGCAACCCGGCCCCCGGCTCAAAAAGGTTGCCTACCCCTGCTCTACTAGATTAATATTATTTTAAGGGGAGGGTGGATTAGGGAACTGATATATGTATTGATGTTTTTAACTATTATAGGCCACCCTGATTGTGCTGCAGAGGGGCAGGATAAAAATAAATTTTATTATTATTTTTAATTCCTCCCAACCCATGTCATTCAAATGAGTGCTTGTGAATGGGGGTTCCAGAGGGCCTCAGCTCCATTCTCCATTGCAGCAGTCCCTTTTTTTTCCTTAGCCGCCATGGAGAGCTGTGCAGATAGAATCATAGAATTCTAGACCTCAAGGGCCATCCATTCCAACCCCATTCCTCCCTGCAGGAACTCACAATCAAAGCACCCCCAACAGATGGCCATCCAGCCTCTGTCTAAAGACCTCCAAAGAAGGAGACGCCACCAAAATCTCCAAGGGAGTGTGTTCCACTGTCAAACAGCTCTTACTGTTAGAAAATTCCTCCTAATGTTGAGGTGGAATCTCTTTTCCTGTAGCTTGCATCCATAGTTAAATGTCCCATTATCTGGAGCAGCAGAAAACAAGTTTGCTTCATCCCCAATATGACATCCCTTCAAATATTTAAAGGGGGCTATCCTATCCCCTCTTAACCATCTCTTCTCCAGGCTAAACTTATCCAGTTCCCTAGGTTTCTCCTCATAAAGCATAGTTTCAGACCTTTCACCATTTTAGTTGCCTTCCTTTGAACATGTTCCAGTTTCTCAGCATCCTTTTTGAATTGTGGTGAACTGGATCTAGTATTATTCCAAGTAAGGGCTGACCAAAGCTGAATAGGGTGGCACTGTTATTTCCCTTGATCTACAAACTATACTTTTATTCATACAGCCTAAATTCGCATTGGCCTTTTTAGATGCCGCATCACACTGTTGACTCATGTTCAAATGATGTTGTACCAGGACTCCTAGATCCCTTTCACACGTAGTCATGTTAAGCCAGGTGTCCCCCAGCCTATATCTAGGCATTTCTTGCATAAATGTGATGCCCATGAGAGCCCTGGAACTTGTGGATGCCCCAGCAGTGATAAAATGCAGCCTTCTCAGAAAGAGATGGATTTAAATTTAATGGATTTCAGTGCTTTAAACAAATAATAAAATAAAATAAAATACGTAAATAAATACAGCACTTATTTCCCCAGTTTTCAGAACTTAACCCTACAGAGGATATTTTCTTGCAGAGGCATTTCTGCCTTTTTGGATGGTCATAAGATTAGCATACAAAGCAGAAGTAAAAAAAATTCTAGTAGGATAGTAGTGAGGGGACACCAGGTAGGGTGGTATTCCTTCCTTCCTTCCTTCCTTCCTTCCTTCCTTCCTTCCTTCCTTCCTGTCTTTCCCTCTCTCTCTGTGCGCCTGGCATTTCATGGGCCCTTTTCCATTTAGGGAAACCCAAAGGAACCTCCCTGAGTCTCCTTGTAATGAAGAACCAAAATACACCAAGCAGATGCAGGAAGAACAGGCAGCGTATGGGGTTATCCTGCCAAGCCCCCCCCCCCCATTGTGCCCCCCCCCCCCATGGAAACTGCACCCATCCTTCCTCCATGAAAGGTCCTGGGAGGAGAGAAAGGAGGAGACAGACTGGGGAAGGGAGGAAAGAGGGGCTGATCTGGGCAAACATGGGAGGGGGGGGAGGAGCCATTCCATTTGCATGCACCAGACCTTTGGGGAGAAAGAGGGAAAGTGAGCATGGAGAGAAACGAAGGGGCATTTATTTTCCTCCCGTCAATCCTGATGCCATGGTAAGAGGTATGTGGCAGAAAGTGAAGCTAATGGAGCTAGAGCTAGAGAGAGACCCTCCCAGGCCTGCATTGGGAAGACCTACCTGTGCCCCCCTCTGAGGAAGCCCAGGCCCCCCTACTCTTGCAGGTAGTCCCCATCTTTCTCTTGGGCCAAGGAAAACCTTGCCTTGGCTTTGAAAGGGGCACACCTCCTCCTTGACTGGCCACTTTAAAGACTAAATGCCTGAGCAGAGGTTGTTGGTCTATGAAGCCTTCTGAAAAGGTTTGGCTAAAGGAGGGACACAAGGAAGGAGTCAGCCTTCCCCTGTTCACAGAGCAACCAAAGAGTTGCCTCCAAGAAGCCCAGCAGAGTGGGGCAGGACCTTCCTCTCTCTAATCCCTGGGAGAGGCAAGGCAAGGCAAGGCCTGCCTGAAAAGAGACCCGAGTCCTGCCTACAAAAAGTTGTTCGGCCAGCTGCCTCCTTGGACAATGAGGTCACAATGGCAGGTTGTGATGCATTTCCAAGAGTAGGTTGTGATGCGTCTCTAAGAGCCTCCTTTGTGACCCTGGCTGAGCTCTAGAGCCAAAGCAGTTGTCACCTGCAGCAATGGCAGAAGAGAGCTCCTTAGGAGGCTATTTTAGCCCTTCCTCCACCCATTTCACCACCTGCAGCTGCGGTTGAAGAGGGCCTCTTCCGGAGGCTCCTAGCCCGTCCTCCACTTGTTCCATCACCTGCAGCGGTGGCAGAAGAGGGCTCCTTAGGCAGGCCTTCTCCTCCTAGCCGCCCTGTCCCTTTATCAGCTGGGACAATCACAGGAGCAACACGGTTGAGAGGGTTACGTGACTCTATTGACTCTTCCATCAGTTGAGGCTGGGAATGGTGTGGGGCAGAAATTGGAGTTGTGCTGGGGAAAGGGAGGTATGGTCAGAACTGAGTGAATAGATGTTAGAAAAGGAGGCGGGATCACTGTTTGAAAGCTATCCCACCTTCAGTTCACTCTATTTCCCGGAATGGATTGGAGAGCGTACCAACCATTCCACAGAACCATACTTTGCTCCTCTGCAATGCCAGGTCGGTTAAAAATAAAACTCATATTATTTACAATCTTCTTCTAGATGAGGATGCCGACCTGGCTTGCTTTACAGAGACCTGGCTGGGAGAGGATAGCACCATTACTTGGATGCAGGCCCTCCCAGCCAGGTATTCTGTGAGTGAGCAGGTAAGGGGAAGTGGGTGGGGAGTGGGTGTGGAGTGGCTCTGGTTTATAAGAACCACTTGACTCTCACCAGGATACCTGTCTGGAACACAGTCCACTTCCAGTGTTTGTACCTGAGCCTGAGGACCAAGGATAGTTTGGGGATTCTGCTAGTCTACTGACCACCCCATTGTCTAGCCGACTCCCTAACTGAGCTGACACAGCTCATCTCAGAGTTGCTGTTGGAATTGCCCAGAATTTTAATTCTGGGTGACCGAGGCCAGTTTGACAAATCTGATAGTTGTGGCTTGGCATTTCATGGAAACCATGACAAACATGGGCTTATCCCAATTGGTTGTTGGGCCCACACATTGTGTGGGTCATATCGATGTAGTCTTTAGTACGGAACAGGAATATCCATGGACGGAGGTTATTAAAGCCTCCGCGTTATCATGGACGGATCATTTCTTGGTCAAGACTGAACTAAGAGCCACTTCTTGTCCCACCGAGGGTGGTAGACCCATTAGAATGGTCCGCCCTCAAAGGCTAATGGAACCAACTGGATTCCAGAAAGCCTTGGAGGGTTTAATGGTTGGTGATGCTGGTGACCCTGTCGAAGCTTTGGTTAATACCTGGAACACCGATCTCGCCAAGTCTATCAACACGATTGCTCCCAAGCGTCCTTTCCAACTTGCTTCAAATCGTAAGCCATGGTATACAGCAGAGCTTAGGAAAATGAAGTGGGTTGGACAATGACTAGAGCACACCTGGTGGAAAACTTGACTCTTATCCGAAAAGACTCATCATAGGAACTTTCTTTGGTCCTATCGAGAGGCAATACGTGCAGCACTATTTTCCCAGCCTCATTGTTTACGTTTTTGATATCACTTGCTACCCATAACAAAGACTGTGTCCATGAGTTCTACCTTTGGGAAAATACATTGTTTATGTCTGTGTAACCACCTGGTGTTGATTCACTTTGTTTCTTTAGATGTTGTTCTCATAAGGAAAATTCCACACACACATCTCTACATTTCACCTTTGACTGTATAATCCATCCATATCCTAACAATCCCCTCCTGAAATGTATAGATGTGTGAGGCCACTATTTTGTTAATTGTTGTTATTGAAACTATCTAATCACAATCGTACACTTAAAGTGACATCTCAATCTGTTATAATAATTGTTAATGTTGTTCTATCTCCAGAACCCTTGTTTATATATCTGTAGTGTTGTGTTTTGGGTTTTTTATATTTTAGGCACATAATTCCATTTCAAACTAGCTCTCTGGCATTTTGTTATCTAACTCCAATGCATTTTGATCTGCACTTTAACATTTTTGTTTCTATCATGAAAATGCATGTCTGTGAATCTCTATATATCACAACTGACAATTTACAACGTAAATGTTATAAAAACTGTTTAATCTACTCTGTCTCATTTAATGTTATATATTCTGTTTTATCAGCACTTAAAGCTATATATCTTTATTTTTTATTTTTCAAAACTATTGAGCTTTTTTCTAGATATAATCAACAATTCTTAACCTGACTATCTATCATGCAACTTTGAAGCAAATGAACTATTTATAAAACATTCTAACCTCAATGTGGCTATTTTAAATCTCAAGCCCCTTTTTCTTTAAAAAAAAAAAAACCTTACCAAATGTTTTATTGTTGTCTAATCTTTTACTTTAAATTTTTTTTCTTAAAACACCTCTTGCAATATCTAGTCTATTATTGTCAACCACAAACATCAAACCCCTCACAAAGCTTCTTCATATATCTGGATATTTAAAGCCCCTTGTAACTTTACTCTAAACAAAATCTATTGATTTTAAACCTGTCACCATCTTTGTACCCTGCAAACCACACTTCCCTAATCTTTCTGTCGACTCACTAAACATATTTCATCAGCAGTCTAGTAACCTTAAAATAAGATCTCAAAAATATCAAAATCTTTAATAACAAATCTCTCTAGACAATTTCTCCTCCTTGTCTGAATCTCCTGAATCCAAACAACCAAAAATGTCATCTCCTTTTTTTGTGTAAACACACATATCGGCATCTAAACAAGCAATCTCAAAAACAAAATGTTGCACCTACTGGCCCCTCCTTGCTGTTAAGTCTATACCAGTCACAAGCTCTCAGCCTTGGACTAAATGTGTTTATCAATGTTTTCAAACCTTTGTTGAGCAAATCCTTTTGCTATTAACCTAGCATTGTAACTCTGTTTGTCATCAGGCATCTTTCATTTTGTATATCTATTTGTATCCAACCACCTTGTGATTTTTTTCTTTAGGTCTATCAACCACATTTTAAACACCTCTTTGTCAATTTAAACACTTAAACTGCTGCACTGCAGTATATCATTCTCACTTTCCTCAACAGGAAAAAAAACTTTTTGAATCTTTGAAACTCCCTGAAACTCCCTGAAACTAAACAAATAGGAATAGAAACTCAGAAAAATGAAATGGAACAAATCTTTGAAAAAGGTGAAAAACAAGATATTACAATGAAAGAAGAAACAATTAAAAATTGCATGATGAAATGGATGCAGGATTTAATGAAACAATTTCATTGAATACGTGAGAAAAGGTCTGGACAAAAATCTTAAAATTTACCAAGAGTGCAAATCTAATAGAAAATTATCATAAAATGCTTTACAGGTGGCATCTGACACCTGAAAAATTGGCAAAAATAAATAAGAATAAAGAAAACAATTGTTGGGAATGTGGACACCAAAATGTGGTCTTTTTCCATATGTGGCAGGGATGCAAAGAGGCAGTTAAATTTTTGGAGGAAAATATACATGAAGGTACAAGAGCTATTCCAAATTAAGTTTAAAATGGACCCTAAACTATTTTTATTAAATATAATTGAGGGGTTAAAAACAAAATTTGAAAAAGGGAAAATAGAAGTGATCTTGTATATGATGACTGCAGCATGCCTAATTTATGCAAAATATTGGAAAAGACAAAATGAATACTTACAAAGTGAATGACTTAATGTGAAGTCATAGGCTTTCATGGCCGGCATCCATAGTTTTTTTTTGTGGGTTTTTTCGGGCTGTATGGCCATGTTTTAGAAGAGTTTCTTTCTGATGTTTCGCCAGCAACTGTGGCTAGCATCTTCTGAAGATGCTAGCACAGTTGCTGGCGAAACGTCAGAAAGAAACTCTTCTAGAACATGGCCGTACAGCCCGAAAAAACCCACAAAAAAACTATGAATGACTTAATGTTAATGGATAAATTAACAATGGAAATTAAAGGAAAATCAGATCAACGCCACCTTAAAAAATGGAAAAAAATTAAGAAACTTTGAATCTAAGAAATGAAGGAAAATTATATGTGATAAGGTGATTAAGGATATGTCTCTCTTTTCTCCTCTTTTTCTGGGGTATAGAAAAAGGTGCCGCCAAAATACATGTATAAATATGTATATAAGCAATACATATAAGCAAGATGAAAATATATCTAGTTAAGAATGAATGCTGAGGAATAAGCATATTTTTTTTTGTATATATAAATATTGTGTATTTAATGCCAAAGAATAAATAAAAAAATAAGAAGCAAAAATATCTGCAAGATGGGTTCTTTCACCATGGAAAAGAGAGCTAACCTGCTCATGAACAGAGTGCCCTCCCATGAGATAGGACACAATGGGTGCCACAACAATAGGAATCTACTGTGGTTTTGCAACCAGTGTCATGTACTTTTCTCTTTAAGCAATGCATTGCTTACCTTTTCTAATTTCTTTAGAGAACACCACAGCAAATGTCAAACATGTTGGAATATTGAATGCATAACTGGCCAGAATCTCATTAAAAGGCAAACTCAGCAGCTTCTCTTGTACCCCTAGTTGAAAGCTTTTTAGGACCCTTTGTCTAGATCTGATGGAAGGGTGCTCTGCTCATGCCCAGGGAAACTTTTATTTTCCATGAAAGTGTTTTGTAAAAAGCACAGCTTGTATTGGTGAAAGGGACTTTACAGTCATGGGAAGGAGATGGAACTCCCCAAGGTGCTGAAGGAACTCTCCAAGGCACCTTCCCTCCACTATTGGGAAGGGGGATTAAAGCCCTTTGGGGATTGACTAGGCTCCCCTGCATAGCCAGAAAAACTCCAGAGATGAGGGCTTCTCTCCTGTCTTACAAACCCCTCTTTCCCTTCTGTAGTTACTAAGAATCATAAAATTGGAAGAGACCCCAAGGGCCATCCAGTCCAACCCCCTGCCATGCAGGAACTCAAAATCAAAGCATCCCCAACAGATGCCCATCCAGCCTCTGTTTAAAGACCTCCAAAGAAGGAGACTCCACCACAATCTCCGAGGGAGTGTGTTCCACTGTTGAACAGCTCTCACTTTCAGGAAGTGCCTCCTAATGTTGAGGTGGAATCTCTTTTCCTGTAGCTTGCATCCATTGTTCCAGGTCCTATTCTCTGGAGCAGCAGAAAACAAGCTAGCTCCCTCCTCAATATGGCATCTCTTCAGATATTTAAACAGGGCTATCATATCATCTCTTACCCATCTCTTCTCCAGGTTAAACATCCAGTTCCCTAAGTCATTTCTCATAGGGCATGGTTTCCAGAACCTTCACTATTTTAGTCGCCCTCCTCTGGACACACTCTAATTTTTCAACATCCTTTTTGAATTGAATAGTTGTTGGGATCCTCTTTTTCCCCCATTTTGAAGATGGGGACAATGTTTGCCCTCCTCCAGTCTTCTGGGACTTCTCCTGTTCTCCAGGAGTTCTCAAAGATTATTGCCAGTGGCTCTGAGATTACATTTGACAATTCTTTTAATATCCTTGGATGTAGTTCATCTGGTCCTGAAGACTTAAATTCATTAACCAGGTATTCCTGTACTACCTCTTTAATTACTCTGTGGTGCATTTTCCCTATTATGTTCTACTCTGTTTCCTCAGGTTGAGGACCCTTTTCCTTTTGTGAGAAGACTGAGGCAAAGAAGGTGTTAAGTAGTTTTTGTGGGTTTTTCGGGCTTTGTGGCCATGTTCTAGAAGAGTTTCTTTCTGATGTTTCACCAGCATCTGTGGCTGGCATCTTCAGAGAAGTAAAGAGAAATGTTAGGAAGAAACTCTTGTAGAACATGGCCACACAGCCTGAAAACCCCCACAGAAACTATGGATACCAGCCATGAAAGCCTTTGACTTCATAAGGTGTTGAGTAGTTGACTTTTCTCTGTCCCGTCTCAGAATTTCTCCATCTTCTCTGCTCCATGGCTATACCATTTCCTCCTCCTTTCTTTTGCTACGGACATACCCCAAAAGCCCTTTTTGTTGTTCTTAGCCCCTCTAGCAAGCCTGAGCTCATTCTGCGCTTTGGCTTTCCTGACTTTACCCCTACATCTGCTAGCTGTTTGTTTAAATTCCTCTTTAGTGATTTTGCCCCTTGTCCATTTCTTATACATCTCCCATTTAAAACTTAGTTCAGTTGAAAGTTCGTCATCCAACCTGGTTTCTTGAGAAACCTCCCATTTTTCCTTCTTATTCACACAGTTTGAGATTATGCCTTCAGTACCTCCCTTTTGAGAAATTCCCATCCATCCTGAACTCCCTTTTTCTTTAATATTCCAGACCATGGGATCACCCAGTGTTTCCCTAAGTTTATTGAAATCAGCCCTCCTAAAGTCTAGTATGAGTGTCCAACTATGCCTAGCTTCTCCTTTCCAATGTATAAGAAACTCCAGGAGGACATGATCACTCCCACCTAAGGATCCCAACACTTGCACCCCATTGACCAGGTCATCCCTGTTGGTGAGGACCAGATCTAAAATAGCTGACTCCCTTGTTGCCTCTTCCACCTTTTGGACAATGAAATTGTCTTCGAGGCAAATGAGGAGTTTGCTAGACCTTGAAGTATTGGCAAATATCCGGATAGTTGAAGTCACCCATCACTACTACATCTCTCATTTTTGAATGTATGGTCATCTGTTCTAGAAAGGCAAGATTTACCAGTTCCTTGTGGATGCACTTATTCCAACATCTGGCACTTTGTTTGAGACCACACAGTGCCTTTTTCAACCTGTCTACCTTATTTTTATTGTCACTGTCATAGCCTGGAGTCTGTTCCATAAAAACAGTTTCCTGCAGCTGTGCATCCAAATAAGCAATTTCAAAATCAAAATGCTTGACTACTAGCCCTTTCCTAGCTGCCAAGACCAAAACCATTTTGAGACTTTCTGGTTTTGCAGTGGGTGAGGAAGTTTTGTCAAAACTCTCAAATCTCTGTTGTGAATAACCTTTTGCCACAAGCCTGGCTTTATATTTTTAGGTACCATCCGGCATCTCTTTTTTTCTTCTTCTTGTATACCTATCTACAACCACCCACTTTCTGCTCTGCCGGTCTCTCAACTATTTCAAATACCTTTCTGTCAGCTAGTGACTCAAACTCTGCATCCATTGCCTCATCCCATCTCTCCTGTTCCTCTTCAAGTTAAGTCAGCGTTTCCTGAAAACTTTCAGGCTCCTCTGCAATCACTGTGCAGATTCTAACTTCTTGTACAACAAATCTGTCAGGCTGTCTTCTCACTCTTTGAGTCCTTCTGGGGATTATGACTTTGGTCCATCCATCCTCATCTTCACTGTCCCTCCTTGTTTGAACCCTTCTCTATTGCAGGTTCTTGCTTGTGTTCAAGCATTCGGTGATAATGTTCTGCATGTGTGTAGGTGTTACTTCACATTGGACACATATGCCCCCCCCCACCTCTTGGCTCTTGAGGGGTGCAGCCCTACGGGTGACAGCATGAAGTGTAGTGGGTTGACACCACTGCTTTGACGGTGTGTCCTTCATGACAGGGATTGGACTAGTTGGCCCTTGTGGTCCCTTCCAACCTATGATTCTATGAAATAGCAGTGGCTATAGAGGGAGAAAAGATTTACTTTCAAATGCAGAGTCATCCTTCCTGCCAGCAGAGAGGAATGTGGGGCTGTAAGCTGTTTTTCTTGGAAGAATTTCTCCCCCATCCCACTTGGCTGTGTTTTTTGCTTATACTTGCACATGTCAGTCTCAGGGATACAAAGGCAAAGACAGGCCGTTGTTCAGCACACAGGAATGGTTGACTAAAAGAGCAACTCAGGATCTGATACATAGAGAGAGACTCTCCATAAGGTTCCCAGGTAGGGAGACACAGAGAGACCCACGTGGGGGCAGAGATGTTCTTTTAATCTTTTATTGTAAGCTGTTATGGGACCCATTTTGGGAGAATGTTGGGCTGTACATGAAATAATATAACATCAAAACACCCGCACAACCTGTTTCTGAAATATTTCTATAGACTCCTAATGTGGGCGTGGGTGTCTTGATGTGATTGTGGTGGTGGCTGGAGAATTAAGTCTCCCAGACACTGGGAAGTTGTGGACAACCATCTACAGATCATTGGCTTCTTACATTATTGGATTTAGCCAAGACAGAGAAACTGACTTTCCTATTGAGGCAAAGTACATCAACTAGATTCACTAAAGACTGGGAATCATTAATTGCTTATACAAATCAAAGATGGGGTAATATATATACTCCTAGGTTCAATGATTAATAACTATTTCATGCATTCCGCCTTATTCATGTTTGGATGTGAACCTTGGATTTATGAGATATTATATGGATCAAGTAATGTAAAGTGAAATGTCAAGCTGATTTTGAGTAGTAACAGATCAAAATACACGGCAGAACTAATCCAGTTTGAGACCACTTTAACTGCCTTGGCTCAAGGCTAGGGAATTCTGGGAATTATAGTTTTGTGAGACATTTAGCCTTGTCTGTCAGAGAGCTCTGGTGCCACAATAAACTACAATTCCTGTTGAATTTTGGTGTGATGTGATGTAAATGCAGCAGAGTTCAGAAGCCTGCTTCCTTCACCAGCCATTCTGGAAATGCTTTTTCCATGAAGACACATTTGTAAATCCAAAGTAAAGCTTTATTGTTCCATAAAGAAAACAGAAAATATATATACAATCCATCTTGTTAATGGCAAAGACCATAGGATCACATCTTGTAGATGTTGTTGTTGTATTACAGCATTAGAACAGTATTACATTTCAGTTCAAAAGACATATAGCAAGTATATAACAAAGGTGAACAAAGAAACTCTTGGCCCTTCCCATACTCCACCTCCTGGGTGTTAACCTATATGATGATTGGATGATCTGCTGTAACCCAGCCTCTAGACCAGCCTCTAGCTGTATGTCATTCCCCATGTGACCTGATTCTCATGAGAACCAAATGAGCTCACATGTTTATCTTTTAATATCCGTTCTCAGGCTCAACGTGTTTTTGTTATTCTGTACTGTGTGAACTTGTTTTGGCTTTAAACCACCTGCTGGCAGGGCAGTTAAAATGGTCTCAAACTGGATTATTTCTGCAGTGTGTTTGGGCCTAAATAGACAACTTACAGAAACTTTTTGATACTTCTTTTATCAATTGAATAATTATTGTTGTAGAAGCATAGGTAAACAGGTAGGAAATTGAAAAAGATTATATTACTTAGCACCAGCCTTCTCGAGTAAGTAGGAAATACTTACTGTAAATTTACTCTTTATATGTTAATTTTATATATGGTATGTAATTTTTTAGCTCTGAAACCATATACATATATATGAGAAATGGACTCTCTGTGCCAGTGTCATTTCAGAGTCATTCTCCTCTTGGAAAGATGTCTGGTATGTCTGTACAGATACTGATCCTTAAATTCATCCCTAATCTTATTAATAAACCTTATCCAATAACTATATAGCACCATAAATATTTTGATGCATCTTCTGGCCTCACCACTGGGAGGCTCTTCAGTTCTGACTCCAGGAGTCTTTTCCCCTATGGCCAAACACCAGGAGAGCCAACTGGCCTGATGGTGATGGAGATGATGGTGCCTGCCTCAGAAGAAATCATCTAGTCCTGAAGGAGTCTGGGCTGTTCTGGGTGGGACTGATCCAGAACTCAGCCAGAAAGCAATCACAGAAGGAAAGGAATGGGAGAGGAAAGGGAAGATAGAAGTGAGGAGAGGGAGGGGGCATGGGCCACCCTCCATGGCACTCATCCTTTTTTCATCCAGAGACAAAGCCACCACCCCCCCCTCACTGGAAAGGGCTGTCTGGAGAGGCCAAATGGATGATGGGTCTCCCTCAGTTGGTCCCAGAGAGGGACTGGGAGGGAGGTTGCCTTGGCTTGTCCTGATCCGAACCGGGGGGGGGGGGGGAGCCCAGGCCCTTCTCTGGAAGAGAGACCTCATAGAATCATAGAGTTGGAAGAGACCACAAGGGCCATCCAGTCCAACTCCCTGCTATGCAGGAACTCCCAATCAAAGCATCCCCGACAGATGGCCATCCAGCCTCTGCTTAAAGACCTCCAAGGAAGGAGACTCCACTACTCTCCGAGGGAGTGTGTTCCACTGTCGAACCGCCCTTACTGTCAGGAAGTTCCTCCTAATGTTGAGGTGGAATCTCTTTTCTTGCAGCTTGCATCCATTGTTTCGGGTCCTAGTCTCTGGAGCAGCAGAAAACAAGCTTGTTCCCTCCTCAATATGACATCCCTTCAAATATTTAAACACGGCTATCATATCACCTCTCAGCCTTCTCTTCTCCAGGCTAAACATCCCCAGCTCCCTAAGTCGTTCCTCATAGGGCTTGGTTTCCAGACCCTTCACCATTTTAGTTGCCCTCCTTTGGACACACTCCAGTTTCTCCACATCCTTTTTGAATTGTGGTGCCTAGAACTGGACACAGTATTCCAGGTGAAGCCTGACCAAAGCAGAATAAGAGTGGCTCTATTGCTTCTCTTGATCTAGACACTGTACTTCTACTGATGCAGCCTAAAATTGCATTGGCCTTTTTAGCTGCTGCATCGCACTGTTGACTCATGTTCAACTTGTGGTCTACCTGGATTCCTATCCATCCTTCCACCCCGCATCCTCCTGGAAAGGCACAGAGACCCTCAACCTCCTCCACCTGCCATGAAGTCAGCCCCCCTCCAAAGGAGACTTCTGCTCCCCCTCCCCATTGAAGGTCCCTTTCACACACACACACACACACACACACACACACACACCTATTCCTCCTATTGCAACTGAAACTGACAACCTACTGGGGGGGTTCCAGAGGGGTTTTTTTCAATCCCTCCCCCTTCACAAGGCCAGGAATTGGGGAACTGCAGGGGAGGGGGGATTCATGCCGGGGACAGAATTCTGTCTGGGGAGCCCTGGTGACGCAGTGGTTCAATGCCTGTCCTGCAGTCACTCACTCATAAACCACAGTTGTGAGTTCAGTACCAGCCAGGGGCTCAGGGTCGACTCAGCCTTGCATCCTTCTGAGGTCGCTAAAATGAGGACCCAGCTTGATGGGGGCAATTGACTTACTCTTTGTAAACCGTTTAGGGAGTGCTTAAGTGCACTGATAAGAGGTATAGAAATGTACTTGCTATTGTGTCCGTGACCCCCTCCCTAGCCTTTCTGACCCATGGACCCCCCCAGGAAAGCAGTCTGAGCTGTTTGGGCCCAGGATGGAGAAGCCATCTCCCTTTCTCTCCCCCCCCCAGTCCCTGTCCCTCCCTCTCCCTCTGCCCTCTTCTCTAGACCCTTTTTCTAGTTTATTTATTTATTCATTTATTTGCCACCTTTCTCCCTGAAGGGACCCAAGGCGGCTCACAGATTTAAAAAACATTACAGTAAAATTTAAAACAGTTAAAATATCTAAAAACACTATAAAATTACATTAAAAATGTTACAGAAATGAAAAGACAATACACAAGCTTGATATAAAACCCACCGTGACATAACTTTTAAAGGCTCGCTTAAATCAAAACGTCTGCCTGGAGCTGATGGGAACTGCAGTCCAAAACCAGCCAGAGTGGTAGCACTCCTGGCTGGGGATGAGGGGAGCTGCAGTTCTTATGCAACAAGGGTGGATTGGGTATCTCATGGCGCTCCCACTCTGGCTGTTGGCAATTCCGGCTGGAGCTGATAGGAATTGATGATGGGAGGTCCACACACTACAAGGGTGATTTGGGTATCTAGCAGGGCTCCTACCCTGGCTATTGGCATTCCTGGCTGGGACTAATGGGAATTGCAGTCCATACACAGCAAGGGTGGGTTAGACATCTAGTGGGGCTCCCACTCTGAATGTGGGCATTCCTGGCTGGGGCTGATGGGAACTGGAATGTAAAACCAGAGTCGAAAGAGAGCCAGGAACATGTGGAAAGCTAGTTGAGTTGCCACTCTGGGTCTTGGGACTGGGCAAGACTGATGGAAACTGGAGTCCAAAACCAGTAAAGAAAGGGCTCTGGGGAAGAACTTTTCCACAGCAGGACCCCCTTTGCTTCCCACAACCCCCTCCTTGGGGAGTGCATGTCCCATTTTCCCCGGTATAGGAAACAGAAAGGTATAGGGAAAAGTAATGAAAAAGTAATACATAACAAAGTTTTATTATCTAAAATAAACAGTAAATGTAGAAACAGTAGTTTTCTGGCATCCAGGCAAACAGTGTGTGGTCTAGGCAATACACTGTGCCAAAAAGTAAAAATGACAAGTAATGTATATGCTTCCCATATATATGCAAATAAAAAATAAATGTGCTAGCAATATACGTAGGAGAGTAGAATTATATCAGTGTAAAATGACATATACAATATAAAAATATTCAACATTCAAAGTTCATGAAGGAGCAAAAGTATATGGACTTCCAGAGGACATGTAATATGGGAGATAAATTCAATTCAATTTAATTTATTCGGTCCTTGACCAGTACAAAAATGTTAAAATACATAAAAATATATAAAATATATAAAATGTCTAAAATATAATATGTGTGTGTATATATATATATATATATATATGTATAGACCAACAGAGCAATGGACAAACTAAGAATAAACTATAAATACAATGACCAACCAAATCTTCCTACACAATTGTGAGATGTTCACTTATCAATTTATCAATTTATCAATCGAGGTCGCAATTTACAAACAATGTAGCAAAATTTGGCCACCATATGAGATACTGTAAGGTCATTGTTGTCTAAAAGAAGACGTAAATAAAAAGTCTCAGATTTGCCTGGGAATTTACTCAATAGTGGGCTGATCAATTGATGTCGAGCGTCCCTATAAAATTGACAGTAAAGGAGAACATGGTCATTGGTTTCAACATTGCCCGAACCACACGGACAGAAACGAAAATCAAAGGGTATTTTTTTAAATCTGCCTTCGAGCATGGCCGTGGGCATCACATTAAAGCGAGCCAGCGTTAGGGCCCTCCTAAACTTCGGAAGAGTAACATGGAATAGATAAGGAGCCGGGGAAGGGACCAGAGCTAAAGGACTAAACAATACATATTTTGACAGGGAAACAGAGTCCATGCGTCTTTCTGCTTCTATAATTTTTTGTTTGATCATAGATTTGGCTCTGTCAGTATCAAGTTTTAGAATTTCATCGTTATTGAGGCCTAGTTCATACAGTTTCCTGAGAATAGAACTACCCCAGGAAGATTTGAATGGGTCTGAAAATATTAATTTTGTCAGGCCTCCAGGGATCTTATGCAGTTTCTGCCAATAGGTAAGTATGCTAATCCACAGACTAGATTCTATTTTGATGGTCCCAGCCTCCCTTCTGAGGAGAGCATTCGGAACATAGTGAGCAACCTGAAAAATTCTTCTAAGAAACTTTGTTTGCACCCGTTCCATTACACTGATGTTACTGTATGGTCCCAGTTGGGCTCCATATAGAAGTTGAGGGCGAACCTTGGCATTAAACAATTTGATTGCGGCCGGTATGAACTGACCACCTTTACTGAAAAAAAATCTTAATATAGCCATTACGGTTCTTTGGGCATTGCTGATAACATATTCTAAATGGGCAGATCTCCTACCCGTGTTCTGGAACACAATTCCCAGGTATTTAAAAGTCTTGACCTGGTCTATTTGTTGTCTATCAAGAGTCCATTGCATCAATTTGGGGCGATGAGCAAAAGTAAGAATCTTGGTCTTCGAAGAGTTAATTATTAATTTCTCCTCTTTGGAGAACAACGCAAGAGAGTTTAAGGCTCTTTTGAGTCCAATAGGAGATAACGAAAGAATAACAACATCATCTGCATAAAGCAAAGAGTTAATATGCTTATTGGCCAGCTTTGGAGGATGAAAAGAAAGGTTGTTCAAAGCAGAAACAAGGGAATTAATATAAAAATTAAAGTAGGGGCCAGAACACATCCCTGTCTTACCCCCGTCTTAACAAAGATAGTCTTGGTGACATGTCCTTGAGGGCTGCATCTAACCTTGATATTGGAATTCTCGTGGATCTTAATAAGAAGCAGGAGAAGCCGCTTATCTATGTTGGTGCACAGTAATTTCTCCCATAGTCTAGATCTATTAACTGAGTCAAAAGCGGACTTAAAGTCAATGAATGCCGCATATAGCGGTTGACCATAATGGAGATATTTTTCAACAAGGTAGTGCAGTATCATTGCGTGGTCAATAGTGGAGCGTCCGGGCCGAAATACTGCCTGTTCTGCCATCAAAATATCCTCAGACTCCAGCCAATCTAAGAACTTGTTTAAGAGATGTTTTGTATACAACTTGCTTACCAGACTCAAAAGACTAATTGGTCGAAAATTAGAAGGGTCAGTTCTATTGCCTTTTTTATAGATCGGGATAATGATGGCCAGACCCCAGTCTTTTGGAATGGAAGCGGATCTATCAATGGCCGTAAATAATTTGGAAAGGACGTGAACCCACCAATCAAGATTATTTTTAAGTATTTCGCCAGTTATGAAGTCAGCTCCTGGGGCACGAGCAGGTTTAAGTTGGGTGATAAGACTCTTTATCTCAGAATGCGAGACTGGAGGCCAAGGAGGAAGAACCGAAACCTGTATCATAAGGTCATAAACTAATGAACTAGAAGAGCTGTCTACAGAATCATAAAGATTGGAAAAGTGACTTTCCCATATATGGGCTGGTATCTGAGCTGTAAGAATGTTAGCATTCTTAGTGAACGAAGGGGTAACCTCTTTCCAAAATAAGTTGGAATTGCTTGTGCTGGCTGACATAATTAATTTGTTCCAAGAATCTATCATGGCACCCTTTTTCTTTTGTCTTACAAGGAACTTGTATCTTTTCTTCTGTACCAGAAGTTCAGATACAGGAAATTGTATTGGGTCTAATTTATGTTGCTTAAACAGATACTTGAGGTGAGCCCAAAGTTCTTTGCATTCTGAATCAAACCAAATCTGGTGACGTGTTGGTTTATATCTAACAAAGTTACCTTTGGAAACAGTTAGCAATGGTTGTAACAAGCTAATTAAAGTGTTATAATTAGACAATGTTTCAGAATCTAATTTGGCGTCCGCTATTGCAAGAGAAAGCAACTTAATTGATTCACTAGACAGAAACTTAGTAAGAGTGTTAGACAGCTGGAGGGACCATTTGACACGGGTTAAACCAACATCATTTGCACAAATAGGGGTCTTATCAAGAGGCAAGATAAAACTGTCATGAAATTCTAAGCACAAGAAGACTGGAAAGTGGTCACTGTCGGGTCTGCTAATAATAGCAAACTTGGAAATATGAGAAATTAAGTTTGGTGAAACCCCCATATAGTCAAGGATCGATGGTCTGGTACCTGCCCAGTGTGTATATTCGGCTGGATAATCATCCTTAAAGCTGCCATTAAGGATAATTAAATTTAATTCATCAAAAGTACGAGCTAGACATAATCCCTTGAAATCACAGAATGTGTCCTTGGATTTACGACACATTGTTGGGGGGATAACTATAGGAGAGGGGGGTTGGCAGTTGTATTTGGCATACAAAGAAACATCATCAGCTCCCATTCTAGCATTAAGATCCCCTGCTACAATGAAATTGGCCGTAGGCGTCTCAAACATTAAACCTTTGATAAAGGAATTAAGCTTGTTCCATGTGCTTACTATCTTATCCCGACCCTGAAGTGGGGGAATATAGATATTAATCAAGTATAGTAAATTGTTATTAAGCTTCAAAAGAACAGCTAGGGCATACTGCTCCAGTGCAGAAACCTTGATTATTTGAACCTTGAGTTCCAAAGATATCAGCACCCCTAGCCCACCACATAGTCTCCTGTTACCTTTTCCAGGGGTAGCATTCAGACCCGTAAATTTATAACCCTCTATGAATATTTCTTCACCAAGCCACGTTTCCTGTAGAAGAATAATGTTATGTCTGTTGACAAAAGGTATAAAGGTAGGATCCCTACATCTAGGCTTCCAGCCAGCTACGTTCCATGAGATAATGGACAGAAAGGACAGATCAGCTGAATGTCAATTGCCTGAAAATACAGACTGTTCCTGGGATAGAGAACTTTCCGTTCATTGGCAATTACACTTCCATTAAGTATATTTCCCTTCTCCGGTGCTAAGGTGATTGGACTGACAGATAGACCTTGCTTAGATATTTTGACTGCATCAGAATTTGACCTGAGACGTCTACTTTTCTTAACCTCGGGTGATTGTGTAATCATAACAGATTTAGGAGTGTTCAAAGTTATTAATTGCAGAGGCTCACTGTGGTGACCAGTCATATGTTTGGGAGAAGTTTGAGTTAATGGGATAAGCGGATCCGCCAAACAGTCCATTGGGCGTTTAGGAGACATATACATTAGAGGAATCGGATCATCCTCCTCCTCATCACTGCGCCACTTGAGTCCATTTTTGGATTGTGACAAGGGATCTAATAAGGAACAGCTGATAGGTAATAAGTCCTTAATTTTCTCGGTTGCCGTAGTTACTGACATCAGCATAGATTTGACTACATCAAACCTGTTTAGTACTTGCTTTTGGTCCTCGTCAGAAAGAGAGCCAAACATCTCAGCCAATTTTCCATCGTCATCAAAAAGACTCTCAGAAATTGGTGTTATCCTCCTGACGTCTTCATTGGAGTTCGCCTTCTGATGGGACGCTTCGCGTCTTGAATTAGTCCTCAGCAAAGGCTGAATGTTGGAATTGCGAAAGACACGTGCTGGCATGATTGAAAATTCCCTAAATGAGCTCCAATTTTTCAGAATCAGGGAGGGTGTTGTAGCATTATTAAACCGCAAAACAATTCTTTTGGTGTTGTTATATGAAGGGAGCCAGTCAATTCCAAGCAGCTCATTATATTGCAGATGTCGATGCAAAAGAAGAGAAAGTGAGTGTAGTATGGCAGCCTTATTATGCCACCTGGCGTAATTGTGATGGTTATTGGCCACTAATAGAGCTACGCTATTTTGCAAAAGCACTAAGTTATCATTGCTCCTAGCTTTAGCTTTGTTTTGGATTTGTTCAGAGACTTTTTTATTGGATGTTGCTCCTAATTTTGTTGAATATTTGGGCTTAATCATGAGATCTTTTAATTCTATCAAGTTTCTGATCTATGCTTGTTAACTTGTCAAAAATAGCAATTACTGTTCTGGCAGTAAGTAAACAGTTCCTCGCTACGATGTCTAAGTCAGACGTATGATTGGTACCAGCATCTGTGCCTGAATTTGGAGCTTGTCCTTCATGCAAGGAGAGAGAAGATGTTTCAGAAATGGACTTATCATTATCTTTAGATGGGAATATCTCCTCCATTTTTAGTTGTTTCAAAGTGGTGGCTGCCTCCAATAATTCTGGGTTCAGTGAACTCGCTATTGAGTTCTTAATAGGTTTCTTAGTCCTTTTAACATTTATACAGGCTTCCTTTTTAGTTAACCTCCTTTTACGCTTAACACTCTTCTTGTCAGCCATACTTTCCAAGATTGTTCAAATATCTACCCAAACGAGACTTAAGCTAAAGCACCCCAACTAGAGTATTAAGGAATAGGAAAAACAAAGGTACCAAATAAACTTGCTAGTCAAAAGATGAAAAAACACTAAAAACAACAGCTTCCTAGGAATCCAAGAAAACTGGGTTTTCCTTACTGTAACCCCCACTGACTATGAAGGGTTCGTTGGGGCCTTTTGTAGGCCCAGATCTTCCGGCCCTTTGAAGGCCGCTTACACGGCCGCCGCCGTCAAAACGGCGCTTGCCAGGGGACGAAGAAGGGCGGGGGCCCTGGAGCGCGGCTTCACCCGCCGCCGCAATGCACGTATCCTCTGCTGCTGCTCTTCTCTGGGCCTCCAGGCTCCTCTTATGAGGCCTTTGGTGTTGCTGGGAAGGGCAGTGGGTTTGGAGGACACACCCTCTGCTGCTGCTCTTCTCTGGGCCTCCAGGCTCCTCTTATGAAGCCTTTGGTGTTGCTGGGAAGGGCAGTGGGTTTGGAGGACTCACCCTCTGCTGCTGCTCTTCTCTGGGCCTCCAGGCTCCTCTTATGAAGCCTTTGGTGTTGCTGGGAAGGGCAGTGGGTTTGGAGGACACACCCTCTGCTGCTGCTCTTCTCTGGGCCTCCAGGCTCCTCTTATGAAGCCTTTGGTGTTGCTGGGAAGGACAGTGGGTTTGGAGGACTCACCCTCTGCTGCTGCTCGGAGATAAAAAAACAACAACAGTAAAATCAAACGTGTTTTGACTGAACGTCTTCCTTAGTGGAAAATTAAGCTAAAAATGGGAACATATGATATATGACCATATTGTAACATAATAATCTAACAGATGTACCTGTCCCATTTTCCCCAGCAGCTGCTTCCCAGGATCCCCTGGAAGTCTGATCCAGTGGGAAAGGGAGGGAGGGCTCTGGGGGTGGCACAGCCCCCCTTGGCAAGGGAAGGAGGGGATGGGGGCTCTGTAGATGTTGGGGGTCTTGGGGCTCCCTGGGGGCCAGAAGGGAGAGAATGCGAGGAATGAAACCCAATGTCAGCATCCCCTGCCAGCCTCCTGGCTCCCTCTGGTGGAAGGAGGAGTTCCCCCGTTGAACCCTCTGCTGGGAAACATCTGGGCCAAAAGGAAAAGGGAGAGGGGAAAAGCCCCTGTGTGGCTTTTTTTGGGGGTAGAAAAACACTAGTGGAATAAAATGACAAATAGTCTTAGGCTTCATTGGGAGGGCAGAGCTTTTCCTGGGGGTCATGGAGGGGGGGGGCTTGATCCATGCCATGGGGGCAGGGGCAAATGGAAGACCTCCCCCCAAGTAATGGCTGCTAAGCTTCCCCCATCAGGCAGACCAAGGGGGCAGTCTCAGCCTGACACACCTCACAGGGTTGTTGTGAGGAGAAAAGAGGCTGCAGAGACAAAAGGAGGGGGAGAGAGTCACCTCCTGCCTTCCCCCAGTGAGTCCTTCAATAAAAATGGGGAAAAGTAAGAGGGGAAAGGGGAGCATGCTTGGTTTATCAGGGGAAGGGATGAGGGAAGGGGTGAGATCTGGGAAAAGAAAGGGATGTGTGAAAAAACAGACACTACAAGGGATGGGGAATGGGTTCTTGGTGCAAAGACTGCAACATCTTCTCCCCCAAAAACTGTTTTTTCTCCCCTCCCGGATTCTCCTTGCCTGCCCTTCATTCTCTGTGGGGGCTTCAATGGGTACAGAGGGGGACCCTGACTGGCAGAGAGCGGAGGTGGCAGGATGGCCTAGGGAGAAGAGCTTCCTTGCTTTTGTAGGCTGGGAGAGGAGGAGAGATGCCTGTTGGGTTTCCTAGAGCAGGGAATAATGAACCCCCTCAACCCCAGGCATTGCTGGACTACAGTCCCCAGCATCCCTAACCATTGATGCTGTGGGTAGGGCTGAGGGGAATTGGAGTCCAGTAATGTCTGGAGGGTTGCAGAATTCCCACTCATCCCAGGGGATAAATAAATGAATCTCCTCTATCTCCTCCCTCCCTGCCTTTTTCCCTCCTGGTGCTCTTCTTTTTATTTCTGCTCCTACTGACAGGTCGATTCAGAGAGACACCTTTGGGTCTCCTTCAATTGAAAAGACCCTGGGAAATCCCAGGAAGGAGACAGAGAGAGAATGGAAAACAATTCTGCCCCCTCCCCAGTACACTGCTTCTGCTTCTGCTGGCAGCCAGCTTGAATCCCAGTAAGTACAAATTAAGAAGACTTGTTCTATTGTCCTTTTCATTATAGCTTAAAGTAGACCTATAGTCATCAATAGGAGAGTTGAGCAAGATCTGTAACAAACAATCAGTGAGCAGATGAAATCTCTCTCTCGAAGCATTGGTAGAGAAAGGGTGACTGTTTTTGTGGTGATATTTTGGTGATTATTGTGATGGGGGGGCAATCTTGACATCAACACCCTCCTCCCAATTTCTGGTCCCATAATGCATTGCTTTCCCCTTGCTTCCCTTCCACTGACCTTTCTTTGCCATTTTACTGCCCATTTCTCCAGTTGGGATGCAAAGCGACCCTCATCTTGATGCAGGGCAGAGACTCCACTCCAGGACATTCTTCATCCCTTAAGGGAGCCATCCAAGGTCCTATGGGTGGGTGGGGGGGGGGGGGGAAGCAGACTCAACACCCTAGATGGATTCCTTAAAGTCTCCTTAAAAGCAGTGAGTGCTTGCCAATTGAGCCAGTCTGCTTCCCTTTTCCTCAGACTTTGTGACAGTGTATGTATAATAAATATCTGCACACACACAAAGGGAAAGGAAAAAGTGATGCAAATATGAAACTATGCAACAACAATAACTAAAATTATTTTGGGAAAACGTTAAATTCTGGTCCAGAAATATTCAAGGAAATTAATCACCATTGAGGACACCATGCTCAACTGTGCCCAAGCTGGCTGCACAGTTTAAACACAGAATCCATATGGGTGCGGGTGAGAGCTCACTCACACTCTTCCCCAGTTCCAGGAGAGCAGTCTATGCACCTCAAAGTCCACATTGCCAAATGCATGAAGAGCGGAGCCAGCATGGTTGAGTCCTGCAAAATGAATCAAAATCTAAATGCACAGGTATAGGATGGGAGATATAAGGCTCAGCTTGGGATGATGATGATTATATATTATTATCTCCTATATGGACTTTCTGATGCCTCACAAGGGCAGACCTCTGGGTGAAACATTTTCCACAATGCTGGCATCTGTACGGTTTTTCTCCTGTGTGGACTCTCTGATGCATCACAAGGTTTGTCTTCTCAGCAAAACATTTCCCACACTCCTGACATTTGTGTGGTTTCTCTCCTGTGTGGACTCTCTGATGCGTCACAAGGTTCGTCTTCTGAGCAAAACATTTCCCACACTCCTGACATTTGTGTGGTTTCTCTCCTGTGTGGACTCTCTGATGGGCCACAAGGTATGCCCTCTGAGCAAAGCATTTCCCACACTGCTGGCATTTGTCTGTTTTCTCTCCTGTGTGGACACTCTGATGATGATTCACAAGCGTTGACTTCTGAGCAAAACATTTCCCACATTGCTGGCATCTGTATGGTTTCTCTCCTGTGTGGACACTCTGATGATGATTCACAAGCGTTGACTTCTGAGCAAAACATTTCCCACATTGCTGGCATTTGTATGATTTCTCTCCTGTGTGGACACTCTGATGATGATTCACAAATGTTGATTTCTCAGCAAAACATTTCCCACATTGCTGGCATCTGTATGGTTTCTCTCCTGTGTGGACACTCCGATGATGCTTCACAAGCGTTGACTTCTGAGCAAAACATTTCCCACATTGCTGGCATTTGTATGGTTTCTCTCCTGTATGGATACTCTGATGATGATTCACAAGCGTTGACTTCTGAGCAAAACATTTCCCACATTGATGGCATTTGTATGGTTTCTCTCCTGTGTGGACTCTCTGATGAGCCGCAAGGACTGACCTCTGTGCAAAACCTTTCCCACACTGCTGGCATTTGTATGGTTTCTCTCCTGTGTGGATTCTTTGATGTTCCACAAAGTTCGTCTTCTGAGTAAAACTTTTTCCACACTCTTGACATTTGTGTGGTTTCTCTCCTGTGTGGAATCTCTGATGTCTCAAAAAGTGTGACGTATTAGCAAAGCATTTCCCACATTGCTGGCATCTGTATGGTTTCTCTCCTGTGTGGACTCTCTGATGTGTCACAAGGTTTGTCTTTTCAGCAAAACATTTCCCACACTCTTGACATTTGTGTGGTTTCTCTCCTGTGTGGACTCTCTGATGGTTCACAAGGGTTGACCTCAGAGTAAAACATTTCTTACATTGCTGGCATCTGTATGGTTTCTCTCCTGTGTGGACACTCCGATGATGCGTCACAAGGGATGACTTCCGAGGAAAACATTTCCCACATTGCTGGCATTTGTATGGTTTCTCTCCTGTGTGGAATCTCCGATGTCTCAAAAATTGTGAAGTATCAGCAAAGCATTTTCCACACTGCAAGCATTTGTATGGCTTCTCTCCTGTGTGGACTCTCTGATGATTCACTAGGTTATACTTCTGAGCAAAACATTTCCCACACTGCAAGCATTTGTATGGTTTCTCTCCTATGTGGACACTCCGATGATGCTTCATAAGGGCTGACATCTGAGTAAAACATTTCCCACATTGCTGGCATTTGTATGGTTTCTCTCCTGTGTGGACTCTTTGATGTGTCACAAGGTCTGACTTGTAAACAAAACATTTTCCACACTGCAAGCATCTGTATGGCTTCTCTCCTGTGTGGCCTCTCTGATGAGTCACAAGGCTATTTTTCTGAGCAAAACATTTCCCACACTGCAAGCATTTGTATGGTTCCTCTCCAGTATGGACAGTCCGATGATGCTTCATAAGAGCTGACATCTGAGTAAAACATTTTCTACACTGCAAGCATTTGTATGGCTTCTCTCCTGTGTGGACTCTCTGATGACGCACAAGGGTACACTTCTGAGCAAAACATTTCAAACACTGTTGGCATTTATATGGTTTTTCTCCTGTATTGATTCTCTGTTGACTCAAAATGACTCCTATAAAGAAGGACAAAGGCATACAAGACTGAATTTCAGCATCAGAATAAACGAGGGAGCTAAACAGGGTCATGAAGGAAAAGACCCATCAGAGAAAGACGAGCTTCTGTGTCCCCTTTTCCATCATAGATATTCGCCACAATTGCTAAATTGAATCTCTTGATACGTATGAAGACAACACCTAAACTGGTTTGTAACAAACACCCAAACAAGATGTTAAAGCTTATTGGCTTCACAGATGCTTCTCAACATTCAGGGCATTCTTTGCACTTATGTTCCCACCATATCTCCCAAATCAATCATTAAAATTTGTCAGGTTTACAGCTGTTTTTTCATATGTGAAGCATCCACTCCTGTAGGGGGTGGAGGGTATGTGTACAAGAAAGTTTAAAACAGGATGGCACAGCAAAACAAAGATAGAAATGAATTGCTGAAGGTGAAACCTTGAAGCAGCGCAGATGGACATGATGGCAGGTAGGAAAGCTGGAGAATGGAGGAAGAGATGGAAAGCAATCAGCTATGCAGAGGATGGCGGGGGGGGGGGAAGAAAAGAGAAGCAGGAGCGTCATTAGGGGGTGCGGACCGCAATGGGTGACTCTAAATCTGGTTGTAAAATTAAGAAGAAATAAAATACTTAAGAATATGGATAACTGACATTGTTTAATTTGTTTAAAAACAATTATGACACAACATGGAAAAGTATAGAAAAAGATCTCCTACTAAGGCAGGAGATTTTCTTTAATTAATGTTTTATATGCCTAGAGATGTGTACTATTATGTGTAGAAAATAATGGTCAAGTAGCCATGCAAAGGGAATTCTGGGAAGTGGGCCTCTAAGGAAGATGCTGGAAGGTTTAAACTCAAAGAATGCCAGTGGGTTATTTAGAGACAGCTTGACCTCATGCCTGGTAACCTGATGCATTAAAGACCTCCATTAGGAGCCAGAGTGGGCCACAGAGCCATAATAAATCATTGGCAGCTACTCTTGTTTGTGCAAAGGGGTCTTCTACCTGGTACACACCAGTTTATTTACTGATAAGAGATTTTGGTATGTGGTTGGCATGGCAACATGGTAACTTAAGCATATTATAATGTATTCTGAAATCTGTATTCTCATTGCTCAGGATTCTGTATGTTTAAAGTTTAGAGCATCCAATAGAATGTCAGCTTTGAATTTCTTTGTCGGTGAGTGCATAAAACTACAGCCATCTTAGCTTGTCCTTTGCCCAATGATCTGAATGCTAATTCCGTTGGGACTTGCCGGCAAAATAAATCTGTCTTTTTAAACTACTTTAATAGTCTCCTGCTTTGCCTCAAGCTCTGCAAAGAACCATGGATGCTGGGAGTTAATTTGCAACAGTTGGTTTTTCCACTACATATTTTGTTGCCGTGACTCAGATTCTTTGGCGCAAGCTGAGGCAGACCAGAGGTGGAGATATTTTCCCTCTTTGCTGGGGCTATTTTCTGGTTCAGGAGAAGGAGATCCACTGAAGCTCATGCACGCATTTCCAACATTTTTGGAAAGAGCAGACCTGGAATTTCTTTCTGCCTGAAGCAGGAAGCAGACTCTAGCCTAGGACCATGCAACAGATGCCAGTAGTTTGAAAACATAGACAGGGGAAACAAGAGGTGGCCCTCTTCTGGATCAGGTGAGTAGTAAGAATTGGGAATAGGTAGTTAGGATCAGGTAGGCAGAGCAGTGGACTTTGGGAAGGCCCAATGTTTTTGGGCAACAGAGGGGTCCAGGCCACCCCCTCTTGTTTCTAGATTAATAGCAAGTTCCTGGCCAGGGCAGACTCTGTGAAAACCCAGAAACTAAGGTCCACCAGGTAGAAATTGAAAACAGGGAGCTGGGAGGTAGCTCATCGTGTATGGATGTTGGTGCATCTGTGAGAGAGACAACCCAGTTTTTAATCTCTTGCCACGGAGCAAGACCAGGCGTGTGAATGGTTGTGGGCTGTGTGGCAGACAGCCCACCTGGTGTGATTGTTGTTTACCATTTGGTGAGTGAATAGTGCTGCGGTTCCTGTTACATGCCGTCAGGTCTCTCTACCTGGGTAGCCCTTGGCTACTGAACATCCAGGTTTACAGGCCAGCAACTTTGCAACTTTGTGTGATTGGTGTTTTTAAAAAATCCATTTCCCTTTTCCTTTGTGTCTGTCTGTCTATTTAGAAAGGGGAGGATTATGGGAGGTAACCAATCTTCAGAAACCATGTTTGAGCCCTCTCCAGAATCTACTTTTGAGGAAACTGGAGAGAGAATTGTGCAGAGACCTGAAAGAAATTCACTGCCCCTGACAGAGATCTGCTGAAAACAGACTCCTTTTCTTCTCAGTGGAGAAGAGTGCTTAGTCTCCCAGGGAGGGATGGAGCAAGAGAAAAGCATGGTGGATTTGTCTAAGATTATAGAAATAAAGCAAAGGTCAGAAGAATCCCCAAGGTTTTTTCTGGAAAGACTGTGTGAAGCTTTCAGGAAGTCTACGCCTTTTGATCCAGAACAGAATAAAACCATGATACAGATGGTTTTTGTGAGCCAAAGTTCCCCAGAAATTAAGAGAGAACTGTTAAAACAAGGGGATTTTGCTACTTTAAATATGGCTCAATTATTAAAGAAAGCTGAAGAAATTTATGATGTGGAGATGCAGAAGGTGATTCAGAATGAGAGAGAGAGCAGAATACACAGCCGAACTTCTTGTGGCTGCTTTGGGAATAACAAGAGCTAGGAGGGAAAGCCCAGACTGTCGAAAAGCAAGTGGAAAAACAGTGGAAGAGAGAGGAGCAAGTGAAAAAGAAATAGATGAGAATAAGAGTGTTTTCTGTTATGATGTTGATCACTGGAGTAAAGAATGTCCCGAGAGGAGAAAAACCATTTTAGAGAATGGGAAAACATTTTAGAGAATTGGAAAACAGCAGCCTGAATCACCCACCATCTTCACTTACTAAAGTCCAGAGAAAATTCAATGGATTGGCAGAGGGAGAGGCTCCTCAGAAACTAAAGACTGGATTTAAAGGAGTGGAAGGTCAAGAAATTTCATTTGTGGTGGATACAGGAACAGAAAAGTCTATAGTTACAGATGAGAGTGCCCCAGAGACAACAGCCAAAAAAGTTCAAGTTGTGGGTGTCACTGGAGATAAATTGCTTAAGCCAATTTTACAGCAGAAAGTTTTTAATGCTGCAAATCAACAAGTAAAGCATGAGTTTTTGACCATCTCTGAAAGTCCTGTGTCCATAATGGGAAAAGTCTTACTTTCAAAATTGGGAGTCCAGATTTCTTATGAGGATGATGGGACATCAAGTATAAATTTTGGAGGTGCTGTAGTAGATATGCTTGAGATTTTTCCCTATGGAAATAGCCCATTTTTCCATCCTGAACTTTAAAAGTTTTTTTCCTTTGTTTGAGGCTTGCCCTGAGAGTCATTTGATCTTTTGTCAGCTGATTTGTGACTTCCAATGAGACGAGAGTAAAATCAGAAGGGAGAAATCAATATTGCTAATGTGGTTTGCCTCAGCCAGAATATATTACAATTCCCATCAGTCTCTGGGAAAAGTTTTGTTTTGGGGTTTTGTTTTGTTTTTTAATTGTTAACAAGATTTTTTTAGTGGAAACAATTAGAGACTTATTTTTCCATTGTCATGAAGAGTTTTTGAAACAGCAGGACTTTGGATTTCCTTTTGATTTTTTTCCCCTTTGCATTGATGACTAACACCCTCCTCCCAGTAAAATCACTTCCTACCGAGAAGGGGGAGGGCAGAAAAAGGGGGAAGGTTCTAAATAATATTAGAAAGACACTGCAAAAGCCCCAGCTTTGAGATTGCCAGACATGTTTTTCGTTATTTTGTTTGCACATGATACTTTGTACAGAGAAAAAGAAGTCATAGCTTCAAGAAGCCTGATTAAATAGAATGGCTCCTGAGTGCCCAGAGTTTTAACATGGGAAGAACAACAACAATGCAAATACATGCCTATTCCCACAGGAAAAAAGGCAGCTTTGAGTTTTTGTTTTTTTGTTTCAGCTTTAAGATTTTGTTTTTGTTGTTTCTGAGAAACCTCTGCATGAGGATGGGCTGTATTTTTAACAATAATAATGGCCTCATTAAAATGCCTCACTTGTGTCAGATAGAGACTCAGGACGCCTCCTGAAATACAATACAGAGGCATCAAGGTTTTTTTTTTTTTTTAAACTGTTTTCATAACCCAGCCTTGTCTGGAAGAATAGAAGCAACAATAAAAAATTTTAAGACCCAGTTGGTTAAAATAGATGCAAGCTTCTCCACTAGCTTTGTTAAGACTTAGATGCATTCCAAATAGACTATTTGATATATGGCTGAAATCCCTCAGATTTTGATTACCGGTAGTATAAGGGGGGGGAAATATAGAACAATTGGGCGAGTCCATATTGATTCAGAAAGTTCATATTTTAATATGCACCAAGTTCATATTTTAATATGTTCATATTAAAATATGCACCAAGCATTAGAGAATGGATATTGAAATTATACGATATAAGTGAAATGGATAGACTTACCAATTATTTAAAAAATAATCCAATTGACAACTTTAATGAAGAATGGATACCAATATTAAATTATATAAAAAATGAATGGGAAAATTTGGGAATAATAGCCTTTTAAATTGCAGGAATATATTAATTAATTAATATAATTTAAGATATGGTTTAGATCGTAGTTTAAGTTTAAAGAATGAATAAGTAGTTATATATTACTTAAAAAAGCAAACATTTAGATAAAAACATTAATTATATTAACGATAATGTTATTGCTAATTTTCAGGGAAGAGTTAATAGGATTATATGGTACAAAGATACAATATTTAGAGAAAAATTATATTTGTGAATAAGATATTATAGAAGAAAGGGAAACACAAATGGGTCAAAACTAGATGAGCTGTGGTATTAAGAATAATATTTAAGATGGGAATTTAGGATTAAGAAGGACAAATAACATCTCTCCACTAACCCAAAGAAGATAAGTAGGAGGTCAGAAAGGGAGTGAACGATTGAAAGAATGAATGAAAGGGGAAATAAGACGAGAAATAATTAGAAGGTTAAGTAAGTTGAAGAAGGTAAGAGTATATAGCATAGGTGAGGGATAGTAAGAGTGAGAAGGGAGGATGTTGATAAGGGAAATTACGAAGGAATAAACTAAAGGATAGAGTAACAATAGGATGAATGGTTAATGAAAGAGAAGAAAGTAAGAAAGGGAATTGAGAGTAAGGGGGAAGGAAATAAGATAGAGAAGGAAATAAATGAGTATAAGGAAAGAAGAATGGTCAAATAAAGAAAGAATTTGGTGGGTCTTTTCCCCTTTTCTTCTCCCTTTTCCTTCTCCTGAGGAATTCATTCTTTCTTTAAGAGGTTAAAGGAACATAGAAATATGATTGTATGTATTATGGATGATATAATTGTTAAAATAATGTTCGTTTAGTAAATATAAGTGGTGTGTTTGTAATGTATGAAAGTTTTAAATGTATTGCTTATGTATTTTTGTAAGTTTAACCAATAAATTTATTTTCTAAAAAAAAAAATTCAAGAACTGGGGAAAACCCTACAAATCTTAAACCAATATATTTAAAATGGAAACTGTTTTTAGTTCAGCCTCAAATACACCTGTCTGAACCAGGAGATGAAGTTTGGTTAAGAACACAAAACTGATTCTTTGAATCCAAAATAGAGAGGTGGCGCAGTGGTTACATGCCTGTCCTGCAGCCACTCACTCATAGACCACTCACTCATAGCCACTCACTCATAGACCACAAGGTTGCGAGTTCAATACTAGCCAGGGCTCAGACTAGACTCGGGCCTGCATCCTTCCGAGGTCGCTAAAATGAGTACCCAACTGTTGGGGGGGCAATGAGCTTACAGTTGTAAACCGTTTAGACATCCCATAGCGCGATATGAAGCAGTATATATGTGTGACTGGGAAAGAAGTGGTGTGTGGGGCAGAGGGCAGTGTTCCAAGACCTATTCACTGCAGCAGCATCTACATATACAGGGCTCATCCTTTCCCATTTGGGCTGAATCAGGACCTGCTTCCAAGTATTGTAGCTGTTAAAGCCATTATTATAAACAAATTTTAAAACAGAAGGAATAATCATCCCAGGAAAGAGAGATTCTTACCAAGAGAGTCCATGATCCCACAGATCTCTGCCAGGAGACCCGCGCCGAGGGGGAACCTCAGCTGCAGCCGCGGAACGCCTGGCTCCCTCTTCTCCATCTGGGAGCACCGGCGGACGCGGTAACACCGGCCCAGGAGACCCGCGCCGAGGGGGAACCTCAGCTGCAGCCGCGGAACGCCTGGCTCCCTCTTCTCCATCTGGGAGCACCGGCGGCGGCGTTGGGGGCGTGTCCCCGCGGCTCAGGGCAGGACTATAAAGCCCTGCCAGAAGACCAAGCCGCGGAGGACGCGGTAACACCGGCCCAGGAGACCCGCGCCGAGGGGGAACCTCAGCTGCAGCCGCGGAATGCCTGGCTCCCTCTTCTCCATCTGGGAGCACCGGCGGCGGCGTTGGGGGCGTGTCCCCGCGGCTCAGGGCAGGACTATAAAGCCCTGCCAGAAGACCAAGCCGCGGAGGACGCGGTAACACCGGCCCAGGAGACCCGCGCCGAGGGGGAACCTCAGCTGCAGCCGCGGAAGCCTGGCTCCCTCTTCTCCATCTGGGAGCACCGGCGGCGGCGTTGGGGGCGTGTCCCCGCGGCTCAGGGCAGGACTATAAAGCCCTGCCAGAAGACCAAGCCGCGGAGGACGCGGTAACACCGGCCCAGGAGACCCGCGCCGAGGGGGAACCTCAGCTGCAGCCGCGGAACGCCTGGCTCCCTCTTCTCCATCTGGGAGCACCGGCGGCGGCGTTGGGGGCGTGTCCCCGCGGCTCAGGGCAGGACTATAAAGCCCTGCCAGAAGACCAAGCCGCGGAGGACGCGGTAACACCGGCCCAGGAGACCCGCGCCGAGGGGGAACCTCAGCTGCAGCCGCGGAACGCCTGGCTCCCTCTTCTCCATCTGGGAGCACCGGCGGCGGCGTTGGGGGCGTGTCCCCGCGGCTCAGGGCAGGACTATAAAGCCCTGCTAGAAGATCAACCTGCGGAGAAATGGTCCTCCTTTTTGTCCCAATGCAAGTGCTAATATAACTCTTACTAAGCCTATTATGAACTAGCCGCAGAGACTTGATTATCATTTGGACCATCGGTGTAGGGGACGTTATAGCTGTGTACCAATTGGGAGTGATCTGTCTTGTTCTTGTGCCACTTGGAATATCTTAAAACAGTTAGCAGATCAACCCATTGAGTGGTCTCAACATATAACCAGCTTGAGTGTTACCGAGGTGGGAATAGAATTTGGGGCGGCCATAGAAGTAGCGTTGGGGAATGGGAGATATGGCTGGTACAGAAAGGACAAATGTTACAAAAGAAGGCGGGATCGCTGTTTAATAGCTATCCCACCTTCAGTCCTCCCTGTATCCCAGAATGGTTTGGAGAGCAGACCTTCCATTCCGCATAACCTCACTCTGCTCCTTTGTAACGCCAGGTCGGTAAAGAACAAGACCCATATTATCCAGGACCTTCTCCTGGATGAGGATGCCGACCTGGCCTGTTTTACAGAGACCTGGCTGGGAGAGGATAGCGCAGTTACCTGGACGCAAGCCCTCCCGGCTGGGTACTCTGTTAGTGAGCAGGTGAGGGGAAGCGGGCGGGGGGGCGGTGTGGCTATAGTTCATCGAAACACCTTGACCTTGACCAGGATACCTCTCCGGAACACAGTCCACATCGAGTGTATGTACCTCAGCCTGAAGACCAGGGATAGCTTGGGGATTTTGCTAGTCTACCGACCACCCCGTTGTCTAGCAGACTCCCTGACTGAGCTGACTCAGCTGGTCTCTGAGCTGCTGTTGGAGACTCCCAGACTTTTAGTCTTGGGGGACTTCAACATTCCGCTCGAGACCAGCTTAACAGGTGCGGCTCGGGAGTTCATGGATTCCATGACAAACATGGGCCTATCCCAATTGGTCAACGGGCCTACGCATTGTGCAGGTCATACCCTCGATGCGGTCTTCAGTACGGAACAGGAGTATCCGTGGGCGGAGGTTGTAAATACCTCCGCATTGTCATGGACGGATCATTTCCTGGTCAAGACTGAACTAAGAGCCAACATTCGCCCCGCTGGGGGTGGTGGACCCATTAGAATGGTCCGCCCTCGAAGGCTTATGGAACCAATTGGATTCCGGAAAGCCTTAGAGGGATTAATGGTGGGGAATGCCGGTGACCCTGTCGAGACCCTGGTGGACACTTGGAATAGTGATCTTACCAGGGCCATCGACACGATCGCTCCCAAGCGCCCTTGCCATTCCGCTCCTAATCGGAAGCCATGGTATACACCTGAGCTTAGGAGGATGAAGCGGCATGGACAACGGCTAGAGTGCAAGTGGCGGAAATCTCGACTCTTATCTGATAGAACTCGCCATAGGAATTTTCTTTATTCCTATCGGGAGGCGATACGTGCAGCGAGGAAAGCTTTCTCCTCTGCACGTATTGCGTCTGCAGAGTCTCGTCCAGCAGAGCTGTTTAGGGTGGTGAGGGAGATGACGCAGGTTTCCCCTGCGCCTAATCCCTTACTTAACCCGACAACGGCCTGCTGTGACATATTTAACAACTACTTTGCAGATAAAATCTCTCAGATAAGAGCTGAATTAGACGCCACTATTGGGTCAGAATCTATAGGCGAGGCATCCAACGACTCCGCCGATGTAGTTTTACTGGATCAGTGGCAATCTGTGAGTACCGAGGACGTGGACAAGCTGCTTGGTAAAGTAAGGAAGACGACGTGTCCTCTCGACCCTTGCCCATCATGGCTGGCCGTCCAGGGGGGGGATGCATTGTTGAGATTCCTTACGGATATCATCAATGCATCCTTCAGGGAAGGACATGTTCCATCATGTTTAAAGGAAGCGGCGGTTAGGCCGCTCCTGAAAAAGCCTTCCCTGGACCCCCTGGATATGAAGAACTATAGGCCTGTATCATTGCTGCCATTTTTGAGCAAGGTGATCGAGAGGGCAGTTGCTCTTCAGCTCCAAGCAGTCTTGGATGAAACCGATTATCTAGACCCATTTCAAACCGGCTTCAGGACAGGATTTGGGGTTGAGACTGCCATGGTTGCCTTGACCGACGATCTGCGTCGGAGCATCGACAGGGGTAGTGTGACCCTGTTGGTGCTCCTAGACCTCTCAGCGGCCTTCGATACGGTAGACCACGGCATCCTCTTGGACCGCCTGAGGAGGTTAGGTATCGGGGGCACTGCTTTGCAGTGGTTCCGGTCCTTCCTCTCGGGTCGGTCCCAGAGGGTGCTGCTCGGGGACTGTAGCTCCAGTAAGAGAGACCTCACTTGTGGGGTCCCTCAGGGAGCTATTTTGTCCCCGATGTTATTCAACATCTATATGAAGCCGCTGGGTGAGATAATACGGAGTTATGGTGCTGGGTGTTATCAGTACGCTGATGACACCCAAATCTATTTCTCCATATCTCGTTCGTCGGCCTCGAATTCCACTGGCATCTCTTCTCTCAATGAATGTCTTGGGGCGGTAATGGGCTGGATGAGGAAAAACAGATTGAAGCTGAATCCAGACAAGACGGAGGTGCTCACAGTAGCGGCCCCGAAACCAAGAATTGGGTTGCAACCTCCAGTCCTGGAAGGGGTCACACTCTCCTCCAGTGACTGTGTTCGCAGTCTGGGGGTGCTCCTTGACTCGTCGCTTGAGATGACAAATCAGGTCAATGCGACGGTCAGGAGCGCCTGCTATCAGCTTCGGCTGATACGCCAGCTGCGCCCTTTTCTGGAAGTAAGGGATCTCGAGACTGTGGTGCACGCGTTGGTAACCTCACGCCTCGATTTCTGCAATGCACTCTACATGGGGCTACCCTCGTGCTTGATCCGGAAACTGCAATTGGTACAAAATATGGCGGCCAGACTTGTATCTGGAACATCTCGGAGGGACCACATTACTCCGGTTCTGCGGTCCCTCCACTGGCTGCCTATTGGTTTCCGGACCCAGTACAAGGTGTTGGTTATTACCTTTAAAGCCCTAAATGGCTTGGGTCCAAACTATCTCAAGGACCGCCTTCTCCCGTACAATCCTCCCCGCGCTCTTCGGTCCTCCGGGAGAAATCTACTGCAACTTCAGAAGTCGAGACTTGCAGCTACCTCCCGGAGGGCTTTCTCAGTTGTCGCCCCTAAACTCTGGAACGACCTGCCGGACGAGATCCGTCTTTTAACATCCTTGGACAGCTTTAAAAAAGCGGTCAAGACGGATCTCTTCCGGCAGGCCTTTCCGGACTAGTGACTCCCACCTCGGACATAGCCCCACCAAGCCGATCCTCTCGTGGCCCCATCAAATCTGATGGTGAGGATCGTGGTGTTCAGGCTTTTTATAATCATTGCACTGGGCTTTTAATTTGAATTGTTAATTATTTGTTTTAATATATTACTATTTAATACTTTTTAAGGGGGAGGGGGGTATTTTCTATTTTTATTGTATGGGTTTTATTGATCCATTTCATGGATTTTAATATGTAAGCCGCCCGGATTGGGTTTCCATTGGGCGGGGTAAAAATAAAATTTATTATTATTATTATTATTATTATGATCTGCCTGTGCAGGATTCTCTGGTCAGGATCCAGCAGGGCCCACTCCTCTGGGGAGAAAGACACAGCCACTTCCTCAGAAGTCACCAGGCCCTAAAAATAGAAGAAAAAGGTTCTTGCTTACCCTGGATATCAAGCCAGCTGCCAGCTGTGGCAATTAATATAAAGTGGACTCACAGGCTGACACAGCTCCAAAGGCAACTGAAGTGAGACTGATTCTTCTACCAACATCAGCATGAGGATTGTGAACAGGGTCAGGCCTCAGTCCATGACATACTCTACAGCTTCAGCAAAAGGAGACTGGCTTTAAAGAAACATTACACCACAACTGAAGAATAAAATGCCAAAGGTCTTGTACTTCAGGATTTGAACCAGGGGTTGGCAACTGCAGATGTGGTGGGCAGACCAAATGTGGGCATTTCTGTTGGGGTATGCAGACAAGCAGGATCTAGCATACACACATGCAGAGTTGATGCACATAGACAGCAATGCCTAGATCAGGGGTAGGCAACCTTTCCCCTTTAAGGGCCGAGGGACTTCAGCTCCCAGAAGCCTCAGCCATGTTGGCCAATAGTCCCATGTTGGCCAATAGCTCCTGGGATTCTGGGAGCTGAAGTCCCTCGGCCCTTAAAGGGGAAAGGTTGCCTACCCCTGGCCTAGATGATCTCTGTGAAGAGTCTTTCTCCACATGGCACAGGTAAATCCTCTCACATGCAAGCGGCTGCTTTCAGCTGGGAGAAATGAATCACTGGACCGAGAGACTTCACTCAAAAGAGGGCTTTAATCTTTGTTGTAAATATTTACAAAGATACATAGAGTATCAGACATCACAGATTCTGACCCTCTCCCTTATATAGGTGGTCTTCTTGGGAACATGTGACAGCCATGCACAAATGAAACCTGGCTTGTCTCATCCACTGGAGGGTCTGGCAAACACAGGAGCCTCAGTCCATGACATACTCTACATTTCCAGCAAAAAGAGACTGGCTTTAAAGAAACATTACACCACAATTGAGGAATAAAATGCCAAAACTCTTACTCTTCAGGATTTGAACCAGGGGTAGGCAACTGCAGATGGGGTCGGCAGGCCAAACGTGGGCATTTCTGTTGGGGTATGCAGACAAGCAGGATCTAGCATACACACATACAGAGTTGATGCACATAGACAGGAATGCCTAGAAGATGGTCTCTGTGAAGAGTCATTCTCCAGACTGCACAGGAAAAATCCTCTCACACGCAGGCTGTTGCTTTCAGCTGGGAGAAATGAATCGCTGGACCGTGAGACTTCACTCAATGAGGGTTTTAATCTTTGTAGCAAATATTTACAAAGATACATAGAGTATCAGATATCTGTCTTGAATACTCAAGAGGTATACATACCAAAAAAGTGCTTCGCCAACCACCAACGGAGATTCTGACCCTCTCCCTTATATAGATGGTTTTCTTGAGAATATGTGACAGCCACGCACAAATGAAACCTGGCTGGTTTCATCCCCAATGCCTGCTGCATCAGGCCTCCCATGATGCATACCTGGCTTGTCTCATCCACTGTGCTTGTTCCATCAGACTTCCCATGATGCATAGCTTACCAAATGCTGACTCATGCAACTGCCACTTGAACTGGAGTATCCCTGTTCCTATTGCTCCAGTTCTTTTCAGTGGCCATATCCATGTCATTTTCCAGACCAGGGTGCCACATGGTCTTGACAATTTCTGCATGCCAGGATGGATGATGCTGGGTCACTTCCAACTGTCACATTGGTCAATTTTCAGGTGGTGTTTTGGGTTTGTTTATTTTTTCAGTTTTGGGGGAGTTGTGGAGTTTTATGGCATACTCTCCAATTTGGCAGGGAGAATGCCAATTAATCCTCTTTTGTCCACTTTTTCAGTGGATTTTAAAATGACCCACTTTCCTCCTATCATTTCCTCCTCTTTGTTCTCAGTTCACTTCAGTTGCTGCAAACTGAGTTCAAAGTGCAAAAGGAGTTTGTACCCATTAACTCAGCCTGTGTGGTTTAATAGCTTGAGTGTTTGATTGGGATTCTGGAGACCAGAGTTTGAACCCCACTAAGCCATGGAAACCCACTGCACGACCTAGGGCAAGTCACACTCTCTCAGTCTCAGAGGAAGGCAAAGGAAAACCATTCTCCAAAACAAGAAACCTCTGTGATATGTTCATCTTAGAGTTGTCATAAATTGGAAACAACCTGAAGGCACACAACAACAACAACTCAGCAAAGGGGCTAAATTTTGCTTTTCCTGTAGAGTCTGGGAAAAGTCAATGGCTGCAGTCTCTCAATTTATACTTCTCAGCAATAACCTTTGCCAGATTGACCAGTCTGCTGTTGCATGGCCACACATGGGACAATTTTCATCTGTGAAATGTTGGAGAATATGTTCTAGGTGCTAGAGAAGAAGCGGGGACTAAACTGCTGATGTTTTGGCTGGTTTCCAGCCAATTTGATAACAAGCAGAATTAGGATATAAATTGTGCATTCGGTGGGTATCTATGTATATAACAAATTTTAAAAGATTTATAATGAATAAATAAATAAATAATACTATATGGTCCAAGCCTATAAATAGCAATATGGGGGAAGGTCCATGAGACATAAATCATTCATGCCCCAAGATCATAGTAGGTCAACCTACAAAGAGACACATGATATAGCATTCCTACACAGCCAATTTTATGTTCTTATGTTCCCCAATTTTGAGCAAAATATTACCTGAAAACTAGCAGTAAAAATAATTTCCCCACCCTGTCTCAAACATTCGAGTGGCATTGGCCGACTTCCTTGTAGAAGCCAATGTTATCCCTGGTCCTGCTGGTTACTTGCAATTGGTATTAAAAATAATTTCCCCACCCCTGCCTCAAACATTTCTTAGTGGCACTGGCTGTCTCCCCTGTAGAGGCCAACGTTACCCCTGGTCCTGCTGGTTCCTTGGCAGCTCCAGAAGCTCCTGTAGCCTCCCTCTGAACGCCAGCTGCTCAACACAGAGGGAGAATGGTTTGTTCTGAACAAGTGAATGAAGATGGGAATATCTATCAACTCCCCTTTTGAGTTCAAGAAAAAGTTCAGAGAAAAAGGATAACAACTCTAAGTCAAGAATAAGACTAAATACATAGGGATTGAAACCTAGAGAAGAAATTTGAAAAGCTTTACAAATTTTAAAAATCCAAAGCTCCACTAGCACTGAGAGGGATGTGATCTGGGAAGAGGAACCCAGACTGCTCCAGTCCTCTTGTTCCAGGATTCCTTCTCCTTACCTGATCTGGTTCTGGTCCACTGCAAAGAGGAAGAGGCAACTGAGTCCTTGTTGGTGGCATCATTACAGCCTCTGTGGGAGAGACCAAGGTGGGGGGAAGCCAGTCACATCTGCTGCTGTTAGAGGTTGCAATCTTAAAAGACTCACTAGGAAATATAGGCACACCTCAGTTAATAAAGCTTCCAACAAAAAAGCTGCTTTTTACAAAGTCATATTATACCTGTCTTGCCCCAATTTCCTCTTCGTCCTCTGTACAGCTGAAACTATTTTAGCAGCATATGCAGTGGAAGGATGGTGAAAGAGGACTGGGAAAAACATTTTCTAGCAATTGGTTGTCTTGGGTGCAGTGGTTCAAGTGTTGGACTGGGGCCTGGGGAAATCCAGTTCTAGCCTCCCATTGGCACTGAAAGACACTGGACAACCTTGGGCCCCTGCCCTCTCTGAGCCTGACCTACCTCACAAGGTTGTTGTTGTACAGACAAAGGAAAGGATGGAAAGGATGAGGGACATGAGTCCCAGGGAGCCAAAGCCAGCTCTGAATAGAAACACACAGAAAACAAGATGTGCTTGTAAGCCAGAGGTATATAAAATTGATCTCTGCATATGGGGATGCACAATGAATACCTCAACCATTCTCTCTCTCTCTCTCTCACACACACACACACACACACACACACACACTCACACCCCTACCTCATAGGTTGGTTGCTATGAGGAACATCATGCTATTAAATGTGCTGCTGGAGAAGAGTGCTGAGGATCCTGTGGATGTTCAAAAAGACAAACAAACGGGTCCTAGGGCAGATCAGGCCTGAAACCTCCTGTGAAGCCAAGATGACTAAACTGAGGCTGTCATACTTTGGTCATATTAAAAGAAGACACGACTCATTACAGAAAACAATAATGCTAGGAAAGGTGGTGGAAAGAAGGAAGGAAAGAAGGCTGGATGCTAGATGGACGGGCTTGGGTATGAATTTATAGGAATTTGGAGAGTAACGGAGACCAGGGAGTCTTGGAGATGTCTTATCTGTGGGGTCACCATGGGTCAAGGTCGACTCGAGGGCAGTTAACAACAATAACACCAGCAACAAAGTCCTCACATGTTGTTTTTTTGGTAAGATATGCTATTATAGTTGTTATATCAACTGATTTTGTTTTGTTTTGGGGTTTTTGCTGGATAGTCCAGTAACACAACTCAAAACAATGCCTTTCAGATGCATTCAGATGCACAAAGAGGCCTGAAGGATCCTTACCTTGCAAGGAGGCTCCTCCATCACACTCCTGGATCGCTCTCCATTGTGGAGTCTGCCTGAGGTCCAATGGAGCCTTCTCAGTTGCAGGGAGTTCAGAGTGAACTTCTACCCCAAGATTCTTGACCTGAAACAGCAGTGAGGAGTCGAGACAATGGAATTTTGAGAAAGAAGAAAAAATGGCAAAGATTTTGGGGGGGATGGAGTTTGAACTTGTGTGGTACGAGAAATCCAGCCACAGCCAAGTCAGTAAAAAGTAAGCAGCTCATAAGCCCTACTTGAAAAAACGACATACAAAATAAGCAGTCAAAAATTGTATATGATGGAAAGCAAGCAAGTTCATGGACCCCACAACGAGAACTTCTGAAGTTCTAGAAACCATAATTTGACTTATAAGGGCAATTTTCGCATAGATGCATTGATTTTTATATCTCTGTATCTCTGTCTATGTTTATCTGTGCATGTGTCTGTGTGTGTGTGTGTAAGGAAGAATGGTAACACACATATAGAGAAACAAAAATGAAAACCTACTGATACTTTATAAATACAGTGGGTGCTTAGTATTATCTGCTGGAGTTTGATTCCCAGTGGATACCAAAATCCATGGATGTTCAAGTCCTTTTCTTTGGAGGTTTTTAAGAGGCTGGATGGCTATCTGTCGGGGGTGCTTTGATTGTAGGTTTCTGCATGGCAGGGGGATGGCCCTTGTGGTCCCTTCCAACTCTAGGGTTTAATGATTCTATGAAATGCAGTGGATATAAAAATGGTGTCCCTTATATAAAATGGCAAGAACAAAGTTTGCTTTTTGGAATTTATATATTTTTGAATATTTTCAAACCATGGATGCTTGAATCCATGGATAAAGAGTATACCTACGGAAAGTCTATGGCCTGAACACTGTTGTTGACAACTTATGTTGACTTTGGAATAAAAATAATATGAAAAGAAAAAAGTCAACAATGGTAAAAGCAATTCGCCCCTTAGAGTGAGAGCAGACTATTTGTTGAAGTGAGTGGAAGCCTCCTGAATACATCAGAGCCAGATTCTGCCATGGAAATCACCACGGGGAAAAGTCCACTTGTGTGGCAGTGCCAGCAGGGAAACCTGGCCCTTCCTTTGAAAAGCTGGCACATAGGGAGCACACACCTGGTTTGGATGCAGAAACACCCTTCTCAGAGGCTTTGGGGACTGTAACTGCACCATCACAAAGTGGTGAATCCACACTCCTCCTTATGAAAGCCATTATCTGGGGGCACTGCATTTCAGCAGAACCTTTTCAAGCAGCCCAGAGCCAGAACCTGCTCACCTTGGTCCCGGGAGGAAGTCCTCTCACCTGCTGCTCTTTCTGCTTCTCTGCCTCTGCCCGACTCAGGAGGAAACCCTCTGCAAGGGCCACTGCCTGGGAACAGGTCTCTGCTCCACATTCTCTGACCCAGTTCTCCATCTCCCATGGCAAGATGTGCAGGAACTGCTCCAAGATCACCAGGTCCAAAATCTCACTTATTGAGTTTCGCTCTGGCTTCAGCCACTGACAGCAGAGAAGATGGAGTTGGCTGCAAACCTCTCGGGGGCCCTCACCCTCTTCATAGGAGAACTGCCTGAAGTGCTGGCACTGTGTGTCTGAGCTGGCCAGGCCCTCACCCAGGGACCTCTGGGCTGTCTTCTCCCAGAATCCCTCACTGCTCTCAGCACTGAGGCCATCGCGGCCTTTTCTTCCTTCAGGACCAGTTAAATCTGGTGCAACCATCTATTCTATTTTGTTTTTTATTTACTCCAATAAAGGCATAAGTTGGGTCAGTTATTCGTCCTCTGTCTCACAGCAAAAATGTCCGTAAGATGTTCTGCCACAATGCCCTGTAAAACCAATATATTATTGTTATTAGTGATATTATCAGGTAATTACAGAGCATTGCAAGCATCAGTAACGAACATTGTTGTGTTAAGAATTATTTCTTTGGTCTGGATACCCTAAAGGCACAAGATCCCTGCTGATTTTGGAGGTTAAGAAGGGTCAGGACCAGTTACGTTTCCGACTTGGGTAGTAATAATAGCGAGACTCGTTCTCTCTCTCTCTTTCTCTGTGTATGCATGCACGCGCACGTGCACACACACACACAGACACGCACACCATTGTGCCCCCAAAGGAGACTGGAGTACTTCTCCCCAGGGGTCTCTGCTTCTGCCTGGTAATCCCTTCACCCCACAAATAGCACCAGAACACACTGCTGCATTGCCCCCACATAGCCAGGGACTGGCCCCATGGAGACTGGGCAGAGCTCCCAGAAGGGGAGGGAAAGAAGACCATGGGGGGGGGAGAGGTAGGAGAGCAGGCTGGAGGGGGAAAGGGAACATTTGGAGGGGGGAAAGGAGGGACCCCCAAGTGTGTTTTTTGGAGGGGGAAGAGATGGGGGAAGAGTCCCTTTTGGGGGTTAAGAAGGTGGGGAGGGGTGGTTCCTGCAATCCTCCTGGGAAAGGAAGATCCCCTTCAAGTCATCTAGAGGCTCCTCCAGGTTGCAAAGCCTTCTCTAGAGGAACCCCAAAGGGCCTTCCTCCTCCTCCTCCTCCTCCTCCTCTTCCTCCTCTGCCCCATCCACAACCAGCAGGGCCCCTCTTCCCCCTGGAACTGCCCCACTGCCCCCCCCCACAGCAAGGGTCTGGCCCCATGCAGACTGGGCAGAGCTCCCAAATGGGGAGGGAAAGGGGACCCTGGGATGGGGGGGGGGGAGGAAGGAAGGGGGGCATTTAGGAAGGAGGAGGAGGAAAGTTTGGCCAGTCAGAGGGGCCTCTGAGAGACTGGAGGGGGGTCTTCTTTTCCCAGAGGGATGGCAGGAACCAGGACCCCCCCCCCCCCACTGCCTTCTCCAACCCCAAAGGGACCCCTCCCCCTCCAGAAAGCAGCCTTGGGGGTCCCTTCCCTCCCTCCCTCCCCCTCCTGCCTGCCTGCTCCCCCCACTAGGCCCCTCTGCCCCCCTTTCTCCTCCTCCTCTGAAGGCTGGAAGGAGCCCCTCCTCCTCCTCAGGGCCAAAAGGGGGCTCTCCTTCTCCTTCTCCTTCTCTCTCTCTTGAGGAGGAAGCCCCTGAAGGAAGAGCTTTCCAGAGAGGCTGGGAGACGCTTTCAGCCCAGGCCCCCCTTTGCCTTTTTTTGGGGGGAATAATAAACCTCCAGAGTAGCCCCCCTTCGCCCAAAGGCTTTGTTTTTAGGGGCTGCGGAAGGAAAGGCCTCAGGGGAGGGGCCTTGGGGGAGGGCCTTCCTTCCTTCCTTCCTCGGAATTTGGGGAAGATCTGGATTGGTTCCCCCTAACAGCCTCCCCCCCCCTTTTCTTTTCTTTTCTTTTCTTTTCCCTTTTTTTTTACCTGGGTCTCTTTCTCAGGAACAAAGGAAGAGAGAGAGAGAGTTCCGCTTCCTAGAGAGGCAGCAGCAGGGGAAAGGCGGAAGAGTGTCGCCCTTCTCTGACCTCATTTCCGTGTCATTTCAGGTGTCTTTTTGTTTGTATTTGTTTTCTTCCCCTCAATCCAGATCCCATGGTAAGAGGTATGTGGCAGAAAGTGAAGCTAATGGAGCTAAAGTTAGAGAGAGACCCTCCCAAGCGTGCATTGGGAAGACCTGCCTGTGCCCCCCTCTGAGGAAGCCCAAGCCCCCCTACTCTTGCAGGTAGTCCCCATCTTTTTCTTGGGCCAAGGAAAGGCTTGCCTTGCCTTTGAAAGGACACACTTCCTCCCTGACTGGCCACTTTAAAGACTAAATGCCTGAGGAGAAGTTGTTGGTCTCAGAAGCCTTCCAAAAAGGTTTGGCCTAAAGGAGGGACACAAGGAAGGACTCAGCCTTCCCTTGTTCCAGAGCAACCGAAGGGTTGCCTCCAAGAAGCCCAGCAGAGTGGGACAGGACCTTCCTCTCTCTAATCCAGGGGTAGGCAACCTTTCCCCTTTAAGGGCCGAGGGACTTCAGCTCCCAGAATCCCAGGAGCTATTGGCCAACATGGGACTATTGGCCAACATGGCTGAGGCTTCTGGGAGCTGAAGTCCCTCGGCCCTTAAAGGAGAAAGGTTGCCTCCCCTGCTCTAATCCCTGGGAGAGGCAAAGGCAAGGACTGCCTGAAAGGAGACCCAAGTCCTGCCTACAAAAAGTTGTTCTGCCAGCTGCCTCCTTGGACAATGAGGACACAATGGCAGGTTGTGATGCATTTCCAAGAGTAGGTTGTGATGGGTCTCCAAGAGCCTCCTTTGTGACCCCTGGCTGAGCTCTAGAGCCAAAGCAGTTGTCATGCCATCTCCCAACCCTGGGAAGTGAGAGACCCTCCTCCTCCAAAGCAGGTTAATCTGAAAGATTGTTCATCTTGGCCAGGGACCGGCAACCTACAGCCCAAGGGCCGGTTAAGCCCCAGGTCCCCGTACTTACCGGCCCAGGTGGAAGGTCGCTGCCGCCGTGCACCGCTGCTGCCAAGCGTTTTGGCAGCTGTGCAGCTGCGCACGCCGCGGCCGCCATTTTGATTTTCAAAATGGCAGCTGCGACGCATTTGCGCATGCACAGTACTCCTACGCATGCGCAAATGCGTCACTGCCACCATTTTGAAAATTAAAATGGCGGCCACGGTGTGCATGGAGGCAGCTGTGTAGCGGCAGCGGCACCGCGTGCGGGGGAGGGGTCACGCGCGTGCCGCCATTCCCCACCCCTCGGCCCACCGGCAGACAGGACTTTGCAGGACCGGCCCCCGGATCAAAAAGGTTGCCTACCCCAGATCTTGGCTCATGGTTCTCCTAGACAACCCTGGGTCCTGCAACTATTAGACTATCCAGCACATCTCCCTCACACAAAGTTGAAGGGATGGTGAGGCTGTATCTGTTGAATTCCTAACTGTTTTGCAACTAGTATAGTCCCAGAATACCTTTATGAGAGGAGAAAGGTCAATGTAACAAAGGTATTAAAGCACCTTGGAGGGATGATCCTATGATCCTTCTATAGGGACTGGAGAGTTCCCCCACCCTTCCTGTGCCATCTTCAGAGTCTACCGAAAGCTCCCATCCCTGGCAGATGCTATTAGGAAGGGCAACTGGCTTTTGTCCTATTATGCAGTCAAGATCTAACACAAATATTTCTTCTTTCTTCTGCTGAGAAGGCTGTGAGGATGAAAGAGGACATTATGAAATAACGGAGCTCTGGTGGCACAGTGGTTTAATGTCGGTCCTGCAGCCGCAATGTTGTGAGTTTGATCCCAGGGCTCCAAGGTTGATTCAGCTTTCCATCCTTTCCTAGGTCAGTAAAATGATGGTCAGCTTTTTGGGGGCAATTTGTTTACATACTGTCTTAGAGAGTGCTGAATTCACTATTAAGCCATATAGAAATGTAAATGTTGTTGCTATTATGAAATAGGTTCAAGAATATTGGAGAGAGGGAGAGGAGCATTTCACCTGTCAGCACAACTAGGGTCACTCCGATAGGCTGATGTTGCCTGAATGTAGGAATTGACATCCTTCATGGCTGATAAATGAACATTTTGTATTTATTTCTGTATTGGCAAAGGTTTCTTTGCTTCTTCAATACATATATGAACAAATCTCCATTGCCTGCCAGTGACCAGGATGTAGATAGACATGGGAAAGCCCAGAAGGGCAGAAGAGACGTCCTTCATGCCCCAAGGAAGAAGCCCTGCTTTGCTTGCAAGGGGCCTAGCTCTGCTTCTGAGATCCAGCCATTTCTCCTGTATCAGACCCCTGGTCTGTGAACCGCAAACTCCACCATCCATTTTGGAAGCCCAAAGGTCTCATGCCACTCTTCTGCCATCGCAGAAGCCTTTTGGTGAACAGGAGAACAGGCCATTCTAACATTGCCCCGAAAGGGTGGAGAGCATGTGCCTGCACCCCACATGGCCACAAACACTGGGCTTGTTTAATGGCAGACCTCATAGCTTCTATTTTACATCAGATTATTTCAAACATTCTCTCCCAATATATTGGTTAAAATATGCTCACAAAATAGAAATGTCTTTTGTATTTATTCCTAACTGAAAATATTGTTTTTCTTATTATATGTATGTTGAACTCTTTATCCATTTTGCTTTTTTCATAACACAAATGTGCATGCCATCGAAATTTCATTTTAGTGCTTTCTATTTCTAATCATTTATGATTTTCTAACATTATCCATTCTTTAACCCATGATAGAATCCACGCATTATAATATAATTCTAGATGGTGAAGACCAAGTCCACCCTTCTCTTTTTGATCATACAGTGATGCTATTTTTATTCTCGTTTTTTTTACCTTGCCATATGAACTTGGTAAGATCTTTCTTCCAGATTTTAAATGGTTGTTTGTTGTTAGAATGGGGATTATCTGAAATCAAAATAACATTCTAGGTAACACATGCATTTGTATTGTAGTAATTTGTCCCATTAAGGACAGCTCTTGTTTGTCCCAATTTTCGAAATCCCTTTTAATAGCATTTCAAGTTGTAGTATAGTTGTTTTTGTAAAGTTCCAAGGTTTTTTTGTTATTCCTAAGTATTTGATCTTATTAATTATCTGGAAGTCAGCTTTCTTTTTTAGTTGTTGTTCTTATGTGGAAATGTTTTTAGTTAATATACCACTTTTACTTTTGTTAACTTTAACTCCTGCTAAAGTGCCAAATTGTTCCAAAATTTCAGTTAGTCTTGTAATATTTTTGATTGGATTTTCCAGGAAGACTACTAAGTCATCTGCAAATGCACAGAGTTTGCAACTATGTTTGTGTATTTCCAACCCTTGAATTGATTTGTAATTTCTTATTTTCTTATTTAGGATTTCCATCAGCATGATAAAAAGTAAAGGGGACAGTGGACATCCCTGGCACGTGCCCTTGTTCATTGTACATATTTGTTTTTTTCTCAATTTATGATTAATTGTGTGTTTTGATTTTTAAAATATATTGTCTATCCAGTTCAGAAATCTTCCTCTTATCCCCCATTATTCTAACACTATTTTCATTAAATCCCAATTGGCATTGTCGAATGCCTTCTCTAGATCTAAAAAAAAAACCATTCCTAACTTGCATTCTTTATGGAGTTCATAGGATTCAAGGATGTCAACTACCACTCTGATGTTATTTTAAAGTATCTCCCAGGGAGAAATCCTGTTTCATCCTCATGTATCCAAGATGATAACATTTTTTCAATCTTTCAGCCAGGATGGATGTATATATCTTGTAATCTAAATTCAACAGGGCAATTGGATGGTAATTACTTATTTGTTCAAGATCTTTTCCTTCTTTCAGTATTAGAATAGTTAATGATTGTCCCCATGTTTCATGAAATTTACCATAATCAATCTCTCAAATTGTCTTGTATAACATCTGTGACAATTTTTCCTTGAATGTTTTATAATACTTTCCTGACAGCCCATCTGGTCCCAGCGCTTTATTTTCTTTCAGATTCAGTATGGCTTTGTCTATTTTTACCATTGTGATTGGCGCATGTAACTCTTTTTTTCTTTTTTCTTTTTTTGCTGGCAAATTGCATGATTTGTTCTTTTCTTATAAATTCTCTCATGTTAACTCTTTTTTTTCTTGTGTTGTTTTATCTGATGAGAATAGTTTTCCAAAATATTCTGTAGCTATCTGCTTTAATTCGGTTTGTTGTGTTGATTCTTTATCATTATTTTTAAGTTTTAATATTACTTTCTTTTATTTTTCTTTCTTCAGTTTCCATGCCAACCACCTTCCCACTTTATTTGCATTTGCAAAGTAATAATGTTTTACATATTTGATTTTTTTATTTTTTTATTTTTTTTTTTTTTTTTTTTTTATTTTTTTGCTATTTCTTGCATTAAGTTTTGGTTTAGTTGATTCTTTAATCTCTGTATTTTTTGACATATCTTTTTATCCTTTGGTCTTTTTTTAGTTCTTGTTCTTTAATTTCTAATTTTTTCATCAGCTGTTTTTCTTTTTTCTCTCTCATCTTCCTCTGATTTCCTGTTGTATTAGCAGATCCCTTATTACAGCTTTACTTGCATCCCATATTACATGCATCAGAGTTTCTGTATTTGTATTCTCTTGAAAGTAATCTCTTATTCCTTGTTTTATTTTTGTTATTATTTCTTCATCTGAGAGAAGATATTCTTTCAGCCTCCACATATATTATTTTTTCCTTTGGTTTAACATCAGCACAGTTGGGTTATGGTCAGATAGTGTCCTTGCCTGGATTTCTATTTTCTGTATTTTTTTACATATTGTCTTAGACACAAATCAAGTCTGGACCATGTCTTGAATTTGCTTGGAAAAAAGATGTAATTCTTGACACCTATATGTTTCATCTTCCATGCGTCTATCAAATTTTGATCTTGTATAAGTTCTAGTGCTGAAGATTGTAGTTTCCCTTGATTTTTTTCCTAAGATTTTTGTGCAGACCTGTCTTCATCTGGGTTCATCACTCCATTCCAATCTCCTATTAACAATCTCTCATAATCATATTGTCTTATTTTTTGTTGTAAAACGGTGGCATCTGTGCCGCATGGAGAACTGGTGGAGGAAACACCACTTCCCAAGGTGGGATGCCACAGAATTTTTTAGTTAACTTACTTAGTAACACGAACATAGGTTTGAATTTAACTGGATTTTCTGTCATCCTCATCATGTATACGGGGAGGGAACAATCTGGATGTGGGAATCGAGGTTGTGGGGAGAAAGGGAAGGTATGGTGGCAACAAAGTGAGGAGTAGTTACAAAAGAAGGCAGAATCGATGTTTAATATCTATCCCCCCCTTCAACTCACTCTATTTCCCAGAATAATTTGGAGAGCATACCAACCATTCCACAGACCCTTACTCTGCTCCTTTGCAATGTCATGTCAGTTAAAAACAAAACTCATATCATCCATGATCTCTTATTGGATGAGGCTGCTGACCTGGCTTGCTTTATTGAGACTTGGCTGGGAGAGGCCAGTGCTATGACTTGAGCGCAGGCCCTCCTAGCCGGGTACTCAGTCAGTGAGCAGGTAAGGGAAAGTGGGTGGGTGGGGGGCGGAGTGGCTCTGGTTCACAAAAGTAATCTAACCTTGACCAGGAAGCCTATCCAGAAAACAGTCCACATCGTGTGCATGTACCTAAGCCATACTGGCCACCCCATTGCCTAGTATACCGGCCACTTCCTAACTGAGCTGACACAACTAGTTTCAGAGTTGTTGTTGGAGTCGCCCAGACTTTTAGTTTTGGGCGACTTCAACATTCCACTCGAGACCAGTCTGTCATATCTAACTGGTGTAGCTTGGGAGTTCATGGAATCCATGACTAACATGGGCCTATCCCAATTAGGGGTAGGGTCGCAGCACGGGCCTCTCCCACCCAATTAGTCACTCATTGTGCAGGTCATACCCTCGATGCGGCCTTTAGTACAGAACAGCAATATCTGTGGGTGGAGGTTGTTAAAACTATCGCTTTTTCATGGACGGATCATTTCCTGGTCAAGATGAAGCTAAGAGCCACTGTCCCAGTACGGGTGGTGGACCTATTAGGATGGTTCACCCTCGAAGGCTAATGGAACCAATTGGATTCCAGAAAGCCTTAGAGGGATTAATGGTTGGTAACACTGGTAATTCTGTAGAAGCCTTGGTTAATACTTGGAACACCGATCTCAACAGAGCTATCGACACAATCGCTCCCAAGTGTGCTTTCCAGCCCGCTCCTAATTATAAGCCCTGGTATTCAGAGGAGTTTAGGAAGATGAAGCTGACTGGACAAGGACTAGAGCACAATTGGCAGAAGACTCGACTCTTATCCGACAGGAATCATCATAGGAATTTTCTTGATTCCTATCGAGAGGCAATGCATGCAGCGCAGAAATCTTTCTCCTCTGCACATATTGCATCTGCAGAGTCTCATCCAGCAGAGCTGTTTAGGGTGGTGGGAACTGATGCAGGTTCTACCTGCACAGAATCCCTTACTTAACCTGACAATGGCCTGCTGTGATGCGTTTAACATCCACTTTGCAGATAAAATCTCTCGGATGAGAGCCGACTTATGACAGAATCTATAGACGAGGTGTCCAGCAACTCTGTTGATGTAATTTTCATAGAATCATAGAATCATAGAGTTGGAAGAGACCACAAGGGCCATCCAGTCCAACCCCCTGCCATGCAGGAACTCCCAATCAGAGCATCCCCGACAGATGGCCATCCAGCCTCTGCTTAAAGACCTCCAAGGAAGGAGACTCCACCACTCTCCGAGGGAGTGTGTTCCACTGTCGAACCGCCCTTACTGTCAGGAAGTTCCTCCTAATGTTGAGGTGGAATCTCTTTTCTTGCAGCTTGCATCCATTGTTTCGGGTCCTAGTCTCTGGAGCAGCAGAAAACAAGCTTGTTCCCTCCTCGATATGACATCCCTTCAAATATTTAAACACGGCTAGCATATCACCTCTCAGCCTTCTCTTCTCCAGGCTAAACATCCCCAGCTCCCTAAGTCGTTCCTCATAGGGCTTGCTTTCCAGACCCTTCACCATTTTAGTTGCCCTCCTTTGGACACGCTCCAGTTTCTCCACATCCTTTTTGAATTGTGGTGCCCAGAACTGGACACAGTATTCCAGGTGAGGCCGGACCAAAGCAGAATAGAGTGGCACTATTACTTCTCTTGATCTAGACACTATACTTCTACTGATGCAGCCTAAAATTGCATTGGCCTTTTTAGCTGCTGCATCGCACTGTTGACTCATGTTCAACTTGTGGTCCACCTGGATTCCTAGATCCCTTTCACACGTAGTCTTATTCAGCCAGGTGTCCCCCATCGTATATCTGTACTTTTCGTTTTTCCGCCCTAAGTGCAGAACCTTACATTTCTCCGTGTTGAATTTCATTTTGTTAGCTTTGGCCCAACTTTCTAGTCTGTTCAAGTCATTTTGAATTTTGATTCTGTCCTCTGGGGTATTAGCTACTCCTCCTAATTTGGTGTCGTCTGCAAATTTGATAACTATGCCCCCAATACCGTCATCCAAGTCATTAATAAAGATATTGAATAGCACTGGGCCCAGGACAGAGCCCTGTGGCACCCCACTGGTCACTTCTTTCCAAGTTGAAAAGGAGCCATTGTTGAGCACCCTTTGCGTTCGACCAGTTAACCAATTGCAAATCCATGTAACAGTTACTTTGTCTAGCCCACATTTTACCAACTTGCTTGCAAGAATGTCATGGGGAACCTTGTCAAAGGCCTTACTGAAATCAAGATATACTATATCCACAGCATTCCCTTCATCTACCAAGCTGGTAATTTTATCAAAAAAAGAGATCAGATTTGTCTGGCATGACCTGTTTCTCTGAAACCCATGTTGACTTTTTGTGATTATGAAATTATCTTCCAGATGTTCACAGACTCTCTGTTTAATGATCTGCTCCAGAATCTTTCCGGGTATTGATGTCAGACTAACTGGACGATAATTGTTGGGATCCTCTTTTTTCCCCTTTTTGAAGATGGGGACAACATTTGCCCTCCTCCAGTCTGCTGGGACCTCTCCTGTTTTCCAGGAATTCTCAAAGATTATTGCCAATGGTTCTGATATTACATTTGCCAGTTCTTTTAATACCCTTGGATGTAATTCATCTGGTCCTGGAGACTTATATTCATCTAGATTAACCAGATTTTACTGGATCAGCTTCAGTTTGTGAGTACCGATGGAAAGTAGGGATCTTGAAACTGTGGTACATGCTCGAGTAACCTCCTGTCTTGATTTCTGCAATGCGCTCTACATGGGGCTACCCTTGTGCTTGACTCAGAAACTTCAATTGGTTCCAAATATGGCAGCCAGGTTGGTCTCTGAAGCTTCCAGAAGAGAGCATATCACATCTGTGCTAAAAGCTCTCCACTAGCTGCCTATTAGTTTCCGGGCACAGTACAAGGTGTTGGTTATGACCTTTAAAGCCCTACATGGCTTGGGTCCAACTTATCTCCGGGACCCTCTCTTCCCTTATGATCCCCCGTGTGCATTTCAGTCCTCAGGGAGGAATCTGTTACAACCCATGAGAACCAGGTTGTCGGTGACCTACCAGAGGGCCTTTTCTGCTGCCGTTCCCAGATTATGGAACGGCCTGCCGGATGAGATCCGTCTCATTACCACTCTTGACAGCTTCAAAAAGGCAGTCAAGATGGATCTTTTCCGGCTGGCCTTTCCTGAATAGTTATCCTGTCCCCATGACTTCAGCTATCCTTCTCCCCCTTGATCCTGCCACTGAACTGAACTGAAGTGAATTTTGCTGCTGCGACTGTTGAGATATGCTATTGTATTTTAATCGGTATATATATATATATATATATATATATATTATTTTTTAAATTTTATCACATTTTATTATAGATAAAAACAAAAACATTAAAACATTCACACAAATCAGTTCAACATACAATACGCTACATATTCACTCCTACAAATAACAAACATGTCTATAACTAACATATACCTACATTATCTGTAAAACATCTATTGGTATAACTCAGGGGTAGGCAAACCTTTTTGAGCCAGGGGCCGGATTGTTGTCCCTCAGACAATTGGGGGGGGGGGGGCGAAGCACAATAAATAGATAAATAAATAAATAAATAATTTTTTAAAAAATATGCATGCACACTCTCTCAGCCCCAGAAAAGCCATGGCAAAACCCCTGTGGAGATTTTGCCAAGAAAACCCCAAGAACAAGTAATAACAACAATAATTAATATCATCATGGCAGGCGGCGGCGGCGGGGGGGCAGCAGTGGCGGCGGTGGCAGGACCAGCCTGGGGCCAGTCCAAAGGCCTCAGGGGGGCGCATCCAGCCCCCGGGCCTTAGGTTGCCTACCCCTGGTATAACGTAATAAATTCCTTATTCACCGGTATTGCATTTTATAGTAATTTTCTTTAAAGGGGAAAGGTTGCCTACCCCTAATATATTGGAATACATAGCAATGATAGCTGTAGACCAGGGGTAGGCAACCTTTCCCCTTTAAGGGCCGAGGGACTCCAGCTCCCAGAAGCCTCAGCCATGTTGACCAATAGTCCCATGTTGGTCAATAGCTCCTGGGATTCTGGGAGCTGAAATCCCTCGGCCCTTAAAGGGGAAAGGTTGCCTACCCTTGCTGTAGACTCAGAGAAAGCTTTTGACTCAGTGGATTGGAGATTTATGTTCGCGATTTTGGAAAAGATGGATCTGGGAGTCAAATTCATAGAAGGAATATGTACAATTTACAAAAACCAAAAGGCACAATTAATAGTTAATGGTGAGAAATCCAAAACAATTACCATCAGTAAGGGCACAAGATAAGGCTGCCCACTATCCCCACTTTATTATGGTGATGGAGATACTGAACAATACCATCAGGAATAACCCATTAATTAAAGGTCCAAGAATTAAAGGACACTCATACAAATTGTAAGTATATGCAGATGACCTCATGATATAATAATAATAATAATAATAATAATAATAATAATAATAATAATTTTATACCCCGTCCCTCTGAGAACAATCTGTGCGGCTAATAACAATTAAGAATACATAAAATGCAAAGCTGAAAGGACCAATACCCACCCACCCCTTTAAAAGAGCATTAAACTAAGCACTAATTAAAATATCTTAGATTAAAACATAAAATTAAATAAAACCAATAACCAAACAAAGAAATAACAAACAGAGGAGATAAATAAACAAAAACAGCAGAGTATTGGAATGGCAGCAGCAATCAAATTGGGAGAGGGCAGAATAAGGGGGTTCCTGAGGACGGGAAGTCTATTCTGGAAAGACCTGCTGGAAAAGATCTGTCTTAACAGCCTTCTTGAAGCTGTTTAGCGCTGTGACCTGACGGATCTCGTCCGGCATGCCATTCCACAATCTGGGGGCAGTTACTGAAAATGCCCTCTGGGAGGTTGCAGACAGCCTAGATTTTAATGGCTGGAGCAAATTTCTCCCAGAGGACCGGAGTGCATGGGGTGGATTGTATGGGAGGAGGTGGTTCCAAAGATAAGTTGGACCCAAGCCATTTAGGGCTTTAAAGGTAATAACCAACACCTTATACTGGGCCTGGAAACTAATAGGCAGCCAGTGGAGGGATTTTAACACCGGAGTTATGTGGTCCCTCCTAGATGTTCCAGAGACCACTCTGGCTGCCATGTTTTGTACTAACTGAAGTTTCTGGACCAAGTATGAGGGTAGACCATGTAGAGCGCATTACAGAAATCCAGACGGGAGGTTACCAGCACGTGCACAACAGTCTCGAGGTCCCCTACTTCCAGAAAAGGGCGCAGCTGGCGTATCAGGAGTGACGAGTCAAGGAGCACCCCTAGACTGCGAACACAGTCCTTTATGGAGAGTGCCCATCCAGGACTGCAGGTTGCAACCCAATTTCTGGTTTCAGGGCTGCTACTGTTAGCACCTCCGTTTTGTCTGGATTCACTCTCAATCTGTTTTTCCTCATCCACCCCATTACTGCCCTAAGACATTCATTGAGGGAAGAAATGCCATGGGAATTCGAGGCTGATGATCGAGACACGGAGAAATAGATCTGGGTGTTATCAGCGTACTGATAACACCCAACTCCATGACTCTGAATGATGTCACCCAGCGGCTTCATATAGATGTTAAACAGCATCAGGGACAGAATAGCACCTTGAGGGATGCCACAAGTAAGCTCCTTTTTACTGGAGCAACTGTCCCCGAGCAGCACCCTCTGGGATCTGCCCATGACGAAGGAATGGAACCACTGCAAAACATGCCTCCAATTCCCACCCCCCTCAGGCGATCGAAGAGGATACCATGATCTATCGCAGGGGTCGGCAACCTATGGCCCATGGCCAGTCCCGCCGCCGCCACCACTCCGCATGTGTTGGCACACCACGCATGAGCGCAGGCGCCATTTTGGAAGGGCCAACGGTGGCTGTGCAGCCACCGCTGGGCCCTGCGCCGCTTCCCTGGGCCTTTCCAATTCCCTTTGTAAGGCCCAGGGAAGCCCCACTGCGTGGGGAGGCCTTCCAAAATGGTGGCTGCGTCACATGCACATGCGCATGACGGCATCGTCATGCCCATGCACACAAGCGCAAGCGTGCCAGCCTGGCCCCCCACACCATTTCCCCCCCTCCCAGCCCCCCAGCAACAAAGGTTGCCGATCCCTGATCTATCATATCAAAAGCCGCTGAGAGGTCTAAAAGCACCAACAGGGTCGTACTACCCCTGTCGATGCTCAGACGCAGGTCGTCGGTCAAGGCAACCATGGCAGTCTCAACTCCAAATCCCATCCTGAAGCCAGTTTGAAATGGGTCTAGATAATCGGTTTCATCCAAGACAGCTGGGAGTTGAAGAGCAACCGCCCTCTTGATTACCTTGCTCAAAAATGGTAACAAAGAGACTGACCTATATGAAGTCGTAGGCTTTCATGGCTGGTATCCATAGTTTTTTTGTGGGTTTTTTCGGGCTGTGTGGCCATGTTCTAGAACATGGCCACACAGCCCAAAAAAAACCCACAAAAAGACTGACCTATAGTTCATATCCAGGGGGTCCAGGGAAGTTTTTTTCAGAAGCGGCCTGACAGCCGCCTCCTTCAAACAAGATGGAAAATGACTTTCCCTGAGGGATGCATTGACAATATCTGTAAGGAGCATCCTCAATGCATCCCTCCCTGGATAGCCAGCTCAGATGGCCAAGGATCGAGAGGACAGGTTGTTTTCCTCACTCTACCAAGGAGCTTGTCCACGTCATCGGTACTCACAGATTGAAACTGATACAGGATAATTTCATTAATGGAGTCGCTGGACACCTTGTCAGTTGTTTCTGTGAAAACACTGGCGTCTAAGTCGGCTCTTATCTGAGACATTTTATCTGCAAAAAAGTTGTTAAACGCATCACAGCAGGCCGCTGTTGGGTTAAGTAATGGGACCTGGGCAGGAGGTACCTGCATCAGCTCCCCCACCACCCTAAACAGCTCTGCTGGACAGAATTCTGCAGGCGCAATACGTGCAGAACAGAAAGATCTCTGTGCTGCACATATTGCCTCTCAATAGGACCAAAGAAAGTTCCTATGACTAGTCTGGTCAGATAAGAGTCGAGTCTTCTGCCAGGTGCGCTCTAGTCATCCAACCCGCTTTATTTTTCTAAGCTCTGCTGTGCCGTTGCTTCCGATTAGGAACGGGTTGGAAAGGACACTTGGGAGTGATCGTGTTGATAGCCTTGGTAAGATCGGTGTTCCAAGTATTAACCAAAGCTTCAACAGGGTCACCGGCGTTACTAACCATTAAACCCTCCAATGCTTTCTGGAATCCGATTGGTTCCATTAGCCTTCGAGGGCGGACCATTCTAATAGGTCCACCACCCCAGGTGGGGCCGGTAGAGGCTCTTACTTCAGTCTTGACCAGGAAATGATCTGTCCATGACAACACGGTGGTTTTACTAACCTCTGCCCACAGATATTCCTGTTCCGTACTAAAGACCACATCAAGGGTATGACCCACACAATGTGTGGGCCCGATGACCAATTGGGATAGGCCCATGTTAGTCATGCTTTTCATGAACTCCTGAGCCGCACCTGTCAGATTTAGCAAACTGGTCTCGAGTGGAATGTTGAAGTTGCCCAGGACTAAAAGTCTGGGCAACTCCAACAGCAACTCTGAGAACAGCTGTGTCAGTTCGGTTCGAAAGTCTGCTAGACAATGGGGTGGTCGGTATACTAGCAGAATCCTTAAACTATCCCTGGTCCTCAGGCTCCAGTACATACACTTGAAGTGGACTGTGTTCCGGACAGGTATCCTGGTCAAAGTCAAGTTGTTCTTATAAACTAGAGCCACTCTGCCCCCCCCCCCCACTTACCCTTACCTGCTCACTCACAGAGTACCCGGCTGGGAGGGCCTGCATCCAAGTAATGGTGCTATCCTTTCCCAACCAGGTTTCTGTGAAGCAAGCCAGGTTGGCATCCTCATCTAACAGAAGATCGTAAATAATATGAGTTTCATTTTTTACCAACCTGGCATTGCAAAGGAGCAAAGTAAGGTTCTGTGGAATGGTTGGTACGCTCTCCAATCCATTCTGGGAAATAAAGTGAACTGAAGGTGGGATAGCTTTCAAACAGCAATCCCGCCTTCTTTTCTAACATCTATTCACTCAGTTCCGACCATACCTCCCTTTCCCCAGCACAACTCCAATTTCTGCCCCACACCATTCCCAGCCTCAACTAATAAAGAGGACAATAGGGTCACGTAACCCTTGCAACCACCCTCTGGTAGAGAGGAGGGTTTGGGTAACTAATACCCCACCCGCACTCAACACTTTTAACCCAGCTTCCGCAGCGACCTAGGTGGTGACAGAGCTGGCCGTTTGATGGAAGAGTCCCAGCCCAGTTCTCAGCATGCCGCTCTTGCCACTGCAAAGGCGGCATTAAGTCCTCCGTTAGTCCCTCTCAGCATGCGCAGATGTTATTGCTGCTGCTGCCGCGCCAGCGGAGTTAAATCTCCACTTCCGTTGTTACTGCTACCACTTTCACTGCAGGGTGAAGAGGGCTGAGCCACTGTTTGTTCACAACACACCAATAGATTCTTGTTTTCTCATCTTCGCTTCCACAAGGTTTCCTGTAGAATCCCAAGTTAGTTCTCAGCCACTTGGAGATCAGACCAGCTTCCTACTACAAAGATACATGCCTCATTTCTTCTTCCTCCTTAATAACATTTACCATCTTGACCACACTCCACTGTAGCTTGGCCATAGATGTCCCAGTTTTCATTGGTGAAATGTTGGAGTGTATAATGGTGTTGTATGGGAAGACCCATTAGAAGGCATAAGTGAACTGTTGAGAGTCTTAAAAGAATTTGATGAATTATCGGGAGTTAAAGTCAATAAAGAAAAAACAAAAATTATTACAAAGAATGTAATAAGGAATGAACAATGAATGAAGGCCTTTATTTCAGTTAACAAACCATAGGCCATTTTAAAACAAACAAACAAACAGCAAATTTTCTACAATTACCAATAAAGTCACAATAAGAGTAATACATACACAGCATAAAAACAAACATGTAACATACATTATGACAAGGGTTTTGTTAACAGACTCGCCACTTCATAATCCAGCCCATAACCCACCCCAATTTTCCATAAGTGTTTGAGCTGGGAGAGAGCAACACTACTCACCTTTATAGCACATGACTTTGTGAATTCTGATAGCAGAGAAAATAAACTTTGCAACTTCCTCTGTGATCTTTCTGTCCTCATCTGCCAATAAAAACTTCACGTACCATTCAGAGGTTCTGCCTGGATGCCTATTTAATAAAGGGGTAATTATTCGGAGTCTGTCATCTTTATAAAATATGCAATAAAGAAGAATGTGAGATATGGATTCTGGCTGGCACTCTCCACATGGACAAATTCTATCCTTATATTCAATTTGATGGAAACATCCCTCTAGCATAGCTGAAGGAATTACATCAAACCAGCCTCTGCTGAATGCCAACTGATATTTGGAGATTGTTAGATTTTCCAAATATTTTGCCCCCTTTGGGCTGAAGCACAATCCCAAACCATTTGGGGAGCAGGTAGAGCATGCGACCCAATGTTGAGTATTTCATATCTATGTCTTTAATGCATTGTATAAGAATCTGTTTTGCCTTAGGCCAGTCAAGAGTACCTAAAAAGTCGTGCAGGAGACCCAGTTTCTGGAATTCTTCTGTCACCGATTTAATCAGATCGGTGGTATATGTGTCTCTGTTATTAAATAGATGTAACCAATCTCAGGGCCTGCCAAAATAAGTTTCATGAAATGGCCTAAGTCCATTTCTATGCAAGGCATTCCACTAATGAGCACCCGGCCTCAAGACGTAGGGCTGCTGTTGGAACAACAACAACAAATTATTTATATCTCGCCCTTTGGGAACCCAATCAGGGTGGCTTACAACAATAAAACCATACAGTATATCCCAAAACACAATCCCTCCCCCCCTTAAAACAGTAGTAAATCAAATGAAGATTAAAACTACAAATTTGCTCAATTAAAAAAAAATTAAAACATTACAAAGCACAGGATTGGCCCAAGGCAATATTCTTCATCCATCAGTAGATGGGGCCACGTGAAGATCACTGGGGGTGAGAGTATGAAGAAAAACAAATTTATGAAGAAAAGGAATGAAGAAAAACAAATTTATGAGATATCAAGTATGAAAAGCAAAACAAAATTAAAATACTTAGGAATTTGGCTTACAAAAAGAAATATGGACCTGTGTGGAAATAATTATAAACAAACCTGGGAGGAAATAAAAAAAGACTTGCATAACTGATCGAAACTCCAATTATCTCTAACAGGGAGAATATCGGCAATCTCCATGAGCATTTTGCCCAAAATGATGTACTTGTTTCAGAATATTCCCATAATAGTACAACCAAAAATCCTCAAAATTTGGCAACAAGACATTTCAAAATTTATATGGAATGGCAAAAAGCCAAGAATAAGACATCTATCATTAGTGGAATGGAAATGGAAGGGAGGATTGGGATTACCAGATCTACAACTCTATTATGAAGCATGTAGTTTAAACTGGATCTCAGAATGGTTGAAATTAAACAACGAAGAATTACTGAATTAGGAAGGTTTTAATAAATTTAAATGCAAGTAGATAAATAGGTACCACTTTAGTGGGAAGGTAAACAGCCTTCTGTGCAATCCTACTGGCCCCATGATCACAGAGTAGTCTCTGACAATGCTGGTTCTTTGGCTTAGTAATGGAGATGAGCACCACCCCCTACGGTCAGATGCAGTTTGACAACCTTGTCAATGGGAACTACTTTTACCTACCTTTTATCCTCCTTTTTAGGACAACTAGTTGCCTTGGGAGGAGGCGGCGTCAGAGACAAAGGCTGGGCCACCCCTAGGGAAAAGGGAGAAGCCATCAAAAGAAGAGGAGGAGTGGTGGGGAAGGGGGTAAGTTGAGAGAACCATTGAAACCCATTGGGTCATTTGGGCAAGTAATACTCAATCAGGCTCAGAAGATGATGTTGACAAACTGCCTCTGATTAAATCTTGCCCAGAAAACCTCATGATAGGTTTGCCTTAGGATCACCATGAATTGAAAACAACTTGGAGATAGTAGAGGAATACTTTGCTACTTGAAATAACTTCAAGTCTCCAGGGCCAGAAGAACTACATCTGAATATTCCTCACTTTCCTACAAAGCAGACTTGTTAATTGGATTCCAGACCAGACCAGACCCTGCTCTGTACTTCAAGAACCAATAATTTTTCAAGTGAGGATACAGGGCGAGTCTCCCTTACCAATGTAAACAAACTTTATTTCATAGAATCATAGAATCATAGAATCCTAGAGTTGGAAGAGACCACAAGGGCCATCCAGTCCAACCCCCTGCCATGCAGGAACTCCCAATCAAAGCATCCCTGACAGATGGCCATCCAGCCTCTGCTTAAAGACCTCCAAGGAAGGAGACTCCACTACTCTCCGAGGGAGTGTGTTCCACTGTCGAACCGCCCTTACTGTCAGGAAGTTCCTCCTAATGTTGAGGTGGAATCTCTTTTCTTGCAGCTTGCATCCATTGTTTCGGGTCCTAGTCTCTGGAGCAGCAGAAAACAAGCTTGTTCCCTCCTCGATATGACATCCCTTCAAATATTTAAACACGGCTATCATATCACCTCTCAGCCTTCTCTTCTCCAGGCTAAACATCCCTACCAAGTATCCCTACCCAACTCATACATACAACTCATACAACTCATACTCATACATACAACTATTATAAATATTGTATAAAACTACCTTCATGCTATGTGAATAAGATATATATGAAATGAATTTTGTGTTTAGACTTGAGTCCCACCTCCAAGATATCTCATTATGTACATATATACAAATACAGGTATTCCAAAATCCCAATCACTTCTGGTCCTCAGCTTTTTGGGTAGGGATACTTGGCCTGTACACCCCTGTATGCATCCCTGCAAAATAATGTGCCCCATTTGAAAACACCAACCCAGAACATTGTTGGGAAAGGAGATCTCTGGCCTGCTTCCCTGAGGTGCAGAAAGCAATGCTGGCTCTCCCTAGTTTCAGAGGAAAACTGGCCTCCCAGCCTGATCAGCCCCTCTCCATGGAATGGAAGGGTTGCCATCTTGTATTGCTCTTCCGGCGGGCTTACCCACCTGACCTCCCTAATTTTGTAAAAGACTAATTGTTTTCACTGATACGACCTCTTGGACATGTGAAGATGACGACCAACTTGTTCACCGGATAGAGTATTGGTTTTAATTATAGGGATTAAGGGGTTTTATTGTCGGGGGGCGGGGTATTGTTGTTATGATTTTATTATATAATTTATGTATTGTATTTTTATACTTTTTTATACTACCTGTAATCCCACCTCAATCCGCAGGGAGAGACGGGAAAATACAAATTATTATTATTATTATTGTATTGGACTGGATCTGCCAGCCATTTGTGCACATCAGGCTATTCTCACAAACTTATCACTAGGAAAGGACAACAAGCATGTTCTCCTCCAATTTAAAAGCCACCAGCAAATCAAGGAAGGATACCACGGACATGACTAATAGCCATTCATAGTCATTCTTCAAGAGCAAGTCCAACACAGAACTCCTTGTGGGAGCAACAGGGTTGGAACTACACACAAGTTGGCCTATTGGAGGCTCAGGAGTCCAGTGGGAGATGAACAAGCTCAGCCTCTTCCAGAGAATTCTGGCTTTTTAAATTCTGTCCAAGAGCCCAAATGAGGGACAAGAGGAACCCTCTTGACACATGAAATGACTTGCAGGAAAGGAGCTGGGCCTGAAGTAGCCCAGTAGTCAGGAAAACAAGCCAGGACCTCCTGGTTTTTGCAAACAGGAGAAAAGAAGACACACCTTTATTACATCTGCACTCTTTGAGGCTGCAGTTGAGGAGCTCACATTATGCATTGTTCTTTCCCCCTCCAAAAAATTAATGGGGTGGACTAGATGACCCTTGTTGTCTCCCAACTCTATAATTCTATGAGTAGAATTCCAGAACATCAGGGATTTAAGTCTTGGAACTGTTCTCCTTAACATTTTTTATCTTAAAAAAAACAAACCCCTAATCAGTTTCTTACAAGCTTCATAAAGCATGTCATGGACTGATGCAAAGAAGACCAAAAGATGCCATCATCCTCCATCCTGAATTCCTTAGAGAGAGCCCTCTGGACCAGGTCCGGGAGATCCCACTCCTTCCCTGCAAGATACACAGCCACCTCCTCAAAGAAGACCAGATGCTGAAAGAAGGAGAAACAACATTCCCCATTCAGAAATAATTTCTCATCAGAGATGTTCCTTTTCACAGAGAGAACCTCCCTGTTCTTCCAACAACTCTAAGCATGGCTAAAAAATCAGAAAAAGAAAAGCAGCAACAGTCAAAATACAAACCTCCTTCCTATCTTACAGTGAGAAATTACTTTAAATTTACCTATAGCTTGTTCTTGCAAGACGTGCTCTAAATGCCAACATTCAAAAGATGTAGGAATCTCAGGTAAAGAGAACTGCCAGTTTAGATAATTATTTCTCCAACTTATTGATGGATATATTTATCCTTTTTTGGACATTCACAAAACTTGACCAAGCTGAAACTGGTTCCTTATTCCCAGTTCTTTGTTTGTGTGAAATTTCAAAAGACAGTTGATTCTCATTCAGATGAATAACGACACAAAGCATGAATGTCCCTACACTCCGAAAACATCTTTTAAACCCCCCAGGTTGCATAGGGGCACTGGGACAAAGGGACCAGCTTAGGAAAAACATTTGCAAGGAAGAAGGAAAATAGACAATAACCTCCTGCTCTTCAGTCCTCAAAGGAACACAATCATGTTTCCTAAAGAGGCATGTATGTCTTCTGCCCCTTCTTCCACCACTATCCCCACCAGATGGAAGAGTCTGTCTAAATCTCCGCTGCCACCACATGTGAAGACTTCCACAAATCTCACTGTTTCCCACAAGATTGAGGGCTTTCCCTTTTGCCCACCCCTGCCACCAATGTAAGGAGCTCCTCCTCTCCTACTGCAACAGTGGGGACCTACTAGATGTCCTCAAGGTTCCTGTGCTGGACACGATGCAACTTCTATCCCCACTGGATAGAAGCTCTCTCTGTTCTCTACTGCTACCACAGACACTGTGTCTGAACCCAATCTTACAGTGTTCCTGGGGGCCAGAAGAGTATAGCAAACAAAAGCAACACTTTTTAAAATACTTTATTTTTTCTTCAAACATACACACATCTTTCCAGTAATGTACATTAGAATTTGCTTAATAACATAAAATGCTACCCCTAAAACACTACTTCCTCAGTGTCCCTTCCGGGATCATCCTTTCTTCCCAACCATATCTATTTGAATTTATTGTTCTTTTGTGATATATACCCACATATCTACAGTAGTCACAAAGTTTTATATGCATGTGACGCAAGGGATTTTTCTTCCCCCTCCCAGTTCATCTTATTTCCCTGTCATCTAATTCCATGGAAATAACACTTTTATTCACAGAGGTTTAACGTAACAACACAAATTAATAAACACAATTAAAGCAAATATTTCACCCTCACTCACCCTCTTCTCTTAGCTAAGATTCTTAAACCCCACTCAGGCAATATTTAAAGCTGACTGAGGGTGCATCTACATTGTAGAAATAATGCAGTTTGACACCACTTTAACTGCCATGGCTCCCTCCTATAGAATCCGGGGACTTGTAGTTTTTGGGAGGCAGCAGTCCTCTTTGGCAGGGAAGGCTAAAGACCTCGCAAAAGCTTTGAGAGCTGGAATGTGGGGAGTTGGCGGCCTTGGCCGCTGCAAAGGCTTGGATTCAAACCTTCCTAGTTAATTGGTTAAATGTTTAATTGTATCGTGCCCGAAACATAAATGGATTGGTTTGATATTAAATGGTAATGGAAAATGGTGCCTAAGGGGGATTGGAGACTGCCAGAAATAGTGCAAATTTTGAGTCCACTTTTAGGGTTAGGGTTACTGCTAGGGAATCATGAGAATTGGTTTTTTTCTGAGACATTGAGCCTTCTCTGTATTTTATTGTGGCTCTGGTGCCACAATAAAATACAGTTCCCACGATTCCCTAACCCTTAAAGTGGACTCAGTTTGCACTATTTCTGGCAGTCTGCAACCCCCCCCCCCCCCAAGTTAGCTTCATATCTGTGCTGACTTTGATAGCCATGGGTTCCTAGTCCCAGGCTTCATAGTTCATAAACAAAAGCACCATCAAAGAGCAGATGCGGGATTCACAGTGGTTTGGTCTAAGGCCGATGGGAAGCCGTAGATTCACACGCACCTGGCCCTTTGTTGGATTTTCCAGACAGTAGGACATTACATCATGTGAAAGGCCATGTGAAAGGCCAAGGTGCGGGAACTTGGACCAATCACAGTTTGCCACTTGACGATGGGAAGGGACTTTGTTCTATTCTATAAAAGTGTGCTAATGTACTGTGCCTTTAGATTCGTCAAAGAAGTCAAGGCCTGTCTGTGCTGTTTTTTTTTTTTTCTGCAATAAAGCTGTCCTTTTTGACTTAATGTCTGGGAGCTGTCTTTATGTCTGAAAGAAGACTGGTGGGCATGCTGATTCTGACACTATTATTATTATTCATTTCAGGGGGAGTGTAGCCTTCCTTCTCCCTTTCACCTTCCCAGGCAGAGAGGCCTTCCTCCTCCTCCTCCTTATTATTATTATTAACTATTGCTATTATTATTAATTTCAGGGGGAGTGTAGCCTCCCTTCCCTTCCTTCTCTCTTTCGCCTTCCCAGGCAGAGAGGTCTTCCTCCTCCTCCTCATTATTATTATTATTATTATTATTATTATTATTATTATTATCTATTGCTATTATTATTAATTTCAGGGGGAGTGTAGCCTCCCTTCCCTTCCCTCTCTCTTTCGCCTTCCCAGGCAGAGAGGTCTTCCTCCTCCTCCTCATTATTATTATTATTATTATTATTATCTATTGCTATTATTATTAATTTCAGGGGGAGTGTAGCCTCCCTTCCCTTCCTTCTCTCTTTCGCCTTCCCAGGCAGAGAGGTCTTCCTCCTCCTCATTATTATTATTATTATTATTATTATTATTATTATTATTATTATTATTATTATCTATTGCTATTATTATTAATTTCAGGGGGAGTGTAGCCTCCCTTCCCTTCCCTCTCTCTTTCGCCTTCCCAGGCAGAGAGGCCTTCCTCCTCCTCCTCCTTATTATTATTACTGTTACTATTATTATTCATTTCAGGGGGAGTGTAGCCTTCCTTCTCCCTTTCGCCTTCCCAGGCAGAGAGCCCCCCCTCCTCCTCCTCTTCCTGCCTCGCAGTCCTCCCAGCAGCAGCGAGTTCTGCTTCCTAGAGAGGCAGGAAGTGTTCATGAGGGGGGGAAAAAGAAGGGTGACGATGCAGCCTCTGACCTCACTTCCTTCCGCATTTCCTTGGAAGGCGAGGAGGAAGCGTTTCGGGGAAGAGAAAGGTCAGGGAAGGGGGAGAAGATGGAGGGACCCCTACATTCGCTTTCTGGGAGGGAAAGAAGGGCCCCCTTTTCGGGGTCAGGACTGGGTGGGGGCTATTCTTGGGAAGGAAGGAAGGAAACCCCCCACTTTCTCCCCCCCCAATCTTTTGGCTTTAACCCCCCCCCCCAGGCCCTGTGAGGCCTCCTCCTCTTCTCCCTTCAATGGGGGGGGTGTCTCCATGGGGTCCCACTATTTGGGGGGGTTCATGGCTCCAGATCAGGCTGTGGGACTCTTTCCTTGAAGGGCTGGAGTGGGGCTGTTATGGCCAGGGGTAGGCAACCTTTCCCCTTTAAGGGCTGAGGGACTTCAGCTCCCAGAAGCCTCAGCCATGTTGGCCAATAGTCCCATGTGGGCCAATAGCTCCTGTGATTCTGGGAGCTGAAGTCCTTCGGCCCTTAAAGGGGAAAGGTTGCCTACCCCTGCCGAAGGCCATCGAGGCCACGAAGGGCAAGGAAGGGCCATAGTCAAAGGCAGGGGTAGGCAACCTTTCGCCTTTAAGGGCCGAGGGACTTCAGCTCCCAGAATCCCAGGAACTATTGGCCAACATGGGACTATTGGCCAACATGGGTGAGGCTTCTGGGAGCTGGTCCCTCGGCCCTTAAAGGGGAAAGGTTGCCTACCCCTGGTCAAAGGGGAGGCAGGGCAGAGGGTCTCTCCTTCCCAGAGGAGGAAAATGGGGGGGATTGTTGTGGAAGACCTCCCCCTCCAAAGGCATTGGGGGGGGGGGAGAGGGGAGCTCTTTAATTTTCTCAAGAAAACTGGGAGCCAGTCCCCCAGGAACCATCAGGGAAACATTCTTAGTAATTCCTTACTGGGTTTTTTCTTCCATCCTGCATCTGGTTTGTTTTGCTTTTTCATCCATGCTTTAGAACATGGGTAGGCAACCTTTCCCCTTTAAGGACCGAGGGACTTCAGCTCCCAGAAGCCTCAGCCATGTTGGCCAATAGCTCCTGGGATTCTGGGAGCTGAAGTCCCTCGACCCTTAAAGGGGAAAGGTTGCCTACCCCTGCTTTAGAATCATAGAGTTGGAAGAGACCACAAGGGCAACCCAGCCCAACCCCATTCTGCCATGCAGGAATTCACAATCAAAGCATCCCCAAGAGATGGCCATCCAGCCTCTGTTTAAAAACCTCCAAAAAAGGAGACTCCACCACACTCCGAGGGAGCGTCTTCCACTGTCAAACAGCTCTCACTGTCAAGACCAGGGATAGGCAACCTTTCCCCTTTAAGGGCTGAGGGACCTCAGCTCCCAGAATCTTGGCCAACATGGGACTATTGGCCAACATGGCTGAGGCTTCTGGAAGCAGAAGTCCCTCGGCCCTTAAAGGGGAAAGGTTCCCTACCCCTGGTCAAGACAGTCCTCCTAATGTTTAGATAGAATCTCTTTTGCTGTAACTTGCATCCATTGTTCCATGACCTATTATCTGGAGCTGGAGAAAACAAGCTAGCACCCTCCTCAATATGACATCCCTTCATATACTTAAACAGGGCTATCATATCACCTCTTAACCATCTCTTCTCCAGGCTAAACATACCCAGCTCCCTAAGTCCTCATAAGGCATGGTTTCCAGACCCTTCACCATTTTGGTTGCCCTCTGAACAGACACTTCAAACTCTATGGGACCATTCTCTATGGGACTCGGTCAGCCTAATTCTCCTGTTTTTTATTGGGACTGACTATATCCACATCCAGCCCATAGGTCACAGTTCCACCTCCCTAAAAATAAGCCCAAAGAGTTATCTTGGGCTGCTGCCACACTGCAGAAATAAAGCATTCTGACACCACTTTAACTGCCATGGCTCCATTCTACAGAATCCTGGGATTTGTAGTTGGTGGGGCACCAGAGCTTCCTGACAGAGAAGGCTAAATATCTCACACAACTACAAATCCCAGAATTCCATAGCATTGACCATGGCAGATAAAGTGGTGTCACAGTGCTTTATTTCCACAGTGTGGCAGGAGCCATAGTCATTAAGGTCCCACGGGGATCTCTTTTTGAGACAGCAGCCAAATCCCCTTAGCCCTTCCTAAAGAGAAGCAAACAGACCAGGAAGGAAAATTAAATGGGAAAGTAGAAAAATAAAATAAAATACAATATAAAGCAAACGGACAAATACATATAACCAAAACATGCAAGTTTATAAAACTATGCTTAACTAAAATTATTTTTCCTTCATTAAAGGTCTTCATTGCTGGTGCCCAACCAGGCGACTCTAGGCCTTTGCAGACTGCCAGAAATAGTGCACTTTAAATTGAGGCACTGCCCTGGCTCAGGGCTAGGGAATCATGGGAACTGTATTTTATTGTGGCACCAGAGCTCTCTCACAGAGAAGGCTCAATGTCTCAGAAAAAAAAATGCAATTCTCATGATTCCCTAGCCCTGAGCCAGGGCAGTGCCTCAATTTAAAGTGCACTATTTCTGGCAGTCTGCAATGGGCCAGAAAGAGGCACCAAGAGGCGTCCCAGAGATCCTGCCTCTCCCACTCACACCCAAAGAAAGACCCCTGCATTGCCTAGTTTCCCAGCCTGGTTGGGATTCCCACCCTCCTCCTTTTGTGAGGAGGGAGGGAGATTGAGTCTGGGCCCCCAAAGGGAGGTTGGAAGGAAGTGAGATGGCAGGCAGAGGAAGGAAGGAAGGAAGGAAGGAAGGAAGGAAGGAAGGAAGGAAGATGGAGAGGAGAGTCTTCCAAGGATATAAAGTCCTGCTGAGAGGAAAGTAAAGATTCCTCTGGAGCAGGGGTAGGCAACCTTTCCCCTTTAAGGGCCGAGGGACTTCGGCTCCCAGAAGCCTCAGCCATGTTGGCCAATAGTCCCATGTTGGCCAATAGCTCCTGGATTCTGGGAACTGAAGTCCCTTGGCCCTTAAAGGGGAAAGGTTGCCTACCCCTGCTCTGGAGTGTAGCCCAAAGGCTCTGACCAGAGGGAGGAGAGAGGGCTGGATAGCCTAGTGGGCAGAGAGGGTTCACCTTTGGCATCATTTGCTTGGAAGAGGGACCAGGGGAATGGAGGGAGGGGGGAAAGGGTCTTGGAGTGCTCAACTTCTTAGAGAGGCAAGAAATCTTTGGAGTTTAGACAGGAGAAGAAAAAAGAAGCTTTGTTTCATGTGTTCTGAAGGGAGAAGGAGGGAGGCCTTCTTCTGGAGCTCCCTTGGTGAGGAGGAGGAGGGAGGAGAGAGGCCCAATTGGTGCAGCAGGAAGGGAAGGAGGTGGTAAGGGGAATCATTTAGGAGGGGCACCCTAAACTGTGCTCTGAGTGGGAAAGGAAGGGAGGAGAGCCCCCATCCAGGCTCCATATTTGTGGAAGGGGAGCTCTTGAGTTTTCTTGGGAGAAGGGAAGCTGCATGGAAGAGGTGGCAGAAGTGGAGGAGGAGGGAGTCAGACTCCAAGCCTTGGGGAGATTTGTAAGGGAAAGTTGTGTGTGAAGCCTGAGGCAGAGATGATGGGGTGAGATGGTGGGGGAAGTAAGGAGATGAGGTATTTGTGAAGTCAAAGGCTTTCATGGCCGGCATCCATCGTTGTTGTTGTTGTTGTTTGGGGGGGGTGTTGAAGATGCCAGCCACAGATGCTGGCGAAAGATCAGAAAGAAACTGTCCTAGAACATGGCTACACAGCCCGAACCCCCCCCCCCCCCAAAAAAAACTATAGATGAGTTCAGTTCAGCTGGGAACCACCCCTCCCTACCCAGGATCTCACAGTATATATACAACCAGGCTTTTCCATTTCAGTTTTCTCTGAAGATGCTAGCCACAGATGCTGGCGAAACGTCAGAAAGAAACTCTTTCAGAACATGGCCACACAGCCCGAAAAAACCCACAAAAAAAACTATGGATGCAGGCTATGAAAGCCTACGACTTCACATATAGATGAGTTATTACCTAAATGCAGAGTTCCCAGCTCCCAAAATATTGCCTTGCTTTAAGGATCCCTCTAGTTTCCCTTCCTCCTGCAGAACTCATCATCCTGACATTGGGGGATAGGCAGATCCTTCCCTCTATAATTGTGGGGTGGAGGCTGGAGTGTGATTGAAACTGGCCTCCCTCCCAGTTTGCCTTCCAGGAAGGTGGTAACTCTCCCTTCTCCCCAATAAACTCTTGAGACACACATCCATCCAGGCTGGGCTTCAGTTTAGAGAAAGAGAACCCCCAAGTTTAAAAAACTGTCAAATGAAAACTGCAAACAGAAGGCTGTAAACAATACTTGGGGAGGGAGGGAGGTCTTTTGCCTAGACCCCTGGAAGAGGGAAGGATGGATGGGTAGGGAAAGTTCTTGAGAGAGGAAAGAGCCAATGAAGATGGCACAGAGCCCAAGTAGTTGTCACTTTGGTTCATGTGTGGGAATGAAGGAAGGGAAAGAGGGTTTCTTTTGGTGTCAAAGATGGGGGGGGGGGCTGGAGAGTTTTATGTAAGGGGGGGCTTGGCTGGGGGTGGAAGCAATGTCTTTCCCTCCACAAAAGACACTGAGGTTTCTCCAGCTGTGAGACCTCTCTGGGTCTTGGGAGTCTCCATGGGGCCAGGATATTCGGGAGGGGGATCAAAGAGACTCTTCTGAGTGGGGTGTGTGACTCTATACACCTTGCAGAGGTCTTTCCTGAGACATGTGGAGGGGCAGGGGGCTGTTATGGTATGCCAGAAGGCAAAAGTAGACATGAATGGAAGGTAATGCTATTTAAAGGGGGGATAGTAGAAGAAGTAGGCAGAGAGTTTCTTTTTCCAAAAGGAAGGCAACGATCCTAAATAATTTCAGTTCCTCCTAATTTCCTTCCATTGCTTACCAAAAAGAGATTTTATTTTCAGGTGGAAAGGCTCTGTTCCCCGCATTTTATTTTCAGCTTCCTTTCTTCTGGCCTCCCCATCCATGCTTCCCCCCTCCATCAGTTACTCCAACCCACCCCTGAAAAAAATGCCAGGGGCACTCAAGGGAGAAAATGTTTCTTGCTTTGCTCTCCTTTGGGTGTCTCTCCCTTTTTGCCCCCTGACTTTTTCTCCTCCAGCTTTTCCTTCTGGAAATGGGAAAAGAGGGCAAGTTTCTGTCCTTTCCCCACTTTAATATTTCTTCTCAAGCTGAGCTTGCTGTTTATTTCACTCTTGGAGGACAAAGAGAAGCTGAAGGTGACAATTTCTCTGCCTGTCTTCTCTCTCCCTCTCCCCTCTCTTCTTTCCTGCAAACTTCAAATCTTTATCCCTGGCAGGACCTGGTAAGAGGATATATCCACATAAAATATATTGGCACCCAGTTCCCTTCCAAAGGAGGCTTAGAGACAGTAATGGCTCTTGAGGCAGGGCGTATATAAATACCTATGGATCTTTTGAGCTAAAAGAAGACCAATTTTGGTGCTGAAGCTGCTGAATTTGGATGTGATCTGAAATGCCACAGAGCTCAGGAACCAGCTTCATCAGCCTCTCCCATGCTACTTGCATGAAGATGCATTTTGTAGATCTAAAGTAAAGCTTTATTGTTCCATAAAGAAAACAAGAATGGAAAATATACAGTCCATCTTGCTGATGGCAAAACACTAGGATCACATCTTGCTTATGTTATTGTAGAAATACAGCAATAGAAAAAGTTACAGATCCATGTTTACAGATCTAGGTGTAGTTATAGGTGAATGAGGTTGTGAATTACACATGAACACATTGCATGCATATATAAACAAAGAGAACAAAGAAACCTCTTGGCCCTTCCCATACTCCACCTTCTGGGTGTTAATCTCACGATGATTGGATGATGTGCTTTAACCCAGCCTCTAGCTGTATGTCAAGGACTGGCAACCTACGGCCCCCGGACTGGTTAAGGCCCAGGTCGCCGGATTTACTGGCCCAGGCCGATCCCTGCCGTCACCGCGGTGCGTTTTCTCTTCCGTGTGGCTTCGCGTGCCACGGCCGCCATTTTGAAAATCAAAATGGCAGCCGCGACGCGTTTGTGCATGTGCAGTACTCCTGCACATGTGCAAATGCTTCACGGCTGCCATTTTGATTTCAAAATGGCAGCCGCGACATGCGCCGGGGTGGCGGCGTGTGTGGGAGGGTTGCGTGCAGTGGTGGAGGACCACCGCCATTCTCCCCCCCCAGCCCAGCAGAGACCTGGGCTTTGGGGGACCAGCCCAGGTTGCAAAAAGGTTGCCTACCCCTGCTGTATGTCATCCTCCCATGTGACTTCCTTCCCATGAGGTCATATGTTTATGTGTTAACTATCCATTCCCAGGCTCAAACTTTTTTTTATTATTCTGCTCTGTGAGCACATGTTTATTTATTTATTTATTTATTTATTTATTTATATACCGCTTCATATCACGCTATGGGATGTCTAAGCGGTTTACAACTAACCACCTGCTTAGCCGAGTCCTCTTTGTTTTCAGTAGACATTGTTCCCATAGGAAATTTTCACACACACAGCTCTACGTTTCTACTTTGATTGCATATCCCATCCATATTCCAACACTTTTCACACTCCTTGCCCCAGGCAACCTTTGAAACCTATAGGGAGGAGGGCTCTATCTCTGTTTTCTTCATTGCATAGTTTATTTTCCTTGCCTTTGGGTGAATGTCCTGTGGCCCTCCAGACGTTGATGGACTGCAACTCCCACCAGCCTCTTGGGCAGCATAACAAGTGATGGGTGCTGAAAGTTGTAGTCTGCCAACATGTAGAGGGTTACAGGATTCCCACCCTGGCCTGAGGGCTGAATTTTATGCATAATCCTGCTGGCATGGGAGATGATTAAGTTTGTTTTTTTCCTGAAAAAGAAGGAACCCACAGAAGAGCCTTGTGATTTTGTTCAGTGCTGTCAGGTTGTCTTCTGCCTTGGCAACCATATGAGTGAATGACCTCCAAGATGCCCTGTTAACAGGTTCAAACAGTTCTTGCAAGCTCAGCATTTTGGCTTCTTTGAGTCAATCCACCTGTAGTGCGTTCTTTCCTTGTACTTCTGCCTTCCACTTTGCTGACCATCATCGTATTTTCCAGTGAATCATGTCACCCCATGATGTGTCTAAATATGACAGCTACAATTTAGTTATTTTGTCTTTTAGGGAAAGTTCAGTCTTGATTTGCTTTCAGACCCATTTAGTTTTCTTTTTGGTGGTTCATGGAAGATGGCATAAATGTGTGCACATGTGAAACATTTTCCTTTGTAATTTCTGCAGGTAGTCAGAGGTCCAGGATAGGCCTGCCTGGTCTCCAATCAGGGAGAGGAGAGTCTCCATTGGATTCCTCCTTCATGGAAGAAGCTGCTGGAAAGAAGCCTTTGGATCAGGTTAGTCTTTACCACCACCTCCTTTGCAATGGAGCCATTGGGAGGGTTCTCCAACAGCGAGTCCCAAATAGTTAATACTGAGGGCATAAGGATTCAGTCCTCCAATAGCGTTGTTCAATTCTTCTTCCAATGAATTAGATCCTTGGTTTGTCAGTCTGGGATATAATGGTGGTCAGATGCCATCCTCTGTCTTGCAGTGGCTCAGCTGATCAGTGTTTCCTGTCATCTTAACTTTCCTTTCTCCTCATCCAGCAAATCAGGATTGGGGTAATGGGACTGGCTTCAGGGACTCCTCTGGTTTGTCCACAGGGCTATAATGTGCTAATATTAAATCCATGGCTTTTTGTGAGTAATTTAAGTTTCCTAAAGCTTCAGCCTTTAGTAGGGAAAAAAATTTAAATATCAAAAATGTCAAAGCCAAGCCTGTTAGAGTCTAGCTTTAAAATTAGCAGAGTAGCAGAAATGTGCTAACTATGCTTTCCTAAGAACTGAGATTGACTACAAAAAACAAACGTAGTTTGTAGTTTAAAACAAAAGTTTACTAATGGCTTCAATCTATATTTACATAGAAGCTATATCCTAATCTAGCTAGTGAATAATTCAGGTAAAATAAATATCTCACCATATTTCCAAAGAAAGTTGAGAGAGAAAGAGCTGAAGGACTAGCAGCCGACCGGCAGCCAGAGAGGGGTGGCCTGGAGCCTCAGGTTTCAAGAGGGCTCTTCCTCACCCCTCCCTCTCACTTGGAAGACCAGGAGGCGAGCTAGCTCCGGGCTAGCCAACTGGGGGATTTGTGGATCCAGCAGCAGTGGTGTTTAGGCAATGTCATTGAGTATTATCTGTTGTTATTTTTCTATTTTCCTTATTGTCACTTTTTCGTCTACTGATTATTGGGCACTGAATCCTTATTTTTCCATGGCTCCACCTATTTCTCCTAACCTAAACCCTATCCGATCCCTACCCATTTCTCAGCTTCCATTCTTCTGTTCACTTTGGAACTGTCGTTCTGTTGTTTCAAAAGCAACAACAGTTCATGATCTTTTTCTTTCCAGTTCACTTCACCTCCTTGCTCTTACTGAAACTTGGCTCCCGGCCCATGACACTGCTACCTCTGTTGCCCTTTCTTTTGGCGGTCTTTCTTTCACCCATACTAGCCATCCTGAGGGTCGAGGAGGAGGGATTGGTATCTTACTGTCCAACTCTTGCCAATTTCAAGTTCTTTCCTTTCCCCCTAGCTATTGTTTCTCTTCATTTGAATCTCATTTCATTAGACTTTTTTCCTTTACAACAGGGGTAGGCAACCTTTTTGAGCCGGGGGCCGGATTGCTGTCCCTTAGACAATTGGGGGGCCAAAGCACAATAAAAAAATAAATAATGTTTTTTTTTAAAAAAATAAAAATAAAAATATGCATGCACACTCTCTGAGCCCCAGAAAAGCCATGGCAAAACCCCTGTGGAGATTTTGCCAAGAAAACCCCAAGAACAAGTAATAACAATAATCAAGATCATCATGGCGGCGGCGGCAAGACTGGCCTGGGGCCGGTCCAAAGGCCTCAGGGGGCCGCATCCGGCCCCCGGGCCTTGGGTTGCTTACCCCTGCTTTACAACTTCAGGTTACAGTCATCTATTGCCCTCCTGGTTCTGCTACCCAATTCCTGTCAGACTTTGACTCTTGGCTGACAGTTTTTCTCTCAGATGCAGTACCTACACTGATCTTAGGTGACTTTAACATCCACCTGGATGGCCCCAATAATCCTCCAACATCTTGCTTCAGCTCCCTTCTAGCTTCTTTTGGCCTTCAACCTCATTCCAACTCTTCAACCCATTCTCTTCGTCACTGCCTTGATTTAGTTCTTGCCGCCAAATGTGTCATTTCTGACTACTTGGCAGCTGATTTTCCATTATCTGATCATCATTTAATTTCTTTTACTCTTACCTATATCCCACCTCCTCGTTATACTGCTCAACGCTATTTTCGTGATCTTCATTCTCTTAACTGTGACCTTTTCAGTCAGTCTTTGGATTCTTCCCTCTCTTCTTTATCTTTTGGGGACTCCGTTGATTCAGTGATGTCTTTATTTAATTCCACTCTTTCTTCAACTCTCAACAGCTTTGCCCCTGTATCTGTTTGCGTGTCCTCAACGAACAGGCCTCAGCCCTAGCTTACTCCCACAGTTAGGTTCCTCCAGTCCTGCTCTCGAGCAGCCGAACGTCTTTGGAAAATTCTAGGGAGTGGGCCAATTTTGTTCATTATAAATTCGTTCTTTTATCCTTCACATGCGCTTTGTCCATGGCAAAACAGAACTACTTTAAATCATTGATCTGCACCGATGAGAGGCGCCTGCAGCATTTGTTTTTCGGCTTCAACACCTTGCTAAAACCTCTCTCTCCTCCGTTTCTTCATTATTTTCCCCTACCGACTTTGCTAACTACTTTATCACTAAGCTCACTACTATTAGATCTGAAATAGTTCCTCCTAACTTGTCTTCCCCGACTAATCTTCTGGAACCTTCAACTAATCAATTCTCTGTGTTTCCTCCTGTTTCTTTGGACGAACTCTGTACCCTGCTGTACTCTTCCAAACCTGAAACTTGTTCTCTTGATCCAATTCCCCCTCGTCTCCTAATCTCTATAGCTCCTTCCTTCCTTCCTTTGCTTTTTTTTCTATCTTTAATCTCTCTCTTTCTACAGGCTCTTTTCTCTCAGACTTTAAACATGCTCTTGTTTCCCCTATCTTGAAAAAATCTTCTCTTGACTCCTCTTCTTTATCCAGCTATCGTCCAATCTCTCTTCTCCCTTTTCTTTCTAAGGTTTTGGAATAAGTCGTTTATTCACACTGTTTTGAGTTTCTCGAAGCCAACTCCATCCTCGATCCCTTTCAGTCCGGTTTCCGCCCACGGCACTCTACTGAGACGGCCCTCACAAAGATCTCCAATGATCTTTTGCAGGCCAAGGCAAATGGCCTTTATTCAGTGCTCCTTCTCCTCGATTTATCTGTGGCATTTGACACCGTGCATTACTGTCTTCTAGTTGATATACTTTCTGACATCGGGTTCTCGAACTCTGTTCTTCACTTGTTTAAATCTTACCTATCAGATAGAGCTTTTGCTGTGGTCATGGATGGTCAGACTTCGTCCCCCATTCCCTTATCTGTTGGGGTTCCCCAGGGCTCTGTTTTGGGTCCCCTACTGTTCTCTCTTTACACCTTGTCTTTAGGAAAACTTATCAGTTCTTTCAGTTTTTCCTATCATCTGTATGCCGATGACACTCATCTGTATCTTTCCATCCCTGATCTATCTCTAGGGCTTGAACAGGTTTCTTCATGTCTCACAGCTGTCTCTCTGTGGATGCGTCATCAGCGTTTGAAGTTCAGCATGTCCAAGACGGAGCTTCTTGTCTTTCCACCTAAGTCCTCCCTTCAATCCTCTTTCTCTTATTCTGTCAACAATACCTCTATTCATCCAGTCCAGAAAGCCCGTAGCCTAGGTTTCATTTTCAACTCCTCTGTTTTTTATTCCCCATATTCAGGCCACAGCCAAAGCCTGCAGATTCTTCCTTTATAATATTGCTAAAATTTGTCCTTTTCTTTCAGCCTCCACTGCCAAGACTCTGGTCCACGCTTTGGTAGTTTCCCGATAAGACTACTGTAATCTCCTTCTAGCTGGGCTTCCCCTCTCTCATCTTCACCCTTTAATTTCTGTCCAACATTCAGCTGCTTGCATTATTACTTCCACTCGCCGCTTTGACCATGTTTCCCCTTTGCTATCTTCTCTTCACTGGCTCCCCTTTCCCTTCCGTATCCAATATAAGCTTCTGTTGCTAATTTTCAAAGCCCTGCATAGGCTAGCCCCTCTTTACCTATCTGAACTTCTCTCTCCTTACATTTCCACCCATACTCTCCGTTCTAATACTCAAGGCCTGTTGTCCCAGCCTAGGATCTCCACTGCTTCATTCCAGATTCGCCCCTTCTCACTTGCTGCCCTCACTCCTGGAACCTTCTTCCCCCTCAAACACGGGTCATTATTTCTTTCTCTACTTTTAAGTCTGAGTTAAAGACCACCCTGTTCAGGGAGACATTCCCAGGCACTGTCTAATATACATTTATTCTTTCTGTTATTTGGGCTGACAGTGGATGTTGCTGTTTAATTGTTTTAATTGTTCCCTGCTTTTAATTAACTTTTATTTTACCTATTGTTTTGTATTTTTAGATTGTACGCCTTTAGCAGGTTTTTATTTCTATTTTATGCTTTGATTATATCTTTGTACAGTGCTGTGTACATTGACAGCGCTTTAGAAATAAACTTTAATAATAATAAATAATAATAACTACCATGGAGCGAGAATCTTCTGATACCCTCTGCCTTAGGTGACATGATAATTCTCTTTGGATGAGGACTATTTTCTCTTGCAGGTGACTTTTGAGGATGTGGCTGTATATTTCACGAAGGAGGAATGGAACTTTCTGGATGAGAACCAAAGATCTATGTACTGGGATGTCATGATAGAAAACTATGAGAATGTGTCCTCCCTGGGTAAGGAATCTGAATCCATTGCCTTTTTTTATGGAGGTTTCTTTCATAGTGCTTTGATTCCTCTTTAATTGTCATGGCAGCATCCTGTGGAATTTTGTGATTTGTAGTTTAGTGAAGCACTAGACCTCTCCAGTTGAGAATTTGCAATAGTCATTCCTAAACTAAGCATTTTTTCTAAGTTTTCAGTCCTAGTTTTAATCCTTCTAGGCCTAGACAGGCTTCCAACATCCTCTTGGTAAGAAGGCCTCCCTTGGACCTAAATGACTCAGGGAATTTTAAGTGATAAAATTGCCCCCACTTTCCCTAAGGGAAATAGGGAGATATTTAGAAGCAAAGCATTTTCCTTTTTTCTCCAGTGGTACAATGGGAGGGGTTGTGTAGTGGGATCCCCTGGAGAATCCAGTGTCTCCCCCCATCCTCAAAAGTTGCCCATCCCTGTCTTAGGGCTTTTCTGAAGCATTACTCTCACTAAAATGGTAGTCCCAATCCAAGCACAGCCATGAAGCTCTATTTTATTATCCTGCCTTTCTCCCCAAATGAGACTTAAAGTGGCTCCCAATAAAGGTTCTTCTTGCTGCTTCCGCTTCTGTCACATAATAATAATAATAATAATAATAATAATAATAATAATAATAATAATGTTTTCCCAGTGAAGGAGGTGAGATCCTCCTTAGAGTTGGGTTGCTCCTGCCATTTGCTCCTAGAGGCAGGGAAACAAACAAACAGAAGACCCTCCTACCTCCCCAAGTGGGAGAGGCAACCCACAGAAGGTCAGTTCTTTTCCTCTCTCTCTCCTAGCAGAACCTGGACCTTCTGTTCTCTTCAGAACATCTTACCTTCATCCTTTTTTGTTTCTACATGGAGAGGCTCTCTGCATTGGATGTCCTGCTCTAGTCACTCATCCCAACTCTAGTGGGTGCACAGCTAGCCTCAAATTCGGGGGCAGGGGAAGGCAAAGGAGCCTAGCCAGAAGAGGGGTTTCCCCTCCGCAGTGCCAAGGAGGCACCACACACACACACACACACACACACACAACCCGATCTTGGGTTGAGGGCAGACCGAACACAACAACCAGAGCCCAGGGCCATGTGTACAGGGGGCCCTTCCCCCTCCTCCATGTGGGGATCCCGCTTCCCCCTGAGTGGGCTGCAGCCTTCAGGACCTTCCTCGCCCTAGTGGTGCCCCATGTATACTGGGCCCTGTGGGTGGGCCATCAGGGGGAAAGGGAGGACGCGGACACCCTCTAGAGTTCCATCACCCAGCCTGATTTTGAAGGAGACCCTTGGGACTGGCACCTTTCCCTTCCTCCTTCTGGTCCCAGTGCCTTCCACTCATGCGCTCCCTGTTGCCAAGAAGGGGGGCTCCCTCGATAATTTTCCCTCTACCTTAACTACAGTAGAATCTGGGTCCCTTTGGTGAGCGATGGGGCAGATTATATGGGAGAAGGTAATCCTGTAGGTTACCTTGACTCAAACCATTTAGGACTTTAAAGGCAATAACCAACTCTTTGTACCTTACTTGGAGACTGATTGGCAGCCAGTGGAATTATTTTAATATTGGTGTTATATAATTACTGATGGATGTCCCAGTAATCAATCTGGCTGCTGTGTTCTTGTTGGAATATATTTGCATTCTCCTGTGCCTTCTTAGTTAGACAGGGATTTTCCCACTCTTTCTCATTTTATCTATCATGTGATTCCTGTCACTCAATCTTGGAAGATATTCTCCTAAGATTCTAAACTGCTAATAACTGCAGCAAGCAGTAGCAGTAGTCAGTTGTCCCATCTACCTGCTATCTAAAAGTTGATGAAATTTATTCTCTTTACCCAAACCATCACCAGTTAAATTAGGTTTCTGTTATTTTATGAATATATCTGTTAAAGCCATTATTCTTTGTTTTTAAACAGCAAACTGCATGTTTGTTGTTCTGAGTTAGTCTTTATTCTGTAGGAAGACAGATTTAAAATAATAGTCTGACCCACACTTCTGCTGTACTACTAGTAAAAGCTAGACTCTGACAGGTTTGACTTTCATACTTGCATATTTTTGTTTCCCTTTAAAAGGATTAATACCCTGGGAGTTCTAAACTAATTGAAGTTTCTGAACTTGTTACAGTTCTAATAGCCTTTTTGGCTGAAGAGCAGGGTATAAATCTCTAAATTAATAAAATAAAATAAAATAAAAATCCAGCCTTGATGTTACCAGGATGTGCACTAATAATAATAATATTTTTATATCTGCTTCTTGACAGCACTCTAAGCGGCTCACAATAAAATCCATACAGCATATCTCCAGACCACCACCCCTTAAAACAGTATTAAATAACAAATAGTTAAAACGTAAACAATATAAACATGTTAAAATAAACCATATCAGGAACAGTCTGCAGAGCCCTAAACAACCTCTACTGCGTTCCTTATCCATCAACAGAGGATGGGGCCACGAAAGGAATGCAGGAGTAAAGAGCCATCTTTAAGTCCTCCAGCTCTAGGAGGGGGTGCAGCTAGCATAATAGTCAAGTAAGCACTCTTGGCCATCACATCTACCTGAGCTGTCATTTGGAGCAATGGATCTAGAAATAGCCTGAAGCTGTGAACTCAGTTTTTCAAGGGGAGTACAACCCCATCCAGGACTGTTTGACGCACCTCCAAACCCAGATTACAACCTTACAGCAAACACTTCTGTCATGTCTAGATTCAGCAATTAGTTTCACCTCAGTCTATCCAGCCCATTACCTCCTCCAAGCATTTATTCAATATCCTTGTCTGAGGCTATATCTGAAGGCATGGAGAAATATATTTGGGCAGTGGCGTCCCCAGCCCAGGTGTCACCTGATGTGGGAGGTGGGCCTTCTGGGGGTTGGGCCAAAATGGCAGCCTCCCCCCCACATACCTTCCGAGTCTTTGCTGGACTCGGCAGGCAGCCTCTCCCCCCCCCCATGCTTTCCAAGTCCATGCTTCACTCAGAAGGGAGCCTCTCCCCGCCCCATGCCTTCTGAATCAATGCTGTCCTCAGAAAGCAGCCTTCCTCCTCCCCAAGCATATTGCTGTGGCAGGAGGGGTGTACACATGCTCTAGCAGGCTGTTCCATCCAGGACTTCCTATCCAAGGAGAAAGCCCAGGACAATGCGGCCGTCACCCCCCCCCCCACAGCCTTCCAAGTCCAGTGTGGAGTTGGATGACATGGGGGGGGGGGGAGAGACTGCCTTGTGAAGGCAGCTGGAGAGGTGATGACAGCACACTGGTCCTTTTCCTCCATCCTGGCCTTTCTCCCTGAAGAGGAAACCTTGGACGGAGCAGCCTGCATGGGCGCCCATACACCCCTCCTGGAGGGCCCAACTTGGTATCACCCCCATTCTGGGTATTAGCTAGTGCAGTCTGCACACCACACCACCAGTGATGCCACTGTATTTGGGTGTCATCAGCATACTGATAGCACCCCACACTATGCTTCTGGATGATCTCTCCCTGAGGTTTTGTGTAGATGTTGAATAGCATTGTGGATAGGATGGTATCTTGTGGTATGCCATACAACAGCTCCTTGTTTGAGGACCAGCTGTCTCCAAGCATCAACATCTGGAACCTACCTGAGAGAAAAATCTGGAACCACTGAAGCAGAGTGCTTCTGATCCTCAAATCCTGCAGGTGTTCCAGAAGGATATCATGGTCGATGGTATCGAATGCCATTGAGAGGTCCAGCACTGTGTGGATAAAAGCTACCTCTGGGACCATCTAGGATAGCAGAAAGCAGTGGCCTCTAGGGCTCCAGTTAGTTCCCAGATCCAGTGGTGTCTATCCAAATAATTAACAACTGGTTTTATTTAATTTTTTGCCAAAATGTATATATGTTTGCATACACCAGACCCTGATGAGGATGTGTGCACACACAAGCAAAACTCCTGAGACAAGGAGAGATTTGTGTTCTTTCCCCCTTGCCACTCTGAGAGCAACATAGCTTGTCCAGGGTTATAAGCCTCAGCTCCCCTCCCTATGTCAATTAGTCACTACACCATTTAGCTGCATACGCATCCCACCCCTTTTTCATTTTTAATACTTATTCAGTTCCTAGTGTCTCCTGCAGATGAAGTGGCACATGCTTCCAACTTTGCTTTGCTTCCCCTCCAGTTCTTCCTTCTCTCTCTGAATTTCCCGCCTGCCCTGATGCCCATCTCAGCATCTTACCCATTGACATCTCATTCTCATCTCTTTTATGCACCATACTGTTTTATACATACACTTTCACTTAAATCTTCTCTTCCACCCCTCTCTCTCTCTCACACACATGCAGAGGATGCCTCACATATTGAGAGACAACCAATGACCTGAAAAATTTTAACGAGTGGCATAGGTGAACTGGTGTGAACCAGCTCAGGTCCTCTTTTTCAGACATAGAAAAAGAGGTTACTAAATGTTTAGTAACTGTGACTAATATCTATGAAGGGGGAAAGGGGACACAGAAGCTCCTCTTTCTTTGATGTTTCTTTTCTTTCATGAGCTGGATTAGCTCTATTGCTGCTCCTAGAGGTCTGTCCTCTCTGAACACTGAGATTCAGGCTTGTCCTTGTCCTTTACAGGAGAACTTATGAATCATGCAGGAGAGAAACCACATAAATGCCAGAAGTGTGGAAAGTGTTTTGCTCAAAGGTCATACCTGAGGAAGCACTTGAGAGTCCACACAGGAGAGAAACCATACAAATGCCAGCAGTGTGGAAAATGTTTTGCTGGCAAGTCAAAGCTTGGGAGACACCAGAGATTCCACACAGGAGAGAGACCTTATGAATGCCAGTACTGTGGAAAGTGTTTTACTGAAAGGTCACACCTGGTGAAGCACTTGAGAGTCCACACAGGAGAGAAACCTTATGGATGCCAGCAGTGTGGAAAGTATTTTTCTCAAGGGGCACACCTGAGGCAGCACTTGAGAGTCCACACAGGAGAGAAACCATACAAATGCCAGGAGTGTGGAAAATGTTTTGCTTACAAGCCACAGCTTAAGGGACACCAGAGAGTCCATACAGGAGAGAAACCATACAAATGCCAGCAGTGTGGAAAATGTTTTGCTCGCATGTCATACCTTCAAACACACCAGAGAGTCCACACAGGAGAGAAACCATACAAATGCCAGGAGTGTGGAAAATGTTTTGCTGACAAGTCAACCCTTGTGGTTCATCAGGGAAGCCATACAGGTGACAAATCGTACAAATGCCAGCAGTGTGGAAAATGTTTTGCTCACAAGACAGTCCTTGTGACTCATCAGAGAGTCCACACAGGAGAGAAACCATACAAATGCCAGCAATGTGTAAAATGTTTTGCTGACAAGTCACAGCTTAAGAGACACCAGAGAGTCCACACAGGAGAGAAGCCTTATGGATGTCACCTTTGTGGAAAGTGTTTTGCTCAAAGGTCACACCTGGTGCTGCACTTGAGAGTCCACACAGGAGAGAAACCATACAAATGCCAGCAGTGTGTAAAATGTTTTGCTGACAATTCACAGCTTAAGAGGCACCAGAGAGTCCACACAGGAGAGAAACCTTATGCATGCCAGCAGTGTGGAAAATGTTTTGCTCAGAGGTCACAACTCATGTCTCATAAGACAGTCCACACAAGAGAGTAACCATAGAAATGCAAGCAGTGTGAACAGTGTTTGCTTGGAAATCAACAATTTTGATACATCAGAATGTTCATACTGGTGAGAAAGTGGACAAATAAATTATTTTTTTGTTTCCAGAGACTGTATATGTAGATTCTGTTTTGTAAAACTATTATTGTTAGTGCAGAGGGAAAATTGAGTCCATACACTGAAAGTTGCCAGCTAAGAAACAGGCGCCGCTGCCAAGTTTGGAAAATCACTTACATCTGATGGGTTCTTCTGAAGAGTTTTTTAAATCTTAGTTGCAGCAAAGTATTTGCAAGCATAGTACAGCAATATTTACACCGACATAATGCTCCAACATCAAACGACATCCACACCACTACATGGTACAAATTTCTCTTTATATACACAAACACAGCTAGGATTCTGATCCAACCCCCTGCTAGTGTTTCATCAGCTTCCTGTCATGTGTCCACAGTTACAGTGCAGTTTGGACCTGCTATGGCTCATCTCCATGCTCAAGTTGCATCAGCTTCCTCTGAGTCAGCACCTGAGACATTTTACACAGCCTGGGGCAGGGGTAGGCAATCTAAGGCCTGGGGGCTGGATGTAGCCCCCTGAGGCCTTTGGACCAGCCCCAGGCCGGTCCTGCCGCCGCCACCGCCACCCACCATGATGATATTGATTATTATTATTATTACTAGTTCTTGGGGTTTTTCTTGGCAAAATCTCCACAGGGGTTTTGACATGGCTTTTCTGGGGCTGAGAGAGTGTGCATGCACATTTTTAAATGTTTTTTTTTTAAAAAAATATTTATTTATTTATTTATGGTGCTTCGGGGCCCCCAATTGTCTGAGGGACAGCAACCCGGCCCCCGGCTCAAAAACATTGCCTACCCCTGGCCTGGGGCAAAAATATACTGACAATCACCTCCAAATTGTCTTAGTTGCATGCATGATAAACAAACTACATCAGAATAATTTTTATTCATACAGTGTAGTGGTTTCATTGATTCATTTCATTCTTTGTCCCAAGGCCCAGCCTACTTGTTAGTCTCTCGTGACTTTCTATAAGTAATGCCTTTGTGAGTAAATCTATGTTTTTCTCAGAAACACAATATTGCAGTTTAAGGATTCCACCCTGTATTAACTCACGCACATTGTAATAGCTCACCCCAATGTATTTCGTCCTGCTTTTTAAATGTTCTGCTTCTGTCATTGCAATGCAAGCCTGTGAGTCTTCACTGATCACTATTGGTATATGGCATGGTTCATCAGGATCCCCCAATAGCTGCCTGACCCACTGAACTTCTCTAGCCATCTCTGAGAGTGCAGTGAATTCAGTTTCTGTGGTGCTTAAAGCTACACAACTTTGCCTTCTGGACCTCCAAACAATAGGATTGTTAGCAAATCTGATGGCTAAACCAGAAACTGACTTTTTGTCTGCTACCTCAGATGCAAAGGAGCTGTCTGCATAGCACTCTAGCTGAGACACGCCTCCAGTCATCACCAGACATCTGTCCCTTGTTCCTTTGAGATATTGCACCACACGCTTCAAAGCAGTCCAATCCACTAACCTGGGTTTTGAGGTTCTCCTCAGCAACCCCACTGCAAAATTGATGTCAGGCCTAGTGTTGTTTGCAATAAACAAAAGACTACTGAGCACTGAATGGAACAATTCAGGATGCTCAAACACTTTTTCTGACTCTAAACTGCCAAACTCACACTTCTCCACAATCTTGTCAGTCTTCTTCCTCTGACACAACAGAATCCATCCTGGGTTCTTTCCACTTCAATTCCTAAATAATTCTTTAAACTGCCCAAATCCTTCAGTTTGAATATTCTTGTTAACTCCTCCTGCACATGCTTCACATCCAAACAAATAACACTATATTTGGTATACACACATGCATCAGCCACACTGCATTGGTACCCAAGTTTGACAAGCTCATCATAAATGCATCTGTTCCATCACCTAGCACTCTGCTTCAGTCCATGTAGAGCTTTCTTCAACCTGTATACCTTGTTGCTACCAGCATAGTCATACCCTGGAGGTTGCTCCATGTACACAGTCTCCTTCAAACATGCATTCAGGTATACTGTCTCAAAATCAAAATGCCTTGTCTTCAGGTTCTTTTTTGCTGCTACTGCCAACACTATCCTTAAACTCTCAGACTTGGCTGTTGGAGAAAAGGTCATATCATAACTCATACCTTTCCTGTGAAAAACCTTTTGCAAAAAGCCTGGCTTTGCACTTCTGAGTTCCATTTAGCACGTCCTTTACCCTGTACATCCACTTGTAGCCCCTACTTTGTGATCTACTGGCCTTTCTATTACTTCAAACACTCCCCTTACCACAAGTGATTCAGAGTACATGGCCCGGTTCCACTTCTCTTGTTCCTCCTGAGGAAATCTCAACATATCCTGAAAACTGTCAGGTTCGTCAGCTACCACAGTACAAACCCTTGCCTCTTGAATCACAGATCTCTATCTGGTTCCCTTCTGACTCTGAGCCCTTCTGGGAATTATTACTTTTGTTCTTCCTGACTCATCACTATCCTCACTATTAATCTGCATCTCTGGTACCATAGCTGACTCTTTCCTAAGTTCAAACGTGTGTGGGAATGGTTTGTGCAGGTGTTTGTGTGTGTGGCATGGAGGCAGTGTCCTGTGATGTATCTGGCTCTACATCTTTATCAATGACTTGGATGTCAAATTTGCAAATGCCACCGAATTAGGAGGATTAGCTAATACAGGATGAAAATTCAAAATGACTTTAATAGATTAGAAAGCTGGTCCAAAGGTAAAAAAATGAATTTCAACATGGAGAAATGTAAGGTACTGCACTTAGGGTGGAAAAATGAAATGCATAGATATAGGATGGGGGACACCTGCTTTAATGCGATTACATGTGAAAGGGAGTCCTAGTAGACCACAAGTTGAACATGAATCAACAGTGTGATACTGCAGCTAAAAAGACCAATGCATCAATAGAAGGCTGCATCAATAGAAGTACAGTGTTGGGTATGCTTTGATTGAGAGTTCCTGCATGGCAGTGGGGTTGGACTAGATGGCCCTTGTGGTCTCTTCCAATTCTATGATTCTTCTTCTGCCTTAGGCAAATCCACCCCTTCATTTCTGGCATTTTGTGGCACAATGCCCAGTGGTACAAACATATCTGGGTTATAGTGCAGGGTTCAGCAAACTATGGCCCATGGGCCAAACCCGGCCCGTCGAGACCTTGTTACCAGCCCCCTGGCCCTTCCTGCCACCGCCGCTGCCTTTCTCGTGCGCGTCTCCAGCCGCCATTCTATGTTCCAAAATGGTGGTTGAAGACATGCGCACCCTTTCTCGCCACAGGGGAACACAAAATGGCGGCCAGGTTGCACGCGAGAAAGCGAGCATGCGGCCTCCTCTGCCTCTTTCTCTGGTCTCAATGCACGAACGTCCAGCCCCGCATAAATAGAAGAGCGGGAAGAGAGAGCGAGCCAGAGCCACGAGGAGAGAGGTTGGTTCGGGGAGGGGGGGGGGGCTTGCCATTGCTATTGTTTCCCTGGTTGTTGTTGTTGTAGTGTGGCTTCAAGTCGTTTCTGACTTATGGAGACCCTATCCTGGGGTTTTCTGGGCAAAATTTCTTCCGAGGGGGTTTGCCATAGCCTTCCTCTAAGGCGGAGAGATTGTGCCTCCCTTGTTGTTGTGTGGCTTCACATTGTTTTTATATTGTCAATAAATTGCTGAGATATTATTTAGATCATATTTTTGCTATAATCACCGGTTTTGTTTTCTTCTTGAGTCTTACTCTTATTTTTGATATGAGTAATTCGGCGCCTGGTCTAGTCGTGGCCACCAGTATAGATTTCCACCATCTTTTACTTCTGATTATATAATCTATTTTTGTGTTGACCATCTGGTCATGTCCATGTGTGTAGCCTTCTTTCTGATAGTATGAAAAATGTGTTTGCAATTAATAGGTTGTTGACTTCATAAAAATCTATCAGATGTGCACCTACTTTGTTTCTTTTGCCTAATGTTTCTAATTCTTCTCTGCTTCCAACTTTTGCATTCCAATCTCCAATGATCAGCTTCACATCCTGTGTTGGTGTGCTGTCAATTTCTTCCTGTACTCCTTCATAGAATCTATCAATTCCTCCCTGTTCTGCCTCTGTAGTTGGTGCATGTACTTGAATTAAGGTGATATTCATAGGTTTACTATGGAGCCTTACTGAAATGATTCACTCTTATTTTGCATTGTATCCTCTGACTGATTTTGCAACATCTTTTCTTAGTATGAAAGCTACCCCATTTCTTCTTGTCTTTTCATTCTCTGTGTAGAACACTATATGTTTGTCTGATTCAAAGTGACCCATTCTTGTCCATTTATCTCACTCATCCCCAGTACTGCTATGTTCATGTGTTCCATTTCCATTTTTATTATGTCTAGCTTCCCTTGGTTCATGCTTCTCACATTCTACGTCCCTATTTTATGTGTAATGCTGCTTTGGATGACATTTGCCTTTCTAAGGGTGTCTGCTATTTGTCTTGGCATCTTTCTTATGCCCTTGGCTAATCCTTTATTAAAGTTAGTCCCTTGACATGAATGATTAGTCATAACTGACTGTAGGGGATGGTGCTCATCTTTTTCTAAGCCAGTGTTGTCCAAGGACTGCTCTGGTGATCATACAGCCAGCCTGACTGCACCAAACACTATTACCTTCCCACTGAAGTGGTGATTATTTATCTATTTGCATTTGCATGCTTTTGAACTGCTAGGTTGGTAGAAGCTTGGACTAGTGATGGGAGCTCACCCCATCATGCAGCTCTTGGGCCTCAAACTACCAACCTTCCAATTGTCAGAACTGACATCTTAACCATTAAGGCACCTCGTTCGATTCATGAGATTCATCCCACCAGGTTTCAGTGATGCCTATTATATCATATTTGCTTTGTTGTGCTAGAGATTCAAGTTCATCTTGTTTATTTTCCATGCTTTGTTCAGTAGTGTAGTGCCATCTAAGACCATGTGTCCCCTCTACTTGCTCCGTCTTTAAAAAAAATTGCCTCCCACAGTTGGGTCCTTGCACTGTTTGCCTTGTTCCATCTATGACAGTTTCACTATTATTTCCAGCCCTTTTGTCTTCCAAAATACTGTCTCCCTCCCCCACATAGCTCAGTTTAAAGCCCCCTGATCAAATTTTTTAGACTATTGCCAAATACATTTCTGCCAACTTCCCCAGCAGGTCAGACACATTCTGGAATAAACCCTTGCTAAAGCTGGCATTTTATACAGATCATCCTCTGTATCCACAGGCATATGTTCCCACCCTTACTGTTGATAGATGAAACTGCAGATAATGGCAAACAACCATAGAATACTGCAGAACTACATCAGGTGTGACAGTGTAGCATAAAAGACCCATCCAGAGTCTACAAGTCCAACCATCTCTTTCAAAACTAGCATCTGAAAAAGAGAGTGAAAAATCACATACCTTCCAACTGTTCTGATTTGGCAGGGACGGTCCTGGCTAATCTTGGGTTGTCCAACTTATTCAACTGCTTTTGAAAGGTCTCAGTTTCTCTTGGTTTATCCTAGTTCCAAGGGTGTTTTTGTGTGTGTGTGTTTTGTTGTAACTCACTGTAGTTACATGGAAATGGTCTCAGTCTTGTGGGATTGTAATGCTCTGAAAATTATTTTCAGTATTTTTATTTTTCAAAGAAATAGCCATGTTAATCTGCTGCAGCAGAAAAAGGGTGTAAAAATGGGATGGCGAAGAATGAAGCACCTGTATTGGTGGCAGGGGTGGTTTGTAACATGTGGGATGTGTGTGGTCTCCCATTTTGTGATTCTTAAGCCTCCCAAAATGTTTTTCCCCAAAATGTCCTATAGTGGGATGGGAGGGGGGATTTTCACCAGACTATTTTAGGACCAGAGAGGCTATTTTTAAAATCAAGAAGTGATTCCCACTCACTTCTTGTTGTTAAACAAAGGTTACTGTGTGTCTTTAAATGGCCCATAAGGCTAAAACTGCAGTGAAAATAACCCACCCTCTCCCACGCTCCTTAGAGGGTGTTAGATGACATTTGGTGACAAAAATATTTTTGACCTTTTTTGTGGTGGGAGTGAGATGGGAAGGCTTTGGGCCCCCAGGTTTTCCCAGGGGCTACTGGGTCCCCCAATTATTTACCTGCGACCTAAATTCTAGGGCAATCCCTTTAACTCTCTTCCTCTCTCTTTCCCTTTAGAATTTTTAGTATGCACCATAAAATCTGTACATATTTTGGGTGAGACTTGTAGGTTGGAAATACAAGGCTAGCAATAGCTATTGTTTATTATGGTCACCTATTACCTCTGAGATCAGAAAGAGAAGTCCATCTCAAGCCCAGTTCCCAGGGAGAAAGAGTGGGATGGCAGTTTTGGGCTTCCCATTGAAGGGGTCTGGATAGTCTCCTTATGGGAAGAGAGAGCAGGATTAGATCCAGTGTGGCTCTTGTCACCTCAGAGAGGGGAAGGTAGGGGAACTGCCTGGTTGTTTCATTTCACATATGCATATTGTTAGTTTTGGATAAAACATTTGCTGAAACATGTTAACAACTTATTGTACTACCCAGAGATATTTTCTTTTTCTTTTGTACCTTCCACCAAAGTTACTAGCGTTGGCATTCCCCTCCTTTGGAACCTCTCTCTGTCTGTCTTGCCTGGGATCTTAAAGGGGATCCCATGCAAAGGATGTGAAGTAACCAAAGCCAGACTTTTATGTCTTTTTGGATAAAGCTGTAGCAAATTTGTGGAGCCATTTTCCCCCTCAGCTGAGCCTCCCTCACTGAACTGTACCTGGAAAGATGTCTGTCTGTACTTTCCTAGGTACAGACAGACATCTTCTTGTTCAGGTGCTTGCTCAGATACAGACAGACATCTTATTTCTCAACAAATGCAAGCAACAGGATATCATTCCTAAAGCCCTGTATGTGAAGAAACTTCTACAGACTACCTACCACACAGACTACAGTGACTGTTGGGATTCCCTGACCGGGAATGATCTCAGACAGACAGCTGAGTGCAACTATCTGAGGGGGAAAACACCCAAGGGGGTGATTCTGTCCCCTCCTTTTTATTGACATCTTGTTTACAAGACAACTGGATGCTGTTCATCATTCATTAACTATCAGAAGACCATTTTCCTGTTTTCAGGCTCCAAAGGTCAAGAGAATGCAAACAGGACAGGAAACCAGCCAAGCCAATCATTAAAGGTGGACTAGACAGCTCATTAACTTAGGATGTGTATCTGTGTGTTTTCACCTGTGTAAACAACAGCCAGGCTGTGTACATGTAATTAACAACCAGGTTAATCATTAGGCAAACATCAGCCAGGCTAGTCACCAGAATGCAGGCTGGCTGGGTTATAGTATTTTAAGTCTCAGCCAGGCTTTAGATATTAAACTTATGCATATGGCAAATGCAGTGCCATTTTCATATATAGAGAGGGAGATATGAGATCCCCATGGCCTGCCAATGAAAACCCCCACAAGTGACAAACTGTGCACAGTCCTTTCCAGGAAACTACTTAAACATCTGATAAGCATTATGTATAGTAAACAAGAAAAGACCAAAAGGGAAATCTCCTGTGTAGAAACACAAGTAAGGAACCAGCCCTCTTCACAAGCCATCAATGAATGTAATTTCTCAGATATGAGGAAAACCATCTATGAGGTGCGCTTCTCTTCCCTGATGAAAAAGAAGAATAAATTTTTCTTCCTACTGAAAGACTCCATAACCAACAACAGGAGTGCCATGATTCCAGACAGCAATATTACAAAATTTATCAAGCCACAACCTGAGTCAGGCAGAAGAGTCTGTTTTGTCAAGAGGCTCATCCTTCTGTCCCTCCAAACCCACACACATTATGCACTTCTGCAGTAATCTAGAGGCCTTCTTTCGCCGCCTACACCACAAAGAATACTTCAAGGACTATGACACCAGTCAGGAGAACCACACACAAGGATCACCCCTGTCTCTTCAACACAACTGTAGAAACTATAGCAATACATCTCAAACTCAGAAAAATAACTCCACATAGACTCCTCCTGATGGCTGGTGCACAAAATTAGACTACTACATAGAATGTTTCTGCCACTGTGTGCAGACAGAAATAATCATCAAGAGATGCAACATGCAACAGAATCAATAGAATGACTATCCTAATATTGTCATCAAAAAGGCTGACAAAAGAGGAGTTGTAGTCATTATGGACAGATCTGCCTACATACAGGAGGCTGAGAGGCAACTGTCCCAACACCATGTTTTACAGAATCCTATCTAACAATCCCACAGGAATACCGGAAGGAATTACATAGGCTGCTCAGGGAATTTCCCATGGAGTGGCAAAACCAAATCCTTCTTGACACACCTCAGGAGCCCCGACCAGGCACATTCTACCTATTACCCAAAATATATAATTAGGGCAACCCTGGACGACCTATCGTCTCCAGCATTGGAAAACTTACTGTTGGTGCTGCCAAATATATGGACAACATCCTTAAACCATATGCCACCAACACTCCCAACTATCTCAAGCTATGTGAAGGACACAACAGACTTCCTACAGAAGATACAATCCATCCACAACCTTCCAGGAAACACTATCTTAGCCACTTAGTATGGATGTGGAATCCCTGCACACCAACACTCCGCACAAAGATGGAATACAAGCAGTCAGGAACATCATTTCTGATGGGAACTTATCAGACATAACCACCAAGGTCTGTCAGGTTTTTTTCCTCACACACAATTACTTCACCTTTGGTAACAACATATACCTTCAAGTTAATGGCACCACCATGGGCATACACATGGCACCACAATATGCCAATATCTTCATGGCCAACCTAGAACAACTCTTTCTTAACTCCTGCACCCAGAAAACCTCTCCTCTACCTGAGGTACATTGATGATATCTTCATAGTTTGGACTCAGTCAAGACATTCCACCAGAGTTTCAACAACTTCCACCCCACCATCAGCCTCAGCCTGGAACTATCTACAGAACAAGTTAACTTTCTGGACACCACAATACAGCTAGAAAATAGATATCTAAGCACCACACTATATCGCAAACCCAAGGACCGCTACACGTACTTACATGCCTCCAGTTTTCACCCTGAACACATCACCAGATCCATAGTCTACAGCCAAGCCCTCCGATACAATCGCACCTGCTCAGATCCACAAGATAGGGATGCCAAATTCAAGGAATTACAATAAGCATTACTCAAACTATAGTACCCACCACATGAAGTAAAAAACAAAACAAATAAACAACGCAAGACTTGTACCCAGGACTGATCTATTACAGATCAGTTTAAAGAGAGAAAATGTAGACTGAAATCTAAGAAAGCTCATGCTGCCAACTTCTTTTGTTAGTCTCAAAAGTGCTACAAGATCTCTATATATACTGATTCTACAGACTAAGGGGGGTTGCAGACTGCCAGAAATAGTGTGAATTCAGTCCACTTTTAGGGTTAGGGTTAGTGCTAGGGAATCATGGGAACTGTTATTTTTCTGAGACATTGAACCTTCTCTGTCAGACAACTCTGATGCCACAATAAAATACAGTTCCCATGGTTCCCTAACTCTAACCCTAACCCTAAAAGTGGACTGAATTCACACTATTTCTGGCAGTCTGCAACCCCCCTAACACAGCTATGTCTTTGAATATCTCCAAGGAGGAAAGAGAGCAGAGTCTCAGATTCCTAGAGAGGTAGAAAATGCTCGGAAAAGTCTGGGGGGGGAGGCCCAGAGGGGGGAGCAGGAGGGAGAGGAGGAGATGAGGCGAGGGCACGTGGAGAGGGATGAGTATCCTAAATGCTTTTTGGTGGGGGCAGGAGAAGAGGATGAGGCCTTGCCGGTCTCCCAGCTGGGTCCCCTACCATCTTTATCCCCTCCCTCTCAAAGACAGGGTTCCCCCTTGGTCCACCTGGCCCTCTTTCCACAGCTGGGGTCCCTCTACATCCACAGCTTCCATTGGGGAAATTAAAGCCAGCATGTTGTAGTAGTTTCAGCACTAGGCTATGGTTCTGGGGACCAAGGTTCAAATCCCCTCTCTGACATGGGACCTACTGGGTGACCTTGAGCAAGCCACAGTCTTTCAGTCTCAGAGGAAGGAAAGGGGAAACTGCTAAACAAATTTGGCCAAGAAAACCCTGTGAAGCTTTAGGGCACCATAAATTGGAAATGAAGCCACACAACAAATCCTTACCTTGTAAGGGCCCCCCTCCATCAGACTCCTCCTCAATCTCCCTCCATTGGGAACTCTGCCTGGGATCCAATGGGAATGCAGAGTGAACTTCTGACAAAAGATTGTTGGGCTGAAACAGCAGTCAGGGTTCAAGACAAGGATCAGAAAATGGCAAAGGTCTTTGGGGAAGGGATTTGGCTTTTGTGGTATGAAACTTCCACCCACAACTAACCTGGTAAAAAGCTAGCAGCACATAAGCCCAACTTGAAAAAGTGACATATAAAATAAGAGCTCAGAAAGGAGGGATACATAATGACACTTGCGTTAATACCTGGTATACATTTATTGTATATGCTGGAACACAAACAATTCATGGAGCCCACAGCAAGAACATAATGGAGTTCTGGAAAACTCTGCTTTGACTTATAATGGAAGTCTACGTATGTACCTAGGTTATATACATACACACATATGCATATGTGTATGTAAGGAAGAACTGAAACAGACATATGGACAAACAATACCTACTGTTACTGTATAGATATATCTACCTGTACACTCTGTGAGAACAAGGTTATTGTAGGTAATTTGTTATGTTGGCTTTGGAATAAAAATAACATGAAAAAGGTCAGCAATGGTAAACATGTTTCACCCCTTAGAGCACGAACTGGCTACTTGATGGTGTGGGTGGAAGTTCATTCCGCTCCTGAGCACATCAAGACCAGACTCTGTCATTCGAGTCACCATGGGAGAAAAGTCCAGTTGTGTGGCACTGCCAGCAAGGAGACCTGGCATTCATTTTGAAAACCTGGCACACAGCACACACCTCGTTTTAAAACAAAATCAATCTTATGAGATGCTTCAGGGACTGAGATTCTACTTCATCAGAAGGGGTGTCCTCCACACACTTCTCCCTATTGTAATGAAGACTCTGAACATGGGGAATTACTAAAGTCCAAGTCTTTGGAATCTTTTTATCCTTTGTTTATGAAGGTGGCTAGAGAAGAGACTGATATAGAGACAAAGCTTCATTTGGAGATTCAAGCATACAAAGGCACCCTAACATACATGCACACACACACAAGAACTGAGGAGTAAAGTAGTTAGCTTGAATAGGGAACACAAGGCTTTCTAATGGTAATAATTACCAGAAAGGATGCTGCTTCAACAATGAATTAGGATAGACTCAACCAAAAGAACAAAAGGTAGAGCCAGAGACTCTAGTTAGAGATCACAAATGGTATAGGATCGTCATGAAATCTATCCAGACCCCCACTTTCCTGAGATTTTGGGGAGCATTTATACCCTTAAGACTAGGTTGAGGTGAAGAGTTGCTATTGCATATCAAAGGATTCCTTGTGCTATGTTTGAAGTGGACAATTTCCAAAACAGGGGAGATTAGATGTTGATTTTATCTCACCTTCAACCGGTCACATCCTGGCTGACTTATAAATCTTTTAGATGTGAATGCCCTGCTTTAAAGCTCCTAAGCCTGGTCTTTTTGATCTGCAAATGGTTGTAAATGCAGATGTTTGGAGTGCCTACGTGAGGCTCAGCCTTGAGCTCATGGCTTTCAGCATAGAGCCATGACAGGGACTCAAAAGGAGTCTTGATATCAAAACCAATCAGAACCACTAATCATAACACTATCAAAGCCAAATCTGGGAACACCACATTTCAGCCTTTGCCCCCCAAAATCATCAGAGACTCAAAAAAGTCAGCTGAGAGCCAGATCCTGTTCACCTTTGCCCCATGAGGAAACACCAGGGTCTCTGCCCTGCATTCTCTGACCCAGTTCTCCATCTCTGGGGGCAGGATGGTCAGGAATTGCTCCAAGATCACCAGTCAAGGATCTCATTTTTTGTGTGTCACTCTGGCTTCAGCCACTGACAACAGAGACGGTAGAGTCAGTGGCAAATCTCTTGAGGCTCATTGTCCGCCTGAAGTATTTCCACTGTATCTCTGAGATGGCAAGGTCCTCTCCCAGGAACCTCTGGACTGAACTCCCCCAAAATTCCCCACTGCTTTCAGCACTGAGGCCATCAGGACCTCTTCCTCCTCTAGGACCAATTGAGACTAGTTCATCTATCTATTTCCTTCTTTAACACCAATGAAACCACAGACAGAATTAAAGTTGTTATTCTTCTGTCCATCTGAGGGTAAAGATGTCACTAAGATATTCTCCTGCAGCACCATATAAAACCAATATGTTATTTTGTTATTACTGACATTATCAGGTATTTAGAGCACCATCAATTTACATTGTTATGTTAAGAATAGTTTTTCTGGTCTGGGTCCCCTAGAAGCACAAGATGCCATCTGATCTTAGACGTTAAACAGGATCAGTCCTGGTTAGTACTTGAATGGGCGATCACCAACAAATACCAAGTGCTGTAGGCTCTGTTTCAGAGGACGGAACTGGCAAAACCATCTCTGAGGATTCCTTGCCTAATAAAACCCTATGAAAGTTGATAGGTTACTTGAAGACACACATAAGGAAGAAGAAATCTGTGGAGGCTCCAATAGCAAACAGGGATCTTCCCTGAAGGAAAGGCAGTTTTGGGTTCTTTCAGCTGAGAGCCAGTATCAATAGCGTGAAAAGCATCAACAGAGTGAAAAACAATTTGAAATAACATCCACAAAAAACAACAATGCATTGTGCATAGTTTTTTGTGGTTTTTCAGGCTGTATGGCCATGTTCCAGACAAGTTTCTTTCTGACGTTTTGCCAGCATCTGTGGCTGGCATCATCAGAGAATACTGGAATGGAAGAGAGTGAGTGTGAGACCTGGGTAGGGAGGAGTGATTCCCAAGTAAACAGTGTATTGTTCTGTTGTTGATGGCATTGGGCATTGTGCTTTTGCCACACTTAATTCTCAGTGTTATCTTTTATACCACATAGATTCTAGAAGCAGCATGGCAGGTGGCTTTGAGAGCTGGACTACAGCCCTGGAGTCAGGGTTGGACTCCCTGCTAAGCTATGGAAGCCCACGGGGTGGCCTTGGGGGAGTCACACACTCTCAGCCCCAAAAAGCCCAGGCCCAGGCCCCTTTGGGATGGAGGGAGACCCCGCTTCCCCCCCCCCCGAAAACAGCCCCCTTCTCTCCCTTCTCCCTCCCCCAACAGACTCCCCCCAACGAGGGGGCCTAGCAAGCCTGTCCCACCCCCCGCAAAATAACATTCAATGTGCCCCCCTCCTACTCCACTTTCCGGGCCTCTCCCCCCCCCCCCCCAACCTCCTCGGACTTTCCCGAGCATTTCCTACCTCTCTAGGAATCTGAGCCCTCTACTCTCTCTCTCCCATGGGAGCACACACTAGGAATCTGTGTTAGCGCTCTCGATATAGCTGATGTAGATATATAGATATAGATATATAGAATCCTAGAGCGTCCTCCAGGAATCTAGGAATCTGAACTCTGCTCTCTCCCCTTGGAGGTAGACTCTCTAGGAATCTAAACTTCTGTTCCCTCCCCTCTAGGAATCTGAGCCTTTACTCTGTCTCCCTGTTGGAAGAAGACTCTCTAGGAATCTGAGCCTCTGTTCTCTCTTCCTTTGGAGGACGCTCTAGGAGTCTGTACTCTCTCCCCTCTTGGAGGAAGACTCTCTAGGAATCTGATCATTTCTGCTCCCTTGGACCTGGTTGACTGGGACGAAGAAAAAAGAAGAGGAGGAGGCGGTATGGCTGGAGTGGGGGCACTTGGGAGGGGAGATGTCCGGGGGGGGGGCAGGGAGGTCAGGGGGGCACCCCTTTGGGAAGGGAGGGAGGAGGCATTGTGTGTCTCTGGAGGGGGGGATCCCAGTTCCCTCGCTTCCTCCTTTTGCCACCAAATGCGGGGGAGGGGGAAGCAGTGGCCGAGGGGGCGTCTGCACTGTAGAAACAAGGTAGTTGGAAACCGCTTTTAACAGCCGCCAGGGCTCCATCCCAAAGGATCCTGAGATTTGTGGGAGAGGCAACAGCCCTCTTGGGCAGAGGAGGCAAAAGACCTGGCAAAACTACAAATCCCAGGATCCCAAAGGATGGAGCGGCAGCACTTAAAGCGGCATCAAACTGCCTTATTTCTACAGCGTAGAGCAGGGGTAGGCAACCTTTCCCCTTTAAGGGCCAAGGAGGGACTTCAGCTCCCAGAAGCCTCAGCCATGTTGGCCTATAATAGTCCCATGTTGGCCAATAGCTCCTGGGATTCTGGGAGCTGAAGTCCCTCGGCCCTTAAAGGGGAAAGGTTGCCTACCCCTGGTGTAGAGGATACACACACCCCTAGAGAGGGAAGAGCGGCCTTGCTTTGGGTGGATGGAGGGGAAGCAGGAGGAGAAGAGCCCTGGGTTCCTGGAGCAGGAAAAGAGGCCCCTTTCCTTCAGGCCATGGGGGGGGGGGTCTTGTGTGTGTCAGTGTTTTGGGGGGAATGAAACTGAGGAGGAGCCCCCTTCTTTGCCTTCAGGAGCCCCAGTTTGGAGGCAGAGGAAGGAAGGCCCCACTGTCCCCCCCAGACACTCCCTGCAAGAAGAGAGAGGTTTAGTAGGAGGGAATATTCAAGTAGAAACAATGTAAGAACAGCAAAAGAAGAGCTAAATTGGATCTGCTTCTTCTCTCTCGCCCGCCCCCCCCCCCCCCCATCAGAGTTTCCATATCTTCCTATGGGAATCTGTGGGTTGCAATTTGCATTTTCAGGGTATTAACCCTTTTAAAGGTAAACTAAAATACGCAGGTGCGAAAGTTAAACTTGTTAGAGTTCAGCTTTCCTCAGCAGAGCAGCAAAAACGTGGGTGAGACTATTACTTTAAAATCTCTCTTCCTAAAGAACAAAGGCGAACTCAAATAGACAAACATGTAGTTTGTGGTTTAAAAAACAAAGAATGATGGCTTTAATAGATATTTACATAAAAGAGCTAAAACCTCATCTAACTGGAGTTTATAAAGCAGGAAGAGAGATGTTAACTTCCCTCAGAGAGGACTTTGACAGACTGCTAACTGCAGTTACTGACTGCTTTCTACTGGCAGTTTAAATGTCCAGAGAGTCAGAGCCTGTACAGACTGCCAGAAATAATCCATTTTGAGACCACTTTAACTGTCCTGACTCAGTGCTAGGGAATCATGGGAAGTGTAGTTTTTTCCCCTGAGACATTGAGCCTTCTCTATCAGAGAGCTCTGGTACCACAATAAACTACAGTTCCCATGAGTCCACTAGCACTGAGCCAGAACAGTTAAAGCAGTCTCAAACTGGATTATTTCTGGCAGTCTGTTCAGGCCGTTAGCGAACTGGGTATGTTTAGCCTGGAGAAGAGACAGTTAAGAGGTGAGATGCTGGCCCTGCTTAAATATTTGAAGGGATGTCATATTGAGGAGGGCACTAGATTGTTTTCTGGTTGCTCCAGAGAATAAGACACAGAGCAATGGGTGCAAGCTCCAGGAAAAGAGATTCCACCTCAACATTAGGAGGCACTTCCTGACAGTGAGTGCTGTTCGACAGTGGAAAACAATCCCTTGGAGTGTGGTAGAGTCTCCTTTTTGGAGGTTTTTAAACAGAGGCTGGATGGCCATCTGTCAGGGATGCTTTGATTGTGATTTCCTGTATGGCAGGGGGTTGGACTGGATGGCCCTTGTGGTCTCTTCCAACTCTATGATTCTATTATTCCTCCCACTTTCCGCCTTCGCCCTCAGCTTCCTTCTGTTGCTCCAAATGGTGTCCAAAATGCCAAAGTAGTTCTCACTGTTAACCAGGGAAGGGAGAGGAGTGGAGGGGGCACTCCCTTTTCCTTTCCCTCCAGGGTCAGGCAAAAGCAAATGGCTGCAGCTTCTCTTCGCTTGTATCTCCTTCCTCATTGATAATTTTTGCCATATTGGCCACACTTCAGTTTTGATTGGTCACACATGTTTTGGTTTGACCTACGAAATGTTGGTGGCTATGACAGCTGCCAAGGTCTGCACACTCTACTGCCCATTGTCCCCAGTGCTTGGGATGGAGACAGAGCCCCATTTTCCAGTGATGGAGGTGGAAATATCCTATCATGGGTCGATCCCATCTCATCAATCCGAATTGGCAGGAAAACAGACTTGAAGGAGTTGCCACCAGAAGGAGCAACTCCCACAATCCCTCAGTCTTTTTTCTGCCTTGGCTCTGAGTAGGCCATTTTTCCTTTTTTTGTCCTTTCTTTACTTTGTCTTAAAGACTTTAATATTTCTTCTAATATTTCTTCTATTCTTCTTATATTTATGATCTGCTTTCTCCTGCCTGTCAGCACAGAGTAGAATGGAAAAATACTTTATCCATACGCAGCAAGGTGCCACTGGGGAAACAGCCCAATATGGAAGTGGTTGCAAAGTCAAAAACTCCATCTTGCAGAACAGAGCTTTACTCACACACTTACTGAGGTTTCTTCTGTAGAGTTTTTAATCTTACTTGCAGTAAGATGTTTACAAAATAGGAAACAGTAATATTTACAGTCTTTGTTACAGTGCTCCGCCACCTTCCAACATCCACTCCAAACTCCAGCAACCCAAGAAGATGGTATGGTGGCATTTCCCCTTATATACACATCCACTGTCCAGGTGTCTGGACCAATTCCCTGACAGTGTTACATCACCTTCCTGTATCAACTGCAGTGACCTAACCAGTCTGGAATTATTATTGTACTACTTCTTATTGAAGTTTCATCAGCTTCCCCTTCCTGCTGAAGTTTCCTCAGTTTCCTCTCTCATTTTAGTACACTTGCATGCAGCTGAAACATTTTTTTTAACCTTGAGCATTACATCATGGACACTGCCTTAGCAACTGTCTACAAAAAAACCACTATGTTTCTTTAGCCTTTGCTTTGTACTTTCATGTGTCTAACTTTCTGCTGAGGCAAGGCCAGGGAGGGAGGGACAGTTCAGAAGCTGTGCTGTGAGGCATCTAGGCCCAACTCCAGCATTAAAGACGATGGCCCAGGCATGTCTAGCTGAGAGCCCAGGCACAGCTGGAAGAGGGAGATCCCTCTGTCCTAGACCAAATGTGCTCCGCTACAAACACCAATCCTGGTGAGGGGGTCTGGGCAGTGAGATGGAGAACCTAAAAGGAGCTTGGCATGGCTAGAGGAGGGAGATCTCTATCCTGGACCAAATGGCACCACACCGCAGATACCAACCCAGGCTAGGGGTTTGGGCGGTGAGATGGCCAACCTAAAAGGACCTTGGCCTGGCTGGAGGAAGGACAACCATCTGTCCTTGACCAGATTGTGCCCCACTGCAAACACCAACCCTAGGAAGAGGTTTAGGCAGTGAGAAAGAGAGAGAGAGGAGGCAGATTTGAAGAGATGAGTGGGGATCTGATTCCTAATTCTGTGTTTGTGGGTTAAGCTTTACTCCAGAAGCTGGTTTCTGGCTTGCATTGCCAGTTTTGAAAGAGACTGCAGTTACCTCAGAAGTGTGCGTCCCGCCAAAACCAACTGCCACCTCCTCTCATTCCTCCATGATCCACTCAGACTGAAGGGATCAGAGGGGGTTAGTAAAAAGATTATCCAGGCAGAGGTGATATGCCTCAGTTCAACCACCCATTCGTTGGGGAGCTCTGGTATGCCCCATGCTAGGATGTTTCTACCTCCATCACTGGAAAAAGGAACATTGGTTCTTACCTGTGAGATGTTCATTATCAGTGGTGTAAGTGGAAATATCCTCCCCACCCAGAACTGAGGAGACTGTTTCCTTTGGCTCTGCAAAGGTGGTTGTTAGTTACTTTTTAGTTTGACTTTGGTAGTTTCTGTCGATTATATTTACAGTTGCATTGAATGGTCTCTGAGTTTGTTTTGTATCCTCAGCTTTAATATTGATTCTGGTGGCGACTCCTTCAAGTCTGTATTCCTGCCTATTCGGAGCGACGAGATGGAATCAACCCATGCTAGGATATTCCACCTACATCGCGGAAAATGAACATCCCACAAGTAAGAACCAATGTTCCTATCTCTGATTACAGCTAGGAGGCCAGAGAAAGCCATTGGGACCTGTAGCCATTGGTAGCCATGGGCCTGATCTCCTTCCCAACCTACAGGCATCACCAGATACTGAGAAGAAATATAGGATTTCTGTTGTGCAGCTGGGAGACAGAAAATAAAATTAAATCTTGGATTGACCATATCTGTCTGTAACCATAGCCAGTGATAGTTGTCAATCCTAAATTAATGTTGTGAAGATGAGTTCCTCTACCCATTCTCCTGAGTGTAAATCCCAAAGTCATTAAGTCATTAAAGCTCCACAAGGAACCTCAGAGGTTTTGAGACAATGGCCAAATCCACTTACCACTCTTATTTTAAAATTCATTTAACCTGCCTTTTTTCAAATAATGAGAGTCAAGGTGACTTACAACTTATTAAAGACAATACAAAACCATAAATATAAAAAAGATACATATACAATTATTTTAAAAACAAGTAATCTGTAAAATTTGTAAAATTAATATTAATTAAAAGACTACATACAAAGGAAGATAGAGCGCCATTGAAAGTCCATTACAATCAATGTCTAAGTGCCTGAATAAGAATATTTTTACTTGTTGGCTGAAGGACAACAAGAAGGAGCCATCCTTCTAAAGCCTAGGAACAGCCACCAAGAAGGCTCTCTCTCTCTCATTCCCACCAAACAAGCTTGAGAAGAAAGTGGGAGAGATTACCTTAGAGCTCTAATGGGCTCATAAAGGGAGATAAAGGAGGAGGGAATGATTGCCATAACATGATTGTTATTTTTTCCCTTCAGCTCCAGGTCTACTTTGAGGAAGTGGCTGTGTAATTTCACCAAAAGGAAGTGGGATCTCCTGGATCCAGGTCAGAGGGCTCCTTACAAGGAACTCAGGATGGAGGGTGATGGGAAGGAGGCCTCTCTGGGTAAGGATCCCTTTTTCTTGTTGGAAAGATGCTGAAGGAATTAATTCAAGTTCTTGGCATTCCTTCTTCAACTGTTGAGATGCAGGTATAGAAAAAGGATGCCAGGCCATGCCCCCTAGTTCACCCTGTGCCAGACCTGAGCTTGTCTGCAGCTGCTTTTTAAATATAAAACTGATTTTGTCCAGTTTGAAACTTGCAAAGTTATAATTCATAACTAAATTCATAACCAAAGAAGCCCTTTCTATTGTTTTTAACCTCTCTAGCAAGCCTGAGCTTACCACCAATCAGTCTTCTTTCTCTTCACCAGGATTAAGAGCTACCTCATCCTTCCACCAAATATTTTGTTCTCCATATGTTGGAGAACCTTCTCTGACACCATTGCAACTTGTCTATATTCTTCTTTAAAAAAGGAGATGCCCAGATATTTTCTGCATACAAATTGGACAAATAGGGTGATAAAATGCAGCCTTGCCTGATCTCTGTACCAAATCGGAACCACTCTGTCTCTCTGTATTCTGTTCTTATAGTAGCCTCTTGTCCTGAGTACAGATTCTTCGTCAGGACTATCAGATGTAGTGGCACTATTATTTCTTTAAAAGCATTCCATAGTTTTTCACAATCTATGCAACCTTGCTGTAGTCTATAAAGCACATGCTGTTTTTTTCTAGAATTCTTTGGTTCACTCTATTACCCATCATATGTTTGCAACGTGGTCCCTAGTGCCATTTCCTTTCCTGAACCCTGGTTGGACATCTGGCAATTCTCTCTATATATATGATTGGAGTCTATTCTGCAGAATTTTGAGCATAATTTTGCTTGTGTGAGAAATTAATGCTATACTTCTATAATTGCTGCAGTCTTTTCTGTCTCCTTTTTTGTGGACTGGGATGTACATTCGTCGCTCTGTTTTCGTGGGGGATCCATTGAGAAAACAGAAAATTGCAGATATTCAAACCCCATTGGCTTGAATGGTCATGCACCATTTTAACCAATGGGGCTTGCCAGTCCCCAAAGGACCAAGACTGTGGACTTGAAGTCCGTGAAAACAGAAGTGCAACTTTAGATTGATCATTTCTAATCTGTTGACCACTGTTTTGTCCTCCATATTTGTTGACATATTTTGGTTAACGCTGGAATTGATTCTGTGGTATGAAGCAGTTCAATTGGGATTTTGTATGTTCCTGGCGATTCTTCCAGTATCTCTGAGTGTTGCTTTCACTTCGCTTTCCAAAATTTTGGGTTCATCTTCATATGGTTCTACATTCCATGAGTCATTCATTCTTTTGTCTCATTTATATAGCTCCTCTGTATTGCTTCCACCATTGCCAGGTCTGAAGCCAGATTGAAATGGATCTAGATAATCCATTTCCTCCAGAAATCTCTGGAGCTGGGAGGTCACCACTCACTCCAGAACCTTGCCCAAGAATGGAATATTAGAGACTGGCTGATAGATATTCAGGATGGTGGGATCCAGGGAGGTCTTTTTCAGTAACGGGCTCACCACAGCCTCCTTTAGGCAGGATGCAGTGAGACATTCACCATTCCCCTTACCCACTCGACCTACCACTTTCAGAAGCTAGGAATGTCAAGGATCCGGTATGCATGTGGTGGCCCCCACTTTTCCAAGGATTCTATCCACATTCTCAGGCTACACAAACTGAAATTTATCCAATAATACAGGACAAGCAGGCACCAAGATTACATCCACTGGGCCTCTGTCAGCTACAGAATCCAAGTCAGAGCAAATCCAAGTTAATTTGTCTGCAAAGTGTCTAGCAAATTCTTCACAAGGAGCTGTTGAATGGTCTTTGTTTTTTGCTTGCGGGCCAGAATGTTAAAGGCCCCTGAATCAGAACAGCTTTGCTGGATGACACTATGCAGACACAATGGTGACTGAGAAGTGAAATTACTTCACTGCCACCAGTGCCATGGCATAGGCTTTGTTTCTGAATCTACTCATATACTCCAAGATACGTACTTTCAGACTGGTTTGTCTGGCTAATATAAATCTTTTGGCATAGACAGACACCTGATATTTGACAAGTACAAAAACCTCTCAATTTATATCTTTGTGTGATGCAGTGGATAAATTCCTTGATGTAATTACTACATTTACAAACTACACACACCGACCACACTGGAAATGACCAGACAGTGCTGGAAATATCATAGATCTTAAACAGATGTCTGTATGTACCAACTGATCTTTCAAATCAGGAATTCTAGTGTAGCCTATTAATTGAGGCCTATTAATAGATGCATTTGAGGAAGTAGGCTCAAGTCTACAAAAGCTCATGTTACCAACTTCTATCTATCTATTCTAAATCCTGCTTCATTTCCCTCATTAACAAGCCCATTTGGGTTGTCTCTCCTTTTCTGAGATCATCTTCAGCCCCCGTTCTTGCCCCTTGACCTTTTTCTCCTGCCTCCTCCACATCTTCCTTCTGTAATTGGGGACAGAGTGCATAGCTTCCATGCTTCCCCCCCCCCATATTAACATTTCCTCCCTCTCTAAGAAACTGAGCTTGCTTTCTTTTTAATTCTTGGGGGACAAAGAGCTGCTGAAGGTGACAATTTATCTTTCTATCTTCTCTCTTCATTCTGCAAACCTTGAATCAGCATCCCTGGCAGGCCTTTCAGAGGATCCCAGGAAAAAAAAAGAGTTGGTCTAGACCAGGGGTAGACAACCTTTCCCCTTTAAGGGCCGAGGGACTTCAGCTCCCAGAAGCCTCAGCCATGTTGGCCAATAGTTCCATGTTGGCCAATAGCTCCTGGGATTCTGGGAGTTGAAGTCCCTCGGCCCTTAAAGGGGAAAGGTTGCCTACCCCTGGTCTAGACAAATAAATGACCCTCTTCTTGACACTCAACTCCTTCCATGGCATAAATGACTCTCTTCTTGGCACTCAACTCCTTCCATGGCAAGCAAAGAGACAGTAATGGCTCTTGGGAGGGTGTGTGTGTGTGTGTGTGTGTGTGAGTGAGTCAACACTCAGAGATACTGGAAGAATCACGAGGAACATACAAAATCTCAATTGAACTGCTTCATACAGGTATCTTTTCAGGTAAAAAAAAGACCAGCTCTGGTGCTGAAACTCATTCCACTCTCTTATTTTGAGGGAAGAGGGCCCTGCCTCTGTTTCCTTCACTGCATATAGTTTACTTTTTGGGACTGGCATGGACATCCAGTGACCCTTCAGATGTTGATGATTTACAGCTGAAATGTGCCCTTGGACAGTATAGCAAATAAATAAGTTATTAGGAATTGTAATTTGCCAATACCTGGAAGGCTGCAGAATTCCCACCCCTGCCTTAGGGCGAAATTTTACAGCTAATCCCAACTAACATAGCAAAGCAGTAAAGGGCACTGGGAGTTGTATTCCACCAACACTTGCAAGACCACAGGAAATCTTGTGGGTAATCGCAGCTAGGCTGCATTCACACTGCAGAAATAATCCAGTTTGACACTACTTTAACTGTCAGGGTACTATGCTATAAAGTTCTGTCGACTGTAATTTGTTGTGGCACCAGGGCTCTTTGACAGAGAAGACTAAATGTCTCACAGAACTACAGTTCCCAGAATTTCATAGCATTGAGCCATGGCAGTTAAAGTGATGCCAGACTAGATTATTTCTGCAGTACAGATGCAGCCCAGGAGAATATTTTGTTTTTCTGATAAATAAAGATGAACCCGACAAAAGATCACTTGGCTTCAACCTAGGGCAATCCTGTAAGTGGGAGGCCTCCAAGACACCATATTATGAACAGGCTCAACCAGGTCTTGAAAGCTCAGCATTTTGGCTTCCTTGTGTCAATCCACCTGCAGTGTGCTCTTTCTGTTTTCCTGTTGCTTTCCACTTTATGTCCATCACCATCTTTTCCAGTGACTCATTTCATCTCATTCTGTGCCCAAAGTCTGATAGCCTCAATTTACTTTCAGTGTAAGTTCAGGCTTGATTTACTCTCAGAACCACTGAATTGTCTTGTTGGTGGTCTATGGAAGACTGTATAAACATGTGCACATGTAAACCTCTATTTTACTTGCTGCAGGTGTGCATAGATCCAAAATGGTCTCCAAAGGAAGAGAGAGAGGAGAACTTACACTGAATTCTTTCTCCATGGAAGAAACTGCAGGGAAGATTAACTTGGAACAGGTTAATATTCACCCCCTCCTTCTTTGTGATGAAGCCATTGGGAGTTTATCAGTCTGGGATGCAATGGGTGGTCAGATATTGTCTTCTGTCCTTCAGTTGCCCAGTGCTTTCTGCCCTCTTGTCTTTGCTTCCCCTCTCAAGCAGTCAGAGTCAGGGGTGGTAGGACAGGGGTTACTGCCAATAGTGGCCCCTCAGACCTCATATTTTTCATGTCAAGAATGGGAAGAAGCTCTCTGTCTAATGTGCTAAAAGAACTTTATCATACAAACTGGAAATCCAAGAAAATCTGCTGACTGGGTGACACTGCCCTAGATTTATGCCATTTAGCAAGGCGGACTGGAAAGACGTATGGGAAAGAATTTCCATGTGCTAAACAATGTCTCCCTTCATACAAGAAATCTAGCTCATCAGGGACCCAGATTGTAGCCTAGTCGTTCTCTTTATGTCCTATTTTTCAAGATGCAGAGAGTTAACGAAAAGAGATATGGGAGTATTCAAATACATCCTACTCTTATAAGTATTCTGAAATGATCAAGTAATATTTTGGATGCGCTGTTTTCCTCCCCTTTGAATAAGTCACTGTCTGGATGAGGGCTACTTTCTGTTGCAGGTGACCTTTGGGGATGTTGCTGTGTACTTCAAACCAGAAGAATGGCAACTGTTAGATTGGAAACAAAAAAATTTGTACGAAGAGGTGATGATGGAAAACTATGAGAATGTGTCCTCCTTGGGTAAGGAACTTGAACCCATTACCCTTCATACAGACACCAAGATCCCCTTCATACTACATTGTCATAGCGCTATGATTCTGTTTTAATTGTCGTGGCATCATCCTGTGAAATCATAGGATTTGTAGTTTAATGAGGCACTAGAGCTCTCCAACTGATAATTCTAAATATCCTTCCTTAAACTGCCAGTCCCTAGGATTCTGTAGGAAGGAGTCATGTCAGTTATGGTTATAATAATGGCAGGGATGGTGAGAGAAGGAGTGGGGTGGAGAGATGGATGAGATGGGAGGGTGTTGTGAATGAATCTGAGGGGGTTATGGAGAAAATCTTGGATCCAGAGCGAGTGGTTGGTTATTATGACAAGATAGGAGATTGTAGGGAGGAGAGGTGGATGAGACGGGAGATTCTTCTGAATGAAGCTGAGGGGTTGTGGTGAGGAGCAGGGAAAAGGAAGTATGGGTTGGAGCTGCTGGCAGGAAAGGAGTCTGCAGTATTCATGTTGAGGGGATAGTGACATTCTGTGTGGGTGATCCACTCCTTACCTCTGGAATAGGTAGTGGGATGGGGAGAGAAAGAAAATCATGGCACTGATTGCTGTAATGCCAGAATTTAGGGGAGGGTTTATCACACCTGGGGAAGGTTTAAAGAAGTGCAGGTCTGCAAAAGAAGAGAGGTGTGATAAGGAATGTTTTCAAAGCGGAATATTCCCGTTTCCTTTCATAACAGGGTTACCATGAGACATGAGGCTGCTGCGATAATAACCTCAGCCTTGTCTGTATTTGTTCTTCTTTATAGGAGACATTGTGATTCATGAGATAATCAAGACAGGGGGAAAACCATACAAATGCCAGCTGTGTGGAAAAGGTTTTGCTCACAAGTCAATCCTTGTGACTCACCAGAGAGTCCATACAGGAGAGAAACCAAACAAATGCCTGCAGTGTGGGAAATGTTTTACTTACAGATCAGACCTTTTGAAGCATCAGAGAGTCCACACAGGAGAGAAACCTTACAAATGCCAGAAGTGTGCAAAATATTTTGCTTACAGGTCAGACCTTTCAAAGCATCAGAGAGTCCACACAGGAGAGAAACCATACAAATGCCAGCAATGTGGAAAATATTTTTCTGACAAGTCTGCCCTTGCGAGTCATCAAAGAACCCACACTGCAGAGAAACCATACATATGCCAGCAATGTGGCAAATGTTTTGGTCGGAATTCATTCCTAGTGACTCATCAGAGAATCCACACAGGAGAGAAACCATACAAATGTCAGGAGTGTGGCAAATGTTTTGCTCGGAATTCATTCGCAGTGACTCATCAGAGAATTCACAAAGGAGAGAATCCATACAAATGCGAGCAGTGTGAGAAAAGTTTTTCTGACAAGTCTGCCCTTGTGACTCATCAGAGAATCCACACTGGAGAGAAACCATACAAATGTCAGGAATGTGGCAAATGTTTTGGTCGGAATTCATTGTTAGTGATCCATAAGAGAGTCCACACAGGAGAGAAGCCATACAAATGCCAGCAATGTGGAAAATGTTTTGCTCAGAATTCAGCTCTTTTGAAGCATCAGTATGTCCACACAGGAGAGAAACCATACAAATGCCAGCAATGTGGGAAATGTTTTGCTCAGAAGTCAGTCCTTTTGACACATCACAGAGTCCACACTGGAGAGAAACCATACAAGTGCCAGGAGTGTGGCAAATGTTTTGCTCACAAGTCAGCCCTTGGAGTTCACATAGGACAGAAACCATGCAAATGCCAGCAGTGTGGGAAATGCTTTGCTTGCAAGTCCGTACTTTTGAAGCATCAGTGTGTCCACACAGGAGAAAAACCATATAAATGCCAGCAGTGTGGAAAATGTTTTGGTCGGAATTCATTCTTAGTGTCTCATCAGAGAGTCCACACAGGAGAGAAGCCATACAAATGTGAGCCGTGTGGGTTATGTTTTTCTAACAAGTCTGCCCTTGTGACTCATCAGAGACTCCACACAGGAGAAAAACCACACAGATGCCAGCAGTGTGGGAAATGTTTTGCTCAAAAGTCACACCTTAACAGTCACTTGAGAGTCCACACAGGAGAGAAACCATATGAATGCCAACAGTGTAGGAAGTGCTTTGCTGTCAAATCAAACCTATCAAGGCATCAGAATGTCCATACAGGAGAGAAACCATACAAATGCCAGCAGTGTGGGAAATGTTTTTGTCGGAATTCATTCCTAGTGGCTCATCAGAGAGTTCACTCAGGAGAGAAACCATACAAATGCAATAGTGTGGCAAATGTTTTGCTCACAAATCAGCCCTTGTGTTTTGCTCAGACATCACAGTCTGAAAGCTACTTGAGAGTCGACACAGGAGAGAAAGGGTTCACAGAGGACAGAAACCATACTAATGACAGCAGTTTGGAAAATGTTTTGCTTGCAAGTCATTCCTTTTGATTCATCAGAGAGTCCACAAGGAGATAAAGTATACAAATGCCAGCAGTGTGGCAAATGATTTGTCCGAATTCATTCCTAGCAGTGCATCAGAATGATGTCTGGGAAGCTTTTTCTGACAAGTGAGACCTTGTTGCTCATCAGAGAATCCACCTAGCACAGAAACCATGCAGATGCCAGAGATATGGGAAATATTTTGCTCAGGAGGCACTGGAGATAAAATGAACATATGAAATACTTTTCATGTGGAGAGAGAGTTCATGAAGATTCTGTTTTATAAATCTGTTTTAACCTTCTTTGATGCTATTTTTTCTTTAAAACGTAGGGCACGCTTCTGTGGCTCAGAGTGGCACCATTTTGGGGCAGACTGCAACAAAGAGTCCAAGCAAGGGAGAAGTAGCAGCAAAAAGGAGCTTATAGATTTGGGACACTGCTTGAGCTTTATGAACTTTGCTGGGACTTGGCGGACAGGTTGGAGTTGCACTGCTGCTTTCTTTCATCAGACAGTGAGAGAAGAGGTAGCAGAATAAACCTTTTTTTGTGGGAGAGGGGACAGTTGAAGCTGTATGGGGAAGACATGTCTTCCACTCTGAGAGCATTTCTCCTCCTCCTCCCCCTCCTCCTCCTTCTCCTAATAATAATAATAATAATAATAATAATAATAATAATAATAATAATGTCTCTGGGGAAGTAGTATCTTTGCTCTATTCTTGGAAAGTCCTTTGTCTTAGAGTGGCTCCTGTACTTAAAATCTCTCCCTTTCCCAGTCTGCACCAGTCTCCAGTCCAGAGTATGTGGCCTCTGTAAACCCCTACATACACACCAGCTGTGCCTTTCTTTGCCCCGATGAAAGATTGAGAGTCACCTCTCTCTGGGGAGAAGCTTCTCCCTTACCCCTGGCCACCCTGGGAGCAGCAACCAAGGGGCTTCCTGCCCACATTGGCCTTTGCTGCAAGGCTGGCATGGGTGATAGGTTTCTCGGTCACTGCTCAGCCGGCTGCTCAGTTGCTGCTCCCATGATGACAGGGCACAAAGAGAGCAACGACTAAGCAGCCAGTCAAACAGCGACCAAAAAGACTCTCACTTGTGCCAGCCTTTTCTGCAAGACAAGCACAAGCAAGAAACTTGTCAGTCACTGATCAGCAGCAGTTTGGTTGGTGCTCCCAAGGTGTCTGGGTGCAAAGGGAGCAGCAACTGAGGTTGGTGGTTTTGAATTTGCAGTAGAACAGTAGACCTAATATCAAAAAAATATGCCCTGGGGGGAGTGGGTGGATGCTAGGATTCTTGCCCAAGAGGAAAGGGGGCTGCAGCCCAAAAAAAGATTGGGGACCAGTGCTCTAGGCAAACTTCTACATCACTTACACTTTTCTCTGCTTCATGAAAGGGAAAGGCTGTAAGAACAGTCAGGTGGCCAGCCCCATGACTCCACTAACATACTTCCCTCCCACTGGAATTGGGATGTGGTTTTCTTACTGTTCTCAGTCTGAGCTGTATGCTAATGTTGCTCTTTTTGGTGCATGTTCCAGTGTTGCTGCAAAGCATTACACTTGTCCTGTATCCTTCCAGAGTGTTCCAGTCTTTTCTGGGATGCCACTAGTCAGCCCTGCACACATAGTTTGTTCAGTATTCTGGGCAGTTGGTGGACACACAATCAGTCTTACAATTGAAGGACACCAGATGTTGAAAAACGGTTATATTTACAAATATGTACATATATACACTTAATGTTGACCCAGGTGTTCCTGCAGTAGTGTCAATATGGTAGATGATGTGTGTTACAGTAGTGTTTACCATGCAGCAGAGTTGACAGGAAAAGCTGGCTGTTCTGCACGCCTCCAGACTTTTCTTCCCATCTGGAACTTGTTGAATCTCCTGCCTCAGCTGTCCAGCAGTTATAAACCACTCCAGTTGTAAGCAAATAAAATGAAGCTTTATTACTACAACAATTAAGCTATGTACAGTCCTTAGTTATTTACAAAACAATTCCTTGCAACACCACACAGTCTTAACCAGATGAAAACACCAACACCTCCCAGCTGTCTCACACAATGTTCACACAAAGGATTTTGTCTCACCCCAAGCTTCCACCCACTTGGGCATATCCCTCTTTGTTGATTGGTGTCAGGCTGAGCAAAATCAGAACTCTGTGGAGTCAGTAAACCAGCTGATTGCAATAATTAGTAGTTTATTGAACACACGAAGTCAGCATTTCACTACACTGTGTTTAAGCCAGAACTGCCCCCCCACCTTACAACGCCTAATTAAACCCGCCAGAATCTTCACTCCACCCACTAGTCTCTTGACGTGCAAACCCATCTCCACCTACAATTCCCACAGTTTCATTTCCCCAGCTCCTTCGCCCCCACCTTTGCTCATCCCCCACCAACGGCTCCAAGGAGTACCATCCTCCCTTCCAGTTCTCTACATTCCAAAGAACCGGTTATCAAAACAACCCGGCAGCTGCACATATCCCACCCACCCCCCCGAACTTCCAACACAATTCAACCCTTCTTCATTATCCATCATCCCCAACACTTTAAGAAACCCTTAAAATAAGATATGGCTACCAGTCCTACAAAATAAGAAAATCAGCACTCAGCAAATGCAAATGGAAAACCAACCAGGGTCAGGGGCTTTCCCAGCAGACAATAGACAATCTCCTTGATTGCATATCCTCACCTGGAAGCCATGCCATTAACAACAGAACAATATCTATTCAACACAGAACAGCACACAGTTCACCCGGGAACCACTCCTCCCTATCGAGGGTCTCACAGTATATATAGACCCATTCTCTTCCATTCCAGTTTTCTCTGAAGATGCCAGCCATAGATGCTGGCAAAATGTCAGAAAGAAACTCTTCTAGAACATGGCCACACAGCCCGAAAAACCCACAAAAACTATCCCCAACACTATTCTGGCAGACCCTGAGGTCAGGTTCTGACAATTGGATATGACTCAATTTCCCAGACCCTTAGTCCATCCCCTGGTGTCTGTGTCATTGCGCATGTGACCTGCAAAGTGTCAACATGCTGACATTATGTGTTTATGAACAGTTCTTTCTACTTTCCCAAAACACTGTTGTTTATCCCCTCTCTGGTGTCCTGTTTATGTCTGATGAGACATCTGGTATTTTTCTGGCCTGTCTTTCCCTCCAAGCATTTCTCACAGGAAAGTTTCCCCATACATCTTGTATAATTCCACATCTGACTCTATATCCCATCCACTAATTTCTGACATAGTGTCTCTATGTTTTGGATGAAGTGCTCCAGCTGGCCAATGTGTTTCTCCATTGCAATGACCCTCTTTTCCAGTCGCCTGGCTGAAATGCAACAAAAATGGAAAGGAGACTTGATCAAATCTGGTTAGATTTGCTTTCATATAGTACAACTTGTAACTTGACACACCACATGCCATCAAACAGGATAGGTAGTTTGAGGCCATGATGCCTGACATCACCATTTGGATAACCACCCCACGTTTGATGTGGCTTTTCTGGCCATGTCTCTCAGCTACAAAGCTAGGTAGAAATTATCTTGCCTCCTCTCTTCTTCCTGTAGGCTTATGAAGCAGGCAACAAGGGACGCAGGAACTCCCCCCAACTCCCTTCTGTCCTCTTCATCCCTCTCCCTCTTGGGGCTTTGATTGTAGGCACCACCATCTGCAGGGCATGAAAGGGCAAAAGAACAATGAGGCTATTGGAACAGGTGTACCCTGAACAAGCAGCACATAACATTGCTCTGGCTGCAGATTATGGGAGCTGAAATAAGGTGGCATGCCACTTCATTTAGCTGTGCTTTAGGGGCTCAACAGACTGCCCTGATAGAGTGGCATCCCAGCTCCCCTTTCAGCACTGGATAAGGCAGCAGCAACTACATGCTGCAGCCCCAATCTGGCAGTTTGCCACTGTAAAAAGAAGCAGCAAAATGCTGCTCCTTTTTAGATTGGCAAAAAGCCCCCCGTGCCGCACTGATGGCGGCTTTTCAGTGCTCCTTTAGTGCAGCATGTCTATAAACGCTGTGCCAAAGGAGCGCCATAACACCCCTGCCATGTGGTTGGGCATGCGTTGTGATGCTGGCATTGGGGCAGAGTTGGGGTGTGTGTCCGTCGCACCCCCACTCCACCCAGATGCCACCATTTCTAGCTGGTCTGTTTCGTCCCTTAGTGTAGCTTAGTGTGGTGGAAGGCAAGGGAAAGTGTATTTCTAGGAGGTGTCTCACCTTGTGCCAGGCCTGCCATCTTCCTCCTCCTCCTCCAACTCCTCAGAGCTTGGCAGGTGGAGCCACCTGTGTGATGGTAGCCTCCTGTGAAGACATAACAGAGGGCATTGATTTGCATCTCCATGTTGCCTATATGTGGATTGTGGGAGCTGCAGTCCCTGAGACATGCCACTTCAGGCTTTTGTGCAGCACTGCAACTCCTCCTTTGGCCTGGTGGTTGGGAGGTGGCCAAGAATTGTATTTGTCTAACCAGGTGCTGGGCCTGCCAAGTCCTCCTCCCTCACTCCAGGATCTGCCTCCTTAGACCCAGAGGAAGGAGAACTGTCAACCACCTCCTTGACAAGGAGTGGCAGTGCTCTCCAGCGTTGGCGTATTTCTAAGCAAAAGAAGAGAATGCACTTTACAATCATGTCAGTCAGAGGAATTGTCATGAACCGAGGTTCTCTGTTGTTCTTTTGATCCAGAGAGAAATTTAGCTACCCTAGACCAGTGGTCCCCAACCTTTTTATTGCCGTGGACCGGTCAACGTTTGATAATTTTTCCACGGCCCACGGGGGGGGGGGGTTGTGGCGTCACGTTGATTATTAAATCAAAACAAGCAGTAGCAGGGTGGCCCGGTACCATTTGTTCTGCGGACCGGTACTGGGCCGTGGACCGGGGGTTGGGGACCACTGCCCTAGACTATAGGATTTTCAACAAAGACACATAGGAAACCAGATCTGGGTTTAGACCAGGGGTAGGCAATCTAAGGCCGGGGAGGCCGGATGCGCCCCCCCGCCCCGAGGCCTTTAGGCCGGCCCCAGGCTGGTCCTGCCACCGCTGCCACCGCCACTCCCACCCCCGCCGCCCGCCATGATGATATTGATTATTGTTGTTATTACTTGTTCTTGGGGTTTTCTTGGTAAAATCTCCACAGGGGTTTTGCCATGGCTTTTCTGGGGCTGAGAAAGTGTGCATGCATATTTTTTAAATTGTTTAATTTTTTTAAAAAAAAAATTATTTATTTATTTATTTATTTATTTATTTATGGTGCTTTGGCCCCCCCATTTGTCTGAGGGACAGCAACCCGACCCCCGGCTCAAAAAAGTTGCCTATGCCTGGTTTAGACACTCTGCATGTAACATTTATTTAAGACAATCACTTAAGTATCAAGCAATCTATTTACACATAAAGTGCTTTCAAAACCATTTTCATTATCTCTTGAGCCATATTTTAAAACTCAAGCCTCTAGTTTCAGCTAAGGTGGAAATATCTCACACGCATACCAAAGGAGCCTTTTAGTTCCCAGCCTTTTTTAAAGCTCTTTTAAAACTCATTAACCCTTACAGCACAACCTCACAATTTTAACCATTATAGTCAGCTATATATTATCAATCTCATCTCTAATCAAAATCAATCAAAACAAATTCTGGCAGGAAAGCATTAAGCTAATGCGTTCCTGACAGTAATGTAGATTCTCTTGTGTACTTCACCTCAACATTGTATGTGTTGAGGTGTGTTGAGGTGTACACAAACAACATGTGTACCACCTCAACATTAGGAGGAACTTCCTGACAGTAAGGGCGGTTCGAGAGTGGAACACACTCCCTCGGAGAGTAGTGGAGTCTCCTTCCTTGGAGGTCTTTAAGCAGAGGCTGGATGGCCATCTGTCAGGGATGCTTTGATTGGCAGTTCCTGCATGGCAGGGGGTTGGACTGGATGGCCCTTGTGGTCTCTTCCAACTCTATGATTCTATGATTGTATGATTCTATGATTCTATGATTCAAGCAGCAAGAATGGCAAGTGCATCCATTTCAAATCCAGGCTATTACATTACAAAATCTAGAAAAAGACACAGAGGGAAAGGTGAGAGAAATCCTTCTGCAAGACCTTCCAAACGCTCACTTTCCAAAAAGAGTTTCCCCTTTTCATTCCCAAGATGGTCCCCTTGGTTGATATTGAGCCTGTGGAAGAACTCTGTGGGACCTAAAGGCTTGCTTCCTGCTTTGGAACCACATTGGGAGGCATCTCCAGGATGTCCAGCAAGGAGACCGGAAATATGCCTCCCATGGAGCTCAATTCCAGGGCAGTGAAGAATCCCCCCCCACACACACACACACAAAGGGGTACAAATATGCATCCCTATGAGAGCATCTAAGACATTCTGGGGTAATCTTTCCTGAGGTCTGTGTGGACATTTAAATAGTAACTAAAGATATAAAGAGAAAGAGAGAATGGGGAGGCTGAGCAATGCCATCCCACTCCTTTGAGGTGTTTATTTTCACACTCAGGAGGATTTATTTATTTTTCTGTGACTGGCTTTTGGCCTTCACTTTGGTTTAAGCAGTGTGAGGTACGGAAATCTAATTTCCAAGTTTGTTGGGCATGTTAAGGAGCGCTAACAAACAATATGACCGGTGAAACACTTTATAAGCCACATTTATTAGTAACAATTATTCAATTCTGCAGAACTGGGCCCAATTAATTATCACAAAAGGTAAAAGAAAGAACCCCGTTCCATTGATTTCGGGGATTTTTATACATTTTTATTACAGCATTTTTCCATCTTATTGTCCCATTGGCTAGTTAAGACATATGATCAATTTTAAGACCACCTTTTTCATGTATGTAAAAGCCCACAAGATATCTCTTTATATATCTCATGACCATTTAAATTAAGGATAGTTTATGCAAAGGGGGTTCAGGATTATACATGAACCTTATTGCGCAAAATCAGTTTGTGCCTTTTCGTGACCCTTTGGTTGCCTTTAAAAAGAAATGCTGTCCTTGCAATTAATTTAGAATGTATCAATAAATCCTTCTATTTTTATCTCTTATTTCAGATTTTAGCTTACTCTCTTTTCTTGAGTTTAATCTACAAACAATTAGTGTACTCTGATGTACTCATTTTATTAAAAATGGTTACAAGATTTATTCACTGTATAATTTAAACAGAGCAACTAGTCTCTATGGCATGTTTTGTTATGGCTAGATAAACTATTTTTTTACTTGAAGGTTTTTAAGGTTCAGAAAAACATTAAAACTTTAATCACTTTATCCTGTTAACCCTCTTTATATTTTTAAGGTATTAAGTCTATATTAGTTAATTAATTAAATTATTATTTAAGCTAATCAAACTAACGATTCAAGCCTAACATATTTTATAATGGAATATATTGTAGGGAATGAAATAATGTAAAAGAAACTACAAAGCTCATGGCTAATGTGGGGCTGGATTGGATGATCCTTGGGGTCTCATTTTCTATGTTTAAAACTGTGCATTTGCAAAGCAATTGTAAAAGGCTTTCATTTTGGCTTCACTGGAAAAGACAGCAAAGACTATTTCAGAGCCAAAAAGATAGAAAAAGGAATGTTTGTTGATGTCAGTTAGTAAGATTGATGGGAAACTAAGGAGATAGGAACAAATTAGTCCAGGTGTTGATGACTAATGCCAAAATAGTTCACACGTGGCAAGTAGAAGCTTAATATGTAATCAGTACCTTGTAACCAATGAAAATGTTGAATTATGCATATGTTAATTTAATTATAAATTAGCTGTGTAAGATGGTATATAAGGATGTTGATTAGCCAATGGAGGAGTTCTCAAGTCACAGGGCTGACCTGTCTGAGAGTCTGCTGACGTAAAATAAACTCTATTTTCCTGGATAGTCCAAGGGTCGCCATTACTGTTTTTTTCCACTATAATATGTTGTTTATTATTATACATTTAAACCTACCCCATTATCTCTAACATATTTGTATTAGAAAACTTTAAAGCACTTAATAAGTGTTCAATTGTTTTCTATATATTTAGAAGCCTGAAGCTAAAGAACACTTTTATAAAGTGAGCAAGATATATTTAAATGTTTTTTTCTTTTAATTTTTAGTTTCCAAAAATTCCTTTCCGGTTAGACACATTTTGACCATACAAATGTCAGGAATATGGGGAATGTTTTGCTGACAAGTCAGTCCTTGTGACTCATCAGAGAGTCCACACAGGATAAAAACCATACATATGCCTGCAATGTGGAAAACGTTTTGCTCAGACATCAAACCTTCTGTGTCATTAAAGAGTCCACACAGGAGAGAAACCATACAAGTGTCAGAAGTGTGGACAGTGTTTTGCTAAGAACTCATACCTTGAGAGACACCAGAGTCCACACAGAAGAGAAATCATACAAATGCCAGCAGTGTGGGAAGTGTTTTGTTGACAAGTCAGACCTTTCGAAGCATCAACGAGTCCACACAGGAGATAAATCATAGAAATGACAGCAGTGTCGGAAAGGCTTTTCTCGCAAGTCAGACTTTCTAACTCATCAGAGACTCCACGCAGGAGAGAAATCATATACATGTCACTAGTGTGAACAATGTTTTGTTCAGAAGTCACACTTTTGATACATCAGAGAGTCCAAGCAGGAGAGAAAATATACACATGCCAGGAATGGGGGTAGGTTTTGCTTGGCATTCAAACCCTGTAACTTATCAGAAAACTCACACAGGAGAGAAACTCTATGAATGTCAGGAGCGTGAGAAAGGTTTTGTTCAGAATGCATACCTTTTGAGGCATCAGATTGTCAATACTGAAGAAAAACCATTGAAATACCAGCAGTGTACAGACAGCTGTGGAGTGAGAAATAGAAAATGAAGCAGTAAACGAACTGACGATTCAATGGATGCAAAACAATTGTTCATGGAAAAAAGATTAAAATTTATGCTCAGCCATTATTTAAAAGGAAATTATTACAAAATGCTTTAGAGATGGCATTAGAGATCTTTAGAGATGGAAATGGACACCAGCAAAAATTGCAAAGACAGCAAATAAGGGCAAAGACAAATGTTGGAAATGTGAAGAACAGAAGGGAACTTGACATCACATGTGGTGGACATGCCCCAAAGCAAGGAAATATTTGATACAAATTCATGACCGAATAACAAAAATATTTATGATTAAATTTGAAATGAAACCTGAAACATATTTGTTAAACACGGTAGATACAAAGATTGAAGAAAATGCCTAGAACATTGCTACAAATTACAGCTGCCAGACTATTAAATGCTAATCATGGAAGTAAAAGCTTACACCCTCAGCAGACAAATGGCTTATGATGGGGGACACCTGGCTTGACAACACAACATGTGAAAGGGATCTAGGAGTCCTAGTAGACCACAAGTTGAACATGAGTCAACAGTGTGATGCAGCAGATAAAAAAGCTGTTGTCTCATGTTCAACTTGTGGTCTACTAGGATCTAGGAGTCCTAGTAGACCACAAGTTGAACATGAGTCAACAAGTGTGATACAACAGGTAAAAAAGCCAATGTGATTCTAGGCTGCATCAATAAAAGTATAGTGTCCAGATATAGGATGGAAGACACAATGCTTGACAACAGCACACATGAAAGGGATCTAGGAGTCATAGTGGACCACATGTTGAACATGAGTCAACAATGTGATGCTGCAGCTCAAAAAGCCAATTGGATTCTAGGCTGCATCAATAGAAGTACAGTATGATCAAGGGAAGTAATAGTACCACTCTATTCTGCTTTGGTCAGGCCTCACCAGGAATACTGTGTCTAGTGTTGAGCACCACAATTCAAAAAGGATGTGGAGAAACTAGAGCGTGTCCAATGGAGGGCAACTAAAATGGTGAAGGGTCTGGAAACCATACCCTATGAGGAACGACTTAGGGAGCTAGGTATGTTTATCCTGGATTAGAGAAGGTTAAGAGGTAATATGATATCTCTGCTTAAATATTTGAAGGTATGTCATATTGAGGATGGAGCAAACTTGTTTTCTGATCCTCCAGAGACTAAGATACAAAGCAGTGGATTCAAATTACAGGAAAAGAGATTCCACCTAAACATTAGAAAGAACTTCCTGACAGTAAGAGCTGTTTGATGGTGAACACACTCCTTCCAAATGTGGTGGATTTTCTTTCTTTGGAAGTCTTTTGTTGGCTCTCTTCTATGTCTTGGAGGCATGCAGTGACAAAAACAAAAACTAGGCCCACTAGAGAAGCTAACTGTCAGCACTGTCTGAGGTGCTTGATCTCAACAGTAGCTATTAACACAACAGAGTGCAGAAGCACAAACAGTACTATTTGGCAATATTACACTAACCAACCTTGAATGATGCACATACACAGTTGGATTCTTCCCAGGTCCTTGGAGGCTTTTATCACTTGTTTCAATATGTACTATACAAACTCTCCTTTAACTCTCCAACATTCACTGTCCAATATATAGCAATCCACTCTCTACAAACAAACAACACACCACAACTTTTGTCTCTCTTCAACCCACATTTGCCCTGGGTTTTAGAGCACTTATATAAAGTGGTGATGACTGAGGGTTGAAACCTGGTGTTACTTCTCATTTACAGCCATACAGACTATTTTACACTGTCTTAAAGTAACATTGTTCCCAACATCTTTAAAATGAGGCTAGGTGGCCATCTGTTGGGGGTGCTTTGATTGTGTATTCCTGCATGGCAGAGGGTTGGACTTAATGGCTATTGAGGTCTCTTCCAACTCTATGATTCTATGACTACAATATGATGAATATGGACAATTGAACAACACTAGATAAAGAACGTGCATAACCAAGTTCTCTGATCGATAGAAAGAATTGATACTATTCCTCAAAGATAAATGAGGGAAGTATAGAAGATTGAACGTACTAATATAGTTAGGAATATATTGAACAATATATTTAAAATATAGTAGTGTAAATAATACATATAATGAGGTATTTTAAACAACATAAAGATGTTAGCTTCCTTGTATGAGTGATACTTTGTATGTAATGAATTTTTAGGAATAATGGAGATGTAGATTATATGAAATACTAATGAAAGGGGAAGGTATAGGATAGGAAATTAGCTTAAGAAATAAGATTTAAACTGTTGTAGAAAGTGTTGGCTCTCCTCTGTGTCCTGCAGGTATGCAGTAAAAAAACAAAAACAAAAACTAGACCCAAACAGAGATGCCAACATTTAGCACTGTCTGAGGTGCTTCGCCTCAACAGTAGCTCACAGCAGAGTGCAGAAACACAACACAATGCAGTATTTGGCAATAAGGCACTGACCAACCTGAAATAAGGCACACACAGTTGTGTTCTTCCAAAGTCCTTGGAGGCTTTTATGTTTCTGTTGCAAAATATATACAAAATATTTACAACAGAAGCTCTGACTTCTGTTAACATACTGTCTGCTAAAATCCACTTCTCCAACAAATACACTCTACCAGCTCTCCAAATCACTATCTTCAACCCACACCTGTCCTGGATTAGAGACCCTTATATACAGTGGTGATACCATTAAGGTTGACACCTTGTGTTTAATATTTACAGCCATAGAAATTATTTTACCTCTTCTTAAAGGGACATTTTACCCAACAGAAAGTAGTACATACATGTAGATCTTTTATATATTTGTTTCAATAGTTGGCAATGTGTTTGAGCTTAAAAGAAATAGCTTAAAAGAGCTTAAAAGAATTGAAAAATATTAAACCCACACAGGAAAGAAACCATATAAATGTAAACAGAGTGGGTAAATGTTTTTGCTTAAATTCACACCTTTTGAGCCCTCAGAGATTCTACACTGGAGAGAAACCATACAGATGTCAATGTTTTACTCAGATGTCAGACCTTTTGGGACATGAGAGAGTCCACACTGGAGTGTGACTGTTACGGTTCGCTTGTTTAACAGAAGGAGACTTGAAACAGGTCCTCAGGCCTAGATGGCTTTATTTGCATACAAATGGCACAGGGGAATTTGTTCAGCCACACTACGCACCGAGCCCTTCCGGGCATTGCCTTTTATATATGCCAAACTTTGTATTTTTTTAAATTACATCACAGGTCATACTATTTATACAGGATCATACCATTTTTACCCATGCCTAGTATGTTTTCCCTCTTTTGACAGTAGATGGCGTTATTTTATAACAGATGACTCATTTACAACAGATGACTCTTGGGCAGGTCCCAGAGGGTGCTGCTCGGGGACTGTAGTTCCAATAAGAGGGACCTCACTTGTGGGGTCCCTCAGGGAGCTATTTTATCCCCAATGTTATTCAACATCTATATGAAGCCGCTGGGTGAGATAATATGGAGTTATGGTGCTGGGTGTTATCAGTACGCTGATGACACCCAAATCTATTTCTCCATGTCTCGTTCGTCAGCCTCGAATTCCAATGGCATCTCTTCTCTCAATGAATGTCTTCGGGCGGTAATGGGCTGGATGAGGAAAAATAGATTGAAACTGAATCCAGACAAGACGGAGGTGCTCACAGTAGCGGCCCCGAAACCAAGAATTGGGTTGCAACCTCCAGTCCTGGATGGGGTCACACTCTCCTCCAGTGACTGTGTTCGCAGCCTGGGGGTGCTCCTTGACTCGTCGCTCCTGATGAAGAATCAGGTTAATGCGACGGTCAAGAGCGCCTCTTATCAGCTTCGGCTGAGATGCCAGCTGCGCCCTTTTCTGGAAGTAAGGGATCTCGAGACCATTGTACACGCACTGGTAACCTCACGCCTTGACTTCTGTAATGCGCTCTACATGGGGCTACCCCTGTACTTGGTTTGGAAGCTTCAGTTAGTCCAAAACATAGCAGCCAGACTTATCTCTGGAACATCTAGGAGGGACCACATTACTCCTGTTTTGAGGTCCCTCCACTGGCTGCCTATCAGCTTCCAGGCCCAGTACAAGGTGTTGGTTATTACCTTTAAAGCCCTAAATGGCTTGGGTCCAAGCTATCTCAGGGAACGCCTCCTTCCATATAATTCTCCCCGCGCTCTCCGGTCCTCTGGGAGGAATTTGCTGCATCCTCAAAAATCTAGGCTGGCGGCGACCTCCCAGAGGGCCTTTTCTATCGTCGCCCCCAAACTCTGGAACGACCTGCCGGACGAGATTCGTCAGCTGACATCTTTAGACAGCTTCAAGAAAGCTGTCAAGATGGATCTCTTCCGGCAGGCCTTTCCAGATTAATTCTCCTGGCCTTGGGCTCCTTGATCCCTGCGCTCCCCCCGTGGCCCCATCAATTGCTGATGGATGGGGAGCACAGTTGAGTCTAATCAGGGCATATATATATATATATATATATATATATATATAATTTTCATGTTTGTTTTATTTGTGTTGGAATGTTTATATTCCTGTTTTAATTATCTTGCCATTTAATACTGTTTTAAGGGGGTAGGTTGGGGTATGAATTTTGTTGTATGGGGTTTTAACTGATGTAAGCCGCTTAGATTGTTTTCATTTAAGCGGGGTATAAATAAATTTTATTATTATTATTTTCATTATTATTTAACCCTCTCATGACCATTCAAATGCCAGCAGTGTGGGAAATGTTTCCCAGTAGATAAGGATGCAACATCCTTAATCATGGGTTGTCCCTCCCCAATTGCTCCCAGTAGGTAGGACAAACTTAAAGAGGGACATCCCTTTGGTCACTTGAGGGACAACCTCTCCCCCTCCCCTTTGTCTTCAGTCTTTTCCTACTGCTCCCAAGGGAAAGAATTTCATAGCCCCGGCTGTTTTTCTTCTCTACTTACATGTTGTTGTTAACTGACCTCAATTCAATCTCGACCCATGGTGACCCTGTGGATGAGACATTTCCAAGACCCCCTGTCCTCCACTGCTCTGCTTAATTCCTGCAACCCATTAATACCTATAACCTCCTTAATAGAGCCCTGGTGGCGCAGAAGTTAAATGCCTGTCCTGCAGCCTCTCACTCATAGACCACAAGGTTGCGAGTTCAATACTAGCCAGGGCTCAGGCTAGACTCAGGCTTGCATCCTTCCAAGGTTGCTAAAATGAGTACCCAACTGTTGGGGGGCAATGAGCTTAAGTTGTAAACTGCTTAGACACCCCATAGTGTGGTATGAAGCAGTATATAAATGAAGCTGCTTTGCTTTAATAGTGTCCATCCATCTGACATGTGGCCTTCCTCTATTCCTACCTGCTTTCCCAGCGTTATTTTTTCAATGAGTCCTCTCTTCTCATGATGTGTCAAAAGTACGACAGCCTCAGTTTGGTCATCTTGGCTTCCAGGGAGGTTTATGGTTTGATCTGCTCTGGGACCCATTTGTTTGTCCTTTTGGCTGTCCATGGGATCCTCAGCACTCTTCTCCAGCACCACATCTCAAATGCATTGATTTTCTTCCTATCATCTTTCTTAACTATCCAGCTCTCACATCCATACTTGAAAATAGAAAATACAACGGCTTGAATTATTCTAACTTTTGTGCTGAGTTGTATATCTTTGCATTTTAGAATCTTTTCTAGTTCTTGGATGAAGGAATAGAAGCATGCTTCTCAAATTTGCAGATGACACCACATTGGGAGGAATAGCTAATACCTCAGAAGACAGGATGAAAATTCAAAATGACCTTAATAGATTAGAAAGCTGGGCCAAAGCTAACAAAATGAATTTCAACACAGAGAAATGTATGGTACTGCACTTAGGGCAAAAAAATCAAATGCATAGATATAAGATGGGGGACACCTGGCTTAATGAGATTACATGTGAAAGGGATCTAGGAGTCCTAGTAGACCACAAGTTGAACATGAGTCAACAGTATGATGTCGCAGCTAAACAGGCCAATTCAGTTTTAGGCTGCATTAATAGATGTATAGTATCTAGATCAAGTCTAGATACTTGATACCATGTCTCGGTCATCTACCATGACGGCAGATGGCGGTTCTCCCCTCAATCAATGCCTTGGAGCGGTAATGGACTGGATGAGGAAAAACCGACTCAAGCTGAATCCAGACAAAATGGAAGTACTTACAGGAGGGGCCCCTAAACCAGTGATTGGGTTGTGACCACCAGTCTTGGATGGGGTCACACTCTCCATCAAGGATGGGGTCCACGCTCTCCACGGTGTCTGCAGTCTGGGAGTGATCCTGGACTCGTCGCTTCACATGACAGATCAGGTGAATGTGACAGTCAGGAGTGCCTGCTATCAGCTTCGGTTGATATGCCAGCTGCGCCCCTTCCTGGAAGTAAGGAACCTAGAGACCGTAGTACATGCACTGGTAACCTCACGACTCGACTTCTGTAATGCACTCTACATGGGGCTACCCTTATGCCTAACTCGGAAACTACAATTGGTACAGAACATGGCAGCTGGGTTGATCACTGGAAGATCTAGGAGTGATCATATTACTCCGATTTTAAAATCTTTTCACTGGCTACCTATTGGTTTCCGAGCACAGTATAAGGTGTTGGTAATGACCTTTAAAGCCCTACATGGCATGGGCCCAACTTACCTAAAGGGCCGCCTCTTCCCATATAATCCGCCCCGTTCCCTCAGGTCCTCTGGGAGGCAGCTTCTTCAATCAACAAGAACTAGATTGACGGCAACCTCCCAGAGGACTTTTTCTGCTACTGCTCCCAGACTCTGGAATGCCTTGCAGGAAGAGATCTGTCAGATATCTAGCTTAGATGGCTTTAAGAAAGCTATCAAGACGGATCTCTTCCGGCAGGCTTATCCAGAAGAGAGTTAACTAGACCTGACCCTCCACCATTAAGTGCCCTCTCCCTTTTTCACATGTGTCTCTGAGGGGATAATTTGCCCCAGATATAAACTGGGGGTGCTTCAGTGTTTTTGTCCAATTAGGAGCGTGAGTCATTGATTATTGTTTAAAATATTAGATTTTAAACAGCTACATTTAATTGTAATTTTAAGGGGGGTTATATGATTGCTATATATTGTGGGTGTGTATTTTTAATGTAAGCTGCCTGGATAGCTTTGGCTAAAGGTGGGGTATAAATAAAATTTTATTATATTATTATAAGGGAAGTAATAGTGCCACTGTATTATGCTTTGTTCAGGCCCCACCTGGAATACTGTGTCCAGTTCTTTTTTTTTTTTATTGCATATTCAAACATACAACATATTACATATTTTAACAAACAACATACAGAAACATCTATCAAATACCCAATTTAAAATCTATATCCTCACAAACTTATATTCTTTTATCCCTTTAATCTACCAAATTACTTTTTTTCTTCCATTCTTTTCAACTCTCTTTCCTTCTTCCTCTCTTCCATACCTTTCTTACACCCTCTCCAATTCCTCCCTCCTATCCCCCTAACCTTTCCTATCCACATCTCTCACTCAACCCTCCTTTCCTTCCCCTATCTTTCCTTCTCTTCACACTTCACTTCCCACTCTTCAACTTACTCACCACCTTCTCTACCATTCTTATCTTTCTCTTTTCCTTCTTCTACCTACCTTCATACCCTCTTCTACTTTCATTTACCTTCTCACTCCTCATCCTTACTTTCAACCCTCTTCATACTCTTCCGAATTAGTTCGCTTCCTCCCAGCTGATTTCTTTCCTATATATACCTGTTGAAGTTCTTAATACCTAATTCATCAATCATGAATATTTTTAATATATTAAAATCCTTATATCAATCTAATCATTTATTTATTTATCTTCTTTACTACTATACTTTCCCCCTATCGATCCTATTAAAAAGTCATTTTTCATAACTTATCATCAAACTTTAAACTATGTCTCAACCTGCAATACTAATACTTTAACTTCATCTTTCCAGTTACCACATTGTATAGCCTATCTCATTTCCATCTTATCACTAAATGCTTCTACAACTCTTACAACCTCTATTCTCATTTTTCTACTCTATTATCCCCTTTCTACAAATACATATATGTATGTATGTACTTACTCTATTACCTGTACCTAAATACATATATCTTTTTTTCTCTTATTCTACCAAATGCTTTACAGTAATTCTCCCCATTGCTCTCTCATATATTCAGTTACTTTCTTCCAGTCTTTAAAAAAAATTTCTGGTGTTTCATCTTTCAATAATTGAGTTAGTTTATCTGCTTCCATTGCATCATGTAACTTCCACATCCAATTCTCTCTTGTAGGTGTATCTTTTTTTTCCAATTTTGGGCATATGCCACTCTTGCCATTGTGATTAAATAAAATAGGACCTTCCCATATTTTTTATCGTATTCTTCCTCTAATATTCCTAATAGAAAAATTTCTGGTTTTAGTTCCATTTTTATTTCTAGGATCTCATTAATCGTTTTTCTAATCATTCTCCAGTATTTTGTCGCCCTTTTACACTTCCACCAGCAGTGGAAAAAAGTCCCTGGAGATTCCTTGCACTTCCAACATTCGTTATTCACCTTTTTATACATTTTTTATATTTTAGCTGGGGATAGGTACCATCTATAAAACATTTTGTACCAATTTTCTTTTAACCCTTGTGATGTGGTGTATTTCACTCCTGTTTTCCACATCTTCTCCTATTGGCTCATTTGTATCGGGTGTCCTATGTCTTTTGCCCATCTTATCATGACATCTTTAACAACCTCTTCCTCCATCCGCATTTGTAAGATTTTTTTATATAGTAACCCTATTACTTTTTTGTTTTTATCCAACAAAATTTCTTCTATTTCCGTTTTTTTCTGCTATTCCTTGATTTTTCATATCCAATATAACCTTCTCATAAATTTGCCTGTATTGAAACCACCCTAATTTAAATCCTTTATTTTCCAAAATTTCCTGTTTTGCTATCATAACCTTTCCCTTTTGTCTTTCTATCAAATCTTTATATGTAACCCAGTTATCATCCCTATCCATCTCTTTTCTATAAAATGCTTCTTGTGGGGATAACCACTTAGGGGTCTTATCCATTATCCTACTCTTATATTTATTCCAAGTTTTCAACAAGGTTTTCCTTATAATATGGTTATTAAAAGCCTGATTTGTTTTTTCCTTATCGTACACCAAATAGGCATGCAAACCAAATTTTATTCCTTCTACCTCTAATTCCAAAAGCCTCTTATTTTCCAGTTTTAGCCAGTCTTTTATCTAATTCAACACACTAGCTTCGATATAAATTCTTAAGTCTGGCAATGCCAAACCTCCTCTTTCTTGTGCATCTTGTAGTACCTTTAATCTTACCCTTGGTTTTTCCCCCTGCCATATGAACTTAGATAAATCTCTATGCCAATTATCAAAAGGGGTCTTACTGTTTATAATGGGTAAAGCTTGAAACATAAATAACATTTTTGGTAGAACTGACATTTTGATTGCCGATATCCTACCTAATAGGGACAATTTTAACCTTCCCCAATTCATCAAATCTTTTTAAATTTCTTTCCATATTTTATCTTAATTATTGTTAAATAATTCATTTGTTTTCTTTGAAATTTGAATTCCTAAATATTTTACTTTTTTCTTTATTTCCATTCCAGTTTTTGTTTGTAAAGACTCTTCTTCCTTGGAGTCTAAATTTTTAGTAATCATAGTCGATTTGTTTTTATTTATCCTACATCTTGTCATGTCCCCATATACATTCATAATTTCCATTAAAGTTTCGACATGTTCACTTGGATTCTCCAAATTTACCACCAAATCATCTGCATAAGCTCTAACTTTATACATATATTTTTAAATTCTTATCCCTTGCAATATTTCCTCTTTGTTAATTTTCCTAATTAATATTTCCATCACTATCAAAAATATCAAAGGGGACAAGGGGCATCCTTGTCTTGTCCCTCTTTGAATTTGTATAGCTTTTGTTTTATCTCCGTTTATAATTATACATGCCCTTTGTTTCTTATATATTTCTTTGATCCAAATTTGAAAATTTTCTGGCAGATTCATTTTTTTAATAATGTCCAATATAGTTATCCAATTAACTTAATCAAAGGCTTTTTCCAAATCAAAAAAAATTAATCCCAATTTTTTATCACAATGTTTATCATAATATTCTATCACATTCAAAATATATCTTATATTATCTTTTATCTGCCTTTCAGGTAGGAATCCTCTTTGATCCTCACTAATTATTTCCTTCAGGCGGTTTTTAAATCTATTTGCTAATGTCATCGTAAATATCTTATAATCAGCATTAAGCAACGAAATTGGTCGATAATTTGCTGGTTCTTCTTTTTTTTTTTCCTCTTTAGGGATTAAAGTTATATTTGTCTCTCTCCATGATTTGGGGACACCTTCTTCCTTAATTTTACCAAATAGTATCTGTAAATATTCACTGATCTCATTTCTAAATATCTTATAAAAATTAATTGGTAACCCATCTGGCCCAGGGGTTTTATCCTTCTTACTCTCCAAAATAGATTCTATTATTTCTTCTTTTATGATTTCCTTATCCAACTGTTTTCTTTGTTCATCACTTATGGTAGGAATCTCCTCCTTACTCATATACTCCTCTAGTTTTATTTTATCTATTGGGTGTTCTGTGTATAGCTTACTATAATAATTGTAAAATACCTCTTTTATCTTATCATGTTGTGTATAAATATTATCTCCTTTTATTTTTGTTATTTGTTTCTTTTCTCTTTCCTTTCTTAGTCTTTGCGATAACCCTTTTCCAACCTTATTTGCTTGTTCAAATGTATTTTGTTTCAGTTTCTTAATCTTTTCTTCTATTTCTTTAACCATTTCCATTGATAATTGTTTTTGCAACATCTTTATATCTTTTAATGCTATATTATCCTCCGGACTTTCTTTTAATTTTTCCTCTTTCTCTTTTATTAAATTCGTTTAGTTTCTGCATTTTCCTCTTTCTATTATTTTGTAATATTATATTTTGTTGGATAAAAATCCCCTAATAACCGCTTTAAAAGCATCCCAAACTAGTATTTCCTTTGTTCCTTTATTCCTATTCTCTTCAAAAAAAAATTTAATTAACTTCTTTACTCTCTCTACTACTGCCGGATTTTTAAGTAATTCCTCATTTAACTTCCATTGCTTTGATTTCTTAGGTTCTTTAAATTCCAAAATTAATGGGTTATGATCTGAGATTGTTCTGGGCAATATTTCCATTCCTACAATTTCGTCTGTCATCCCTTTATTTATCAAAATTAAATCTATTCTTGCCAGGGATTTATGCCTATCTGAATAAAAAGTATAACCTTCTTTTTGATCATATAAATATCTCCATGAATCTACCAATATTAAGTCTTTTATCATTCTAAATAAAGTCTTTGGCAATTTCCCTTGTGATTCTCCTATTCCTTTTCCAGATTTTCTATCCAGTTTAGGTTCAATTACACCATTGAAGTCTCCTAAAATTATAATATTTTCATAATCGTATTCACTTATTTTTTTGTTTAAGTCCTCATAGAATTTTGCCTTGTTTTCTTGGGGAGCGTACACTCCTACTATTAAAATTATCTTCCCTTTCCATGTAATTTCTACTCCTATCCAATGACCCTTTTTATCATTAAATATTTCTTTTGAATCCCATTGGTTATTTATATACAGGATCACTCCTTTTTTCTGTTTATCTGTTGACGCAACATATTCTTTTCCTATTTTTTTTATTTTTTATTAATCTACATCTTTCATTTTAATGTGTGATTCCTGAATACAAATTATATCACATTTTTGCTTTCCTAGAAATAAAAAGGCTTTTTTTTTCTTTTTTGTGGTGAATTAAATCCTTTAATATTTAGAGATAATATTTTCATTGTTATTTTAATTTTGAACCAGGAAGGAACTACTTAGTAAGAGAGCAATGGGGGGAATAACTTTTCAACCCTAACCTTTTAACTTTATTCTTTTCTACTTTTCCCCTTATCTTCCTTCTTCTTCTTCTTCTTCTTCTTCTTCTCCTGTATTTTGTCTCTTTTCTTCTTTCTCTCTTTTTCTCCTCTGAATTTCTTGTAATCTTGTCCTTTCCAAATGTCTTTCCTCATTCCTTTCCCCGTTTGGGCTACGTTTCTTCTTCCCTTCGATTTCTTTTCTATATTTTTCCCAAAAATCACATGCTTTTTCTATAAATTTATTTTGTATCTCTTTTGCTTCCATGTAAGGGATAGGCCCTCTATGTCCTCCCATTGGAATGGAACTCCATAAACCTTTAATTGATCTGTCAAAAAGCATAGTCCTTTCTAGATTTCAACACTCTTCCCGGTACATCTTTAAAAATACGAATTGTCTTTCCCTCAATTATCAAATCTTTTTTATAACTCTCTTGAAGCACTAAATCTCTCATCTGTTTTCTCACGAAATATGCAATCACATCCCGAGGTAAATTTTTAGTTCTCACTGCTCTTGAATTAATGCGATATATCCTATCCAATTCCCATGGGAATTGTTCCGCTGGTTCGTCAATGTAGTCTGCTAAAGCTGTTGCTAACATTTTGTATAGATTTTTGTCACTTCGCTCTGATATCCCTCTGAATTTTAAGCAACTTTCTTTCTGCTTAATCTCCATTCTTGTCATAATCTCTAGATTTTCCTTTTGCTGCTGTGAAAGTCCTTCTATTTTACTTTCCATTTGTTTTGCATTACTTTCTAGTTTCCCAATCTTATTTGTTATTTTTCCCATGTCCATTGTCATTTTTTCTAGAGTCTGTTTCATATCCAACATCTTGGATTTTATTTCTTGCTTTACTTTCTCTTTCATTGGGCGCTTCCCTCTCATTTGAGCGAATTATAAATTCCCCAAAATTAGATATTGGTTTCCCAACAGATTGGTGGAGAATGCGGACAATCCCTGGAATTTAGACACCCCAAACTGATCACATTGGCTGTTTAAATCTCAGCACGTAGGAAAAATAAGGATTTAGGCAAAAGAGAGGCTGACGCAAGGGTTAGGAAGGTGCGTGCTTGTGTTTGCGTGTGACTGGAAATCTTGGGTTGGCCATCCCTTTTCTTGCCTTTTCTATCGTGGGTTGGTAGAGAAGAGCCAGGTTCCCCCATTCAGGTTTTTCCCCCACAATCCAACCGTAGACAGTCCCCAAAACCACCTTGGACAAGCTAAGGTAGATGAAGTGAGGAGACGTCCTCATCTGAAGCTACCCGGGCACAAGGTTGGCAAAGGTTAGTGAGGGCAGGGAAGCCCAGTGTAGCTAGCCGAACCCTGGCAAGGGAGAGTCCCAGTGCAGCCAGTGGGTCTAGAAGTCTGCCAGTGGGTCTAGAGAAAGCCAGTGAGGGGTGAGGAAAAGCCCTAGAGCAGCCGGTGGGTCTAGAGAAAACTGGAGAGGGGCGGGAGATCCCTACTGAAGTTGGCATGTTTTAGAACTGCCAGTGGGTCTAGAGAAAGCCGGTGAGGGGTGAGGAAAAGCCCTTGAGCAGCTGGTGGGTCTAGAGAAAACTGGTGAGAGGTGGGAGGGCCCTAGTGAAGTTGGCGTGTTTTAGAACCACCAGTGGGTCTAGAGAAAGCTGGTGAGGGGTGAGGGAAAGCCCTAGAGCAGCCAGTGGGTCTAGAGAAAACTGGTGAGGGGCGAGGAAAGCCCTAGTGCAGATAGGAAAGGATTGGTGAGGGGTGGGAGAGCTCTAGTGCAGCCAATGTGGTAGAAGGAGGAAGTTTAAGCTGGTAAGGGCAAGGAAGCTCTAGTGTCGCCAGCGCAGTTAGGAGAGATCATGAGAACTAGGAAATGGAGATGGGGCAGATTTACAGGGAGGAGAAAGTGCAGAACAGGCTACAGAGGTGGATCACCAAGAAGGGACCCAATCCCTGGATTCCAGGGGCATTCCTGACAGATGATCCATTTCTGACCCTGCTAGAGGTTTATGACATCAAGACTGCTAAGAAGGGACTTAAGAATGTCCCGCAGTCCGAAAAAGATAGGTTGGCATCATGGGGAATCTGGACCCTAGCCCATGACGCTGTAGAGAAGTACAAGGAATACAAATTGGAGGTAGAGGTGTCCCGGAAACAGATAGGAGAATTGGTAACCCAAGCAAGAGACAAAGTGACAGAGAATATGGATCTCACTAGGAGAGCCCACAAAGCAAGGCAGAGAGTAGATAGGGCAGAGCAGGAAAACATTGGCCTTAAGCAGAAATTGGCAGAATTAGAATTCAAATTAGGCCAGGCAAAACAAGCCACGGACTTTATTTTGGCCCAAAAGACAGAAGCGGCAGCCCAAACTGACCACACCATGTGCAAGGCCCAAATTAGAGAATTGGAGAGCAAAGTAAATTTGAAAAGCGCCCTCATGGTCACGGTGCAACCTAATATATTAGAATCGGCCACACAAGCTAGTGTCCTTCAGGGGAGCCCATCGCCGGTAGAGGCACAGATTTCCCCACCCTACAATCCCCAATGGAGTCCCCCAAAAGGTAATGAACCCACAGAGGGGTGCACTCCAAGCATACCCATGGACCCAGTTAAAACCCGGAGTTTGGTAGAAACAAAAGCCACCTCAGAAGATGGCACAGTAAATAATAATAATAATAATAATAATAATAATAATAATAATTTTTATTTATAACCCGCCCCTCTGCCCAACAATCGAGGCAGGTTACAGCATTAAAACAGACAAGGTTAAAACATCCCCACTCCCCCAATCCCACACTCCCAACCCCTTAAAACAAGATTAAACAAGAAAGAATTAAAATGCCATAAGCAATAAAAACCAAGCCAAAGCAATCACACACAAAGTGAATAGTAAACTGAAAAACTCATCTCCCAGGGCAGATATATTCCGGAAAAGTTATTATTCTGGGAAGGCCTGTCAGAAGAGATCTGTCTTCACTCCCTTCTTAAAGGCAGTAAGCGTGGTAATAAGACGGATCTCATACGGCAAGCCATTCCACAGCCTGGGAGCGGTGGCAGAAAAGGTCCTCTGGAAGGTCTGAGACAGTCTAGTTTTTATTGGCTGTAGCAGATTCCTCCCAGAGGACCGAAGGGCGTGGGGGGGGTCATATGGGGAGAGGCGGTCCCTAAGATAAGATGGACCCAAGCCATGTAGGACTTTAAAGGTCAAAACCAACACCTTGTACTGCGCCCGGAAACTGATTGGCAGCCAGTGGAGGGATTTAAGCACTGGTGTTATGTGCTCCCTCCTAGATGTTCCAGTAATTAGCCTGGCTGCCATATTTTGCACCAATTGAAGTTTCCGGGTTAGGCACAAGGGTAGCCCCATGTAGAGTGCATTGCAGTAATCCAGACGTGAGGTTACCAGAGCATGTACCACAGTTTCCAAGTCCCTCATATCCAGATAGGGGCGCAGTTGGCGTATCAGCCGAAGCTGATAGCAGGTGCTCCTGACCGCCGCATTCACCTGACTAGTCATGTGAAGCGACGAGTCGAGGAGTACCCCCAGACTGCGAACACAGTCCTTAGAGGAGAGTGTGGCTCCATCCAGGACTGGAGACTGTATTCCCAAATCTGGTTTCGGGCCTGTGACTGTAAGTACCTCCGTTTTGTCTGGATTCAACTTCAATCTGTTTTTCCTCATCCAATCCATTACCGCTCTGAGACAGTCATTAAGAGGCGAGATGCCATCTGAAGTCTGAACCAATGATCTAGTCATGGAGAAGTATATCTGGGTGTCATCAGTGTACTGAAGACACCGTGCTCCATGCCTCCGAATGATCTCACCTAGCGGCTTCATGTAGATGTTAAATAACATCGAGGACAGGATGGCGCACTGAGGGACGCCACAATTAAGCTCTATTTTAGATGAGCAACTGTCCCCGAGCCTCACCCTCTGGGATCTGCCCGAGAGGAAGGAACAGAACCACTGCAAAGCAGTGCCTCCAATCCCTAACTCTCTCAGGCGATCCAGGAGGATGGCATGATCTATAGTGTCAAAAGCCGCTGAGAGATCCAAGAGCACCAGCAGGGTCACACTACCCCTGTCGATGCCCAGGCGGAGGTCATCAGTCAGACAATCATGGCGGTCTCAACCCCAAATCCCATCCTGAAGCTGGTTTGAAATGGATCGAGATAATCGGTTTCATCCAAGACTGCCTGGAGTTGAGGAGCAACTGCCCTCTCGATCACCTTGCTCAAAAAAGGTAGCAAGGAGACTGGTTTATAATTATTTCTATCCAGGGGGTCCAGGGAAGGTTTTTTTAGGAGTGGCTTAACAGCCACCTCCTTTAAGCATGATGGAATACTACCCTCCCTGAAAGACGCATTGATTGTGTCCCGAAGGAACACTTTCAACGCATCCCCCCCCCCGGGCGACCAGCCAAGATGGACAAGGATCGAGGGGGCAAGTCGTCTTCCTCACCCTTCCAAACAGCTTGTCCACATCATTGGTACTCACAGATTGAAATTGATCCAGTAAAATACCATCAATGGAGTTGCTGGACACCTCGTCTACGGATTCTGCCAGAACATTGGCGTCCAAGTCGGCCCTTATCCGAGAGATTTTATCTGCAAAGTAGGTATTAAATGCCTCACAGCAGGCTATTGTTGGATTAAGTAGGGGAGTTGGCGCCGGAGGAACCTTTGTCAATTCCCCCACCACCCTAAACAGCTCTGCTGGGTGAGACTCTGCAGATGCAATGCGTGCAGAACAGAAAGTTTTCTGCGCTGCACGCAGAGCCTCCCTATAGGAATCAAGATGATTCCTGAGGCGAGTTCTGTCGGATAAGAGACGAGTCCTTTGTCATTCACGCTCTAGTCGTTGTCCAACCCGCTTCATCCGTCTAAGCTCCTCTGAATACCAGGGCTTGCGGTTCGAAGCGGGCCGGAAAGAATGCTTGGGAGCGATTGTGTCAATAGCCCTGGTGAGACAGTGGAAGAGACAGTCTCATGGTCACTAACAGAAATTAAAGCCCTAGCAGACCATCAGGGAAGGCTAAATCCCCAAACAGGAGTCCGATGGATGTCTAACATCATACTTTCATACCCAAAAGCTAAAGGATAGGACCTTACACAGATAGCAAGGCTGAGCATAGATCCTGCTTACTTAGGACCCTTCGAGGCAGCAGTTTCCAACTATGATCTGGCAAATTTAGAATTAAAAGAATGGATATGCGTAATGGTGCAAATCCTTTGGCCAGGCACTACCATAAGGGCAAAATATCACAATGAGGTGCAGCAGCCAGATGAAGCCCCAGACATTTATGTAGCCAGGAAGAAAATGTTAGCAATCCTAGCAGGAGAAGTTAACCTTAATTGTGACGGGGTGCCACTTTTGAACTGTACTGATTTTATAAAAGAGGTATACCAAGGTTTAAATGAGGCAGCTAAAACATACATAGGTCCTGCCTACCACCAACTCAGCACTATAGATTAGCAAGGATTTTTACAGCACATTCAGACAGCTTCCCAGATATTTTGGACTAGAGAAGCACAGAAAGATATGGCTAAGAGCTTAGTGACAGCAAACTCAGCAAAACCTCCACGCAGCCTAGGAAGGAAGACAGATAAAGATAGCAAACCGGTCCACGCGGTTACATACCGGAACACCGGCCCCCATTCTCAGCTCATATCCAGTGAACCAGGCTCCCCAATAACAATTCTTTTAGGAGAGGCTTTAGAAGCTACCCCAGAGAACCCGATAACCCAGACTGTGGAAGGGACCCCCTGCAGGAAATCAGGAGCCCTATTTGGAGGCAACTAAGGGAATTAGGATACCCTGTAGCGGACCTTCATGGTCGACCCACGCATGAACTCACTGAGCTACTGCTCCAAGCCCTAGGTGGTCAAGGCCCCAATGAACCCAGCACCAACCCTAATGCCCCTACACCCCAGAACCCGACGCAGAACCCCAGTCAATCAGGTTAGGGACGCCCGGGATCCCAAGGCTTGCTATAGTCTATAGAGCACATGCTGATTTTCCTTTGGAATTCCCTGGTGCACTCCATTAGCCATTCTATGTTTGCAATGTGGTTCCTCATGCTTCTTCCTTTCCTGAACCCCACTTGGACCTCTGGGATTTCTCATTCCATGTATGGTTGGAGTATATGTTGCAGTATTTTTAGCATGATTTTGCTTATGTTGGAGATCAGTGCTATGGTCCTATAGATGCTGCAGTCTTCTTATGTCTCCCTTTTTGTGGATGGCGATGTATATTGATCATTCGCAATCTGCTGGCCATCGTTTTGTTTTCTATATCTGTTGACATATGTTGGTTAGCACTAGAATTGACTCTGTCAATGTGGATTGCAGCAGTTCATTGGAATATCATCTGTTTCTGGTGATTTGTTTTTTGCCATTGCTCTTGTTGCAGTTTCCACCTCACTTTTTAGAATTTGGGGTTCATCTTCATATGGCTGTCCATTCCATGTGCCCTTCATTTTGTTATCTCTTTTGTATAATTCTGTGTATTATATCCAACATCTTTTTATTTCTTCTTGGTCATGAATTATGTTATTTTAATTGTCATACATCGTCCCAGTTCTTGGTTTGAATTTTCCTTTGATTTTTTGGATCTTGTGAAATAGATCTCTTGTTTTTCCTTTTTTGTTGTTGTCTTCTATTTCTCTGCATTGGTCATTGTAGTAATTTTATCTTTCTGCACAAACTATTGTACTGTTGCATTCATAATTCTTAGTTTGTTCCTATCTCCCTTTTGTTTTTCTTCTCTTCTTTATTGCTTGTAGCATTTTTTCTGAGCTGCCACCTCTTTGGCTTCCACATCCTGTTGTGTGCGCTGTCCTCATTGCCACAACAGGCCCCCACTAGCCATTGGGGTCCTTCCTCCTCCTCCACTTCATCAAGCAGGTCCTCTGGGGCATCTTCCCATAGTCCATCAGAGGGTTCTTCAGCCCATTTGCCCTCTGTGGACAAATCCTCCCAGTCCTTGGCTTTTGGGGATCATTCCCTTGCGTGCTTTTGTGCTGCCATCAGGGCTTCCTCTCTAGGTAGCCTGCTGCTCCCCGCACCTCCCTTGGCTCCTTGGGGTCTTCTCACACCAGCTCCCTTGCTGAAGTCTGCTCGCCCTTCCCAGGCTATGGCCATCATGCTGCCACTTTGCTCTCCCTGGGAAGGTTCCTCCAGGTTGCATTTACCGTGGGCCAAAGGCTGTTGCCATGGATGAGGTGACATTAGAGGGAAAGTTTTCATGCTTGGCAGCTGGACACTTGAAGAACCAGGACAGTATTTTAGTGAAAATTAATTATTGCTTTATTCTGGATTCTAAGATACAGAAAGCTACCCCACAATGGTTAGAATCAACTCTGAGTTCCCCCAAGTTAAACAGCATTTTAAAAATCCTTTGTTCATCTCCCTCCACACACTTGCAGCCAGCACCATTTGCCCACTTCAAAGTGCACTTTGAAGTTGCCCCTCCTCAATTCCTATCTCCCCCCCATCTCTCATGAAAGGAAGGCATCATCATAAACAGTCATAAACAACCCAGTTTTCCTATTTCAGTCACTGTCCCCTCCAATCTACAATTTCCTTTGATTCCCCCCTTCTACATCCATCACATTTTGTTGTCAGATTCCTATGAGAATCATAGGAACATGACAATTTGGGCAGTGGAGGATACAGTCATGGTGGGCAAAATTGACCCACAGGAATTCTGGACAGAATCATAAAGTCTGTCTCGATTGGTGAAGGGATTATGCACTGAGAAACCCAGGGATTTTCAAGGGGTGTCAAAGGAACTTAGCCCCTTCCAGGTGGGTTTTTCAAAATCAATTGAATGCCTTGTTGTGGTGAGACTTCCAATGTAATGTTGTTAGCTGCCTTCGAGTCTACTTTGACTCATGGTGAGCCTGTGAATGAGGCATCTCCATAACCCTCTATTCTCAGCCTCTCTGTTCAGATCTTGCAGGTTCATGCCCATGGCCTCCCTAAGTATATCCATCCGACGCATCCAATGTATTACAGGGCATAAAAATCCCCATGTCCACAAGAGCACTGGAGGATGTTATGTCCAGATTAGGTTAGTGCCCACAAGTCTAGGCCCCAACTATACTCCCCCACTATACTTGTCAGGCCCTTCTGGGCTTTTCACAGCTGGCTAGTCTTCAATGAAACTTCCTTTCAACCTGGCCCCATTAAGCCAAACTCAAGCTGAGTGCACCTCTTTGAGCCTTTCTCCAGCCTCATAGCAGGCTGCCTCCAACTGTCTGGCAGAGCCAGGTTGCCTTTCACTGCATTAGGCCAGGCTACACCATGCTGTGGCCCCCAGACCACTCTAATAATTATGTGCTGTGGATTGCACTGCCCAACCCATGGGTGCTGAGAGCTGTATGCTGCCATAGTGTTGTGCCAGGCATCAAGCCCATCAGCAGCCACACAGCTGCCAGCCATTGCAGTGACTGCTGTGCCTCCTCCAACTCTCTTTCTCCATTGAGCAGATGCAGGCTCAACCAGACTAGTGTGCTTGTTCTTTCCTTCCAAGTGAGAGATGAAAGAGGCTGAGTCAGAGACAGCAGAACCTTAGAAGGTCTTGCATTCCATCGCTTGACTGTCCATGTGGTATGAAAAAAAAGCAAGTACTTGTATATGTCTACATATTCATAAACTTTAAGTTAAGGAGATATCCAGTCCTCTTCAAATGGATGCCACTCTTTTTCTAATTTATTTGTTGCTTTATTGCTGATTTAAAATGTTAATTTATCCAGCTCTTTCATGTCACTAACCTTAAGTTTCCAATCTTCTATTTTGGGTGGTTCTTCCTTCTTCCATCCTTTAACTATAACTAATCTTCCCACCATTATTAAGTAAAGCATAATTCTCCAATGGATCCTCTCATCATATTATTTAAGCACTGATGTCATGTTAAGTAAATATAATTCTGGTAAGAGTGGGTATTGTATAATCAGGGATTTTGAATTATTATGTGAATTTTGGACCAGAATTTTTTGTTACATGGACAAAACCACCAATAGTATAATGAGCCAGTTTCTTTGTGGCACTTCCAGCATCTATATTGTCTGGTTTTATATATTTTATTCAATTTCACATGTGTATAATGCATCTGTTGTAAATTTTTTAAAACTTTTCTTTAGATTTTGGGATGCTGAGAAAAGTCCCCCCCCCCAAGCTTTTCCCAACTCCAAGGGTATAAAGTGGCCTACATCTTGCGCCTATTTGATCATTGAATTCTTAACCAGATCTTGTTCTAACCTTCTTACAAAATAAGAGAATATAATTTGGATATTTTTCCTTTCTCTGAGGACTATAATATTTTATCCAATTGGTTCTGATTTATTTCAAATCCTTCTGATTTTAGATCTTCCCTAAATCTTCCTTCTATTTGGAGATAGTTGAATCAATCTAATTTTTTATTTTCAATTTCTAAATCAGATCTTTGGCGAAGAACAAAATTTGCCTGAGGGTCTGTTTTAACTAAATCTTTGTATTTAAACCAACTTTGTTGCTTCCATCTGCCGAAAAAAGCTTCCTGAGAGGATATCCATATAGGTATCTTAGTATAGAATTTAACCTTGATTTGGATCAATTTTTTAATCAGAATCTTCCTAATACAGTGGTTATTGAAATCCTTGTTATATTGTAATTTATTGTACCATGTACAATGATCTAGAGCAGATCTTTAAACAGAGAGTCTGTGAACATTCAGAAGGGAATGCCATAATCACAAAAAGTCAACATGGGTTTCTGAGAAACAAGTCATGCCAGACTAATCTGATCTCCTTTTTTGATAAAATTACCAGCTTGGTAGATGGAGGAAATGCTATAGATATAACATATCTTGATTTCAGTAAGGCCTTTTAACAAGGTCCCCCAAGGCAGTCTTGCAAACAAGATAGCAGAATGTGGGCTAGACAATGCAACTGTTGGGTGGATTTCTACTTGGTTGAACTGCTGACCCTAAAAGGTGCTCAATGGTGCCTCTTCATCCTGGAGAGAAGTGACAGGGTTCTGTTCTTGGCCCAGTGCTATTCAACATCTTTATCACTGACTTCGATGAAAGAATACAGGGCACCATCCCATCATAGTTAGGATTTTCAGTAACTATATTGCTCCTCCATAATTACTAGTGCCATTTTCAAGCCTGTAAAAACAATGCAATAAAGCACTTGGGAGAAGGAAAATTCAACATTAGCTCCCATAAAGTTTCCCTGAAGCCTTTTTAAGGCCCCAGTCCTCAGGCTTCTTCCCAGACTCCATCCCTGCCTAGAGAGGTGGAAACCTTCAAGGGACAGTCCCTGGGTGTCAAGCCGTTCCCATCTGCTTCTCCAAGGCCTCCTTGCCATGCACTGCTGCTATACACTACAGCCTGGGAAAGTTAATATTGTTGTTGTTGTTATTAAATAATAATAATATTGTTGTTATTATTATTAACAGATTTTTTTGGAAACAAAATAAAAATATTGAAGAGTATACAAAATAAACATATTGAAGAGTTTTTCCGTGAAACACATAATATCATATTTACATTTCATTACATTAGCAATAGTATTTCCTCTTTTCTTACTTCCTATGTTCCTCTGAAGTCATGACTCTTATATTTATTAATGTTTAATACTTCTGATTAGGCAAATGTTCTTTTCTATTATAACTCAGACATTCCTGTCTGTAAGCAAATAAACTACTTTTTTAGATCAGATGTTTTTTGCCAAAATTCCACTTCCCTACTCCGCTTTCCATAAAATGTTTGCCAAATTTTATAACAGGAGACCATTCTTCGTCTACTTGCTTCACATCCTTATGGTTCAACCAGTATAACCTGTCTAGTTCATGTCTATTAACTTCAAAAGCCAGTCATTGATCATGGAGATGTCTTGGGTTTTCCATTTTTGTGCTATTAGCAACCTTGCAGCAGATATCATAATTTATAAAATCAAAATAAATGTTGGAAGTGTCAAGCTGCAGTAGGATCATGGTACCACTGCCTGAAAATGAAAACATATTGGAAACAAATATATATTAAAATAATTGAGATCCTAAACATTACCTATGAAATGAAATCTGAAATATGTCCCCTGAACATGATTAATAAAACCCCTAAGCAAATTGAGAAGTATTGGAGGGTTTTTATTATATATGATATCTGCTGCACAGGAAAGTTACTTTTTGAGGGACAGGAACTCCCGAAACCTCCCAGTCTAGCTGTAACCATAAATTAGTCAAAAATCTGCAATGAACTGGGCCAAGTGTTATGCCAGAAGTGGGGATCCTGTGGCCCTTGTTCTGTATCCCCATTAATAAAAATACTGATTCTCCATAACTGCTACTGTTTCATACTCTTTGGATGGGCAGCCAAGAAACCAGAATGCTCCAAATCATTTAAAGTTTTATTGCATGGAGATAAAATGCAAGATGCCTTAAAATCATATGCTTTGAAGCAAAGATAGCTTTAAAGGGGGTCCTAATAGTTTCACATGACAAATTTTAGATATACTGTCTCTCCAAACAAAAAAGTATTTTACACTTCCACTTTCTCTCCATTGTGGGCATTCAGATGCCTCAAAGGTTGAATCCTAAGTAAAACAAGAAATGAGATTTTTTTCAGATGTCAAGATTTGTATATAGTTTTTAATACAATTTAATATTTTAATGTGCAAATTTATAAATTGTTTAATATCTTTTTAAAAACTATATTTATGATGTTTCATATTTTTGCATTTCCACAGCATTCTCTTCATCTACCAAGCTGGTCATTTTATCAAAATAAGAGATCAAATTGTTTGGCATGACTTCTTTCTCTGAAACCAATATTGACTTTTTGTGATTATGGCATTGCCTACTAGATGTTCACAGACTCTGTGTTTAATGATCTGCTCTAGAATCTTTCCTGGTATTGATATCAGACTAACTGGACAATAATTGTTGGGCTCCTCTTTTTCCCCCCTTTTGAAGATGGGGATGTTTGCTCTCCTCCATTCTACTAGGACTTCTCCTGTTCTCCAGGAGTTCTCACAGATTATGGCCAATGGCTCTGATATTACATTTGCCAATTCTTTTACTACACTTGAATAAGGTTCATCTGGTACAGGAGACTTATATTCATTTAGATTAACCAGGTATTCCTGTACTACCTCTTTACTTATTCTGTGCATTTCCCCTATTGTGTCCTCTGCTCCATTTTCCTCAGATTGAACACCCTTTTTTTTCCCCTGAGGACTGAGGCAAATAAGGTGTTGAGTAGTTCTGCCTTTTCTCTGCCCGTTAGTATTTTTCCCATCTTCTTTGTGCAGTGGCTCTACCATTTCCTTCTTCTTCCTTTTGCTATGGACATACCCCAAAAGCCCTTTTTATTGTTCTTAGCCTCTCTAGCAAGCCTGATTTCATTCTGCACTTTAGCTTTTCTGACTTAACCCCTACATGTGCTCACTATTTGTTTGAATTCCTCTTTGGTGATTTTCCCATTTTTTTCCATTTCTTACACATATTCTGTTTAAAACTTAGCTCAGTTGAAAGTTCATTTAATGTCCTATTTGGCATGTTTCTCTTGAATTCAATATTATTTGCCAAAGGGGGGGCAGGTATTTTCACACAGGAGAGAAAAAGAAAGGTTTCTCATTGTGTTGCGAATGGACTCATTTGCAAATTTTATTTCCTGGACTTCATTGTCTGTCTGCCAGAGCCCATATGTCCCCCCTTTTCACACACACACATACACACGGGGAGGGAAATGGAGGAAAGGGGAGTTCCAGCCCATTAGCGTGCAACTAAGGGGGGAAGCAGACGGGAGCTTCCCGTGCGCCGCGGCGGGCTAAAAGCGGCGGGCCCTAAAAGCGGCGGGCGCACTTTCCCTGACTCAAACACCGCGGCGCGTGCGGTCGCCGTGGCGTGAGGTCATCCTCGGAGCGCCGGCTGTGCGGAGGGCCGGCGACTCCGAGGGCGACCTCAGGAAGAGGAAGGGGCGCCGCTCGTGCGGCTGCCCATCCTCTTCCCTGCCCGGAAGACGACTCTATTAGTCGTCTGCCGAGGCCCTAAGAGGAAAGAGGGACTCTAGACCTTAAGAAAGGCTCCTCCTCTTTTTCACACACACACACATTTCTATGTGTTGATGGGGGAGCTGGAGGGCAGGGCAGTCCCAAGCAAGCAAAAGGTTCAATCGTATTGCCACACACATACCGGAACACAAGAAAGCCTTCTCGCTGCTCCAAGACTCCTCTTGCTTCCATTCCACCCAGCCCCAGAGCCTCAGGGGTGGGATCTGGATCTTGTTTTTACTTCTGCCTTCAGGAATCCCAAGACAAGCTGCTTTTCAACGACTTCAGTCCTGGACTTCACGGTCCTTCAGCAGCAATGGCAAGCCTACTTGAAACCTCCATCCCTACAATTTCCTGCTGCCTCCCTTTTCCCCCTCAGCACCCCTGTTGCTCTTTTTCCCCCTCAGCACCCCCTGGAGCTTTCCAACACCCCCAGGGGGGCATTACCACCCACTTTGGGGACCACTGAAATAAATAAATTAAACATCCCCTGAGGATCAGTAAGTTTTTCAGTGTAGATAACCCATCAATAAAGATAGAGACTTTAATATAGTGATCAATTTTTGCACCTGGAGTGTACCTCCACTGCCCAAACATAGCACTTTGATACAATTAAACTTCCAGAACTTTGCCAACAGAATCCTGGGATTTGTCATTTCAAGAGATTCTTAGAATTCTGTAGCAACTGTGATGAATGACAGCACTAGAGCTCTCTGCCTAGCAGCCGATTCTAAACACCCTTTTCACCAAACTACAATTCCCAGGATTCTGTAGGATGGAGGAATGGCAGTTCACATGGCGTCACACTCTTTCAATTGGGTGGTGTGAACACATTTTTGGTCACCAACCTAATGGTGCCCCTCAGTCTCTCTAGTATGATTGTGAATATAGAACTGCCCCAGGCCCTGATGTTTGTGGGCCAAAAGGTAGGACCTGGGGATAAGCCCCTGGTGATGTTGTTAATCATGATGCATTACACAATACACACAATATATTTTCCACTGTGCAAATTAAAGACAGATCTGTGCCAGATCCAGGAGAAATGAGGGGATTATTCTTTTTCACTTACTTGGGGAGATAGGATAAAGAACATTTAGTCTCCTTGCTTCTAGCCAGAAGGTAGATGAAGAGTTGAGCATGAGACAGCTCCATAGGGCACCTACAGCCTATGAGCCCAAACAGATGGGCAAAATTAAGCATCATCGTCAGGTGGCGTTTAGATGGCGCATGCTGTGATGACACCAGGAAGCCATCTTGAAGCTGCCCAGACATGGGGGAGGGGGGCTTTATGGCACTCTGGCAGAGTGGCATTTACACATGGCAAACTGCTGGAGCATCATGGAGCCACTATGGGGCTGTGGTGCTAGCTGAGAAAAAGGAGCAGATCTTATCTGCTCCTTTTTCGGCCGGGTTCAAGGCAGATTGGGGCTGCAGCATGTGTTTGCCACAGCCCCAATCCATCTTTGGAAGGGGTGGCTTCAAGCTGTTTCCCCCTTATGCCATTTGCAGCCACAAATGAATTAAATAAATTAGAACAAGTTGCTGCTTTCCCAGCTGCACAGAGCCTTTCCCCTTGCTTGAAGTTGCCCCGCCCCAAAACTGGAGAACAGGTACTCTCATCTCTTGCCTTAAGAGGATCCATGAAAACTGGAGGCTCAAAGCCAGGCTCTGATGTATGGTGACCCTACTGCTACATGTAAAACACACACACATTGCAGAAGTACCCCCAAAAAACTTGATCCTTTCTAGCTCAAGTTTTGGTTCTGAGGAGGGGGGTTAGTTTAGTTTGGGGGGGGTTGTCAGCATTTGACTCAGGAGTCAGTTAATGTTGAGTGTCAATGCAGGGCTAGAAAGAGGTGGAAGTGCATTTTCAACACCCTTCTTTATTGTCACAATCAAATGAATTCTGGCAGCACCTCAATACAAATACTGAAGCTCCATAATTAATGCTGGCATTCACAGACTCTGGATGGGCAATGAAGAATACAGAATAATCCAAATAATTCAAAGGTTTACTGAATGATCCTGTAAGTGCAAGATACTTTAAAACTACAAACTTTGTAACAGAAATAGCATAAAGGAAGATTATAACAGAGCTTTACAAAACACAATTTATATGTATGGACGCTGCTTCACAAAAAAAGAAAAACATTTTCTGCAGTCCTGGCATCTGTATGACTTCTCTCATGTATAGATGCTGTTGTGATGTGTAAAGTTGTTACCTGAAATAAAACACTTTCTGCATTGCTTACATTTGCATGGTTTATCTCCTATATAGATGCTATCGTGACTCAAAAGCGCTGACTTCTGAGTAAACCACTTTCCACCCTGCTGGAATTTGTATGGTTTCTCTCCTGCGTGAAGTCTCTAATGAGCTAGAAGGTCTGACTTGTGAGCAAAGCCTTTCCTATACTGCTGTCATTTCTATAGTTTCTCACCTGTATGGACTCTGCCATGACTCAAAAGGACTGACTTCTGAGTAAAACATTTCCCACACTGCTGACATTTGTATGGTTTTTCTCCTGTATGGACTCTATCATGCCTCAAAAGGGCTGACTTCTGAGTAAAACATTTCCCACACTGCTCACATTTGTATGGTTTTTCTCCTGTATGGATTCTGCCATGAATCAAAAGGGCTGACTTCAGAGTAAAACATTTTCCACACTGCTGGCATTTGTATGGTTTCTCTCCTGTGTGTACTCTCAGGTGATCCTGAAGGTGTGATCTGTGAGCAAAACATTTTTCACACTGCTGGCATTTATATGGTTTCTCTCCTGTGTGGACTCTCAGGTGACCCTGAAGGTGTGATTTGTGAGAAAAACATTTCCCACACTGCTGGCATTTGTATGGTTTCTCTCCTGTGTGGACTCTCAGGTGACCTTGAAGGTGCGACTTCTGAGTAAAACATTTTCCACACTGCGGGCATTTGTATGGTTTCTCTCCTGTGTGGATTCTGAGGTGACCCTGAAGCTGTGACTTGTGAACAAAATATTTCCCACACTGTTGACATTTGTATGGTTTCTCTCCTGTGTGGAAGCTCTGATGAGCTAGAAGGTCTGACCTACGAGAAAAGCCTTTCCCACACTGCTGGCATTTATATGGTTTCTCTCCTGTGTGGACACTGTGATGAGCAAGAAGGTCTGACTTGCGAGCAAAGCTTTTCCCACACTGCTCACATTTGTATGGTTTCTCTCCTGTGTGGACTCTATCATGCCTGAAAAGATGTGACTTGTCAGCAAAACATTTTCCACATTGCTGGCATTTGTAGGGTTTCTCTCCTGTATGGACTCTACCATGACTCAAAAGGGCTGACTTCTGAGTATAACATTTTTCACACTGCTGGCATTTGTATGGTTTCTCTCCTGTGTGGACTCTAAAGTGTCCCCGAAGGTGTGACTTGTAAGCAAAACATTTCCCACACTGCTGACATTTGTATGGTTTCTCTCCTGTGCAGACTCTCTGATGTCTCAAAAGGGCTGACTTGTGAGCAAAACATTTTCCACACTGGTGATTCACAAGTTCTATAAAGAAGGACAAGGAAAAGCTCAAGTAGGAAAAAATCATTAGAGAAAAATGAGTTTGTTTCCCCTTTCTCTCCTTTCATAGATATCATCCATAATTGCTAAATGGAAGCCCATAAAATGTCTAAAAACAAGGACTAGAGCTGGTTTGCACCAATTCACTCAAACCAGTTGTTAAAATTTTGTCAGGTTCATGGCTGCCTCACAATACATGGCCATATTCTGGGCTTTCCCATAGGTACCTTCCTGTCCACAAAGGGCTAGACTATCTTTCCTTTGCTCCTGCCCTCCCTCCTGTTTCCCATATGCCTCATCACTTTCCATTTTTCCTTCCACTCTCCATTTTTTGCACCTGCCCTCAGCATTTCACCTTCAGCATCTGTAAAATAGAATGTCATCCCTGTAAAATAGAATGTCAGAGAGATGCTGAAGGTGAAATACTGAGGGCAGGTGCAATAGGAGTAGAGAGGGAAATAGAAGGTGATCAGACATGTGGGAAACAGGAAGGAGGGCAGGAGCAAAGCAAAGATAGTCTAGCTCTGTGTGAACTTTATTGCTCTCTCAATCTCCCCCCCCCCCCCGAGTGTGATGCAGAAAAAAGACATTTTGAGGCCCTTTTGGTGAGAAAGAATAATAAACATCTAAATCAACAGGAAAGACTGAAGATGGGGCCTGGGAATTGGACCCCTGAAAGAAGCTTTAAAACAGCCTTCAAACATCTTTAAGGTAGAAATGGGCAACTACTGGGGATTAGGACCCCTAAGGGAGCTCAGAGGGCATCTCTCATCGTACCACCTGGAAAAAATGAAGTAATGTTTTGCTCTTCAATATCCCCCAACATCCCTTAGGAGAAGTGGGGACAATTTTGTAACTGTTCGGCCCTCTCTGAATCCTTGTAAGACAAGGGGAAGCCTTTTTCCCAAGAAGATATTGGGAAACTATCCAGAGCATAGAAAGGCTGAAAAAGATGCTCAAAAACTTAGGGCCTTTACAGACTGTCAGAAATAATGCAGCTTGAGGCCACTTTAACTGTCCTGGCTCAGTGCTAGGGAATCATGGGAACTGTATTTTTTTCTGGAACATTGAGCTTCTCTGTCAGAGAGCTCTGGTGCCACAATAAACTACAGTTCCCATGATTCCTTAGCACTGAGCCAGGACAGTTAGTGGCCTCAAGCTGCATTATTTCTGGCAGTCTGTAAAGGCCCTTAGTAATCTTTCTCTGGGATGTGCTGAGGAGCATTTGGGGACAAAATTTTAAAAGTGCCATGGTTGTTTTCTAACAAATCCTAGAATGGCAGTTTAGGAAGGGTTTTTAAGAATCCTCAACTAGAGAGTTCTAGTGCCTCCCTAAAGTACAAATGCCAAGAATCCAAAGGAGGTTGCGATAAAAATTTAAAGTGGAATCATAGTGTCATGACAATGTGGTATGCAAGGACCCACCATCTCTGTAGGAAGGGCATTCAAGTTCCTTACCCACAGAGGATACATTTTCATAGTTTTCCATCATCACCTCGTTGTATAAAAATTTCTGCCTCTGATCCAGCAGTTCCCATTCCTCTTTGAAGTACACAGCGACATCTCTAAAGGTCACCTGCAATAGAAAATGACTCTCATGCAGAGAGTGAGTGAGAGAGGAAAGCACATGGTGCATGCCAAATATTATTTGATCACTTCAGAATACTGATAGAGTGGGATATTTTTTAGTATTTCTCCTTCTTTTTCCTTAACTCCTTGGATCTTGAAGAATAAGGCATCAAGGAAAAGACAAGGCTACAATACGGGTCTTTGATTATCTCGATTTCTCATATGAAGGGAGGCTTTGTTTAGCTCATGGAAACCCTCCATGTAGGTCTTCCCAATTTACATTATATAACTGACATAGGCCTAGACCAGCCTCGCCCAGTCAACACATTATTATTATTATTATTATTATTATTATTATTATTATTATTATTATTTCCAGCCTGTATGGTCAAGTTTTTTTAGTACTTAAGACAAAGACTAACACAGGAGATTCCACCTAAACATTAGGAGGAACCTCATGACAGTAATAGCTGTTTGACAGTGGAACATACTCCCTCAGAGTGTGGTGGAGTCTTCTTCTTTGGAGGTTTTTAAACTGAGGCTGGATGGCCATCTGTCGGCAAGGCTTTGAGAGTTCCTGCATGGCAGGGGATTGGACTGGATGACCCTTGTGGTCTCTTCCAATTCTATGATAAGAGCCTCTTCCCATCCTTGACAATATAAATATGAAAACCAAAAATTAAATAATTAGGAATTGATGCTTTTCATGATGGCTCAAAACCAGCTGCCTAAGGGCCTTTGCAGACTGCCAGAAATAGTGCAAATTGAGTCCACTTTAAGGGTTAGGGTTAGGGAATCATGGGAACTGTATTTTATTGTGGCACCAGAGCTCTCTGACAGAGAAGGCTCAATGTCTCAGAAAAAAACAACAATTCCCATGACTCCCTAGCACTAACCCTAACCCTTAAAGTGGACTCAATTTGCACTATTTCTGGCAGTCTGCAAAGGTCCTTTGTCAAGTGCCTCTCTCCAACAAAATAGACCAACCCTGCCTAAAAGCCATGGGTTTAATGCTAATGCATGAACAGATTAAGTACACCTGAGGGGCCAGCATTGATAAGAAGGCCAATCCCACCACCCCTGGCCCTGACTGGTTGGGTAGGGAAGCAGGGACAATATGGCAGAAAGCTCTGATAATCTGAGCCGCTGCATTGCATTCCTGACCAAAAAACTCCTGATGCCTCCATCTCAAAGAAAGAGAGGGTGAACGTTAACCTGTTTCAGTGTCATCTTTCTTCCAGTTTCTTTCAAGGAGGAGGAATTCAATGTAGGTTCTCCTCTCTCCCCTCCTTTGGAGACCATCTTGGACATATGCACACCTGCAGAAAGAACAAATGGATGTGTTTTACATATGCACTCATTTACATGTTCTTCCATTGACTCCCCAAAAGACTATTAAATCATTCTGAGAGTAAATCAACTTGAACATACAGTTGAAGACAAAATAACTAAATTGAGACTATCATAATTTGGACATATTGTGAGATAACATAACTCACTGAAAAAGATGATGGTCAGTAATGTAGAAAGCAACAGGAAAAGAGAAAGAGCACACTACAAGTAGATTGACTCAAAGAAGCCAAAATACTGAGCTTGCAAGACCGGGTTGAGCCTGTTCATAACATGGTGTCTGGGAGGTCTCTCATTCATAGGATTGCCCTATGTTGAAGCCTTTGCCTTCTGGCATCCCATAAAGGTCTCCCATGCCACCAGGAAAGCCCCGCAAGGTGAGTTCAGACACAAATACCTTCCACCCACTTGGTCAGCAAGGATGTAATTCCCTCTGATGCCCTCCCAAATATCACAGCCCCATGTTGACCCCCCCCCCCCCAGAACGGAGGGGAGGCCTCACAGGTGGAGAAGTCCCAATTCCTCTTGGGGAGGAGAGAAGGGGGACTTCCTTGCTTCCATCACAATGCTCCTTCCCTATGGAAGACCCCCTAGGCCCCCACCATTGACTCCAAATGGGGGCCTTTTCCCCATCCTTCATTCTCACATATGAACCAAACTGGAGAGTCCTCCATCTGCATTCTCTCTTCTCTAAGACCCATCTTCCCTTTCCTACCAAGAAAATCCTGATCTTTTATTCCTATCTGGCCAACAGTCAAACCCACCACCCTTCTAGAATCCCATTCACTCAGCCAATCGCCAGTCGCTCCCAGCATTCCATGCTCTCACCCCTCTCAACAGATGGCTTATTATATTACATTTACTATAAATTACATACATAGAATCATAGAGTTGGAAGAGACCACAAGGGCCATCTAGTCCAACCCCCTGCCATGCGGGAACTCCCAATCAAAGCATCCCTGACAGATGGCCATCCAGCCTCTACTTAAAGACCTCCAAGTACATGTCCTATACCTTATTTTAATTTTTCTAATAAACATCTAAATTTTAATCAAGAGTCCATAATGTTGCATTGGCCTCTGTCTCAGTTGCTTTGTACCTCCCCACACCACCTGAGATCATCCATGAAAATTCTTGTTGGTTATTTGTGGGGCAAGAAGGAAGTTTATTTCCTTGCCTCCTTGGAGGGTTTTTCTCAAAGCGGTGGTGGGGGCTGGAGGTACTGGGAAAGGAACCTCCTTGGAGCCTCCCTGGAAGACAAAGTCAGGAGTCTCTGTAATTATTAAGCCCCTCAACCCACTCTCAGATCTCCCATGGCTGTCAGAATGGGGACTGCCATGTGGCCAGTGCTGGAGAAAGATTGAAAGGGAAGGTGAGGATGACTAATTGGCCTCAGGCAGAAAAGTGATTTGGGTCTGCCCTGTTTCTCCTCTGTATTCATACCCTCTTCCTCACCCAACCAGCCACAGAGACAAAATGGATTTAGTTTATTGATGGGGTGTAAGGGGTAATCCCCATCCTTTGGCCCTTGCCCAGTCCTCTCCTCCAGCAAGGGGCAATTCTAGAATTCACAGTCTGCACTTTTCCATGGTCTCCTCCTGCTGCCGCCACTGCTGCTTACCACTGAAGAAGAGAGAGAGCAGGGAGGCAATTCAGAGGTTGATCAATGGTCTGGACTTGGTTGGGGAAGGAAATGGGAGTGCACACAGAGACCAAACTCCCCCCCTTTCCCTCCCCCTCAGAGTCACATTGCTTCTCCCCATCTATAAAAAAAGGGGGGTGTGAGGGGAATGAGGAACCAAAAATTATAGCCCAGTCAGCCTGACATCAATACCAGGATAGATTCTACAGCAGATCATGAAAAACAACAACACAGCATTTAGAAAGGAATGCTGTGATCACTAAAAATCAAAATGGGCCTCTCAGGAACAAGCCATGCCAGACTAATCTTATCTTTTTTCTTTTATAGAGGTACAAGATTGGTAGGTGAAGGGAATACTGTAGATGTAGCATATCTTTATACTGTAAGGCTTTTGACATGGTCCTGCATGATATTCTTTAAAAAAAAAAACCTAGTGAAATCTGGGCAAGTCAACCCTACTATTAGGTGAATTTGTAATTGGTTTTCTGACCAAACCCAAAGGGGGGTGATCACTAATGTCTCCTCTTCATCCTGGACAGAAGTGACCAGTAGGGTGCCACAGGGGTCTGTCCTGAACCCAGTGCTACCCAACATCTTTATCAATTACTTGGATGATGGAACAGAGGACGTGCTTATTAAATTTGCAGATGAACCAAATTAGGAGTAGCAAATTAGAACACCCCAGAGAACAGGATCAGAATTCAATGACCAGGTTATCTAATGCCAGGCAACTGGCTCTGCATTTTGTAGTCATTTTCCTCCATATCATCTAAGCCTAACAGAGGGAGGCCCTTTTGGGAGAGTCACACATTTCTCCCTCCAGTCTGGCAGCTCCTCCTTCCATTGGAAAGAGCTTCCAGTGATTCTATCCCCCAATTCAGTGCAATGGTAATATCTAGAATTGGGGGGAAAAGCCATGTCTGTGCTCCCACATAGCAGCAAAAGTTGTTTTGCTTGTACACAGCCTTCTCATTGACATTAAAACTCAAAGGTAAACAAACCTACATTGAAAGTAAGACAGTTAATATATATATATATACCCTGAGTACTACACACAAATCCTGAGTGGTGTACAGCATGGATAAATCATCCATGAAATCATCTTTGCTGTTTTTTGGGGGGAAACACCATCAACATTTTGTACAGCTAGCCCTCACCATCTGGCCCCTGTTTCTTCTGCTCTGCTGACTACAAGGGATGGGGACAATGGCTATCTCATTTTCATGTGTCTCCTGACAATTAGGCGCTGGTCTTCAGTTCATGCTGCGATTAAGGCAATTCAAAAACAATCTTTTCTCCTGAGTCCTGACCCTGGCATTGTGAAATGTGTTATTGGATGATTTAAAGTTTCCAACACACAGTCTGACCAGTTTCTGCCCATGGAATGGGAGAGGTGCCATTGTGTCCTCTCAGGTTTGCTGTCCATTTGGTAACATCAGGCCCATTTCTCCAAGCCCAGGGCCAGGCGAGCCTTCTCCTCCTGCTCTTGTTCCCTGACACACAGAGGTAGCATGCTCAGATTGTGACTACCGGCCACTGACACCTTTCCCTCAATTTCAGCTAACAAAAAAACTCTGGGTGTGAATAAGGGGCTCTGAAATCCATGTATCCCAGTGTGCTCAGTCTTAGGAGTCTAGTGGGAGGCTACTAAGATCTGGCATGGGCAAGCAGACATTTTATAGACAATCCTGGCTGTTCACAATTTGGTATGTAATCTCTGTCAGGGGATGAGAGACATAAACCATCCAGAAGCATAAAACTGTACATCATGAAAAGGACCAGAGCAGAGGTAGCCTAGTGGCTAAAGAAATGGGTAAAGCCATCCTGGTTTGTTTGTTTTTTTAATAAATAAGAGGAAAGATGGTACATCTGTGGCATACCTGCACAATTTAAATCTGCAGATGAGGGTTTCATCTTATTATACATGAATATTATAGATTGCATATTATAGATTGTTGTTGTTGTTGTGACTTCTTTCCTACTTATGGTGACCTTAAGGCGATTCTTGGCAAGATTTGTTCAAAGGGGGTTTGCCTTTGTCACCTTCTGAGGCTGAAACAGTGTGACTTGCCAAGGTCACCCAGTAGGTTTCCATGAATGATCGATGATTCAAACTTGGTCTCAAGTTCATAGGTCCAAAACAGACAGCAGAAATAATCCAGTTTGAGACCACTTTAACTACCCTGGCTCAGTGCTAGGGAATCCTAGGAACTGTAGTTTATTGTGGCACCAAAGTTCTCTGATAGAGAAGGCTAAATGTCTCACAAAATTACAATTCCTAGAATTCCCCAGCATTGAGCCAGGGCAGTTAAAGTGGTTTCAAACTGGATTATTTCTGCAGTGTGTTTTGGACTGTAGTCCAACATCCCAACCTTGACATCACGCTGGCTCTTCTTATGTTATGGGTTGCTCTTCCACAATAAATAAATACTGTTTAAAAAAAGATCCCTCACACAGAAACCATGACTATCAACATATTTTAAAAATATGTTTTTAAAAGTTTAATTCTTTTTAAAGTTTCAAGTTCCCCCCACAAGGATCCTTCTGCCTTTGTTAATGAGAGGGTATAGTAGGGGACCACTGAGGATCTTCTCAAGTTCAACCTAGATAGTGAAGAAATAGAAATAGTAAAATAATTCTCATACGTGGGATCAAACATTGATAGAAATGGGGACGGCAGTCAGGAAACCAAAAGAAGATTAAGAATGGAGAGGGTGGCTATGAAAGAACTAGAAGAGATTCTAAAATGCAAAGATATACAACTCAGTTTAAAAGTTAAACTCATACAAGTATGGTAATGTATGGATGTGAGAACTGGACAGTTAAGATGATAAGAAGAAAATCAACTCCTTTGAGATATGGTGCTGGATAAGAGTGTTGAGGATCCTATGGACAGCCAAAAAGACAAATAAATGGGTCCTAAAACAGATCAAACCAGAAACCTCCCTGGAATCCAAAATAACCAAACTGAGGCTGTTGCACTTCAGGCACATCATGAGAAGAGAAAACTCATTAGAAAAGATAATAATGCTGGGGAAGGTGGAGGTAAGTAGGAAGAGAGGAAGGCCACATGCTAGATGGATGGATTCTATTAAGGAGGACACGGGTATTAAGGCGTTGCAGGATTTAAGCAGAGCAGTAGAGGACAGAAGGTCTTGGAGATGTCGCATCCATAGGGTTGCCATGGGTCGAGATCAACACGAGGGCAGTTAACAACAAATAGTAGGGGAGGGGATATTAAATAGCCCAAGAGTCTCTGCCTAGAGTCTCTTGTTTAAATTCCTCCTGCTCTTTTGAGACAACTGAGTCTTAGAAAGAAAGCCAAGGCACACCATTTGTGTCTGTTGCAAGCCCCCCAACTGCCAAAACTGAAATTTTACATTTCAAAAACAATCTTGGGCCAGCCTAAATCTAGCATAGCATAGCACACCAGCATCCTGACAGTGGAGTAACAAATGCCAAAGACAGGAATTCATGCCCCTCAAAACTGATCCACCAAAGGCAGAAGGATCCTTACCCAGAGAGGCCGCCTTCCCATCATACGCCATCTTTCCTTTCTTGATCCAGACTCAAGAGACCCCTCTTTCTCAGATTAAGTCACAGTCACCTCCTCAAAGGAGTACAGCAGCTAAAAAGAGAAGCAAGAAGACTTTTCTATGGAGGAATAATCTTCCCTATATACATACAGTGGCATCGCTAGAGTTAGCGTTATCCAGTGCTTTAAGTCATTGTGTCACCTCCCTCCCCATGGACCTCCTCCCATATTACACCATATATTAGGAATAACTTTTGTACTAATGTTATTCATAAATCATAACATCCCATACATGAAATTACAATACCACAAGCAGAGCCAAAATGTATTTATGTTTACATAGTTTCATGTGGTTAAAATGAACACTTAGTAAGAAAACAACAGAATCATAGTATCATAGAGTTTGAAGAGACCACGAGGGCCATCCAGTCCAACCCCCTGCCATGCAGCAACTCTCAATCAAAGAATTCCCGACAACTGTCCAAGACGTTCAAGAAAGGAGATGCCATCACTCTCTGAGGTAGTCTGTTTCACTGTCGAACAGCCCTTACTGTCAGGAAGTTCCTCCTAATGTTGAGGGGGAATCTCTTTTCCTGTAGCTTGCATCCACTGTTGCATCCAGGTGTTACTGGGTGAGATGGATTATCTAGATCCACGTCAGTCTGGTTTTAGGCCTGGTTATGGGACAGAAACAGCTTTGGTCGCCTTGATGGATGACCTACACAGAGAACTGGACAGGGGGAGTATGTCCCAGTTGGTTTTGTTGGACCTCTCAGAGGCTTTTGATACCATTGACCATAGTATCCTTCTGAGTTGCCTCTCTGGGATGGGGGTGGAGGTACTGTTCTTAATCCAGACAAGACAGAGGTACTCCTGGTCAGTAGAAAGATCCAGGAATAGGGATTCAGCCTGTGTTAGATGGGGTTACACTTCCCCTGAGAACTCGGGTTTGTAGTTTGGGGGTACTTCTGGATTCAGCACTGAGCCTGGAAGTCCAGGTATCAGCAGTGACCAGGAATGCCTTTGCACAGCTAAAACTCGTGTGCCAGCTGCGCCTGTTCCTGGAGAAGTCAGATCTAGTCATGGTGGTACATGCCTTGGTTACATCCCGTTTGGATTACTGTAATGCGCTCTAAGTGGGGCTACCTTTGAAAAGTGTTCAGAAACTTTAGTTGATCCAAAGAGCTGCAGCCAGGCTGTTAAATGGAGCTAGTTACAGGGAGCATACAACTCCCTTGTTGCAACAGTTCCATTGGCTGCCAGTCCATTTCTGGCCACAATTCAAAGTGCTGGTTTTGACTTATAAAGTCCTATAAGGTTTGAGTCCAGGCTATTTGAAGGGCCGTATCTCCCTGTACGAGCCCCCAGAGTATTGAGATCATTGGGGAAGGTGTCCCACTAGCTCAGGGGTAGGCAACCTTTCCCCTTTAAGGGATGAGGGACTTCAGCTCCCAGAAGCCTCAGCCATGTTGGCCAGTAGTCCCATGTTAGCCAACAGCTCCTGGGATTCTGGGAGCTGAAGTCCCTCGGCCCTTAAAGGGGAAAGGTTGCCTACCCCTGCACTAGCTTCTCGGGTGTGTTTGGTGGGAACAAGAGAAAGGGCCTTCTAATGGCTGTTCTCAAGCTCTGGAATCCCTTCCCTAGTGAGGCCAGGATGGCTCCATCCCTGCTGTCCTTCCAGCGGCAGGTAAAAGTGTTTTTATGCTGCCAGGCTTTCACATTACATGGATGCTTTTTTGTTTTTATTTTAAAGAGTTTTGATAATGTAATGTTTTTAATTGTTTGGTTTGTTTGTTTTTTAAACTTTCTATTTTTAATGTTTTATACTGTTTTAACTTGGATTGTTTTAGATTTGTTAGCCGCCTAGAGTCCCTGTACTGGGAGGAAGGCGGGATATAAATACACAGAATAATAACAATATTGTTCCGAGATCTATTCTCTGGGGCAGCAGAAAACAAGCTTGAGCCCTCCTCAATATGACATCCTTTCAAATACTTAAACAGGGATATCATATAACAGGGGTAGGCAACCTAAAGCCCAGGGGCTGGATGTGCCCCCCCCCCGAGGCCTATGAACCGGCCCCAGGCCAGTCTTGCTGCCGTTGCCGCCGCCCACCATGATGATATTGATTATTGTTGTTATTACTTGTTCTTGGGTTTTTCTTGGCAAAATCTCCACAGGGGGTTTGCCATAGCTTTTCTGGGGTTGAGAGAATTTGCATGCACATTTTTAATTTTTATTTATTTATTTATTTTTGGTGCTTCGCCCCCCCCCCCCCAATTGTCTGAGGGACAGCAACCCGGCCCCTGGCTCAAAAAGGTTGCCTACCCCTGTCATATCACCTCTCAACCTTCTCTTCTCCAGGCTAAACATCCCCAGCTCCCTAAGTCATTCCTCATAGGGCTTTATGGTTTCCAGACCCTTCACCATTTACTTTTAAGGATAAGCTTTATTGTTAAATGAAGATATGCCAATGGATTAGGTTTGGAGACGATCCTTCGGCCACTGACAGGGCCTCCCTCGCTCCCCCCATTTTGTGGCAGAAAGGGAGCCCTGGATGGAACTGGGGCATCCCTTCCCCCAGGCACACAATGCATGATTTAGGGCAGGGGTAGTCAACCTTTTTCCCCCCTTTAAGGGCCGAGGGACTTCAGCTCCCAGAATCCCAGGAGCTATTGGCCAACATGGGACTATTGGCCAACATGGGACTATTGGCCAACATGGGTGAGGCTTCTGGGAGCTGAAGTCCCTCGGCCCTTAAAGGGGAAAAAAAGGTTGACTACCCCTGATTTAGGGGGTCTCCCTCCCCCAAGGGTGCCCCCCCACCTCCTTTCCTGACTGCCCCCTCCCACTCAGGGCCGCACCCCCTCTCCCTCCCAAATACTGCCCCTCCGCCATACCTCCTCCTCCTCCTCCTCCTCCTCTTCTCCGCCAACCAAGATCCAAGAGAGTCCTCCTCAAAGGAGGAGAGAACAGAGGCTCAGATTCCTAGAGTGTCCTTCTCCAAGGGGGGGAGAGAGAGAGCAGAGCTCAGATTCCTAGAGTGTCCTTCTCCAAGGGGGGAGAGAGAGAACAGAGGCTCAGATTCCTAGAAAGCCCTCCTTTAAAGAGGGAGAGAGCGGAGGGCTCAGATTCCTAGAGAGTCCTCCTTTAAAGAGGGAGAGAGAGGAGGGCTCATATTCCTAGAAAGGCTCAGATTCCTAGAAAGTCCTCCTCCAAGAGGCGGGGCGGGGGGGGGGGAAGAGCGAGAGCAGAGGGCTCATATTTCCTAGAGAATCCGCCTCCAAGGTGGAAGAGAGCAGAAAGGCTCAAGATTCCTAGAAAGTCCTTGGAAGAGGAAACAGAGCAGAGGGCTCAGATTCCTAGAGAGTCCTTGAAGGGGGAAAGAACGGAGGGCTCCGATTCCTAGAGAGCGTCTCCTCCAAGGTGAGGGAGTGCAGAAAGGCTCAGATTCCTAGAAAGTCCCAAGAGGCGGGGGGGGGGGGAGGAGGAGAGAAAGAGCAGAGGGCTCATATACCTAGAGTCCTCCAAGGGCAGAGAGGTGAGTGTGCCCTAAATGTTATTTTGTGGAGGAGGAGGAGGACTCCTGGCTGGTCTCCCAGTTGGAGAGAGGGGGGTCCCGGGTCCTGCCGCCCCCTTTGGGGAGATCCCTCTTCCCTCCCTCCCTTCCCTCAAACAGCCCCCTTCTCTCCCGTCTTCCCCCCCTCAAACAGCCCCCCCCCATAATTAAGGGGGTCATATTTTTGGGTGGGAGGGAGGGAGTGAAGGAGGAAGAGATCTCTGTGGGGAAGATGGGCTTTTTTTGGGTGGGGGGAATCCTCCTCAAGGAATGGATGAAGCTGGAAAAGATTTTCCTGGAGGGAGGAAGAGAGGGAGAACTGCCCCCTCGCCCCCCCCCAGGGGAAAAGGGACCAAAGCCTGGAAAGGGGGGTATTGGGAGGTGGTGGAACAGAACTGGATCCTGGGGTTAGGGGAAAGAAATGCCCCTCCTCATCTTCCCCTCCCCCCAGGCCAAATGAGTAGCAAATGGAGGAGCCCCCTCCTCTTAATCTGCTTGCCAACATCCTCCTCTTTTCTCTCCTCCTAGGACTCCTAGAGTAATCTGGGGGCTGAAGGGACCCCAAAATCACTTCTGGTGTGGGAAGGAGGGGAGAGAGGTCGCGGCTTTTGGGGTCGAATTGGAGCCTTGTTTTTCTTTCCTTCCCTGGAAAGAAGGAACCTGGGTGGAGGAGTTATTTGAGAGAAAGAGAGTAAGGCTCCCCCTTCTCTCAGGAGCCCAGGGGGAGAATCATAGAATTGGAAGAGACCACAAGGGCCATCCAGTCCAACCCCCTGCCATGCAGGAACTCCCAATCAAAGCATCCCCGACAGATGGCCATCCAGCCTCTGCTTAAAGACCTCCAAGGAAGGAGACTCCACTACTCTCCGAGGGAGTGTGTTCCACTGTCGAACCGCCCTCACTGTCAGAAAGTTCCTCCTAATGTTGAGGTGGAATCTCTTTTCTTGCAGCTTGCATCCATTGTTTCGGGTCCTAGTCTCTGGAGCAGCAGAAAACAAGCTTGTTCCCTCCTCAATATGACATCCCTTCAAATATTTAAACACGGCTATCATATCACCTCTCAGCCTTCTCTTCTCCAGACTAAACATCCCCAGCTCCCTAAGTCGTTCCTCATAGGGCTTGGTTTCCAGACCCTTCACCATTTTAGTTGCCCTCCTTTGGACACGCTCCAGTTTCTCCACATCCTTTTTGAATTGTGGTGCCCAGAACTGGACACAGTATTCCAGGTGAGGCCTGACCAAAGCAGAATAGAGCAGCACTATTACTTCTCTTGATCTAGACACTATACTTCTACTGATGCAGCCTAAAATTGCATTCGCCTTTTTAGCTGCTGCATCGCACTGTTGACTCATGTTCAACTTGTGGTCCACCTGGATTCCTAGATCCCTTTCACACGTAGTCTCATTCAGCCAGGTGTCCCCCATTGTATATCTGTACTTTTCGTTTTTCCGCCCTAAGTGCAGTACCTTACATTTCTCCGTGTTGAATTTCATTTTGTTAGCTTTGGCCCAACTTTCTAGTCTGTGCAAGTCATTTTGAATTTTGATACTGTCCTCTGGAGTATTAGCTACCATCCAGTCCAACCCCATTCTGCCATGCAGGAACTCACAATCAAAGTATCCCCAACAGATGGCCATCCGGCTTCTGTTTAAAACCTCCAAGTAAGGAGACTCCACCACTCTTGAAGAGATTTTATTCTACTGTCGGAAAAGCTCTTACTGTCAGGGAGTTCCTCCTAATGTTGAAGTGAAATCTCGTTTCCTGTAGCTTGCAACCATTGTTCCATGTTCTAGTCTCCGGAGCAGCAGAAAACAAGCTTGCTCCATCTTCAAACAGGGCTATCATATCACCTCTCAGCCTTCTCTTCTCCAGGCTAAACATACCCAGCTCCCCAAGTTGTTCCTCATAGGTCATGGTTTTCAGACCCTTCACCATTTTGATCGTCCTCCTCTGGACACACTCCAGTTTGTTAACATCCTTCTTCAATTGTGGTGCCCAGAAATGGACACAGTATTCCAGGTGAGGCCTGACCAGAACAGAATACAGTGACAATATTACTTCACTTGATCTAGATGCTATATTTCTTTTAATGCAGCTTAGAATCACATTGGCCTTTTTAGCTGGTGAATCACAATGTTGACTTATGTTCAACTGTGGTCTCCTAGGACTCCTAGATCCCTTTCAGATATTGTCTTGTGTCCCTTGTCCTATATCTATGCATTTAATTTTTTTACGCTTAAGTGTAGCACCTTACATTTCTTGGTGTTGAAATCACTTTTAGTTTTGGGCCAGCTTTATAATCTATTAAGGTAATTTTGAATTTTGAATCTTCTCTGGGGTATTAGCTACTCCTCCTAATTGGTGTCATCTGCAAATTGGATAAACATGCCCCCTATTCTTTCATCCAAGTCATTGATAAAGAGGTTGAATAGCACCGGGCCCAGGACAAAACCTTGTGGCAACCTACTGGTCACTTCTCTCCAAGATGAAGAGGAGCTATTGCTCAGCAACCTTTGGGTTTGGTTGGTCATAGAATCATAGAGTTGGAAGAGACCACAAGGGCCATCCAGTCCAACCCCCTGCCATGCTGGAACTCTCAATCAAAGCATCCCTGTCAACCAATTACAATTCCACCTATCAGTTGCATTGTCTAGCTCACAGTTTCCTAGCTGGTTTGCAAGAATATTATGAGTGATCTTGTCAAAAGCCTTACTGAAATCAGGATATGCTATATCCACAGCATTCCTTTTATCTATGAAGCTGGTGATTTTATCAAAAATAGAGATCAGATTAATATGGCATGCCTTGTTTCTCTGAAATCCATGTAGACTTTTTTTGATGTTTCCCCTCCTCCAGTTGGCTGGGATGTTGTCAGGATTAGTCAACTCTGTTCCAAGGACTTAAACAATAGTCTTGGTGAAAGAACAAAAAGACTGCATTGCAGACCAAGGACAATAGTGATCAGCCAGCATTTAGGTTGGTACTAAAGTTCCCTACTTTCTTGTCACTATATATAGACTAGAACCACCTAGCCCCATCTGTTTGCAATGTAAGATTTTGACTTCTGCCTGGCAACAGCAATGTAATTTTTTGATTTCTGCCCAGTGACTTCTATGTAACCATTTGATTTCTGCCTAGTTACTGTACTACATTTGTTTTCTGCCTAGTAACTGCAATGTAACTTTTTTATTTCTGCCTGGTAACTGCAGTAGATCTCTTTCCAACTGTTCTTTGAAATCGATGCCAAAAATGAAACCTGCCTATTGCATATAATACTACACACACGCACACACAACCAATACACACTTTATATATACATTTCCCAACTTCGTCCATAATGACAGAACCAAAATATTTTGGGTTCTGACATCCCCCCACCCTGTGCCTAGCCTTCCCCCTTTTTGCCAGGTTTGTCTAGATGGGTTTGATGAAAACACCAAGTTAATATGGGGGGCTCAACGTGGTGGCCATACACCCATTCATTCTCGGACTCGGGCGTGTTTTCATTGAATTAAATATTGCAGCTTGTTTCTGTGGATAGGAGAGTCCAAGATCTTAGCCATTTTGAAATGTTTGCCTTCAATAACCAAGGGTGAGTGTGGGTCCAGTTCAGTCCGCCATGGGTGCGTTAACAGGGCTGGTTTTAATAGGCTAAAATGAAATACTGGACGCAAATGACTGTAAGATTTGGGCAAGTCCAATTCAACAATTACATCATTAATCAGTCTCTTTACAGAAAAAAGTCCAACAAATTTGGGTCCCAGTGTTTTGTCTGGTCGTCAAGTCTTTAGGTGTTTGGTAGACAAGTAGGTAAATATTTATCAAAGCCATTATCGTTTGTTTTTAAACCACAAACTATATGTTTTTCTTTTTGAGTTAGTCTTTATTCTTTAGATTTGAAGTAATAGTATGACCCATGTTTTTGCTGCTCTGCTGATGAAAGTGAACTCTTAACAAGTGTAACTTTCATACCTACATATTTTAGTTTACCTTTAAAAGGGTTAACACCCTGGAAACTAAAATTACAACCCACAAGAAGCCTGGATGCCTTTCGGGGGGAGAAAGGGAGCTTCTTTCCTTCTCAAAAACCCCACAACTCCAAAAGGGGGTGCCTTCATTCCCACCCAAGAGGGAAATTTGGGGTCCCGGCAGGGATTCCCCACCAAGGAAATTCAGAAGGAGCTGTCTCCTCCCCACCAGAAAAGAGATCACAGGGTGTGTCATTCTTCTTGCCCTCCCTCCACTCCATCCACGTCATCTGGGGGAGAGATGCAGGCCCATCTCCATCAGGCCTAGCCTAAGTAGAAGAGCCCTCCCTCCACTCCATCCGACGTCATCTGGGGGAGAGATGCAGGCCCATCTCCATCGGGCCTAGCCTCCCTCCACTCCATCCGACGTCATCTGGGGGAGAGATGCAGGCCCATCTCCATCGGGTCTAGCCTAAGTAGAAGAGCCCTCCCTCCACTCCATCTGACGTCATCTGGGGGAGAGATGCAGGCCCATCTCCATTGGGCCTAGCCTAAGTAGAAGAGCCCTCCCTCCACTCCATCTGACATCATCTGGGTTAGAGATGCAGGCCCATCTCCATCGGGCCTAGCCTAAGTAGAAGAGCCCTCCCTCCACTCCATCCGACGTCATCTGGGGGAGAGATGCAGGCCTATCTCCATCGGGCCTAGCCTAAGTGGGAAGGAAAATGTTGTTTTATGTTATATTTTATGCTGTAAACCGCCCGGATTGGACTACCAATGGGCGGTATAAAAATAAATTATTATTATTATTATTATTATTATTATGCCCCCATTAACACTTTGGCCTATCTAGGAAGCAAAGCTCACTGCTCAGACATCATAGGGAGTGTCACCCCTCATTAACACTCTTTGCCCCGTCTAGGATGCAGAGCTCGCTGCTTGGAGGACTGAGAGGGTGGACCGAAGGTGCCTCTTTCTTACTTTGTCTCTGCAGAGCCCTCTTTTGTCCTTTGAAAGGAGATCCCAAGGGAGGGGCGAGAGGGAAGGAAAGAGAGGCCCACTGTGGAAATAGAAGAATAAATTCCCATAGAATTAAAAAAAACAAAAAGGATGAATCGTGTTACATTTCAGTTAGCAGGTATAAACAGAAGAGGTTGAAGGAACAAACTTTTGTATTGAGAATTGGGTATACGAGGGTCATCGTAAAGTTTTAATTATCCTCTTTAATTTTTTTTGACAGAAAGTTTGTTTTGATTTGTAGTTAACTTATCTCTATGTAGTCACCAGATTTATACATTTTCCCCAGTGTTTCTTGAACCTCCAAATACTTAATATTTTAGAAGTCTGCAGATTGCGCTTCACGAGGGGGCATCGTAAAGTAATAATTATCATCTGGAAGTTATTACGGTATATTGATGAAATTCTGTCAGTGTCTTCATTGGTCCCTAAGTGCATGATGTTGAGAAAATTAGCTCACTATGCCCTTTATTTTTGTGACAGGTTGTTCCTGAAATGACTAAAGTGTAAAATCCTCATAAGGTTCAATCTGTAGACACCTACAGTAACGGTATTCGGAGGGTCAAGAAACATTGGGGAAAACATGTACATCTGGATGGCTCCTACATAGAGATAAGTTAACTACAAATCAAAACAAACTTTGTCAAAAAATTTAAAGATGATAATTAAAACTTTACAATAACCCCTCATGTGTGTATATGTGTGTGTGTGTGTGTGTAGTTTATACAATGGTTAGACATTAGAAACTATAGTAATGAAGAACCTTTTAACCTGAAGGGAGAATAAAAACAAAAACAAGAAGGAAGCAATTTAAAGACACAGCCCCCCCCCCCCGATTATTTAAAGCAAGGGTAGGCAATCTTTTTCGATCCTAGGCCGAGGAGGGGGGGGGGGAATGGCGGCCACGCATGCACGTGGCCGCATGGACGAGAAAATGCACAGCAGCACGCGGCCGCAGCGGCAGGGGTCCGCCTGAGCCGATAAGTCCGGCGACCTGAGCTGGAACCGGCCCGGGGGCCGTAGGTTGCCGGCCCCTGATTTAAAGTTATTAGAAGGTTTGATATAAAATAAATACGTTGGACAAGATATAAATAGACAAATGAAACTATTTATTTATTGTGGATTATTACTCTTTTAATGCCTCTTGTATGTTTGTTTTCCAAAGTTGTAACGAAGAAGCTATGTATGCATTTAAGATTTGAGAACTGGTTGATTGAATAAAAATTATATTTAAAAAAATCTTTGCAACCTTTTTCGTTGGTAGCCTTTTCAGGAGAGCAAGTCTGGTTTTTAGATTCCCAAAATGTAAAATGTGCCTCTGGGTTTCTGTCAAATCCTTCAACGTTTTGTTTAATAATAAAGCCCCTTGTAGGGGAGGAGAGAGATGAGATTCCTTTCTTTTTGGGGTGCTTTCTTTCTTCAGTCTCCAGTATCTTTACCTGGGACCTGCTCCTCAAGATATAAAGCTTGTTTTCTGCTGCTTCAGAGACTAGAATCCAGAACAATAGATGCAAGCTACAGGAAAAGAGATTCCACCTCAACATTAGGAGGATGTTCCTGATAGTAAGAGCTGTTTGGGTGGTGGAGTCTCCTTCTTTGGAGGTTTTTAAACATAGGCTGGATGGCCATCTGTTGGGGATGCTTTGATTGGGAGTTCCTGCATGGCAGTAGCGTTCCAATGTCTGGTCACACCCGGTGCAGGAAGCAGAACTTCCAGGGGTAAGACTTCCTGTCCCAGACTTCCAGTGGGGCTTCCGAGGTGGGGGTGGGCCACCAAGGAGCCTCCCATGTGCCCCCTGGGAGGCCCACAATGCCCCTGTGCCAGCCCCCCAGGAGGCTTGAAATGCCCCCATGCTGGGCCAAGGAGGCCCGGTGGAGGCTGAGCCAACCAGGTGCTACCCCCCTTCTTTGTTATCACCCCACTGCTGGGGTGTCACCCGGTGCGGTCCACACCCCCAAGTGACACCCTTGCTGTATGGCAGGGGATTGGACTGGATGGCCCTTGGGGTCTCTTCCAACTCTATGACCCTCCTGGGAGGTGGGCAGGTTAAGGCAGGGGAGAAGAGGGATGCATCCTCTGACCTCATTTCTGGTTGGGAAAGAGAAGAAAGGTCTTTCTCAGCTTCCTTATGGGGGGTGGGTGGGAGGGAAGCCACTTCAAGGAGAAGGAGGAAGGTAAACAGGGAGGGCAATGTGGAGGGACCCCAAAATTCCCCAAAAGACTCTGGGCTGGGGATTGTGGTGTCTCCTGTGGGGAGCCTTGAAGGGCTCAATGGGGCTGGAGGGAGCTAGGAAGGTCCCCTTTTCTTCCTCCCCAAAAGCTCCCCTTCAATGCCAGAGCTCCTCCTGCTTCCCTTTAGGGGGGTCCTCTAGGGGGATTTCAAAGGGACTAGTAAGGGCACCTTTGCTGGAGGTTTGGCTCTGACTGGGGGGGGGGGGGGGGAGGCAGGGCTCTTTCCTGGATCAGGATAATAAATAAAAAATAAATTTTATTTTTAACCCGCCCCTCTGCAAGGCAATCGAGGCAGGGTACAAGTTAAAACAATTCTGTCTCCCCCAATCCCTAACCCACCCACCCCATAAAAATCAAATTAAACCAGCAGAATAATTAAAATATCAAACTAAAACAACTCAATAGCTTAAACCTTAAAACAAACAGTGGTGGCTGGGAGCAGCAGCCATCCAACTCTGTTAGGGCAGGAGAGTTATTCCAGGAAGGCCTGCCGGAAGAGATCCGTCTTTACTGCTTTTTTAAAGCATATACATTCTTGATCTTCTGCCTACTCTTTTACTGCAAATTCAAAACAACCAGTCTCAGTCATTGCTCTCTTTGCACCCAATCACCTTGGGAACAGCAACTGAGCAGCTGGCTGAATAGTGACTGAGAAGCCTCTTGCCTATGCCAGCCCTGTGGCAAATGAGAGTGGCATTGCCCATTTTGGGAATCACTGCTTTAGATGAATCTCTGTGGTCTAGAGTATCTTCGTTTCCTTTTCCAGGGTTTACCTGCTGCCTCAATTCTGGAAATGGAAGCAATTAAATCAGAAGGAAAACAAAATGGGAAAATGAAAAAAAACATTTGTTTCTCTGTGTTCCATTTGTCTCTACCCAAAAGCAGAATCAGAAAATATTAATTGAAGCTAAGCAGATGAAAATGGTAAAAGTTTTCCCATCAGCCATATATTGCACAAAGGGACATGAATTAACCCCTTTTTCCAATTATACTGAGACTCAGAAACCCAATTTTAAGTATTTATCCATTTGTTTAATTTAAAGCATATCTGTATCATCACTCAGCTCCTCTAGAGCCCCAAGACAATGTATAATGTATGCTGTCTGGCTGATAAGCTATCAGAATCTACAAACTGGCCTCATTTTGATTATCCTGAATTTTATGGATCTGCCATTATAAAGAATAGGAGGAAAAGGGGGAAGATCAATGTGGTGGTATAGTGATATAGAGAAGTAAAGAGAAATGGGAAGAAAACTATTATCCTAATGACAGCTAAACAGGAAAACAGATGGGCAAAAGGGGATGTTGTTTTATTACTCTGTTTACTTTGTTTGCCATCAAAGGGCTCTGTTTGCCATCAAAGCCCAGAACCAGGCTTTGATGGCAAACAAAGTAACACCTTTCCTTCCTGGGACAGATGCAGGAGGTAGTAGGGTTTGAGAAGTGTGGACACTTCGAACAACCTTTTGATGAAGTTTGAAGTACCCGGATAGCAAGCTGAGGAAGGAGGGGTTGGATGAGAAGGGCTTTTAAAGGGTGCATCGTTGTTGTTGTTTTTTTTGGGGGGGGGGGAATTAGATTTGATGCTAAATGGTCTAGTGGACCTCTATTTTGGAATTCAAATAAATCATCAGTTAACCTCACTGTGATGTTTTCCTGGCTCTTCAAATCTTGGTTCGTGATCCTGACACCACAGTCCTAATCTGGATGAGTCCATATAAAGAAAATTCTGTTCTTTTGCTAATGTGAAATCATGAATCCTCAAAAAAAAAAAAAAAGAGAGAGAGAGAGAGAGAGAATTTGTAATCATTGAATTTAAAAATATGTTTGTAGGGGAACACTTTCAGAAGAGATTATTTGTGATTAGAGAAGTGTCATTTTCTTCCTTTCAGCTTCCAGTTTCCTTTGAAGAAGTGACTGTTTTTCACTGAGGAGGACTAAGATTCTATAATTATCTGCCTCCTGGATCAGGGCGACTGGGTTCTCTACAAGGAAGTCAGGATGGAAGATGATGGGAACACAGTCTGTGTGGGTAAGGAGCATTTTCATCTTCAACTGCTAATTACTGAAGGGTCAGAAATCTGTGGGAGGTGTATGTAACAGAGGAAATTGACCAGAGTAGAATAGACATTCTTGGTGAGAGGAAAGAGAAGAATTTTAGATAAGAGCAGTGACTGGTCTTGATTCCCAGTGAGATCCTGGCTTTCTATGTTCAACTACTCATGGGATCTTTTTCTTCTCTCTCAAACAGGAAATAAGAGGAAGGAAGAGTTTGTGGAACCCTCTTTGGTGTCATGGGAAGCAGCCAAGATTGCTGTGAAGAAAGAGGAGTTTGGAAATCAAAGGGAGCTGAAACAGCAAATGAGAAACAAATCAAAGAATGAGAAGATGAACTCCTATGCTTCTCAGGGGGAGGATATTTCTGAACTCCTGACCCCCCAGGATCAGTACAAAGGAAAAAGAAGGGTAAACTGTTCTGTCTGTGGAAAAATATTCCAATGTAAATTTTACTTAAATTTACATTGCAGAATCTACACAGAGGAGAAGCCTTATGAATGCACAGAATGTGGAAAGAGCTTCAATGATAGTGGACATCTATGTTCATGTCAAAGAGACCACACAAGAGAGAAACCATACAAATGTTTGGAATGTGGAAAGAGTTTCTCTCGTAAAGACTATTTACATTTACATCAAAGAACCCACACAGGTGAGAAGCCATATCAGTGCATGGAATGTGGAAAGAGCTTCAGTGCCAGTAAATATTTGCACTCACACGAAAGACTTCACACAGGTGAGAAGCCATATATGTGCATGGAATGTGGAAAGAGCTTCTGTTGGAGTGCAAATTTACATTCACATGAAAAAATCCACACAGGCGAGAAACCACATAAATGCATAGAATGTGGAAAGACCTTCTCTCAAAGCCACCATTTGCGTTTACATCAAAGAACCCACACAGGGGAAAAGCCATATCAGTGCATGGAATGTGGAAATTGCTTCAGTGACAATAAATATCTACATTTACATCAAAGAATTCACACAGGGGAGAAACCATATAAATGCATTGAGTGTGGAAGGAGCTTCAGTCAGAGTGCGAATTTACATAAACATGAAAAAATCCACACAGGGGAGAAACCATACAGATGTATGGAATGTGGAAATAGCTTCTCCCGTAGTGACATTTTACACTCACATCAAAGAACGCACACAGGGGAAAAGCCACATAAATGCATGGAATGTGGAAAGAGCTTCAGTCAGAGTGCACATCTATATTCACATCAAAGAACTCACACAGGAGAGAAACCATATAAATGCATGGAATGTGGGAAGAGCTTCAGAAAGAGTGGACATCTACAGTCACATCAAAGAACTCACACAGGGGTGAAACCATATAAATGCATGGAATGTGGAAAGAGCTTCAGTCTGAGTAGTGCTCTACGTTCACATGAAAAAGCCCACACAGGGATGAAACAATACAAATGCATGGAATGTGGAAAGAGCTTCTCTCATAGTGGCAATTTACATTCACATCAAAGAACTCACACAGGGGAGAAACCATATAAATGCATGGAATGTGAAAAGAGCTTCTCTCATAGTAGCAGTTTACATTCACATCAAAGAACTCACACGGGAGAGAAACCATATAAATGCATGGAATGTGGAAAGAGCTTCAGTCAGAGTGGGAATCTACATTCACATCAAAGAACCCACAGACAGCTAATCCATGAGAGAAACATTGAGAGTGGCTTTCAATGACTTTGAACATATGTTTGCCACAGTCCAGTCATTGCCCACTTTTCTAACAGAAAAGTTGAGGATGGAGACTTGGAAAAATAAAAAAGACAGAAAGCAGCCCACCATGCGAGAGATGGTCTGTAAACAAGAGCCACACCAGCAGCTTATTTCAGTTTATTTTTCACCTTATTTTTATTTATGGTTAAAAAGTGAAAATGGAAATGTGGGTCTTCTTCACCTAAACAAAATCTGGACTCTTTCTAAGGGTCAAAGAACAAAGCGTAAAGAACTGCTGTTTCTTAAGACTTATAAAAGGCATAAATGTGCAACAGTATTGGTTTCAGAAAACACTGGCTTTGGAAAGGAAAGAAGGTTGATAAAGGAGTGTTGGAAAGGGTACTAGATGTTGGAGAGAGTAACATCAAAACACAGATACGACCAGAACACAGCTGCACCCAGAAGTAGGAAATTAATGTGAAGGGAGAGGACATTGATTCAGGAAAAAAAAATAGCTGAGAAAAAGCTGTGAACAAGTAAGATTTTTTTTTTTAAAGCGGGAAGAAAGAGTGGTAGCAGTGACACAGACAATGCAACACAAACGCAGATACAGACCTATAATAGAGTAAGCCACTTCATCCTTACTCTTCTCTTCTATCTTTGGCTTCTAAAATAAGGGAAAGGGGGGAAAGGAAAAGAAAAAATAAATATAACAATAACAAAAAGGACAAAAAGAAAAAGCAGATTTGAATCTAGCATCTGTTTGGCCTGGAGTTTGGAATTTGAATTTTGAGCCTTGAGTCTTGACTGCGGAAAACCAGGACTAAAAGTGGATTGGAGGACAAAGGGGGGGGGGGATGAAGAAGGTTTAACAATAAGAATCAAGAGGAAAATAAGATGCTAGAAGGAAAGACTTCAGCTTACTAAAGCTGGAATTGATCATTAACGGATTGGAATTGTCCTTTTGACTGTTTGCTAAGAACTGGTTACTTAATTGCTTTACTCCTTAATTGCTTATAACATAATTTTGATTGTTTACCAAAAGACTTGGAAGTGGGAATAACTGCAAAAACCTACGTAGAGTGATTAGGTAGTATTAAATAGTAAAATTTGTTCAGTGAGCTAGGGGCTGCTGGGAGTGGGCTTTGTGGGTGGTAAATTTGATCTTTTTCTTAACACTCAGATTATACTTTACATTTAGATTTAAATATGGCAGCTGGAGTAAGGTCAAAAACAATTAGCCAAACACAAAGCCGAACTCAAATGACAACTAGAAGGGGCTCTGGATTTATCCATTAAGACTATCAGAACTCTGCTATGTTGCAGTGGTTCAGTCAGTTTATTTCAGTTATTGGGGAAATTGTTTAAGTGGGATAGTAATTTAGTTGTTTAGTGTCGGGGATGGAGTGGTATGCAGCTGATAGATTGCTTTTGTTAGTTTGGCCGTAGATCTAGGTGTTGGGCTGCGGATAGTGTAAGAAGCTTGGAATGTGGGACCAGGAAGAGATGGGAGATAGCAGGCTGTGTTTGGGTTAGTATGGGGAAAGGGGGGGGGGTTAGATGGTGAGAGTGCTTAGTTTTAGGAATAGTGGATGGAGAGCTGTAGTTCATCCCAGAAAGTAGGGGGAGGAGATGTGGCTTTGGAGTTTTCATCTCTTGTTCAAGCTTTGGGGGGCAGTTCTAGCTTAAATGTTGAATGGTGAATTTCTGTCTTTGTGACTTCAATAAAGTTTTGTTCTGTTTCAACCATCTGAACTTTTTTGATGCACAAGGGAGCTGAATTTACAAAGACATGAGATGTGAGTCAAGTGAGATTACAGGAATTAAGGCAATTTCAGAAATGCTTTAAGAAAAGAGAAGAATTAAAAGAAAAATGATAAAAATGATATGCAAAAATAAGTGATTATAACAGGAAAACTAGACAACATAGGCAAAGAAATGGGGGAAATAAGAGAAGATATAGAGGCACTAGGAAAAAACCAGTTACCTTAGAAAACAGAAAAAATGGGTAAAGACCATGAATGGGACAAACATGATTGTCTTTTACAGGATATAAGACACAGTGAACAAAACATTAAGCTTAGTGGTATACCTATATCATCTAGTAAACCCTATGATGAGACACCTCAGGTGAGACACAGGCAGGATCAGTGCATTAACAGAAAGGGAAGCAGGGGGAGATAAAGGATATCATGTTAAGGAAAATGCAACATGGGACATACAGTGATAGAAATAAAATATGTATGTGAAAGTCACAATGACTAAGCAAGAGCAATTATGAAGCTACACAGGTGCAAAAGCTAATGTAATTTAGAAGTCTTGAGAGCCAAGGACAGAGTTATAGAATGCATATTGGAAACACCTGAGATTCATTAAGTGTACAAGGTAAAATGATGAAATACTTGGTTGGTCTTAAGTATGGGTTGAACTATGTGAACCAATCAAAATGAATGTACACACCCACTGGGTGGAAACTAACTAGTGGGTGGTGATGAACAATGGCTATAATAATTGCAATGTTTGCCAATGTATTGTGTGGAGTCGTTTGGAGATATTGTGGGTAGTTGAGGAGATTTGTAGAGATTGAGATTTGTTGGGCATATAGTATTTGTATATAGTAGAATAAAGTAGATCTTTTATATAAGACTACTGAGTTGTCTGGTGTCTTGAGTGAAGATACAAGAGCCAGCAGAATCCTGGAGAAGTTTGAAGACATCTGAGGAAGAAGAGTGAGAAGGCTTGGAGAGTTTGTCAGGGTCTTCAGCCTATTCTCTGAAATTTTGCTGCTTTGGAGAAAAGTATTAACCACTGATCAAAGCTGGTCAGCTCTGCTGCATAACAAGGTGGTGAGTTAGAGCCAGAGGTGAAGAGCTACAACTCCCATCATCCCTGACATATCACACATTTGCAAGATTGGCCAAAGACACAAGAAAGATGCCAAGACAAACAGCAGATACCCTTAGGAAGGCAAATTGCACCCAAAGCAGCATTACACATAAAATAGGGATGTGGAATGTGAGGAGCATGAGCCAAGGGAAACTGGAGATAGTAAACATGGAAATGGAACACATGAACATAGCAGTACTGGGGGTGAGTGAGTTAAAATGGACAGGAATGGGCCACTTTGAATCAAGTCAGGTTTTTACTGTTGTTGGGTTAAATGTTTAGTATTCCATTAATAATAATGTAGTGTAATGTAGTAATGTAGATAATTATTATTATCCCGCCCCTCTGCAGCACAATCGGGGCGGCATACAAGTTAAAACAAGATCCAACAACCCATTGCCTAACCCACGCACCCTTAAAAATATATTAAACTAATGCAGAATTAAAATACTGAATGAATAAAAACATACAATTCTTTAAAATAGTAGCTCAACTAAACAATGGCGGTTGGTGAAGCGAATGGCCAGAGTCTTTGTCTTTTGGGCTGGGACATTATTCAGGGAAGGCCTGCCGGAAAAGATCCATTTTACTGGTTTTTTTAAAGGTGAGAATAAGTGATAGAAGGTTAGAATAAGTGAAGGTATGAAAATGAGTAGAAGGGCAGAAAAAAGAAATGATGGAAGAAGCAATGAAAAAGAAATGAAACACAAAAGGAAAGAAGGTGTGAAGTTTAAGTAAGAAAAAAGTTGCTATGTTATTATGTTAAGATTTGACATGTGTAATAAGGAGAGGATGCGTTAGAATGTGTTTGTTGGGTTATGTTGTTTATATTATAAATGTTATTTTAAAAAAATAATTTATACTTACGGTATTTTATCTATACCAGGGGTAGGCAACCTAAGGCCCGGGGGCCGGATGCAGCCCCCCGAGGCCTTTGGACCGGCCCCAGGCCAGTCCTGCCGCCGCCACTGCCGCCCCCCACCATGATGATATTGATTATTATTATTATTACTTGTTCTTGGGGTTTTCTTGCCAAAATCTCCACAGGGGTTTTGCCATGGCTTTTCTGAGGCTGAGAGAGTGTGCATGCATATTTTTTAAATTTTTAATTGTTTTAAAAAATTATTTATTTATTTATTTATTTATTTATTTATTTATTTATGGTGCTTCAGCCCACCAATTGTCTGAGGGACAGCAACCTGGCCCCCGGCTCAAAAAGGTTGCCTACCCCTGATCTATACCATTACACTGTGCCTGTGTATGAGTTATACACAAGATATGTGAGAAACTATTTTGTTACTTTTGATGAAGACTATGTCTTCTTTTTTATTAGGCTGATAATGTGTGTGTGTGTGTGGGAGTATTGGCTGGTCTCCTGTTTCTCACACTTTGCTGCGAATGATCTTGATAGCCAAAAGACAGAAAGTAGGCCTGAAACATTACAGTATATGTATGGCTAAGCGAAGGAAGCAAAAACCATGGGCTTGAGACCTGGTTCTTTGAGGTAGCAATTGACATTCTTTTCCCTGGGAACATAAAGGAGTACAGCTACAACAGATAACATATTTCTGAAGGGTGAATAGACAATAAATGAATTCAGTTTTGACATGCATAAGTAAAAAAACATACGGTATATGTGACATAGTAAGCAAAGCTTGAGTAGCCAGTCATAAATTAGTGTCCATGAGCTTAGACTATGTTTGCATGCAAAAGGCTGTCTTCCAATCACAATTTGCTCTGATGTCATAAATATAATTGTAAAAGTGTATAAGAATGCTGTTCTCACCAGTAATGGGAGGACATGGGATTTGCTACTAAGCCGCATATACTAAATCTTGCAAGATTTAATAAAGCGCCATAAAGAATCTCTCTCAGCATGTGAATTGGGAACCTGGCATGCTGGGCACAAATCCTCACTCTGAAGGGCCTGTCTGAGGTTTAAGTTGACAATCTGTTCTTGACATTTACCAATTCACTAACATTTTCTTGGCAAGATTTGTTTAGAAGTTTGTCATTGCTTTCCCCTGAGGCTGAAAGTGGGTTTTATGGCCGAGTTAGGAATTGAACCCTGGTCTCCAGAGTCGTAGTCCAATACTCACACAACTGTGCCACACTGGCTCTCATTTTCCTATCTTACAGTGTGGAATTAATTTGCGCTCCCCGGCTCCTTTGATAGTTTATGGAGACTCAACAAAATGATTTCAATGGTTATATTCACATGGGCTGGTAATCCCAGGAAAATTTTGTGAAACCTCCAGTTCATGTGTCTTCTTCCTGTACTTTCCAGGCAGTCATAGCTGGAGCTTACAGGGAAGATACAAGGGACTCCTCTGCTTCTTCAGAGGGCATTTCTGCATCACCTCTGTGACCTTGAACCAAATGCTGTCTCTGTTGTGCCCACCTTGCTGGGTTATTGTGAATGTAAAGGGATTAATGATCATTTGTGCCCCCAGAACTCCTCCCTATATATTCACAAAAGTTGTTTTACAGTGACTCACCTAGAAAGATTTTTGTGTCCTACTAAGGGATAATTTGGTGCAGATAGTAAAAACTGATTTTAAAGGAATAAAAATGAAACCTCAAGGGAATGGGGGAAATCTTTTTAAAAATCCCTAACTAGGAAAAAAGACACACATAAACAGCACCAGAAAGGAAAAATCTGTGTGTTTTAGGAGGGATTATACAGACTTCCAAATTTTGCTGAGTTTTGACCTAGCTCTCTAGTCTGTTAAGGTCATTTTGAATTCTGATCCTGCCTCTGGGGTGTTAACTACCCTATCCTAATTTGGCGTCATCTATAAATTTGATAAGCATGCCCTCTAGTCTTTTATCCAAGGCATTGATAAAGATGTTGAATAGCACTGGGCCCAGGACAAAATCCTGTGGCACCCTGCTAGTTATTTCTCTCCAGGATGGGGAGGACCCATTGGAGAGCACTCTTTGGGTTTGGTCTGTCAACCAATTACAAATTCACCTAACAGTAGCCTTTGGACACATCAGGCCCATTTGCATTCTGTTTTTCCACCTCCTGTCAATCCACAAGAGAGGGGCATTGTATGCAACCTGTCATTGAAATGCCTGCCTTTGGTGCCCTAGAGCTCTTTCATGGCGACCAAAATCATGCTTTGCACTCCTAAAACTCCCTCGCTCACCTGAAATGTGGAAGTCAGTCCATGACTACCTTCAGTAATAATAGGAAGGTGGGATTGCCAATCTGACCATTGAAGTCATATGTCTTGGGCCATATCTATCAGACATTTGGACACATTCTTTTGAGTTCTGTAAATCTCAGTGTGTTAGAGCTAGGGACACAGTGGAGGCAACTATCATCAGGCTTGGGATTTGAGTATCTAAACCACTCTGGAGAATCCAGGATATCTGGTCAAAAACCTCCATGGGAAGAAGAGGAATCCTCTAAATATATAAAATCACCCAGCAGAAAATGGACCAGGCCTGAGACAGCCCAGAGGCTAAGGAAACAGGGAACCCCATTCTGATTATTACATATGGGAAGAAAAATGACACACCTCTGTCACTCTTTTCTGTAGGTTGCAGGGCAGATGTAAACATTATGCATTGTTCTTCCACAAAAATAAAAATATAATATAGTTATGCTTTGAAACTTAGAATATCCGGGAGTTAAGCATTTAGAGCTTTTCTCCCTAACAACTTTTTATTTATCTCCATGCACAGAGAGGGGATACTATGGGAAGAGTATTAAATCTCAAGTTACTCAGCCAAGTGTATTCTTTCAAACTCTCTTTGCTATTTGAGACAACTACCCTTAGAAGGAAAAGAACAACAAAGCACAGCACTCATGTTAGCTGAAAATCTGGAAACTTTAAAACAACACAGTGTCACCAGTGGAGGGAGAAATGCCAAGAACATGCATTCCTTCCTTCAGCATCTATCCACTGAAGGCAAAAGGGTATTTACCTAGAGAGGCCTCCTCCACATCATCCTCCGTCCTATGTACCTTGTAGATCAGGGCTAGGCAACCTTTCCCCTTTAAGGGGCGAGGGACCTCAGCTCCCAGAAGCCTCAGCCATGTTGGCCAATAGCTCGTGGGATTCTGGGAGCTGAAGTCCCTCAGCCCTTAAAGGCGAAAGGTTGCCTACCCCTGTTGTAGATGGTCCTTTGGCCTGGATCCAGGAGATCCCACTCCCTTTTAGCAAAATGACTGGCCACCTCCTCAAAGTAGACCAGGAACTGAAAAGGGAAAGAAACAATATCTGCATAATTAGAAATAATCACTTCTCCCTTCAGGACAGGATATGGAGTGGAGACTGCCATGGTTGCTCTGACCGATGACCTCCGCCTGAGTATCGACAGGGGTAGTGTGACCCTGTTGGTGCTCTTGGATCTCTCAGCGGCCTTCGATACTATAGATCATGCCATCCTCTTAGATCGCCTGAGAGAGTTGGGAATCGGAGGCACTGCTCTGCAGTGGTTCCGCTCCTTCCTCTCGGGCAGATCCCAGAGGGTGAGGCTCGGGGATAGTTGCTCATCCAAAATCGAGCTTAATTGTGGCGTCCCTCAGGGCGCCATCCTGTCCCCGATGTTGTTTAATATTTATATGAAGCCGCTGGGGGAGATTATTCGGAGGCATGGAGCTCGGTGTCTTCAGTACGCTGATGACACCCAGATATATCTCTCCATGACCAGATCATCGTCTCAGACTTCAGATGGCGCCTCTCCTCTTAATGACTGTCTCAGAGCGGTAATGGGTTGGATGAGGAAAAACAGATTGAAGTTGAATCCAGACAAAACGGAGGTACTTGCAGTCACAGGCCCGAAACCAGATCTGGGAATACAGTCTCCAGTCCTGGATGGAGTCACACTCTCCTCTAAGGACTGTGTTCGCAGCTTGGGGGTGCTCCTTGACTCATCGCTTCACATGACCAGTCAGGTGAATGCGGTGGTCAGGAGTGCCTGTTATCAGCTTCGGCTGATACGCCAACTGCGCCCTTATCTGGACATGAGGGATCTGGAAACTGTGGTACATGCCCTGGTAACCTCGCGACTAGATTACTGCAATGCACTCTACATGGGGCTACCCTTGTGCCTAACCCGGAAACTTCAACTGGTACAGAATATGGCAGCCAGGTTAATTACAGGAACATCAAGGAGGAGCACATAACACCTGTGCTGAAATCCCTCCACTGGCTGCCGATTAGTTTCCGGGCGCAGTACAAGGTGTTGGTTTTGACCTTTAAAGCCCTACATGGCTTGGGTCCATCCTATCTTAGGGACCGCCTTTCCCCATATGAACCCCCCCGCGCCCTTCGGTCCTCTGGGAGGAATCTGCTACAGCCACTAAAAACTAGGCTGTCTCAGACCTCCCAGAGGGCCTTTTCTGCGACCGCTCCCAGATTATGGAATGGCCTGCCGGATGAGATCCGTCTAATTACCACTCTTGCTGCTTTTAAGAAAGCAGTAAAGACGGATCTCTTCCGGCAGGCCTTCCCGGAATAACTCTCAGCCTAGGGATGGGTCCCTGACTTGTAAATTATTGTCATTATGTTTTTAATATTGCATTTTAATTGGTCATTTGTTTAATTCTGTTTTAAGGGGATGGGAGGGTGGGACTATGGGATGATGGAATGTTTTTAACTTTGTTCTATTTTAATATTGCTGTACCCCGCCCCGATTGCCGCGCAGAGGGGCGGGTTATAAATAAAAATTTATTATTATTATTATTATATTTTCCTGTACACACGGAGCAAACCGCCTACATCAACCACAGCTCCCAGTTTAAAAAGGGAAGCACTAACTGGGCAGTTGCAAGTGAGCTCTTTCCGAGTCATGGTACAATCTTGGAGAGAGACAGCTACTGAGAAGCCCTTAACCCAGGGATAGGCAACCTTTCACCTTTAAGGGCCAAGGGACTTCAGCTCCCAGAAGCCTCAGCCACGTTGGCCAATAGTTCCTGGGATTCTGGGAGCTGAAGTCCCTCGGCCCTTAAAGGGGAAAGGTTGCCTACCCCTGCCTTAACCCATCTGACTCCTTCCTTCCATTCCTTTTTCCACCACAAAACTCACCTTCACAAATCTAGTTTGAGATGCAGAATCGTCACTGGCTGTGGCTGCAGAAAGATGATTTCAATCTCAGATTTATTCCTCTCTTCTCGGTCTCCCACTCCCACAGGATAAATCCTGTATTTCTCCTAAACATCTGCTGAAACCTGGAGATACTGGGAAGTGCCTCAGAGACAAGGTGACGAGGGGGGGGGGGGAGAGTGGAGGTTACTGAATTGCTCTGATATAAATTATTATTATTATTATTATTATTGGTCCCTGTGACTCTCTGGGGCCTTCTAGCCAGGGCCAGAGGCAGGGAGCCCCTCTCCATCCATCCTCCCCAATGACAGGGGAGAAAGTGCAAGGGCTGTCACCCCTCCAATCTCCAAGTGCAAGGAATGTGTGCCAGGCCAGAGGTGAAGGAAGAGGCCTCTCTCGCTCCCTCCTTTTCCTTCTTCAGAACCGAAGCAGCTCATGGCTAAAAGCTTCATCCTCTCCTCGCACCAAATGGCCAGAGCCAAAGGAGCCTCTTCTCTGGCCCAGGGACCCCAAAAGCAAAGGGGTCTCTTCCCCTTCCTCCCCCTGCAGCCTCTCCCCAAAAGCAAGGGGCTCTCCTCCCTCCTCCTCCCCTACAAGCCCCCCACCCCAAAAGCAAGACCTCCCTGGTCGCCCTGGGCAGGGGTCAGCCATCCCTGGGGGGGGGGGGAATTGGGGGAGGAGAGGAGAGGAGAGGAGGGGGCTTTGCTGAGAGAAACAGGGTCTGAGCAGCTGGGGAGGGAAGGGGTATCTCCTTTCATCCCAAGGGGGGGTGGGTGGGAACAGGGACCCCTCCAGATGGGCTATAATGGGGGGGGCTGTCTCCTCCTCTCCCCCCTCCCTTTACTTACCTCCCTCTCTCTTGCCTAGGCCTCTTGCATTGCTTCTCCTCCTCCTTCTGGCCAAGGGAGACAAGAGGAAAGTCACCTGACCCTCCCGCCTGCTTTCTCCCCTCTCTCTAAGGCTCTGCCTCTCTAGGAAGCTGAGCCCTCCGCTCTACTAGCCCTTGGAGGACTGAGGAACCCCTGCTCTCTCTCTCTTTTAAAGGCAAAGAGGGAGAGCTGGAAAGAGAGAGAGAGCCGAACTCATTGGGCAAAGGCTGGTCTATGGGGGGAGTCCTCCTTTTCCGCCCTCTTAGTCCTCCGAGGAGCCAGAGAGATGGAGCGCTCAGCTGCCTAGAGAGGCAGAGAAGAAACCGGAAAGGGAGGAGGGGACCTCCAAAACACACACACAGAGCTTTTGGAAAGGAGGAGGAGGAAGGAAGGAAGGCCCATTGGGTGAAGTAGGCAGGTGAGGAGGAGGTAAGGCGGGGGGGGGGACATTGGGGGGCAGGGGCTCCCCAAATTGGGTTTGGTGGGGGGGAGGGAGAGCGGGAGCTCCCTCCTTGGTTCTCCTGCCCCCCCTTTGGGAAAGGAGCCCCCTTCCCTTCTCTTCCCTTCCCTTCCCTTGGACCCGGCCCCCTCCTCTCTCTTGGAAGTGGGGAGGGGGGAAGGGAAGCGGCCCTGCTTTTGGGGGAAGGGGCTCCTGTGGGGAGGGAGGGAGAACCGCCTCCTGCCCCCCCCCGTCAGCTCCCCAAAAGAGAGGCGGGGATATTGGGGGGAAGAGGAGGGAAAGGGACGACATTTGTTGTCATCTGGGGGGGGGAGAGATAAATGTCCCCTTCCCCCCTCCATAGAAAAACATAGACATGGAGCTCCCCTCCTCTCCCCCAGTCTGCCCTCTTCCTTTCTCTCCTCCCCTCATGGAGGATTTTGGGGGAGATGGAGGCAGTTTCCATGTTGGAGGGGGGTACAAGGGGGAGGTTGGCAGGGTAAGTCCCCCCCCCCCCAGTGCACTGCCTTTTCTTCCTAGGGCTGCTTGGTGTGTGTTCCTTCCTCCTCCTCCTCCTCACAAGGAGACCCAGAGGGGTTCTCTTGGTTTTCTCTCAATGGAAAAGAAGCCCATCATACTTCCCTGGCAGGGGAGACACCATGATCAGGAAAAGAAGCCCATGAGATGCAAAGCAGAGAGCAAGAGAGAAGGGAAGGAAGGAATGTGACCTGTTTTCCCTCACCACTCCCCCCCACACACCTATTTTTCTACTTCTGTTTTGTTGTATATCTGTTAACATCTATTAAACATAAGGGCAAAAAGCCCAAACAAGAAAGGCGACAAAAAGGTTTTCCATCCCGTCTGTGTCCCTGAAAGGTTGAGCCAGGCCCCGTTTTTCCAGCTACATCCTGACTTAGGTTCCCTTCCTTTGCTTTGTGGGGCAAAAATGTCAAGAAATGGGTGAGTCTCTTAGATGTGCCCGATAGGATTCAGTTCTGAATGTCAGGTAAATGAAAGAAATCAGGTTTAATTTTGTTTTTCTACAAAACTTTCCTGGAATGAGTAGCACTTTTGAATGTCAACATTTCAAGCATTTTGGTAACTGTAACATATCAAATTAACATTTGGAAATAAATCCTCCCTACGATGTAGGAAAGAATTCCACATTTTCCCTTACTCCTATTTCCTTTTTCTTATCCACGCTTCACTCCAACCCTTTGGCTGCCATCTTGCACCCGCTTTCCTGGGAGTAAAGGCCCAAAGACCTCTGTTACCCCAGAAGACTCTGTGGTCTTTGAAGCAACAAGCTCAGCTCCACCTCTGAAAATGGAAGGAAATAGATCCGTTAGAAAAATAAAATCAGGAATTTGGAAAGCCACTTATCTACGTATTTTGTTTTCCTCAAATGCAGGTGGTAGGATATCTGGTTAACTTGAAGGCAGGAAACCCAAACGAGGAAAAAGGCAAAATCTTTCCCATTCTCTGTCTTTTCCTCCACAAAGTATGTGCCAGCCCCCCCTTATCCAGCTACATCCTGACTTAGGTTGCCCTATCTTTGCAGTGAGGGGCCCGAAGGAAGACATCAGAGAATATCATTTCCTCTCCTTTTGTCTCCCTATGCACAGACACTTCAGTGGCACCAGAGGGCTAATCTGAATACTCTCTTTTTTGGGTGGAGAGAAAAGACACTCCTGACCTTCAAGGCTACATGCAGATGTCAAGGACACCAAGTAAGAACACTGTAAACCCCTCAGTTTCTCTTGGAGGAAATCATGAAGTAATTTTATACAATTAAACAGCACACCTACCTGGTTTGCAGTTCCTTTCTCAATCTGAAAGCCATGGTGTGTGCGCTGAGCGAGACGTGCATTCACCTGTGTAGTGAAATTGTGACATTGTCCCTTGCGCGTTCCTCACAGAATTTCACTGGGCTCCTGTCACCTACCCACCTTGCCTCTTGGTTTTCAGCCCCACCTTGGGTTCACTACATCATGGGCCAACTATAGACCAGTACATGTGGGTTTTGTTGGTTCAGGTTTCTGTGCCCCTGACGGAGATTCTCACCATTCCTCTCCACATGTGATTTAGGTGGAGGTTAAACAAAAACAACAAAGTTTCTGGAACAGGAGGCTTCTTTGTAACTTCAAGCATTAATGCTAGCTCATTATTTCTATTAATGTTAAAATTGTTTTGGATTCACAGCTTCAGTTTGGTCATCTTTGTGTCTAATATGAGTTCACGTCCATTTGCTCTTAGAGCCATTAAATTAATAGGAACTTTTAAAAACAGAATTTATTGAGGTCCCACAGATTTAATGCCTCTGTTGCTACTTTTACCTTGTTTCCCCATCATAATTTCCCCACACCCGGCCCAAAGAAGGCCCCCCCCCCCCCCCCCCCCCGTGACACAAAATCAGTTGTCCGGACAATCAGACTCCCTCTGAATCCTGCAAGGACATAGGGTGTCTAAAGCAGGGGCCACAGATGTCCCACTCCTGGCTTAATGCTTGGCTTAATTCATTGCAAATACAGACTGAAGGCTAAAGCTGGAAAGGGGTGAAGTCTGTGGGGGTTCTAGTCTCCCCAAACTCTAGCCCATATCAGCCATACAAGCACAAGGAGGTCTTGAAGAGTCAGAAGATCCTCCATTGAAGGTGCTATAGTCATGAAATTTTAAAAAATTAGGAATTAGTTCTCAAGAGACTGCAAGTGGGTGCTGATGTTGATAAACCATCCCAAATGGGGAAATTCTGTCAGTGAAAATAAATAGATCTATTATTCCTTACTACAAAGCTGTCCAGGCATTCCCATCTATGTGTTGTAAGAAAATCTTTTCCTTGCTGGTTTAGAGGGTGGGGAGTATTTGGCTCTATACAAACCTTGGAGGGGGACTTTCCTGGGGCATGGAGAGGATGATGGGGGGGGGACTTCCTTTCTTCAGCCCCTGCCCCTCACCCCATAATTCCCCATCCAGGCTCCCTCCTTCCATCAGATACTCCAACCACTGAAAAATCTTTTCCTGCTTCTCTCCCATTAAACAAATCTATTCGGGCTGTCTCTTCCATTCTGCCATCATAATCCCCCCCTTCCTGTCCCCTAATCTTTTTCTCCTATCTCCTCCTCCTTCTCCATCTCTCCTTTCGGAAATGGGGACCAAGTGATTTGCTTCAATTCTTTGCCTTATGTTAACATTTTCCCCCTTGCTAGTAAGCTGACCATGCTGTCTATTTAACTCTTGGAAACAAAGAGGAGCTGAAAGTGATGATCTCTTTGTTTGTCTTCTTTCTTTCTCTGTTGTTCTGCATGCATGCCAGGCCTTTGAAAGAAAGTTTCAGGCAAAAAGGCTTTGACTACATAAATAAATGCCCACTTGATACCCAGCTCTCTTTCAGGGGAGGCTGAAAGATAATAGTGGCTCTTGGGAGAGAGTGTGTGTGAATAGTGTGATGAATGGGGTTCCCATTCATTCATCTGAGGACTTCTCCCAGACAACAAAAGGTTAAATGTTGGGGGGAGGTGCATTCTAATGAGGATTTACATCACAGCTGACGAAATGCCATTCATTTGGGCAGAACTGGGAGCTTGGAGATGCTTCTAAGCAAAGGTTTTTAAAAGCCCTTTTGGGGCCATGAGGTAGAGAGAATTTTCCTTTGTTTGCCCAGAGGTTGATGACAAGAGCTAGCAGAGCCAGACAATGGACATCAAGGTTCCTAGCTGGCCAGCGACATCAAAGACTACAAATCCCATCTGACTGTAAGTAGTTAGAAACATGTACTAGCTAATGGCATTAGGTCTCTTTGGTTATTTTATTGGCTGAAATGACTGTATTCCGTAACATACTCTGTGCCTGAGATCTTACATGCAGGGGTAGGCAACCTTTCCCCTTTAAGGGCCGAGGGACTTCAGCTCCCAGAATCCCAGGATCTATTTGCTAACATGGGACTATTGGCCAACATGGCTGAGGCTTCTGGGAGCTGAAGTCCCTCGGCTCTTAAAGGGGAAAGGTTGCCTACCCTGTCTTACATGTAATATTTACTCTAGTATTCTGTAGTTAGAATAAAGCTTTTCTTTAAAAGTACCTTGCCTCACATCTCTTCACATGCCTGTAGCTTTGCTAGGTCTTGTTTAAGGTGGCAAGGGATAAAGGAACACTATACATTACTTAGCAAAGTCCTGGTGTGTTGCTAAGGGAACTCAGTCTAATTCACCAGGTGTTGGCAGCTTGGATAGATGGTCTCAAGGGATACCATTCAGCCCGGAAGACCCTGATGCTAATGATTTCTGAGTGCAGAGAGCCAGAAAAGGGTTGCAGTGCTTGGCTCTGAGCCCCAGGAAAGTATAACATGGTGAAGCGGTGGTTGAACTTGGGAGTGTGTGTTGCTTGATACAGATAAAGAAAAGTTAGTGGGTCATCCCTTCCTCTCTCTCTCTCTCTCTCTCTCTCTCTCTCTCTTACCTGCTTTGGGGCAGGATTGGAAGGGTGTGTGTAGGGGGGGGGGGAGGCTGTTTTGCTTTCAGGGGACTCTGAGGAACCTGTGTTCTTGTTTGTCAGGTCTCTCCTCATTCAGAGGACCATTTCCAGGTTGGGCTTTTTAACAAGAGAAAGGGGGGCAAATCCCTTTGAAGCTGTTTTCCTCGATTTTGTCATAGTAGTGGCTGCTGGTTGTCTACATTTGGCTGTGGGCTAGCAAGTGGAAGGGGGTTCTCCTTTGAAGCTACCTGCCTCCTGGTCCAGGGGGGCAAGAAGGTGCAAGGCAGAGGCTACAGTGGAGGAGCTGTGAGTTTTCTCTTTCTCTGGTGTGTCTTTCTGGTTGGAGAGAGAAGGGGTGGTGGATCTGCCCTCTTTGATGCTGCCAGCAATTGTTTTTCCTCTTGTCTTTTTACCTCTTGTCTTTTTGGGGGGCAGGAGAAGAGGGCTGGGGTGCAGAGCTCTGGATCTCTGCCCCAGGATGCTGCTGGACTGGGCTTTTAGAAGTTAAAAGCCCTGGTTGTTGTCTTTCCCTTTCTCCACCTCATTTTGGGGAGAGGAGGCTGGGGAATCATTTTTCTCTCTCCCTGGACTGGGGTTCGGGGAGGAGAGCTGGGATGCTGAGGACAAGAAAAAGCTCTTCTGTTCTCTGGCAGGAGAAGAGCTGGCTGCCAGGGCAACTGGTTGCCTGGTGCTTTGATCTGGTCCTTTCTTTGTTGGCCAAGGCAGTTAAGAAAGGAATGTTCTCTTCTACTCTCTGCCTTCTTCTCCTTAACTGGAGGAGGGGGGCAGTGGGCTTTGAAGGGGGGGGGGCTTTCTTCTCAAATCTACCTAGTGTTGACTTGGGGAAAGCTGGAAAGGAAGTTAGTTTAGGTGTTTGTCTGAATACTGTCCTATAAATCTCATTTCTTTTCTCACTGAGAAGTGAAGTAGCATATTCTGCTCACAGTCATTCCAGCCATACTGTTTATTTATTTGTTTTCGTAGCTCATACAGTCGTCATCGAGTTAGGCTAGTTAGTTTAGGTATTTCCAGAGTGGCAAATTTGTTGCCATGCAGGAAGAAAGCACTCTTAGAATCCTAGAGTTGGAAGAGACCACAAGGGCCATCCAGTCCAATTCCCTGCCATGCAGGAACTCAAAATCAGAGCATCTCCAACAGTTGGCCATCCAGCCTCTATTTAAAGCTCTCCAAAGAAGGAGACTCCACCACTCTCCGAGGGAGAGTGTTCCACTGTCGAACAGCCCTTACTGTCAGGAAGTTCTTCCTAATGTTGAGGTGGAATCTCTTTTCCTGTAGCTTGCATCCATTATTCCGGGCCCTGCTCTCTACAGCAGCAGAAAACAAGCTAGCTCCCTCCTCAATATGACATCCCTTCAAATACTTAAACAGGGCTATCATATCACCTTTTAACCTCCTCTTCTCCAGGCTATACATACCCAGTTCCCTAAGTCACTCTTCATAGGGCATGGTTTCCAGACCCTTCACCATTTTAGTCGCCCTCCTTCGGATGCGCTCCAGTTTTTCAACATCTACATTATTCCAGGTAGGGTGTGACCAAAGCAGAATACAGTGACACTATTACTTCCCTTGATCAAGACACTATACTTATATTGATGCAGCCTAAATTCGCATTGGCCTTTCTAGCTATCACATTGCACTGTTGACTCATGTTCAACTTGTGGTCTACTAGGATTCCTAGATCCCTTTCACACATAGTCTCATTAAGCCAGGTGTCCCTCATACTATATCTATGCATTTCATTTTTCCACCGTAAGTGCAGTACCTTACATTTCTCTGTGTTGGAATTCATTTTGTTAGCTTTGGCTCACATTTCTAATCTATTGAAGTCACTTTGAATTTGTCCTCTGGAGTATTAGCTACTCCTCCTAATTTGGTGTCATCTGCAAATTTGATAAGTATGCCCCCTATTCTTTCATCCAAGTCATTGATAAAGATGTTGAATAAAGATAAAGATGTTGAATAGCACTGGCTCTTCTGGATGAAAAGAAGGCATTGTTGAGCACCTTTTGGGTTTGACCAGTCAACCAATTACAAATCTATGTAACAGTTACTTTGTCTAGCCCACATTTTACCAGCTTGTATGTAAGAATGCCATGGGGAACCTTGTCAAAGGCCTTACTGAAATCAAGATATACTATATCTACAGCATTCCCTTCATCTACCAAGCTGGTAATTTTATCAAAAAAAGAGATCAGATTTGTCTGGCATGACTTGTTCTGCTGAAACCCATGTTGATTTTTTGTGATTATGGAATTACATTCCAGGTGTTTACAGACTCTCTGTTTAATTATCTGCTCCAGAATCTTTTCCGGTATTGATGTTAGACTAACTGGACAATAATTGTTGGGATCCTCTTTTTTCCCCTTTTTGAAGATGGGGACAACGTTTGCCCTCCTGAAGTCTGCTGGGACTTCTCCTGTTCTCCAGGAGATCTCAAAGATTATTGCCAATGGTTCCAGTATTACATTTGTCAGTTCTTTCAGAACCCTTGGATGTAATTCATCTGGTCCTGGAGACTTATATTCATTTAGATCAGGTGTAGGGAACCTTTCCCTTTAAAATCCCAGAATCCCAGGAGCTATTGGCCAACATGGCTGAGGCTTCTGGGTCTGAAGTCCCTCGGCCCTTAAAGGGGAAAGGTTGCCTACCCCTGGTCTAGACCAACAGAAGTAATAGTGCCACTCTATTCTGCTTTGGTCAGGCCTCACCTGATATACTGTGTCCAGTTCTGGGCACCACAATTCAAAAAGGATTTGGAGAAACTGAAGCGTGTCCAAAGGAGGGCAGCTAAAATGGTGAAGGGTCTGGAGATGTTTAGCCTGGAGAAGAGAAGGTTAAGAGGTGAAATGATAGCCCTGTTTAAATATTTGAAGGAGAGTCACATTGAGGATGAGGCAGGCTTGTTTTCTGCTGCTCCAGAGAATAGGACAGAGAACAATGGATACCAGCTACAGGAAAAGAGATTTCACCCCAACATTAGGAGGAACTTCCTGACAGTAAGAATTGTTCGAGAGTGAAACACACTCCCTTGGAGAGTGGTGGAATCTCCTTCTTTGAAGGTCTTAAACAAAGGCTGGATGGCCATTGTGGCGAGTCCTCCTGCCACCCTTCCCCTTAACACTGACTTTCTAAGATGGCAGTCCTGTGGGCTTTTGTTATCCCACCGCTGCCACCAAATTAAGTGTAAAGGACCCGCACTATTCTTTGTATGATGCCCCACATCAAAAGCTTTAAAATGTTAGTAGCATGGTTTGTTCTGAAAATGTAAGCCAAGTGATATTTAAATAAGAATAAAAGTTTATTTTAGAACAGCATGGAATAAATATAATTTGTATCCAAGCTTGTTACTGTAGTCTTTCTTGGTTACATATAAACAATATTTGTTTCCAGTTCCCTTTTAATATTTCAGCCACATAGGCTTGCAATATCCCACAGGATATAACACAACCGCAACTCCCTTCCTTAGAGTTCTGTATGTGTTTCGAGTCCCTCCCATCAGGACTCCAACTAGCAAAATAACAATTCCCTTATGAACTCTCTAAAACGCAGCCCCCCTCCCTGGTTTAACTAGAGCCTTCCTTTTTGTCAACTGTCGAATTCCCAACTGCCAACCCCAGCTGTCATGTTGGAATTTTTAAGTGCTCCCAGCTCGAATTCTATTGGTTGGTCCTCGGTTGCCTCCTGATTGGCCAGCTGGACATTCTGTTCACCACAGCCATCTGTCAGAGTGCTTTGATTGTGAGTTCCTGCATGGCAGGGGGTTAGTCTGCATGGTCCTTGTGATTTCTTCCAACTTTATGATTCTATGATTCTGTAACTTCAGCCATTGCTCCCACATTCCACACTCTCAAACTTAGCTAGCCATAGAATTTAAGACTAAAGGTCCTAAAACCCTAAAACAATAAATCAGTAAGACTTAATAGTTTTTAGCTTGCTAATAAAGGGCTTAAGAAATCACTTTGCATGACTTTAAAACATAGGATGGGTTGTAACAATACTTTACAGAGTCTTCTGCTGCCATGTGTGTCTTTCCCCCCTCCTATCTGTAAAAATCAGAAGAGGTTTACTTGTTTTCTTAGCCATTGGGCTCTCGCAGGCCTGGTCCATCGTCTGCTAGATGATTTTATAAGTCCAGGATCCCTCATCCTCCTTTGGAGATACTTAACCAAATTGCTAGTATTCTCCAGAGGTGGTTTTCATATCCAGCTCCCATGCTTTCTCTTGTGCTTCTAACCCTGCAAAATGCTGGGATGTGTTGAGCCCAGTGTCAATTATTCCCAAGAGGGGTTTCAGAATGCACTCCCAGTGAGCTTGTGAGAATGAATCTGATGTATCAAAACACCAGGCAGATCTGGCCAAAGACAAAATGGCCTCGTTTCCTATTCCAGAGACAGAAACTGGTCAGATAAATGTGGAAGGGTTGAAAAGTTTATAGTAATGGGCCTGTTTCTTTTCCCAGCAAAGATTTTATAACCAGATCTTATTTTCCAGCTGAATGATAAGGCTTTGAGGAAGGGAGGAGTTCAACAGGTCCTCACTTCCCTGTTTGTTGGGAGCTATAAAATTTCCACAGAAATGTTTCATAATACAAGGTAGCCAGGACAGAGGATATATTGCTGGTTCCTAATGAGTCAGTGCAGTGTAGTGGTTTGAGCACTGGACTACGATTCTGGAGATCAGGATTTGATTCCCTGCTGGCCATAGAAACCCATTTAGGGGGGTTGCAGACTGCCAGAAATAGTGCAAATTGAGTCCACTTTTAGGGTTAGAGTTAAGGCTAGGAAATCATGGGAACTGTAGTTTATTGTGGCACTAGAGCTCTCTGACAGAGAAGGCTCAATGTCTCAGAAAAAAAACAATTCCCATGATTCCCTAGCACTAACCCTAACCCTAAAAGTAGACTCAATTTGCACTATTTCTGGCAGTCTGCAACCCCCCTTAGTGACCTTGGGCTAGTCTTTCTCACCTTCAGAGCATGGCAATGGGAAACCATCTCTGAAGAAACGTACCAAGAAAACCTCATGATAAGCGACTTGGAGGCACATGATAATAACAAAAAATTAGTCTACTTGCAGTTTGGACACTAAAGATGGTTATCAAGGGACCTAAGAAAATTAAGTGCACAAAATGTCCCCTCAGCAGTTAGGAGAGCAAGAATCAGTGACAGGGCCCGATCTGATGGTTCCTGAGAGTTAGTTGTTCAAAAATTTAATTGCGTTTTTCAAGATGTTCCCCAGGATTGATTTCATGAGATCATTTATCTATATTGGTGACTACTCGGAATCTTTATAGAAACTCCATAATGTTTTATTTTTAACCATACCACCTTCAGTGCAGGCTTGCTTACTACTAAGGCATATTATACATAAGAATGGACTGTTCAGGGCAAATGACTGTAATCTTTTCCAACAGTATCAAATTTGCTTTGGTTTAGAAGGATTGGATTCCTTCCCCATTCCATGTGAAAGACCAGGATACAAATTGGCCTAGTGTTGGCCTTTGGCAACCATTGCCTCTCTATCTGACCAGAGATTATTTGCTTGGAAACAGGGGAGGGGGGGGATTCATACCTGGCAATGAGCTTTGGGCAACAGGGCCAATCTTTTCTTCTTCTAGACTTGCTGCAGCTGTGGTAATTTTACCAAAACGAGGAAGAGAAAAGTGACAGACATCTCTGCCCAGTGGAGTTAAAGGGGCAGTTAATAGATTTTATAGGATGTGTTAGTTGCCTGCTCCAAAGGGAATGGAGATTTCACTATGGAGTATTAAGAGGAAAGAGGAGGGGCTTAGAGATAAAGAAGGAATTGCTGCTAAAGAAATCTTCCTCTTTTTCCTCAAGCAGATAATGAACAGGAGAGTGTGACCTACAAGGAAGCAGCTGTGGCATCATGGGAAATAACCAAACTTGTCATGGATAGAGAGGAATTTGGAAATCGAAGGGGACCAAAAAGGCAGAAAGGATACCAAAAAATGAAGAACTCCTTTGCTTTTCTGAGTGCTGATATTCCTAAACTCCTGGATTCAGAGTCAAACCAGCTACAATGTCCTGTCTGTAGGAAAATATTCAAATGTAAATCATACCTGAACAAACACTTCAGAGTCCATACAGGGGAAAAGCCCTACAAGTGTGCGCAATGTGGAAGGAGCTTCAGTCGAAGTACCCATCTTCATGGACACCAAAAAACCCACACAGGGGAGAAACCACATAAATGCACAGAATGTGGAAAGAGCTTCTTGCAAAGTTCAAATTTGCGTTTACATCAAAGAACCCACACAGGGGAGAAACCATACAAATGCACAGAATGTGGAAAGAGCTTTAGTCAGAGTGGACATCTACATTCACATCAAAATACTCACACGGGAGAAAAACCATATAAGTGCATGGAATGTGAAAAGAGCTTCAGTAGCAGTGGAAGTCTACATACACATCAAAAAACCCACACAGAGAAAAAACCGTATAAATGCATGGAATGTGGTAAAAGCTTCACTCAGCGTGGAAGTCTACATTCACATCAAAAAACACACACAGGGGAGGAAGCACATAAATGCATAGAATGTGGAAAGAGCTTCTCGCATAGTCGAATTTTGCATATACATCAAAGAACCCACACAGGGGAGAAACCATACGAATGCGTAGAATGTGGAAAGAGCTTTAGTCAGAGAGGGAATCTACATTCACATCAAAAAACTCACACGGGAGAGAAACCATATAAGTGCATGGAATGTGAAAAGAGCTTCTCTCATACTCACAGTTTACGTTCACATCAAAGAACTCACACAGGGGAAAAACCATATCAATGCATAGAATGTGGAAAGAGCTTTAGTCAGAGTGGACATCTACGTTCACATCAAAAAACTCACACTGGAGAAAAACCATATAAGTGCATGGAATGTGAAAAGAGCTTCAGTAGCAGTGGAACTCTACGTTCCCATCAAAAAACTCACACAAGGGAGAAACCGTATAAATGTATGGAATGTGGTAAAAGCTTCAGTCAGCGTGGAAATCTACATTCACATCAAAAAACACACACAGGGGAGAAACCACATAAATGCATAGAATGTGGAAAGAGCTTCCCGCATAGGCGAAATCTGCGTTTACATCAAAGAACCCATACAGGGGAGAAACCGTACGAATGCGTAGAATGTGGAAAGAGCTTTAGTCAGAGTGGACATCTACATTCACATCAAAAAACTCACACGGGAGAGAAACCATATAAGTGCATGGAATGTGAAAAGAGCTTCAGTAGCAGTGGAAGTCTACATTTACATCAAAGAACCCACACAGGGAAGAAGCCATATCAATGCATGGAATGTGGTAAGAGCTTCAGTCGGCATGGAAATCTACATTCACACCAAAAAACACACACAGGGGAGAAACCACATAAATGCATAGAATGTGGAAAGAGTTTCTCGCATAGTCAAACTTTGCGTTCACATCAAAGAATCCACACAGGGGAGAAACCATACAAATGCATAGAATGTGGAAAGAGCTTTAGTCAAAATAGACATCTACATTCACATCAAAAAACTCACACGGGAGAGAAACCATATAAGTGCATGGAATGTGAAAAGAGCTTCAGTAACAGTGGAAGTCTACAATCACATAAAAGAATCCATATGGGAGAGAAAACATATAAAGGTGTGGAATGTGGAAAGAGCTTCAGTCAGAGTGGAAATCTACAGTCACATCAAAAAATCCACGCAGATGAAAAACCACATAAATGCATAGAATGTGGAAAGAGCTTCTCGCATAGTCAAACTTTGCGTTTACATCAAAGAATCCACACAGGGGAGAAACCACATAAATGCATAGAATGTGGAAAGAGCTTCTTGCAAAGTTCAAATCTGCGTTTACATCAAAGAATCCACACAGGGGAGAAACAACATAAATGCATAGAATGTGGAAAGAGCTTCTTGCAAAGTTCAAATCTGCGTTTACATCAAAGAATCCACACAGGGGAGAAACCATACAAATGTATGGAATGCGGAAAGAGCTTCAGTCAGAATGGAGATCTACATTCACATCAAAATACTCACACGGGAGAAAAACCATACAAGTGCATGGAATGTGAAAAGAGCTTCAGTAGCAGTGGAAGTCTACATTCACACCAAAAAACGCACACAGGGGACCCACACAAGAGAGAAACCATATAAATGCATGTAATGTTGAAAGACCTTGCATAATCAAACTTTATGTTCACATCAAAAAACTCGCATGGGAGTTACTCTAGGAATGCATGGAATGTGGAAACTGCTTCACTGCATCTACATTGACATCAAAGACACCACACAGGGGGACACCACCTAAATGTATGCCATGTGGAAGGAGATTTTGCCAGATTGGACATCTCCATTCACATCAAAGAATCCACAGACAGAGAAAGCCTAACTGAAATTGAAGACTTCCTGTTTGTATGATGGTGCAAGGACTATCCGTTTGCTATCTCCTAGGGACATTTGCTTATTCCATGGACTAATTCAATTAGGGTGATTTGCTGACCGATAATGAGGGCTGTCTAGCACCCCTTTCCAACCTCAGAGAAGAAGCAAAGGGAAAGAAAGTGAAGGAGAGCACAGGAGACTGCAAGCAAGTCATGCCATGTAAAGCAGCCACTCAGCGGCACAAGTGTTACCTCTACTTTGTTTTTAATCTTTCTGAACCAGGTTCAGGGAAGAGATCAACGTGAAGAGCCACAAAGCTGGATCATTTAAATTTTCCTCATTGCAAGCTTGTCTTCACCGAGTGAACTGTAAAGAAGGCAAACTTTTAGAAATAACATTTACTGACTGAAAAACCTGAAAGCTGAGGAGAAACAATTTAAATCAGTAGAAAAGAAGTTGACAACAATAAAATGGAGGAGGTTGCCTGAAGAATGTGTTTACAGTGAACAGACTGTTGGCCTTACAGAATTCATAAATGATTCTCCTGCTACATTTCTTGATCCTAGGTCAAGTTCTCTGTTTGGGTCTGCTCTGTTGCCTATTTTTGCATTTCAATCCCCTGGGATACATGTCCTGTTTGGCTGTGTGATCAATTTCTTCCTGGACTCCAGCAGCTAGTCTTTCAATTTCTTCCTTATCTGCCTCTGTAGCTGGAGCATAACCATAAATTATGGTTATACTGATGGATTTTCCTTGAAGTTTTATTGATATTATTTGGTCAGATTTTGCATTATATCGCCTAACTGCTTTTGCTACATCTCTCCTTACTATCAATGCCTCTCCATTTCTTCTTAAATTTTCATTTCCTGAACAGAACACTGTGTGATTAGCTGACTAAAAATGTCCCATTCCTGTCAACTTTAGCTTGCTCAATTCAAGTATTGCAATATTTATATGTTATGTTATTGTCTTGCATCTGATTCATCCTTCCCAAATTCTGTAGTCCTAATATATGTGTTGTACAGCTTCAGACTGTCTTTTCCCCTCTGAGATTAATATTCCCTTTGATTTCCTAAATCTGTTTTCTCAATATCCTGAGTGTGCATCTGGCCATCGGAAAGGGAAGCTGTTGTTTAATTTGGCTTTTCATGCTGGTTGTAGACAAATCTAATTTGCTCTCTTCAGTTGTCCAAGCCAGAGCCTAGGAGAAATATACTATACCAAGCAAGTGTTCAGAGGCATAGAGAAGTAAATGCAAAGTGATGGAAATGAACAAATTAATACTTAAACACCTCAATGAATCACAGTATCTGCCAGGGCAGGAATACTGTGGAAGGCTGGTGAGGTGAGTTCCTGTCACTTGTCCCAGCCAACCTAGCAGTTTGAAAGCATGCAAGTGCAAATAGATAAACAGGTACCACTTCAGTGGGAAGATAGTGTTCTGTGCAATCCTGCTGGCCACATGATCACAGAGTAGTCTCTGACAACGCTGGCTCTTCAGCTTAATAATGGAGATGAGCACCGCCCCCTACCGTCAGACATGACTTGACAACCTTGTCAAAGGGGAATACCTTTACCTTTATGTGCAAGATATTGTATAGATATTTAACTCCAAGTAGTCAAAATATCTAAGAATTTTGATTTGATGTCTAAGATGTGGTTTCATCACAATGTTGAGGTAACCAAGATAAAGACGGATTTTTTTTCCCCACCAGTAGTGTAAGAAGGTGAAAATCTATTGGTTTAAGTGCTTTATATGTTAATTTTAAAAGAACACCATATAGTTAGATTTTGCATTGACACCAGAAATGTTTTTGTTGGCTGTTATTGATAAAGAATTGGATAGTAACTATGGACTATTTCTTAGATATATGACAACACCAGCAACAATACTGTTTGTCCAAATCTGGAAATGGACTGAAGTACTGATGGTGGAAGGATGGGTTGTTAATGTCACAGACTGTCCAAACTGCCTTAGTGACATAGATTTTAAATGATAAATCAATTGAAAGTTGTTTTTTAAGGACTGAAAACCATTAATGGGCTTCTTGAGCAATAAGAAATGTAAGGATGTAATAATCTGTGGTTATGTGTATTAGTAATTCTAGTAAGCCAGATCAAGTTAGTTAGATCTGTAATAGTAGAATAATTGTCTGGGAAAGCTGCCAACACGTGGCTGATAAGGACAAGGCCCTTTTCCAAGACACAAACACAGTTGCAAGTAACGTACCAATGTTTGCTTGTCCAGAGTTCCAAACAACAAGTCCAGAGTTCCAAAAGGCAGGTCAAGAGAGCAATCCAAGGTCCAGGGTTATCAGGAGCAGGTAGTCCAGAGCTGTTCCAAAGGTCAAAAGATTCAAACCAGTCCAGAGTCAAGCCAAGAGCTTTCACCGGGGAATCCAAGATAAGCCTTGAGGAAGAGCTTGGCTTTTCCCAGCTGCTTATCTAGCCTCAGCTCCTCTCTCACAGGTGTTCATCTTTAGCTGCACGTTTCTCAGCTAACCTCCGAGAATGCCCCAGCCTCGCCCTATCTGTTCTCCTCTGAGCAAAGGTAGGGATCTCAATCTCTTGCTCCTCTGCTTCTTCCAGGCCTGAAACCTCTGCTTTCTGCTGGAGGGAGGCTAGGCTGTTGAGGCAGGGAATGTGCCTCAATAGTAGAATTACAGCCCAGAGAATCCCTCATCAAGTCATGGAGAGAAATCAATAAGATATCAATAAACTATCATTTTATTCTACCTGTGCCTTTGTTTCACTTTCACAGACTGTTGAACCTGGCTGAAACACAGGCACTGTCCAAGATAAAATGGGAAACCTCCATTGCCAATGCCAATTGAACCAAGACTGTCCTGTACAAACAAACAAAAATGCAGTGGAAATGAATAAGTCTGTCTCCCTACCACTCATTAGTCAAGTTGGGCGGTGAGGAAATGAAAACCAAACGCCAGTATTCAAAACTGCACTTTTCTGCCACACACAATCCCAGTACAGAGAGAATTTCTTATCATTCCTTCTTCAAAGGATTGCTTACAAGAAAGCATCCAAATGAAGGAGATGTCCCACCTGGGCCTGCTGTACTCTGCAATCATGGCATCCTATGCCAGTTGAAGACAATGTGCCACAGGCAGAGAGAATACCCAATCTAGCTTGTTTTCTGCTGCTCCAGAGAGTAGAACAGAGAACAATGGATGAAAGCTACAGGGGAAAAGATTCCACCTAAACATTAGGAGAAACTTCCTGACAGTAAGAGCTGTTTAACAGTGGAACACTCTCCCCGAGAGAGTGGTGGAGTCTTCTTCTTTCGAGCTCTTTAAACAGAGGCTGGATGGCCATCTCAGAGTGTGATTTGATTGTGAATTCTTACATGGTAAAATAGAAGTAAAGCAAAGCAGCTTCATTTATATACCGCTTCATATCGTGCTATGGGATGTCTAAGTGGTTTACAACTGTAAGCTCATTGCCCCCCCCCCCCCCCAACAGTTGGGTACTCATTTTAGTGACCTCGGAAGGATGCAAGCTAGAGTGTAGCCTGAGCCCTGACTAGCATTGAACTCGCAACCTTGTGGTGTATGAGTTAGTAGCTGCAGTACAGGCATTTAACCACTGTGCCAACAGAGCTCCTGATGTTAGCCAGGGAAAATAGGGTTGGACTGGATGGCCCTTGTGGTTTCTTCCAACTCTATGATTCTATGAAAAGGGAAAACAAGATTGTTATCATTTCATGAATTTAAACAAACTCTGCCATGGCAGTAGAGAAAGCTGTTGATCTCGGTCACGGATGGAAGGCACAGTGTGGAGGAGAGGGTCACACCTTACCCCCAAATGTGCAACAAGAAAAAAAAAGATGGATCTCATTTGTAAAAAGTGCTGCCATTCGAGTGGTGAAGCATTTATGGGATTGAAAATCTGTTACAAGTGCCTCTGCCTGATATATTGCAATTTCTTTGCCATCTCTTTTATAGTGTTTTCAATTGCAGTTCTAAATTTTGTACCTCTATTTTTAGCCTTTTATCCCCACTTCTCCTCCATTCTTGTTCGTTCACTTTAAGTTCTTTCATGATCCTATTTTCCTCTTCTTTCCTCTTTTTATTTTCTTCAACTTTTAATTTAATTAAATATCCTCTAGCTACAGCCTTTCCGGCATCCCAAATTGTTTTATTTTTAATCCCTTCCGTTATATTTTCTTCAAAATACTGTTTCATTTCCCCTTTTAATTTGTTGACATTTTCTTTATTTTTTAAAAAAGGATATTTTAATCTCCAGGTAAATTCCATCTTTTTCTCTTCTAACTCCAATCTGATTAGATGATGATCTGATATTACTTTAGCTAGTATCTCCATACTTTTTATTCTTGGTAATATGCCCTTTGATGCTATAAACATATCTATTCTTGATCTGGATTGATGAACTTCCAAATAAAATGTGTACTCCCTTAAGTTGCCATGTTTGAATCTCCATACATCTTTTTAACTCTTATCGTCACAGTGGGGAAAAAGGTAGGGAAACCATGTGGTTGTTTCATTTCACATATTGTTAGTTTTGGACAAAAAATTTGCTTAAACATGATGACAACTTGTTGCACTACTCAGAGATATTTTGTCTTCTGTACCTTCCACCAAAGCCAGTAGGTCTGGCATTCCCCTCCTTTGGCACTTCTCTTGCCTGGGATCTTCTGCATGTTCCTAGGCAAAGGCTGTACAGGAACCAAAGACAGACTTTTATGTACAGAATCATGGAATAACCACAACGGCCATCCAGTCCAACCCCATTCTGCCATATCTTTTTGGACTACATTGTAGCAAACCTGTGCAGCCAGCTTCTGCCTCTACTGAATTTCCCTCACTGGAAGATTCTGAAGGGTGGAAAGTGGGGGGCAGAATCAGGATCCTGTGGGCTTCCTTGCCTACATAATCCCAACAATTATTGTCCAGATAGTTTGACATCAATACCAGGAAAGATCCTGGAGCAGATAATTAAACAGAGAGTCTGTGAACATCTGGAAGGTAATTCCATAATCACAAAAAGTCAACATGGGTTTCAGAGAAACAAGTCATGCCAGACAAATCTGATCTCTCTTTTTTTGATAAAATTACCAGCTTGGTAGATGAAGGGAATGCTGTGGATATAGTATAATAATAATAATAATAATTTTTATTTATATCCCGCCCCTCTGCTAGGCAATCAGGGCGGCTTACAAAATTTCAAAACATGAGAACAAATATCAAAAATAAATCAAATTCAAATCTCATCCCCCCTTCCCATACCCTCCCATCCCCCCAAAACAATAAACTAAGCAAGTTGAATGACAATAGTAAAATATACAGTTTAAAAATACATAAATTTTTCAGTTCAATTATGATCTTCCGAGGGCTGCAGGCTAGTCAAAACAGTCCTCCACGGCTTGAGAATGCCGGGGGGAAATGGAACCAGGCAAGGGCTTTATGTCCACCGGGGCTCCTCCCCTGCTGCCCGCAGGTGCAGCAGCTCAAGCCGCTCAGGTGGTCCTCCGAGGGCTGCAGGACGCCCAAGACAGTCCTCCCCAAGACAGTATATCTGGATTTAAGTAAGGCCTTTGACAAGGTTCCCCATGACATTCTTGCAAACAAACTAGTAAAATGTGGGCTAGACAAAGTAACTGTTACATGGATTTATAATTGGTTGACTGGCTGAACCCAAACAGTGCTCAACAATGGCTTCTTTTCAACCTGGAAAAGCAAAGCAGCTTCATTTATGTCAGCTCTGTCCTGGGCCCAGTGCTATTCCATATCTTTATCAATGACTTGGATGACAGTATTGGGGGCATAGTTATCAAATTTGAAGATAACACCAAATTAGGAGGAGTAGCTAATACCTCAGAAGACAGGAACAAATTCAAAATGACTTGAACAGACTAGAAAGCTGGGCCAAAGCTAACAAAATGAAATTCAAAACGGAGAAATGTAAACGCATAAAAATGCAAAGCACAGATATATGATGGGGAACACTTGGCTGAATGAGACTACGTGTGAAAGGGATCTAGGAGTCCAGGTAGACCACAAGTTGAACATGAGTCAACAGTGTGATGCGGCAGCTAAAAAGGCCAATGCAATTTTAGGCTGCATCAATAGAAGTATAGTGTCTAGATCAAGGGAAGTAATATTGCCACTGTATTCTACTCTGGTCAGCCCCCTCCTGGAATACTGTGTCCAGTTCTGGGCACCACAATTAAAAAACGATGTGGGGAAACTGGAGCATGTCCAAAGGAGGGCGACTAAAATGGTGAAGGGTCTGGAAATCATGCCCTATGAAGCACAACTTAGGGAATTGGGTATGTTTAGCCTGGAGAAGAGACAGTTAAGAGGGGCTATGATATCTGTGTTTAAATATCTGAAAGGATGTCATACTGAGGAGGGCGCTAGCTTGTCTTCTGCTGCTCCAAAGACTAGGACCCGAAACAATGGATGCAAGGTTCAGGAAAAGAGATTCCACATCAACATTAGGAAGAACTTCCTGACAGTGAGAGCTGTTCGACAGTGGAACACACTCCCTGGGAGTTTGGTGGAATCTCCTCCTTTAGAGGTCTTTAAACAGAGGCTGGATGGCCATCTGTCGGGGATGCTTTGATTGGGAGTTCCTGCATGGCAGGGGGTTGGACTGGATGGCACTTGTGGTCTCTTCCAACTCTATGATTCTCTCTCTCTTATGTCATCACCATTCCAGTGTTTATCCCTCAAACTTTTAAAATTTTGTCTCAGTTCACAAATGTGTGTTATCATTATTCTTATTTGAAAGATACTACAACACAGCCTTACATTTTTCTTTGGTTTTCCCAGGGACTCCAATGAGGGAAATATGAGACAATCTTATGATAATTGGCATGCTGGAATTTATTTAACTCAGGAAGGAGAAAGCTGAAGCTTAAAAAAGAAAATGATATCGTTTGAGTAGTAGAATCATAAGAGTAGTAGAATCACCACTATCACAGGACGAGTACACTGCTCTATTTTATTTTGAAGAAGAGATTTAAAATGCACACTCCTGCATATTCAACACAAGACAAAAAGAGAGATGATATAAAACAGACCACTTGTTATTTTAATGTTGTAAGCTGCTCTGATTGCTCTGCAGAGGGGCGGGATACAAATTATTATTATTATTATTATTATTATTATTATTATTAATTGGTTGACTAACCAAACCCAAAGGGTACTCAGCAATGGCTCCTCTTCATCCTGGACAGAAGTGACCAGTAGGTTGCCACAAGGTGCTGTCCTGGGCCCAGTGCTATTCAACATCTTTATCAATGACTTGAATGAAAGAATAGGGGGCATGTTTATCAAATTTGCAGATGACACCAAATTGGGAGGAGTAGCTAATACCCCAGAGGAGATTTAAAATTAAAAATTACCTTAATAGATTATAAAGCTGGCCCAAAACTAACAAGTGATTTCAACACCAAGAAATGTAAGATGCTACACTTAAGCATAAAAACATTAAATGCATAGATATAAGACAAGGGACACAAGACAACATGTGAAAGGGATCTAGGAGTTCTAGGAGACCACAGTTGAACATAAGTCAACATTGTGATTCACCAGCTAAAAAGGCCAATGTGATTCTAAGCCGCATCAATAAAAATATAGCATCTAGATCAGGGGTCAGCAAGTTCCACTTACCTGGGCCGGGCCGGGGATCCCCTGGTCTTCCGCGGGCCAGGGGGGGAAGGGGAATGGCGGCGCATGCACGCGCGCAGCCTCTGTCGACCCCTGTCGCCAACACCTGCCGCTGCTGCTGGCCCACCATCGCACGTGTCATGGCCGCCATTTTGGAAAACAAAATGGCAGCCGCAACTCATTTGCGCATGCGCCAAATACTACAAATGCACAAACGATACACAGTAGCCATTTTGTTTTCCAAAATGGTGTCCGTGATTCGTTTGCGCATGCGCAAACGTGTCATGGTCGCCGTTTTGGAAGCACCTGGATAGCAAGCTGAGGAAGGATTTGACACTAAATGGTCTGTAGTGGACCTTCTATTTTGGAATCCAAATAAATCGTCAATTAACCTTACCTTGAAACTGTGTACATGCTCTGCTAACCTCCCGTCTCGATTTTTGTAATGCCCTCTACATGGGGCTACCCTTGTACTTAACTCAGAAACTTCAATTAGTTCAAAATATCGCAACCAGGTTAGTTACTGGTACATCTAGGAGACAGCACATTACATCAGTACTGAAATCTCTCCACTGGCTGCCTATTAGTTTCCGGACACAGTACAAGGTGTTGGTTATTGTCAGTATCAGCATGCCCACCAGTCCTCTTTCAGACATAAAGACAGCTCCCAGACATTAAGTCAAAAAGGACAGCTTTATTGCAGAAAAGAAAACAGCGCAGACAGGCCTTGACTTCTTTGACGAATCTAAAGGCACAATACATTAACACACTTTTATAGAATAGAACAAAGTTCCTTCCCATAGTCAAGTGGCAAAATGTGATTGGTCTAAGTTTCCCACGCCTTGGCTCTTCACATGATGTAATGTCCTACTGTCCGGAAAATTCAACAAAAAGCCAGGTGCATGTGAATCTACAGTTTCCCATTGGCCTTAGACCAAACAAAATCTTTGATGGTGCTTTGTTTATGAACTCTGAAGCCTGAGACTAGGAACCCATGGTTATCAAAGTCAGCATAGATATGAGATTAACTGAGGCACCCTGTTCCATCACTCATTCAATATCAAACCAAGCCATCTATGTTTCGAGCACTATACAATTAAACATTTAACCAATTAACCATGCAGGTTTGCATCCATTTCTCTGCAGCGGCCACGGCCGTCAACTCCCCCACATTCCAGCACTCAGCTCTCATCACCTTTTCAGCTTTACAGTCATTAACCCCTTCAGCATATTTTATAACCCATCTCCTTTAACATTTTATCAACTCCATTCTGGCAGGAAAGCATTAATTTAATGCATTCCTGACAGTTATGACCTTTAAAGCCCTACATGGGTTGGGTCCAACATATCTCCAGGACTGCCTCCTTCTATACGATCCTCCCCTTGCACTTTGGTCCTCTGGGAGGAACCTGTTACAGCCTATAAAAACCAGGTTGTCGGTGACTTCCCAGAGGACTTTCTCTGCCTCTGCTCCCAGATTATGGAATGGCCTGCCGGATGAGATCTGTCTCATTTCCACTCTTAACTGCTTTAAAAAAAGCAGTAAAACGGATCTTTTCCGTCAGGCCTTCCCTGAATAATGTCCCAGCCCAGAAGACAAAGACAAAGACTCTGGCCATTCGCTTCACCAACCGCCATTGTTTAGTTGAGCTGCTATTTTAAAGAATTGTATGTTTTTATTCATTCGGTATTTTAATTCTGCATTAGTTTAATACATTTTTAAGGGGTGTGTGGGTTAGGGAATGGGTTGTTGGATCTTGTTTTAACTTGTTGTGTTTATTATTATTATTATTATTATTATTATTATTATTATTATTATTATTATTAATGGAATACTAAACATTTAACCCAACAACAGTAAAGACCTGACTTGATTCAAAGTGGCCCATTCCTGTCCATTTTAACTCACTCACCCCCAGTACTGCTATGTTCATGTGTTCCATTTCCATGTTTACTATCTCCAGTTTCCCTTGGCTCATGCTCCTCACATTCCACATCCCTATTTTATTTGTAATGCTGCTTTGGGTGCAATTTGCCTTCCTATGGGTATCTGCTATTTGTCTTGGCATCTTTCTTGTGTCTTTGGCCAATCTTGCAAATGTGATATCCTTTATCTCCCCCTGCTTCCCTTTCTGTTAATGCACTGATCCTGTCTGTGTCTCACCTGGGGTGTCTCATCATAGGGTTTACTAGATGATATAGGTATACCACTAAGCTTAATGTTTTGTTCACTCTGTCTTATATCCTGTAAAAGACAATCATGTTTGTCCCATTCATGGTCTTTACCCATTTTTTCTGTTTTCTAAGGAAGCTGGTTTTTTCCTAGTGCCTCTATATCTTCTCTTATTTCCCCCATTTCTTTGCTTATATTGTCTAGTTTTCCTGTTATAATCACTTATTTTTGCATATCATTTTTATCGTTTTTCTTTTAATTCCTCTCTTATTCCTTAAAGCATTTCTGAAACCCTTTGGCTGCCATCTTGCACCCGCTTTCCTGGGAGTAAAGGCCCATTGACCTCTGTTACCCCAGAAGACTCTGTGGTCTTTGAAGCAACAAGCTCAGCTCCACCTCTGAAAATAGAAGGAAATAGATCATAGAATCATAGAATCATAGAATCATAGAGTTGGAAGAGACCACAAGGGCCATCCAGTCCAACCCCCTGCCATGCAGGAACTCCCAATCAAAGCATCCCCGACAGATGGCCATCCAGCCTCTGCTTAAAGACCTCCAAGGAAGGAGACTCCACTACTCTCCGAGGGAGTGTGTTCCACTGTCGAACCGCCCTTACTGTCAGGAAGTTCCTCCTAATGTTGAGGTGGAATCTCTTTTCTTGCAGCTTGCATCCATTGTTTCGGGTCCTAGTCTCTGGAGCAGCAGAAAACAAGCTTGTTCCCTCCTCAATATGACATCCCTTCAAATATTTAAACACGGCTATCATATCACCTCTCAGCCTTCTCTTCTCCAGGCTAAACATCCCCAGCTCCCTAAGTCGTTCCTCATAGGGCTTGGTTTCCAGACCCTTCACCATTTTAGTTGCCCTCCTTTGGACACGCTCCAGTTTCTCCACATCCTTTTTGAATTGTGGTGCCCAGAACTGGACACAGTATTCCAGGTGAGGCCGGACCAAAGCAGAATATAGTGGCACTATTACTTCTCTTGATCTAGACACTATACTTCTACTGATGCAGCCTAAAATTGCATTGGCCTTTTTAGCTGCTGCATCGCACTGTTGACTCATGTTCAACTTGTGGTCCACCTGGATTCCTAGATCCCTTTCACAGGTAGTCTCATTCAGCCAAGTGTCCCCCATCGTATATCTGTACTTTTCGTTTTTCCGCCCTAAGTGCAGTACCTTACATTTCTCTGTGTTGAATTTCATTTTGTTAGCTTTGGCCCAACTTTCTAGTCTGCTCAAGTCATTTTGAATTTTGATCCTGTCCTCTGGGGTATTAGCTACTCCTCCTAATTTGGTGTCATCTGCAAATTTGATAACTATGCCCCCAATACCGTCATCCAAGTCATTAATAAAGATATTGAATAGCACTGGGCCCAGGACAGAGCCCTGTGGCACCCCACTGGTCACTTCTTTCCAGGTTGAAAAGGAGCCATTGTTGAGCACCCTTTGTGTTCGACCAGATAACCAATTACAAATCCATGTAACAGTTACTTTGTCTAGCCCACATTTTACCAACTTGCTTGCAAGAATGTCATGGGGAACTTTGTCAAAGGCCTTACTGAAATCAAGATATACTATATCCACAGCATTCCCTTCATCTACCAAGCTGGTATTTTATCAAAAAAAGAGATCAGATTTGTCTGGCATGACCTGTTTCTCTGAAACCCATGTTGACTTTTTGTGGTTATGAAATTATCTTCCAGATGTTCACAGACTCTCTGTTTAATGATCTGCTCCAGAATCTTTCCGGGTATTGATGTCAGACTAACTGGACGATAATTGTTGGGATCCTCTTTTTTCCCCTTTTTGAAGATGGGGACAACATTTGCCCTCCTCCAGTCCGCTGGGACCTCTCCTGTTTTCCAGGAATTCTCAAAGATTATTGCCAATGGTTCTGATATTACATTTGCCAGTTCTTTTAATACCCTTGGATGTAATTCATCTGGTCCTGGAGACTTATATTCATCTAGATTAACCAGATGTTTCTGTACTATCTCTTTACTTATTCTGTGATGAAATTCTCCTATTCTGTCCTCTGCTCCATTATCCTCAAGTTGAGCACCCTTTGCCTTTTCTGAGAAGACTGAAGCAAAGAAGGTGTTGAGTAATTCTGCCTTTTCTCTGTCCCCTGTTAACTTTTTGCCATCTTCTCCACACAGTGGCCCTACCATTTCCTTCTTTTTCCTTTTGCTACTGACATACCCCCAAAAGCCCTTTTTATTGTTCTTAACCGCTCCAGCAAGCCTGATTTCATTCTGCGCTTTAGCTTTTCTGACTTTAACCCTACACGTGCTAGCTATTTGTTTGAATTCCTCTTTGGTGATTTCCCCATTTTTCCATTTCTTATACATGTTCCGTTTAAAACATAGTTCAGTTGCAAGTTCCTTAGTCATCCATCCTGGTTTCTTGAGACACCTCCCATTCTTCCTCCTCATTGGTACGGTTTGAAATTGTGCCTTCAGTATCTCCCTTTTGAGAAACTCCCATCCGTCTTGAACTCCCTTCTCTTTTAGTGTTCCTGTCCATGGGATCACCCTCAGTATTTCTCTAAGTTTAGTAAAATCAGCTTTCCTAAAGTCTAGAATGCGTGTCTGACTATGCCTGGCTTCTCCTTTCCACTGTATAATAAACTCCAGGAGGACATGATCACTCCCGCCTAAGGATCCAACCACTTGCACCCCATTAACTAGGTCTTCCCTGTTAGTTAGGATCAGATCCAAAATAGCTGACTCCCTCGTTGCCTCTTCCACCTTTTGAACAATGAAATTGTCTTCGAGGCAAGTGAGGAATTTGCTAGACCTCAAGGATTTTGCCGAGTTTGACTTCCAGCAAATATCCGGATAGTTGAAGTCACCCATCACTACTATATTTCTCCTTTCTGAGTGTGTGGTCATCTGTTCTAGAAAGGCATCATCCAGTTCTTCTGCCTGAGTCGGGGGTCTGTAGTAGACTCCCACAATAACATCCCTGTTGTTTCTTTCCCCTTTAATTTTTATCCAAATGCTCTCCACCTGGCTTCCAGGATTGTTGTCCTGGATTTCTTCACTGGTGTAAATATCCCTGACATATAAAGCTATTCCTCCTCCTCTCCTGTTTGGCCTGTTTCTCTTGAAGAGGTTATACCCCTGTATTTTTACATTCCAATCATGAGACTCATCCCACCAGGTTTCAGTGATGCCTATTATATCATATTTGCTTTGTTGCACTAGGAGTTCAAGTTCATCTTGCTTATTTCCCATGCTCTGTGCATTAGTGTAGAGACATCTAAGACCATATGTCTCCTTTACTTGCTGCCTTAGCACGTTTTTTTGCCTCCCACTGTTGGGTCCCTCTACTGTTTGCTTTGTTTCCTCTATGACAGTTTGACTATTTTTTCCAGTCCTTTTGTCTTCCAGGGTGCTGTCTCCCTTCCCCACATAACTCAGTTTAAAGCCCTCCTGATCAAATTCTTCAGACTGTTGGCAAAAACGTTTCTTCCAACTGGTGTGAGATGCAGCCCATCCCTTGCCAGGAGTCCACCCTCATGGAACCGCAGCCCATGATCCAAGAATCCAAATCGTTCTCGACGACACCATCTGCGGAGCCAATTGTTGACATCTGCTATCTTCCTCTCTCTTCCTGGACCGTACCCTTCAACTGGCAGTAGAGACGAGATGACAATCTGTGCCTCCATTTCTTTCAGCTTCTTTCCTAGAGCCTCGTAATCCCTTTTGATGTTTTGAAGGCTGTGTCTTGCTGTGTCGTTCGTTCCCACGTGAACCACGAGATGCGTTAGAAAAATAAAATCAGGAATTTGGAAAGCCACTTATCTATGTATTTTGTTTTCCTCAAATGCAGGTGGTAGGATATCTGGTTAACTTGAAGGCAGGAAACCCAAACGAGGAAAAAGGCAAAATCTTTCCCATTCTCTGTCTTTTCCTCCACAAAGTATGTGCCAGCCCCCCCTTATCCAGCTACATCCTGACTTAGGTTGCCCTATCTTTGCAGTGAGGGGCCCGAAGGAAGACATCAGAGAATATCATTTCCTCTCCTTTTCTCTCCCTATGCACAGACACTTGACTACATAAATAAATGCCCACTTGATACCCAGCTCTCTTTCAGGGGAGGCTGAAAGATAATAGTGGCTCTTGGGAGAGAGTGTGTGTGAATAGTGTGATGAATGGGGTTCCCATTCATTCATCTGAGGACTTCTCCCAGACAACAAAAGGTTAAATGTTGGGGGGAGGTGCATTCTAATGAGGATTTACATCACAGCTGACGAAATGCCATTCATTTGGGCAGAACTGGGAGCTTGGAGATGCTTCTAAGCAAAGGTTTTTAAAAGCCCTTTTGGGCCATGAGGTAGAGAGAATTTTCCTTTGTTTGCCCAGAGGTTGATGACAAGAGCTAGCAGAGCCAGACAATGGACATCAAGGTTCCTAGCTGGCCAGCGACATCAAAGACTACAAATCCCATCTGACTGTAAGTAGTTAGAAACATGTACTAGCTAATGGCATTAGGTCTCTTTGGTTATTTTATTGGCTGAAATGACTGTATTCCGTAACATACTCTGTGCCTGAGATCTTACATGCAGGGGTAGGCAACCTTTCCCCTTTAAGGGCCGAGGGACTTCAGCTCCCAGAATCCCAGGATCTATTTGCTAACATGGGACTATTGGCCAACATGGCTGAGGCTTCTGGGAGCTGAAGTCCCTCGGCTCTTAAAGGGGAAAGGTTGCCTACCCTGTCTTACATGTAATATTTACTCTAGTATTCTGTAGTTAGAATAAAGCTTTTCTTTAAAAGTACCTTGCCTCACATCTCTTCACATGCCTGTAGCTTTGCTAGGTCTTGTTTAAGGTGGCAAGGGATAAAGGAACACTATACATTACTTAGCAAAGTCCTGGTGTGTTGCTAAGGGAACTCAGTCTAATTCACCAGGTGTTGGCAGCTTGGATAGATGGTCTCAAGGGATACCATTCAGCCCGGAAGACCCTGATGCTAATGATTTCTGAGTGCAGAGAGCCAGAAAAGGGTTGCAGTGCTTGGCTCTGAGCCCCAGGAAAGTATAACATGGTGAAGCGGTGGTTGAACTTGGGAGTGTGTGTTGCTTGATACAGATAAAGAAAAGTTAGTGGGTCATCCCTTCCTCTCTCTCTCTCTCTCTCTCTCTCTCTCTCTCTTACCTGCTTTGGGGCAGGATTGGAAGGGTGTGTGTAGGGGGGGGGGGGAGGCTGTTTTGCTTTCAGGGGACTCTGAGGAACCTGTGTTCTTGTTTGTCAGGTCTCTCCTCATTCAGAGGACCATTTCCAGGTTGGGCTTTTTAACAAGAGAAAGGGGGGCAAATCCCTTTGAAGCTGTTTTCCTCGATTTTGTCATAGTAGTGGCTGCTGGTTGTCTACATTTGGCTGTGGGCTAGCAAGTGGAAGGGGGTTCTCCTTTGAAGCTACCTGCCTCCTGGTCCAGGGGGGCAAGAAGGTGCAAGGCAGAGGCTACAGTGGAGGAGCTGTGAGTTTTCTCTTTCTCTGGTGTGTCTTTCTGGTTGGAGAGAGAAGGGGTGGTGGATCTGCCCTCTTTGATGCTGCCAGCAATTGTTTTTCCTCTTGTCTTTTTACCTCTTGTCTTTTTGGGGGGCAGGAGAAGAGGGCTGGGGTGCAGAGCTCTGGATCTCTGCCCCAGGATGCTGCTGGACTGGGCTTTTAGAAGTTAAAAGCCCTGGTTGTTGTCTTTCCCTTTCTCCACCTCATTTTGGGGAGAGGAGGCTGGGGAATCATTTTTCTCTCTCCCTGGACTGGGGTTCGGGGAGGAGAGCTGGGATGCTGAGGACAAGAAAAAGCTCTTCTGTTCTCTGGCAGGAGAAGAGCTGGCTGCCAGGGCAACTGGTTGCCTGGTGCTTTGATCTGGTCCTTTCTTTGTTGGCCAAGGCAGTTAAGAAAGGAATGTTCTCTTCTACTCTCTGCCTTCTTCTCCTTAACTGGAGGAGGGGGGCAGTGGGCTTTGAAGGGGGGGGGCTTTCTTCTCAAATCTACCTAGTGTTGACTTGGGGAAAGCTGGAAAGGAAGTTAGTTTAGGTGTTTGTCTGAATACTGTCCTATAAATCTCATTTCTTTTCTCACTGAGAAGTGAAGTAGCATATTCTGCTCACAGTCATTCCAGCCATACTGTTTATTTATTTGTTTTCGTAGCTCATACAGTCGTCATCGAGTTAGGCTAGTTAGTTTAGGTATTTCCAGAGTGGCAAATTTGTTGCCATGCAGGAAGAAAGCACTCTTAGAATCCTAGAGTTGGAAGAGACCACAAGGGCCATCCAGTCCAATTCCCTGCCATGCAGGAACTCAAAATCAGAGCATCTCCAACAGTTGGCCATCCAGCCTCTATTTAAAGCTCTCCAAAGAAGGAGACTCCACCACTCTCCGAGGGAGAGTGTTCCACTGTCGAACAGCCCTTACTGTCAGGAAGTTCTTCCTAATGTTGAGGTGGAATCTCTTTTCCTGTAGCTTGCATCCATTATTCCGGGCCCTGCTCTCTACAGCAGCAGAAAACAAGCTAGCTCCCTCCTCAATATGACATCCCTTCAAATACTTAAACAGGGCTATCATATCACCTTTTAACCTCCTCTTCTCCAGGCTATACATACCCAGTTCCCTAAGTCACTCTTCATAGGGCATGGTTTCCAGACCCTTCACCATTTTAGTCGCCCTCCTTCGGATGCGCTCCAGTTTTTCAACATCTACATTATTCCAGGTAGGGTGTGACCAAAGCAGAATACAGTGACACTATTACTTCCCTTGATCAAGACACTATACTTATATTGATGCAGCCTAAATTCGCATTGGCCTTTCTAGCTATCACATTGCACTGTTGACTCATGTTCAACTTGTGGTCTACTAGGATTCCTAGATCCCTTTCACACATAGTCTCATTAAGCCAGGTGTCCCTCATACTATATCTATGCATTTCATTTTTCCACCGTAAGTGCAGTACCTTACATTTCTCTGTGTTGGAATTCATTTTGTTAGCTTTGGCTCACATTTCTAATCTATTGAAGTCACTTTGAATTTGTCCTCTGGAGTATTAGCTACTCCTCCTAATTTGGTGTCATCTGCAAATTTGATAAGTATGCCCCCTATTCTTTCATCCAAGTCATTGATAAAGATGTTGAATAAAGATAAAGATGTTGAATAGCACTGGCTCTTCTGGATGAAAAGAAGGCATTGTTGAGCACCTTTTGGGTTTGACCAGTCAACCAATTACAAATCTATGTAACAGTTACTTTGTCTAGCCCACATTTTACCAGCTTGTATGTAAGAATGCCATGGGGAACCTTGTCAAAGGCCTTACTGAAATCAAGATATACTATATCTACAGCATTCCCTTCATCTACCAAGCTGGTAATTTTATCAAAAAAAGAGATCAGATTTGTCTGGCATGACTTGTTCTGCTGAAACCCATGTTGATTTTTTGTGATTATGGAATTACATTCCAGGTGTTTACAGACTCTCTGTTTAATTATCTGCTCCAGAATCTTTTCCGGTATTGATGTTAGACTAACTGGACAATAATTGTTGGGATCCTCTTTTTTCCCCTTTTTGAAGATGGGGACAACGTTTGCCCTCCTGAAGTCTGCTGGGACTTCTCCTGTTCTCCAGGAGATCTCAAAGATTATTGCCAATGGTTCCAGTATTACATTTGCCAGTTCTTTCAGAACCCTTGGATGTAATTCATCTGGTCCTGGAGACTTATATTCATTTAGATCAGGTGTAGGGAACCTTTCCCTTTAAAATCCCAGAATCCCAGGAGCTATTGGCCAACATGGCTGAGGCTTCTGGGTCTGAAGTCCCTCGGCCCTTAAAGGGGAAAGGTTGCCTACCCCTGGTCTAGACCAACAGAAGTAATAGTGCCACTCTATTCTGCTTTGGTCAGGCCTCACCTGATATACTGTGTCCAGTTCTGGGCACCACAATTCAAAAAGGATTTGGAGAAACTGAAGCGTGTCCAAAGGAGGGCAGCTAAAATGGTGAAGGGTCTGGAGATGTTTAGCCTGGAGAAGAGAAGGTTAAGAGGTGAAATGATAGCCCTGTTTAAATATTTGAAGGAGAGTCACATTGAGGATGAGGCAGGCTTGTTTTCTGCTGCTCCAGAGAATAGGACAGAGAACAATGGATACCAGCTACAGGAAAAGAGATTTCACCCCAACATTAGGAGGAACTTCCTGACAGTAAGAATTGTTCGAGAGTGAAACACACTCCCTTGGAGAGTGGTGGAATCTCCTTCTTTGAAGGTCTTAAACAAAGGCTGGATGGCCATTGTGGCGAGTCCTCCTGCCACCCTTCCCCTTAACACTGACTTTCTAAGATGGCAGTCCTGTGGGCTTTTGTTATCCCACCGCTGCCACCAAATTAAGTGTAAAGGACCCGCACTATTCTTTGTATGATGCCCCACATCAAAAGCTTTAAAATGTTAGTAGCATGGTTTGTTCTGAAAATGTAAGCCAAGTGATATTTAAATAAGAATAAAAGTTTATTTTAGAACAGCATGGAATAAATATAATTTGTATCCAAGCTTGTTACTGTAGTCTTTCTTGGTTACATATAAACAATATTTGTTTCCAGTTCCCTTTTAATATTTCAGCCACATAGGCTTGCAATATCCCACAGGATATAACACAACCGCAACTCCCTTCCTTAGAGTTCTGTATGTGTTTCGAGTCCCTCCCATCAGGACTCCAACTAGCAAAATAACAATTCCCTTATGAACTCTCTAAAACGCAGCCCCCCTCCCTGGTTTAACTAGAGCCTTCCTTTTTGTCAACTGTCGAATTCCCAACTGCCAACCCCAGCTGTCATGTTGGAATTTTTAAGTGCTCCCAGCTCGAATTCTATTGGTTGGTCCTCGGTTGCCTCCTGATTGGCCAGCTGGACATTCTGTTCACCACAGCCATCTGTCAGAGTGCTTTGATTGTGAGTTCCTGCATGGCAGGGGGTTAGTCTGCATGGTCCTTGTGATTTCTTCCAACTTTATGATTCTATGATTCTGTAACTTCAGCCATTGCTCCCACATTCCACACTCTCAAACTTAGCTAGCCATAGAATTTAAGACTAAAGGTCCTAAAACCCTAAAACAATAAATCAGTAAGACTTAATAGTTTTTAGCTTGCTAATAAAGGGCTTAAGAAATCACTTTGCATGACTTTAAAACATAGGATGGGTTGTAACAATACTTTACAGAGTCTTCTGCTGCCATGTGTGTCTTTCCCCCCTCCTATCTGTAAAAATCAGAAGAGGTTTACTTGTTTTCTTAGCCATTGGGCTCTCGCAGGCCTGGTCCATCGTCTGCTAGATGATTTTATAAGTCCAGGATCCCTCATCCTCCTTTGGAGATACTTAACCAAATTGCTAGTATTCTCCAGAGGTGGTTTTCATATCCAGCTCCCATGCTTTCTCTTGTGCTTCTAACCCTGCAAAATGCTGGGATGTGTTGAGCCCAGTGTCAATTATTCCCAAGAGGGGTTTCAGAATGCACTCCCAGTGAGCTTGTGAGAATGAATCTGATGTATCAAAACACCAGGCAGATCTGGCCAAAGACAAAATGGCCTCGTTTCCTATTCCAGAGACAGAAACTGGTCAGATAAATGTGGAAGGGTTGAAAAGTTTATAGTAATGGGCCTGTTTCTTTTCCCAGCAAAGATTTTATAACCAGATCTTATTTTCCAGCTGAATGATAAGGCTTTGAGGAAGGGAGGAGTTCAACAGGTCCTCACTTCCCTGTTTGTTGGGAGCTATAAAATTTCCACAGAAATGTTTCATAATACAAGGTAGCCAGGACAGAGGATATATTGCTGGTTCCTAATGAGTCAGTGCAGTGTAGTGGTTTGAGCACTGGACTACGATTCTGGAGATCAGGATTTGATTCCCTGCTGGCCATAGAAACCCATTTAGGGGGGTTGCAGACTGCCAGAAATAGTGCAAATTGAGTCCACTTTTAGGGTTAGAGTTAAGGCTAGGAAATCATGGGAACTGTAGTTTATTGTGGCACTAGAGCTCTCTGACAGAGAAGGCTCAATGTCTCAGAAAAAAAACAATTCCCATGATTCCCTAGCACTAACCCTAACCCTAAAAGTAGACTCAATTTGCACTATTTCTGGCAGTCTGCAACCCCCCTTAGTGACCTTGGGCTAGTCTTTCTCACCTTCAGAGCATGGCAATGGGAAACCATCTCTGAAGAAACGTACCAAGAAAACCTCATGATAAGCGACTTGGAGGCACATGATAATAACAAAAAATTAGTCTACTTGCAGTTTGGACACTAAAGATGGTTATCAAGGGACCTAAGAAAATTAAGTGCACAAAATGTCCCCTCAGCAGTTAGGAGAGCAAGAATCAGTGACAGGGCCCGATCTGATGGTTCCTGAGAGTTAGTTGTTCAAAAATTTAATTGCGTTTTTCAAGATGTTCCCCAGGATTGATTTCATGAGATCATTTATCTATATTGGTGACTACTCGGAATCTTTATAGAAACTCCATAATGTTTTATTTTTAACCATACCACCTTCAGTGCAGGCTTGCTTACTACTAAGGCATATTATACATAAGAATGGACTGTTCAGGGCAAATGACTGTAATCTTTTCCAACAGTATCAAATTTGCTTTGGTTTAGAAGGATTGGATTCCTTCCCCATTCCATGTGAAAGACCAGGATACAAATTGGCCTAGTGTTGGCCTTTGGCAACCATTGCCTCTCTATCTGACCAGAGATTATTTGCTTGGAAACAGGGGAGGGGGGGGATTCATACCTGGCAATGAGCTTTGGGCAACAGGGCCAATCTTTTCTTCTTCTAGACTTGCTGCAGCTGTGGTAATTTTACCAAAACGAGGAAGAGAAAAGTGACAGACATCTCTGCCCAGTGGAGTTAAAGGGGCAGTTAATAGATTTTATAGGATGTGTTAGTTGCCTGCTCCAAAGGGAATGGAGATTTCACTATGGAGTATTAAGAGGAAAGAGGAGGGGCTTAGAGATAAAGAAGGAATTGCTGCTAAAGAAATCTTCCTCTTTTTCCTCAAGCAGATAATGAACAGGAGAGTGTGACCTACAAGGAAGCAGCTGTGGCATCATGGGAAATAACCAAACTTGTCATGGATAGAGAGGAATTTGGAAATCGAAGGGGACCAAAAAGGCAGAAAGGATACCAAAAAATGAAGAACTCCTTTGCTTTTCTGAGTGCTGATATTCCTAAACTCCTGGATTCAGAGTCAAACCAGCTACAATGTCCTGTCTGTAGGAAAATATTCAAATGTAAATCATACCTGAACAAACACTTCAGAGTCCATACAGGGGAAAAGCCCTACAAGTGTGCGCAATGTGGAAGGAGCTTCAGTCGAAGTACCCATCTTCATGGACACCAAAAAACCCACACAGGGGAGAAACCACATAAATGCACAGAATGTGGAAAGAGCTTCTTGCAAAGTTCAAATTTGCGTTTACATCAAAGAACCCACACAGGGGAGAAACCATACAAATGCACAGAATGTGGAAAGAGCTTTAGTCAGAGTGGACATCTACATTCACATCAAAATACTCACACGGGAGAAAAACCATATAAGTGCATGGAATGTGAAAAGAGCTTCAGTAGCAGTGGAAGTCTACATACACATCAAAAAACCCACACAGAGAAAAAACCGTATAAATGCATGGAATGTGGTAAAAGCTTCACTCAGCGTGGAAGTCTACATTCACATCAAAAAACACACACAGGGGAGGAAGCACATAAATGCATAGAATGTGGAAAGAGCTTCTCGCATAGTCGAATTTTGCATATACATCAAAGAACCCACACAGGGGAGAAACCATACGAATGCGTAGAATGTGGAAAGAGCTTTAGTCAGAGAGGGAATCTGCATTCACATCAAAAAACTCACACGGGAGAGAAACCATATAAGTGCATGGAATGTGAAAAGAGCTTCTCTCATACTCACAGTTTACGTTCACATCAAAGAACTCACACAGGGGAAAAACCATATCAATGCATAGAATGTGGAAAGAGCTTTAGTCAGAGTGGACATCTACGTTCACATCAAAAAACTCACACTGGAGAAAAACCATATAAGTGCATGGAATGTGAAAAGAGCTTCAGTAGCAGTGGAACTCTACGTTCCCATCAAAAAACTCACACAAGGGAGAAACCGTATAAATGTATGGAATGTGGTAAAAGCTTCAGTCAGCGTGGAAATCTACATTCACATCAAAAAACACACACAGGGGAGAAACCACATAAATGCATAGAATGTGGAAAGAGCTTCCCGCATAGGCGAAATCTGCGTTTACATCAAAGAACCCATACAGGGGAGAAACCATACGAATGCGTAGAATGTGGAAAGAGCTTTAGTCAGAGTGGACATCTACATTCACATCAAAAAACTCACACGGGAGAGAAACCATATAAGTGCATGGAATGTGAAAAGAGCTTCAGTAGCAGTGGAAGTCTACATTTACATCAAAGAACCCACACAGGGAAGAAGCCATATCAATGCATGGAATGTGGTAAGAGCTTCAGTCGGCATGGAAATCTACATTCACACCAAAAAACACACACAGGGGAGAAACCACATAAATGCATAGAATGTGGAAAGAGTTTCTCGCATAGTCAAACTTTGCGTTCACATCAAAGAATCCACACAGGGGAGAAACCATACAAATGCATAGAATGTGGAAAGAGCTTTAGTCAAAATAGACATCTACATTCACATCAAAAAACTCACACGGGAGAGAAACCATATAAGTGCATGGAATGTGAAAAGAGCTTCAGTAACAGTGGAAGTCTACAATCACATAAAAGAATCCATATGGGAGAGAAAACATATAAAGGTGTGGAATGTGGAAAGAGCTTCAGTCAGAGTGGAAATCTACAGTCACATCAAAAAATCCACGCAGATGAAAAACCACATAAATGCATAGAATGTGGAAAGAGCTTCTCGCATAGTCAAACTTTGCGTTTACATCAAAGAATCCACACAGGGGAGAAACCACATAAATGCATAGAATGTGGAAAGAGCTTCTTGCAAAGTTCAAATCTGCGTTTACATCAAAGAATCCACACAGGGGAGAAACAACATAAATGCATAGAATGTGGAAAGAGCTTCTTGCAAAGTTCAAATCTGCGTTTACATCAAAGAATCCACACAGGGGAGAAACCATACAAATGTATGGAATGCGGAAAGAGCTTCAGTCAGAATGGAGATCTACATTCACATCAAAATACTCACACGGGAGAAAAACCATACAAGTGCATGGAATGTGAAAAGAGCTTCAGTAGCAGTGGAAGTCTACATTCACACCAAAAAACGCACACAGGGGACCCACACAAGAGAGAAACCATATAAATGCATGTAATGTTGAAAGACCTTGCATAATCAAACTTTATGTTCACATCAAAAAACTCGCATGGGAGTTACTCTAGGAATGCATGGAATGTGGAAACTGCTTCACTGCATCTACATTGACATCAAAGACACCACACAGGGGGACACCACCTAAATGTATGCCATGTGGAAGGAGATTTTGCCAGATTGGACATCTCCATTCACATCAAAGAATCCACAGACAGAGAAAGCCTAACTGAAATTGAAGACTTCCTGTTTGTATGATGGTGCAAGGACTATCCGTTTGCTATCTCCTAGGGACATTTGCTTATTCCATGGACTAATTCAATTAGGGTGATTTGCTGACCGATAATGAGGGCTGTCTAGCACCCCTTTCCAACCTCAGAGAAGAAGCAAAGGGAAAGAAAGTGAAGGAGAGCACAGGAGACTGCAAGCAAGTCATGCCATGTAAAGCAGCCACTCAGCGGCACAAGTGTTACCTCTACTTTGTTTTTAATCTTTCTGAACCAGGTTCAGGGAAGAGATCAACGTGAAGAGCCACAAAGCTGGATCATTTAAATTTTCCTCATTGCAAGCTTGTCTTCACCGAGTGAACTGTAAAGAAGGCAAACTTTTAGAAATAACATTTACTGACTGAAAAACCTGAAAGCTGAGGAGAAACAATTTAAATCAGTAGAAAAGAAGTTGACAACAATAAAATGGAGGAGGTTGCCTGAAGAATGTGTTTACAGTGAACAGACTGTTGGCCTTACAGAATTCATAAATGATTCTCCTGCTACATTTCTTGATCCTAGGTCAAGTTCTCTGTTTGGGTCTGCTCTGTTGCCTATTTTTGCATTTCAATCCCCTGGGATACATGTCCTGTTTGGCTGTGTGATCAATTTCTTCCTGGACTCCAGCAGCTAGTCTTTCAATTTCTTCCTTATCTGCCTCTGTAGCTGGAGCATAACCATAAATTATGGTTATACTGATGGATTTTCCTTGAAGTTTTATTGATATTATTTGGTCAGATTTTGCATTATATCGCCTAACTGCTTTTGCTACATCTCTCCTTACTATCAATGCCTCTCCATTTCTTCTTAAATTTTCATTTCCTGAACAGAACACTGTGTGATTAGCTGACTAAAAATGTCCCATTCCTGTCAACTTTAGCTTGCTCAATTCAAGTATTGCAATATTTATATGTTATGTTATTGTCTTGCATCTGATTCATCCTTCCCAAATTCTGTAGTCCTAATATATGTGTTGTACAGCTTCAGACTGTCTTTTCCCCTCTGAGATTAATATTCCCTTTGATTTCCTAAATCTGTTTTCTCAATATCCTGAGTGTGCATCTGGCCATCGGAAAGGGAAGCTGTTGTTTAATTTGGCTTTTCATGCTGGTTGTAGACAAATCTAATTTGCTCTCTTCAGTTGTCCAAGCCAGAGCCTAGGAGAAATATACTATACCAAGCAAGTGTTCAGAGGCATAGAGAAGTAAATGCAAAGTGATGGAAATGAACAAATTAATACTTAAACACCTCAATGAATCACAGTATCTGCCAGGGCAGGAATACTGTGGAAGGCTGGTGAGGTGAGTTCCTGTCACTTGTCCCAGCCAACCTAGCAGTTTGAAAGCATGCAAGTGCAAATAGATAAACAGGTACCACTTCAGTGGGAAGATAGTGTTCTGTGCAATCCTGCTGGCCACATGATCACAGAGTAGTCTCTGACAACGCTGGCTCTTCAGCTTAATAATGGAGATGAGCACCGCCCCCTACCGTCAGACATGACTTGACAACCTTGTCAAAGGGGAATACCTTTACCTTTATGTGCAAGATATTGTATAGATATTTAACTCCAAGTAGTCAAAATATCTAAGAATTTTGATTTGATGTCTAAGATGTGGTTTCATCACAATGTTGAGGTAACCAAGATAAAGACGGATTTTTTTTCCCCACCAGTAGTGTAAGAAGGTGAAAATCTATTGGTTTAAGTGCTTTATATGTTAATTTTAAAAGAACACCATATAGTTAGATTTTGCATTGACACCAGAAATGTTTTTGTTGGCTGTTATTGATAAAGAATTGGATAGTAACTATGGACTATTTCTTAGATATATGACAACACCAGCAACAATACTGTTTGTCCAAATCTGGAAATGGACTGAAGTACTGATGGTGGAAGGATGGGTTGTTAATGTCACAGACTGTCCAAACTGCCTTAGTGACATAGATTTTAAATGATAAATCAATTGAAAGTTGTTTTTTAAGGACTGAAAACCATTAATGGGCTTCTTGAGCAATAAGAAATGTAAGGATGTAATAATCTGTGGTTATGTGTATTAGTAATTCTAGTAAGCCAGATCAAGTTAGTTAGATCTGTAATAGTAGAATAATTGTCTGGGAAAGCTGCCAACACGTGGCTGATAAGGACAAGGCCCTTTTCCAAGACACAAACACAGTTGCAAGTAACGTACCAATGTTTGCTTGTCCAGAGTTCCAAACAACAAGTCCAGAGTTCCAAAAGGCAGGTCAAGAGAGCAATCCAAGGTCCAGGGTTATCAGGAGCAGGTAGTCCAGAGCTGTTCCAAAGGTCAAAAGATTCAAACCAGTCCAGAGTCAAGCCAAGAGCTTTCACCGGGGAATCCAAGATAAGCCTTGAGGAAGAGCTTGGCTTTTCCCAGCTGCTTATCTAGCCTCAGCTCCTCTCTCACAGGTGTTCATCTTTAGCTGCACGTTTCTCAGCTAACCTCCGAGAATGCCCCAGCCTCGCCCTATCTGTTCTCCTCTGAGCAAAGGTAGGGATCTCAATCTCTTGCTCCTCTGCTTCTTCCAGGCCTGAAACCTCTGCTTTCTGCTGGAGGGAGGCTAGGCTGTTGAGGCAGGGAATGTGCCTCAATAGTAGAATTACAGCCCAGAGAATCCCTCATCAAGTCATGGAGAGAAATCAATAAGATATCAATAAACTATCATTTTATTCTACCTGTGCCTTTGTTTCACTTTCACAGACTGTTGAACCTGGCTGAAACACAGGCACTGTCCAAGATAAAATGGGAAACCTCCATTGCCAATGCCAATTGAACCAAGACTGTCCTGTACAAACAAACAAAAATGCAGTGGAAATGAATAAGTCTCTGTCTCCCTACCACTCATTAGTCAAGTTGGGCGGTGAGGAAATGAAAACCAAACGCCAGTATTCAAAACTGCACTTTTCTGCCACACACAATCCCAGTACAGAGAGAATTTCTTATCATTCCTTCTTCAAAGGATTGCTTACAAGAAAGCATCCAAATGAAGGAGATGTCCCACCTGGGCCTGCTGTACTCTGCAATCATGGCATCCTATGCCAGTTAAAGACAATGTGCCACAGGCAGAGAGAATACCCAATCTAGCTTGTTTTCTGCTGCTCCAGAGAGTAGAACAGAGAACAATGGATGAAAGCTACAGGGGAAAAGATTCCACCTAAACATTAGGAGAAACTTCCTGACAGTAAGAGCTGTTTAACAGTGGAACACTCTCCCCGAGAGAGTGGTGGAGTCTTCTTCTTTCGAGCTCTTTAAACAGAGGCTGGATGGCCATCTCAGAGTGTGATTTGATTGTGAATTCTTACATGGTAAAATAGAAGTAAAGCAAAGCAGCTTCATTTATATACCGCTTCATATCGTGCTATGGGATGTCTAAGTGGTTTACAACTGTAAGCTCATTGCCCCCCCCCCAACAGTTGGGTACTCATTTTAGTGACCTCGGAAGGATGCAAGCTAGAGTGTAGCCTGAGCCCTGACTAGCATTGAACTCGCAACCTTGTGGTGTATGAGTTAGTAGCTGCAGTACAGGCATTTAACCACTGTGCCAACAGAGCTCCTGATGTTAGCCAGGGAAAATAGGGTTGGACTGGATGGCCCTTGTGGTTTCTTCCAACTCTATGATTCTATGAAAAGGGAAAACAAGATTGTTATCATTTCATGAATTTAAACAAACTCTGCCATGGCAGTAGAGAAAGCTGTTGATCTCGGTCACGGATGGAAGGCACAGTGTGGAGGAGAGGGTCACACCTTACCCCCAAATGTGCAACAAGAAAAAAAAAGATGGATCTCATTTGTAAAAAGTGCTGCCATTCGAGTGGTGAAGCATTTATGGGATTGAAAATCTGTTACAAGTGCCTCTGCCTGATATATTGCAATTTCTTTGCCATCTCTTTTATAGTGTTTTCAATTGCAGTTCTAAATTTTGTACCTCTATTTTTAGCCTTTTATCCCCACTTCTCCTCCATTCTTGTTCGTTCACTTTAAGTTCTTTCATGATCCTATTTTCCTCTTCTTTCCTCTTTTTATTTTCTTCAACTTTTAATTTAATTAAATATCCTCTAGCTACAGCCTTTCCGGCATCCCAAATTGTTTTATTTTTAATCCCTTCCGTTATATTTTCTTCAAAATACTGTTTCATTTCCCCTTTTAATTTGTTGACATTTTCTTTATTTTTTAAAAAAGGATATTTTAATCTCCAGGTAAATTCCATCTTTTTCTCTTCTAACTCCAATCTGATTAGATGATGATCTGATATTACTTTAGCTAGTATCTCCATACTTTTTATTCTTGGTAATATGCCCTTTGATGCTATAAACATATCTATTCTTGATCTGGATTGATGAACTTCCAAATAAAATGTGTACTCCCTTAAGTTGCCATGTTTGAATCTCCATACATCTTTTTAACTCTTATCGTCACAGTGGGGAAAAAGGTAGGGAAACCATGTGGTTGTTTTATTTCACATATTGTTAGTTTTGGACAAAAAATTTGCTTAAACATGATGACAACTTGTTGCACTACTCAGAGATATTTTGTCTTCTGTACCTTCCACCAAAGCCAGTAGGTCTGGCATTCCCCTCCTTTGGCACTTCTCTTGCCTGGGATCTTCTGCATGTTCCTAGGCAAAGGCTGTACAGGAACCAAAGACAGACTTTTATGTACAGAATCATGGAATAACCACAACGGCCATCCAGTCCAACCCCATTCTGCCATATCTTTTTGGACTACATTGTAGCAAACCTGTGCAGCCAGCTTCTGCCTCTACTGAATTTCCCTCACTGGAAGATTCTGAAGGGTGGAAAGTGGGGGGCAGAATCAGGATCCTGTGGGCTTCCTTGCCTACATAATCCCAACAATTATTGTCCAGATAGTTTGACATCAATACCAGGAAAGATCCTGGAGCAGATAATTAAACAGAGAGTCTGTGAACATCTGGAAGGTAATTCCATAATCACAAAAAGTCAACATGGGTTTCAGAGAAACAAGTCATGCCAGACAAATCTGATCTCTCTTTTTTTGATAAAATTACCAGCTTGGTAGATGAAGGGAATGCTGTGGATATAGTATAATAATAATAATAATAATTTTTATTTATATCCCGCCCCTCTGCTAGGCAATCAGGGCGGCTTACAAAATTTCAAAACATGAGAACAAATATCAAAAATAAATCAAATTCAAATCTCATCCCCCCTTCCCATACCCTCCCATCCCCCCAAAACAATAAACTAAGCAAGTTGAATGACAATAGTAAAATATACAGTTTAAAAATACATAAATTTTTCAGTTCAATTATGATCTTCCGAGGGCTGCAGGCTAGTCAAAACAGTCCTCCACGGCTTGAGAATGCCGGGGGGAAATGGAACCAGGCAAGGGCTTTATGTCCACCGGGGCTCCTCCCCTGCTGCCCGCAGGTGCAGCAGCTCAAGCCGCTCAGGTGGTCCTCCGAGGGCTGCAGGACGCCCAAGACAGTCCTCCCCAAGACAGTATATCTGGATTTAAGTAAGGCCTTTGACAAGGTTCCCCATGACATTCTTGCAAACAAACTCGTAAAATGTGGGCTAGACAAAGTAACTGTTACATGGATTTATAATTGGTTGACTGGCTGAACCCAAACAGTGCTCAACAATGGCTTCTTTTCAACCTGGAAAAGCAAAGCAGCTTCATTTATGTCAGCTCTGTCCTGGGCCCAGTGCTATTCCATATCTTTATCAATGACTTGGATGACAGTATTGGGGGCATAGTTATCAAATTTGAAGATAACACCAAATTAGGAGGAGTAGCTAATACCTCAGAAGACAGGAACAAATTCAAAATGACTTGAACAGACTAGAAAGCTGGGCCAAAGCTAACAAAATGAAATTCAAAACGGAGAAATGTAAACGCATAAAAACGCAAAGCACAGATATATGATGGGGAACACTTGGCTGAATGAGACTACGTGTGAAAGGGATCTAGGAGTCCAGGTAGACCACAAGTTGAACATGAGTCAACAGTGTGATGCGGCAGCTAAAAAGGCCAATGCAATTTTAGGCTGCATCAATAGAAGTATAGTGTCTAGATCAAGGGAAGTAATATTGCCACTGTATTCTACTCTGGTCAGCCCCCTCCTGGAATACTGTGTCCAGTTCTGGGCACCACAATTAAAAAACGATGTGGGGAAACTGGAGCATGTCCAAAGGAGGGCGACTAAAATGGTGAAGGGTCTGGAAATCATGCCCTATGAAGCACAACTTAGGGAATTGGGTATGTTTAGCCTGGAGAAGAGACAGTTAAGAGGGGCTATGATATCTGTGTTTAAATATCTGAAAGGATGTCATACTGAGGAGGGCGCTAGCTTGTCTTCTGCTGCTCCAAAGACTAGGACCCGAAACAATGGATGCAAGGTTCAGGAAAAGAGATTCCACATCAACATTAGGAAGAACTTCCTGACAGTGAGAGCTGTTCGACAGTGGAACACACTCCCTGGGAGTTTGGTGGAATCTCCTCCTTTAGAGGTCTTTAAACAGAGGCTGGATGGCCATCTGTCGGGGATGCTTTGATTGGGAGTTCCTGCATGGCAGGGGGTTGGACTGGATGGCACTTGTGGTCTCTTCCAACTCTATGATTCTCTCTCTCTTATGTCATCACCATTCCAGTGTTTATCCCTCAAACTTTTAAAATTTTGTCTCAGTTCACAAATGTGTGTTATCATTATTCTTATTTGAAAGATACTACAACACAGCCTTACATTTTTCTTTGGTTTTCCCAGGGACTCCAATGAGGGAAATATGAGACAATCTTATGATAATTGGCATGCTGGAATTTATTTAACTCAGGAAGGAGAAAGCTGAAGCTTAAAAAAGAAAATGATATCGTTTGAGTAGTAGAATCATAAGAGTAGTAGAATCACCACTATCACAGGACGAGTACACTGCTCTATTTTATTTTGAAGAAGAGATTTAAAATGCACACTCCTGCATATTCAACACAAGACAAAAAGAGAGATGATATAAAACAGACCACTTGTTATTTTAATGTTGTAAGCTGCTCTGATTGCTCTGCAGAGGGGCGGGATACAAATTATTATTATTATTATTATTATTATTATTATTATTATTAATTGGTTGACTAACCAAACCCAAAGGGTACTCAGCAATGGCTCCTCTTCATCCTGGACAGAAGTGACCAGTAGGTTGCCACAAGGTGCTGTCCTGGGCCCAGTGCTATTCAACATCTTTATCAATGACTTGAATGAAAGAATAGGGGGCATGTTTATCAAATTTGCAGATGACACCAAATTGGGAGGAGTAGCTAATACCCCAGAGGAGATTTAAAATTAAAAATTACCTTAATAGATTATAAAGCTGGCCCAAAACTAACAAGTGATTTCAACACCAAGAAATGTAAGATGCTACACTTAAGCATAAAAACATTAAATGCATAGATATAAGACAAGGGACACAAGACAACATGTGAAAGGGATCTAGGAGTTCTAGGAGACCACAGTTGAACATAAGTCAACATTGTGATTCACCAGCTAAAAAGGCCAATGTGATTCTAAGCCGCATCAATAAAAATATAGCATCTAGATCAGGGGTCAGCAAGTTCCACTTACCTGGGCCGGGCCGGGGATCCCCTGGTCTTCCGCGGGCCAGGGGGGGAAGGGGAATGGCGGCGCATGCACGCGCGCAGCCTCTGTCGACCCCTGTCGCCAACACCTGCCGCTGCTGCTGGCCCACCATCGCACGTGTCATGGCCGCCATTTTGGAAAACAAAATGGCAGCCGCAACTCATTTGCGCATGCGCCAAATACTACACATGCACAAACGATACACAGTAGCCATTTTGTTTTCCAAAATGGTGTCCGTGATTCGTTTGCGCATGCGCAAACGTGTCATGGTCGCCGTTTTGGAAGCACCTGGATAGCAAGCTGAGGAAGGATTTGACACTAAATGGTCTGTAGTGGACCTTCTATTTTGGAATCCAAATAAATCGTCAATTAACCTTACCTTGAAACTGTGTACATGCTCTGCTAACCTCCCGTCTCGATTTTTGTAATGCCCTCTACATGGGGCTACCCTTGTACTTAACTCAGAAACTTCAATTAGTTCAAAATATCGCAACCAGGTTAGTTACTGGTACATCTAGGAGACAGCACATTACATCAGTACTGAAATCTCTCCACTGGCTGCCTATTAGTTTCCGGACACAGTACAAGGTGTTGGTTATTGTCAGTATCAGCATGCCCACCAGTCCTCTTTCAGACATAAAGACAGCTCCCAGACATTAAGTCAAAAAGGACAGCTTTATTGCAGAAAAGAAAACAGCGCAGACAGGCCTTGACTTCTTTGACGAATCTAAAGGCACAATACATTAACACACTTTTATAGAATAGAACAAAGTTCCTTCCCATAGTCAAGTGGCAAAATGTGATTGGTCTAAGTTTCCCACGCCTTGGCTCTTCACATGATGTAATGTCCTACTGTCCGGAAAATTCAACAAAAAGCCAGGTGCATGTGAATCTACAGTTTCCCATTGGCCTTAGACCAAACAAAATCTTTGATGGTGCTTTGTTTATGAACTCTGAAGCCTGAGACTAGGAACCCATGGTTATCAAAGTCAGCATAGATATGAGATTAACTGAGGCACCCTGTTCCATCACTCATTCAATATCAAACCAAGCCATCTATGTTTCGAGCACTATACAATTAAACATTTAACCAATTAACCATGCAGGTTTGCATCCATTTCTCTGCAGCGGCCACAGCCGTCAACTCACCCACATTCCAGCACTCAGCTCTCATCACCTTTTCAGCTTTACAGTCATTAACCCCTTCAGCATATTTTATAACCCATCTCCTTTAACATTTTATCAACTCCATTCTGGCAGGAAAGCATTAATTTAATGCATTCCTGACAGTTATGACCTTTAAAGCCCTACATGGGTTGGGTCCAACATATCTCCAGGACTGCCTCCTTCTATACGATCCTCCCCTTGCACTTTGGTCCTCTGGGAGGAACCTGTTACAGCCTATAAAAACCAGGTTGTCGGTGACTTCCCAGAGGACTTTCTCTGCCTCTGCTCCCAGATTATGGAATGGCCTGCCGGATGAGATCTGTCTCATTTCCACTCTTAACTGCTTTAAAAAAAGCAGTAAAACGGATCTTTTCCAGCAGGCCTTCCCTGAATAATGTCCCAGCCCAGAAGACAAAGACAAAGACTCTGGCCATTCGGTTCACCAACCGCCATTGTTTAGTTGAGCTGCTATTTTAAAGAATTGTATGTTTTTATTCATTCGGTATTTTAATTCTGCATTAGTTTAATACATTTTTAAGGGGTGTGTGGGTTAGGGAATGGGTTGTTGGATCTTGTTTTAACTTGTGTTTATTATTATTATTATTATTATTATTATTATTATTATTAATGGAATACTAAACATTTAACCCAACAACAGTAAAAACCTGACTTGATTCAAAGTGGCCCATTCCTGTCCATTTTAACTCACTCACCCCCAGTACTGCTATGTTCATGTGTTCCATTTCCATGTTTACTATCTCCAGTTTCCCTTGGCTCATGCTCCTCACATTCCACATCCCTATTTTATTTGTAATGCTGCTTTGGGTGCAATTTGCCTTCCTATGGGTATCTGCTATTTGTCTTGGCATCTTTCTTGTGTCTTTGGCCAATCTTGCAAATGTGATAGCCTTTATCTCCCCCTGCTTCCCTTTCTGTTAATGCTCTGATCCTGCCTGTGTCTCACCTGGGGTGTCTCATCATAGGGTTTACTAGGTGATATAATTATACCACTAAGCTTAATGTTTTGTTCACTGTGTCTTATATGCTGTAAAAGACAATCATGTTTGTCCCATTCATGGTCTTTACCCATTTTTTTCTGTTTTCTAATGTAGCTGTTTTTTTCTTAGTGCCTCTATATCTTCTCTTATTTCCCCCATTTCTTTGCTTATATTGTCTAGTTTTCCTGTTATAATCACTTATTTTTGCATATCATTTTTATCGTTTTTCTTTTAATTCCTCTCTTATTTCTTAAAGCATTTCTGAAATTGCCTTAATTCCTGTAATCTCACTTGACTCACATCTCATGTCTTAGTCAGAATCTGTAAATTCAGCTCCCTTGTGCATCAAAAAAGTTCAGATGGTTGAAACAGAACAAAACTTTATTGAAGTCACAAAGACAGAAATTCACCATTCAACATTTAAGCTAGAACTGCCCCCCAAAGCTTGAACAAGAGATGAAAACTCCAAAGCCACATCTCCTCCCCCTACTTTCTGGGAATGAACTACAGCTCTCCATCTACTATTTCCAAAACTAAGCACTCTTACCATCTAACCCCCCCCCTTTCCCCATACTAACCCAAACACAGCCTGCTATCTCCCGTCTCTTCCCGGTCCCTCATTCCAAGCTTCTTACACTATCTGCAGCCCAACACCTAGATCCAAGGCCAAACTAACAAAAGCAATCTATCAGCTGCATACCACTCCATCCCCGACACTAAACAACTAAATTACTATCCCACTTAACAATTTCCCCAATAACTGAAATAAACTGACTGAACCACTGCAACATAGCAGAGTTCTGATAGTCTTAATGGATAAATCCAGAGTCCCTTCTAGTTGTCATTTGAGTTTGGCTTTGTGTTTGGCTAATTGTTTTTTACCTGACTCCAGCTGCCATATTTAAATCTAAATGTAAAGTATAATCTGAGTGTTAAGAAAAAGATTACATTTACCAGCCACAAAGCCCACCCCCAGCTGCCCCTAGCTCACTAAACAAATTTTACTATCTAATACTACCTAATCACTCTACGTAGGTTTTTGCAAGCAGTTATTCCCAATTCCAAGTCTTTTGGTAAACAATCAAAATTATGTTATAAGCAATTAAGGAGTAAAGCAATTAAGTAACCAGTTCTTAGCAAACACTCAAAAGGTCAATTCCAGTCCATTAATGATCAATCCCAGCTTTAGTAAGCTGACGTCTTCCTCTTAGCATCTTATTTTCCTCTTGAGTCTTATTGTTAAACCTTCTTCATCCTCCCCCCGCCCCTTATTCCTCCAGTCTACTTTTAGTCCTGGTTTTCCACACTCAAGACTCAAAACTCAAATTCCAAACTCCAGGCCAAACAGATGCTAGATTCAAATCTGCTTTTTCTTTTTGTCCTTTTTGTTATTGTTATATTTATTTTCCTTTTCCCCCTTTCCCTTATTTTAGAAGCCAAAGATAGAAGAGAAGAGTAAGGGTGAAGTGGCTTACTCCATTATAGGTCTCTATCTGCGTCTGTGTTGCATTCTCTGCGTCACTGCTACCACTCTTTCTTCCCGCTTAAAAAAAAATATTCTTACTTGTTCACAGCTTTTTCTCAGCTGTTTCCCCCCCCCCCCCCCGAATCAATGTCCTCTCCCTTCACATTAATTTCCTACTTCTGGGTGCAGCTGTGTTCTGGTCGTATCTGTGTTTTTCTGTTACTCTCTCCAACATCTAGTACCCTTTCCAACCCTCCTTTATCAACCTTCTTTCCTTTCCAAAGCCAGTGTTTTCTGAAACCAATACTGTTGCACATTTATGCCTTTTATAAGTCTTAAGAAACAGCACTTCTTTAAGCTTTGGTCTTTAACGCTTAGAAAGAGTCCAGGATTTGTTTAGGTGAAGAAGACCCGCTTTTCCTCTTTCACTTTTTAACCATAAAAAAATAAGGTAAAAAATAAACTGAAATAAGCTGCTGGCGTGGCTCTTGTTTACAGACCGTCTCTCGCATGGTGGGCTGCTTTCTGTCTTTTTAATTTTTCCAAGTCTCCATCCTCACCTTTTCTGTTCGAAAAGTGGGCAATGGCTGGACTGTGGCAAACATATGTTCAAAGTCATTGAAACCCACTCTCAATGTTTCTCTCATGGATTAGCTGTCTGTGGGTTCTTTGATGTGAATGTAGATTCCCAGTCTGACTGAAGCTCTTTCCACATTCCATGCATTTATATGGTTTCTCTCCCGTGTGAGTTCTTTGATGTGAATGTAAACTGCTACTATGAGAGAAGCTCTTTTCACATTCCATGCATTTATATGGTTTCTCCCCTGTGTGAGTTTTTTGATGTGAATGTAAATTGCCACTATGAGAGAAGCTCTTTCCACATTCCATGCATTTATATGGTTTCACCCCTGTATGAGTTCTTTGATGTGACTGTAGATGTCCACTCTTTCTGAAGCTCTTCCCACATTCCATACATTTATATGGTTTTTCTCCTGTGTGAGTTCTTTGATGTGAATATAGATGTGCACTCTGACTGAAGCTCTTTCCACATTCCATGCATTTATGTGGCTTTTCCCCTGTGTGCGTTCTTTGATGTGAGTGTAAAATGTCACTACGGGAGAAGCTATCTCCACATTCCATACATCTGTATGGTTTCTCCCCTGTGTGGATTTTTTCATGTTTATGTAAATTTGCACTCTGACTGAAGCTCCTTCCACACTCAATGCATTTATATGGTTTCTCCCCTGTGTGAATTCTTTGATGTAAATGTAAATATTTATTGTCACTGAAGCAATTTCCACATTTCATGCACTGATATGGCTTTTCCCCTGTGTGGGTTCTTTGATGTAAACGCAAATGGTGGCTTTGAGAGAACGTCTTTCCACATTCGATGCATTTATGTGGTTTCTCCCCTGTGTGGGTTTTTTCATGTGAATGTAAATTTGCACTCCAACAGAAGCTCTTTCCACATTCCATGCACATATATGGCTTCTCACCTGTGTGAAGTCTTTCATGTGAATGCAAATATTTACTGGCACTGAAGCTCTTTCCACATTCCATGCACTGATATGGCTTCTCACCTGTGTGGGTTCTTTGATGTAAATGTAAATAGTGTTTACGAGAGAAGCTCTTTCCACATTCCAAACATTTGTATGGTTTCTCTCTTGTGTGGTCTCTTTGACATGAACATAGATGTCCACTATCATTGAAGCTCTTTCCACATTCTGTGCATTCATAAGGTTTCTCTGTGTAGATTCTGCAATGCAAGTTTAAGTAAAATTTACACTGGAATATTTTTCCACAGACAGAACAGTTTACCCTTCTTTTTCCTTTGTACTGATCCTGGGGGGTCAGCAGTTCAGAAATATCCTCCCCCTGAGAAGCATAGGAGTTCATTTTCTCATTCTTTGATTTGTTTCTCATTTGCTGTTTCAGCTCCCTTTGATTTCCAAACTCCTCTTTCTTCACAGCAATCTTGGCTGCTTCCCATGACACCAAAGAGGGTTCCACAAACTCTACTTTCCTCTCATTACCTGTTTGAGAGAGAAGAAAAGGATCCCATGAGTAGTTGAACATAGAAAGCCAGGATCTCACTGGGAATCAAGTCCAGTCACTGCTCTTATCTAAAATTCTTCTCTTTCCTCTCACCAAGAATATCTATTCTACTCTGGTCAATTTCCTCTGTTACATACACTCCCACAGATTTCTGACCCTTCAGTAATTAGCAGTTGAAGATGAAAATGCTCCTTACCCACACAGACTACGTTCCCATCATCTTCCATCCTGACTTCCTTGTAGAGAACCCAGTCGCCCTGATCCAGGAGGCAGATTATAGAATCTTAGTCCTCCTCAGTGAAAAACACAGTCACTTCTTCAAAGGAAACTGGAAGCTGAAAGGAAGAAAATGACACCTCTCTAATCACAAATAATCTCTTCTGAAAGTGTTCCCCTACAAACATATTTTTAAATTCAATGATTACAAATTCTCTCTCTCTCTCTCTCTCTCTCTCTCTCTCTTTTTTTTTTTTTTTTTTTTTGAGGATTCATGATTTCACATGAGCAGAAGAACAGAATCTTCTTTACATGGACTCATCCAGATTAGGACTGTGGTGTCAGGATCGCGAACCAAGATTTGAAGAGCCAAGAAAACATCACAGTGAGGTTAACTGATGATTTATTTGGATTCCAAAATAGAGGTCCACTACAGACCATTTAGCATCAAATCTAATTCCCCCCGCCCAAAATGATGCACCCTTTTAAAAGCCCTTCTCATCCAACCCCTCCTTCCTCAGCTTGCTATCCGGGTGCTTCGAAGTTCATCAAAAGGTTGTTTGAAGTGTCCACACTTCTCAAACCCTACTACCTCCTGCATCTGTCCCAGGAAGGAAAGGTGTTGCTTTGTCTGCCATCAAAGCCTGGTTTTGGGAAGTAAACAGAGTAATAAAACAACATCGCCTTTTGCCCATCTGTTTTCCTGTTTAGCTGTCATTAGGATAATAGTTTTCTTCCCATTTCTCTTTACTTCTCTATATCACTATACCACCACATTGATCTTCCCCCTTTTCCTCCTATCCTTTATAATGGCAGATCCATAAAATTCAGGATAATCATAACTGAAGTTTATGGATATGACATGTGGTGTTACTGAACTGCCTGTGAGGGGACAAAAGAGGAGAAAATGAGGCCAGTTTGTAGACTCTGATAGCTTATCAGCTAGACAGCATACATTATACATTGTCTTGGGGCTCTAGAGGAGCTGAGTGGTGATACAGATATGCTTTAAATAAAACAAATGGATAAATACTTAAAATTGGGTTTCTGAGTCTCAGTATAATTGGAAAATGGGGTTAATTTATATCCCTTTGCGCAATATATGGCTGATGGGAAAACTTTTACCATTTTCATCTGCTTAGCTTCAATTAATATTTTCTGATTCTGCTTTTGGGTAGAGACAAATGGAACACAGAGAAACACATGTTTTTTCACTTTCCCATTTTGTTTTCCTTCTGATTTAATTGCTTCCATTTCCAGAATTGAGGCAGCAGGTAAACCCTGGAAAAGGAAACAAAGATAATCTAAAAAGCACAGAGATTCATCTAAAGCAGCGATTCCCAAAGTGGGCAATACCACTCTCATTTGCCACAAGGCTGGCACAGGCAAGAGGCTTCTCAGTCACTATTCAGCCAGCTGCTCAGTTGCTGTTCCCAAGGTGATTGGGTGCAAAGGGAGCAGTGACTGAGATTGGTTGTTTTGAATTTGCAGTAAAAGAGTAGGCAGAATATCAAAAATGTATATGCTTTAAAAAAGCAGTAAAGACGGATCTCTTCCGGCAGGCCTTCCTGGAATAACTCTCCTGCCCTAACAGAGTTGGGTGGCTGCTGCTCCCAGTCACCACTGTTTGTTTTAAGGTTTAAGCTATTGAGTTGTTTTAGTTTGATATTTTAATTATTCTGCTGGTTTAATTCGATTTTTATGGGGTGGGTGGGTTAGGGATTGGGGGGGACAGAATTGTTTTAACTTGTACTCCGCCTCGATTGCTTTGCAAAGGGGCGGGTTAAAAATAAAATTTATTATTATTTATTTATTATTATCCTGATCCAGCAAAGAGCCCTGCCTCCCCCCCCTCCAAGCCAACATAACAAAAAAGACCACAATTCCAAAAGTATGTTGAAAAACTGGAGTGTGTCCAGAGGAGGGCAACTAAAATGGTGAAGGGTCTGGAAACCATGCCCTATAAGGGACAATTTAGGGAACTGGATATGTTTAGCCTGGAGAAGAGATGGTTAAGAGGGGATATGATAGCCCTCTTTAAATATTTGAAGGGATGTCATATTGAGGAGGGAGGAAGCTTGTTTTCTGCTGCTCCAAAGAACAGGACTTGGAACAACGGATGCAAGTTACAGGAAAAGAGATTCCACATCAACATTAGGAGGAACTTCCTGACAGTGAGAGCTGTTCGACAATGGAATACACTCCCTCGGAGTGTGGAGTCTCCATCTTTGGAGGTCTTTAAACAGAGGCTGGATGGCCATCTGTCGGGGATGATTTGATTTTGAGTTCCTGCATGGCAGGGGGTTGGACTGGATGGCGTTTGTCTTTTCCAACTCTAAGATTCTATGATCTATACAAGAATGGTTGTTGAAATTGATAGAAATGTGTGAAATGTACAAATTAACAGCTACGTTGAATAACAAAAATATGAATGGTGATAAGGGATGGGCTTCAATAATGGAATTTTGTAAAAGGTGGGAAGTTTGAAGAAACAAAAGTTTTTCAGTAGGCTTAAAGAGATAAATAAAAAGTTGAAGAAGGTGAGAATAAGTGATAGAAGGTTAGAGTACGTGAAGGTATGAACATGAGTAGAAGGACAGAAAAAAAATGATGGAAGAAGCAATGAAAAAGAAATGAAACACAAAAGGAAAGACGGTGTGAAGTTTAAGTAAGAAAGAAGTTGCTATGTTATTACGTTAAGATTTGACATGTTTAATAAGGAGAGGATGCATTAGAATGTGTTTGTTGGGTTATGTTGATTATATTATAAATTTTATTTTAAAAAAATAATTTATACTTATGGTATTTTATCTATACCAGGGGTAGGCAACCTTTTTGAGCCGGGGGCCGGGTTGCTGTCCCTCAGACAACTGGGGGGCTGAAGCACCAAAAATAAATAAATTAATTAATAAAAAAATAAAAATATTTTTTTAAAAAAATAAAAACATTAAAACAAATGCATGCACACTCTCTCAGCCCCAGAAAAGCCATGGCAAAACTCCTGTGGATATTTTGCCAAGAAAACCCAAGAACAAGTAATAATACAATAATATCATCATGGCAGGGCAGGACGGGGTGGCAGGACTCCCGGGCTTTAGGTTGCCTGATCTATACCATTACACTGTGCCTGTGTATGAGTTATACACAAGATATGTGAGAAACTATTTTGTTACTTTTGATGAAGACTATGTCTTATTTTTTATTAGGCTGATAATGTGTGTGGGGGGGCGGGGGGGAGTATTGGCTGTTCTCCTGTTTCTCACATTTTGCTGCGAATGATCTTGATAGCCAAAAGATAGAAAGTAGGCCTGAAACCTTACAGTATGTATGGCTTAGAGCAGGGGTAGGCAACCTAAGGCCCGGGGGCTGGATGCAGCCCCCCGAGGCCTTTGGATCGGCCCCAGGCCGGTCCTGCCGCCGCCGCCGCCCACCATGATGATATTGATTATTGTTGTTGTTCTTGGGGGTTTCTTGGCAAAATCTCCACCGGGGTTTTGCCTTGGCTTTTCTGGGTCGATAGAGTGTGCATGCATATTTTTTTAATTTTTTAAAAATTTATTTATTTATTTATTTATGGTGCTCTCCCCCCCCTCAATTGTCTGAGGGACAGCAACCTGGCCCCTGGCTCAAAAAGGTTGCCTACCCCTGGCTTAGAGAAGGAAGCAAAAGCCTTGGGCTTGAGGCCTGGTTCTTTGAGGTAGCAATTGACATTCTTTTCCCTGGGAACATAAAGGAGTACAGCTACAACAGATAACATATTTCTGAAGGGTGAATAAACAATAAATGAATTCAGTTTTGACATGCATAAGTAAAAAAAATACGGTATACGTGACATAGTAAGCAAAGCTTGAGCAACCAATCATAAATTAGTGTCCATGCAGTGTCCATGAGCTTAGACTATGTTTGCATGCAAAATGCTGTCTTCCAATCACAGTTTGCTCTGATGTCATAAATATAATTGTAAAAGTGTATAAGAATGCTGTTCTCACCAGTAATGGGAGGACATGGGATTTGCTACTAAATCTTGCAAGATTTAATAAAGCGCCATAAAGAATCTCTCTCAGCATGTGAATTGGGAGCCTGGCATGCTGGGCACAAATCCTCACTCTGAAGGGCCTGTCTGAGGTTTAAGTTGACAATCTGTTCTTGACATTTACCAATTCCCTAACATTTTCTTGGGAAGATTTGTTTAGAAGTTTGTCATTGCCTTCCCCTGAGGCTGAAAGTGGGTTTTATGGCCGAGTTAGGAATTGAACCCTGGTCTCCAGAGTCGTAGTCCAATACTCACACCACTGTGCCACACTGGCTCTCATTTTCCTATCTTATAGTGTAGAATTAATTTGCACTCCCCGGCTCCTTTGATAGTTTATGGAGACTCAACAAAATGACTTCAATGGTTATATTCACATGGGCTGGTAATCCCAAGAAAATTTTGTGAAACCTCCAGTTCATGTGTCTTCTTCCTATACTTTCCAGGCAGTCATAGCTGGAGCTTACAGGGCAGATACAAGGGACTCCTCTGCTTCTTCAGAGGGCATTTCTGCATCACCTCTGTGACCTTGAACCAAATGCTTTCTCTGTTGTGCCCACCTTGCTGGGTTATTGTGAAGGTAAAGGGATTAATGATCATTGAGAGGGTAAGTTTTTAAGTTCTTTTTAAAAACTCTTGGGGGAAGTGTGACTGTGACTCAGCGGGTGGGGCTTTGTTAAGAGCATTTGCAAATCAATAGGGGGTGGGCTAGGCAGTTAGCTCATTACAACTGCTCCCAGAGCAGAATTTTATAACCACTACCAATTGTCGAAAACTTTTGGTCATCTGCAGACTTTAACATTGGTTTTACCAAGAGATTTTCTTTGAGGAGGAAAGCCATAGTCCTTTTTAATACTTAGTATGGATACTGAAGGAACTGCTGCCGTCACCTGCAATACCTGTGGTATGTTTGTCTTCCTACCTACAGAGGTCGGGAACTACACATGCTCCAAGTGCAAGTTGGTAGCTCTCTTGGAGGAGAAAGTACAGCAGCTGGAGGCGCGGGTAGCTACACTTCAGAATATTAGGGAGCAAGAGGCTTTCCTAGACAGAACGGAACGAACGGTCTTGGACAGGGACCACACAGTGGAAGTTGCTGGGGAAGAGAACGTCACACCACATACACAGGAGGTAGACAGCTGGAGGAATGTCACACGTAGAAGTAGGGAGACCAGAGATCGTTCTGGGAGCTTGCAGCTACAGAATCGTTTTCAAGCTCTTTCCCTTACCAAGGAGGACGAGGAAGAGCAGCATGAACAGACTTCAGGGAAAGAGCTGGGAGTACCACCACAGGGAACAGTCGCTGCTAAGCCTCGTAGGAGACGTGTGGTCGTGGTGGGGGACTCCTTGCTGAGAGGGACAGAAGCAGTGATTTGTGGGCCTGACAAGATGTCTCGGGAGGTGTGTTGTCTCCCTGGGGCAAAGATCCGAGATGTGACAGAGAGGCTGAGAAGACTGGTCAGGCCTACCGACCAATACCCCTTCCTTTTGGTTCACGTGGGAACGAATGACACAGCAAGACACAGCCTTCAAAACATCAAAAGGGATTACGAGGCTCTAGGAAAGAAGCTGAAAGAAATGGAGGCACAGATTGTCATCTCGTCTCTACTGCCAGTTGAAGGGCACGGTCCAGGAAGAGAGAGGAAGATAGCAGATGTCAACAATTGGCTCCGCAGATGGTGTCGTCGAGAACGATTTGGATTCTTGGATCATGGGCTGCGGTTCCATGAGGGTGGACTCCTGGCAAGGGATGGGCTGCATCTCACACCAGTTGGAAGAAACGTTTTTGCCAACGGAGGAGCGCCGGAGGACCCAGCGGAGGAGGCGGCGGTGCGCGAGCGTGAGCGGCCCCTCTCCCCCCCTTCCCATAAAGAGCCAAGCGGGGGATACCCAGGCCCCGAGTGACCAAGCCAGGCCAGGGACGAGGAGGCAGCGACGGCAGCAGCGAGGAGTCAGCCCCACTCCACCCCCCTCGCAAGTATAAAGGGCAGTCAGGGCCCCAGGGAAGCGGAGGAGCGCCGGAGGACCCAGAGGAGGAGGCGGCGGAGCGCGAGCGTGAGCGGCCCCTCCCCCCTCCCCTTCCCATAAAGAGCCAAGCGGGGGATACCCAGGCCCCGAGTGACCAAGCCAGGCCAGGGACGAGGAGGCAGCGACGGCAGCAGCGAGGAGTCAGCCCCACTCCACCCCCCTCGCAAGTATAAAGGGCAGCCAGGGCCCCAGGGAAGTGGAGGAGCGCCGGAGGACCCAGAGGAGGAGGCGGCGGAGCGAGAGCGTGAGCGGCCCCTCCCCCCTCCCCTTCCCATAAAGAGCCAAGCGGGGGATACCCAGGCCCCGAGTGACCAAGCCAGGCCAGGGACGAGGAGGCAGCGACGGCAGCAGCGAGGAGCCAGCCCCACCCCACCCCCCTCGCAAGTATAAAGGGCAGCCAGGGCCCCAGGGAAGCGGAGGAGCGCCGGAGGACCCAGCGGAGGAGGCGGCGGTGCGCGAGCGTGAGCGGCCCCTCTCCCCCCCCTTCCCATAAAGAGCCAAGCGGGGGATACCCAGGCCCCGAGTGACCAAGCCAGGCCAGGGACGAGGAGGCAGCGACGGCAGCAGCGAGGAGTCAGCCCCACTCCACCCCCCTCGCAAGTATAAAGGGCAGCCAGGGCCCCAGGGAAGCGGAGGAGCGCCGGAGGACCCAGAGGAGGAGGCGGCGGAGCGCGAGCGTGAGCGGCCCCTCCCCCCTCCCCTTCCCATAAAGAGCCAAGCGGGGGATACCCAGGCCCCGAGTGACCAAGCCAGGCCAGGGACGAGGAGGCAGCGACGGCAGCAGCGAGGAGTCAGCCCCACCCCACCCCCCTCGCAAGTATAAAGGGCAGCCAGGGCCCCAGGCAGTGGCAGAGTGTGTGGCTAAAATATAGAGTATACCATGAGTAAAAGAAAGAATTGCATTGGTAGCCCAGGTTCCCCTCCCTCCCCTATGTTAAAAGCAGCAAAACAACCCAAAATGGAGGACTTTTTCAAAAAGACACATAGGAGAACAGCTAATAGTATGAAAGCCCTTACCATCTCTTCTTCACCATCTTCGAACTTAATAGATCTGATTGATTGGAACTCTCAAATTGAACCTGAAAAGCATCAGATATCAGATCTACCATCACCCACACATTCTTTTAGGGATGCCCTAAGAGGAACCCAAATTGAGGATATCAATGATTCCCATCTGGGAGTATCAGTTCAGCTAGCTAGTTCCCCTGACCCCAAAGAAAACAAGCTCTATAGTGAAATACGGAAAAAGAACTTGAAGAGACTTCCCTGGGAAAACTCAACAGAATTTATGGCTAGGCAATGTTTATTAACCGCCCAAACAGTTATCGCTTTATTTGATCAATTATCCGACATTAAGCACAACTTAGATCTGTTAAAAAAAGATTTTGAATCTTTAATTTCTAAACAGACCACTGTTTCCATCAATCAAAGTACAGCGCACATATGTAATGTTAAGACCCCAATTATAGGTCTAGAAAAGGGGCAAAACAACAGTAGTAATGTGAATCTAAAAAGTGAACATCATCTCAAAGCTAATAACCCCAATAGGCTTAAATCTATGGATAATACACAAAGAGTCAATCTACGTACTGAACCTAACAACAGAATAGGGGGAAGATCAATCACCAAGCAGACATGTACTCTAGAAACACGGAAGATCTCATTAGCAATTTATTCAAACAGGACCAACTTGGGACGTTGGAGCTCCTTGAGAGCAGTAAAACTCTCATTAGAACAACTGTTGCATTGTCATCAAAAATGCTTAGATTTAGTTGCTATTGAGTGGCTCCCTACAGTTCAAAACTATAAACGTCTTGTATTATCATTCAAAGAACCTACCATTCCAGCTATGATATTAAAGATAAGATCATATTTAGCTTCTTTTCAAATTTTTCCATCTAGAGTGTTTCAGACGGATTTAATGAAACCGTTAATTAGCCCCCTTATAACAACAAATAGATCACCTGCTGAAGATTCAACTCAACCTATCAGACATCCTTCTCAGCGTAAAATCTCTCAAAAACATAATAGAGGAACTCAACATTATTCCCCAATAGATATCAAGAATGATCTTGATAATGATGAGATCATCACCGCATTTAGTGTGCGGCCTAAGAATGAACAAATGGACATCTTGCATAGGCTAGAAAATCTTAAGAAAACCTTAAAGGCTACTATGGTGACAGCAGAACCACTCATTGATCTTTTATCACCATCAACAACTTCCAATAGCGACTGCAGTAAGAATATCTTGTATGATGATAAACAACTTTCAACAATCTGCTGCCCTAGCCTATATGAAATAAATAATCCTCAGTGTATACAAACAAAAGAGAAGACTAAGTCTTCCATCTCGCACACAGAACCTAACCAATGTTTGGACACTAACTTTACCACACAGAAAGACTCTCAGTCTCAGTGTTTACATACAACATGTCACCCTCTATTGGAATCTTGGCAGGCTGCCTTTGACCCTTTAATCGAGCAAAATGTGGATGTTTCTTGTATTTCTTATAATCATCACTCTTGACAATTTTCAAAGAATGTTTCAGCTTCCCCTAGACCAAGGATCATGGTGGGATGGCCAGGATCCTCTAATGTTCTGTACCCATCTGATAATGCTCTGTTTTCAACATCCAACAATCTGAAAGTTTCCTCTCCACAAACATCTTTACTTAAGTGTGTATCATGGAACGTCGCTGGATGGATCTCTAAGATCAGGGACCCAGATTTGGTAGATTACATCAATGGATTCAATGTGATTTTCCTTCAAGAGACTTGGTGTATAAACGGAATTGATCACAATGGTTACACCATACTCGACTTGCCAGCTACTCCACCACTTGGTAAAGGTAGACCCAGTGCAGGTCTCGCAATTTTGGTCTCCACAGCGCTTAAAGCCACTATTAAGCGCTTACCACATTGTGAGACAATTGCGATGGCTTGCCTATTAGACTTTGGCACCCTCTGCCTGTTGTTGATAAATGTTTATATCCCCCCTAGGTTCCACAAAGATCGTAGTGAAAAAGTATGGGAATTATTAGAGGACTATATAGTAAACTTAGAAGGTCAATTTCCTTCTGCAGTTTTGGTGTTGATGGGGGACTTCAATGCCCGAATAGGCCAGAATAACGAGGCCCTTTTTTCCTCTCCTGCCTGGGGTTTAGATGAGGTAGAGGGATGTTTCTTGAATTCAGAAAGACACTTCAAGGATCGAGGTATAAACTGGGCAGGTATATGCTTTACTCAGATGGTGGAGCGCCTAGCTTTGAGAATGTTAAATGGGAACCCCTCATTTGATCCCGGGGGGGAGTACACTTACATATCAGCTAATGGTAGTACTACCATTGATTATGTATTAGTCTCTGAGACCTTTGTTGATCAGGTAGCTAACTTCTCTGTTGGTACTAGACTTGACAGCGACCACCTTCCTCTTACTTTCTCGCTTAGGATCCCCTCGAATATACATTCCCAGTCACACTCGCACCTTACTGATTCAGCTATGATTATTAGTCAGAAAAGACTCAGGTGGACTGATAATCTCCATGAGGAGATCTCAACACTCCTAAACTCACCATTGTGCCTTCGCTTTAAAAACCAAATTACTGAGGCCCAAGATGTTCATTCAGCCATAGAGAATTATTCTCTTCTCCTCAGGATGTTAACACCCTCGTTGACTTGTACAGAGAAGAAACCTAACAATCTTAAGCATAGAAGAATGGCGCATTGGTTTGATAAGACCTATGTTGAAGCTAGAATCCATCTAAGAAAAATGTATATCCAGTACAGGAAAGATAATTGCCAGACATTGCCCCGATTGTATTACATTACTAGAAGAAAGTACAAATCACTATTAGCTAAAAAAAAGAAAGAGGCAATTCATAAACAGTGGACATTACTAATTAATTTTTCTTTACAAAAAAATACCAAACTTTTCTGGGCCACAGTTACAGGGATGCTAGGAAATAGTGATGGTTCTCCTCCCTGCAACATCTCGGTTAATGTCTGGGAGGACTATTTTACCACTCTTTATAGGCACAATGTGGATCAATCTATTGATGTCTCCAATCTGTTAAACCAACTTTTTCCAAACTCTGTAGAAATTCCCCAGTGGCCCCCTGTTTCCCATGCAGAAATAAAAGCTTTAATCACCCAAACTAAATCGGGTAAAGCCCCAGGGCCTGATTTAATCTTGCCGGAGCTCTTGAAAATTAATATTTCCTGGTGGGTCCCATTACTTGCTTCTCTGTTCACTCTTATTAATCAAACAGCCAAACTTCCCCCTAGTTGGTTGACTGCGACCATAATTCCCATTCATAAGAAGGGCTCTAGGAATGATCCATCTAACTATCGCCCTATAAGTTTACTTTCAGTTGTGGGTAAACTGTATGGCCGTTTTCTTAATAACCGACTTGAGGAATGGATTGATAATGAGAACATCATAGGTAACGAACAAATTGGTTTCAGAAAAGGTAAAACAACTTATGACCACTGTTTAGTCTTGAATCATCTAGCTGAAAAGTATACTATCTCTCAAGGTAATGGCCTATATGTGGCCTTTATTGATCTGAAATCAGCATTTGATTCAATACCTAGAGAAAAGTTATGGATAAAACTCTTTGCCTCTTCTATTGATAGAAGGCTGTTATGGTTAATTATGCACCTGTACAGTGACACAACCATACAAGTAAGATGTGGTACCCAAGGGAACTTAACAAAACCTATTGTTGTCCATAAAGGTGTACGCCAAGGATGCATTTTGGCACCCCTATTATTTAACCTTTATCTCAATGATCTCTCAGACTTTATTTCCTTGGAGGCACACCACTCCCCCAAATTGGCTTCTGTTAACATTCCCCTGCTTTTGTATGCAGATGATGCAGTTCTCCTTTCTTTTTCAAAAATAGGTCTGAAACAAATCCTAAGAGCCTTTGGAAGTTACTGTAATACAAATTCTTTAATAATTAACTATTGTAAAACTAAAATTATGGTTTTCTCTAAAAATAAGAGACGATTTAAGTGGACCCTTAATGGACATACCATCGAGCAAGTTAACTCCTTTAAGTATCTAGGGATAACTTTCCAATCTTCTCGTAGCTGGAAATCTCAAAGGTTAATTGCCGCCCAGTCAGCAAATAATAATGTCAGGGCACTGGTTCGTTTTTTCTTCACCAAAGGAGGGCAATTCTTACCAGCAGCATTGAAGGTGTTTCAGGTCAAGATCATACCACAATTGTTATATGGTATCCCCATTTGGATCCAAGGCTTTTCTGTAGAATTAGAACGGGTTCTTTCTGTCTATCTTCGAAAATTATTTGGAGTACCTAATTGTGTTCCATCAGCTGTTTTACGCCTTGAGGCGGGTTGCCATTCAGTTGAATGTATTGCCTGGAAATGGACCCTAAAGTACTGGCTAAAAATTTTCTATGCTGACACTGATTCGGGTTTTTTGCATTTAATTAAGGAAGATAGCTACACAACCCTCTGGTCTAAATGTATCCAGGATAAATTGTTGAGATTAGGCCTCTCCAGCAACTTTCTCATTACACAAGACTTGTCAAAAGCCCAGCACATTTTATCACGCCGCATTAAAGATATTGATAATCAATATTCTTTGTCCTCTGCTCATACCTCCTGCTCTCCTATTACTTTAGGGCTAAAATTTAATCTTGAAAGGGAAGCACTTTATCTGCAAAACTTGACTATTTCTAAGTATCGGTCTGTGTTCTCTAAAGCCAGATTCAATGTAATTCCTTCAGCGGTTTTAGAGGGTCGTTATAAGGGAATCCCCTACCACGACCGGGTTTGCCCCTGTGGCGATGGTTCTGTTGAATCCTTAGAACATGTTTTGTTTTTTTGTAATTTTTATAAAGATGAGAGGCTAAACTTAATTTCTCCTCTCCTGCTTAAGTTCCCGGGCAGATCAAACAGCTGGTATGTGGAGTACCTGTTAAATGATTCTACAAAAAACAAAACAGAAATAGTCGCTAAGTTTCTCTTTTCTGCGGTTAAAACACGTAAGGCTGTGGTTCAACCTAACTGAATAGTTTCGTTTTCTCTTCTCATATATATATATATATATATATATATATATATAATTATTATTATTTGCAATTTCCTATTCTGTTTTTATTATTTAAAGGATTATATGTATCGAATGTCTACTTTGTAAATTTAAGTAAGCTCACTTTGTAAATTGTATATTTAATGTTTTTAAGGTTTTATATGTTTTATATGTGTTTTTTTGCCTAATGGCCTGTTGGCTGGAATAAAGGCTGATTGATTGATTGATTGGTTTTTGCCAACAGTCTGAAGAATTTGATCAGGAGGGCTTTAAACTGAGTTATGTGGGGAAGGGAGACAGCACCCTGGAAGACAAAAGGACTGGAAAAAATAGTCAAACTGTCATAGAGGAAACAAAGAAAACAGTAGAGGGACCCAACAGTGGGAGGCAAAAAAATGTGCTAAGGCAGCAAGTAAAGGAGACATATGGTCTTAGATGTCTCTACACTAATGCACAGAGCATGGGAAATAAGCAAGATGAACTTGAACTCCTAGCGCAACAAAGCAAATATGATATAATAGGCATCACTGAAACCTGGTGGGATGAGTCTCATGATTGGAATGTAAAAATACAGGGGTATAACCTCTTCAAGAGAAACAGGCCAAACAGGAGAGGAGGAGGAATAGCATTATATGTCAGGGATATTTACACCAGTGAAGAAATCCAGGACAACAATCCTGGAAGCCAGGTGGAGAGCATTTGGATAAAAATTAAAGGGGAAAGAAACAACAGGGATGTTATTGTGGGAGTCTACTACAGACCCCCGACTCAGGCAGAAGAACTGGATGATGCCTTTCTAGAACAGATGACCACACACTCAGAAAGGAGAAATATAGTAGTGATGGGTGACTTCAACTATCCGGATATTTGCTGGAAGTCAAACTCGGCAAAATCCTTGAGGTCTAGCAAATTCCTCACTTGCCTCGAAGACAATTTCATTGTTCAAAAGGTGGAAGAGGCAACGAGGGAGTCAGCTATTTTGGATCTGATCCTAACTAACAGGGAAGACCTAGTTAATGGGGTGCAAGTGGTTGGATCCTTAGGCGGGAGTGATCATGTCCTCCTGGAGTTTATTATACAGTGGAAAGGAGAAGCCAGGCATAGTCAGACACGCATTCTAGACTTTAGGAAAGCTGATTTTACTAAACTTAGAGAAATACTGAGGGCGATCCCATGGACAGGAATACTAAAAGAGAAGGGAGTTCAAGACGGATGGGAGTTTCTCAAAAGGGAGATACTGAAGGCAAAATTTCAAACCGTGCCAATGAGGAGGAAGAATGGGAGGTGTCTCAAGAAACCAGGATGGATGACTAAGGAACTTGCAACTGAACTATGTTTTAAACGGAACATGTATAAGAAATGGAAAAATGGGGAAATCACCAAAGAGGAATTCAAACAAATAGCTAGCACGTGTAGGGTTAAAGTCAGAAAAGCTAAAGCGCAGAATGAAATCAGGCTTGCTGGAGCGGTTAAGAACAATAAAAAGGGCTTTTGGGGGTATGTCAGTAGCAAAAGGAAAAAGAAGGAAATGGTAGGGCCACTGTGTGGAGAAGACGGCAAAAAGTTAACAGGGGACAGAGAAAAGGCAGAATTACTCAACACCTTCTTTGCTTCAGTCTTCTCAGAAAAGGCAAAGGGTGCTCAACTTGAGGATAATGGAGCAGAGGACAGAATAGGAGAATTTCATCACAGAATAAGTAAAGAGATAGTACAGAAACATCTGGTTAATCTAGATGAATATAAGTCTCCAGGACCAGATGAATTACATCCAAGGGTATTAAAAGAACTGGCAAATGTAATATCAGAACCATTGGCAATAATCTTTGAGAATTCCTGGAAAACAGGAGAGGTCCCAGCGGACTGGAGGAGGGCAAATGTTGTCCCCATCTTCAAAAAGGGGAAAAAAGAGGATCCCAACAATTATCGTCCAGTTAGTCTGACATCAATACCCGGAAAGATTCTGGAGCAGATCATTAAACAGAGAGTCTGTGAACATCTGGAAGATAATTTCATAATCACAAAAAGTCAACATGGGTTTCAGAGAAACAGGTCATGCCAGACAAATCTGATCTCTTTTTTTGATAAAATTACCAGCTTGGTAGATGAAGGGAATGCTGTGGATATAGTATATCTTGATTTCAGTAAGGCCTTTGACAAGGTTCCCCATGACATTCTTGCAAGCAAGTTGGTAAAATGTGGGCTAGACAAAGTAACTGTTACATGGATTTGTAATTGGTTATCTGGTCGAACACAAAGGGTGCTCAACAATGGCTCCTTTTCAACCTGGAAAGAAGTGACCAGTGGGGTGCCACAGGGCTCTGTCCTGGGCCCAGTGCTATTCAATATCTTTATTAATGACTTGGATGACGGTATTGGGGGCATAGTTATCAAATTTGCAGACGACACCAAATTAGGAGGAGTAGCTAATACCCCAGAGGACAGGATCAAAATTCAAAATGACTTGAGCAGACTAGAAAGTTGGGCCAAAGCTAACAAAATGAAATTCAACACAGAGAAATGTAAGGTACTACACTTAGGGCGGAAAAACGAAAAGTACAGATATACGATGGGGGACACTTGGCTGAATGAGACTACGTGTGAAAGGGATCTAGGAATCCAGGTGGACCACAAGTTGAACATGAGTCAACAGTGCGATGCAGCAGCTAAAAAGGCCAATGCAATTTTAGGCTGCATCAGTAGAAGTATAGTGTCTAGATCAAGAGAAGTAATAGTGCCACTATATTCTGCTTTGGTCCGGCCTCACCTGGAATACTGTGTCCAGTTCTGGGCACCACAATTCAAAAAGGATGTGGAGAAACTGGAGCGTGTCCAAAGGAGGGCAACTAAAATGGTGAAGGGTCTGGAAAGCAAGCCCTATGAGGAACGACTTAGGGAGCTGGGGATGTTTAGCCTGGAGAAGAGAAGGCTGAGAGGTGATATGATAGCCGTGTTTAAATATTTGAAGGGATGTCATATCGAGGAGGGAAGAAGCTTGTTTTCTGCTGCTCCAGAGACTAGGACCCGAAACAATGGATGCAAGCTGCAAGAAAAGAGATTCCACCTCAACATTAGGAGGAACTTCCTGACAGTAAGGGCGGTTCGACAGTGGAACACACTCCCTCGGAGAGTAGTGGAGTCTCCTTCCTTGGAGGTCTTTAAGCAGAGGCTGGATGGCCATCTGTCGGGGATGCTTTGATTGGGAGTTCCTGCATGGCAGGGGGTTGGACTGGATGGCCCTTGTGGTCTCTTCCAACTCTATGATTCTATGATTCTATGATTCTATGATTTGTCCTCCCTATATATTCACAAAAGTTGTTTTACAATGACTCACATAGAAAGATTTCATGTCCTAGGGATAGTTTGGTGCAGATAGTAAAAACTGATTTAATAGGAAGGTGGGATTGCCAATCTGACCATTGAAGTCATATGTCTTGGGCCATATCTGTCAGACATTTGGACATATTCTTTTGAGTTCTGTAAATCTCAGTGTATTGGTGCTAGGGACACAGGGGACACTATCATCAGGCTTGGGATTTGAGTATCTAAACCACTCTGGAGAATCCAGTGTATCTAGTCAAAAACCTCCATGGGAAGAAGAGGAATCCTCTAAACATATAAAATCACCCAGCAGAAAATGGACCAGGCCTGAGGCAGCCCAGAGGCTAAGGAAACAGGGAAACTCATTCTGATTATTACATATAGGAAGAAAAATGACACACCTCTGTCACTCTTTTCTGTAGGCTGCAGGCCAGGTGTGAACATTATGCATTGTTCTTCCACAAAAATAAAAATATAATATAGCTATGCTTTGAATATCAGGGAGCAAAGCATTTAAAGCTTTTCTCCCTAACAACTTTTTTATTTATCTCCATGCACAGAGAGGGGATACTATGGGAAGGGTATTAAATCCCAAGTTACTCAGCCAAGTGTATTCTTTCAAACTCTCTTTGCTATTTGAGACAACTACCCTTAGAAGGAAAAGAACAACAAAGCACAGCACTCATGTTAGCTGAAAATCTGGAAACTTTAAAACAACACAGTGTCACCAGTGGAGGGAGAAATGCCAAGAACATGAATTCATTCCTTCAGCATCTATCCACTGAAGGCAAAAGGGTATTTACCTAGAGAGGTCTCCTCCACATCATCGTCCATCCTACGTTCCAGGCGATCCCACTCCCTTTTGGCAAAATGACTGGCCACCTCCTCAAAATAGACCAGGAACTGAAAAGGGAAAGAAACAACATCTGCGTAATTAGAAATAATCCCTCCTCCCTATGTTCCTGTACACACGGAACCACAGCTCCCAGTTTAAAAAGGGAAGCACTAACTGGGCAGTTGCAAGTGAGCTCCCTCCCAGTCATGGTGCAGTCTTGGAGAGAGACAGCTGCTGAGAAGCCCTCTTAACCCATCCGACTCCTTCCTTCCATTCCTTTTTCCACCACAAAACTCACCTTCACAAATCTAGTTTGAGATTCAGAATCGTCACTGGCTGTGGCTGCAGAGAGATGATGTCAATCTCAGATTTATTCCTCTCTTCTCAGTCTCCCACTCCTGCAGGATAAATCCTGTATTTCTCCTAAACATCTGCTAAAACCTGGAGATACTGGGAAGTGCCTCAGAGACAAGGTGACGAGGGGGGGGGGGGAGAGTGGAGGTTACTGAATTGCTCTGATATAAATTATTATTATTATTATTATTATTATTATTATTATTATTATTATTATTGGTCCCTGTGACTCTCTGGGGCCTTCTAGCCAGGGCCAGAGGCAGGGAGCCCCTCTCTATCCATCCTCCCCAATGACAAGAGAGAAAGTGCGTGTGCGTGTGTGTGTGTGTGTGTGTGTGTAAGGACTGTCACCCATCTAATCTCCAAGTGCAAGGAATGTGTGCCAGGCAAGAGGTGAAGGGACAGGCCTCTCTCGCTCCCTCCTTTTCCTTCCTCAAAACATGGCTAAAACCTTCATCCTCTCCTCGCACCAAATGGCCAGAGCCAAAGGGGCCTCTTCTCTGGCCCAGGGACCCCAAAAGCAAAGGGGTCTCTTCCCCTCCTCCCCCTCCAGCCCCTCCCCCTAAAAGCCAAAGGAGCCTCTTCTCTCCCCAAAATCAAGGGGCTCTCCTCCCTCCTCCTCCCCTACAAGCCCCCCCACCCCAAAAGCAAGACCTCCCTGGTCGCCCTGGGCAGGGGTCAGCCATCCTTGGGGGGGGGGAATTGGGGGAGGAGAGGAGAGGAGAGGAGGGGGCTTTAGTGACAGAGACAGGGTCTGAGGAGGTAAGGAGGGAGGGAGGGAGGGAAGGGGTATCTCCTTTCATCCCAAGGGGTGGGTGGGAACAGGGACCCCCCCCCCAGATGGGCTATAATGGGGGGGGCTGTCTCCTCCTCTCCCCCCTCCCTTTACTTACCTCCCTCTCTCTTGCCTAGGCCTCTTGCATTGCTTCTCCTCCTCCTTCTGGCCAAGGGAGCCAAAGAGGAAAGTCACCTGACCCTCCCGCCTGCTTTCTCCCCTCTCTCTAAGGCTCTGCCTCTCTAGGAAGCTGAGCCCTCCGCTCTACTACCCCTTGGAGGACTGAGGAACCCCTGTTCTTTCTCTCTTTCAAAGGCAAAGAGGGAGAGCTGGAAAGAGAGAGAGAGCCGAACTCATTGGGCAAAGGCTGGTTTAGGAGTAGGGGGAAGTCCTCCTTTTCTGCCCGCTTGGTCCTCCGAGGAGCCAGAGAGACGGAGCGCTCAGCTGCCTAGAGAGGCAGAGGAGAAACCGGAAGGGGAGGAGGGGACCTCCAAAACACACACACAGAGCTTTTGGAAAGGAGGAGGAGGAAGGAAGGAAGGCCCATTGGGTGAAGTAGGCAGGTGAGGAGGAGGTAAGGCGGGGGACATTGGGGGGCAGGGGCTCCCCAAATTGGGTTTGGTGGGGGGGAGGGAGAGCGGAAACTCCCTCCTTGGTTCTCCTGCCCCCCCTTTGGGAAAGGAGCCCCCTTCCCTTCTCTTCCCTTCCCTTCCCTTGGACCCGGCCCCCTCCTCTCTCTTGGAAGTGGGGAGGGGGGAAGGGGCTCCTGTGGGGAGGGAGGGAGAACCGCCCCTGCCCCCCCGTCAGCTCCCCAAAAGAGAGGCGGGGATATTGGGGGGAAGAGGAGGGAAAGGGACGACATTTGTTGTCATCTGGGGGGGGGGAGAGACAGATAAATGCCCCCCATTCATCTGAGGACTTCTCCCAGACAACAAAAGGTTAAATGTTGGGGGGAGGTGCATTCTAATGAGGATTTACATCACAGCTGATGAAATGCCATTCATTTGGGCAGAACTGGGAGCTTGGAGATGCTTCTAAGCAAAGGTTTTTTAAAAGCCCTTTTGGACCATGAGGTAGAGAGAATTTTCCTTTGTTTGTCTTTGGGGCTGTTTGTCCAGAGGTTGATGACAAGAGCTAGCAGAGACATCAGGGACTACAAATCCCATCTGACTGTAAGTAGTTAGAAACATGTACTAGCTAATGGCGTTAGGTCTCTTTGGTTATTTTATTGGCTGAAATGACTGTATTCTGTAACATACTCCGTGCCTGAGATCTTACATGCAGGGGTAGGCAACCTTTCCCCTTTAAGGGCCGAGGGACTTCAGCTCCCAGAATCCCAGGAGCTATTGGCCAACATGGGACTATTGGCCAACATGGCTGAGGCTTCTGGGAGCTGAAGTCCCTCAGCTCTTAAAGGGGAAAGGTTGCCTACCCTGTCTTACATGTAATATTTGCTCTAGTATTCTGTAGTTAGAATAAAGCTTTTCTTTAAAAGTACCTTCCCTCACATTCCTTCTTCACATGCCTGTGGCTTTGCTAGGTCTTGTTTAAGTTTGCAAGGGGAAAAGGAACACTATAAATTCCTTAGCAAAGTCCTGGTGTGTTGCTAAGGGAACTCAGTCTAACTCACCAGGTGTTGGCAGCTTGGATAGATGGTCTCAAGGGGTACCATTCATCCCAGAAGACCCTGATGCTAATGATTTCTGAGTGCAGAGAGCCAGAAAAGGGTTGCAGTGCTTGGCTCTGCGCCCCAGGAAAGTATAACATGGTGGAGTGGTGGTTGAACTTGGGAGTGTGTGTTGCTTGAGTACAGATAAAGAAAAGTGAGGGCCGTTGCAGACTGCCAGAAATAGTGCAAATTGAATCCACTTTAAATTGAGGCGCTGCCCTGGCTCAGTGCTAGGGAATTATGGGAACTGTAATTTATTGTGGCACCAGAGCTCTCTGACAGAGAAGGCTCAATGTCTTAGAAAAAAATACAATTCCCACAATTCCTTAGCACTGAGCCAGGGCAGTGCCTCAATTTAAAGTGGACTTAATTTGCACTATTTCTGGCAGTCTGCAAAGGGTCATCCCTTTCTCTCTCTCTCTTACCTGCTTCGGGGCAGGATTGGAAGGGAGTGTGTACAGGGGGAAGCTGTTTTGCTTTCAGGGGACTCTGAGGAATATGTGTGCTTGTTTGTCAGGTCTCTCCTCGCAGCCTGCAGTGGCTTCAGCAGAGGTAGGCAACCTTTCCCCTTTAAGGGCTGAGGGACTTCAGCTCCCAGAACCCTCAGCCATGTTGGCCAATAGTCCCATGTTGGCCAATAGCTCCTGGGATTCTGGGAGCTGAAGTCCCTTGGCCCTTAAAGGGGAAAGGTTGCCTACCCCTGCTTCAGAGGACCATTTTCTGGTTGGGCTTTTTAACAAGAGAAAGAGGGGCCAATCCCTTTGAAGCTGTTTTCCTCGATTTTATCATAGCAGTGGCTGCTGGTTGTCTTTATTTGGCTGTGGGCTAGCAAGTGGAAGGGGGTTCTCCTTTGAAGCTACCTGCCTCCTGGTCCAGGGGGGCAAGAAGGTGCAAGGCAGAGGCTACAGTGGAGGAGCTGTGAGTTTTCTCTTTCTCAGGTGTGTCTTTCTGGTTGGAGAGAGAAGGGGTGGTGGATCTGCCCTCTTTGATGCTGCCAGCAATTGTTTTTCCTCTTGTCTTTTTTCCTCTGTCTCCTTGGGGGTAGGAGAAGAGGGGCAGGGGTGCAGAGCTCTGGATCTCTGTCCCTGGATGCTGCTGGATTGGGCTTTTAGAAGTTAAAAGCCCTGGTTGTTGTCTTCCCTTTTCTCCCACCTGATTTTGGGGAGAGGAGGCTGGGGAATAATTTTTCTCTCCCTGGAGTGGAGCTGGGGGAGGAGAGCTGGGATGCTGAGGACAAGAAATGGCTCTTCTGGTCTCTGGCAGGAGAAGAGCTGGTTTCCAGGGCAACTGGTTGCCTGGTGCTTTGATCTGGTCCTTTCCTAGCTGGCCAGGGCAATTAAGAAAGGAATGTTCTCTTCTACTTTCTGCCTTCTTCTCCTTAACTGGAGGAGGGGGGCAGTGGGCTTTGAAGGGGGGTTCTTCTCAAAGCTACTTACTGGTTGACTTGGGGAAAGCTGGAAGAGAAGTTAGTTTAGGTGTTTTTCTGAATACTGTCCTATAAATCTCATTTATTTTCTCACTGAGAAGTGAAGCAGCATATTCTGCTCACAGTCATTTCAGCCATACTGTTTATTTATTTCTTTTCATAGCTCATACAGTCATATAGTTTGGCTAGTTAGTTTAGGTATTTCCAGAGTGGCAAATTTGTTGCCATGCAGGAAGAAAGCACTCTTAGAATCCTAGAGTTGGAAGAGACCACAAGGGCCATCCAGTCCAACTCCCTGCCATGCAGGAACTCAAAATCAAAGCATCTCCAACAGTTGGCCATCCAGCCTCTGTTTAAAGTCCTCCAAAGAAGGAGACTCCACCACTCTCCGAGGGAGAGTGTTCCACTGTCAAACAGCCCTTACTGTCAGGAAGTTCTTCCTAATGTTGAGGTGGAATCTCTTTTCCTGTAGTTTGCATCCGTTATTCCGGATCCTGTTCTCTGGAGCAGCAGAAAAAAAGCTAGCTCCCTCCTCAATATGACATCCCTTCAAATACTTAAACAGGGCTATCATATCACCTCTTAACCTCCTCTTCTCCAGGCTAAACATACCCCGTTCCCTAAGTCATTCTTCATAGGGCATGGTTTCCAGACCCTTCATTATTTTAGTCGCCCTCCTTCGGATGCGCTCCAGTTTTTCAACATCTACATTATTCCAGGTAGGATCTGACCAAAGCAGAATACAGTGACACTATTACTTCCCTTGATCAAGACTCTATACTTCTACTGATGCAGCCTAAATTTGGATTGGCCTTTCTAGCTACCACATTGCACTGTTGACTCATATTCAACTTGTGGTCTACTAAGACTCCTAGATTCCTTTCACGCATAGTTTCATTAAGCCAGGTGTCCCCCATACTATATCTATGCATTTCATTTTTCCACCCTAAGTGCTGTACCTTACATTTCTCTGTGTTGAAATTCATTTTGTTAGTTTTGGCCCACCTTTCTAATCTATTGAAGTCACTTTGAATTTGTCCTCTGGAGTATTAGCTACTCCTCCTAATTTGGTGTCATCTGCAAATTTGATATTCCCCTATTCTTTCATCCAAGTCATTGATAAAGATATTGGCACTGGGCCCAGGACAGAGCCCTGTGGCACCCCACTGGTCACTTCTCTTCTGGATGAAAAGAAGGCATTGTTGAGCACCTTTTGGGTTCGACCAGTCAACCAATTACAAATCCATGTAACAGTTACTTTGTCTAGCCCACATTTTACCAGCTTGTTTGCAAGAATGTCATGGGGAACCTTGTCAAAGGCCTTACTGAAATCAAGATATACTATATCCACAGCATTCCCTTCATCTACCAAGCTGGTAATTTTATCAAAAAAAGAGATCAGATTTGTCTGGCATGACTTGTTCCTTTGAAACTCATTTTGACTTTTTGTGATTATGGAAATACCTTCCAGGTGTTCACAGACTCTCTGTTTAATTATCTGCTCCAGAATCTTTCCCGGTATTGATGTCAGACTAACTGGACAATAATTGTTGGGATCCTCTTTTTTCCCCTTTTTGAAGATGGGGACAACGTTTGCCCTCCTCCAATCTGCTGGGACTTCTCCTGTTTTCCAGAAGTTCTCAAAGATTATTGCCAATGGTTCCGATATTACATTTGCCAGTTCTTTTAGTACCCTTGGATGTAATTCATCTGGTCCTGGAGACTTATATTCATTTAGATTAACCAGGTATTCCTGTACTATCTCTTTACTTATTCTATGCTGAAATTATCCTATTCTGTCCTGTGCTCCTTTATCCTCAGGTTGAGAACCCTTTGCCTTTTCTGAGAAGACTGAGGCAAAGAAGGTGTTGAGTAATTCTGCCATTTTCTCTGTCCCCTGTTACCTTTTTGCCATCTTCTCCACACAGTGGCCCTACCATTTCCATCTTCCTTTTGCTGCGGACATACCCAAAAAAGCCCTTTTTATTGTTCTTAACCTCTCTAGCAAGCCTGAGTTCATTCTGCGCTTTAGCTTTTCTGACTTTACCCCTACACGTGCTAGCTATTTGTTTGAATTCTTCTTTGGTAATTTCCCCATTAGTCCATTTCTTATACATACTCCGTTTAAAACTTAGCTCAGTTGAAAGTTCCTTAGTCATTCATCCTGGTTTCTTGAGGCCTCTCCCATTTTTCTTTCTCATTGGAACTGTTTGAAATTGTGCCTTCAGTATCTCCCTTTTGAGAAACTCCCATCCTTCTTGAACTCCCTTCACTTTTAGTATTCCTGACCACGAGATCACCCCCAGTATTTCTCTAAGTTTACTAAAACCAGCTCTCCTAAAGTCTAGAATGCGTGTCTGACTATGCCTGGCTTCTCCTTTCCACTATATAATAAATTCCAGGAGAACGTGTTCAACCACAAGTTGAACATGAGTCAACAGTGTGATGCGGCAACTAAAAAGGCCAATGCAATTTTAGGCTGCATCAATAGAAGTATAGTGTCTAGATCAAGAGAAGTAATAGTGCCACTCTATTCTGCTTTGGTCAGGCCTCACCTGGAATACTGTGTTCAGTTCTGGGCACCACAATTCAAAAAGGATGTGGAGAAACTGAAGCATGTCCAAAGGAGGGCAACTAAAATGGTGAAGGGTCTGGAGATGTTTAACCTGGAGAAGAGAAGGTTAAGAGGTGATATGATAGCCTTGTTTAAATATTTAAAGGGATGTCATATTGAGGAGGGAACAAGCTTGTTTTCTGCTACGCCAGAGAATAGGACACAGAACAATGGATACCAGCTACAGGAAAAGAGATTCCACCTCAACATTAGGAGGAACTTCCTAACAGTAAGAATTGTGCGAGAGTGAAACACACTCCTTGGAGAGTGGTGGAATCTCCTTCTTTGAAGGTCTTAAACAAAGGCTGGATGGCCATTGTGGCGAGTCCTCCTGCCACCCTTCCCCTTAACACTGACTTTCTAAGATGGCAGTCCTGTGGGCTTTTGTTATCCCACCGCTGCCACCAAATTAAGTGTAAAGGACCCACACTATTCTTTGATGCCCCACACCAAAAGCTTTAAAATGTTAGTAGCATGGTTTGTTCTGAAAATGTAAGCCAAGTGATATTTAAATAAGAATAGAAGTTTATTTTAGAACGGCATGGAATAAATATAAATTGTATCCCAGCTTGTTACTGTAGTCTTTCTTGGTTACATATAAACAACGTTTGTTTCCAGTTCCCTTTTAATATTTCAGCCACATAGGCTAGCAATATCCCACAGGATGTAACACAACCGCAACTCCCTTCCTTAGAGTCCTGTATGTGTTTCGAGTCCCTCCCATCAGGACTCCAACTAGCAAAATAACAATTCCCTCAGGAACTCTCTAAAACGTAGCTCCCTCCCTGGTTTAACTAGAGCCCTCCTTTTTGTCAACTGTCGAATTCCCAACTGCCAACCCCAACTGTCAGCTTGGAATTTTCAAGTGCTCTCAGCTTGAATTCTATTGGTTGGCCCTCAGTTGCCTCCTGATTGGCCAGCTGGACATTCTGTTCACTACAGCCATCTGTCAGAGTGCTTTGATTGTGAGTTCCTGCATAGCAGGGGGTGTTTGTCTGGGTGACCCTTGTGATCTCTTCCAACTTTATGATTCTATGATTCTGTAACTTCAGCTATTGCTCCCACATTCCACACTCTCAAACTTAACTAGCCATAGAATTTAAGACTAAAGGTCCTAAAACCCTAATCTTTTCCAACAGTATCAAGTTTGCTTTGGTTTAGAACAGTGGCTCCCAAACTGGGCCCTTTAAGTGATTTTGGACTTCAGCTCCCAGAAGCCTCAGCCATGTTGGCCAATAGTCTGGATTCTAGGAGCTGAAGTCCAAAATCCCTTAAGAGGGCATAGTTTGGGGACCACTGGTTTAGAAGGACTGGATTCCTTTCCCATTCCATGTGAAAGACCAGGACACAAATTGGCCTAGTGCTGGCCTTGGGCAACCATTGCCTCTCTATCTGACCAGAGATTATTTGCCTGGAACCGGGGTAGTGTGGGGGATTCACACCTGGCAATGAGCTTTAGCCAATTCTAGACTTGCTACAGCTGTGGTAATTTTACCAAAATGAGGAAGAGAAAAATGACGACATCTCTGCCGAGTTAAGGGGGCAGTTAATAGATTTTATAGGATGTGTGAGTAGCCTGCTTCAAAGGGAATGGAAATTTCACTATGGAGTATTAAGAGGAAAGAGGAGGGGCTTGGAGATAAAGAAGGAATTGCTGCTAAAGAGATCTTCCTCTTTTTCCTCAAACAGATAATGAGCAGGAGAGTGTGACCTACAAGGAGGCAGCTGTGGCATCATGGGAAATAACCAAACTTGTCATGGATAGAGAGGAATTTGGAAATCGAAAGGGACCAAAAAGGCAGAAAGGATACCAAAAAATGAAGAACTCCTTTGCTTTTCTGAGTGCTGATCTTCCTAAACTCCTGGATTCAGGGTCAAAACAGCTACAATGTCTTGTCTGTAGGAAAATATTCAAATATAAATCATACCTGAACATACACTTCAGAGTTCATACAGGGGAAAAGCCCTACAAGTGTGTGCAATGTGGAAGGAGTTTCAGTCAAAGCGCCCATCTTCATGCACATCAAAAAACCCACACAGGCAAGAAACCATATAAATGTATGGAATGTGGTAAGAGCTTCAGTCAGCGTGGAAATCTGCATTCACATCAAAAAACCCATACTGGGGAGAAACCACATAAATGCATAGAATGTGGAAAGAGCTTCTCTCATACTCACAGTTTACGTTTACATCAAAGAACTCACACAGGGGAAAAACCATATCAATGCATAGAATGTGGAAAGAGCTTTAGTCAGAGTGGACATCTACATTCACATCAAAAAACTCACACAGGAGAGAAACCATATAAGTGCATGGAATGTGAAAAGAGCTTCAGTAGCAGTGGAAGTCTACATTCACATCAAAAAACCCACACAGGGAAGAAACCGTATAAATGCATGGAATGTGGTAAAAGCTTCGGTCAGCGTGGAAGTCTATATTCACATCAAAAAACGCACACAGGAGAGAAACCACATAAATGCATAGAATGTGGAAAGAGCTTCTCGCATAGGCAAAATCTGCGTATACATCAAAGAACCCACACAGGGGAGAAACCATACAAATGCATAGAATGTGGAAAGAGCTTTAGTCAGAGTGGACATCTACATTCACATCAAAAAACTCACACGGGAGAGAAACCGTATAAGTGCATGGAATGTGAAAAGAGCTTTGGTAACAGTGGAACTCTACATTCACATCAAAAAACCCACACAGGGAAGAAGCCATATCAATGCATGGCATGTGGTAAGACCTTCAGTCAGCGTGGAAATCTACATTCACACCAAAAAACGCACACAGGGGAGAAACCACATAAATGCATAGAATGTGGAAAGAGCTTCTCGCATAGTCAAAATTTGCGTATACATCAAAGAACCCACACAGGGGAGAAACCATACAAATGCATAGAATGTGGAAAGAGCTTTACTCAGAGTGGACATCTACATTCACATCAAAAAACTCACACGGGAGAGAAACCATACAAGTGTATGGAATGTGAAAAGAGCTTCAGTAACAGTGGAAGTCTACAATCACATAAAAGAATCCATACGGGAGAGAAAACATATAAATGTATGGAATGTGGAAAGAGCTTCAGTCAGAGTGGAAATCTACAGTCACATCAAAAAATCCACACAGGTGAAAAACCACATAAATGCATAGAATGTGGAAAGACCTTCTTGCATAGTCAAACTTTGCATTTACATCAAAGAATCCACACAGGGGAGAAACCATACAAATGCATAGAATGTGGAAAGAACTTTAGTCAGAGCGGACATCTACGTTCACATCAAAAAACTCACACAGGAGAGAAACCATATAAGTGCATGGAATGTGAAAAGAGCTTCAGTAACAGTGGAAGTCTACATTCACATAAAAGAATCCACACAGGTGAAAAAGCACATAAATGCTTAGAATGTGGAAAGACCTTCTCGCACAGTCAAACTTTGCGTTTACATCAAAGAACCCACACAGGGGAGAAACCATATAAATGTATGGAATGTGGGAAGAGTTTCAGTCAGAATGTACATTTACATTCACATCAAAAAACTCACACGGGAGAGAAACCGTATAAGTGCATGGAATGTGTAAAGAGCTTTGGTAACAGTGGAACTCTACATTCACATCAAAAAACCCACACAGGGAAGAAACAATATCAATGCATGGAATGTGGTAAGACCTTCAGTCAGCTTGGAAATCTACATTCACACCAAAAAACTCACACAGGGGACCCACACAAGAGAGAAACCATATAAATGCATGTAATGTTGAAAGACCTTGCATAATCAAACTTTATGTTCACATCAAAAAACTCACATGGGAGCAACTCTAGAAATGCATGGAATGTGGAAAGGCTTCACTGCATCTACATTGACATCAAAGATACCACACAGGGGGACACCACCTAAATGCATGCAATGTGGAAGGAGATTTTGCCAGATTGGACATCTCCATTCACATTAAAGAATCCACAGACAGGAGAAAGCCTAAGTGAAATTGAAGACTTCCTGTTTGTATGATGGTGCAAGGACTATCCGTTTGCTATCTCCTAGGGACATTTGCTTATTCCATGGACTAATTCAATTAGAGTGATTTGCTGATCAATAATGAGGGCTGTCTAGCACCCCTTTCCAACCTCAGAGAAGAAGCAAAGGGAAAGAAAGTGGAAGAGAGCACAGGAGACTGCAAGCAAGTCATGCCATGTAAAGCAGCCACTCAGCAGCACAAGTGCTACCGCCACTTTGTTTTTAATCTTTCTGAACCAGGTTCAGGGAAGAGATCAACGTGAAGAGCCACAAAGCTGGATCATTTAAATTTTCTTCATTGCAAGTTTGTCTTCACCGAGTGAACTGTAAAGAAGGCAAACATTGAGAAATAACACTGACTGACTGAAAAAACCTGAAAGCTGAGGAGAAGCAATTTAAATCAGTGGAAAAGAAGGTGACAACAATAAGATGGAGGAGGTTGCCTGAAAAATGTGTTTACAGTGAACAAACTGTTGGCTTTACAGAATTCATAAATGATTCTCCTGCTACATTTCTTGATCCTAGGCCAAGTTCTCTGTTTGGGTCTGCTCTGTTGCCTACTTTTGTATTCCAATCCCCTGGGATACGTGTCCTGTTTGGCTGTGTGATCAATTTCCTCCTTGACTCCAGCATCTAGTCTTTCAATTTCTTCCTTGTCTGTCTCTGTAGCTGGAGCATAAACTTGAATTATGGTTATACTGATGGATTTCCCTTCAAGTTTTATTGATATTATTTGGTCAGATTTTGCATTATATCACCTAACTGCTTTTGCTACATCTCTCCTTACTATTAATGCCTCTCCATTTCTTCTTACATTTTCATTTCCTGAACAGAACACTGTGTGATTAGCTGACTGAAAATGTCCCATTCCTATCAACTTTAGCTTTCTGACTTCAAGTATTGCAATATTTATATGTTCTGTTCTTGTCTTGCATCTGATTCATCCTTCCCAAATTCTGTAGTCCTAATATATGTGTTGTACAGCTTCAGACTGTCTTTTCCCCTCTGAGCTTAATATTTCCTTTGGTTTCCTAAATCTGTTTTCTCAAAATCCTGAGTGTGCATCTGGCCATCGGAGAGGGAAGCTGTTGTTTAATTTGGCTTTTCAATGTGAGGGACAGCCAGGTGGAGGACTTGGAGGACTCTGAGAGGGAGGATGTGGGGCCAGATCCTAGCTTGGTGCTCCCAGCCCCCATAGACCTAGCTGAACCTGGACCTAGCTGTGTGGAACCCATTGAGCAACAGCTTAGCCTTCCTCCTCAGCAGCCTAGCCTTCCTCCAGCAGAAAGCCTTTCCCCAGCAGAGGTTGCAGGCCAAGAAGAAGCAGAGGAGCAAGAGAGATTGAAATCCCTACCTTTGCTCAGAGGAGAACAGATAGGGAGGGGCTGTGGTGTTCTCGAAGGTTAGCTGAGAAATGTGCAGCTAAAGAGAAACACCTGGGAGAGAGAAGCTGAGGCTAGATAAGCAGCTGGGAAAAGCCAAGCTCTCCGTCAAGGCTTATCTTGGATTCCCCGGTGAAAGCTCTTGGCTCTCGGATTGACTTTAGACTGTTTATATCCTGTGACCTTTGGAACGGCTCTGGACTATCTGCTCGCGTTAACCCTGGACCTTGGATTGCTCTCTGGACCTGCCTTTTGGAACTCTGGACTTGTTGGTTGCCTGCTGCAAACAAACAGTGGTACGTCACTTGTAACTGGGTCGTTGTCTTGGGAGAGGCCCTGTCTTTATCAGCCACGTGTTGGCAGCTTTCCTGGACATTCAAGCTGGTTGCAGTCAAAATCTAGTTTGCCCTATTCAGCTGTCCCAGCCAGAGCCAAGGAGAAATATACTGTACCAAGCAAGTGTTCAGAGGCATAGAGAAGTAAATGCAAAGTGCTGGAAATGAACAAATGAATATTTAAACACCCCAATAAATCACTGTATCTGCCAGGGCAGGAATACTGTGGAAGGCTGGTGAGGTGAGCTCCTGCACTTGTTCCAGCTTCTGCCAATGTAGAAGTTTGAAAGCATGCAAATGCAAGTAGATAAACAGGTACCACTTCGGTTGGGAAGATAAATAGCATTCTCTGCAATCCTGCTGGCCACATGATCACAGAGTAGTCTTTGACAACGCTGGCTCTTTGGCTTAGTAATGGAGATGAGCACCGGCCCCTACCGTCAGACACGACTTGACAACCTTGTCAAAGGGGAATACCTTTACCTTCGTGTGCAAGATGATGTATAGATGGTATTTAACTCCAATTAGTCAAAAATGTCTAAGAATTTTGATTTGATGTCTAAGATGTGGTTTCATCACAATGTTGGGGTTGCCAAGATAAAGAAGGATCTTTTTTCACAGGTAGCGTAAGAAGGTGAAAATCTATTGGTTTAAGTGGCTTATATGTTAATTTTAAAAAAACACAGATTTTGCATTGACACCAGAAATGTTTTTGTTGGCTGTTATTGATAAAGAATTGGATATTAACTATGGACTACTTCTTAGATATATGACAACACCGGCAACAATACTGTTTGTTCAAATCTGGAAATGGACTGAAGTACTGATGGTGGAAGAATGGGTTGTTAATGTTGCAGACTGTCGAAACTGCCATAGCGACATAGATTTTAAATGGTAAATCAATTGAAGGTGGTTGTTTTTGAAGGACTGAAAACCATTAATGGACTTCTTGAGCAATAAGAAATGTAAGGATGTAATAATCTGTAGTTATGTTTATTAGTAATTCTAGTAAACCAGATTAGTTAGATCTGTAATAGTAGAATAGTAGAATTACAGTCCAGAGAATCCCTCATCCAGTCATGGAGAGAAATCAATAAGATATCAATAAACTATCATTTTATTCTACCTGTGCCTTTGTTTCACTTTCACAGACTGTTGAACCTGGCTGAAATACAGGCACTGTCCAAGATAAAATGGGCAACCTCCATTGCCAATGCCAATTGAACCAAGACTGTCCTGTACAGACAAACAAAAAGTGCAGTGGAAATGAACAAGTCTCTGTCTCCCTCCCACTCATTAGTCAAGTTGGACGGTGAGGAAATGAAAACCAATCACTAGTATTCAAAACTGCACTTTTCTGCCACACACAATCCTAGTAAAAAGAACATTTCTTATCATTCCTTCTTCAAAAGATTGCTTACAAGAAAGCATCCAAATGAAGGAGATGTCCCACCTGGGCCTGCTGTACTCTGCGATCATGGCAACCTATGCCAGTTGAAGACGATGGGCCATATGCAGAGAGAATACCCAGTCTAGCCCAAAATCTTTTGTTTTGTCCAACAAAATGGCCACTGTTTGTGAAATAAAAGTTCTGCTGTGAGAATAGGGAAGCCTGTGATGAACTGGAAACTAGTTCCTAGTGGCTGAGAATGGAGGGACAAATGTAGAGGGGTCTCACACTTTTATGCATAGAATCATGGAATAATGGAGTTGAAAGAGATCACAAGGGCCATCCAGTCCAACCCCATCTGCCATGTCTTTTTGGATTAAGTTGTAGCAAACCTGTGGAGCCAGCTTCTGCCTCTACTAAATCTCCCTCACTGGATGGTTCTGAATGGGGAAAAGTTGGGGGCAGAATCAGGATCCTGTGGGCTTCCCTGCCTACATTTATTTACAAGTGAGGACCTGTTTGCCCAGTGGTTTTATCACCCCAAAAGGAGCCCTGGGTTCTCATGGTGGCTCTACTCTTGGCTTTGCCTTCTTGGGCTCTTTCCATTTCCAGTTTGCTCTTTGCTCCTTCCATAATCTCCCAGATCCATCCTCCCTCCCTCCCTCCCAGACTCCAGACAGAAGTAATTAACAATTTGTAAGCTGCTCTAAGAGCATTTCTAAAGAATGGGATATAAATACAATAAATAGTAATAAATAAAATAATGAGGCCTCCTTCCTTCCTTCTCCCCACAAGGTTGCTTTACACTCTACTGGACTTTATTCCTTTGGACATGCCAGCTCCTCTTTTCTAAGCTGAAGGCCAGGCCTGGATGCGTGTTTCCAGAGGATTCCTGGGGAGGAGAGAAAGCCACCCCCTTCCTGGAAGACAAAATGGAAGGGAAGTCAGTCTCAATCCCCTTCTTCTTCCACCTCACAATTATGGAGAAGGGAGGATCTCCCTTTTTTCCCAACCTCACCATGAGTGAGTTTTGCCTGGCACCTTCAAAGCAAGACAGTATTGTGAAGTCGTAGGCTTTCGTGGTCGGCATCCATAGTTTTTTTTGTGGGTTTTTTCGGGCTGTGTGGCCATGTTCTGAAAGAGTTTCTTTCTGACGTTTCGCCAGCATCTGTGGCTAGCATCTTCAGAGAAAATCAATAAGATATCTTTTTTTCTCTGAAGATGCTAGCCACAGATGCTGGCGAAACGTCAGAAAGAAACTCTTTCAGAACATGGCCACACAGCCCAAAAAAACCCACAAAAAAACTACAAGACAGTATTATTTGGGTGTGGAAGGGGGGATGAGAACCTTCCTCCATTCCTCTTCCTTCGTGCACCAGGCCATTCACATGAACTGCCCCCAACAAATCCTCCCCTCCAAGGCTTGAAGTCTGGCTCCTTCCTCCTCCCTTCTGCCCCCAAGGAAACCCAAGATCTCCCCTCTGCCCCTCTCTTTTCCAGGAACATGGAAGATAGGCCTGGTGCATGGAGGAAGAGAGAGTGACTTCTCACCTAGTGGGCTTCCATGGCCGAGTGTGGGTTCAAACACTGATCTCCTGAGCCCAAGTCCAGGGCTCAGCCCTGTCATGTTGGCCCTGTCCTTGGCTACTCCTCCCCTTTCAAACTCCCTGCCATTTCCCTGCCTTTGGGGGCCATTTTGGCCCTCTGGCATTCCATAATAGTACCCCCAGCCCTCCAAGTCTCCCTGGACACCCCCCCCAAAAAGCCAGTCTCTGAGCCAAACAACCCCCCTCCACCCACCAAGGAAGGATGTGATGATTCCCATGCAGTTTGACACCGCCTTAAGCGCTGCAGGCCCAGCCACCCTATGGAATCCTGGGATTTGTAGGAGGGAGCCTAACACAGTTAAAGTGCTGTCAAAGTGCCTCTATTCCTACAGTGCAGACAGCTGGTTCTCTCTCTGCCCTCCCTCCCCATCTGGAGGGGACTTTTAGGGGGAAGGAAGAGGCCCTTGAAATGTAACAGAGGGGAGCTAGGGGGGTCTCCCCAAAATAGGCGGGAGGAACCAGGACCCCCTCCCCATCTGGGACACAACAAAGGGGCAGGCTCTCCTCCTCCTCCTCCTCCTCCTCCCAACCCCCCCCCACAAAACCCCCTTTGGGGTGCCAAGTTACATGCTCCTTTCAAAGGCTCATATTCCTAGCAAGTGACCCCCTCAGTCCCTCACTCAAGGGCTGGAAAGGACCAAAGCCCTTCTCCTCAGAGTCTAGAAAGGGGGGGATTGGGAGGGGGAGGAACAGAATCGGATTCTGGGGGAGAAGAAATGCCCCTTCCTCACTTTTCCCCCTCTTCCCCCCCCCCCCCAGAGTGTCAATGGAAAAGAAAGCGCCTCTTACTCTACTTGCCAATCCCCCTCCATTTCTCTTCGCTCAGGACTCCGAGGGTACTCTGAGGGCTGAAGGGACCCCCAAGTCACTTTTTGTGAGGGAAGGAGAGGGAAGGTCGCAGCTTTTGGGGTGGAATTGGAGCCCGGCTTCCCTTCCCTTCCCTGGAAAGAGGGAACCTTAGTGGAAGGAGTTATTTGAGAAAAGGAAAGGAAGCCCCCCTCCTTTACTCAGGAGCCCAGGAGAGGTGACTGAGGGGCGCCATGGCTGACCCCCAGCAGCTGAGGCCTGAAGTGGGTCTCCCAGTGGGCCTCCCCAGAGCAAGGAGGAAGACAGCAGGAACAGCATTAAGCGCTGTGTCCATGCGTCCTTTGGAGGGCAGTGAGGCAGCAAAAGGAATGAAGAAGGCGGCCTCGATGTGGAACAAAAAAGGCAACCAGGGAATGGTGGTTGCTGAGGGGACCCAGTGGGGAGTTCCTGGAAAGCTGGATCCTGGCCCCCTGTGGAGACATTGGCTCTCTTCCTCCAAGGAGGCTCTTAGCTCTGGCAGTCAGAAATTGAGCCTCCATCAGGAAAAAAGTGACTAATTTGTCCAAAGATCAACAGGAAGACCAAGATATGATTCTGAGACATCAATTGAAACAACAGGAGAATTGTTTAAAAATTCGAGGACTACCAGAATCTCCAAATGAAAACTTATATGTCTATTTAAATCCTGGAAATCAGGTGGAGAGCATCTGGATAAAAAAGGGGAAGGAAACAATAGGGATGTTATAATGGGGTCTACTACAGACCCCCAAGTCAGCCTGAGAAATTGGATGATGCCTTTTCAGAACAGATGACCACACACTCAGAAAGGAGAGATGTAGTAATGATGGGTACATTTGCTAATATTTGCTGGAAGTCAAACTCAGCCAATACCACAAGGTCTAGCCAATTCCTCACTTGCCTTGAAAACAATTTCATTGTCCAAAAGGAGGAAGAGGCAACAAGGGGATCAGCTATTTTAGATCTGAGCCTAACAAGGATGACCTGGTCAATGGGGTGCAAGTGGTGGGATCCTTAGGTGGGAGTGATCATGTTCTCCTGGAGTTTCTTATACAGTAGAAAGGAGAAAGGCATAATCAAACACTCATTCTAGACTTTAGAAGAGCTGATTTCAATAAACTTAGGGAAACACTGGGAGTGATCCTCTGGTCAGGAATATTAAAGAAAAAGGGAGTTCAGGATGGATGGGAGTTTCTCAAAAAGGAGAGATACTGAAGTCACAATCTCAAACTGTTCCAATGAGAAGGAAAAATAGGAGGTGTCTCAAGAAACGGATTGGATGACAAAAGAACTTTCAACTGAACTAAGTTCTAAATGGGAGATGTATAAGAAATGGAAAAGGGGCAAAATCACTAAAGAGGAATTCAAACAAATAGCTAGCACATGTAGGGCTAAAGTCAGGAAAGCCAAAGCACAGAATGAGCTCAAACTTGCTAGAGGGGTTCAGGACAATAAAAAGGGCTTTTTTGGGTATGTCCGTAGCAAAAGAAAGGAGGAGGAAATGGTAGGGCCACAGCACAGAGAAAATGGAGAAATTCTAACAGGGAACAGAGAAAAGGGAGAAGTACTCAACACCTTCTTTGCCTCAGTTTTCTCACAAAAGGAAAAGGGTGCTCAGCCTGAGGAAAATGGAGCAGAGGACATAATAGGGGAAATGCAGCACAGAATAAGTAAAGAGCTAGTACAGGAATACCTGTTAACCTAAATGAATTTAAGCCTCCAGGACCAGATGAACTACATCCAAGGATATTAAAAGAACTGGCAAATGTAATCTCAGAGCCACTGGCAATAAACTTTGAAAACTCCTGGAGCACAGGAGAAGTCCCAAAAGACTGGAGGAGGGCACACATTGTCCCCATCTTCAAAAAGGGGGGAAAAAGAGGACCCCAACAACTATCGCCGAGTAAGTCTGACGAACAGTTCATTAAACAGAGAGTCTGTGAACATTTAGAATGCCATAATCACTAAAAGTCAACATAGGTTTCTCAAAAACAAGTCATGCCAGACTAATCTGATCTCCTTTTTGATAAAATTACCAGCTTGGTAGATGAAGGGAAGATGGTAGGCATAGCATATCTTGATTTCAGTAAGGCTTTTGACAAGGTCCCCCAAGATAGTAAAATGTGGGCTAGACAATGCAACTGTTAGGTGGATTAGTAACTGTTTGACTGACTGAATCCAAAGGGTGCTCAGCAATGGCTCCTCTTCATCCTGGAGAGAAGTGACCATTGGGGTGCCACAGAGTCCTGTTATGAGTCCAGTGCTATTCGACATCTTTAGCAATGATTTGGATAAAAGAATAAGGGACATGCTTCTCAGATTTGCAGATGACACCAAATGAGGAGGAATAGCTAATACCCCAGAGGACAGGATGAAAATTCTAAATGACCTTAATAGATTAGAAAGCTGGGCCAAAGCTAACAAAATGAATTTCAACACAGAGAAATGTACAGTACTGCCCTTAGGGCAAAAAAATGAAATGCATCGATATAAGATGTTCAACCGTGGCTGAACAAGACTATGTGTGAAAGGGATCTAGGAGTCCTAGTAGGCTATAAGTTGAACATGAGTCAGCAGTGTGATGCAGCAGCTAAAAAGGCCAATGCGATTTTAGGCTGCATTAATAGAAGTATAGTATCAAGATCAAGGGAAGTAATAGTGCCACTGTATTCTGCTTTGGTCAGGCCCCACTTGGAATACTGTGTCCAGTTCTGGGCACCACAATTCAAAAGGGATGATGAAAAACTGGAGTGTATTAGAATTGATAGGTTATAATTTAAGTAATATTATATGTTTAATTTATAAGAATAAAAAGATGGATATAATGTATGGTGTTAGACTATACACAAGTCTATAAACGTAGTATACTTTACACAGGCTGAAAAACAAGCCAAGTTTAGCAAGGAAGAAATTTTTTATTAAGTTTTGTATGTTTGTTTTCCTTGTTGTTTATTTTCTGTATGTTTTTTTTTACGTTTTTATTCTTTTTTTGTTTGTTGTATGTTATTGTCTTTATTGTCTCTTTTTTGTTTTTAACCAACCAACCAACAACAACAACAACAACAAAAAAACTGGAGCGTGTCCAGAAGAGGCGACTAAAATAGTGAAGGGTCTGGAAACCATGCCCTATGAGGAACGACATAGGGAATTGGGTATGTTTAGCCTGGAGAACAGCCAGTTAAGAGGGGATATGATAGCCCTGTTTAAATATTTGAGGGGATGTCATATTGAGGAGTTAGCTAGCTTGTTTTCTGCTGCTCCAGAGAACAGGACCCAGAACAACAGATGCAAGCTACAGGAAAAGAGATTCCACCTCAACATTAGGAGGAACTTCCTGACAGTGAGAGCTGTTTGACAGTGGAACACACTTCCTTGTGAGTTCCTGCATGGCAGGGGATTGGACAGGATGGCCCTTGTGTCTCTTCCAACTCTATGATTCTGTCTCTCTTATGTCATCACAACCATTCCAGTGTTTATCCCTCAAACTTTTAAAAATTTGTCTCAGTTCACAAATATGTGTTATCATTATTCTTATTTTAAAGATACTACAACACAACAAGCCTCAAATTTTTCTTTGGTTTTGCCAGGGACTCCAATGAGAAAAATCAGCACTCAGCAAATGCAAATGAGAAACCGCCCAGGGTCAGGGGCTTTCCCAGCAGACAATGATCACCAATTAGCTGACACTAATCCTCTTTTGCATATCTTCCCACCCTGAGGCCCTGCCATCAACAATAGAACAATACCCAGTTTACATGGGAATCACTCCTCCCTACCCAGGGTCTCACAGTATATATATATACTCACTCTCTTCCATTCCTAGCCACAGTAAGAAGAAGGGCTCTCCTTCCAGTCCATCTGGCTTGGTCCAGGCTTGAGAGGGAGAGAAGATCTGCTGGACTTATTCCCCTTCCCCACCACCATTCCCTTCTCCTTTTGTGTTTTGTCTTTTTAGATTGTAAGCCTGAGGGCAGGGAAATGTCTAATTAACCATTTGTAAGCCACTCTGATAGCCTTTTGGCTGAGGAGCAGGGTATAAATACTCCATAATAATAATAATAATAACAACAACATTGAAGGAGTGGGATTTTATTGCTGATCTCTATCCATCCCGACTGCTATGGATACAATATAAAAATGCACACAGTGACTTCAGGAAAGATGACGCCATCTATCTAACTAACCCTGAAAAACAACCTCAGAGGATACCTCACATCCTTATATGTAGGAGCCCTGGTGGCACATTGCTTAAATGCCAGTACTGCATGCACTCACTCACAAACCAAAGGTTGTGAGTTCAATCCTAGCCAGGGGCTCAAGGTCGACTCAGCCTTGCATCTTTCCAAGGTCACTAAAATGAGTACCCAGCTTGTTGAGGGCAATTAACTTACAGTTGTAAACCATTTAGAGACTGTGCAATGTGGCATGAAGCAGTATATAAATGAAGTTGCTATTACTATTGCTGGATTGTCTCTCAGTCAAATTGTGTTCCCATTGAAGCTCCACTTCAATTTACCTACCAGGCATCTTGAACAAGGTCCCTAAAATATAATAACAACAACAACAACAACAACAATAACAACAATAATAATAATTTATATCCCGCCCCTCTGCAGAGCAATCGGAGAGGAAATACATGGGAGAAGAAAGCTACAGGTTCCACAGAGTTCTTGGTCAGGTTGGATATGAAGCAGAAAGGGAGCAAATATGAAAAAAAATATATGGGCCTTCACAAAGTCTTGCAGAAGTATCCCATCCCACTCCCTTTGACTTTTCTGGGTGCTGTGTTCCCTTCTCCAACTGAAATGCACATAATTATCATTGTTACCACTTCAGGTACACAACAGCCCTGTCAATGCATACTTTTACTGTGGCAGAAAATTTAAATATAAAATCAGGCAAAGGTTAAAAGGGCCCTTCAAGATAATATATAGCTGAGCTCTCTCTGAAGAGAAGCAGAGGAGAAGCTACAGTTTTGGAGAGGCAAACAGGGCAGAAGCAAAAACCCTTCCATATCCTGAGGAAGGGAAAGCAAAGGATTTGTGGCTTGTACCAACACTCCCATCTAGTTTTGTCCAGCTGGTGACATTGGCAGGTGTGTCGCCTACTTGGAAGTAGATATTCTGGGCCATTTCATTGTGGTGCACATTGTTTCTGTGCATTTGGGGTTAAAAGCATCACATCTGACACATTTGAGTTCTAAAATGTTGTTCTCAAGGGTGTCCAACACATTCAAAAGCACCTGGCTTGTCTCTTTAGCCCAGGGATCCCCGGACTTTTTGGTCCGGGGGCCGGTTCACTGGCCCCCAGATCTTCCAGGGGGGCGGAGGCGCCCGAGTAGTGTGCATGCGCACACGACGCTGCATGCATGCACACGACTCTGGACGCCATTTTGGAAGACAAAATGGCGTCCGGCGTCTGGCGCAAGCGGCGGCGGCGGCAGGACCAGCCGCTGACCAGTAGGAAGGTCTCGATGGGCCGGGGCTGGCCCGCGGGCTGTAGTTTAGGGAACCCCTGCTTCAGCCCTTTGTGTTCCATTTTTGGCTTTCACTCAGTTCCCCCTCAGGCTGCTGCTAAGACTCCAGTCTAGAAATAGTTCAGGAAACTCAACTTTATTGATGAAAACAAACTAATAGCATTAAAGGGGTTAAAATAATTTTACAAAACAGAATCTAGATGTTCTGTCACAGCAAACAAAAAGTATTTCACACTTTCACTTTCTCTCTGTTGTTGACATTCCAATGCCTCAAAAGGGTTTAATCTTAAGGAATCCATTTTCCACACTGCTGTCATCTGTATAGTTCCTCTCTCGGGTGGACTCTCTGATGATTCACAAAGGTTGACTGCTGAGCAAAAGATTTCCCACACAGCTGGCATTTGTATGGCTTCTTTCCTGGGTGGACACTGATGAATCAAAAGGACAGACTTATAAGCAAACCATTTTCCACACTGATGGCATCTGTAAAGTTTTTGTCCTCTGTGGCCTCTTGAGAGAGACACAAGGAGTGACGTGTGAGCAAAACATTTCCCTCACTGCTGGCATTTGTATGGTTTCTCTGATGACTCATAAAGGCTGACTTGCCAGAAAAACATTTCCCACACTGTTGGCATTTGTATGGTTTATCTCCTGTGTGGACTCTTTGATGTGTCAAAAAGGAAGACTTGTCAGCAAAACATTTTCCACACTGCCAGCATTTGTAGGGTTTCTCTCCTGTATGGCCTCTCTGGTGAGTTACAAGGTGTGGCTTCTGAGCAAAGCATTTCTCACACTCCTGGCATTTATAAGGTTTTTCTCCTGTGTGGACTCTCTGATGAGACACTAGGTATGAATTCCGACCAAAACATTTTCCACACTGCTGGCATTTGTAAGGTTTTTCTCCTGTGTGGATTCTCTGATGAGTCACAAGCACTGACTTTTTAATAAAACATTTCCCACACTGCTGGCATTTGTATGGTTTCTCTCCTGTATGGACTTTCAGATGACCTGCAAGAGCTGACTTGTCAGCAAAACATTTCTCACACTGCTGGCATTTGTAGGGTTTCTCTCCTGTGTGGATTCTCTGATGAGTAATAACAACTGAGTTTTTAGCAAAACATTTCCCACACTGCTGGCATTTGTAAGGTTTCTCTCCTGTGTGAACTCTTTGATGATCCACATAAAGTGATTTACAAGCAAAACTTTTTCCACACTTCTGGCATTTGTAAGGTTTCTTTTCCATCTGGACTCTCTGATGAGTCACAAGGTGTGACCTTTCAGCAAAATATTTCCCACAATGCTGGCATTTGTATGGTTTCTCTCCTGTGTGGACTCTCTGATGTGTCACAAGGAGTGACTTGCGAGCAAAACATTTCCCACACTGCTGGCATTTGTATGGCTTCTCTCCTGTGTGGACTCGCTGATGATTCACAAGGACTGACTTGTGAATAAAACATTTCCCACACTGCTGGCATTTGTATGGTTTCTCTCCTGTATGGACTCTCTGATGACTTACAAGGTCTGAGTTCCAAGCAAAATATTTCCCACACTGCTGGCATTTGTATGGCTTCTCTCCTGTGTGGACTCTCTGATGAGTCTTAACCACTGACTTGTGAGTAAAACATTTCCCACACTGCTGGCATTTGTATGGTTTATTTCTTGTGTGGACTTTCTGATGAATCACAAGGGAAGACACATCTGCAAAACATTTCCCACACTTCTGGCATTTATATGTTTTCACTGCTAGGTGGTCTCTCTGATGGATCAGAAGAAGTGACTTGCAAGCAAAACATTTCCCACACTGCTGGCATTTGTATGGTTCCTCTCCTGTGTGGACTCTCTGGTGTTTGTGAAGGTGTGATCTGTGAGCAAACCATGTTCCACACTGGTGGCACTGGTATGGTTTCTCTCCTGTGTGGACTCTCTGGTGTCTGTGAAGGTGTGACTTGTAAGCAAAACATTTCCCACACTGCTGGCACTGGTATGGTTTCTCTCCTGTGTGGACTCTCTGATGACTTACAAGATTTGACTTCCGACCAAAACATTTCCCACACTGGTGGCATTTGTATGGTTTCTCTCCTGTGTAGACTCTCTGATGAATCCCAACATCTCCTATGAAAAAGGACAAGACTGAATTTCGTTCAGAGAGGAAGGATCTTTGAAAGCAATGATGAAACTAATCCAGTTCAAAAAGGAAAAGAAATGTCAGACAAAGAGGGGTGCCTGTGTCTCCTTTCCTCCCCTTCATAGATATTAGTCACAATTTCTAAATGGATCCCCTAAGTAGGTCTTAAAACATATATATGCCAGCTGGTTTATATAGACACCCAAATAAATCATTAAAGTTTGTCAGGTCTGCTGCTGCCTTCCAATACATGAGGCATCCTCTATCTGTGTGTGTGTGTGAGAGAGAGAGAGAGAGAGAGAGAGTAGAACAGGATGGTAGAGGAAAGAGGAGATGAGAATTAGATGCTGAGGGTGAGATGCTGATGTTGTTCAGATGGGCATGAGAGCAAATGGGAAAGCTGGAGAGGGCAGTGATCAGTGAAAAAGTGAACAGTGATCAGACATGTGGAAGTAAGGAGGGCAGGGGAAAGAAAAGTGGAGGAATGGGCCAGTTCATCTTCAGGGGATGCTTATAGCTGAGTAAGTATGTTAAAACTGAAAAGGGGTGGGATGGGTATGCCACCAAATGATGTGGTGGTTAATTGAGGAAGTGAGGGGAGCTTAGGTAGATAACACTGGACAAGCTGTGCTGTTGTTCTTGGGACAAGGAGGGGAAATAGCATACATCTCTCCTTGTCTGAGTCAGGAGTTTTGCTTGTGCTCATCCTAATCAGTGTTTGTGTGTACACAAAAATGTGCAGATTTAGGAGGCCATTGTTTTCTGTCCCTGTTGTGGATCTTCCCAGAGGTATCTTCCTGTCCACACACAGCTAGACTACCTGTAACAGAAGCTAAAGCAGGAAGTTTTGCTGCAAGCCACTTAAAGTCCTACTTGGGGAGAAAGGCAGGATAATCAATAATTACATAGGAAAAGGCTGAGCAAGGGGGCAGGACTGAAGAAGTCATCTGAGAACTTCATGGCTGAGCTGGGCCCCCAGTTTCAATGAGAGTAATACTCCATAAAGGAGTCTTAAGACTTCTCTAAAACAGGGATGGGCAACAGTTGGGGATTAATGGGCTACACTGAACCCCAAAAGGATCTCAAATGGTTTCTCTTCTGTGTGGACTATCCTAGCCACTTTGAGTGCCATTTGGGGAGAAAGGCAGGAAAATAAATCTATAAAAAAATAATAATAAAATAGGAGAAACAAGGCAAGGGGGTTGGACTGAGGAAGCCACCTGAAAGCTTCATGCCTGAGCTAGGATTGGGACCCAGACTTTGATGAGAGTAAGGCTCCAGAGAGCCTCAAAGGCAGGAATGGGCAACTGTTGGGGATTGGGGGGGGGGCACACTAGACCCTCAGGGGATATCAAGGAGCATCCTCCATTTGCTACCTGGAAAAAATATTTTGCACCTCAATACCCCCAAAAAATACCTCAGGGGATGTGGGGGCAGTTTTGCCACTGTTGAGCCATCTTTGAGCCATATTAAGGCCACAGAGTGCTTTCCCCAAGAGGAGATGGAGGCATGTCCAAGGCCTAAAGGGACTGAAAGAGGACCCCAAAACTTGGAAAAATTGCTCTGGGATGTATTGAGAGGCATTTAGGCCAAAAAAAAAAATTAACTGCAGTGATTCTTTCATTCACAATCCCAGGACTGGCAGTTTAGAGAAGGGTATGCCAATGTGGTCTAGTGGTTTGAGTGTTGGACTATGATTCTGGAGACAAGGGTTTTAAAATCCTGCAGGCTTGGATTCATTGGGGGATGGGGGGGTTAGTTTTAGATTATGATTATTTTTAACTCTATTTTAAATTTTATATTTGTAAGTTTTATATTTGTATGGTTTTAATTGTACTATTTTAATTGTTGTTTTAATGTGTTTTATATATGTTGGTAGCCACCTTGGGTCCCACTTTGGGAGAAAGGTAGGATAAAAATAAAATAAAATAAGGGTTCAAATCCTGCCTCGGCCATGTAAACCCACTGGCTGATCTTGGGCAGGTCACACACTCTCAGCCTCAGAAGATGGCAATGGCAAACTCCCTCTGAAGAAACTTGCCATGAAAAACCCATGACAGGTTTGCCTTAGGGTTGCTGTAGCACACAACATCATTTAGAATCAACTGAAGAGCCTCACTAAACTACAAATTCCAAGATTCCACGGGATGTTGCCATGACAATTAAAGTGGAATCATATTGCTATGATAGTGTAGCATGAAAGGACCCTCAGCCTCCATAAGAAGAGTAATGGATTCAAGTTCCTTACCCAGGAAAGACACATGCTCATAGTTTTCCATCATGACCTCCTTGTACAAAGATCTTTGGTTCTGATCCAGCAGGTTCCATTCTTCCTCTGTGAAATACACAGCAACATCCTCAAAGGTCACCTGCAACAGAAAATTGTCTTCATCTGGAGAGAAACTTGACAGATATACAAGTTCCTGCAAGGCAGGGGATTGTGGTCTCTTCCAATTCTATGATTCTAAGAAAACATATGTTGCCTTTCAAACAGGGTTTGATTCCATCAGAATAAAGACACATACTTTTAAATATTCCCTCATCTTTAACTCCCTGCACTTTGAAGAATAGTACATAAGGAAGAAAAAACAGGTTACAGTCTGGCTCCCTGATGAGCCAGCTTCCTCCTCAGAACAGAGATTTTGTTTACCACCTGGGAGGAGGTTTTCCATATAGGTCTTCCCAATCTGCAAGAATGTGTCCAGGGCAGCCTTGCCCAATCTCGTGTCCTGCTGATGTTTTGGAGTTGTACTCCTGATATTTCCAGCTATTTTGTCACGTCAGTTGAATTATTTTGGCACCTAAGGCAGAGAATTCCTCCCACCCCGGCAGTAAAAATAAAAGAACAAAAAATTAAACAATAGCAACTGCTGACTTATTTATTTATTTATTTATTATTCTTTATTAGTATAAAAAACTTAAAATAACATCATACAAACTAGACATTCATTACATGACAGGACAATAAAGAATACAAAAAGAAAACAAACAAACAACAACAACAACAAAAAGAAAACAAATTCATAAAATCACAAACTAACACTAACAATTAACACTTAACACTAACTTCCTAGCAAGTGGCAAGAAGATCAAGAAGATACATTTTAAATAACCTATTTCCCATATTGTTCTTTCAATACATCACTGACGTTAATTTCTGTATGATTAAAGTGGTTCACTGAAACTGTAACATCCAATGCTAACTAATATATATTTAATGGTTAATATTTTATACTATATCTCTTTAGGCAATATATATATATATATATATATATATATATATATATATTGAATATATCATTCTAAAAAGGCTATGTAACTTAATTCCTTATTAGTATCATTCCTTTTCAAGTAGCCATACCAAGGGGCCCAAAGTTTATGAAATTCTACAAGTGACCTATCTCTGGATAGATATGTCAATTTTTCCATTTCATAAATTTCAATAAGTTTTAATTTCCATTCCTCCATCGAAGGAATTTCTTTTTTTCTCCAGTACTTTGCGTAAAGTATTCTCGCTGTAATTATAAAAAAAATTAAAAGTTTCAAATTTCTCCCTTCTATGTCTATATTTGAAATATTTAAAAGATACAGCTTTGGGTCAAGTGGTAATCACATCTCCAAAATCTTTCGCAATTCTTCATTGATTTTTTCCAATACTTCTGTGCTTTGCTGCATTTCCACCACATGTGAAAATAAGTACCCCTTTCCTCTCCACATTTCCAACAAGATGGATTATAACCCTTATACGTTTTGGATAATTTGGATGGAGTCAAATACCACCTAAACACTGATTTATATAAGTTCTCCCTTAAGTCCATACTAACAGTATATTTTGTTACTTTCTTCCAAATTTTTTTTCCCAAACTTCCAAATTAATATTTTGATTTATATCTTGCGCCCATCTGATCATATAATTTTTAATTGTATTCTCCTCTTGTTCCCAATTTTTAATCAGATTGTAATATTTTGATATTAATTTAGCAACTGCTGACTTTTATGATGGTTCAAGACCACCTGCCTGAGTCAGCTTTTTCCCTCCACCAAAGTGATAGCACCAACCCTGCCTAAAAGCCATGATGCAGTGCTAACACAGAGAATAGAACATTCATTAATCCTATGTATGTGGAAGAAAGCATACGTGAAAGAAGACATCATTATAATCCAGCTGACCCTGATGAACTAGCTTTCTCATGGAAAGGAATATTTTATAGAGTACACAGGAGTTTTCCCAAACATGTCTTCCCAACATCCAATATTAACAAGAATGCATCCAAGGTAGCCTTGTCCAATCTCTTGTCCTGCAAACCACAGTTGTTCAGGAGTACACAATCAAAGCACTCCTGACAAATAACATTCAAGCTCTTTAAAAACCTCCAAAGAAGGAAACCCTACCACACTCCAAGGCAGTCTATTCCACTGTTAAACAGCTTTACCATCAGGAAGTTCCTCCTAATGTTTAGGTAAAATCTCTTATCCTGTAGCTTGAACACATTGCTCCATGTCCTAGTCTCTGGACCAACAGAAAATAAGCTTGCTCCATCCTGAATATGGCATCCTTTCAAATATTTGAACATGTCTATCATGTCATCCCTTACCTTCTCTTTTCCAGGCTAAATGTATCCAGTTCTCTAAGCCTCTCCTCATAGGGCAGTAATGAAGAAACTTTCAGGCACGAAGTGCCCAAACTAAATGGCCTTCCAGCATGGGGTGTTACTCTGTGCCAGAGGTGGGACTTCCAGGGTGAGACTTCCTTCCTCCTCCCCTGGCACCTTCATGAGCTTTCAGCTGCCTCTCCGGAGGCAGCTGAAGGCCTGGGACGGCTGGGAGGAGGAGGAACAGGCGCACACCTTTTCCTCCTCTTCTCTGCTCCGTGTGCCAGGGAAAATGGCTCTGTGTGCCATCTTTGGCACACATGCCATAGGTTCTTCAATACAGTCATAGGACATAATTTCCAGACCTTTTACCATTTTGGTCACCCTCCTCTGGACACATTCTAGCTTGTCCACATCCTTCTAAAATTGTAGTGACCAGAACTGGATACAATATCCCAGGTGAGGTTTGATCAAAGCAGAACAGAGAGGTACCATAACTTCCCTCTGTCTAGACACTATACTCCTATTGATGCAGCCTGAAATTGCATTGGCTTTCTCACTGCCACATCACATTGCTGACTCATGTTCAGCCTGTGGTCTACTAAGACTCTTAGATCCCTTTTGCACGTACTGCCATCAAGCCAGCTGTCATCTCCCTGGGACTACTCCCTGCTAGAACCAGATCCTAGGCACTCAGCCAGTTGCTGGCTATATAGCCATCTAGGAACACCTATTTCCCTTGGGAAAGGAATATAAGCTGTGTGCCTGCTGTTGTGGGCCCACCACCAAAGGGGGTTGCACCTTTGAGGGAAGCAAGGGCAAGGGACAGTCCCTTTAGTTGGGAGGGGAAGGGTCCACTGTGGAAACCTTTAAATAACCTGTCTGCCAGTGATAGCAAAATGTGCAACAAGGATGGCATGAGAGGAGAAGTAGCCCAGGGAGCAGCCAGTACAACAATAATGGGTAGAGGTCGATATGGCATGGGGAGTCAGCCTTATTATCATGGTAGAAGGGAAACTGTTCCTCATTTCAAGTAGCCTGGATAGCCTTGGCAACAGGCCCCCTTGGTTGAAAATGCTGCCGCTCAATGCCAGGTAGTTGACTGGAAAAACATCTTTGAGCATGCTGAACTGGCTTATATTACAAAGACTTGGCAAGATGAAGTTGAGGAATATCAATCTCTCCCAGCTTTGCCCACCTGGGTTCTCTAGAATCATAGAATCATAGAGTTGGAAGAGACCACAAGGGCCATCCAGTCCAACCCCCTGCCATGCAGGAACTCCCAATCAAAGCATCCCTGACAGATGGCCATCCAGCCTCTGCTTAAAGACCTCCAAGGAAGGAGACTCCACTACTCTCCGAGGGAGTGTGTTCCACTGTCGAACCGCCCTTATTGTCAGGAAGTTCCTTCTGATGTTGAGGTGGACTCTCTTTTCTTGCAGCTTGCATCCATTGTTTCGCGTCTAGTCTCTGGAGCAGCAGAAAACAAGCTTGTTCCCTCCTCAATATGACATCCCTTCAAATATTTAAACACGGCTCTCATATCACCTCTCAGCCTTCTCTTCTCCAGGCTAAACATCCCCAGCTCCCTAAGTCGTTCCTCATAGGGCTTGGTTTCCAGACCCTTCACCATTTTAGTTGCCCTCCTTTGTACACGCTCCAGTTTCTCCACCTCTGTACAGCAATAGGCAAGTCCTGGGAGGTGCAGAGGCAGAGTTGCAGTGGTCTATGGGATTCTATCTCCCTTACCAGGTGACTTGTCCTACAGTGACCAAGTGACCTGTCTGACAGTCTGCTGGGTATGACTGTATCCTCTTAAAGGTGAGTGGCTGGGACAGAATAGGGATTATGTTGGTGTACTGCCCACACTGCTGCACAACAGTCTCCCTTCCTCAGCTGGTCTCGGCAGTGGTGTTGGAGTCCCCTCAGCTTGTTGTACTGGGGGACTTCAACATCCATGCAGAGACTGCTCTGTCAAGAGTATCTCAAGACTCAAGATATGGGGCTACCCTCGTGCTTGGTCCAGAAATTTCAGTTAGTACAAAACATGGCAGTCAGATTGGTTTCAGGAACATTTAGGAGAGACCACATAACACCTGTATTAAAGTCTCTCCACTGGCTGCCTATCAATTTCCAGGCCCAGTATAAGGTGTTGGTTATGACCTTTAAAGCCCTAAATGGCTTGGGCTCAATCTATCTCCAGGACCGCCCCCTTCCATACAATCCTTCCCACATGCTCCGGTCCTCTGGGAGAAATTTGCTGCAGCAGATAAAAACTAAGCTGTCAGCAACTTCCCAGAGGACCTTCTCGGCAACCGCTCCTAGGTTATGGAACGGCCTGCCAGATGAGATCCGTCAGATTACAGTCTTAAACAGCTTTAAAAAGGCTGTCAAGATGGATCTCTTCCGGCAGGCCTTTCCTGACTAGACTTCCCAGCCTCAGGAGTCCCCCATCTTGCCCTCCCTCATTCATGTCTGCTGTCGCTGCTTTACTTGCTTTACTAGCTTATTAGCTAATTAGTTTAATTGTTGTTTGTTTTATTGTGATTGAATACATTTTAGGATGTTTAATATGTTTCATTGTTAATGGGTTTAATACTTTTTTAAGGGCTGGGTGGGTTCTCTGGTTTTGGGGTTGTTTTAACATACTGTATGGAATTTTAATCTTTGTTAGACACCCCAATTGCTTGTCAGAGGGGCGGGATACAAATAAAATTTATTATTATTGTTGTTGTTGTTGTTGTTGTTATTATAAGACTTCATGTCTACCATGACAGCCATTGGCCAAGTAATATCTGGGGTCACTGATGATGCAGGACACACTCTGGACCTATTTTGTGTGTGTGTGTGTGTGTGTGTGTGTGTGTGTTTTGCTCTGGGCAGGATGAAGGTGATCTGGGTGTAGAGGAACTTTCTGTAATTCTGTTGTCATGGATTGATCACTACCTGATCATTAACGCAGAGGGAGAAAAGACAGCTGCCGGAGGCTTTAAAAATCTGCCTCTCCACCCCTTCCACCTGCGCAGAGGGAGAAAAGACAGCTGCCGGAGGCTTTAAAAATCTGCCTCTCCACCCCTTCCACCTGCGCAGAGGGAGAAAAGACAGCTGCTGGAGGCTTTAAAAATCTGCCTCTCCACCCCTTCCACCAGCGCAGAGGGAGAAAAGACAGCTGCTGGAGGCTTTAAAAATCTGCCTCTCCTCCTTTTCCACCAGCGCAGAGGGAGAAAAGACAGCTGCTGGAGGCTTTAAAAACCTGCCTCTCCTCCCCTTCCACCAGTGCAGAGGGAGAAAAGACAGCCAGCGGCGTGTGCCCAGGACCATCCTTCCCCGGCACACACTGCGCCGGCAGCGCTCTTGGAGGACTCAGGTGTCAGGGACATCCAGGTGGAGGACTTGGAGGACTCTGAGGAGGAGGATGTGGGGCCAGATCCTAGCTTGGTGCTCCCAGCCCCCATAGACCTAGCTGAACCTGGACCTAGCTGTGTGGAGCCCATTGAGCAACAGCCTAGCCTTCCTCCTCAGCAGCCTAGCCTTCCTCCAGCAGAAAGCCTTTCCCCAGCAGAGGTTGCAGGCCAGGAAGAAGCAGAGGAGCAAGAGATTGAAATCCCTACCTTTGCTCAGAGGAGAACAGATAGGGAGGGGCTGCGGCGTTCTCGAAGGTTAGCTGAGATACGCGCAGCTAAAGAGAAACACCTGGGAGAGAGAAGCTGAGGCTAGATAAGCAGCTGGGAAAAGCCAAGCTCTCCGTCAAGGCTTATCTTGGATTCCCCGGGTGAAAGCTCTTGGCTCTCGGCTTGACTTTAGACTGGTTAGATCCTGTGACCTTTGGAACGGCTCTGGACTATCTGCTCGCGTTAACCCTGGACCTTGGATTGCTCTCTGACCTGCCTTTCGGAACTCTGGACTTGTTGGTTGCCTGCTGCAAACACACAGTGGTACGTCACTTGCACTGGGTTGTTGTCTTGGAAGAGGCCCTGTCTTTATCAGCCACATGTTGGCAGCTTTCCCGGACATCAGGTCCCTGAAGGACTCTCTTGCCTCTTACCATCACCTGGGGGCCGGGAGCAGCTGGGGACGGCGCGGAACCGGGGAGAACGCTGGCGGGTTTTAAAATTATTGTTTAATTGTTTATTGTTTAATTGCTTAATTACTTAATTGCTTAATTATTGTTATTTAATCCGTTTAGTTTGATTTGTTTTCAGGGGTTGGGTGGGTGTGGGAAGGAGGGATGGGATTTGAACTGATTTTATTTGTTCTTATGTTTTGATATGTTGTACGCCGCCCCGATTTCCTGGCAGAGGGGCGGGATATAAATATAAATAAAAATTATTATTATTATTATTATTATTATTACCTGGTAGGGTTTAGAATCACTCCATTTTCCCCAATTTGAGCACTGTTCTCTTTTTGGGAGCAGACCAACGTAAAGAAGGTGTTCAGTAGTTCCATTGTTTCTGTGTTCCCTGTTAGCATCTTCTCAATGTAGTGGCCCTACCATTTCCTTGACATAACCCAAAAAAGCTCTTTTAATTGTTTTTAACCTCTCTAACAAATCTGGGTTCGTTATGTGCTTTAGCTTTTCTGACCTTTTTCCTACATAAGCTGGTTATTTGTTTGAATTCTTCTTATTCTATTTCTTGTACATATCCCTTTTGAGTCTTAGCTCAGTTGAAGTTCTTTAGACATCCATCCTGGTTTCTTGAGACACCTTCAATATCTCACTTTTAAGAAACTCCATGAAACCCTCATGAAACACTTTATTAGTATTCTTGACCAATGTCATCACAATCATATTTCCCTAAGTTTACTGAAATCAGCTTTCTTAAATTTTAGAATTAATGTCTGACTATGCTTAGCTTCCCTTTCCCTCTGTATAAGAAACTCCAGGAGAACATGGTCACTCAGTCCTAAAGATCCTGCCACTTCCATCTCAGTAACCAGATAACCAATTTCATTAGGATCAGATCTAAAATAGCGAATCCCCTACTTGCCTCTTCCACCTTCTGGACAATGAAATTGTATGCAAGGCAACTGAGGAGTTTGTTGAACCTTAAAATTTTGGCAGAGTTTTACTTCCCACAAATATCAGGATAGGTACATAAGATTTTTTCAATTTACACTTTCTTAAGTTCCAGATGATACATAAGTGGAACTATTTTGGCAAACAAAGTAGAAAATACCAGATGTATCTCTTCCCATTCCTAGCAGTAAAAATTTAAGAACAATTAGAAATTGCTGATTCTCATGAAGCTCAACATAGCCTGTCAGCTGCCAAAGTGGAGGCACCAGCCCTGCCTAAAAGACATGGATTCAATACTAACACAACTAAAGTAAGCCCTGCTAACAGGCTGAGGGGTCTCCGAAGCCCAGTCCCACAGCGTCTAGCCCTGATTGGTGGGTGGAGGGGACAAAGTAAGAACAAGGTGACAGGACACACTCATCAACTCGGTCACTGCAGGATGAAGGATGGCACCTGGCCACCCATCACATCCCAGATTGATAAATCAAGGATTCCAATCATGGGAGGGAGTACTGAACAAAATTCTGGGAAGGGTGAATACTGCTCTTGGTCAACCATTTGGGATCTTCTGCTGGAGTACCCTTCTTTTGGCTTCATTGGAAACAAGGAAGAAGCGAATGTTAACCTGTTCCAAGGGCATCTTTCCTGCAGTTTCTTCCATGGAAGAGGAATTCAGTGGAGACTCTTCTCTCTCCCTATTTGGAGACTAGGCAGGCATATTCTGGACCTCTGGGCACCTGCAGAAAGTAGAAAGGAAACTGTTTCACATGTGTACATATTTACGCAGTCTTCCAGGAACTGCTAGAAGGACAACCTAATAGGTCTGAGAGCAAAACAAGCCTGAATTTTCCCTAGAGAACAAAATAATTGAATTGAGGCTGTCATGAGATGACATGATTCACTGGAAAAGACAATGCACTATGGATGAATTGACCCAAGGAAGGCAAAACAGTGCAAGATCTGGTTCAGCCTATTAATAACAGGATCTCTTGGAGGCCATTCACTGATAGGTTTACCATAAACTGAAGCCAGTCTGACAGGAAAGAACAACAAAAGTATCTTCTGCTCAGTTTTTTCCTTTTTCATCAGGAAAAAAAAAATCCCTCTAGCTGGGATTATCTACAACATCTAGCCTCGATGCAGGGGTAAGAATCCTGCAGCCCTCCAAATGTTGGGAGGCAATAACTCCCAACACCCCTCATTTATTTGTTAAGCTGTTCAAGGGGCTGATGGGAGCTGCACTCCTCTGACATCTGCTGGGCTACAGGAGGCCCACCACAGTTTCCTTCATTACATACAGTTTGGACTGTGCAGAGCCCTCCTATTTCCAGTTTTCAGAGGCAGCCTAGGGCAAGGAGTGTGGAAAGAGCTTCAACACCAGGGCAGAAAGAGAGAGAATAGCAATAGTAATAGCAGCTTCATTTATATACACCTTCATACTGAACTAAGCGGTCTCACAACTGTAAGCTAACCTCGGAAGGATGCAAGGCTTGAACTGCTGGCTGGGATTGAATTCACAAACCACAAGGTTCCATAAGGTTTGTGAGTGAGTGGCTGCAGTACAGGCATTTAATCACCGCACCACCAGAGACATCCCAAACGGCTTGTTTTAGGCTGAACAGAAGCAAAAAAGGTTTTTTAGGTTTAGATTCACAGAGTTGAAAGAGAACACAAGGGCCATCCAGTCCAACGCCCTGCCATGCAGGAATACAAACAATCAAACCACTCCCAATAGAAAGCCATCCAATCTCTGTTTAAAGACCTCAAAAGAAGAAAATTCTACCATTCTCCGAGGCAGCCTATTCCACTGTCGAACAGCTCTAAGTGTCAGGCAGTTCCTCCTAGAGGTGGAATTTCTTTTCCTGTAGCTTGAATCCACTGTTCCAGGTCCAGCAGCACAGTGTAGTACTATTACATCCCTCTACCTAGGCACTATATTTCTATTGGTGCAGCATAGAAATGAATTGGCTTTCTTTACTGCCACATCACACTGTTGACGCATATTCAGCCTGTGGTCTACTAAGACTCCTAGATCCCTTTCGCATGTACTGTTGTCAAGTCAGGTGTTACTCACTCTATAAGGGAAAGGTATTTCCCATTGACAACGTTGTCAACTCGTGTCCAACCATTAGGGGAGGTACTTATCTCCTTTACTAAGCCAAAGAGCCAGCGTTGTCAGAGACTACTCTGTGATCATGTGGCCAGCATGACTGCACAGAACGCTGTTTACCTTCCCACCAAAGTGGTACCTAGAGGATGCATTTCTCTGATCTCACTTCTACGAGGGGGGGGTTTAGGGGGCTCTTTCTGAGAAAAGAAAGGCTAATAAGTTGGGGGACAGGCCAAATTTGCTTTTTATGTGGGAAGGAAGAGAGACAGTGTGGTCTTTGGTTTCAGCACTGGACAAAGACTTTGGATACCAGGTCAAATCCCAGCTCTGCCATAAGAACCCACTGGATGGCCTTGGGCAAGTCACACTCTCTCAGCCTCAGAGGGAGGCAAAGGAAACCCTCTCCAAACCAATCTTGCCATGAAAACCCTATGATAGGGCCTCCTTAAGTCAGAAATGACATGAAGGCAAAACAACAACAATCAGTGGGAAGGAAGGAAGGAAAGAGGGAGGAATGGAGGAAAGGAGTAACAGAGGTGGGGATGGGGGCATAGAAGCAAGTAAAGCTTCTCTTCACCCCCTCCCCCCCCCCGGCATTGATGGTTGCCAGGCCTCCTCCTCCTCCTCCTCCTCCTCCTCCTCTTCTTCTCCCCTGGGGGGGGGGAGAGATCTCCATGGGTCCCATATAGTTTTTCTGAAGGGAATAGCAACAGTCTGGCTGGCTGGGGGTGGAGGGGTCAGTTACTCTTGCTCAGGCTGGGAAGGGGGGACTATTATAGTATTATATTATATTGGGGGGAGGTTGAAGGGGAATAAGAGCTTCCTTGCTGGCCGAGTGGGAGGCTCTGGATCAGGCTTGTTTTGGGAGGGAGCTTTCTTGGGGCTCGGAAGGGGACCATTATGACCAGAATGGTCAGGCATGTAATTTAAAAGTGTGTGTGTGTGGGGGGGGGGGGGCGGAGAATAGAAGTGGAGGTAGGTGGGAAATGTTGGGGGTAAGGATCCCACCTCCCCTTCTGCCTCTCAGGAAGGTGAGAGCTCTCCCTCATAATCTCCAGAGACAGACACTGAGGCCTGGGCTGCAGGATACAGAAAGGAGAGTCAGTTCAATTTGGAAAGGCATGGAAAGCACCCTCTGAGGGAGGAAAGTCTTTTGCCTGGAGGAGGAGAGAAGATGGATGGACCTGGAAAGCTGTGGAGGGAAGAAATGGCGCATGGAGAAAGGAAAGAGCCCAGGAAGGGAGCCACCAGGAGAGCGGGGGGGGGGGGGGACCAAGGCTCCTTTTGGGGTGATAAACTCACTGGGTAAACAAATTTGGGCAGATAAGCAGGGATTCTGGGAGGCTCACAAGATCGTGACTCCCCCCCTCCCCCCCACTTTCACAACAGCCCTGTGAGGGAGGTTCACCCAAGGGAGCAAATACCACCCCACCCCCCGGACAGGACTGCTAACTTCATTCTATGGAGAGCCAGAAAAGCCTAGAGGCCTTGGGATCCTCTTTAAGATGTCCACAAGGGATGCAGATGAGACCCATGGGGCCTGAACAGACTGCCAGAAATAATCCAGTTTGAGACTCCAGAGCCCCCCCCTTCCCCTTCTCTCTGCCCCATTTTCTTTCTAGGCCAGGAATGCAGAGGCTCAGTGTGTGTGTGTGTGCGCCCCCATTTTTCTCCTCCTCTTCCTCCTCCCATTCCCTCCCTTTGCAACTGAAACAGTCCTAGCCACAACTCCCATCCCATAATAGTCCCCACGTGACCCAGGGCAGCCCCCCCCCCACTTCAAGCCAGAGCAAGGCTGTCCTTAGTTTTTGTGTGTTTTTTTTTATTGTTTTAATTGTATTATTGTATTTTAACTCTTCAATAGTTTAATCTTGTTTTAATGGGATGGGAGGGTTAGATTGTGGGATGAGGGAATGTTTTTAACTTTGTATATTTTAATATGCTGTAATATGCTATAAATAAAAAATTATTATTATTAGTAGTAGTAGTAGTCTTCTTCCCCCCCCCAAAAAAAATAAAAATAAAAATAAAAGACGTCCCGAGAGAATTAGGAGGAACAACTCTGGCCTGGAAGAGGAACTTTCCCCCTCCAGCCCCCCCCCCCCGGTCCCCAGCCCAGAGACTTCTGGGAAATCCGAAGCCCCTCCATTAAACCCCTTCCTTCTTACCTTCCTCCTGACAAGGAGGCTGAGAAAGACTCTTCTTCGCCTCCCTACAGGAAATGAGGTCACAAGCTGCGACTTTCTTCTCCTCGAGCATTTCCGGCTTCTCTAGGAATGCGCCAAACGCTGAGACTTTCCCCTTCGCCTCGAGCATTTCCGGCTTCTCTAGGAATGCGCACTCGCTGCTCCTGGGAGGAGGAAGGGGGTAGCGAGGCTTCTCTCCTTCCTGCAAAAGAACCTCGGAGGAAGAGGAGGAGGGTCCCAGGTAAAGATATTTGGGGGAGTTGTGGTTGTTGTGTGCCTTCAGGTCCTTTCCCACGTATGGAGACCCTCAGGGGACCTCCTCCCCCGGGGATTTCTGGGAAAGATTTTTTTTCGAGGTGGCTTGCCCTTCTTGCCTTCTCCTAGGCTGAGAGAGTGTGACTTCTTGCTCCAGGACACCCAGTGGGCTTCCATGGCTGAGGAGGGATTCGAACCCAGGTCCCCAGAGTCGGAGTCCAACCCTCCCACCCCTGGGCCAAGCTGGCTCCCAAAGATATTTTTTGGGAGGGGGGAGACAAAAAGAAGAGGCGCCCCTGGAAATAAAGAGACAAAGAAGTAGAGTAAGGGCCTGAACAGACTGTCAGAAATAGTCCAGCTTGAGACCGCTTTAACTGCCCTGGCTCAGTGCTAGGGAATCATGGGAACTGTAGTTTATTGTGGCACCAGAGGTCTCTGACAGAGGAGGCTCAATGTCTCAGAAAAAACAACAACTACAATTCCCAGGATTCCCTAGCATTTGAAGTAGTCATAATTTGATAATCAATGTTTTATATGCCTAAATTAGAAATGTGTACTATTGTGTGTAGAAATTAGAGGCTAAGTAAGGGGGATTGCAGACTGCCAGAAATAGTGCAAATTGAGTCCACTTTTAGGGTTAGGGTTAGTGCTAGGGAATCATGGGAATTGTTTTTTTTTTTTCTGAGACATTGAGCCTTCTCTGTCAGAGAGCTCTGGTGCCACAATAAAATACAGTTCCCATGATTCTCTAACCCTAACCCTAACCCTAAAAGTGGACTCAATTTGCACTATTTCTGGCAGTCTGCAACCCCCCTAAGTGTCAGGCCTGCAAAAAGGATTCTGGGAACTGATGCCTTTAACACAGAAATACATGGCCAGAATGTTTAAGCCCAGGAAGGTTAAAATGTTTATTTACACAGTGGCCTTAGAGGGACCCTGAACCTGTAACAAAGAGGTGCCAGGATGCATCATAAAGCCATAACAATAAATCAGTGCAGAGAGACCCTGAAAGGTCCTGGCAGTAACAGTCTCTGCTGATAAGATGTTTTCCTGGAATGCAGTGGGTCAGGCACAAATGGTACCCTAAACAGATTATAATGTATGCATAGATCTTTACTCTCATTGCTTAGAATTCTATATGTTTAAAGTTTAGAGCACCCAATAAGATGCAAGAGATGAGTTCTTTGTCTGTTTGTGTATAAAAACAACAGCCATCTTCCTTGTCCTTTGCCTAAGTTTGGAAATGCGAATTTCTCTTGGGCCTGTGCACATTAAACTTTGTGTCTTGTCTTCTCATCTGTGGTCCTCCAATTTGTTTTTGCTCTGTCAGGAGAAACCTGGGTTGTGAGGTTTTATTGCTCACAGTTTATTTTCTACAACACATTGAGCCAGAGCAGTTAAAGTGGTCTCAAGCTGGATTAGTTCTGACAGTCTGTTCAAGCCCTAAATTTTCCCAGGAAGGAAGGAAGGGGACCCTGGGCTTTCCTGACATTTTCCTTGAAACCCCTTTTCTTTAGCAGATTCTATTAAAAAGCAGGGAGAAGGGCCTATTCTTGTTTTCCCACAATGGAACAAAGGGGCTTTGGATATTGGTCCAAAACACACTGCAGAAATAATTCAGTTTGAGACCACTTTAATTGCCCTGGCTCAGTGCTAGGGAACCCTGGGAACTGTAGTTGATCGTGACATCAGAGCTGTCTCTGATAGAGAAGGCTTAGTCTCACAAAACTACAATTCCCAGGATTCCCTAGCATTGAGCCAGGGCAGTTAAAGTGGCCTCACACTATTATTTCTGCAGTGAATGTTTTGGACTATTATCCCATTACACTGTTGTACCACTATTATCCCACTTTAACTGGCCTGGCTGCCTCCTGTGGAATCCCGGGATTTGTAGTTTGGGGGAGGGGCCTTTAGACTTCTCAGACAGAGAGCTCTTAGGCCTCACTGAACTACAAACCCTAGAATGCCACAAGAGGCAGCCAGGGCAGTTAAAGCGGAATAATAGCACTATGTGTAATGTGATCATGGCTATGGTTTTTCACCTGCAGAAGCCAATGCTTTTTGTTCTCTGGCTAAGTCCTTCACGGTTTATTTTATTTGTAAAGCCCTCTAAACTTGTTTTGCCCCACATTCCTCTTCGCTGCCTCTTGGAGAGAATTGGGATATATGTGGAGGAAGGGAGAAAATGGGGGGCTGATCAATTTCCAGGCATCAGGAACACTCTCTCAGCCTCAGAAGGTGGCAGTGGCAAACCCGCTTTGAAGAAACTTCCCTCCCTCCCACAATCCTAGATCCTCATTCATGGCAATATGTATTCATATTCATATGTATTCATGACAATATGTATGTGTTCTTTATTCAATATTAACAATTTTATTCGGGTAGCCTTTTTAATATACCGTATTTTTCGGCATATAAGACGCATTTTTTCTTCCCCAAAACGAGGGTGGGGAAGTTGCTGCGCCTAATAAAGCGAATATACAAGCTGAGGGCAAACTGCCAAGGCCTAGGCTAAAAGTAGGCCTCATTTCAACCTCAGCCTTGGTGCTCCAGTGGGCTCCTCCCATCCCAGGAAGAGTCCATTGGAGCAGCCAGGACGGGGGTGGAAAGAGTCCTCTTTTCCTGGCTAGTTGAATGTGCTCCTCCTCTTTCCACCCCCATCCTGGGTGCTTCAATGGACTCTTCCTGGGGTCAGAGGACATCCTCCCATCCCAGGAAGAGTCCATTGGAGCACCCAGGACGGGGGTGGAAAGAGTCCCCCCCTTGAAGAAATCTGCCAGGAAAACCCTCATGGTAGGATCAAAATGAGCCAGAAATTACTCCAAGGCACTGGATTAGTACCCTGGCCAAGTTACACTGTCTCAGCCTCAGAGGGTGGAAATGGCAAACTCACTCCTCTGAAGAAATCTGCCAGGAAAACCCTCATGGTAGGATCAAAATGAGCCAGAAATTACTCCAAGGCACTGGATTAGTACCCTGGCCAAGTTACACTGTCTCAGCCTCAGAGGGTGGAAATGGCAAACTCACTCCTCTGAAGAAATCTGCCAGGAAAACCCTCATGGTAGGATCAAAATGAGCCAGAAATTACTCCAAGGCACTGGATTAGTACCCTGGCCAAGTTACACTGTCTCAGCCTCAGAGGGTGGAAATGGCAAACTCACTCCTCTGAAGAAATCTGCCAGGAAAACCCTCATGGTAGGATCAAAATGAGCCAGAAATTACTCCAAGGCACTGGATTATTACCCTGGCCAAGTTACACTGTCTCAGCCTCAGAGGGTGGAAATGGCAAACTCACTCCTCTGAAGAAATCTGCCAGGAAAACCCTCATGGTAGGAGCAAAATGAGCCAGAAATTACTCCAAGGCACTGGATTAGTACCCTGGCCAAGTTACACTGTCTCAGCCTCAGAGGGTGGAAATTGCAAACTCCCTCCTCTTAAGAAATTTGCCAGGAAAACCCTCATGGTAGGATCAAAATGAGCCAGAAATTACTCCAAGGCACTGGATTAGTACCCTGGCTAAGTTACACTGTCTCAGCCTCAGAGGGTGGAAATTGCAAACTCACTCCTCTGAAGAAATCTGCCAGGAAAACCCTCATGGTAGGATCAAAATGAGCCAGAAATTACTCCAAGGCACTGGATTAGTACCCTGGCCAAGTTACACTGTTTCAGCCTCAGAGGGTGAAAATGGCAAACTCACTCCTCTGAAGAAATCTGCCAGGAAAACCCTCATGGTAGGATCAAAATGAGCCAGAAATTACTCCAAGGCACTGGATTATTACCCTGGCCAAGTTACACTGTCTCAGCCTCAGAGGGTGGAAATTGCAAACTCCCTCCTCTGAAGAAATCTGCCAGGAAAACCCTCATGGTAGGATCAAAATGAGCCAGAAATTACTCCAAGGCACTGGATTAGTACCCTGGCCAAGTTACACTGTCTCAGCCTCAGAGGGTGGAAATTGCAAACTCACTCCTCTGAAGAAATCTGCCAGGAAAACCCTCATGGTAGGATCAAAATGAGCCAGAAATTACTCCAAGGCACTGGATTAGTACCCTGGCCAAGTTACACTGTCTCAGCCTCAGAGGGTGGAAATGGCAAACTCCCTCCTCTGAAGAAATCTGCCAGGAAAACCCTCATGGTAGGATCAAAATGAGCCAGAAATTACTCCAAGGCACTGGATTAGTACCCTGGCCAAGTTACACTGTCTCAGCCTCAGAGGGTGGAAATGGTAAACTCACTCCTCTGAAGAAATCTGCCAGGAAAACCCTCATGGTAGGATCAAAATGAGCCAGAAATTACTCCAAGGCACTGGATTAGTACCCTGGCCAAGTTACACTGTCTCAGCCTCAGAGGGTGGAAATGGCAAACTCACTCCTCTGAAGAAATCTGCCAGGAAAACCCTCATGGTAGGATCAAAATGAGCCAGAAATTACTCCAAGGCACTGGATTATTACCCTGGCCAAGTTACACTGTCTCAGCCTCAGAGTGTGGAAATGGCAAACTCACTCCTCTGAAGAAATCTGCCAAGAAAACCCTCATGGTAGTGTCAAAATGAGCCAGAAATTACTCCAAGGCACTGGATTACTCTGGCCAAATCACACTCTCTCAGCCTCAGAGGATGGAAATGGCAACCCCCCCCCTTGAAGAAATCTGCCAAGAAAACTCTCATGGTAGGGTCAAAATGAGCCAGAAATTACTCCAAGGCACTGGATTATTACCCTGGCCAAGTTACACTGTCTCAGCCTCAGAGGGTGGAAATGGCAAACTCCCTCCTCTGAAGAAATCTGCCAAGAAAACCCTCATGGTAGGGTCAAAATAAGCCAGAAATTACTCCAAGGCACTGGATTACTCTGGCCAAATCACACTCTCTCAGCCTCAGAGGATGGAAATGGCAACCCCCCCTTGAAGAAATCTGCCAAGAAAACCCTCATGGTAGGGTCAAAATAAGCCATAAATTACTCCATAAGCCAGTGGCCTAAAAACTCCAAAGGTACCAGTCCATCTGATCTTGGAAGCTAAGCAGGGTCAGCCCTGGATAGTCCTTGGATGAGAGACCGCCAAAGAATCCCAGGTGCTGCAGGCTGTATTTCAGAGGAAGGAACTGGCAAAACCACTTCTCGAGTCTTCCTTGCCTAAGAAATCCCTAAGAAATTCATGGAGTCACCATAAGGCGACAGGAGACTTGCAAGAAAGTTGGGCAGGGAATTTGTGCAATACCTGGCCCTGCTGCTGGCTTAAACTTACATTTACAACTTAAAATTGTTCTTAAACTGCTGTTAACTTTATACAGTTGATATAAAATATTTTACTACAGTATTTGGTTAAGAATCTTTTTTTTCTAGATTTTCCTCCTTTAAAATTGGGTGCGTCTTATATGCCGGGGCGTCTTATATGCCGAAAAATACAGATTTAGGACAGGATGGCTTTTCCATGCGGTGTGTGCTTTAGTTAGGCTTTTCAACTTTTGTATGTTTTTATGTTACACTCATACTATTGCAATTGGATGATTTTAATTATTGTATTGTAAAATTTTAAAAATGGTTTTGCTCTTGTGAGCTGCCTTGGGTCCCTTTGTGGGAGAAAGGCGGCATAAAAATGAAATAAATAAATAAATAAATTCATGACAATTTGTGACACATACACCCCAGCCATGACTATAACTGTTGTTGTTGTTAGTTGCCTTCAACCTGACCTTGATTCATGGTGACCCTTTGGATGAGACGTCTCCAAACCCTGCTTTCCTCCACTGCTCTGCTCAGGTCTTGCAGAGTCAGGCCCCTGGTTTCCCTGACTGAGTCCATCCATCTGGCATGTGGTCTTCCTCTCTTTCTACTGCTCTCCGCCTTCCCCAGCATCATGGTCTTTTCTAATAAGTTGTGCCTTCTCATGATGTGACCACAGTATAACAACCTCAGTTTTGTCATCTTGGCTTCCAGGAAGAATTCTGGCTTGATCTATTCCAGGACTCATTTGTTTGTCTTTTTGGCCATCCATGGTATCTTCTGCAATCTTCTCCAGCACTACATCTCAAATGAGTTTTCTTCCTGTCTGCCTTATCTTCTTATTGCACCCAAGCTTCATGTGCCCCCCCCCCATCCCTTGTTGTTCCTAGAAGAGAATTGGGTTTAAACCAAATTACTTAAAACATTCCTGTTTTGTTTTTGTTTTTTTTAATTCAGTGTATGTGTGTGTATATATAGTCTGGCTATTGTTACTATTTTCCAACCCAAGTCTCTCATCCAAGTAACTAACCAGGGCTGACCCTGTTTAACTCCCAAGATCACATGGTATCTGGTGCCTTAAAGGTACCTAGATCCAGGTAATAATTCTTAACCCAACAATACATTGATGGTGGTCTGTAAATACTGATATATCACTAATAACACAATGATATGTTGGTTTTGCAGGGCATTGCAGCAGATCTTTATAGGGACATCGTTGCCCTGTTACAGACAGAGGAGGAATAACTTTGATCCAATTTGTTGCTTCATTGGAGTAAACAAAAAGGAAAAAAACACCATAGATGGATAAACCAGACTCAGCTGGTCCTGAAGGAGGAAGAGGCCCTGATAACTTCAGTGCTGAGAGCTCTGGGGGATTCTGGGAGGGGACAGTCCAAGGGTCTCTGGGTGAGGAATTTGCCAGCTCAGACACAAAGCGTCAGTGCTTCAGGCAGTTCTCCTACAAGGTGGGCAAGGGCCCCCGAGAGGTTTGCAGCCGACTCCATCATCTCTGCAGTCAGTGGCTGAAGCCAGAACGACACACAAAAAATGAAATCCTGGACCTGGTGATTTTGGAGCAGTTCTTGACCATCCTGCCCCCGGAGATGGAAAACTGGGTCAGAGAATGTGGAGCAGAGACCTGTTCCCAGGCAGTGGCCCTGGCAGAGGGTTTCCTCCTGAGTCGGGCAGAGGCAGAGAAGAAGCAGAAAGAGCAGCAGGTGAAAGCTTTTCCTCTTAGGCCAAACATGATTAGGTTCTGGCTCTGGGCTGCCTTTTTTGCATCTCTGATGACTTTGGGGTGACAAAAGCCCCCTGAGGAGGTTCTACTGAAATGTGGTGCTCCCAGATTTGGCTTTGATAAGCGTGTGCGAGGGTCCACCTTGTGATGAAGTGGAATCACAGTCCGCAAAGCCTCTGAGAAGGGTGATTCTGCTTCACGACAAGGTGTATGCTCCCTATATGTGAGGTTTTCAAAGGAAGTGCCAGGTTTCTCCACTGGCACTGCCATACAACCAGACTTTCCATGTAGAGACTCCAGTGGCAGAGTCTGTCCCTGATGTGTTCAGGAGCTGAATGGACTTCCAACCACTCCAAGAAGCAACCCACTTCAGCTCTAAGGGGTGAAATCTTTTATCGTTGCTGATTTTTTTCATTTTATTTTCATTCCAAAGCCAATAGAACAAATTACCAACAACGCTATGGCCAGAGTGTACAGGTGTGTGTGTGTGTGTGTGTGTGTGTGCGCGCACACACACACAGTAGCAGTGTTTTCATTTTTGTTTCTCCATATGTCTGTTACCTCTTTACACACACACGTGTATAAAATGGTACAAAGTGGCATAAGATTTCCATTAAAAGTCAAAGCAGGGTTTTCCAGAAATGCAGATACTCTTGCTGAGGGCTCCATGGAATTGTTTGTGTTCCAGCATATACAATAAACGTATACCAATATTAACACAAGTATCATACTATATCCCACCTTTTTGAGCTCTTCTTTTGTATGCCACTTTTTCAAGTTGGGCTTATGAGGTGCTGAGTTTTTCCTGGCTTGGTTGTAGGTGGCTGTCTCATATCACACAAGCCCAAACCCCTTTTTGAGTGTTTTGCCATTTTCCTATCCTTCTCCAAATTCTATGTCTTGAATCCTGACTGCTGTTTCAGGCCAAGAATCCCTTGGTAGAAGTTCACTCTGAATTCCCTGTGGCCAAGAAGGCTCCATTGGACCCCAGGCAGAGTCCACAATTGAGGGCAATCAAGCAAATATGTGATGGAAGAGCCCTCCTGCATGGTATGGATGAACACTCACTGTCCAGAATTCTGTGTGTGTCTTTGTTGTTGTGTACCTTTAAGTTGTTTCTCACTTATGGTGACCCTAAGGCACCAATCGTGGGGTTTTCTTGGCAAGATTTGCTAAAGGTTGTGTAGTACATTCTTCACATGCACATATTGTTCTCTCCACCTTTGATGTAAGATCTCAGCAACTTTGTGTTCATGTGTGCTTGTGTGTGTATTTAAAAGATTTTAACACATACAAAACTGTCAAAGAATCAATTTGAGAATCAATAAAAGGAGGTGGTTTGTGTTACTGGACTATCCAGCTGAAAATTTTTCCAGCTGGTACAACAGCAACTGGAATAGAGTACCTTTTCAAAAAGCAACATGTGAGGAATTTACACATTGTTATTTGCCTGTTGCACAAAAATTAGAGTGGTCTTGGTTGTCTGCAGCATTCCTTACTCTTTCAATTAATTTTTCTATTAGCATGACCTTCCAGAGCTTTATATTCTTATCTATATCTGGCTTTTGCTGTCTGCAACTGAAGGCCACTTTATCCTCACAACAACAACCCTACAAGATAGGTCACTGTGTGTATGAAACTGGATTTTCCCAAGCCCTTGTTCAATAGCCTAACTCCTGCATTACTCTTTGTTGTTGCTGTTGTTGTGTACCTTCAAGTCATTTCTGACTTATGGTAACTCTAAGGTGGCCCTGGGAGGTATAGTGGTTTGAGTGGTCTTGAGTTTTGCTAAGAGGCTCACAAATCTGATCAGGAGAGCTTTAAACTGAGTTCCAGTGGGGAGGGTGACAGTATTTTGGAGGGCAAAGATTCAGCAATTTCTGAGGAGAAAAGACCAAGTATTAGAGAAGGAGTAGAGCAAGTAGGTGTCCTCTTGCAAGGTACGGATGAACACTTAATGTCCAGAATTCTGTGTTTCTCTTTGGTCCAAAACACACTGCAGAAATAATCCGGTTTGAGACCACTTTAACTGCTTTGGCTTAATGCTAGGAAATTCTGGGAACTATATTTTTGTGACACAATAAACTACAGTTCCCAGTATTCCCTAACACTGAGCCAGGGCAGTTAGAGTGGTCTCAAACTAGATAATTTCTGCAGTCTGTTTTGGACTTTGGTTGTGTGCCTTCAAGTTGTTTTCTGACTTATGGCAACCCTAAGACACCAATCACAGGGTTTTCTTGGCAAGATTTATTGAGGGCTGTGTAGTACATTCTTCACATGCACTGATTTTGTTCTCCACTCTTGATGTAGAATCTTTGCCACTTTCTGTTCATATATATATATATATATATATATATATATATATATAATGAGATGTTTTAAGTTTGTATTACTGGACTATCCAGCTAAAACAATTTAAGCACACATGGGCTTAAATGTCTCTGTACTAATGAATAGAGCATGGGAAATGAACAAGATGAACTAGAACTCTTAATACATCATAATAAATATTATATATTAGGTATCACTGAAACATGGTAGGATGAGTCTCATGACTGGAATGTAGTTATTAGTAGATATAACCTATTTCAGAGATAGAAACCTAGCAAGAAAGGAGGGAGAGTAGCTTTATATGTTAGGAATGCTTATACTTGTGAAGAGAAGAGAATGTTAAGAGGAGATCTGATAGTCCTGTTTAAATATTTTAAGGAGTGTCATATTGAGGATGGAGAAAGCTTGTTTTCTGCTGCTCCAGAGACTAGGACCCAGAGCAATGGATTCAAAATTATAGGAAAAGAGATTCCACCTCAACATTAGGAAGAACATCCTGACCATAAGAGCTATTCAACAGTGGAACACATTCCCTCAGAGTGTGCTGGAGTCTCCTTCTTTGGAGGTTTTTAAACAGAGGCTGGATGGCCATCTGTCGGGGGTGCTTTGATTGTGTGTTACTGCATGGCATGTGATTGGGCTATATATGGCCTTTGCTCTCTGCTGTTTGCATACAGAGGTGTACCTTAAGAGAGCCCCAGATTTAGTAGTTCTGAATTGTTATATGGTAGAAGAATTTGAGGACCCTTAGATCTACAGAGACAATGCTGGGAACAAGAATCTGAACGTGATCCTGAAGGCCACCTATATAGAGGATCCACCAACATCATTGAGATTAGGATTATGTGTAGCTGGAGAAAATTTGAAAAAACAACAACATTAGCTTACCTTGTGCTATGTTTTTCAGCGATGGAGGCGGAGACATCCTGAATGCGGGTTAGTTCCCTCTGTTCCCTCTGATCAGGCAGGAAACAGAACTTTGGGAACATTCACTAGAGGGAGCCATCCTTTTAGTTCCCAGTCCATGGACCAGCCAAGCAAAGATAGGAGAAAGGAAACTGGATAAAAACCTAAATATAGTCCAATTTAGAGAGCTACTAAAATTTTGTGGTAACTTAACTCATATAACTGTAACACCTCATCCCTGTAAACTGAGATACAAGAATCTCAGTTCCGGGTGGGTAGGATGTCTTCACCCCCATCACTGAAAACAAACATCACTAGGTAAGCCAGTGTTTGGTTTTCTAGCATTGGAGGAGAGACATCCTGAATGCGGGACATGCCAGAGCTCCCCGACTATGGGTGGGTGAACTGATGCATGAACTGAACTATACAACTGTCTGAAGAACCCATCTACCATATTATAATAATAATAATAATAATAATAATAATTATTATTATTATTATTATTATTATTATATGGTAGATGGGTTCTTCAGACAGTTGTATAGTTCAGTTCATGCATCAGTTCACCCACCCATTATTATTTATATCCCGCCCCTCTGCAGAGCAATCGGGGCGGCTTACAACATTAAAATTTACATAAAGATATGCTAATACAATGTAAACAGAACCTATAAATCCTCAAACCCACCCGCCCTTCAAAAGGTAAGTGCTCTTCTTAGTCTAGGCCCGATGGTGCTGAGCCTGTTGCCTTTCCCCCAGACGACATCGGATGGAATGGAGGGAGGGCTCTTCTTCTTATTCTAGGCCCGATGGTGCTGGGCCTGGTGTCTCTCTTCCAGATGACATCGGATGGAATGGAGGGAGGGCCCTTCTTCTTAATCTAGGCCCGATGGTGCTGGGCCTGGTGTCTCTCTCCCAGATGACATTGGATGGAATGGAGGGAGGGCTCTTCTTCTTATCCTAGGCCCGATGGTGCTGGGCTTAGTGTCTCTCTCCCAGATGACATCGGATGGAATGGAGGGAGGGCTCTTCTTATCCTAGCCCGATGGTGCTGGGCCTGGTGTCTCTCTCCCAGATGACATCGGATGGAATGGAGGGAGGGCTCTTCTTCTTAATCTAGGCCCGATGGTGCTGGGCCTGGTGTCTCTCTCCCAGATGACATCGGATGGAATGGAGGGAGGGCTCTTCTTATCCTAGGCCTGATGGTGCTGGGCCTGGTGTCTCTCTCCCAGATGACATTGGATGGAATGGAGGGAGGGCTCTTCTTATCCTAGGCCCGATGGTGCTGGGCCTGGTGTTTCTCTCCCAGATGACATTGGATGGAATGGAGGGAGGGCTCTTCTTCTTATCCTAGGCCCTATGCCATTTCTGTGGACTGAAATGTGTCCAGCCAATAGTGGTGGACAAAGGTTGACAGGGAAGACAGGTATCTGCCCTACAAATACTGAACAGCAGAACATTGGTAGCGAGAGCAGCAGAGGTAGCAGCAGTGCTATGTGTGGAGTGAGTGGTGATCGACCCTGGCAACATACCTCCACTGATGGAGTAACATTTCGTGATGCAGGCACGAATTCATCTCGCTAGAGTAGAGGTAGAAACCTTCCTTCCCAATGAGGACAAGTTAAATGAGACACAGAGACGATCTAACCCAGGGTTAGGCAACCTTTCCCCTTTAAGGGCCGAGGGACTTCAGCTCCCAGAATCCCAGGAGCTATTGGCCAACATGGGACTATCGGCCAACATGGCTGAGGCTTCTGGGAGTTGAAGTCCCTCGGCCCTTAAAGGGGAAAGGTTGCCTACCCCTGATCTAACCTGAGAAAACATCTGGTGCGTTTGATGTGTATCTGGAGTGCCCTGTGCACATCAAAATATGCCAAGACTTCCAATTCCATAGAAGACTGTATAAATGTGTGCTGATGTAAAACACCGCTGTTTCTACTTTTGCAGGTTTGCATACATCCAAGATAAACTCAGAATATAGGGAGAGAGGAGAACATACAATGAATTCCTCCTCCATGGAAGATGCAAGAAAGATGACCCTGGAACAGGTTAACATTTACCCTTCCTTCTTTGTGATGGAGCCTTTGGGAGTTTGTCAGTCTGGGATGTTGTGGGTGGTCAGAGATCATCCTCTGTCCTGCAGTGGCTTTCCGCCCTCTTGACCTTGCTTCTCCTCTCAGCCCATCAGGGCCAGGGGTGGTGGGACTGGGGTTACTGCCAATGGTGGCCCCGCAAAACATTCATGAGGAGGACTTGTTTTATTCCTGTATGAGCATTAAACCCATAGTTTTTAGACAGGGTCGGTCCACCATTTTGTTGGAGAGAGGCACCTGACTCAGGCAGCTGGTTTTGAGCCTCATAATAGCCAACAATTCCTAATGATTTAATTTTGTAGTTTTCATATTTTTATTTTCAAGGATGGGAAGAGGATTGTGTAATGTTCTCTCCCTTATGTGCTAAAAGAACATGACCATAAAGGCTGGAAGTCCAAAAAAGTGTGCTGATGGGGTGAGGTTGCCCTAAATTTATGCCAGTTAATGCAGATTGGGGAGATTTACATGGAAGAGTTTCCACTTGCTAAGCAAAGTCTCCCTTCACATGACAAATCTAGATAACCAGGAATCCATATTGTAGCCTTGTTTCCACTCATGCCCTATTCTTCATGTTCCAGGGAGTTAAGGAAAAGAGATGCAGGAATATTCAAACTTGTCCCATTCTATTAGTATTCTAAAGTGATTAAATAATATTTGGGATGCACCATGTATTTTCCTTCCCTTTTCAGTCACTCTCTGGATGAGGTCTATTTTCTATTGCAGATTACCTTCTGGGATGTTGCTGTATATATCACAGAGGAGGAATGGGAACTCTTGGATCGGAACCAGAGATTTTTATACAAGGAAGTTATGATGAAAAACTATGAGACTGTGTCCTCCCTTGGTAAAGAAAATGAGCCCATTACCTTTCCTATGGAGACAGAGAATCCACATTGTCATAGCACTATGATTCCACTTTGTCATGGCAACATCCTGTGGAATCCTGGGATTTTTAGTTTTGTAAGGCACTAGAGCTCTCCATTTGAGGAGTCCAAATACCCCTCCCTAAACTGCCGATCCTAGAATTTCGGCAGTTAATATTTTTGGCCCCCAACTGCTCCTCAGCACATCCCAGACCTAGTTTACTGAAGGTTTTTTTTTTTTTTACTCTTCTTTCAGCCTTTCTAGGGTTTGGACAGGCTTCCAATATCCTCTCGGGAAAAAGGCCTCCCCAGCCTTAAAATGGCTCAGAGAGGGCCTAACGGAAAAAAACTGCCTCCACTTTCCCTAAGGCATGTTGGGGGATATTGAAGAACAAAACATTATTTAATTCCATCCCCCCCCCCCAGTGGTATAATGAAGGTGCCCTCTGATATCTCCTGGGGGTCCAGTGTAGCCCCCTAATCTCCAACAATTACCCATTCCTGTTTTAGAGATGTTTTAAGCCTCCTCTCTGGAGACTGACCACCAAAATTGGGATCCAACTTTTAGCTCCCTTAGCTTTTTGTATTCATTTATATGTATATTTATTATCCTTTCTCACCAAATGGACCTCAACTTGTTTATTTCCTGCATCACATTCTGTGTGTGTGTGTGTGTGTGTGAGAGAGAGAGAGAGAGAGAGTGGGTGAGAATGTGTAAAATAAAATGGCAGGAAAGAAATGCTGAAGGTGAAATGCTGAAGCAGTGCAGATGGATATGAGGGCAGGTGCGAATGTCGGAGAATGGACGGAGAAATGGAAGGTTCATCAGGCATGTGGGAGCAAGGAGAGGAGGAGAGAACAAAGCAAAGATAGTCTAACACTGTGTTGATAGGACAGTACCTCTGGGAAAGTCTAGAACAGGGCCAGAAGAGGGCTCTTGTATATTGTGAGGCAGCTGCAAACCTGACAAATTTTAACAACTGGTGTGAACCACCTTAGGGCCTTCTTTTCATACCTATAAAGGAGCTCCATTTAGCAATTATGAGTAGTATCTATGAAGGGGGGAAAGGGGGACTCAGGGCCTTTGCAGACTGCCAGAAATAGTGCAGATTGAGTCCACTTTAAGGGTTAGGGTTAGTGCTAGGGAGTCATGGGAATTTTTTTTTCTGAGACATTGAGTCTTCTCTGTCAGAGAGCTCTGGTGCCACAATAAAATACAGTTCCCATGATTCCTTAACCCTAACCCTTAAAGTGGACTCAATTTGCACTATTTCTAGCAGTCTGCAAAGGCCCTCAAACTCTTTTTTCTCTGAAGGGTTTTTTCCTACTGCAGCTTATTTATCTCTGTTGTTGACTCCTTGTCCTTCTTTATAGGAGACCTTGAGAACCACGAGAGAATACACACAGGAGAGAAACCATACAAATGTCAGCAGTGTGGGCAATGTTTTGCTTACAAATTACATCTTCAAAAACACCTCAGAGTCCACACAGGAGAGAAACCATACAGATGCCAGCAGTGTGGAAAATATTTTGCTTGCAAGTCAAATCTTCAAATACACCAGAGAGTCCACACAGGAGAGAAACCATATAAGTGCCAGCAGTGTGGAAAATATTTTTCTCACACATCAACCCTTCTGAACCATCAGAGAGTCCACACAGGAGAGAAACCATACAAATGCCAGGAGTGTGGGAAATGTTTTGCTCGCAAGTCAGACCTTGTTATTCATCAGAGAGTCCACACAGGAGAGAAACCATACAAATGCCAGCAGTGTGGAAATGTTTTTTCTGACAGGTCTCCCCTTATTACTCATCAGAGAATCCACACTGGAGAGAAGCCATACAAATGCCAGGAGTGTGGGAAATGTTTTGCTCAGAGATCACACCTTCAAATACACCAGAGAGTCCATACAGGAGAGAAACCTTACAAGTGCCAGGAGTGTGGGAAATGTTTTGCTGAGAAGTCTTCCCTTGTGAAGCATCAGATAGTCCACACAGGAGAGAAGCCATACAAATGTCAGCACTGTGGGAAATGTCTTGCTCACAAGTCTTCCCTTGTGAAGCATCAGAGGAGAAAACACACAGACAAAACATATATATGCCAACAGTGTGGGAAATGTTTTGCTGACAAGTCTTCCCTTGTGAAGCATCAGAGTGTCCATACAGGAGAGAAGCCATACAAATGCCAGCATTGTGGGAAATGTTTTGCTGAGAAGTCTTCCCTTGTGAAGCATCAGAGCCTCCACACAGGAGAGAAACCATACAAATGCCAGGAATGCGAGAAATGTTTTGCTCACAAGTCAAACCTTTCGAGGCATCAGCGAGTCCACAAGGAGAGAAACAATACAAATGACAGCATTGTGGGGAAAAATTTCTAACAAGTTTTCCCTTGTGACTCTTCAGACAGTCCACACAAGTCTTCCCTTGTGAAGCATCAGAGTGTCCATACAGGAGAGAAGCCATACAAATGCCAGCATTGTGGGAAATGTTTTGCTGAGAAGTCTTCCCTTGTGAAGCATCAGAGCCTCCACACAGGAAAGAAACCATACAAATGCCAGCAGTGTGGAAAATGTTTTGCTCAGAAGTCACATCTTCGGAGAATAGTGGAGTCTCCTTCTTTGGAGGTCTTTAAGCAGAGGCTGGATGGCCATCTGTCGGGGACGCTTTGATTGGGAGTTCCTGCATGGCAGGGGGTTGGACTGGATGGCCCTTGTGGCCTCTTCCAACTCTATGATTCTATGATTCTATGATCTTGAAAGTCATCGAAGAGTCCACACAGGATCATAGAATCATAAAGTTGGGAGAGACCTCAAGGCCCATCAAGTCCAACTCCTTGCCATACAGGAATACACAATCAAATCATCCTTGACAGATTGCCATCCACTCTGTTTAATCATATCACCACTTGACCACCATTTCTCCAGGCTAATCATACACAGCTCCCTAAGTCGTTCTTCATATGGCATGGTTTCCACACCTTTCACCATTTTTGTTGCCCTCCTCTGGACATGCTCCAGCTTGTCAACATCCTTTTTGAATTGTGATACAATATTTCAGGTGAGGCCTGACCAAAGCAGAATAGAGTGGTACTATTACTTCAAAATTTTGCTTCAAAATTTCCTCTTCTTTACTTGACAAATTTTTAGTAATGATTACTGACTTGTTTTTATTTAATTTAAACCCTGTATGTTTTCCAAATTCATCTAGCATATATATTAAGTTCTCTATAGTGGTTATAGGGTCTTTAAGAAATACAATTAAGTCGTCGGCGTATGCCTTTATCTTGCATTCCGATCCTCTTATTTTTGGGCCCTTTATTTCCTTATTCTGTCTTATACTCACAAACAATAATGGTGAGATAGGGCATCCTTGTCTTACTCCCCAAATGATGCTGAATTTTTTAGTCTTTTCCCCATTTACAATTAACCTAGCTTTTTGATCTGCATATATACTTTTGATCCATGTTATAAATTTTTCACCGAAATTTAGTTTTTCTAAAATTAGAAACATGGTATCCCAATTTACAGCATCAAAAGCTTTCTCCGCATCAATAAGTAGCATTGCCAATTTTTTTTCATTGTTTTGTTCATAATATTCTATAATGTCAATAACTGTTCTTATATTTTGCCTAATTTGTCGTTGTGGCAAAAAACCTGCTTGAGCCTCATGAACTCTGTCTTTCAGCACCTCTTTTAGTCTAGTCGCCAAAATGCTAGTAAATATTTTATAGTCTATATTCATCAGTGAGATTGGTCGATAATTCTCAGTCCTTGTATTGTCCTTTCCTTCCTTTGGAATTAACGCAATGTCTGCGAATTTCCAAGATTCAGGAATTCCATTTGTTGCTACATCATTAATGGTATTTTTTAAAGGTTCTGTTAACAAATCTGCCAACTTAACATAATATTCTGAGATAAAGCCGTCTGGTCCAGGTGATTTTTCTAATTTGAGTTTCCGAATGGCTTCTTCTACTTCTTTTTTAGTTATATCCATGTTTAATTTGTCTCTAACAATATTGCTCAATTTCATATATTCTGTATTTTGTAGAAACTTTTCAAAAGTCTTATTCTTTAGGTCTCTATCCATTTGTTTCTTATAAAAATTTGAGAACTAATAATGAAATTTCCTTTGAATTTCTTTTTGAAGTGTTGTTTTACCTTCATCGTCAATTATTTCCGTAATGATTTTTGTATCTAAAAACTTCATGGATTGGATAAATGCAATTTATAAGGAGCAAAGGGTGCGGGTTATTGTTAATTATGAAAAGACAAAATTATTTCAGGTACGAAAAGGCACAAGACAGGGGTGCCCACTTTCTCCTCTCCTTTTTCTGATGGTTTTAGAATTCTTAAACCATAATATTAGAAAAAATGAAGGGATAGGTGGTATTAAGATTAAAGGACACCACTTAAAACTTAGAGCTTATGCCGACGATTTAGTACTGACTATCACAGACCCGGACAGTATAGAACTAATGAAAGAGCTAGAGACATTTGCAGAAGCAGCAGGTTTAAAAATAAATAAAAACAAAACTGCAGTTCTGACTATGAATCTTACTGAAGATGAGAAAAGGATAATTAAAAATAGTATAGGGTTTCAGATGAAGAATGAAACAAAGTTCCGTATTTTTCGGCATATAAGACGCTCCGGCATATAAGACGCACCCAACTTTAAAGGAGGAAAATCTAGAAAAAAAAGATTCTTAACCAAATACTGTAGTAAAATATTTTATATCAACTGTATAAAGTTAACAGCAGTTTAAGAACAATTTTAAGTTGTAAATGTAAGTTTAAGCCAGCAGCAGGGCCAGGTGTTGCACAAATTCCCTGCCCAACTTTCTTGCAAGTCTCCTGTTGCCTTATGGCGACTCCATGAATTTCTTAGGGTTTTCTTAGGCAAGGAAGACTCAAGAAGTGGTTTTGCCAGTTCCTTCCTCTGAAATACAGCCTGCAGCACCTGGGATTCTTTGGCGGCCTCTCATCCAAGGACTATCCAGGGCTGACCCTGCTTAGCTTCCAAGATCAGATGGACTGGTACCTTTGGAGTTTTTAGGCCATTGGCTTATGGAGTAATTTCTGGCTTATTTTGACCCTACCATGAGGGTTTTCTTGGCAGATTTCTTCAAGGTTTTTTTTTTTTTTTGCCATTTCCATCCTCTGAGGCTGAGAGAGTGTGACTTGGCCAGAGTAATCCAGTGCCTTGGAGTAATTTCTGGCTTATTTTGACCCTACCATGAGGGTTTTCTTGGCAGATTTCTTCAAGGAGGGGGTTGCCATTTCCACCCTCTGAGGCTGAGAGAATGTGACTTGGCCAGAGTAATTTCTGGCTCGTTTTGACCCTACCATGAGGGTTTTCTTGGCAGATTTCTTCAGAGGAGGGGGGGTTGCAATTTCCACCCTCTGAGGCTGAGAGAATGTGACTTGGCCAGAGTAATCCAGTGCCTTGGAGTAATTTCTGGCTCATTTTGACCCTACCATGAGGGTTTTCTTGGCAGATTTCTTCAAGGGGGAGACTCTTTCCACCCCCGTCCTGAGTGCTTCAATGGGCTCTTCCTGGGATGGGAGGATCCCATTCAACCACCCATGAAAAGGGGACCTCTTTCCACCCCCATCCTGGGTGTTTCAATGGACTCTTCCTGGGATGGGAGGATGTCCTCTGACCCCAGGAAGAGTCCATTGAAGCACCCAGGACGGGGGTGGAAAGAGGAGGAGCCCATTCAACTACCCAGGAAAAGGGGACTCTTTCCACCCCCGTCCTGGGTGCTCCAATGGGCTCTTCCTGGGATGGGAGGAGCCCACTGGAGCACCGAGGCTGAGGCTGAAATGAGGCCTACTTTTAGCTGTGGCCTCGGCAGTTACGGTACTTCTTTAGTTTGCCCTCAGCCTGTATATTCACTTTATTAGACGCACCAACTTCCCCACCCTCGTTTTGGGGAAGAAAAAATGCGTCTTATATGCCGAAAAATACGGTATTTGGGAATAATAATAACAACTAAGAATGTAGATCTTTTTAGAAATAATTATGAGAAGAAGTGGCAGGCGATTAAAAAGGATCTGAAAAGATGGACAAATTTGAAAATATCTTGGCTTGGGAGAATTTCCACGATCAAAATGAATATTTTGCCCAAAATACTTGTTTTGTTTCAGAACTTGCCCATCATTAAAAACAAGACTCCTTTTAAAATATGGCATCAAGACTTGTCCAAGTTCCTCTGGAGTGGCAAAAGACCCCGAGTGAGGATGAAAGTTTTGCATGATAAAGTCGAGAGGGGAGGCTTGGCTTTGCCAAATTTGGAAATTTGTTTTGAAGCCTGTTGTTTTGTATGGTTAACAGATTGGTTCCTTTTAGATAATAAAGAGATGTTGGAGTTAGAAGGCGCTGATTTGAGGTTCGGATTGCACGCATATTTACTTTATGACAAGGTTAAGGCAAACAGGGATTTCGAGAATCACTTTATTTGGAAGACTCTTTCCAGGGTTTGGTTTAAATATAAAAATATTTTGTGCCCAAAAATTCCACTGTGGGCATCCTCAAATGAAGCACTTTTTAGAAGAGAGATTGAGCAAGGAAAAGTGGATTACCTATGGTGAAATTATCAAGGTAGATAGTGTTACTGGTAATTTAGAACTTTTGACACAGGGAGAAATATTACAAAAAGGTTTAGATTGTGGGTGGTTTTTATATATGCAGCTAAGGGGGAGATTTCTGAAGGACAGATCAACTTATGGTGTTGGGAAAGTTGAGGAGGGTTTGGAAAAAATTTTAGTGAATAAGAATCATTGTAGAATTGCCCAATTCTATGAGTTATTGTTAAAGCTTGAGCTGGAGGACGAAGCAATTAAAGAAAATATGAATAGGTGGGCTATCGGTTTAAAACAGGTAATCCCCCTAGAACAGTGGGAAAAATCTTGGTCACAAAGACTGAAATACTCTCTCTGTTATGACCTAAGAGAAAATTGGCATAAAATGCAATTTCGATGGTATTTAACCCCGGTGAAGTTGGCCAGAATGCAGAAGGGTGTTCGTAAATTGTGTTGAAAATGCCACAAGAAAGACGGCACATTTATTCATTTATGGTGGCACTGCAAATATGCCAAAAGATACTGGAAAAGTATACATAGGAATGTAATTAAAATTATTCCCTCAATAAAACAGATGGACCCTAAGCTTTACTTGTTAGGTATGTATGAAGAAAACCAGGTGATGAAACAACATTGTAAGCTTTTGTTTTACCTAACTACAGCAGCAAGAATGGTCTTTGCAGCAAAATGGAAAAATACTAGACCGCCTGAGATACAGGATTGGTTATACAAATTGGTGGACTGTATTTGTGCAGATAAATTAACACAATTGGCAAGAGGGGTCTTGTGGGACGAGGTCAAAAGGACTTGGGAGCCTTTGATAAAGTTTCTACAAATGAGCGACTACAAAAACTTGGTATTAGGCTTATTAGATTAAAGCATGATAAGTAGTCATTCACGCCTGGTTTTTGTTAATTTGTAAGTTCACTGTAACATTGCTATAAATGTGCTTTATTTAATATTCTTAAGATTGTATAGAAGGTTGAAATCTTGGTTACTTTTTGTTATGATAGAAGCTCAGAGATATTTGTTAAGTGGAGATAAGACCATCCCAATGCTCAGGAAGTTTTGTTGTTGTTGTTGTCGTTGTTTTCTCTTTCTTTTTTTTGTTTGTGTGTTGTGGATAAAGTCTGTTTAAGTTTATGTCCATGTTTATCGTTTTGGGGGAGGTTGGGGGTGTTATTTGTTTATACTGCTTGATAATGTAGATTTGTAAAGTTTGTTGTTTGAATTGTAATGATTTTTGTTATATTTTTTAATAATAAAAATTTAATATAAAAAAAAGAAAAGAAGAAATTATGCATTCAGTATTTCCCTTTTGAGAAACTTTCATCCATCCTGAACTCCCTTCTCTTTTAGTATACCTGACCATGGGATCACCCCCAGCATTTCTCTAAAAATACTGAAATTAGCTCTCCTAAAGTCTAGAATGTCTGTCTGACTATGCCTGGCTTCTTTTTTCCACTACATAACAGTCAAGAAGAACATGATCATTCCCATGCAAGGACCCCACTACTCGCACTCCATTAATCAGGTCATCACTGTTGATTAGTATCAGATCTAAAATAGTTGATCCCCTTGTTGCTTCTTCTCACTTTTGGATAATGAAGTGAGGAGTTTGCTGGACCTTAAATTCTTGGCTGAGTTTGACCTCCAGCAAATATCAGCATATTTGGTCCCCCCATTATTATTATTACACCTCTCCTTTCTGAGTGTGTGCTCATCTGTTCCAGAAAGGTATCATCCAGTTCCTCCATCTGACTTGGGGGTCTGTAGTAGACTCCCACAATAGCATCCCTGTTGTTTCCCTTCCCTTTAATTTTTATCCAAATCCTCTCCACCTTGCTTCCAGGATTTAAGTCCTGGATTTCTGCACAAGTGTGAACACCCCAACATATAATGCTACTCTTCCTCCTCCTTTCCTGTTTGGTCTATTTCTCTTTAAAAGAGTATACAGTACCCTTCTGTTACTACATTCCAATCATGAGAGTCATCCCATCAAGTTTCAGTGATGCTTATTATATCACATTTGGTTTGCTGTGCTAGTATATTAAGATCATCTTGTTTATTTCCCATGCTCTCTGCATTAGTGTAGACACATAAGATCATGGGGCATCCCTCCTTGATGCCTGTGTAAAGCAGGGGTCGGCAAGTTATTCTTACCTGGGGCCGGTCCGCTGGCCTCCAGGTCTTCCACGGGCCAAGGGGGGGGGGGGAAATGGTGGCGCAGGCGTTCATGTGCACACAGCCCCCGCTGACCACCACTGACGCCGCCGCACGCGCTGACGCCGCAACGCCACCGCACACGTCACGACCGCCATTTTGTTTTCCAAAGTGGCAGCTGCAACTCATTTGCACATGTGCAGTACTCCTGTGCATGCGCGAATGAGTCGCAACCGCCATTTTGGAAAACTGTCTGCCTCCCGTGTATGTGAAGTGATCTCCCCCCAGAAACTTCCTCTGTGTGTTCCCCATCCAGTACCATCTGTTCCTGTCTGTCCAGGAAAACCTCTTGCTCCTTTATACAAAGTGTACATACTTGGGCCTCCAGCTGCAGGACCTTCTCTTTTAACGACTGCCAACTTGCACTTGATGCAGGTGAAGTTAGCCACATCCTTTGGCAAGAACACAAACATGCCACAGCTGTTGCAGGTGTCTACGCAGCTCCCTCGCTGCCCACATTCAGTAGTCTTAAGTAGACACTGAAATAGGACTCTGGGCTTCCCCGTCAAACTCTCCTGCAAAGCACCCATGCAAAACACGTTTTCCAAGCCTGTTCACCAAGTTTCAAAAGGAAAACTACAGGCTGCTAGCTCCTCTCCCAGCCAAGTCTCTGACTCCCTTCCTTCCTTCCCCATTCCCCCTTTTGCCTTCCCTATGTTGCCAAGCTCAAAGTGTCATCTTCAACTATTGGGCTATGAGTGCTGAAACTTTATGTGCCACTAGGTGCATGCCTTTAGAGCTAGGCTGCTAGCCCCCTCCCCAGTAACTCAGCTGAAGCCCCAAACCCTCACACAAACACTCAAGCCTGAAAATGCACCCAACCAAGGATGTCCTCCCAGGCACAATTCTCCTTCTGCTCCCTGTGCAAGAGAGAAACTGTACAAATGCCAGCAGTGTGGCAAATGTTTTACTTCAGGTACCAACCTTACACACCCCTGTAGCATCCTTACAGGAGAGACGCCATACACATGCCAAGTCTGCAGGACATGTTTTGCTCAGAATTTTCACCTTTTAAGGCATCATAATGTCCACACTAGAGAGAAAGTATAGAAAATTGAGCAGTGGACAATACTCATGAATTATGGAGCTTCGGTATTTGTATTAATGAGGTGCTTATTAATGGAGAAGGATGCTGAAAATGCCTGTCTACTTTATAGGCTTGAAGACAATACTAGGTAGTAATTATGGAGGAGCAATAGAGTTAAAATGAAAATCATAAGAACTCCCAACTCTTAGACTTTTCCTGACTGCTTTTAATTTCCCTGTCCGAATGGATTAATTGCGTGGAATCCTACTTTTGGGGGTTTACAAAAAAAGAGTCTTAAAGACCAAACGAGTTTTTTTTAAAAATCTTGCATCTGGATATGCTGGCCTTTATACAGATATTTACCCTCTTCCCTTATTGAAATGGTGGTAGAAAATAAACACTTTCCACAAAGTTTTGGCCAGCCTTGTTACAAGATGCTCTAACACAGGGGTAGGCAACCTTTCCCCTTTAAGGGCCGAGGGACTTCAACTCCCAGAATCCCAGGAGCTATTGGCCAACATGGGACTATTGGCCAATATGGCTGAGGCTTCTGGGATCTGAAGTCCTTCGGCCCTTAAAGGGGAAAGGTTGCCTACCCCTGCTCTAACAGGTCACTGATGTAGAGAGGTCTGTGGGGAGGATTGCATGAGCGCCTGGCGGGTGGGTTCTATCACTGTGTGTTGGCTAAAGAGAGCCTCCATGTTGAGAAGCAGGTGACCATTTCCCCCTGAACCCCACCTGCCCTGGAGGAATTCAACCACATCAGAGGAAAGCTCTTCCCATGCCCACACTGCCTTTTTTCCGGCCAGCACTGGGCTCTAGCAGGCTTCCCAGGCTGGCAATATGGCCGTTTCTCCCAGCTCGTCCTGACCCCAGAAGCTCTGCCCCCAGAAGCCCTACCTCTCCTGCACTGGGTGACACTCCAGGCTAGCACGCTGCTGCTTTGGTTCCCTCACAGTGTTTGCCTGAGATCCTCTTCAAGATCCCAAACTTTTTATTCAAAACTAACAATAGGCACATGTGAAATGAAGCAACCACGTGGTTTCCCTACCTTCCCCTCTCTGACATGACAGAGGTTAAGAAAATTTAACAAGAGTAAGGTTTGATTGATGTTACTGGAAGAACAGAAGAGCCACACTGGATCTAATTCTACTCTCTTCCCACATGGAGACTGTCCAGAGCCCTTCAATGGGAAGCTCCTCAATAAGGACCTGAGGGGGGCTGCACCCTCCTCCCACTCCTCCTCCTTAGAAATTGTTGTTTGACCACATATGTCCTGGTTTTTGTCTGTGAATAGTTGGCGGGTGCGTCAAGACCCAGACTAGAACTAATCCTGCTGCTTTTTTTTTTGTTTGTTTGTTTGCTTTGCAGGGCATGTCCTATTCAGTTCTGGATCTGCCAGACACTGGGATACACTAGATTCTTTTCCATAATCCCATTCTCACAGTTTTAGGGGGAGAGCTTTCTCTTCCTGCTGTTCTTCCCCAGCAGGTCAGGCACACTCTGGAATAAACCTCTGGCAAAAGTTGGCATTTTATACAGGTCACCCCCCCTGTATCCACAGGGCAGATGTTCCCTGGCTTACTGTTTATAAATGAAACTGCAGACAATGACAAATTTCCATAGAATACTGCAGAATTGCACTGAAGGACCTAGAAAATGCTTAGAGAGTTTAACTCCCAGTGGAGTTGAATGGTTCAACCTCCAGTGGAAGTTGACCGCAGAATCAAGGTGAATTGACACCTCCAGGTGCCTAGAGAGACCTTTTTTTCTGGACTTGGGTAAGTGAAACCATGGCTACTGATGCCATGGATATGGGGACAACCTGCATTTCAAGAACTGCATCCCATAAATGATTTGTTGCTGGTTATTCCTTGGTTATTCCCAGGATATCTCGTCTTTAATCGTGACATTATGTGAAAATTTTCACCGCGATCATGCAACTTTCCCAGAATGACTTCAAACTCCTGATTTCCCAACCGTTTCCCCAGTGTGATAAACCTCCTAGACAGACCTTTAAAGTAAGGCAGTATTCTTTTTTTTGGGAGGGGGGGACCTTCCTCAGTTCCTCCTCTACCTCATCCTCCATGCATCAGGCCTTTCACATGGCCTCCCTGTTAGCGCAGGTGGAAGACTGAGTCCATGTGCAGAAGACAGACAGATAACAAATGCCACTGTAAATTCTGGAAGTAGTTGTAGGCAAAAACTCCTTCATCCAGAGTTTTACTCACACTGTTGAGGTTTTTCTGAAGAGGCTTTTAATCTTAGTTGTATATTTACAAGCATGATAAAGCAATATTTACACCAGGGGTCGGCAACCTACAACCTGTGGGCTGGTCCCGCCGCCACCGCTGCCCCACGCAACTGTAGGCACCATTTTGGAAAGCCCCACGGCGGCTGCGCCGTGCGAATTCACATGGCGCAGCCGCCGTGGGGCCTTCCCTGGGCCTTGGGAGCGGCCCCCCCCCCCGCACGTGCGCATTGATTAACCATTCTCTTCTACATCCATCTTCCATTTCCAAGCATATAATATTCTTGCTGTCGTGGTCATGTAGAAGCAAATCTTCCTGTATTTTTTCTCAATTTCTACATCAAACATACTTAGTAGGTAAAATTTGGGTTTCATTTGTATTTTCGTATTCAAGATTTTACTCATTATGTCATTAGCAAAGCAAAGCAGCTTCGTTTATATACCACTTCATGCTGCGTTATGTGGTGTCTAAGCGGTTTACAACTAATAAATAATAATAATAATAATAATAATAATAATAATAATAATAATTTTATTTATATCCCATCCCTCTGCCACGCAATCGGGACGGCGTACAACATTTTAAAACATCAGAACAAATTAAAATCAATTCAAATCCCATCCCTTATTCCCACACCCACCCACCTTAAGAATAAATTAAACTAAACAGATTAAAATGACAATAGTTAAAAATATACAATGTAAGAATACATAATTTTTCAATATCAATATACAGTGGCATTGATTCAGGCGGTGGAAGGACAAAGTCAGATTTATCTTCTTCTGGGCTGGGAAGTTATTCAGGGAAGGCCTGCTGGAAAAAATCCATCTTGACAGCTTTTTTAAAGCTGTCTAGAGTAGTAATAAGACGGATCTCATCCGGCAATGAGCTTACAACTGTAAGCTCATTGCCCCCCAACATTGGGTATTCATTTTATCAACCTCGGAAGGATGCAGGCCCGAGTCTAACCTGAGCCCTGGCTAGTATTGAACTCGCACCCTTGTGGTCTATGCGTGAGTGGCTGCAGTACAGGCATTTAACCACCACGCCACCAGGGCACCTTTACAATATTTTGGCATTAATGCCTTTCCAATATTTTTTTGCTTTCCTACATGACTACCAACAATGGTAAAATGTTCCCTCTTTTTCTTTGCATTTCCAACATAGATTATTAACATTCTTATATATTTTAGAGATTTTAGTTGGTGTCATACCATCAGAAATACATTTTATAAAAAAATTTTCTCAGGTCTTGTGAACATGTATATTTTGTTACCTTAATCCAAATATTTTCCCAAGCGCTAAATTCAATTGTATGACCCACATTTGCCATCCATCTGACCATTTCATTTTTAACTGTTTCTTCCTCTAGTTCCAAATTTATTATGTATCTATAAAGATTTCCAATCATCTTATCTTGTTCATAATATAAAATTTTGTCTAGATTTGTTTTTTTCTTCAAAATCATATGTCTTACTATCTATTTTATATCGTTCTTTAATTTGTAGATATATAAACCAATGTATCTCAATGCCTTCTCTCCTTAACTCTTCTTGTGTTTTTAGGTACTAATTCTTATCCCATTGTCTGATTAGTGTTTTGTAAATTAGCCAATTGTTATCTAATATCATTTCTCTCCTATAGAATGCCTCTTGAGGTGAAATTCATTGAAATATTTTTCTGTATGTTTTCTTTCGGTATTTTTCCCAGATCCGCAACAATGTTCTTCTCACACAATGGTTATTAAAAATTTTGTTAATTGATTCTTTCTCATATTGCAAATAGGCATGCCAACCAAATTTTAGATTATCTCCTTCTAATGCTAATAATCTGTCATCTTTCAAAATTATCCATTCTTTTACCCATGTGAGAGTGCATGCTTCAAAGTACGCTTTCAAATTTGGAACTCCCAGACCTCCATTTTCTTTGAAGTCTTGTAATATTTTCAGTCTAACCCTAGGCTTCTTCCCACTCCAGATGAACTTAGAAATGTCTTTGTTCCATTCTTTGAATGGTTTTTCAGAATAAATGATTGGGATAATCTGAAATAGGAATAGCATCCTGGGTAAAACCATAATTTTAATGGTAGAGATTCTTCCTAACAGTGATAAATTTAATTTATTCCAATTAGCCAAATCTTTTTTTTTATTTCTTTCCATGCTTTTATATAATTTTTTCATAGAAATCTATTGTTTTCTTGGAGATATTAATTCCCAGGTACTTCACATTACTTTATATCTTAATTCAACTTTACACACAAAAATAGCATCCATAGAGGAGAGAAACCACACAAATGCTAGAAGTGTGGCAAATATTTTACTGGCAAGTATGCCCTTACGATTCATCAAAGAGTACACAGGAGAGAAGCCATTCAAATGCCAGCAATGTGGAAAATGTTTTGCTCGGAAGTCATACCATGAGAAACACCAAAGAGTCCACAGAGGAGACTCAATACAAATGCCAGCAGTATGGAAAATTTTTGCTGAAATTTTGAGGGATGAGAGAGTCCATAGAGGAGAGACACCATTCAAATGCCAACAGTGTGGGAAGTGTTTTACTTCAGGTAACAACCTTACACACCAGCATAGCATCCATATAAGAGAGAAACCACACAAATGCCAGAAGTGTGGAAAATGTTTTGCTGGCAAGCATGCTCTTATGATTCATCAAAGAGTTCAGACGGGAGAGAAACTATAAAAATGCCATCAGTGTGGAAAATGTTTTGCTGTCAAGGCAGTCTTTGTCTTAATGTTGGAGATAAACCATACAAATGGCAGCAGTGCGCAAAATGTTTTGCTGACAGGTCACATCTTTTGAGGCAATGGAGAGTCAACACAGGAAACCATACAAGTGCCAACAGTGTAGAAAATGTTTTTCTCAGAAGTCACATATTTTGAGTCATGAGAGAGTCCATATAAGGGACAAACTATACAAGTGCCAGCAGTGTAGAATTCACAGCTGTTGAGGCATTGGAGAGTCCACACAGGAGAGAAACCATACAAATGTCAGCAATGTAAGAAAGGTTTTGCTCAGCAGTCACACCTTGTGATTCATCAGAGAATCCACACTATCTTATCACCTCTTGAAAATCTTTTACCCAGACTGAACATTCCTAACTCCTGAAGCCATTCCTCATAGGGGTCTATGGATTCCAGACCTTTCACCATTTTAGTTGCCTTCCTCTGGACACATTCCAGCTTATCAACATCCTTTTTGAATTGTGTAGCCCAGAACAGGACATGGTAAGTTAAATCTCTGCCCAGCTATGAAAATCCAAGTCACCCATTCTTAGCCTCAGAGCAAAACAAAGACAAGCCCCCTCGGAACAAATCTTGAAAACAAAAAAACGTGATAGGGTTGAGTTGCCTTCGGCTGATTGTAAGTCAAAAATAACATGAAGGCATACAACAACAGACATTGAAATGATCTCAGAATGTCACAACTGGGGGGCTCAGTGAGCATGGCTGTTGGAAACTGGCCCTTCCAGGCTGTTTGATGGACTACCAATCTTTTGCCTAAAAGGATTTTGAAGTATACAGAGAATGTGGTCAGAATGGCTGGCAGAAGGTGGTTTATCTGGGAGGTTTGTGGCTTGCTCCATTACTCTCCTCTAGTCTTGTGAATTTGGTGGGCACATGGCCCACTTGAAAGCTGATGTTCTGGGCTATCTGACTGTATTCTGAATAGTTTAGGTTTAGATTACAAAGTTAATCAACACAATATTTTTCTGAAATGAGTCAAACCCAACCTAAGTGCATTTGGCATCCCTCTCTTTCCCAAATGGCCAATGTTGGCCACATAAGTTCCATTTCCGCTTTTGTCCAACTCTTCTCTCAGCCGCTTCTTGCTCTTGCTACAGGAAGGATGCAGTCAAGAGCAATGGGACCAGCAACTGCCCCCCTCCTCATCTCCCCCTCCCAAAGTGGGAGGAATCAGGCGACCCTCCTCCTTTTCCTCCTCCATGGCTGCTGCTGAGTCACGTCATTCCTATCTGGCACCCCCTCCAACCTCTGGCCCCACCCCACCCCACCCCCAAATCCCTTGATGCCAGACAATTTTGAACATCTTGACAGAGTCCCCAGGGTGACTCTTGTAATGCTATGGACCTGTGCAGGCTTCCAGCTTGGGAAGAATAATAGTAACTTCCTAGAGAAAAAGAAGCAAAAGAAGAACCTTTGAATGCCAGTGAGGGTCTGGGGAGCCAAGAGAGACCCCCTGCCTGCCTGGACCTTCCTTGGTCCATCCAAGCCAAAGGGAAAACACTCTCTGGCAGCCTCCCAAAGGAGGACAGAGGCCACTGGGATCTCAAGAGGCAAAGCCTTGCTTTTGCTCTTGCTCCTGGAACTCAAATCCTATTATCTCTCTCCCCCCTCCCCCCATAGCCAAAAGGAGGAAGAGCCAGTCTCAGAATTTAGGAAGAACAGTACAACTCTCACAGTGGGAAAAACTATGGCTAGAAAGATGAAATACACAGCCTGTCAAAGTATAAGATGTATCTCGAATAAGTGCTCAAAGTGTAGAAGTGAGGTGGGTACCTTTTTTCATACATGGTGGTCTTGTGAGAAAGTAAGTTCTGGAAATCAATACATAGAATAATAAGAAAAAATACTAGATAAAAGGTTTAAAATGGAACCAAAAATGTATTTATTTAATCTAGCAAAGAGGAATTTGATAAGAAACATGGAATTATCATCTTTTATGTGACAGCTGCCACTAGAATACTAATAGCTCAGAAGTGGAGAGAAGATATACTCCCCACAATAGAAGACTGGTGTCTGAAACAGCTTGACATGGCTGAGATGGACAAGCTAATCCGATTATTAAGAGATAGGGGGCTGCAGATGGGTGGCTCTGGGCCGCCCTGAAAAGAGTGGCAAAATGCCACTCCTTTCAGGGGCGGCAAAAGGCTGCCCTAAGAGCTGGCACGCGGCTCTTCTTCGCCCCTTCCAAGCTGGCCCTTTGGGCTGGTCTGCAGAGGCCCATAGTAATCTTTAAAATTTTAAAGGAGGATTGGGACATAGTTATTAAATTTTTAAGTAATACGTGGGGGGATTTAGCTGTGACAGGATTTACATATTAAAGTAAGAAAGGTATAGCTAAGAAATAAAAGAAAGAATTTGCTTTCAATTAGGGAATGTAAAGTTAGCAGGTAAATAGAGAATATGGGATAAGCCATGTTTAATTAAATTTATAGACAAGGAATACTGTGGAAGTAAGAATGTATTAAGGGAATGTCTGAAGATATTTGAGGACATATGTAAGTAACTGGATGTAAAAATGTTATTGGTTTTATGATATATGTTTTATGTTATGATGTTTCACATTCTGTATCTAGTATTTATTATTTATGTGTGTGTAAGGAAAATGAAAATATATTGGGGGGAAATAAGAACCCATGTGTGTGTGTAGTTTCATGAGGCACTAGGATGTAAAAAGCATACAAAAACCTGGAAAATTTGCTCTGGGTGTGTCAAGGGGCAGTTGGGGGCAAATGTGTTAATTGCCATATGGTTCCTTCGCTGCCTCACTAATTCACAAATCCCAAGATTCCACAGGATGTTGTCATGACAATTAAAATGGAATCATAGTGCTATGAAAATGTAATGTAAAATGCCCCTCAGTCTCCATAGGAAGGGAAATTGGTTTCCTTACGCAGGGAGGACACATTCTCCATCATGACCTCCTCAAACAAAGACCTTTGGTTCTAATCCCAACGGGTTCCATTCCTCCTCTGTGAAAAACACAGCCACATCCTGAAAGGTCACTTGCCACTGAAACTAGCTTTCATCCAGAGTCTTATCAAAAGCACAGCAAAACAGATGATGTACCGCAAATATTATTGGATTGCTTCAGAATACAGATAGAGTAGGACATGTTTGATTTTTCCTTCATCTCTTTTCCTTAACTCCCTGGATCTTGAAGAATAGTGCATGAGGGAAAAGGCGAGGTCACAACCTGGGTCTCTGATAAACTAGTTTTCTCATGGGAAGGGAGATTTTATTTAGCACATGGAAGCTCTTCCACATAGGTCTTCCCAATTTGCATTACTAACTGGCATAAGTCGAGGCCAGCCTCATCCAATGAGCAGATTCTTTGGATTCCCAGCCTGTATGGTTAAGATCTTTTAACTCATGAGGCAGAGAATACCACAAGGGCCTCTTTCTATTCTTTGCCATAAAAATATGAGAACCACAAATCAAATCATTAGGAACTGCTTCCTTTCATGATGGCTTGAAACCAGCTGCCTGAGTCAGGTGCCTCCCCCAAACAAACTAGTGGACCAACCCTGTCTAAAAGCCAAGGATTCAATTCTTGGGAAGGTAAAGTGTTCTTCACTTCAGGGATATCCTGGGATATACTTCTGCTCTGGGCAGCAACCATTTGGGACTCCTTGTTTCAGATCCTTTCAAATGGTTCCATTGCAGAGAAGGAAAAAGTGAACATTAACCTATTCCAAGGGTCCTTGGTGGGTAGGGGGAGAGCCAAGATTCAAACCCTGGTCTCCCAGTGTCCTAGTCCAACACTCAAACAACTGCGCCCCACTGGCTGTCTTTACAGTCTATTCTTAATTTCAACCTGATGGCTCCTTTCTCCCCTCTATCCCACCCCTACCACCAGCGAGTTCTGCAAGGGAAGGGGAACTGGAGAGAGGCCCAAAGCAAGGCAGTATTTTGTGGGGAGGACTACCTCCTTCCCCACCCCATCCCTTCCTCAGGCCCCACACAAGGCCCCCACACATATCTAAAGCCTTGGAGCCTGGCTCCCTCCAGCAACCTCTTCCCTTCTTCTCCCTCCCCCTCCCCAGAGATTCAAGGGCTTTCCTCTGGCCTCCTTTTTCCAGCCTGGGTCTCCTTCCCCCTCTTCCCTTCAATACCCAACACTTCCCCCTCCTTCTGCTTCTCTTCCTCCCTTTTAAGTTTCATTCCCTTCTAAGCCTGATCATTCTGGTCTGAGACAGTCCCCCTCTCAGCCCCAAGATCCAGAACCCCTGCCCTCCATGGCCAGCAAGGAGGCGATTATTCCCCTTGAACTTCCCCTCTATCTGGCTCCCCTGGAGATCCCCCCCCAGGGAAAAAGCCTCCATGGGGGGTCCTTTTGTGTTGGGGGGTAAGAGAGGGGGATCCCTATCCCCAGTTCCCTAAAGATGATTCTGCGGCTTCATCTGTTAATTAAGTACTGCTGTCGCTCACTGGAAATGGTTTTTAAATTATTGTTGTATTCTATGTCGTAGTTTTAACTTGGACTGATTTAATAATGCTTTAAGGGGGGGAGGGAATCTGACTTGTTTGTATTATGTAATATTTTATTGTTGTTAGCCGCCCCAATTGATCTCAAAGGGGCGGGATATAAATAAATTATTATTATTATTATTATTATTATTATTATTAAGAGGGGTCTATCCCTTCCTCCTCCCTGCAAACCTCCCAGGAGGAACCCAGGTAAAGAGATTGTGGGGGAAGAGCTAGCATTGTATAGTGGTTTGAGTGTTGGCCTGTGACTCTGGAGACCAGGGTTTGATTACCAGCTAAGCCATGTAAACCCACTGGGTGACCTTGGGCAAGTCACATGCTCTCATCCTCAGAGGAAGGCAAGGGCAAGCTCCCTCTCAACAAATCTTGCCAAGAAAACCGCATGATAGGTTCACCTTAGGGTTGCCGGAAATAACTTGAAGGCACACAACAAACAAAACAAGAATATATGGGGGGGGAGAACAAAAGAGAGGGAAGCTCACCAGAATAAATAAATAAATAGATCCCCATGAAATGAATGAAGGAAGTAGCAGGGGGAGAAAGGTAGTCTGAGTGTTATTTTCCCAATATAGAAAGGGATATCTGGATTTAAACTGCTTATTCAACTTTAACGTTGTTTTTTGCTTGGTAAGTTCTTCTTTTTACAAAAACATAAAATAAAAATCTTGCTGAACCCAGATTTTGCACCCAAATGCTTTGTGACCCTTTCCCTCCTTTTATTCTTGGAAGAGTACTGGAGTTGGGGGGGGGAGCTCTGCAAGCAAATGGGGGGGGGGTTGCCCTTTCAATCCCATGCCTTGGGAACTAGTTGTTAACATCATAGAATATTACGAGCAAAATAATGATAAAAAATTAGCAATGCTACTTATTGACGCGGAGAAAGCTTTCGATGCTGTAAATTGGGAGACTATGTTTTTGATTTTAGAGAAATTAAACTTTGGAGGGAAATTTATAACATGGATTAAAATATATATATACAGATCAAAAGGCTAATTTGATTATAAATGGTGAAAAGACCACGGAATTTAACATCTTTCGGGGGTCAGACAAGGATGTCCTATCTCACCATTACTATTTCTGTTAATAATAGAACTTCTTACCAACTATATAAGACAGGATAGAGAAATAAGAAGTATAAAAATAAGAAGATCAGAATTTAAAATAAGAGCATACGCTGACGATCTAATCATATTTCTTGATGACCCCACAATTAGTATAGAGACGTTAATGGAAATAATAGAAGAATTTGGCAAATACACAGGCTTTAAAATGAATAAAAACAAGTTGGTTATCATCACAAAAAAATTAACAAGAGTGGAAGAAGATTCCTTAGAACAAAAAACATTTTGCAAGATAGCTAAAAAAGCAAAATATTTAGGCGTCACTATTTCAAACAGGAATACAGAATTATTTGATTTAAATTTCGGGAAAATATGGAAAGAAATAAAAAAAGATCTTGAAAGATGGTCACGATTAAAAATTTCCTTTTATGGAAAAATAACAGCTTTAAAGATGTTTGTCTTGCCAAAATTTATTTTTCTATTTACCAATCTACCAATAATCCATAATAGTAAACCATTTTCTCTATGGAATAAGGAACTGAAAAAAATTCATATGGGAAGGGAAAAAAAACCCATGTAAAATGGAAAATTCTGATAGATAAAAAAGAAAATGGTGGATGTGATTTACCGGATCTGGAAATATACTTCCAAGCATGTGCATTATCATGGATTCAGGAGTGGATTAACATAAAAAATAAAAGACTTTTAGATCTGGAAGGCCACGATTTAAGGTACGGGTGGCATGCGTACCTATGGTATGAGAAAGCAAAAATACACCAAAGATTTAGCCATCACATACTAAGGTATGCACTTATAAAAATATGGGAAAAAACCAAGACTAAATTTTACCGAGGAATTCCTGGCTGGATGTCACCAGAGGAAGCTATGCTAAGCAGATTTAGAACAGTAAAGAATTGGTTGACATATGAGAAAACAATTATACAGGACTCAAGGAACGGGCAGATAAAATTAAAGGAACTACCGTATTTTCCGGCGTATAAGACGACCCCCCCCATTTTTCCAGCCAAAATATAGAATTTGGGATATACTCGCCGTATAAGATGACCCCCCTTTCCAACACACAACAAATAAAAATTTTTAAAAATTAGATTTGATTTCAATATGGTAATGTTAATTCCAATGCTTATGACATGCAGGAAAACTGTCACTTATAAACACAACAAACTACAGATCCCTAGCATTTCTTTCTGCAGTGTGTTTTGGACCTTACTTTAAAAAAATAGTCCAGATTTAAATGCTGCTGTAAAAATTATTTCCATCTCCCAACTATGAGATGTTTGGGCGAAAATGAGAAAGTGTTGGGGGGAAGGACTGCCAATATACTAGGTGATGCATTCTGGGGTATGTACAATTTGCACCCCAGTAAGTGACCCTGGGCATGTCACAAACTCTCAGCCTCAGAGGATGGTAATGGCAACTCCCATTTGAAGAAACATACCATTCTTTAATGATAAGGTTGCCTTAGGGTCACCATGTCAGAAAGGACTTGAAGACACACAAGAACAACAAAAAGTCTGCAGTTGTTTCATTGGTAGTACATGGGAATAGGAGCCAGCATGGTGTAATGGTTTGAATGTTGGACTACCACTCTGGAGACCTGGGTTTGATTCCCCACTCTGCCATGAAACCCACTGGGTGAACTTGGACAAGTCACACACTCTCAGCCTCAAGGGAAGATGGCAATGGCAAAGCTCTTCTTGAGAGAATCTTGCCAAGAAAACCCCATCATCACCATTAAGTCAGAAACAATTTGAAGGCACACAAAATACACATATAACCTCCAAGTAAGGAACTTGGTTCTTCTTTAGATAAATCTTCAAGGGTACACTTTCTTTCTCTCTCATTGTGCAGAATTATTTGTTAAAGAAGCCATGCCCAAGCAACACATCAAATTTGGCTGTGTCTGCATTGCAGAAATTTATTAAAGCAATTTGACACTGCTTTAACTGACCTGACTCAAGACTATGGAATTCTGGGATTTGAAATTTTGTGAGATATTTAGCCTTTTCTGACAGAAAAGGGGCAATTGGGGCAGGAGGGGAAGCCTGGGAAGGGGCTTGGGGGGCGATTGGGGCAGGAGGGAAAGCCTGGGAAGGGGCTTGGGGGGGGCGATTGGGGCAGGAGGGGAAGCCTGGGAAGGGACTGGGGGGGCGATTGGGGCAGGAGGGGAAGCCTGGGAAGGTGCTTGGGGGGGTGATTGGGGCAGGAGGGGAAGCCTGGGAAGGGGCTTGGGGGGGTGATTGGGGCAGGAGGGGAAGCCTGGGAAGGGGCTGGGGGGGCGATTGGGGCAGGAAGGGAAGCCTGGGAAGGGACTGGGGGGGCGATTGGGGCAGGAGGGGAAGCCTGGGAAGGGGCTTGGGGGGGGCGATTGGGGCAGGAGGGGAAGCCTGGGAAGGGGCTTGGGGGGCGATTGGGGCAGGAGGGGAAGCCTGGGAAGGGGCTTGGGGGGCGATTGGGGCAGGAGGGGAAGGCTGGGAAGGGGCTTGGGGGGCGATTGGGGCAGGAGGGGAAGCCTGGGAAGGGGCTGGGGGGGCGATTGGGGCAGGAAGGGAAGCCTGGGAAGGGACTGGGGGGGCGATTGGGGCAGGAAGGGAAGCCTGGGAAGGGACTGGGGGGGCGATTGGGGCAGGAGGGGAAGCCTGGGAAGGGGCTTGGGGGGGGCGATTGGGGCAGGAGGGGAAGGCTGGGAAGGGGCTTGGGGGGCGATTGGGGCAGGAGGGGAAGGCTGGGAAGGGGCTTGGGGGGGCGATTGGGGCAGGAGGGGAAGCCTGGGAAGGGGCTTGGGGGGGCGATTGGGGCAGGAGGGGAAGCCTGGGAAGGGGCTTGGGGGGGCGATTGGGGCAGGAGGGGAAGCCTGGAAAGGGGCTTGGGGGGCGATTGGGGCAGGAGGGAAAGCCTGGGAAGGGGCTTGGGGGGGCGATTGGGGCAGGAGGGGAAGCCTGGAAAGGGGCTTGGGGGGCGATTGGGGCAGGAGGGAAAGCCTGGGAAGGGGCTTGGGGGGCGATTGGGGCAGGAGGGAAAGCCTGGGAAGGGACTGGGGGGGGCAATTGGGGCAGGAGGGGAAGGCTGGGAAGGGGCTTGGGGGGGCGATTGGGGCAGGAGGGGAAGCCTGGGAAGGGGCTGGGGGGGCGATTGGGGCAGGAGGGGAAGCCTGGGAAGGGGCTGGGGGGGCGATTGGGGCAGGAGGGGAAGCCTGGGAAGGGGCTTGGGGGGGTGATTGAGGCAGGAGGGGAAGCCTGGGAAGGGGCTTGGGGGGGCGATTGAGGCAGGAGGGGAAGCCTGGGAAGGGGCTTGGGGGGGCGATTGGGGCAGGAGGGAAAGCCTGGAAAGGGGCTTGGGGGGGCGATTGGGGCAGGAGGGGAAGGCTGGGAAGGGACTGGGAGGGTGACTGGGGCAGGAGGGGAAGCCTGGGAAGGGACTGGGGGGGCGATTGGGGCAGGAGGGGAAGCCTGGGAAGGGGCTTGGGGGGCGATTGGGGCAGGAGGGGAAGCCTGGAAAGGGGCTTGGGGGGTGATTGAGGCAGGAGGGGAAGCCTGGGAAAGGGCTTGGGGGGGCGATTGGGGCAGGAGGGGAAGCCTGGGAAAGGGCTTGGGGGGGGCGATTGGGGCAGGAGGGGAAGCCTGGGAAGGGGCTTGGGGGGCGATTGGTGCAGGAGGGAAAGCCTGGAAAGGGGCTTGGGGGGGCGATTGGGGCAGGAGGGGAAGCCTGGGAAGGGGCTTGGGGGGGCGATTGGGGCAGGAGGGGAAGCCTGGGAAGGGGCTTGGGGGGGCGATTGGGGCAGGAGGGGAAGCCTGGGAAGGGACTGGGGGGGTGACTGGGGCAGGAGGGGAAGCCTGGGAAGGGACTGGGGGGGCGATTGGGGCAGGAGGGGAAGCCTGGGAAGGGACTGGGGGGGCGATTGGGGCAGGAGGGGAAGCCTGGGAAGGGGCTTGGGGGGGCGATTGGGGCAGGAGGGAAAGCCTGGAAAGGGGCTTGGGGGGGCGATTGGGGCAGGAGGGGAAGCCTGGGAAGGGGCTTGGGGGGGCGATTGGGGCAGGAGGGAAAGCCTGGGAAGGGGCTTGGGGGGGCGATTGGGGCAGGAGGGGAAGCCTGGGAAGGGGCTTGGGGGGGCGATTGGGGCAGGAGGGGAAGCCTGGGAAGGGGCTTGGGGGGGCGATTGGGGCAGGAGGGGAAGCCTGGGAAGGGGCTTGGGGGGCGATTGGGGCAGGAGGGGAAGCCTGGGAAGGGGCTTGGGGGGGCGATTGGGGCAGGAGGGGAAGCCTGGGAAGGGGCTTGGGGGGGCGATTGGGGCAGGAGGGGAAGCCTGGGAAGGGGCTTGGGGGGGCGATTGGGGCAGGAGGGGAAGCCTGGGAAGGGGCTTGGGGGAGCGATTGGGGCAGGAGGGGAAGGCTGGGAAGGGGCTTGGGGGGGCGATTGGGGCAGGAGGGAAAGCCTGGGGAAAGCTGGGAAGGCGGTGAGGGGAGCGATGGGGATAGGAGCGATGGGGAAAAGAGGATAGCTGGGAACGGGAGGGAGATAGCAATGGGGAAAAGAAGAAAGCCCCCCGAGGACAGGAGGAAAGCTGGGAGGAGGGGGGGAAAGGCGTGGAGAGAAGAAGGAGGACCTCCTCTTCCTTCTGGCCTTCGTCCTTCTCTCCCCGGCTCCTTCCTGCCTTGCACCTCTATCTTCCTCCTCCTCCTCCTCACACCTGGCGCTCCTTATATCCGGCGTATAAGACCACCCCCCCACTTTAGCCCCAGCTTTTCCAGGTTAAAAAGTCGTGTAATACGCCAGAAAATACGGTAAATAATATTCAAATTTTAGATCCAAATTTATCATGGTTCCAATATCATCAGCTCCAAAGTATAATAAAAATTGATCAGAAAAACCAAGGAATATATTTATCTAAAAATGAATTAGGTAAAATTCTGTTAGCAGAAAAACCAAAATTAATAACTAGTCTATATAGAATCTTAATAGAAAGGAAATTAGAGGGAGAAGTGGTGAAAGATCATATGATACACTGGGCTAGGGATATAGGGGAGGAAATATCATTGGAAAATTGGAACAAAGCTAGAAAGATAACACATAGATTCACTACAAACCAATTACTACGAGAAAACTATTTTAAGATGTAAACACGTTGGCATTTAACTCCTGTGAGATTGGCAAAAATGTATAAAAATAATAATTATTATTGCTGGAAATGTAAGAAAGAATATGGTACATGGATACATATGTGGTGGACTTGTCCTATTATAGTAAAATTCTGGCAAAGTATTCATAAAACAATAATGGAAATGATAGACTTACCGTTTGTGGCAACACCTGAAATATATCTATTGAACGTGATCCACGGAGTGAAAGGGTCAGAAAATAAAAAGAAATTACTTCTGTATATGATAACAATAGCTAGAACTTTAATGGCCCGTAAATGGAAGACAGATGGAACACCAACTATCGAAGATTGGTTGTTTAGATTGATAGATATGTCATTGATGGATACAAAAGAGGAAATAAGACAAGGGAAAACATATTATGAAACAAATGAGATATGGAATCCGTTATTTCTTTATTGTGATAAAATTTGGGGAGTTTGTACAGTAATAAAATTACATGAATAATTTTGACAGATCACTTTTGGGAAAATTTTCATAAAACTAAAGGAAGTTAGAATATTTCAAAGAGAATAACAAAATAGAAGTTACAGAAGAAAACAATATGTAACAACATATAGACAGGATATGTCAGTACGGAATCAAAGAGAATACTGAGAAATAGCCAGAAGGAAATTAATGTATAAATCATTATTCTGCTTTCCAAATGTTATATGTGAATCTTTTTTTTAATAATGTAATATATTTATGTTATAATAAAAAAAATCTTGCTGAATCCAGATTTTGCACCCAAATGCTTTGTAACCCTTTCCCTCCTTTTATTCTTGGAGCTCTGCAAGCAAATGGGGGGGGGGGGGGAGCTCTGCAAGCAAATGGGGGGGGGGTTGCCCTTTCAATCCCATGCCTTGGGAACTGCCCCAAACAAAATAGGGAACACTTTAGCTTTTTGTAGCAACCCTGTGAGGCCAGTTCCTCTCTCAGCTGAACTTCCCTCACTGGGATGTTGTGAAAGCGGGGTGGAAACAGGATCCTGTGGCCTCCCAGATTCCCTTCCTACATTGTGAAGTGACGGGTGGGGGGGGGTGCTTGCCCTATGGGTTTATTACCCCAAAAGGAGCTCTGGATTGCCTCCTTGGGCTTTCTGCATTTTCAGTTTGCTCTTTGCTCCCCAGCAACAAGATCCATCACTTTTCCTGCCTTCCCAGGCAGGACTCCTTCTCCCCTCCAAATTGCTTCACATTTGGAGTTCATTCATTTGAATTGGCTGGCTCCCTTTCTCTTACCTGCAGCCCAGGTCTGGCTGTGTGTCCTGAAGTTTAATAGAGAGCAGAAGAGTTCCTGGAAGGCAAAATGGGAGGAAAATCAGTTTCAAATCCCTTCCCTTTCCTCTGCCCCAGAATAATGTAGAAAAAAGGTTTTCCCTCTGTTCCCATCCCCATGAGTGAACTCTCCAGAGGGATCCTTAAAGTAAAGTCATGTTTGGGGAGTGGGATTTTGCATTTAGATAACACCTGACATTCCCCTCTCCATCCCCCATGAGGCTTCACAGGCTTTCTCACCCAAATCTCCCAGGGCCTGGAGTCTGGCTCCTTCCTCCTCTCTGCAGCAGCTGTAAGAAAACCCAAGAGCCCCCTTATGCCACCCCTTTTCCCAGGAATATGGAGGATGGGAGGGTCTCTTTTCCCCCCTTCCTCTCCACATCTCTCAACATTTCCCACCTCTCTTTCTCGTCCTCCTCCCCCCCCCTTTTAAAATGCATTCCTTGCCTTTTGGGACCACACTGGCCTCCCATAATAGTCTCCCCACCTCAGAAGGACCCCCTCCCATCTGATCCAGAGCCAGACACCCAGGATGTCACTATTCCCCTTAAACCTCCCACAAATATCTGTCCCTCCATATCTTTCCACAGGAAGAAAACTCTACAGGAAGAAAACTTTTCCACCTTGGGCAGCGAGGAGAGACCCTTTAAAAAGGTTGCCTTTCCACCTTGGGCAGCAAGGAGAGACCCTTTAAAAAGGCTGCCTTTTCCACCTGGGGCAGCGAGGAGGAATCCTTTAAAAAGGCTGCCTTTTCCACCTTGGGCAGCGAGGAGAGACCCTTTAAAAAGGCTACCTTTTCCACCTGGGGCAGCGAGGAGAGACCCTTTAAAAAGGCTGCCTTTCCACCTTGGGCAGCGAGGAGAGACCCTTTAAAAAGGCTGCCTTTTCCACCTTGGGCAGCGAGGAGGAACCCTTTAAAAAGGCTGCCTTTTCCACCTTGGGCAGCGAGGAGAGACCCTTTAAAAAGGCTGCCTTTCCACCTTGGGCAGCGAGGAGAGACCCTTTAAAAAGGCTGCCTTTTCCACCTGGGGCAGCGAGGAGGGACCCTTCAAAAATTGCATTTAAATTGTATTTGCATTTTATATTGTATTTTGTATATTTTTAAAAATTGTTTTAATTTGCTTTGTTTGTTTTGTTTTTGAGGGGCGGGTATGGGTGGGGTTGGGAAGAAGGGATGGGCTCTGTATTGATGCTATTTGTTATTGTGATTGTTGTACGCCGCCCCGATTGCTTGGCAGAGGGGCGGGATATAAATAAAAACTATTATTATTATTATTATTATTAGGGCTCCTCTCTGCCCCTCCTTTTCAGGACAAGGGAGAGAGTGTGTGTTCTCCCTCCACTCCCGCCCCCCAATTCCCAACATTTCCCTCCTCTGTGAAGCAGAAACTCCTTCCTCTCTCTCTTATTCCTCCCCTTTTCCCTCCCCTGCCTTCCCTGTCCTTGGGGCCCCCTCTGCCCCCCCATAAGAGCAGCCCCCCAGGAAGGCCACCCCGCCAAGTGGAGCCCACAGCCAAAGGACCCCCCAACCCCCCCCCCAGGAGGGTCCTCTTCCCCTTGGAAGCCTCTCCTCCAATGTCTCCTCAGAGGAAGAGGAGGCTGCAATGAGGAGGAAGGCTTTTATGGGGGGGGGGGGTAGCTGCCCCCCCCCGGCTCCCTCCCTCAGCCATGGGCCTCAAAAGGGACTCGCCTTCCCCCTCCTCCTCCTCTTTTGACCTTCCCTCCCTGGCCTTGGGCCCCTCTGGCCCCCCATAACAGCCCCCTCCCCCAGGGAAGGAAAACAACCACCACAACAACAATAACTAGAACAACAACAACCCTCCACCCGGGCCCCGAGCCAAAGGGCCCCCTCCGCAGAACCCCCCATGACACTCGGGAGACCCTTTTTATTCCCTATGGGGACCCCCCCCCCAATATAAATACAAACACAAGACAGCAGAGGCCACTGAGAGGAAGAGGAGGAGGAGGAGGAGGAGGCGGCCTGGCAGCCGAGAGGAGCCTCCAAGGGGCCTTTAGAAAGGAAGGGAAGGGCTCCCCAAAAGCGAACCCCTCCCCGTCCAGAAGCCCAAGTCTTAAAGGGGCCTTGCCTTCCTCCTCCTCTTCCTCCTCCTCCTCCAAGGAAAGGCAGAAAGACCGTCCTTCCCCCTCCCTCCGGAAATGAGGTCAGAGGAGGGCGACACTCTCCTTTCCTTACTCCTTTCCTCTGCTCCTGCCTCTCTAGGAAGCGGAACTCTCTCTCTCTCTCTCTTCCTTTGTTCCTGGGAAAGAGACCCAGGTAAAAGAAAAGGTAAAAGAAAAGAAAAGAAAAAAAAGAAGGGGGGGAGGCTGTTAGGGGGAACCAATCCAGATCTTCCCCAAATTCCGAGGAAGGAAGGAAGGAAGGAAGGCCCTCCCCCGAGCCCCCTCCCCTGAGGCCCTTCCTTCAGCAGCCACTAAAAACAAAGCCTTTGGGCGAAGGGGGGCTACTCTGGAGGTTTATTATTTCCCCCCCCAAAAAAAAAATAAAGGCAAAGGGGGGCCTGGGCTGAAAGCGTCTCCCAGCCTCTCTGAAAAGCTCTTCCTTCAGGGGCTTCCTCCTCAAGAGAGAGAGAAGGAGAAGGAGACCCCCCCCTTTTGGCCCTGAGGAGGAGGAGGGGCTCCTTCCAGCCTTCAGAGGAGGAAGAGAAAGGGGGGCAGAGGGGCCTAGTGGGGGGAGCAGGCAGGCAGCAGGGGGAGGGAGGGAAGGGACCCCCCCAAGGCTGCTTTCTGGAGGGAGAGGGGTCCCTTTGGGGTGGGAGAAGGCAATAGGGGGGTCCTGGTTCCTGCCATCCCTCTGGGAAAAGAAGACCCCCCCTTCAGTCATCCAGAGGCCCCTCTGACTTCCCAAACTTTCCTCCTCCTCCTTCCTAAATGGCCCCCTTCCTCCCCCTCCTCCCCCCATCCCAGGGTCCCCTTTCCCTCCCCATTTGGGAGCTCTGCCTAGTCTGCATGGGGCCAGACCCTTGCTGTGGGGGGGAAGTGGGGAAGTTCCAGGGGGAAGAGGGGCCTGGTGGTTGTGGATGGGGGAGAGGAGGAGGAGGAGGAGGAGAAAGGCCCTTTGGGGTTCCTCTGGAGAAGGCTTTGCAACCTGGAGGAGCCTCTGGATGACTTGAAGGGGATCTTCCTTTGCCAGGAGGATTGCAGGAACCACCCCTCCCCACCTTCTTAATCCCCAAAAGGGACTCTTCCCCTCCACTTCCCCCATCTCTGCCCCCTCCAAAACCCACACTTGGGGGTCCCTCTCCTTCCCCCCATCCAAATGTTCCCTTTTACCCTCCAGCCTGCTCTCCTCCCTCCCCCCCCCCCATGGTCTTCTTTCCCTCCCCATCTGGGAGCTCTGACCAGTATCCATGGGTCCAGACCCCGGCTATGGTGGGGGCAATGCATCAATGTGTTCTGGTGCTATTTGTGGGGTGAAGGGATTACCATGAAGAAGCAGAGACCCCTGGGGAGAAGTAAGCCCGTCTCTTTGGGGGGCACAATGGTGTGTGTGTGCGTGCATACATATACACACACATACACACACACTGAGAGAGTCTGGCTATTATTACTACCCAAGTTGGAAACCTAACTACTAACCAGACCTGGCCCTGCTTAACCTCCAAAATCAGCGGGGATCGTGTGCCTTTAGAGTATCCAGACCAGAGAAATAATTCTTAACACAACAATGTACATTACTGATGCTCGGTAAATACCTGATAATATCACTAATAACAATAATAATATATTGTTTTTGCAGGGCATTGTGAAAGAACATCTTAGGGACATCTTTGGTGTGAGACAGAGAGAGGACGAATAACTTTGACCCAACTTGTGCCTTCATTGGAGTAAATAAAAAACAGAATAGATGGTTTCACCAGATTTAGCTGGTCCTGAAGGAAGAAAAGGCCGTGATGGCCTCAGTGCTGAGAGCGGTGAGGGATTCTGGGAGAAGACAGCCCAGAGGTCCCTGGGTGAGGGCCTGGCCAGCTCAGACACACAGTGCCAGCGCTTCAGGCAGTTCTCCTATGAAGAGGGTGAGGGCCCCCGAGAGGTTTGCAGCCAACTCCATCGTCTCTGCTGTCAGTGGCTGAAGCCAGAGCGAAACACAAAAAGTGAGATTTTGGACCTGGTGATCTTGGAGCAATTCCTGAGCATCTTGCCACTGGAGATGAAGAACTGGGTCAGAGAATGTGGAGCAGAGACCTGTTCCCAGGCAGTGGCCCTTGCAGAGGGTTTCCTCCTGAGTCGGGCAGAGGCAGAGAAGAAGCAGAAAGAGCAGCAGGTGAGAGTGTTTCCTCCGGGGACCAAGGTGAGCAGGTTCTGGCTCTGGGGCTGCCTGAAAAGGTTCTGCTGAAATGCGGTGCCCCCAGATAATGGTTTTCATAAGTAGGAGTGTGGGTTCACCACCTTGTGATGGTGCAATTACAGTCCCCAAAGCCTCTGAGAAGAGTGTTTCTGCATCCAAACCAGGTGTGTGCTCCCTATGTGCCAGGTTTTCAAAGAAAGTGCCAGGTTTCCCTGCTGGCACTGCCACACAAGTGGACTTTTCCACACAATCCTCCAAAGAAGAGGACTTGAGCATCCATGGATTTTGGTATCCACTGGGAACCAAACTCCAGCAGATACTAAGGACCCACTGTATCTATAAAGTATCAGTAAGTTTTCATTTTTGTTTCTCTATATGTGTGTTACCATTCTTCCTTAAGCACACACACACACACACACACGCATAAATATAGACAGAGATAGAGAGATATAAAAATAAATGAGTCTATGGGAAGACTCCCATTATAAGTCAAATTATGGTTTTCCAGAACTTAAGAAGTTCTCGTTGTGGCCTCAGTGAAATTGCTTGCATTCCATCATATACAATAAATGTATGTAGAGTATTAACATATGTGTCATACTTAATTCCATACTTTTTGACCACTTATTTTGTATGTCATTTTTTCAAGTAGGGCTTATGAGCTGCTTACTTTTTACTGACTTGGCTGTGGCTGGATGTCTCATACCACACAAGTTCAAACTCCTTCCCCCCAAAATCTTTGCCATTTTTTCTTCTTTCTCCAAATTCCATGTCTTGACTCCTCACTGCTGTTTCAGGTCAAGAATCTCATGGTAGAAGTTTACTCTGAACTCCCTGTGACTGAGAAGGCTCCCTCAGACTCCAGGCAGAGTCCCCAATGGAGAGTGATCCAGCAGGAGTGTGATGGAGGAGCCCTCTTGCAAGGTAAGGATCAATGCTCTCTGTCCAGAATCCTTCAGGCCTCTTTGTGCATCTGAATGCATCTTAAAGGCAATGTTTTGAGTTGTGTTACTGGACTATCCAGCAAAAAAAATCCCAGGGTCTCACAGTAACCCAGGGTCTCACAGTATATATACACCCATGCTTTTCCATCTCAGTTTTCTCTGAAGATGCTAGCCACAGATGCTGGTGAAACGTCAGAAAGAAACTCTTCTAGAACATGGCCACACAGCCCGAAAAAAACCCACAAAAAAACTATTAAAAAAAAATCAGTTGATATAACAACTATAATAGTATATCTTACAAAAAAAAAACATCTGAGGACTTTGTTGTTGTTGTTGTTGCTATTATTAACTGCCCTCGAGTCGATCTTGACTCATGGTGACCCCATGGATAAGACATCTCCAAGACTCCCTGGTCTCCGTTACTCTCTGAGTTCTTGTAAATTCATACCCGAGTCCATCCATCTAGCATGCAGCCTTCCTTCCTTCCTTCTTCCCACCACCTTTCCTAGCATTATTGTTTTCTGCAATGAGTCATGTCTTCTTTTGATATGACCAAAGTATGACAGCCTCAGTTTAGTCATCTTGGCTTCACAGGAGGTTTCAGGCTTGATCTGTCTAGGACCCGTTTGTTTGTCTTTTTGAACATCTACAGTATCCGCAGCACTCTTCTCTAATGCCACATCTAATAGCATGATGTTCCTCATAGCAACCACCCTGTGAGGTAGGGGTATGAGTGTGTGTGTGAGAGAGAGAGAGAATGGTTGAGGTATTCATTGTGCATCCCCATATGCGGAGATCGATTTTATATATCTCTGGCTTACAACCACATCTTGTTCTCTGTGTATTTCTATTCAGAGCTGGCTTTGGCTCTCTGGGATTCATGTCCCTCATCCTTTCCACCCTATTCTTTGTCTGTACAACAACAACCTTGTGAGGTAGGTCAGGCTCAGAGAGGGCAGGGGCCCAAGGTTGTCCAGTGTCTTTCAGTGCCAATGGGAGGCTAGAACTGGATTTTCCCAGGCCCCAGTCCAACACTCGAACCACTACACCCAAGCACCCTCTGCATTTTCCAGGGCTGGAAATGTTCTTTTGTGCCAAGACTTCCAAGAGAATACAGATGTACCTCAGTGAATAAATTCATTGTGTTCCAGGGCATTCCTCCTTTAACAGAAAATTTAGTACGAGAGCCACAAATCACATGGGAAGACTAGGGATGAGTGGTTTTAAAGACACTGAAGTAAGAAACTATTTTTAAATCCAGTATACTTAAAAACCTAAGATTACAAAGCTTTAAACAAGTAGCTGTATTCGTTTCAGCAAAAACAGATCAGGTTACTTGGAAAATTACTTTCATCATTTGAGTAGATTTGGCGGCCTGGTTGATACCTGCTAAGGGGATGCTGAAAGATGTTTTTAAAATGTAATGTTCAAACATCAGTAGAAAGATTTTTCTCTTAACAAGAGTTAATAGTTGTTTCTAATCATCTGCCTTGTATGTGGAGAAACTTTTCCTCAAACAATATAATCTTTGTGGTTTTCTATTATACAATTGTGTTAAATTATTCTTTGTGAATAAGTAAAACCACAAAGAAGAAGAAGAAGAAGAAGAAGAGCATGTCAACATATTTTCGCACACTTTTCCCCCCCAAAACTAATAATATGCACATGTGAAGTGAAACCATGAGTTCAAGGAAACATTGCAGAAATAAACAAAAATGTTTGGAACTTTCTGGAACCCCTCTGAAGGCTTCTTCCAAAATGAATTTAGGAATGACTTTTCTTTCACCAGCTCCACCTTTTTTTACAATTTCCATTTTGGTGGCCAAACACATACATCTATGCTTTATTATTTGTTTTTGTTTTTTTAAGTGCTAGGGATAGCTGTTGAAGCAGGTTTCTCTGTCCTTCCACTTTTTTTCTCTTTAGCTGTTTAGCTGTTCTTTCTCTTTAGCTGTTCTCTTTAGCTGCTCAATAAGGATCTCCAGAGGCTGTTGCTCTTTCCCTTGTGTGTTGTAAGCAGGCACACACGGCTATGGTAGGATCAGCTAAAGCAGAATCCCAGTGTTTTTCAGCTCAAGTGTTAGTGCGTTATTTATTCCAGACATATTGCTGCAACCAGATGCTGAAAACTATTTTTCCCAGCCCTCTTTCACCATCTTTCCAGTGCATATACTGCTAAAATAGTTTCAGCTGTACAGAGGACGAAGAGGAAGTGGGGGCAAGGCAGGTATAATATGACTTTGTAAAAAGGAGCTTTTTTGTCGGAGGCTTTATTAACTGAGGTGTGCCTGTATTTCCTAGTGAGTCTTTTAAGATTGCAACCTCTAACAGCAGCAGGTGTGACTGGCTTCCTCCTCACCTTGGTCTCTCCCACAGAGACTGGAATGATGCCACCAACAAGGACTCAGTTGCCTCTTCCTCTTTGCAGTGGACCAGAACCAGATCAGGTAAGGAGAAGGAATCCTGGAACAAGAGGACTGGAGCAGTCTGGGTTCCTCTTCCCAGATCACATCCCTCTCAGTGCTAGTGGAGAATTTTGCTTCAGTTTGCTTTGGATTTTTAAAAATTGTAAAGCTTTTCAAACTTCTCTAGGTTTCAATCCCTATGTCTTTAGTCTTATTCTTGAGTTAGAGTTGCTCTTCTTTTTCTCTGAATTTTTTCTTGAATGCAAAAGGGGAGTTGATAGATATTCCCATCTTCATTCACTGGTCCAGAACAAATCATTCTCTGTCTGTGTTGAACAGCTGGCATTCAGAGGGAGGCTACAGGAGCTTCTGGAGCTGCCAATGATTTATGTCTATGGACTTTCTCCCATATTGCTATTTATAAGCTTGGACCATATAGTTTTATTATTCATTTATTTATTATAAATCTTTTAAAATTTGTTATATACATAGATACCCGCCTAATTCTGCTTGTTTTCAAATTGGCTGGAAACCAACTAAAACCTCAGCAGCTTACTAGCCGCTCCCTCCCTAGCACCTATAACATATTCTCCAACATCTCACAGATGAAAATTGTCCCATGTGTGGCCAGGCAACAGCAGACTGTGATCAAGATGGCAAAGTTTATTGCTGAGAAGTATACATTGAGAGACTGCAGCCATTGACTTTTCCCAGACTCTACAGAGAAAAGCAAGATTTGGCCCCTTCTCTCTTTGCCCCTTTGCTGAGTTGTTATTGTGTGCCTTCAGGTTGTTTCCAATTTATGACAACTCTAAGATGAACCTATCATGGAGGTTTCTTGTTTTGGAGAAGGTTTTCCTTTGCCGTCCTCTGAGACTGAGAGAGTGTGACTTGCCCTAGGTCATGCAGTGGGTTTCCATGGCCTAGTGGGGATTTGAACTCTGGTCTCCAGAATCCCAATCGAACAGTTTTATGGCATACTCTCCAATTTGGCAGGGACAATGCCAATTAATCCTCTTTTGTCCACTTTTTCAGTGGATTTTAAAATGACCCACTTTCCTCCTATCATTTCCCCTTCTTTGTTCTCCGTTCACTTCAGTTGCTGCAAACTGAGTTCAAAGTGCAAAAGGAGTTTGTACCCAAAAGGAGTTAATGGGTACAAACTCCTTTTGCACTTTGAACTCAGTTTGCAGCAACTGAAGTGAACTGAGAACAAAGAAGTCCCTGCCAAATTGGAGAGTATGCCATAAAACTCCACAACTCTTCCCCCAAAACTGAAAAAATAAACAAACCCAAAACACCACCTGAAAATTGACCAATGTGGCAGTTGGAAGTGACCCAGCATCATCCATCCTGGCAGGCTGAAATTGTCAAGACCATGTGGCACCCTGGTCTGGAAAATGACATGGATGTGGCCACTGAAAGGAACTGAAGCAATGGTAATAGGGTTACTCCAGTTCAAGTGGAAGGTGCATGAGTCAGCATTTGGTAAGCTATGCATCATGGGAAGTCTGATGGAACAGGCATAGTGGATGAGACAAGCCAGGTATGCATCATGGGAGGCCTGATGCAACAGGCACTGGGGATGAAACCAGCCAGGTTTCATTTGTGCATGGCTGTCATATATGGTGTGCATAGCTGTGAGTATTCAAGACAGATGTCTGATACTCTATGTATCTTTGTAAATATTTGCAACAAAGATTAAAGCCCTCATTGAGTGAAGTCTCGCTGTCCAGCGATTCATTTCTCCCAGCTGAAAGGAGCCGCCTGTGTGTGAGAGGATTTTTCCTGTGCCGTCTGGAGAAAGACTCTTCACAAAGACCATCTTCTAGGTGTTCCTACCTATTTGCATCAACTCTGCATGTGTGTATGCTAGATCCTGCTTGTCTGCATACCCCAATAGAAATGCCCACATTTGGCCTGGCCACCCCATCTGCAGTTGCCTACCCCTGGTTCAAATCCTGAAGTGTAAGACCTTTGGCATTTTATTCCTCAGTTGTGGTGTAATGTTTCTTTAAAGTCAGTCTCCTTTTGCTGGAGCTGTAGAATATGTCATGGACTGAGGCTCCTGTGTTTGCCAGACCTTGTTCATGATTCTTATGCTGGTGTTGGTAGAAGAATCAATCTCACTTCAGCTGCCTTTAGAGCTGTATCAGCCTGTGAGTCCACTTTATACTAATTGCCACAGCCGGCAGCTGGCTTGATATCCAGTGTGAGCAAGAACCTTTTTCTTCTATTTTTAGGGCCTGGTGACTTTTGAGGAGGTGGCCGTGTCTTTCTCCCCAGAGGAGTGGGCCCTACTGGATCCTGACCAGAGAACCCTGCACAGGCAGATCATGGCAGAGATCTGTGGGATCATGGACTCTCTTGGTAAGACTCTCACTTTCCCTGGATGATTATGTCTTCTGTTTTAACATTCATTTATAATAATGGCATTAACAGCTACAATACTTGGAAGCGGGTCCTGATTCAGCCCAAATGGGTAAAGATGAGCCCTGTATATGTAGATGCTGCTCCAGAGAATAGGTACTCAGAACAATGGATGCAAGCTACAGGAAAAAAGATTCCACTTGAACATTAGGAGGCATTTCCTGACAGTGAGATCTGTTCGACAGTGGAACACACTCCCTCGGAGTGTGGTGGAGTCTTCTTTGGAGGTCTTTAAACAGAGGCTGAATTGCCATCTGTCTGAGATGCTTTTATTTTGGGTTCCTGAATGGCAGGAGGTTGGACTGGATGGCCCTTGTGGTCTCCTCCAACTTTATGATTCGGTGATCATGGCGGAAATCTCTGGGATTATAGACTGTCTTGCTAAAACTCTTTTGTTCCATAATTGATGGTCATTTCCATTCTGAAAATGTGGTGGAGGGATTGTGTGCTTCTGTATGGCATGAAGCTATGCTGATAGAGCACAGCCAGTAGCAAGGTCTCCTAAGACAGGTTTTTGCTGAAGAGGCAGACAAAATATGCCAAGAGTTAGTGGGCAGCAGCAGTAGTGTGTATGGGGTAGTGGTGACACAGATGGAGGATCTCTCCAAGTCTCAAGAGCAGAGGAGAGGTACGAGTAGTACTTTGTCTGAGGATGCAACTAGACTCAAGGCGAGAGATGAATGAAAATTCCCAATCTGCACAACATCAGTAGAAAAGGAGGGATACCACACTACAGGTGGATTGATTCTATCCAGGAAGCCATGGTCCTAAGTTTGAAAGACCCCATTGGGCAGTTGATGGCTGGAGCTTTTGGAGGTCTCTCATTCATAGGGTCTGACTTCATGTCAGAGAATAAAATGAACAACAAAAGAAAAATAACACCATAAACATTGCTTTTGAGTGGGAATAGCATCTCACCGATGCCAGTCACAGGAGGCTCCTTAAGGAGGGCTGGAGAAGAGGTGTCTCTTCAGATGCCCTCTACCCCATACACCACATCTTTCCACAGTGATACCTTTATTGGGCCAATTAAAATGCACATTATACATGTTGCAAAGCTCTATTGGCTGGCCCAATAAAAGTATCACTGTTTTGTGGATTTTAGATTCTACTGTACTTTGCTATACGGCCAGTACAGCTACTCCTGGATATGTTCTCTCGATATGAAGATACCACATTTTTGCCACCACAGTTAATCTAGCTGTTGTTATTAAATACCGCAATATTCTCCAAATCTTTATTTCATCTTCCTTATTTAATATTGAATTTATATTCAGAACACATAACTCTGGTGAGAATGTATATTGTATTCCCAACATTTTTTTGATGACTTTTCACTTGTGGGCACCACATATAAAATAAAATACAATTTCCTTTTTGGCATCTCCAACACTTATTCCCCAATTTATAGGTCTTATTTAGTGTCCATGGTGTAAGATACCATCTATTCATACTTTTAAAATAATTCTCCTTCAAATCTTGTGAATCTGTAAACTTGTTGAATTTGCCCTTTCCCAACTTTCTAAAATTCTGGGCCTTTTTTATCATTGTCAGTCTTATTTATCAGTTCTTGTTCTACGTCTCTTAACAACAATAGTCTGTATCGTTTAGCCACTTTTTGCTTATCTCCTATCCATAAAATTTTATCTAAGTCATTGAATCTTATTTCGAATTCCACCAAAGATAAATTTTCCTCAAATTGTTTTTCTTTAGCTGAATGTAAAACAACCATATCAATGTGATATTGTTTCTTTGTATCTGATTTTGATTTTTATATTTCCTCCTTATCCCCTGGCTATTAAATCTTTATATCTTAACGAATTCCCCCTTTCCCCCCATCTGCCAAAAAGGGCTTCCTGTACTGAAACCCATTCTGTGATTTTACCATAAAAGTTACTCGTTATTTGATTCCAGGTTCTCAATAAGCTTCTTTTAATATAGTGGTTATTAAAGTCTTTGTTAATTTTAATTTTATCATACCACATAAATGTATGTATTCCATGTTAGGTTGGAACCCTATATAAATCTATTATTTTCAAATTTTCTAATTTAAACCAGTCCTGCATCCACAATAGAGTACAAGCTTCATAGTATAGTTTAAAGTCTGGTACTGCATAACCTCTTCTTTCCTTTACATCTTTTAGCATGTTCTAGTTTACTCTAGCTTTTTTTCCTTTCCAAATAAAATTCCTCAGCTCTCGGTGCCATTCTCCAAATACTTTTTCTTCCCTTATAATGGGTAGATTTAAGAACAGAACAGTGATTTTCAGCAGAATGTTCATTTTAATTATAGATATTCTCCCTAGTATAGATAAATTCAGCTTGTTCCAGTGTAGGAGAGCTTTTTCTATACTTTTCCATGTTGTCTCATAATTCTTTTTAAACAGCAATACTCTTGTCAGTTATATATATTCTTAAGTATTTTATTTCTTCTTAATTTTACAACCAGATTTAGAGTCACTCAGTGCGGTCCGCACCCCCTAATGACACTCCTGCTCCAGCTTCTCTTTTCTTCCCTCCCACCCCCCACATAGCTGATTGCTTTCCATTTCTTCCTCCATTCTCCAGCTTTCCCACCTGCCATCATGTCCATCTGCGCTGCTTCAAGGTTTCACCTTCAGCAATTCATTTCTGTCTTTGTTTTGCTGTGCCATCCTGTTTTAAACTTTCTTGTACACATACCCTCCCCCCCACACAGAGGAGTGGATGCTTCACACATGAAAAAACAGCTGTATACCTGACAAGTTTTAATGACTGATTTGGTGGGAACATAAATGCAAAGAGTACCCTGCATGTTGAGAAGCATCTGTGAAACCAATAAATTTTAACATCTTGTTTGGGTGATTGGTACAAACCATTTTACGTGTTGTCTACATATGTATCAAGGGATTCCATTTAGCAGTTATGGCTAATATCTATGACGGAAAAGGGGACACCGAAGCTCCTCTTTCTCTGATGGGTCTTTTCCTTCATGTCCCTGTTAATAATAATAATAATAATAATAATAATAATAACAACAACAACAATAATAATAAATTTTTACCCCACCTGTCTGTTAAAAACAATCAGGGTGGCTTACAGCATTTAAAAAATACATCAATGCAATCTAAAACCCCCAAACCCCCACCCTCCCCCATAAAAACATATTAAAGTAAACATCCATTAAAATCCAGCTAAATCTTAAAATAACATAGAATAAACAAATAAAATGAATCAAACAGCAGGTGAATCAGAGATACAAAAGGCCAAGGATGCAGCTCCTGAGGCCGGGATCTAATCAGGAAAGGCCTGCCAAAAGAGATCCATCTTTAACGTCTTTTTGAAGCTACTCAAGCTCCTCATCTGATGGATCTTGTCCGGCAGGCTGTTCCAAAATCTGGGAGCGATTACTGAAAAGGCCCTCTGGGAGGTTGCAGAGAGCCTAGATTTTTGTGGTTGAAGCAAATTCCTCCCAGAGGACCGGAGTGCATGGAGAGGATTATATGGGAGGAGGCGGTTCTGAAGATAAGTTGGACCCAAGCCATTTAGGGCTTTTTATTTTTTAAAAAATTAAATTCTTTATTAAAGTTTAAAAGAAAGACAAACAAAATATCAAAACGATTCACGAACAAACAGATCATAGCAAAATTCACCAACAATTAAAACTAAAAACAAAACACAATTGATAAGTTAAAAAAGAAAGAAAAAGAGGGGGGAAAAAGGAAGAAAGAAAAAGAGGGAAAAAAAGGGAAGAAAGAAAATAAGAAAAAAGAAACAAAAGATTGATTTCTTCCATGTCTTGTTATCTCATCGCCATTATATAATACTTCGCATTATTTAGTCCTTATATTTGTCATCTTACTCTTAAAACTTCCTTTCGCTTTTTTCCATGATACACCTATTGTCTTTTCTTTCTCTTTGTCTTATATCCTATCCAAATTTTCTAGGAGTTCCTAGATTAATCCATCTCTAATATAAAATTTGATCTCTGGTCTTGTTGCCAATATTTTATAAGTAACATCCATTCTCTCTTAAATACCTCCATTCCTTTTTTCCTTATCAAGTCCGTTAATCTGTCGTTTTCCATTAGATCATATATCTTCCTTTGCCATTCCTTAATTGTGGGAACTTCTTTAGATTTCCATTTTGATGCGTACACAATTCTTGCCGCCATTATCAAATAAAAGATCAGCTTACCATATTTACTTTCCAGTTTTTCTTCAGCTACTATTCCTAATAAGTACATATTTGGGTTTATTGGGATTTCTATACTTAGTATTTTTATTATCTCCTTACGTATACTTGTCCAATATTTTTTCACCTCTTTACATCTCCACCAGGTATGGTAGAATATGCCTATTTCCTTTTCATATTTCCAACAAAGGTTATTGTTATCTTTCTTCATTTTTGTCAATTTTTATGGAGTTAAATACCACTGGCATTGCATTTTATGAAAGTTTTCTTTTATATCATAATTTAGGGTGAATTTTAATCTCCTACTCCAACATTTTTCCCATTGGTCAAGTTCTATACTTTGTCCAAAATCCTGTGCCCATTTAATCATATGGGGTTTGATCAGATCTTTTTCCATTTCCACTTTCAATAACATTTGGTAAATTTTTGATATTTTATGATAATCTTTTATAGCTACTATTTCCTCAAATTCCTTATTCATGACTCCAATTTTCTTGGTTTTCTTATCCAATAAAAACCTCTCCCTTATTTGTCGATACGTGAACCAATTTACAATATATCCTTCCTGCAATAACCGTTCTCTTGTTTTTATCTATGCTTCTGTTGTCTCATCTTGTAAAAGTTCATTATATGTCAACCACTTGCCCTTGCCTGTTTTATCATTCCTCAAGAAAGCTTCATTTGAAGAAGTCCACATTGGAATATTATTATCCCATTTCCCTTTAATTTTCTGCCAAATTCTTAAAAGTGCCCGTCTAATATAATGATCGTTGAAATCTTTATGCACTCTAATTTTGTCATAAATCAAATACCCATGACAACCATACACGTTATCATAACCTTCCAATTTTAAATTTCTTTCATTCTCTAATTTGATCCAATCTAAAAGCCAAGTTAGGCCACAGGCATAATAATATGTCTTCAAATCTGGTAATCCCAATCCTCCTCTAGAAACCTCATCCTGCATATATTTCATTTTTACTCTGGGTTTTTTCCCTCCCCATATAAATTTAGATAGATCCTTATGCTATTTTTGAAAAGGCAAATCATTTATAATAACAGGTATATTTTGAAACAGAAACGGCATCTTTGGCAAAATGCTCATCTTAATTGTTGAGATCTTTCCCATCCAAGATAAATTTAGTTTATGCCATCTATCCAAATATTTTCTAATTTTGTTCCAAATTTTCTCATAATTGTTTTACAATAATTCCAAATTTTTTGTTGTAAAATTTATTCCCAAATATTTTACTGTTTTTTTCCCTGAAATTTGGATTTCTCAATTAATCTCTTTCTCACCTGTTTTGTTAGATTCATTAATAACATAGCTGTTTTTTCTCTATTTATATTAAGTCCTGATACCTCACCAAATTTTTTGAATATCATTACAAGTTTATCTATACTTTCCAGTGGGTTCGATATCGATAACAACAAGTCGTCCGCGAAAGCGCATAGTTTAAATTCTGCTCCTCTAATTTTAATTCCTTGTATTGTTTTATCTTCTCAAATTTTATTATTCAGTATTTCTAAATTCATTATAAATAATAGTGGTGACAATGGACAGACCTGTCTTACCCCTTTTTGGACTTTACAACTTTTGGTCTTCTCTCCGTTTATTAGTAAGTTGGCCTCTTGATTTTGGTAAATAGATTCTATCCACTTTATAAAATTTTGGTCCATATCTATTTTTCCTAATACTTCCAATATAAATTTCCAATTTGAATTATCAAAAGCTTTTTCTATATCAAGAAAAAATAATGCTAATTTCCTATCAATATTTTTCCCATGTAATTCTATTAAATTCATCAAATTTCTGGTGTTTTCTTTAATCATTCTATTAGGAAGAAAGCCCACCTGATCTTCATGTGTCCAAGCACTCAGCCATTTTTTCAATCTATTTGCTATCGTAGCTGCAAAAATTTTATAGTCACAATTCAAAAGAGATGTAGGCCTATAATTTTTCGGGTCTGTCTTTTCTATTTTCCTTAGCGTTATATTTGCCTGAAGCCACGTCTTCGGAATTCTACCATCTAGTATTTCATTAATTGTCTGTCATTGGGGGGGGGGGTTGTTAACTGTTGAACAAACATTTTATAATATTCAGTGGTAAAACCATCCGGTCCAGGTGACTTACCAGTTTTCATACTTTTAATTACATTGATTATCTCCTGTAGATCTATCTTCTTATTCAGCATTATTTTTTGAGACTCCGCTATTTTATTTACTCTTTCTTGGTCTAGATATTTCCTAATCTTTTGTGTTTTATCTTGTTCTTCCTTATATAGATCTGGTAGTAATTTTAAAATATCTTTAAATGTTTTTAATAGAATCTATTTCCTACCTTTATAGTTGTTACTTTCCTTGTCGTTTCCTTAATTTAAAAGCTAACATTTTTCCTAGTTTATTTGAAAATTAAAAATATTTTTGCCTTAAATATCTAAAAAAAATTTGCACCTCTTCCATTGTTATTTCAATCTGTTTTCTTAAACTTTGTATTTCCTCCTTTAGTCTTATCTTCCTTGAGATTTATTTTTAATTGCTTCTCTCTTATTTTTATTTCTTGTCCTAATTTGTTTAAATGAGCCTCTCTTCCTTTTTAATTCTGCTCCTTTCTTTAAAAAGAAGCCCCTCATGAAGGCCTTTGAGGCATCCCACACTATATCCGTTGATACCTCTCTTCCTAGATTTTCTTTAAAGAAAATATTTATTTGATCTTGAGAACTTCTACCTTAGATATTTAGCCATTTAGGGCTTTAAAGGTAATAACCAACACCTTATACTGGGCCCGGAAACTGATAGGCAGCCAGTGGAGAGATTTTAACATCAGAGTTATGTGGTCTCTCCGAGATGTTCCTAAGACCACTCTGGCTGCCATATTTTGTACCAACTGAAGTTTCTGGACCAAGTGCAAGGGTAGCAACATGTAGAGTGTATTACAGAAATCCAGACGAGAAGTTACCAGCGCGTGCACCACAGTCTCAAGATCCCTTACTTCCAGGAAAGGGCGCAGCTGGTGTATCAGCTGAAGCTGATAACAGGCACTCCTGACCATCGCATTCACTTGACTAGTCATTTGAAGCGACTAATCAAGGAGCACTCCCAGAATGCAAACACAGTCCTTCACGGAGAGTGTGACCCCGTCCCAGACTGGAGGTTGCAACCCAATTCCTGGTATCAGGGCCACTACTGTGAGCACCTCCATTTTGTCTGGATTTAATCTCAATCTGTTTTTCCTCATCCAGCCCAATACTACCTTAAAAAAGTCATTAAGAGGAGAGACGCCATCGGAATTCGAGGCCAATGATCAAGACAGGGAGAAATAGATCTGTGTGTTATCAGCGTACTAATAACACCCAGCCCCATAATTCCAAATGATCTCACACAGCGGCTTCTTATAGATGTTAAACAGCATTGGGGGCAGAATGGCGCCTTGCGGGACACCACAGGTAAGCTCCTTTTTACTGGAGCAACTGTCCCCGAGCTGCACCCTTTGGGACCTGCCTGAGAGGAAGGACCGGAACCACTGCAATGCAGTGCCTCCAATTCCTAACCCACTCAGGCGATCCAAGAGGATGCTATGATCTGTCGTATCAAAAGCCTCTGAGAGGTCTAGAAGTACCAACAGGGTCACACTACCCATCGATGTTCAGATGCAGGTCGTCGGTCAAGGCAACCATGGCTGTCTCAACTCTGTTTAGCTCCATCGTTTCTTCTAATGCTGAAATTCAGTCTTGTATGCCTTTGTCCTTCTTTATAGGAGTCATTGTGACTCATCAGAGAATCAACACAGGAGAAAAACCATATAAATGCCAACAGTGTGTGAAATGTTTTGCTCAGAAGTCAGGTCTTATAAACCATCAGAGAGTCCACACAGGAAAGAAGCCATACAAATGCTTGCAGTGTGGGAAATGTTTTGCTCAGAAGGGTACCCTTGTGGATCATCAGAGAGTCCACACAGGAGAGAAGCCATACAAATGTCAGCAATGTGGGAAATGTTTTACTCAGATGTCAGCCCTTATGAAGCATCATCGGAGTGTCCACACAGGAGAGAAACCATACAAATGCTTGGAGTGTGGGAAATGTTTTCCTCAGAAGTATAACCTTGTGAATCATCAGAGAGTCCACACAGGAGAGAAGCCGTATAAATGCTTGCAGTGTGAAAAATGCTTTGCTGATACATCACACTTTTTGAGACATCGGAGACTCCACACAGGAGAGACACCATACAAATGCCAGCAATGTGGGAAATGTTTTGCTCAGAAGTCAACGCTTGTGAATCATCATCAGAGTGTCCACGCAGGAGAGAAACCATACAGATGCCAGCAATGTGAGAAACGTTTTACTCTGAGGTCAACCTTTGTGAACCATCAGAGAGTCCACACAGGAGAGAAACCACACAAATGTCAGGAATGTGGGAAATGTTTTGCTCAGAAGACGAACCTTGTGATTCATCAGAGAGTCCACACAGGAGAGAAACCATACAGATGCCAGCAGTGTGGGAAATGCTTTGCTAATATGTCACACTTTTTGAGACATCGGAGATTCCACACAGGAGAGAAACCACACAAATGTCAAGAGTGTGGGAAAGGTTTTACTCAGAAGACGAACTTTGTGGAACATCAGAGAGTCCACACAGGAGAGAAACCATACAAATGCCAGCAATGTGGGAAATGTTTTGCTCAGAGGTCACCCCTTGCGAGGCATCTTCGGAGTGTCCACACAGGAGAGAAAACAGACAAATGCCAGCAGAGTGGGAAATGCTTTGCTCAGAAATCAAAACTTGTGGCCCATCAGAGGGTCCACACAGGAGAGAAACTACACAAATGTCAGGAGTGTGGGAAATGTTTTGCTCAGAAGACGAACCTTGTGACACATCAGAGAGTCCACACAGGAGAGAAACCACATAAATGTCAGGAGTGTGGGAAATGTTTTGCTCAGAAGACAAACCTTGTGACGCATCAGAGAGTCCACACAGGAGAGAAACCACACAAATGTCAGGAGTGTGGGAAATGTTTTGCTCAGAAGACGACTCTTGTGAATCATCAGAGAGTCCATAGAGGAGATAATATATAATTATCATCTCAAGCTGAGCCTTATATCCCCAATCCTGTACCTGTGCATTTAGATTTTGATTCATTTTGCAGGACTCAACCATGTTGGCTCCACTCCTCATGCATTTGGCAATGTGGACTTTGAGGTGCATAGATTGCTCTCCTGGAACTGGGAAAGAGTGTGATTGAGTTCTCACCTGCACACTTCATATGGATTCTGTTTATAAACTGTGCAGCCAACTTGGGCACTGTGGAGGATGGTGTCCTCAATGGCGATAAGTTTCTTTGAATATTTCTGGACCGGAATTTAACAACGTCTAGGTTATCTCAAAATAATTTTATTAACTATGGTTTTATAGCAGGGGTCGGCAACCTACGGCCCGCAGGCCGGAAAAGGCCACGTTACCCGGACTTACCGGCCCAGGCCGTCGGTTGCCGCCATTGCTGCCCTCGCGCACCCTCGCTCGCCGCCGCCCGGGCGCGTTTTTTGCCCGCGCTTGCTGCGGCCGCCATTTTGGATGTCAAAATGGCGACCGTGACGCGTATGCGCATGTGCAAATGCGTCGCGGCCGCGATTTGGACTACCAAAATGGCGGCTGCAACATGCGCTGTGGCGGCTGTGGCCGCGAGCGCTACGCCGCCAGCCACCGCATGTGCGGGGGGATCGCACACGCCGGAGGAGGGTACCCTCCTCTGCCGCGTGCGACCCCCCCGCACACGCGGCGGCGGCGGCGGCGGCCGCCGTAGCCCTTGCGGCCACCGCCGCAGCCCTTGCGGCCACCGCCGCCACGGCGCATGTGCGGCTGCCATTTTGGTAGTCCAAATCACGGCCGCGATGCATTTGCGCATGCGCAAGAGTTTTGGTAGTCCAAAACGCACATGCGCCGTGGCAGCAAGGGCTACGGCCGTCACGTGTGCAGGTGGGTCGCGCGCGGCGGAGGAGGGTACCCTCCTCCGCCGCGTGTGACCCCTCTGCACACGCAGCGGCGGCCGTAGCCCTTGCGGCTGCCGCTGCCACGCCGCATGTGCGGCCGCCATTTTGGTAGTCCAAATCGCGCCCGTGACGCAAAACGCGTGACGGCCGCGATTTGGACTACCAAAATGGGGGCTGCGACATGCGCCGTGGCGACAGCGGTCGCAAGGGCTACGGCCTCCGCGTGTGCGGCCGCCATTTTAATAGTCCAAATCGTGGCCGTGACGTGTTTTGCGTCACGGGCGCGATTTGGACTACCAAAATGGCGGCTGCGCATGCGCAGGGGGTCGCGCGTGGCGGCGGAGGGTGTGCGTGCGTGCGCGACACCATTTCCCCCCCCCTTTGGCCCAGCCGAGACCTGGGCAACGGGAGACCGGCCCAAGTCTCAAAAAGGTTGCCTGTGCCTGTTTTATAGTATTATCTATTTTGGTTACATGTATTTCTTACTTTGCTTATTGCCTTAGACTTTGTAGTGCTAGGTGGATAAATTTTAACATTGTTGTTGCATAGTTTCATATTTGTATCACTTCTTCCTTTCCCTTTGTGTGTGTGTGCAGATATTTATTATACACACACTGTCACAAGGTCTGAGGAAAAGAGAAGCAGACTGGCAGAATTGGGAAGCGCTCACTGCTTTTAAGGCAACTTTAAGGGATCCATCTAAGGTGTTGAGCCTGATTCACCCATCACACCCATAGGACCTTGGATGGCTCCCTTAAGGTCAGTGGAAGGTGAAGATGTTGGGCAGCCTTTGCACCCAGACCCCATTTCCCATCCCTTATGTCCGTTTTTTCACACATCCCTTTCTTTTCCCAGATCTCACACTCTCTTCCTCATCCCTTCCCCAGATAAATAAAGCATGTCCCCCTTTCCCCTCTTACTTTCCCCCATTTTCCTTGGACTCTTGAAGGACTAACTGGGGGGAGGCAGGAGGTGACTCTCTTCCCCCTCCTTTTGTCCCTACAGCCTCTTTTCTCCTCACAACAACCCTGTGAGGTGTGTCAGGTGAGACTGCCCCCTTGGTCTGCCTGACGGGGGAAGCCTGGCAGCCATTACTTGGGGGGAGGTCTTCCATTCACCTCTGATGCCCAGGAAAAGCTCTGCCCTTCCAAAGAAGCCTAAGACTATTTTATTCCACTAGTGTTTTCCTCCCTCCCCAAAAAAGCCACACGGGAGCTTCTCCCCTCTCCATTTTCCTTTTTGCCCAAATCTGAACCCCTAATTTCCAAGGCCCCCTATCTGAACTCCTTCTGCCCAGCAACCAGCTCCATCTTCCAGACAAAGATACCCCCAAAGCCACCTTGCCTCTCATTTCCTTCCTTTCTAGCCTCTCTAGGAAACAAGGCTCTGTTCTCTCCCCCCCCCCCCTTTATCCCTTGGAGGACTGACTCCCTTCTCTCCCTCCCTCCCTCCCTCCCTGCGAACCTTTTCTCTCCATTCATTCCTGGCATCTTCCAGAGGGGCCTCTCTCCCTTTTTATTTTGGGGGAAGTCCTTCCTTCTGATCCCTCCTGATCCCATAATTATCTGGGAGGGAAAGAGAGGAAATCCATCCTGGATATGCAGCTGGGAGAGGAAGGAAGGAAGGAAGGAAGGAAGGAAGGAAGGAAGGAAGAAAGAAAGAAAGAAAGAAAGAAAGAAAGAAAGAAAAGAAAAGAAAGAAAGAAGGTCCTCTTCTTCCCCAACAGAGGGTTCAATGTGGGAACTCTTCTTTCCACCAGAGGGAGCCAGGAGGCTGGCAGGGGATGCTGACATTGGGTTTCATTCCTCCCATTTCTCTCCCTTCTGGCCCCCAGGGAGCTCCAAGACCCCCAACATCTCCAGAGCCCCATCCCCTCCTTCCCTTGCCAAGGGGGGGCTGTGCCACCCCCAGAGCCCTCCCTCCCTTTCCCACTGGGCCAGACTTCCAGGGGATCCTGGGAAGCAGCCCCTGGGGAAAATGGGACAGGTACATCTGCTAGAAGATGATTATGTTTACAATATGGTCTTCATATATCTTATTTTCCCATTTGTTTTAGCTTAATTTTCCACTGAGGAAGACATTCAGTCGAAATGCATTCGATTTTACTGTTATTTTTTATCTCCCATATTACTTGTCCTCTGGAAGTCCATATATTTTTTTGCTCCTTCATGCACTTTGAATGTTGTATATTTTTATACTGCATGTGTCACGTGAGATTTATATATTTCTAATCTATGTATGTTGGTAGCGCATTTACTTTTTATTTGCATATATACAGGAAGCATATACATTACTTGTCGTTTTTACTTTCCAACACAGTGTATTGCCTAGACCACACACTGTTTACCTGGATGCCAGAAAACTACTGTTTCTACATTTACTGTATATTTTAGATAATAAAACTTTCTTATGTATTACTTTTTCATTACTTTTCCCTAGACCTTTCTGTTTGTCATACTGTGGAAAATAGGACATATACTCCCCAAGGAGGGGGTTGCGGTGAAGGAGAGACTTTGTAGGGGGGCATTACTAAGCAGCAAAGGGGGTCCTGCTGTGGAAGAGGCATTAGCATCAATGGGATGGAACAGTCCCTACTGGGAATCCTTTCTTTAGTGGTTTTGGACTCCAATTTCCATCAGTCTTGCCCAGTCCCAAGAGCCAAAGTGGCAACTCAACAGCTTTCCACATGTTCCGGCTCTCTTTCGACTCTGGTTTTGCATTCGAGTTCCCATTAGCCCCAGCCAGGACTGCCAACAGCCAGAGTGGGATCCCCACTGGATGACCAACCCACTCTTGCTGGGTATGGACTGCAGTTCCTGTCAGTCCCACCCAGAAATGCCAATAGCCAGGGTAGGAGCTCTGCTAGATGCCCAAATCACCCTTGTGTGTGGACTGCAATTTCCATCAGCTCCTGCCAGAATTGGCAACAGCCAGAGTGGGACCACCATGAGATAGAGAAGAGAAGCGGGAGAGGGTTAGAGAAGAGGGAGAGGGAGAGACAGGGACTGGGGGGAGAGAAAGGGTTCTCCTTCCTGGGCCCAAAGAGCTCAGGCTGCTCTGCAGTCCCCTTTCCTGGGGGGTCCATGGGGCACAAAGGCCAGGGAGGGGGTCATGGGCACAATCGCAAGTACATTTCTATACCCTTATCAGTACACTCAAGCACTCCCTTAGCGGTTTACAAAGTGTAAGCCAATTGCCCCCATCAAGCTGGGTACTCATTTTAGCAACCTCAGAAGGATGCAAGACTGAGTCTAGCCTGAGCCCCTGGCTGGTACTGAACTCACAACTGTGCTTTATGAGTGAGTGGCTGCAGGACAGGCATTGAATCAATGCGCCACCGGGGCTCCCCCAGACATAATTCTGCCCCCCCATGAATCCCCGCTCCCCTGCAGTTCCCCAATTCCTGGCCTTGTGGAGGGGGAGGCATTGAACCCCCCCTCTGGAAAACCCCTCCAGTAGGTTGTCAGTTTCAGTTGCAATGGGAGGAAGAGGTGTGTGTGTGTGTGTGTGTGTGAAAGGGACCTTCAATGGGGGGAGGAGAGCGGAAGTCTCCTTTGGAGGGGGGCTGACCATGGGAGGCAGAGGAGGCTGAGGTTCTCTGTGCCATTCCAGGTGGATGTGGGGTGGGAGGATGGATGGGGGTCTCTCTTCCAGAGAAGGGCCTAGGCTCCCCCTCCCCAGTTCGGATCAGGCCAAGCCAAGGCAACCTTCCTCCCAGTCCCTCTCTGGGACCAACTGAGGGAGACCCATCATTCCCTTGGCTTCCCCAGAGAGCTCTTTCCAGGCGGGTGTGTGTGTGTGTGTGTTTCTCTCTGGATGAAAAAAGGATGAGTGCCATGGGGGGTGCCTCATGTAGCCCCTCTCCCCACCTTTATCTTCACTTTCCCCTCCCATTCCATTGCTGCTGTGATTGCTTTCTGGCTGAGTTCTGGACCAGTCCCACCCAGAACAGCCTAGCCTCCTTCAGGACTAGATGATTTCTTCTGAGGCAGGCACCATCATCTCCATCACCATCAGGCCTGTTGGTTCTCCTGGTGTTTGGCCATAGGGGAAAAGACTCCTGGAGTCAGAACTGGGGATTCCCCCAGTGGTGAGGCCAGAAGATACATCAAAATACTTCTGGTGCAATATACCATATTTCCCAGCATATAAGACGACTTTTAAATCCAGGAAAATCTGGGGTAAAGTCAAGGGTCATCTTATAAGCTGGGTATAAAGGTGAGGAGGACAGAGGCGAGAGGAGGGAAGAAGCCAGGCAAGAGGAGGAGGATGGGGACAACAAGGAGGACAGGGGTGGCGAATCAGGAAGAAGCCAGGATAAAGGAGGGAAGAAGCCAGGCAAGAGCACGTGGAGGACAAGGAGGTTGGGTGTGGCAAGGCAGGAAGAAGCCAGGAGAGAAGAGGGAAGAAGCCAAGAGAAAGGAGGGAGAAGGCAGGCAAGAGCACATGGAGAACAAGAAGGACGGGGGTGGCGAGGCAGGAAGAAGCCAGGAGAGAAGAGGGAAGAAGCCAGGCAAGAGCATGTGGAGGACAAGGAGGACGGGGTGGTGAGTCGGGAGGAGGAGGAAGAGAACCCTCCTCTCCTGGGGTTTTCTTGGCAAGACTGGTTCAGAGGAGGTTTGCCATTGCCTTTCCCTGAGGCTGAGAGTGTGTGACTTGTCCAAGTTCACCCAGTGGGTTTCATGGCAGAGTGGAGAATCAAACCCAGGTCTCCAGAGTATTAGTCCAACATGCTGGCTCCTATTCTCATGAAACAATACCTATGAAACAATTGCAGACTTTTTTTTTGTTGTTCTTATGTGTCTTCAAGTCCTTTCCAACTTATCGCGACCCTAAGGCAACCTTATCATGGGGTTTTCTTGGCATGTTTCTTCAAATGGGGGTTCGCCATTACCATCCTCTGAGGCTGAGAGTGTGTGACATGCCCTGGGTTGCTTACTTGGCCACAAATTGTACATACCCCAGAATGCATCACCTAGTATATTGGCAGTCCTTCCCCCCAACACTTTCTCATTTCTCCCCAACCATCTCATAGCTGGGAGATGGAAATATAATGTTTAAAGCAGCATTTAAATCTGGACTATTTTTTAAAAAGTAGGGTCCAAAACACACTACAGAAATACATGCTAGGGAACATGGGAGCTGTAGTTTGTTGTGTTTATAAGTGACAGTTTTTCTGCCAAGTACCTGCATGTCATAAGCATTTGAATTAAAATTATCATATTGAAATCAAATCTGATGTTTTAAAATTTTTTATTTGGTGTGCGTTGGAAGAGGGGTAGTCTTATATGGCGAGTATATCGCAAACTCTATATTTTAACGGAAAAGTTGGGGGTCGTCTTATATGCCCAGTCATCTTATACGCCGGAAAATACAGTAGTTATTGGGTAAGGTTTATTAATAAGAGTAGGGATGAATTTAAGGATCAGTACCTGTACAGACATACTAGACATCTTTCCAAGAGGAGGATGACTCTGAAATGACATTGACACAGAGAGGAGTTCATTCACAACTTTCTCATATATTACAGCCCCGCATTCCTCTCCTCTTCTGGCAGGAAGCATGACTCTGCATTTGGAAGTAAATCTTTTCTCCCTCTATAGCAGGGGTAGGCAACCTAAGGCCCGGGGGCCGGATGCGGCCTGCCAAGGCCTTTGGACCGGCCCCAGGCCAGTCCTGCCACCGCCGCTGCCACCGCTGCCGCCGCCAACCATGATGATATTGATTATTGTTGTTATTACTTGTTGTTGGGATTTTCTTGACAAAATCTCCACAGGGGTTTTGTCATGGCTTTTCTGGGGCTGAAAGTGTGTGCATGCATATATATTTTTAATTTTTATTTTTTTTAACTTTTTTTTAACTTTTTATTTATTTATTTAATTATTTATTTTTGGTGCTTCGGCCCCCCAATTGTCTGAGGGACAGCAACCCGGCCCCCGGCTCAAAAAGGTTGCCTACCCCTGCTCTATAGCCACTGCTATTTCATAGAATCATAGGTTGGAAGGGAACACAAGGGCCAGCAAATCCAATCCCTGTCATGCAGGACACAACTTCAATGCAGTGGTGTCAACCCACTGCACTTCATGCTGTCACACGCAGGGCTGCACCCCTCACCAGCCAAGAGGTGGGGGCCCATATGTGTGCAACGTGAAGCAACACCCACACACATGCAGAACATCATCACCAGAATGCTTGAACACAAGCAAGAACCTGCAATAGAGACAAGGGTTCAAAAAAGTAGGGACAGTGAAGAAGAGGCTGGATGGGCCAAAGTCATAATCCCCAGAAGGACTGAAAGAGTGAGACGACAGCCTGACAGATTTGTTGTACAAGAAGTTAGAATCTGCACAGTGATTGCAGAGGAGCCTGAAAGTTTTCAGCAGATGCTGACTTATCTTGAAGAGGAACAGGAGAGATGGAATGAGGCAATGGATGCAGAGTTTGAGTCACTAGTTGACAGAACGTTATTTGAAACAGTTGAAAGGCCAGCAGAGCAGAAAGTGGGTGGTTGTAGATGGGTATACAAGAAAAAAAGAGATGCCAGATGGTACCTGAAAATATAAAGCCAGGCTTGTGGCAAAAGGGTATTCACAACAGAAATTTGAGAGTTTTGACAAAACTTCCTCACCCACTGCAAAACCAGAAAGTCTCAAGATGGTTTTGGCCTTGGCAGCTAGGAGAGGGCTAGTAGTCAAGCATTTTGATTTTGAAACTGCTTATTGGATGCACAGCTGCAGGAGACCGTTGTTATAGAACAGGCTCCAGGCTATAACAGTGACAATAAAAATAATGTAGACAGGTTGAAAAAGGCACTGTATGGTCTCAAACAAAGTGCCAAATGTTGGAATACGTGCATCCATAAGGAACTGGTAAATCTTGGCTATAAGCGTAGTATAACAGATGCTTGTGTGTACACAAAGCATGAGCTCGCTGACAGAGCCTGGTGAAAAGGCCAAGAGAACAGGGGCCCTTTACATGGGTCTTTACCAAGGGACTTTTTGAGGGAGAAGCCCACAGTCCTGTTTCAGTGCTTACTTAAGATTTCTCAATATGAACACTGAGGCAGCTGCTGCAGTCACCTGCAACACTTGGGGATGTTTGTCTCCTTGCCTAGAGATGTGGGGAACTTCACCTGTACCAAGTGCAAGTTGGTAGCCCTCCTGGAAGAGAAAGTCCAGCAGCTGGAGGTCTGCGTAGCTACACTTCAGCACATTAGCGAGCAAGAGGTGTTCCTGAATGGAACTAACGGTCTTGGAGAGGGACCACAGAGAGGAAGTCATTGGGGAGGAGGTCACTTCACACACAGAGGAGGTAGACAACTAGAGGAATGTCACACACAGAAGTAGGGAAAACAGGGTTCATTCTGGGAGCTTACTGCTAAAGAATCGATGTGAAGCTCTCTCCCTTATCAAGGATGAAGAGGAAGTGCAGCAGGGACAGTCCTCAGGGACAGTGCAGGGGACCCTGAGAGTACTACCGCAGGAAGCAGCCACTGCTAAGCCTCAGAGAAGGCGTGTGATGGTGGTAGGGATCTTCTTGTTGAGGGGTACAGAAGCAGTGGTTTGTGGGCCTGATAAGATGTCCCGGGAGCTATGTTGTCTCTCTGGGGCAAAAATCCGTGATGTGACAGTCAGGCTGACAAGAATTGTCAAGCCTACTGAACATTACCCCTTCCTCTTGGTCCATGTGGGAACCAATGACATTGCAAGGCATAGCCTTCAGAATATCAGGAGGGATTATGAGGCTTTGGGTAGGAAGCTGAAAGAGCTGGATGCACAGGTTGTTATCCCATCTCTTCTCCCAGTTGAAGGGCATGGTCCAGGAAGGGAGAGGAAAATAGATGATGTGAATAACTGGCTCCATAGATGGTGCCACCAAGAACGATTTGGATTCTTGGATCATGGGCTGCGGTTCCATAAAGGTAGACTTCTGGCAAGAGATGGGCTGCATCTCACATTTGATCAGGAGGGCAAACATTTGATCAGGAGGGCTTTAAACTGCGTCATGTGGGGGAGGGAGACAGTATCTTGGAAGGTATCTTGGAAGGCAGGAGTACATCATGGGCTGGGGATATTAGTCAAAGTTTTATAGAGGGAACAAGGCAAATGATGCAAGGGCCGAACAGTGGAAGGCAAAAAACCTCACACAGGCAGCAAGTGGGGAAGACCCATTGTCTTAGATGTCTCTACACTAATGCACAGAGCATGGGAAATAAACAAGATGAACTTGGACTCCTAGCACAACAAAGCAAATACGATATAATAGGCATGATTGAAACTTGGTGGGATGAATCTCATAATTGGAATTTAGGAATAGAGGGATATAAACTTTTTAAAGAGAAATAGGAAAGGAGGAGGAATCGCATTATATGTCAGGGATGTTTACGCCTGTGAAGAGATCCAGGACTTACATCCTGGAAATCAGGTGGAGAGCATCTGGATAAAAATCAAAGGGGAAGGAAACAACAGGGATGTTATAATGGCAGTCTACCACAGACACCCAAGTCAGACTGAGGAATTGGATGATACTTTTCTAGAACAGATGACCACACACTCAGAAAGGAGAGATGGAGTAGTGATGGGTGACTTCAACTATCCTGATATTTGCTGGAAGTCAAACTCAGCCAAAACTTCAAGGTCTAGCAAATTCCTCACTTTGCCTCGAAGACAGTTTCATTGTCCAAAAGGTGGAAGAGGCAACAAGGAGATCAGCTATTTTAGATCTGATCCTGACCTGTTGTCAAGACGGATCTAAAGCTGTCAAGATGGATCTCTTTCGGCAGGCCTTCCCAGACTAATCACCCCGGCCTTGGGTTCCTTGACTCCTGTGTTCCTCTCGTGGCCCCATCAGTTGTTGATGGATGAGGAACGCAGTAGAGGTTGATTAGAGGGTGGGTTGGTTTTTCTTTTTGGAGATACGTTATACGGGCTGTATTGTAAGCCGCTTGGATTGTCTGGCAATAAGTGGGATACAAATAAACTTATTATTATTATTATTATTATTATTATTATTATTATTATTTATTAACAGGGATGGCCTGGTCAATGTGGTCCAAGTGTTGGGATCCTTAGGTGGGAGTGATCATGTTCTCCTGGAGTTTCTTATACAGTGGAAAGGAGAAGCTAGGCATAGTCAGACACTCAACAACAACAACAACAGATTATAGGAGGGCTGGTTTCAATAAACTTAGGGAAACACTGGGAGTGATCCCATGTTCAGGAATATTAAAGAAGAAGGGAGTTCAGGATGGATGGGAGTTTCTCTAAAGGGGGATACTGAAGGCACAATTTCAAACTGTTCCAATGAGAAGGAAAAATGTGAGATGTCTCAAGAAGTTTTAAATGGGAGATGTATAAGAAATGAACAAGGGGCAAAATAACTAAAAAAGAATTCAAACAAATAGCTAGTACATGTAGGGGTAAAGTCAAGAAAGCCAAAGTGCAGAATGAGCTCAGGCTTGCTAGAGGGGTTAAGAACAACAAAAAGGGCTTTTTTGGGTATGTCCATAGCAAAAGAAAGAAGAAGGAAATGGTAGAGCCACTGCGCAGAGAAGATGGAGAAATTCTAAGAGGGGACAGAGAAAAGGCAGAACTACTCAATACCTAATGAAGTCAAAGGCTTTCATGGCTGGTATCCATAATTTTTGTGGTTTTTTTCAGGCTGTGTGACCATGTTCTAGAAGAGTTTCTTTCTGATGTTTCTCTTTACTTCTCTGAAGATGCCAGCCACAGATGCTGGCAAAACGTCAGAAAGAAACTCTTCTAGAACATGGCGACACAGCCCGAAAAATCCACAAAAACTACTCAACACCTTCTTTGCCTCAGTCTTCTCACAAAAGGAAAAGGGTGCTCAACCTGAGGAAAATGGAGTACACAATTGGGGAAATGCAGCACAGAGTAAGTAAAGAGGTAGTACAGGAATACCTGGTTAAGTCTCCAGGACCAGATGAACTACATCCAAGGATATTAAAAGAATTGACAAATGTAATCTCAGAGCCACTGGCAATAATCTTTGAGAGCTCCTGGAGAACAGGAGAAGTCCCAACAGACTGGAGGAGGGCAAACATTGTCCCCATCTTCAAAAAGGGGGAAAAAGAGGACCCCAACAACTATTCAATTCAAAAAGGATGTTGAAAAACTGGAGTATGTCCAGAAGAGGGCGACTAAAACCTCATGTCAGGATTACTGTAATGCACTGTAATGCACTCTACATGGGGCTACCCTTGTGCCTAACCCGGAAAATGCAACTCGTGCAAAACATGGCAGCCAGATTAATTACAAGAACATCAAGGAGGGAACACATAACACCAGTGTTGAAATCCCTCCACTGGCTGCTGATTAGTTTCCAGGCACAGTACAAGGTGTTGGTTTTAACCTTTAAAGCCCTACATGGCTTGGGTCCATCTTATCTCAGGGACCGCCTCTCCCCGTATGAGCCCCCCCGTGCCCTTCGGTCCTCTGGGAGGAACGTGCGAAAGCCCATGAAGACTAGGCTGGCACAGTCCTCCCAGAGGACTTTTTCCGCGACTGCTCCCAGGCTATGGAATGGCCTGCTGGATAAGATCCGTCTTATCACCACACTTGCTGCTTTTAAGAAAGCAGTAAAGACGGATCTCTTCTGGCAGGCCTTCCCAGAATAACCTCCCAGTCATGAGGAACCTGCTACCTGCCTTGAGTCCCCTATAACTGTTGTATGCTGCCCATTGTTTTTGGTTTTTTAAAGTTTTTATGCATAATGTATTTTAATTCCATGTCAGTTTAATCTAGTTTTAAGGGGTGGGAGGGTTAGAGAAATAGGAATTGGTTGTTTTAATTTGTTCTCTGTTTTTAATTATGCTGTAACCCACCCTGATTGCCGAGCAGAGGGGCCGGCTCGAAATAAATGTCTATTATTATTATTATTATTAAAATGGTGAAGGTTCTGGAAACCATGCCCTATGAGGACCGACTTAGGGAACTGGGTATGTTTAGCCTGGAGAAGAGAGGGTTAAGAAGTGATATGATACCCTGTTTAAATATTTGAAGAGATATCATATTGAGGAGAGAGCTAGCTTGTTTCTGCTGCCCCAGAGAACAGGACCTGGAACAATGGATGCAAGCTACAGGAAAAGAGATTCCATCTGAACATTAGGAGGCACTTCCTGACAGTGAGAGCTGTTCGACAGTGGAACACACTCCCTGGGAGTTTGATGGAATCTCCTTCTTTGGAGGTCTTTAAACAGAGGCTGGATGGCCATCTGTTGGGGATGCTTTGATTTTGAGTTCCTGCATGGCAGGGGGGTTGGACTGGATGGCCCTTGGGGTCTCTTCCGATTCTATGATTCTATGATTCTAAGTACAGATGGGAAAGAGGGGTTTGCAAGGCAGGAGAGAAGCCCTCATCTCTGGAGCTTTTCTGGCTATGCAGGGGAGCCTAGTCACTCCCCAAAGGGGTTTAATCCCTCTCCCCAATAGTGGAGGGAAGAGTTCCTTCAGCACCTTGGAGAGTTCCTTCAGCACCTTGGGGAGTTTCATCTCATTCCCGTGACTGTAAAGCCTCTTTCACCAATATAAGCTGTGCTTTTTACAAAACACTTGCATGGAAAATAAAAGTTTCCCTGGGCATGAGCAGAGCACCCTTCCATCAGATCTAGACAAAGGCACACACAAAGGGAAAGCAAAGCTTTCAACTAGGGGTACAAGAGAAGCTGCTGAGTTTGCCTTTTAATGGGATACTGGCCAGTTATGCATTCAATATTCCCACCTGTTTGACATTTGCTATGGTGTTCTCTAAAGAAATGTAGAAAATGTAAGCAATGCATTGCTTAAGGAGGAAAGGGCATGACACTGGTTGCAAAACCACAGTAGATTCCTATTGTTGTGGCACCCGTTGTGTCCTATTGCTTCGATCTCATGGAAGGGCACTCTGTTTATGAGCAGGTTAGCTCTCTTTTTCATGGAGAAAGGACCCATCTTGCAGATATTTTTGTTTCTTATGACCATCAGTTGTGGACATATTTTAACCAATTTATTGGGAGAGAATGTTTGAAATAATCTGATGTAAAACAGAAGCTATGTGGTCTGCCATTAAACAACCCGAGTGTTTGTGGCCATGTGGGGTGCAGGCACATACTCCCCACCCTTTCGGGGTAATGTTAGAGTGGCTGTTCTCCTACTCACCAAAAGGCTTTTGCAATGGCAGGAGAGTGGCACAAGACCTTTGGGTTTCCAAAATGGATGATGAAGCCTGTGGTTCACAGACCAGGGGTTGACATGAAATGATACAAGAGAAATGGCTGGATCTCAGAAGCAGAGCCAGGCCCCTTGCAAGCAAAGAAGGGAGACAGGAATCCTTAGCAGGGCTTCTTCCTTGGGGCATGAAGGACATCTCTGCCCTTCTGGGCTTCCCCATGTCTATATCCAGGTCACTAGCAGGCAGTGGAGGTTTATTCATATATGTATCGAAGAAGCGAAGAAACCTTTGCCAATACAGAAATAAATACAAAATGTTCATAAAGTTATCAACCATGGATGATGTCAATTTCTACATTCAGGCAACATCAGCCTATCAGAGTGACCCTAGTTGTGCTGGCAGATGAAACGCTCCTCTCCCTCTCTCCAATATTCTGAAACCTATTTCATAATAGCAACAACAATTACATTTCTATCGGGCTTAATAGTGAATTCAGCACTCTCTAAGCCAGTATGTAAACAAATTCCCCCCAAAAGTTGGGTACTCATTTTACTGACCTAGGAAAGGATGGAAGGCTGAGTCAACCTTGGAGCCCTGGGATCAAACTCACAACATTGTGGCTGCAGGAGCGACATTAAACCATTGTGCCACCAGGGCTCCATTATTTCATAATGTCCTCTTTCATCCTCACAGCCTTAGCAGAAGAAAGAAAAAATATCTGTGCTGGATCTTGAGGATAAAAGCTAGTTGCCCTTACTAATAGCCTCTGCCAGGGATGGGACCTTTCAGGAGACTCTGAAGATGGCACAGGAGGGGTGGGGGAGCTCTCCAGTCCCTATAGAAGGAACATAAGATCATCCCTCCAAGATGCTTTAATACCTTTGTCAGATTGACCTTTCTCCTCTCATAAAGGTCTTCTGGGACTATACTGGTTGCAAAACAGTTAGGAATTCAACAGGTACAGCCTCCCATCCCTTCAACTTTGTGTGAGGGAGATGTGCTGGATAGTCTAATAGAGCAATCTTAATTTGAGGAATGCAAATCTGAAGAGTTGTAGGACCCAGGATTGCCTCGGAGGACCATAAGCCAAGATGAACAATCTTTCATATTCACCTGCTTTGGAGGAGAGGGGTCTCTCACTTCCCAGGGTTGGAAGATGGCATGACAACTGCTTTGGCTCTAGAGCTCAGCCAGGGTCACAAAGGAGGCTCTTGGAGACACATCACAACCTACTCTTGGAAATGCATCACAACCTGCCACTGTGACCTCATTGTCCAAGGAGGCAGCTGGCAGAACAACTTTTTGTAGGCAGGACTCAGGTCTCCTTTCAGGCAGACTTTGCCTTGCCTCTTCCAGGGACTACAGAAAGGAAGGTCCTGCTCCACTCTGTTGTGCTTCCTGGAGGCAACCCTTTGGTTCCTCTGTGAACAGGGGAAGGCTGAGTCCTTCCTTGTGTCCCTCCTTTAGGCCAAACCTTTTTAGAAGGCTTCCGAGACCAACAACTTCTGCTCAGGCATTTAGTCTTTAAAGTAGCCAGTCAGGGAGGAGGTGTGCCCCTTTCAAAGGCAAGGCAAGCCTTTCCTTGCCCCAAGAGAAAGATGGGGACTACCTGCAAGAGTAGGGGGGCTTGGGCTTCCTCAGAGGGGGGCACAGGCAGGTCTTCCCAATGCAGGCCTGGGAGGGTCTCTCTCTAGCTTTAGCTCCATTAGCTTCACTTTCTGCCACATACCTCTTACCATGGGATCAGGATTGAGGGGAGGAAAATAAATGCCCCTTCCTTTCCCTTCACCTTCACTTTCCCTCTTTCTCCCCAAAGGTCAGGAGCATGGCAATGGAAGAGCTCCCCCCATCTGTTTGCCCAGATCAGCCTCTCTTTCCTCCCTTCCCCAGTCTGTCTCCTTCTTTCTCTCCTCCCAGGACCTTTCATGGAGGAAGGATGGGTGCAGTTTCCATGGAGAGGGCACAATGTGGGTAGCTTGGCAGGATAACCCCATGCGCTGCCTTTTCTTCCTGGGTCTGCTTGGTGTATTTTGGTTCTTCCTTACAAGGAGACCCAGGGAGGTTCTTTTGGGTTTCCCTAAACGGAAAAGGGCCCATGAAATTCCAGGCAGAGAGAGAGAGAGAGAGAGAGAGAGGAAGGAAGGAATACCACCCCCACCCTGTGTCCCCTCACTACTATCCCCCCAGAATTTTTATTTACCTCTGCTTTGTATGCTAACCTTATGACCATCCAAAAAGGCAGAAATGCCTCTGTAAGAAGATATCCCCTGTGGGATTAAGTTCTGAAAACTGGGGAAATAAGTGCTCTATTAATTTTATTATTTGTTTAAAGTACTGAAATCTTCTAGTTTCCTTCGGAAAAGACGTCCCTTCTCTTCCTCCTCCTCTTTTGACCTTTCCTCCCTGGCCATGCCCCCCCTCCAGCCCCCCATAACAGCCCCCTCCCACAGGGAAGAAAAACAACAACAACAACAACAACAACCAGAACCATAACAGATGGAAAAATTTATAATCTCTATTAGAAATGTATGCCATTACATGTAGAAAATAGATGCTAAGTGCCAAGCAGCCACACAGAGAGGACTCTAGGAGATGAGGCCTCTTTAGGAATGTGCAGAATGTTCCCCACCAGGCTGCATTAGGGCGCCTGAATGTATATAACAGCCATAATAAATCAAGTGATAAGGAAGGAAGGCACTGAGCTGAGGGGCCCAGGTACTGATAAGAGATTTTGGATCTTGAGTATATTAGAATGTATTTTGAACTTTAGACTCTCATTGCTTAGGATTCTATATGTTTAAAGTGTAAGCATCCAATAGAATGTAGGATTTGAACTTCTTTGTTTGATGGAGTATAAAACAGAAGGCACGTCCCTTTTGCAAGGGGCCCAGAGATTTGAATGCTAATTCCTGTGGGTCTGTGCACATTAATAAATATGTGTTTGTAACCTGATCAATGGTCCTCTCTCTTGCTTTTTGTTCTGCAAGAGAGCCAGGCTGTGGGCTGTTTGCACACTTTTATTTCCACTACCTAACAACCCTCCATCCGGGCCCAGAGCCAAAGGGCCCCCTCCGCAGAAACCCCCCCATGACATTTGGGAGACCCTTATTATTCCCTTTAAGCAGATGAAAATAGCAGATGTCAACAACTGGCTCCGGAGATGGTGTCGCCGAGAACGATTTGGATTCTTAGATCATGGGCTGCGGTTCCACGAGAGCGGACTCCTGGCAAGGGATGGGCTGCATCTCACGCCACTTGGAAGAAACGTTTTTGCCAACAGTCTCAAGAATTTGATCAGGAGGGCTTTAAACTGAGTTATGTAGGGAAGGGAGACAGCATCCTGGAAGACAAAAAGTCTGGAAAAAACAGTCAATGTCATAGAGGGAACGAGGCAAACGTTGCAAGGACCCAACAAATACAAATACAAACAGAAAGACACCTGAGGCCCCTGAGAGGAGAGGAGGAGGAGGAGGAGGAGGAAGAGGAGGAAGAGGAGGAGGAGGCCTGGCAGCCGGAGAGGAGCCTCCAAAGGGCTTTGGAAGGGAAGGGCTCCCCAAAAGCAAACCCCTCCCCTCCAGAACCCCTCCCCGTCCAGAAGAAGTTTTAAAGGGAAGGAGGCCTTGCCTTGCCTTCCTCCTCCTCCAAGGAAAGGCAGAAAGACCCTCCTTCCGGAAATGAGGTCAGAGGAGGGCGACACTCTGCTCTCCTTCCGCCTTTCCCCTGCTGCTGCCTCTCTAGGAAGCGGAACTCTCTCTCTCTCTCTCTTCCTTTGTTCTTGAGAAAGAGACTCAGGTAAAAGAAAAGGTAAAAGAAAAGAAAAGGGGGGGGGAGGCTGTTAGGGGGAACCAATCCAGCTCTTCCCCAAATTCCGAGGAAGGAAGGAAGGAAGGCCCTCCGCCAAGGCCCCTCCCCTGAGGCCTTTCCTTCCGCAGCCCCTAAAAACAAAGCCTTTGGGCGAAGGGGGGCTACTCTGGAGGTTTATTATTCCCCCCCCCCATAAAAAAAAAAGGCAAAGGGGGGCCTGGGCTGAAAGCGTCTCCCAGCCTCTCTGGAAAGCTCTTCCTTCAGGGGCTTCCTCCTCAAGAGAGAGAGGAGAAGGAGAAGGAGAGCCCCTTTTGGCCCTGAGGAGGAGGAGGGGCTCCTTCCAGCCTTCAGAGGAGGAAGAGAAAGGGGGGCAGAGGGGCCTAGTGGGGGGAGCAGGCAGGCAGGAGGGGGAGGGAGGGAGGGAGGGAGGAGGGAAAGGAAGGGACCCCCCCAAGGCTGCTTTCTGGAGGGAGAAGGGCCCCTTTGGGGTTGGAGAAGGCAGTGGGGGGGGGGTCCTGGTTCCTGCCATCCCTCTGGGAGACGAAGACACCCCCCTCCAGTTATCCAGAGGCCCCTCTGACTGGCCAAACCTTCCTCCTCCTCCCCATCCCAGGGTCCCTTTTCCCTCCCCATTTGGGAGCTCTGCCCAGTCTGCATGGGGCCAGACCCTTGCTGGGGGGGGGCAGTGGGGCAGTTTCAGGGGGAAGAGGGGCCCTGCTGGTTGTGGATGGGGGAAAGGAGGAGGAGGAGGAGAGGCCCTTTGGGGTTCCTCTGGAGAAGGCTTTGCAACCTAGAGGAGCCTCTGGATGACTTGAAAGGGATCTTCCTTTCCCAGGAGGATTGCAGGAACCACCCCTCCCCACCTTCTTAACCCCCAAAAGGGACTCTTCCCCCATCTCTGCCCCCTCCAAAAACCACACTTGGGGGTCCCTCCCCTTCCCCCCCTCCAAATGTTCCCTTTTACTCTCCAGCCTGCTCTCTTCCCTCTCTCCCCCCCCCCCCCCCATGGTCTTCTTTCCCTCCCCTTCTGGGAGTTCTGCGCAGTCTCCATGGGTCCATACCCTGGCTATGTGGGGGCAATGCAGCAGTGTGTTCTAGGGCTATTTGTGGGGTGAAGGGATTACCAGACAGAAGCAGAGACCTCTGGGGAGAAGTAATCCAGTCTCTTTTGGGGGGCACAATGGGTGTGTGTGTACATACATGTACACACACACACACACACACACAGAATCTGGCTATTATTGTTACTTTCCAACCCATATTGGAAACCTAACTACTAACCAGGCCTGACCCTGCTTAAATTCCAAGATCAGGGGGGATCATGTGCCTTTAGCATATCCAGAACAGAGTAATAATTCTTAACACAACAATGTACATTACTCATGCTCTGTATATACCCGATAATATCAATAATAACAATAATATATTGGTTTTGCAGGGCATTGTGGCAGAACATCTTAGGGACATCTTTGCTGTGAGACAGACAGAAGAGGAGTAACTTTGACCTAACTTGTGCCTTCATTGGAGTAAATAAAAAACAAAACAGAATAGATGGTTTCACCAGATTTAGCTGGTCCTGAAGGAAGAAAAGGCCGTGATGGCCTCAGTGCTGAGAGCAGTGAGGGATTCTGGGAGAAGACAGCCCAGAGGCACCTGGGTGAGGGCCTGTCCAGCTCAGACACACAGTGCCAGCGCTTCAGGCAGTTCTCCTATGAAGAGGGTGAGGGCCCCCGAGAGGTTTGCAGCCAACTCCATCGTCTCTGCTGTCAGTGGCTGAAGCCAGAGCGAAACACGAAGAGTAACATCCTGGACCTGGTGATCTTGGAGCAGTTCCTGAGTATCTTGCCACTGGAGATGGAGAACTGGGTCAGAGAATGTGGAGCAGAGACCTGTTCCCAAGCAGTGGCCCTTGCAGAGGGTTTCCTCCTGAGTCGGGCAGAGGCAGAGAAGAAACAGAAAGAGCAGCAGGTGAGAGAGTTTCCTCCGGGGACCAAGGTGAGCAGGTTGTGGCTCTGGGCTGCCTGAAAAGGTTCTGCTGAAATGTGATGCCACTAGATATGGAAGAGTGTGGATTCACCACCTTGTGATGAAGTGCAGTTACAGTTCCCAAAGCCTCTGAGAAGGGTGGTTCTGCGTCCAAACTAGGTGTGTGCTCTCTGTGTGCCACATTTTCAAAGGAAGTGCCAGGTTTCCAAAAAGCAAAGCTTAATTTTGACATTTTATATAAGGGACACCATTTTCATATCCATTACATTTCATAGAATCATAAAACCATAGAGTTGGAAGAGACCACAAGGGCCATCCCGTCCAACCCCCTCCCATGCAGGAACCTACAATCAAAGCACCCCCAACAGACAGCCATCCAGCCTCTGTTTAAAAACCTCCAAAGAAGAGGACTTGAGCATCCATGGATTTTGGTATCCACTGGGAACCAAACCCCAGCAGATACCAAGGACCCACTTTATCTATAAAGTAGCAGTAGGTTTTCATTTTTGTTCCTCTATATGTGTGTTACCATTCTTCCTTACACACACACACGCATACACACACACATGCATGCCTATAGACAGATACAGAGATATAAATGGGTCTATGGGAAAACTGCGATTATAAGTCAAATTATGGTTTTCCAGAACTTCAGAAGTTCTCGTCATGAGATCCGTGAAATTGCTTGTATTCCACCATATACAATAAATGTATGCAGAGTATTAACATATGTGTCATACTTTATTCCACCATTTTGACCTCTTATTTTGTATGTCATTATTTCAAGTAGGGCTTATGAGCTGCTTACTTTTTGCTGACATGGCTGTGGCTGGATGTGTCATACCATACAAGTCCAAACTCCTTCCCCAAAAATCTTTGCCATTTTCTCCTCTTTCTCCAAATTCCATCATCTTCACTCCTCACTGCTGTTTCAGGTCAAGAATCTCATGATAGAAGTTCACTCTGAACTCCCTGTGACTGAGAAGGCTCCATTGGACCCCAGGCAGAGTCCCCAGTGGAGAGCAATCCAACAGGAGTGTGATGTAGGAGCCCCCTTGCAAGGTAAGGCTCCTTCAGGCCTCTTTGTGCATCTGACTGCATCTGAAAGGCAATGTTTTGAGTTGTATTACTAGACTATCCAGCAAAAAAAACAACAAAAAAAAATGAGTCGATATAACAACTATAATAGCATATCTTACCAAAAAAACAACATGTGAGGACTTTGTTGTTGTTGTTAACTGCCCTCAAGTCGATCTTGACCCATGGTGACCCCATGGATAAGACATCTCCAAGACTCCCTGGTCTCCATTACTCTCTTAGTTCCTGTAAATTCATACCCGTGATCTCCTTAATAGAGTCCATCCATCTAGCACAGGGGTAGGCAACTTTTTTGAGCCGGGGGCCGGGTTGCTGTCCCTTAGACAATTGGGGGGCCGAAGCACCAAAAATAAATAAATAAATATTAAAAAATTAAAAATTAAAAAATATACATGCACACTCTCTCGACCCCAGAAAAGCCAGGGCAAAACCCCTGTGGAGATTTTGCCAAGAAAACCCCAAGAACAAGTAATAACAACAATAATATCATCATGGCAGGGGGCGGCGGTGGGGCCAGCAGCGGCGGCGGCAGGACCGGCCTGGGGCCGGTCCAAAGGCCTCAGGGAGCTGCATCCCGCCCCTGGGCCTTAGGTTGCCTACCCCTGATCTAGCATGAGGCCTGCCTGCCTTCCTTCCTCCTTCCCACCACCTTTCCTAGCATTATTGTTTTCTGCAATGAGTCGTGTCTTCTTCTGATATGACCAAAGTGCAAAGTGTGTAGTCATCTTGGCTTCAAGGGAAGTTTCAGGCTTGATCTGTCCTAGGACCCGTTTGTTTGTCTTCTTGAACATCCACAGTATCCTCAGCACTCTTCTCCTGCACCACATCTAATAGCATGATGTTCCTCATAGCAACCACCCTATGAGGTAGGACTGTGAGTGTGTGTGTGTGTGTGTGTGTGTGTGTGAGAGAGAGAGAGAGAGAGAAAGTGGTTGAGGTACTCATTGTGCATCCCCATATGCGGAGATTGATTTAATCATCTCTGGCTTACAAGCACATCTTGTTCTCTGTGTGTTTCTATTCAGAGCTGGGTTTGGCTCTCTGGGACTCAAGTCCCACATAGTTTAGACCCTATCCTTTGTCTTTACAACAATAACCTTGTGGGGTAAGTCAGGCTCAGAGAGGGCAGGGGCCCAAGGTTGTCCAGTGTCTTTCAGTGCTCATGGGAGGCTAGAACTGGATTTTCCCAGGCCCCAGTCCACTTCTCGAACCACTGTACCCAAGCACCCTCTGCATTTTCCAGGGCTGGAAGTCTTTTGTGCCAAGACTTCCAAGAGAATACAGGTGTACCTCAGCGAATAAATTCATTGTGTTCCAGGGAATTCCTTCTTTAACAGAAAATTTAGCCATAAATCACATGGGAAGACTAGGGATGGGTTCCCGAACCAAAAAAAAAAAGAGCACCCCAACATGTTTTAGAACACTTTATGTTTTGTTTTGTTGTTGTTCATTTAAGTGTTAAGGATAGCTGTTCAGGCAGGCTTCTCTGTCCTTCCATTTTCTTTCTCTTTAGCTGTTCTTTCATGCTCAGTAAGGATCTCCGGAGGCCGTTGCTGTTTCCCTTGTGTGTTGTAGGCAGGCACACAGGGCTACAGTAGGATCAGCTAGAGCAGAATCCCAATGTTTTTCAGCTGAAGTGTTAGTGCATTGTTTATTGTTGCAACCAGATGCTGAAAACTCTGTTTTTTTTCCAGCCCTCTTTCACCATCCTTCCATTGCATATGCTGCTAAAATAGTTTCAGCTGTACAGAGGATGAAGAGGAAATGGGGACAAGGCGGCTATAATATGACATTGTTAAAAGGAGCTTATTTGTTAGAGGCTTTATTAACTGAGGTGTGCCTATACTTCCCAGTGAGTCTTTAAGATTGCAACCTCTAACAGCAGATTTGACTGGCTTCCCCCTCCCCTTGATCTCTCCCACAGAGGCTGGAATGATGCCACCAACAAGGACTCAGTTGCCTCTTCCTCTTTGCAGTGGACCAGAACCAGATCAGGTAAGGAGAAGAAATCCTGGAACAAGAGGACTTAGCTGTGTATGAAAACTGTATCATGTGTCTCTTTGTAGGATGTTGGGCCATGAATGATTTATGTCTCATGGACCTTCTCCCATATTGCTATTTATAGGCTTGATTTTTATTATTTATTTATCTATTATAAATCTTTTAAAATTTGTTATATACATAGATACCCTCCAAATGGACAATTTATATCCTAATTCTGTTTGTTTTCAAATTGGCTGGAAACAGTTTACTCCCTGCTCCCTCCCTAGCACCTATAACATATTCTCCAACATTTCACAGATGAAAACTGCCACGTGTGTGGCCATGCAACAGCAGACTGTGGTCAAGATGGCAAAGGTTATTGCTGAGAAGTATACATTGAGAGACTGCAGCCGTTGACTTTTCCCAGACTCTATGGGGAAAAGCAAGATTTAACTCCTTCTCTCTTTTCCCCTTTGCTGAGTTGTTGTTGTTGTTGTTTGCCTTCAAGTTGTTTCCAATTTATGACAACTCTAAGATGAACCTATAATGGAGGTTTCTTGTTTTGGAGAGGGCTTTTCCTTTGCCTTCCTCTGAGACTGAGAGAGTGTGACTTGCCCTAGGTCATGCAGTGCATTTCCATGGCTTAGTGAGGATTCAAACTCTGGTCTCCAGAATCCCAATTGAACACTCCAACCACTACACCACACTGGTTGACTTAATGGGTACAAATTCCTTTTGCATTTTTTTACATAAATTTATTTATATATACAACTAAAGCATCCTACAATAAACATAAAACATAATACATCATACATAAAATTATATTTTAAAAAATGCAAACATAAAACTTTGGTGCAGGTGCACATACACACACGTACTTAACACACACATCTATTATACATCTATTGGAACTAACATAAACCTTAACCTCCAACACATAATTGACAACACCCACCATCAATTACCACCATACAGCAATAAAACTTCCTGAACTCTAACCCAGTCATGATCTTCAGTATTTATTCAACCCTTCTCTGTTTTTTTTCAGATTAAAGGTAGATTCTGGACCTTATAGTAATCAGTCCATAAAATAACCAAAATAACATAAATTAGATTAATATTCTCTAATACCATTTTGCTATTTTACCTTTCTAATTAATCTCCATCTAGCACTATCACACTTTAATCAATTCTCACTACATTATAGTTGCTTATTATCACCCTTAAGCTTTTTCTTATGTAGATATTCAAATAATGGTTCCCAAATTTTTCCCAGTCTTGACCTCTCAAAAGATTGGTAAGTTTATCCAACTGCACCAGATCTAACAGTTTAGATAGCCACTCTTCCGTCGAAGGGAGATTTGCAACTTTCCACTTACTGGCGTATATTATCCTAGAGCTGATGGTGATATTAAAAATAAAAGTTTCCCATATTTATATTCAATTTCATCATTGTCACACATACTTAATAAGTAAAGCTTAGGGTCCATTGGTAATTGTACCTGCAAGATTTCTTTGACAATTCTATGACTATTCCTCCAAAAAATTTTGGCTCATTTACAATTCCACCAAGCATGATAGAATGTTTCTTCCCCCCGTTTACATTTCCAACATTTATTTGAGAGCACTATATATATTCTAGCTAATTTGACTGGAGTCAGATACCATCGATACTTGTATAAAAGTTCATGCAGTATATCTTAATCTTTTATTCCACGTTTTTTCCCATTGTTCGAGCCCCATATTTTATTTTAAATCTTGGGACCATTTAATCATTTGCTCTTTCGCAACCTCTTCCTCCATTTCAAATTCCATCAAACATTTGTAAAATAAAGCAATTTTTGTGGGTTTTCTGACAACAAACTCTTTTATATAAGTGGCCATTGAAGCCATAAACTATTTCTTTCAGTTTTTCCTGATCCGTATATTGTTGCTCTTTCTCCTTCAGACATGTTATCTGTTTTCTCGACTTCTCTTTTCTCAATTGTGAACCAACCGTTTCCCAGGTTTATTTGCTCCCTCAAAGGTCTTTAGTCGTATATAACTAATTTTCTTCTGTAGGTCCTCTGTTAAGTATAAAGAGATCTGCTTTTATAATGTTTTAATTTCTCTTAGCAGGACTTTTCTTTTTGGCAGTTATTTCAGCCTTTATGACAGTTCTAAGATGAACCTATCACAGAGGTTTCTTGTTTTGGAGAAGGGTTTTCCTTTGCCTTCCTCTGAGACTGAGAGAGTATGACTTGCCCTAGGTTATGCATTGGACTTCCATGGCTTAGTGGATATTCAAACTCTGGTCTCCAAAATCTCCATTGAACACTCAAACCACTACACCACACTGGCTGAGTTAATCGGTACAAACTCCTTTTGCACTTTGAACTCAGTTTGCAGGAACTGAAGTAAACTGAAAACCAGGGGTAGGCAACCTTTTCAAGCTGGGGGCCGGGTTGCTGTCCCTCAGACAATGGCGGGGGGCGGCGGCGGCAGGCCTGGCCTGGGGCCAGGCCATAGGTTGCCTACCCCTGCTGAAAACAAAGGGGGGATATGGGAGGAGGAAAGTGGGTCATTTTAAAATCCACTGAAAAAGTGGACAAAAGAGGATTAATTGGCATTGTCCCTGCCAAATTGGAAGGTATGCGTAAAACTCCACAACTCCCCCAAAACTGAACAAAAAAATAAACAAACCCAAAACACCACCTGAAATTTTACCAATGTGGCAGTTGGAAGTGACCCAGCATCATCCATCCTGGCATGCTGAACTGTTCACATTTGGCCTGCCCACTCCATTTGCAGTTGCCTACCCCGGTTTACATCTTGAAGTGTAAGACCTTTGGCATTTTATTCCTCATTTGTTGTGTAATGTTTCTTTAAAGCCAGTCTCCTTTTGCTGGAGCTGTAGAGTATGTCATGGGCTGAGGCTCCTGTATTTGCCAGATCTTGTTCATGATTCTCATGCTGGTGTTGGTAGAAGAATCAATCTCACTTCAGCTGCCTTTGGAGCTGTATCAGCCTGTGAGTCCACTTTATACTAATTGCCACAGCCGGCAACTGGCTTGATATCCAGTGTGAGCAAGAATCTTTTTCTTCTATTTTTAGGGCCTGGTGACTTTTGAGGAGGTGGCTGTGTCTTTCTCCCCAGAGGAGTGGGCCCTGCTGGATCCTGACCAGAGAACCCTGCACAGGGAGATCATGGCACAGATCTGTGGGATCATGGACTCTCTTGGTAAGGCTCTCACTTTCCCTGGATGATTATGTCTTCTATTTTAAAATTCATTTATAATAATGGCATTCACAGCTACAATACTTTGAAGCTGGTCTTGATTCGGCCTAAATGGGAAAAGGTGAGTCCTGTATATGTAGATCATGGCGGAGATCTCTGGGATTATGGACTATCTTACTAAAACTCTCTTGTTGATGGTCATTTCCATTCTAAAATGTGGTGGAGGGATTGCGTGCTTCTGTGCAGAAAGAAGCTATGCTGATGGAACACAGCCGGCACTAAGGTCTCCTAAGACAGGCTTTTGCTGAAGAAGCAGACAAAATGTGCCAACAGCTAGTGGGCAGCAGCAGTAGTGTGGATGGAGATGGTGGTGACACAGATGGAGGATCACTCCAAGTCTGAAGAGCAGAGGACAGGTACGAGTAGTACTTTGTCTAAGGATGCAACTAGACTCAAGGCAAGAAATGAAAGAAAATTCCCAACCTGCAGAATATCGGTAGGAAAAGAGGGAGATCACACTACAGGTGGATTGATTCAATCCAGGAAGCCATGGCCCTGAGTTTGCAAGACCCCATTAGGCAGTTGATGGGTAGAGCTTTTGGAGGTCTCTCATTCATAAGGTTACCAGAAGTTGACCTCAGATCAGAGAATAAAATGAACAACAAAAGAAAAATAACAGCATAAACATTGCTTTATAGTGAGAATCACCTATGCCAGTCTCACCTATGTCAGTCACAGGAGGCTCCTTAAGGAGGGCTGGAGAACAGGTGTCTCTTCAGATGCCCTCTACCCCACACACCACATCTTTCTGCAGTCACACACCTGGAGGCAGTGTTGTGTAAGGAGCTGTCTTGTACCTCGTTGAACAATGAATTTAAACCGACATAGAAAAGATATCCAGGGGTTGCTGTGTTGACCATATAGCAAAGTACAGTATCATCCCAAATCCACAAAACACAGTGATACCTTTATTAGGCCAACCAAAATACACATTTTACATGTTAGAAAGTTTCAAATTTCCACTGACTTCTTCATCAGACAAAAGTGTTAGAAATGATACAGGGGAAAGAGAAAAAAATGATGATGTAAGTCATAGGCCTACATTTGATCAAAATATTGTATTTGTCCTCAGTTCAGATTTTATGAAAGGGTATTCATGCAGGTGGGCCATGTGGCTATTGGGAGATTTAGTCCAAGAAGGAAACTTTGAATTCCATTAGCAAGACAAAAAGCTACTACCTTTGAGATCCGGTTTGTCTCAAATCCTTTGTGAGGCTGCAGCGGGGCAGGGGAGACGGAGGTGCTAGGGCCTGATGAAAATCCACCACCACCTGGTAGCGAGGCAGCTGCTGTGGCAATGGGGCCGGGAAACCCCAGGCAGACCCTTCAAAAGCCAACCTGTTCCATCACCTCCACCTCGGCAGCAGAGCGGCAGCTGCACCTACGGGGCCAGGGCAGGGAGACTGAGGCGGAGGCCCTAGGGCCTGCTGAAAATCCACCACCACCCGGCAGTGAGGCAGCTGCCCCAGCAATAGGGTCAGGGAGGCCCAGGCAGACCCTTTAAATAAATTTAAAAAATCCCGCCTGTTCCATCACCACACCTCGGCAGCAGAGGCGCACTAGCGGCATCTTGAACAGTCGTGTCTGGACGGGTGTCTGGATTGCTGCTAGGGCTGTGTAAAAAGGGCAGAGATTGGGCAGAAACATTCAGTCTGCTCCAATTCAGTTGTTCCATCTAGTTGGAGTGAGATAGATCTCTATGAGCATTATCATGTGGCTCTTCCCACTGTATTGTTGGGATATAAGGGGAGGGAGGTCATAAGGCTGTAATAACACTCTTGTTTCCAATTTTGACTGGAAACGATTTGGGAGCGGGAATTGAAGTTGTGCAGGGGAAAGGGAGGTATGGCGTGAACAGAGTGAGACATTGTTACAAAAGAAGGCAGGATCGTTGCTTAAAAACTATCCTGCCTTCAGCTCACTCTGTCTCCAGAATTGGCTTGGGGAGCCTACCAGCTGTTCCACAGAACCTTACCTTGCTCCTGTGCAATGCCAGGTTGATTAAGAACAAAACTCATATTGTCCATGATCTCCTCTTAGATGAGGATGCTGACCTGGCTTGCTTCATGGAAACCTGGCTGGGAGAGGATAGCGCCATAACGTGGACACAGGCCCTCCTGGCCAGGTAGTCTGTCAGTGAGCAGGTAAGGAAAAGTGAGGGGGGGGCAGAGTAGTTCACACAAACAGCATGAGCTTGACCAGGATACCTGTCCAGAACACAGTCCACTTTGAGTGCATGTACCTAAGCCTGCGGACCAGGGATAGTTTGGGGATTCTGCTAGTATATCGACCACCCCGTTGTCTAGCAGATTCCCAAACCAAGCTGATACAGCTGGTCTCAGAGTTGCTGTTGGAGTCGCCCAGACTTTTATTTCTGGACAACTTCAACATCCCTCTTGAGACCACTCTGTCAACTCTCACAGGCATAGCTCTGAAATTCATGGAATCTATGACAGACATGGGCCTATCCCAATTGGTTGTCGGGCCTACTCATTGTGCAGGTCATACTCTCAATGCGGTCTTTAGTACGAAACAGGAATATTTGTGGGCGGAGGTTATTGTCATGGACAGATCACTTCCTCGTCAAGGCTGAACTAAGAACCTCCGGGGATGGTGGACCCATCAGAATGGTCAAGACGGATCTTTTCTGACAAGCCTTTCCTGACTAGTCTTCCCAGTCACAGAACTTGTCCTTTTGCACCTCTTTCTCTCCCTGTGCCAGCTGCTATTATACTCATTGCTGCTGTAGTTATTGTAATTTGTCGGCACTTGCCTTATGGAAGCTGCCCCGATTGCTATGCAGACAGGGGGGGTTCAAATAATTTATTATTATTATTATTAGAAAGAGAACACTGATTTTTTCAGGAATAGTGATATATATTTGGGCCAACCAAAATGCACATTATACATGTTGCAAGGTTTTCAAGATCCTCTGGCATCTTCATCAGGCAGAAATGATAAAAATGATACAGGAGAATGAAAGAAAAATGATGATGTTAATCATCAGGGGTAGCTGTGTTGGCCATATAGGAAAGTACAGTATCATCCAAAATCCTCAAAACAGTGATATCTTTATAGGGTCAACTAAAATGCACATTATGCATGTTGCAAAGCTCTATTGACTGGCCCAATAAAAGTATCACCGTTTTGTGGATTTTGGATTATACTGTACTTTGCTATAAGGCCAGTACAGCTACTCCTGAATATGTTCTCTCGATATGAAGATACCACATTTTTGCCGCCACAGTTAATCTAGCTGCTGTTATTAAATACAGCAATATTCTCCAAAACTTTATTTCATCTTCCTTATTTAATATTGAAGTTATATTCAGAACATATAACTCCGATGAGAATGTATATTACAGGGGTCGGCAACCTACAGCCGCGGGCCGAACCTGACCCTTTGAGGCCTGCCGCCGATGCCGCCGCCGCCTTTTTTTTCCAGGCTTCTCCGGCCGCCATTTTGTGTTCAACACAAATGGCGGCCGGGTTAGGTGCGGCGCGCTCTGCCCCCTGCGCGCAGCACGCTCCGTCTCCTCTGCCTCGCCCTCTGCCCTCTGCCCTCCGTCCTCCACGGCAGGCCAGTGAGCTCTTCTGCTGCCTCCTGCTGCCCTCCCCTCCTCCGCCGTCGTCTGCAGAGGGAGGCTAAAATGGCAGCGCTCTTTAAACCGAAGCCAGGGCTCTTTCCTGGGCTGCCCCATGGCAGGGACAACCCAGAAGAGAGCTTTGACTTCTGTTTAAAGGGGATCGATCTTGGCTTTTCTACTCCCAAAAGCAGAGGCTGCAAGGGTCCCTCCTTTTGGGACTGGAAAAAAACGCCTTTAAACCGAAGCCAGGGCTCTTTCCTGGGCTGCCCCACAACCCAGAAGAGAGCTTTGACTTCAGTTTAAAGGGGATCGATCCTCGGCTTTTCTACTCCCAAAAGCAGAGGCTGCAAGGGTCCCTCCTTTTGGGACTGGAAAAAATGCCTTTAAACCAAAGCCAGGGCTTTGCCCCAACCCTCCTTGGGGCTGCACGGGGCTGTTTTCGGCCTTCCCGGGGCCCCTTCACTGGGCTCTGCTCCAAGACATGGCTCCACCGCTGGTTCTGGGCACAAGTAAGCCTTAAAATTTAACGTGTTGTTGTTGTTGTATGCATGCCTTAAAGTCGTTTATGCCTCATGGCGACTTTCAGGTGAAGCTATCATGAGGTTTTCTTGGCAGGTTTCTTCAGAGGGGGTTTGCCATTTCCACCCTCTGAGGCTGAGAAAGTGTGACTTGGCCAGGGTAATCCAATGCCTTGGAGTCATTTCTGCTTATTTTGACCCTACCATGGGGGTTTTCTTGGCAGGTTTCTTCAGCGGGGGTTTGCCATTTCCACCCTCTGAGGCTGAGAGAGTGTGACTTGGCCAGGGTAATCCAGTGCCTTGGAGTCATTTCTGGCTTATTTTGACCCTGCCATGGGGGTTTTCTTGGCAGGTTTCTTCAGAGGAGGCTTGCCATTTTGACCCTCTGAGGCTGAGAGAGTGTGACTTGGCCAGGGTAATCCAGTGCCTTGGAGTCATTTCTGGCTTATTTTGACCCTACCATGGGGGTTTTCTTGGCAGGTTTCTTCAGAGGGGGTTTGCCATTTCCACCCTCTGAGGCTGAGAGAGTGTGACTTGGCCAGGGTAATCCAGTGCCTTGGAGTCATTTCTGGCTTATTTTGACCCTGCCATGGGGGTTTTCTTGGCAGGTTTCTTCAGAGGAGGTTTGCCATTTTGACCCTCTGAGGCTGAGAGAGTGTGACTTGGCCAGGGTAATCCAGTGCCTTGGAGTCATTTCTGGCTTATTTTGACCCTGCCATGGGGGTTTTCTTGGCAGGTTTCTTCAGAGGGGGTTTGCCATTTCCACCCTCTGAGGCTGAGAAAGTGTGACTTGGCCAGGGTAATCCAATGCCTTGGAGTCATTTCTGGCTTATTTTGACCCTACTATGGGGGGTTTCTTGGCAGGTTTCTTCAGAGGGGGGTTGCCATTTCCACCCTCTGAGGCTGAGAGAGTGTGACTTGGCCAGGGTAATCCAGTGCCTTGGAGTTATTTCTGGCTTATTTTGACCCTACCATGGGGGTTTTCTTGGCAGGTTTCTTCAGAGGGCGTTTGCCATTTCCACCCTCTGAAGCTGAGAGAGTGTGATTTGGCCAGGGTAATCCAGTGCCTTGGAGTCATTTCTGGCTTATTTTGACCTTATCATGGTCAAAACTGCATTATTAGTACAGTGCAGATGCACTCATAGATCTAAATTGCACTCGAGAAATAATGCAGTTTGACCCCACTTTTAAGTGCTGTAAGTCTTGTCCTGTGAGATCCAGGGATCTGTAGTTTTGCAAGCTTTCTCTGGCCCAAGAGTAATGGTGCCTTACCAAACTGCAAATCTCAGCATTTTGCAAGATGGAGCCATGAAAGTGGTGCCAAACTGTAAAATAATAATAAATAATAATAAGTTTTATTTATAACCCGCCCCTCTGCTCGGCAATCGGGGCGGCGTACATCAATTTAAAAATACAATAGGTAAAACAATTCCTGCCCCCCCACCTCCCACCCACCCACCCACCCCTTAAAACAAAATTAAACCATTAACAAGTTAAAAATAAAGCCGAGATAAAATACAAACAATTAAATCTATCCAGCCAGGTAGCTAGTTGGATAGTGATGTTTGAGGATCACCTGCTAAAAAGATTCCAACTGACAACAGTTTCAGCATTAAGTCTTCACCGAGCCGGGCAGTTATTCCAGGAAGGCCTGCCGAAAGAGATCCGTCTTTACTGCCTTTTTAAAGGCAGTAAGAGTAGTAATAAGACGGATCTCGTCTGGCAGGCCATTCCAAAGCCTGGGAGCGGTCGCGGAGAAGGCCCTCTGGGAGGTCTGTGAAAGCCTGGTCTTTATCGGCTGCAACAGGTTCCTCCCAGAGGACCGCAGGGCGCGGGGGGGATTGTACGGGCAGAGGCGGTCCCTAAGATAAGATGGACCCAAGCCATGTAGGGCTTTAAAGGTTAAAACCAACACCTTGTACTGTGCCCGGAAACTAATTGGCAGCCAGTGGAGGGATTTTAGCACAGGTGTTATATGCTCCCTCCTCGATGTTCCAGTAATCAACCTGGCTGCCATATTTTGGACTAATTGCAGTTTCTGAGTTAAGCACAAGGGTAGCCCCATGTAGAGTGCGTTACAGAAATCTAGACGTGAGGTTACCAGAGCATGTACCACGGTTTCCAGGTCCCTTCTATCCAGATAAGGGCGCAGTTGGCGTATCAGCCGAAGCTGATAGCAGGCGCTCCTGACCACCGCATTCACCTGACTAGTCATGTGAAGCGATGAATCTAGGAGCACCCCCAGACTGCGAACACAGTCCTTGGAGGAGAGTGTGACTCCATCCAGGACTGGAGACTGTATTCCCAAATCAGGTTTCGGGCCCGTCACTGTCAGTACCTCTGTTTTGTCTGGATTCAGTTTCAGTCTATTTTTCCTCATCCAATCCATTACCGCTCTGAGACAGGCGTTAAGAGGAGAGACGCCATCTGAAGTCTGAGCTGATGATCTGGTCATGGAGAGATATATCTGGGTGTCATCAGCGTACTGATGGCACCGAGCTCCATGCCTCCGAATGATCTCCCCCAGCGGCTTCATATAGATATTAAACAGCATCGGGGACAGGATGGCACCCTGAGGGACGCCACAATTAAGCTCAATTTTGGATGAGCAACTGTCCCCGAGCCTCACCCTCTGGGATCTGCCCGAGAGGAAGGAACGGAACCACTGCAATGCAGTGCCTCCAATTCCCAACTCTCTCAGGCGATCCAAGAGGATGGCATGATCAATAGTATCAAAGGCCGCTGAGAGATCCAAGAGCACTAACAGGGTCACACTACCCCTGTCAATACTCAAGCGGAGGTCATCAGTCAGAGCAACCATGGCAGTCTCCACTCCATAACCTGTCCTGAAGCCGGTTTGAAATGGATCAAGATAATCAGTATCATCCAAGATCTCTTGGAGTTGGGAAACAACAGCCCTCTCGATCACTTTGCTTAAAAAAGGAAGCAAAGAGACTGGTCTGTAATTATTTCTATCCAGGGGGTCCAGGGAAGGCTTCTTCAGGAGTGGCTTAACGGCCGCTTCCTTCAGACAAGATGGTACCATACCTTCCCTGAAGGATGCATTGATTGTATCCCGAAGGAAAACTCTCAACGCGTCCCCCCCCTGGACGACCAGCCAAGATGGACAGGGATCGAGAGGGCAAGTCGTCTTCCTTATCTTACCAAGAAGCTTGTCCACGTCATCAGTACTCACAGACTGAAAATGATCCAGTAAATTTCCATCAACAGAGTTGCTGGACACCTCGTCTACTGTTTCTGACAAAACAATGGCATCCAAGTCGATCACTTTGCGAGACTTCCGCCATTCGCACTCTAGTCGTTGTCCAGCTCGCTTCATCCTCCTAAGCTCCTCGGTATACCAGGGCTTACGATTCGAAGCGGGCTGGAAAGGACGCTTGGGAGTGATTGTGTCAATAGCCCTGGTCAGATCGATGTTCCAAGTATTCACCAGGGCTTCGACAGAATCACCGGCGTTACCAACCATTAAACCCTCCAAGGCCTTCTGGAAACCAATTGGTTCCATGTGCCTTCGAGGGCGGACCATTCTCAAGGGTCCACCACCCCCGGGGGGGACTATAGTGGCCTTTAGCTCAATCTTGACCAGAAAGTGATCCGTCCATGACAATGCGGAGGCTGTTGTGACCTCCGCCCACGGATACTCCTGATCAGTACTAAAGACCCCATCGAGTGTATGGCCAGCACAATGTAGTTTGACCCCACATTTAAATGTCATAGCTCTGTTTTATAGGATCCTGGGATTTGTAGTTTTGCAAGGTCCTTAGCCTTCTATGCCCGAAAATGCTGGTGCATTTTTGGATTGTGGTGTTTGACTGAGATGTCAGTCTTTGTATTTTAGTTAATACATTTTTTAAATATGTCTGGAAAATCAACTACCAGGTGGCCTTGGGCAAGTCACACTCTCTCAGCCTCAGAGGAAGACAAAGGCAACCTCTCGTTGGAACGAGTTCTGCCAACCTATGATAGGTTTGCCCAGGGGTCCTCAAAATATTCAGAAGACACTGTTCAGAAGGGATTTGCCTTTGCCATCTTCTGAGGCTGAGAGGGTGTGACTTGCTCAAGGTCAGGCAGTGGGTTTCCCTGGTTGAGCAGGGATTCATTGACCATCTCATTAGCCAGAAGCAGGCCCATAGTTCCCATTGAAATACCGGTAAGTTTGTTGATTTAACTTTACTTGTTCTTCATTTCAAATATTGTATTTGTTCCTATTTTGTTTTTTTTACTTCAAAATATGATGTGTGCAGTGTATGTAGGAATTTTTATTTTGTTTTAATATTTTTAATTCTTTAATTCTTTAATTATTTACTTCAGCCCTCCAATAGTCTCAGGGTCAGTGACCCGGCCCTCGGCTCAAAAAGGTTGCTACCCCTGTTGTACATAGTGCAACTAAAGATTAAAGCCCTCGTGTTGAGTGAAGGCTGGCCTTGCTGCTGTCTTTATTTGGAAGAAAGCCGGAGCTCAAGGCCGTGTGTTGCTGTGAAGGAATTTATCCTTCTTTGCCAGAAGTCCTTTTGCAGACAACTCTCAAGAAACCTTCTCCTGGCGTCCTGTTGACGTGGAACAACTCTGCACATGGTCGTGGAGGACACAACGCGTCTTTCTACGCCCCAGCAAAATTAAAACAACATCACAAGTTAAACCAAGAATCCCCTTTCCTAACCCACCCGCCCCTTAAAAATATATTAAACTATTAGTAAGTTAAAATACAAAATAAAAACAATATAGTATGGACATAGAAAAAGCAGCATGGCAGAGGCAGTTAAAGAGCTGGAATCAATGTCTTCTCCTTTCATTTTTTGGGCTGGGATGTTATTCAGGGAAGGCCTGCTGGAAAAGATCCGTCTTGACTGCCTTTCTGAAGCTGTCAAAGGTGGTAATGAGATGGATCTCATCTGGCAGGCCATTCCATAATCTGGGAGCGGAGGCAGAGAAGATCCTCTGGGAGGTCACCGACAGCCTGGTTTTATGGGCTGTAACAGGTTCCTCCCAGAGGACTGAAGTGCTCAGGGGGGGTCATAAGGAAGGAGGCGGTCCCGAAGATAAGTTAGACTCAAGCCATGAAGGGCTTTAAAGGTCATAACCAATACCTTGTACTGTGCTCGGAAACTAATGGGCAGCCAGTGGAGAGATTTCAGCACTGGTGTAATGTGCTCTCTCCTAGATGTACCAGTAAGCAACCTGGCTGCCATATTTTGAACTAATTGAAGTTTCTGAGTTAAGCACAAGGGTAGCCCCATGTAGAGTGCGTTACAGAAGTCCAGACGTGAGGTTACCAGAGCGTGTATCACAGTTTCGAGATCCCTACTTTTCAGGAAAGGGCGCAGCTGGCGTATCAGCCAAAGCTGATAACAGGCACTCCTGATCGTCGCATTCACCTGATTTGTCATGTGAAGCGACGAATCTAGGAGGACCCTCAGACTGCGAACACAGTCCTTGGAGGAGAGTGTGACTCCATCCAGGACTGGGAGTTGTATTCCCAGACCTGGTTTGGGGCCTGTGACTGTTAACACCTCCGTTTTGTCTGGATTCAGTCTCAATCTGTTTTTCCTCATCCAGTCCATTATCGCTTAGGAAAGGAAAAGGAAAAAGGAGGTTATGCAGTACCAGACTATTTTAAAAGTTCCCACTCAGACAACTTTTACCCCTGTGGTGGAGCCACAGGTGGTTCCTCCCTCCCTGCTCTGCGCAGCTTTACTCATGAGCAAAGCCATGTGGAGCAGGGACAGGAGGGTGCCGGGTCCTCCCTGCTCAATGTGGTGTGTGATAGGGAAGTGGGGGGCCACTCACTGGGTCACACCCCCTTCAGTGGTGTCATCCAGTGTGGTCCACACCCCCTAATGATGCTACTGCTCCAGCTTCTCTTTTTTCCCTCCCACCCTCCACATAGCTGATTGCTTTCCATCTCTTCCTCCATTCTCCAGCTTTCCCACCATCATGTCCATCTGCGCTGCTTCAAGGTTTCATCTTCAGCAATTCATTTCTATCTTCATTTTGCTGTGCCATCCTGTTTTAAACTTTCTTGTACACATACCACCCCACCCCCCGCACACACACAGGGGTCGATGCTTCACATATGAAAAAAACAGCTGTGAACCTGACAAATTTTAATGACTGATTTGGGAGATATGGTAGGAACATAAGTGCAAAGGGTGCCCTGCATGTTGAGAGGCATCTGTGAAGCCAATAAATTTTAACATCTTGTTTGGGTGATAGGTACAAACCAGTTTAGGTGTTGGCTAATATCTATGACAGAAAAGGGGACACAGAAGCTCCTCTTTCTCTGATGGGTCTTTTCCTTCATAACCCTGTTTAATTCCATCGTTTCTTCTAATGCTGAAATTCAGTCTTGTATGTCTTTGTCCTTCTTTATAGGTGTCATTGTGATTAATCAGAGAATCAACACAGGAGAAAAATCATATAAATGCCAACAGTGTGTGAAATGTTTTGCTCAGAAGTCAGGCCTTATAAAGCATCAGAGACTCCACACAGGAAAGAAGCCATACAAATGCTTGCAGTGTGGGAAATGTTTTGCTCAGAAGTATACCCTTGTGACTCATCAGAGAGTCCACACAGGAGAGAAACCATACAAATGCCAGCAATGTGAGAAATGTTTTGCTCAGAAGTCAACGCTTGTGAATCATCATCGGAGTGTTCACACAGGAGAGAAACCATACAAATGCCAGCAATGTGGGAAATGTTTTGCTCAGAAGGCAAAGCTTGTGAATCATCATCAGAGTGTCCACACAGGAGAGAAACCATACAAATGCCAGCAATGTGGGAAATGTTTTGCTCAGAAGTCAAAGCTTGTGAATCATCATCAGAGTGTTCACACAGGAGAGAAACCATACAAATGCCAGCAATGTGGGAAATGCTTTGCTCAGAGGGCATACCTTGTGGCCCATCAGAGAGTCCACACAGGTGAGAAACCATACAAATGCCAGCAATGCGGGAAATGTTTTGCTCAGAAGTCAACGCTTGTGAATCATTATCAGAGTGTCCACACAGGAGACAAAACAGACAAATGCCAGCAGTGTGGGAAATGCTTTGCTCAGAGGGCCTACCTTGTGGCCCATCAGAGAGTCCACACAGGTGAGAAACCGTACAAATGCCAGCAATGTGGGAAATGTTTTGCTCAGAAGTCAACGCTTGTGAATCATTATCAGAGTGTCCACACAGGAGAGAACCCACACAAATGTCAGGAGTGTGGGAAATGCTTTGCTAATACATCACACTTTTTGAGACATCGCAGATTCCACACAGGAGAGAAACCACACAAATGTCAAGAGTGTGGGAAAGGTTTTACTCAGAAGACGAACTTTATGGAACATCAGAGACTCCACACAGGAGAGAAACCATACAAATGCCAGCAGTGTGGGAAAGGTTTTGCGAAGAGGTCAGTCCTTGTGGCTCATCAGAGGGTCCACACAGGTGAGAAACCATACAAATGCCAGCAATGTGGGAAATGTTTTACTCAGAAGTCAACACTTGTGAATCATCAACAGAGTGTCCACACAGGAGAGAAACCATACAAATGCCAGCAATGTGGGAAATGCTTTGCTCAGAGGGCATACCTTGTGGCCCATCAGAGAGTCCACACAGGTGAGAAACCATACGAATGCCAGCAATGTGGGAAATGTTTTACTCGGAGGCCAACCCTTGTGGCCCATCAGAGAGTCCACACAGGTGAGAAACTACACAAATGTCAGGAGTGTGGGAAATGTTTTGCTCAGAAGACGAACCTTGTGACGCATCAGAGAGTCCACACAGGAGAGAAGCCACACAAATATCAGTAGTGTGGGAAATGTTTTGCTCAGAAGATGATGCTTGTGATGCATTAGAGAGTCCACACAGGAGAGAAACCCTACCAGCATTGCGGAAAATGTTTTACCCAGAGGCCTGCCCTTGTGAAGCATCAGAGAGTCCATACAGGAGATAATAATATATAATCATCATCATCCCAAGCTGAGCCTTATATCCCCCATCCTATACCTGTGCATTTAGATTTTGATTCATTTTGCAGGACTCAACCATGCTGGCTCCACTCCTCATGCATGTGGCAATGTGGACTTTGAGATGCATAGATTGCTCTCCTGGAACTGGGGAAGAGTGTGACTGAGCTCTCACCTGCACCCTTCATATGGATTCTGTGTTTAAACTGTGCAGCCAGCTTGGGCACTGTTGAGCATGGTGTCCTCAATGGTGATAAGTTTCCTTGAATAGTTCTGGATCAGAATTTAACAACGTCTAGGTTTTCCCAAAATAATTTTAGTTAACTATGGTTTTATAGTATTATCTATTTTGGTTACATGTATTTCTCCATTTGCTTATTGCAGGGGTAGGCAACCTTTCCCCTTTAAGGGCCGAGGGACTTCAGATCCCAGAAGCCTCAGCCATGTTGGCCAATAGTCCCATGTTGGCCAATAGCTCCTGGGATTCTGGGAGCTGAAGTACCTCAGCCCTTAGGGGAAAGGTTGCCTACCCCTGGCTTATTGCCTTGGGTTTTGTAGTGCTAGATGGATAAATTTTAACATTGTTGTTGCATAGTTTCATATTTGTATCACTTCTTCCTTTCCCTTTGTGTGTGTGCAGATATTTATTATACACACACTGTCACAAGGTCTGAGGAAAAGGGAAGCAGACTGGCCGAATTGGGCAGCGGTCACTGCTTTTAAGGCAATTTTAAGGAACCATCTAAGGTGTTGAGTCTGCTTCCCCCACTCCACCCATAGGACCTTGGATGGCTCCCTTAAGGGATGGAGAATGTCCTGGAGTGGAGTCTGCCCTGCACCAAGATGGGGACCACTTTGCGTCCCAACTGGAGGAATGGGCAGTAAAATGGCAAAGAAAGGTCAGTGGAAGGGAAGCAAGGGGAAAGCAATGCATTATGGGACCAGAAATTGGGAGGAGGGTGTTGATGTCAAGATTCCCCCCCTCCATCACAATAATCACAAAATTATTACCACAAAAATAGTCACCCTTTCTCTACCAGTGATTCCAAGAGAGATTTTATCTGCTCACTATTTGTTTGTTACAGATGTTGCTCAACTCTTTAAATTATGTCTATGGGTCTACTCTAAGCAAGAATGAAAAGGACAGTAGAACAAGTCTTCTTAATTTGTACTTACTGGGATTTAAGGTGGCTGCCAGCAGAAGCAGAAGCAGTGTACTGGAGAGGGGGCACAATTGTTTTCCATTCTCTCTCTATCTCCTTCCTGGGATTTCCCAGGGTCTTTTCAATTGAAGGAGACCCAAAGGTGTCTCTCTGAGTCGACCTGTCAGGAGGAGCAGAAATATACAAAAGAGCACCAGGAGGGGGAAAGGCAGGAAGGGAGGAGATAGAGGAGATTCATGTATTTATCCCTTGGGATGAGTGGGAATTCTGCAACCCTCCAGACATTACTGGACTCCAACTCCCATCAGCCCAACCCACAGCGTCAATGGTTAGGGATGCTGGGGACTGCAGTCCAGCAATGCCTGGGGTTGAGGGGTTCCTTATTCCTCCGCTGCTCTAAGAAACCCTCCTCTCCCAGCCAACAAAAGCAAGGAAGCTCTTCTCACTAGGCTATCCTGCCGCCTCAGCTCTCTACCAGTCAGGGTCCCCCTCTGTACCCCATTGAAGCCCCCACAGAGAATGAAGGACAGGCAAGGAGAACCCGGGAGGGGAGAAAAAACAGTTTTGGGGGGAGAAGATGTTGCAGCCTTTGCACCCAGAACCCATTCCCCATCCCTTGTGGTGTCTGTAACGTGCTCTACATGGGGCTGCCCTTGTGCTTGGCTCGGAAATTACAGCTGGTACAAAATATGGCAGCCAGGTTAGTGTCGGGAACATCTAGGAGGGACCACATTACTCCGGTTCTGAGGTCCCTCCACTGGCCGCCAATCAGCTTCTGGGCTCAGTACAAGGTGTTGGGTATCACCTTTAAAGCCCTATATGGCTTGGGTCCAAGTTATCTCAGGGACCGCCTCCTTCCATACAATCCTCCCCACGCTCTCTGGTCCTCTGGGAGGAACCTACTACAGACCCAAAAATCGAGGCTGGCGGCGACCTCTCAGAGGGCTTTCTCTGTTGTCGCCCCCTAACTCTGGAACGGCCTGCCGGAAGAGAACCGTCAGTTAACATCGCTAGTCAGCTTTAAAAAAGCTGTCAAGACGGATCTCTTCTGGCAGGCCTTTCCAGATTAATTCTTCCCGGCCTTAACCTGCACTGTTCCTTACATGGCCCCATCTTGGATGGACAGGAACACTGCTATGGGCCGTAGTGGAGTGTCTATTGCGTCGTTTAAGTTTTAATTGTTATATTGTTTTAAAAGCTGTTGTGATTTAATACTGTTTTAAGGGGGGGAGGGATTGTTGTGGGGATTGTATTTGATTTTAATTTGTAAGCCGCCTGGATTGGTTTTCCAATAGGCGGGGTATTAAATAAATATTATTATTATTATTATTATTATTATTATTGCCTATTTTTTCACATGTCCCTTTCTTTTCCCAGATCTAAACCAAGCTTGCCCCCCTTTCCCCTCTTACTTTCCTCCCATTTTTCTTGAACTCTTGAAGGACTAACTGGGGGGAGGCAGGAGGTGACTGTCTCCCCCTTCTTTTGTCTCTGCAGCCTCTTTTCTTCCCACAACAACCCTGCGAGCTGTGTCAGGCTGAGACTGCCCCATTGGTCTGTCTGATCATAGAATCATAGAATCATAGAATCATAGAGTTGGAAGAGACCACAAGGGCCATCCAGTCCAACCCCCTGCCATGCAGGAACTCCCAATCAAAGCATCCCCGACAGATGACCATCCAGCCGCTGCTTAAAGACCTCCAAGGAAGAAGACTCCACTACTCTCCGAGGGAGTGTGTTCCACTGTCGAACAGCCCTTACTGTCAGGAAGTTCCTCCTAATGTTGAGGTGGAATCTCTTTTCTTGCAGCTTGCATCCATTGTTTCGGGTCCTAGTCTCTGGAGCAGCAGAAAACAAGCTTGTTCCCTCCTCAATATGACATCCCTTCAAATATTTAAACACAGCTATCATATCACCTCTCAGTCTTCTCTTCTCCAGGCTAAACATCCCCAGCTCCCTAAGTCGTTCCTCGTAGGGCTTGGTTTCCAGACCTTTCACCATTTTAGTTGCCCTCCTTTGGACACGCTCCAGTTTCTCCACATCCTTTTTGAATTGTGGTGCCCAGAACTGGACACAGTATTCCAGGTGAGGCCTGACCAAAGCAGAATAGAGTGGCACTATTACTTCTCTTGATCTAGACACTATACTTCTACTGATGCAGCCTAAAATTGCATTGGCCTTTTTAGCTGCTGCATCGCACTGTTGACTCATGTTCAACTTGTGGTCTACCTGGACTCCTAGATCCCTTTCACACGTAGTCTCATTCAGCCAGGTGTTCCCCATCGTATATCTGTACTTTTCATTTTTCCACCCTAAGTGCAGTACCTTACATTTCTCCGCATTGAATTTCATTTTGTTAGCTTCGGCCCAGCTTTCTAGTCTATTCAATTCATTTTGAATTTTGATCCTGTCCTCTGGAGTATTAGCTACTCCTCCCAATTTGGTGTCGTCTGCAAATTTGATAACTATGCCCCCAATACCGTCATCCAAGTCATTGATAAAGAGATTGAATAGCACTGGGCCCAGGACAGAGCCCTGTGGCACCCCACTGGTCACTTCTTTCCAAGTTGAAAAGGAGCCATTGTTGAGCACCCTTTGGGTTCGGCCAGTCATGATGGGGGAGCTTGGCAGCCATTACTTGGGGGCAGGTCTTCCATTTGCCCCTGCCCCCATGTAATGGGGCAAGGCCTTCCCCTGCTCTGACCCCCAGGAAAAGCTCTGTGCTCCCAAAGAAGCCTAGTACTATTTTATTCCACCAGTGTTTTCCTCCCTCCCCCCAAAAAAAAGCCACACAGGAGCTTCTCCCCTCTCCTTTTTCCTTTTGGCCCAAATCTGGACCTCCAATTTCCTACCCCCCCATCTCAACCCCTTCTGCTCAGCAACCAGCTCCTTCCTCCAGACAAAGACACCCCCAAAGCCACCTTGCCCCCCATTTCCTTCCTTTCCAGCCTCTCTAGGAAGCAGAGTTCTGTCTCCCCCTTTATCCCTTGGAGGACTGACTCCCTTCCCTCCCTGCAAACCTTTTCCCTCCATTCATTCCTGGCACCTTCCAGAGGGGCTTCTCTCCCTTTTTATTTTGGGGGGAATCCTTTTGATTCTTCTGCCTCCATCCCATAATTATCTGGGAGGAAAGGAGAGGAAATCCATCCTGGATATGCAGCTGGGAGAGGAAGGAAGGCAGGAAGGCCCTCTTCCCCAGCAAGAGGGTTCAATGGGGGAACTCCCTCCTTCCACCAGAGAGAGGCAGGAGGCTGGCAGGGGATGCTGACATTGGGTTTCATTCCTCCCATTTCTCTCCCTTCTGGTCTCCAGGGAGCTCCAAGACCCCCAACATCTCCAGAGCCCCCATCCCCTCCTTCCCTTGCCAAGGGGGGCTGTGCCACCCCCAGAGTCCTCCCTCCCTCACTCCCTTTCCCACTGGGCCAGACTTCCAGGGGATCCTGGGAAGCAGCCACTGGGGAAAATGGGACAGGTACATCTGCTAGATTATTATGTTACAATATCGTCTTCACAATTCATATTTCCCCCTTATTTTATAGCTTAATTTTCCACTGAGGAAGACATTCAGTCGAAACGCGTTTGATTTTACTGTTATTTTTTATCTCCCATATTACATGTCCTCTGGAAGTCCATATACATTTTTGCTCCTTTATGCACTTTGAATGTTGGATATTTTTATACAGTGGTACCTCTACTTATGAATGCTTCTTCTACTGAAAAATTCGACTTACGAAACGCGCCTCCCGAAAAAATTTGATTCGACTTAAGAAAGCGTTACAACTTACAAAATTGGCGCGAACGAGCTGCTCTCCGAATTTCGTGGCTTGCCAATGGTTAGCGAAATCTAACAAAGCAGCACTGTATTGGCTAGCGAAAGAGGAAGTGTTTGCCTAGCGAAATTCAGCTAGGCAGCACTGTTTGGGCTTGCGAGAGAGGAGAGGAAGTGTGGCTAGCGAAATTGGTGGCTTCTGAGATCCAGGAAGGTAGGACTTGTGGCTTTTGAACTCCAGGACTGTATTTTTGGCTTGTGATATTTGTGGCTTCTGATCTCCAGGACTGTATTTTTGGCTTCTGATATTTTTGGCTCTCGATCTCCAGGACTGTATTTTTGGCTTGTGATATTTGTGGCTTCTGATCTCCAGGACTGTATTTTAGGCTTGTGATATTTGTGGCTTCTGATCTCCAGGACTGTATTTTTGGCTTGTGATATTTTTGGCTTTTGATCTCCAGGATTGTATTTTTGGCTTGTGATATTTGTGGCTTTTGAACTCCAGGACTGTATTTTTGGCTTGTGATATTTGTGGCTTCTGATCTCCAGGACTGTATTTTTGGCTTCTGATATTTTTGGCTTTTGATCTCCAGGACTGTATTTTTGGCTTCTGATACTGTATTTGTGGCTTCTGATCTCCAGGACTGTATCTTTGGCTTCTGATATTTGTGGCTTCTGATCTCCAGGATTGTATTTTTGGCTTCTGATATCCATCAACACTATGGCCCCCAAGAAAGCGATGCAGAAAAGTGATGAGAAGAAGAGAGTGCTCTTGTTCATAGAAACCAAGCAAGAGATCATAGAAAAGTATGAAAGAGGGATGCGCTTGGTTGATATTGCAAAAGAATATGGCCGTAACCCATCCACAATCAACACAATTCTGAAGCACAAGGAAGCCCTAAAAGCTGTGACTCCTTCTAAAGGCATTTCTGTTCTTTCAAAGAGGAGGTCAGCAGTGAATGATGAAATAGAGAGATTGTTACTTCTATGGATAAAGGGGAAAGAGATAGCTGGAGACACAGTGACTGAAATGGCGATTTGTGAAAAGGCAATGGCCATCTTCAGTGACCTCATGAAGAAGGATGGAGGTGAAGGAACTTCGGATTCACAACCAAACCCGGAGTTTAAGGCATCACATGGGTGGTTCAACAAATTTAAGAGGAGGACTGGAATTCACTCTGTTGTTCGGCATGGCGAGGCATCTAGCGCCGACCAGAAAGTGGCCAACGAATTTGTTCAAAAATTCAAAGAATTGGTGGATGAGGAAGGTTATGTCCCACAGCAAGTTTTTAATTGTGATGAGACGGGCCTCTTCTGGAAAAGATGCCTCGCCATACCTACATCACCATTGAAGAGAAGAAATTGCTAGGCCACAAGCCCATGAAGGACCGCTTTACGCTGGCCCTTTGTGCCAATGCCAGTGGGGATTGTAAAGTTAAGCCCCTGCTGGTCTACCACTCAGAGAATCCAAGAGCATTCAAGGCTCATAAAATAACCAAAGAAAACCTTCAGGTGCTATGGAGGGCCAATGCCAAGGCCTGGGTCACACGCCAATTTTTTGTTGAGTGGGTCAATGTGGTTTTTGGCCCTGCTGTGAAGCATTACCTCGAGGAGAACGATCTCCCCCTCAAGTGCCTCCTCATTCTTGACAATGCTCCTGCCCATCCGCCTGGCCTTGAAGATGATATCCTGGAGCAGTTCTCCTTCATCAAAGTGCTGTTCCTGCCACCAAACACCACCTCCATCCTCCAGCCCATGGACCAACAAGTGATTTCGAACTTCAAGAAACTCTACACGAAACACTTGTTCAAGAGGTGTTTCAACATCACAGAAAATATCCAGCTGACCCTTCGTGAGTTTTGGAAACAGCATTTCAATATTGTTGTGTGCCTCAAGATTATCGACTTGGCTTGGCAGGAGGTGAGCAGACGTAACCTGAATTCTGCTTGGAGAAAGCTGTGGCCTGATGCTGTTTCCACACGAGGGTTTGAGGCCGTGGGTGATGTTGAGTCTGAAGTTAGCGAAATTGTCTCACTGGGAAAGTCCATGGGGCTTGAGGTGGATGACGAGGACATTGATGAGTTGATTGAGGACAACAAGGAGCTTTCTACAGAGGAGCTGAAGGAGTTGGAGGAGATGCAACACACGGCAGTGCATGAGGAGTTCCGTAAGGACCAGGAGGAGGAGGAGGAGGCAGCCATTCCGACATCCGAAATTAAAGACGTTTTACGACAATTCCATAGAGTTGTGGAAATTGTCAAAAAGAACCACCCAGAAAAAGTGTTCACCAGTCAGGCTATCGCTTACTTTGATGATGTTTGCCTTTCGCCTTTTAGACAAATTTTTAAAAGCCGACAAAAGCAGTCATCCTTAGATCGGTTCTTTACGAAACAGAGTGAACCTAAATCGAAGAAGGCGAAAGGTGTCGACAATAGCAGTTAAAAAACAAACAAACAAAAAAACCAAAAAAGTTAAATGTTAAAATTTGTTAATTTCTTTTAAATTGGGTGTGTTCGGATGCCTCCTCCTCCTCCTCTGTCGTCTCCTCTCTCACTCACTGTTGCCATCGCACAACCGGCCAACCTGAAAGGTAAATGAAACTCTTTTTTATTCTTTACATTAGTCCTGCAACTCATTTTTTTTTTGTTCCTTAAGGGTAATGTAACATGTTTGTATTAGAGGTACTTAACGAAATAACCCTGTATTATACATTTGTATTGAGTTGTAGCTTGAATCTGGGGGCCTGCAACGGATTAGGGCATTTCAATGTTAAACTTGCTTCTACTTACAAAATTTTCTACTTATGAAATGGCTGTCGGAATGAATTAATTTCGTAAGTAGAGGTACCACTGTACTGTATGTGTCACTTGTGATTTATATATATTTTAATCTCCTATGTATATTGGCAGCACACTTACTTTTTATTTGCATATATATGGGAAGCATATACATTACTTGTCATTTTTACTTTCCAACATAGGGTTTTGCCTAGACCACACACTGTTAACCTGGATGCCTGAAAACTACTGTTTCTACATTTACTGTATATTTTAGTTAATAAAACTTTCTTATGTATTACTTTTTCATTACTTTTCCCTAGACCTGTTTGCCATACTGGGGAAAATGGGACATACACTCCGCAAGGAGGGGGTTGCGGGGAGGCCCCATGACTGAGAAGCAAAGGGATCCTGCTGTGCAAGAGGCAGTAGCATCAATGGCATGGAACAGTCCCTCCTGGGACTCCTTTCTTTACTGGTTTTGGACTCCAATTTCCATCAGTCCCACCCAGTCCCAAGAGCCAGAGTGGCAACTCAACCAGCTTTCCACATGTTCCTGGCCCTCTTTCGACTCTAGTTTTACATTCCAGTTTCCATCAGCCCCAGCCAGGAATGCCAACATTCAGAGTGGGAGCCCCACTAGATGCCTAACCCACCCTTGCTGTGTATGGGCTGCAATTCCCATCAGCCCCAGCCAGGACTGCCAACAGCCAGAATGGGAGCCCCACTGGATGCCCAACCCACCCTTGCTGTGTATGGACTGCAGCTCCCCTCAGCCCCAGCCAGGAGTGCTACCAGTCAGAACAGCAGCCCTCTCTGGCTGGTTTTGGACTGCAGTTCCCATCAGCTCCAGGCAGACGTTTTAATTTAAGCGAGCGTTTAAAACATAAGCATGCCACAGTGGGTTTCATATCAAGCCCATGTATTTTCTTTTCACTTCTGTTATAATTTTAATGTAATTTTATAGTGTTTTTAGATATTTTAACTGTTTTAATTTTTTTTATAGTTTAATTTTTATTTGGTTTTCATAATTTAATAAATCATATATTATAGAAGAGGTGACAGTGGTATACATACTACAAAAATCATTATACAACAATTGAACAGAGAAATAATAATAATAATAATAATAATCATCTCCAACTATATTTTGTTCATTACTTTTTCCCATTTTTTTTCGTATTGTTGAAATGATTTCCCTGCTGTGCACATTGATAATTTGTCCATTGTTATAAATTCAAATAATTTAGTTTGCCATTCCATTACCGTTGGTGTTACTTCGGATTTCCAGTATTTAGCTAAGATAATTCGCGCTGTTGTGATCATGTAAAGTATAATGCTTTTTTCATCCTGATTTAATTTGCATTCTATCACATCAATAATATTTAATAAGAACAATTACGGCTTGAAGGGAATGTTTTTCTGAATGATCTCACACATTTTTTCCCAAATTTCTATCCAGAATATTTTACTTATCTTGCATTTCCACCACATGTGGTACATGGTTCCTGTCTCTTCCTTGCATTTCCAACATTTACTTTCATAATTTTTGTTTATTTTAGCTAATTTTGAAGGAGAGATATACCACTGGTGTAATACCTTATGATAATTTTCTTTTAATGTGTTACATTTTGTGAATTTGTTGCAGTATTTCCATGTGTTTTCCCAACTTTGTCCTATATTCTGCATCCATATTATCATATTTTGCTTTATCACTTCTCCTGTTTTTATTTCTAATAGCCACTTATAAGTCTTTTTTATTCAATGTTTCTTGCCTTCTTTCAGTATTTTGTCAAAAAGATTTGTTTCTTCCTCAATTCCATATTTTTCTACATCTTTCTTAAAATCTTTTATCTGCATATACTTGAACCATTTAATGTTGATCTTATACTGCTGTATTTTTTCTCTAGGTTTTAATGTAGGACCATATTTGGATTTTATTAACATCTCTTCATATGTAATCCAATTTTCTTGTTCAAGTGCTTCTTTTTTATGATGGGCTTCTTGTGGTGAGGTCCATTGTGGTAACTTCTTATATAGATGTTTCTTATATTTTTTCCATATTCTGTAAAGATTTTTCCTTATTAAATGGTTATTAAATCCTTTGTCTAAAACAATTTTATCATAACAAAGATATGAATGCCATCCCATTTTTAGATCAATTCCTTCTAATTCCAACAATTTTGACTTTTCAAGTAAAATCCAATCTTTTACCCATAATAATACACTTGCTTCGTAATATAATTAAATATCTGGCAGACCTAAGCCTCCTTTTTCTTTTCTATCCTTTAGATTCTCTGCTTTAATTCTGGGGTTTTTTCCTTTCCAGATAAATTTGCTAATGTCTTTATTCCAAATACGAAAATGTTGCTTAGTCAAATGAATGGGAATTGTTTGAAATAAATATAACATCTTAGGCAATACGTTCATCTGTATTGTGGCAATTCTTCCTAATAAGGAGAGTTGTTTTTTCTCCCATGTTTCCAGATCTTTTTAAAAAAATTTCCATGTTGGCATGTAATTATTTTTATATAAGTCTGAATTCTTTTTTGTGATTGTTATTCCAAGATATTTTACTTTTTAAAATATTTGATATCCTGATTGTTTTTTTAGTGTTTCTTCTTCCTCTTTTGATATATTTTTTGTTATAATTCCGCTTTTGAGTTTATTTACTTTTAATCCTGACATTGTACTATATTCTTTTAATATTTCTTCTAATCTATTTATACTTTTAGATGGTTCGCTTAGGAATATAACTAAATCATCCGCGAATCATCTAAGCTTATATTGATATTTACCAATTTTGGGGGAATGAATCTTATCATCATTTCTTATTTTTGTATTTAACACTTCCATTACAATAATGAAAAGTAGAGGTGACAAAGGGCACCCTTGACATGTACCTTTTTTTATATTGCATACTGCTGTTTTTTCTCCATTTACCAAAATTTGGGTTTTTTGTATGTTATATATTTGACAGATTCCATTTAGAAATTTTCCTGTCATTCCTATTTCTTGCAATAATAGGTCCAAAAATTCCCAGCTCACATTATCAAAGGCCTTTTCTAGGTCTAGGAACACCATTCCTAACTTCTTTGATTTATAGATCTCATATAACTCCAGAATATCTAATGTCGTTCTGATGTTATCTTTTAGATATCTTCTAGGCAGGAATCCTGCTTGTTCTTCATGAATCAGCGTTGATAATACCTTTTTTAATCTAGCTGCTAAGATTGTTGTGTATATTTTGTAATCAGTATTTAGTAATGCAATGGGTCAATAATTACTAACATCTTCAGGGTCTTTATTTTCTTTATGAATTAGCGTGGTAAGGGAGTATCTCCATGAGTCAGGGTAATTACTACTTTCTATTTCTTGTATTGTTTTGTACAGTATTCCTGTTAGTTCGTCTCTAAATACTTTATAATATTTTGATGATAAACCATCCGGTCCTGGTGCTTTGTTGTCCTTCAGATTAGAAATAGCTAAATCAATTTCTGCCATCGTAATCGGACTAGTCAAGTCATTAATGTCCTGTTCTGTTAATTTTATTATTTTTTCTTTACGTAAATACTCCTTCATTTTTACTTTTTTCTCTTGTGAGATTTCCTGTGGGGAAAATAAGTTCTGATAATATTCTTGTATCACTTTCTTCAAGTCATTTTGACATATATATTCTTGTTCTTTGTTTTTAAATTTCAAGATTACATTTTTTCCCTTTCTTTTTTGATTCTTCTTGCAAACCACTTACCTACCTTATTAGCGTTTTCAAAATGATAATATTTCAGATATTTGATTTTGTTTGTTATTTCTTGTGTTGAAATCTGTTCTAATTGGTTCCTTATTCTTTGTCTTTGTATATTTAATTTTAAATGTTTAGGACTTTGTTTGTGTTGTTTTTCTATTTCCACTAGTTGGTCTAGTAGTTCTTTTTCTTTTTCTTCTTTTCTTCTTTTCTTTTCTCTTGTTGTATAAATAAACCTCTTACAACAGCTTTACTTGTGTCCCATACAACGTGAGTTGGTGTTCCTTTATTCATATTTTCTTGGAAGTACATTGAAAGTTCTTTCTTAATTTTTGTAACTACTACTTCGTCCGTTAATAGTGCTTCCTTTAAGCACCAGGTGTATTCCTTTTTCTTTGGATTTATTGATAATGTTATCGGTGCGTGGTCAGACATGCTCATAGGTAAGATATTACTACTAGATATTTCTTTGCTTATTGAAGAAGCAAAAATCATCTATATCCTTGACCATGTATTAAATCTATTTGAATAAAAGGTATAGTTCTTATTTCCTTTATTATGTAGCCTCCATATATCTACCAATTTTTGTTCCTCTAAGAGTTCGAATGCCAATCTCGGTAATTTTCCTTGATATTTTTCTCTACATTTTTGTATAGATCTGTCTTCTGATGGGTCAACTACTCCATTCCAGTCTCCCGCGATTATAATTTTATCATAGTCGTATTGTCCAATGTTATTTTTAAGTTCTTTAAAAAAATTGATTTGTCTTCTTGGGGTGCATAAATATTAATTAATAATACTTTCCCAACTTCTATATTTATTTCAATGGCAATGTAATGACCATTTTTATCTTTAAAGATCTCATTTGTTTTGCTATTATCCTTTACATAAATTACCACCCCTTTTTTCTTAGAGGAGGTATGAGATGCTACAAATATTTTTCCTAATTTTTATTTTCTAATATATGTACATCTTTGTTTCTAACATGCGTTTCTTGAATACATATTATATCTTTTTTTGTTAAGTAGTGTATAATTTTATTTCGTTTACTTTTTGAATTTAAACCATTCACGTTCCAAGATATTATTTCTAATACAATTTTCTTTTAATTAATCTAACTTTATAGTAATTAATATCTATAACTTAATTTCTTTCCTTTCCTTAGTCTTAAGTTGGTTTGAATGTATCGCTTTTTTCTTTTGTTTTCCCCTTCTTCTCTTTTTCCTTTTCCTCATCTGTTGTTTCTTCTGTTAAATTTACTCTCATTTCTTCCTCTTCCTGATTATCTTCTTGTCTTTTTTCCTTGAGTTTAGTTTGTTGTAGTGTTCATTCACATCTTCGTCTGAATCCTCTAGATCTATTAAAGAATTTCCAGTATCTCCCTTATCTTCTTCATTCTGGTCTTTTTGTCTCCTAATTTTATTTAAGTCGATTTTTTTTCTGGTCTCTTTTCTAGTTTCTTTGTTACCACTTTCTGGTTTCTTGTTTCTGTTTTTTCTTCTTGTTCTTTTTCTTTAGTTTCTTCTTTTTTAAGGTTAATGCTTTCTAGAAATTCTTTAGCTTTCTGTAATGTATCTATCACCCATCTTTTTTTCCTATTATAAAGTTCATTCCTTCTATTCTTCCCCATCTATATTTTATATTATTCTGTTTCAAATGATCTGTTATTTCCTGGTATTCTTTTCTTCTCCTTAATATCTGCGATGGGATTACTTTGAATATTTGAACCTCCTGGTCTTCTATATAACATTTTTCCTTGTAATTTGCTTCAAGGACAATATCTCTTACCCTTTCTCATACAAAGTAGATATTTATATCTCTCGGTAATCTCCTGTTTGTTGCTATCCGTGAGTTCACTCTATATAACTTATCTACTTCTCCGTCAAGCTGTTCTATTGGCCAGTTAATAAATTGGGCCAAGGCTGGTATAACGCGAGCTTCCAAATCCTCATTATACTTTTCTTGTAGCCCTCTTATTTTTGATGCCTTACTTTCAAATTTCAATTCCAATAAAGCTCTCTGGTTATTTTCCTGATATTGTGTTTTTTCTATTAGATTTGTTCTTTTCTCTAAGTTATCTGTTTTCTCTTCAATTGCTACAACTTTTGTTTGTATTTCCTTCATTTCTGCAGTTATTTTATTTATACTTTCTTTAAATTCTTTTAGTTCTCTTTGAAGTTCAATTTTCAATTGTTCCTTCATTACATTAATTTCTGCTCTTATTTCTGTTTGGATTTCATTTCTAATATCAGCCCTTAATTTTCTGATTTCATCCAAAAAAAATATCTTTTATTCCTGTGTCTGTTGGTTTTCCATCTACAGGTAAGTTAATTTCCTCTTCTTCTTGTATCTGTTGTTGTGGATCAATACCGGTTGCCATTATCTTATCATAGAGTTAATCTTTTTCCCCCCCTTTTTGCCTTTAAGGCAGATAAGTAAGTAAATGAACTCCAACTTTATCTATTAAATTAAATATCTACAGTATAATAAAGTACCGTTATTACATTTAATGTACCTTTTTTCTAAAGGATTAAAGAGGATATATATATATATATATATTCTCTATGATCTCAAAGAAGGAAAGAGAAAGAGGGGAAAAAAAGTAAAAAGTAAAAAAAAGGAGTAACTTGTTAGTTCTCTGGTTTTCTATTAGCCCACTGCTTAAATACTACACATTAATAAAAATTATTAAGTCTATATATAAGTATGTAAATCTATGTTTATACTTATCACAAGTTTGTGCTGTCTCATTAATTTCTTATCTTATTCAAAGGAAAAAACAATTGGCTAATTTTAAGGTCGCTGCCTTTGCTGCCACCACTGATCTCTCTCGCTCTTCCTCTGGCTCTCTCTTCCAGGAGCGTTGGGTGGCTGGCTGGTAGGTTTAAAGCCACCTTCTCCTCTGCAACAGCTGGCCTCTCTCTCGCTCTCACTGAGGCTCTCTTCCTCCTCCCAAACACCAGGAGCGTTGGGTGGGTGGCTGGCTGGTTGGTGAGTTTTAAAGCCTCCTCCTCCTCTGCAACAGCTGGCCTCTCTCTCGCTCTCACTGAGGCTCTCTTCCTCCTCCCAAACACCAGGAGCGTTGGGTGGGTGGCTGGCTGGTTGGTGAGTTTTAAAGCCTCCTCCTCCTCTGCAACAGCTGGCCTCTCTCTCGCTCTCACTGAGGCTCTCTTCCTCCTCCCAAACACCAGGAGCGTTCAACTGTTTTAAATTTGACTGTAATGTTTTTTAAATCTGTGAGCCGCCTTGGGTCCCTTCAGGGAGAAACGTAGCAAATAAATGAAAATAAATAAATAAATAAACAAACTAGAAATGGGGTCTAGAGAAGAGGGCAGAGGTAGAGGGAGGAACAGGGACTGGGGCGGGGGGAGAAAGGGAGATGGCTTCTCTTTCCTGGGCCCAAAGAGCTCAGGCTGCTCTGCAGTCCCCTTTCCTGGGGGGTCCATGGGGCACAAAGGCCAGGGAGGGGGTCACTGGCACAATAGCAAGTACATTTCTATACTGCTTATCAGTGCACTTAAGCACTCCCTAAGTGGTTTACAAAGTGTAAGCCAATTGCCCCCATCAAGTTGGGTCCTCATTTTAGCAACCTCAGAAGGATGCAAGACTGAGTCGACCCTGAGCCCCTGGCTGGTCCTGATCTCACAACTGTGGTTTATGAGTGAGTGGCTGCAGGACAGGCATTGAATCACTGCACCACCAGGATTCTCCAGACAGAATTCTGCCCCCCGCATGAATTCCCTCTCCCCTGCAGTTCCCCAATTCCTGGCCTTGTGGAGGGGGAAGGATTGAACCCCACCTCTGGAAAACTCCTCCAGTAGGTTGTCAGTTGCAGTTGCAATGGGAGGAATAGGTGTGTGTGTGTGTAAAAGGGACCTTCAATGGGGGTGGGTGGGTAGAAGTCTCCTGGGGGCTGACCATGGGAGGCGGAGGAGGTTGAGAGTCTCTGTGCCTTTCCAGGTGGATGGGGGGTGGGAGGATGGATGGGGTCTCTCTTCCAGAGAAGGGCCTGGGCTCTCCCCTCCCCCCCCAGTTCGGATCAGGCCAAGGCAACCTCCCTCCCAGTCCCTCTCTGGGACCAACTGAGGGAGACCCATCATCGCCTTGGCCTCCCCAGACAGCCCTTTCCAGGCAAGAGGGGCTTTCTCTGGATGAAAAAAGGATGAGTGCCATAAAGGATGGCCCATGTTCCCCCCCTCTCCCTGCCCCTGTCTTCCCCTTCCCTCCCCATTCCATTCCTTCTGTTATTGCTTTTTGGCTGAGTTCTGGATCGGTCCCACCCAGAACACAGCCCAGTCTCCATCAGGATTAGATGATTTCTTCTGAGGCAGCCACCGTTATCTCCATCACCATCAGGCCAGTTGGCTCTCCTGGTGTTGGCCATAGGGGAAAAGACTCCTGGAGTCAGAACTGGGGAGCCCCCCAGTGGTGAGGCCAGAAGATGCATCAAAATACATGGTGTGATATAGGGCCTTTGCAGACTGCCAGAAATACTGCAAATTGAGTCCACTTTAACTGCCCTGACTCAGTACTCGGGAAGCACTGTATCATCTCAAACAAGGAACTGGTAAATCTTGGCTATAAGAGTAGTATAACAGAGGCTTGTGTGTACACAAAGCATGAGCTCATTGACAGAGCCTGGTGAAAAGGCCAGGAAAACAGGAACCCTTTACATGGGTCTTTACCAGGGGACTTTTTGAGGGAGAAGCCCACAGTCCTGTTTCAATGCTTACTTAAGATTTGTCAATATGGACGCTGAGGGAGCTGCTGCAGTCACCTGCAATACTTGTGGGATGTTTGTCTTCTTGCCTAGAGATGTGGGGAACTTCACCTGCACCAAGTCCAAGTTGGTAGCCCTCCTTGAAGAGAAAGTCCAGTAGCTAGAGGTCCGGGTAGCTACACTTCAGCACATTAGGGAGCGAGAGGTGTTCCTGAACAGTCTTGGAGAAGGACCACACAGATGAAGTCATTGGGGAGGAGGTCACTTCACACACAGAGGAGGTAAATGGCTAGAGGAATGTCACACACAGAAGTAGGGAAACCAAGGATCATTCTGGGAGCTTGAGGCTACAGAATTGATTTGAAGCTCTCTCAAGCTCTGGATCAAGGATGAAGAGGAAGTGCAGCAGGGACAGTCCTCAGGGACAGTGCAGGGGATCCTAAGAGTACCACCACAGGAAACAGCCACTGCTAAGCCTCAGAGGAGGCATGTAGTGGTGGTAGGGGACTCCTTGTTGAGGGGTACAGAAGCCGTGGTTTGTGGGCCTGACAAGATGTCCCGCGAGGTGTGTTGTCTCCCTGGGGCAAAAATCCCCAGGGATGTGATGTGAGAGTCAGGCTGAGAAGAATCGTCAAGCCTGCTGAACATTACTCCTTCCTCTCGGTCCATGTGGGAACCAATGATATTGCAAGGCATAGCCTTCAGAATATCAGGAGGGATTATGAGGCTTTGGGTAGGAAGCTGAAAGAGCTAGATGCACAGGTTGTTATCTCATCTCTTCTCCCAGTTGAAGGGCATGATCCAGGAAGGGAGAGGAAAATAGAAGATGTGAATAATTGGCTCCATAGATGGTACCACCAAGAATGATTTGGATTCTTGGATCATGGGTTGCGGTTCCATGACAGTGGACTTCTGGCAAGAGATGGGCTGCATCTCACACCAGTTGGCAGAAATATTTTTGCCAAAAGTCTCAAACACTTGATCAGGAGGGCTTTAAACTGAGTCATGTGGAGGAGGGAAACAGTATCTTGGAAGGCAGGAGTGCTTCATGGGCTGGAGATATTAATCAAAGTGTTATAGAGGGAACAAGGCAAATGATGCAAGGGTCCAACAGTGGGAGGCAAAAAACCTCACACAGGCACAAGTGGGGAGGACTATTGTCTTAGATGTCTCTACACTAATGCACAGAGCATGGTAAATAAACAAGATGAACTTGCACTCCAAGCACAACAAAAAAATATGATATAATAAGCATGATTGAAACTTGGTGAGATGAGTCTCATAATTGGAATGTAGGAATAGAGGGGTATAAAGTTTTTTAAAGAGAAATAGGAAAGGAGGAGGAATCACATTATATGTCAGGGATGTTTACACCTGTGAAGAGATCCAGGACTTAAATCCTGGAAATCAGGTGGAGAGCATCTGGATAAAAATTAAAGGGGAAGGAAACAACAGGGATGTTATTGTGGGAGTCTACTACAGACCCCCAAGTCAGACTGAGGAATTGGATGATGCTTTTCTAGAACAGATGACCACACACTCAGAAAGAAGAGATGGAGTAGTGATGGGTGACTTCAACTATCCTGATATTTGCTGGAAGTCAAACTCAGCCAAAACTTCAAGGTCTAGCAAATTCCTCACTTGCCTCGAAGACAATTTCATTGTCCAAAAAGTGGAAGAGGCAACAAGGGGATCAGCTATTTTAGATCTGATCCTAACCAACAGGGATGACCTGGTCAATGGAGTGCAAGTGGTGGGATCCTTAGGTGGGAGTGATCATGTTCTCCTGGAGTTTCTTATACAGTGGAAAGGAGAAGCTAGGCATAGTTAGACACTCATTCTAGACTTTAGGAGGGCTGATTTCAATAAACTTAGGGAAACACTGGGAGTGGTCCCATGTTCAGGAATATTAAAGAAAAAAGGAGTTTCAGGATGGATGGGAGTTTCCCAAAAGGGAGATACTTAAGGCACAATCTCAAACTGTTCGAATGACAAGGAAAAATGGGAGGTGTCTCAAGAAACCAGGTTGGATGACAAAAAGAACTTTCAACTGAACTGAGTTTTAAATGGGAGATGTATAAGAAATGGACAAGGGGCAAAATCACTAAAGAGGAATTCAAACAAATAGCTAGCAGATGTAGGGGTAAAGTCAGGAAAGCTGAAGTGCAGAATGAGTTTGTGCTTGCTAGAGGGGTTAAGAACAAGGCTTTTTGGGGTATGTCTGTACCAGAAGAAAAAAGAAAGAAATGGTAGGGCCACTGCGCAGAAAAGATGGAGAAATTCTAACAGGGGACAGAGAAAAAGCAGAACTACTCAAGTCGAAGGCTTTCATGGCCGATATCCATAATTCTTGTGGATTTTTTTTTCCAGGCTGTGTGGCCATGTTCTAGAAGAGTTTCTTTCTGACATTTTTCTTTACTTCTCTGAAGATGCCAGTCACAGATGCTGGTGAAACATCAGAAAGAAAGTCTTCTAGAACATGGCCACAAAGCCCGAAAAACCCACAAAAACTACTCAACACTTTCTTTGCCTCAGTCTTCTCACAAAAGGAAAAGGGTCCTCAACCTGAGGAAACAGAGAAGAGGACATAATATGGAAAATGCAGCACAGAATAAGTAAAGAGGTAGTACAGGAATACCTGGTTAATGAATTTAAGTCTTCAGGACCAGATGAACTACATCCAAGGATATTAAAAGAATTGGCAAATGTAATCTGAGAGCCACTGGCAATAATCTTTGAGAACTCCTGGAGAACAGGAGAAGTCCCAGCAGACTGGAGGAGGGCAAATGTGTCCCCATCTTCAAAAAGGGGAAGAGGATCCCAACAAGTATTCAATTCAAAAAGGATGTTGAAAAACTGGAGTATGTCCAGAGGAGGGCGACTAAAATGGTGAAGGGTCTGGAAACCATGCCCTATGAGGAACGACTTAGGGAACTGGGTATGTTTAGCCTGGAGAAGAGACAGTTAAGAGGTGATATGATAGCCCTCTTTAAATATTTGAATGGATGTCATATTGAGGAGGAAGTAACTTGTTTTCTGCTGCTCCAGAGAACAGGACCTGGAACAATGGATGCAAGCTACAGGAAAAGAGATTCCACCTGAACATTAGGAGGCACTTCCTGACAGTGAGAGCTGTTGGACAATGGAACACACTCCCTGGGAGTTTGGTGGAATCTCCTTCTTTGGATGCCTTTAAACAGAGGCTGGATGGCCATCTGTCGGGGATGCTTTGATTTTGAGTTCCTACATGGCAGGGGGGTTGGACTGGATGGCCCTTGTGGGCGGGGTGGGAAGGGTGGAGTGGGCGGGGTGGGAAGGGGGGATGGGATTTGATTAATGTTATTTATTTGTTTTGATGTTATTTGTTTTGTTGTGAATACTGTACGCCGCCCCGATTGCTTGGCAGAGGGGCAGGATATAAATAAAAATTATTATTATTATTATTATTATTATTATTATTATTATTATTATTATTATGTTTCTATGATTCTAAGTAACTATAGAAGGAAAAGAGGGGTTTGCAAGGCAGGAGAGAAGCCCTCATCTCTGGAGCCTTTCTGGCTATGCAGGGGAGCCTAGTTACTCCCCAAAGGGCTTTGATCCCCTTTCCCAATAGTGGAGGGAAGGTGCCTTGGAGAGTTCCTTCAGCACCTTGGGGAGTTCCATCTCCTTCCCATGACTGTAAAGCCCCTTTCACTAATACAAGCTGTGCTTTTTACAAAACACTTTGTAACACTTTGTCCCTGGGCCTAAGCAGAGCACCCTTCCATCAGATCTAGACAAAGGGTCCTGCAAAACTTTCAACTAGGGGTACAAGAGAAAATGCTGAGTTTCCCTTTTAATGGGATTCTGGCCAGTTATGCATTCAGTATTCCCACCTGTTTGACATTTGCTGTGGTGTTCTCTAAAGAAATTAGAAAATGTAAGCCAGGGGTAGGCAACCTTTTTGAGCCGGGGGCCGGGTTGCTGTCCCTCAGACAATTGGGTAAAAAATGCATGCATACTCTCTCAGCCCCAGAAAAGCCATGGCAAAACCCCTGTGGGGATTTTGCTAAGAAAACCCCAAGAACAAGTTATAATAACAATAATCAATATCATCATGGCGGGCAGCGGGTGGTGGCGGCGGCGGCGGCGGCAGGACCAGCCTGGGGCCGGTCCAAAGGCCTCGGGGGGCCGCATCCGGCCCTCGGGCCTTAGGTTGCCTACCCCTGATGTAAGCAATGCATTGCTTAAGGAGGAAAGGGCATGACACTGGTTGCAAAACCACAGTAGATTCCTATTGTTGTGGCACCCGTTGTGTCCTATTGCTTCAATCTCATGGAAGGGCACTCTGTTTATGAGCAGGTTAGCTCTCTTTTTCATGGAGAAAGGACCCATCTTGCAGATATTTTTGTTTCTTATGACCATCAGTTGTGGGCATATTTTAACCAATTTATTGGGAGAGAATGTTTGAAATAATCTGACGTAAAACAGAAGCTATGTGGTCTGCCATTAAACAACCCGAGTGTTTGTGGCCATGTGGGGTGCAGGCTCATGCTCCCCACCCTTTTGGGGCAATGTTAAAGTGGCTGTTCTCCTACTCATCAAAAGGCTTTTGCAATGGCAGGAGAGTGGCACAAGACCTTTGGGCTTCCAAAATAGATGGTGGAGACTGGGGTTCATAGACCAGGGGTTGACATTAAATGATACAGGAGAAATAGATGGATCTCAGAAGCAGAGCCAGGCCCCTTGCAAGCAAAGAGGGGAGACAGGAATCCTTAACAGGGCTTCTTCCTTGGGGCATGAAGGACATCTCTGCCCTTCTGGGCTTCTCCATGTCTATCTTTATCTTGGTCACTGGCAGGCAGTGGAGGTTTGTTCAGATATGTTTCGAAGAAGCAAAGAAACCTTTGCCAATACACAAAAAAACAAAACAAAATGTTTATAAAGTTATCAACCATGAAGGATGTCAATTCCTACATTCATGCAACATCAGTCTATCGGAGTGACCCTAGTTGTGCTGACAGGTGAAACACTCCTCTCCCTCTCTCCAATATTCTTGAACCTATTTCATAATAGCAACATTTACATTTCAATAGGGCTTAATAGTGAATTCAGCACTCTCTAAGCCAGTATGTAAATGAATTGCCCCCCAAAAGATGGGTACTCATTTTACTGACCTAGGAAAGGATGGAAGGCTGAGTCAACCTTGGAGCCCTGGGATCAAACTCACAACATTGTGGCTGCAAGACCGACTTTTAACCACTGTGCCACCAGGGCTCTGTTATTTCATAATGTCCTCTTTCATCCTCACAGCCTTCTCAGAAGAAGAAATATCTGTGTTGGATCTTGAGGACATAAGCTAGTTGCCCTTCCTAATAGCCTCTGCCAGGGATGGGAGCTTTCAGGAGACTCTGAAGATGGCACAGGAGGGGTGGGGGAGCTCTCCAGTCCCTACAGAAGGAACATAAGATCATCCCTCCAAGATGCTTTAATACCTTTGTCACATTTACCTTTCTCCTCTCATAAAGGTCTTCTGGGACTATACTGGTTGCAAAACAGTTAGGAATTCAACAGGTATAGCCTCCCATCCCTTCAACTTTGTGTGAGGGAGATGTGCTGGATAGTCTAATAGAGCAATCTTAATTTGAGGAATGCAAATCTGAAGAGTTGTAGGACCCAGGATTGCCTCGGAGGACCATAAGCCAAGATGAACAATCTTTCATATTCACCTGCTTTGGAGGAGAAGGGCCTCTCACTTCCCAGGGTTGGGAGATGGCATGACAACTGCTTTGGCTCTAGAGCTCAGCCAGGGTCACAAAGGAGGCTCTTGGAGACACATCACAACCTACTCTTGGAAATGCATCACAACCTACTCTTGGAAATGCATCACAACCTGCCATTGTGACCTCATTGTCCAAGGAGGCAGCTGGCAGAACAACTTTTTGTAGGCAGGATTCGGGTCTCCTTTCAGGCAGACTTTGCCTTGCCTCTTCCAGGGACTACAGAAAGGAAGGTCCTGCTCCACTCTGTTGTGCTTCCTGGAGGCAACCCTTTGGTTCCTCTGTGAACAGGGGAAGGCTGAGTCCTTCCTTGTGTCCCTCCTTTAGGCCAAACCTTTTTAGAAGGCTTCCGAGACCAACAACTTCTGCTCAGGCATTTAGTCTTTAAAGTAGCCAGTCAGGGAGGAGGTGTGCCCCTTTCAAAGGCAAGGCAAGCCTTTCCTTGCCCCAAGAGAAAGATGGGGACTACCTGCAAGAGAAGGGGGGCTTGGGCTTCCTCAGAGGGGGGCACAGGCAGGTCTTCCCAATGCAGGCCTGGGAGGGTCTCTCTCTAGCTTTAGCTCCATTAGCTTCACTTTCTGCCACATACCTCTTACCATGGCATCAGGATTGAGGGGAGGAAAATAAATGCCCCTTCCTTTCCCTTCACCTTCACTTTCCCTCTTTCTCCCCAAAGGTCAGGAGCATGGCAATGGAAGAGCTCCCCCCATCTGTTTGCCCAGATCAGCCTCTCTTTCCTCCCTTCCCCAGTCTGTCTCCTTCTTTCTCTCCTCCCAGGACCTTTCATGGAGGAAGGATGGGTGCAGTTTCCATGGAGAGGGCACAATGTGGGTAGCTTGGCAGGATAACCCCATGCGCTGCCTTTTCTTCCTGGGTCTGCTTGGTGTATTTTGGTTCTTCCTTACAAGGAGACCCAGGGAGGTTCTTTTGGGTTTCCCTAAACGGAAAAGGGCCCATGAAATTCCAGGCAGAGAGAGAGAGAGAGAGAGAGAGAGGAAGGAAGGAATACCACCCCCACCCTGTGTCCCCTCACTACTATCCCCCCAGAATTTTTATTTACCTCTGCTTTGTATGCTAACCTTATGACCATCCAAAAAGGCAGAAATGCCTCTGTAAGAAGATATCCCCTGTGGGATTAAGTTCTGAAAACTGGGGAAATAAATGCTGTATTAATTTTATTATTTGTTTAAAGTACTGAAATCTTCTAGTTTCCTTCGGAAAAGACGTCCCTTCTCTTCCTCCTCCTCTTTTGACCTTTCCTCCCTGGCCATGCCCCCCCTCCAGCCCCCCATAACAGCCCCCTCCCACAGGGAAGAAAAACAACAACAACAACAACAACAACCAGAACCATAACAGATGGAAAAATTTATAATCTCTATTAGAAATGTATGCCATTACATGTAGAAAATAGATGCTAAGTGCCAAGCAGCCACACAGAGAGGACTCTAGGAGATGAGGCCTCTTTAGGAATGTGCAGAATGTTCCCCACCAGGCTGCATTAGGGCGCCTGAATGTATATAACAGCCATAATAAATCAAGTGATAAGGAAGGAAGGCACTGAGCTGAGGGGCCCAGGTACTGATAAGAGATTTTGGATCTTAAGTATATTAGAATGTATTTTGAACTTTAGACTCTCATTGCTTAGGATTCTATATGTTTAAAGTGTAAGCATCCAATAGAATGTAGGATTTGAACTTCTTTGTTCGATGGAGTATAAAACGGAAGGCACGTCCCTTTTGCAAGGGGCCCAGAGATTTGAATGCTAATTCCTGTGGGTCTGTGCACATTAATAAATATGTGTTTGTAACCTGATCAATGGTCCTCTCTCTTGCTTTTTGTTCTGCAAGAGAGCCAGGCTGTGGGCTGTTTGCACACTTTTATTTCCACTACCTAACAACCCTCCATCCGGGCCCAGAGCCAAAGGGCCCCCTCTGCAGAAACCCCCCCATGACATTTGGGAGACCCTTATTATTCCCTTTAAGCAGATGAAAATAGCAGATGTCAACAACTGGCTCCGGAGATGGTGTCGCCGAGAACGATTTGGATTCTTAGATCATGGGCTGCGGTTCCACGAGAGCGGACTCCTGGCAAGGGATGGGCTGCATCTCACGCCACTTGGAAGAAACGTTTTTGCCAACAGTCTCAAGAATTTGATCAGGAGGGCTTTAAACTGAGTTATGTAGGGAAGGGAGACAGCATCCTGGAAGACAAAAAGTCTGGAAAAAACAGTCAATGTCATAGAGGGAACGAGGCAAACGTTGCAAGGACCCAACAAATACAAATACAAACAGAAAGACACCTGAGGCCCCTGAGAGGAGAGGAGGAGGAGGAGGAAGAGGAGGAAGAGGAGGAAGAGGAGGAGGAGGCCTGGCAGCCGGAGAGGAGCCTCCAAAGGGCTTTGGAAGGGAAGGGCTCCCCAAAAGCAAACCCCTCCCCTCCAGAACCCCTCCCCGTCCAGAAGAAGTTTTAAAGGGAAGGAGGCCTTGCCTTGCCTTCCTCCTCCTCCAAGGAAAGGCAGAAAGACCCTCCTTCCGGAAATGAGGTCAGAGGAGGGCGACACTCTGCTCTCCTTCCGCCTTTCCCCTGCTGCTGCCTCTCTAGGAAGCGGAACTCTCTCTCTCTCTCTCTTCCTTTGTTCTTGAGAAAGAGACTCAGGTAAAAGAAAAGGTAAAAGAAAAGAAAAGGGGGGGGGAGGCTGTTAGGGGGAACCAATCCAGCTCTTCCCCAAATTCCGAGGAAGGAAGGAAGGAAGGCCCTCCGCCAAGGCCCCTCCCCTGAGGCCTTTCCTTCCGCAGCCCCTAAAAACAAAGCCTTTGGGCGAAGGGGGGCTACTCTGGAGGTTTATTATTCCCCCCCCCATAAAAAAAAAAGGCAAAGGGGGGCCTGGGCTGAAAGCGTCTCCCAGCCTCTCTGGAAAGCTCTTCCTTCAGGGGCTTCCTCCTCAAGAGAGAGAGAAGGAGAAGGAGAAGGAGAGCCCCCTTTTGGCCCTGAGGAGGAGGAGGGGCTCCTTCCAGCCTTCAGAGGAAGAGAAAGGGGGGCAGAGGGGCCTAGTGGGGGGAGCAGGCAGGCAGGAGGGGGAGGGAGGGAGGGAAGGGAAGGGACCCCCCAAGGCTGCTTTCTGGAGGGAGAAGGGCCCCTTTGGGGTTGGAGAAGGCAGTGGGGGGGGGTCCTGGTTCCTGCCATCCCTCTGGGAGACGAAGACACCCCCCTCCAGTTATCCAGAGGCCCCTCTGACTGGCCAAACCTTCCTCCTCCTCCCCATCCCAGGGTCCCTTTTCCCTCCCCATTTGGGAGCTCTGCCCAGTCTGCATGGGGCCAGACCCTTTCTGTGGGGGGGGGGGGGGGAAGTGGGGCAGTTCCAGGGGGAAGAGGGGCCCTGCTGGTTGTGGATGGGGGAAAGGAGGAGGAGGAGGAGAGGCCCTTTGGGGTTCCTCTGGAGAAGGCTTTGCAACCTAGAGGAGCCTCTGGATGACTTGAAAGGGATCTTCCTTTCCCAGGAGGATTGCAGGAACCACCCCTCCCCACCTTCTTAACCCCCAAAAGGGACTCTTCCCCCATCTCTGCCCCCTCCAAAAACCACACTTGGGGGTCCCTCCCCTTCCCCCCCTCCAAATGTTCCCTTTTACTCTCCAGCCTGCTCTCTTCCCTCTCTCCCCCCCCCCCCATGGTCTTCTTTCCCTCCCCTTCTGGGAGTTCTGCGCAGTCTCCATGGGTCCATACCCTGGCTATGTGGGGGCAATGCAGCAGTGTGTTCTAGGGCTATTTGTGGGGTGAAGGGATTACCAGACAGAAGCAGAGACCTCTGGGGAGAAGTAATCCAGTCTCTTTTGGGGGGCACAATGGGTGTGTGTGTACATACATGTACACACACACACACACACACACACAGAATCTGGCTATTATTGTTACTTTCCAACCCATATTGGAAACCTAACTACTAACCAGGCCTGACCCTGCTTAAATTCCAAGATCAGGGGGGATCATGTGCCTTTAGCATATCCAGAACAGAGTAATAATTCTTAACACAACAATGTACATTACTCATGCTCTGTATATACCCGATAATATCAATAATAACAATAATATATTGGTTTTGCAGGGCATTGTGGCAGAACATCTTAGGGACATCTTTGCTGTGAGACAGACAGAAGAGGAGTAACTTTGACCTAACTTGTGCCTTCATTGGAGTAAATAAAAAACAAAACAGAATAGATGGTTTCACCAGATTTAGCTGGTCCTGAAGGAAGAAAAGGCCGTGATGGCCTCAGTGCTGAGAGCAGTGAGGGATTCTGGGAGAAGACAGCCCAGAGGCACCTGGGTGAGGGCCTGTCCAGCTCAGACACACAGTGCCAGCGCTTCAGGCAGTTCTCCTATGAAGAGGGTGAGGGCCCCCGAGAGGTTTGCAGCCAACTCCATCGTCTCTGCTGTCAGTGGCTGAAGCCAGAGCGAAACACGAAGAGTAACATCCTGGACCTGGTGATCTTGGAGCAGTTCCTGAGTATCTTGCCACTGGAGATGGAGAACTGGGTCAGAGAATGTGGAGCAGAGACCTGTTCCCAAGCAGTGGCCCTTGCAGAGGGTTTCCTCCTGAGTCGGGCAGAGGCAGAGAAGAAACAGAAAGAGCAGCAGGTGAGAGAGTTTCCTCCGGGGACCAAGGTGAGCAGGTTGTGGCTCTGGGCTGCCTGAAAAGGTTCTGCTGAAATGTGATGCCACTAGATATGGAAGAGTGTGGATTCACCACCTTGTGATGAAGTGCAGTTACAGTTCCCAAAGCCTCTGAGAAGGGTGGTTCTGCGTCCAAACTAGGTGTGTGCTCTCTGTGTGCCACATTTTCAAAGGAAGTGCCAGGTTTCCAAAAAGCAAAGCTTAATTTTGACATTTTATATAAGGGACACCATTTTCATATCCATTACATTTCATAGAATCATAAAACCATAGAGTTGGAAGAGACCACAAGGGCCATCCCGTCCAACCCCCTCCCATGCAGGAACCTACAATCAAAGCACCCCCAACAGACAGCCATCCAGCCTCTGTTTAAAAACCTCCAAAGAAGAGGACTTGAGCATCCATGGATTTTGGTATCCACTGGGAACCAAACCCCAGCAGATACCAAGGACCCACTTTATCTATAAAGTAGCAGTAGGTTTTCATTTTTGTTCCTCTATATGTGTGTTACCATTCTTCCTTACACACACACACACGCATACACACACACATGCATGCCTATAGACAGATACAGAGATATAAATGGGTCTATGGGAAAACTGCGATTATAAGTCAAATTATGGTTTTCCAGAACTTCAGAAGTTCTCGTCATGAGATCCGTGAAATTGCTTGTATTCCACCATATACAATAAATGTATGCAGAGTATTAACATATGTGTCATACTTTATTCCACCATTTTGACCTCTTATTTTGTATGTCATTATTTCAAGTAGGGCTTATGAGCTGCTTACTTTTTGCTGACATGGCTGTGGCTGGATGTGTCATACCATACAAGTCCAAACTCCTTCCCCAAAAATCTTTGCCATTTTCTCCTCTTTCTCCAAATTCCATCATCTTCACTCCTCACTGCTGTTTCAGGTCAAGAATCTCATGATAGAAGTTCACTCTGAACTCCCTGTGACTGAGAAGGCTCCATTGGACCCCAGGCAGAGTCCCCAGTGGAGAGCAATCCAACAGGAGTGTGATGTAGGAGCCCCCTTGCAAGGTAAGGCTCCTTCAGGCCTCTTTGTGCATCTGACTGCATCTGAAAGGCAATGTTTTGAGTTGTATTACTAGACTATCCAGCAAAAAAAACAACAAAAAAAAATGAGTCGATATAACAACTATAATAGCATATCTTACCAAAAAAACAACATGTGAGGACTTTGTTGTTGTTGTTAACTGCCCTCAAGTCGATCTTGACCCATGGTGACCCCATGGATAAGACATCTCCAAGACTCCCTGGTCTCCATTACTCTCTTAGTTCCTGTAAATTCATACCCGTGATCTCCTTAATAGAGTCCATCCATCTAGCACAGGGGTAGGCAACTTTTTTGAGCCGGGGGCCGGGTTGCTGTCCCTTAGACAATTGGGGGGCCGAAGCACCAAAAATAAATAAATAAATATTAAAAAATTAAAAATTAAAAAAATTAAAAAATATACATGCACACTCTCTCGACCCCAGAAAAGCCAGGGCAAAACCCCTGTGGAGATTTTGCCAAGAAAACCCCAAGAACAAGTAATAACAACAATAATATCATCATGGCAGGGGGCGGCGGTGGGGCCAGCAGCGGCGGCGGCAGGACCGGCCTGGGGCCGGTCCAAAGGCCTCAGGGAGCTGCATCCCGCCCCTGGGCCTTAGGTTGCCTACCCCTGATCTAGCATGAGGCCTGCCTGCCTTCCTTCCTCCTTCCCACCACCTTTCCTAGCATTATTGTTTTCTGCAATGAGTCGTGTCTTCTTCTGATATGACCAAAGTGCAAAGTGTGTAGTCATCTTGGCTTCAAGGGAAGTTTCAGGCTTGATCTGTCCTAGGACCCGTTTGTTTGTCTTCTTGAACATCCACAGTATCCTCAGCACTCTTCTCCTGCACCACATCTAATAGCATGATGTTCCTCATAGCAACCACCCTATGAGGTAGGACTGTGAGTGTGTGTGTGTGTGTGTGTGTGTGTGAGAGAGAGAGAGAGAGAGAGAGAGAAAGTGGTTGAGGTACTCATTGTGCATCCCCATATGCGGAGATTGATTTAATCATCTCTGGCTTACAAGCACATCTTGTTCTCTGTGTGTTTCTATTCAGAGCTGGGTTTGGCTCTCTGGGACTCAAGTCCCACATAGTTTAGACCCTATCCTTTGTCTTTACAACAATAACCTTGTGGGGTAAGTCAGGCTCAGAGAGGGCAGGGGCCCAAGGTTGTCCAGTGTCTTTCAGTGCTCATGGGAGGCTAGAACTGGATTTTCCCAGGCCCCAGTCCACTTCTCGAACCACTGTACCCAAGCACCCTCTGCATTTTCCAGGGCTGGAAGTCTTTTGTGCCAAGACTTCCAAGAGAATACAGGTGTACCTCAGCGAATAAATTCATTGTGTTCCAGGGAATTCCTTCTTTAACAGAAAATTTAGCCATAAATCACATGGGAAGACTAGGGATGGGTTCCCGAACCAAAAAAAAAAAGAGCACCCCAACATGTTTTAGAACACTTTATGTTTTGTTTTGTTGTTGTTCATTTAAGTGTTAAGGATAGCTGTTCAGGCAGGCTTCTCTGTCCTTCCATTTTCTTTCTCTTTAGCTGTTCTTTCATGCTCAGTAAGGATCTCCGGAGGCCGTTGCTGTTTCCCTTGTGTGTTGTAGGCAGGCACACAGGGCTACAGTAGGATCAGCTAGAGCAGAATCCCAATGTTTTTCAGCTGAAGTGTTAGTGCATTGTTTATTGTTGCAACCAGATGCTGAAAACTCTGTTTTTTTTCCAGCCCTCTTTCACCATCCTTCCATTGCATATGCTGCTAAAATAGTTTCAGCTGTACAGAGGATGAAGAGGAAATGGGGACAAGGCGGCTATAATATGACATTGTTAAAAGGAGCTTATTTGTTAGAGGCTTTATTAACTGAGGTGTGCCTATACTTCCCAGTGAGTCTTTAAGATTGCAACCTCTAACAGCAGATTTGACTGGCTTCCCCCTCCCCTTGATCTCTCCCACAGAGGCTGGAATGATGCCACCAACAAGGACTCAGTTGCCTCTTCCTCTTTGCAGTGGACCAGAACCAGATCAGGTAAGGAGAAGAAATCCTGGAACAAGAGGACTTAGCTGTGTATGAAAACTGTATCATGTGTCTCTTTGTAGGATGTTGGGCCATGAATGATTTATGTCTCATGGACCTTCTCCCATATTGCTATTTATAGGCTTGATTTTTATTATTTATTTATCTATTATAAATCTTTTAAAATTTGTTATATACATAGATACCCTCCAAATGGACAATTTATATCCTAATTCTGTTTGTTTTCAAATTGGCTGGAAACAGTTTACTCCCTGCTCCCTCCCTAGCACCTATAACATATTCTCCAACATTTCACAGATGAAAACTGCCACGTGTGTGGCCATGCAACAGCAGACTGTGGTCAAGATGGCAAAGGTTATTGCTGAGAAGTATACATTGAGAGACTGCAGCCGTTGACTTTTCCCAGACTCTATGGGGAAAAGCAAGATTTAACTCCTTCTCTCTTTTCCCCTTTGCTGAGTTGTTGTTGTTGTTGTTTGCCTTCAAGTTGTTTCCAATTTATGACAACTCTAAGATGAACCTATAATGGAGGTTTCTTGTTTTGGAGAGGGCTTTTCCTTTGCCTTCCTCTGAGACTGAGAGAGTGTGACTTGCCCTAGGTCATGCGGTGCATTTCCATGGCTTAGTGAGGATTCAAACTCTGGTCTCCAGAATCCCAATTGAACACTCCAACCACTACACCACACTGGTTGACTTAATGGGTACAAATTCCTTTTGCATTTTTTTACATAAATTTATTTATATATACAACTAAAGCATCCTACAATAAACATAAAACATAATACATCATACATAAAATTATATTTTAAAAAATGCAAACATAAAACTTTGGTGCAGGTGCACATACACACACGTACTTAACACACACATCTATTATACATCTATTGGAACTAACATAAACCTTAACCTCCAACACATAATTGACAACACCCACCATCAATTACCACCATACAGCAATAAAACTTCCTGAACTCTAACCCAGTCATGATCTTCAGTATTTATTCAACCCTTCTCTGTTTTTTTTCAGATTAAAGGTAGATTCTGGACCTTATAGTAATCAGTCCATAAAATAACCAAAATAACATAAATTAGATTAATATTCTCTAATACCATTTTGCTATTTTACCTTTCTAATTAATCTCCATCTAGCACTATCACACTTTAATCAATTCTCACTACATTATAGTTGCTTATTATCACCCTTAAGCTTTTTCTTATGTAGATATTCAAATAATGGTTCCCAAATTTTTCCCAGTCTTGACCTCTCAAAAGATTGGTAAGTTTATCCAACTGCACCAGATCTAACAGTTTAGATAGCCACTCTTCCGTCGAAGGGAGATTTGCAACTTTCCACTTACTGGCGTATATTATCCTAGAGCTGATGGTGATATTAAAAATAAAAGTTTCCCATATTTATATTCAATTTCATCATTGTCACACATACTTAATAAGTAAAGCTTAGGGTCCATTGGTAATTGTACCTGCAAGATTTCTTTGACAATTCTATGACTATTCCTCCAAAAAATTTTGGCTCATTTACAATTCCACCAAGCATGATAGAATGTTTCTTCCCCCCGTTTACATTTCCAACATTTATTTGAGAGCACTATATATATTCTAGCTAATTTGACTGGAGTCAGATACCATCGATACTTGTATAAAAGTTCATGCAGTATATCTTAATCTTTTATTCCACGTTTTTTCCCATTGTTCGAGCCCCATATTTTATTTTAAATCTTGGGACCATTTAATCATTTGCTCTTTCGCAACCTCTTCCTCCATTTCAAATTCCATCAAACATTTGTAAAATAAAGCAATTTTTGTGGGTTTTCTGACAACAAACTCTTTTATATAAGTGGCCATTGAAGCCATAAACTATTTCTTTCAGTTTTTCCTGATCCGTATATTGTTGCTCTTTCTCCTTCAGACATGTTATCTGTTTTCTCGACTTCTCTTTTCTCAATTGTGAACCAACCGTTTCCCAGGTTTATTTGCTCCCTCAAAGGTCTTTAGTCGTATATAACTAATTTTCTTCTGTAGGTCCTCTGTTAAGTATAAAGAGATCTGCTTTTATAATGTTTTAATTTCTCTTAGCAGGACTTTTCTTTTTGGCAGTTATTTCAGCCTTTATGACAGTTCTAAGATGAACCTATCACAGAGGTTTCTTGTTTTGGAGAAGGGTTTTCCTTTGCCTTCCTCTGAGACTGAGAGAGTATGACTTGCCCTAGGTTATGCATTGGACTTCCATGGCTTAGTGGATATTCAAACTCTGGTCTCCAAAATCTCCATTGAACACTCAAACCACTACACCACACTGGCTGAGTTAATCGGTACAAACTCCTTTTGCACTTTGAACTCAGTTTGCAGGAACTGAAGTAAACTGAAAACCAGGGGTAGGCAACCTTTTCAAGCTGGGGGCCGGGTTGCTGTCCCTCAGACAATGGCGGGGGGCGGCGGCGGCAGGCCTGGCCTGGGGCCAGGCCATAGGTTGCCTACCCCTGCTGAAAACAAAGGGGGGATATGGGAGGAGGAAAGTGGGTCATTTTAAAATCCACTGAAAAAGTGGACAAAAGAGGATTAATTGGCATTGTCCCTGCCAAATTGGAAGGTATGCGTAAAACTCCACAACTCCCCCAAAACTGAACAAAAAAATAAACAAACCCAAAACACCACCTGAAATTTTACCAATGTGGCAGTTGGAAGTGACCCAGCATCATCCATCCTGGCATGCTGAACTGTTCACATTTGGCCTGCCCACTCCATTTGCAGTTGCCTACCCCGGTTTACATCTTGAAGTGTAAGACCTTTGGCATTTTATTCCTCATTTGTTGTGTAATGTTTCTTTAAAGCCAGTCTCCTTTTGCTGGAGCTGTAGAGTATGTCATGGGCTGAGGCTCCTGTATTTGCCAGATCTTGTTCATGATTCTCATGCTGGTGTTGGTAGAAGAATCAATCTCACTTCAGCTGCCTTTGGAGCTGTATCAGCCTGTGAGTCCACTTTATACTAATTGCCACAGCCGGCAACTGGCTTGATATCCAGTGTGAGCAAGAATCTTTTTCTTCTATTTTTAGGGCCTGGTGACTTTTGAGGAGGTGGCTGTGTCTTTCTCCCCAGAGGAGTGGGCCCTGCTGGATCCTGACCAGAGAACCCTGCACAGGGAGATCATGGCACAGATCTGTGGGATCATGGACTCTCTTGGTAAGGCTCTCACTTTCCCTGGATGATTATGTCTTCTATTTTAAAATTCATTTATAATAATGGCATTCACAGCTACAATACTTTGAAGCTGGTCTTGATTCGGCCTAAATGGGAAAAGGTGAGTCCTGTATATGTAGATCATGGCGGAGATCTCTGGGATTATGGACTATCTTACTAAAACTCTCTTGTTGATGGTCATTTCCATTCTAAAATGTGGTGGAGGGATTGCGTGCTTCTGTGCAGAAAGAAGCTATGCTGATGGAACACAGCCGGCACTAAGGTCTCCTAAGACAGGCTTTTGCTGAAGAAGCAGACAAAATGTGCCAACAGCTAGTGGGCAGCAGCAGTAGTGTGGATGGAGATGGTGGTGACACAGATGGAGGATCACTCCAAGTCTGAAGAGCAGAGGACAGGTACGAGTAGTACTTTGTCTAAGGATGCAACTAGACTCAAGGCAAGAAATGAAAGAAAATTCCCAACCTGCAGAATATCGGTAGGAAAAGAGGGAGATCACACTACAGGTGGATTGATTCAATCCAGGAAGCCATGGCCCTGAGTTTGCAAGACCCCATTAGGCAGTTGATGGGTAGAGCTTTTGGAGGTCTCTCATTCATAAGGTTACCAGAAGTTGACCTCAGATCAGAGAATAAAATGAACAACAAAAGAAAAATAACAGCATAAACATTGCTTTATAGTGAGAATCACCTATGCCAGTCTCACCTATGTCAGTCACAGGAGGCTCCTTAAGGAGGGCTGGAGAACAGGTGTCTCTTCAGATGCCCTCTACCCCACACACCACATCTTTCTGCAGTCACACACCTGGAGGCAGTGTTGTGTAAGGAGCTGTCTTGTACCTCGTTGAACAATGAATTTAAACCGACATAGAAAAGATATCCAGGGGTTGCTGTGTTGACCATATAGCAAAGTACAGTATCATCCCAAATCCACAAAACACAGTGATACCTTTATTAGGCCAACCAAAATACACATTTTACATGTTAGAAAGTTTCAAATTTCCACTGACTTCTTCATCAGACAAAAGTGTTAGAAATGATACAGGGGAAAGAGAAAAAAATGATGATGTAAGTCATAGGCCTACATTTGATCAAAATATTGTATTTGTCCTCAGTTCAGATTTTATGAAAGGGTATTCATGCAGGTGGGCCATGTGGCTATTGGGAGATTTAGTCCAAGAAGGAAACTTTGAATTCCATTAGCAAGACAAAAAGCTACTACCTTTGAGATCCGGTTTGTCTCAAATCCTTTGTGAGGCTGCAGCGGGGCAGGGGAGACGGAGGTGCTAGGGCCTGATGAAAATCCACCACCACCTGGTAGCGAGGCAGCTGCTGTGGCAATGGGGCCGGGAAACCCCAGGCAGACCCTTCAAAAGCCAACCTGTTCCATCACCTCCACCTCGGCAGCAGAGCGGCAGCTGCACCTACGGGGCCAGGGCAGGGAGACTGAGGCGGAGGCCCTAGGGCCTGCTGAAAATCCACCACCACCCGGCAGTGAGGCAGCTGCCCCAGCAATAGGGTCAGGGAGGCCCAGGCAGACCCTTTAAATAAATTTAAAAAATCCCGCCTGTTCCATCACCACACCTCGGCAGCAGAGGCGCACTAGCGGCATCTTGAACAGTCGTGTCTGGACGGGTGTCTGGATTGCTGCTAGGGCTGTGTAAAAAGGGCAGAGATTGGGCAGAAACATTCAGTCTGCTCCAATTCAGTTGTTCCATCTAGTTGGAGTGAGATAGATCTCTATGAGCATTATCATGTGGCTCTTCCCACTGTATTGTTGGGATATAAGGGGAGGGAGGTCATAAGGCTGTAATAACACTCTTGTTTCCAATTTTGACTGGAAACGATTTGGGAGCGGGAATTGAAGTTGTGCAGGGGAAAGGGAGGTATGGCGTGAACAGAGTGAGACATTGTTACAAAAGAAGGCAGGATCGTTGCTTAAAAACTATCCTGCCTTCAGCTCACTCTGTCTCCAGAATTGGCTTGGGGAGCCTACCAGCTGTTCCACAGAACCTTACCTTGCTCCTGTGCAATGCCAGGTTGATTAAGAACAAAACTCATATTGTCCATGATCTCCTCTTAGATGAGGATGCTGACCTGGCTTGCTTCATGGAAACCTGGCTGGGAGAGGATAGCGCCATAACGTGGACACAGGCCCTCCTGGCCAGGTAGTCTGTCAGTGAGCAGGTAAGGAAAAGTGAGGGGGGGGCAGAGTAGTTCACACAAACAGCATGAGCTTGACCAGGATACCTGTCCAGAACACAGTCCACTTTGAGTGCATGTACCTAAGCCTGCGGACCAGGGATAGTTTGGGGATTCTGCTAGTATATCGACCACCCCGTTGTCTAGCAGATTCCCAAACCAAGCTGATACAGCTGGTCTCAGAGTTGCTGTTGGAGTCGCCCAGACTTTTATTTCTGGACAACTTCAACATCCCTCTTGAGACCACTCTGTCAACTCTCACAGGCATAGCTCTGAAATTCATGGAATCTATGACAGACATGGGCCTATCCCAATTGGTTGTCGGGCCTACTCATTGTGCAGGTCATACTCTCAATGCGGTCTTTAGTACGAAACAGGAATATTTGTGGGCGGAGGTTATTGTCATGGACAGATCACTTCCTCGTCAAGGCTGAACTAAGAACCTCCGGGGATGGTGGACCCATCAGAATGGTCAAGACGGATCTTTTCTGACAAGCCTTTCCTGACTAGTCTTCCCAGTCACAGAACTTGTCCTTTTGCACCTCTTTCTCTCCCTGTGCCAGCTGCTATTATACTCATTGCTGCTGTAGTTATTGTAATTTGTCGGCACTTGCCTTATGGAAGCTGCCCCGATTGCTATGCAGACAGGGGGGGTTCAAATAATTTATTATTATTATTATTAGAAAGAGAACACTGATTTTTTCAGGAATAGTGATATATATTTGGGCCAACCAAAATGCACATTATACATGTTGCAAGGTTTTCAAGATCCTCTGGCATCTTCATCAGGCAGAAATGATAAAAATGATACAGGAGAATGAAAGAAAAATGATGATGTTAATCATCAGGGGTAGCTGTGTTGGCCATATAGGAAAGTACAGTATCATCCAAAATCCTCAAAACAGTGATATCTTTATAGGGTCAACTAAAATGCACATTATGCATGTTGCAAAGCTCTATTGACTGGCCCAATAAAAGTATCACCGTTTTGTGGATTTTGGATTATACTGTACTTTGCTATAAGGCCAGTACAGCTACTCCTGAATATGTTCTCTCGATATGAAGATACCACATTTTTGCCGCCACAGTTAATCTAGCTGCTGTTATTAAATACAGCAATATTCTCCAAAACTTTATTTCATCTTCCTTATTTAATATTGAAGTTATATTCAGAACATATAACTCCGATGAGAATGTATATTACAGGGGTCGGCAACCTACAGCCGCGGGCCGAACCTGACCCTTTGAGGCCTGCCGCCGATGCCGCCGCCGCCTTTTTTTTCCAGGCTTCTCCGGCCGCCATTTTGTGTTCAACACAAATGGCGGCCGGGTTAGGTGCGGCGCGCTCTGCCCCCTGCGCGCAGCACGCTCCGTCTCCTCTGCCTCGCCCTCTGCCCTCTGCCCTCCGTCCTCCACGGCAGGCCAGTGAGCTCTTCTGCTGCCTCCTGCTGCCCTCCCCTCCTCCGCCGTCGTCTGCAGAGGGAGGCTAAAATGGCAGCGCTCTTTAAACCGAAGCCAGGGCTCTTTCCTGGGCTGCCCCATGGCAGGGACAACCCAGAAGAGAGCTTTGACTTCTGTTTAAAGGGGATCGATCTTGGCTTTTCTACTCCCAAAAGCAGAGGCTGCAAGGGTCCCTCCTTTTGGGACTGGAAAAAAACGCCTTTAAACCGAAGCCAGGGCTCTTTCCTGGGCTGCCCCACAACCCAGAAGAGAGCTTTGACTTCAGTTTAAAGGGGATCGATCCTCGGCTTTTCTACTCCCAAAAGCAGAGGCTGCAAGGGTCCCTCCTTTTGGGACTGGAAAAAATGCCTTTAAACCAAAGCCAGGGCTTTGCCCCAACCCTCCTTGGGGCTGCACGGGGCTGTTTTCGGCCTTCCCGGGGCCCCTTCACTGGGCTCTGCTCCAAGACATGGCTCCACCGCTGGTTCTGGGCACAAGTAAGCCTTAAAATTTAACGTGTTGTTGTTGTTGTATGCATGCCTTAAAGTCGTTTATGCCTCATGGCGACTTTCAGGTGAAGCTATCATGAGGTTTTCTTGGCAGGTTTCTTCAGAGGGGGTTTGCCATTTCCACCCTCTGAGGCTGAGAAAGTGTGACTTGGCCAGGGTAATCCAATGCCTTGGAGTCATTTCTGCTTATTTTGACCCTACCATGGGGGTTTTCTTGGCAGGTTTCTTCAGCGGGGGTTTGCCATTTCCACCCTCTGAGGCTGAGAGAGTGTGACTTGGCCAGGGTAATCCAGTGCCTTGGAGTCATTTCTGGCTTATTTTGACCCTGCCATGGGGGTTTTCTTGGCAGGTTTCTTCAGAGGAGGCTTGCCATTTTGACCCTCTGAGGCTGAGAGAGTGTGACTTGGCCAGGGTAATCCAGTGCCTTGGAGTCATTTCTGGCTTATTTTGACCCTGCCATGGGGGTTTTCTTGGCAGGTTTCTTCAGAGGGGGTTTGCCATTTCCACCCTCTGAGGCTGAGAAAGTGTGACTTGGCCAGGGTAATCCAATGCCTTGGAGTCATTTCTGGCTTATTTTGACCCTACTATGGGGGGTTTCTTGGCAGGTTTCTTCAGAGGGGGGTTGCCATTTCCACCCTCTGAGGCTGAGAGAGTGTGACTTGGCCAGGGTAATCCAGTGCCTTGGAGTTATTTCTGGCTTATTTTGACCCTACCATGGGGGTTTTCTTGGCAGGTTTCTTCAGAGGGCGTTTGCCATTTCCACCCTCTGAAGCTGAGAGAGTGTGATTTGGCCAGGGTAATCCAGTGCCTTGGAGTCATTTCTGGCTTATTTTGACCTTATCATGGTCAAAACTGCATTATTAGTACAGTGCAGATGCACTCATAGATCTAAATTGCACTCGAGAAATAATGCAGTTTGACCCCACTTTTAAGTGCTGTAAGTCTTGTCCTGTGAGATCCAGGGATCTGTAGTTTTGCAAGCTTTCTCTGGCCCAAGAGTAATGGTGCCTTACCAAACTGCAAATCTCAGCATTTTGCAAGATGGAGCCATGAAAGTGGTGCCAAACTGTAAAACAATGTAGTTTGACCCCACATTTAAATGTCATAGCTCTGTTTTATAGGATCCTGGGATTTGTAGTTTTGCAAGGTCCTTAGCCTTCTATGCCCGAAAATGCTGGTGCATTTTTGGATTGTTGTGTTTGACTGAGATGTCAGTCTTTGTATTTTAGTTAATACATTTTTTAAATATGTCTGGAAAATCAACTACCAGGTGGCCTTGGGCAAGTCACACTCTCTCAGCCTCAGAGGAAGACAAAGGCAACCTCTCGTTGGAACGAGTTCTGCCAACCTATGATAGGTTTGCCCAGGGGTCCTCAAAATATTCAGAAGACACTGTTCAGAAGGGATTTGCCTTTGCCATCTTCTGAGGCTGAGAGGGTGTGACTTGCTCAAGGTCAGGCAGTGGGTTTCCCTGGTTGAGCAGGGATTCATTGACCATCTCATTAGCCAGAAGCAGGCCCATAGTTCCCATTGAAATACCGGTAAGTTTGTTGATTTAACTTTACTTGTTCTTCATTTCAAATATTGTATTTGTTCCTATTTTGTTTTTTTTACTTCAAAATATGATGTGTGCAGTGTATGTAGGAATTTTTATTTTGTTTTAATATTTTTAATTCTTTAATTCTTTAATTATTTACTTCAGCCCTCCAATAGTCTCAGGGTCAGTGACCCGGCCCTCGGCTCAAAAAGGTTGCTACCCCTGTTGTACATAGTGCAACTAAAGATTAAAGCCCTCGTGTTGAGTGAAGGCTGGCCTTGCTGCTGTCTTTATTTGGAAGAAAGCCGGAGCTCAAGGCCGTGTGTTGCTGTGAAGGAATTTATCCTTCTTTGCCAGAAGTCCTTTTGCAGACAACTCTCAAGAAACCTTCTCCTGGCGTCCTGTTGACGTGGAACAACTCTGCACATGGTCGTGGAGGACACAACGCGTCTTTCTACGCCCCAGCAAAATTAAAACAACATCACAAGTTAAACCAAGAATCCCCTTTCCTAACCCACCCGCCCCTTAAAAATATATTAAACTATTAGTAAGTTAAAATACAAAATAAAAACAATATAGTATGGACATAGAAAAAGCAGCATGGCAGAGGCAGTTAAAGAGCTGGAATCAATGTCTTCTCCTTTCATTTTTTGGGCTGGGATGTTATTCAGGGAAGGCCTGCTGGAAAAGATCCGTCTTGACTGCCTTTCTGAAGCTGTCAAAGGTGGTAATGAGATGGATCTCATCTGGCAGGCCATTCCATAATCTGGGAGCGGAGGCAGAGAAGATCCTCTGGGAGGTCACCGACAGCCTGGTTTTATGGGCTGTAACAGGTTCCTCCCAGAGGACTGAAGTGCTCAGGGGGGGTCATAAGGAAGGAGGCGGTCCCGAAGATAAGTTAGACTCAAGCCATGAAGGGCTTTAAAGGTCATAACCAATACCTTGTACTGTGCTCGGAAACTAATGGGCAGCCAGTGGAGAGATTTCAGCACTGGTGTAATGTGCTCTCTCCTAGATGTACCAGTAAGCAACCTGGCTGCCATATTTTGAACTAATTGAAGTTTCTGAGTTAAGCACAAGGGTAGCCCCATGTAGAGTGCGTTACAGAAGTCCAGACGTGAGGTTACCAGAGCGTGTATCACAGTTTCGAGATCCCTACTTTTCAGGAAAGGGCGCAGCTGGCGTATCAGCCAAAGCTGATAACAGGCACTCCTGATCGTCGCATTCACCTGATTTGTCATGTGAAGCGACGAATCTAGGAGGACCCTCAGACTGCGAACACAGTCCTTGGAGGAGAGTGTGACTCCATCCAGGACTGGGAGTTGTATTCCCAGACCTGGTTTTGGGCCCGTGACTGTTAACACCTCCGTTTTGTCTGGATTCAGTCTCAATCTGTTTTTCCTCATCCAGTCCATTATCGCTTAGGAAAGGAAAAGGAAAAAGGAGGTTATGCAGTACGAGACTATTTTAAAAGTTCCCACTCAGACAACTTTTACCCCTGTGGTGGAGCCACAGGTGGTTCCTCCCTCCCTGCTCTGCGCAGCTTTACTCATGAGCAAAGCCATGTGGAGCAGGGACAGGAGGGTGCCGGGCCCTCCCTGCTCAATGTGGTGTGTGATAGGGAAGTGGGGGGCCACTCACTGGGTCACACCCCCTTCAGTGGTGTCATCCAGTGTGGTCCACACCCCCTAATGATGCTACTGCTCCAGCTTCTCTTTTTTCCCTCCCACCCTCCACATAGCTGATTGCTTTCCATCTCTTCCTCCATTCTCCAGCTTTCCCACCATCATGTCCATCTGCGCTGCTTCAAGGTTTCATCTTCAGCAATTCATTTCTATCTTCATTTTGCTGTGCCATCCTGTTTTAAACTTTCTTGTACACATACCACCCCACCCCCCGCACACACACAGGGGTCGATGCTTCACATATGAAAAAAACAGCTGTGAACCTGACAAATTTTAATGACTGATTTGGGAGATGTGGTAGGAACATAAGTGCAAAGGGTGCCCTGCATGTTGAGAGGCATCTGTGAAGCCAATAAATTTTAACATCTTGTTTGGGTGATAGGTACAAACCAGTTTAGGTGTTGGCTAATATCTATGACAGAAAAGGGGACACAGAAGCTCCTCTTTCTCTGATGGGTCTTTTCCTTCATAACCCTGTTTAATTCCATCGTTTCTTCTAATGCTGAAATTCAGTCTTGTATGTCTTTGTCCTTCTTTATAGGTGTCATTGTGATTAATCAGAGAATCAACACAGGAGAAAAATCATATAAATGCCAACAGTGTGTGAAATGTTTTGCTCAGAAGTCAGGCCTTATAAAGCATCAGAGACTCCACACAGGAAAGAAGCCATACAAATGCTTGCAGTGTGGGAAATGTTTTGCTCAGAAGTATACCCTTGTGACTCATCAGAGAGTCCACACAGGAGAGAAACCATACAAATGCCAGCAATGTGAGAAATGTTTTGCTCAGAAGTCAACGCTTGTGAATCATCATCGGAGTGTTCACACAGGAGAGAAACCATACAAATGCCAGCAATGTGGGAAATGTTTTGCTCAGAAGGCAAAGCTTGTGAATCATCATCAGAGTGTCCACACAGGAGAGAAACCATACAAATGCCAGCAATGCGGGAAATGTTTTGCTCAGAAGTCAACGCTTGTGAATCATTATCAGAGTGTCCACACAGGAGACAAAACAGACAAATGCCAGCAGTGTGGGAAATGCTTTGCTCAGAGGGCCTACCTTGTGGCCCATCAGAGAGTCCACACAGGTGAGAAACCGTACAAATGCCAGCAATGTGGGAAATGTTTTGCTCAGAAGTCAACGCTTGTGAATCATTATCAGAGTGTCCACACAGGAGAGAACCCACACAAATGTCAGGAGTGTGGGAAATGCTTTGCTAATACATCACACTTTTTGAGACATCGGAGATTCCACACAGGAGAGAAACCACACAAATGTCAAGAGTGTGGGAAAGGTTTTACTCAGAAGACGAACTTTATGGAACATCAGAGACTCCACACAGGAGAGAAACCATACAAATGCCAGCAGTGTGGGAAATGTTTTGCGAAGAGGTCAGTCCTTGTGGCTCATCAGAGAGTCCACACAGGAGAGAAACCATACAGATGTCAGCAATGTGGGAAATGTTTTACTCTAAGGTCATCCCTTGTGGCCCATCAGAGAGTCCACACAGGAGAGAAACCATACAAATGCCAGCAATGTGGGAAATGCTTTGCTCAGAGGGCATACCTTGTGGCCCATCAGAGAGTCCACACAGGTGAGAAACCATACGAATGCCAGCAATGTGGAAAATGTTTTACTCGGAGGCCAACCCTTGTGGCCCATCAGAGAGTCCACACAGGTGAGAAACTACACAAATGTCAGGAGTGTGGGAAATGTTTTGCTCAGAAGACGAACCTTGTGACGCATCAGAGAGTCCACACAGGAGAGAAGCCACACAAATATCAGTAGTGTGGGAAATGTTTTGCTCAGAAGATGATGCTTGTGATGCATTAGAGAGTCCACACAGGAGAGAAACCCTACCAGCATTGCGGAAAATGTTTTACCCAGAGGCCTGCCCTTGTGAAGCATCAGAGAGTCCATACAGGAGATAATAATATATAATCATCATCATCCCAAGCTGAGCCTTATATCCCCCATCCTATACCTGTGCATTTAGATTTTGATTCATTTTGCAGGACTCAACCATGCTGGCTCCACTCCTCATGCATGTGGCAATGTGGACTTTGAGATGCATAGATTGCTCTCCTGGAACTGGGGAAGAGTGTGACTGAGCTCTCACCTGCACCCTTCATATGGATTCTGTGTTTAAACTGTGCAGCCAGCTTGGGCACTGTTGAGCATGGTGTCCTCAATGGTGATAAGTTTCCTTGAATAGTTCTGGATCAGAATTTAACAACGTCTAGGTTTTCCCAAAATAATTTTAGTTAACTATGGTTTTATAGTATTATCTATTTTGGTTACATGTATTTCTCCATTTGCTTATTGCAGGGGTAGGCAACCTTTCCCCTTTAAGGGCCGAGGGACTTCAGATCCCAGAAGCCTCAGCCATGTTGGCCAATAGTCCCATGTTGGCCAATAGCTCCTGGGATTCTGGGAGCTGAAGTACCTCAGCCCTTAGGGGAAAGGTTGCCTACCCCTGGCTTATTGCCTTGGGTTTTGTAGTGCTAGATGGATAAATTTTAACATTGTTGTTGCATAGTTTCATATTTGTATCACTTCTTCCTTTCCCTTTGTGTGTGTGCAGATATTTATTATACACACACTGTCACAAGGTCTGAGGAAAAGGGAAGCAGACTGGCCGAATTGGGCAGCGGTCACTGCTTTTAAGGCAATTTTAAGGAACCATCTAAGGTGTTGAGTCTGCTTCCCCCACTCCACCCATAGGACCTTGGATGGCTCCCTTAAGGGATGGAGAATGTCCTGGAGTGGAGTCTGCCCTGCACCAAGATGGGGACCACTTTGCGTCCCAACTGGAGGAATGGGCAGTAAAATGGCAAAGAAAGGTCAGTGGAAGGGAAGCAAGGGGAAAGCAATGCATTATGGGACCAGAAATTGGGAGGAGGGTGTTGATGTCAAGATTCCCCCCTCCATCACAATAATCACAAAATTATTACCACAAAAATAGTCACCCTTTCTCTACCAGTGATTCCAAGAGAGATTTTATCTGCTCACTATTTGTTTGTTACAGATGTTGCTCAACTCTTTAAATTATGTCTATGGGTCTACTCTAAGCAAGAATGAAAAGGACAGTAGAACAAGTCTTCTTAATTTGTACTTACTGGGATTTAAGGTGGCTGCCAGCAGAAGCAGAAGCAGTGTACTGGAGAGGGGGCACAATTGTTTTCCATTCTCTCTCTATCTCCTTCCTGGGATTTCCCAGGGTCTTTTCAATTGAAGGAGACCCAAAGGTGTCTCTCTGAGTCGACCTGTCAGTAGGAGCAGAAATATACAAAAGAGCACCAGGAGGGGGAAAGGCAGGAAGGGAGGAGATAGAGGAGATTCATGTATTTATCCCTTGGGATGAGTGGGAATTCTGCAACCCTCCAGACATTACTGGACTCCAACTCCCATCAGCCCAACCCACAGCGTCAATGGTTAGGGATGCTGGGGACTGCAGTCCAGCAATGCCTGGGGTTGAGGGGTTCCTTATTCCTCCGCTGCTCTAAGAAACCCTCCTCTCCCAGCCAACAAAAGCAAGGAAGCTCTTCTCACTAGGCTATCCTGCCGCCTCAGCTCTCTACCAGTCAGGGTCCCCCTCTGTACCCCATTGAAGCCCCCACAGAGAATGAAGGACAGGCAAGGAGAACCCGGGAGGGGAGAAAAAACAGTTTTGGGGGGAGAAGATGTTGCAGCCTTTGCACCCAGAACCCATTCCCCATCCCTTGTGGTGTCTGTAACGTGCTCTACATGGGGCTGCCCTTGTGCTTGGCTCGGAAATTACAGCTGGTACAAAATATGGCAGCCAGGTTAGTGTCGGGAACATCTAGGAGGGACCACATTACTCCGGTTCTGAGGTCCCTCCACTGGCCGCCAATCAGCTTCTGGGCCCAGTACAAGGTGTTGGGTATCACCTTTAAAGCCCTATATGGCTTGGGTCCAAGTTATCTCAGGGACCGCCTCCTTCCATACAATCCTCCCCACGCTCTCTGGTCCTCTGGGAGGAACCTACTACAGACCCAAAAATCGAGGCTGGCGGCGACCTCTCAGAGGGCTTTCTCGTCGCCCCCTAACTCTGGAACAGCCTGCCGGAAGAGAACCGTCAGTTAACATCGCTAGTCAGCTTTAAAAAAGCTGTCAAGACGGATCTCTTCTGGCAGGCCTTTCCAGATTAATTCTTCCCGGCCTTAACCTGCACTGTTCCTTACATGGCCCCATCTTGGATGGACAGGAACACTGCTATGGGCCGTAGTGGAGTGTCTTATTGCGTCGTTTAAGTTTTAATTGTTATATTGTTTTAAAAGCTGTTGTGATTTAATACTGTTTTAAGGGGGGGAGGGATTGTTGTGGGGATTGTATTTGATTTTAATTTGTAAGCCGCCTGGATTGGTTTTCCAATAGGCGGGGTATTAAATAAATATTATTATTATTATTATTATTATTATTATTATTGCCTATTTTTCACATGTCCCTTTCTTTTCCCAGATCTAAACCAAGCATGCCCCCCTTTCCCCTCTTACTTTCCTCCCATTTTTCTTGAACTCTTGAAGGACTAACTGGGGGGAGGCAGGAGGTGACTGTCTCCCCCTTCTTTTGTCTCTGCAGCCTCTTTTCTTCCCACAACAACCCTGCGAGCTGTGTCAGGCTGAGACTGCCCCATTGGTCTGTCTGATGGGGGAGCTTGGCAGCCATTACTTGGGGGGAGGTCTTCCATTTGCCCCTGCCCCCATGTAATGGGGCAAGGCCTTCCCCTGCTCTGACCCCCAGGAAAAGCTCTGTGCTCCCAAAGAAGCCTAGTACTATTTTATTCCACCAGTGTTTTCCTCCCCCCCCAAAAAAGCCACACAGGAGCTTCTCCCCTCTCCTTTTTCCTTTTGGCCCAAATCTGGACCTCCAATTTCCTACCCCCCCATCTCAACCCCTTCTGCTCAGCAACCAGCTCCTTCCTCCAGACAAAGACACCCCCAAAGCCACCTTGCCCCCCATTTCCTTCCTTTCCAGCCTCTCTAGGAAGCAGAGTTCTGTCTCCCCCTTTATCCCTTGGAGGACTGACTCCCTTCCCTCCCTGCAAACCTTTTCCCTCCATTCATTCCTGGCACCTTCCAGAGGGGCCTCTCTCCCTTTTTATTTTGGGGGGAATCCTTTTGATTCTTCTGCTTCCATCCCATAATTATCTGGGAGGAAAGGAGAGGAAATCCATCCTGGATATGCAGCTGGGAGAGGAAGGAAGGCAGGAAGGCCCTCTTCCCCAGCAAGAGGGTTCAATGGGGGAACTCCCTCCTTCCACCAGAGAGAGGCAGGAGGCTGGCAGGGGATGCTGACATTGGGTTTCATTCCTCCCATTTCTCTCCCTTCTGGTCTCCAGGGAGCTCCAAGACCCCCAACATCTCCAGAGCCCCCATCCCCTCCTTCCCTTGCCAAGGGGGGCTGTGCCACCCCCAGAGTCCTCCCTCCCTCCCTCCCTTTCCCACTGGGCCAGACTTCCAGGGGATCCTGGGAAGCAGCCACTGGGGAAAATGGGACAGGTACATCTGCTAGATTATTATGTTACAATATCGTCTTCACAATTCATATTTCCCCCTTATTTTATAGCTTAATTTTCCACTGAGGAAGACATTCAGTCGAAACGCGTTTGATTTTACTGTTATTTTTTATCTCCCATATTACATGTCCTCTGGAAGTCCATATACATTTTTGCTCCTTTATGCACTTTGAATGTTGGATATTTTTATACAGTGGTACCTCTACTTATGAATGCTTCTTCTACCGAAAAATTCGACTTACGAAACGCGCCTCCCGAAAAAATTTGATTCGACTTAAGAAAGCGTTACAACTTACAAAATTGGCGCGAACGAGCTGCTCTCCGAATTTCGTGGCATGCCAATGGTTAGCGAAATCTAACAAAGCAGCACTGTATTGGCTAGCAAAAGAGGAAGTGTTTGCCTAGCGAAATTCAGCTAGGCAGCACTGTTTGGGCTTGCGAGAGAGGAGAGGAAGTGTGGCTAGTGAAATTGGTGGCTTCTGAGATCCAGGAAGGTAGGACTTGTGGCTTTTGAACTCCAGGACTGTATTTTTGGCTTGTGATATTTGTGGCTTCTGATCTCCAGGACTGTATTTTTGGCTTCTGATATTTTTGGCTCTCGATCTCCAGGACTGTATTTTTGGCTTGTCATATTTGTGGCTTCTGATCTCCAGGACTGTATTTTAGGCTTGTGATATTTGTGGCTTCTGATCTCCAGAACTGTATTTTTGGCTTGTGATATTTTTGGCTTTTGATCTCCAGGATTGTATTTTTGGCTTGTGATATTTGTGGCTTTTGAACTCCAGGACTGTATTTTTGGCTTGTGATATTTGTGGCTTCTGATCTCCAGGACTGTATTTTTGGCTTCTGATATTTTTGGCTTTTGATCTCCAGGACTGTATTTTTGGCTTCTGATACTGTATTTGTGGCTTCTGATCTCCAGGACTGTATCTTTGGCTTCTGATATTTGTGGCTTCTGATCTCCAGGATCGTATTTTTGGCTTCTGATATCCATCAACACTATGGCCCCCAAGAAAGCGATTCAGAAAAGTGATGAGAAGAAGAGAGTGCTCTTGTTCATAGAAACCAAGCAAGAGATCATAGAAAAGTATGAAAGAGGGATGCGCTTGGTTGATATTGCAAAAGAATATGGCCGTAACCCATCCAGAATCAACACAATTCTGAAACACAAGGAAGCCCTAAAAGCTGTGACTCCTTCTAAAGGCATTTCTGTTCTTTCAAAGAGGAGGTCAGCAGTGAATGATGAAATAGAGAGATTGTTACTTCTATGGATAAAGGGGAAAGAGATAGCTGGAGACACAGTGACTGAAATGGCGATTTGTGAAAAGGCAATGGCCATCTTCAGTGACCTCGTGAAGAAGGATGGAGGTGAAGGAACTTCGGATTCACAACCAAACCCGGAGTTTAAGGCATCACATGGGTGGTTCAACAAATTTAAGAGGAGGACTGGAATTCACTCTGTTGTTCGGCATGGCGAGGCATCTAGCGCCGACCAGAAAGTGGCCAACGAATTTGTTCAAAAATTCAAAGAATTGGTGGATGAGGAAGGTTATGTCCCACAGCAAGTTTTTAATTGTGATGAGACGGGCCTCTTCTGGAAAAGATGCCTCGCCATACCTACATCACCATTGAAGAGAAGAAATTGCCAGGCCACAAGCCCATGAAGGACCGCTTTACGCTGGCCCTTTGTGCCAATGCCAGTGGGGATTGTAAAGTTAAGCCCCTGCTGGTCTACCACTCAGAGAATCCAAGAGCATTCAAGGCTCATAAAATAACCAAAGAAAACCTTCAGGTGCTATGGAGGGCCAATGCCAAGGCCTGGGTCACACGCCAATTTTTTGTTGAGTGGGTCAATGTGGTTTTTGGCCCTGCTGTGAAGCATTACCTCGAGGACAACGATCTCCCCCTCAAGTGCCTCCTCATTCTTGACAATGCTCCTGCCCATCCACCTGGCCTTGAAGATGATATCCTGGAGCAGTTCTCCTTCATCAAAGTGCTGTTCCTGCCACCAAACACCATCTCCATCCTCCAGCCCATGGACCAACAAGTGATTTCGAACTTCAAGAAACTCTACACGAAACACTTGTTCAAGAGGTGTTTCGACATCACAGAAAATATCCAGCTGACCCTTCGTGAGTTTTGGAAACAGCATTTCAATATTGTTGTGTGCCTCAAGATTATCGACTTGGCTTGGCAGGAGGTGAGCAGACGTAACCTGAATTCTGCTTGGAGAAAGCTGTGGCCTGATGCTGTTTCCACACGAGGGTTTGAGGCCGTGGGTGATGTTGAGTCTGAAGTTAGCGAAATTGTCTCACTGGGAAAGTCCATGGGGCTTGAGGTGGATGACGAGGACATTGATGAGTTGATTGAGGACAACAAGGAGCTTTCTACAGAGGAGCTGAAGGAGTTGGAGGAGATGCAACACACGGCAGTGCATGAGGAGTTCCGTAAGGACCAGGAGGAGGAGGAGGAGGCAGCCATTCCGACATCCGAAATTAAAGACGTTTTACGACAATTCCATAGAGTTGTGGAAATTGTCAAAAAGAACCACCCAGAAAAAGTGTTCACCAGTCAGGCTATCGCTCACTTTGATGATGTTTGCCTTTCGCATTTTAGACAAATTTTTAAAAGCCGACAAAAGCAGTCATCCTTAGATCGGTTCTTTACGAAACAGAGTGAACCTAAATCGAAGAAGGTGAAAGGTGTCGACAATAGCAGTTAAAAAAAACAAACAAAAAACCAAAAAAGTTAAATGTTAAAATTTGTTAATTTCTTTTAAATTGGGTGTGTTCGGATGCCTCCTCCTCCTCCTCTGTCGTCTCCTCTCTCACTCACTGTTGCCATCGCACAACCGGCCAACCTGAAAGGTAAATGAAACTCTTTTTTATTCTTTACATTAGTCCTGCAACTCATTTTTTTTTTATAAAAAACTTTTATTGAAATATTAAAAACAAAAAATCAACATTAACAACATACAAACATAATACATAAAAACACAGTACAAAACAATACATTAAAAATAAACCAACAAACGAACTAACAAATAGAAAAACACAACATTGAAACTTCCTAAACTGAGACCTAGGATTCAAAAACGTAGATGAAAAACAAATAACCACATTAAACATGGATCATTGCTACATCGCGGATATAAATTTTAAACCTTGTATACATGAAACAAAAAAAAAACATAAGTGAATCTACACTTTTTTTTCCCAGGTTCTACCCAACTCTAACTATAAAATACATTTATCCTCTGTTTATGTCTATATATTCTAATTCTCTATCCGATACTTAAATAAATTACGATTACCAATTCAGAATCCAGAACCAAAACATTTATAATGGTGTTAAACCACTAGATAAGTTGAATATTTATATATGTAACTTCAAGACACCGATATATACAAATATGCTTATCTTAGTTAGTTATCTATTTGACATGTATTGATGTGCGTTGATAATCCTAATTATAACAACCTACAAAATAGCACAGATTCCTTGTATATCTTCCGACATTGACTTCAAAACATTTCATTTAATATTTCAAGAGAGTTAATATTTCAAGAGTGAGTTATACATTCCTTCCTATTCTCAAAATCTCTTTCTTCTATATATCGATACCACGGTTTCCACTTCTCATGAAACTCAGAATTCCCACTGTTTTGTATATAATGTGTTAATTTTTCCATTTCGTATATGTCATATACTTTCAAACCCCATTCTTCAACAGAAGGGATATCTTTCTTTCTCCAGTATTTTGCGTAGAGAATTCTAGCCAATGTTGACAAAAAGAACAACAATTTACCATTTTTCCTAAAGTCTTCATTTACAATATTTAAAAGATACACTTTAGGGTCTAAAGGAATTTGTAAATTTAACATTTTCTGTATCTCTTGGCTTATTTTTTCCCAATATATCTTGGCTGATTTACATGTCCACCACATATGAATATATGATGCCCCTTCTTCGCCACACTTCCAACATCTTGGATCATACCCTTTATACATTTTAGAAAGTCTTACTGGTGTCAAATATCATCGAAATATTTGTTTATATAAATTTTCCCTTAAGTCAATGCATAGAGTACATTTTACAGTTTTTTTCCAAATTCCCTCCCATTCCTCTAATGTTATATTTTGTTTCAAATCCTTAGCCCAGCTGATCATATAATTTTTAATTGTGTTCTCCTCCAGAATCCATTCTCTAATTAAATTATAATATTTGGATATTATTTTTTTTTCTTCCCCATTCACTATTTCTTCAAATTTTTTGTAAGCAGGTCCAATCTGATCTAGACGGATATCTAACTTGAACCTCTCAAATAACTGTCTATAAGTGAACCAGTTCAACTTATGTCCATCTTCAATAAGTTTCTCGTGCAATATAAAAACCTTATCTGGTCCATCTAAATTGATCAAGTCTTTATATCGAAGCCAAATATCATCACTGTAAATCTTTTTCATTAATATGGCTTCTGCAGGAGACGCCCAAAAAGGAATCTTAATACACCAACTTTTTTTATACTTCATCCAGACTCTCATGAAGACTTTACGTAAATAATGGTCCCTAAAAATTTTATCACTCTTAACTTTGTCATAAAACAGATATGCATGGAGCCCGTACTGTAAATCTACCGCTTCCAATTCCAATAACCTCTTATTTTTCAATTTAAACCAATCGTGTAACCAATCTAATACACAGGCATCATAATACCATGATAAATTAGGCATAGCTAAGCCACCTCGTTCTAGAGTATCGTACAGATTCATCATTTTAGTTCTAGATTTTTTGTTTGACCAAACAAACTTTATTATATCCTGATTCCAATGTTTTAAAGGGGCATCAAGATATCTTCAAACAGGCCCGTTTTCTAAGGTCCTCCCGAATTTCCTGCCATAGTCTATAATAATTATTTTTGAAAAGATCAGAATTTTTTGCCGTCAACCAGATTCCCAAATATTTAACTTTACTTTCAATTTTATATCCCGAAATGTCAGTCAAGCTGTCTAATTCCCTTTTAGGAACATTTATAGGCAAAATTACCATTTTATTTTTATTGACACGATAACCAGCGACGGCCCCATATTGTCATAAAGTATTCACTACAGTCCCGATACAGTCATTAGGGTTAGATATCGTTAAAACGACATCATCAGCGTATGCCCTGAGTTTGTAATTTTGCTTTTGTATTTCCACACCAGTAATTGTTTTATCTTTTCTAATTTGAATTAATAAAATCTCCAAGGTGAGGATAAATAACAATGGGGCCAGAGGACAACCTTGTCGTACCCCTTTGTATATATTAAATTTGGATGTTTTCTCCCCATTTATTACAATCTGTGCCTCTTGTTTAGCATAAATTTTTCTAATCCAATTAATAAATATATCTCCAGCATCAATTTTCTTCAAAACCTCAAACATGAAGCTCCAATTAATATTATCAAAGGCCTTCTCAGCGTCCAGGAAAATCAGTGCCAATTTTTTATGTAAATTCTTTTGGTGCAAGTCAATTATATTTAACAAATTCCTAAAATTTTCTTTTGTTTTTCTGGACGAGAGGAAGCCATTTTGGTCTGAGTAAATCCAATCATCTAAAATATTTTTCAGCCTTTTTGCTAAAATCGCGGCAAACAATTTATAATCGGTGTTCAACAGTGATATTGGTCTATAGTTGTTAGGGTCTAATTTATCTTTACTTTGTTTCAAAATTAATGTGATATCCGCGGAGCTCCATGTTTGAGGAATTTCTCCCTCTAGAATTTTATTCATAGTGCCTAATAAGAGTGGTATTAATTGCGGGGCAAAAATTTTATAGTATTCATTGACAAATCCATCTGGCCCGGGCAATTTCAAAGTTTTAGAATTTCTAATTGCCTCCTCTAATTCTTTATATGTAATTGGTTTAAGAGAATCCCTTTGTTCTTGTGTTAATTCCCTTAAATCGATTTTATCTAAATAATCCAAAATTTTGGAAGTAGATACAGGGGTCTGTTTGTACAATTCCCGGAAGTGTGCAACAAAAACTTTTCGTATCAAATCTTGACTTGTAACAACTTCAGAATCTTTTCTAATTTGTGTGATGGCCCGTCTAGACTTTTCTTTTCTGACCAAATAAGCCAATAGTTTCCCCGGTTTATTTGCACCAACATAACGTCTCTGCTTAACATATCTCATTTTCTTCTCAATTTGTTCCAAATTTAAAATATTTAATTGTTTTTTTATACAGTCAATTTCTTTAATTATTAGTGCTGCATCTGGTTTTTCTTTGAGTTTATTCTCAAGTCTTTCCATTTCCTTAATAAGTAATCCTTTTTGTTTTTTATCCTTTCTCCATTCAGTTGTCTTTTGTATAATATAGCCTCTAATAACAGCCTTGTGGGCATCCCAAACCACATGTAAAGGAGTATCTTGACTTAAATTTTCTTTAAAGTAATATATTATATACTTTCTTATCTCTTCACACATTTGGGGCTGTTTTAATATATTTAAATTAAGTCTCCAATTAAATGTCGGCTGTCCAAATTTAAGTTCCATAATTACCGGATTATGATCTGACCAAATTTTTGCCAATGTTTTACATTTTAATATTTTAGAAGTCAAATGTTCTGAAGCCCAAATCATATCAATTCTAGAGAAAGAGAAATGTCTGTTAGAATAAAAAATAAATTCTTTTTCCTGTCCATTTTTAGCCCTGTGTATATCCCGTAGATTTAGACATTCAGTCAGCTCGAAGAATTCCTTTGGCAACTTCCCTTGATTTTTCTTAACAGGTTTTAATGATCTCCGGTCCAGATTTGGTTCCACTACCCCATTTAAATCACCGGCCATTATTATATTTTCATATTCCAATTCGAGTAACTGTTCTTTTAATTTTTTATAGAATTTATTTTTGTTCTCTAGGGGTCCATATATCCCAATTAGTAAATATTTATTACCATCAATTTTAATTTCAATCATAATGTATTGACCATTGTCATCAGCCAAAATTAGTAGCGGTTCTAATTCGGGTTTCACATAAAACACCACACCTCTTTTCTTAAATGGAGAGGCCACTATAAACTCGCAGCCCAATCGCTGACATCTGAGATATTTAATATCTTTTTTTTTTAATCCGACATTCCTGTAAACAACAGATATCCAATTTCATTTTTTGTAGATAATGAAAAATTTTTTTACGTTTCTGGGGTGTATTCATTCCCTGTACGTTCCACGTGACAAATTTAATTTTTGTAAAAGGACCCATGTTTAATCTTTTAAATATTGCAAATCGTGTCTTTTAACTATCAAAATATATAACACCTATTCAGTTGTCAAAATATTCTTCTTCACCAAGTCTTAACCGAGATCTTGTTTTTTTCAGTTCCTTATCATCTGCACTATTCTCTCCTTTTCCTAATACATAACCCTCGTTAACCTCATCTTTCCCTTCCAATCTATTCTCCTCTCTGTCTAAGTCTTCGTCATCCAGATCACTGTCCCTTGTATCATCTCCCGATTGTTCAGGAGCGCAGGCACCAAGACATACATCATCCTCATCAAGATCCTCATCTTCTCCCCTGCTCTGTCTATTTGTTCCTTAAGGGTAATGTAACATGTTTGTATTAGAGGTACTTAACGAAATAACCCTGTATTATACATTTGTATTGAGTTGTAGCTTGAATCTGGGGGCCTGCAACGGATTAGGGCATTTCAATGTTAAACTTGCTTCTACTTACAAAATTTTCTACTTATGAAATGGCTGTTGGAATGAATTAATTTCGTAAGTAGAGGTACCACTGTACTGTATGTGTCACTTGTGATTTATATATATTTTAATCTCCTATGTATATTGGCAGCACACTTACTTTTTATTTGCATATATATGGGAAGCATATACATTACTTGTCATTTTTACTTTCCAACATAGGGTTTTGCCTAGACCACACACTGTTAACCTGGATGCCTGAAAACTACTGTTTCTACATTTACTGTATATTTTAGTTAATAAAACTTTCTTATGTATTACTTTTTCATTACTTTTCCCTAGACCTGTTTGCCATACTGGGGAAAATGGAACATACACTCCGCAAGGAGGGGGTTGCGGGGAGGCCCCATGACTGAGAAGCAAAGGGATCCTGCTGTGCAAGAGGCAGTAGCATCAATGGCATGGAACAGTCCCTCCTGGGACTCCTTTCTTTACTGGTTTTGGACTCCAATTTCCATCAGTCCCACCCAGTCCCAAGAGCCAGAGTGGCAACTCAACCAGCTTTCCACATGTTCCTGGCCCTCTTTTGACTCTAGTTTTACATTCCAGTTTCCATCAGCCCCAGCCAGGAATGCCAACATTCAGAGTGGGAGCCCCACTAGATGCCTAACCCACCCTTGCTGTGTATGGGCTGCAATTCCCATCAGCCCCAGCCAGGACTGCCAACAGCCAGAATGGGAGCCCCACTGGATGCCCAACCCACCCTTGCTGTGTATGGACTGCAGCTCCCCTCAGCCCCAGCCAGGAGTGCTACCAGTCAGAACAGCAGCCCTCTCTGGCTGGTTTTGGACTGCAGTTCCCATCAGCTCCAGGCAGACGTTTTAATTTAAGCGAGCGTTTAAAACATAAGCATGCCACAGTGGGTTTCATATCAAGCCCATGTATTTTCTTTTCACTTCTGTTATAATTTTAATGTAATTTTATAGTGTTTTTAGATATTTTAACTGTTTTAATTTTTTTTTATAGTTTAATTTTTATTTCGTTTTCATAATTTAATAAATCATATATTATAGAAGAGGTGACAGTGGTATACATACTACAAAAATCATTATACAACAATTGAACAGAGAAATAATAATAATAATAATAATCATCTCCAACTATATTTTGTTCATTACTTTTTCCCATTTTTTTTCGTATTGTTGAAATGATTTCCCTGCTGTGCACATTGATAATTTGTCCATTGTTATAAATTCAAATAATTTAGTTTGCCATTCCATTACCGTTGGTGTTACTTCGGATTTCCAGTATTTAGCTAAGATAATTCGCGCTGTTGTGATCATGTAAAGTATAATGCTTTTTTCATCCTGATTTAATTTGCATTCTATCACATCAATAATATTTAATAAGAACAATTACGGCTTGAAGGGAATGTTTTTCTGAATGATCTCACACATTTTCCCCCAAATTTCTATCCAGAATATTTTACTTATCTTGCATTTCCACCACATGTGGTACATGGTTCCTGTCTCTTCCTTGCATTTCCAACATTTACTTTCATAATTTTTGTTTATTTTAGCTAATTTTGAAGGAGAGATATACCACCGGTGTAATACCTTATGATAATTTTCTTTTAATGTGTTACATTTTGTGAATTTGTTGCAGTATTTCCATGTGTTTTCCCAACTTTGTCCTATATTCTGCATCCATATTATCATATTTTGCTTTATCACTTCTCCTGTTTTTATTTCTAATAGCCACTTATAAGTCTTTTTTATTCAATGTTTCTTGCCTTCTTTCAGTATTTTGTCAAAAAGATTTGTTTCTTCCTCAATTCCATATTTTTCTACATCTTTCTTAAAATCTTTTATCTGCATATACTTGAACCATTTAATGTTGATCTTATCCTGCTGTATTTTTTCTCTAGGTTTTAATGTAGGACCATATTTGGATTTTATTAACATCTCTTCATATGTAATCCAATTTTCTTGTTCAAGTGCTTCTTTTTTATGATGGGCTTCTTGTGGTGAGGTCCACTGTGGTAACTTCTTATATAGATGTTTCTTATATTTTTTCCATATTCTGTAAAGTTTTTTCCTTATTAAATGGTTATTAAATCCTTTGTCTAAAACAATTTTATCATAACAAAGATATGAATGCCATCCCATTTTTAGATCAATTCCTTCTAATTCCAACAATTTTGACTTTTCAAGTAAAATTCAATCTTTTACCCATAATAATACACTTGCTTCGTAATATAATTCAATATCTGGCAGACCTAAGCCTCCTTTTTCTTTTCTATCCTTTAGATTCTCTGCTTTAATTCTGGGTTTTTTCCTTTCCAGATAAATTTGCTAATGTCTTTATTCCAAATACGAAAATGTTGCTTAGTCAAATGAATGGGAATTGTTTGAAATAAATATAACATCTTAGGCAATACGTTCATCTGTATTGTGGCAATTCTTCCTAATAAGGAGAGTTGTTTTTTCTCCCATGTTTCCAGATCTTTTTAAAAAAATTTCCATGTTGGCATGTAATTATTTTTATATAAGTCTGAATTCTTTTTTGTGATTGTTATTCCAAGATATTTTACTTTTTAAAATATTTGATATCCTGATTGTTTTTTTAGTGTTTCTTCTTCCTCTTTTGATATATTTTTTGTTATAATTCCGCTTTTGAGTTTATTTACTTTTAATCCTGACATTGTACTATATTCTTTTAATATTTCTTCTAATCTATTTATACTTTTAGATGGTTCGCTTAGGAATATAACTAAATCATCCGCGAATCATCTAAGCTTATATTGATATTTACCAATTTTGGGGGAATGAATCTTATCATCATTTCTTATTTTTGTATTTAACACTTCCATTACAATAATGAAAAGTAGAGGTGACAAAGGGCACCCTTGACATGTACCTTTTTTTATATTGCATACTGCTGTTTTTTCTCCATTTACCAAAATTTGGGTTTTTTGTATGTTATATATTTGACAGATTCCATTTAGAAATTTTCTTGTCATTCCTATTTCTTGCAATAATAGGTCCAAAAATTCCCAGCTCACATTATCAAAGGCCTTTTCTAGGTCTAGGAACACCATTCCTAACTTCTTTGATTTATAGATCTCATATAACTCCAGAATATCTAATGTCGTTCTGATGTTATCTTTTAGATATCTTCTAGGCAGGAATCCTGCTTGTTCTTCATGAATCAGCGTTGATAATACCTTTTTTAATCTAGCTGCTAAGATTGTTGTGTATATTTTGTAATCAGTATTTAGTAATGCAATGGGTCAATAATTACTAACATCTTCAGGGTCTTTATTTTCTTTATGAATTAGCGTGGTAAGGGAGTATCTCCATGAGTCAGGGTAATTACTACTTTCTATTTCTTGTATTGTTTTGTACAGTATTCCTGTTAGTTCGTCTCTAAATACTTTATAATATTTTGATGATAAACCATCTGGTCCTGGTGCTTTGTTGTCCTTCAGATTAGAAATAGCTAAATCAATTTCTGCCATCGTAATCGGACTATTCAAGTCATTAATGTCCTGTTCTGTTAATTTTATTATTTTTTCTTTATGTAAATACTCCTTCATTTTTACTTTTTTCTCTTGTGAGATTTCCTGTGGGGAAAATAAGTTCTGATAATATTCTTGTATCACTTTCTTCAAGTCATTTTGACATATATATTCTTGTTCTTTGTTTTTAAATTTCAAGATTACATTTTTTCCCTTTCTTTTTTGATTCTTCTTGCAAACCACTTACCTACCTTATTAGCGTTTTCAAAATGATAATATTTCAGATATTTGATTTTGTTTGTTATTTCTTGTGTTGAAATCTGTTCTAATTGGTTCCTTATTCTTTGTCTTTGTATATTTAATTTTAAATGTTTAGGACTTTGTTTGTGTTGTTTTTCTATTTCCACTAGTTGGTCTAGTAGTTCTTTTTCTTTTTCTTCTTTTCTTCTTTTCTTTTCTCTTGTTGTATAAATAAACCTCTTACAACAGCTTTACTTGCGTCCCATACAACGTGAGTTGGTGTTCCTTTATTCATATTTTCTTGGAAGTACATTGAAAGTTCTTTCTTAATTTTTGTAACTACTACTTCGTCTGTTAATAGTGCTTCCTTTAAGCGCCAGGTGTATTCCTTTTTCTTTGGATTTATTGATAATGTTATCGGTGCGTGGTCAGACATGCTCATAGGTAAGATATTACTACTAGATATTTCTTTGCTTATTGTTGAAGAAGCAAAAATCATGTCTATCCTTGACCATGTATTAAATCTATTTGAATAAAAGGTATAGTTCTTATTTCCTTTATTATGTAGCCTCCATATATCTACCAATTTTTGTTCCTCTAAGAGTTCGAATGCCGATCTCGGTAATTTTCCTTGATATTTTTCTCTACATTTTTGTATAGATCTGTCTTCTGATGGGTCAACTACTCCATTCCAGTCTCCCGCGATTATAATTTTATCATAGTCGTATTGTCCAATGTTATTTTTAAGTTCTTTAAAAAAATTGATTTGTCTTCTTGGGGTGCATAAATATTAATTAATAATACTTTCCCAACTTCTATATTTATTTCAATGGCAATATAATGACCATTTTTATCTTTAAAGATCTCATTTGTTTTGCTATTATCCTTTACATAAATTACCACCCCTTTTTTCTTAGAGGAGGTATGAGATGCTACAAATATTTTTCCTAATTTTTTATTTTCTAATATATGTACATCTTTGTTTCTAACATGCGTTTCTTGAATACATATTATATCTTTTTTTGTTAAGTAGTGTATAGTTTTATTTTGTTTACTTTTTGAATTTAAACCATTCACGTTCCAAGATATTATTTCTAATACAATTTTCTTTTAATTAATCTAACTTTATAGTAATTAATATCTATAACTTAATTTCTTTCCTTTCCTTAGTCTTAAGTTGGTTTGAATGTATCGCTTTTTTCTTTTGTTTTCCCCTTCTTCTCTTTTTCCTTTTCCTCATCTGTTGTTTCTTCTGTTAAATTTACTCTCATTTCTTCCTCTTCCTGATTATCTTCTTGTCTTTTTTCCTTGAGTTTAGTTTGTTGTAGTGTTCATTCACATCTTCGTCTGAATCCTCTAGATCTATTAAAGAATTTCCAGTATCTCCCTTATCTTCTTCATTCTGGTCTTTTTGTCTCCTAATTTTATTTAAGTCGATTTTTTTTCTGGTCTCTTTTCTAGTTTCTTTGTTACCACTTTCTGGTTTCTTGTTTCTGTTTTTTCTTCTTGTTCTTTTTCTTTAGTTTCTTCTTTTTTAAGGTTAATGCTTTCTAGAAATTCTTTAGCTTTCTGTAATGTATCTATCACCCATCTCTTTTTCCTATTATAAAGTTCATTCCTTCTATTCTTCCCCATCTATATTTTATATTATTCTGTTTCAAATGATCTGTTATTTCCTGGTATTCTTTTCTTCTCCTTAATATCTGCGATGGGATTACTTTGAATATTTGAACTTCCTGGTCTTCTATATAACATTTTTCCTTGTAATTTGCTTCAAGGACAATATCTCTTACCCTTTCTCGTACAAAGTAGATATTTATATCTCTCGGTAATCTCCTGTTTGTTGCTATCCGTGAGTTCACTCTATATAACTTATCTACTTCTCCGTCAAGCTGTTCTATTGGCCAGTTAATAAATTGGGCCAAGGCTGGTATAACGCGAGCTTCCAAATCTTCATTATACTTTTCTTGTAGCCCTCTTATTTTTGATGCCTTACTTTCAAATTTCAATTCCAATAAAGCTCTCTGGTTATTTTCCTGATATTGTGTTTTTTCTATTAGATTTGTTCTTTTCTCTAAGTTATCTGTTTTCTCTTCAATTGCTACAACTTTTGTTTGTATTTCCTTCATTTCTGCAGTTATTTTATTTATACTTTCTTTAAATTCTTTTAGTTCTCTTTGAAGTTCAATTTTCAATTGTTCCTTCATTACATTAATTTCTGCTCTTATTTCTGTTTGGATTTCATTTCTAATATCAGCCCTTAATTTTCTGATTTCATCCAAAAAAAATATCTTTTATTCCTGTGTCTGTTGGTTTTCCATCTACAGGTAAGTTAATTTCCTCTTCTTCTTGTATCTGTTGTGGATCAATACTGGTTGCCATTATCTTATCATAGAGTTAATCTTTTTTTTCCCCTTTTTTCCTTTAAGGCAGATAAGTAAGTAAATGAACTCCAACTTTATCTATTAAATTAAATATCTACAGTATAATAAAGTACCGTTATTACATTTAATGTACCTTTTTTCTAAAGGATTAAAGAGGATATATATATATATATATATATATATTACTTCTCTATGATCTCAAAGAAGGAAAGAGAAAGAGGGGAAAAAAAGTAAAAAGGAAAAAAAAGGAGTAACTTGTTAGTTCTCTGGTTTTCTATTAGCCCACTGCTTAAATACTACACATTAATAAAAATTATTAAGTCTATATATAAGTATGTAAATCTATGTTTATACTTATCACAAGTTTGTGCTGTCTCATTAATTTCTTATCTTATTCAAAGGAAAAAACAATTGGCTAATTTTAAGGTCGCTGCCTTTGCTGCCACCACTGATCTCTCTCGCTCTTCCTCTGGCTCTCTCTTCCAGGAGCGTTGGGTGGCTGGCTGGTAGGTTTAAAGCCACCTTCTCCTCTGCAACAGCTGGCCTCTCTCTCGCTCTCACTGAGGCTCTCTTCCTCCTCCCAAACACCAGGAGCGTTGGGTGGGTGGCTGGCTGGTTGGTGAGTTTTAAAGCCTCCTCCTCCTCTGCAACAGCTGGCCTCTCTCTCGCTCTCACTGAGGCTCTCTTCCTCCTCCCAAACACCAGGAGCGTTGGGTGGGTGGCTGGCTGGTTGGTGAGTTTTAAAGCCTCCTCCTCCTCTGCAACAGCTGGCCTCTCTCTCGCTCTCACTGAGGCTTTCTTCCTCCTCCCAAACACCAGGAGCGTTCAACTGTTTTAAATTTGACTGTAATGTTTTTTAAATCTGTGAGCCGCCTTGGGTCCCTTCAGGGAGAAACGTAGCAAATAAATGAAAATAAATAAATAAATAAACAAACTAGAAATGGGGTCTAGAGAAGAGGGCAGAGGTAGAGGGAGGAACAGGGACTGGGGCGGGGGGAGAAAGGGAGATGGCTTCTCCTTCCTGGGCCCAAAGAGCTCAGGCTGCTCTGCAGTCCCCTTTCCTGGGGGGTCCATGGGGCACAAAGGCCAGGGAGGGGGTCACTGGCACAATAGCAAGTACATTTCTATACTGCTTATCAGTGCACTTAAGCACTCCCTAAGTGGTTTACAAAGTGTAAGCCAATTGCCCCCATCAAGTTGGGTCCTCATTTTAGCAACCTCAGAAGGATGCAAGACTGAGTCGACCCTGAGCCCCTGGCTGGTCCTGAACTCACAACTGTGGTTTATGAGTGAGTGGCTGCAGGACAGGCATTGAATCACTGCACCACCAGGATTCTCCAGACAGAATTCTGCCCCCCGCATGAATTCCCTCTCCCCTGCAGTTCCCCAATTCCTGGCCTTGTGGAGGGGGAAGGATTGAACCCCACCTCTGGAAAACTCCTCCAGTAGGTTGTCAGTTGCAGTTGCAATGGGAGGAATAGGTGTGTGTGTGTGTAAAAGGGACCTTCAATGGGGGTGGGTGGGTAGAAGTCTCCTGGGGGCTGACCATGGGAGGCGGAGGAGGTTGAGAGTCTCTGTGCCTTTCCAGGTGGATGGGGGGTGGGAGGATGGATGGGGTCTCTCTTCCAGAGAAGGGCCTGGGCTCTCCCCTCCCCCCCAGTTCGGATCAGGCCAAGGCAACCTCCCTCCCAGTCCCTCTCTGGGACCAACTGAGGGAGACCCATCATCGCCTTGGCCTCCCCAGACAGCCCTTTCCAGGCAAGAGGGGCTTTCTCTCTGGATGAAAAAAGGATGAGTGCCATAAAGGATGGCCCATGTTCCCCCCCCCTCTCCCTGCCTCTGTCTTCCCCTTCCCTCCCCATTCCATTCCTTCTGTTATTGCTTTTTGGCTGAGTTCTGGATCGGTCCCACCCAGAACAGCCCAGTCTCCATCAGGATTAGATGATTTCTTCTGAGGCAGCCACCGTTATCTCCATCACCATCAGGCCAGTTGGCTCTCCTGGTGTTGGCCATAGGGGAAAAGACTCCTGGAGTCAGAACTGGGGAGCCCCCAGTAGTGAGGCCAGAAGATGCATCAAAATACTTATGGTGTGATATAGGGCCTTTGCAGACTGCCAGAAATACTGCAAATTGAGTCCACTTTAACTGCCCTGACTCAGTACTCGGGAAGCACTGTATCATCTCAAACAAGGAACTGGTAAATCTTGGCTATAAGAGTAGTATAACAGAGGCTTGTGTGTACACAAAGCATGAGCTCGCTGACAGAGCCTGGTGAAAAGGCCAGGAGAACAGGAACCCTTTACATGGGTCTTTACCAGGGGACTTTTTGAGGGAGAAGCCCACAGTCCTGTTTCAATGCTTACTTAAGATTTGTCAATATGGACGCTGAGGGAGCTGCTGCAGTCACCTGCAATACTTGTGGGATGTTTGTCTTCTTGCCTAGAGATGTGGGGAACTTCACCTGCACCAAGTCCAAGTTGGTAGCCCTCCTTGAAGAGAAAGTCCAGTAGCTAGATGTCCCGGTAGCTACACTTCAGCACATTAGGGAGTGAGAGGTGTTCCTGAACAGTCTTGGAGAGGGACCACACAGATGAAGTCATTGGGGAGGAGGTCACTTCACACACAGAGGAGGTAAATGGCTAGAGGAATGTCACACACAGAAGTAGGGAAACCAAGGATCATTCTGGGAGCTTGAGGCTACAGAATTGATTTGAAGCTCTCTCAAGCTCTGGATCAAGGATGAAGAGGAAGTGCAGCAGGGACAGTCCTCAGGGACAGTGCAGGGGATCCTAAGAGTACCACCACAGGAAACAGCCACTGCTAAGCCTCAGAGGAGGCATGTAGTGGTGGTAGGGGACTCCTTGTTGAGGGGTACAGAAGCCGTGGTTTGTGGGCCTGACAAGATGTCCCGCGAGGTGTGTTGTCTCCCTGGGGCAAAAATCCCCAGGGATGTGATGTGACAGTCAGGCTGAGAAGAATCGTCAAGCCTGCTGAACATTACTCCTTCCTCTCGGTCCATGTGAGAACCAATGATATTGCAAGGCATAGCCTTTAGAATATCAGGAGGGATTATGAGGCTTTGGGTAGGAAGCTGAAAGAGCTAGATGCACAGGTTGTTATCTCATCTCTTCTCCCAGTTGAAGGGCATGATCCAGGAAGGGAGAGGAAAATAGAAGATGTGAATAATTGGCTCCATAGATGGTACCACCAAGAATGATTTGGATTCTTGGATCATGGGTTGCGGTTCCATGACAGTGGACTTCTGGCAAGAGATGGGCTGCATCTCACACCAGTTGGCAGAAATATTTTTGCCAAAAGTCTCAAACACTTGATCAGGAGGGCTTTAAACTGAGTCATGTGGAGGAGGGAAACAGTATCTTGGAAGGCAGGAGTGCTTCATGGGCTGGAGATATTGATCAAAGTGTTATAGAGGGAACAAGGCAAATGATGCAAGGGTCCAACAGTGGGAGGCAAAAAACCTCACACAGGCACAAGTGGGGAGGACTATTGTCGTAGATGTCTCTACACTAATGCACAGAGCATGGTAAATAAACAAGATGAACTTGCACTCCAAGCACAACAAAAAAAAATATGATATAATAAGCATGACTGAAACTTGGTGAGATGAGTCTCATAATTGGAATGTAGGAATAGAGGGGTATAAAGTTTTTTAAAGAGAAATAGGAAAGGAGGAGGAATCACATTATATGTCAGGGATGTTTACACCTGTGAAGAGATCCAGGACTTAAATCCTGGAAATCAGGTGGAGAGCATCTGGATAAAAATTAAAGGGGAAGGAAACAACAGGGATGTTATTGTGGGAGTCTACTACAGACCCCCAAGTCAGACTGAGGAATTGGATGATGCTTTTCTAGAACAGATGACCACACACTCAGAAAGAAGAGATGGAGTAGTGATGGGTGACTTCAACTATCCTGATATTTGCTGGAAGTCAAACTCAGCCAAAACTTCAAGGTCTAGCAAATTCCTCACTTGCCTCGAAGACAATTTCATTGTCCAAAAAGTGGAAGAGGCAACAAGGGGATCAGCTATTTTAGATCTGATCCTAACCAACAGGGATGACCTGGTCAATGGAGTGCAAGTGGTGGGATCCTTAGGTGGGAGTGATCATGTTCTCCTGGAGTTTCTTATACAGTGGAAAGGAGAAGCTAGGCATAGTTAGACACTCATTCTAGACTTTAGGAGGGCTGATTTCAATAAACTTAGGGAAACACTGGGAGTGGTCCCATGTTCAGGAATATTAAAGAAAAAAGGAGTTTCAGGATGGATGGGAGTTTCCCAAAAGGGAGATACTTAAGGCACAATCTCAAACTGTTCGAATGACAAGGAAAAATGGGAGGTGTCTCAAGAAACCAGGTTGGATGACAAAAAGAACTTTCAACTGAACTGAGTTTTAAACGGGAGATGTATAAGAAATGGACAAGGGGCAAAATCACTAAAGAGGAATTCAAACAAATAGCTAGCAGATGTAGGGGTAAAGTCAGGAAAGCTGAAGTGTAGAATGAGTTTGTGCTTGCTAGAGGGGTTAAGAACAAGGCTTTTTGGGGTATGTCTGTACCAGAAGAAAAAAGAAAGAAATGGTAGGGCCACTGCGCAGAGAAGATGGAGAAATTCTAACAGGGGACAGAGAAAAAGCAGAACTACTCAAGTCGAAGGCTTTCATGGCCGATATCCATAATTCTTGTGGATTTTTTTTTTCAGGCTGTGTGGCCATGTTCTAGAAGAGTTTCTTTCTGACATTTTTCTTTACTTCTCTGAAGATGCCAGTCACAGATGCTGGTGAAACATCAGAAAGAAAGTCTTCTAGAACATGGCCACAAAGCCCGAAAAACCCACAAAAACTACTCAACACTTTCTTTGCCTCAGTCTTCTCACAAAAGGAAAAGGGTCCTCAACCTGAGGAAACAGAGTAGAGGACATAATATGGAAAATGCAGCACAGAATAAGTAAAGAGGTAGTACAGGAATACCTGGTTAATGAATTTAAGTCTTCAGGACCAGATGAACTACATCCAAGGATATTAAAAGAATTGGCAAATGTAATCTGAGAGCCACTGGCAATAATCTTTGAGGACTCCTGGAGAACAGGAGAAGTCCCAGCAGACTGGAGGAGGGCAAATGTGTCCCCATCTTCAAAAAGGGGAAGAGGATCCCAACAAGTATTCAATTCAAAAAGGATGTTGAAAAACTGGAGTATGTCCAGAGGAGGGTGACTAAAATGGCGAAGGGTCTGGAAACCATGCCCTATGAGGAACGACTTAGGGAACTGGGTATGTTTAGCCTGGAGAAGAGACAGTTAAGAGGTGATATGATAGCCCTCTTTAAATATTTGAATGGATGTCATATTGAGGAGGGAGTAACTTGTTTTCTGCTGCTCCAGAGAACAGGACCTGGAACAATGAATGCAAGCTACAGGAAAAGAGATTCCACCTGAACATTAGGAGGCACTTCCTGACAGTGAGAGCTGTTGGACAATGGAACACACTCCCTGGGAGTTTGGTGGAATCTCCTTCTTTGGATGCCTTTAAACAGAGGCTGGATGGCCATCTGTCGGGGATGCTTTGATTTTGAGTTCCTGCATGGCAGAGGGTTGGACTGGATGGCCCTTGTGGGCGGGGTGGGAAGGGGGGATGGGATTTGATTAATGTTATTTATTTGTTTTGATGTTATTTGTTTTGTTGTGAATACTGTACGCCGCCCCGATTGCTTGGCAGAGGGGCGGGATATAAATAAATATTATTATTATTATTATTATTATTATTATTATTATTATTATTATGTTTCTATGATTCTAAGTAACTATAGAAGGAAAAGAGGGGTTTGCAAGGCAGAAGAGAAGCCCTCATCTCTGGAGCCTTTCTGGCTATGCAGGGGAGCCTAGTTACTCCCCAAAGGGCTTTGATCCCCCTTCCCAATAGTGGAGGGAAGGTGCCTTGGAGAGTTCCTTCAGCACCTTGGGGAGTTCCATCTCCTTCCCATGACTGTAAAGCCCCTTTCACCAATACAAGCTGTGCTTTTTACAAAACACTTTGTAACACTTTGTCCCTGGGCGTAAGCAGAGCACCCTTCCATCAGATCTAGACAAAGGGTCCTGCAAAACTTTCAACTAGGGGTACAAGAGAAGCTGCTGAGTTTCCCTTTTAATGGGATTCTGGCCAGTTATGCATTCAGTATTCCCACCTGTTTGACATTTGCTGTGGTGTTCTCTAAAGAAATTTGAAAATGTAAGCCAGGGGTAGGCAACCTTTTTGAGCCGGGGGCCGGGTTGCTGTCCCTCAGACAATTGGGTAAAAAATGCATGTACACTCTCTCAGCCCCAGAAAAGCCATGGCAAAACCCCTGTGGGGATTTTGCTAAGAAAACCCCAAGAACAAGTTATAATAACAATAATCAATATCATCATGGCGGGCAGCGGGTGGTGGTGGCGGCGGCGGCGGCGGCAGGACCAGCCTGGGGCCGGTCCAAAGGCCTCGGGGGGGCGCATCCGGCCCTTGGGCCTTAGGTTGCCTACCCCTGATGTAAGCAATGCATTGCTTAAGGAGGAAAGGGCATGACACTGGTTGCAAAACCACAGTAGATTCCTATTGTTGTGGCACCCGTTGTGTCCTATTGCTTCAATCTCATGGAAGGGCACTCTGTTTATGAGCAGGTTAGCTCTCTTTTTCATGGAGAAAGGACCCATCTTGCAGATATTTTTGTTTCTTATGACCATCAGTTGTGGGCATATTTTAACCAATTTATTGGGAGAGAATGTTTGAAATAATCTGACGTAAAACAGAAGCTATGTGGTCTGCCATTAAACAACCCGAGTGTTTGTGGCCATGTGGGGTGCAGGCTCATGCTCCCCACCCTTTTGGGGCAATGTTAAAGTGGCTGTTCTCCTACTCATCAAAAGGCTTTTGCAATGGCAGGAGAGTGGCACAAGACCTTTGGGCTTCCAAAATGGATGGTGGAGACTGGGGTTCATAGACCAGGGGTTGACATTAAATGATACAGGAGAAATAGATGGATCTCAGAAGCAGAGCCAGGCCCCTTGCAAGCAAAGAGGGGAGACAGGAATCCTTAGCAGGGCTTCTTCCTTGGGGCATGAAGGACATCTCTGCCCTTCTGGGCTTCTCCATGTCTATCTATATCTTGGTCACTGGCAGGCAGTGGAGGTTTGTTCAGATATGTTTCGAAGAAGCAAAGAAACCTTTGCCAATACACAAAAAAACAAAACAAAATGTTTATAAAGTTATCAGCCATGAAGGATGTCAATTCCTACATTCATGCAACATCAGTCTATCGGAGTGACCCTAGTTGTGCTGACAGGTGAAACACTCCTCTCCCTCTCTCCAATATTCTTGAACCTATTTCATAATAGCAACATTTACATTTCAATAGGGCTTAATAGTGAATTCAGCACTCTCTAAGCCAGTATGTAAATGAATTGCCCCCCAAAAGATGGGTACTCATTTTACTGACCTAGGAAAGGATGGAAGGCTGAGTCAACCTTGGAGCCCTGGGATCAAACAAACAACATTGTGGCTGCAAGACCGACTTTTAACCACTGTGCCACCAGGGCTCTGTTATTTCATAATGCCCTCTTTCATCCTCACAGCCTTCTCAGAAGAAGAAATATCTGTGTTGGATCTTGAGGACATAAGCTAGTTGCCCTTCCTAATAGCCTCCGCCAGGAATGGGAGCTTTCAGGAGACTCTGAAGATGGCACAGGAGGGGTGGGGGAGCTCTCCAGTCCCTACAGAAGGAACATAAGATCATCCCTCCAAGATGCTTTAATACCTTTGTCACATTTACCTTTCTCCTCTCATAAAGGTCTTCTGGGACTATACTGGTTGCAAAACAGTTAGGAATTCAACAGGTACAGCCTCCCATCCCTTCAACTTTGTGTGAGGGAGATGTGCTGGATAGTCTAATAGAGCAATCTTAATTTGAGGAATGCAAATCTGAAGAGTTGTAGGACCCAGGATTGCCTCGGAAGACCATAAGCCAAGATGAACAATCTTTCATATTCACCTGCTTTGGAGGAGAAGGGCCTCTCACTTCCCAGGGTTGGGAGATGGCATGACAACTGCTTTGGCTCTAGAGCTCAGCCAGGGTCACAAAGGAGGCTCTTGGAGACACATCACAACCTACTCTTGGAAATGCATCACAACCTGCCATTGTGACCTCATTGTCCAAGGAGGCAGCTGGCAGAACAACTTTTTGTAGGCAGGATTCGGGTCTCCTTTCAGGAAGACTTTGCCTTGCCTCTTCCAGGGACTACAGAAAGGAAGGTCCTGCTCCACTCTGTTGTGCTTCCTGGAGGCAACCCTTTGGTTCCTCTGTGAACAGGGGAAGGCTGAGTCCTTCCTTGTGTCCCTCCTTTAGGCCAAACCTTTTTAGAAGGCTTCCGAGACCAACAACTTCTGCTCAGGCATTTAGTCTTTAAAGTAGCCAGGCAGGGAGGAGGTGTGCCCCTTTCAAAGGCAAGGCAAGCCTTTCCTTGCCCCAAGAGAAAGATGGGGACTACCTGCAAGAGTAGGGGGGCTTGGGCTTCCTTGGAGGGGGGCACAGGTAGGTCTTCCCAATGCAGGCCTGGGAGGGTCTCTCTCTAGCTCTAGTTCCATTAGCTTCACTTTCTGCCACATACCTCTTACCATGGCATCAGGATTGAATGGAGGAAAATAAATGCCCCTTCCTTTCCCTTCACCCTCACTTTCCCTCTTTCTCCCCAAAGGTCAGGTGCATGGAAATGGAATGGCTCCCCCCTCCCATGTTTGCCCAGATCAGCCCCTCTTTCCTCCCTTCCCCAATCTGTCTCCATCTTTCTCTCCTATCAGGACCTTTCATGGAGGAAGGATGGGTGCAGTTTCCATGGAGGGGGCACAATGGGGGTAGCTTGGCAGGATAGCCCCATGCACTGCATTTTCTTCCTGGGGCTTCTTGGTGTATTTTGATTCTTCCTTTCATGGAGACCCAGAGAGGTTTTTATTGGGGGGGGGGGGTCAGCTGCCCTCTCCCAGGCTCCCTCCCTCAGCCATGGGCCTCAAAGAGGGCTCGCCTTCCTCCTCCTCCTCCTTCTCTTTTGACTTTCCCTCCCTGGCCTTGTGCCCCCTCTGCCCCCCCAATAACAGCCCCCTCCTTCAGGGAAGAAAAACTAGCAACACAACAACCATAATCCTCCATCCGGGCCCAGAGCCAAAGGGCCCCCTCCGCAGAACCCCCCCCCCCGACACTCGGGAGACTCTTCTTATTCCCTATGGAACACAACACCTCCCATATAAATACAAATAGAAATACAAACAGAAAGACAGCAGAGGCCCCTGAGAGGAGGAGGAGGAGGCCTGGAGAGGAGCCTCCAAGGGGCCTTTGGAAGGGAAGGGAAGGGAAGGGGTTCCCCAAAAGCAAACCCCTCCCCTCCAGGAGCCCCCGCCGCCCAGTAGCCCAAGTTTTAAAGGGAAGGAGGCCTTCCTCCTCCTCTTCCTCCTCCTCCAAGAAAAGGCAGGAAAACCCTCCTTACCCCTCCCTCCGGAAATGAGGTCAGAGGAGGGCGACACTCTTCTTCCGCCTTTCCCCTGCTGCTGCCTCTCTAGGAAGCGGAACTCTCTCTCTCTCTCTTCGTTTGTTCCTAAGAAAGAGACTCAGGTAAAAGAAAAGGTAAAAGAAAAGAAAGGGGGGGGGGAGGCTGTTAGGGGGAACCAATCCAGCTCTTCCCCAAATTCCGAGGAAGGAAGGAAGGAAGAAGGAAGGAAGGAAGGAAGGCCCTCCCCCAAGGCCCCTCCCCTGAGGCCTTTCCTTCAGCAGCCCCTAAAAACAAAGTCTTTGGGCGAAGGGGGGCTACTCTGGAGGTTTATTATTCCCCCCCCCCCAAAAAAAAAAGGCAAAGGGGGGCCTGGGCTGAAAGCGTCTCCCAGCCTCTCTGGAAAGCTCTTCCTTCAGGGGCTTCCTCCTCAAGAGAGAGAGAAGGAGAAGGAGAAGGAGAGCCCCCTTTTGGCCCTGAGGAGGAGGGGCTCCTTCCAGCCTTCAGAGGAGGAAGAGAAAGGGGGGCAGAGGGGCCTAGTGGGGGGAGCAGGCAGGAAGGAGGGGAGGGAAGGGAAGGGACCCCCCAAGGCTGCTTTCTGGAGGGAGAAGGGCCCCTTTGGGGTTGGAGAAGGCAGTGGGGGGGGGGGTCCTGGTTCCTGCCATCCCTCTGGGAGACGAAGACACCCCCCTCCAGTTATCCAGAGGCCCCTCTGACTGGCCAAACCTTCCTCCTCCTCCCCATCCCAGGGTCCCTTTTCCCTCCCCATTTGGGAGCTCTGCCCAGTCTGCATGGGGCCAGACCCTTGCTGGGGGGGGGGCAGTGGGGCAGTTTCAGGGGGAAGAGGGGCCCTGCTGGTTGTGGATGGGGGAAAGGAGGAGGAGGAGGAGAGGCCCTTTGGGGTTCCTCTGGAGAAGGCTTTGCAACCTAGAGGAGCCTCTGGATGACTTGAAAGGGATCTTCCTTTCCCAGGAGGATTGCAGGAACCACCCCTCCCCACCTTCTTAACCCCCAAAAGGGACTCTTCCCCCATCTCTGCCCCCTCCAAAAACCACACTTGGGGGTCCCTCCCCTTCCCCCCCTCCAAATGTTCCCTTTTACTCTCCAGCCTGCTCTCTTCCCTCTCTCCCCCCCCCCCCATGGTCTTCTTTCCCTCCCCTTCTGGGAGTTCTGCGCAGTCTCCATGGGTCCATACCCTGGCTATGTGGGGGCAATGCAGCAGTGTGTTCTAGGGCTATTTGTGGGGTGAAGGGATTACCAGACAGAAGCAGAGACCTCTGGGGAGAAGTAATCCAGTCTCTTTTGGGGGGCACAATGGGTGTGTGTGTACATACATGTACACACACACACACACACACACACAGAATCTGGCTATTATTGTTACTTTCCAACCCATATTGGAAACCTAACTACTAACCAGGCCTGACCCTGCTTAAATTCCAAGATCAGGGGGGATCATGTGCCTTTAGCATATCCAGAACAGAGTAATAATTCTTAACACAACAATGTACATTACTCATGCTCTGTATATACCCGATAATATCAATAATAACAATAATATATTGGTTTTGCAGGGCATTGTGGCAGAACATCTTAGGGACATCTTTGCTGTGAGACAGACAGAAGAGGAGTAACTTTGACCTAACTTGTGCCTTCATTGGAGTAAATAAAAAACAAAACAGAATAGATGGTTTCACCAGATTTAGCTGGTCCTGAAGGAAGAAAAGGCCGTGATGGCCTCAGTGCTGAGAGCAGTGAGGGATTCTGGGAGAAGACAGCCCAGAGGCACCTGGGTGAGGGCCTGTCCAGCTCAGACACACAGTGCCAGCGCTTCAGGCAGTTCTCCTATGAAGAGGGTGAGGGCCCCCGAGAGGTTTGCAGCCAACTCCATCGTCTCTGCTGTCAGTGGCTGAAGCCAGAGCGAAACACGAAGAGTAACATCCTGGACCTGGTGATCTTGGAGCAGTTCCTGAGTATCTTGCCACTGGAGATGGAGAACTGGGTCAGAGAATGTGGAGCAGAGACCTGTTCCCAAGCAGTGGCCCTTGCAGAGGGTTTCCTCCTGAGTCGGGCAGAGGCAGAGAAGAAACAGAAAGAGCAGCAGGTGAGAGAGTTTCCTCCGGGGACCAAGGTGAGCAGGTTGTGGCTCTGGGCTGCCTGAAAAGGTTCTGCTGAAATGTGATGCCACTAGATATGGAAGAGTGTGGATTCACCACCTTGTGATGAAGTGCAGTTACAGTTCCCAAAGCCTCTGAGAAGGGTGGTTCTGCGTCCAAACTAGGTGTGTGCTCTCTGTGTGCCACATTTTCAAAGGAAGTGCCAGGTTTCCAAAAAGCAAAGCTTGATTTTGCCATTTTATATAAGGGACACCATTTTCATATCCATTACATTTCATAGAATCATAAATCATGGAGTTGGAAGAGACCACAAGGGCCATCCCGTCCAACCCACTCCCATGCAGGAACCTACAATCAAAGCACCCCCAACAGACGGCCATCCAGCCTCTGTTTAAAAACCTCCAAAGAAGAGGACTTGAGTATCCATGGGTTTTGGTATCCACTGGGAACCAAACCCCAGCAGATACCAAGAACTCACTATATCTATAAATAGCAGTAGGTTTTCAATTTTTCCCCCTCTATATGTGTGTTACCATTCTTCCTTACACACACATGCATAACTATAGACATACAGAGATATAAAAATAAATGGGTCTATGGGAAAACTGCCATTATAAGTCAAATTATGGTTTTCCAGAACTTCAGAAATTCTCGTCATGAGATCCGTGAAATTGCTTGCATTCCATCATATAAAATAAATGTATGCAGAGTATTAACATATGTGTCATACTTTATTCTACCTTTTTGACCTCTTATTTTGAATGTCATTATTTCAAGTAGGCCTTATGAGCTGCTTACTTTTTGCTGACTTGGCTGTGGTTGGATGTCTCATACCATAGAAGTCCAAACTCCTTCCCCAAAAATCTTTGCCATTTTCTCTTCTTTCTTGACTCCTCACTGCTGTTTCAAGTCAAGAATCTCATGGTAGAAGTTCACTCTGAACTCCCTGCGACTGAGATGGCTCCATTGGACCTCAGGCAGAATCCACAATGGAGAGCGATCCAGCAGGAGTGTGATGGAGGAGCCCCCTTGCAAGGTAAGGATTCTTCAGGCCTCTTTGTGCATCTGAATGCATCTGAAAGGCAATGTTTTGAGTTGTGTTACTAGACTATCCAGCAAAACAACAACAACAAAAAAAATCAGTCGATATAACAACTATAATAGCATATCTTACCAAAAAAACAACATGTGAGGACTTTGTTGTTGTTGTTAACTGCCCTCGAGTTGATCTTGACCCATGGTGACCCCATGAATAAGACATCTCCAAGACTCCCTGGTCTCCATTACTCTCTTAGTTCCTGTAAATTCATACCCGTTATCTCCTTAATAGAGTCCATCCATCTAGCATGAGGCCTTCCTTCCTTCCTTCCTTCCTTCCTTCCTTCCTTCCTTCCTTCCTTCCTTTTTTCCTTCTTTCTTCCCACCACCTTTCCTAGCATTATTGTTTTCTGCAATGAGTCATGTCTTCTTCTGATATGACCAAAGTGCAAAGTGTGTAGTCATCTTGGCTTCAAGGGAAGTTTCAGGCTTGATCTGTCCTAGGACCTGTTTGTCTTTTTGAACATCCACAGTATCCTCAGCACTCTTCTCCGGCAGCACATCTGATAGCATGATGTTCCTCATAGCAACCACCCTATGAGGTAGGGGTGTGAGTGTGTGTGTGTGTGTGTGTGTGAGAGAGAGAGAGAGAGAGAGAGTGGTTGAGGTACTCATTGTGCATCCCCATATGCGGAGATTGATTTTATCATCTCTGGCTTACAAGCACATTTTGTTCTCTGTGTGTTTCTATTCAGAGCTGGCTTTGGCTCTCTGGGACTCAAGTCCCACATAGTTTAGACCCTATCCTTTTTCTGTACAGCAACAACCTTGTGGGGTAAGTCAGGATCAGAGAGGGCAGAGGCCCAAGGTTGTCCAATGTCTTTCAGTGCCAATAGGAGGCTAGAACTGGATTTTCCCAGGCCCCAGTCCACTTCTTGAACCACTGTACCCAAGCACCTTCTGCATTTTCCAGGGCTGGAAGTCTTTTGTGCCAAGACTTCCAAGAGAATACAGATGTACCTCAGCGAATAAATTCATTGTGTTCCAGGGAATTCCTTCTTTAACAGAAAATTCTGTACGAGAGCCACAAATCACATGGGAAGACAAGGGATGGGTTCCCGAACCAAAAAAAAAAAAAAAAAAAAAAAAAGCACCTCAACATGTTTTAGAACACTTTTTGTTTTGTTTTGTTGTTGTTCATTTAAGTGTTAAGGATAGCTGTTCAGGCAGGCTTCTCTGCCATTCCATTTTCTTTCTCTTTAGCTGTTCTTTCATGCTCAGTAAGGATCTCCGGAGGCTGTTGCTGTTTCCCTTGTGTGTTGTAGGCAGGCACACATGGCTACAGTAGGATCAGCTAAAGCAGAATCCCAGTGTTTTTCAGCTCAAGTGTTAGTGCATTGTTTATTGTTGCAACCAGATGCTGAAAACGCTGTTTTTTCCAGCCCTCTTTCACCATCCTTCCAATTGTATATGCTGCTAAAATAGTTTCAGCTGTACAGAGGATGAAGAGGAAATGGGGACAAGGTGGCTATAATATGACGTTGTAAAAAGGAGCTTATTTGTTAGAGGCTTTATTAACTGAGGTATGTCTGTACTTCCTAGTGAGTCTTTAAGATTGCAACCTCTAACAGCAGCAGATGTGACTGGCTTCCCCCTCCCCTTGATCTCTCCCACAGATGCTGGAATGATGCCACCAACAAGGACTCAGTCGCCTCTTCCTCTCTGCAGTGGACCAGAACCAGATCAGGTAAGGAGAAGGAATCCTGGAACAAGAGGACTGGAGCAGTCTGGGTTCCTCTTCCCAGATCACATCCCTCTCAGTGCTAGTGGAGAACTTAGTTTCAGTGTGCTTTGGATTTTTTAAAATTGTAAAGCTTTTCAAACTTCTTCTCTAGGTTTCAATCCCTGTGTCTTTACTCTTATTCTTCAGTTAGAATTGTTCTTCTTTTTCTCTGAATTTTTTCTTGAACCCAGAAGGGGAGTAGATGCTATCTTCATTCACTTGTCCAGAACAAATAATTCTCCCTCTGTGTTGAGCAGCTGGCATTCAGAGGGAGGCTACAGGAGCTTCTACAGGGGAGACGGCCAATGCCACTCAGGAATGTTTGAGGCAGGAGTGGGGAAATTGTTTTTAATGCCAGTTTTCAGGTAATATTTTGATTAAAATTGGGGAACATAAGAACTTTATTGGCTGTGTAGGAAGACTGTATCATGTGTCTCTTTGTAGATAGACTAAAGGCCTTTGCAGACTGCCAGAAATAGTGCACATTAAATTGAGGCACTGCCCTGGCTCAGGGCTAAGGAATCATGGAACTGTAATTTATTGTGGCACCAGAGCTCTCTGACAGAGAAGGCTCAGTGTCTCAGAAAAAAATACAATTCCCATGATTCCCTAGCAGGGCCAGGGCAGTGCCTCAATTTAATGTGCACTATTTCTGGCAGTCTGCAAAGGCCCATACTTGAACCTTGTGCAATGAATGATTTATGTCTCATGGACCTTCTCCCATATTGCTATTCATATGCTTGGACCATATAGTTTTATTTATTTATTTATTATAAATCTTTTAAAATTTGTTATATACATAGATACCCTCCAAACGGACAATTTATATCCTAATTCTGTTGGTTTTCAAATTGACTGGAAACAGTTTACTCCCCGCTCCCTCCCTAGCACCTATAACATATTCTCCAACATTACACAGATGAAAACTGCCACATGTGTGGCCAGGCAAAACCAGACTGTGGTCAAGATGGCAAAGGTTATTGCTGAGAAGTATACATTGAGAGACTGCAGCCATTGACTTTTCCCAGCCTCTACAGCGAAAAGCAAGATTTGGCCCTTTCTCTCTTCTCCCCTTTGCTGAGTTGTTGTTGTTGTGTGCCTTCACGTTGTTTCCAATTTATGACAGGTCTAAGATGAACCTATCATGGAGGTTTCTTGTTTTGGAGAAGGCTTTTCCTTTTCTTTCCTCTTAGACTGAAGGCCTAAGCAGACTGCCAGAAATAGTGCACATTAAATTGAGGCACTGCCCTGGCTCAGTGCTAGGGAATCATGGGAACTGTATTTTTTTTCTGGGACATTGAGCCTTCTCTGTCAGAGAGCTCTGGTGCCACAATAAATTACAGTTCCCATGATTCCCTAGCACTGAGCCAGGGCAGTGCCTCAATTTAATGTGCACTATTTCTGGCAGTCTGCTTAGGCCCTGAGAGAGTGTGACTTGTCCTAGGTCATGCAGTGCATTTCCATGGCTTAGTGGGTATTCAAACTCTGGTCTCCAGAATCCCAATTGAACACTCCAACCACTACACCACACTGGCTGACTTAATGGGTACAAATTCCTTTTGCATTTTTTAAAATAAGTTTATTTATATATACAACTAAAACATCCTACAATAAACATAAAACATAATACATAAAATTATATTTTAAAAAAAGCAAACATAAAACATATGTATTATATTTTATGTTTGCATTTTTTTAAAATATAATTTTATTGAATTAAAAAAACATACATACATAGATACATCAAACTTTGGTGCAAGTGCACCTGCGTACATAGACTAACACACACATTCACGCTAACATCTATTATACATATATTGAAACTAACATACACCCTAACCTCCAACACATAATTGACAACACCCACCATCAATTACCACCATACAGCAATAAGACTTCCTGACCTCTAACCCAGTCATGATCTTTAGTATTTATTCAATCCTTCTCTGCTTTTTTCAGATTAAAGGTAGATTCTGGACCTTATAGAAATCCGTCCATAAAATAACCAAAATAACATAAATTAGATTAATATTCTCTAATACCATTTTGCTATTTTACCTTTCTAATTAATCTCCATCTAGCACTATCACACTTTAATCTATTCTCACTACATTATAGTTGCTTATTATCGCCCTTAAGCTTTTTCTTATGTAGATATTCAAATAATGGTTCCCAAATTTTTCCCAGTCTTGACCTCTCAGAAGATTGGTAAGTTTATCCAACTGCACCAGATCTAACAGTTTAGATAGCCACTCTTCCGTCGAAGGGAGATTTGCAACTTTCCACTTACTGGCGTATATTATCCTAGAGCTGATGGTGATATTAAAAATAAAAGTTTCCCATATTTATATTCAATTTCATCATTGTCACACATACTTAATAAGTAAAGCTTAGGGTCCATTGGTAATTGTACCTGCAAGATATCTTTGACAATTCTATGAATATTCTGCCAAATTTTTTTGGCTCGTTTACAATTCCACCAAGCATGATAGAATGTTCCTTCCCCCCGTTTACATTTCCAGCATTTATTTGAGAGCCCTATATATATTCTAGCTAATTTGACTGGAGTCATATACCATCTATACTGCATTTTATAAAAGTTCTTTCTCAGCTCATAACATGCAGTATATCTTAATCTTTTATTCCACGTTTTTTACCATTGTTCGAGCCCAATATTTTGTTTTAAATCTTGGGACCATTTAATCATTTGCTCTTTCACAACCTCTTCCTCCATTCCTACAAAATGTTAAGGATTAAAACTTTGTAAATTACAATAATTATAATAATATTGAAGACACAATAAATTTGACAATGTAGTAACAATGTGTTTGACACCCCCTGCATAATATGTAATGTACTGTAACATGAAAAATGAAATAAAAAATAATAATAATAACAACCTCTTCCTCCATTTCAAATTCCATCAAACATTTGTAAAATAAAGCAATTTTTGTGGGTTTTCTGACAACAAACTCTCTTCAATTTTAGTATTCTCAACTCTTATTCCTGCTGTTTTCATATCAATAAAAATCTCTCTATTAGCTGTCTATATAGCAGCCATCCACAAAAGTAACCTTCTTCCAAAAGTTGGTCCAGCTTTTTCAACTCAAGGCTTTTACTTGCTGGAGATTGATTTATATTTTAGCCAAACATTCATGAGAGACTTTCTAACAAAATAATTCATAAAGTCTTTGTGGACCTTCTGTTTTCCATATAGCAAGTAGCCATGCCATCCAAACCTTTGGTCTACCCCTTCTAGGCAAAGCAACCTCTCATCTTTCAACAAAATCCAATCCATTAGCCATTTGAGACAACAAGCATCATAATAAACCTAAAAATTTGGTGGAGCTAAACTTTCTCTCGCAATCATATCCTGCATCCCCTTAAATCGTACCCTCGGACTCCTTCCACTCCAGATAACCTTGGAGATCTCTTTATGCCAGAACTTAAAAGGTTTATAGTTTGTTATAATGGAAATATTTTGGAACAAAAACATAAATTTTGGCAGTACTTTCAGTTTAATCACGGAGATTTTTCCTAGCCAAGAAAGATTAAGTTTACTCCATACCTTCAAATCCTTCTTTAGGCCATTCATTATCTTCTCATAGTTATTCCTAAATAGATCTACATTTTGTTGTTGTTAGCACAATACCTAAATACTTGCCTTTTTTACAAATTTGATAACCCGAAACCTCCACTATATTCTGCTTCTCCTCTTTAGACGAATTCATCATTAACACCAACGTCTTATCCTTGTTTATCTTTAACCCTGAAACTTGGCTAAACTTCTCCAGCGTAATCAGCAAATGCTTTAAGCTTTCCTCAGGATCTGATAAAGTAACCAGTAAGTCGTCTGCATAAGCCTTCAACTTAATCTCATAACTCTTACATTGGATTCTCTTTATTCTTTTATCTTCTCTTATGTTATTATTAAGCACTTCCATAACCATCAAAAGCAACAAGGGAGATAAAGGACATCCTTGTCTGGTCCTATTATGAATTTCAATTTTTTTTGTTTTGTTTTTTCCCCATTAACCAGCACCCACACCTCTTGACTAAGGTAAATTGCCTTAATCCATTTGATAAAGTTAGTACCTGCCTTTATCTTCTCTAACACTTGAAATAAAAACCACCAATTAACTTTATGGAACGCTTTTTCAAAATTGATTAAAAACATAGCCAGTTTATTATTAATTTTTCTTTCATGCAATTCTGTCACATCTAAAACAAATCTCATATTGTCTTTAGTTCATCTTGAGGGCAAAAACCCACTTTGATCTTTATTAATCCAGTCTATTAATATCTATCAAGTGAGATATTAGCTTCATTAAGTCTATTAAGTGAGTCTATTAAGTGAGATATTAGCTTCAGCCCAAGTAGGAGGAAATTTATTTTCTAATATTTCATTCATTACCTTACAGAGATCCGCGCTAATTGTTGCACAATTTTTTTATAATATTCTGATGGAAAACCGTCTGGGCCTGGGGTTTTTCCTGCTTTTGCTCCCTTAATTGCCTCTAATACCTCCTGCAATGTGATTTCTTTATTCAGCTGCTCTCTCTGATCTTTATTAAAAGGTACCAGCTTACAGTTATCCAAATACTCACAGATAAGATCCTCTTGTATCTTCTCTTTTATATAAATGGCCACAGAAGTCATAAACTATTTCTTTCAGTTTGTCCTGATCCGTATATTGTTGCTCTTTCTCCTTCAGACATGTTATCTGTTTTCTCGACTTGTCTTTTCTCAATTGGTGAGCCAACCATTTCCCAGGTTTATTTGCTCCCTCAAAGGTCTTTTGTCTTATATAACTAATTTTCTTCTGTAGGTCCTCTGTTAAGTATAAAGAGATCTGCTGTTGTAATGTTTTAATTTCTCTTATCAGGACCTTTCTTTTTGGCAGTTGTTTCAGCCTTTATGACAGTTCTAAGATGAACCTATCACAGAGGTTTCTTGTTTTGGAGAAGGGTTTTCCTTTGCCTTCCTCTGAGACTGAGAGAGTGTGACTTGCCCTAGGTCATGCAGTGCATTTCCATGGCTTAGTGGGGATTCAAACTCTGGTCTCCAGAATCCCCATTGAACACTCAAACCACTACACTACACTGGCTGGGTTAATCGGTACAAACTCCTTTTGCACTTCGAATTCAGTTTGCAGCAACTGAAATAAAGTGAGAACAAAGGGGTGATATGGGAAGAGGAAAGTGGGTCATTTTAAAATCCACTGAAAAAGTGGACAAAAGAGGATTAATTGGCATTGTCCCTGCCAAATTGGAAGGTATGCCGTAAAACTCCACAACTCCCCCAAAACTGAAAAAAACAACAACCCAAAACACCACCTGAAAATTGACCAATGTGGCAGTTGGAAGTGACCCAGCATCATCCATCCTGGCATGCTGAACTGTTCACAGAATCATAGAATCATAGAATCATAGAGTTGGAAGAGACCACAAGGGCCATCCAGTCCAACCCCCTGCCATGCAGGAACTCCCAATCAAAGCATCCCCAACAGATGGCCATCCAGCCTCTGCTTAAAGACCTCCAAGGAAGGAGACTCCACTACTCTCCGAGGGAGTGTGTTCCACTGTCAAACCGCCCTTTCTGTCAGGAAGTTCCTCCTAATGTTGAGGTGGAATCTCTTTTCTTGCAGCTTGCATCCATTGTTTCGGGTCCTAGTCTCTGGAGCAGCAGAAAACAAGCTTGTTCCCTCCTCGATATGACATCCCTTCAAATATTTAAACACGGCTATCATATCACCTCTCAGCCTTCTCTTCTCCAGGCTAAACATCCCCAGCTCCCTAAGTCGTTCCTCACAGGGCTTGGTTTCCAGACCCTTCACCATTTTAGTTGCCCTCCTTTGGACACGCTCCAGTTTCTCCACATCTTTTTTGAATTGTGGTGCCCAGAACTGGACACAGTATTCCAGGTGAGGCCGGACCAAAGTAGAATAGAGTGGCACTATTACTTCTCTTGATCTAGACACTATACTTCTACTGATGCAGCCTAAAATTGCATTGGCCTTTTTAGCTGCTGCATTGCACTGTTGACTCATGTTCAACTTGTGGTCCACCTGGATTCCTAGATCCCTTTCACACGTAGTCTCATTCAGCCAGGTGTCCCCCATCGTATATCTGTACTTTTCGTTTTTCCGCCCTAAGTGCAGTACCTTACATTTCTCTGTGTTGAATTTCATTTTGTTAGCTTTGGCCCAACTTTCTAGTCTGTTCAAGTCATTTTGAATTTTGATCCTGTCCTCTGGGGTATTAGCTACTCCTCCTAATTTGGTGTCGTCTGCAAATTTGATAACTATGCCCCCAATACCGTCATCCAAGTCATTAATAAAAATATTGAATAGCACTGGGCCCAGGACAGAGCCCTGTGGCACCCCACTGGTCACTTCTTTCCAGGTTGAAAAGGAGCCATTGTTGAGCACCCTTTGCGTTCGACCAGTTAACCAATTACAAATCCATGTAACAGTTACTTTGTCTAGCCCACATTTTACCAACTTGCTTGCAAGAATGTCATGGGGAACCTTGTCAAAGGCCTTACTGAAATCAAGATATACTATATCCACAGCATTCCCTTCATCTACCAAGCTGGTAATTTTATCAAAAAAAGAGATCAGATTTGTCTGGCATGACCTGTTTCTCTGAAACCCATGTTGACTTTTTGTGATTATGAAATTATCTTCCAGATGTTCACAGACTCTCTGTTTAATGATCTGCTCCAGAATCTTTCCGGGTATTGATGTCAGACTAACTGGACGATAATTGTTGGGATCCTCTTTTTTCCCCTTTTTGAAGGTGGGGACAACATTTGCCCTCCTCCAGTCCACTGGGACCTCTCCTGTTTTCCAGGAATTCTCAAAGATTATTGCCAATGGTTCTGATATTACATTTGCCAGTTCTTTTAATACCCTTGGATGTAATTCATCTGGTCCTGGAGACTTATATTCATTTAGATTAACCAGATATTTCTGTACTATCTCTTTACTTATTCTGTGCTGAAATTCTCCTATTCTGTCCTCTGCTCCATTATACTCTGGTTGAGCACCCTTTGCCTTTTCTGAGAAGACTGAAGCAAAGAAGGTGTTGAGTAATTCTGCCTTTTCTCTGTCCCCTGTTAACTTTTTGCCATCTTCTCCACACAGTGGCCCTACCATTTCTTTCTTTTTCCTTTTGCTGCTGACATACCCCCAAAAGCCCTTTTTATTGTTCTTAACCTCTCCAGCAAGCCTGATTTCATTCTGCGCTTTAGCTTTTCTGACTTTACCCCTACACGTGCTAGCTATTTGTTTGAATTCCTCTTTGGTGATTTCCCCATTTTTCCATTTCTTATACATGTTCTGTTTAAAACATAGTTCAGTTGCAAGTTCCTTAGTCATCCATCCTGGTTTCTTGAGACACCTCCCATTCTTCCTCCTCGTTGGCACGGTTTGAAATTGTGCCTTCAGTATCTCCCTTTTGAGAAATTCCCATCCGTCTTGAACTCCCTTCTCTTTTAGTATTCCTGTCCATGGGATCACCCCCAGTATTTCTCTAAGTTTAGTAAAATCAGCTTTCCTAAAGTCTAGAATGCACGTCTGACTATGCCTGGCTTCTCCTTTCCACTGTATAATAAACTCCAGGAGGACATGATCACTCCCGCCTAAGGATCCAACCACTTGCACCCCATTAACTAGGTCTTCCCTGTTGGTTAGTATCAGATCCAAAACAGCTGACTCCCTCGTTGCCTCTTCCACCTTTTGAACAATGAAATTGTCTTAGATTCAAGTGAGGAATTTGCTAGACCTTGAGGATTTTGCCGAGTTTGACTTCCAGCAAATATCCGGATAGTTGAAGTCACCCATCACTACTATATTTCTCCTTTCTGAGTGTGTGGTCATCTGTTCTAGAAAGGCTTCATCCAATTCTTCTGCTTGAGTTGGGGGGCTGTAGTAGACTCCCACACTAACATCCCTGTTTTTTCCTTCCCCTTTAATTTTTATCCAGATGCTCTCCACTTGGCTTCCAGGATTGATGTCCTGGATTTCTTCACTGGTGTAAATATCCCTGACATATAATGCTATTCCTCCTCCTTTCCTGTTTGTCCTGTTTCTCTTGAAAAGGCTATACCCCTTTATTTCTACATTCCAGTCATGAGACTCATCCCACCAGGTTTCAGTGATGCCTATTATATCATATTTGCTTTGTTGTGCTAGGAGTTCAAGTTCATCTTGCTTATTTCCCATCCTCTGTGCATTAGTGTAGAGACATCTAAGACCACGTGTCCCCTTTACTTGCTGCCTGTGCCCGTTTTTTTGCCTCCCACTGTTGGGTCCCTGTACTGTTTGCCTTGTTTCCTCTATGACAGTTTGACTATTTTCTCCAGTCCTTTTGTCTTCCAGGACGTTGTCTCCCTTCCCCACACAGTTCAATTTAAAGCCCTCCTGATCAAATTCTTGAGACTGTTGGCAAAAACATTTCTTCCAACTGGTGTGAGATGCAGCCCATCCCTTGCCAGGAGTCTGCCCACATGGAACCGCAGCCCATGATCCAAGAATCCAAATCGTTCTCGACGACACTATCTGCGGAGCCAATTGTTGACATCTGCTATCTTCATTTCTCTTCCTGGACCGTGTCCTTGAACTGGCAGAAGAGACGAGATGACAATCTGTGCCTCCATTTCTTTCAGCTTCTTTCCTAGAACCTCGTAATCCTTTTTGATGTTCTGAAGGCTGTGTCTTGCTGTGTCGTTCGTTCCCACGTGGACCAAAAGGAAGGGGTATTGGTCGGTAGGCTTGACCAGTCTTGTCAGCCTCTCGATCACATCTCGGATCTTTGCCCCAGGGAGACAACACACCTCCCGAGACATCTTGTCAGGCCCACAAATCACTGCTTCTGTCCCCCTCAGCAAGGAGTCCCCCACCACGACCACACGCCTCCTCCGAGGCTTAGCAGCGACTGTTCCCTGTGGTGGAACTCCCAGGGTCCCCTGCTCTGTCTCTGAAATCTGTCCATGCTGCTCTTCTGCGTCCTCCTTGCTGAGAGTAAGAGCTTGAAATCGATTCTGTAGCCGCAAGCTCCCAGAACGATCCTTGGTCTCCTTACTTCTGCGTGTGACCTTCCTCCAGCTTTCTACCTCCTGTGTGTGTGATGTGACCTTCTCTTCTCCAGCGACTTCCTCTGTGTGTTCCCCGTCCAAGACCGTTTGTTCTGTTGTGTCAAGGAAAGCCTCATGCTCCCTAATGTTTTGAAGTGTAGCTACTCGTGCCTCAAGCTGCTGTACTTTGTCCTCCAAGAGGGCTACCAACTTGCACTTTGAGCATGTGTAGTTCCCCACATCTGTAGGTAAGAATACAAACATCCCACAGGTATTGCAGGTGATGGCAGCAGTTCCTTCAGTGTCCATACTAAGTCTTAATTAGTACCTGAAAGAGGACTACGGCTTTCCTCCTTAAAGAAAATCCCTTGCTAACACCAGTGTTTAAGTCTGATGATGAACTGAACTTTTCTACAATTAGTACTGGTTATAAAATTCGGTGCGCGGCTCTAGCAGCAGTTGTATAGAGCTAACTGCCTAGCCCACTCCCTATTGATTTGCAAATGCCACTCAACAAAGCCCCACTCGCTGAGTCACAGTCACACTCCCCCCAAGTGTTTTTAAAAAGAATTTTAAAACTTACCCACTCAAGATGGCTGCCTGGAAACTGCTTTCCCCTCTTTCCTAGCAGGAACTGGCCTGGAAAGCCTCCTTCTCTGTTTCCTTTCCTGGCAGAAACTGCCTAGAAAGCCTCTTTCTCTTTCTTCTCTCTGTTAGAACTGGCCTGGAGAGCCTCCTCCTCCTCCTTCCCCTGTCCTGACCGAAACTGACCTGAAACTGGCCTCTGGCAGCAGTTGTATAGAGCTAACTGCCTAGCCCACCCCCTATTGATTTGCAAATGCCACTCAACAAAGCCCCACCCACTGAGTCACAGTCACACTCCCCCCAAGTGTTTTTAAAAAGAATTTAAAAACTTACCCACTCAAGATGGCTGCCTGGAAACTGCTTTCTCCTCTTTCCTAGCAGGAACTGGCCTGGAAAGCCTCCTTCTCTGTTTCCTTTCCTGGCAGAAACTGCCTAGAAAGCCTCTTTCTCTTTCTTCTCTCTGTTAGAAACTGGCCTGGAGAGCCTCCTCCTCCTCCTTCCCCTGTCCTGGCCGAAACATAGTGGCTTTTTGGCTTTGCATCCCAACTGGAGGAATGGGCAGTAAAATGGCAAAGAAAGGTCAGTGGAAGGGAAGCAAGGGGAAAGCAATGCATTATGGGACCAAAAATTGGAAGGAAGATGTTGATGTCAAGATTCCCCCCCATCACAATAATCACAAAATTATTACCACAAAAATAGTCACCCTTTCTCTACCAATGATTCCAAAGAGAGATTTTATCTGCTCACTAATTGTTTGTTACAGATGTTGTTCAACTCTCTAATTGATGACTATGGGTCTACTTTAAGCCATAATGAAAAGGGAAAGTAGAACAAGTCTTCTTAATTTGTCTTTATTGGGATTCAGGGTGGCTGCCAATGTTGCAGGAAAAATGGGACAAAGAGGCCATTCGGATTTCTGAAGGAAAGTGAGCTTCTGTTTATTAAATATAACGCTAGCTGGCTCAACACAGGAAATCGCTTTCCCCAAAGGTGCCAAGCCTAGAATGCCCAAAAAAGCAAGTTTATATAGTATTTTAACACAAATTACCACTCCTCCTCCCTTCTTACCTTAAAATGTGCATTCTTCAGTACTTTCCCACTGGCACAGGTTTGTTTACCTTACAGGAATGCTTTTAGCTCCTTATCTTTGCCTCCCTGAGTATAACCCAGACAGCTACCAAGTGTAACTGAGAATAACCAGGCCAGGATGTAAGTTGTTATCCAAAGTTCTGACTTTCTCTCCAATTCCATTTTAATGTCTAAACTAACTCTTTTTAGTTCATTAATAGCTCATACATTCAATATAATGATCATATACAAATTGCTACTTCACCAGTAGGAGCAGATGCAGTATACTGGGAGGAGGCAGAACTGTTCTCCATTCTCTCTCTATCTCCTTCCTGGGATTTCCTAGGATCTTTTCAATTGAAGGAGACCCAAAGGTGTCTCTCTGAGTCGACCTGTCAGGAGGAGCAGAAATATACAAAAGAGCACCAGGAGGGAAAAGGCAGGGAGGGAGGGGATAGAGGAGATTCACTTATTTATCACCTGGGATGAGTGGGAATTCTGCAACCCTCCAGACATTACTGGACTCCAACTCCCATTAGCCCTACCCACAGCGTCAATGGTTAGGGATGTTGGGGACTGCTGTCCAGCAGTGCCTGGGGTTGAGGGGTTCATTATTCCTCCCCTGCTCTAAGAAACCCTCCTCTCCCATCCAACAAAAGCAAGGAAGCTCTTCTCCCTCGGCCATCCTGCCCCCTCCGCTCTCTCCCAGTCAGGGTCCCCCACTGTACTCCATTGAAGCCCCCACAGAGAATGAAGGACAGGCAAGGAGAACCCGGGAGGAGAGAAAAACAGCTTTGAGGGGAGAAAATGTTGCAGCTTTTGCACCCAGACCTCATTCCCCATCCCTTATGGTGTCTGTTTCTTCACATGTCCCTTTCTTTTCCCAGATCTCACCCTCTTCCTCATCCCTTCCCCAGATAAACCAAGAATGCCCCCCTTTTCCCTCTTAATTTCCCCACATTTTTCTTGAACTCTTGAAGGACTAACTGGGGGGAGGCAGGAGGTGACTCCCCCCAATTTTCTACCCCCCAATCTCAACCCCTTTTGCTTGGCAACCAGCTCCCTCCTCCAGACAAAGACACCCCCAAAGCCAACTTGCCCCCCATTTCCTTCCTTCCCAGCCTCTCTAGGAAGCAGAACTCTGTCCCCCCCCCCCTTTATCCCTTGAAGGACTGACTCCCTTTCTCCCTGTGAACCTTTTCCCTCCATTCATTCCTGGCACCTTCCAGAGGGGCGCCTCTCCCTTTTTATTTGGGGGGAGTCCTTCCTTCTGATCCCTCCTGATCCCATAATTATCTGGGAGGGAAGGAGAGGAAATCCATCCTGGATATGCAACAGAGAGGAAGGAAGGAAGGAAGGAAGGAAGGAAGGAAAGAAAAGAAGGCCCTCTTCTTCCCCAGCAGAGGGTTCAGTGGGGGAACTCCCTCCTTCCACCAGAGGGAGCCAGGAGGCTGGCAGGGGCTGCTGACATTGGGTTTCATTCCTCCCATTTCTCTCCCTTCTGGCCCCCAGGGAGCTCCAAGACCCCCCAACATCTCCAGAGCCCTCCCTCCCTTTCCCACTGGGCCAGACTTCCAGGGGATCCTGGGAAACAGCCGCTGGGGAAAATGGGAAAGGTACATCTGCTACATTATTATGCTTCAATATGGTCTTCATATATCATATTTTCCCATTTTTTAGCTTAATTTTCCACTGAGGAAGACGTTCAGTCGAAACGCGCGTGATTTTACTGTTATTTTTTATCTTCCATATTACATGTCCTTTGGAAGTCTATATACTTTTTTGCTCCTTTATGCACTTTGAATGTTGGATATTTTTATACTATAAGTGTCATTTGAGATTTGTATATTTCTAATCGCCTATGTATATTGGCAGCACATTTACTTTTATTTGCATATATACGGGAAGCATATACATTACTTGTCGTTTTTATTTTCCAACCCAGTGTATTGCCTAGACCACACACTGTTTACCTGGATGCCAGAAAACTACTGTTTCTACATTTACTGTTTAAGATAATAAAACTTTCTTATGTATTACTTTTTCATTACTTTTCCCTAGACCTTTCTGTTTCCCATACAGGGGAAAATGGGACATACACTCCCCAAGGAGGGGGCTGCAGTGAGGCAGAGACTTTGGGGGGGGCATGACTAAGTAGCAAAGGGGGTCCTTCTGTAGAAGAGGCAGTAGCATCACTGGGATGGAACAGTCCCTCCTGGGTTTCCTTTCTTTACTGGTTTTGGACTCCAATTTCCATCAGTCCCACCCAGTCCCAGGGGCCAGAGTGGCAACCCAACCAGCTTTCCACATGTTCCTGGCCCTCTTTTGACTCTGGTTTTATGTTCCAGTTCCCATCAGCCCCAACCAGGAATGCCAACATTCAGAGTGGGAGCCCCACTAGATGCCTAACCCACCCTTGCTGTGTATGGACTGCAATTCCCATCAGCCCCAGTCAGGACTGCCAACAGCCAGAGTGGGAGCCCCACTGGATGCCCAACCCACCCTTGCTGCATAAGGACTGCAGCTCCCCTCAGCCCCAGCCAGGAGTGCTACCAGTCAGAACAGCAGCCCTCTTTGGCTGGTTTTGGACTGCAGTTACCATCAGCTCCAGGCAGACATTTTGATTTAAGCGAGCCTTTAAAACGTAAGTTATGTCACGGTGGGTTTTATATCAAGCCTGTGTATTGTCTTTTCATTTCTTTTATATTTTCAATGTCATTTTATAGTGTTTTTAGATATTTTAACTGTTTTAAATTTGACTAATGTTTTTTAAATCTTTGAGCCGCCTTGGGTCCCATCAGGGAGAAACGTAGCAAGTAAATGAAAATAAATGAATAAATAAATAAACTAGAAAAGGGGTCTAGAGAAGAGGGCAGAGGGAGAGGGAGGGAGAGAAAGGGAGATGGCGTCTCCTTCTTGGGCCCAAAGAGCTCAAGCTGCTCTGCAGTCCCCTTTCCAGGGGAGTCCATGGGGCACAAAGGCCAGGGAGGGGGTCGCGGGCACAATAGCGATAGCAAGTACATTTCTATACCTCTTTTCAGTGCAGTTAAGCACTTCCTAAGTGGTTTACAAGGTGTAAGCCAATTGCCCCTATTAGGCTAGGTCCTCATTTTAGCAACCTCAGAAGGATGCAAGGCTGAGTCTACCCTGAGCCCCTAGCTGGTACTGAACTCACAACTGTGGTTGATGAGTGAGTGACTGCAGGACAGGCGTTGAACCACTGCGCCACCAGGGCTTCCCCAGGCAGAATTCTGCCCCCCATGAATTCCCCCTCCCCTGCAGTTCCCCAAGTCCTGGCCTTGTGGAGGGGGAGGCATTGAAACCCCCCCTCTGGAAAATCCCTCCAGTAGGTTGTCAGTTTCAGTTGCAATGGGAGTGTGTGTGTGTGTGTGTGTGTGAGTGAGTGTGTGTGAAAGGGACCTTCAATGGGGGGGGAGCAGAAGTCTCCTTTGGAGAGGCAGGTGGAGGTTAAGGGTCTCTGTGCCTTTCCAGGTGGATGTGGGGTGGGAGGATGGATGGAGTTCTTTCTTCCAGAGAAGGACCTGGGACCCCCCCCCCCCCCCCAGTTCAGATCAGACCAAGCCAAGACAACCTTCCTTCCAGTCCCTCTCTGGGCCCAACTGAGGGAGACCCATCATCCCCTTGGCCTCCCCAGACAGCCCTTTCCAGGCAAGGGGGGCTTTCTCTCTGGATGAAAAAAGGATGAGTGCCATGGAGGATGGCCCATGCCCCCTCCCTCTCCTCGCTTCTATCTTCCCCTCCTACTCCCATTCCATTCCTTCTGTGATTGCTTTCTGGCTGAGTTCTGGAGCAGTCCCACCCAGAACAGCCCAGCCTCCTTCAGGACTAGATGATTTCTTCTAAGGCAGGCACCATAATCTCCATCACCATCAGGCCAGTTGGCTGGTGTTTGGCCATAGGGAAAAAGACACCTGGAGTCAGAACTGGGGAGCCCCCCAGTGGTGAGGCCAGAAAATGCATCAAAATACTTCTGGCTCAACATAGTTACCATATTTTCCGGCGTATAAGACGACTTTTAACCCTGGAAAGCGGTCTCAAAAGTTGGGGGTCATCTTATACGCTGGGTAGAGGAGGAGGAGGATGAGAACGGGGAGGGAGGGTGAGAGAAAGAGAAGGAATCCCGGTAGGAGGATGAGGATGAGAAAGAGGGGAGAAATGGAAGGAATCCAGGCAAGAGGAGGAAGAGGAGGATGAGAATTGGGGGGGGGGGGAGAAGCCACTTATAAGATTGTTGTTGTTGTTGTATGCCTTTGAGTCATTTCCGACTTACTGCAGCCCTATCATGGTGTTTGCTTGGCAAGGTTTCTTCAGAGGGGAGTTTGCCATTGCCTTATCCTGAGGCTGAGAGTGTGTGACTTGCCTAAGGTCACCCAGGGGGATTCCATGGCTGAGCCAGGATTCAAACCCTGGCCTCCAGAGTCATACTCCGATACTCAGACAGGGTGACCAAATGTCTTCAATGCAAAGGAGGACAAGTCACTACAAAAAATGTAGGACATACAAGAAAAAAAATGTAGAGAAAGCTAAGAACACTAATATAAATGTAAACCCATGCTTCTTAGCTGTGCTCAAAATGGAGGACGTTTTGGAATTCCTCCTGGAGAGAGGGGTGACATGGAGGGCATGTCCTAGAAAAGAGAAGGCTAAGTAGCTCATTGAACTACAAATTCAAGAGCTTTCATAATATGGAGCTATGGCAGTTAAAGTGGTGTCAAACTGCTTCAGTTCTACAGTATGGATGCAGCCTGAATGTGCACTGCAGAAATAATGCAGTGTGACACCACTTTAACTGCCATGGCTCCATCCTGTGGACTCCTAGGATCTGCAGTTTGCTTTGTGGTACCAGAGCTCTCTGACAGAAAAGGCTAAATATCTCACAAAACTGCACATCCCAAAATTCCATAGCCTTGAGCCAGGGCATTTAAAGCAGTATAAAACTGCCTTAATAAATTTCTGCAATGCAGATGCAGCCAAAGTTAATGTGTTGCTTGGGCATAGGTTCTTTAACAAATAATTCTGCACAATGAGAGAGAGTACCCTTGAAGATGTATCTAAAGAAGACCCAAGTTCCTTAACTTGGAGGTTATATGTGTATGTTGTGTGCCTTCAAATTGTTCCTGACTTATGTTGATCATGGGGTTTTGTTGGCAAGATTCACTCAGAGGAGGTTTGCCATTGCCTTCCCCTGAGGCTGAGACCGTGTGACTTGTCCAAGTTCACCCAGTGGGTTTCATGGCAGAGTGGGGAATCAAACCCAGGTCTCCAGAGTGTTAGTCCAACATGCTGGCTCCTATTCTCATGAAACAATACCTATGAAACAATTGCAGACTTTTTTGTTGTTCTTGTGTGTCTTCAAGTCCTTTCCAACTTATGGCGAACCTAAGGCAACCTTATCATTCGGTTTTCTTGGCATGTTTCTTCAAATGGGGGTTGCCATTACCATCCTCTGAGGCTGAGAGTGTGTGACATGCCCAAGGTCACTTACTTGGCCGCAAATTGTACATACCCCAGAATGCATCACCTAGTATATTGGCAGTCCTTCCCTCCAACACTTTGTCATTTCCCCCCAACCACCTCATGGCTGGGAGATGGAAATAATTTTTAAAGCAGCATTTAAATCTGGACTATTTTTAAAAAAGGAAGGTCCAAAACGCACTGCAGAAATAAATGCTAGGGAACATGGGAACTGTAGTTTGTGGTGTTTATAAGTGACAGTTTTCCTGCTAAGTACCTGCATGTCATAAGCATTTGAATTAAAATTGCCATATTGAAATCAAATCTGATGTTTTTAAAAAATTTATTTGGTGTGCGTTGGAAGAGGGGTAGTCTTATATGGTGAGTATATCCCAAACTTTATATTTTAACTGGAAAAGTTGGGGGTCATCTTATATGCCCAGTCTTATACGCCGGAAAATACGGTACTTATTGGATAAGGTTTATTAATAAGAGTAGGGATGAATTTAAGGATCAGTATCTATATAGACATACTAGACATCTTTCCAAGAGTAGGATGACTCTTAAATGACTTTGGCACAGAGAGGAGTCCATTCACAACTTTCTCATATATTACAGCCCCGCATTCCTCTCCTCTGCTGGCAGGAAGGATGACTCTGCATTTTAAAGTAAATCTTTACTCCCTCTATAGCCACTGCTATTTCATAGAATCATAGATTGGAAGGGACCACAAGGGCCAGCAAATCCAATCCCTGTCATGCAGGACACAATGTCAAAGCAGTGATGTCAACCCACTGCACTTCATGCTGTCACCCACAGGGCTGCACCCCTCACTAGCCAGGAGATGGGGGGCCCATATGTGTGCAATGTGAAGTAACACCCACACACATGCAGAACATTATCACCAGAATGCTTGAACACAAGCAGGCACCTGCAATAGAGACATGGGTTCAAAAAAGTAGGGACAGTGAAGAAGAGGCTGGACGGACCAATCCCCAGATTGGGGATTCATAATCATAATCCCCAGAAGGACTGAAAGAGTGAGACGACAGTCTGACAAATTTGTTGTACAATAAGTTAGAATCGACACAGTGATTGCAGAGGAGCCTGAAAGTTTTCAGGAGATGCTGACTTATCTTGAAGAGGGATAGGAGAGATGGGATGAGGCAATGGATGCAGAGTTTGAGTCACTAGTTGACAGAAAGGTATTTGAAATAGTTGAGAGACCAGCAGAGCAGAAAGTGGTTGGTTGTAGATGGGTATACAAGAAAAAAGATGCCGGATGGTACCTGAAAATACAAAGCCAGGCTTGTGGCAAAAGGGTATTCACAACAGAGATTTGAAAGTTTTGACAAACTTTGTGTCCCCATCTTCAAAAAGGGGGAAAAAGAGGATCCCAACAAGTATTCAATTCAAAAAGGATGTTGAAAAACTGGAGTGTGTCCAGAGGAGGGCGACTAAAATGGTGAAGGGTCTGGAAACCATGAATCCATATGAGAAACTACTTAGGGAACTAGGTATGTTTAGCCTGGAAAAGAGACGGTTGAGAGGGGATATGATAGCCCTCTTTAAATATTTGAAGGGATGTCATATTGAGGAGAGAGCTAGCTTGTTTTCTGCTGCTCCAGAGAACAGGACCTGGAACAATTGATGCAAGCTACAGGAAAAGAGATTCCACCTCAACATTAGGAGGCACTTCCTGATAGTGAGAGCTGTTTGACAATGGAACACACTCCCTGGGAGTTTGGTGGAGTCTCCTTCTTTGGAGGTCTTTAAACAGAGGCTGGATGGCCATATGTTGGGGATGCTTTGATTTTGAGTTCCTGCATGGCAGAGGGTTGGACTGGATGGCCCTTGGTGTCTCTTCCATTTCTATGACTCTAAGTGACTACAGAAGGGAAAGAGGGGTTTGTAAGGCAGGAGAGAAGCCCTCATCTCTTGAGCTTTTCTGGCTATGCAGGGGAGCCTAGTCACTCCCCAAAGGGCTTTAATCCCCCTTCCCAATAGTGGAGGGAAGGTGCCTTGGAGAGTTCTTTCAGCACCTTGGGGAGTTCCATCTCCTTCCCATGACTGTAAAGCCCCTTTCACTAATACAAGCTGTGCTTTTTACAAAACACTTTGTAACACTTTGTCCCTGGGCCTAAGCAGAGCACCCTTCCATCAGATCTAGACAAAGGGTTTCAACTAGGGATAAAAGAGAAACTCCTGAGTTTGCCTTTTAATGGGATTCTGGCCAGTTATGCATTCAGTATTCCCACCTGTTTGACACTTGCTGTGGTGTTCTCTAAAGAAATTAGAAAATGTAAGCAATGCATTGCTTAAGGAGGAAAGGGCATGACACTGGTTGCAAAACCACAGTAGATTCCTATTGTGGCACCCGTTGTGTCCTATTGCTTCGATCTCATGGAAGGGCACTCTGTTTATGAGCTGGTTAGCTCTTTTTTCCATGGAGAAAGGACCCATCTTGCAGATATTTCTGTTTCTTATGACCATCAGTTGTGGGCATACCAACCAAACTGGGAGAGAATGTTTGAAATAATCTGATGTAAAACAGAAGCTATGTGGTCTGCCATTAAACAACCCGAATATTTGTGGCCATGTGGGGTGCAGGCACATGCTCGCCACCCTTTTGGGTTAATGTTAGAGTGGCCTGTTCTCCTACTCACCAAAAGGCTTTTGCAATGGCAGGAGAGTGGCACAAGACCTTTGGGCTTCCAAAATGGATGGTGGAGCCTGTGGTTCACAGACCAGGGATTGACATTAAATGATACAGGAGAAATGGATGGATCTCAGAAGCAGAGCAAGGCCCCTGCAAGCAAAGAGGGGAGACAGGAACCCTTAGCAGGGCTTCTTCCTTGGGGCATGAAAGACATCTCTGCCCTTCTGGGCTTCTCCATGTCTATCTATATCTGGTCACTGGCAGGCAGTGGAGGTTTGTTCATATATGTATCGAAGAAGCAAAGAAACCTTTGCCAATACAGAAATAAATACAAGATATTCATAACATTATCAACCATGGATGATGTCAATTCCTGCATTCAGGCAACATCAGCCTATCAGAGTGACCCTAGTTGTGCTGACAGGTGAAATGCTCCTCTCCCTCTCTCCAATATTCTTGAACCTATTTCAAAATAGCAAAATCATTTACATTTCTATGCAGCTTAATAGTGAATTCAGCACTCTCTAAGCCAGTATGTAAACAAATTGCCCCCCAAAAGCTGGGTCCTCCTCTTACTGACCTAGGAAAGGATGGAAGGCTGAGTCAACCTTGGAGCCCTGGGATCAAACTCACAACATTGTGGCTGCAGGAGCGACATTAAACCATTGTGCCACCAGGGCTCCGTTATTTCATAATGTCCTCTTTCATCCTCACAGCCTTAGCAGAAGAAAGAAAAAATATCTGTGCTGGATCTTGAGGATAAAAGCTAGTTGCCCTTACTAATATCCTCTGCCAGGGATGGGAGCTTTCGGGAGACTCTGAAGATGGCACAGAAAGGCTGGGGGAGCTTTCCAGTCCCTATGGAAGGAACATAGGAGCATCCCCCCAAGGTGCTTTAATACCTTTGTCACATTGACCTTTCTCCTCTCATAAAGGTCTTCTGGGACTATACTGGTTGCAAAACAGTTAGGAATTCAACAGGTACAGCCTCCCCATCCCTTCAACTTTGTGTGAGGGAGATGTGCTGGATAGTCTAAAAGGCAGAGGGATCTTCATTTGAGGAACGCAAATCTGAAGAATTGCAGGAGCCAGGGTTGCTTGGGAAGACCATGAGCCAAGATGAACAGTCCTTCAGATTCATCTGCTTTGGAGGAGGAGGGTCTCTCACTTCCCAGCGTTGGGAGATGGCATGACAACTGCTTTGGCTCTAGAGCTCAACTAGGGGTCATAAAGGAGGCTCTTGGAGACACATCACAGCCTACTCTTGGAAATGCATCACAACCTGCCATTGTGTCCTCATTGTCCAAGGAGGCAGCTGGCAGAACAACTTTTTGTAGGCAGGGCTCGGGTCTCCTTTCAGGCAGTCCTTGCCTTGCCTCTTCCAGGGACTACAGAGAGGAAGGTCCTGCCCCACTCTGCTGGTCTTCTTGGAGGCAACCCTTTGGTTGCTCTGTGAACAGGAGAAGGCTGAGTCCTTCCTTGTGTCCCTCCTTTAGACCAAACCTTTTTAGAAGGCTTCCGAGACCAACAACTTCTGTTCAGGCATTTGGTCTGTTCACGTGGCCAGTCAGGGAGGAGGTGTGCCCCTTTCAAAGGCAAGGCAAGCCTTTTCTTGGTCCAAGAGAAAGATGGGGACTACCTGCAAGAGTAGGGGGGCTTGGGCTTCCTCAGAGGGGGGCACAGGCAGGTCTTCCCAATGCAGTCCTGGGAGGGTCTCTCTCTAGCTTTAGCTCCATTAGTTTCACTTTCTGCCACATACCTCTTACCATGGGATCTGGATTGAGGGGAGGAAAATAAATGCCCCTTCCTTTCCCCCCCTCCTCACTTCCCCTCTTTCTCCCCAAAGGTCAGGAGCATGGCAATGGAAGAGTTCCCCCCATGTTTGCCCAGATCAGCCCCTCTTTCCTCCCTTCCCCAGTCTGTCTCCTTCTTTCACTCCTCCCAGGACCTTTCATGGAGGACACATTGGTGCAGTTTCCATGGAGGGGGCACAATGGGGATGGCTTGGCAGGATAACCCCATGTGCTTGCCCAATATAATATGGTACTATGAGGCCTGTATTTTAGAATGGATGTATGAATGATTCACTCTTAAAAATGTGAGAATAGAGGGCGAATTTAAAAATAAAATACATATCTGGTGGTATTAGAACTTGGAATGTAAAGTATATTGGTATAAATAGTTATGATAGAGATACTTTTTAGAGAAGTAGTCACCCCGAAAACTGGGTTTATAGAGGAATTAAATTAAAGAGGAATAATCGCCTTGCTTAATGGAATTTGTTGTCTGTGATGTTTGATATCTGATGTTTATAAATAGTTATGAAAAATGATATATGAGTAATCTCTTTGCACTATTTAGGAAGTCGAGATAGATTAGATAAGTCGTTTAAGGTGTCAATATGTTTTTCCATTGTGTATGTTTAGTTTAGATTATGTCTGTGTTTGACGATTGTGTATATTATTATGTATATATTATGTATATATATGTATTAGGTTAGATGTTTTATGTGTTTTGTCCATGTTTTGTTTGTTTGTTTGTTTTAGTCAGCAATAAATTTTTAAAATTTAAAATTAAAAAATTAATTTAAAAACTCCCATGCGCTGCATTTTCTTCCTGAGGTTCCTTGGTGTATTTTGGTTCTTCCTTTCATGGAGACCCAGAGAGGTTCTTTTGGGTTTCCTTAAATGGAAAAGGCCCCATGAAATGCCAGGCAGGCAGAGAGAGAGAGAAACACAGGAAAGTAGGAAGGAAGAAGGAAGACCCCCCCCCTACCCTGTGTCCCTTCACTACTATCCCCCTAGAAGTTTTTTCTACTTCTGCTTTGTATTTTTATGCATACCATAAAAAGACCCCTGGGAATCCATGGGGCAGTTCAGTCACTATCTGCACCCTTTTCCTTCAGAACAACCCAGTGAGGTAGGCACAACAGACTAACCAACTGGCTCAAGATCACCACATGCTAACCTGATGACCATCCAAAAAGGCAGAAAAATGCCTCTTTAAGAAGATATGCCCTGTAGGATTAACTTCTGAATGTCAGGAAAACTGGGGAAATAGGCGCAGTATTTATTTATGTAAATTATTTTATTTTAGTACTCATTTTTTTAAATGAAATCCTTTATTTAAATTTAAATCCATCTCTTTCTGAGAAGGCTGCATTTTATTACTGCTGGGGCATCTACAAGTTCCAGGGCATCATGGGCAACATATCTCTGCATGAAATGCCTAGATATAGGATGGGGGACACCTGGCTTAACATGGCTACGTGTGAAAGGGATCTAGGAGTCCTGGTACACCACAAGTTGAACATGAGTCAACAGTGTGATGCAGCAGCTAAAAAGACAAATGTGATTTCAGGCTGCATCAATAGAAGCATAGCGTCTAGATCAGGGGTAGGCAACCTAAGGCCCGGGGGCTGGATGCGCCCCCCCGAGGCCTTTGGAGCGGCCCTAGGCTGGTCCTGCCGCCGCCCCCCCCCCCCCCCCGCCATGATGATATTGATTATTGTTGTTATTACTTGTTCTTGGGGTTTTCTTGGCAAAATCTCCACAGGGGTTTTGCCATGGCTTTTGTGGGGCTGAGAGAGTGTGCATGCATATTTTTAATTTTTTTTTAATTTTTAATTTTAATTTTAATTTATTTATTTTTGGTGCTTCGGCCCCCCAATTGTCTGAGGGACAGCAACCTGGCCCCCAGCTCAAAAAGGTTGCCTACCCCTGGTCTAGATAAAGGGAAGTAACAGTGCCACCCTATTCAGCTTTGGTCAGGCCTCACTTGGAATAATACTGGGTCCACTTCACCACAATTCAAAAAGGATGTTGAGAAACTGGACCATGTCCAAAGGAGGGCAACTAAAATGGTGAAAGATCTAAAAACCATGCCTTATGAGGAGAGACCTAGGGAGCTGTGTATGTTTAGCCTGAAGAAGAGACCGTTAAGAGGTGATATGATAGCCCTGTTTAAGTATTTGAAGGGATGTCATATTGAGGATGGAGCAAACTTGTTTTCTGCAGCTCCAGATAATAGGACATGTAACAGGAAAAGAGATTCCACCTCAACATTAGGAGGAATTTCCTGACAGTAAGAGCTGTTAGACAGTGCAACACACTCCCTGAGAGTGTGGTGGAGTCTCCTTCTTCTGAGGTTTTTCAACAGAGGTTGGATGGCCATCCATCGGGGGTGCTTTGATTGTGAGTTCCTGCGTGGAGGAATGGAGTTGGACTGGATGGCACTTGAGGTCTCTTCCACCTCTAGAATTCTATGATTCTATCTGCACAGCTCTCCATGGTGGCTAAGAAAAAAAAAAAGGGGGGGGGGGACTGCAGCAATCGAGGATGGAGCTGAGGCCCCTCTGGAACCCCCATTCACAAGCACTCATTTGATGGATATGGGTTGGGAGGAGTAGGACCAATCAGCAACGTTCAAAATAGGCACCATTCTGAAAAACATAACTCTAGGGGTGATGAATTATGGTTTGACCCACTGCAGAGTGGCAAGCTCATGCCCAAGCACACCGATAGACATGAAGGACCTTCTTCCCTTGGGGTCTGCATGGTCTTGGCCAGCTGGAATCCCATCCCTCCCCATTTGGGGTCCCAAGACAAGATAGGCAAGGGGTCACCCCCACCCCGACACGCTCCTGTTTTACTCAACAAAGATGGCCATCGTTTGCCAGGCTAAAAGTGGTGTGAAATCTGTAGGGAAGATCTGACAGTGGAGAAATGGTGGGGTGCCAACAGCCACATGGAAAGTCCACTGGATGTCCAAATTCTCCTTTGCTGGCTTTGGACTCCAGTTCCCCTCAGCCCCATCAAGGAGTTTCAACATCCAGATGGCAATCCCACTGGATGTAAAAGCCCTCCATTGTTGGTTTTGGACTCCCATTCCCATGAGCCCCAACTAAGAGTGCAGATAGGCAGAGTGAGAGCCCCAATAGATGTCCTATCCCTCCCTTACTGCATAAGGACTGCAGTTCCCATCAGCCCCAACCAGTTTAGTCATGGTTTTTTAAAATAAAGCAATTGCACAAATCACACTGACCTCTTTATTAATGGAGTATATTTAATAGAAATAGACATGGCCAAAATGGTGAGGAAGCCCTTTTGTCTTTTAGCCTGGATTTTAAAAAGGCTCTCCAAAGGATGCTTCAGTACAATACAATACAATACAACTCACCATTCTCAGCTGCCAGTACCTGATTTCTAGTCTGGCTGTCTTTCTTCCTTTTCTATGGGGGGGGGGGGGGCGTCTATACTGTCAAAATAATGCAGTCTGAGATTTCCCTCCTCTGTGAAGCAGACACTCCTTCCTCTCTCTCTCCTCTTCCTCCTCCTCTTTTCCCTCCCCTGCCTTCCTGCCCTTGGGGTCCCCTCTGGCCCCCCATAAGAGCAGCCCCCTCCCCTCTGCCTCCCCCAGGAAAGACACCCCCCTCAGGAGGTTCCTATGTCAGGGATGATGGGAGTTGTAGCTCTTCACCTCTGGCTCTAACTCACCACCTTGTTATGCAGCAGAGCTGACCAGCTTTGATCAGTGGTTGATGCTTCTTTGCCAAGCAGCAGAGTTTCAGAGAATAGGCTGAAGACCCTGACAAACTCTCCAAGCCTTCTCTCTCTTCTTCCTGAGATGCCTCCAAACTTCTCCAGGATTCTTCTGGTTCTTGTATCTTCCCTCAAGACACCAGACAACTCAGTAGTCTTATATAAAAGATCTACTTTATTCTACTATATATAAATACTATATGCCCTACAAATCACAATCTCTACTCCACCAAAATACTCCACACCACAATATGCATTGGCAAACATTGCACTTATAGCCATTGTTAGTCACCACCCACTAGTCAGTTTCCACCCAGTGGGCGTGTACATTCATTTTGATTGGTTTACATAGATCATCCCATACTTAAGACCAACCCAAGTATTTCATCATTCTACCTTGACTACTTAATGAATCTCAGGTGTTTGCAATCTATAACAGGTGTTTTCAATATACACTCTATAACTTTGTCCTTGTCTCTCAAGGCTTCCAAATTATATTATCCTTTTCACCTGTGTAGCTTCATGATTGTTCCTGCTTAGTCACTGTGACTATCACATGCATATTTTATTTCTATTACTGTATGTCCCATGTTGCATTTTCCTTAACATCCTATTCCCTTGGAGGCCTCTCCTCCAATATCTCCCCAGAGGAAGAGGGGGCCTGCAAGGAGGAGGAGGAGGGCTTTTATGGCGGCCTGAAAGGAGGAGGAGGGCTTTTATATCTCCCCCAGGCTCCCTCCCCCAGCCATGGGCCTCAAAGGGAGCTCGCCTTCCTCCTCTTCCTCCTCTTTGGACCTTCCCTCCCTGGCCTTGCCCCCCCCCGGCCCCCCATAACAGCCCCCTCCCCCAGGGAAGGAAAACAAGCACCACAAAAGCAGTAACTAGAACAATAACAACCCTCTATCCGGGCCCAGAGCCAAAGGGACCCCTCCGCAGAACCCCCCCCATGACACTCGGGAGACCCTTATTATTCCCTATGTGACCCCCCCCCCATTACAAATACAAATACAAACAGAAAGACAGCAGAGGCCCCTGAGAGGAGGAGGAGGAGGAGGAGGCCTGGCAGCCGGAGAGGAGCCTCCAAGAGGCCTTTGGAAGGGAAGGGAAGGGCTCCCCAAAAACAAACCCCTCCCCTCCAGGAGACCCCCCCCCCTCCGTCCAGAAGCCCAGGTCTTAAAGGGGCCTTGCCTTCCTCCTCCTCTTCCCCCTCCTCCAAGGAAAGATGGATGGCCATCTGTCGGGGATGCTTTAATTGGGAGTTCCTGCGTGGCAGGGGGGTTGAACTGGATGGCCCTTGTGGTCTCTTCCAACTCTATGATTCTATGAAAGGCAGAAAGACCCTCGTTCCCCCTCCTTCCGGAAATGAGGTCAGAGGGCGACACTCTCCTTTCCTTCCGCCTTTCCCCTGCTACTGCCTCTCTAGGAAGCAGAACTCTCTCTCCCTCTCTCTCTTCATTTGTTCCTCAGAAAGAGACCCAGATAAAAGAAAAGGTAAAAGAAAAGAAAAGAAAAGGGGGGGGGGGGAGGCTGTTAGGGGGAACCAATCCAGATCTCCCCAAATTCCGAGGAAGGAAGGAAGGAAGGCCCTCCCCCAAGGCCCCTCCCCTGAGGCCTTTCCTTCGGCAGCCCCTAAAAACAAAGCCTTTGGGCGAAGGGGGGCTACTCTGGAGGTTTATTATCCCCCCCCCAAAAAAAGGCAAAGGGGGGGCCTGGGCTGAAAGCGTCTCCCAGCCTCTCTGAAAAGCTCTTCCTTCAGGGGCTTCCTCCTCAAGAGAGAGAGAAGGAGGGAGAGGAAGGAGAAGGAGACCCCCCCCCTTTTGGCCCTGAGGAGGAGGAAGAGGAAGGGGGGGCAGAGGGGCCTAGTGGGGGGAGCAGGCAGGCAGGAGGGGGAGGGAGGGAGGGAGGGAGGAGGGAAGGGAGGGGACCCCCCAAGGCTGCTTTCTGGAGGGGGAGGGGTCCCTTTGGGGTTGGAGAAGGCAGTGGGGGGGTCCTGGTTCCTGCCATCCCTCTGGGAAACGAAGACCCCCCCTCCAGTCATCCAGAGGCCCCTCTGACTTGCCAAACCTTCCTCCTCCTTCTTAAAAGGCCCCCTTCCTTCCTTCCTCCTCCTCCTCCCTCCATCCCAGGGTCCCCTTTCCCTCCCCATTTGGGAGCTCTGCCCAGTCTGCATGGGGCCAGACCCTTGCTGTGGGGGGGAGGGCAGTGGGGCAGTTCCAGGGGGAAGAGGGGTCCTGCTGGTTGTGGATTGGGCAGAGGAGGAGGAGGAGGAGAGTTCCTTTGGGGTTCCTCTGGAGAAGGCTTTGCAACCTGGAGGGGCCTCTGGATGACTTGAAGGGGATCTTCCTTTGCCAGGAGGATTGCAGGAACCACCCCTCCCCACCTTCTTAACCCCCAAAAGGGACTCTTCCCCCATCTCTGCCCCCTCCAAAACCCACACTTGGGGGTCCCTCCCCTTCCCTCCCTCCAAATGTTCCCTTTTACCCTCCTGCCTGCTCTCCTCCCTCTTCCTCACCCCATGGTCTTCTTTCCCTCCCCATCTGGGAGCTCTGCCCAGTCTCCATGGGTCCAGACCCTGGCTATGTGGGGGCAGTGCAGCAGTGTGTTCTGGTGCTATTTGTGGGGTGAAGGGATTACCAGGCAGAAGCAAAGACCCCTGGGGAGAAGTAATCCAGTCTCCTTGGGGGGCACAATGGGTGTGTGTGTACATACATGTACACACACACACACACACACAGAATCTGGCTATTATTGTTACTTTCCAACCCATATTGGAAACCTAACTACTAACCAGGCCTGACCCTGCTTAAATTCCAAGATCAGGGGGGATCATGTGCCTTTAGCATATCCAGAACAGAGTAATAATTCTTAACACAACAATGTACATTACTCATGCTCTGTATATACCCGATAATATCAATAATAACAATAATATATTGGTTTTGCAGGGCATTGTGGCAGAACATCTTAGGGACATCTTTGCTGTGAGACAGACAGAAGAGGAGTAACTTTGACCTAACTTGTGCCTTCATTGGAGTAAATAAAAAACAAAACAGAATAGATGGTTTCACCAGATTTAGCTGGTCCTGAAGGAAGAAAAGGCCGTGATGGCCTCAGTGCTGAGAGCAGTGAGGGATTCTGGGAGAAGACAGCCCAGAGGCGCCTGGGTGAGGGCCTGGCCAGCTCAGACACACAGTGCCAGCGCTTCAGGCAGTTCTCCTATGAAGAGGGTGAGGGCCCCCGAGAGGTTTGCAGCCAACTCCATCGTCTCTGCTGTCAGTGGCTGAAGCCAGAGCAAAACACAAAAAGTGAAATTTTGGACCTGGTGATCTTGGAGCAGTTCCTGAGCATCTTGCCACTGGAGATGGAGAACTGGGTCAGAGAATGTGGAGCAGAGACCTGTTCTCAGGCAGTGGCCCTTGTAGAGGGTTTCCTCCTGAGTCGGGCAGAGGCAGAGAAGAAGCAGAAAGAGCTGCATGTGAGAGTGTTTCCTCCAGGGATCAAGGTGAGCAGGTTCTGGCTCTGGGGTGATTGAGAAGGTTCTGCTGAAATGCGGTGCCCCCAGATCCGGCTTTCATAAGGAGGAGTGTGGGTTCACCACCTTGTGATGGTGCAGTTACAGTCCCCAAAGCCTCTGAGAAGGGTGTTCCTGCATCCAAACCAGGTGTTTGCTCCCTATGTGCCAGGTTTTCAAAGGAAGTGCCAGGTTTCCCTGCTGGCACTGCCACACAAGCAGACTTTTCCCTGTGGTGACTTCCACGACACAGTCTGGCCCTGCCGTGTTCAGGAGGTTTCCACTCACTTCAACAACTAGTCTGTTCTCACTCTAAGGGGCAAATCGCTTTTACCATTGCTGACTTTTTTCTTTTCATGTTGTTTTTATTCCAAAGCCAACATAATAAGTTACGAACAACAGTGTTCTGGCCATAGACTTTACAGTAGGTATACTCTTTATCCATGGATTCAAGCATCCATGGTTTGAAAATATTCAAAAATTTATAAATTCCAAAAAGCAAGCCTCATTTTTGCCATTTTATATAAGGGACACCATTTTCCTATCCATTGCATTTCATAGAATCATAAAGTCATTGAGTTGGAAGAGACCACAAGGGCAATACAGTCCAACCTGTGCCATGCAGGAACCTACAATCAAAGCATCCCCAACAGACAACCATGCAGCCTCTGTTTAAAAACCTCGAAAGAAAAGGACTTGAGCATCCATGGATTTTGGTATCCACTGGGGGTCTTGGTACCAAACCTCAGCAGATACCAAGGACCCACTTTATCTATAAAGTAGCAGTAGGTTTCCATTTTTGTTTCTCTATATGTGTGTTACCGTTCTTCCTTACACATACACACACACATGCATAAATATAGACAGAGATACAGATATATAAAAATAAATAAGTCTATGGGAAGACTGCCATTATAAGTCAAAACATGGTGTTCCAGAACTTCAGAAGTTCTCGTTGTGGGCTCCGTGAAATTGCTTGCATTCCCTCATATACAATAAATGTATGCAGAGTATTAACATATGTGTCATACTTATTTCCATCTTTTTGACCGCTTATTTTGTATGTCATTATTTCAAGTAGGGCTTGTGAGCTGCTTACCTTTTGCTGACTTGGCTGTGGCTGGATGTGTCATACCATACACGTTCAAACTCCTTCCCCAAAAATCTTTGCCATTTTCTCTTCTTCAAATTCCATGTCTTGACTCCTCACTGCTGTTTCAGGTCAGGAATCTCATGGTAGAAGTTCACTCTGAACTCCTTGCAACTGAGAAGGCTCCACTGGACCCCAGGCAGAGTCCCCAATGGAGAGCGATCCAGCAGGAGTGTGATGGAGGAGCCCCCTTGCAAGGTAAGGATCAGCGCTCTCTGTCCAGAATCCTTCAGGTCTCTTTGTGCATCTGAATGCATCTGAAAGGCAATATTTTGGGTTGTGTTACTGGATGATCCAGCAAAAAAAATCAGCTGATATAACAACTATAATAGCATATCTTTCCAAAAAAAACACATGTGAGAACTTTGTTGTTGTTAACTGCCCTCAAGTCGATCTTGACCCATGGTGACCCCATGGATAAGACATCTTTGGTCTTCATTATTTTCTTGGTTCCTGTACATTCATACCCGTAACCTCCTTAGTAGACTACCTGGTCTCCATTACTCTCTTAGTTCCTGTAAATTCATACCCGTGACCTCCGTAATAGTCCATCCATCTAGCATGCGGCCTTCCTTCCTTCCCACCACCTTTCCTAGCATTATTGTTATCTGCAATGCATCATGTCTTCTTTTGATATGACCAATGTACAACAGCCTCAGTTTAGTCATCTTGGCTTCATGGGTGGTTTCAGGCTTGATCTGTCCTAGGACCCATTTCTTTGTCTTTTTGAACATTCACAGTGTCCTCAGCACTCTTCTCTAATGCCACATCTAATAGCATGATGTTCCTCATAGCAACCACCCTGTGAGTTAGGGATGTATATTTGTGTGTGTGTGAGAGAGAGGTTGAGGTACTCATTGTGCATCTCCATAAGCGGAGATTGATTTTATGCATCTCTGCCTTACAAGCACATCTTGTTCTCTGTATGTTTCTATTCAGAGCTGGTTTTTGCTCTCTGGGACTCAAGTCCCTCATACTTTCCACCCTATCCTTTGTCTCTACAACAATAACCTTGTGAGGTAGGTCAGGGTCAGAGAGGGCAGGGGCCCAAGATTGTCCAGTGTCTTTCAGTGCTCATGGGAGGCTAGAGTTGGATTTTCTCAGGCCTCAGTCCAACACTCAAACCACTGCATCCAAGCACCTTCTGCATTTTCCAGGGCTGGAAGTCTTCTTTTGTACCAAGACCTCCAAGAGAATACAGGTGTACCTCAGTGAATAAATTCATTGGATTCCAGGACATTCCTTCTTTGACAGAAAATTTAGTACGAGAGCCACAAATCACATGGGAAGACTAGGGATGGGTTCCTGAACCACCAAAAAAAAAAAAAGAAGAGCACGTCAACATGTTTTAGTACATTTTTTTTCCTAAACTAATAGTACGCGCATGTGAAGTGAAACCATGAGGTCAGGGAAGCCTTGCATTAACAAACAAAAATGTTTGGAACCTTCTGGAACCCCTCTGAAGGCTTCTTCCAAAATGAATTCAGGAATGACCTTTTATTTCACCAGCTCCAACTTTTCTTGCAATTTCCATTTTGGTGGCCAAACACATACATCTATGGTTTATCATTTGTTTTTTTTTTAAGTGCTACGGATAGCTGTTGAGGCATGCTTCTCTGTCCTTTCATTTTCTCTCTCTTTAGCTGTTCCTTCATGTTCCTTTAAAGCCCTACATGGCTTGGGTCCAGCCTATCTAAGGGATCGCCTTCTTCCATATAATCCGCCCTGCACCCTCAAGTCCTCTGGGAGGAATTTACTGCAACCGATAAAAACTAGATTAGCAGTAACCTCCCAGAGGATGTTTTCTGCTGCCGCTCCCAGACTGTGGAACGCTTTGCCCAAAGAGATCCATCAAATAACCAACTTTGATAGCTTTAAAAAGGCTATCAAGACAGACCTCTTCCGGCAGACCTTCCCAGAATAGACTACTCTACATAATTGTGCTTATCCCCGATATACATCTCTGTTATACACTCCTATTGGTGTCCCAGAACATATGTTGTTTTAATTTTTATGCTTTTATTATTGTATTTAGTTTTAAGGGTGATATCGTATTACGGTTTTATGGCATGTGTGATGATGATGATTCATGCTCAGTAAAGATCTCCAGAGGCCATTGCTGTTTCCCTTGTGTGTTGTACACAGCCACACATGGCTTCAGTAGGATCAGTTAGAGCAGAATCCCAATGTTTTTCAGCTCAAGTGTTAGTGCATTGTTTGCTCCAGACATATTGCTGCAACCAGATGCTGAAAACTGTTTTTTCCAGCCCTCTTTCACCATCCTTCCAATGCATATGCTGCTAAAAAAGTTTCAGCTGTACAGAGGATGAAGAGGAAATGGTGACAAGGGGGGCATAATATGACTTTGTAAAAAAAAGCTTATTGGTCAGAGGCTTTGTTAACTGAGGTGTGCCTGTACTTCCTCGTGAGTCTTTAAGATTGCAAACTCTTTAACAGCAGCAGATGTGACTGACTTCTCCCCATCTTGGTCTCTCCCACAGAGGCTGGAATGATGCCACCAACAAGGACTCAGTTGCCTCTTCCTCTTTGCAGTGGACCAGATCAGGTAAGAAGAAGGAATCCTGGAACAAGAGGACTGGAGCAATCTGGATTCCTCTTCCCAGATCACATGCCTCTCAGTGCTAGTGGAGAATTTTATTTCAGTTTGCTTTGGATTTTTAAAAATTGTGAAGCTTTTCAAACTTCTTCTCTAGGTGTCAATCCCTATGTCTTTAGTCTTATTCTTGAGTTAGAGTTGCTCTCCTTTTTCTCTGAACTTTTTCTTGAACCCAGAAGGGGAGTTGATAGATATTCCCATCTTCATTCAATGGTCCAGAACAAATAATTCTCCCTCTGTGTTGAGCAGCTGGCATTCAGAGGGAGGCTCCAGGAGCTTCTGGAGCTGCCAAAGAACCAGCAGGACCAGGGGTAACGTTGGCCTCTACAGGGGAGACGGCCAATGCCACTCAGGAATGTTTGAGGCAGGGGTGGGGAAATTGTTTTTAATGCCAGTTTTCAGGTAATATTTTGCTCAAAATTGGGGAACATAAGAACTTCATTGGCTGTGTGGGAAGACTGTATCGTGTGTCTCTTTGTAGGTAGACCTAATAGGATGTTGGGCCATGAATGATTTATGTCTCATGGACCTTCTCCCATATTGCTATTTATAGGCTTGGACCATATAGTTTATTTATTTATTTATTTATTTATTTATTTATTATAAATCTTTTAAAATTTGTTATATACATAGATACCCTCCAAACAGACAATTTATATCCTAATTCTGCTTGTTTTCAAATTGGCTGGAAACCAGCCAAAACCTCAGCAGTTTACTCCCCGCTCCCTCTTTAGCACCCATAACATATTCTCCAACATTTCACACATGAAAATTGTCCCATGTGTGGCCAGGCAACAGCAGACTGTGGTCAAGATGGCAAAGATTATTGCTGAGAAGTATACATTGAGAGACTGCAGCCATTGACTTTTCCCAGCCTCTACAGCGAAAAGCAAGATTTGGCCCTTTCTCTCTTCTCCCCTTTGCTGAGTTGTTGTTGTTGTGTGCCTTCATGTTGTTTCCAATTTATGACAGGTCTAAGATGAACCTATCATGGAGGTTTCTTGTTTTGGAGAAGGGTTTTCCTTTGCCTTCCTCTGAGACTGAGAGAGTGTGACTTGCCCTAGGTCATGCAGTGCTTTCCATGGCTTAGTGGGGATTCACACTCTGGTCTCCAGAATCCCAGTCGAACACTCAAACCACTACACCACACTGGATGAGTTAATGGGTACAAACTCCTTTTGCCCTTTGAACTCAGTTTGCAGCAACTGAAGTAAACTGAGAACAAAGGAGGAAAGTGGGTCATTTTAAAATCCACTGAAAAAGTGGACAAAAGATGATTAATTGATATTGTCCCTGCCAAATTGGAAGGTATGGCCTAAAACTCCACAACTCCCCCAAAACTGAAAAAAAATAAACAAACCAAAAACACCACCTGGAAATTGACCAATGTGGCAGTTGGAAGTGACCCAGCATCATCCATCCTGGCATGCTGAAATGCCCACATTTGGCCTGCCCACTGTCAGACCTGGCTAAATTCAATAACTCTGTGTAGCAGTAAGTCCAGCCAGTTGATCCAACCAGACGTTTATTGAGAACACAAAGCCAGTCAGCGTTTAAGCCAGAACTGCCCCCTACAGTCAAGTGCCATATTAAAAAAAACCCCAAATTACCACACTCTTGGCGCCAAAACTCCTCCCCACACTCTTGGCACCAAAACCAGAACCCACCTCCAATCCCCATAGCTCCCCCATCAAGTCAGCTCCCCTTTCCCAACGTTCTCACCAGTGATACCTTTCTCCAGCCTAAGTATTCCACACAACCCCCCTCCTTCCAGACACCTCCTCCCACAGCTCCTGCATTCCAAAGGCTTGACTTTCTCAAAGCTATTCTAACACCATGGCACTACTCCCAACTCCCCATTCTAACCAGCCTTCATCTCCCATGTACTAACCCACCAATAATCCCCCAAACAACTACAATTACTACAAACCCAAGCAAAACACCTGACAGAACTCATGCACGCAGGCATGGTTCTGACAGTCCACCCCCCCAAAAAAACACATCACATGCAATTATTTCAACTAACCCCACGCACCCCAGGTTTGTCGGAATAAGCCAAATGAATTTCCCCAACCAATTTAGAAGCTCTAACATGTTTAGCCTTCACCCATTCTGCATGGTTGATGGGAACATATTTCCTTCGCACCGTGATGTTCCCCATCCACCAATATGGGTAAAGGTAGGGTTTCTTCTGTTTTCCACTGTTCACTTGTCCAGACAGGCTGAAATGTAAAACAGGATGTAAATGTCAGTATTCCTTTGGTAAATCCAACTCTACTGTCACCTCATTGATCAGTCTTTTAACTTTAAAAGGCCCCACATATTTAGGACCCATTTTTTTGTGGGATGTCTGGTTTTCAAATGTTTGGTTGACAGGTAAACCTTGTCCCATTTTTATTTCCCAGCCCACCTTTCTGTGTCTGTCAGCATACTTTTTATAATTGCCTTTAGCTTTTTCCAAAGCATTTATTTTCCCTTTAAGGGCCGAGGGACTTCAGCTCCCAGAAGCCTCAGCCATGTTGGCCAGTAGTCCCATGTTGGCCAATAGCTCCTGGGATTCTGGGAGCTGAAGTCCCTCGGCCCTTAAAAGGGGAAAGGTTGCCTACCCCTGTTATTATTATTATTAGGCGTATCTATATCCCACTCTTCAGCCAAAAGGCTATCAGAGCGGCTTACAAATGGTTAATTAGACATTTCCCTGCCCTCAGGCTTACAATCTAAAAAGACAAGACACAAAAGGAGAAGGGAATGGTGGTGGGGAAGGGAATAAGTCCAGCAGATCTTCTCTCCTTCTGAAGCCTGGACCAAGACAGATGGACTAGAGCAGGGGTAGGCAATCTTTCCCCTTTAAGGGCCGAGGGACTTCAGCTCCCAGAATCCCAGGAGCTATTGGCCAACATGGGACTATTGGCCAACATGGCTGAGGCTTCTGGGAGCTGAAGTCCCTCGGCCCTTAAAGGGAAAATAAAAGCCCTTAAAGGGGAAAGGTTGCCTACCCCTGGACTAGAGGGAGGGCCCTTCTTACTGTGGCTGGGCCCAATGGAGCTGGTCTGCCTTCTCTCCCTCTTGATGATGGGGGATAGAGGGAGGGCTGTCTTCTTTTCAGGCTAGGCCCAATAGAGCTGGCCTGCCTTATCTCCCTCTTGATGATAGTGGATAGAGGGAGGCCTTCTTCTTTTTAGGGTAGACCTGATGGAGCTGGCCTGCCTTCTCTCCCTCTGGATGATGGTGGATAGAGTGAGGGCTTCTTAATAATCTGTGGCCAAGCATTTTTCAATGTAGAAATCCATTGAGTTACTGTTACAGGAGCAGATGATTTAAGCTTCAAGGCAGGCAACAATTTAGGGTCATAACCATAAATGATTTCAAAAGGTGTATGTCCAGTACTTTTCTGAGACATTGAGCCTTCTCTGTCAGAGAGCTCTGGTGCCACATATAACTATAGTTCCCATGATTCCCTAGCACTGAGTCAGGGCAGTTAAAGTGAACTCAATTTGCACTATTTCTGGCAGTCTGCAAAGGCCCATAGATGCCAGTGTTTCGACACAAACAAGTGACGAGATATCTAGCAACTCCATTAGCAAAATTATCCTGGATCAGTTTCAATCTGTGAGTACTGATGATGTGGACAAGCTCCTTGGTAGAGTGAGGAAAACAACCTGCCCTCTCGATCCTTGCCCATCATGGCTGGCCATGCAGGGGGGGATGCATTGAGGAGGTTCCTTACGGACATCATCAATGCATCCCTCGGGGGGGTTATATTCCCTCTTGTTTGAAGAAAGTGGCTGTTAGGCCGCTTCTGAAGAAACCTTCCCTGGACCCCCTGGATATGAACAACTATAGGCCAGTCTCTTTGTTACCATTCTTGAGCAAGGTAATTGAGGGGGAAGTTTCTGTTCAACTCCAAGCTGTCTTGGATGAAACCGATTATCTAGACCCATTTCAAAATGGCTTTAGGACAGGATTTGGAGTTGAGACTGCCATGGTTGCCTTGACCAACGACTTGCGTCTGAGCATCAACAGGGGTAGTGTGACCCTGTTGGTGCTTCTAGACCTCTCAGCAGCTTTTGAGACGATAGATCATGGCATCCTCCTGGATCACCTGAGTGGGTTGGGAATTGGAGGCGCTGTGCTCCAGTGGTTCTGTTCCTTCCTCTCGGGCAGATCCCAGAGGGTGCTGCTCGGGGACCGTCGCTCCAGTAAAAAGGAGCTCACCTGCGGCATCCCCCAAGGCGCCATGCTATCCCCGATGCTGTTTAACATCTATATGAAGCTTCTGTTTGAGATCATTTGGAGTTATGGAGCTGGGTGTTATCAGTATGCTGGTGACACCCAGATTTATTTGTCCATGTCTCGATTGTCTGCCTTGAATTCCGATGGCATCTCCCCTCTTAATGAATGTCTTAAGCAGGGGTTGGCAAGTTTTTTTGCTGGCGGGCCGGGGAGAATGGCGCTGGGAGAGCGTGCAAACGTGTGCGCGCGTGGGCTTGCGTGCACACGCGCACAACTCCCACCATCGTGCGCATGCGTGCACGCGAGGGGGCGCCATTTTGGAAAACAAAATGGTGCCATGCCTCACGCGTGGATGTGCACGACGGCGGGACGCCATTTTGGAACGCCCAACGGCACCAGTGCCATGCGAATGCGCACGATCTCTGCGCCGTTGGGCATTCCAAAATGGTGCCCTGCATCTTGCGCATATGTACGCAACGCAGAGCACCATTTTGGAACGCCCAGCGGCGTCGGCACTGTGCAAATTCGCACGGCGCTGGCACTGTTGGGGATTCTACAATGGCACCCGCCATCATGCGCATGCGTGCGCAAGCGTGGGTGCCATTTAGGACACCAAAATGGCGCCCGCGCTCGCATGCAGCGGTGTGTGCATGGCGGCGGTGGTGGCTGCAGGACTGGGCAGGGGCTGGTCGGAAGGCCTCGGCGGGTTGAGTGCGGCCCATGGGCCGTAGGTTGCTGACCCCTGTTCTTAAGGCAGTAATGGGCTGGATGAGGAAAAACAGATTGAGACTGAATCGAGAAAAAAACGGAGGTGCTCACTGTAGCTGCCCTGAAACCAAGAATTGGGTTGCAACCTCCGGTCCTGGGCAGGGTCACACTCTCCGTAAAGGACTGTGTCCGCAGTCTGGGAATGCTTCTTGATTCGTCGCTCTTGATGACAAATCAGGTAAATGCGACGGTCAGAAGTGCCTGTTATCAGCTTCGGCTGATACGCCAACTGCGCCTTTTTCTGGAAGTAAGGGACCTTGAGACCATTGTACACTCGCTGGTAACCTCCCGTCTGGATTTCTGTAATGCGCTCTACATGGAGCTACCCTCATGCTTGATCTGGAAACTTCAGATAGTACAAAATATGGCAGCCAGAGTGGTCTTGGGAACATCTCGCAGAGACCACATAACCCCGGTGTTAAAATAATAATAATAATAATAATAATAATAATAATTTTTATTTATATCCCGCCCCTCTGCCAAGCAATCGGGGCGGCGTACAGCGTATAAACATCAAAACAAATACAGTCAAATTCAGTCCCATCCCTCATTCCCACCCCTAAAAAACAAAACAAACAAAACAAATTAAAAAACAATTAAAAATTCACAAAGCACATCTTCAATGAATGACATTTAAACCTCGAGTTCTCTAAGGCTATAGCGGGAGAGGAAACATGACAATTGCTGTGTCACAGAAGCTGTTGTCATAGCCAGGGCAAAAGATAATAGGCAGGGCCTTCCAGCAACCACCTACAGTCCTCCACACTGCCTCAGCCGCTGCTGGTGCTGGGAAGGATGTTCCAGCAGGCTTTTATGCCTGAGTTCTCCCAGCTCTGGCTGCTTCTGAGGCCGATGCAGGGCAGCCCAGGTGTTGTCAATGGGCACAGAGAGAGTCCTCCATCTGTCCTCCACACTGCCTCAGCCGCTGCTGGTGCTGGGAAGGATGTTCCAGCAGGCTTTTATGCCTGAGTTCTCCCAGCTCTGGCTGCTGCTGAGGCCGATGCAGGGCAGCCCAGGTGTTGTCAATGGGCACAGAGAGAGTCCTCCATCTGTCCTCCACACTGCCTCAGCCGCTGCTGGTGCTGGGAAGGATGTTCCAGCAGGCTTTTATGCCTGAGTTCTCCCAGCTCTGGCTGCTTCTGAGGCCGATGCAGGGCAGCCCAGGTGTTGTCAGTGGGCACAGAGAGAGTCCTCCATCTGTCCTCCACACTGCCTCAGCCGCTGCTGGTGCTGGGAAGGATGTTCCAGCAGGCTTTTATGCCTGAGTTCTCCCAGCTCTGGCTGCTTCTGAGGCCGATGCAGGGCAGCCCAGGTGTTGTCAGTGGGCACAGAGAGAGTCCTCCATCTGTCCTCCACACTGCCTCAGCCGCTGCTGGTGCTGGGAAGGATGTTCCAGCAGGCTTTTATGCCTGAGTTCTCCCAGCTCTGGCTGCTTCTGAGGCCGATGCAGGGCAGCCCAGGTGTTGTCAGTGGGCACAGAGAGAGTCCTCCATCTGTCCTCCACACTGCCTCAGCCGCTGCTGGTGCTGGGAAGGATGTTCCAGCAGGCTTTTATGCCTGAGTTCTCCCAGCTCTGGCTGCTTCTGAGGCCGATGCAGGGCAGCCCAGGTGTTGTCAGTGGGCACAGAGAGAGTCCTCCATCTGTCCTCCACACTGCCTCAGCCGCTGCTGGTGCTGGGAAGGATGTTCCAGCAGGCTTTTATGCCTGAGTTCTCCCAGCTCTGGCTGCTTCTGAGGCCGATGCAGGGCAGCCCAGGTGTTGTCAGTGGGCACAGAGAGAGTCCTCCATCTGTCCTCCACACTGCCTCAGCCGCTGCTGGTGCTGGGAAGGATGTTCCAGCAGGCTTTTATGCCTGAGTTCTCCCAGCTCTGGCTGCTTCTGAGGCCGATGCAGGGCAGCCCAGGTGTTGTCAGTGGGCACAGAGAGAGTCCTCCATCTGTCCTCCACACTGCCTCAGCCGCTGCTGGTGCTGGGAAGGATGTTCCAGCAGGCTTTTATGCCTGAGTTCTCCCAGCTCTGGCTGCTTCTGAGGCCGATGCAGGGCAGCCCAGGTGTTGTCAATGGGCACAGAGAGAGTCCTCCATCTGTCCTCCACACTGCCTCAGCCGCTGCTGGTGCTGGGAAGGATGTTCCAGCAGGCTTTTATGCCTGAGTTCTCCCAGCTGTGGCTGCTTCTGAGGCCGATGCAGGGCAGCCCAGGTGTTGTCAGTGGGCACAGAGAGAGTCCTCCATCTGTCCTCCACACTGCCTCAGCCGCTGCTGGTGCTGGGAAGGATGTTCCAGCAGGCTTTTATGCCTGAGTTCTCCCAGCTGTGGCTGCTTCTGAGGCCGATGCAGGGCAGCCCAGGTGTTGTCAGTGGGCACAGAGAGAGTCCTCCATCTGTCCTCCACACTGCCTCAGCCGCTGCTGGTGCTGGGAAGGATGTTCCAGCAGGCTTTTATGCCTGAGTTCTCCCAGCTGTGGCTGCTTCTGAGGCCGATGCAGGGCAGCCCAGGTGTTGTCAGTGGGCACAGAGAGAGTCCTCCATCTGTCCTCCACACTGCCTCAGCCGCTGCTGGTGCTGGGAAGGATGTTCCAGCAGGCTTTTATGCCTGAGTTCTCCCAGCTGTGGCTGCTTCTGAGGCCGATGCAGGGCAGCCCAGGTGTTGTCAGTGGGCACAGAGAGAGTCCTCCATCTGTCCTCCACACTGCCTCAGCCGCTGCTGGTGCTGGGAAGGATGTTCCAGCAGGCTTTTATGCCTGAGTTCTCCCAGCTCTGGCTGCTTCTGAGGCCGATGCAGGGCAGCCCAGGTGTTGTCAATGGGCACAGAGAGAGTCCTCCATCTGTCCTCCACACTGCCTCAGCCGCTGCTGGTGCTGGGAAGGATGTTCCAGCAGGCTTTTATGCCTGAGTTCTCCCAGCTCTGGCTGCTTCTGAGGCCGATGCAGGGCAGCCCAGGTGTTGTCAATGGGCACAGAGAGAGTCCTCCATCTGTCCTCCACACTGCCTCAGCCGCTGCTGGTGCTGGGAAGGATGTTCCAGCAGGCTTTTATGCCTGAGTTCTCCCAGCTCTGGCTGCTTCTGAGGCCGATGCAGGGCAGCCCAGGTGTTGTCAATGGGCACAGAGAGAGTCCTCCATCTGTCCTCCACACTGCCTCAGCCGCTGCTGGTGCTGGGAAGGATGTTCCAGCAGGCTTTTATGCCTGAGTTCTCCCAGCTCTGGCTGCTTCTGAGGCCGATGCAGGGCAGCCCAGGTGTTGTCAATGGGCACAGAGAGAGTCCTCCATCTGTCCTCCACACTGCCTCAGCCGCTGCTGGTGCTGGGAAGGATGTTCCAGCAGGCTTTTATGCCTGAGTTCTCCCAGCTCTGGCTGCTTCTGAGGCCGATGCAGGGCAGCCCAGGTGTTGTCAGTGGGCACAGAGAGAGTCCTCCATCTGTCCTCCACACTGCCTCAGCCGCTGCTGGTGCTGGGAAGGATGTTCCAGCAGGCTTTTATGCCTGAGTTCTCCCAGCTCTGGCTGCTTCTGAGGCCGATGCAGGGCAGCCCAGGTGTTGTCAATGGGCACAGAGAGAGTCCTCCATCTGTCCTCCACACTGCCTCAGCCGCTGCTGGTGCTGGGAAGGATGTTCCAGCAGGCTTTTATGCCTGAGTTCTCCCAGCTCTGGCTGCTTCTGAGGCCGATGCAGGGCAGCCCAGGTGTTGTCAGTGGGCACAGAGAGAGTCCTCCATCTGTCCTCCACACTGCCTCAGCCGCTGCTGGTGCTGGGAAGGATGTTCCAGCAGGCTTTTATGCCTGAGTTCTCCCAGCTCTGGCTGCTTCTGAGGCCGATGCAGGGCAGCCCAGGTGTTGTCAATGGGCACAGAGAGAGTCCTCCATCTGTCCTCCACACTGCCTCAGCCGCTGCTGGTGCTGGGAAGGATGTTCCAGCAGGCTTTTATGCCTGAGTTCTCCCAGCTCTGGCTGCTTCTGAGGCCGATGCAGGGCAGCCCAGGTGTTGTCAATGGGCACAGAGAGAGTCCTCCATCTGTCCTCCACACTGCCTCAGCCGCTGCTGGTGCTGGGAAGGATGTTCCAGCAGGCTTTTATGCCTGAGTTCTCCCAGCTCTGGCTGCTTCTGAGGCCGATGCAGGGCAGCCCAGGTGTTGTCAGTGGGCACAGAGAGAGTCCTCCATCTGTCCTCCACACTGCCTCAGCCGCTGCTGGTGCTGGGAAGGATGTTCCAGCAGGCTTTTATGCCTGAGTTCTCCCAGCTCTGGCTGCTTCTGAGGCCGATGCAGGGCAGCCCAGGTGTTGTCAGTGGGCACAGAGAGAGTCCTCCATCTGTCCTCCACACTGCCTCAGCCGCTGCTGGTGCTGGGAAGGATGTTCCAGCAGGCTTTTATGCCTGAGTTCTCCCAGCTCTGGCTGCTTCTGAGGCCGATGCAGGGCAGCCCAGGTGTTGTCAATGGGCACAGAGAGAGTCCTCCATCTGTCCTCCACACTGCCTCAGCCGCTGCTGGTGCTGGGAAGGATGTTCCAGCAGGCTTTTATGCCTGAGTTCTCCCAGCTCTGGCTGCTTCTGAGGCCGATGCAGGGCAGCCCAGGTGTTGTCAATGGGCACAGAGAGAGTCCTCCATCTGTCCTCCACACTGCCTCAGCCGCTGCTGGTGCTGGGAAGGATGTTCCAGCAGGCTTTTATGCCTGAGTTCTCCCAGCTCTGGCTGCTTCTGAGGCCGATGCAGGGCAGCCCAGGTGTTGTCAATGGGCACAGAGAGAGTCCTCCATCTGTCCTCCACACTGCCTCAGCCGCTGCTGGTGCTGGGAAGGATGTTCCAGCAGGCTTTTATGCCTGAGTTCTCCCAGCTCTGGCTGCTTCTGAGGCCGATGCAGGGCAGCCCAGGTGTTGTCAATGGGCACAGAGAGAGTCCTCCATCTGTCCTCCACACTGCCTCAGCCGCTGCTGGTGCTGGGAAGGATGTTCCAGCAGGCTTTTATGCCTGAGTTCTCCCAGCTGTGGCTGCTTCTGAGGCCGATGCAGGGCAGCCCAGGTGTTGTCAATGGGCACAGAGAGAGTCCTCCATCTGTCCTCCACACTGCCTCAGCCGCTGCTGGTGCTGGGAAGGATGTTCCAGCAGGCTTTTATGCCTGAGTTCTCCCAGCTCTGGCTGCTTCTGAGGCCGATGCAGGGCAGCCCAGGTGTTGTCAGTGGGCACAGAGAGAGTCCTCCATCTGTCCTCCACACTGCCTCAGCCGCTGCTGGTGCTGGGAAGGATGTTCCAGCAGGCTTTTATGCCTGAGTTCTCCCAGCTCTGGCTGCTTCTGAGGCCGATGCAGGGCAGCCCAGGTGTTGTCAATGGGCAGAGAGAGAGTCCTCCATCTGTCCTCCACACTGCCTCAGCCGCTGCTGGTGCTGGGAAGGATGTTCCAGCAGGCTTTTATGCCTGAGTTCTCCCAGCTCTGGCTGCTTCTGAGGCCGATGCAGGGCAGCCCAGGTGTTGTCAATGGGCACAGAGAGAGTCCTCCATCTGTCCTCCACACTGCCTCAGCCGCTGCTGGTGCTGGGAAGGATGTTCCAGCAGGCTTTTATGCCTGAGTTCTCCCAGCTCTGGCTGCTTCTGAGGCCGATGCAGGGCAGCCCAGGTGTTGTCAGTGGGCACAGAGAGAGTCCTCCATCTGTCCTCCACACTGCCTCAGCCGCTGCTGGTGTTGGGAAGGATGTTCCAGCAGGCTTTTATGCCTGAGTTCTCCCAGCTCTGGCTGCTTCTGAGGCCGATGCAGGGCAGCCCAGGTGTTGTCAATGGGCACAGAGAGAGTCCTCCATCTGTCCTCCACACTGCCTCAGCCGCTGCTGGTGCTGGGAAGGATGTTCCAGCAGGCTTTTATGCCTGAGTTCTCCCAGCTCTGGCTGCTTCTGAGGCCGATGCAGGGCAGCCCAGGTGTTGTCAGTGGGCACAGAGAGAGTCCTCCATCTGTCCTCCACACTGCCTCAGCCGCTGCTGGTGCTGGGAAGGATGTTCCAGCAGGCTTTTATGCCTGAGTTCTCCCAGCTCTGGCTGCTTCTGAGGCCGATGCAGGGCAGCCCAGGTGTTGTCAATGGGCAGAGAGAGAGTCCTCCATCTGTCCTCCACACTGCCTCAGCCGCTGCTGGTGCTGGGAAGGATGTTCCAGCAGGCTTTTATGCCTGAGTTCTCCCAGCTCTGGCTGCTTCTGAGGCCGATGCAGGGCAGCCCAGGTGTTGTCAATGGGCACAGAGAGAGTCCTCCATCTGTCCTCCACACTGCCTCAGCCGCTGCTGGTGCTGGGAAGGATGTTCCAGCAGGCTTTTATGCCTGAGTTCTCCCAGCTCTGGCTGCTGCTGAGGCCGATGCAGGGCAGCCCAGGTGTTGTCAATGGGCACAGAGAGAGTCCTCCATCTGTCCTCCACACTGCCTCAGCCGCTGCTCTACACTGGCTGCCTAGTAGTTTCTGGGCCTGGTATAAGGTGTTGGTTATGACCTTTAAAGCCCTAAATGGCTTGAGTCCAACCTATCTTCGGGACTGCCTCCTCCCATACAATCCTCCTTGGACACTCCGGTCCTCTGGGAGGAATTTCCTTCAGACACAGAAATCTAGGCTGTCTACAACCTCCCAGAGGGCATTTTCGATAATTGCCCCCAGATTATGGAATGGCCTGCCGGACGAGATCTGTCAGATTACGAGCCTGAGTATTTTTAAAAAGGCGGTAAAGACGGATCTCTTTCGGCAGGCCTTTCCTGATTAGATTCTGGTCTCGGGACCTGCGCCTCTCGTCTTCTCTGAGTTCTTGGCTTGTCTGCTGCTTGGTTTAAAATACTTCATGTGATTTTTAAGATTTCTGTAGATTTTATTGATGTTTAGTTTAATACTTTTTTAATGGGGAGGGTGGGTTTTGGGGGTTTTAGCTTGTAAATAAATTATAAGCCGCTCCGATTGTTTTAACAGACGGGTAAGGTATAAATAATAATAATAATAATAATAATAATAATAATAATAATAATAATCCTTTATACCAAAGGCCATTGTCTTTCCTTTCCAGCTGCTGCTGGTGTGTTTGTAGCCAGTTATCACTCTCAGAGGTTTTCTGGATCTCTACATGTAGTGGATCCAGCTCCCCATGCTCCACCTCCTTTTCTGCTTTAGCTTGGCTACGCGCCGTGACTGCTAGCCTCAGCAGCCCCAGGTTCTATTTCAATCGCAAAGTCTGTTTCTCTGTGTGGAGGTGGTTGATCACTTTCTTTTTCTTCAAACACCAGAGATCCTGGTATACCACAGGATAGGGGCAGGGTGTATCTGGAGAGACCTGCCCCATTCAGTCCCCCATTGCACTGGGTTTCAACAAAGTCACTGTTGCCTCACCAATTACCTTGGTAATAGGCTCTCAAACATGCTGTCTACACACTGGGTCATCAAACATCAGTTTTAGCTGTTTCCAGCTAAGGTTATGGAAATGTAGCCAGTCATTTCCCAGCACCATCTGATAGCTGTACGTTGGTCCCACCACTAACTGTATTCTTTCCCAATGCTCTGCCACCCCCATCCACACAGTCACTGTTCGTTGAGTGGTGGCTTCCCCCCCCCCCCATGATTGATCCATTCATTTGATGGAACGGAATGGGCTGGCAAAGTCGTCTCATCTCAATTCCCAGAGACTTGACCACCTCATGGCTAATCAAGCACATAGTGCAGCCAGAGTCTCACGTGGCGAATAGCTCCACACTGATGCCTTTGATCGGGTGAAACAGTCTAACTTTCAGGATGCACAGAAGGACACTCCCACTCACCATACGGTTGCGGCTATCCGGATGCTCAGCCTGCTCTTTGCCGTGATCTAAGGCAGGTTCAGGTAGTTTCCCGACGGCTTGGCGCTTGCTTCATCATCGCTGTCAGTCCACACCTTGGCTGGCTCCACTGCAGGTTTGCTGGCAGCTTGGCCTGCCCTTTCCCCAGCTCTTCCGTTGCCACCTCAACGATTCTCTCCTTTGTTGCTTGGGCTTGGTTGCACCTGCGCCACGTTAACAGCTCCTCCACCTCTTGCTTGATCTGGGCAATCGGCAATCATGTGCTCCTTCTTCCCACACTCCAGGCTCAGTCTCATCCTGCTCTGTTTCTCAGTCTCTGCTGCTGATTTATTCTTTCCAGCAGCAGCAGAGGGCTGACTCTTGGTCTTACTTTTCTTCTGAGTGAGAGCCATTCACTGGTGGGAGAGCTTCATCTCCTCCTTCACCATTTCAGCTTTGCCCGCTAGCCTTATTCATCCACGCACTGTGGTTGGGTTGTCTCTAATCAGAGCCCATTCCAGCAGGTCAGGACGCAGTCCATCTTTAAACTACTGCACTTTGATGTCCTCTGGCCACTCAGAAACTTGCGCTGCCAAACTCCTGAACTCCAAAGCATACTCTGACACTGGGCACAGTCCTTAATGCAGAGCAATTAGCTTGGTGCGAGCGTGCCCCGCCCTGAAAGGGTCTTCAAATCTTGCTCACAGTGCCACCATGAAGGCTTGCAAACTCTGCAGCTCTACTATTCCACTATCATAAAGGTGAACAACCAATCTGCCGCTTCCCCCTCCAGGTGATTAGTCACACATCACACTTTGGCTGCCTCATCAGGGAAAGATGCCCCCCACTCACGCATATGCCCAGCCACTTGCAATAGGAAGTAGGGCAGTTGCTGGGGACGGCCATCACCCTGTTTCCTAGCCAAAGGATCCTACAACCTCAACGGTGGGGGGTTCTTTTTGGGGGAAGGATCTCTCTGTACTCCTGGCTACCCCGATGACATGGCTTAGGCTACCAGAGCTGCCTCGATGGGAGGAAGGCAAGGCCCCTTTAAGACCTGGGCTTCTGGACGGAGGGGGGGGTCTCCTGGAGGGGAGGGGTTTGTTTTTGGGGAGCCCCTTCCCTTCCCTTCCCTTCTAAAGGCCCATTGGAGGCTCCTCTCCGGCTGCCAGGCCTCCTCCTCCTCCTCCTCTCAGGGGCCTCTGCTGTCTTTCTGTTTGTATTTGTATTTGTATGGGGGGGTCACATAGGGGCTGTTATGGGGGGCCGGGGGGGGCAAGGCCAGGGCGGGAAGGTCAAAAGAGAAGGAGGAGGAGGAAGGCGAGCCCCCTTTGAGGCCCATGGCTGGGGGAGGGAGCCTGGGGGAGGGCAGCTACCCCCCCGCCATAAAAGCCCTCCTCCTCCTCCTTGCAGGCCCCCTCTTCCTCTGGGGAGACATTGGAGGAGAGGCCTCCAAGGGAAGAGGAACCTCTTGAGGGGGGTGTCTTTCCTGGGGGAGGCGGAAGGGAGGGGGCTGCTCTTATGGGGGGCAGAGGGGACCCCAAGGGCAGAAAAGGCAGGGGAGGGAAAAGAGGAGGAGGAAGAGGAGAGAGAGAGGAAGGAGTGTCTGCTTCACAGAGGAAGGAAAGGTCAGACTGCATTATTTTGACAGTATAGACACCCCCCATAGAAAGGAAGAAAGACATCCAGACTAGAAATCAGGAACTGGCAGCTTAAAATGGTGAGTTGTATTGTATTGTATTGGCTGGAGGGCCAGCAACCAGGCCTTTTAGGGTCTGCATTATGTCTGCTAGCATTCCCCGCATCTCCTGCATTTCCTCACGGATTTGGGAGACCTCATCTTCTTGGTCCTTCTTCTCACCAGAAGTCTCGTCCAGGGGCTCAGCCACCCCAACATCCCAGGCTGACACTCTGCCAGCTCAACGCCTCTTGCATTCCTTCCCCTTTGTAGGGGCCAATGGCTGAAATGACACATCCTCCATCGGGCGAGCAGGGGTGTCCTCTCCAGCTACCATCATGGCTTTAGGATGGGCTCCCAGACCATCCAGCTTAGTGGGTTCCTCGGGCATACATGCCCCCACACTCGCACAGTCTTCCTGCTCCGTTAGATACATGAAGTTGTCCAGACTCGAATGGGCTTCCATCACACCAGACACTAAGGGGTTCTGGCTTACTGTCAGACCAGGCTAAATTCAGTAACTCTGTGTAGCAACAAGTCCAGCCAGTTGATCCAACCAGAAGTTTATTGAGAACAAAAAGCCAGAAATTCACTAGTCAGCATTTAAGCCAGAACTGCCCCACTACAGTCAAGTGCCATATTAAAAAAAAACCCAAATTACCAGACTCCACCCCACACCCTTGGCACTAAAACCAGCACCCACCTCCAATTCCCATAGCTCTTATTCCCTCATCGTCAGCCCCCCTTTCCCAAGATTCTCACCAGCAATATCTTTCTGCAGCCTAAGCATTCCACCCAACCCCCTCCTTCCAGACACCAACTTGCCTCCCCCCACAGCTCATGCATTCCAAAGGCTTGACTTTCTCAAAACTATTCTAACACCACAGCACTACTCCCAACTTCCCATCCCAACCAGCCTACATCACCCATGTACTAGCCCACCCATAATCCCCCAAACAACTACAATTACTACAAACCCAAGCAAAACACCTGACAGAATGCATGCACGCAAGTTCTGATACCCACCCCATTTGCAATTGCCTACCCCTGGTTCAAATCCTGAAGTGTAAGACCTTTGGCATTTTATTCCTCAGTTGTGGTGTAATGTTTCTTTAAAGCCATTGGAGTATGTCATGGACTGAGGCTCCTGTGTTTGCCAGACCTTGTTCACATGTTTGTAGAAGAATCAGTCTCACTTCAGCTGCCTTTGGAGCTATATCAGCCTGTGAGTCCACTTTATACTAATGGCCACAGCTGGCAGCTGCCTTGATATCCAGTGTGAGCAAGACCTTTTTTCTTCTATTTTTAGGGCCTGATGACTTTTGAGGAGGTGGCCGTGTCTTTCTCCCCAGAGGAGTGGGCCCTACTGGATCCTGACCAGAGAACCCTGCACAGGCAGATCGTGGCAGAGATCTGTGGGATCATGGACTCTCTTGGTAAGGATCTCTCTTTCCCTGGATGATTATGTCTTCTGTTTTAAAATTCATTTATAATAATGGCATTAACAGTTACAATACTTTGAAGCGGGTCTTGATTCAGCCCAAATGGGAAAGGGTGAGCCTTGTATATGTAGATGCTGCTCCAGAGAATAGGACTCGGAACAACGGATGCAAGCTACAGGAAAAGAGATTCTACCTGAACATTAGGAGGCAGTTCCTGACAGTGAGAGTTGTAAGACAGTGGAACACACTCCCTCGGAATGTGGTGGAGTCTCCTTCTTTGGAGGTCTTTAAACAGAAGCTCAATGGCCATCTGTCGGGGATGCTTTGATTTTGTGTTCCTGGATGGCAGGCGGTTGGACTGGATGACCCTTGTGGTCTCTTCCAACTCTATGATTCTGTGATCATGGTGGAGACCTCTGGGATTATGGACTGTCTTGCCAAAACTCTTGTTCCCTTGTTGATGGTCAATTCCATTCTAAAATGTGTTGGAGGGATTGCATGCTTCTGTGCGGCAAGAAGCTATGCTGATGGAGCACAGCCGGTAGTAAGATCTCCTAAGACAGGCTTTTGCTGAAGAGGCAGACAAAATGTGCCAAGAGTTAGTGGGCAGCAGCAGTAGTGTGTATGGGGGTGGTAGTGACACAAATGGAGGATCTCTCCAAGTCTGAAGCGCAGGGGACAGGTACTAAGCAGAGGCTGGATGGCCATCTGTCGGGGATGCTTTAATTGGGAGTTCCTGCATGGCAGGGGGTTGGACTGGATGGTCCTTGTGGTCTCTTCCAACTCTATAATTCTATGATTCTATGACACAAGCCAAGAGATGAAAGAAAATTCCCAACCTGCCCAATATCAGAAGGAAAAGAGGGAGATCACACTACAGATCCATGGCCATGCGTCTTCGTTAATTTTGATTTCCTCATACCACATAAATGTATGTATTCCATGTTAGGTTGGAACCCTCTATAAATCAACTATTTTCAAATTTTCTAATTTAAACCAGTCCTGCATCCACAACAGAGTACAAGCTTGATAGTATAGTTTAAAGTTTGGTAACCTCCTCTTTCCTTTACATCTTTTAGCATGTTCCAGTTTACTCTAGCTTTTTTTCACCTTTCCAAATAAAATTCCTCAGCTCTCTATGCTATTCTTCAGATACTTTTTCTTCCCTTATAATGGGTATATTTAAGAACAGAAAAATGATTTTTGGCAATATGTTCATTTTAATTGCAGATATTCTCCCTAGTATAGATATATTCAATTTGTTCCAATGTAAAAGGTCTTTTTGTATAATTTTCAATGTTGTCTCATAATTGTTTTTAAACAGATCCATACTCTTGTCAGTTATCCATATTCTTAAGTATTTTATTCTTAATTTTACAACCAGATTTAGTCTGTTTTCCTTTTCTGATGTTGTCATATTTTTTGTTATGATCCATGTTTTTTGTTCTTTATTTAGTTTAATGACTGATTTGGGAGATATGGTGGGAACATAAGTGCAAAGGGTGCCCTGCATGTTGAGAGGCATCTGTGAAGCCAATAAATTTAACAACTTGTTTGGGTGATTGGTACAAACCAGTTTAGGTGCTGTCATACATATCAAGGGGTTCCATTTAGCAATTATGACTAATATCTATGAAGGAAAAGAGACACAGAAGCTCCTCTTTCTCTGATCGGTCTTTTCCTTCATGACCTTGTTTAATTCCATTGTTTCTTCTAATGCTGAAATTCAGACTTTTATGCCTTTGTCCTTCTTTATAGGAGTCATTGTGACTCATCAGAGAATCCACACAGGAGAAAAACCATATAAATGTCAACAGTGTGTGAAATGTTTTGCTCAGAAGTCAGGCCTTATAAACCATCAGAGAGTCCACAGAGGAAGGAAGCCATACAAATGCTTGCAGTGTGGAAAATGTTTTGCTCAGAAAGGTACCCTTGTGGATCATCAGAGAGTCCACACAGGAGAGAAGCCATACAAATGCTTGCAGTGTGAAAAATGTTTTGCTTATAAGTCAGCCCTTATGAAGCATCATCATAGTGTCCACACAGGAGAGAAACCATACAAATGCTCGCAGTGTGAGAAATGTTTTGCTCAGAGGTATACTCTTGTGAATCATCAGAGAGTCCACACAGGAGAGAAGCCATACAAATGCTTACAGTGTGGGAAATGTTTTGTTTACAAGTCAGAGCTTGTGACACATCAGAGAGTCCACACAGGAGAGAAACCATACAAATGCCAGCAATGTGGGAAATGTTTTACTCAGAGGTCATCACTTGTAAAGCATCATCGGAGTGTCCACACAGGAGAGAAACCATACAGATGCCAGCAGTGTGGGAAATGCTTTGCTCAGACATCATCCCTTGTGAAGCATCATCGAAGTGTCCACACAGGAGAAAAACCATACAGATGCCAGCAGTGTGGGAAATGCTTTGCTGATACGTCACACTTTATGAGACATCAGAGATTCCATACAGGAGAGAAACCACACAAATGTCAGGAGTGTGGGAAAGGTTTTACACGGACTTCACACCTTGTGGAACATCAGAGAGTCCACACAGGAGAGAAACCATATAAATGTCAGCAGTGTGGGAAATGTTTTGCTCAGAGGTCAGTACTTGTGGCTCATCAGAGAGTCCACACAGGAGAGAAACCATACAAATGCCAGCAGTGTGGGAAATGTTTTGCTCAGAGATCAGCTCTTGCACAGCATCATCAGAGTGCCCACACAGGAGAGGAAACAGACAAATGCTTTGCTCAGAAGTCAAACCTTGTAGTCCATCAGAGAGTCCACACAGGAGAGAAACCATAGACATGCCAGCAGTGTGGGAAATATTTTGCTCAGAAGTCTTCTCTGTGAAACATCAGAGAGTCCACACATGTGAGAAACCACACAAATGTCAGGAGTGTGGGAAATATTTTGCTCAGAAGATGAACCTCGTGACGCATCAGAGAGTCCACACAGGAAACAAACCCTACAGATGCTAGCATTGTGGAAAATGTTTTACCCAGACGTCTAACCTTGTGACGCATCAGAGAGTCCACACAAGTGATAATAATATATAATCACATCATCACAAGGTCCTTTTTGCATGTAGTACTGCTGAGCCTTATATCCCCCATCCTATACTTGTGCATTTAGATTTTGATTCATTTCACAGGACTCAACCATGCTGGCTCCACTCCTCATGCATGTGGCAATGTGGACTTTGAGATGCATAGATTGCTCTCCTGGAACTGGGGAAGAGTGTGACTGAGCTCTCACCTGCACCCTTCATATGGATTCTGTGTATAGGCTACCCTGCCCCCTCCACTCTCTACCAGTCAGGGTCCCCTTATGTACCCCATTGTAGCCCCCACAGAGAATGAAGGGCAGGCAAGGAGAAACCGGGAGGGGAGGGGAAAAAAGCAGTTTTGGGGGGAGATGATGTTGGGCAGTCTATGCACCCAACCCTATTTCCCATTTCTTATGTCTGTTTTTTCACACATCTCTTTCTTTTCCCAGATCTCACCATCTCTTCCTCATCCCTTCCCCAGATAAACCAAGAATGCCCCCCTTTCCCCTCTTACTTCCCCCCCATTTTTCTTGAAATCGTGAAGGACTAACGGGGGAGGCAGGAGGTGACTCTCTCCCCCTCCTTTTGTCTCTGCAGCCTCTTCTCACAACAACCTTGTGAGGTGTGTCAGTCTGAGACTGCCCCCTTGGTCTGCCTAATGAGGAAAGCTTGGCAGCCATTATTTGGGGGGAGGTCTTCCATTTGCCCCTGCCCCCATGGCATAGGTCAAGCCCCCCCTGATCCCCAGGAAAAAGCTTTGCCCTCCCAAAGAAGCCTAGGACTATTTGTCATTTTATTGCACTAGTGTTTCCCCCCCCTCCAAAAAAAAAAAGCCACATGGGGTCTTCTCCCTTCTCCTTTTGGCCCAAATCTGGACCCCAATTTCCAGCCCCCCCCCATCTCAACCCCTTGTCCCTGGCAACCAGCTCCCTCCAGAGAGAGACACCCCCAAAGCCCCCTTCCCCTCGATTTACCTCCTTTCCAGCCTCTCTAGGAATCAAAGCTCTGTCCCCCTCCCCTTTTTATCCCTTGGAGGACTGACTCCCTTCTCTCCCTACCTCCCTGCAAACCTTTTCCCTCCATTCCTGGCACCTTCCAGAGGGGCTTCTCTCCCTTTTTATTTGGGGGGAATTCTTTTGATCCCTCTGCCTCAATCCCATAATTATCTGGGAGGGAAAGAGATGAAATCCATCCTGGATATGCAGCTGGGAGAGGAAGGAAGGCTCTCTTCTTCCCCAGCAGAGGAGGGTTCAATGGGGGAACACCCTCCTTCCACCAGAGAGAGCCAGGAGGCTGGCAGGGGATGCTGACATTGGGTTTCATTCCTCCCATTTCTCTCCCTTCTGGTCTCCAGGGAGCTCCAAGACCCCCACCATCTCCAGAGCCCTCATCCCCTCCTTCCCTTCCCATTTTTTTTAGCTTAATTTTCCACTGAGGAAGACGTTCAGTCGAAATGCGTTTGATTTTACTGTTATTTTTTATCTCCCATATTACATGTCCTCTGAAAGTCCATATACTTTTGCTCCTTCATGAACTTTGAATGTTGAATATTTTTATATTGTATATGTCATTTGACATTTATATATTTCTAATCTCCTACATATATTACTAGCACATTTATTTTTTATTTGCATATATATGGGAAGCAAAGCAAAGCAAAGCAGCTTATTTATATACCACTTCATATCACGCTATGGGATGTCTAAGCGGTTTACAACTGTGAGCTGATTGCCCCCCAACAATCTGGGTACTCATTTTAGCGACCTCGGAAGGATGCAGGCCTGAGTCGAACCTCAGCCCTGGCTGGTATTGAACTCACAACCTTGTGGTCTATGAGTGAGTGGCTGCAGTACAGGCATTTAACCACTGCGCCACCAGGGCTGTTTTAAGCATATACATTACTTGTCGTTTTTACTTTCCAACACAGTGTATTTCCTAGACCACACACTGTTTACGTGGATGCCTGAAAACTACTGTTTCTACATTTACTGTATATGTTAGTTAATAAAACTTTCTTATGTATTACTTTTTCATTACTTTTCCCTAGACCTTTCCATTTGCCATACTGGGGGAAATGAGACATACACTCCCCAAGGAGGGTGTTGTGGGGAGGCCCCATGACTGTGAAGCAAAGGGTCCTGCTGTGGAAAAGTTCTTCCCCAGAGCCCTTTCTTGACTGCTTTTGGACTCCAATTTCCATCAGTCTTGCCAAGTCCCAAGGGCCAGAGTGGCAACTCAACCAGCTTTCCTTTTTTTTAAATTTTATTAAATTAATATTTTATTGTTAAAAAAACAAAAACAAATATAAAAACATATACATACAAAATATAACTTGACAAAAACACTAACAAAAAATATAACGAAACCTAAACAACAAAAGAAGAAGAAAAAACCAAAAAAGAAACATAAAAAAACCTAGACAACAAATATTACACACATAACATATTTAACATAAATAAGCAATTGATAAAAACACTTCCTAAACTTGGCTTTCTTGCGATTTAGCCCATAACCGTCTTACTTCCATCATAGTTATCAATTTAACATCATATGCCAGACATTAAATATATCTTTTTCTAGCATTGTCCATTATAAACTACTGTTCCGATATACCTTTATCATCGATATAGCATGACATCACAACACTCAATACTTATACCTCATAAAATATCCATCCTCTTCATCTAATAATCATTACAAAACTATTCCATTAGCTAATTCACCTACTTGTTTCCAGTGATCAATTACAACTCTCCAATCATTACTAAATTTTTCTTCGTTTTCTCCTTTAAACAAACCTGTTAATTTATCCATTTGAATTATATCCCAAATTTTCATCATCCACTCTTGAATTGAAGGAATTTCCTTCATTTTCCACTTAGCAGCGTAGATTAATCTTGCAGCAGATGTAAGATTGAAGATAACTTTCCCAACCTTTTTTTTCCATATCTGTATCGTCAATCATTCCCAATAAAAACATCTGTGGGTCTTTTTTTAGCTTAATTTTCAATATTTCCTCTATCTTTTGTTTTATATTCTCCCAAAACTCTTTAGCTTTTTCACAGGTCCACCATGGATGGTAGAGCGAACCTTTTTTCTTTTCACACTTCCAACAATAATAGTCCTGAGTATTTTTCATTTTGGCCAATTTGTATGGTGACAAATGCCACCTATATTGCATTTTATAAAAAATTTCTTTAATATTACTGCTCAGGGTGAATTTTAATCTTTTACGCCAACGCTTCTCCCACTGTTCTAATTTGATGTTATGACCAAAGTCCTGGGCCCATTTTACCATTTGAGGTTTGATCACCTCCTCTTCCAATTCTAGGGCTAATAACATCTTATAAAATTTAGAGATTTTGCGGCTACAATTTGATCTAATCAAGTCATCGAATTCCTTATTTAGAAATCCTATTTTACTATATTTTTGATCTATCCAAAACCTTTCCTTTATCTGTCTATAAGAAAACCAATTACATCGATATCCCATCTTATTAAGGTCCTCCTGGGATTTAATAGACATCTGACCATCTTTATCTTCTATCAAATCTTTATAAGTTAGCCATTTATCCATACCTAGTTTATTATCCTTAGCGATTACTTCTCCAACCGCTGTCCATTTAGGTATAATATCAGGCCAATTCTTTTTTAATTTAGTCCAAATTCTTAATAGTGCCCTTCGCAAATAGTGATCACAAAAATTCTTATGGACTTTAACTCTATTGTAAATCATATACCTGTGCCATCCGTAAATATTGTCAAACCCTTCTAATTTTAAATTTTTTTCATTAGTCAAATTCATCCAATCGAGAAGCCAAAATAAAGAGCACGCATAATAATAAAGTTTTAAGTTCGGTAAAGCCATACCTCCACGTTCTACTGCGTCTGTTTAATATTTCATTTTGACCCTAGGCTTTTTACCTTCCCAGATAAAGTTAGAGATGTCTTTGTCCCATGATTTAAACGGAGAGTCACTAATCAAAATGGGCATATTCTGAAACAGAAAAATCATCTTGGGTAAGACATTCATTTTAATTGATGCTATTTTGCCTAACCAAGACAATTTCATCTTCTGCCATCTATTTAAATCTTTCTTAATATCGACCCAAACCTTCTCATAATTATTTTTAAGTAAGTCTGAATTTTTAGAGGTGAAGTTTATTCCCAAATATTTTACCATTTTAGCATCGTGAAAATTTGTTTTTTCAATTAGTCGGAGCCTATCTTCTTTGTTTAAATTTAATGGAAGCATTGCTGTTTTCTCTCTATTGACTTTTAATCCCGTAACTTGACTAAATTTTCCATGGTATCTAATAAATTATTAATGCCTTCATTTGGATTTGACAATGTTACCATTAAGTCGTCAGCGAAAGCTTTGACTTTAAATTTCTCGCCTTTTAATTTGATGCCCTTTATCTTACTATTTTCTCTTATCTCATTCAATAATATTTCAAAGCACATAATAAATAATAGAGGGGATAAAGGGCATCCTTGTCTGACTCCTTTCTGTATATTAAATTTCTTCGAGAGCTCTCCGTTGATTAACAAATTAGCTTCTTGGTTATGATAAATAGCACCAATCCACTTAGCTAAATTAGTTCCCATTTCCAATTTATCAATTAATACCCGCAAAAACATCCAATTTAAATTATCGAAGGCTTTTTCGATATCAAAAAATGATATTGCAACACTTTTATCAATATTTTTATTATAGTATTCGATCACATTTATTAGATGTCTCGTATTATTTTTTATCATCCTACCTGGGAGGAAACCTGCTTGGTCATCTTTAATCCATGTGGTCAGCCATTTTTTCAATCTGTTTGCTATTATATTAGCAAAGATCTTATAATCGGTGTTAAGAAGCGAAATCGGTCTAAGGTTTTTTGGATCAGATCTATCTTTGTTTTCTTTCGGGATTAAAATTATATTAGCCTGAAGCCAAGAAGAAGGAATATTACCTGATAAAATACTATTCATTGTATCCAATAATGGTCCTGCCAAATGCTCCTTGAATTTTTTATAATATTCTGCAATAAACCCATCTGAAATTAGACCCGTTATTGAATCATTGAGTTCCTGCAAATCTATCCTTTTGTTAAGATCATTCTTATAATCTTCATTAGTTACCTTTAAGTTCAATTTCTGTATATATGTACTAATTGTCTCTACTTTTTCTTGTCCTTCTTTGTATAACCTGGAAAAATAATCCAATAGAATTCTTTGAATTTGGTTTTGCGATGTAAATTTATTTTCGCCCTCCTTCATTTCGGTAATAGTCCTCTTTTCCCATTCTTTTTTCAGTTTATAGGCTAACATCTTTCCGGGTTTATTTGAGAATTCAAAATATCTTTGCCGAATAAACTTTAGCTTTCTATGCAATTCAGTAGTTAAAATTATTGATAGTTGTTTTTTCAATTTTTGTAAATCCAATTTTATTTTCTTATCATTTGGGGCTAGTTTCAATTGGTTTTCTTTTGACTTAATTTCTCCTTCAAGATCTTTCCTTTGTTTTTCTCTTCTCTTCTTTAATTCTGCTCCTTTCTTTAAGAAGAAACCTCTCATACATGCCTTAGACGCATCCCATATTACATCAATCGGTGTTTCATTATTCATATTCTCTTTAAAAAAAATTTGAAGTGACGCTTGAGCTTCTTTAATAACTATATCAGATCTCAATATGTTGGTGTTTAGTTTCCAAATAAAGTCTTTCTTTCTAATTTTCATTGTCATCACTATTGGATTATGGTCGGACCAAATAGTTGGGAGAACATCGGCTTTCAAAATTCTATTGCATAAATGAGCAGAGGTTAAAAACATATCTATTCTAGACCAAGAATTGTGGAAGTGTGAGAAGAAAGTATAGTCTCTCGCTTCACCATATAGTACTCTCCAAATATCTTTGAGCGAAAGTCTTTCTTGGAATTCAAAAAAATTTTTTGGAAGTTTGCCTTGGTGTAGCTTTATTTTTTTTCCAGAACTTCTATCTATTTGGGGGTTGATGACTCCATTCCAGTCACCAAGGGCAATAATGGACTCATACTTGAAATCTTTGATTTTATTTAATAAAGTATCATAAAATTGACTTTTATTTGTTAAAGGTGCATATAGTCCAATTACCATTAATTTTTCTCCTCCAAGGTTAACCTTCACCACTATATAGTGACCATTCTGATCAGAAATCAATAATTTAGAATCTAATTTTTCAGTTACATATAACACTACACCCTTTTTTTCTTTTTAGAGGCCGCAACATATTATTTCCCAAGTTTTCTATTTTTTAAATAAGTAATGTCCTTTTCTCTTATATGCATTTCTTGTAGACATAGAATGTCAGCTTTTAATTTCTGGACATAGTGAAAGATCTTTTTTCTTTTCTGGGGGGGTATTAAGCCCTTTTACATTCCAAGAAATTAATTTAAGCTGATCCATCCTTTTTTCCCCCTCTTCCCTCTCCTTCCTTTCCCTTCTTTTTTTTCTTTTTTCTCTGAAACACCCGTGCAAAATCTTCAGCTAAACAAAGATCCTTCAACTATACCGAAAAAACATAAGCATATACAGTAAGACACTCAATAACCAATGGATTCTCGTTCCTCTATATGTCCACCCCCCGCGGAACTTTCATCTATTTCCTCGTCAGAGATATCTTCCTCTTTACCGTATCTCCAATTTGTTGCCCCAGCTTCCTCTTGACTGTCACTATCCTGCGCGCCTCTTTCTTTTGTCACAGTTTTTTTTGCTGTCTCCCTATTGGAATTGTCAGTATCTTTTTTTTTAATCTTTTCGCTGTTTATCCTTTGCTTCCCTTTTCCTTTCCTCTCTTTCCCCAAATCTCTTGGCTTCATCCAGTGATCTTAATACTACCCTCCTTTTTTTCCACCAAAAAATCGGCCCGTCTGGGGAACCCCACCTATAGGAAATTCCTTCTTGCCTAAAAAAAGACGTTAGAAAAGCATATTCCTTTCTCTTTCTCAATATCCTTGCAGGAATGTCTTTCAGTATATGAATCTCTTTGCCCTCGATCTCTAGGGGTGTTTCATTGTGGTTTTTAAGCAATAAGTCTCGAATTTGCCTACGGACAAAATATATCACAATGTCACGAGGTACATTTTTTTGTTTTGCCACACTAGAGTTAAGTCGAAAAGCCTGATCAATTTCAAAATGGAATTGCTGTGGGTCCTTATTCAAGAATTTAGCTAAATGTAGAACCAAAAAATCTGTTAAATTTTCTTTTTTATCTTCAGCCACACCTCTAATCTTAACATATTTTTCTCTAATTTTTTGGTCCCATAAGGTTTTGTCGTCCAAATCAGTTTCTCTTGCCTTCCTTATATCTTCTAATTCTTCTGCAAATCTGTCACCCCTATTTTCTAAATTTTCAATTTTTTGATTGGCTAATGCTAATTCCCCTGTTATCCTTTCAAATGTTTGATTTATTTCCTGCAGTTCATTTCTAATCTCTTTTCTAATTTCAATTCTAAAATCATGCATTTCCTGCATAATCTCATGTTTAATTTCCACCCAAAGTTTTCTAATTTCCTCCAAAATATTCAAATTGGAGTCAACGATTTTAGGTTGTTCCAGAGACGGTCTCCTTGGTAGTTGGGACTGATTTTGTGTTTTAGCAGATTGGGTTCTTGACATCATTATTTCAAATGTCTCAACCACAAGTCAGAAATAAATAATTAATTTGGAAAAGGGGAAAAAAGAAGAAAAGGGGGGAAAGGGGGGAAAGGAAATTTATGAATAAATTAAATAAAGTTCACTAATTATAAACTAAAAAAATACAAAAAGGAAGAAAAAAAGAAAAATTAAAATTTTAATCAAATTATATTAACTAATTGAAAAAAAGGGAAGATATATATATATATATATATATACACATATATATATTGGATTTTAATTTAATTTATATTTACTACATATATATATATATATTCCCCAACTAAAAAAGAAAAGAAAAAAGTATTTAACTAAAAGAATAATAATAGTAATAATAGTGATAAAGAGTCTAATGTTATTAAAGAAAAAGAAGAAAGAAAAAAAAACCGAATTAAGGGGATATTTAAATTGAACCACCAAGTACTAACAGTCAAAAAAGGAGGGGAAAATTCTATTATTATATATAGAAGAACCCAGAGTTAATGGAAAAAGAGGAAAAAGAAAAAAAAGACGCTCTAGATGTTGTCTCTGTGGTAGATAGCTTATGTCCCTCCTTCTTCTGCCTCTCTATCGTAGTTCTGTTGCTGTTGACCACTTCACTTCCGGCTTTATTACAGTCCAACCTCCACCATCCGCTGAGTTAATGGAGAAAAAAAAGACGCTCTAGGCGTTGTCACTATGGTAAACAACTAAGGTCCCTTCTTCTTCTTCCTCTCTATCGTTAAAGCTTCCTTTAAGCAAGATGGAACACACTCTTCCTTGAGGGATGCATTGATGATGTCCTTAAGGAACACCATCAAGGCACCCCCTCCCCCCCGGATAGTCAGCCATGAAGGGCAAGGATCGAGAGGGCAAGTTGTCTTCCTCACTCTACCAAGTAGCTTGTCCATGTCCTTGGTACTCACAGATTGAAATTGATCCAGTGAATTTACATCAATGGAGTTGCTGGACACTTTGTCAATTGTTTCTGTCAAAATACTGGCCCACTCTGCTGGGTTTCTTGGAGGCAACCCTTTGGTTGCTCTGTGAACAGGGGAAGGCTGAGTCCTTCCTTGTGTCCCTCCTTTAGGCCAAACCTTTTCGGAAGGCTTCCGAGACCAACAACTTCTGCTCAGGCATTTAGTCTTTAAAGTGACCAGTCAGGGAGGAGGTGTGCCCCTTTCAAAGGCATGGCAAGCCTTTCCTTGGCCCAAGAGAAAGATGGGGACCACCTGCAAGAGTAGGGGGGCTTGGGCTTCCTCAGAGGGGGGCACAGGCAGGTCTTCCCAATGCACGCTTGGGAGGGTCTCTCTCTAACTTTAGCTCCATTAGCTTCACTTTCTGCCACATACTCTTACCATGGCATCAGGATTGAGGGGAGGAAAATAAATGCCCCTTCCTTTCCCCCCATCATCACTTTCCCTCTTTCTCCCCAGTGAAGGTCAGGTGCATGGAAATGGAACAGCTCCCCCCATGTTTGCCCAGATCAGCCCCTCTTTCCTCCTTTCCCCAGTCTGTCTCCTTCTTTCTCTCCTCCCAGGATCTTTCATGGAGGACAGAAGGGTGCAATTTCCATGGGGGGGGGGGCACAATGGGGGTGGCTTGGCAGGATAACCCCAGGCACTATCTTTTCTTCCTTGGGCTCCTTGGTGTATTTTGGTTCTTCCACCCACACCCCATGTCCCCTCACTACTATCCCCCTAGAAGTTTTTTCTACTTCTGCTTTGTATTTTTATGCATACCTTTAAAAAGACCCCTGGAAATCCATGGGGACGTTCAGTCACTATCTGCACCCTTTTCCTTTACAACAACCCAGTGAGGTAGGCACAACAGACAGACCAACTGGCTCAAGATCACCACATGCTAATCTGATGACCATCCAAAAAGGCAGAAAAATGCCTCTTTAAGAAGATATGCCCTGTAGGATTAAGTTCTGAATGTCAGGAAAATTGGGGAAATAGGCGCAGTATTTATTTATGTAATTATTTTATTTTATTATTTAAAGTACTGAAATCCTTTATTTAAATTTAAATCCATCTCTTTCTGAGAAGGCTGCATTTTATTACTGCTGGGGCATGCACAAGTTCCAGGGCTCTCATGGATATCACATCTATGCATGAAATGCCTCGATATAGGATGGGGGCGCCTGGCGTAATGCAACTATGTGTAAAAGGGATCTAGGAGTCCTAGTAGACCACAAGTTGAACATGAGTCAACAGTGTGATGCGGCAGCTAAAAAGACCAATGTGATTTCAGGCTGCATCAATAGAAACATAGTGTCTAGATCAGGGGGCGGCAACCTACGGCCCGGGGGCTGGGTGCGGCCCCCCGAGGCCTCTGGATCAGCCCCCGTCGCGTGCATCATGGCCACCATGAGCGTGCGCAGTACTTCCTGAGTATTGCGCATGCGCGTGTGAGTAAGCTTGCGCGCCACCATTCCCCCCGCAGGCCTGGCGGAAGACCTGGGGACCAGTGACCGGCCCCAGGTCTGAAAATCTTGCCGACCCCTGGTCTAGATCAAGGGAAGTAACAGTGCCACCCTATTCAGCTTTGGTCAGGCCTCACTTGGAATAATACTGTGTCCAGTTTACCACAATTCAAAAAGGATGTTGAGAAGCTGGAGCGTGCCCAAAGGAGGGCAACTAAGGGCCTTTGCAGACTGCTAGAAATAGTGCAAATTGAGTCCACTTTAACTGCCCTGGCTCAGTGCTAGGGAATGATAGCCCTGTTTAAGTATTTGAATGGATGTCATACTGAGGATGGAGCAAGCTTGTTTTCTGCTCCAGAGAACAGGACCCGGAACAATGGATGCAAGCTACAGGAAAAGAGATTCCACCTCAACATTAGGAGGCACTTCCTGACAGTAAGAGCTGTTCAACAGTCGAACACACTCCCTCAGAGAGTGGTGGAGTCTCTTTCTTTGGAGGTCTTTAAACAGAGGCTGGATGGCCATCTGTCGGGGCTGCTTCGATTTTGAGTTGCTGCATGGAAGAATGGGGTTGGGCTGGATGGCCTTTGAGGCCTCTTCCAACTTTATGATTCTATCTGCATAGCTCTCCATGGTGGCTAAGTAAAAATAGGAACTGCATCAATGGTGGATGGAGCTCTGGTCCCTCTGGGACCCACCTTGACAAGCGCTCCTTTGATGGACATGGGTTGGGAGGAGTTGGACCAATCAGTGACATTCAAAATAGGCATCATTCTGAAAAATATACCTCTAGGGGTGATGAATTACGGTTTGACCCACTGCAGAGTGGCAAGCTCATATCCAAGGGCACCGATGAGCATGAAGGACCTTCTTCCCTTGGGGTCTGCATAATATAATCCTGGCCAACTGAAATCCCATCCCTCCCCATTGGGGTCCCAAGACAAGATAGGCAAGGGGTCTCCCCCACCCTCACACGCTCCTGGTTTTCTCAACAAAGATGGCCATCGTTTGCCATGCTAAAAGTGGTGTGAAATCTGTAGGGAAGATCTGACAGTGGAGAAATGGTGGGGTGCCAACAGCCACATGGAAAGTCCACTGGATGTCCAAATTCTCCTTTGCTGGCTTTGGACTCCAGTTCACCTCGGCTCCATCAAGGAGTGTCAACATCCAGATGGCAATCCCACTGCATGTAAAAGCCCTCCATTGTTGGTTTTGGACTCTCATTCCCATGAGCCCCAACTAAGAGTGTCAATAGGCAGAGGCAGAGCCCCAATAGATGTCCTATCCCTCCCTTGCTGCATAAGGACTGCAGTTCCCATCAGCCCCAACCAGTTTAGTCATGATTTTTAAAATAAAGAATTCCACCAATTACACTGACCTCTTTATTCATGGAGTATATTTAATATAAATAGCCATGGCCAAAATGGTGAGGAACCCCTTCTGTCTTTCAGCCTGGACTTTAAAATGTCTCTCCAAAGGATGCTTCAGTACAATACAATACAAAACACCATTCTCACGAAAATTTAATTTTAAGAGTTATACCGACTTTAGCGCAATTTGTTGGATACAGCGAAGAAGCTTTATTAATGGACTTAGACAATACTTTTATAATAAATTCGACTCAAACTAAGGATCGGAAAATCCCTAGAGATATTGTTGTTTGTTTTGTTAAAACTATAACAAGAGATTTAATTATTCAGAAGAGCTATGATAACAAACTTTGGATTGAGAATAATGAAATAAAAATCTACAAAGATGCCCCTCCCCAATTAATGCTAGAACGTCAGAAATATAAATTTCTGACTCAATTATTGCAAGAATTGAAGATAGAATTCAGATGGGACAAAACTGAAGGCCTCTCAATTTTTTACAAACAAAGAAGATATAGAATTGACAATATAACAAAAGCACAAGAAATGGAACAACGGTTATTAAAAGAAAGGAAAGAAAGGAATAAAGAATCTGAAGATGAAAGCACAGAAAGAACATATCACACAAGAGAATGGAGATTTAGAAGAAATAGAGAAAATGGAAGAGAAGAAAGACATAACTCTAGAGAAGAAAAAGACATGGAGATAAAAGGAAACCTAGAAAGAAAAAAGTCACTGAACAAGACAAAAATCAAAAAGATTCAGACGAGGAATCAAACAAGGGACAGGATAGCGGTAATGAATACTCATAAAGAAACCGGATCAACTAAAAGAAAAACAAATATACACACACATATCCGTTTAAAATAAAATATCACAGGGGTGGAAGGGGTGGCACAACAACAACAATAAAACTATTGATTTGAAAATAGAAATATTGATAATAAGATACGAAACTTCTACAAGAGCCCTAAAATGACTATAAATATATTGTCTTGGAATATAAAAGGAATCAACAATAAACAAAAAAGAAGTCTGATTTTTCACCGAATTGAAAAATTAAAAGGAGATATAGTGTGCCTACAGGAAACGAAAATAAAAGAAAGTGAAGCGAAATATCTGATATACATTTACTTGTCTTCTCACTTGGGTTCACAGTGGATGTTATTAATTGTTGTAATTGTCTTTGTTTAAATTGACTTTTATTATTCTGCTCATTGTTTTACTTAAGATTGTACGCCTCTGGCAGGTTTTATTCTGTTTTATCCTTGATTGTTGTACAGCGCTGAGTACACTGACAGCGCTCTAGAAATAAACTTTAATAACTTTAATAATAAATAAAAGATTTGGAGAATGTTACTACTCCTTGACTGAAAAAAGAAAAAAAGGGATTGTACTCTACATAAATAAGAAATATAGCTCTAAGGAAATTTTCAAGGATTAAGAAGGCTCCATAATTGCGGTGGAAGTGAAACTAAGAAATACGATAATTCTAATTGTAGGTATCTACGCCCCAACAGAGAACAAAGACCACTCTTACGGAAAAGTCGAAAAAGAGATCAAATCAACTAAGTACTTATATTGGGAGATTTCAATGCGGTGATTAACCCAGAGTTAGATATATTTTCTAATAAAAAAAAAATTAAAAAAAAAAGACAAGGTAAACTTCCGAAATCATTTTTCAAATTAAAGGAAGAATATGATTTAATAAATGTATGGAGACACAAATATGATCAAGCAAAACAATACACATTTTTGTCGGAAGCTCATAATTCCTTTTCAAGAATTGATTTATTTATAGTAACAAAAACTATAACACCCCATATCCTTTCAATGGAAATCTTACCAAAATATATTTCAGACCATAATTTAATTTCATTAAATATAAGAGAAACCAAGAGATTGCCAGAAAGCTTACTTGACTGAAGAGGAAACACTAAATAAGATTTAAAAAGAACTAAAATTATTCTTTAAGGAAAATAAGACAGATGAAACATCGAACAATATTCGCTGGGAGGCAAGAAAGGCTGTAATAAGAGGAATAATGATAAAATTACAAGCTGAAAAGAAAAAAATAGAACAAAAGAAAAGAAATATACTATTACAACAATTGAAGAAAAAAGAAGAATGGAAACAAAAAGGAGATAAAAAATTAAAGATTGAAATTCAGATGTTACAAGAACAACTTAGGATATCAATGAAATACATAGGAAATTACAGAAAACGAAACATGCATTTCGAATATGGAATATGGAAATAAAGCGAGTAAGTTACTAACTAAAATAAACTAAAAAAAGAAAAAGAGAAAAAGTTAATAACAGAATTGTTAATAAAGGGAAAAAAGATTACAAATCAAGAAGAAATCAAAAAGGAATTCAGAGAATACTACAAAAAATTATATGAAAATAGCCAAGAAGAAAATATAAAACAGGACTTAATTAAGAAATTCTTAGAAAATCAAAAGATCCAAAGCTTTAATGAGCCACAGAAGATTAACTTGAATCAAACTATAACTACAAAAGAAATCTCTGATGCGATAGATAAATTGAAAGTCGGAAAGGCCCTCGGACCTGACGGCTTCACTGCAATCTATTATAAAAAAAAAAATATTATTGATACCAATAATAATAATAATAATAATATTTTTTATTTGATACCCCGCCCCTCTTAGCGCAATCGGGGCGGCTTACATCATAAAATCATTACACAGCGATTAAGAACAATTTCTTCTCCCTCCCCCCCTTAAAAAAATTATTAAACCAATTACAGATTAAAATAAAATATAAAAGAGGTAGATTCCTCCATATAAAACTACAAAGCAATACATAAGGAGGAGAAAAAAAAAAAGGAAGTGTTGGCGGGTATATAATTACTGGCTCATAAGAGAACCTGGTCACAGAAGGGAAGCATCTCGGAGGGAGATTCTGGAGCCAGAGCTGGTAAATTAATCTGGGAAGGCCTGCCGGAAGAGATCCGTCTTGACAGCTTTCTTGAAGCTGTCAAGTGATGACAATTGGCGGATCTCCTCCGGCAGGCCATTCCACAGTTTGGGGGCAACTATTGAAAATGCCCTCTGGGAGGTCGTCACCAGCCTCGTTTTTTGAGGCTGTAACAAATTCCTCCCAGAGGACCAGAGGGTGTGTGGGGGGGATTATATGGGAGGAGGCGGTCCTTAAGATAGCCTGGACCCAAGCCATTTAGGGCTTTAAAGGTAATAACGAACACCTTGTACTGGGTTCGGAAACTAATAGGCAGCCAATGGAGGGACCTGAGTACCGGGGTAATATGGTCCCCCCTAGATGTTCCAGATATTAATCTGGCCGCCATATTTTGAACCAATTGCAGTTTCCGAACCAAGTACACGAGGGTAGCCCCATGTAGAGCGCATTACAGAAGTCAAGGCGTGAGGTTACCAACGCGTGCACAACAGTCTCAAGATCTCCTGCTTCCAGAAAAGGGTGCAGCTGGCGTATCAGCCGAAGCTGATAACAGGCGCTCCTGACCGTCGCATTAACCTGATTTGCCATCAGGAGTGACGAATCAAGGAGCACCCCCAGACTGCGAACACAGTCACTGGAGGAGAGTGTGACCCCATCCAGGACTGGAGGTTGCAACCCAATTCTTGGTTTCGGGGCCTGTACCGTGAGCACCTCCGTCTTGTCTGGATTCAGTTTCAATCTGTTTTTCCTCATCCAGCCCATTACCGCCTGAAGACATGCATTGAGAGAAGAGATGCCACTGGAATTCGAGGCCGACGAACGAGATACGAAGAAATAGATTTGGGTGTCATCAGCATACTGATAACACCCAGCACCATAACTCCGTATAATCTCACCCAGCGGCTTCATATAGATGTTAAACAACATCAGGGACAAAATAGCTCCCTGAGGGACCCCACAAGTGAGCTCCCTTTTACTGGAGCTACAGCCCCCGAGCAGCACCCTCTGGGACCGACCCGAGAGGAAGGGCCGGAGCCACTACAAAGCAGTGCCCCCGATACCTAACTCCCTAATGAACAATATACATAATGAACAATATACATAATGAGGGCATCCCAGAGTCTTGGAAAGAGGCCAATATTACTGTAATACCGAAAGAAAACCGTGACAACAGAGATATTAAAAATTATAGACCCATTTCTTTGATAAATATAGATTAGAAAATATTTACTATCATTATATCTGAGAGATTGAAAAAAAAACATTAAATGAAATTATCCATGAGGATCAAAACGGATTTTTACCGAACCGACACATAATGAGTAATATTAGGACTGTAATTGATATAATACAGCATTATGAATATAACAATGAGAAGAAGCTTGCAAATATAATGATTGACGCGGAAAAAGCCTTCAATAGAGTCAATTGGACTTTTTTGAAAGAAACATTGACAACAATGAATATAGGTGAACGTTTTATCTCTTGGATAAATGCAATATATAGGGATCAAAAAGCAAAAATAATTGTAAATGAAGAAAAAACTGATATAATTAGAATTGAAAAGGGTACCAGACAAGGTTGCCCACTCTCGCCGTTGCTTTTCCTTATAACATTAGAAGTTTTAATTCATAAAATAAGAGAAGATAAAGAGATAAGCGGGGTAAAGATAAAAAAAGAACACTTTAAGTTGAAGGCTTATGCGGACGATTTAATCTGTTTCCTAGAAGATCCAATGAATAGTATAAAGTACTTGAAGGTTACAATAGAAGAATTCGGAAAACTCTCAGGTTTCAAGATTAATGAAGAGAAAACAATCATATTGACCAATAATATGACACCCCAGGAAGAATTGGAACTAAAGACTGCAACAAACTTCATAATACAAAAAAAGGCTAAATACTTAGGTATTCATTTGACTAAAAGAAACATTGACCTCTTTCAAAATAATTATGAGATAATGTGGACAGAAATTAAAAAAGATCTTGAAAGATGGACAAAACTAAAACTTTCATTCTCAGGCAGGATTTCTGTCATAAAAATGAATATCCTTCCCATGTTTATGTACCTTTTTCAAAACCTACCAATTTTGGCTAATGAACATTGTTTCATAAAGTGGCAAAGAGAACTATCAAAATTTGTATGGGAAGGGAAAAAAGCTAGAATTAATTGGAAGATATTAACTGATGGCAAAGAAAACGGGGGATTCGCGCTCCCAAATTTAAAACTTTACTATTACTCATCCTGTTTATGCTGGTTGGGGGACTGGATAAAATTAGAGAAGGAAAAATTACTTACTCTAGAAGGCAACAACTTACGTTTTGGATACCACGCCTATATGTGGTATGACAAACTAAAAGCTAATAAAGATTTCAATGGACATCTGATCTTAGAAATAAAACATTATTATTATTATTATTATTATTATTATTATTATTATTATTATTATTATTGGAAAGCTCTTTTAAGAATATGGCAAAAAATAAAAAACAATTTTATACTACTACACCTTTATGGATTTCTTCACAAGAAGCTTTATATTACAGATCAAAAAACAAAGGAGAGAAATGTTTACATTATAAGGATACTTTAATTATAAAATTAGATCAAATACCTCAGTTCAAAACCATGGAAGAACTTCAAGAAGATAATATAAAAATAAACTGGTTCCTGTATAACCAATTACGTGCACAATTTCAAGACGATTTAAAGGCATTTAAGAAATTTAATGACGAAATGAATGAAATTGATAAAATAATATTTGGGGAAGAAGGAAAACATATATCATTATAAATTATTGAAAGAAAGAGACTTAGAGAACAACATATAATGATAAAATGGGCCCAAAATATTGGGAAACCAATTGATTTAGACAGTTGGGAATATTCTTGGAAAATAACTAATTATGTCAAAACTACAGAGAAAATTATTATAAAATGTTTTACCAATGGCACATGACCCCAGTGAAACTTAATAAATTATATAAAACAGGAAACAATCAATGTTGGAAATGGCAGAAACAAGGCGGAGATTACATACATATGTGGTGGCGTTGCCAGGAAGCCAAGCGCTTCTGGACAATGATAATAAATAATATAAACGAAATACTTATGATAAACATAAAATCTGACCCAAGGATTATCTTGTTGAGTATGATAAATAAATTAGATGAAAACATCAGGAAATATCATACTAAAAAATTACTATATATGTTTACAACTGCAAGAATCTTATTTGCACAAAATTGGAAGACTAACAGAACACCGATCAAAGACGAATGGTTGGTTAAACTTAGAGAAGTTGCTAATATGGATAGTCTAACTGCAAAACTAAGAGGTAAAGACCAAAATGATGAATGGATATGTTTAAATAAAATGGAAGATAGAGACAGGAAAATAAATTACCGTATTTTTCGCCCTATAGGGAGCTTCAGCATATTAGGCGCACCCAATTTTAAAGGGGGAAAATCCAAGAAAAAAGGATTCCTCCCTTTAGCCGGAGGCCGGTTGTTCAATGGGCTGGTGCTGGGATCGGAGACCGATCCCAGCAGCAGCCCATTGAACTGAGGTCGCGGGGGGAAGGAGGGCTTCTTCCCCCCGCGACCTCAGTCTTTGAATGGGCTGGTGCCGGGATCGAAGCGATCCCGGCACAAGCCCATTGAAAGACTGAGGCCGGGGGGAGAAGGAGCCTTCCTTCTCCCCCCTCGGCCTCGGTCTTGGAATCGGCTGGTGCCGGGATCGTTTCGATCCTGGCACAAGCCCATTGAAAGACTGAGGCCGGGGGGAGAAGGAGCCCTCCTTCTCCCCCCGGCCTCAGTCTTGGAATCGGCTGGTGCCGGGATCGAAGCGATCCCGGCACAAGCCCATTGAAAGACTGAGGCCGGGGGGAGAAGGAGCCTTCCTTCTCCCCCCCCCGGCCTCGGTCTTGGAATCGGCTGGTTTCGATCCCGGCACAAGCCCATTGAAAGACTGAGGCCGGGGGGAGAAGGAGCCTTCCTTCTCCCCCCCGGCCTCGGTCTTGGAATCGGCTGGTGCCGGGATCGAAGCGATCCCGGCACAAGCCCATTGAAAGACTGAGGCCGGGGGGAGAAGGAGCCTTCCTTCTCCCCCCCCGGCCTCGGTCTTGGAATCGGCTGGTGCCGGGATCGTTTCGATCCCGGCACAAGCCCATTGAAAGACTGAGGCCGGGGGGAGAAGGAGCCCTCCTTCTCCCCCCGGCCTCAGTCTTGGAATCGGCTGGTGCCGGGATCGTTTCGATCCCGGCACAAGCCCATTGAAAGACTGAGGCCGGGGGGAGAAGGAGCCTTCCTTCTCCCCCCCGGCCTCGGTCTTGGAATCGGCTGGTGCCGGGATCGAAGCGATCCCGGCACCAGCCGATTCCAAGACCGAGGCCGGGGGAGAAGGAGGGCTCCTTCTCCCCCCGGCCTCAGTCTTTCAATGGGCTTGTGCCGGGATCGAAACGATCCCGGCACCAGCCCATTCCAACACTGAGGCCGGGGGGGGGAAGGAAGGCTCCTTCTCTCCCCGGCCTCAGTCTTCAATCGGCTGGTGCCGGGATCGCTTCGATCCCGGCACCAGCCGATTCCAAGACTGAGGCCGGAGGGAGAAGGAGGGCTCCTTCTCCCCCCGGCCTCAGTCTTTCAATGGGCTTGTGCCGGGATCGAAACGATCCCGGCACCAGCCCATTCCAAAACTGAGGCCGGGGGGGGAAGGAAGGCTCCTTCTCCCCCCGGCCTCAGTCTTCAATCGGCTGGTGCCGGGATCGCTTCGATCCCGGCACCAGCCGATTCCAAGACCGAGGCCGGGGGGAGAAGGAAGGCTCCTTCTCCCCCCGGCCTCAGTCTTTCAATGGGCTTGTGCCGGGATCGAAACGATCCCGGCACCAGCCGATTCCAAGACCGAGGCCGGGGGGAGAAGGAAGGCTCCTTCTCCCCCCGGCCTCAGTCTTTCAATGGGCTTGTGCCGGGATCGAAACGATCCCGGCACCAGCCGATTCCAAGACCGAGGCCGGGGGGAGAAGGAAGGCTCCTTCTCCCCCCGGCCTCAGTCTTTCAATGGGCTTGTGCCGGGATCGAAACGATCCCGGCACCAGCCGATTCCAAGACCGAGGCCGGGGGGAGAAGGAAGGCTCCTTCTCCCCCCGGCCTCAGTCTTTCAATGGGCTTGTGCCGGGATCGAAACGATCCCGGCACCAGCCGATTCCAAGACCGAGGCCGGGGGGAGAAGGAAGGCTCCTTCTCCCCCCGGCCTCAGTCTTTCAATGGGCTTGTGCCGGGATCGAAACGATCCCGGCACCAGCCGATTCCAAGACCGAGGCCGGGGGGAGAAGGAAGGCTCCTTCTCCCCCCGGCCTCAGTCTTTCAATGGGCTTGTGCCGGGATCGAAACGATCCCGGCACCAGCCGATTCCAAGACTGAGGCCGCGGGGAGAAGGAGCCCTCCTTCTCCCCGTGGCCTCCGTCTTTCAATGGGCTGGCGCCGGGATCGCTTCGATCCCAGCACCAGTCCATTCGCCCTATAGGGCGCACTCACTTCCCCACGCACATTTAGGGGAAGAAAAAGTGCGCCCTATAGGGCGAAAAATACGGTAAAAGGAAAGGAAAAACTTCAAGTATAAGATCTGAAGAGATAACACCTGTTGGAAGAACCACTGAGAGACCTAAAAGCTAATGTCTATATGAACGATTTCACTATATAGAATCACTTAAGGTATAAGTATAGAAACGTATGATAGTTATGTTTGATGAGTATGAAAGAGGTAATGTTTTGCAGTATTCGAGATATCTTTTAGTTGGTATGCTGTGTGTTTTATTGTTATGTAATGTATGTAATGTATATTTTATATCTGTTTTTCATAATAATAATAAAAAAAATACAACTCACCATTCTCAGCTGCCAGTACCTGATTTCTAGTCTGGCTGTCATTCTTTCTATGGGGGTGGGGGCGTCTATACTGTCAAAACAATGCAGTCTGACATTTCCCTCCTCTGTGAAGCAGAAGCTCCTTCCTCTCACTATGTCTCCTCCTCCTCTTTTCCCTTCCCAGCCTTCCCTGCCCTTGGGGCCCCCTCTGGTCCCCCATAAGAGGAGCCCCCTATCCCCTCCACCTCCCCCAGGAAGGACACCCCCCCAAGCGGGGCCCACAGCCAAAGGACCCCAATCCCCTCCCCCCCCCCCGGAGGTTCTTATTCCTCTTCCCCTTGGAGGCCTCTCCTCCAATGTCTCCCCAGAGGAAGAGGAGGCCTGCAAGGAGGAGCAGGAGGGCTTTTATGGCGGGAGGGGGGGTAAGCTGCCCTCCCCCAGGCTCCCTCCCCCAGCCATGGGCCTCAAAGGGAGCTTGCCTTCCTCCTCCTCCTCCTCTTTGGACCTTCCCTCCCTGGCCTTGGGCCTCCTCTGGCCCCCCATAACAGCCCCCTCCCCCAGGGAAAGAAACAAGCACCACAACAACAATAACTAGAACAATAACAACCCTCCATCCGGGCCCAGAGCCAAAGGGCCCCCCCATGACACTCGGGAGACCTTTATTATGCCTTAGGGGACCCCCCCCCCAATACAAATACAAATACAAACAGAAAGACAGCAGAGGCCCCTGAGAGGAGGAGGAGGAGGAGGAGGCCTGGCAGCCGGAGAGGAGCCTCCAAGGAGCCTTTAGAAGGGAAGGGAAGGGAAGGGAAGGGCTCCCCAAAAACAAGCCCCTCCCCTCCAGGAAAGCCCCCCCCCTCCGTCCAGAAGCCCAGGTCTTAAAGGGGCCTTGCCTTCCTCCTCCTCTTCCCCCTCCTCCAAGGAAAGATGGATGGCCATCTGTCGGGGATGCTTTAATTGGGAGTTCCTGCATGGCAGGGGGATTGAACTGGATGGCCCTTGTGGTCTCTTCCAACTCTATGATTCTATGAAAGGCAGAAAGACCCTCGTTCCCCCTCCTTCCGGAAATGAGGTCAGAGGAGGGCGACACTCCTTTCCTTCCGCCTTCCCCCTGCTGCTGCCGCTCTAGGAAGCAGAACGCTCTCTCTCTCTCTCTCTCTCTCTCTCTCTCTCTCTCTCTCTCTTCCTTTGTTCCTGAGAAAGACACTCAGGTAAAAGAAAAGGTAAAATAAAAAAGGGGGGGGAGGCTGTTAGGGGAACCAATCCAGCTCTTCCCCAAATTCCGAGGAAGGAAGGAAGGCCCTCCCCCAAGGCCCCTCCCCTCCAGCCTTCAGAGGAGGAAGAGAAAGGGGGGCAGAGGGGCCTAGTGGGGGGAGCAGGCAGGCAGGAGGCGGAGGGAGGGGAGGGACCCCCCAAGGCTGCTTTCTGGAGGGGGAGGGGTCCCTTTGGGGTTGGAGAAAGCAGTGGGGGGGGGTCCTGGTTCCTGCCATCCCTCTGGGAAACGAAGACCCCCCTCCAGTCATCTAGAGGCCCCTCTGACTGGCCAAACCTCCTTCCTCCTCCTTCGTAAATGGCCTCCTTCCTTCCTCCTCCTCCTCCTCCCCCCCCCCATCCCAGGGTCCCCTTTCCCTCCCCATTTGGGAGCTCTGCCCAGTCTGCATGGGGCCAGACCCTTGCTGTGGGGGGGGGGGGCAGTGGGGCAGTTCCAGGGGGAAGAGGGGCCCTGCTGGTTGTGGATGGGGGAGAGGAGGAGGAGGAGGAGGAGAGGCCCTTTGGGGTTCCTCTGGAGAAGGCTTTGCAACCTGGAGGAGCCTCTGGATGACTTGAAGGAGATCTTCCTTTGCCAGGAGGATTGCAGGAACCACCCCTCCCCACCTTTTTAACCCCCAAAAGGGACACTTTCCCTCCTCTTCCCCCATCTCTGCCCCCTCCAAAAACCACACTTGGGGGTTCCTCCCTTGTCCCCCTCCAAATGTTCCCTTTTACCCTCCAGCCTGCTCTCCTCCCTCTCCCCCCCCCCCCATGGTCTTCTTTCCCTCCCCATCTGGGAGCTCTGCCCAGTCTCCATGGGTCCAGACCCTGGCTATGTGGGGGCAATGCAGCAGTGTGTTCTGGTGCTATTTATGGGGTGAAGGGATTACCAGGCAGAAGCAGAGACCCCTGGGGAGAGGTAATCCAGTTTCTTTGGGGGCATAATGGTGTGTGTATATACATGTACACACACATATACACACACACAGAATCTGGCTATTATTGCTACTTTCCAAGCCGTTGGAAATCTAACTACTAACCAGGCCGGACCCTGCTAAACCTCCAAGTTCGGGGGGGGGGATCTTGTGCCTTTAGGGTATCCAGACCAGAGTAATAATTCTTAACACAACAATGTACATTACTCATGCTCTGTATATACCTGATAATATCAATAATAACAATAATATATTGGTTTTGCAGGGCATTGTGGCAGAACATCTTAGGGACATCTTTGCTGTGAGACAGACAGAAGAGGAATAACTTTGACCCAACTTGTGCCTTCATTCGAGTAAATAAAAAACAAAACAGAATAGATGGTTTCACCAGATTTAGCTGGTCCTGAAGGAAGGAAAAGGTGTGATGGCCTCAGTGCTGAGAGCGGTGAGGGATTCTGGGAGAAGACAGCCCAGAGGCACCTGGGTGAGGGCCTGGCCAGCTCAGACACACAGTGCCAGCGCTTCAGGCAGTTCTCCTATGAAGAAGGTGAGAGCCCCCGAGAGGTTTGCAGCCAACTCCACTGTCTCTGCTGTCAGTGGCTGAAGCCAGAACAAAACACAAAGAGTAAGATCCTGGACCTGGTGATCTTGGAACAGTTCCTGAGCATCTTACCACTGGAGATGGAGAAATGGGTCAGAGAATGTGGAGCAGAGACCTGTTCCCAGGCAGTGGCCCTTGCAGAGGGTTTCCTCCTGAGTCAGACAGAGGCAGAGAAGAAGCAGAAAGAGCAGCAGGTGAGAATGTTTCCTTCTGGGACCAAGGTGAGCAGGTTCTGGCTCTGGGCTGCCTGAAAAGGCTCTGCTGAAATGCGGTGCCCCCAGGTATGACATTCATAAGGAGGAGTGTGGGTTCACCACCTTGTGATGACATGCAGTTCTCCCCAGACCCTCTGAGAAGGGTGTTTCTGCATCAAAACCAGGTGTGTGCTCCCTATGTGCAAGGTTTTCAAAGGAAGTGCCAGGTTTCCCTGCTGGCAATGCCACACAGCCGGACTTTCCCACGTGGTAACTTCCATGGCAGAGTCTGGCCCTGATGCATTTGGGAGGCTTCAACTCACTTCAACAAATCATAGAATCATAGAATTGGAAGAGACCACAAGGGCCATCCAGTCCAACCCCATGCCATGCAGGAACTCCCAATCAAAGCATCCCCGACAGATGGTCATCCAGCCTCTGCTTAAAGACCTCCAAGGAAGGAGACTCCACTACTCTCCGAGGGAGTCTATTCCATTGTCGAACCGCCCTTACTTTCAGGAAGTTCCTCCTGATGTTGAGGTGGAATCTCTTTTCTTGCAGCTTGCATCCATTGTTTCGGGTCCTAGTCTCTGGAGCAGCAGAAAACAAGCTTGTTCCCTCCTCAATATGACATCCCTTCAAATATTTAAACACGGCTATCATATCACCTCTCAGCCTTCTCTTCTCCAGGCTAAACATCCCCAGCTCCCTAAGTCGTTCCTCATAGGGCTTGGTTTCCAGACCCTTCACCATTTTAGTTGCTCTCCTTTGGACACGCTCCAGTTTCTCCACATCCTTTTTGAATTGTGGTGCCCAGAACTGGACACAGTATTCCAGGTGAGGCTGGACCAAAGCAGAATAGAGTGGCACTATTACTTCTCTTGATCTAGACACTATACTTCTACTGACTGGACACAGTATTCCAGGTGAGGCCTGACCAAAGCAGAATAGAGTGGCACTATTACTTCTCTTGATCTAGACACTATACTTCTACTGATGCAGCCTAAAATTGCATTGGCCTTTTTAGCTGCTGCATCACACTGTTGGCTCATGTTCAACTTATGGTCCACCTGGATTCCTAGATCCCTTTCACACGTAGTCTCATTCAGCCAGGTGTCCCCCTTCGTATATCTGTACTTTTCGTTTTTCCGCCCTAAGTGCAGTACCTTACATTTCTCCTTGTTGAATTTCATTTTGTTAGCTTTGGCCCAGCTTTCTAGTCTGTTCAAGTCATTTTGAATTTTGATCCTGCCCTCTGGGGTATTAGCTACTCCTCCTAATTTGGTGTCGTCTGCAAATTTGATAAGTATGACCCCAATACCGTCATCCAAGTCATTAATAAAGATATTGAACAGCACTGGGCCCAGGACAGAGCCCTGTGGCACCCCACTGGTCACTTCTTTCCAGGTTGAAAAGGAGCCATTGTTGAGCACCCTTTGGGTTCGGCCAGTCAACCAATTACAAATCCATGTAACAGTTACTTTGTCTAGCCCGCATTTTACCAGCTTGTTTGCAAGAATGTCATGGGGAACCTTGTCAGAGGCCTTACTGAAATCAAGATATACTATATCCACAGCATTCCCTTCATCTACCAAGCTGGTAATTTTATCAAAAAAAGAGATCAGATTTGTCTGGCATGACTTGTTTCTCTGAAACCCATGTTGACTTTTTGTGATTATGAAATTATCTTCCAGATGTTCACAGACTCTGTTTAATGATCTGCTCCAGAATCTTCCCTGGTATTGATGTCAGACTAACTGGAAGATAATTGTTGGGATCCTCTTTTTTCCCCTTTTTGAAGATGGGGACAACATTTGCCCTCCTCCAGTCCGCTGGGACTTCTCCTGTTTTCCAGGAGTTCTCAAAGATTATTGCCAATGGTTCCGATATTATGTTTGCAAGTTCTTTTAATACCCTTGGATGTAATTCATCTGGTCCTGGAGACTTATATTCATTTAGATTAACCAGATATTTCTGTACTATCTCTTTACTTATTCTGTGCTGAAATTCACCTATTCTGTCCTCTGCTCCATTATGGATGGAGAGCCTGGAGAGCTGCCTCCTCCTCCCCTGTCCTGGCTGAAACTGACCTGAAACTGGCCTCTGGGAGCAGTTGTATAGAGCTAACTGCCTAGCCCAGGCCCTATTGACTTGTAAATGCAACTCCACAAAGCCCCACCCACTGAGTAACAGTCACACTCTCCCCAAGTGTTTTTTAAAAAGAATTTAAAAACTTACCCACTCAAATGGCTACCTGGAAACTGTTTTCTTCCTCTTTCCTAGAAGCAACTGGCCTGGAAAGCCTCCTTCTCTTTCTCCTTTCCTGGCAGAAACTGCCTGGAAATAGCCTGCTGTAACTCTAAGGGGCGAATTGCTTTTACCATTGTTGACAATCAAAGCACCCACGACAGATGGCCATTCAGCCTCTGTTTATAAACCTCCTAAGAAAAGGACTTGAGCATCCAGGGATTTTGGTATCCATTGGGGGTCTTGGAACCAAACCCCAGCAGATATCAAGGACCTACTGTATCTATAATGTAGCAGTAGGTTTTTGTTTTTGTTTCTCTATCTGTGTGTTACCGTTCTTCCTTACACACACACACACATAAATATAGATAGATATAGATATATAAAAATAAACAGGACTATTAGAAGACTGCCATTATAAGTGAAATTATGGTTTTCCAGAACTTCAGAAGTTCTCATTGTGCGCTCCGTGAAATTGTTTGCATTCCACCATATACAATAAATGTATGCAGAGTATTAACATATGTGTCATACTTTATACCACCTTTTTGACTGCTTATTTTGTATGTCATTTTTTCAAGTAGGGCTTATGAGCTGCTTACTTTTTACTGACTTGGCTGTGGCTGGATGTCTCATACCATACAAGTCCAAACTCCTTCCCCAAAAATCTTTGCCATTTTCTCTTCTTTCTCCAAATTCCATGTCTTGACTCCTCACTGCTGTTTCAGGTTAAGAATCTCATGGTAGAAGTTCACTCTGAACTCCCTGCGGCTGAGAAGGCTCCATTGGACCCCAGGCAGAGTCCCCAATGGAGAGCGATCCAGCAGGAGTGTGATGGAGGGTCCCCCTTGCAAGGTAAGCATCAATGCTCTCTGTCCAGAATCCTTCAGGTCTCTTTGTGCATCAAATGCATCTGAAAAGCAATATTTTGAGTTGTGTTACTGGACTATCCAGCAAAAAAAAAAATTTTTTTTAAAAAATCAGCTGATATAACAACTATAATAGCATATCTTTCCAAAAAACCACATGTGAGGACTTTGTTGTTGTTAACTGCCCTCGAGTCGATCTTGACCCATGGTAACCCCATGGATAAAACATCTGTGGTCATTACTCTCTTAGTTCCTGTAAATTCATACCCGTTACCTCCTTAATAAAGTCCAACCATCGAGCATGAGGCCTTCCTTCCTTCTTCCAACCACCTTTCCTACCATTATTGTTTTCTGCAATGAGTTGTGTCTTCTTTTGATTTGTCCAAAGTACAACAGCCTCAGTTTAGTCATCTTGGCTTCACGGGAGGTTTCAGGCTTGACCTGTGCTAGGACCCGTTTGTCTTTTTGAACTCCTCAGCACTCTTCTCCTGCACCACATCTAATAGCATCATCCTCATCGCAACCACTCTGTGAGGTAGGTGTGTGTGTGTGAGTGTGTGTGTGTGTGTGTGTGAGAGAGAGAGAGAGAGAGAGAGAGTGGTACTCATTGTACATCTCCATATGCGGAGATTGATTTTATGCATCTCTGGCTTACGAGCATATCATGCTCTCTGTGTGTGCTTTTGCTCTCTGGGACTAACATCCCTCATATTTTAGATCCTATCCTTTGTCCGCACAACAACAACCTTGTGAGGTAGGTCAGGCTCAGAGAGGGCAGGAGCCCAAGGTTGTCCAGTGTCTTTCAGTGCCAATGGGAGGCTAGAACTGTATTTTCCCAGGCCCCAGTCCAACACTTGAACCACTGCACCCGAGCACCCTCTGCATTTTCCAGGGCTGGAACTCTTCTTTTGTGCCAAGACTTCCAAGAGAATGCAGGTGTACCTCCTTCTTTAAGAGAGAATTTAGTATGAGAGCCATAAATCCCATGGGAAGACTAGGGATGAGTTCCTGAACTGCAAAAAAAAAAAGAAGAAGAAGAAGAAGAAGAAGAAGAAGAGCACGTCAACATGTTTTAGCACACTTTTTCGCCAAAGTAATAATATGCACATGTGAAGTGAAACATGAAGTCAGGGAAGCCTTGCATAAATAAACAAAAATGTTTGGAACCTTCTGGAACCCCTCTGAAGGCTTCTTCCAAAATTAATTCAGGAATGACCAGTTCCAACTTTTTTTGCAATTTCCATTTTGGTGGCCAAACACATACATCTATGGTTTATTTTTTCTTTTCTTAAGTTTTAGGGATAGCTGTTGAAGCAGGTTTCTCTGTCCTTCCATTTTCTTTCTCTATAGCTGTTCTTTCATGCTCAGTAAGGATCTCTGGAGGCCATTGCTGTTTCCCTTGTGTGTTGTAGGCAGGCACACATGGCTACAGTAGGATCAGCTACAGCAGAATCCCAGTGTTTTTCAGCTCAAGTGTTAGTGCATTGTTTACTCCAGACATATTGCTACAACCAGATGCTGAAAACTCTGTTTTTTCCAGCCTTCTTTCACCATCCTTCCAATGTATATGCTGCTAAAATTGTTTCAGCTGTACAGAAGATGAAGAGGAAATGTGGGCAAAGCAGGTATAATATGATTTTGTAAAAAGGAGCTTATTTGTCAGAGGCTTTAGTCAGAGGTGTGTCTGTACTTCCTAGTGAGTCTTTAAGATTGCAACCTCTAACAGCAGCAGATGTGACTGGCTTCCCTCCCACCCCTTGGTCTCTCCCACAGAGGCTGGAATGATGCCACCAACAAGGACTCAGTCGCCTCTTCCTCTTTGCAGTGGACCAGAACCAGATCAGGTAAGGAGAAGGAATCCTGGAACAAGAGGACTGGAGCAGTCTTGGGTTCCTCTTCCCAGATCACATCCCTCTCAGTGGTAGTGGGGAATAACAATAATAATAATAATAATAATAATAATAATAATAATAATAATAAAATGTATTTGTATCCCACCCCTCTGAGATCAACCCTCTCTCACAGTTTGAGAGAACTTTGTTTCAGTTTGCTTTGGATTTTTTAAAATTGTAAAGATTTTCAAACTTCTTCTCTAGGATTCAATCCCTATGTCTTTAGTCTTGTTCTTGAGTTAGAGTTGCTCTCCTTTTTCTCTGAACTTTTTCTTGAACCCAGAAGGGGAGTTGATAGATATTCCCATCTTCATTCACTTGTCCAGAACAAATAATTCTCCCTCTGTGTTGAGCAGCTGGCATTCAGAGGGAGGCTACTGGAGCTTCTGGAGCTGCCAAGGAACCAGCAGGACCAGGGGTAACATTGGCCTCTACAGGGGAGACGGCCAATGCCACTCAGGAATGTTTGAGGCAGGGGTGGGGAAATTGTTTTTAATGCCAGTTTTCAGGTAACATTTTGCTCAAAATTGGGGAATATAAGAACTTTATTGGCTGTGTAGGAAGACTGTATCATGTGTCTCTTTGTAGGTAGTGTTGGGGTATGCAAACAGCGAGGATCTAGCTTACACATATGCAGAGTAGATGCACATAGGCAGGAACACCCAGTAGCTGGTCTTCTGTGAAGAGTCTGCTCCAGGCGGCCGAGGAAAAAAACCTCCCACACTCAGCTGCTGCTTTCAGCTTGGAGAAAAGAATAGCTTCACAGCGAGACTTCACTCAATGAGGGGTTTAATCTTTGTTGCAAATATTTACAAAGATACACAGAGTACCAGACGTCCATCTTGAATACTCACACCTATACAGAGTAGCAAATTGCTTTGCCAACCACCAACCACAGCTAACCAACAACATAGATTCTGACTCTACTCCATATATAAATGGTCCTCTTGAGAAAATATGACCGCCTTGCACTAATGAAACCTGGCTGGTTTCATCCCCAGTGCCTGTTACATCAGATCTCCCATAATGCATAACTTGCTTGTCTCATTCACTGTACATGTTGCATCAGGTCTCCCATGATGCACAGCTTACCAAATGCTGACTCATGCACTTGCCACTTGAACTGTAGTAACCCTGTTACTATTGCTCCAGTTCCTTTCAGTGGCCACATCCATGTCATTTTCTAGACCAGGGTGCCACATGGTCTTGACGGATAGACCTACTAAAACCTTGGCCAATGAATGATTTATGTCTCATGTACCTTCTCCCATATTGCTATTTATAGGCTTGGATCATATAGTTTTATTATTTATTTATTTATTTATTTATTATAAATCTTTTAAAATTTGTTACATGCATAGATACCCTCCAAACGGACAATTTATATCCTAATTCTGTTTGTTTTCAAATTGGCTGGAAACCAGCCAAAATCTCAGCAGTTTACTCCCCGCTCCCTCTCTAGCACCTGTAACATATTCTTCAACATTTCACAGATGAAAACTGTCACGTGGGTGGCCAGGCAACAGCAGACTGTGGTCAAGATGGCAAAGATTATTGCTGAGAAGTACACATTGAGACACTGCAGATGTTGATTTTTCCCATACTCTATGGGGAAAAGCAAGATTTGGCCCCTTCTCTCTTCGCCCCTTTGCTGAGTTGTTGTTGTGTGCCTTCAGGTTGTTTCCAATTTATGACAACTCTAAGATGAACCTATCACAGAGGTTTCTTGTTTTGGAGAAGGTTTTCCTTTGCCTTCCTCTGAGACTGAGTGAGTGTGACTTGCCCTAGGTCATGCAGTGCATTTCCATGGCTTAGTGGGGATTCATACTGGTCTCCAGAATCCCAATTGAACACTCAAACCACTACACCACACTGGCTGAGTTAATGGGTACAAACTCCTTTTGCACTTTGAACTCAGTTTGCAGCAACTGAAGTAAACTGAGAACAAAAGGGGGAAAATAGGAGGAGGAAAGTGGGTCATTTAAAAATCCACTGAAAAAGTGGACAAAAGAGGATTAATTGGCATTGTCCCTGCCAAATTGGAAGGTATGTCGCAAAACTCCACAACTCCCCCAAAACTGGGGAAAAAAATAAACAAACCAAAAACACCACCTGAAAATTGACCAATGTGGCAGTTGGAAGTGACCCAGCATCATCCATCCTGGCATGCTGAAATGCCCACATTTGGCCTGCCCACCCCATTTGCAGTTGCCTACCCCTGGTTCAAATCCTGAAGTGTAAGACCTTTGGCATTTTATTCCTCAGTTGTGGTGTAATGTTTCTTTAAAGCCAGTCTCCTTTTGTTGAAGCTGGAGAGTATGTCATGGACTGAGGCTCCTGTGTTTGCCAGATCTTGTTCATGATTCTCATGCTGGTGTTGGTAGAAGAATCGATCTCACTTCAGCTGCCTTTGGAGCTGTATCAGCCTGTGAGTCTACTTTATACTAATGGCCACAGCCGGACGCTGCCTTGATATCCAGTGTGAGCAAGAATCTTTTTCTTCTATTCTTAGGGCCTGGTGACTTTTGAGGAGGTGGCCATGTCTTTCTCCCCAGAGGAATGGGCCCTACTGGATCCTGACCAGAGAACCCTGCACAGGCAGATCATGTCAGAGATCTGTGTGATCATGGACTCTCTTGGTAAGGATCTCTCTTTCCCTGGATGATTATGTCTTCTGTTTTAAAATTAATTTATAATAATGGCATTAACAGCTACAATACTTTAAAGCGGGTCTTGATTCAGCCCAAATGGGAAAGAGTGAGCATATGTAGATGCTGTTCCAGAGAATAGGACTCGGAACAACGGATGCAAGCTACAGGAAAAGAAATTCTACCTGAACATTAGGAGGCACATCCTGACAGTGAGAGCTGTTCGACAATAGAACACACTCCCTGTGAGATTATGGTGGAGTCTCCTTCTTTGGAGGTCTTTAAACAGAGGCTGGATGGCCATCTGTTCGGGATGCTTTGATTCTGAGTTCCTGCATGGCAGGGGGTTGGACTGGATGGCCGTTGTGGTCTCTTCCAACTCTATGATTCTGTGATCATGGTGGAGACCTCTGGGATTATGGACTGTCTTGCTAAAACTATTGTTCCCTTGTTGATGGTCATTTCCATTCTAAAATGTGGTGGAGGGATTGCGTGCTTCTATGTGGCAAGAAGCTATGCTGATAGAGCACAGCTGGTAGTAAGGTCTCCTAAGACAAGCTGTTACTGAAGAGGCAGACAAAATGTGCCAACAGTTAGTGGGCAGCAGCAGTAGTGTGTATGGGGGTGGTAGTGACACAGATGGAGGATCTCTCCAAGTCTGAAGAGCAGAGGACAGGTATGAGTAGTACCGTATTTTTCGCCCTATAGGGCGCACTTTTTCTTCCCCTAAATATGCGTGGGGAAGTGAGTGCGCCCTATAGGGCGAAGGGGCCGAGGCCGTGGGGAGAAGGAGCCCTCCTTCCCCCCGCGACCTCAGTCTTTGAATGGACTGGTGCTGGGATCGAAGCGATCCCGGCACCAGCCCATTGAAAGACTGAGGCCACGGGGAGAAGGAAGGCTCCTTCTCCCCGCGGCCTCAGTCTTGGAATCGGCTGGTGCCGGGATCGAAGCGATCCCGGCCCCAGCCGATTGAAGACCGAGGCCGGCGGGGGAAGGAGCCTTCCTTCCCCCCCCCCCCCGGCCTCGGTCTTGGAATGGGCTGGTGCCGGGATCGTTTCGATCCCGGCACAAGCCCATTCCAAGACCGAGGCCGGGGGGAGAAGGAGGGCTCCTTCTCCCCCCGGCTTCAGTCTTTCTATGGGCTTGTGCCGGGATCGCTTCGATCCCGGCACAAGCCCATAGAAAGACTGAGGCCGGGGGGGAGAAGGAGCCCTCCTTCCCCCCCCAGCCTGAGTCTTGGAATGGGCTTGTGCCGGGATCGCTTCGATCCCGGCACAAGCCCATAGAAAGACTGAGGCCGGGGGGGAGAAGGAGCCCTCCTTCCCCCCCCAGCCTGAGTCTTGGAATGGGCTTGTGCCGGGATCGCTTCGATCCCGGCACAAGCCCATAGAAAGACTGAGGCCGGGGGGGGAGAAGGAGCCCTCCTTCCCCCCCCAGCCTGAGTCTTGGAATGGGCTTGTGCCGGGATCGCTTCGATCCCGGCACAAGCCCATAGAAAGACTGAGGCCGGGGGGGGGGGGGGAGAAGGAGCCCTCCTTCTCCCCCCAGCCTGAGTCTTGGAATGGGCTTGTGCCGGGATCGCTTCGATCCCGGCACAAGCCCATAGAAAGACTGAGGCCGGGGGGGAGAAGGAGCCCTCCTTCCCCCCCCAGCCTGAGTCTTGGAATGGGCTTGTGCCGGGATCGCTTCGATCCCGGCACAAGCCCATAGAAAGACTGAGGCCGGGGGGGAGAAGGAGCCCTCCTTCCCCCCCCAGCCTGAGTCTTGGAATGGGCTTGTGCCGGGATCGCTTCGATCCCGGCACAAGCCCATAGAAAGACTGAGGCCGGGGGGGGGGGGAGAAGGAGCCCTCCTTCCCCCCCCAGCCTGAGTCTTGGAATGGGCTTGTGCCGGGATCGCTTCGATCCCGGCACAAGCCCATAGAAAGACTGAGGCCGGGGGGGGGGGGGGAGAAGGAGCCCTCCTTCTCCCCCCAGCCTGAGTCTTGGAATGGGCTTGTGCCGGGATCGCTTCGATCCCGGCACAAGCCCATAGAAAGACTGAGGCCGGGGGGGAGAAGGAGCCCTCCTTCCCCCCCCAGCCTGAGTCTTGGAATGGGCTTGTGCCGGGATCGCTTCGATCCCGGCACAAGCCCATAGAAAGACTGAGGCCGGGGGGGGGAGAAGGAGCCCTCCTTCCCCCCCCAGCCTGAGTCTTGGAATGGGCTTGTGCCGGGATCGCTTCGATCCCGGCACAAGCCCATAGAAAGACTGAGGCCGGGGGGGGGGGAGAAGGAGCCCTCCTTCCCCCCCCAGCCTGAGTCTTGGAATGGGCTTGTGCCGGGATCGCTTCGATCCCGGCACAAGCCCATAGAAAGACTGAGGCCGGGGGGGGGGGGGGAGAAGGAGCCCTCCTTCTCCCCCCAGCCTGAGTCTTGGAATGGGCTTGTGCCGGGATCGCTTCGATCCCGGCACAAGCCCATAGAAAGACTGAGGCCGGGGGGGAGAAGGAGCCCTCCTTCCCCCCCCAGCCTGAGTCTTGGAATGGGCTTGTGCCGGGATCGCTTCGATCCCGGCACAAGCCCATAGAAAGACTGAGGCCGGGGGGGGGAGAAGGAGCCCTCCTTCCCCCCCCAGCCTGAGTCTTGGAATGGGCTTGTGCCGGGATCGCTTCGATCCCGGCACAAGCCCATAGAAAGACTGAGGCCGGGGGGGGGGGAGAAGGAGCCCTCCTTCCCCCCCCAGCCTGAGTCTTGGAATGGGCTTGTGCCGGGATCGCTTCGATCCCGGCACAAGCCCATAGAAAGACTGAGGCCGGGGGGGGGGAGAAGGAGCCCTCCTTCCCCCCCCAGCCTGAGTCTTGGAATGGGCTTGTGCCGGGATCGCTTCGATCCCGGCACAAGCCCATAGAAAGACTGAGGCCGGGGGGGGGGAGAAGGAGCCCTCCTTCCCCCCCCAGCCTGAGTCTTGGAATGGGCTTGTGCCGGGATCGCTTCGATCCCGGCACAAGCCCATAGAAAGACTGAGGCCGGGGGGGGGGAGAAGGAGCCCTCCTTCCCCCCCCAGCCTGAGTCTTGGAATGGGCTTGTGCCGGGATCGCTTCGATCCCGGCACAAGCCCATAGAAAGACTGAGGCCGGGGGGGGGGGGGAGAAGGAGCCCTCCTTCTCCCCCCAGCCTGAGTCTTGGAATGGGCTTGTGCCGGGATCGCTTCGATCCCGGCACAAGCCCATAGAAAGACTGAGGCCGGGGGGGAGAAGGAGCCCTCCTTACCCCCCCAGCCTGAGTCTTGGAATGGGCTTGTGCCGGGATCGCTTCGATCCCGGCACAAGCCCATAGAAAGACTGAGGCGGGGGGGGGGGGGAGAAGGAGCCCTCCTTCTCCCCCCCCCCTCAGTCTTGGAATGGGCTTGTGCCGGGATCGAAACGATCCCGGCAGCAGCCCATTCCAAGACCGAGGCCGGGGGGGGGGGGGGGAAGGAAGGCTCCTTCCCCCGCCGGCCTCAGTCTTCAATCGGCTGGGGCCGGGATCGCTTAGATCCCGGCACTAGCCCATTCAAAGACTGAGGTCGCGGGGGGGGGGGAAGAAGCCCTCCTTCCCCCCGCGACCTCAGTTCAATGGGCTGGTGCTGGGATCGGTCTCCAATCCCAGCACCAGCCCATTGAACAACCGGCCTCCGGCTAAAGGGAGGAATCCTTTTTTCTTGGATTTTCCCCCTTAAAAATTGGGTGCGCCCAATATGCCGGAGCGCCCTATAGGGCGAAAAATACGGTACTTTGTTTAAGGATGCAACTAGACTCAAGCCAAGAGATGATAGAAAATTCCCAGCCTGCCCAATATCAGTAGGAAAAGAGGAAGATCACACTACAGGTGGATTGATACAATCCAGGAAGCCATGGCCCTGAGTTTACAAGACACCCTAGGAGCCATGGAGAAGAAGATCTGACTGGGTTCCTGAATCACCTGAACAACATCCACCCTAACATCCAATTCACTATGGAAAAAGAAAAGGAAGGAACACTGCCATTCCTAGATGTCCTAGTCATCCGCAAACCAAAGCAAAGTCTGGGACACACAGTATACCCACACATACAGACCCACACATACAGACAGATACCTGCACAAGAACTCTAACCATCACCCAGGACAAAAAAGAAGCACAATAAAAACACTGGTAGACCGGGCAAAACGTATCTGTGAACCCCACTTGTTGGAAGAGGAATTGAAGCACCTAGACCGTGCTCTACAGGCAAATGGTTACTCCAGCTCAGACATCAGAAGGGCTGTGAAGTCGTAGGCTTTCATGGCCGGCATCCATAGTTTTTGTGGGTTTTTCGGGCTGTGTGGCCATGTTCTGGAAGAGTTTCTTTCTGACGTTTCATCAGCATCTGTGGCTAGCATCTTCAGAGAAAACTGAAATGGAAGAGCATGGGTGTATATATACTGTGAGACCCTGGGTAGGGAGGAGTGGTTCCCAGGTGAACTGTGTGTTGTTCTGTGTTGAATAGGTATTGTTCTGTTGTTAATGGCATAGCTTCAGGGTATGCATTCAAGGATATTGTCTGCTATTCCCATGTAAACTGTGTATTGTTCTGTGTTGAATAGGTATGTTCTGTTGTTAATGGCATGGCTTCCAGGTGAGGATATGCAATCAAGGAGATTGTCTGCTATTGTCTGCTGGGAAAGCCCCTGACCCTGGTTGGTTTTCCATTTGCATTTGCTGAGTGCCAATTTTCTTATTTTGTAGGACTGGTAGTCATATCTTGTTTACTTTAAGGGTTTCTTCTTTCCTGTTGAAGTTGTCCAAGTGTTTGTGGATTTCGATGGTAGGGACCACCAAACGCAGTGTCCAAACACGAATCAAGGAACATGAGAGACACTGCAGACTGGGCCAGCCAGAAAAATCAGCAGTAGCAGAACACATCATAAACCATCCTGGGCATAAAATGCTGTTTGAAAACACTGAAATTCTGGACCATGCCAACAACTATCAGGTCAGAATGCACAGGGAAGCCATACATGGGAATAGCAGACAATATCCTTGATTGCATACCCTGAAGCTATACCATTAACAACAGAACAATACATATTCAACACAGAACAACACACAGTTCACCTGGGAACCACTCCTCCCTACCCAGGGTCTCACAGTATATATAGACCTATGCTCTTCCATTTCAGTTTTTTCTGAAGTTGCTAGCCACAGATGCTGGCGAAACGTCAGAAAGAAACTCTTCTAGAACATGGCCACACAGCCCGAAAAACCCACAAAAACTATCAGAAGGGCTGCCAGACCCAGAAAAACCCAGAGGACTGAAGATAAGCAGCCACCCAAAGGGAAGGTATTTTTACCATATATCAAAGGAGTCACAGACAGAATAGGGAAAGTAGTGAGGAAACACAACCTCCAAATGGTTTACAAACCAACCAAGAAAATCCAACAAATGCTGCGCTCAGCGAAGGACAGGAGAGACTCTCTCACAGCCGCAGGAGTTTACCGCATACCATGCAGCTGCGGACAAGTCTACATAGGAACCACCAAACGCAGTGTCCAAACACGAGTCAAGGAACATGAGAGACACTGCAGACTGGGCCAGCCAGAAAAATCAGCAGTAGCAGAACACATTATAAACCATCCTGGGCAGAAAATGCTGTTTGAAAACACTGAAATTCTGGACCATGCCACCAACTATCAGGTCAGAATGCACAGGGAAGCCATCGAAATCCACAAACACTTGGACAACTTCAACAGGAAAGAAGAAACCCTTAAAGTAAACAAGATATGGCTACCAGTCCTACAAAATAAGAAAATCAGCACTCAGCAAATGCAAATGGGAAACCAACCAGGGTCAGGGGCTTTCCCAACAGATAATAGCAGACAATCTCCTTGATTGCATATCCTCACCTGGAAGCCATGCCATTAACAACAGAACAATACCTATTCAACACAGAACAATACACAGTTTACATGGGATTAGCAAACAAAGAACCTTGAGTGCATTCCCTCCCACCCTGGAGTCATGCCATTAACAACAGAACAATACCTATTTAACACAGAACAACACACAGTTCACCTGGGAACCACTCCTCCCTACCCAGGGTCTCTAAGTATATATAGACCCATTCCCCTTCATTCCAGATTTCTTTGAAGATGCCAGCCACAGATGCTGGCGAAACGTCAGAAAGAAACTCTTCTAGAACATGGCCACACAGCCCGAAAAACCCACAAAAAACTATGGATGCCAGCCATGAAAGCCTATGACTTCACACCCCAGGACAGTTGATGGCTAGACCTTTTGGAGGTCTCTCATCCATAAGGTCACCAGAAGTTGACTTCATGTCAGAGAACAAAATGAACAACAAAAGAAAAATAACAGCATAAACATTGCTTTTTAGTGGGAATAGCGTCTCACCTGTGTCAGTCACAGGAAGCTCCTTAAGGAGGGCTGGAGAAGAGGTGTCTCTTCAGATGCCCTGTATCCCACACACCACATCTTTTCCTCAGTCACACACCTGTGGGCAGTGTTGTGTAAGGAGGTGTCTGGTACCTCGTTGAACAATGAATTTAAACCAACATAGAAAAGATATCCAGGGGTTGCTGTGTTGACCATATAGCAAAGTACAGTATCATCCAAAATGCACAAAACACAATGATACCTTGATTAGGCCAACCAAAATGTACATTATACATGTTACAAGCTTTCAAACCTCCACTGGCTTCTTTATCAGACAAAAGTGGTAAAAATGATACAGGAGAAAAAGAAAAAAATGATGATGTAAGTCATAGCCCTACATTTGGTCAAAATACTGTAGTTGTCCTCAGTTCAGATGTTATGAAAGGGTATTCATGCAGGTGGGCCATGTGGCTATTGGGAGATTTAGTCCAGGAACTAAACTTTAAATTCCATAAGTGAAGTAGTCAGTTGCCTGAAAACTGTATTTTAAAATGACTGTCCATGATTGTCTATGACTGTGATTTAGGGGTCAGACTAGATAAGTGCATGGGACTTACTTCATGTAAGGCTGTTAAGATCTCTTTCTGTTCTGGTAAAATATTATTTTATTATTTATGATCTCCTTTTAGATTAGGATGCCGACCTGTCTTGCTTTACAGAAACCTGGCTGGGAGAGGACTGCGCCGTAACATGGATGCATGCCCTCCCAGCTGGGTATTCTGTCAGTGAGCAGGTAAGGGGAAGTGGGCGGGGAGGCTGTGTGGCTCTGGTTTATAAGAATAACCTGACCTTGACCAGGATACCTGTCCAGAACACAGTCTACCGAGTGTGTGTACCTGAGCTGAGGACCAAGGATAGTTTAGGGATTCTGCTAGTATACCAGCCACCCCGTTGTCTAGCAGACTCCCTAACCGAGCTGACAAAGCTGGTCTCAGAGCTGCTGTTGGAGTCGCCCAGACTTTTAGTTCTGGGGGACTTCAATATTCTACTTGACATCAGTTTGTCAAATTTAACTGGTGCGGCTTGGGATTTCATGGAATCCATGACAAACATGGGCCTATCCCAATTGGGTGTTGGGCCCACGCATTGTGCGGGTCATACCCTCGATGCGGTCTTTAGTACGGAATAATAATAATAATAATAATAATAATAATTTGTACCCCATACAAGGACAGGAATATCCATGGGCAGAGGTAATAAAAACCTCCGCATTGTCATGGACGGATCATTTCCTGGTCAAGACTGAACTTAGAGCCAGTGTCCATCCCACCAGGGGTGGTGGACCCATTAGAATGGTCCACCCTTGAAGGCTAATGGAACCAATTGGATTCCAGAAAGCTTTAGAGGGTTTAATGGTTGGTGAGTCTGTCGAAGCTTTAGTCAATACCTGGAACATCAATCTCACCAAGGCTATTGACACGATCGCTCCCAAGCGTCCTTTCCAAACCGCTTTAAACCGTAAGCCATGGTATACTGAAGAGTTTAGGAAAATGAAGCGGGTTGGACAACGACTAGAGCCCACCTGGCGGAAAACTCAACTCTTATCTGAGTTAGTGCTAGGGAATCATGGGAACTATATTTTATTGTGGCACCAGAACTCTCTGACAGAGAAGGCTCAATGTCTCAGAAAAAGCTAATTCCCATGATTCCCTAGCACTAGCCCTAACCCTAAAAGTGGACTCAATTTGCACTATTTCTGGCAGTCTGCAACCCCCCCAAAGTGGAGGTGCTCACAGTAGTGGCCCCGAAACCAGCTTCCTCTTTTGTTAAGTACTGTACTGAGTTCAATGTAGTCTGAAGTTCCTGTACCCAAATAACTTTACAAAACCATAACATTTCTGGAGGTTTCAGAATAGACTGCTCTATACTTCCTGAAGAAAAAACAAAGGCTTGCTAGCAACATAGAATGCATTATGAAATTAATCGGAGGGAAGGGGAAGCTAGAGAGAGAAAAGTTTTCCTGTTGTTGTATCTCTATAAAAGATGTTCTGAATTTGGATGTGGTGTCCTTTTGCAATTATGCTAGAGGCCCAGCATTGTTAATCAATAAATTCCCATCTTCTGAACTTCAGCTGGGTCTCTGAGGTTATTTCTGCCTACTTGTGTACCTGTTACTTTCTTCATTAGCAAGACAAAAAGCTACTGCCTTTGAGATCCAGTTTGTCTCAAATCCTTTGTGAGGCTGCAAGCTCCGTTGGTAGGAAAAGAACACTGATTTTTTCAGGAATAATGATACATTTTTGGGCCAACCAAAATGCACATTATACATGTTGCAAGGTTTTCAAGATCCTTTGGTATTTTATCAGGTGGAGATGATAAAAATGATACAAGAGAAAGGAGAAAGAAAGAAAAATGATGTTGTTAGTCATAGCCCAGGGGTAGCTGTGTTGGCTGTATAGGAAAGTACGTTATCATCCAAAATCCTCAAAACAGTGATACCTTTATTGGGCCAACTAAAATGCACATTATACATGTTGCAAAGCTCTATTGGCTGGCCCAATAAAGGTATCACTGTTTTGTGGATTTTGGATTATACTGTACTTTGCTATAAGGCCAACACAGCTACTCCTGGATATGTTCTCTCGATATGAAGATACCACATTTTTGCCACCACGGTTAATCTGACTGCTGTTATTAAATACAGCAATATTCTCCAAAACTTTATTTCATGTTCCTTATTTAATATTGAAGTTATATTCAGAACACATAACTCTGGTGAGAATGTATATTGTATTCCCAACATTTGTTCTATGACTTTTCACTTGCAGGCACCACATATGAAATAAAATACCATTTCCCTTTTGGCATCTCCAACACTTATTCCCCAATTTATAGATCTTATTTAGTATCCGTGGTGTAAGATACCATGTATTTGTACTTTCAAAATAATTCTCCTTCAAATCTTGTGAAGCTGTAAACTTGTTGAATTTGCCCTTTCCCAATTTTCTAATGGTATATTGTATCCAAAATCCTGGCCCCTTTTTATCATTGTCAGTCGTATCAATTCATGTTCTAAGTCTCTTAACAACATTAGTCTGCATAGTTTAGCCACTTTTTGCTTATCTCCTGTGCATAAAATTTTGTCTAAGTCATTGAATCATATTTGAATCCCTCCAAAGGTAAATTTGCCTTGAATTGTGCTTCTTTAACTGAAAGTAAAACAACCATTTCAGTGTGATGTTGTTTCTTTCTAATTCCTCTCTTGTTCTGATTCTTACATTTCCTCCTGAACCCCTGGCTATTAAATCTTTATATCTCAAACAATTCCTCCTTTACTCTCATCTGCCAAAAAGGGCTTCCTGTGGTGAAACCCATTCTGTGAGTTTTGCTATAAAAGTTACTTTTTATTTGATTCCAGGTTCTCAATAAGCTTCTAATATAGTGGTTATTAAAGTCTTTGTTAATTTTGATTTCATCGTACTACATAAATGTATATATTCCATGTTAGGTTGGAACATATTTTCAAATTTTCTAATTTAAACCAGTCCTGCATCCACAACAGAGTACAAGCTTGATAGTATAGTTTAAAGCAGGGGTAGGCAACCTAAGGCCCGGGGGCCGGATGCGGTCCCCTGAGGCCTTTGGACCGGCCCCAGGCCGGTCCTGCCACTGCCGCCCACGATGATGATATCGATTATTGTTGTTATTACTTGTTCTTGGGGTTTTATTGGCAAAATCTCCACAGGGGTTTTGCCATGGCTTTTCTGGGGATGAGAGAGTGTGCATGCATATTTTTTAAATGTTTTAAATTTTTTAATTTTTTATTTATTTATTTTTGGTGCTTCGGCCCCCCCAATGTCTGAGGGGCAGCAACCCGGCCCCTGGCTCAAAAAGGCTGCCTACCCCTGGTTTAAAGTCTGATACTGCATAACCTCCTCTTTCCTTTAACATCTTTTAGCATGTACCAGTTTACTCTAGCTTTTTTCCCTTTCGAAATAAAATCCTCAGCTCTCTGTGCCATTGTTCAAATATTTTTTCTTCCCTTATAATGAGTAGATTTAAGAACAGAACAATTATTTTTGGCAGTATGTTCATTTTAATTACAGATATTCTCCCTAGTATAGATAAATTCATTTTGTTCCAATGTAAGAGGTCTTTTTGCGTACTTTTCCATATTGTCTCATAATTGTTTATAAACAGATCAATACTCTCATCAGTTATCCATATTCTTGTTTGATTTCTTCTTAATTTTACAATTGGATTTAGATTCTGTTTTTTCCTTTTCTGATGTTGTCATATTTTTGGTTATGATCCATGTTGTTGTTTTTTTTATTCAGTTTAAATCCTGCATATTTTCCAAATATTCTCGTTTCTTCCATCGCATGTTCAATACTTTTGTCAGGTTCTCTGCTAGACAAGCTCTCCCCTTAGCAATAACAAACTTCCCGGATAGATTTATTGAAAAGATAGAAGACATAGGCACACTACAACTTTAGTATTGTTGGATCTGAAGTTATAGTCCACATCACCAGGATTTATAGGTTATTTAGGATCCCACCTCCAAACCCCAACCATAGCCATCATTGGTCACTTTATTTTAAAAGTTCCCACTCAGACAACTTTCACCCCAGGGGTGGAGCCACAGGGGGTTCCTTACGAGCAGCTTTACTCGTAAGTAAAGCCATGCGGAGCAGGGACAGGAGGGTGCTGGGCCGTCCCCTTCCCTGCTCCACGTGGTGTTTGACAGGGAGGTGGGGGGGCACCTACTGGTTCACACCCCCTTCAGTGGTGTCACCCAGTGCGGTCCGCACCCCCAATGACGCTACTGCTCCAGCTTCTCTTTTCTCCCTTCCCACCCTCCGCATAGCTGATTGCTTTCCATCTCTTCCTCAATTCTCCAACTTTCCCACCTGCCATCATATCCATCTGCACTGCTTCAAGGTTTCACCTTCAGCAATTCATTTCTATCTTCGTTTTGCTGTGCCATCCTGTTTTAAACTTTCTTGTACACATACCACCCCACCCCCCCGCACACACACAGGGGTGGATACTTCACATATGAAAAAAACAGCTGTGAGCCCTTTTTTATAGAAGGGAAAAAATGAAAGGTGATGATTGGATTGCATATAAGGACTTGTTAATATGGGAAAAAGACACACCAAAGATGAAAAGCATGGAACAATTATTAGAAGAAGGTTACAATTGTAACTGGTTTTTATACAGACAAATTATGGAAAGATTTAAATGGACATAAAAATAAATCAGATAGAGAAAGAAGAGTCTGAATTTGAGAAAGTAATGGTAGAAAATCAACAACATATTGTTTCAAAAATATATAAAATGCTTTTGAAGGTTGAAATGGAAGAGGAAACTGTAAAAGAATATATGATAAAGTGGGCACAAGATGTGGGAAGACCCATAATGTTTGATGAGTGGGGAAAAAATTGGAAGAAAAGAATACGATATACATTAAGTTATGACGGAAGAGAGAGTTATTACAAGATGCAATATAGATGGTATCTGACGCCGGAAAAGATAACTCAGATTTATAAAAATAGTAAGAAAGAATGTTGGATATGTTCCAAATCAATTGGTACATACTTACACATGTGGTGGGAATGCGAAAGGTCGAAAAGATTTTGGGCACAACTACATATGGAAATAGAAAAGATTTTAAAAATTAAGATGTGCAAACAACCTGAGGTGTACTTATTGGGGATGATAAATGATGAGATTGAACGAAAATTTGGTAAGATATTATTTTATATGTTATATGCTGCCAAGACTGTAATTACAAAAAAGTGGAAGAATAAGGATGCTTTGAATATAGAAGAATGGCAAATTAAACTATATGATGTTATGGAAATGGACAAATTAACATGTTTATTGAAAAAAGACAAAGGTGGAGAACCTGGGAAAGAATGGACATCGATTATAGAATATTTTAAAGAACTCTGGGGCGAAAACAGTGTGATTGTGTGGAAATGAAAGGGAGTTATTAAATAACTAGGCATATTGAGGAGAATTTTTGTGTTATAAGAGAAAAAGCAGCTTTGTTAAGAAATCTATAAGTAGAGTGGATAAAAGATATGGTGTGTAACGGTTAAAGATTCCGAAAAATAATAATGTAAAAATAGGAGTAATAACAGAAGAGGAATTGGAAAATCAAATTATAATGCATAAAGGAGGTATATGAAAGTTAAAAACAATAAGAACTACATTCAAAGTAAAGGAGGGGAAGTCATATTTTATGTTTTTTGTTTTGTTGTGAAATGTGATGAATGTATGTATGTATGTATATGTAAGTTGATTGTTTATTATTGTTTTTGTTTATATGTTATGTGTGTTTTAATAAATAATAAAAGTTAAAAAAAACAGCTGTGAACCTGACAAATTTTAATGACTGATTTGGGAGATATGATGGCAACATAAGTGTGAAGGGTGCCCTGCATGTTGAGAGGCATCTGTGAATTCAATAAATTTTAACAACTTGTTTGGTTGTTGTCTTCATACATATCAAGGGGTTCCATTTAGCAATTATGACTAATATCTATGAAGGAAAAGGGGACACAGGAGCTCCTCTTTCTCTGGTGGGTCTTTTCCTTCATGACCCTGTTTAACTCCGTCGTTTCTTCTAATGTGGAAATTCAGTCTTTTATGCCTTTGTCCTTCTTTATAGGAGTCATTCTGATTCATCAGAGAATCAACACAGGAGAAAAACCATATAAATGCCAACAGTGTGTGAAATGTTTTGGTCAGAAGTCAGGCCTTATAAACCATCAGAGAATCCACACAGGAAAGAAGCCATACAAATGCTTGCAGTGTGGAAAATGTTTTCCTCAGAAGGGTACCCTTGTGGATCATCAGAGAGTCCACACAGGAGAGAAGCCATACAAATGCTTGCAGTGTGGGAAATGTTTTACTCAGATGTCAGCCCTTATGAAGCATCATCATAGTGTCCACACAGGAGAAAAACCATACAAATGCTTGCAGTGTGGGAAATGTTTTGCTCTGAAGTATACCCTTGTGAATCATCAGAGAGTCCACAAAGAAGAGAAGCCATACAGATGCTTGCAGTGTGGGAAATGCTTTGTTTACAAGTCAGAGCTTGTGACACATCAGAGAGTCCACACAAGAGAGAAACCATACAAATGCCAGCAATGTGGGAAATGTTTTACTCAGAGGTCATCCCTTGTGAAGCATTATCGGAGTGTCCACACAGGAGAGAAACCATACAGATGCCAGCAGTGTGGGAAATGTTTTGCTCAGAAGTCATCTCTTGTGAAGCATCATCGGAGTGTCCACACAGGAGAGAAACCATACAGGTGTCAGCAGTGTGGGAAATGCTTTGCTGATACGTCACATTTTTTGAGACATCAGAGATTCCACACAGGAGAGAAACCACACAAATGTCAGGAGTGTGGGAAAGGTTTTACTCAGACTTCACACCTTGTGGAACATCAGAGAGTCCACACAGGGGAGAAACCATACAAATGCCAGCAATGTGGGAAATGTTTTGCTCAAAGGTCGGCCCTTGCAAAGCATCTTCGGAGTGACCACACAGGAGAGAAAACAGACAAATGCCAGCAGTGTGGGAAATGCTTTGCTCAGAAGTCAGACCTTGTGTCCCATCAGAGAGTCCACACAGGTGAGAAACCATACACATGCCAACAGTGTGGGAGAAGTTTTGCTCACAAGTCTTCCCTTGTGAAACATCAGAGAGTCCACACAGGTGAGAAACCATACAAATGCCAACAGTGTGAAAAATGTTTTGCTCACAAGTCAGCCCTTGTGAAGCATCATCAGATTGTCCACACAGGAGAGAAACCAGACAAATGCCAGCAGTGTGGGAAATGCTTTGCTCAGAAGTCAAACCTTGTGGCCCATCAAAGAGTCCACACAGGAGAGAAACCATACATATGCCAGCAGTGTGGGAGAAGTTTTGCTCACAAGTCTTCCCTTGTGAAGCATCAGAGAGTCCACACAGGTGAGAAACCATACCAATGCCAGCAGTGTGGAAAATGTTTTGCCTGGATATCTAACTTTGTGAAGCATCAGAATGTCCACACAGGAGAGAAACCACACAAATGTCAGGAGTGTGGGAAATGTTTTGCTCAGAAGCCAAACCTTGTGACCCATCAGAGAGTCCACACAGGAGAGAAACCCTACAGATGCCAGCATTGTGGGAAATGTTTTACCCAGATGTCTACCCTTGTGATACATCAGAGAGTCCACACAGGAGATAATAATATATAATCATCGTCATCCCAAGGTCCTTTTTGCATGTAGTACTACTGAGCCTTATATCCCCCATCCTATACCTGTGCATTTGGATTTTGATTCATTTTGCAGGACTCAGCCATGCTGGCTCCACTCCTCATGCATGTGACAATGTGGACTTTGAGATGCATAGCTTGCTGTCCTGGAATTGAGGAAGAGTGTGATTGAGCTCTCACCTGCACACTTCATATGGATTCTGTGTATAAACTGTGCAGCCATCTTGGGCATTGTTGAGCATGGTATCCTCAATGGCGATAAGTTTCCTTGAATATTTCTGGACCAACATTTAACAACCTCTAGGTTTTCCCAAAATAATTTTAGTTAACTATGGTTTTATAGTATTATCTATTTTGGTTACATGTATTTCTCAGTTTGTCTATTGCAGGGGTAGGCAACTTTTGCTTACCTGGGGCTGGTCCGCTGGTCCTGAGGTCTTCTGCCAGCCAAGGGGGGAGGGGAAAAATGGCACCGCACGCGCATGCTCTCGCTCGCCTGCACAGTACACTAGAAGTACTGCGCATGCGTGAGAGAGTCACAGCCGCCATTTTGTTTTCCAAAATGGTGGCCGCGAGTCATTTGCGCATGCGCAAATGAGTCGTGGCGCCATTTTGATGTCAAGATTCCCCCCATCACAATAATCAGACAAATATCATCACAATGATAGTCACCCTTTCTCTATCAATGATTCCAGAGAGAGATTTTGTCTGCTCACTAATTGTTTGGTTAAGACTAGTACAGACTGGCACCACTTTCTGCCCCCTTCCCTGTACACTGCTTCTGCTTCTCCTGGCAACCACTTTGAATCCCAGTAAAAATAAATTAAGACTTGTTCTATTTTCCCTTTTCATTATTGCTTAAAGTAGACCCATAGTCATCAATAAGAGAGTTGAGCAACAACTCTCAACTCTCTTATTGATGACTATGGGTCTACTTTAAGCAATAATGAAAAGGGAAAGTAGAACAAGTCTTCTTAATTTGTTTTTACTGGGATTCAAAGTGGTTGCCAGGAGAAGCAGAAGCAGTGTACAGGGACGGGGGCAGAAAATGGTGCCAGTCTGTACTAGTCTGGGTTCCCCTCTATATTCCATTGCAGCCCTCACAGAGAATGAAGGTCAGGCAAGGAGAACCTAGGAGGGGAGAAAAAGCAGTTCTGGAGGGAGAAGATGTTGGGCAGACTTTGCACCTAGACCTCATTCCCCATCCCTTGTGGTGTCTGTTTTTTCACACATCCCTTTCTTTTCCCGGATCTCACCCTCTCATCCTCATCCCTTCCCCAGATAAACCAAGCATGCCCCTCTTTCCCCTCTTACTTTCCCCCCATTTTTCTTGAACTCTTGAAGGACTAACTGGGGGGAGGCAGGAGGTGACTCTCTCCTCCTCCTTTTGTCTCTGCAGCCACTTTTCTCCTCACAACAACCCTTAAAAGTGTGTCAGACTGAGACTGCCCCCCACGGTCTGCCTGAACGAGAAAGCTTGGCAGCCATTACTTGGGGGAAGCTTGGCATGGGTCAATCCCCGCCCCCCAACCCCCAAGAAAAGCTCTGCTATGCCTTGCAGTATCATTGGTTACTACATGGACCAAGAGGAAGGGGTAATGGTCAGTAGGCTTGACAATTCTTCTCAGCCTGACTGTCACATCATGGATATTTGCCCCAGGGAGACAACACAGCTCCTGAGACATCTTGTCAGGCCCACAAACCACTACTTTTGTACCCCTCAACATGGAATCCCACCACCACACACCACCTCTGAGGCTTAGCAGTGGCTGTTTCCTGCGATGGTATTCTCAGAGTCCCCTGCACTGTACCTGAGGACTGTCCCTGCTGCACTTCCTATTCATCCTTGGTAAGAGAGAGAGCTTCAAATCGATTCTGTAGATGTAAGCTCCCAGAATGATCCCTGGTTTTCCTACTTCTGTGTGTGATGTTCCTCCAGCTGTCTACCTCCTGTAGGGATTGGACTAGTTGGCCCTTGTGATTCCTTCCAACCTATGATTCTATGAAATATCAGTGGCTATAGAGGGATAAAAGATTTACTTTCAAATGCAGAGTCATCCTTCCTGCCAGCAGAGGAGAGGAATGCAGGGGTGTAAACAGCTGTTTTTCCTGGAAGAATTTCTCCCCCATCCCACTCAGCTCTGTTTTCTGCTTATTCTGGCCCATGTCAGTCTCAGGGATGCAAAGGCAAAGACAGGTTATTGTTCAGCACACTGAGGAATGGTTGACCAAAAGAGAAACTCAGGATCTGATACACACAGAGAGAGAGAGACTCTCCATAAGGGTCCCATGTAGGGGGACACAGAAAGATGCACATGGGGACAGAGATGTTCTTTTAATCTTTTGTTGTAGCTGCCTTGGGGCCCATTTTGAGAGAAAGTTGGGCTGTAAATGAAATAATATAACATCAAAACACCTGCACAACCTGTTTCCCAGATACTTCTATAGACTTCTGGTGTGGGTGTGGGTGTCTTGATGTGATTGTGGTGGTGGCTGGAGAATCAAGTCTCCCAGACACTGGGAAATTGTGGACAACCATCTACAGATGATTGGCTTCTTACATGTTGATTCCACCTCAACATTAGGAGGAACTTCCTGACAGTAAGGGCGGTTCGAGAGTGGAACACACTCCCTCGGAGAGTAGTGGAGTCTCCTTCCTTGGAGGTCTTTAAGCAGAGGCTGGATGGCCATCTGTCGGGGATGCTTTGATTGGGAGTTCCTGCATGGCAGGGGGTTGGACTGGATGGCCCTTGTGGTCTCTTCCAACTCTATGATTCTATGATTCTATGATTCTATGATTATTGGATTTAGCCAAGACAGACAAATTGACTTTCCTATTAAGGCAAAGTACATCAACTAGCTTCACTAAAGACTGGGAATCATTAATTGCTTATATAAATCAAAGATGGAGTAATATATATATACTCCTGGGTTCGATGATTAATAACTATTTCATGCATTCCACTTTATTCATGTTTGTTCTGAAGCTTGAATTTATGAGATATTATATGGATCAAGTAATGTAATGTGAAATGTAAAGCTGATTTTGAGTAGGAACAGATAACAAATAACTAAGGTCCAAAATACACTGCAGAACTAATCCAGTTTGAGATCACTTTAACTGCCTTGGCTCAATGCTAGGGAATTCTGGGAACTATAGTTTTGTGAGACATTTAGCTTTGTCTGTCAGAGAGCTCTGGAGCCACAATAAACTACAATTTCCAGGATTCCCTAGCACTGACCCAGGGCAGTTAAAGTGGTCTGAAATTGGATTATTTCTGCAGTTTGTTTTGGACCTAAATACACAACTTACAGAAACTTTTTGATATTATATAGAGGCATAAGTTGCCAGATAGGAAATTGAACAAATATAGAGGTTTGAAAAAGTTTATTGAAATGAAAGCTGATAGAATTACTTAGCACCAGCTCTCTGGAGTAAGTAGGTAATACTGTAAATTTACTTTTTATATGTTGATTTCATATATGGTATGTAATATTTTTTTTTTTTGCTCTGAAACCAATTATATATATATATATATATATATATATATATATATATGAGAAAGTTGTGAATGGATTCCTCTCTGTGCCAATGTCATTTAAGAGTCATCCTCCTCTTGGAAAGATGTCTAGTGGGGGGTGGGGGGAGGAGCCATGAGTGATGGTGTAAGAAGCTAATATCATTTTTTCCTGAAAGCTAAAGCAAAACAAGCTAAAGAATATCTTCTAAATGGAATAAAGACTGTGAGTAATTACAAATAAATAAATCCGAATGGGAGGAGAATAGAATGGAACTTTTTAATTAAAGTTCTAAAGAGAAAAAAGATAAATAAACAGTATTTTCTTATTTGGCAATGCCAGCTGGATGGTGTTATGCCAAGTGCATGTTAAGATTTATAAAATAAAAGCAAACTAAAATATATGGGACAGTGATTTTGAAGAAATGAAATACAGAAATTTTAATTAAAGTATAAATAGAGAAAATACAAAATTGTGTGTTGTAACGGAGACACAATACTGATTAGAAGTTGGCAGATATCCAAAAGCCAAGAAAAGGACTTAAACAGTTTTAAAGTTTTAAAGGACTTAAACAAAAAGTTTTAAAATGGAAAAGAACCTAAACAACACCCTTCAGATAAAGCTTACTTTTGCTTACAAGAGAATTCTAAAAATCATAATATAGAAATGATAAAAATAAAACACTTGGAGGCAATGCAGAAAACCGGAACAGGAGCTAGACCTAAAGAACAACAGAGAGCAGTCCCGGGAACAAAGCCAGATTCTGATGAAGAAACGAAAACATGGCTCATCCAACTGCTAGCAGAAAATCAAAATAAACGTTATGAGATTTTAAAAGACACTATTACAAAAAATTGCGACACATTATCAGAAACTAAAACCAAGAAAATTATGGATGAAATGAACAAATCTTTTCAGATTATTAAAAAAGAGATTGAGCAAGTGGATAAAAAAAATACAATCAATACAAATTGAATAGAAAGCTCAGCAAAAGATAATCTTGGAACATTCAACAAGGTTGGAATAACTTGAAAGAAAAATCATTGACCTGCAGGATTGTAATAGAAGGAATAACTTTCGTGTCCATGGCTTTCCTGAGATATCAAATGACACACCAAGAAAGAGATTTTTAAAGAGCTACAGAGTATTGTTCCTCAAATTACCTGGGATGAGAAGGAAGTGGAACGTCTACATAACACATCAACGTTTAAGAGAGGCCTGGTTCCCAGAGATGTAATCATGAGAGCAACAAGTTTCTACAAGATCTTCTAATGAAAGAAATCAGGAAACTCTCAGGATCACTGAAATATGGAGACAATACAATCAAAATCTGTAATGATTTTTGCCCAGAGACTATTAGCTAGAGAAGAGGAATTAAGCCTTGTATTGCAGTTTTGCAAAAGAATGAAATAAGATATAGCTGAGGTTATCCCATTTTTTTGAAATTTCAATGGAAAGAGAAGCAACACAAAATTTATTCCCTGGACTGGATTTGTTAAAGCAATTAGATCTGGGCCAGCAAGAAGAAGACAGCAACAAGGGTGCAACTGGAGGAGCCAAGGAACCATAGAAAACAGGGACAAAGATATTTTAAAATAAAAGACATAACAGGAGAGACAATATAAACAATCAGAAGGAGAAATTTGATCACACATTGGGAAGGATGGCTTCTTCTTCTTCCCCCCCCTCCAGTAGGGCTAGCAAAAGCCACGGGCAAGGTTTGGTACCTTGGGGAAGGAGGGGGGTAAAAATGTATATGAGTGGTAGGGGGGATGGGAGGGAGGGGGAGAGAGGGAAGGCAGATGTAGGGGCAGTACACTAAAGAGCCAAGTTAGAAGACTTACAAAAGTAACATGGTTAATAAAATTAGGATAGCAACAAAAATTAGAAAGGGAAATTTAAAAATTAGATAATGATTATATAAAGGATAGGAGTAAAGGCATATATATAGAATTACAAGCAAAAAGAAAGGAACTAGAGAAATTAGAGCTAGAACTGGTCCAGAAAAATTTAATATATTTATGGAGGGAGTTTTTTGAATATAGCAATAAAAATTCTAAAATGTTGGCAAGATCAACACAAAAGAAGAAAGAGAAAAATACGATTGCTGTTATAAAGAATAAAACAGGGAGAATGTGTATGATGATGAAAGAAAAGATAAAGATATTTGAAGAATATTATAAAGAATTATACTCAGTAGGGAATAAGTAAAAAAAAAAAGAGGAATATATTGAGGAAAAAATTGAGGAATATATTGAAAAACATTTGAAAATAAAAATAGAGGAAGAGGACAAAGAAATAATGGAGCAACCAATTTTGAATAAAGAAATAGAAGAAGTGATAGATAAATTAGAAGGAGGTAAATCACCAGAAATAAATGGGTTGGGACCAGAATATTATAAAACTTTTTTAAAGATGTTAATATCCAAATTGGAGGTATTATATAATAAAATTTTAAATGGAGAAAGGATCCCACCATCATGGGATCACTCGTTGATAATATTGATTCCGAAACCAGATAAAGATTCAACAGATCCAGGACCTATAGACCTGTATCCCTTATAAATCAAAATGCTAAAATATTAACAGCAATAATGGCAAAAAGAATGAATAAGTTTATATATAAACATCTGCAAAATGATCAATGTGGATTTGTGCAAGGAAGACAAATGTCAAATTTAATAGGAAGAGTATTGAATAAAATAAATATAATAGGGAAGAGTAAACAAAAGGCAGGAATAATGGCACTAGATATATATAAAGCTTTCGACTGTGTGGAATGGCCAGCATTAAAAATAACATTAAAGAAATTAGATATGGGGGAAAAGCTTAGAGGATTAATAAAGCAGTTAGATTGAAACAACACAGCAGTAGTAACAGTAAATGATGGACTAACAGATCTAATTCCAATTTCTAGCGGTACAAGGCAAGGTTGCCCTCCCTCCCTGATTTTATTTGCAATAATTATTGAAATTTTAGCAAATGCTGTTAGGGAAGATGAAAATCTGGAAGGAATTGGGATTAGAAAATTGAATAAGATAATCTTATTTGCAGATGATACCCTATTGACCATTAAAGATCCACTTAAAAAATGGATAAAGTAAAACGGCACTTAAAGGAGTTTGAGCAAATGTCAGGTCTACAAGTAAATTGGAATAAATCAGAGTTAATGCTGTTTAATTATACAAAAACAGAAGAACAAGATTTCCTAAAGGATAAATGATAGATGTTAAAAGAAACAATTAGATATTTAGGAATAAATATTACAAAAAACTTACAAAAATTAGAGGAAACTTACAAAAATTAGAGGAAACATGTACAAACGGATTGATTATGTTAACACATAGGAATCTGTATAACCTTTTTTTTCACAATAGGATTATTGAAATTATGTCCTTGAAATGTTTTTAGGAAATAGGTTCGCTTGTAGTTAAATGTCCATGCTATATCTATACTTTAGACCAGTATCGGCTTCCCTTGCTGAAAATATACACAACTTACACCTTGGATATTTTCAAGGTTGATGCTGTAATCTTATGTCTCTTATGCCGTGTGTACATGTGCATATACTGTTGAATGTTTTGACTACTGTCTTTTTCTTTGTGCTGGCCGTGTGCTGTAATAATAAATGTGTTGAAATGTTGTTACAAAAATTAGAGGAACAAAATTATAATAAATTAAGGATAGAAATCAAAAGGAAACTAGAAGAATATAAAAATATTAAATTATCATGGTTTGGTAGAATAGCATTAGTAAAATTGAAATTTTTACCTAAGATTATTTTTTTTGTTTAGGATGTTACCAATAAAAATATCAGATCTGGAAATAAAAAAACTGGCAAGTATTAGTGAATAATTTTTTAACGGGAATAAAAAAGTGAGGATTAATAATATATATTGGTATAACCCCAAAAAAAGATGGAGGCTTGGGTCTACCAAATTTAAAATGGTATTATAACGCAAATCAATTAAGATATATTATAGATGGAATTATCAAGAAAGGGGAAGTAGATTGGTTAGAGATGGAAACAACAGAAATAGAGGAAAAAGTGGAAAATATATTCTTTAAGGATTTTACAATGAAAAAAATGAAAAAAATAGAAAAAATCTTTTTTAAAGAATATACTAGAGATTTGGGGAAAAAATATAAAGAAAAATTAATGCCAGCTATCTACCATTAACATCAGTTGTAATGATTAAAAATTTTCCAATAAATTTAAAGGAAGAAATAGGAAAAGAGTTAAGGAAACAAGAAATATATAGGATAAAAGAATGGATAAAGATAATGAAGGATAAAGGTAAGATAAAGGAGAAATTACAAAGTCTAAAATTAACCTGGTTTAATTGTATTCAATTGGAACAATGGACAAAAAATGGAATAGGAAAATTATAGAATTTAGAGAATACATGAAATTTGAACAAATGATTAGGCAAAGAGATAGTATGGAGGTAAATGAAACTTTGAAAAGTGTTACAAGTGAAATATACAAATTATTATTAAAATATAATGAGAAAGAAGAATACCTCAGGACAATATGGGAGGAGGATTTAGCACAAACAATAAATGTTCAAGAATGGGGAAAAATTTGGAATCAACATCATCTAAAAATTTATCCATAAGGATAAAGGAGAATTACCATGAATTAATATGGAGATGGCATTTAACACAAGTAAGGTTAAACAATATAAATAAGAATTATTCAAGGCTATGTTGGAGGGGATGCCAAGAAATCTGTACATATATTCATGTGTGGTGGGGCTGTAGATCTGTAAAGAAATTTTGGCAATTAGTATTTAAAGAGATAAAAGAAATAACAGAAATTGATCTAGAATTTTGCCCAAAGATACCATTATTATCTATATATAATAAGGTCAATTGCACCCAAGATAGGAAGGACTTAATTACAAATTTATTAACAGCGGCGAGATTAATCATAGCAAAAAAGTGGAAAGAGGGAGATCTACAAATACAAGACTGGTATAAAGAGATATGGCAAATAGCAATTAATGATAAATTAACTTGTGGAATTAAGGTAAAAAAAGGAATAATGAAGAGAAATGATTTTGAAGCAATATGAAAAATATTTATATAAAAGGCTTTAGTAAAGGAGGGAGATGTTTTACCTCCACAGGAAGAGTTACAATTTTAGAGGGGAGAGTAATATGAAGATATTAAGCTCTGGTGATGGGGAGCACTTGAGGAAGGGGGGGAAAATAAAGAGTGAGAGAGAGAGAGAGAGAAGAAGAAGGGAAAAGAAAAGAAAAGAGGGGAAATGAATTAGTGATAAATTAACAGTATTATACCTTTGTGGAATTGTGAAAAGTATATGGAGAAGACAGTAAGAAGAATGAACATATTAACAACAATTTTGTTTTTTTTTTTAATTTACTGGTTTAATCAATATTAAATGGTTTGATATTAATTAGATTTAGATAAGGCAGTAAAGAATGAATAATTAATGTGATTTACCAAATATATGTGGAATATTATGTAAAAGTTTTAAATAGTATTGTATGTAGGTTGTAATACTAATAAAGAATTTTATACCCTTTTTTTAAAAAAAGGAAATATGTCTAGTATATCAATACAGATACTGACCTTTAAATTCATCCCTGCTCCTCTTTATAAACCTTATCCAGTAACTATATTGCATCAGAGGTATTTTGACACATCTTCTGGCCTCACCTCTGGGGGGCTCTCCAGTTCTGACTCCAGGAGTTTTTTCCCCTATGGCCAAACACCCGGAGAGCCAACTGGCCTGATGGTGATGGAGATGATGGTGGCTGCCTCAGAAGAAATCATCTAGTCTTGAAAGAGGCTGGGCTGTTCTGGGTAGGACTGATCCAGAACTCAGGCCAGAAAGCGATCACAGCAGGAATGGAAAAGAAAATGGCACTTGAAAAATAATCCACAATTCAGATTCTTGGCTACTGATCTCCTGGGCTTGGCTCCTCTTTGGCTCAGCCTCCCTGCTCTTCTTATCTACACCTCCCCATTCCCTCCTAATCCTCCTTCTAGGTTTCCTACCACTTTTCTTAACTGTAGACTTTCTTCTTCTCAAGCAAAGCTAAATGCATTCTGATGAAAGATTCAAGGACGTTAAATGACAGTGTGATTTATGTCTCAAGGACCTTGGACGATTCCAGAAGACATGGAAGGATTTGAGCCTGAAGGCCTCCACCCAGAGAACCTTCCTCTCTTTCTCTGTTTGCTTTGGGCCCTTCCTTTCCATGTGGAAATTCTTTCCTTTCTCTGCTCACAATAGAAACAATTTCCTGGTTTCCTATTATTAACTTTGGGGATGGAGATTTTGGAAGGGAATCAGTTCAGTATGTGTTTTTATCCACATTTGCCTCTCTGCACCTTCCAGACTGGAAATGATCCCCCCCTCCCAGTTCTAACTGTGGTTATGATCCTGTCTGCACTAAAGATGTGAACACGCTCCATTGATTGTGAAATGATTTAAGTCTAAGCTTATATATATATATATATATATATATATATATATATATATATGTTTGTTCAACAGATGGTGTGATTGTTCACTGGGCAAAAGCATCTTTTCCAAGCTCAGATACACACACACGACGCCTGAGTTCCCCTTGATTTTTTCCCCCCTCCTTCCACCCATTTGATGAAAACTCTAAGCATTCTCCTTCCTTCCTTCCTTCCTTCCTTCCTTCCTTCCTTCCTTCCTTCCTTCCTTCCTTCCTTCTGCCACCCCTTGGCTGCAAGCCCCTTCTCACCATTGCAAGCTACAAAAACTGGTGTTTAAAAGAGTTTACTTGAGGTAAAGGAGGAGGGCACAGGGCAGTCAGAGCATCATCCCTTCAGGAGCAGGAGCAGGGAAGGGTTTGGGAAGAGAGGAGCCTCCTTCCCATGGGAGGCATCTGCCACCCCATCCCTGCCCCCCAGGAGGGCCCTGATCCTCCCCATGGCAGGCCTGGGCACCCAATGGCCCCCACTCCAGCCTCCCTCCCAACTCAGAGAGACTGCCTTCCTTCAAGAGGGATACAGACCAGAGGGAGGAGGAAGGCGTGGACCGGAGAGGGAAGGGGCATGGGCCACACTCAATGGCACTCATCCTTTTACTGAAAGGGTAGGGGGGTCTCATGATGGGGCCCCAGACCCCTCCCCAGGCTGAGCTGGTCTTTCCCTGCTGGACAGAGAGGGGCCTGGCTCCCTTCCTCTCATCCTCCTCTCCTGACATCCCCAGAGAAAGGTGTGGAGCCCCCATTCAGAGAGAAAGACCCTCCTCACCTGGAAAGGGCTGCCTGGGGAGGCCAAGGGGATGATGGGTCTCTCCCAGTTGGTCCCAGAGAGGGACTGGGGGGGAGGTTGCCTTGGCTTGGCCTGATCCAAACCGGGGTGTGTGTGTGTCCAGGCCCTTCTCTGGAAGAGAGACCTCCATCCTTCCTCCCATCCCCCTGGAAAGGCACAGAGATCCTCACACTCCTATGCCTCCCATGAAGTCCCGTCCAAAGGAGACTTCTGTGCCCCCCATTGAAGGTCCCTTTCACACACACACACACACACACACACACACACCTATTCCTCCCTTTGCAACTGAAACTGACAACCTACTGGAGGGGTTTTCCGGGGGACGGGGGTTCAATCCCTCCCCCTCCACAAAGCCAGGAATTGGGGAACTGCAGGGGAGGGGGAATTTACGGGGGGGCAGAATTCTGCCTGGGGGGGCCCTGGTCGAACAGTGGTCAAATGCCTCACATGGTTGTGAGTTCAGTACCAGCCAGGGGCTCAGGGTCGACTCAGCCTTGCACCCGAGAGAGAGCCCTGGCCAGAGAGGCTAGAACTTTTTCCACCTCCACCTCCTCAGCAGCGCGGCGGCGCAGCGTCAGTGGAGTCAGGAGAGCCCTGGGCGGAGGTTAAAAAGCCCGCCCAGTTCCACCTTCTCCGGCAGCGCAACAGCAGAGCACCGGTGGCGGGGCTGAGAAATAATATCATCATGGCGGGCGGCGGCGAGGGGCGACAGTGGCAGCAGGACTGGTTTGGGGCCGATCCAAAGGCCTCAGGGGGGCGCATCCAGCCCCCAGGCCTTAGGTTGCCTACCCCTGAATCAGATGGAGGGTGACAGGGGAGAGTCGACAGAGGAAACACTGGGAGCAGCAATTCAAGTGGTGTGGGGCAAAGGAAGAGATGGCAATAGCAGAGTGAAATTTTGTTACAAAAGAAAGCGGGCTTGATGTTTAAAAGCAATTCTGCTTTCAGTTCACTCTGCTGCCCAAAGTAGGTCGGGGAGCTTACCAACCTTGCCACAGAACCTTACCTTGCTCCTTTGTAATGCCAGGTCGGTGAAGAATAAAACTCACATCATCTATGACCTTCTTAAGGATGAAGAAGCCGACCTGGCTTGTTTTACAGAAACCTGGCTGGGGGAGGATAGTGCCATCACTTGGAATCAGGCTCTCCCAGCTGGGTATTCTGTGTATGAGCAGGTAAGGGAAAGTGGGCAGGTGGTGGTAGAGTGGCTCTAGTCCATAAAGACAACTTATCCTTGACTAGGATACCTATCCGGAAAACAGACCACTTCGAGAGTATGTACCTGAGCCTGAAAACTAGGGATAGTATAGGGATTTTGTTGGTATACTGTCCACCCCGTTGCCTAACGGACTCCCTATCTGAGCTGACACAGCTGGTCTCAGAATTGCTGTTGGAGTCTCCCAGACTTTTAATTCTGGGAGACTTCAACATCCCACTCAAGACCAATTTAACAGGTGCGGCTCGGCAGTTCATGGATTCCATGACAGGCCTGGGCCTATCCCAATTAGTTTCTGGGCCAACACACTCTGCAGGTCATACTCTCAATACGGTCTTTAGTATGGAACAGGCAAATCCGTGGGTGGAAGTAATAAATGCCTCTGCACTGTCATGGATGGATCATTTCCTGGGCAAGGTTGGGCTTAGAGTCACTGCTCACCCCACCGGGGGTGGAGGACCTATTAGAATAGTCCGCCCTCGAAAGCTAATGGAGCCAATTGGATTCCAGAGAGCCTTGGAGGGTTCCTTGGTTGGTAAAGCCGGTGACCCTGTCGAAGCCCTGGTTAATACTTGGAACACCGATCTTACCAAGGCTATCAACACAATCGCTCCCAAGTGTCCTTTCCAACCCGCTCCAAATCGTCAACCCTGGTTCACAGAGGAACTTAGGAAGATGAAGCGGGTTGGACAATGACTAGAGCGCATCTGGCAGAAAACTCAATTCTTATCTGACAAGACTCGCCATAGGAACTTTCTTCGTTCCTATCGAGAGGCAGTACGTGTAGTGGAGAAATCTTTCTCCTCTGCACATATTGCGTCTCCCAAATCTCGTTCAGCAGAACTGTTTAGGATGGTAAGGGAGCTGACAGAGGCTTCCCCTGTGCAGAAACCTTTATTTAACCCAACAACAGCCTGTTGTGACGCCTTTAACAACTATTCCGCAGATAAAATCTCTTAGATAAGAGCCGACTTAGATGCCAGAATTACAGCAGAAGTGACTGATGAAGAGTCCAGCAAGCCCGTTTTTGAGATTAGACTGAATCAGTTTGAGTTGGTGAGTACCAATGACGTGGACAAGATCCTTGGAAAAATGAAGAGGACGATGTGCTCCCTCGATCCCTGCCCATCTTGGCTGGTCGTCAAGGGGGGTGATGCGTTGATGGCTTTTCTTAAGATGGTCATTAATGCATCCCTTAGGGAAGGAATTGTTCCATCAAGTTTAAAGGAGGCGATCGTTAGACCACTCCTGAAGAAACCTTCCCTGGACCCCCTGGACTTGAAAAATTATAGACCAGTCTCTCATTTACCATTTTTGAGCAAGGTGATCGAGCGAGCCGTTGCCCTCCAACTCCAAGTGATCTTAGATGAAGCCGATTTTCTGGATCCATTTCAAGCCGGCTTCAGACCTGGATATGGGGTGGAGTCTGCCATGGTCGCTCTGGTAGATGACCTGCATCTGAGCACCAACAGGGGGAGCGTGACCCAGTTGGTGCTTCTAGACTTTTTAGTGCAGGGGTTGGCAAACTATGGCCCGCAGGCCAAACCCGGCCTGCCAAGGCCTTTAAACCAGGCCGTTGCCAGTGCTACTGGTGATGCTGCGCGTGCGTGCGCACGCAAGTGCAGAGCACCATTTTGCTTTCCGAAATGGCTCCCGTGCTTGCAGACGCATGCGCACGACGGCGGGCGCCATTTTGGGAGGCAAAACAGTGTCGGCATCACGAGCGCATGTGCACAACACCGGCGCTGTTTTGCTTTCCAAAATGGTGCCCGCCATGTGCATGCGTGTGCGAGCACGGGTGCCATTTTGGAAGGCAAAACGGCGCTGGCATCGTGAGCGCATGCACTTGCGATGCTTGCACTGTTTTGCCTTCCAAAGTGGCAGCAGCTAATAAATAAATTATTATTATTATTATCCTTATTATCCTTCCATAGGTCACTAAAATGAGGACCCAGCTTGATGGGAGCAATTATAAATCCCAAAAGCAAAAAGTGGTGTGATTTTGCCCACTTTCTGCATGGGTTAATGTCACTTTAATGCTCAATTAGCCTGACGTGTCTGAAAACAATCCACTTTTGCAGGATATTCTCAGGATTTAAATCCTGTCTATCCAAGGGATTTGGTTGCTTTGCCTCCCATGTGATAGACTCTTCTGTTTTGCTTACATTTCAGCTCTCTCAGCTACCACTGCTGTTGTTCTCCTGATCACCCCAGATCATTTTGAAGTCTATTGTGGGGGATCCAACATTTTTATGGGGGTTACCTATGAAAAGGATGGGGAGAGTAGAGGTGGAATTTAGTAATTCCAAAACAATCCATTCAGAGGCTTAGGAGTTATCCACAGCAATAAAACTGAATTTCATAGAATCATAGAGTTGAAAGAGACCACAAGGGCCATCCAGTCAAACCCCTGCCATGCAAGAACTTCATCCAACTCATTGATAAAGATGTTGAATAACACTGGGCCCAGGACAGAGCCCTGTGGCACCCCACTGGTCATTTCTCTCCAGGATGAAAAGGAGCCTTTGTTGAGCACCCTTTGATTTTGACCAGTTAACCAATTACAAATCCATGTAACAGTTACCTTGTCTAGCCAACATTTTACTAGATTTTCTCTGAAGATGCTAGCCACAGATGCTGGCGAAACGTCAGAAAGAAACTCTTCTAGAACATGGCCACACAGCTCGAAAAAACCCACAAAAAAACTATTTTACTAGATTGTTTGCCAGAATGTCATGGGGAACCTTGTGAAAGGCCTTAGTGAAATCAAGATATGCTATATCCACAGCATTTCCTTCATCTACCAAGCTGGTAATTCTATCAAAATAAGAGATCAGATTTGTCTGGCATGACTGGTTTCTCTGAACCCATGTTGACTTTTTGTGCTTATAGCATTCCCTTCTAAATGTTCACAGACTCTCTGTTTTAATGATCTGCTCTAGAATCTTTCCTGGTATTCATGTCAGACTAACTGGTTGATAATTGTTGGGATCCTATTTTTTCCTTTTTGAAGATGGGGACAACATTTGCCCTCCTCCAGTCTGCTGGGACTTCTCCTGTTCTCCAGGAGTTCTCAAAGATTATTGCCAACGACTCCGATATTTCATTTGCCAATTCTTTAAATACCCTTGGATACAAATCATCTGGTCCTGGAGACTTAAATTCATTTAGGTTAACTAGGTATTCCTGTACTACCTCTTTATGTATTCTGTGCTGCATTTCCCCTATTGTGTCCTCTGCTCCATTTTCCTCAGGTTGAGCATCCTTTTCTTTTTCTAAGAAGACTGAGGCAAAGAAGGTGTTGAGTAGTTCTTTTCTCTGTCCCCTGTTAGCATTTTGCTATATTCTCTGTGCAATGGCCCTACCATGACATACCCAAAAAAGCTCTCTTTGTTGTTCTTAATCTCTCTAGCAAGCTGAGATTCATTCTGCGCTCTAGCTTTTCTAACTCTACCCTTACATTGCTTACTATTTGCTTGAATTCCTCTTTGGTGATTTCCCCTTTTTTCTATTTCTTATATATGTTCCATTTAAAACTTAGCTCAGTTATAACTTCCTTAGTCATCCATCCTGGTTTCTTGAGACAACTCACATTCTTCCTCCTCATTGAAACTGTTTTAAATTGTGCCTTCAGTGTCTCCATTTTGAGAAACTCCCATCCATCCTGAACTTCCTTCTCTTTTAGTATTCCTGACCATGGGACCACCCCTAGCATTTCCCTAAGCTTACTGAAATCATCTCTTCTAAAGTCTAGAATGCATGTCTGACTATGCCTGGCTTCTCCTTTCCACTGTATAAGAAACTCCAGGAGAATATGATCACTCCCACCTAAGCATCCCGCCACTTGTACCCCATTGATCAGGTCATCCCTGTTGGTTAAGATAGACCTAAAACAGTGGATCCTCTTGTTGCCTCTTCCACATTTTGGACAATGAAATTGTCTTCGAGGCAAGTGAGGAATTTGCTAGACTTTTGGCTAAGTTTGACTTCCAGCAAATATAAGCATAGTTGAAGTCACCCATCACTACTACATCTCTCCTTTCTAAGTGTGTGGTCATCTGTTCTAGAAAGGCATCATCCAATTCCTCTAACTGACTTGGGAGTCTGTAGTAGAGTCCCACAATAACATTCCTGTTGTTTTCCACCCCTTTAATTTTGATCCAGATGCTCTTCACACCAGTGAAGAAGTCCAGAACTTCAATCTTGATTTCCAGGATTGAAGTTCTGGACTGCTTCACTAATGTAAATATCCCTAACATATAATGCTATTCCTCCTCCTTTCCTGTTTGGCCTATTTCTCTTAAAAGGTTATAAAAGGAGCCCTGGTGGCGCAGTGGTTAAATGCCTGTACTGCAGCCACTCACTCATAGACCACAAGGTTGCGAGTTCAATACTAGCCAGGGTTCAGGCTAGACTCAGGCCTGAATCCTTCCGAGGTCGCTAAAATGAGTACCCAACTGTTGGGGGGCAATAAGCTTACAGTTGTAAACCGCTTGGACATCCCATACTGCGATATGAAGCGGTATATAAATGAAGCTGCTTTGCTTTGCTTTATACCCCTTTATTACTACATTCCAATTATGAGATTCATTCTACCAGGTTTCAGTGATGCTTATTATATTTGCTTTGTTGTGCTAGGAGTTCAAGTTCATCTTGCTTATTTCCCATGCTCTGAGCATTAGTGTAGAGCAGGCCTGCACAACACAAGGCCCGGGGACCACATGCAGCCTGCCAAAGGATTTCAGATGGCCCATATGATGTGGAACAACTTCAGGGCTCCTCCACTGCTTGTCCTCCTCCTGAGGAGAGTGCCATGTGCAGGAGGAGGAAGAAGGGCTAATGCCGACCCTATAAGGTTCCTCCACCACCTGGCTTTCTCTAGAGCTGTGTAAGCTGTGAAATGCAGAGGATTGGTGTCTGGATGTAACTGGAAGGAGGGGTGATGGGTGAAATGCCTGGGAGAGATAGCGCTGTTGAGAAAGTTTGGAAATGGGGTCTGGCTTTTAACTTAGAGGTCCACTGAGTCACCGTCACAGGATGAGATGACTCAACTGTTAAAGTGAGCAACAATGTAGGTTCATAACCATAAACAATTTCAAATGGTGAATGTCCTGTACTCTGATTGACAGCTCCATTGAAAGTCACTTCAACATGTGGCAGCAGCTCATACCAATTGTCCTGCAGGTGATTGGTATAATATCTAAGGTACCTTTCCAGTGAAGCATTTGTCTGTTCTGATTGCCCATCCATCTGGGGGTGATGAGTGGAGCTCAATGCTAGTTCAACCCCCAATTTGGACTGCAACACCTTCCAAAATTGTGAGGTGAACTGCGACCTTCTATCTGTTACTATCTTATCTGGTAATCCATGATATCGATACACAAATTGTATGAACAGATCAGCCAGCTTAGGGGCTGTGGGGAGTCCCTTGCATTCCACATAATGTGCTTATTTTAAGAACAAGTCTGTCACAACCCAAATGGTGTTTCAACCTTGGCTCTCGGGCAGCTCAGTGATGAAATCCATGGCGATATGCTTCCATGGGCAACTAGGGGTCTCCAGCGGCTGCAAAAGTCCATTAGGTTTTTCCACCAATGGCTTAGCCGTAGCACACACTGGGCAACTCTTTACATAGTCTTCCACATCCAGCTGCACCCTTTCCCACCAATATTGCTTGAGAAGGGTGCCAGGATTTCACAAAACCCCAATGTCCCACAGCTCTGGAATCATGACATACTTGTAACACCTTTAGTCTTAAGTCTTTAGGCACATATACTCTCAGTCCTTTGTACCAAAGACCATTGTCTTTCTTCTCTAACTGTTGCTGGTGTGTTTGCAGCCAGTTGTCACTCTCTGAAACTTTCTGGATCTCTAAATGTAATGGATCCAGCTCTCTGTGATCTCTCTCCCCTTTTGCCTTAGCCTGGCTACATATCATGACCACTAGTCCCATTTGCATTGGTGTAAACAAAGTTTGTAGTGGCTGGGTTTCTTTGCCCACCAAGCATTTGAAAACAAGAAACCCTGCCAAAAAACTGGGTCCTAAAAACTGTGGGACCTTTTGAGGTCAAGAGACTAATCAATGAGGTGATGGCAGAGTAGGACTTGCCAAAAGCCTATAGACATTTGCACCCCGTTTTTCATTTCAGTCTACTGAAACCTGCCCAGACCAGTGAACATTGGAGAACTGAGGAAACCCCACCTTTGCCTATGTTGGTGGATGGGGAACATCATTTTGAAATTTCCAAAATACTGGACTCTAGAATGCATAAAGGGGGATTACAATATTTGGTTCGATGGAAACATTTCCTATTGACCATGCTGAGTGGGTTAAACATGTCAAAACTTCTAAATTAGTTGGGGAATTTCATTTGAGCTATCCTGACAAACCTGGTTGGGGGGGGTAGGTTGGATGATTGCCAATGATGCTTGTATCCATGGGTTCTGTCAGGTTATTATTGTTAGGTTTTAATATTTTAATAGTTGTAGTTGATAGGGGATTGTGAGCATGTTAGTAGTCATAGCAAGTATGTTAGTTGGGATGGGGGGTTGGGACTATTGCTACTGGGCTAGAATAGTTTTGAGAAAGTTAGGCTTTGGAGTGTGTAAGCTATGAGATGGAGAGAGTTGGTGTCTGGATGTAACTGGAAGGAGGGGTGATGGGTGAAATGCCTGGGCTAAAGAGTAATAGTGTTGGTGAGAAAGTTTGGAAAGGAGGGCTGGCTTGATGAGGGAAAATGCTATGAGACTTGGAGGTGGGTGCTGGTTTTAGCGCCATGGGTGTTGGAGTTTAATGGTTTGGGGGTTTTAAGATATCATTTGGCTTGGAGGGGACAGTTCTAGCTTAAACGCTGAATGGTGAATTTCTGACTAAGTGTTCTCAATAAACCTCTTGTTCAGGGATCCCCAAACTATGGCCCGCGGGGCAAACCCGGCCCATCGAGACCTTGTATCCGGCCCGTGGTTGGTCCTGCCACCGCTGCCCCCGCCTTTCTAGCATGCGTGTGATCCTGGATACCATTTTGGAACAAAAAAAGGCACCCGGAGTCATGCACATGCACCCATGACTCCGGGTGCCATTTTTGTTCCAAAATGGCTGCCGGGTTGTGCGCAAGCGAACAAGCAGCCGGCCTCCTCCTCCACCCTCCGCCTCCTCTGCCCTCCGCCTCTTCCTCCGCCTCCTCCACATAAATAGAAGAGCGGGAAGGGAGCGCGATTAAAGGCACATCCCTTCCTTCATCTCTGATTTTGGTTGCTGCAAGAAGATGTCAAGGAGACCAAGGGCCTTTGCAGACTGCTAGAAATAGTGCAAATTGAGTCCACTTTAACTGCCCTGGCTCAGTGCTAGGGAATCATGGGAATTGTATTTTTTTTTCTGAGACATTGAGCCTTCTCCGTCAGAAAGCTCTGGTGCCACAATAAACTACAGTTCCCATGATTCCCTAGCACTGAGTCAGGGCAGTTAAAGTGGACTCAATTTGCACTATTTCTGGCAGTCAGCAAAGGTAGTATGTAAGAAAGCTGTAAACTCATCAGTTTCACTAGGATAAAAGCAGAAATTCTGTGTAAATAAGTACTAATTAAAATTTATCGTTTTTGTGGGTTTTTCAGGCTGTGTGGCCATGTTCTAGAAAAACCCACAAAAAACTATGGATGCCAGCCATGAAAGCCTTCGTCTTTACAATTTTATTTATCGTTTATGACCAGTCCCTTCATACTTCAAACTGGGAAGTGATATGCCAAAGAGAGTTAAGAGAACTGAAAGGCTAAATAATTTTTATTGTGGGAGGAAACTAGAAGTAACCAAAAACAACCCAGTCAGAGCTCAAATAGACCTCCAAGGGCAAAAAGAATGCTTCCTAGAGAGACAGGAGAAGCAAATGGATTCAGTCCCCCATATTCCTTGGAGGACAAAAGGGGTTCCTTGAGCATCCGGGGGGGGGGAGAAGGCAGAGGGGTCTGCTGGTGCTTGGAGGAGTCAGGACAGGGAGAGCCAAGGGCTAACACTGCTGGGCAGGTGCAGGAATATACTATACAATCACAGCACTCCTGACAGATGGTCTGTGTAAAAGCCTCTGATGAAAAGCCTCCAAAGAAGGAGACGCCACCATGCTCTGAGGTGGCATATTCTACCGTCGAACCGCTCTTACTGTCAGGAAGTTCTTCCTAATGTTTGGTCGGAATCTCATTTCCTGTAGCTTGCATCCATCGCTCTGTGTCCTATTCTCTGGAGCTGCCGGAAAGGTTTTGTACTGCAGCCCCTTCCGAAAGTGAATCCTAGAATCCTAGAGTTGGAAGAGACCCCAAGGGCCATCCAGTCCAACCCCATTCTGCCATGCAGGAACTCAAAATCAAAGCATCCCCAACAGATGGCCATCCAGCCTCTGTTTAAAGTGTTGAAGGAAGAAAAAGAAATAATGCAATAACAATGAAATCATGTCTTTCTGAGAAGGATTTCTATTTTTATTTTAAAAAAAAGCTTTATTAAAATTTTTAAAAAACAACTACAATAAAAACAATTAACAATTAACAACCCATTCACACTACATATAACACCAATTGACAGATAATACAATCAAGAATTTCTATTTTTTAATGATGCAACATCCCTTCAGAACCTGAAGCCATGTTGCCATTTTCTCTTCTGCTTTTTTTTCTCCTAGCAGCAAAAGTGGGGCCGAGGTAATTTCAAAAAATAATATCTTCATTAAAAAAGGGAGGAGGGAAAGAATGCTTTTGTTGAAAAATGTGTGTGTGTGTGTGTGTTGGTGTGCAATATCTTCCATCTATTGTTTTTTTTTAAAGCCATAAAGAAAAAGCACCTATCTGTTCTGCACTGCAACAATGCCAGCTGCATTCCATCAACTAAAAAGCTGCAAGCCATGAACCTTCCTCCACAGCTATAGAAGGAATAAAAAGGCAGGGCCAAACAAATTCATCAGGATAATGTAGAGATGTGACACGTTTGAGTCACCATCCCTGCAATCAACCAATCACTCATCCAGTGGCATTTACAGCACACCTCATTCCCCTGTTCTTTAAGGACAATTGATTTTCTTGATTTCCTGAAGAAGAAGACAAAGACAAAAGCCAAGGAGGCAAAGCCAAAATTCGGTCACAGCTGGCAGGAAAAGGAGGGAGCCTAAACATCTTTGTGTCCCCAGTGAGCCATGAAAAAGGCCCACAGCCAGCCTCAGGGAAACCCCAGGCCAGTCACTCTTGTTCTCCGCCTGACCCTACCTCACAGGGTTGTTGTCAGGATTAAATGCGGGAAAGTGGGGAAAGCCACTATGCTCCCTCAAGCTCTCTTGCGGCAAGGCGGGATATCAGAAATGGAACGTGGTTGTGGTGGTTGTGTGCCTTCCAAGTCATGCCTGACTTATGGCAACCCTCAGGTTACCTAATCACACTGTTTTTGTGACACTATTTATTTAGCGGTAGTTTGCTTTTGCGTTCCTCGAGACCACAAGGGCCATCCAGTCCAACCCCATTCTGCCATGCAGGAACTGTCAACCAAAGCATCCCCGATAGATGGCTATCCAGCCTCTGAGGGCATCCAGTAGCTACTGACGTGGTGTGTGCCTTCAAGTAATCTCCAACTTGTGATAATTCTAAAGCAACCCTATCATGGGGTTTTCTTGGCCAGGTTTGTTCAGAGGAGGTTTGCCATTACCTTTCTCTGATGCTGAGAGAGTGTGACTTGCCCAAGGTCACCCAGTGGGTTTCATGGCTAAGTGGGAATCGAACCCTGGTCTCCAGAGCTGTAGCCCAACAGTCAAACTACTATCCCAAATATGTTTCTAATGGGAAACGTTTCAGGGAAAGGGGCAGGAAAGCCAACCACCTTGTCATTTCCATGGAAATTTATTTCTTTATTTCCTAGTGTATTCATTTGCTGATCTATTTCTTCTGCCCTCTGTTTCCCCCCCATTTGTTATTATTAAATAATATTTATATATTATTTATAAATATTATTAAATATTTATATTTTATTTATAAATATTAATAATATTTATATATTATATTACAAATATAATATTTATATATTATTTATAAATATAATGTAATATTTATATATTATTTTTAAATATTATATACAATATTTATATATTAGCTAATATTTATATATTCATTAATGTCATTCATGTGTTATTGACAGATTAATGTTATATATTTATTAATGTTATTAAGGTGCTGTCACCAGGTTTGTTGTACTTTAGTGTAACTAAATGTAATGTGTAACTCCATAAGGGAGCCTCTTTCTCAGGCCACAGAGAGGTTCGCGAGGAGCAACAAAGAATCGCCTCCCTCCGCTCAGTCCTCCGAGGAGCAGTGAGCTCTGCTTCCTAGAGAGGCCGGAAGTGTTCCTGCGGGGAAGAAGAAGAGCGACGCACCCTCTGATGTAATTTCCGGAAAGAGTTTCTAGGGCGGGAGAAGGAAGGCGTTTTGAGGAGGAGGCTGGAAAAGAAGAAGGTAATAAAGGGGAAGGGACCCCAAATTTGCTTTTCTCCTGGGAAGAAAGGGAGGCAGGAAGGAAGGAAAAGGAAGGAGGGAGGAATTCAGAAGGAAGGGCTTCCTTGGTGGTGGGGGGGGGGGGATTTGGCTCTGGGTTCAAGTGTGGGAGTCTTTCCTGAGGAGAGTCGCCTGGAGGGATAATGGGGGCTATTATGGGATGCCAGAGTGGCTTGAAAGGGAAGAAATGGACAGAGGAGAGAGGGATGCTGGGAATTGGGGGAGGGGGAGGAAGACACCCTCCCAAGGCTCCATATTCCTGAAAAGGAGGGAAGAAGGGAGCTCCTTAGTGTTCTTGGGGGGAAGGAGAGAAGAGCCAGGCTGAAAATCTTGGAGGGGAAGGATTTGTGAGGTGAAGAATGTGGGGCCTTTCCCTTCCCAACTGAGCCTGCCTGGATTTTCAGATCTGCAGGAGAGGCCCCTCTCTGGGTCCCACTACCATCAGAAGATATGGGACAGGCTTCTCCAGTGGCCACTCTTAGGTTATGGAGTGCCCTCCCCAGTGGGCATATCCAGGAGGACTTGCTGTATTGACCATACAGGAAAGTACAGTATCATCTAAAACCCACAAAACCACTATACCATGATTACATCAAAACGGCTGCACCACACTCTCCTCAGTTAGAAATGAGATACCTTTATTGGTCCAAGCAAAATGCACACTGTACATCCTGCGAGCTGTTGAAACTTCCCTGGCTTCTTCGTCGGGCAAGTATCATCAAAAATGATACAGGAGAAAGAAAGAAAGAAAGAGGATGAATTTAGTCATAGCCCTGCGTTTGGTTAAGCTGTTGTGGCTGTTGTCCTCAGTTCAGAGGACATGGAAGGGTTTTCATGCAGATGGGCCCCTCTTCCTCCTGGCCACGTGGATACTGGGAGGTTCAGTCCAAGAGATTAGTCTGGTTTCCTCACTGTCTCCCTTCTGACTTTTCATCCACTGAGGCCTTTAAGGACTAACTGGATCCAAAGGGAGCGGCTGGACTTTGAATGTTCCATGTAATTATTAGGATAGTGTTGAAAAGGTTTTAAAGACTGCTTTAAAATTATGTGTATGTTATACTTATCATTGATTCTGGTTTACTGAATATTTTTAAATGCTGTAAACTGCCCTGCATCCCTAATTATGGAGCAAGGTATTGTATAAAATAAATGCACACACAAGGAAAACATCTCAATATTCATTAAGATTAAATATTAGATAAATATCGAATCTGGGTTTTCAACAGAATTTATCTGGTATTCACCACCTTTGTATAAATGTCAAAATTTATTACTCTTAGGTAACATTGTATGTTGTAGTGGTTTGAGTGTTGGACTATGGTTCAGAACATCAGGTTTTGATGCTCAGCCATGGAAGCCTGCTGGGTGACCCTAGGTGAGTCACACTCTCTTAGCCTCAGGAAATCTCATGCCTTAGGGTAGCTATAAGTCGGAAATGACTTGAAGACACACAACAACAGCATATTGTGAAGGAAGCAATGAGTGACTGGTAAATGATCCTTCCTTATAAAAGAGGAAGATCTTCACCCTCCTCCTACTGTTGCCTCCCCCCTCTTGCTGAGACTTGTCCCATTAAAGTCAAATGAGATCATTTAGTCATGCCTGATTTAACTCTCCTTGTTTTCAGTATGTATGTATGTATGGTATGGCTAAGTCAAGACCCAACCTTAAGGCTCTATGCAGACTTTCCTGGGAGTAAGTCCCCAGGAACAATCTCAGAAAAATCCTTTGTGAATAAAAAGTAATTCCTTGCTGTAAGAGGGGAAGGAATTTGGTTTTTTATTTTCATCCTGCATCTGCTTTGTCCTCTGTTTTTTATCCATGTTTTGACCAGACCCTTCAAAATCTATGGGACAATTCAGACTTGATCAGGATAAGTTTCCTGGTTTTGTTTGTTTGTTTTTTACTGGAAATGAGTAGATCCAGATCCAACCCTTAGACCTCATTTCCTCTGCTCATTTTCCTGAGAGTAAGCACCAAAACAGACTGCAAAAATAATCCAACTTGAGACCACTTTAACTGCCCTGGCTCAGTGCTAGGGAATTTTAGGAACTGTAGTTTGTTGTGGCACCAGAGCTCTCTGACAGAGAAGGCTCAATGCCTCAAAAAAAAACACAGTTCCCAGAATTCCATAGCATTGAGCCAAGGCAGTTAAAGTGGTCTCAAGCTGGATAATTTCTGCAGTCTGTTTTGGCTCTAAATCTCAAAGTCTTTGGTCTTGTTGAGATTTATCCCTTGGTCATTAAGGCACCACAAGGGTTTTTGGAGATTTTTGAGACAACAGTCAAATTTGCTTAGTTCTCTGTGAAGTGAAGAAGAGACCTTGAAGGAAAACAAAATGGGAAAGTGGAAAACATTTTATCCCCTGGACTCTCAAACACAACTTGCAGACTTCCTGAAGGAGAAGACACACCAAACAAGACAAACATGATCTGAAATCCATTTCTGATTTTGTAAAACTGTGTGTGTGTGTTCTTAGGACCTCTTGGAAAGATAAACTGCTCCTCCTGGGGGCTCCCAGCAGAAGGAAGGCATTTTGTTTTGCCTGAAGAAGACCTTGCAAGGGGGAGCCAGGGACTCAAAGACAACCTTGAAGTCCACATACAGCCCCTGGATGGCACTTTGTCCACCTCCAGTTGACATCCATTTTCCACTTCCTGAAAACATGGCACATCTTCTCTTAAAGTCCAATGATTCCCAAAGTGGGTGGTAGTGCCACCACGTTCCCCCCCCCCCCCGGGTGGGTGTTGGAAAGCTCCTGTGTGGGTGCTTCAAGCCAGGTATCCAAGACAAAAGGGAAGAGAGAGAGAGGTATGCAGACTCTCTTCCTTTTCCCCCTTGCCTTGGATATTGCCGAGGCTCGTCTAGCCTAATACCAAAAGATAGGCATAGGGGGGCGCTAGGGTTGTCACCCAAGAGGAAAGGGGGCAGTAGCCTGAAAAAGTTTGGGGACTACAGTTTTAAACCCATAAAAACCCAGTGAGGGAGATGGGTAAAGGTCTTCCTATTATGTGTCTCCCCTCAAAAGGTTGTACCATCACTCAGCTAAGAATGGAACTGGCAACTACCCAGTCATTCCTTCCCTTTTAAAATGGGGAGCAATGGTTTATATGGAGGATTAGTTCTGTGTGTATGAGAATATTTTTTTAAAAAAACAGTACAAATTAAAAACTGTACCCAAACAGTGTAACTATAAATGTTACCTATAAAACAATTGAATAGTCTGTAAAGTTATACATTCATTAAAAGATGTTATGCAGACCAACAAAAATAGCACTATTGAGAGCCCCTCACAGTCAATTTCTAAAAGCTTGTTGAAATAAGAATGTGTCTCCTTGCCAGCAGAAGGACACCAAGGTAGGAACCATTCTAGCCTCCAAGGGAGGAAATTTCAAAGTCTGGGAGCAGCCACCAAGAAGGCCCTGTTTCTCTTGTTTCCACCAAATAAGCCCAAGAAGGTAGTGGGAGACTACCATAGAGCTCTAATGGACTCATAAAGGGAGATATTGTTTGTCATTACATAAGTGTTGATCAGCCCCCCCCCCCCTTTGGCTCTAGGTCTACTTTGAGGATGGGTGATTTCACAGTCACCTTCCTTCCCTGGTTCCCTTGAGATCTTCTCACAGTATCCAAACTAATGACAACAGGAGGCTCCAGATCACCTTTTCCCCTTTCACCTTGGAAAAAGAGGATCTGGGTGAGGCTTCTGACACCATTGCACTACCTGTCTGGGAGAGAAAGGAGGGTCAGAGGAGGAGATTTCTAAGTTTCTAGACTGTGGACGAGAAGAAGGAGAGACAGAGTCTGAATGGGGCTAGGAAGTTGGTTGCTAACCCAGCTTTCAGGGGATGATGGGAGATTTCTCCCTTACTGCCATCATCATCACCCCCACCCTTGCCCCCTGACCTTTTCTCCTGTCTCTTCCACCTTCTCCTTCTGGAAATGGGGACAGATCATACAGCTTCTATCCTTTCCCCATGTTAACATTTCCTTCTCTGGAAAGCTAAGCTCTCTTAATTCTGCAAACCCTGAATCTGCATCCCTTGTAAGTCCTTTTCAGAGGATCCCCGCAAAAAGATTTTGACTAGACAAACGCTCACTTGGCACACAGCTCCCTCTGGTGAGGCTGAGAGACAGTAATGCTCTTGTATGTGAATGGATAGGGATCTTTTCAGGTAAAAGATCAACTCTGGTGCTGAAGTTCTTTCCACACTCCTCACCTGAGGCTGCCTCCAAAACCTTGAGGAAAGAAGGCTCTGCCTTTGTTTCCTTCACTGCATATAGTTTACTTTCTTTGGACTGGAGTAGACATCTTGAGGCCCTTCAGTTGTTGATGGTGTACACCTGCCATCAGCCCTTTGGAAGGCATAACAGATCAGTAAGGAATGCTGGGAGTTGTATTCCACATACACTTGGAGGATTGCAAGATTTCTACTCCTGCCTTAAGGCTAATTCTCAACTCAATGGGTAATCTCAACTCAAAAGGATTTTGTTTTTCTGATAAATAAAGAAGGAACCCAATAGAAGATTGGTTGGCTTCAACCTAGGGCGACCTATGAATTACAAGCTCAATTTAGTTATTTTTTCTTCCAGAGCCATTTGTCTTTTTGGTGATCCAGGGATGACTGTATAAATGTGTGCACATGTAAAACACCTCTATTTTTACATTCTGCAGGTTTGCATAAATGCAAGATGGGCTCCAAACGTAGAGAGAGAGGAGAACCAATACTGAATTCCTCCTCCATGGAAGAAACTGCAGGAAAGATGACATTGGAACAGGTTAACATTCACCCTGTTCTTCTTTGTGATGGTGCCATCAGGCAATTTTCAGTCCAGGATGTGATGAGTAGTCAAAGACCATTCTCTGGCTCAGTTGACCAGTTTCTCCTCTCATCTTGTCCTTACTTCCCCTTCCAGTCAATCAGGGCTGGGGTGGTGGGACTGGGCACTGTGGTGTCCCTCAGGAGGACTTGTTCTGTTCTATCATGAGCATTAAACCCAAGGCTTTTAGGCAGGGTTGGTCCACCATTTTGTTGGAGGGAGGCACCTGATTCAGGCAGCTGGTTTTGAGCCATCATGAAAAGCAGCAATTCCTAATGATTTAATTTGTGGTTTTCATTATTTTTTTTTTTTTTTAAATTGTCAGGAATATATAGTGGTTCCTGTGCTCTCTGCTGAAGAACTTGTCCATACTATCTGGAAATAAAAAAAAAAATCTGCTGATTGGATGAGACTGCCCTAAGCTTATGGCAGATAGTAATGCAGATCAGGAAGACCAATATGGCAAACTTATAAATGAGAGACTTCCAAGACACCCTGTTATGAACACATTCAACAAAGTCTTCCTTCACATGAGAAATCTAGATCATCAGGGACCCAAGTTGCAGCCTTTCTTTTCCCTCATTCCCTTTTCTTCAAGATCCAGGCAGTTAAGGAAATGAAATGGAGAATATTCAAACATGTCCCACTCTGTCTGTCTGTATTTTGAAGTGACAATATTTGGGATGCACCATGTGTTTTCTTCCACTTTTATTTAGTCACTCTCTGGATGAGGGCTATTTTCTATTGCAGGTGACCTTTGGGGATGTTGCTGTGTACTTCACAGAAGAGGAATGGCAACTGTTGGATCAGAACCAGAGATCTTTGTACAATGAGGTGATGATGGAAAACTATGAGAATGTGTCTTCTCTAGGTAAAGAACTTGAACCCATTGCCTTTCCTATAGAGACGGAGGGTCCTTTCATAATACATTGTCATAGCACTATGATTCTACTTTAATTGTCATGGCAACATCTTCTGAAGTCTTTGGATTTGTAGTTTAGTGAGGCACTAAAGCTTTCCAGTTGAAGAGTCTACATACCCTTCTAAACTACCAATCCTCGGATTCTGCAGGAAGGAAGCATGGCAATTAATGATTTTTACCCACAAATACCCCTCAACACATCCCAAAGCAATTTTGCTAGGTTTTTGGTCCCTCTTTCAGCCCTTCTAGGCCCTGAACAGGTCTCTAGCCTCCTCTTGGGGAAAAGCCCACCCATAAAATGGCTCAGAGAAGGGGAAGAACTTCCTCCCTATTCCCTAACAGGTGTTGGGGGATATTTAGGAGCAAAACAGTTTTCAAGTAGTACAATGGGGGATGCCCTCTGAGATCCTCTGGGGATCTGTTGTGGCCCACTAATCCCTCACAGTTGCCCATCCCTGTCTGAGCTCTCTGGAGCCTTACTGTCACTGAAAGTGGGGTCCCAATCCCAGTTCAGACATGAAGTGCTACAGGAAGAGATTCCACCTCAACATTAGGAAGAACTTCCTGACAGTAAGAGCTGTTCAACAGTGGAACACACTCCCTTGGAGGGTGATGGAGTTTCTGTGTTTAAACAGAGGCTGGATGCTTTGATTCTGTGTTTAAACAGAGGCTGGATGCTTTCTTTCTTGAAAGCTCCATTGTTGTTTTTGGAGGTCTTTCTTCTCTGAACGCTGAGATTCACTTTTCCTCTCCTTGCCTTTTTTATAGGAGACCTTGTGTTTCCTCAGAGAGTCTACACAGGTGTAAAATCATACAAATGCCAGCAATGTGGGAAATACTTTGGTCAGAAGTCAGATCTTGTGGTTCATGGGAGAATCCACACAGGAGAGAAACCATACCAATGCCAGCAGTGTGGAAAATGTTTTGCTCAGAAATCAGTTCTTGTGACTCATGAAAGAACCCATACAGGGGAGAAACTATATAAATGTCAACAGTGTGGGAAATATTTTGCTCAGGTTTCAACCCTTTTGAGGCATGAGAGAGTCCACACAGGAGAGAAACCATACCAATGCCAGCAGTGTGGAAAATATTTTGCTCAGAAATCGGATCTTGTAATTCATCAGAGAGTTCACACCGGAGAGAGACCATATAAATGTCAGCACTGCGGAAAATGTTTTACTCAGAAGTCAGTCCTTGTGACTCATCAGAGAGTCCATACAGGAGAAACACCATACAAATGCCAACAGTGTGGAAGATACTTTGCTTGGAAGTCACACCTTGTCAAACATCAGAGAGTTCACACAGGAGAGAAGCCTTACAAATGCCAGGAGTGTCGAAAATGTTTTGCTGACAAGTCAGTCCTTGTGGCTCATAAGAGAGTCCACACAGGAGAGAAACCATACATATGCCAGCAGTGTGGAAAAAGTTTTGCTGACAAATCAAACCTTGTGACTCATCAGAGAGTGCACACAGGAGAGAAACCTTTCAAATGTCAGCAGTGTGGAAAAGATTTTGGTCGCAAATCTGTCTTTGTGACTCATCAGAGAATGCACACAGGAGTGGAACCTTTCAAACACCTGCAATATAGAAAATGTTTGGCTTGGAATCCACACCTTTTGCAGCATCAAAGAATTGACACAGGAGAGAAACTTCACAAATGTCAGCAGTGTGGGAAATGTTTTTCTGTCAAATCAGACCTTTTGAAGCATCAGAGAGTCCATACAGGAGAGAAACCATACAAATGCCAGCAGTGTGGAAAATGTTTTACTCAGAACTCACACCTTCACAGACACCAGAGAGTCCACACAGGAGAGAAACCGTATAGATGCCAGCAGTGTGGAAAATGTTTTGCTGACAAGTTAGCCCTTTTGGCTGACCAGAGAGTCCACACAGGAGAGAAACCATTCAAGTGCCAGCAGTGTGGGAAATCTTTTGTTGGTAAGTCACTCCTTGTGGCTCATCAGAGAATCCACACAGGAGAGAGACCATATGAGTGTCAGCAGTGTGGAAAATGTTTTGCTGACAAATCAAACCTTGTGACTCATCAGAGAGCCCACACAGGAGAAAAACCTTTCAAATGTCAGCAGTGTGGAAAATCTTTTGTTTGGAATTCACACCTTTTGAGGCATCAGATAGCCCACACAGGAGAGAAACCATACACATGTCCTCAGTGTGAAAAATGTTTTGGTCGGAAGTCACACCTTGGGATACATCAAAGAGTCCATACAGGAGAGAAATCATACAAATGTCAACAGTGTGGAAAATGTTTTGCTCGCAAGTCACACCTTCACAGACACCGGGGAGTCCATACATAAGAGAAACCATAAAAATGCCAGCAGTGTGAGGAATGGTTTGCTCAAGATTCAACCCTGTTGAGGCTTTAGAATATCCACACTGGAGGTGAAGTGAAAGAGTGATATATTTTTGTGTGAAGAGACAGTACATCTAGATTCTGTCTTGTATTGTAAAACTATTATAAGCCCTTTGATACTATTTTTGCTTCAAAATGTGTGATTTTTAAAGTTCTTGTACTTACATGTTCATTTCATAAACCTTTGAATTATTTGGAGCATTCTGTTTTCTTTCCTGCTCATCCAAAGTCTGAAATGTCATCAGTTACGGCGAATCAGTATTATAAGTATTAATGAGCTGTTCACCAAATTCAGCTAGTTGTGACCATGAAGGTAAATTCTATGGTTGTGTAATTCTGGGGGCAGTCTACATGAGCTCAAAAAGCATTTCTTCCCTTTTTTCTGGCCCCATGTGGACCCACAATGTCCACTGACTCAAATGTTAAATGCTAACATTTCTGGACCAAAACATGAAGTAAAAAGCATCCTGTTTCTCCCCCTTTCCCCGTGTTTTTCCCCCTTTAAAAACGTGCTTTTCCTGCCCTTTTTACTTTTGTTCAGTGCTCCAGTTTAGGCTCTCTTTAAGCCCTTGGCCCTTAGTATATACCAGGGGTAGACAACCTTTTTGAGCCAGGGGCCGGGTTGCTGTCCCTCAGACAATTGGGGGGCCGAAGCACCAGAAATAAATAAATAAATAAATAAAATTTTATTTTTTTAATTTTAAAAAAATATGCATGCACACTCTCTCAGCCTCAGAAAAGCCATGGCAAAACCCCTGTGGAGATTTTGCCAAGAAAACCCCAAGAACAAGTAATAACAACAATAATCAATATCATCATGGTGGGCGGCGGCGGCGGTGGCAGGACTGGCCTGGGGCCGGTCCAAAGGCCTCGGGGGGCCGCATCCGGCCCCCGGGCCTTAGGTTGCCTACCCCTGGTATATACAGTCAGAAAATTGCCAATATTCAAGCCACATTGGCTTGAAAGGTGGGGCGCCCCCCATTTTGTCCTCCTCCGTTTGCTGCCCGTGAATGGGCAAGAAACGTGGACTCCAAGTCCACGAAAATGGAGGGGTGACTGTATGGATAATCATTTGCCTTGCTGGCATGCAGGGATGCTTGTCATCACAGACATCTGCCTCAGCAAGGCTTTACAGTTGGCCCTTCATATAGACAGATCTTTCTACACTGATTCAACTATCCTCAGCTTGAAAATATTCCATATATGTATGTGAATGTATATTCCAGAAAAACCAAAACCCCTAGTTCACCCCATATATTACTTATATTTTTTGTTATATCCCATTTCTTTTAAAATTGTCTGTTTTCTTCTCTTAACAAATGGATCAATTTGCCCTTTTCTATTATATCTGACAAAAGAGAAGTGACCAGTGGGGTGCCACAGGGTTCTCTCCTGGGCCCAGTGCTATTCAACATCTTTATCATTGACTTGGATGAAAGAACAGGGGGCATACTTAACAAATTTGCAGATGAAACCAAATTAGGAGTAGCAGCTAATACCCCAGAGGACAGGATGAAAATTCAAAATGACCTTAATAGAATAGAAAGCTGAGGCAAAGCTAACAAAATGAATTTCAACACAGAGAAATGTAAGGTACTGTATTTAGGGCAGAAAAATGAAATGCATAGCTATAGGATGATGGACACCTGGCTTAATGAGACTACGTGTGAAAGGGATCTAGGAGTCCTAGTAGACCACAAGTTGAACATGAGTAAACAGTGTGATGCGGCAGCTAAAAAGGTCAAGGCAATTTTAGGCTGCATCAATAGAAATATAGTGTCTAGATCAAGGGAAGTAATAGTGTGTGTGTCCAAAGGAGGACGACTAAAATGGTGAAGGGTCTGGAAACCAAATCCTATGAGGAATGACTTAGGGAACTGGGTATGTTTAGCATGGAAAAGAGTTGGTTAAGAGGTGATATGATAGCCCTGTTAGGGATGTCATATTGAGGACGGAGCAAGCTTGTTTTCTGCTGCTCCAGAGAACAGGACCCAGAATAATGGATGTAACTACAGGAAAAGAGATTCCACCTCAACATTAGGAGGAACTTCCTGACAGTAAGGGTTGTTCGATAGTGGAACACACTCCCTTGGAGTGTGGACTCTCCTTCTTTGGAGGTCTTTAAACAGAGGCTGGATGGCCATTTGTTGGGTTAGCTTTTATTGGGAATTCCTGCATGACAGAGGATTGGACTGGATGGCACTTGTGGTCTCTTCCAGCTCTTATGATTCTATGAAAATCCAATCTTCTTTAGCTTTGAGAATATCAATATATTACATGATATAGATGTTTTCTCATATATTTTGCTTTGTAGTATATTTCATCATATTTAGTCTAATTAGTCTAATTGGAATTTATGTAGGTCCTCCTTGTTCATTTTTTGTTTTCTTTATGGTTAGCAGCAGCCTTACCTTTGCACTTTGTTCCCTGACCTTTAGTAATTGTTCCAAGATGTTTTCCACTAGTAATATTGTGTCATCCGCGTATCTTAGATTGTTGATGTTCCTTTGTCCTATCTTCAGTCTTCCTCCTTCTGAGTCTAGCCCTGCTCTTCATATATTTTCTGCATAAAAGTAAAACTAATATGGTGATAATATACAGCCTTGCCTAACTCCATTGCCTATAGGAAACCATTCTGTTTCTCCATATTCTGCTCTTGTCTTGAACATATATTTCTAAACCAAAATATCAAATGTATTGGCAGTTGCATGTCTTTGAGAGCATTCCATAGCATTTTATGATTGATGCCATCAAAGAATTTGCTATAAAGCACATGCTGGTTTTCTTTTGGAATTCCCTGAACACTCCATAAGCCATCATATGTTTGCAATGTGGTCCCTAATGCCTCTTCCTTTCCTGAACCTTGCACTTCTGGGATTTCTCTCTCCATATGTGTTTGGAGTCTGTTTTGCAGCATAATTTTGCTTGTCGGGAAGATTAGTGCTATGGTTTCTGCAGTCTCTTGTGTCCCCCTTTTTGTGGATGGGATGTATATTGAGCATTTCCAGTCTGTTGGCCAGCATTTTGGTTTCTGCAGTCTCTTGTGTCCCCCTTTTTGTGGATGGGATGTATATTGAGCATTTCCAGTCTGTTGGCCAGCATTTTGTTACCCATATTGGTTGGCATATTTTAGTTAACAATAGAGTTGATATGTCTGCTTCCAAGTTGTAGAATTCCCTCCTGCAGGAGGATTGGTTGCCCCCTCTCTCCTTTAATTTTGCTGACACATCTTTGGTTCATAATTTATGTATGGTAGGTCCCCCCCCCCCCCGGTTTTTATCTGTTACTTTTATCCTTGGTTACTATGTCCCTTCAGGTAGTTTTCAACTTATGGTGATCCTAAGGCTATTCTATCATTTGTTTTTCTTGACAAGATTTCTTCAGAGGGTTTGACTTTACCTTCCTCTGAAGCTGAGAGAGTGAAACTTACTTAAGTCCACTTAGTGGGCTTCCGTGGCCAAATGGGGATTTGAACCCAGAGATATAATCCAACACCCAGACCACTATAGCTTGTTTCAGCATTGTTTTTAGCCTTGAATTGTGTATTCACTTTTGTATGAGTAATTTTTAAACTGTTTATTGTTAACTGCTGTCAAGCCAATTTCTACTTGTGCTGATCCCAATGAGAGACCTCCAAGTCACCCTGTCATCCATAACACTGCTCAGGTCTTGTAGACTTGGGGCTGTCGCTTCCTTGGTTGAATCTATCGACCTATAAAGGATGTCTTCCTCTTTTTCTACTACCTTCTGCCTTGCCAAGCATTATTTTATTTTCTAGTGAGTCATGCCTTCTTCTCATGATGTGTCTAAAGTATGACAGCCTCAGCTTTGTCATCTTGGCTTCTGGGAAGAGTTCAGTCCTGATTTGCTTTAGGACCCATTTATTTGTCTTTTTAGCAGTCCATGGTATCCATAGAAGTCTCCTTCAGCACCACATTTCAAATGAGCTGATTCACTCACTGTCCAGCTTTCACAAACGTACATAGAAATGGGAAGTTTTTAAACTGCACTGTTTAAACCCACTTTATCTCTACAAGCAAGCAGGCTACATTAAATATCCCTTATCCAGTTTCCCTGTATAAGTGAGAAGGGGTAATCCACTCATTTCGCTTTGCTCTGGAAACAGCCCTTTTATCTAAGATTTCTGTCTTAAATTCCACACAGGAAAATATAGTCCCTCTGTGTGTCTCTTTTTGAATGAGAAGCTATGAACATCTGTAGTTGGTGCATAATGCATAAGACTTAATGACATCTCTAGAGTCTGGAAACCTTGGAACTTGAGATGATCCTAAACGGACAACCCTAGTAATAAACTGCCCATCGTGCAATGGTTGCACTTTTCTCAGGCCCATGTGCTGTTAAATAATAATAATAATAAAACTTTATTTATACCCCGCCTTTAGCCAAGGCTGCCAAGGCGGCTTACAGTTAAAAAATACACCCATACAATCAACAACAAATACCCCCCCCCTTAAAATATATATTAAATCATCATACAAATTAAAATCTCATAAGCAATAAAACATTAACCTTTACATTAAAGGGAAAAGAAGGCAAAGTTTTATCACTGTCAGGAGAGGGATGTTATCAGTTCCAAACAGCATTTTTCTCCAAGGCCTAACTTACAGGATAAATGTGTAACAAGGCTTCTAATATACGTATCTGAAAGGGCACATTATGTACGCATTATACTTACCGGAAGGAGGACTCTTGAAATGGTCCTCTACAGTCTTCTCACCACACTGCTGCAGCATATTGTTTGCATCATTATTATGAGGGTTATGGAGATGTCTCATCCATAGGGTTGCCATGGATCAAGAATGACTCAAGGGCAGTTAACATTACTCATCATAAGCATTAGTGAGCCATATTACACACTGTTTTTTAAATGTTTCTGAGCCATCTTTGAATTCTCTGTAGTGAGAATGCTGGGATAGTAATTAACTTTGCGATCTGCTCACAAGCTCCCAGGGCCTTGGATCTTCTTGGATCTTCTGTAGGGAGAATGTAAAATAAATGTTCACAATCTGCTACACAGAAGCTCACAGTCAGCACTCCAAAGCAAGTCAGTCAGCCTTAAAGGAGGTGGGATCAGAACAGGAAAGTGGGAGGCTGAGGGTCTTTGATACACCCATCAGTACACCTGTAGACTTGGGGAATTTTTGTACCCAGAAAAATATTGGAAGTCTGATGTGAGAGGCAAACAAATAGGCTACATTAAGGTATTTAACTCACTTCTGAAAAATCTGCCTGGAATGGAGTTTAGTTGCTTCAACTTGCCTTGAAGTTCCATGAGTTTATTGGGGCTATTTTGAAGCTGTGATTGTCTTAACTCCATAATTCTGTGCAAAATTGCTGTGGGTTGATTTTACCATTGGGGTATATTTCTACTGTCCAATTATATAGCTCTTTCATACCATTAAAATCATAGAATTGGAAGAGACTTCAAGGGCCATGCAGGAATGCCCGGTGAAAGCACAGATAGCCATCCAGCCTCTGATTAAAAACCTCCGAAGAATACTCCAACACTTTAAACTGCCATGACTCCATCAAATAGAACATTGGAATTTGTAGGTTCATGAGGTGTAAACCGCCTGGATTGGATTACCAATGGGCGGTATAAAAATAAAATTTATTATTATTATTATTTAGAAATTATTTAGTACACTCCCATGGCCTACCACAATAGAACTTTCTACCTAGTAGCCACTTCATTCACTAGACTACAATTCCCAGGATCCTACAAGATTGGTTAACATGGTACCCAACTGCCAGCACCCCCCAGCCTCTCAAGCAGGGTTGCTAGGTCGGGACTGTCCTGAGGTCTGTGAATCAAAGTATGAGACCTAGGGATGGGACCCTGGGGATGTCATGGAGTGTTATGCATTAATACTTTAAGTGCCGGCTGCAGTTGCTCACAGCTTGTCATTCAAACGCCCACAACATATTTTCCTGCTCGGAAATTAAGACAGTTATCTTAGCTAAAAGGCTGTTCCCAAATCAAGATGAAAGGAGGGGATGATTCTCCCTTACTTAGGGAGACAGGATAGGGAACATTGAAGTTAACCTACTTGTCTATAGCCAGAAGGTGGATGCAAACAGAGTAGAAGGGGATCCCTGGCACTACAATGATGGTGAAAGAGAAATCTGACTAAGTAAAGACACAGAGTTCTCAAGAGTCTTTGCAAGTGGCAGCATCAATGAATTAAGTCTTGCAAATTGCAGATTTACACAGACCCTTCTCTTGCCTGTCACTGAGCACCCCAAAACTGGAGAATTGGCACTCATCTTCCCCTGTAGATGACCCATGGAGGGAAATGGGAAAATCATGGCCAAGCCTTTATATCAGGCAATCCTCCATTTCAGTCACGTGAGGCCTCCAATTGCAGACTGCCTGAAGCCCACTTCCAGGGCCATAGGGGAAGCCTTCTCTGCTTGGAGCTTCCCAGCACTGGTGCTCCATTGGTAAGGAGCTCTCCAGAGAATAAAGTCAAATCCTGGCCACAATGGGGCAGCCAGGGAAGGACAGGGAAAAATGAGTTTCCTATGCATTTATGTAAAAGATAAGGCATAAATAAAGAGGCCAGTGTGAGTGATGCGGCTGTATTTTAAAAACCATGACGAAGCTAGGGATCTTTTCACCCCAGAATGTCGACAAAACAAGATACTAAAATCACACAAGTGCTGCTGAGTGGAAAAAGGCCACCTCCTGCTTCTCACAACCCTTTGATGGGGTGAGCACTTATTACAGTCAGTCCTCCATATCCATGGATTTTTTAACCACAGATAAAAGTATTCATGGTTTGAGAATATATATATATTGAAAAACAACAACCCTTGATTGAAAAAAACCCCACAACCCTTGAAACCAACCCATTTTATATAAGGAACACCATTCTACTATTCCACTGTATTTAATGGGATAAGCATCCACAAATTTTAGTATCCATGGGGGTCTTTGAACCAACCATTTATTTGTATAGCCCCATCAGTGTTCATAGTGCTTTATAAGTAAAACAAATTTTAAAAAACCATTCAGTCAGTCCTGCCAAAATCACACAGACACACACACAAGAGGGAAGAAGTGATGCAAATAAATACTATACAATTGTTAAAAACAAATTATCCCTCAGAGCCTGTATCTCTCCTATGCTAGAAAGATTCTAAAACAGATCCTTAAACAGTCAGTCTGTATATAGAGAATAATGTTGTGATCTTTATGATCTGCAAATATATCTGTATCTACAGAGGGGAAACAACCACCTGTATATTAAAATAAATAAATAAATGCAGCCAAATATGGCATTTAGAAAAATAATACTGAAAAGTTGCAGGGGAACATTGTAGGGGTCTACTATAGACCCTCCTCCAGCCAGACTGAAGATTTGGATGATGTCTTCCTACAACAAATCACCAATTTTACAAAAAAGGAAGGATGTAGTAATGAGAAACTTCCGGTTGAGTCAGACTGATATTTGTTGGAAGTCACACTCTGTGACAGATTAAATTAGGGAAAGTGCAAATTGAAGCTATCGTGCTTTGGTCACATAATGAGAAGGCATGCATCACTAGAAAAGACAACTAGGAAAGGTAGAGGGTAGAAGGAGGGGAAGACTCCATGACAGATGGATAGACTCAAATCAAGCAGGTCACAGGCATGGGTTTGCAGGGCCTGAGCAGTGGATAGGGAGTGTCAGAGATGTCTCATCCATAGGGTTGTCATGAGTCGGAGTCGACCCAAGGGCAGCTAACAAGGGCCAACAGATTCCTCACTAGACTGGCATACAGTTTCATTGTGCAAAAAAGTGATGGAAACAAGGAGATCAGCTAGGTTGGATCCTTGGATGGGAGTACCATGTCTGCTTAGGATTTGTTATACATAGAATCATAGAATTGGAAGAGACCACAAGGGCCATCCAGTCCAACCCCATGCCATGCAGGAACTCCCAATCAAAGCATCCCCGACAGATGGCCATCCAGCCTCTGTTTAAAGACCTCGAAAGAAGAAGATTCCACCATTCTCCGAGGGATTGTGTTCCACTGTCGAACAGCCCTTACTGTCAGGAAGTGCCTCCTAATGTTGAGGTGGAATCTCTTTTCCTGTAGCTTGCATCCATTATTCTGGGTCCTATTCTCTGAATCAGCAGAAAACAAGCTAGCACCCTCCTCAATATGACATCCCTTCAAATATTTAAAGAGGGCTATCATATCACCTTTTAACCATCTCTTCTCCAGGCTAAACATACCCAGCTCTCTGTGACGTTCCTCATAAGGCATGGTTTCCAGACACTTCGCCATTTTAGTCATCCTCCTCTGGCCACGCTCCAGTTTCTCCATATCCTTTTTGAATTGTGGTGCCCAGAACTGGACACAGTATTCCAGGTGAGGTCTGACCAAAGCAGAATACAATGGCACTGTTACTTCCCTTGATCTAGACTCTATACATCTATTGATGCAGCCTAAAATTACTTTGGCCTTTTTAGCTGTGGTATCACACTGTTGACTCACGTACAACTTGTGGTCTACTAGGACTCCTAGAGCCCTTTCACATGTTGTCTTGTTCAGCCAGGTGTTCCCCATCTTATATCTATGCATTTCATTTTTTTGCCCTAAGTGCAGTACCGTACATTTCTCTGTGTTGAAATTCATTTTGTTAGCTTTGGCCCAACCTTCTAATCTGTTAAGGTCATTTTGAATTTTCATCCTGTCCTCTGTGGCATTAGCTACTCCTCCTAATTTAGTGTCATCTGCAAATCTGAGAGCATGCCCCCTATGCTTTCATCCAAGTCATTGATAAAGATGTTGAATAGCACTTTCATCCAAGTAATTGAATAAAGATGTTGAATACAGAGGAAAGGAGAATCCTAAAACAGTCAGACATGCATTCTGGACATCAAGAAAGCTGATTTTGATAGGCTCAGGGAAAAACTGGGTGAGATCCCAGTCAGAAATGTTCAAAGGGAAGGCAATTCATGATGCATGGGAGTTTCTTAACACCGAAGGCAGAGTTGCAGACAGTTGCAAAGAGGAAGAATAGTGGGAGATGTCTAAAGAAACTAGTGTTAGCATACACTACACTCCCTGTGGGGAGTGGGGTTTTCATAATTAATATCTAGCAAGGAACATGTGTGGTAATCACAATGACCTAGCACACATTTTGGGATCAAGATGACCCAAGGAAAATAAAATTGCACCAGTGTTTGGGTCATGCTGACCAAGGACAGGCGAGGCCTAGACTGAACAGACAAGCACTGATGGGTTATGCTTAACATGCCACATTCCTTTTACCTGCCTCTGTTTCCATTTCTTCTTGAAGAGTAAATTTAAAAAGGCAATGGCTGAAACATCTAGAGACTATTTCCTGTGCCTTTTCCTTTGATGCTCCTTCATTTCCTTGCCTGCCCAACCAGAACAAAATCAAAAGGGGCAGAATGATGGGGATTTAGGGGGAGGGGGTCTTTTGCATGCAGTCTCTCATTGTATACAACCCCTCCCCTTCTCTGAAGTTGCTGGAAGGAAGAATGAGTATGACAATGTACATAAAGCCAAGAAGGCTTCCAGGACTGTTGAGGAAATGTGGAACCAAAAAATCGTTCAAGTCCCCTGTGAGACATGAACAAAGTTCAATCTAAAGCCAACCTCAGGGGAACCTTGGGCCAGTTTCCTGTCTCTGCCTCATTCCACAGGATTGGAGCCCTAACACTAGAATCATAGAGTTGAAAGTCCAGTCATGCAGGAACTGCCAATCAAAGCATTCCCGACAAATGGCCATCCACCACACTCCCAGGGAGTGTGTCCCACTGTCAAACAGCTCTCACTGTCAGGAAGTGCCTCCTAATGTTGAGGTGGAATCTCTTTTCCTGTAGCTTGCATCCATTATTCTGGGTCCTGTTCTCTGGAGCAGCAGAAAACAAGCTAGCTAGCTCCTCAATATGACGTCCCTTCAAATATTTAAACAGGGCTATCATATCACCACTTAACCGTCTCTTCTCCAGGCTAAACATACCCAGTTCCCCAAGTCATTTCTCATAGGGATTCATGGTTTCCAGACCCTTCACCATTTTAGTCACGCTCCTCTGGACATGCTCCAGTTTTTCAACATCCTTTTTGAATTGTGGTGCCCAGAACTGGACACAGTATTCCAGGTGGGGCCTGACCAAAGCAGAATACAGTGGCATTGTTACTTCCCTTGATCTAAACACTATACTTCTATTGATGTAACCTAAACTCAGTTTGGCCTTTTTAGCTGCCGCATCACACTGTTAACTCATGTTCAACTTGTGGCCTACTAGGACTCCTAGATCCCTTTCACACGTAGCCTCTTTAAGCCAGGTGTCCCCCTCTCCAGGATGAAGAAGAGGAGCCATTGTTGAGCACCCTTTCGATACAGCTGGTCAACCAATTACAAATCCACTAACAGTCACAATGGTGTTTCACAGCTGAATCATACTGGCTGAAGAAGTCCTTCCTTTCCTCCTCACACCTACATCCAGGACCTTTCTTCTCCCTTCCAGCTTCCTCCTAGATGATAATGAGCCAGAAATCTGCAAAACAACAAAAAACAGTGACTCCAACCAAAAGTGTCTAAAATATATATAGTCACCCTCAACTTTTGCAGGATCTGAGGTGTAGGACTCCCAATGAAAGTGGAAAAACCAACATCTCTATAGCCACCCCGTCACCCAAACATGCAGGCTACTGACTACAATTCCCTGCTGATGATGCAAAAATCTCCATGTTGTCATCCTTTTTAAGAAGAAGCAGAAGGACAATGACACTGAAGATGATTTTTGCAGCAGCTGAAGCACCCACCTTACTGCCATCTGGGGGGCAGAAAGGAGGCAGAGGAGAGAAGGCTTGGTATTAGGAAGGATCTAATTAGGCAAATTTATAATTAGCTCAAATATGCAAAAGTGGGGCCCTAACAAGACCCCGCGAGACCGGAGTACCGATATGTATACCAGAGAACTAAGAGATCCCACAATGGATGATGCTGAAACAGGCTTTTTCAATTAAGGTCTAAATATTTATTAGAAGGGGAAAACTGCACACACACAAATATGGCACACTAGAGGCAAAGGGGTGAAAGCAGGAATAGCTTGAGATGGGCCTGACTACGGGAGATACTCACTTCTGAAGGCTTCTCCAGGATCCACTGTGGATGTGGATGATGGTGCACAGCCGCCAAAATGAGGGGAAGGGATGACCAAGGGAGCTATGATCAGAGCACAGACTGATAATCTTGGGGTTTATATAGGAAATATCTAGCTTCTGGGTATAGGCTTGATGGCTTGGCTGAAGCCTGGACAAAGGCACTGATTGCTTGGGCTTTGTTAAGCCGATGTGCGAGGATGTCCTAAACAATGTGTTTGGGTCTTGACATAATCAAGGAGGGAGGCTAGAGAGAAAAAGGGTGCAGTTAAATCTAATCATTGCCCCATTGGGTGTGAGACTCAGGACAAACAAGCACTATTATGTTGTCTCTTAGGTGTAATGGTCTTTCCCCTTTAGCAACTCCCAAACCTGTCTGGTAGGGAATTTTCCAGTTGTTTTGGAAGGCCTAATAATAATAATAATAATAATAATAATAATGCCATCTAGAGGCTTATGGCTGATATCCCGCAGAGATCAGTTCGGGGTCATAGAGGGAACTCCACATGTCCCAAAATTTTATTAAAATCATATTTGCTAACATTGGGGACCAGCAGAAGTGACCCCAAACCTTAACTCTTAAGACTGTTAACCATATTTCAGACAGTATTTGCTGCACAGTTATGACTTACAGTACACACACAGACACCCACATTAAATCAATGTTTATTGTAACTGTACAGCATTACAGTAACAGTACTGTCATTTATTGGAGCAGTGGAAGGGGATTGTCAGGGACTTCATCCTCATCATCCTTTACATGTTCTATATACAGGGGAGGAGGAGATGGGGATGCCTCAGGGGTGGCAGAGGAATCAGGGACATTCTGGATTACCTTCTGATTTCAGTTTGGCTTGTTTGCATCTTCATTTCTTTAAAAATGTTGGTGTATGTAGACAATGCCTCTTCTACCTCTTCCTTGAACCTCAAAGAACGTATCATACACGGGTCAATGTCACAAAAATAGTCTGTTGCAGCCCTGAACTTTTGCAGACCCTCTGCAATACTGTCCAAAGTAAACTTGTCTTCTTGTATCACTATTACCACTTTCTCTTCCTTTCCTCCTCTTTCTTTTGGTACTGCCTCAGCTTCAGGAACTTTACTAGCTTTATAAATTAGAGTAGGCTTTACCATATGCCCAACTGTGTTAACTGGCTTAACTCGTGATGCTCGCTTCTCTTCTCTGCTAATGAATGCGCTCTGTGGCATTCTCTTCCAAAACAGAGTGGTTTCATCAGCACTGAATATCTGCTTTGGTTCATGTACCTTCTCTTCAGTAAGTCCTCTTAAGGTGTTAGAAAACTCACTAGCTGCCTCTTGGCCACCAGAGGCCTGTTCTGTGATTTTCACATTACGTAGACCAAACCTTTGCATAAAATTATCAAACCAGCCTTTGCTGGCATGAAATGCTGTAGAGCTAGACCCTTCACCTGTCCTTCCCTTTATAGAAACATATAAGGACTTTGCCTTTTCTCTTATTATATTTGAATCTACAGTAATGCCCTTTTTATGGCAATCCTGCACCCACATAAAAGTAGCACTTTCTACGCGAGAGATATATGAATCTCGCACTTGATGTAGAGTCTTTGCACCCACCGGTGTACCTGCAGCAACAGCCTGACGAATTTCTCTTTCTTTTTTCTTGATATACCTTACGGTCGACTCATTGATGCCATAATGGCGGGCAACTGCAGAAGCTGACTTTGCTGTGCGAAGCATATCTAATAATTCAATCTTCTCTTGTAAGGTCTTCACTATCTTTTGTCTCTTGGGAGCACTTTCCAAAGCATTCTCTCGTGTGTGGATTCTCTGATGAGTCTCAAGGTTTAAATGGCAAGCAAAACCTTTCCCCCACTCCTGGCATTTGTATGGCTTTTTTCTTGTCTGGGTGCTTGTGTAGTTCGCAAGATGTGGATTCCATGCAAAACATTTTCCACAGTGATCTCCTGTGAAATAAAAACAAGCACAGGCAAGAGTTAGTCCCAGCATTCAAAGAGGAAGGACCCCAAGGAAGAACCATAGAGAGAAGCAAATTCTGACAAAAAAGAAACATTGTGAAAAGAGGAGCTACTGTGTCCTATTTCTTCCTTTCATGCATATTAGTCACAGTGGCTAAGTGGAACTCCTGGGTACATTTGAAGAAAAGGACCCTGCCTCACAAACAGCTGCCTGCGAGGCCATTTCTTTCTGACCCTGTTTTGCACCTTCCCAGAATACCTCCCTGTCCCCAGGGTGCCAGAGAATTTGTGCCAGAAGCTGAATTAGGAAATAGAAGCTGCATTTTAAGCTGCTTCGAGCCCCTTTTGGGGAGAAAGGTGGGATGTAAATCAAATAAATACATATCCATTTTCCCTGCACATCCCTTGGAAAGAAATGGGGAAAATTGTGCCTCCCAGCATATCCAATGCCCTCACCCCCGAATGGGGTGCAATTCTGCCACTTTAGGGGACTTTTTGAGCTATTTCTAGGCCAATGAGAGGCCCTTTTTTCCAAACAGGAAGTTGGTGGTCTCTCCAGGGTCTAAGATGGCTGAAGGAGGGACCAAAATGTAGCAAAATTTTCCTGAGGCATTTTGGAGGCCATTTGGAGACAAACTTTTTTTTTACAAAAACATGTAAGCATTCTGTACCCCGAGCCTCAAAAACTAGGGGAGCCCAAGGGCCACCAAAAAGGTCCTGGAGGCTGATTGCGGCTCTTGGGCCACACGTCCCTCACCTCTCCTCAAGGACAAGAGAATAACTCCCCCCCCCCATACACGTCCCCTATGTTGCTGCTGAATTTGTAGCTTCATTATCAAAAAAATTCCACCACTGCAGGAGGAGTTGTACTGTGGGAGAGAAGCTTTTGCTTGGAATCAAGGTGTGCAAGGAATTCCTCCTTTGTTTCAAAGGGAAATTGGGTGTCTTTTTTCCACTCCTATCTCCACCACAGTAAATTTGGCAATGCAGCTGTAAGTGTGGGATGTAGCTTCCGGCCCAGTTTGGGAAGATGCCCACCAACTATCTGCACTTCCCATTCTTGTTTCAAAATGTTACATTGGCTCAGTTAATGACAGGAGTACCTTCATCCAAGGGCCTGTTGGATATGAGGCGTTCATGGCATCATTCCTTCAGCTTACCTAATGAATTAGCTAAATTTGCTTACAGTATCCTCTCTAAGATCCCACTGATTAATAGCAGAAGGAACTGTGCAAATTACCAACAGAATTCCCCACCAATTTAAAATGGAGATACTTCAAAAGTCCCTCCCAGGTACCTTCTAGCTACTACATAAAATACACAAGCAAACAAATCTATTTACAGCCAAGCCCACTGCTTTCACTCAGACTCACAAGAGAGAGAGACAAAACTCTTGGGTTTGCAGCAACACTTTTAAGTTCGGTAACTCCATCCTAGCAAATCATGGATTTATAGTTTTACAAGGGCTTTAGCCTTTTCTGCCAAAGAGTGCTTTGTGCCTCACAAAACTACAACCCCAAAATTCTGTAGGATGAAACCATGGCAGTTAAAGTGCTGTCAAAATGTATTATTTCTGCAATGCAGATGCACCCATAGCGCTATAACAGTCCAATGTGAAAGGTCTCTCAGTCTCTATGAGCTGGGCAATAGATTCAAGTTTCTTACCTACAGCGGACACATTCTCATAGTTTTCCATCATGACCTCCATGTACAAAGATCTTTGGTTATGATCCAGTAGGTTCCATTCCTCCTCCGTGAAATACACAGCAACATCCTCAAAGGTCACCTGCAAGAGAAAATAGCCCTCATCCATAGGGACACTCATTAAAGTGGAGGAAAATCATGATGCATTCCCAACAGTAATTGCTAATTTTAAAAATACTGATAAAGGGGAATACATTAGACTACCCCCCTCCCATCTCTTTTCATTAACTCCTCTTGAAGAAATAGCTCATGAAGAAGACAAGGTTACAACCTGGCTCCCTGATAACTTGCTCTCTGTGTGAGATTTTGTTAAGGATGTGGGAGGTTTTCTGTATAGGTCTTCCCAGTCTACATTGCTAATTGATATGCGTCAAAGGGAGCCTTGCCCAATCCAGCGTCCTGCATTTGTTTTGGCTTTCCAGCCTGCATGGTCAAGTTCTTTTAATACATGAAGCAGAGAATACCACAAGGACCTCTTTGCACATTTAAAGAACAGCAATTGCTGCCTTTCATGAGGCTCAAAAGCAGCTGCCTCCCTGTACCAAAGCAGTGGCATCAACCCTCCCTAAAAGCCATGGACGTAATGTTAATACAAGTATAGAGAAAGCCTTGCTGACAGGCCTAAGGGATCCCTGAAGGACCGCCATGGGTCAAGAAGCCCAGTCCCACCACCCCGGGCCCTGACCCACTGGAGAAAAAGCAAGGGAAAGATGGCAGGGAGCAATGATCAACTGAGCCATATGGCAGCTGGGAGGATGACACTGACCACCAGTCATATTCCAGACTGACAAACCAAAATTTGAATTCTTTGCAGAAGGGCTTATAAAGAACAGCCAAGGGGGAAGGGGGAATCTTCCTGTCCTTGATACCAATGGATTGGGACCCTCTGTTACAGAACCCTCTCAATGGCTCCATCGCAAAGAAGGAGGGGGCAAATGTTCACCTGTTCCAAGGGTATCTTTCCAGCAGTTTGGATGGATGGATTCAGTGGAGCCTCTCTCTCACTAAGTTGGAGACCAGGTAGACCCATCCAGGATCTCTCAGCACCTGCCAAAGGTACAAATGGAGGTTTTTTTTACATGTGGACACTTTGTAAGGTCAAATAAAAGACAAATAAATGGACCTGAAAGCAAAAGCCTGAATTCTCTCAGGAAGACAAAATAACTAAATTGAGGGTATTACACTTTGGACATCCCTCACTTATTGCTTATGCCAGCCAAAGGGCTGATGGGAGCAGTCAGCCAGCATGCAAAGGGCCACAGGATGCCCTTCAGATGCCCTGCCCAAGCAGACAAAACAAGCAAGCAGAGCCCACCTCCCTCCAGGTTTCTGAGGCAGCCTGGGACATGGAGAATGAAAAGAGCTTCAGCACCAGAGCCAGTCTTCCTTTCCTTCAGCAGATCCATATGGATCCATATACATACACACACCTCTCAAGAGCCATGACTGTCTCTCAACCTTCTCTGGAAGATTACTGGTTGCCAGGAAGGCTTTTATGTAGCTAATCAAAGACTTTTTGCCCAGGATCCTCTTTGAGATCCCTGCAAGGGATTCCAGATTCAAGGGATACAGAAAAAGAAAGAAAAAGAAAAGGAAGGAAGGAAGAAAGAGAGAGAGAGATTTCTCTCAACCCTTTTTCCTGCAAGGGTTGAACAGAAAGCAAGCTCAGCTTTCTAGGGAGTTAGAAAATATTAATGTGGGAGAAAAGAAGAAGCCACATACTTTGTCTTCATTTCCAAGAGGAGGATGTCCTTTTAATTTCCTTGCTAGGAAAAGGAAGGCAGAGAGAGCTTGTTTTCTGCTGCTCCAGGGACTAGGACATGGAGCAATAGGTTCAAACTACAGGAAGAGGTTCCACCTCAACTATATAGGATGGGGGACACCTGGCCTGACAGCAGTATATGTGAAAGGGATCTAGGAGTCCTAGTAGACCACAAGTTGAATATGAGTCAACAGTGTGATGCAGCAGCTGAAAGGGCCAATGTGATTCTAGGCTGCATCGATAGAAGTATAGTATCTAGATCAGGGGTAGGCAACCTTTCCCCTTTAAGGCCCGAGGGACTTCAGCTCCCAGAATCCCAGGAGCTATTGGCCAACATGGGACTATTGGCCAACATGGCTGAGGCTTCTGGGAGCTGAAGTCCCTCGGCCCTTAAAGGGGAAAGGTTGCCTACCCCTGATCTAGATGGAGGGAAGTAATAGTACCACTCTGTTCTGCTTTGATCAGGCCTCACCTGAAATACTGTGTCCAGTTCTGGGCACCATAATTCAAAATGGATGTTGACAAGCTGGAGCGTGTCCAGAGAGGGCAACCACAATGGTGAAGCGTCTGGAAACCATGCCCTATGAGGAACGACTTAGGGAGCTGGGTATGTTTAGCCTGGAAAAGAAACAGTTAAAGAGGTGATATTATAACCCTGTTTAAATATTTGAAGGGATGACATACTGAAGATGCAGCAAGCTTGTTTTCTGCTGCTCTGGAGAATAGGATCTGGAGCAATGGATTGAAACTACAGGAAAAAAAGATTCCACCTAAACATTAGGAGGAACTTTCTGTCAGTAAGAGCTGTTGGACAGTGGAAAACACTCCCTCAGAGAATGGTGGAGTCTCCTTTGGAGGTTTTTAAACAGGCTGGATGGCCATCTATTGGGGGTGCTTTGATTGTATGTTCCTGCATGGCAGAACGGGGTAGGACTGGATGGCCCTTGTGGTCTCTTTATGATTCTATGATCCCAGGGCAGGGGGAAAGTTCAGGGGGGCAGAAAGGGTTTGTGTGTGATCACCATGGCAGAAAGACACACCAACTGTGTTCATTTCGGGGTGACAAGAAGCAGAAAAACGCATACACTCCTTCTTAGGTGCCATAGCATTAGGGACGTCTGGAGTGTCCACTTCAAAAAGGGTACTCTTTGCTGAGCAAGGGAAAGAACTGGGGTGGTGGTGAAATTTTTAGGGCCCAGTTTGCCTTCCTCTTGGAGGCATAAACTCTCTCCTCTGCCTTTTTCTACCCCTGACCCTTTTAAATTACATTGCCTGCCATTCATGGCTACTGGGGTCTCCTGGTCTCCTATAATAATCCTCCCAGGAGCCCCCCCCCCACCTACCCAGACAACAAGAACGTGATTCCCTTTGAGCCCCATCTTAAAATATCTCTGCCCCATGGAGACCCTTGAGAGGGGAGATGACATAACCCTCAACAGCATGGCCCAGTAGTTTGAGTGTTGGACTAAGACTCTGGAGACCAGGCTTCGAATCCCAGGTCGGCCATGGAAACCCACTCTCTCAGCCTCAGAGGGAGACAAGGGCAAACCCCCCCCTCTCTGAAGAAACTTGCCAAGAAAAACCCAGGATAATGTTCACCTGAGCGTCCCCATAAGTTGGAAACGACTTGGAAGGAACACAACAGCAACAACAAAAGCCCCACCAAGGCACCCTCCTTATAGGAGACTCCAGCCCCCCCCCCAAGTCGTGACACGCAAAAGAGGGTCCTCTTCCCCTTCCCTCAGAAAGAGAACTTGGGGTCACTCCTTCACCAAACCCCATTACCTTATTCCTCTCCCCAAAACAGCTTCCCTTCCCCACCAAGGAAATTTAGAGGTCTCCTCAAACCCTGCCCAGCGCCCTCTCCCAGCCAGGACCCCAGAATGGAGGCTCTCTCCTGCTCTCTCTTTCCTCCCACATCCAGGGTCTCCCTCCCTCTCCTCCATCCATTGTGGGGAATCATGGGGGGAGACAAAGTGGGGTCTCCCTTCATCCCAAAGGGGGCAGGAAGAACCAGGACCCCCCTTCTCCCATTGGGAGACCAACTAGGACCCCCCCCAGCCCCATTTAGGGTGTCCTTTCCACTCAATATACCCCTCCTTCACCTCCTTTTCCTCAATCCAAAATTTAATTTTCTTTTCTCAGTCTCCCATCTGCACAACAGAAATCTTCTATTTCCCCAAGATATCTGGTGAAGCCTGTAGGTTGGGAAGGAGGTCAAACCCAGGACCTGTGTGACCAACCAACACCAAACTGTAGTCAAGATAGCAAAAGATATCAATGAAGAAGGAGACAAAAGCGAAGAGAAGCTGCAGCCCTTTGCTTTTGCCTGAGCCTGGAAGGAAAGGGAAAGGATTCTGAGTCAACTGAGTGGGAACTACTTTGGCATTTTAGACTCAGTTTGGAGCAACAAGAGGAAGATGAGGACAAAGGGGGAAAGTGGGAGGAGGAGGAGAGAAACTGGGACATTTTAAAAGCAGGCGAAAAAGTGGGACCAGAGAGGATTCATCAGGTCAACTGGAGAGTATGGGGGGATTGTATATGTGTGTGGCACCCCCATCTTTCTTGTGGGGATTACCATAGGAAGGAATGAAAACTGAGGAAGGGAGAGGAAGCAGATCCAGTTTGGCTCTTTTTTGCTGTTCCTACATTGTTTCTACTTGAATATTCTCTCCTACTAAGCCTCCTCTTCTTGCAGGGAGTGTCTGGGCCAGGGAGCAAGAGGTCCCCCTTTCCTCCCTCCCTCCAGACTGGGGCTCCTGAAGGCAAAGAGGGGCCCCCTCCTCAACTTCATTCCCCCCAAAACACTCTCACACAAAACACACCCCATCGCCTGAAGGAAAGAGGCCTCTTTTTCTGCTCCAGGAACCCAAGGGTCTCCTCCCCCTCTGTCCTCCCCCATCCACCCAAAGCAGGGCCGCTCTTCCCTCTCTTGGGGGAGGGGGGTTGCATCCTCTACACCAGGGGTAGGCAACCTTTCCCCTTTAAGGGCCGAGGGACTTCAGCTCCCAGAATCCCAGGAGCTATTGGCCAACATGGGACTATTGGCCAACATGGCTGAGGCTTCTGGGAGCTGAAGTCCCTCGGCCCTTAAAGGGGAAAGGTTGCCTACCCCTGCTCTACACTGTAGAACTAACGCAGTTTGACACCGCTTTAAGTGCTGACGCTCCATCCTTTGGGATCCTGGGATTTGTAGTTTTGCCAGGTCTTTTGCCTCCTCTGCTGTTGCCTCTCCAATCTACAAATCCCAGGATTCTTTGGGATGGAGCCCTGGCAACTGTTAAAAGCGGTGTCCAACTGCCCTGTTTCTACAGTGCAGACGCCCCCTTGGCCACTGCTTCCCCCCCCCGCATTTGGTGGCACAAAGAGAGAGAGAACTGGGACACACATCCCCCCAGACACACGCAATGGCCTCCTCCCTCCCTTCCCAAAAGGATGCCCCCTGACCTCCTCCTCCTCCTCCCTGCCCCCGCCCCCTCCCTTCCTCCCTCCCAAGTACCCCCCCCCCCCAACCGCTATACCTCCTCCTCCTCCTCCTCGCCAACTAGGGTCCAAGGGAGCGGAAAGGCTCATATTCCTAGAGAGTCCTCCAAGGAAGAAAGAGAGAGAAAGAGCAGCTGCTGAGACTCCTAGAGTGTTCTCCAAGGGGGAGAGAGAGAGCAGCGGCTCAGATTCCTAGAGAGTCCCCTAAGGAGGAGAGAACTGTCCTCAGACTCCTAGAGTGTTCTCCAAGGGGGAGAGAGAGCAGAGGCTCAGATTCCTAGAGAGTCCCCTAAGGAGGAGAGAACCGTCCTCAGACTCCTAGAGTGTTCTCCAAGGGGGAGAGGGAGCAGAGGCTCAGATTCCTAGAGAGTCCCCTAAGGAGGAGAGAACCGTCCTCAGACTCTTAGAGTGTTCTCCAAGGGGGAGAGAGCAGCGACTCTGATTCCTAGAGTCCTCCTCCAAGGGGAGAGAGAGCAGAAACTCAGATTGCTAGAGCGTCTTCCTCCAAGGGGGAGCGAGTAGAGGCTTAGATCTCTATAGAGTCCTCCTCCAAGGAGGAGAGAGAACAGAAGCTTAGATTCCTAGAGCGTCCTCCAAGGGGAAGACAGAGCAGAGGTTCAGATTCCCAGAGCATTCTCCAAGGGGAAGAGAGCAGAAGATCAGATTCTAGAGAGTTCTCCTCCAAGGTGTGTGTGGAGGAGAGAGAGAGAGAGAGAGAGAGCAGAGCTCAGCTCAGATTCCTAGAGAGGCAGGAAGTGCTTGGAAAAAATCCATGCTGGGAAATGGAGAAGGGAGGGAAAGACCCAGTGGGTGGAGCAGAAGAGGAGGAGGAGGGGGAAAGTGGGTGGCACGTGAAGGGGGAAGGGTGCCCAAATGTTATTTTGCGGGGGAGGGGAATAGCGGAGGAGTCCTAGCCGGTCTCCCGGCTGGGGAGGAGAGCCCCAGTTCCTGCCGCCCCCTTTGGGATGAGGGGAGACCCCGCTTTCCTCCCTCCCCCGAAAACAGCCCCCCCATGATGAATGGGGGAGGGCGTAGAGACCCCGGCTGTGGGAAGGAGGGGAGAGAAAGGCAGGCCTGCCTTTGGGTTGGAGGGAGGGGGAGAAGATCCTGGTGGGGAGAAGGGCTTTTTTGGGGGGGGGGGGAGGAATCCTCCTGAAGGAATGGAAGGAGCTGGAAAAGGTTCTCCTGGAGCAGGGGTAGGCAACCTTTCCCCTTTAAGGGCCGAGGGACTTCAGCTCCCAGAATCCCAGGAGCTATTGGCCAACATGGGACTATTGGCCAACATGGCTGAGGCTTCTGGGAGCTGAAGTCCCTCCTTGGCCCTTAAAGGGGAAAGGTTGCCTACCCCTGTCCTGGAGGGACAGAGGCAGAGAGAGAGAGAGCTCCCCACAAAAAGGACAAAAGTTCTGCTCCCCTGGAAGACTGAAAAGGGGGGGGGGAGGGATTGGGAGGGGGAGGAACAAAACCGGATTCTGGGGGAGGAAAAAGAAATGTTCCCTCCTCATCTTCCCCCTCTTCCTCCCCCCCCCCCCCCAGCCAGATGCACGGCAATGGAAGAGACCTCCCCCCCCCCCCAATCTGCTTGCCAGGCCCTCTTTTCTCCTCCCAGGACTACTAGGGCAATCTAGGGGTAATCCCAATATAAGGATCTCTGACAGATGGCCAAAGACCTCCAAAGGAGACTTCCACCACACTCCGAGGCAGTGTCTTCGGGTCTTTGCAGACTGCTAGAAATAGTGCAAATTGAGTCCACTTTAAGGGTTAGGGTTAGTGCTAGGGAGTAATGGGAATTGTTGTATTTTTTTCTGAGACATTGAGCCTTCTCTGTCAGAGAGCTCTGGTGTTCCCATGATTCCCTAACCCTTAAAGTGGACTCAATTTGCACTATTTCTAGCAGTCTGCAAAGGCCCTTAGTCAACTTCCTTTGGATATGCTGCAGTTTTTCAACATCCTTTTTGAATTGTGGTGCCCAGAACTGGACACAGTATTCCAGATGAAGCCTGACCAAAGCCGAACAGAGTGGCACTATTACTTTCCTTGATCTAGACACTATACTTCTGTTGATGCAGCCTAAAATCACATTGGCCTTTTTAGCTGCCGCATCACACTGTTAACTCATGTTCAACTTGTGGTCTACTAGGACTCCTAGATCCCTTTCACACTTAGCCTCTTTAAACCAGGTGTCCCCCATCATATATCTGTGCATTTCATTTTTCTGCCCTAAGTTCAGTACCTTAATTTCTCCATGTTGAATTTCATTTTGATAGCTTTGGCCCACCTTTCTAATCTATTGAGGCCATTTTGAATTTTGATCCTGTTATGATAGACAATCAAGTGGCCCAGAATGTTGACTTTCAGGTGGGTCAACACTCACCAATTTCACCAGCCGGACAAGTCTAAATGAGAGCAATGGAGGAAGCTACAAATATTGTTGATGAACCCCCTTCTGCTCCCCATTCGAGTCACATCACCTGTATTTTGCAAAACAGCCCAGAAAGCCCACTTGCAATGGAACCAAATCCACCTAATTCACCAGTTAGGCAAGACAAAATGGGAGCAATGCAACAAGCCTCACAAATTCCACAGAATCGCCTTCCATAATCCTTTTAGGCAAAACATCTGTAGTCATAAAACAGACTGGAATGCTGTATGAGGAACAATGTAGGGAGCTGGGTATGTTTAGCTTGGAGAAAGGAAGATTGAGAGGTGATATGATAGAAGATGCAGCGAGTAAAACACAAGCCAGTTCGACAGTGGAACACTCCAAGAGTGGTGGAGTCTCCTTCTTTGGGGTTTTTTAAACAGAGGCTGGATGGCTATCTGTTGGGTATGCTTTGGTTGAGAGTTCCTGCATGGCAGGGAGTTGGACTGGATGGTCCTTTTGGTCTATTCCAATTCTATGATTCTATAAGCCAATGGATTCAAATTACAAGAAAGGAGATACAGTGGGCCCTTGCTATCTGCTTGGGTTTGGTTCCAAGATCCCCCATGGATAACAAAATCTGTGGATGCTCAAGTCCTATTAATATAATGAAATAGCAAAATGGTGCCCCTTATATAACATGGAAAATCAAGGTTTGCTATCTGGAATTTATACTTTTTTTTGAATATTTTCAAACCATAGATGCTTGATTCTGTGGCTAAAAAATCCATGGATAAGGAGGGCTGACTACTATCTAAACATTGGGAGGGGGGAACTTTGCTGTAAATGCTATTCGCTAGTGGAAAGACTGTCTCAGAGGGTGGAGGACTCTTCTTCTCTGGAGGTCTTTAAACAGACTGGTTGGTCATCTTTCAGGAGTGCTTTACTGTGTGCACCAGCATGGACTACATAGTTCTGGGGGTCCCTTCCAATTCTACAATTCTATGTTTTTATATCAAAATATCCCCCTTCTAAAACTGTAGTTTGTTTCTGATAAAGGTCCCAAATGCCAATTGAGCAAAATGTCCCAAATTCAACAATCAAACACAACTAGATGGGGGAAACGTCAACTAGATGTGCCTATAAATGCATAGAGTCTGGAAAGAGTTTCAGTCTGAATGGATGCTGAATGGAAACAAAACCACCCACACATGCACAGTGGGGGGAAAACCACAATGGAAAAAGCTTCATTAAGAAGAATGTTTATTAAAAATATCTTAAAGAGGGATGAAACTATAAATGCATGAAATTTGGAAACATTATTTGACTATATAAAAAAGCACCCAATGAAGTTAGTATAAATTCATGGAATGTGGAAAGTCAGTGGAAGCCTATGTTCCCATCAAAGAATCCACACAGATGAGAAACCATATAAATGCATAGAATATTGAATATGTTTTTATGGAGGTTATTACCTCCACTTCAAGCAAGTTACTCAGGTTGACATGGATACAAATATAGGAGACATGTTAACGTTAGGAACAGTATATCAAATGTGAAAAGAAGCTTCAGTCAGAAACCTTTGTTAGAAGCAAAATCTTTATAAAAGTTGATTTCACATTTTCTTCAATGGAAGCCAAATGTTTTATTAGAGTAATGAATCCTTCAGAGCAATCAAAAAGGTTGAGAGGAATAATATTACGAGTTGTAGCATCTGAGCAAGTAGACCAAGGGCCTTTGCAGACTGCTAGAAATAGTGCAGACTGCCCTGGCTCAGTGCTAGGGAATCATGGGAATTGTATTTTTTTCTGAGACATTGAGCCCTCTGTCAGAGAGCTCTGGTGCCACAATAAACTACAGTTCCCATGATTCCCTAGCACTGAGTCAGGGCAGTTCAAGTGGACTCAATTTGCACTATTTCTGGCAGTCTGCAAAGGCCCAAGCCTGTCAAAGGTCACGCTACAACTCCCAGTTAATCTTAAAGGTGCTGCAAGACCCTTTTGCATAATATTTTTTGCAGTTCTATGTGGATACATTGTTTCCAACAATTGTATTGCATAGTTATATAGTTGGTATTGCTCCACTCTCTCATGTCTGTATACAGTCGTCCCTCCATTTTCACGGAGGATCAGTCCCCGTGAAAAGGAAATTCACATATATTCAAAGCCCATTGAATATAATGGGCGCACGCTGGTGGCGCAGTGGTTAAATGCCTGTACTGCAGCCACTCATAAACCACAAGGTTGCGAGTTCAATACTAGCCAGGGCTCAGGCTAGACTCAAGCCTGCATCCTTCCGAGGTCGCTAAAATGAGTACCCAACTGTTTGGGGTTGTAAACCGCTAGATACTCCATAGCACAGTATGAAGCGGTATATAAATGAAGCTGGTATATAAATGAAATGAAGCTGATATGTGCGCCATGGGCGTACGTGCCATTTTAATCCCTCCCCGCCTTGCCATTGCAAAAAGCAAGACCGTGGACTCCAAGTCCACAAATTATAATGGATGACTGTATATATAAATATATGTGATTGTATTCCTTTAGTGGGTCTGTCTGGTTTTTGTTGTTCTTTTACTTTTAAAATACAATGTACACTGGTGGCAAAGCATAAATAAACAGTAATAATGTGCCCACCCTTTCAAGGGACCATGAGAAACAGAGGGTGGTCTGATGCTTTTTTCCTCTCGGCAGTGTGATATTAGCACCTGTTCTACTGGCACACTGGAAAGAAAAGGACTGCAGTTTAGTCATGGTTTTTAAAATAACAAATGCACCAATCACAACAGCCTCTTTATTTGTGCCTTCTCTGTAGCTTAACTGCATACAGACAAAACTTAATTCCTCCCAAGTCCTCGCCCTGCTCCTCCTTTGTGGCGATGAGGTGACCTTGTTCTCTGGAGGGCTCCCTGCCAGTGGGGCATCAGAGCTGAGAGGGTCCTCCAAGTGTGGAAAGGCTTCCCATACTTCCCTGGAGGCGGTCTCCAGGCTGTCTGCAATTCCATCCTGACTGAGGTCTAGAGCAGGGGTAGGCAACCTTTTTGAGCCGGGGGCCGGGTTGCTGTCCCTCAGACAATTGGGGGGCCGAAGCACCAAATATAAATAAATAAATATATATTTTTTTAAAAATATATATATGCATGCACACTCTTTCAGCCCCAGAAAAGCCATGGCAAAACCCCTGTGGAGATTTTGCCAAGAAAACCCCAAGAACAAGTAATAACAACAATAATCAATATCATCGTGGCGGCGGTGGCAACAGCGGCAGGACCGGCCTGGGGCCGGTCCAAAGGCCTCAGGGGGCCGCATCCGGCCCCCGGGCCTTAGGTTGCCTACCCCTGGTCTAGAGTGTAGAGTTGCCAGGTGTCAGGGCCTTGCCCTGAGTCTCCCATATCTATGATTCATTTCCAGCAGGAGACAAGGGTGCCTGTTATCCAGTTCTGGAGGCTCATCTCCAGGCAAAAGGAAAGAAAGGCTGTGTTCAGATCTCCAACTCGGCTGAAAAAACAGCAGCTTGGTACAGTTTGGAAGGCTTGATCCATTTGTTGCTACTTGCTGTGTGCCTTCAAGTTGCTCCCAACTTACGGCGACCCTAAGGCAAACCTGTCCTGAGTTTTTCTTGGCAAGATTTGTTCGGAGAAGTTTGTCATTGCCTTCCCCTGAGGCTGAGAGCATGTGACTTGCCCTAGATGGGTTTTGTGGCTGAGCTGGCAATCCAGTCCTGGAAGTGTAGTGGTTTGAGTGTTGGGCTATGACTCTGCAGACCAGGGCTCAATTTCCAGCTCTTCAGAATCATAGTCCAACACTCAAACCACTACACCATGGGTAGGCAACCTTTCCCCTTTAAGGGCCGAGGGACTTCAGCTCCCAGAAGCCTCAGCCATGTTGGCCAATAGTCCCATGTTGGCCAATAGCTCCTGGGATTCTGGGAGCTGAAGTCCCTCGGCCCTTAAAGGGGAAAGGTTTCCTACCCCTGCACTACATCATGCTGGCTCTCTGCAGGAGGTCTATGAATTTACTTAGCTTCCTTCTCCTCCCCTGTCCCAGTTGCTTTGATACCAAGGATCTCCCTCCACTCTGCTCTCCACCATCTGACTAAAACCAAGTAGGCTAAATTATATTTTCTTTATCCTGTCCCTGTCATAACTCACTTCCTGGATGACTCTGACAAGAGCAGGAAGGAATACTCTCATATTCTATAGCAAAGGGCGGTGGGGCCGAGAGAGCCCGGGTGGAGGCTAGAAGGCCTACCTTTCCCACCACCTCGGCAGCGTGGTGGCAGCAGCGGCAGTGGAGCCGGGAGAGCCCTGGGCAGAGGTTTAAAAAGCCCACCCAGTTTCACCTTCTCTGGCAGCGCAGCAGTGGGGCAGAGGCTAGAAGGTGTAACTTTCTCTACTACTTTAGCAGTGTGGCAGCAGCAGCAGCAGCGGAGCCAAGAGAGCCCTGGGCAGAGGTTAAAAAGCCCGCCCAGTTCCACCTTTTGTGGCGCCGCGGCGGCAGCAGCAGTGGCGCGGCCAAGAGAGCCCTGGGCAGAGACTAGAAGGCCTACCCTTTTCCACCACTTTGGCAGCGCGGCGGCAGCAGTGGCAGTGGGGCTGAGAAAGACTCAGATGGAGACTATTCACCCATCCCTTGCTATACAGGGGCGACAGTAGCATGCCTGGGAGCTGGATTTTGGGTGGGAGCTTCCATCCAACCCACCCAGTCCCTTCACCACCACCAGCAGCTGTGGCACCAATTTCAAGAGCCAGGCTGAGAATTAGGACTGGACAGAGACTTCTCAGCCCCCTCCATTCCCCTGCCTTTAATAGCAAATAGCCCCCCCCCCTCCCGAGTTGGCTACCGAGAGTTTGCTTCTTTCGGAATTGGCCAAGAGAACGCGGGGAGGTTAGTTATCTGGTTCCTTAATATTTCCATCTTTTATAGTGGCCGGGAATGATCTGGCAGCAGGAATTGAGGTCATGCGCGGGAAGGGAAGGTATGGTGGCAACAGAATGAAGAGTTGTTCCAAAAGAAGGTGGGATCGATGTTTGAAAGTTATCCCGCCTTCAGTTCACTCTGTTTCCCGGAATGGTTTGGAGAGAGCACCAACCATTCCATAGAACCTTACTCTGCTTCTTTGCGATGCCAGGTCGATCAAGAATAAGACCCATATTATTTATGACCTCCTCTTAGATGAGGATGCCAATCTGGCTTGCTTCACAGAGATCTGGTTGGGAGAGGACAGCACTACTATATGGACGCAGGCCCTCCCAGCCGGATACTCTGTTAGTGAGCAGGTAAGGGGAAGTGGGCGGGGGGGGGGGGGGCGGGGCGGAGTGGCTCTGGTTCATAAAAATAACCTTATCTTGACCAGGATACCCGTCCAGAACACAGTCCACTTCGAGTGTATGTACCTGAGCCTGAGGACCAAGTATAGCTTGGGGATTCTGCTAGTATACTGACCATCCCATTGTCTAGCAGACTCCCTAACCGAGCTGATACAGCTGGTCTCAGAGTTGTTGTCAGAGTCGCCCAGACTCTTAGTTTTGGCCAACTTCAACATTTCACTGGAGCCTAGTTTATCAAGTTTAACAGGTGTGGCTCAGCAGTTCATGGAATCCATGACAAACATGGGCCTATTCCAATTGGTCATCGGGCCCACTCATTGTGCAGGTCATATCCTCAATGCGGTCTTCAGTATGGAACAGGAATATCCGTGGGCGGAGATTAGAAAAACCTCTGCATTGTCATGGACAGATCATTTCCTGATCAAGGCCAAGCTAAGAACCACTGTCTTCCCCACCGGGGGTGGTGGACCCATTAGAATTGTCCACCCTTGAAGGCTAATGGAACCAATTGGATTCCAGAAAGCCTTAGAGGGTTTAATGATTGGTAATGCCAGTGATTCTGTCGAAGCCTTGGTTAATACCTGGAACATCAATCTAGCCAGGGCTATCGACACAATAGCTCCCCAGTGTCCTTTTAACCCACTTCAAATCGCAAGCCTATCGAGAGGCAATACGTGCAACGCAGAGATCTTTCTGCTCTGCACGTATTGCGTCTGCAGATTCCAATCCGGCTGAACTTTTAGAGTGGTAAGGGAGCTGACGCAAGTGCCACCTGCGCAGAACCCACTACTTAACCTGACAACAGCCTGTGTGACACGTTTAACAAAATTTTTGCAGATAAAATCTCTCAGATAAGAGACGACTTAGACATCAGTGTTGTAACAGAATCAATTGAGGTGGCCAGCAACTCCGTTAATGAAATTATACTCGATCAGTTTCAATCTGTAAGTACCGATGACGTGGACAAGCTCCTTGGAAGTTTGGGGAAGATGACCTGCCCTCCTGATCCTTGCCTGTCATGGCTGGCCGTCCAGAGGGGTGCATTGAGGCTGTTCCTTAGGGCCACCATCAACACATCCCTCAGGGAAGGCCATATTCCATCTTGTTTGAAGGAAGCAGTGATTACACCGCTTCTGAAAAAGCATTCCCTGGACCCTCTGGACATGAATAACTATAGGCTGGTCTCTTTATTACCGTTCTTAAGCAAAGTGATCGAGAGAGTGGTCGCTCTTTAACTCCAAGCTGTCTTGGAGGAAACCAATTATCTAGACCAGGGATCGGCAACCTATGGCCCGCGGGCTGCATCCGGCCCGCCGACCCCTGCTGCCAACCCCCGCCAACTGGCGTGCGTGCTGCCGCTGAGCCACTGCCGCACGTGCCACACCTGCCATTTTATTTTCCAAAATGGTAGCCGCGGCTTGTTCGCGCATGCACAGGAATACTGCACATGCACAAACGAGTCGCAGCTGCCATTTTGGCAAACAATGCGCGTGGTGGCCGCCATTCTCCCCCCCCCCCCCCCCGGCCCGGCAGAAGACTTGGGAACCAGCAACCGGCCCCAGGTAAGTAAATCTTGCTGACCCCTGATCTAGACCCATTTCAAACTGGCTTTAGGACAGGATTTGGAGTTGAGACCGCCATGGTTGCCTTGGCTGATGACCTTCGCCTGAGCATCGACAGGGGTAGTGTGACCCTGTTGGTGCTTTTAGACATTGCAGTGGCTTTTGATACAACAGATGACACCATCCTCTTGGATCGCTTGAGAGGGTTGGGAATTGGAGGCACTGCATTGCAGTGGCTCCATTCCTTCCTCTCGGGCAGACTCCAGAGGGTGATGCTCGGGGACAGTTGTTCCGCTAGGAGGGAGCTTAATTGCGGAGTCCCTCAAGGAGCCATCCTGTCCCTGATGTTGTTCAATATATATATATATATATGAAGCTGTTGGGAGAGATCATCTGGAGGCATGGGGTAGAGTTTTATCAGTACGCTGACACTCAGATACATTTCTCCATGCCTCGGTCGTCGGCTATGACTTCTGATGGCGTCTCTCCTCTTAATGACTATCTTAGGGCAGTAATGGGCTGGATGAGGAAAAACAGATTGAGTCTGAATCCAGAAAAAACAGAGGTACTAACAGTAGTGGCCCCGAAACAAGGTATTAGGATACAACCTCCAGTCCTGGACGGGTTCACACTGTCCGTGAAGGGCTGTGTTTGCAGTCTGGGGGTGCTCCTAGATCCGTCACTCCAGATGACTAACCAGGTAAATGCGACGGTCAGGAGCGCATGTTATCAGCTTTGGCTGATACGCCAGCTGAGCCCTTTCCTGGAAGTAAGGGATCTTGAAACTGTAGTGCATGCGCTGGTAACCTCTTGTCATGGTTTCTGTAATGTGCTCTACATGGGGCTACCCTTGTGCTTAGTCCAGAAACTTCAACTGGTACAGAATATGGCAGCCAGGTTGGTCTCTGATATATCTTGGAGAGACCATATTACACCTGTTCTAAAAATGCTTCACTGGCTGCCGATCAGTTTCCAGGCTCAGTACAAGATGTTGGTTATGACCTTTAAAGCCCTACATGGCTTGGGTCCAACCTATCTTCAGGACCACCTCCTTCCATCTAATCCAACCTGTGGGAGGAATTTGCTTCAGCCTATTAAAGCCAGGCTATCTATAACCTCCCAGAGGGCCTTCTAGGCAACTGCTCCCAGATTATGGAACGGCCTGCCAGATGAGATCCATCAGATTACCATCTTAAAGAGATTTTAAAAAGCTGTGAAGACGGATCTCTTCCAGCAGGCCTTTCCTGACTAGTTTCCCAGCCTAAGGAGGGAGTCCATGCCTTGCCCTACCCCCCTGCTGGTCACTCATCTGCCACTATGGTTATGTTTTAGTTAATTAATTGTTTGTTGTATTTTACTGTTTTAATACTTGATGTTTAATGCTATTTTAAGGGGTGGGTGGGTTTGGGGGATTGTATATTGTGCTCTTTTATCGTTGTAAGCTGCCCCGATTGCATTTGCTGAGGGGCGGGATATAAATAAATAAATAAATAAATAAATCTGAGCTGATTTACAAATATGCAGGTTCAGTGTAACTAGAAGCCCAATCAGACACTGAGGTCCTCCTTGACTAGAGGTGTGAGGAGAGAGGTCTTCTTTGGTTTGCTATAGGAAACGAAAAGAAAACATGTAACTCTCTCTCTGGCTGTATGTGTGTATGCATCCCCTTCTTGCTCACAGTAGTCCAAAGGGATCTTGCTCCCTAAATAAATAAAGTAATCTTTGTTACTTTTCCCTCTGGAATTCCTTCCTAGAATATCCCCTATACTGCTGGCTTCTACTGGGTTCATTAGCCAACATCAGCCAGTTTCTGGTCATGGAACTACACTAACTTCAAGCCCCCAAATTCACCATCACCATGTATTCAGACAAGTCTACCTGCTTTTGCCAGTGAACTCGCCTTCTCATCGTGTCACCTGGATGATCCTTACATCCACTCTAGTCTGTCCGCTGATATGATTCCCACCAAGCAAGCAAGTTCTGTTAAGCCTTTACGCTGTGATGTCACAAAAGACCCAGGAGCAGGAAAGATGTCAAGGAAACAGGAGCTTCAGGGGTTGTCTGAGCTCTGGTGATGTCAACAATCGAACAGGATTGTGGGCTTCAGCTTCATCCTTTGGCCCTAAGTTTGCTTGAGTGTAAATCTCAGGCGGCAAATGCAGTGGAGGGAAGTGATGGTATATGGGAGTCACAAAGACCCATAAACAAAAGCTATTAAAGGAGCACAAATTTCAGGTGATTATCTGACTTTCATTTATGTCAGCAATTCCTCAAAACCAAGGGCTTCAACTTCTCTAATTGGCCTTAGGACTCTGGTATAAAGAAGGAACACAGTCATAAATAAATAAATAGGTACCACACTGGATACACTGTGCGGTGTATCTTTTCAGTCCATCTGTAAGGTGGTCTTCCTCTTTTCCTACTACCTCTGACTTTTCACAGCAGAACCAAAAGCAAGACAAGTGTCAATGATCAATGTGACAAGGAAGAGGAAAATGTAGGGCCAAAAGCAATATACCTCTGGCAGCCTCATCCTGAAGCTCCTAATTCAAGATGCTTGCTGCACTACTTGTGTAAGGACATCAAATGTTATTCCCACAACCCCAGCCCATGTTCACGAGCTATTGCCAATTCTGTTCATAAACCATACCTCAGACTCCTTCCTCCCAAGACCCCTAAAGAATTACTTTGGAGGCTGGTAGAATGAACCCCAAAAGTCCTCCCAATGGTTGATTGTCAGGCTATAGAAGGGTGATGTATGAGACGCCATAGGGTTCTGTCTCAGGCCCAGCATTATGGGCTAAACCAGTGATCTCCAAACATTTTTGGGGCTCCGCCCCTTGCCAATTTATTAATATTAGGTCTACTGTTCTAAAAAGGCCAATGCAATTTTAGGCTGCATCAGTAGAAGTATAGTGTCTAGATCAAGAGAAGTAATAGTGCCACTCTATTCTGCTTTGGTCAGGCCTCACCTGGAATACTGTGTCCAGTTCTGGGCACCACAATTCAAAAAGGATGTAGAGAAACTGGAGCGTGTCCAAAGGAGGGCAACTAAAATGGTGAAGGATCTGGAAACTAAGCCCAATGAGGAGCGACTTAGGGAGCTGGGAATGTTTAGCCTGGAGAAGAGAAGGTTAAGAGGTGATATGATAGCCGTGTTTAAATATTTGAAGGGATGTCATATTGAGGAGGGAACAGTTTTCTGCTGCTCCAGAGACTAGGACCCGAAACAATGGATGCAAGCTGCAAGAAAAGAGATTCCACCTCAACATTAGGAGGAACTTCCTGACAGTAAGGGCGGTTTGACAGTGGAACACACTCCCTCAGAGAGTAGTGGAGTCTCCTTCCTTGGAGATCTTTAAGCAGAGGCTGGATGGCCATCTGTCAGGGATGCTTTGATTGGGAGTTCCTGCATGGCAGGGGGTTGGACTGGATGGCCCTTGTGGCCTCTTCCAACTCTATGATTCAATTGCAAATTTAAAACAACCAATCTTGGTCCCTGCTCCCTTTGCACCCAGTCACCTTGGAAACAGAAGCTGACCAACTGGCTGAGCAGTGACCAAGAAACTCTTGCCTGTGCTAGCCTTGTGGTACAGAGTTGGCAAAAGGCTTCTCAGTTGCTGCTTAACTGGCTCCTTGGTCACTGCTCCCTTTGCACCTGGTCATCTTCAGGGCAACAAGTGAGCAGCTGGCTGAGCATTGCCAGAGAAGTCTCTCACCCACTCCAGCCTTGTGGCAAAGGTCAATTTGGGCAAGAAGCTTCTTGGTTACTGCTCAGCCAGCTGCTTGGTTGCTGCTCCCAAGGTGACCAGATGCAAAAGGAGAAACTTTTCCCTTGTGAGGAAGGACTCTCAATCCTTTGTCAGGGTGAAGAAGGTTGCAGCTGATGTGTGTATAGTGGTTTATACAAGCCACATACTCCTTCTGGAGATATTTTTACTAGAAGACCTGCTCCAAGGTGAAGTACTCAGATCAGTTTGTTTCAGCACTTTTTATACAAAAGTAACATTAGGTACATGTGAAACAAAACAACCAGGTTGGATAAACCCTAATTCATTTCAAAAGGATACCCAATTGTGCTTTCTGCATTGCTATATTTCTCTGCTATGGTGATTTCCTTACACCAAGGAGTTCCACAGCTCAGGTTTATTAGGAGTTTATCACACGGGGGGGAAATCATGGGTTTAAACAGGCATTTTCCCAGGACAACTATGCAATTGTGGTGAAGATTTTCACATACATTGCAATGTTGTTGTTGTTGCTGTTAACCGCCCTCGAGTCAATCTCGACTCACGGTGACCCTATGGATGAGACATCTCCAAGACCCTCTGTCCTCCACTGCTCTGCTTAATTCCTGCAACCCCATACCCGTGACATCCTTAATACAGTCCATGCATCTAGCATGTGGCCTTCCTCTCTTCCTACTTCCCTCCACCTTTTCCCAGCATTATTGTCTTTTCCAGTTCTCCTTTCTCATGATGTGTCCAAAATATGATGGCCTCAGTTTGGTCATCTTGGCTTCCAAGGAGATTTCCAGCTTGATTTGCTCTAGGACACACTTATTTATCCTTTTGGCTGTCCATGGGATCCTTAGCACATGCTATATCCACAGCATTCCCTTCATCTACCAAGCTGATGTCTCATCATAGTAAACCCTAGGGAATGTTGTGGATATAGCATATCTTGATTTCAGTAAGGTATTTGACAAGGTTCCCCATGACATTCTAGCAAACAAGCTAGTAAATTGTGGGCTAAACAAGGTAACTGTTACATGGATTTGTAATTGGTTGACCAGCCAAACCTGAGAAGGAAGTAGGACAGACTACCTTAGAGCTCTAATGGGCCCATAAAGGGAGGCAGAGGAGGAGGGAATGATTGCCATAACATGTGTTTCCCCCCCTTCAGTTCCAAGTCTGCTTTGAGGAGGTGGCCATGTGAAGAAAGTGGGGTATCCTGGATCCAGAGGGCTCCCTGTAAGGAACTCAGAATGGAGGATGATGGCACTCCCATGTCCTTAACAGCATTTCATAGCCTTTCATAGTCTATGCCAGGGGTAGGCAACCTAAGGCCCAGGGGCCAGATGCGGCCCCTGGAGGCCTTTGGACCGGCCCCAGGCCGGTCCTGCCACCACCACCACTGCCCCCCCATGAAGATATTGACTATTGTTGTTATTACTTGTTCTTGGGTTTTTCTTGGCAAAATTTCCACAGGGGTTTTGCCATGGCTTTTCTGGGGCTGAGAAAGTGTGCGTGCATATTTTTTAAATTTTTAAATTTTTTTTTAAAAAAAGATTTTTATTTATTTATTTATTTATTTATTTATTTTTGGTGCTTCAGCCCCCATAATTGTCTGAGGGACAGCAACCCGGCCCCCGGCTCAAAAAGGTTGCCTACCCCTGGTCTATGCAGTCAAAAGCTTTGCTATAGTTTTGCTGATTTTCTTTTGGAATTCCCTTGTGTGCTCCATTAGCCAGCGTATGTTTGCAATGTGATCCCTAGTGCCTCTTCCTTTCCTGAACCCTGCTTAGACCTCTGGGATTTCTCTCTCCATGTATGGTTGGAGTCTATGTTGCAGAATTTTGAGCATGATTTTGCTTAAATGGGAGATTAGTGCTATGGTTCTATAACTGCTGCAGTCTCTTATGTCTCTTTTTTTGTGGATGGAGACGTATATTGATCTCTTCCAATCTGTTGGCCATCTTTTTGTTTTCTATATCTGTTAACATACGTTGGTTAGCACTAGATTTGACTGTCAATGTCAATTGCAGCAGTTCAATTGGAATATCATCTGTTCTTGGTGATTTGTCTTTCACTATTTCTCTTATTGCAGTTTTCATCTCGCTTTTTAGAATTTGGGGTTCATCGTCATATGGCTCTTTATTCTATGTGTCCTTCATTTTATCATCTCTTTTGTATAATTCTTCTGTGTATTGAATCCAACGTCTTTTTATTTCTTCCTGGTCTTGAATTATGTTATTTTTATTATCATAGAGCATCCCAGTCCTTGATTTGAATTTTCATTTGATTTCCCAGATCTCGTGAAATACATCTCTCTTTTTCCCCTTTTTGTTGTTGTCTTCTATTTCTCTGCATTGGTCGTTGTAGTAATTTTCTTTATCTTTCCACACAAGCCATTGTACTGTTGCATTCATAATTCTTAGTTTGTTCTGTTGATTATTTGGCTGTGGTGAGACTGAAATGCAGCAGAGCTCAGGAAGCCAGCTTCCTTCAGCAGCCTTCCCATGCTGAAAGCATGCAGACAAATCATGTAGATCTAAAGTAGAGCTTTATTGTTCCCTAAAATAAAAATAGGCAAAGAAAACATACAGTCCATCATAGGATCACATCTTGCTGATGTGGTAGAAAAGAAAAGTTACAGATCCATGTTTCCAGATCCAGGAGTTACATTGTAAAAGCAGTATAAGCATACTAAAATCCAGAAACTAACTCCATAGTTAAAACCACTGCCGCGCACACACACGATGCATGCAATATAAACATTCGAGACAAAGAGATCTCTAGGCCCTTCCCCTACTCCACCTTCTGGGTGTTAACCTTATGCTGATTGGATAATGCTTGTATGATGTGTTTTAACCCAGCCCCTTGCTGTCCATCATCCACTCATGTGACTCCTTTCCCATGATCTAAAATTGTTTGGATTTTGTTATCTGTTTCCCAGTCAATGTTATGACTTATTGGCCATCTGGGCTGAGTTCTCTTTGTTTCTCTAGATGCTGTTCTCATGAGGAAAATTCCACATACACATCTCTACATTTCACCTTTGACTGTATAACCCACCCATATTCCAACATGTTCCTATCACCCTTTTGTCTTTCTTTTCTTCTTTTCTTTATTGCTTGTAGTGTCTTTTCTGTCATCCATGTTTTTTTCTTTCTTTTTGTTTACAGAAAGTGTTTGTCTGCATTCTTCTTTTATTATGTCCCTGGCTTCAGACCATAGTTCCTCTGGTTCTTGGTCTATTATGCTTAGTAGTGTGAATCTGTTTCTTATGTTGTCAGTAAATTCTGTTGAGATATTATTTAGATCATATTTTGGTATAATCACTGGTTGTGTTTTCTTCTTGAGTCTTAATCTTACTTTTGATATGAGTAATTCATGATCAGTGTCACAGTCAGCTCGTAGTCTAGTCTTGGCCACCAGTATGGAGTTACACCATCTTTTACTTCCAATTATATAATGTATTTGATTTTTGTGTTGACCATCTGGTGATGTCCATGCATGTAGCCTTCTCCATTATCTCATCTTTAGCCTAAAAATTTAGAGCCTAAAGTTGCATGGGAAAATTACCTTCAAGTCCAGGTGTGTGATGAACTATGGCCAGTGTTATGGTCAGTGGGGGCAACTAATCTCTGCAAACATCAGACAACAGAGTCTTAAAATGCTAAACAGATGGTACATGACATTTGAGGATCTATTATGTCTAAAAATTTAAGTAAAAGATGTTGGAGGCAGGGCGGGGGAGAGGAACTCATCTCAATATAGTGTGGTCATGGGCAGTAGTAAATTGTTTCTAAAAGTGTATAAAGAATGATTCTATGATTCTAAGAGACAAGTGTTTATTTTCACTGTTTCATGGCAATACGTTTTAACTTGTCGCATGACTCCTGATTTCTTTCATGAGTTTGTCAGTTCAGATAGTAATGGATACAAATTGAAAGAGTGCTAATTTTTTTCAGTTGTGAAATGAGTAAACAAATTATGGAATATGACAGGAATAATGGAGATCATGATGCTTTTTTAGCACCACAGCTCACCTTCATTTCTTATTTCAATTAAAACAGACATTTGTTCCTCCAGCTATACACATGAATTTGTCAGTTCTGATACTAATGGATACAATGGTGTCACATGCTATTTCATTTTCTTTTGCACTATCTTCTGCAATTGTATGGTTGATTTTGATTTTCAGAGGACCGGCAATTCTGTTCATGTTAAAACCAATAAAAATTATTGCATGTGTTTCTTAAAAGCAAGTCATACCAGACTCATCTTATTCTATTTTTAATGACTTTTTAAATTAGTACAATTTTGGTCAAGGTCCCCCTTGATATTTTTGCAGACTGCTAGTGTAGGTGGATTTGTAACTGGCTTATGGACCAAACCCAAAGAGGATTTACCAATAGTTTCCATCATCCTGGAGAGAAAAGACAAGTGCAGTGCAGTGCAGTGCACTCTCCTGGGCTTGGTGTTCTTTAACATCTTTTTTTTTAATTTAAATTTTATTGATTAAAAATAAGGTGAAAAGTTGAACAAAACAAATAATTCCAATAATAAACAGAAACAATACAACACCATAATATACAAAAACAACACAATACAACATAACTAACAACACCTACTAAAAAGAAAAAAGAGGGGAAAAAACAACAAAAAAGAAAAAAGATGAACAAAATTAAAAACAACTTCCTTGCAAGACATTGCTTGTTTTTCAGCCCATGTAATATGAACTTCATTTAAAAATTGTGTTTTTGCTAATTTGAGTGGTGTCAAATACCAATGAAATTGCATTTTATAAATGAGCCCATTTGATCATTTGTGGTTTAATCAATTCTTCCTACATTTCAATTTTTAATAAGATTTTATAGAATTTAGAAATTTTGCGGTTATCATCTGATGCTATTATATCTTCAAATTCCTTGTTCATAATCCCTATCGATTTGGTTCTTTTATCTGGTAGAAAGCGTTCCCTTAATTGCCTGTATGCGAACCAATTACACTGGTATCCTTCTGAGTTCAATTGTTCTTGTGATTTAATTTATAAATTTTGACTGTTATCTAATAAATCTTTATATGTAAGCCAATTATTTTTGCCCAATTTATTCTCCCTTAAAGCAACTTCATTGACTGCTGTCCAAAAGGGGATGTTATCTTCCCATCTCTTTTTAACTTTTAATTTATGATAAGATTAAAATGCACAATAACTTCAATGACCATTATTTGAGGCGGGCCTTGTTGAGAGTTTGGAGAAAAGTTAAAAAAACTTTAACATCTTAATAAATGACTGGGATGATGGAGTAGAGGGGATGGTCATCAGCAGAAGTCACCAAGGTAGGAGGGGTGGCCAATACTTCTGAAGATGGCCTCTCAAATTAGCATATGCTACATGTTTCTCTTGACACAGTATTAGCCACTACGAACATACGCTCTTGGTTGATCTGAGGATTGATACAGAAGTAGTCTGCCTTGATTTAAGTAACACATTGTAATGCTGCAGCTTCTTTGATGTGGATGTAAACATCCAAAGATCTCTCCACCTTCCATGCATTTATATGGCTTCTCCCCCATGTGGGTTCTTTGATGTGTATGAAGATATCCAATCTGACTTAAGGTCTTTCCACATTCTAAGCATTTCTGTGGTTTATCCCATGTGTGGTTGTTTGGGTTTGTTTTGGGAGGGGGGAATCTACAGTTGCACTCTGAGTGAAGTTCCTTCCACATTTCATGCATTTATATGGTTTCTCTGGGGGGTCTTTTATGTAAACGTAAATGAAAGTCTTTCCACAATCCATGCATTCAATATGATTTCTTCCTTGTGTGAGTTCTTTGATGTGAATGTAAGCTGCTACTAAAAGTGAAGGTCTTCCCACATTCCATGCACTTATATGGTTTCTCCCCTGTGTGAGTTCTTTGATGTGAATGTAAATTGTCACTACGAGTGAAGCTCTTTCCACATTCCATGCATTTATATGGTTTCTCCCCAGTGTGGGTTCTTTGATGTGAACATAAATTTTGACTATGCGTGAATGTCTTTCCACATTCCATGCATTTATGTGGTTTTTCTGCTGTGTGGGATCTTTGATGTGAACGTAGACTTCCACTCTGACTGAAGCTCTTTCCACATTCCATGCATTTATGTGGTTTCTCCCCTGTGTGGGTTCTTTGATGTGAATGTAGACTTCCACTCTCACTGAAGCTCTTTCCACATTCTATGCATGTATATGGTTTCTCCTCTGTGTGGGTTCTTTGATGTGAATGTAGTTTTCCACTTTTATTGAAGCTCTTTCCACATTCCATGCATTTATATGGTTTCTCCCCTGTGTGGGTTCTTTGATGTGAACGTAGACTTCCACTATGACTGAAGCTCTTTCCACATTCCATGCACTGATATTGCTTCTCACCTGTGTGAATTCTTTGATGTGAATATATATCTCCATTGTTACCAGAGCTCTTTCCACATTCCATGCATTTATATGGTTTCTCCTCCTTCTGGTTTCCCTTTTGCGTTTTCAATCCACTTTGATTTACAAACACCTTTTTCTCCACAATACTCTTGGCTGTTTCCAAAGACACCACAGAGAGATTCGCAAAATTATTTTTCTGCTCATTATCTGCATGAGAAAGAAGAAGATTATCCCATTCGGAGTTGAACACAGAAACCCAGGAACTCATCAGGAATCAAGGCCAATCACTGCTTTTATCCAACATTCTTCTCTTTCCTCTCACCCAAGATTGTCTATTCCATTTTGGACAATTTCTCTGGTTACCTGCACGAGTCACAAATTTCTGTCTTTTCAGGAACTATTTATAGAAGATGAAAATGATCCTTACCAAATTACCAACATTCTCCATCCCGACTTCCTTGTAGAAAGCCCTCTGGCACTGTTCTAGGAGATCACACTCCTCCTTGGTCAGATAAAAAGCCACTTCCTCAAAAGGGACTGGGAGCTGAAAGGGAGAAAATGACAATTCTCTAATCACAGATAATGTCTTCTGAAAGTTTTCCTTTACAAACAAATAATTTGAGTGGCTCTCCATATGCTTTTTAGTACAAGTATGAAAAATTTATTTTTGGGAGAATCTGACTTAGCAAAAGACAGTCCGCAATCTTCTTATGCAGTCTATTTTAAATTAGGACCTCTGTGTTACATGCCTATAAGGGACACAAAGGAAGGGAAACTGAGGTCATTTTGTGGACTCTGAAAGCTTCTTAGCTGATATACACCATACATTAGACATCGTCTTAGGGCTCTATTAGTGTTGGGAGGTACACTAGTACAGAAATGCTTTAAATAAAACAAATAGTTAAACAAAGGAGGTGTCTGAGTACACTAGGAAAATGACAGCAATACATGTTTCTTTGGGGAAGAGATGGCTGATGGGAAAACTTTCATCATTTCAATCACTTGGCTTCATTTAATATCTTCTGATGCCTGCTTTAGGGGAGTTGTAAATGAAACACACACAAACAAAATAGCTCATGGGAGCTTAAAACATGAGAAAGATGCCTGCATAGCCCCTAGAGCAGGGGTAGGCAACCTTTTTGAGCCGGGGGCTGGGTTGCTGTCCCTCAGACAATTGGGGGGCTGAAGCACCAAAAATAAATAAATAAATAAATAAAATATATGCATGCACACTCTCTCAGCCTCAAAAAAGCCATGGCAAAACCGCTATGGAGATTTTGCCAAGAAAACCCCACAAACAATAACAACAATAATCAATATCATCATGGCGGGTGGTGGCGGCGGCGGCAGCAGGCCACATCCGGCCCCCGGGCCTTAGGTTGCCTACCCCTGCCCTAGAGGTTATTGGGGTACACTTGGGGGATTACTGGTGATTGTTTCGGCAGAGGTGTTGGGGTGCAGTCCTCTCAAAGGTCTGATGGGTGGCTAATATGGCACCTCAGGCTTGCACAACTGCCTAGCCCTGGTGTACATGTTTGTGTGTATCCCCTCCTCTCTCTCCCACCTCCTTTGTCTATTTTGTTGTTGTTGGATGCCTTCATTTCTGACTTACAGAAACCCTCTGCCATGGGGCTTTCTTGCCAATTGTCGCGTGGCCGCAAGGAACTCCTCCCACTCCATGCTTCTTGGAGGTATCCATTTCGACGAAAGAAAGGGCAGACCACTTAAGTTGTATGCTCGGTACCTTTTAATCAACTCAGAAGCTCATTCACCAGACAGTGGCTCCCCTTCTGCCAGTGTTCCTCTCTCCCCTCGAGCTCCCGTACTTCTCGCTTCTCTTTCTCTTTCCCTTCCACCGTCCGCCTCACCGAGCCTTCTTCCGCGTTTTTCCCTCCCCCCGAACGCCTCCTCCTTTTCCCTTTTATCCCTGGGCCCCTCCCTCCTGGGCCTTGCTTCCCTTTCTTCTTTTCCAGGTGTCGTTAGATCTTGTAATTCCCCTCTTGGGCTCCCTGCTTTTTCCCTCATTAACCCTTGCTTTCCAGAACAACCCTCTTCCATGGGCCAGCCTTCCTTCACTTTATCACACCAATATTGGTTTGTCCATTGCCAGTGCCTCCCTCTAAGACTGAGAGAGTGTGACTTGTCACCTAGTGGGTTTCCATGGCTGTCCTTGGTCTATTCCTGCCCTGCCCTGCAAGGCCTTTTGGCCTCCTATAATAGGGCCCCAAGAAATCCAACCCTTCTGTGGCATTCTAGGATTTGTAGTTCAGTGAGGCCTAAGAGCTCTCTGGTTGAGGATGCTAAATGCCTCTCCCCTCCAAAAAAAAATTATAAAGTCCAGGGCCCCCTTCCTTACGGAGGGAATTTAGGGCCTTTACAGACTGCCAGAAATAATCCAGTTTGAGACCACTTTAACTGTCCTGACTCAGTGCTAAGGAATCATGGGAACTGTAGTTTATTATGGCACCAGAGATCTCTGACAGAGAAGGTTCAATGTCTCAGGAAAAACTACAATTCCCATGATTCCTTAGCACTGAACCTGGATAGTTAAAGTGGTCTCAAGCTGCATTATTTCTGGCAGTCTGTAAAGGCCCTTACTCTACTTCTTTATCCCTTTATTTCCAGGGGCGCCTCTTCCCTTTGTCTCCCCCCCTCCCCAAAAAAATCTTTGGGAGCCAGCTTGGCCCAGGGGTGGGAGGGTTAGACTCCGACTCTTGGGACCTGGGTTCGAATCCCTCCTCAGCCATGGAAGCCCAATGGGTGGCTTTGGGCACACTCTCTCAGCCTCTGGGGCAAGCCACCTCTAAAACACATCTGGCCAAGAAAACCCCAAGATAGAGTCCCCAGAGGGTCGCCATGAGTCGGAAAAGACTTGAAGGCACACAACAACGACTCACCACGTCTCTTTACCTGGGATTCTCCTCTTCCTCCTCGAGGTTTCTTTGCAGGAAGAAAAGAATGATCTCCACCTCCTCCTCCTAGGAATATCGCATGCAAATTCCTAGAGAGGCCGGAAATGTTAATGTGGGGGAAGGAGGAGCAGACGGACGTCCCCTCTGACCTCATTTCCGGTGGGGCGTTAGAGAAAGAGGGTCGTCTCTGAATCCCTTTGTTGGGGAGAAGGAAGGTAAGACGGAGCTTTTCTCCTCTTCCTCCTCGAGGTTTCTTTGCAGGAAGAAAAGAATCTCCTCCTCCTGCTCCTAGGACCAGTGAGTGCAGGTTCCTAGAGAAGCCGGAAATGTTAGTGTAGGGGAAGGAGCAGGAGACGGACGTCCCCTCTGACCTCATTTCCGGTGGGGCTAGAGAAAGAGGGTCCTCACTGATCCGTTTGTTGGGGAGGAGGAAAGTAAGAAGGGCCTTTTCTCCTCTCAAGGGGGGGGGTGTCTTTGTGGGGCCCAGATATTTGGGGCAGGGGGAACCTATTCAGGGGGAATAAGAGTCTCCTTCCTGGCCTTGTTGGGGAGGGGTGCCCTTTGGCTCTGGACCCTCCTTGTGTGTTTGTGGGGGAGAGGCCTTGGCTGGGACTGTTATGGGATGCCAGGAGAACAGCATGGCCGTCAAGACAGGGAAGGCAAGTTGAAAGGGGAGGAAGAGGAAGAGGAGGAGGATGTTGGGAATTTGAAGGGGGAGACCTTCCTGGAAAAGGGGGCAGAGGAGATTCGGGGGCGGGGGAGAGAGAAGAGGAGGGAGACAGACCCCAAGCCTATTTGGGGGAGGTATTTGTGGGGGGTGGGGGTCGGGTGAGATCTCTGAGGCAGGGATGGCAGTGAAGGGGGAATGAGGGAGGTGTTCTCTAAAGGCAAAGCCTCCCCTCCCCAATATGTATAAATGGTGTTGCAGTGGTTAAATGCCCGTACTGCAGCCACTCACTCACAAACCACAAGGTTGTGAGTTCAGTCCCAGCCAGGGGCTCAGGCTTGACTCAGGCTTGCATCGTTCCAAGGTCGCTAAAATGAGTGCCCACCTTGTTAGGGGCAATTAGCTTACAGTTGTAAACCGCTTAAGGAGTATGAAGCAGTACATGAATGAAGCCATGACTCAACAGTGTGATGGCACAGCTAAAAAGGCCAATGCAATTTTAGGCTGCATTAATAGAAGTATAGTATCTAGAGCAAGGGAAGTAATAGTGCCACTGTATTCTGCTTTGGTCAGGCCCACCTGGAATACTGTGCCCAGTTCTGGGCACTACAATTCAAAAAGGATGTTGAAAAACTGGAGTGTGTCCAGAGGAGGGTCCCTAAAATGGTGAAGGGTCTGGAAACCATGCCCTATGAGGAACAACTTAGGGAACTGGCTATGTTTAGCCTGGAGAAGATACGGTTAAGAGGTGATATGATAGCCATGTTTAAATATTTGAAGAGATGTCATATTGGAGGTCTTTAAATAGAGGCTGAATGGCCATCTGTCGGGGATGCTTTGATTTTGAGTTCCTGCATGGCAGGGGGTTGGACTGGATGGCCCTAAGCTACTATTGCTATTAAATGCCTGTGCTGCACACTGGCCAAATGCTTGTCCTGCAGCCACTCACTCACAAACCACAAAGTTGTTCAATTCCAGCCAGGGGCTGAGGCTCGACTCAAGCTTGCATCCTTCCGAGATCACTAAAATGAGTACCCAGCTTGTTGGGGGCAATTAACTTACACATTGTAAACCGCTTAGAGACTGCATAGTGTGGTATGAAGCGGTATATAAATGAAGCTGCTGTTGCTATTAAATGCCTGTGCTGAACATTGGTCAAATGTCTGTGCTGTAGCCACTCACTCACAAACCACAAGGTTGCCAGTTCAATCCCAGCCAGGGCTCATGCTTGACTTAGGGCCTTTGCAGACTGCCAGAAATAGTGCACATTAAATTGAGGCACTGCCCTGGCTCAGTGCTAGGGAATCATGGGAACTGTAATTTATTGTGGCACCAGAGCTCTCTGACAGAGAAGGCTCAATGTCCCAGAAAAAAATACAATTCCCATGACTCCCTAGCACTGAGCCAGGGCAGTGCCTCAATTTAATGTGCACTATTTCTGGCAGTCTGCAAAGGCCCTCAGACTTGTATCCTTCGTAGGTCACTAAAAGGAGTACCCAACTTGTTGGGGCAATTAGCTTACGGTTGTAAACTGCTTAGAGACTGCATAGCGTGGTATGAAGTGGTCTATAAATGAAGCTGCTATTGCTGCTGCTATTGCTATGTATGTATCTATGTATGTATGTATAGCCTTGGTTTGAAGGTCCCTCTCTGATTCCCCTTCCCTTTGCAGAGCTCATTCATGGTGGGATTGGGAGAGAGGGGAGATCCTTCCTTCTACACAATTCTAGGGAGGAGGAAGAGAGGGGCTCTGATTCAAGTAGATCCATTGAAGTCAATGAAACCATTTAGCCATGGATGATTTAAGTTCGACTGTTCTCAGCAGGTGTGAGTCAAGGTCCAGCATTTAGGCTCTGAAATCTTAAACAAACTTTCTCGGCATCCTTGGTGAGTGAAAAACAGTTCCTTCTTCTAAAATAGGTGGGAATTGGCCATTTCTTGCTCCTCCTCCTGCTTTAGTCTCTTTGTGGAGACATGTGTCAACCAGACCCATCAGAATCAATCTCCTGATTTTCACTGGGAAAGATTAAACTTAGAGCCAACTTTTTTTAAAAAAAATATTTTTTATTTTATAAATATAAACACTTAAAATACAAACACACTTTGTACAATCAAATTAAGTAGTCTGCACATCGTAGACTTATAATTTACCTACAATAATAATAATAATAATAAAATTTATTTATACCCCGCCCCTCTGCATAGCAATCGGGGCGGCTTCCAACATAAAAATACAATACAATAAAATCAACCCTCAACCCCAACCCTCAAAAATTTATTAAACAAACATCTAATTTAAAACAGTTACAATAAATTACCCAAAGGGTTCGTAATTACTATAAATTATGGCAGGGAGAATATAATACTTCCAGAAGTAGCTTTGACAGCAAATACCTTTTATGTGTTTTCTTAATTCTTAAAACTTTCTGTATTTTGAAAATATATCGGTAACTCTCGCTCTAAATATAAGTAATCAAATATGAATACTATCTCATATTTCACCTATGTATATATAATCTCTATATATTATCTCTGGTTGCTAATACATTATTATGTTCTTCTTATCTTTCCCTTAGTTTTACTTGCTATCTACACCATCTCATTTTAATATAATTCACAATTGGAGACCACTCCCTGTCCACTTTATCTAAATCTTTTTGGTTTAGTAAAGCCTTTAGTCTATCCATGTCCTGCATTTCTGTCAATTTCATTAACCATTCATCCACTGAAAATAGTTCTTGCTTCTTCCACTTTTGGGCTAATAGCAGTCTAGCTGCCATAATCATATATAAAAGAATTCTCCAATATTTTCTTCTAGTATGGGGTCTATCTTACTTAACATATTTAATAAGTAAATCTCTGGTTTTAATTCATATTTAACTTTAAATATTTCTATTATCGAATCATATATCTTCTTCCAGTAGATTTTCATTTTAGCACATCTCTACCAGGTATGGAACCATGATCCAACATTTTGTTTACACTTCCAGCAGCTATTCAAACCAGTACTTTAAATTTTTGCAATTTTTGCTGGAGTCAAATACCATCTTTATTCCATTTTCCAGTAATTTTCCTTCAAGTCTTGTGATTTAGTAAATTTTTCTGTTTTTCTCCTGGCATATTCTGAACTTTCAAGTTCAATTGTTCTCCCTATATTAGTGGCCCATTTAATCATATTGTCGGAGATCAACCCTCTTTCCTGTTCTCTACTAATTAACATTTTGTAAAGTTTACTTGTTCTTTTCTTCTCAATTTGCGTTAAAATTTTATCAGTCTTGGGGTTCCTCCTTGAAATCTTCTAGTTTGTAGTCCATTTTTAATCTTTCTCATAGGAACTTTACAGACTGCCAGAAATAATGCAACTTGAGGCCACTTTAACTGTCCTGGCTCAGTGCTAGGGTATCATGGGAACTGTAGTTTATTGTGGCACCAGAGCTCTCTGACAGAGGAGGCTCAATGTCCCAGAAAAAAAAAATACAATTCCTATGATTCCCAAGCACTGAGCCAGGACAATTAAAGTGGCCTGAAGCTGCATTATTTCTGACAGTCTGTAAAGGCCCTTAGTTGAGTATAGAATAACCAATGTACTTTGGGATCCAATTGTTCCAATTCTTTTGATTTACTTTAACTCAAATTTATTTCCTTCCGATTTTCTCAGTACATACTTCTATTTCATCCATGTCTCTACTGCTGTCCACTTCCCGAAGAAAGCTTCATGGGGTGAAACCCAAAGTGGATTTTTCCTATATGTTACTTTTTTAACTTCGTTCCAAATTTTCAAAAGTGCATTTCTTATTACATGATGTTTAAATTCTTGATGCACCGCTGCTTTACTGTACCATAAATATCCATGCCACCCAAATCGGTTGTTAAATCCTTCAATATTTAGTATTTTTAAGTAAAATCCAATCTAACAACCAATTAAGTGCATTAGCTCGATGGTATAACTCTAGGTCTGGTACACCTCTATTTCCTTCACTTTTATGTCTTGTCATCGTTAGCCACTTAACTCTTGGTGTCTTAGCTTTCCAGATAAAATCTCTTAAATCTTTATGCCATTCTTTAAACAGTTTTACATTGTGTATAATTGGAATGCATTGGAACAAAAAGTTCATCTTAGGAAGAACAATAATTTTATTGCTTCAACTCTACCTATCAGTGTAAGATTCAATTTACTCAATTTAATCAGGTCGTTCTTAACTTCCTTCAATTTGAGCTTATAGTTATTGTCAAACAGTAACAATAGTGAGCAACACATTTCCCCCACTGCTAGTATTTGTATGGTTACTCTCCTCTGTGGACTGGCTTATGAGACATGAGATGTGACCTGTGAGCAAAGCATTTCCCACACTTATGGCATTTGTGTGGTTTCTCTCCTGTGTGGACTCTGTGATGCCTGTTAAGCTGTGACTTGTCAGCAAAACATTTTCCACACTCCTGGCATCTGTATGGCTTCTCTCCAATGTGGACTCTCTGGTGGCTCTTAAGCTGTGACTTGTCAGCAGAACATTTTCCACACTGCTGACATTTGTATGGTTTCTTTCCTGTGTGGACTCTCTGATGTCTCTTAAGCTGTGACTTGTCAGCAAAACATTTTCCACACTCCTGGCATTTGTATGGCTTCTCTCCAGTGTGGACTCTCAAATGCAGCACCAGGCGTGACCTTTGAGCAAAACACTTTCCACACTGCTGACATCCATAAGGCTTCTCTCCTGTGTGGACCCTCTGGTGTCTCTTAAGCTGTGACTTGTCAGCAAAACATTTTCCACACTGCTGGCATTTGTATGGTTTCTCTCCTGTGTGGACTCTCTGGTGTCTCTTAAGCTGTGACTTGTCAGCAAAACATTTTCCACACTGCTGGCATTTGTATGGTTTCTCGCCTGTGTGGACTCTCTGATGAATTACAAGGTCTGACTTCTGAGCAAAACATTTTCCACACTGTGTGCATTTGTATGATTTCTCTCCTGTGTGGACTCTCTTATGACTCACAAGCTGTGACTTCTGAGCAAAACATTTCCCACAATGCTGGCACTTGTATGGTTTCTCTCCCATGTGGATTCTCTGGTGTATCTGAAGGTGTGACATGCGAGCAAAACATTTTCCACACTGCTGGCATTTATATGGTTTCTCTCCTGTATGGACTCTGTAGTGTTCCTTAAGCTGTGACTTGTAAGCAAAACATTTTCCACACTCCTGGCATTTGTATGGTTTCTCTCCTGTATGGACTCTGAGGTGTCCCTTAAGCTGTGACTTGTAAGCAAAACATTTTCCGCACTCCTGGCACTTGTATGGTTTCTCTCCTGTGTGGACTCTGTGGTGTATCTGAAGGTGTGACATGCGAGCAAAGCATTTTCCACACTGCTGGCATGTGCATGGTTTCTCTCCTGTATGGACTCTGTGGTGTCCCTTAAGCTGTGACTTGTAAGCAAAACATTTTCCACACTCCTGGCATTTGTATGGTTTCTCTCCTGTGTGGACTCTGTGGTGTTCCTTAAGCTGTGACTTGCGAACAAAACATTTTCCACACTGCTGGCATGTGCATGGTTTCTCTCCTGTATGGACTCTATGGTGTTCCTTAAGCTGTGACTTGTAAGCAAAACATTTTCCACACTGCATGCATTTGTATGGTTTCTCTCCTGTGTGGACTCTGTGATGAGTCACAAGAACTGACTTGTCAGCAAAACATTTTCCACACTGCTGACATTTGTATGGTTTCTCTCCTGTGTGGACTCTCTGGTGTATCTGAAGGTGTGACTTGTGAGCAAAACATTTCCCACACAGCTGGCATTTGTATGGTTTCTCTCCTGTATGGACTCTCTGGTGTCCCTTAAGCTGTGACTTGTAAGCAAAATATTTTCCACACTGCTGGCATTTGTATGGTTTCTCTCCTGTGTGGACTCTCAAGTGCTTCCTCAGGTATGACCTTTGACCAAAACCCTTTCCACACTGCTGGCATCTGTGTAGTTTCTCTCCTGTGTGAGTCACAAGGTCTCCTGTAAAGGACAAGGACAGACAAGTCTGAATCTCAGTGTTCAGAGACGACAAACCTTTAGGAGCAGCGATAAAGCTAATCCAGCTCATGAAGGAAAAGAAACATCAAAGAAAGAGGAGCTTCTGTTTCCCTTTTCCCCCCTTCATAGATATGTGTGTGTGAGTGAGAGAGGTGGGAGAGAAGATTTGAGTGAAAGAGTGTGTATAAAACAGTATGGTGGGAAAAAGAGATGAGAATGAGATGTCAAAAGGTGAGATGCTGAAGCGGTGCAGATGGGCATTAGGGCAGGCAGGTTATTCAGAAAGGGGAAGAAATGGAGGGGAAGCAAAGCAAAGCAAAGTTGGAGGCATGTGCCACTTCATCTGCAGGAGACAGAACTGAACAAGTGTATTAAAAGTGAAAATGGGGTAGGATGGGTATGCAGCCAAATGATGTAGTGACTAATTGACATAGGGAGGGGAGCTGAGGCCTGTAACAAGCTGTGCTGTTGCTCTTGGTGTGGCGAGGGGGAATGAACACAAATCTCTCGTTGTCTCAGTCAGGAGTTTTGCTTGTGTGTGTGCACATCCTCATCAGGGACTGGTGTATAAAAACATACACGCAATTGCGTAAAAAATTAAATAAAACTAGTTAATTATTTGGATTGACCCCACTAGACCCAAGAATTAACTGGTGCTCTGGAGGCCATTGCTTTCTGGTCCTATTCTAGATTGTTCCAGAGGTATCTTTTATCCACACACTGCTGGACCTCTCAATGGCATTCGATGCCATTGACCATGGTATCCTTCTAGAATACCTGTGGGATTTGAGGATCAGAAGCACTGTGCTTCAGTGGTTCTGGATCTTTCTTTAAGGCAGGTTCCAGATGTTGATGCTTGGGGACAGCTGGTCCTCAAACAAGGAGCTGTTATATGGCATACCACAAGGTATCATCCTATCCGCAATGCTATTCAACATCTACATGAAACCTTTGGGAGAGATCATCTGGAAGAATAGGGCAGGGTTTTATCAGTAGGCTGATGACACCCTAATACAGTGGCATCAGTGGGAGGAGTGTGGACTGCACTAGGTGACACCAGGTTGGGGTGCACATGCACCCGGGCTGCTCCATCCAAGGCTTCCTCTCTAGGGAGAAAGCTAAGGATGGAGGAGAAGAATCAGTTTGTCATTGCTTCCCCAGTTGCTTCCAAGTCCACGCTGGACTTGGAAGGCAGATGGGACAGGAGTGACAGCAGAATTGTCCTAATAATAATAATAATAAAATTTATTTGTATCCTGCCCTTTGGGAACCCAATCAGGGCGGGTCACAGCAATAAAACCATACATAATAAATCACAACATTCCCACCCACCCCTTAAAACAGTATTAAATCAATAACAAATTAAAACACATTTAAACAATTTAAAAACACATTACATATAACATCTTGCAACAGCAGCATTGGGCCATGGCAATGTTTGCTCATTTCCTCAGTAAATGGGGCCATGGAAAGATCATTCGAAGGGAGGGAGTAGCCGAGGCCAGGATACTTAGTCTGGAAAGGCCTGCCGGAAGAGATCCGTCTTGATAGCTCTTTTAAAGCTATCTAGCGATGTTAATTGACGGATCTTGTCCGACAGGCCATTCCAGAGTCTTGGGGGCGACAACAGAAAAAGCCCTCTGGGAGGTTGCCGAAAGCCTGGACTTTCGAGGCTGCAGCAAATTCCTCCCAGAGGACCGGAGAGCGCGGGGAGGATTGTATGGGACAAGGCGGTCCCTGAGATAGTTTGGACCCAAGCCATTTAGGGCTTTAAAGGTAATAACCAACACCTTGTACTGGACCCGGAAGCTGATAGGCAGCCAGTGGAGGGACCTCAAAACTGGAGTAATGTTCCTTCTGGATGTTCCCGAGACAAGTCTGGCTGCCATATTTTGTACCAGCTGTAATTTCCGAACCAAGCACAAGGGTAGCCCCATGTAGAGTGCATTACAAAAATCGAGACGTGAGGTTACCAGCGCATGCACAACAGTCTCGATATCCCTTACTACCAGAAAAGGGCGCAGCTGCCGTATCAGCTGAAGCTGATAACAGGAGCTCCTGACTGTCGCAATTACCTGATTTATCATCAGGAGCGACGAGTCAAGGAGCACCCCCAGACTGCGAACACAGTCACTGGAGGAGAGTGTGACCCTATCCAGGACTGGAGGTTGCAACCCGATTCTTGGTTTTGGGGCTGCTACCGTGAGCACCTCCGTCTTGTCCGGATTCAGTTTCAATCTGTTTTTCCTCATCCAGCCCATTACCGCCCAAAGACATTCATTGAGAGAGGAGATGCCATTAGAATTCGAGGCCGATGAACGAGACACGGAGAAATAGATTTGGGCATCATCAGCGTACTGATAACACCCAGCACCATAACTCCGTATAATCTCACCCAGCGGCTTCATATAGATGTTATAATAATATAATATAATAATAATAATAAAAATTTATTTATACCCCGCCCAATGGATACCCAATCAGGGCGGCTTACATCATTTAAAACACAATATACATAAAACATAAACAGCATAGGGGACAAGATAGCTCCCTGAGGGACCCCACAAGTGAGCTCCCTCTTGCTAGAGCTACTGTCCCTGAGCAGCACCCTCTGGGACCTACCCAAGAGGAAGGACCGGAACCACTGCAATGCAGTGCCCCCGATACCTAACCCCCTCCGGCGGTCCAAGAGGATGCCGTGATCTATCATGTCAAAAGCCGCTGAGAGGTCTAGGAGCACCAACAGGGTCACACTACCCCTGTCAACGCTCAGACGCAGATCATTGGTCAAGGCAACCATGGCAGTCTCAACCCCAAAGCCTGTCCTGAAGCTGGTTTGAAATGGGTCTAGATAATCGGTTTCATCCAAGATTGCTTGGAGCTGAAGAGCAACTGCCCTCTCGATTACCTTGCTCAAAAATGGCAGCAAAGAAATAGGCCTGTAGTTACTCATATCCAAGGGGTCCAGGGAAGGTTTTTTCAGAAGCAGCCTAACAGCCACTTCCTTCAGACAAGATGGAACATGTCCTTCCCTGAAGGATGCATTGATGATATCCATAAGGAATCTCCTCAATGCATCCCCCCCCCGGACGGCCAGCCACGATGGGCAAGGGTCGAGAGGGCAGGTTATTTTCCTCACCTTACCAAGCAGCTTGTCCACATCCTCGGTACTCACAGATTGCAGCTGATCCAGAATAACTTCATCGACAGAGTCGCTGGACACCTCTCCTATCGATTCTGTTACGTCCTGGGCTTTCTCCCTGGATAGGAAGCCCTGGACAGAGCAGCCTGCAAAGGCACACATGTGGCCCTCCTGTCCCAGCAACACCCTTGGGAGGGCCTGCCATTTTGACACACACACACACCAAGTGACACCTGGGCTGGGGATGCCACTGCCCAAATATATTTCTCCATGCCTTCAGATATAGCCTCAGGTAAAGATAGTGTGTCCTCTCTGAATGAATGCCTGGAGGAGGTAATTAGCTGGATAGTGTGAGAAAAATAAATTGCTGAATCCAAACAAGACAGAAGTGTTTGCTGTAAGGTCGTACCCTGGGTTTGGAGGTGTGTCAACTAGTCCTGGATAGGGTTATACTTTCCCTGAAAAACTGTGTTCACAGCTTGGGGCTACTTCTAAATCCGTTGCTCCAAATGACAGATAGATGTGATGGCCAAGAGTGCTTACTATCAGCTCCAGCTATTATGCCAGCTGCACCCCTCCTAGAGCTGGAGGACCTAAAGATGGTAGTGCACATGCTGGTAATATCAAGGCTGGACTTTTGTTTGTTTATTTATTTGGAGTATTTATACCCCTCTCTTCAGCCAAAAAGGCTCTCAGAGCTGTATCAAGTTCAGAAACTTCAGTTAGTTCAGAACACAGCAACAAGATTGATTATTGGGATATCCATGAGTAATCATATAACACCAATATTAAAATCACTCCATAGGCTGCCAATCAGTTTCTAGGCAAGGTACAAAGAGTTGGTTATTACCTTTAAAGTCCTACATGGTTTGGGTCCAGGTTACTACAGGATCAACTCCTCCCATATAATCTGCCTCATACACTCAGGTCCTCTGGCAGACATTTACTCCAGTCACCAAGGACTAGGTTGGTAATTATCAGCCAGAGGACTTTCCCCCTAAACTGTGGGATGACCTGCCAGAAGAGACTGAAGAACTGGATACGCTGTCTGAACTAAAAACAGCATTGAAGACTAATCTCTTCCAGCAGGCCTACCCAGTTGATTTTTTAAACTGTAAATGTTAAACTGTGACATTTAAGCATAGGTTGTTTTAATACATATGTGTCTTGTTTGTTCTTTTAACTGATGTTTTAACTGACATTGTTTTCTTAACTGATGCATAGTTACTGGTCTGATGTTGTTCCCTGTCTCGATCCATAAGGAGAAGTGTGTGTGTGTGTGTGTGTATATATATCATTCAGCAAGATTCTGGAGCAGATCATTAAACAGAGAGTCTGTGAACATCTGGAAGATAATTTCATAATCACAAAAAGTCAACATGGGTTTCAGAGAAACAGGTCATGCCAGACAAATCTGATCTCTTTTTTTGATAAAATTACCAGCTTGGTAGATGAAGGGAATGCTGTGGATATAGTATATCTTGATTTCAGTAAGGCCTTTGACAAAGTTCCCCATGACATTCTTGCAAGCAAGTTGGTAAAATGTGGGCTAGACAAAGTAACTGTTACATGGATTTGTAATTGGTTATCTGGTCGAACACAAAGGGTGCTCAACAATGGCTCCTTTTAACCTGGAAAGAAGTGACCAGTGGGGTGCCACAGGGCTCTGTCCTGGGCCCAGTGCTATTCAATATCTTTATTAATGACTTGGATGACGGTATTGGGGGCATAGTTATCAAATTTGCAGATGACACCAAATTAGGAGGAGTAGCTAATACCCCAGAGGACAGGATCAAAATTCAAAATGACTTGAGCAGACTAGAAAGTTGGGCCAAAGCTAACAAAATGAAATTCAACACAGAGAAATGTAAGGTACTGCACTTAGGGCGGAAAAACGAAAAGTACAGATATACGATGGGGGACACTTGGCTGAATGAGACTACCTGTGAAAGGGATCTAGGAATCCAGGTGGACCACAAGTTGAACATGAGTCAACAGTGCGATGCAGCAGCTAAAAAGGCCAATGCAATTTTAGGCTGCATCAGTAGAAGTATAGTGTCTAGATCAAGAGAAGTAATAGTGCCACTATATTCTGCTTTGGTCCGGCCTCACCTGGAATACTGTGTCCAGTTCTGGGCACCACAATTCAAAAAGGATGTGGAGAAACTGGAGCGTGTCCAAAGGAGGGCAACTAAAATGGTGAAGGGTCTGGAAAGCAAGCCCTATGAGGAACGACTTAGGGAGCTGGGGATGTTTAGCCTGGAGAAGAGAAGGCTGAGAGGTGATATGATAGCCGTGTTTAAATATTTGAAGGGATGTCATATCGAGGAGGGAACAAGCTTGTTTTCTGCTGCTCCAGAGACTAGGACCCGAAACAATGGATGCAAGCTGCAAGAAAAGAGATTCCACCTCAACATTAGGAGGAACTTTCTGACAGTGAGGGCGGTTCGACAGTGGAACACACTCCCTCGGAGAGTAGTGGAGTCTCCTTCCTTGGAGGTCTTTAAGCAGAGGCTGGATGGCCATCTGTCGGGGATGCTTTGATTGGGAGTTCCTGCATGGCAGGGGGTTGGACTGGATGGCCCTTGTGGTCTCTTCCAACTCTATGATTCTATGATTCTATGATATATAAAAAAAGAGAGACTGAGCAAGAGGGCTGGCTGCACTGAGGAAGTCATTCAAGAACTTCATGGCTGAGGATAATGCTTCAGAAAACCCCTAAAAAAGGGATGGGCAACTTTTGAGGATGCGGGGGGAGACACTGGACCCCCCCCCCAGGGATCCCACTGGGTACCTCCCCCCATTGTACCACCAGAGAAGAAGGAAAATGTTTTGCTTCTAAATATCCCCCGACCTCCCTTAGGGAAAGCGGGGGCAATTTTCCCACTGTTAGGCCATCTCTGAACCACTTTAGGGCCAGGGGAGGCCTTCTTCCCAAGAGGATGTTGGAAGCCTGTCTAGAGCCTAGGACTAAAAGAGGGACCAAAAAACTTAGAAAAAATGGTTAGAAATTTGTTGATGGGCATTAGGGAATAAAAAGCATTAACTGTCACAATTTCTTCTTATGAAATCCTAAGACTGGCAGTTTAGGAATGAGTATTGAGAATTCTCAACTGGAGGGATCTAGTGCCTCACTAAACTACAAATCCCAAAATTCCACAGGATGCTGCCATGACAATTAAAGTAGAGTCAAAGCACTATGAAAGGAACCTTCATAAGAAAGGCAATGGATTCAGATTCCTTACCCAGGGAGGACACATTCTCATAGTTTTCTATCATGACATCCCAGTACAAAGATCTTTGGTTCTCATTCAGCAAGTTCCATTCCTCTTTCGTGAAATACACAGCCACATCTTCAAAGGTCACCTGCAAGAGAAAATAGTCCTCATCCAAAGAGAAACTAATCGGATGTTGAGGAAAACACATGGTGCCTCCCCAACAGGGTTTGATCGCTTTAGAAGATACTTTAAAATATTCCCCCATGTCTTTTAATTCCTTCCATATTGAAGAATAGCATATAAGGAAGAGAAAAAAGGTTACAATCTGGTTCCCTGGTGAGCTAGCTTTCTCCTGTGAAGGAAATCCTGTTTTAAAATGTGGGAGATTTTCCACATAGATCCTCCCAATCTGCATTACTAGCTGGAATATTCCCAGGGCAGCCTTAACCAATCTAGTGTTCTGCTGATATTTTGGAATTTTATTCCTGATATTTCCAGCTTGCTGGACACCTAAGGCAGAGGATATCACTAAGGTTCTCATTCCATCCCTGGCAGTTAAAATAAAAGAATAATAATTACTTGCCTTTCATGATAGTTCAAGACCACTTACCTGAATCATCTGCCTCCCTCCACCAAAGTGGTGGCACAAATCCTGCCTAAAAGCAATGACTTTAATGCTAACACAGGGATAGAAAATCTATTAATTCCCTGTATCATGAAGAATAATGCATTAGGGAGAAGACAAAATAACAAACCAACTCCCTGATAATCTAGCTTTCTCATGGAGAAGGAGATTTTATATAGTACATGGGAGTTTTCCCATATATGTCTTCCTAACAGCCACTACTAACTTGCATGCATCTAGGGCAGCCTTGCGCAATCTTGCATCATGCAGATGCTTTGGATTTACACTTCCTTTAATTCCAGTTGGCTCACAAGTGGAACTATTTTGGCAGATAAGCAGAGAACATCACAAGGATCTCTTCCCATTCCTGGAAGTAAAAAAAACCCCAAGAACAACTAATTAAACAAGTAGAAATTGCTATTTCTCATCCGTCTCAAAGCCAGTGACCTGAGTCAGCTGCCACTCACCACCAAAGTGGGGGCATCAATCACGCCTAAAAGTGTTGGATGATTTTTGTATTCTCTTTCCCCCTCCTTAGACAGATAGGGATTTCCTGCATGGAAACTTCTCCCTCCTCTCTCTTTCAAACTAACCATGTGACTTAGGTCACTCCCCCTTTGGGACTAACAGATATTGTCTCAAAGATTTTCAACTGAGCTGCTGTATTTCCATCTACCTGGTCTCAACTTTCTTTGGAAAGATGGTGAGATAAATATTTCTTTTACCTGAACTTATCACTAGCTAGATTAGGATATAGCTTCTATGTAAATATATATTAAAGCCATTAGTAAAATTTTGTTTTAAACTACAAACTACGTGTTTGTTGTTTTTTGGAGTTGATCTCAGTTCTTAGGAAAGCATAGTTAGACAAGAACACATTTCTGCTACTCTGATCATTTTAAAGCTAGACCCTAACAGGCCTGGCTTTGACATTTTTGATATTTAAATATTTTTGTTTCCCTACTGAAGGCTGAAGCCTTAGAAAACTTAAATTACCCCACAAAAAACCATGGGTTTAATGTTAATACAGGAATAGAGCAAGCTCTATGGACAAACCAGAGTAGCTCTGAAGCCCAGTCTCATCACTCCAGCCCTGATTTGCTGGGTGGGGAGAAAGGAAGGATAAAATGGCAGGAAACACTGATCAACTGAGCCACTGCAGGACAGAGGATGGCATCTGGCCACCCTCATATCCCAGACTGACAAATTAAGGATCCAATTCATTGGAGGAAGAATCAAACAACACTGGGAGGAGCGAATTCCTGTGTCCTTGGTATCAACCATTTGGGACCCTCTGTTGGAGAACCCTCCCAATGGCTCCATTGCAAAGGAGGTGGTGGTGAAGGCTAACCTGGTCCAAGGGCTTCTTTCCAGAAGTTTCTTCCATGGAGGGGAAATTCAATGGAGACTCTCCTTTCCCTGTTTGGAGACCAGGCAGGGCTATCCTGGACCTCTTACCACCTGCAGAAGGTACAAAGGAAGCTGTTTCACGTGTTCATACATTCTGAAAGTAAATCAAGTCTGAACGTTCCCTGAAAGACAAAATAACTAAATTGAAGCTGTCGTATTTAGGCCCTAAGCAGACGACTAATAAAGTCGTCTTCTGGGCAGAGAAGAGGAGGGGCAGCCGCACGAACGGCGCCCCTTCCTCTCTCCGAGGTCGCCCCCAGATGCGCCGGCCGTCCACACAACCGGCGCATTGGGGATGACCTCACGGCGCAGCGCCCACATGCGCTGCGCCGTTTGAGTCAGAGAAAGTGCGCCCGCCGCTTTTGCGTCGCACTTTCCCTGACATCTAAAAGGAGCGCCAATTTGGTGCTCCTTTTAGAGTCGCCGGCGGTGCGCCTGGATGCGGAGGCTGCAGCCCCGCGGCACTCCGTTCGGCGGCGGCTCCGGGGCCTCCGTCTGCTGAGGCCCTTAGACACATCATGAGATGACATGATTCACCGGAAAAGACGGTGATGGTTAGTAAAGTGGAAGGCAGAAGGGAAAGGAAAGAATGAGCTACAGCTGGATTGTCTCAAAGAAGTCAAAATACTGAGCTTGCAAGAACTGTTTGAATCTGTTAACCACAGGGTCTCTCGGAGCTCATTCACTCATAGGGTTGCCCAAGGAGGAAGACAACATTGAACAGGATCAGAAAGCTCTTCTGTGGGTTCCTTCTTTTTCAGGAAAAAACTAAACCTAATCATCTCCCCATGCCAGCAGGATTATGCATAAAATTTAGCCCTCAGGCTGGTGTGGGAATCCTGTAACCATCTACATGTTGTCAGACTACAATTCTCAGCACCCATCACTTATTTGTTATGCTGCCCAAGAGGCTGGTGGGAGTTGCAGTTCATCAACATCTGGAGGACCACAGGGCATTTACCCAAAGGCAAAGAAAATAAACTGTATGCAATGAAGAAAACAGAGGCAGAGCCCTCCTCCCTACAGGTTTCAGAGTTTGCCTAGGGCAAGGATTGTGAAAAGAGCTTCAGCACCAGAGTTGGTCTACTTTTAGCTCAAAAGATTCATAGATGTTTATACACACACCACCCCAAGAGCCATTACTGTCTCTAAGTCTCCTTTGGAAGGGAACTAGGTGCCAACCAAAGTGTTTTTATATGGGTATCCTCTTGCCAGGTCATGCCAGCAATAAAAATAATGAGGTTTGCAGGCATAAGGGGGGGGGAGGGAAGAGAGAGAGAAGACAGGCAGAGAAAGTGTCACCTTCAGTCTCTCTTTGTCCTCCAAGAGTTAAATAAACAGCTTGGGAGGAAATGTTAATGTGGAGAAAGGACAAAAGCATGTCCTCTTTTCCCATTTTCAGAAGGGAAAAGCTGGAGGCGGCAGGAGAAAAAGGTCAGGGAGCAAGATGGGGGGTGATGATGGCAGACAGAGAGAGACACCCCAGAGGAGAGCAAAGCAAGAAACATTTTCTCCCTTGAGTGCCCTGGCTTTGGGCTGGTGAGTGGGTTGGAGTGACTGATAGAGGGAGGGAGTATGGATGGGGAGGCCTGAAGAAAGGAAGCTGAGAATGAAACATAGGGAACAGAGCAAGGGAACCACTTAAAAAAAATAAATCACTTCTTGCTAAGCAAGGGAAGAAAATTAGGAGGAAGTGAAAATATTTAGGGTCCAGTTTGCATTCCTTTCACAATAAGCTCTCTGCCTACTTTTTGTATTGTCCTCCCCCCCCTTTAAACAACATTACCTTCGACTTACGGCTACCTTTGCCTTCTGGCATCCCTTAATAGCCCCCTGTTCCTCCACATCTCAGGAAAGACCTCTGCAAAGTGTATACTGAGTCAAACACCCCCCACCCAGAAAGAATGTGATTCCCTTTTATTCCCCCTCCCAAATATCCTGGCCCCATGGAGACTCTGAAGACGAGATAGGCCTCGCAGCTGGAGAAGCCTCAATGTCTTTTGAGGGGGAAAGAAGGGGGGGGGCTTCCTTGCTTCCACCCCTAACCCAAGGCCAACTCCTTACATAAGACCCTCCAGTCTCCCACCATTGACACCAAAAGGAACCTTTCTTCATTCCCACACAGGAACCAGATTTTGGATTTGTTAAGGAAAAAGCAACATGGGATATACAGTAATAGAAATAAAAATATTTATGTGAATGTCAAAGTGACTAAGCAGGAGCAACCAGGAAGATACACAGGTGAAAAAGATAATATAATTAAGAAGCCTTGAGAGCCAAGGACAAAGTTATAGAAGGTATATTGAGAACACCTGTGATAGATTGCAAACACCTGAGACTCATTAAGTGGTCAAGGTAAAGTGATGAAACACTTGGGTTGGTCTTAGGTATGGGATGATCTATGTGGACCAATCAAGATGTATGTACACACCCACTGGGTGGAAACTGACTGGTGGGTGGTGTCTAACAATGGCTATAAATTGCAATGTTTGCTAATGTACATTGTGGAGTAGTGTAGTTTTGGAGATATTGTGATATAGTAGAATAAAGTAGATCTTTTATATAAGACTACTGAGTTGTCTGGTGTCTTGAGGGAAGATACAAGAGCCAGAAGAATCCTGGAGAAGTTTGAAGACATTTCAGGAAGAAGAGTGAGAAGGCTTGGAGAGTTTGTCAGGGTCTTCAGCCTATTCTCTGAAACTCTGCTGCTTGGGAAAGAAGCATCAACCACTGATCAAAGCTGGTCAGCTCTGCTGCATAACAAGGTGGTGAGTTAGAGCCAGAGGTGAAGAGCTACAACTCCCATCATCCCTGACAAGGGTTATGGGCCCAGATACTAGAGCAACCAGCATCCACAGAAGCTGAAAGTTCCAGAGAGTGGAAGAAAGTTTTGTGGAGCCTTGTGAGTAAATCATTTTGTGTTTTGTCTGCTGTGCATACTCAGAGGGACTGTGTCAAATTGAGTCACTGCACAAATTAAGATGGAGATACTAAAGTTTAGTAAATTAAATAGAAATAACTACTCTACCTGGAAAATATATGCCCAATCTCTACTAATAAAGGAGTCTCTGTGGTCAACAGTTGAAACAGGGCTGGCAGCTGATGCTGATGCAGCCACTCGAGAAAGAGATGCTAAAGCAAAAGCATGTCTTTATCTCATGCTAGAAGAAGACTTGATTAACGACGTAAGAGATAAAGTGTCCGCCAAGGATGTGTGGGATACTTTGCAGAGATTACACACACCTTCAGCTGCGTTTGCAAAAATGCTTTGGTCTAAAAGAATTTACAGACAAAAGATGACGAAAGGACAGTGTGTGATAGAACACTTAAAAACAATGCAAGATTTATTTGTGCAAGCTGAACTGAGAGGAGTGGAAATTAGCAAAGAGCAGCAGTGTTATATTTTACTGAAATCGCTAGACTCTTCTTGGGACAACATTACAAATAGCTTGCAAAATTTGCCAGAAGCTGAGCTGAACAGAGACTTAATTGTTGCCAGGATATTGGAAGAAAACTTGAGAAGAAAGTCTGAGCAGGGTGACTCAGCAAGTTTAAGGACTGTGCCAAAACAACAAACAACGCTTGATCTACGAAAGCAGGAAGAAGCAGCTTCTACAAGGGAGCAACGGAGGTGTTTTTATTGTAAAAAGATTGGTCATCTACAGAGACAATGTAAACAATTCGCTGCTGAGAGAAGCAAGCAAAAGGAGAGCAGATGGCAGCCGCGGCAGTATCAAAAACAGTCCAAACCTCCATTTTTGAAGGACAGTGGTAACAAAAAGGGGTTTGCAACCATGATTAAGGAAAAACAAAATGCTAATTGTAAATGGTTAATTGACTCAGGAGCATCATCTTCAATGTGTAACAATATTAATTTGATAAGTAATGGAAAATCAGCTAATGTAAATACTGTAGTTTTAGCTGATGGGAAAGAGCTCAGTACTGTAAATCAAATGGGTACAGTTCACATTCCAGGGCTAAAGGAAAACTTTAATGATGTGTTACATGTAAAGGAGTTAGAAAATAATTTGTTATCGGTAAGCAGGTTAACAGACAGAGATTACACAGTTATATTTGAAAAGGACATGTGTAAGATAAAATTGAATGGGGAATTGCGAGGCATAGGCTTGAAAAAGGATAAACATTACTATTTGGAGGACAATATTGATAGCTACAGGGTTGAAAATGTTAATAACATAGACAATAGTCCAATTCACAAAGACTGCATACATGAACTCCATAGAAAATTTGGCCATGCTAGTTTCAAATGTTTAAAGAAGTTAATCAGTATGTGTCCAGATTTAAAAGTTGCTGAATGCAAAAATCACTTAGATTGTACTGTATGTAATCAGGTAAAGGTCAGAGCTTTTCCAGTAGCCAAGAAAACCAAAAGAATTGCTCAAAGACCATTTCAGTTTGTACATGCAGATGTTGCCCAAGCTAATTGTTTATCTTTAGGGGGAAGCAAATATTTCCTAGTAATTATTGATAGATTTACAAGGTTTGCTTTTGTAAGAATATTGAAAAACAAATCTGACGCTGGGCAAAGTTTAAAAGCATGGGTGAGAATGGTGGAAAGACAATTTGATATTAGAGTAGGCACCATTGTTACTGACCGGGGAGGAGAGTTTCTAAGTAATCAATTGTTTAATTGGTTTCAAAAGGTAGGAATAAGGCATGAAACTACTAATCCCGCTTGTCCTAACGAAGATGGTTTAGCGGAGAAAAGAATACAAGATATAAAAAGGATAACGGCTTGTTTGATGGCAGATGCAGAGGTAAAAGATAGTTTCTGGGCGGAAGCAACTTTGACAGCAGTACATATTAGTAACAGACTGTATCATTCTGAAATTGAAGACATTCCCTACAGGGTATTGTATGGGAGAGTGCCAAATTACAAGTATTTGAGGGTCTTTGGACAGTTTGCTTATGTTTACATTCCAGCTTGTTTCAGGAAGAAAGGAGAACCCAAAAGTAGAAGGCTTAGGTTTTTGGGTTATTCTGGAAATAGCTACAAGTTTCATTTAGGTGGAAGGGAAGTGCAGTATTCTAGGTCTGCAAATTTCGAGAGACATGCCGGTTGGGACAAACTGCATGCCAATAAAGAAGTTTTCTTAAGGTTAGGAAATTCAAATGAGCCAGAAACACAAATTGAACCAACTTCAGGAAACGGAGGGGTTTCAGTTAAGCCAGAAGCATCCACTAACAGCAGTGATAGTTCTTCAGATAATGAGACACAATCTAGACCTATTACTACTAGAATGACTGAGGACAAGAGATTTAGCCATAGAACTATAACTCCCAGTACAGAAAGTGAGGATGAAAGAGGCAGATCAGCAGAGTTTATTCCCAGACGTAGTCACAGAGTTAGAAAGCCTCCAGATAGGTTTGTTGTGACAAATGCAAGAGCTTGTTTAGCAGTGGAAGAGCATGAAAGTTTTGAAGAGTTGGAAAGTTTGTCTAGAGAAGAACAGGAAAGATGGATTGATGCAATGGATGATGAGTTTGGTTGTCTGGTAAATAAAGATGTTTTTGAAATAGTTGATAGACCCAAGGACAAGAAAGTAATTGGTTGTAAGTGGGTGTACAAAAAGAAAGAAATGCCAGATGGAAGTATTAAGTATAAAGCTAGGTTAGTAGCTAAGGGTTTTGCACAACAGCAGTATGAGAACTATGACAAGACATATTCTCCAACTGCAAAGCCAGAAAGTCTGAGAATGGTTCTGGCTGTAGCAGCAAAAAGGAATTTAGTTGTAGAACATTTTGATTTTGAAACAGCCTACTTAAATGCTAGTTTAGATGAAGAGATATTTATGGAGCAGCCACAAGGTTTTGAAGAAATTGGTAGTCAGAAAGTTTATAAATTAAAGAAAGCATTGTATGGGTTAAAACAAAGTGCCAGAGCATGGAATTTGTGCATTAATGACGAGTTAGTTAAGCTAGGATACAAAAGGAGCATTGCAGATGCTTGTGTCTATACAAAAGGAGACATAGTGTTAGTGATCTATGTAGATGATTTGTGCGTAGCAGCAAAGTCAAAACAGGAAATTGAGTCAGTAAAAAGAGAATTGTCTGAAAAGTTTATTTTGAAGGATTTAGGTTTATTAAAGTCTTATTTAGGTATTGGTGTTGAGTGGACAGAAGAAGGACATTGTTTGTTAAGTCAGAGAAAGAAAATTGAAAATTTGATTGAAAAGTGTGGATTACAAAATGCTAAAATAGTAAGAGCTCCAATGACAACTGGTTTTGTATCTGAAAAAACAACTAGAGATTTTGAAGACAAGACTTTATTCAGGAGCATAATAGGATCTTTACAATTCATATCTTGCCACACCAGACCAGACATTTCGTATGCTGTAAATGTATTGTCCAGAAGGGTTAATGATCCAAAAATTGAAGATTGGACAGCAGTAAAACACTTATTAAGATATTTGAAAGGAACTCTAGATAAGAAATTGATAATTAGAAACAGTCATTCAGATTTAGATTGCTATGTAGACAGTTCTTTTGCATCAGAATTAGGAGACAAGAAGTCAGTTACAGGAATGATAATTAAGTACAGTGAAAGTCCAATAGTCTGGAGAAGTAGAAAACAAACTAATGTAGCGATAAGTACGACTGAAGCAGAATTCGCAGCTTTAAATGAGATAGTAAATGAGGTACAGTGGGTTGAGCAATTGTTAAATGATTTAAACGAAAGTTACAAGATACCAGTAGAAATTCTGGAAGATTCACAGTCATGCATAGCAATGGCTGAAACTGAAAATTTGAAGAACAGAACAAAATATGTTGGAGTAAGATATCAAAATGTGCGAGACATGGTTCAGAAGGGTGAAATAGAATTGAGATATATAGAAACACAACACAGCAGATTTGTTCACAAAAGCATTGACAGCAGAAAAACATGAAAGACTGACACAAATGGTTGGAATGACATTGTAAGACACATACAATATTTTATTTCGGAGGGGATTGTTAAGGAAAAAGCAACATGGGATATACAGTAATAGAAATAAAAATATTTATGTGAATGTCAAAGTGACTAAGCAGGAGCAACCAGGAAGATACACAGGTGAAAAAGATAATATAATTAAGAAGCCTTGAGAGCCAAGGACAAAGTTATAGAAGGTATATTGAGAACACCTGTGATAGATTGCAAACACCTGAGACTCATTAAGTGGTCAAGGTAAAGTGATGAAACACTTGGGTTGGTCTTAGGTATGGGATGATCTATGTGGACCAATCAAGATGTATGTACACACCCACTGGGTGGAAACTGACTGGTGGGTGGTGTCTAACAATGGCTATAAATTGCAATGTTTGCTAATGTACATTGTGGAGTAGTGTGGAGTAGTTTGGTGTATTGTGGAGTAGTGTGGTGTAGTTTTGGAGAGATTGTGAAGTGTAGAGATTGTGATATAGTAGAATAAAGTAGATCTTTTATATAAGACTACTGAGTTGTCTGGTGTCTTGAGGGAAGATACAAGAGCCAGAAGAATCCTGGAGAAGTTTGAAGACATTTCAGGAAGAAGAGTGAGAAGGCTTGGAGAGTTTGTCAGGGTCTTCAGCCTATTCTCTGAAACTCTGCTGCTTGGGAAAGAAGCATCAACCACTGATCAAAGCTGGTCAGCTCTGCTGCATAACAAGGTGGTGAGTTAGAGCCAGAGGTGAAGAGCTACAACTCCCATCATCCCTGACAGGATTCCCCATTACTCTGCTCCCCAGCTGCCTCTGGGCACTGACCTTTCCTTCCCTGCCAAGAAAATTCAGAAGGATCCCTTTTGGAAATGACCCTTGGGTGCATCACTTTCATCTTTCCCCGTTTAACATGTCTTCTACTTCTCTAGAAAGCAGAGCTCGGTGCTTGGAGATCTGGTGGCAAGAAGGGGCCCCCCTCCTCCTTCCTTCCAACCTGAAATTTGTACCTGAGAGGATTCCTAAGGTTCTTAAAACAGACTTGGAGTCTTGCCTATGCTAATAATGAAACAAACATAGGTCCAAAACTCACTGCATATATAACCCAGTTTGAGACCACTTTAAAAAGGGCTTTTTTGGGTATGTCAGCAGCAAAAGGAACAAGAAGGAAATGGTAGGGCCACTGTGTGGAGAAGATGGCAAAAAGTTAACAGGGGACGGAGAAAAGGCAGAATTACTCAACACCTTCTTTGCTTCAGTCTTCTCAGAAAAGGCAAAGGGTGCTCAACCTGAGGATAATGGAGCAGAGGACAGAATAGGAGAATTTCAGCATAGAATAAGTAAAGAGATAGTACAGGAATACCTGGTTAATATAAATGAATATAAGTCTCCAGGACCAGATGAATTACATCCAAGGGTACTAAAAGAACTGGCAAATGTAATATCGGAACCATTGGCAATAATCTTTGAGAACTCCTGGAGAACAGGAGAAGTCCCAGCAGACTGGAGGAGGGCAAATGTTGTCCCCATCTTCAAAAAGGGGAAAAAAGAGGATCCCAACAATTATCGTCCAGTTAGTCTGACATCAATACCAGGAAAGATCCTGGAGCAGATCATTAAACAGAGAGTCTGTGAACATCTGGAAGGTAATTTCATAATCACAAAAAGTCAATATGGGTTTCAGAGAAACAGGTCATGCCAGACAAATCTGATCTCTTTTTTTGATAAAATTACCAGCTTGGTAGATGAACGGAATGCTGTGGATATAGTATATCTTGATTTCAGTTTGACAAGGTTCCCCATGACATTCTTGCAAACAAGCTGGTAAAATGTGGGCTAGACAAAGTAACTGTTACATGGATTTGTAATTGGTTGACTGGCCGAACCCAAGGGTGCTCAACAATGGCTCCTTTTCAACCTGGAAAGAAGTGACAGTGGGGTGCTGCAGGGCTCTGTCCTGGGCCCAGTGCTATTCAATATCTTTATTAATGACTTGGATGACGGTATTGGGGGCATAGTTATCAAATTTGCAGACAACACCAAATTAGGAGGAATAGTTAATGCCTCAGAGGACAGGATCAAAATTCAAAATAACTTGAACAGACTAGAAAGCTGGGCCAAAGCTAGCAAAATGAAATTCAACATGGAGAAATGTAAGGTACTACACTTAGGGCAGAAAAACGAAAAGCACAAATATATGATGGGGGACACCTGGCTGAATGAGACTACGTGTGAAAGGGATCTAGGAATCCAGGTGGACCACAAGTTGAACATGAGTCAACAGTGCGATGCAGCAGCTAAAAAGGCCAATGCAATTTTAGGCTGCATCAGTAGAAGTATAGTGTCTAGATCAAGAGAAGTAATAGTGCCACTCTATTCTGCTTTGGTCAGGCCTCACCTGGAATACTGTGTCCAGTTCTGGGCACCACAATTCAAAAAGGATGTGGAGAAACTGGAGCGTGTCCAGAGGAGGGCAACTAAAATGGTGAAGGGTCTGGAAACCAAGCCCTATGAGGAATGACTTAGGGAGTTGGGGATGTTTAGCCTGGAGAAGAGAAGGTTGAGAGGTGATATGATAGCCGTGTTTAAATATCTGGAGGGATGTCATATTAAGGAGGGAACAAGCTTGTTTTCTGCTGCTCCAGAGACTAGGACCTGAAACAATGGATGCAAGCTCCAGGAAAAGAGATTCCACCTCAACATTTGGGGTAACTTCCTGACAGTAAGGGTGGTTCGACAGTGGAATACACTCCATCGGAAAGTAGTGGAGTCTCCTTCCTTGGAGGTCTTTAAGCAACGGCTGGATGGCCATCTGTCGGGAATGCTTTGATTGGGAGTTCCTGCATGGCAGGGGGTTGGACTGGATGGCCCTTGTGGTGTCTTCCAACTCTATGATTCTAACTGCCATGGCTCACAAAAGTACAGTTTCCAGAATTCCCTAGCACTGAGCACTGTGTCAAATTGGATTATTTCTGCAACGTATTTTGGACCAAAGTCAAGTTCAGAACTGGACTCATAAAAGTAAAGTATCGCCCTTACACATGACCACAAGAGATGAGTCCAGTTTAAATCCAGATCAGACCAGCTTGCCCATCCAACAATATTGGGAGTGGAGAGGAGTATTTGGTTCCTCCCACAGGAAGCCTCCACGCTTCTTTCCCTCTTACTTAAATGGCTTACTTCTCTGGTGCAGGTTGTTGTGAACAGGTAGAAGGTAATCGGGAATCCTGTAGGCCTCCCAGAATCCCTATCTATGGGCCTTTACAGACTGCCAGAAATAATGCAGGTTGAGACCTCTTTAACTGCCCTATCTGTGCTAGGGAATCATGGGAAGTGTAGTTTGTGGCACCAGAGCTGTCTGACATAAAAGGCTCAATGCCTCAGAAAAAAATACAGTTCCCAGGATTCCCTAGCACTGAGTCAGGGCAGTTAAAGTGGACTCAAGCTGCATGATTTCTGGCAGTCTGTAAAGGCCCTACATTCACAAGTGAGGGATTTTGCTTTACACAAGTGATGGATTTTGTCTGATCAGTGAGTTTATCAGCAAAAGAGGTGGTTTAGGTTCTCCCTTCCTCTCTCCGGATGGTTCCCTTCTTGGGTTCTGTGCCATCTTCATTGGCTCCTTCCTCCCTCAAGAACTTTCCCTACACATCCATCCTTCCCTCAGCAAAAGACCTCCCTCCCCAGGTTTGGTTTACAGCTTTCTGTTTTGAGTTTTCGTTTGAGTCTTAAATTGCAGCCCAGCCTGGATGGATGTATGTCTCCAGGAAGGCAAATTGGGAGGAAGGCCAGTTTCAACCACGCTCCCACCCCACAATTATAGAGGGAAGGATCTGCCTCCCCTCCACTGCCAGGTTGAGTGAGCTCTGCAGGAGGAAGGGAAGCTCTGCAGGAGGAAGGGAAACTAGAGGGATCCTTAAAGCAAGGCAATATTTGGTGGGGTGGGAACTTGCCTTTAGGTAACACCCATCCCATTCCTCCCTCACATCCCTGCCTCAGGCCTCACACACAACCTCCACGCACAAATCCCCACAAGGCTTGGAGTCTGGCTCCCTCCTCTTCCCTGCAGCAGGCTCTTCCCTTCTGCTACCAGGAATATGAAGCCTGAGGGAGGCTCTCCTCCTTCCTTCCTCTCCCACCTAAAGTGCAATTTAGGGTGCCTTCATCACAAGTTCCTCCCCTTATCTCCTTTTTTCCAGCCTTCTGCACCCACTGGGCCTCTCTTCTTCCTCCTTCTCCTCCTCCTCACCCTCACTAAGGCATCTCAGGAGAAAGGTCTCCCCCTTTCCCCATTCTGGACACATGAAAGCTGCTTTTTCTTCTCCCTCTAAAGTCCAATGATTTCTCGCCTCTTGAAGGGCTTGTACAGACTGCCAGAAATAATCCATCTTGAGACCACTTTAACTGCCCTGGCTCAGTGCTAGGGAATCATGGGAATTGTAATTTTTTTCCTGAGACATTGAGCCTTCTCTGTCAGAGAGCTCTGGTGCCACAATAAACTACAGTTCCCACGATTCCCTAGCACTGAGCCAAGGCAGTTAAAGTGGCCTCAAGCTGGATTATTTCTGGCAGTCTGTAAAGGCCCTTTACAGCTGAGCAATTCAAGATCCCTCTCTCCCTCCCTCCCTCCTTTCCCTTGGTCCCTCTTCCAGGCAAAGGACACCAAAGACGAACCCTCTCTGCCCACTAGGTCACCTGGCCCTTTCCTCTCCCAGAGTATTTGGGCTACACTCCAGAGGACTCTTTCCTCTCCTCTCTGCTGAAGACTGTCCCCCCCCCCCCCCCCGGTAGACCCTCCTTCTGCCACCTCTCTCCAACCTCCCTTTGGGGCCCAGACACTCTCCCCAAAGGACTGAAGGTGGAGGAAAGGAAACTGGGCACTTGAGTGGAAGGGGAGAGAGGCTGACCCCCAAAAGGGGGACCCTTCTTTCCTTCCCAGAAAGCGAATTTCGGGGTCCCTCCATCTTCCCCCCTCCCTGACCTTTCTCTTCCCCGAATGGCTTCCTCCTCGCCTTCCAAGGAACTGCGGAAGGAAGTGAGGTCAGAGGGTGCGTCGTCGCTCTTCTCCTTTCCCCTCACGAACACTTCCTGCCTCTCTAGGAAGCGGAACTCGCTGCTGCTGGGAGGACTGCGAGGCAGGAAGAGGAGGAGGAGGAGGAGGAGGGGGGAGGGCTCTCTGCCTGGGAAGGCGAAAGAGAGAAGGAAGGTTACACTCCCCCTGAAATTAATAATAATAGTAACAGTAATAATAATAAGGAGGAGGAGGAGGAAGGCCTCTCTGTCTGGGAAGGCGAAAGAGAGAAGGAAGGGAAGGGAGGCTACACTCCCCCTGAAATTAATAATAATAGCAATAGTTAATAATAATAATAAGGAGGAGGAGGAGGAGGAAGGCCTCTCTGCCTGGGAAGGCGAAAGGGAGAAGGAAGGGAAGGGAGGCTACACTCCCCCTGAAATTAATAATAATAGCAATAGTTAATAATAATAATAAGGAGGAGGAGGAGGAGGAGGAAGGCCTCTCTGTCTGGGAAGGCGAAAGAGAGAGGGAAGGGAAGGGAGGCTACACTCCCCCTGAAATTAATAATAATAACAATAGTTAATAATAATAATAATAATAATGAGGAGGAGGAAGGCCTCTCTGCCTGGGAAGGCGAAAGAGAGAGGGAAGGGAAAAGCAGGGCAAGGGAAGGGAGGCTACACTCCTCCTGAAATTAATAATAATAATAATGTTGTGCGTTGGAGCAGCAGGACTCTGGAGACCAAGGTCTGGTCTGATTCCCTGCTCAGCTATGGAGGCCCACTGGGAGACCCTGGGCAAGTCACACTCTCTCAGCCTCAGAGGATGGCAAGGCCAAGCCTCCCTTCCCTCTGAAGCAATCTTGTCAAGAAAACCCCGTGATGGGGCCGTCATAACTCAGAAACAATTTGAAAGCATACCATAATAATAATAATAACAATATGCTTTGCAAGTGCCCTCCTCCCTCCTCCAGGTCCCCTGAAACCTTCTTCTTTAGTAGCCGGGGGGGGGAGTCTGATTCTCATTTTCCCCAAATGTGAAATATGTCTTTGGATTTAAATTGGTTATTTAAAACCTTTAATGCTTCTTTTGACCTTTTAAATGTTTCAACACTTTTAAAATAATACCCGCCCCACTCTGCTTCTTGTTCTGCTCAAAAGAGAGTTGGAATGGGAGGGAGAGGGAGATGGGGGAGTCTGTTTTCAGTTTCTCATCCATCAGGAACCCTCAAACCCAGCAAAATGGGGGGCAGGGAGGGGGGGCTTTCCTTTTGTTGCCCATCTCCATCCCTCTTTGGACCCCCCTCCTTTTGTGCCACCGCTTTCACCAGCCTCTGACCTACACCTTGTGATATCAGGGACTTTGGGTGGTAATTGTTGTGGCTTTGGATCCTAGAGATGGGGGTGAAGTGCTGTTGCTCCCTCCTATGGCATCCTGGGATTTGTAGCATTGCAAGGTCTTTAGCTTTCTCTGCCAAAGAGGGCTGCTGCCTCACAAAAACAACAAGTCCCAGGATTATTTAGGAGGGAGCCATGGCAGTGCCAAACTGCATTATTTCTACAATGTAGATCAGAGGTCCTCAAACTACGGCCTGCGGGCCGGATTCGGCCCACCTTGGCCTTTTATCTGGCCTGCGGCTCATCGCCCGCCAAACCCCACCACCAGTCGCGGGGCAGGATGGGAAGAGAAAGGCCGCAACGCAAGTGAGCGCGCGACTCCAGCCGCCATTTTGTTTGGGAACCACCATCTTAGGAGGAGGGAGGCGAAGCAGCGGCTGAGGGAAGGAAGAGAAGGAGGCAAGAAGAAAGGAAAGAAGGCAAGCGCCGAGGCCTTTTATCCAGCCCGCGGCTCGTCGCCCGCCAAGCCCCATCCCCAGTCACGGGGCAGGACGGGAAGAGAAAGGCCACAACGCAAGCGAGCGCACGACTCTGGCTGCCATTTTGTTTGGGAACCACCATCTTAGGAGGAGGGAGGCAAAGCGGCGGCTGAGGGAAGAAGGAAGGAAGAGAAGGAGGCAGGAAGAAAGGAAAGAAGGCAGGCGCCCGACCCAGACTCGGCCAAGGTGAGCAGCGGGAGAAGGGGAAGGGGAAGCAAGTTTCTCCGTCCCTCGCTGAGGGGAACCAGGGCCCTGAGGAGGCGGGCGGTTTGTGGGCCGCTCCTGCTGCTGTTGCTGCTGTGCTGCTGCCGCCACTGAGCCCGCCTGGTGGGGTTTTTTTTTGCCATCTGGGGTTGAGAGAGTGTGGCCTGACCAGGTAATCCAGTGCCTTCGAGTCATTTCTGGCTTATTTTGACCCTATCATGGGCATTTGCTTGGCAAGTTTCTCCAGAGGAGGGTTTCCATTACCATCTGGAGCTGAGAGAGTGTGGCCTGACCAGGTAATCCAGTGCCTTCAAGTCATTTCCGGCTTATTTTGACCCTATCATGGGCGTTTGCGTGGCAAGTTTCTCCAGAGGAGGGTTTCCATTACCATCTGAGGCTGAGAGACTGTGACCTGCCCAGGGTAATCCAGTGCCTTGGAGTCATTTCTAACTTATGGAGACCCCTATCATGGGGTTTTTCTTGGCAAGTTTCTTCAGAAGAGAGTTGCCATGGTTATCCTCAGGCTGAGAGAGTGTGACCTGCCCAGGGTAATCCAGTGCCTTGGAGTCATTTCTAACTTATGGCGACCCCTATCATGGGGATTTTCTTGGCAAGTTTCTTCAGAGGAGAATTGCCATGGTTATCCTCTGAGGCTAAGAGGATGTGACTTGCTCAAGGTCATTTTTTATTTTATTTTTTTACTCCGGCCCTCCAATGGTCTGAGGGATGGCAAACCAGCCCCCGGCTCAAAAAGTTTGAAGACCCCTGATGTAGATGCACCCTCAGTCAGCTTTAAGCTAAGAGAAGAATGTGAGTAAGGGTGAAATATTTGCAGGGGCAGGGCAGCCCAGGAGGACAAGCGGAGGCAGGGGCAGGGCAGGCCAGGAGGACAAGTGGAGGACGAGTATCCCGCCCAACACTTTCCCTCCTGTGAGCCCGGCATCAGCTGTGTTGGCGAGCCTCCCTGGAGCGCGGGCTGTAGCTTCAAAAGCCGCCCAGTTTCCACCTTCACCAGGGGCAGGGCAGTTTCCACCTTTCGCCGGCACCACGCGAAGAGTGACGGCATCCTATGGCCTCGGAGGACTGTTTTTGCCAACTTGCAGCCCTTGGAGGCCCACAATGGCAGGAACTATGTATTTTTAAATTGTAAATTTTTAATTAATCTTATTTAAATTGTTTAGTATGTTTTGGGGGGATGGGTGGGTGGGAGATGGAGAGATGGGATTTCATTGTGATTTATTGTTTTGAAATTTTATAATGATGTACGCCGCCCCGATTGCCTGGCAGAGGGGCGGGATATAAATAAAAATTATTATTATTATTATTATTATTATTATTATTATTATTATTATTATATTTATTAATTTGTATTGTTACGTTCAATTTCTGTGAATAAAGCACTGCCTTTGTTTATTGTAAACTTCTGGCCTCCAGGAACACTATAAGATTGGGTTCAGACATGATGTCTGTGGTAGCAGCAGAGAACAGAGAGAGCTGGTGTCCAGTGGGAATAGAAATTGCGTCATATCTGGCACAGGAACCTTGAGGACATCTAGTAGGTCCCCGCTGTTGGTGACCACAGCAGTGGGAGAAGAGGGGTTCCTTTCATGGATGACAGGGGTGGGCAAAAGGGAAAGCCCTCAATCTTGTGGGAAACAGTGAGATTTGTGGAAGTCTTTACATGTGGTGGCAGCGGAGATTTAGACAGACTCTTCCATCTGGTGGGGATAGTGGTGGAAGAAGGGGCAGAAGACATACATGCCTCTTTAGGAAACATGATTGTGTTCCTTTGAGGATTGAAGGGCAGGAGGTTATTGTCTATTTTCCTTCTTCCTTGCAAATGTTTTTCCTAAGCTGGTCCCTTTGTCCCAGTGCCCCTATACAACCTGGGGGGTTTAAAAGATGTTTTCGGAGTGTAGGGACATTCATGCTTTGTGTCGTTATTCATCTGAATGAGAATCAACTGTCTTTTGAAATTTCACATAGATAAAGAACTGGGAATAAGGAACCAGTTTCAGCTTGGTCAAATTTTGTGAGTATCCAAAAAAGAATAAATATATCCACCAATAAGTTGGAGAAATAATTATCTAAACTGGCAGTTCTCACAAAATTTACCTGAGATTTCTACATCTTTTGAATGTTAGCATTTAGAGCACGCCTTACAAGAAAAAGCCATGGGTAAACTTAAAGTCATTTCTCACTGTAAGATAGGAAGTAGGTTTGCATTTTGGCTATGTTGCTGTTTTGCTTTTTCTAATTTGTTTTAGCCATGCTTAATGTCGGAAGAAAGAGTCATACAGAGAGGTTCTCTCTGTGTGAAAGGGAACACATCTCTGAGGAGAGATTATATCTGAATGGGGAATATTGTTTCTCTTTCTTTCAGCATCTAGTCTCCTTTGAGGAGGTGGCTGTGTATCTTGCAGGGAAGGAGTGGGATCTCTCAGATCTGATCTAGAGGGCTCTCTACAAGGAAGCCAAATGGAGGAGAATAGGGTCTCTCTGGGTAAGAGCCTTTTGGTCTTCTTTGATCGATCCATTACATACTTTATGAAACTTATAAGAAACGGATAAGGGTTTTTTTTAAAAAGATAAAAAAATGTTAAGGAGAATAGTTCCAAGTATTTAAATCCCTGATGTTCTGGAATTCTGCTCATAGAATCATAAAGTTGGGAGAGAGCGAGGGCCACGTGGTCCACCTCATTTATTTTTTGGAGGGGGAAAGAATAATGCATAATGTGAGCTCCTCACCTGCAGCCTCAAAGAATGCAGATGTAATAAATGTGTGTCCTCTTTCTCCTGTTTGTAAAAACCAGGAGGGACTGGCTTGTTTCCTTGGCCACTGGGCTACCTCAAGCCCAACTCCTTTCCTGCAGGCCATTTCATGTGTAAAGAGGATTCCTCTTCTCCCTCATTGGGGCTCTTGGATAGAATCTTAAAAGCCACAATTTTCTGGAAGAGGCTGAGGTTGTACATCTCCCACTGGACTCCTGATCCCCAATGGGTCAACTTATGTGGAATTCCAACCTTGTTGCTCCCACAAGGCATTCTGTGGTGGACTCACTCCTAAGGAATGACTATAAATGGCTACTAGTCAGGTCCATAGTATCCTTCCTTTACTTGCAGGAGGTTTTTCAGATAGGAGGAAAAGATGCTTGTCACCTTTTTCTAGTGATAAGTTTGTGAGAATGGGACGGATGTGTGCAAATGGCTTGCAGATCCAGTCCAATACAAGATGGCACCCCTTCCATTCCATGGAGAGAGGCTGATCCGTCTGGGAGGCCAGTCTTCCTCTGAAACTGAGGAGAACCAGTTTCTCCCCAGGCCTTGTTATGGGACAGAAATAACTGGTTTCCTTGGTGGCTGACCTGTGCATAGAATTGGACAGGGGAAGTGTGACCTTGTTGTTTTTGCTGTACCTCTCAGTAGCTTTTGATAACATCGACCGTGGTATCCTTCTTGCGTCACCTCTCTGGGATGGGGCTTGGAGGTACTGTTCTACAGTGGTTCCACTCTTTCATGGAGGGGCGCTCTCAGAAGATGGTGCTGGGGGATACCTGTTTGACTCCTTGACCATTGGCCTGTGGGGTCCCTAAGGGCTCAGTCCTGTCTCCTATGCTTTTTAGTATCTACATCAGGGGTAGGCAACCTTTCCCCTTTAAGGGCCGAAGGACTTCAGTTCCCAGAAGCCTCAGCCATGTTGGCCAATAGTTCCTGGGATTCTGGGAGCTGAAGTCCCTCGGCCCTTAAAGGGGAAAGGTTGCCTACCCCTGATCTACATGAAACTGCTGGGAGAGGTTGTCGGGAGTTTTGGAGTAAGGTGTCATGTGTATGCTGATGATATCCAGATCTATCACTCCTTTCCACCTAATTCCAAGGAAGCTGTTTCTGTCCTAAAACAATGTCTGGCTGCTGTAATGAACTGGATGAGGGCAAACAAATTGAAGCTTAATCCAGACAAGAAAGAGGTGCTCCTAGCCAGTCGAAAGTCAGATCTGGGAATAGGGACTCAGCCTGAGTTAGGTGGCGTTACACTCTCCCTGAAAACTCATGTTCGTAGTTTGGGGTACTTCTGGATTCAGCGCTGAGCCTGGAATCCCAGGTATTAAGGGTGACCAGGAGTGCCTTTGCACAGCTAAAACCCGTACGCCAACTGCACCCGTTCCTTGAGATGCCAGATTTGGCCACAGTAGTACTTGCCTTGGTTACATCCCATTTGGATTACTATAATGCGCTCTAATGGGGCTGCCTTTGAAAAGTGATCAGAAACTTCAGCTGGTTCAAAGAGCTGCAGCCAGGCTGTTATCTGGAGCTAGTTACAGGAAGCATACAACTCCCTTGTTGCAACAGCTCTATTGGCTGCCAGTCTGTTTCTGGCCACAATTCAAAGTGCTGGTTTTGACCTATAAAGCCCTATATGGCTTGGGTCCAGGCTATTTGAAAGACCGTATCTCCCTGTACAAGCCCACCATAGTATTGAGGTCATTAGGAGAGGCCCTCCTCTGTGTCCCACTACCCTTTCAGGAACAAGAGTTTGGGATTTTGGAATACCTGTATTTGCATATATATACATATTGAGATATCTTGGAGATGGACTCAAGTCTAAACACAAAATTCATTTCATATATATCTTATTCACATAGCCTGACGGTAGTTTTATACAATATTTTAATAGTTTTATGTATGAAACAAAGTTTGTATACATTGTATTATCCGAAACCAAAGGTGTCACTTTTCTCAGCAGACAAGGTCCCATCCTCCGGTATAGTGGGTAGCTTCTCCCATTTGCTCCTATAGGAAGGGAAGCATAAAAGACCTGGCCCCCTGTGGCAGGGGCTGCCCCACTTTAGGAAGCCAGTCTTCTTTCTGCCTATTCTCCTAGCAGGACACTTTTCTGCAGAGCTAGCTGTTTTTGCCCCCCTCCCTTTTTTTTTTGCCAACAACTTACCTGATTCTGCAAGATTTCTGGAGGTCCCTGGCCTTCCCTTTCCTCTACCCTTGCTCCCTCTCCTTCAGGCAGATTATGGAAAGGATAGCAGTATTGGAGGCTGCTGAGACAGCGGAGAGGCTGACCCTCTCCCAGCTGGCCAGGGAGACAGAGTTGGAGGCGCAGCTTCACACTCTGCATTGCTGTGGACTCCCAGGCCCCACATCCAGCCTGTTCAGGGCCAGGGCTGCTGGAGGTTGTGCCAGCCGCAGCTGAGCCACCAGGTCCAAGGGTAAGTACAGCCTTTCCCTTACGAGCCCTTCGGGAGGCCCCGATTTGGCTGATTTCATTAGGGTGATTTTCACCCAAGAGGCGGCAGTTTAACTTAAGGGTCCCCTCACTGGGGCCAGGGCAGTGGGGAATCAACACCTGCCCCCCTTGTGGCCCCTGCCAGTTTCCTCCCACCTCCTGATTGGTCAGGGTATGGTCCAGAGTCCTCAGGCGGCGTGTCCCCCTTCAGCACAGGATCCCTCTGTGCTAGGGGAGCCCAGGATCTTCCTCATCCTCATCCCTCTGCAGGCTGCACCGGGCCGCATCCTCTTGCCCTTCCAGTGCAATGGATGCCTATTTGCCATCCCAGCCCATGCAGGGCACTGCCTGGGTGAACCCCTCCCATTCCTTCCATTCCACCTTCAGGGAGGGGGGGGCAGTGCTCTGGCCAGTGAGCTGCGTTCCTCCCAACCTGAGTTAGGGTTCCAGCTGGACCCTATGGTAGCTGGTCCTTTGCCTTCCCAGATGGCTGGCAGCCACCATCTTGGCCAGGCAGATGGCAGCAGCCGTCTTGGCCACGTGCACGGGGCAACCATTTTGGATCCTCTGATGGGGGCCACCATCTTGGCGTCCCTCAGGGAGGCAAAAACCCTGCCCATGGGGGGGGGGGGTTGCTGCCTCCCTGGGCAACAGCGCCCACTAGAGCACCTCACAGACCATCCCCGCTAAGGGTAAATGGTGCAGAGGTGATCAGGAGGGTACTCTCCCATTGTCTGACTTTGAGGCAGACGATGCTGCAACACGCCCCTCCCAGAATTCCAGGGCCAGCCTCGGAGAAGGAGGGGGCTTCCTTCGTCCTGAGAGAGAGCTTAGTCAGCAGAGGCCACTGACGAGGTAGAAGAGGGCAAACTGTCAGAGGAGGACAACCTGGATGCCCCTCAGGGATCAGCCCACCTGTTCAGAGCCAAGGATTTTCCTCGGCTTCTTAAACAGAACATTAAGGCGCTGGGGATCACTTCTCCTTTGGAGCCTCAACCCTCTCAGGACGGTGACCTTCCTAGGGTAGGAGAAGAGCTTTTTCCTATCCCAGCTCCTTCTACCTTAGAAATTCCCTGCCTATCTGATGCAGGTCATCAAAGATGAGTGGCAAAAGCTGGCCGCGAGCAGTTCATGCAATGGATTGGTTAAGAGACTATACAACTTTCCCCGGAGAGTTATGAATAAGCTCCAGGTACCCTTAGTTGATGCCCCAGTGTCCGCCTTGGTGTCCTCCACTGTATTCTCGAAAGATGGGGAGGACACCTTTAAGATTGCTGAAGATGAGAAGGCAGTCAGCCCTTAAAAAGGCCCATTAAGCCATTTCCATCACCATCAGAGCAGCAGCCACTGCCTTGATGTTGACTAGGGCGTCCCTCCAGTGGACAAGACGGTTGTTGGAGGAGATCCCTCTTTAGGATGCCTAGCTCAGACAGGGCCTCAACAAGATTGCCCTAGCATCAGCCTACACAGCTGATGGAACCTTGGATGCAGTCCAGTTCTGCACAAGGTCACAGGCAGAGGGGGTGGCTGTCCACTGCCAGCTCTGGCTTAAAAATTGGAATGTGGATGCTAAGTCTAAGCAAAACCTGACATTTGCGCCCTTTCTAGGTACCAAGCTTTTTGGGGAGTCCCTAGATCAGGTGCTGGTTGAGGATAAAGACAAAAGGAAGTCCCTTCCTGGGGAGTGGAAAGATGATGATAATAAAAAGGCTAAGTCCAGGCGCCAGTTTTTTCGGGCCACCAGGTCCTCCTTTCCTTCCTCCTCCTTCCAGGCCAGGGACTCCAGATCTTTCAGACAGCGCTGGGGAGACTCCAAGTTCCAGCCTAAACAGCAGTGCCAGGCCAGACATAACAGGGCCCAAGGAGGAGCTGGCTACTCTCCTGAGGTGATCCTTGCCTCCACGTGATCCTCAACCGATAGGATCTATGAGTACACCTTCAGAGTGTTCCACAGGTGATGCAAGCATAAGAGAGTGGACTACCTTAAATTCTTGGTGTCAGATCTGCTACTGTTCCTTCAAGATGGCATCAGGCATGGGCTGCGGCCTAACACTGTTAAGAGACAGGTAGCGGCGATTACATCTATACCCCTCCACAAGAAGGCAGCTAGGTTTGCTGCCCACCCTCACATCAAGAGACTACTGAAGGGGGTGTGCAACAGGGCACCCCTGACAAAACACCCGTTCCTGTCCTGGGTCTTCTACACTGTCCTCAAGGCACTGACTGTTGGCCCCTTTGAACCTCTGCGAGAGGTATCCCTGAAACACCTCTCTTGGAAGGTCCTCTTCCTCACAGCCATTACATCGGCCCACCACATCTCCGAGCTGGGCACCCTGTTAATTCAAGAGGGCCTCTGTACCTTCCGTCCAGACTCTGTGGTTATGCAACCGGCTACATCCTTTATCTCTAAGGTGAATTCGGCCTTTCATGTCTCCCAGGACATCCTGTTGCCCTTGTTTTGTCCTCATCTAGAGCAACCCAGAGAACCATGGAACATGCTTGATGAGGAGAGAAAAACCAGAGTTATAAGACAATAGGATGCAGCCAAGGAGCAAACAACACCTGTGTGCTAATCCCTCTTGCCTCCGAAATGCGTGCCCATTGCTCCCATTCACACCCCACTGGTACCACCTCGGAAAACTGATTTCAAAGTGACTCAAACCCATTTCAAAGAAATTCAGCCATTTGATATTTTCAATACCTTGGAATTGTCCCAAGGCATTATTTCGGCATAAATATGGGTACCTTTGGTTTAGTCCAGTAGCAGCCAGAATGCTGTCAGTTTACTTGGCTTAGCTCCTCAACAGCTTGCCCTTCCCTCCCATGAAAAGGTTGCTGTCTGAGTCCTCCATTTCATCCAGGACCCCAGCAATTGGAGACAAGATCCGTTCAGGTGTTGTATAAATGTGAGGGATGCCTCACTTCTATCCTAACCTTCTATCCTTGAGTTCCTTGGCCTCTTCCATGGGTGTATATTTGTGTTTATTGTTTGAGTGTGTTACTTATCCTTTTTAATAAAACTCATTATCATTGGACATCTGCCTCCGGAGTTCTATAGACCTCTGGACTTGGTATACAAAGGGATTGGTCCCCTAGGCTAAATTACCCAGTCACTAGGCATTACTACCTTTCAGCTAAAATGCAATTTCCCCAAACATACATTGGTCTTTGAGTTTCCTTTTTGGACAGGTCTATATCTAGGATAATATAATTGTTAGGAAATCCTCCATGCAGAACTTGTGTGAAGTCCTCACTTTCACAGCAACATAACAAAATAAACTCCTATATACCTCATCCCTTCTCCCTTCCCCATCTCTTAATTTGAGACCCACTCTTTTATAGTAGTCACCTGTTTTATAGATGCTTTCATTACCGTTCCTCCACTATCTTTTCTTTAACCCTTTATTTTTTGTGAAATGCATAGAAAATATGAATACCTACACTCCCCACCCCTTAAATAAACCCCACATTCTTAAAGTTTCCAGACTGGAGATCCTCTCCTTTGGGTTGTCACCTTTTCTTGGGTCTGGGAGGGTATACTGTGATATTTTATCGATGTAAGCCGCGCCGATTGCTTCGGTAGAGGGGCGGGATACAAATAAAATTTTATTATTATATTTGTTTGACATGAGTTTCAACACCAGCTGGAAGCTTCAGCCTAGTTAACGTCTACACCCAGCGCTTGGAAGGTTGGAATTAACAGGTTGTGGTCAAAGTCTGGTCCTGTGCATTATCCTGGGCAAACTTTGGTCTCTGTTCTTTTGCTGATTGAAGGTATGCCTTTAAAAGATACTATGATATTATATTGGGGGGGAGGGAGGTAGTTCCATTGCTTTCTCATCTGAGCTGAAATTGGCCACAGGTCTTCCCAAGGCTTCATTTGATTATGAAATTGACTCCTCTTCCTGCTCTAAGATAAGCTTTCTTGATGGTCAGTAGATGCAGCAGATGGTCTGCCACAGAAGAGACCACCCCAGCCCTTGAACTCAGGGCCCCCAGTATCCCCCCACAGCCCCCAGTAGTAGATTCAGGGCCCAAGACAATAGATTCTACCTGGATTATCCCAGTGAAGAGGGACTCCCAAGACATGGATATCTAAAGGAAAACCAAGGAAACTGATGGGGGTTGCAGACTGCCAGAAATAGTGCAAACTGAGTCCACTTTAAGGGTTAGGGTTAGGGTATCATGGGAACTGTATTTTACTGTGGCACCAGAGCTCTCTGACAGAGAAGGCTCAATGTCTCAAAAAAAAAATTCCCATGATTCCCTAGCACTAACCCTAACCCTTAAAGTGGACTCAATTTGCACTATTTCTGGCAGTCTGCAATCCCCCTGAGCTGTGCAGGCACAACCCACCTCCTGCTTCCAAGAACAGCATAAGCAGATGGGCAACAGCAAAGTTTGCTCTCCACTCCATTCCTAGCCAAACTTCTGGCCTTGAAGGGCTCAGCTTAAGGGTAAAACTGTCTTCCAGCCACAACCAGCCACAAAGGAACCCTTCTGTGTCCCTGGGCAGCTGCTAACACTTGGCTGTGTGGCTAACAAGCATCCTTACCAAATGAGTACTTATTTCTTTTGTAAACTATTAGAAAATTTACCAGTTCGCCCATTTGGCCCAGGAGATTTTAAACCTTTCAACTGATCTATTACTCTCTCAACTTCTTCTTTATGTCTTCTTTACTTATTGGGACATTTAAAGAATCCTTCTGCTTGTCAGTAAATTTACAAACAATTGCTATCTCTTGACTTAATACCTCTCTTTGTATAATTATTCATAAAATTTTTGCCATTTTCACGAGGAAATTGTTTCCTCATTTTGTTTATTCTTTTATTCTCTTTACTCCTTATCAAATATCTAGCCAATCTTTTAATCCGTTGTATATCCCATGCTTGGAATTCATTTTTAACGTATAAATGTTTCTTACTAACTAGCTGATTCATGTCCTTTATGTCTTCCTTTTTTTATCCCATTATTTTTAAATCTCTAATTTTTGTTTTTTCTGATATTCTATTTGTAATTCTCCTGCTTCTTCTGTTAATTTCATTCTATATAAATATTATTATATAGTGATACATTTCACCTCACCACCACCTTAAAAGCACCCCATACCACATTTCCCCTAACTATCTTATTAGGATTTATTTTTTTTAAAAAATTCCTTTTTTAACTAAGAAAAAAATCAATTCAACTGTACTTTTTATATCTGCCTTAGTAGGATGTTTCTTCATTTTCCTTATAGCCACATTTTTCATATATCTCATACATCAAATTAATATTCTTTTTACCCTTTCTACCCTTCATTTTTTGAAATTAATATTAAAGACTCCTAAATGAAGATAGCCTTCTACAAAACAACCTAATCTATTAAATACGTTATTTAAGTAATCAATTTGATATTTATTCAGCTGAGAAACACAGACCAATGTAGTTTTAACATATAATTGTCCTTTCACAAATACATATCTTCCTTTAAAATCTACCTTCACCTTTTCTACTTGGAAATTTATTTCATCCTTTATGATTATTGCTACTTCTCTTGCTTTATTAGAACTTGTAGATTCAAACTGTGTTTTCCATTTCTTATAATTAAATATTATATCCTTACTTTTTGTTTTATGAGTCTCCTGCTGCTCCTTTTTGGAATGGAAAAAAAGCCACCCTTGCCCTTGCAATGGTGGTTTTTCCTCATTTCTGCAGTGAAGCGTGCGTAAACACTGCACCACAGAAACGTCAGGCAGGTGGTGTGACACTAGTTTGGGGGCACAGTCGGGATGTGAAGCCATCACGCCCCCAAGCTGCTGGGATGACAGCCCTTTTGGCCGGTCTGCACAGCCTCCACATCTACTCTCTTCTCATTCAATAACCTATTTAGGCCATATCATTTCATTCAAATTGATAATCCATTAATATTTAAAATCATAATTTTAATGCCTTCCATTTTATCAATTATATTTTCCCCTCAAGAAGCTGATATTTCACAAACAAAATTTATAAACAACCATTCCCATTATACCCCATCTGACAATTAAGTTTCTCCTCTTCCCTAGAGAAGATGCAGAACAAATAAAATCTACTACTATTGACCAGATTCCCCTTCTTGATTACATTTCTCTCCTGTGTGGACTCTCTGATGCTTCAAAATATTTGACCTGAAAGCAAAACATTTCCCACACTGCTGGCATTTGTATGGTTTCTCTCCTGTGTGGCTTCTTTGATGAGTCACTAAGTGTGACTTATGAGCAAAACATTTTTCACACTGCTGGCATTTGTATGGCTTCTCTCCTGTGTGGACTCTCTGGTGTCCTTTAAGGTATGACATGCGAGCAAAACATTTACCACACTGCTGGCATTTGTATGGTTTCTCTCCTGTATGGCTCCTGTGATGAGTCACTAAGTGTGACTTGTGAGCAAAACATCTCCCACAATACTGGCATTTGTATGGTCTCTCTCCTGCGTGCACTCTCTGATGTGGTACAAGATCTGACTTGCGAGCAAAACATTTTCTACACTGCTGGCATTTGTATGGTTTCTCTCCTGTGTGGATTCTCTGGTGATTCACAAGGACTGACTTGTGAGCAAAACATTTTCCACACTGTTGGCATTTGTATGGTTTCTTCCCTGTGTGGATTCTCTGATGAGCCACAAGGGCAGACTTGTCAGAAAAGCATTTTCCACACTGCGGGCATTTGAATGGTTTCTCTCCTGTGTGGACTCTCTGATGCTTCAAAAGGTCTGACTTGACAATAAAACATTTCCCACAGTGCTGGCATTTGTATGGTTTCTCTCCTCTGTGGACTCTCTCATGCAGTACAAGGTATGACTTGCTAGCAAAACATTTTCCACACTGCTGACATTTGTATGGTTTCTCTCTTGTGTGGACTCTCAGGTGGCCCTCAAGGTGTGACTTGCGAGCAAAACATTTCCCACACTGCTGGCATTTGTATGGTTTCTTTCCTGCATGGAGACTCTGGTGTCTTTCAAGGTCTGATGTACGAGCAAAACATTTACCACACTCCTGGCATTTGTATGGTTTCTCCTTTCTATGTACTATCTGATGAGTCAGAAGGTATGACTTGCGAGCAAAACATTTTCCACACTGCTGGCATTTGTATGGTTTCTCTCCTGTGTGGACTCTCTGGTGTCCTTTAAAGTATGCCATGTGAGCAAAACATTTACCACACTCCTGGCATCTGTATGGTTTCTCTCCTGTTTGGATTCTCTGATGAATCACAAATTCTTCTACAAAGAAGGACAAGGACAGACAAGACTAAATTTCAGCATTAGAAGGAATGATGGGATTAAGCAGGCTCAGGAAGGAAAACAACCATCAGAGAAAGAGGAACTTCTGTACTCCTTTTCCCTTCATAGATGTTAGTCATAATTGCAATATGGAATCTCTTGATATGTATGGGGACCAATGCTTGAGCTGGTTCACACCAGTTCATCCAAACTAGTTGTTAACATTTGTTGGCTTCACAGATAAACATGCAGGGCACCTACAAATACAGTAAAAGGTACCCTGCCTGTTTTGAGGCATCTGTGATAAGCTCTGAAGATGCCAGCCACAGATGCAGGTGAAATGTCAGGAATATATTCTAGAACACGGCCTCACAGCCTGAAAAACCCACAAAAACCAACAAGATAAGTTGTTTCATTGCTCTTGTGGTAGGGAGGGGGAAGAACATACATCTCTCCTTCGCCCTGCCAGGAGTTTTGCTGGTGTGTGTGCAAATGCTCATTCTCATCAGGGTTTTGGTGTGCACATACATGTATACATTTGGGGGAAATAGAATTAGTTAATTATTTCAAATGACACCACCAGACCTGAGGATCAGTAGCTGCCTGGGATGTCATTGATTTCTGGCCCTATTGTGAACCTTCCCAGAGATTCCTTCCTGCCCACACAGAGCTAGAATATCTGTGATGGAAGATGAAGCAGGAAGGAGAAGCTTTAATGTAAGCTACTTTTAGTCCCATTTGGTGAGAATGGCAGTATAATAAATATATAAACAGGGAAGGCTAAGCAAAGGGGACTGGACAGAAGAATCACCTGAGAGCTTTATAGCTGAGCTGACATTGGAGCCCCATGTTTGGTGATGGTAAGGCTACAGAGTGCCTGTACGATAGTGATGGGCAACTGTTAAGGAATAGGGGATCTTAGAGGGTATCCTCCATTGTACCACCTGTAAAAAAATGGGGGAAAAGTCTTGCTCCTCAGTATCTCTCAATATTCCTTAGCAGAAGTGGAAGCAGTTTTGCTACTGTTGGTCCTCTCTGAGCCATTTTAAGGCCAGGTGAAGCCTTTTCCCCAGAAGGAAAATGGAAACCTATACAGAGCATAGAAGGGCAGAAAGAGGTCCCAAAAACTCAGTAAACTTGTCCTGGGATGTGTTGAGGGATGTTTAGAGGTAAAAAACATTAACTGCCATGTTTCCTTCCTACAAAATCCTAAGATTGCCTATTTAGACTCAATTGAAGAGATCTAGTGCCTCACACAAGTAAAAAAACCAAGGATCCCACAGGATGTTGCCATGACAATTAAAGTAGAATGATGGTGTAGTATGAAAGGATCCTCAGTCTCCATAGGAAGGGCAATGGATTCAAATTCCTTACCTAGGGAGGACACGTTCTCATAGTTTTCCATCATGACTTCCTCATACATAAATCTCTGGTTCCAATCCAACAGTTGCCATTCCTGCTCTGTGAAATACAGAGCGACATCCTCAAAGGTCACCTGCAATAGAAAATAATCCAGAGACCGACTAAGCAAAAGTGAAGAAAAGCTCATAATGTATCCTAAATGTTATTTCATCACTTCAGAATACCGATAGAGTGGGATAAGTTTGAATATTCTCCCATCTCTTTACCTTAACTCCCTAGATGTTGAAGAATAGGGTGAGGGAAAAGAAGTCTACAATCTCAGTCCCTGATGATACAGATTTTTCATTATGAAGAGAGGCTTTGTTAAGCACATGGGAACTCTTCCATGTAGGTTCCATGTAGGTCTGCATTATTAACTGGCATAAATCTAGGGCAGTCCCACCAAATTAACAGACCTTTTTGGATTTCCAGCCTGTATGATTAAGTTCTTTTAGCCCATATGGCATAGAATACCACAAGAACCTCTTCTCATCCTTGACAATAAAAATATGAAAACCACAAATTAAAGCATTAGGAATTACTACCTTTCATGAGGCTCAAAACCAGCAGCCTGAGTCAAGGCAGCCTTCCCTACAAGAAAATGGTGGGCCAACCTTATCTAAAAGCCATAGCAAAGCAGCTTCATTTATATACCGCTTCATATCACGCTATGGGATGTCTAAGCGGTTTACAATTGTAAGCTCACTGCCCCCAACAGTTGGGTACTCATTTTAGCGACCTCGGAAGGATGCAGGCCTGAGTAGCCTGAGCCCTGTCTAGTATTGAACACGCAACCTTGTGGTCTATGAGTGAGTGGCTGCAGTACAGGCATTTAACCACTGCGCCACCAGGGTTTAATGCTAATGCGGGAACAGAACAAGTCCTCCTGAGGGGCCACCACTGGTAAGAAGCCCAGCCCCACCACCCTTGGCCCTGATTGGTTGGGAATTGAAGCAAGGAAAAGATGGCTGGAAGCACTGATCAGCTGAGCCACTGCAAGACAAAGGATGACCTCTGACCACCCATCGCATCCAGATGGAAAAATGCCTGATGGCTCCATCACAAAGGAGGAGGGGGTGAACATTAACCTGTTTTATGTTCATCTTTCCTGCAGTTTCTTCCATGGAGAGGGATTTCAATGTAGGTTCTCCTCTCTGCCTATGTTTGGAGGCCATCTTGGACCTATGCACACCTGCAGAAAGAGGAGGCATTTTACATGTATACACATTTATACAGTCTTCCCATGGACCACCAAATCAAGCCTGAACTTACACGGAGACAAAATAACTAAATTGAGGCTAGTACACTTTGGACACTTTGTGAGATGACATGAGTGATTGAAAAAAAAAATAATGATGGTCAGTAAAGTGTAAGGCACAGTATATAAGACAAGGGCCCCATTCTCCTTCAAGAAAGTCAAGTTAACAAGGGAAAAGGATGTGGCAAGACAAGACAACAGTATCCTATTCCATTCTATTCTATTTTATTTCTCACTTTTCTCTTCGTATGAGACCCAAGGCAGCTCACAATCTAAGAAAAAACCAAACTCAGTTAAAACAATGGCCAATTCAACATTGAGAAAAAAGTGTGGCACTATGATTCCACTTTAACGGCCATGGCAAGAAATTCTGGGATTTGCAGTTGAGGATGGAGTGTTCAGAATTCTAAACCAGTGAGCTCCAGTGTCCCCCAACTACATATCCCAGGATTCTATAGGATGTTGTCATGGTGGCTGAAGTGAAAATGTTGTTAGTAACTGTCAACAAATCAACTTCAACTTATGGCCAACTCCATTTCGAGAGAAAAGCAGGCTATAAATCCAATAAATAAATAAATTAAGTCACTCTATCAGGTCTTGCATATTCAGGGCTGTGGCTTCCTTGATGCTCAGGATGCTCTTGTAAGACAAAAGAGAACAACTTATATGTATTGTTTCAGGAATTCCATGTTAAGATAGGAGAAGCATTAGGCAAAATGAATTATCTTAAACTTGTTTAGAAGAGCCCCTAAAAGCTGGTTCTCAACACTTCATACAAGCATTGGTGCCTCTTTGTTTCCCACAGATTGAGTCTATCTGTCTGGAATGTGGTCTTCCTCTTTTCCTACTGCCTTTTACCTTACCAAGCTTTATTGTCTTTTCCAGTGAGTCATGTCTTCTCATGGTATGGTCAAAGTATGGCAGTCTCAGATTACTCACCTTGGCTTCTAGGATCTAACTTGCCCCAGTAACCATTTAAAAATTGGTAACCAGTTTTACAAGTGAACAGGCCCATGGTGAAACCACTTTTCAGAAAAGAGCTGCTGAAGGACAGGGACCCAGGAGAAAGATGACTAATTCCTCTTCATTCTAAGCACATCTAGGCATTCCTAGCCAGTATTTAGGCATTCCAAGTCCCACCACCTTCAAAGCCAAGAGGTGGGAAACTGTCCAGGAAAGCTGCCAACACGTGGCTGATAAAGACAGAGGCCTCTTCCCAGACAGCAACCCAGTTGCAAATGACGTACCAACAAACCAAGAGTTCCGAAAGTCAGGTCCAGAGAGCACTCCAAAGTTCAGGGTTATAGCGAGCAGGTAGTCCAGAGCCGTTCCAAAGGTCACAGGGTGTAAGCAGTCTAAAGTCAAGCCAAGAGCCAAGAGCTTTCACTGGGGAATCCAAGATAAGCCTTGACAAAGAGCTTGGCTTTTCCCAGCTGCTTATCTAGCCTCAGCTCCTCTCCCCCCAGGTGTTTCTCTTTAGCTGCACGTTTCTCAGCTAGCCTTTGAGAACGCCGCAGCCCCTCCCTATCTGTTCTCCTCTGAGCAAAGGTAGGGATTTCAATCTCTTGCTCCTCTGCTTCTTCCTGGCATGAAACCTCTGCTGGGGAAAGGCTTTCTGCTGGGGAAAGGCTAGGCTGCTGAGGAGGGAGGCTAGGCTGCTGAGGCAGGGGCTGTTGCTCACTGGGTTCCACACAGCTAGGTCCAGGTTCAGCTAGGTTTATGGGGGCTGGTAGCACCAAGCTAGGATCAGGCCCCACATCCTCCCCCTCAGAGTCCTCCAAGTCCTCCACCTGGCTGTCCCTGACAGAAACATTTCCTGCCAAGCCACACGAGAAAGGTGCATGCCTTCCAACATTTCAAGATGAAAACTGGGACATGTGTACCCAAGGAGCACCTTAAACTGAAACAGGGAAATCTGGCTCCTTAAATTGAATAGGAAATCCTGACTACTTCGCGGGATTATGGTGTATCAACATAACTCAGCAGTGTGATGCTGCAGTAAAGAAAGCAAATAATATTTTAGTCTATATTAACAGAACCTTGGTTTTCAAGATGAAGTCATAGTCCCACTATGCTGTGCTGTAGTCAGGTCTCATCTGGATACAATGTTCAGTTCTGGACACCGATGCTATTCAGCATCTATATGAAGCCGCTGGGAGAGATCATTTGGAGGCATGGAGCGTGGTGTCATCAGTATGCTGATGACACTCAGATATACTTTTCCATGACCCGGTCGTCGGCTCTGACTTCAGATGGCGTCTCTCCTCTCAATGATCGTCTTAAAGCAGTAATGGTCTGAATGAGGAAAAACAGACTGAGAATGAATCCAGACAAAATGGAGGTACTAACAGTCATGGGCCCAAAACCAGATCTGGGAATACAACTTCCAGTCCTGGATGGAGTCAAACTCCCCTCCAAGGACTGTGTTCACAGTCTGGGGGTGCTCCTAGACCCGTCGCTTCACATGACAAATCAGGTGAATGCGACGGTCAGGAGTACTTGTTATCAGCTTCGGCTGATACGCCAGCTGTGCCCTTTCCTGGAAAGTAGGGATCTTGAGACTGTGGTACATGCACTGGTAACCTCTCGTCTGGATTTCTGCAATGCACTCTACATGGGGCTATCCTTGAGCTTAATTTGAAAACTGCAATTAGTTCAAAACATGGCAGCCAGATTGGTTTCTGGTACTTCCAGAAGGGAACACGTAACACCTGTGCTAAAAACTCTCCACCGGCTGCCCATTAGTTTCCAGGCACAGTACAAGGTGTTGGTTTTGACCTTAAAAGCCCTACATGGCCTGGGTCCAACTTATCTCTGGGACCGCCTCCTTCCGTATGATCCCCCCGCGCACTCAGGTCCTCTGGGAGAAATCTGTTACAGCCACTGAGAACTAGGTTGACGATCACTTCCCAGAGGACCTTCTCCGCCTCTGCTCCCAGATTATGGAATGGCCTGCCGGATGAGATCCATCTTATTACTACTCTAGATAGCTTTAAAAAAGCTGTCAAAACGGATCTCTTCCGGCAGGCCTTTCCAAAATGATTTTCCCGGCCTAATGTTTTACTAATTCCCCCCTTTCTTATGCTGCCACTAAATACCCAATCTGCTGCGAAACTGTATTGGATATATTCCTTTCTTTTGTTATCATTTTACTTTGTTTTTAAAATTGATTAGTTTAATACTTTTTTAAAGGGTGGGTGGGCTGGGATGTTGACATTGATGTTTTACTGCTGTGATGTTTTATGATTGTAAGCCGCCCCGATTGTGTTGCAGAGGGGCAGGATAGAAATAAAATTATTATTATTATTATTATTATTATTATTTTATTGAATTTAATATGAAATCACATTAACATTTTTACATTCATTTTACCACACAAACAAGACCAAAAAAAAAATGAAGACATTAAAACATCAAACAAAAAACCTATATACAATATACTATAATTCTAATTATCTCTAGCTAACAAAACCATTCATATTAACATTTGTTACATCATTATTGCCGACCTTGGTTAAGATTCCTTGTTCCTATATTTAAATTTATTGACTATCTTAAAAGAAAAAGCACAACTAAAAATTCCTCTGACTTTCCTTATTTCTCTATTTCATTTTTCTATTCATACATTCCTCTATCTAGTCTCAATCTACATGTTTTTCTTTAAATGTATTCTGCTTTTACTCCCATGGTCACTATTTCCTGGACACCTCATTTTTAAAGAAGGATATAGACAAATTCTCATGGGTCAGGGAAAGTCAACCAGGATGATACAAGCTATGGAGCAGGGATAGGCAACCTAAGGCCCGGGGGCCGGATGCGGCCCCCCCAAGGCCTTTGGACCAGCCCCAGGCCAGTCCTGCCGCCGCCGCCCCCCATGATGATATTGATTATTGTTGTTATTACTTGTTCTTGGGGTTTCCTTGGCAAAATCTCCACAGGGGTTTTGCCATGGCTTTTCTGGGGCTGAGAGAGTGTGCAGGCATATTTTTTAATTTTTTTTAAAAAAATATTTATTTATTTATGGTGCTTCGGCCCCCCCCCAATTGTCTGAGGGACAGCAACCCTGCCCCCGGCTCAAAAAGGTTGCCTACCCCTGCTATGGAGAATAAAATATGAGGAAAGGCTGAGACAGCCGGGCATGTTCAGGCTGGTGAAGAGAAGACTGACAGGTGGCAAGCTCAGGTTTGCTAGAGAGATTAAAAATAATAGAAATAGGTTTTCTGATTATGCCTGTAGCAAAAGAACAAACAAGGAAGTGGTAGGGTCACTGTAGAGAAGATGGCAAAATGCTAACCCGATGCCTCAGTCTTTTCATGAAAGGAAAACAGTGCTTAACCTAAGGAAAATGGAGCAAATGATGCAGATGGAGAAATACAGCATAGAACAAGTAGAGGCCATACAGGGATCCCTGGCTACTCTAAATGAATTCAAGTCCCTAGAGCCAAACTTCATTCAAGGGTATTAAAAGAACACAGAAGCTCAGGTCTGGCAGAGAGCCTTTGCAGTGGCTGCTCCAAGACTTTGAGACTCCCTCCCTTGGGAGAAAATGAGGCCTCACAAGAAGAGGAAGACCAAAGTACTGCATTTGCACCAGTTATAACTCTGCAAGCTTCCAACTTAGCAAAATTTTAAAAAGCAGCTGTAGATGAGCCCAGATTTGGCACAGTGGACCCAGGGGGCATGGCCTGGCATCCCATTTTGACACCTGCATCCCGACAGTTGAAGAAGGAATGCCAAGAACATGAATTCATTCATTCCTTCAGCATCTCTTCAATAAAGTTAAAAGGGATCCTTACCCAGAGAGGCCTCCTTCTCATCATCCTCCATCAGGACTTCCTTGTCGGGAGCTCTCTGGATCCAGGAGATCCCACTTGTTTGGGGGAAAGTACACGGCCACCTCCCCAAAGCAGACCTGGAGTTGAAGGGAACAAAACCAACAATGTCATGACAAACATCCCGCCCATACGGGGCCATTAGATCTCTAAGGGTAGTCTGTCCCATTTCCTTCTCAGGTTTCTTTGGTGGGAACAAGAGAGACAGGGTCTTCTCAGCAGCTGCTCCCAGCCTTTGGAAGTCCCTCCCTTGGGAGCCTAAGATGGCTCCTTCTTGTTGTCCTGCAGTCAGCATTTAACATATTCTTATTCCTTCAGGTGTTCAGACATTGACTGTGATGGACTTTCAATGGAGTTCTATCTTGCTTTATGTGTAGTCCATTCATGAATTTTAATTTATAACAACTTGACAGATTAGATAACTTTTAAAAATAATTTTATATTTATGTTTTTTATTGCTTATAATCTGTACTGTTTTTAATAAGCTATAGGTCGCCTGGCATCTTATTTTTGGGGAAAAGGCGGGACATAAATGAATCTTTAAATAAGAGGGCTAAATAAATTTGGTCATTGTTCCAAAACTTTCAAAGTTCCTTGTGTTGCCTTATTAATGACTAAGGGCCTTTGCAGACTGCTAGACATAGTGCAAATTGAGTCCACTTTAACCGCCCTGGCTCAGTGCTAGGGAATCATGGGGATTGTATTTTTTTTCTGAGACATTAAGCCTTCTCTGTCAGAGAGCTCTGGTGCCACAATAAACTACAGTTCCCATGATTCCCTAGCACTGAGTCAGGACAATTAAAGTGGACTCAATTTGCACTATTTCTGGCAGTCTGCTAAGTCCATAAGTGTGCTCTTTGAGTTTTAGGGCCTTTGCAGACTGCCGGAAATAGTGCAAATTGAGTCCACTTTTAGGGTTAGGGTTAGTGCTAGGGAATCATGGGAATTGTTTTTTTCGCCCCTGAGACATTGAGGCTTCTCTGTCAGAGAACTCTGGTGCCACAATAAAATACAGTTCCCATGATTCCCTAATCCTAACCCTAACCCTTAAGGTGGACTCAGTTTGCACTATTTCTAGCAGTCTGCAAAGGCCCTTACTCTCAGGAAAATGGGTAGAGGAACTCATCTTCACAAAATTAATCTGTGATTGACATTTATCATTGGCTGTGGTTACAGACAGATATTGTCAATCCTAATTTTGTTTTTCTCAGTCTCCCAGCTGCACAACACAAATCCTGTAATTCCTCTCAATGTCTCCTTAAGGCTGTAGGTTGGGAAGGAGGTCAGGCCCAGGGCTATCAATAGTTACTAGTCATAGTGGCTCTCTTTGGCCTCCTAACTGGGTTCAGAAATGGGGGTCCCTCTCCATCCCAGCTACTGGGGACGATGGGCAGTAGAGTGCGTGGACGTTGGCAGGTGTCTGTGCCATACCCTCCAAAGAAACTGAATGGGAACAACTTTGGCATTTTGGACTCAGTTTGTAGCACCAGAAGGAAGCAAAGGACAAATGGGGAAATGGAAGGAGGAGAGAAATTGGGACATTTTAAAAGCAGGTGAAAATGGGGGACAACAGGGGGACTCTGCCTGCCAAATTGGGAGAGTTGGAGAGTACTGGGCTGGATGGGAGGGAGGGGGGTCTCCTTTCATCCCAAAAGGGGCGTCAGGAACCAGGGGGTTCCTCTTTCTCCTCCCCCTCTTTTCAGCCCCTCCCCACAAGGGCCATTTGGGGCGCCCCTCCTCCAAGTTACCTCCTCCTTTGCTTGGCTCAGATTCCTAGAGAGTCCTCCAAAGGAGAGCGAGAGCGAACAGAGAGCTCTGATTCCTAGAGAATCTGCCAAACAGGGAAAGAAAGAGAATGATTGTGTGTGAAAGCTGAGGTTCCTAGAGAGTCCTCCGAGAGAGGCTGAGATTCCTAGAGAGTCCTCCAAGGGAGAGAGAGCAGAGGTTGGGATTCCTAGAGAGTCCTCCAAAGGGGGGGAGAGAGAGAGGAGGGTTGGGATACCTATAGTCTTCCAAGGGGGGGGGGGGGAGAAAACAGAGGCTGAGATTCCTAGAGAGTCCTCCAAGGGGGAGAGAGAGCGCAGAGGCTGGGATTCCTAGAGAGTCCTCCAAAGGGGAGGGCGAGCGTAGAGTTGGGATTCCTAGAGAGTCCTCCAAGGGTAGCGAACAGATTCCTAGAGAGCCCTCCAATCCAAAGAGGGAGAGAGCGAAGGTCTCAGATTCCTAGAGAGTCCTCCAAAGGGAGAGGGAGAGCGGAGGGCTCGGACTCCTAGAGAGGCAGTTAACGTTTGAAAGGCAAGTGCTAGGAAGGGAGGGAGAGGCCCAGTGAGTGGAGCAGCCGGCAAAGGAGGTGGTTGGTGGTGAAGGGGTGCACCTAGAGGGAAGGGGCGCCCTAAAGAGGGGGAAGGGAGGAGTCCCTACCGGTCTCCCAGCTGCTGAGGGAGAGGGTCCCGGTTCCTGCCGCCCCCTTTGGGATGAAGGGAGACCCCCCCCAGAAAATAACCCCCCACACACACACAGTGGATGGGGAGGGGGGAGAAGAGCCGCCCTGTTTTTTTTGGGGGGGGGAGGGTTCTGCTGTGGGGAGGAAGAGGAGGAGAGGGGGGCAGGCGGTGCGTTGCTTTGGGGGCAGGGATCAAAAGGAAGGGGGACTCTCTTCAAGGAATGGAGGGAGCTGGAAAAGGTTCTCTGGGAGGGAGGGAGGGAAGGGCCCCCAGTCAGCCCCCTCTTAATGGGTCTAAAGGACAAAAGCCCTGCTCCCCAGAGAGGCTGGAAAGGGAGGAGAATTGAGGGAGGAAGGTGGTGGGAGCCCCAAATCTGACTTTTGGGGGGAAGGAGAAAGTGTTGGCCTCTCCTTTCCCCCCTTTTGACCCCTCTTGCCACTCCCTTACTGGGGCCTTTCACTAGTAGTGGCAATTGGGAAACTTGTGAGAGGCTTCGACATAGAACACTGCTTCTGTGGCTCAGAGTGGCACCATTTTGGGACAGACTGGAGTTAGAGTACCTGGCGTTGGGGAGAAGCGGCTGCAAAAAGGAGCTTTCGCATTTGGGTCCCTGCCTGAGCTTTGTCAGCTTTGCTGGGACTTGGCTAGCAGGTTGGAGTTGTACTGCTGCTCCTGCTTTCTTTCATAAGACAGACTGGGAGAAGAGGTAGCAGAATAAACCTTTTGTGTGTGGGGGGGAGAGTGGACACTCTAAGCTGTATGGGGAAGACATTTCTCTGGTAAGGAGTATCTGTGCTCGATTCTTAGAAAGAATCCTTTGTTTTGGAGTGACTCCTGTAGTTAAAATTTCTCCCCTTCCAGCCCACACCAGTCTCCAGTCCAGCAAGAAGGTTTTTGGTTGCTGTTCAGCTAGCTGCTTGGTTGCTGCTCCCAAGGTAACTGGATGCAAAGGGAGTAGCAACCAAGACTGGTTGTTTTGAATTTGCAGTAGAAAAGGTAAATGTAAAAGGTTTCCCTTGACAAGGTTGTCTAGTCATGTCTGACTGTAGGGGGCGATGCTCATCTCTGTTATTAAGCTGAGAAAGTCAGTATGGTCAGATATGAGTCTGTGGTCATGTGGCCAACATGACTACATGGAGAACAGTAGAACTAATATCAAAAAAATATGCACTGGGGGTGCTAGAGTTGCCACCCAAAAGAAAAAAAGGGCATTAGCCCAAAAAAATTGGGGACTACTGATCTATACTAACATGAAATTTTTTTGGTTTTACAGGGTATTTCAGCAGAGCATCTTTGGGACATCTTTGCCTAGAGGCAGACAGAGGAGGAATAACTTTGATCCTGTTTGAGGTTTCATTGGTGTAAAAAATTTATACAGATGGATGAACCAGACTCAGTTGGTCCTGAACGAGGAAAAGGCTGCAATGGCCTCAGTGCTGAGAGCAGTGGGGGATTCTGGGAGAGGACAGCTCAGAGATCCCTGGATAAGGACTTTGTCAGCTCAGACACACAGTGCCAGCAATTCAGGCAGTTCTCCTATGAAGCGGGTGAGGGCCCCCGAAAAGTTTGCAGCCGACTTCACCATCTCTGCCATCAGTGGCTGAAGCCAGAGCAACACTCAAAAAATGAGATCCTGGACCTGGTGATCTTCGAGCAGTTCCTGACTATTTTGCCCCCAGAGATGGAGACCTGGGTCAGGGAATGTGGGGCAGAGACCTGTTCTCAAGCAGTGGCCCTGGCAGAGGGTTTCCTCCTGAGTCGGGAAGAGGCAGAGAAGAAGCAGAAAGAGCAGCAGGTGAGAGCATTTTCTCCTGGGGCAAAGGTGAACAGGTTTTGTCTCTGGGCTGCCTTTTATAGATCTCCGATGACTTTGAGGGGCAAAGGCCCACTGGGGAGTTTCTTCTGAAATGCAGTGCCCCCAGATTTGGCTTTGACAAGGAGGAGTATGGGAACAATCCACCTTGTGATGAAGTGGAATCACAATCACCATAGCCTCTGAGAATGGTGATTCTGCATCAAAACCAGGTGGGTTTTCCTCTCTGTCATGTTTTCAAAGGAAGTGCCAGGTTTCCCTGTTGGCACCACCACACAACTGGACTTTTCCCCCTGGTGACTCCAGTGACAGAATCTGGCCCTGATGTGTTCAGCAGGCTTCCACCCACTTCACCAAATAACTCGCTCTCACTCTAAGGGATGAAGCAATTTTATCTTTGTTGATTTTTTTCTTTTCATTTTATTTTTATTCCAAAAGCCAACATAACAAGTGACCAACAACAGTGTTGTTGTAGTTAGCTATACAGTCGACCCACCATTTCCACAGACTCTTTATCCACGGATTCAAGCATCCACAGTTATTGAAAATATTTTAAAAATATATAAATTTGAAAAAGCAAACCTTGATTTTGCCATTTTATATAAGGGGCACCATTTTGCTATCTATTGTATTTAACGGGACTTGAGCATCCACAGATATTGGTATTCATGGGGTGTCCTGGAACCAAACTCCAGCAGATACCAATGTACTGCATCTATAAAGTTGCAGTTTCTCTGTATGACTGTTACAGTTCTTCCTTACATGTGCACACACACATAATTATACATAGAGATATACAAATAAATGAGTCTATGGGAAGACTTCCATTATAAGTCAAAGCATGGTTTTCCAGAACTTCAGAAGTTCTTGCTATGGGTTCTATGAAATTGCTTGCATTCCACCATATACAATAAATATAGACAGAGTATTAACACATGTGTCATACTTTATTCCACCTTTTTGAGCTGTTATTTTGTATGTCATTTTTTCAAGTAGGACTTATGAGCTCCTTGTTTTTTTGCTGACTTGGCTGTGGCTGGATGTTTCATACCATGCAAGTTCAAACTTCTTCCCCCAAAACCTTTGTCATTTTCTCTTCCCTCTCCAAATTCCATGTCTTGATTCCTTACTGCTGTTTTAGGTCAAGAATCTCATGGTAGAAGTTCACTCTGAACTCCCTGAGGCTGAGAAGGCTCCACTGGACCCCAGACAGAGTCCCCAATGGAGAGCAATCAAGCAGGAGTGTGATGGAGGGCTCCCCTTGCAAGGTAAGAGTGAATGCTCTCTGTCCAGAATCCTGCAGGTCTCTTTATGCATCTGAATGCATCTGAGAATGTTTTGTATTATGTTACTGGACTATCCAGCAATGTTTTTTCATCTGATATAACTACTATAATAATATATCTTACCAAAAAAGCAACATGTGAGGACTTTGTTGTTGTTGTTGTTAACTGCCCTCGAGTCGATCTCGACCCATGGTGATTCCATGGATGAGACATCTCCAAGACTCCCTGTTCTCCACTGTTCTGCTTAGTTTCTGTAAATTCATACCTGTGACCTCCTTAATAGAGTCCATCCACCTAGCATCCAGCCTTCCTTCCTTTCTTCTTCCCTTCACCTTTCGTAGCATTATTGTTTTCTCCAATGAGTTGCGTCTTCTCTTCATGCGACCAAAGAACGACAGCCTCAGTTTAGTCACCTTGGCTTCAAGGGAGGTTTCAGGCTCTATCTGTTCTAGAATCCATAAAGGTAAAAGTTAAAGGTATTCTCCATTGACAAGGTTATCAAGTCATGTCTGACCATAGGGGGTGGAGCTCGTCTCTGTTACTAAGACGAAGAGCCAGCGTTGTCAGAGACTACTCTGTGATCATGTGGCCAGCATGATTGCACAGAACGCTGTTTACCTTCCCACCAAAGTGGTACCTGTTTATCTACTTGCATTTGCATGGTTTCGAACTGCTAGGTTGTCAGAAGCTGGGACTAGTGATGGGGGCTCACCCCATCATACAGCACCTGGGCCTCAAACTGCCAACCTGCTGATTTTGCAATCAACAGAGTCAGCGTCTTAACCACTTGAGCCACTGCATCCCATTCTAGAACCCATTTGTTTGTCTTTTTGGCCATTCACGGTATTCTCAGCACTCTTCTCCAGCACCACATCTCAAATGAATTGATTTACTTCCTATCTTCTTTCTTAACTGTCCAGCTCCCACATCCATACATAGTAATAAGAAATACAATGGAATTTATGCATTTTCATAAGTAATAAACTTTTATTGTGTTGCATAGAATTTGAAGTGATCTTGGCTGTCTCTAACAGCCCTTCCTCTTTCAGTTAATTTGTTAATAGCATGATGTTCCTCATAACAACCACTCTGCAAGGTAGGTGTGTGTGTGTGAGAGAAAAAGAGAGAGACAGAGAGAGTAGGTGGTGGAGGTCCTCCAGTAAGTTCCAGTGGGAACTGGAATTGGATTTCCCCAGCCCTGCTCCAATAGTCTAACTCTTGCATGAGTTTCTTGTTGTTGTGCCCTTTCACGTCATTTCTAACTTATGACAACTCTAAGGTGAGCCTAGGAGACAGCATGGCATAGTAGTTTGAACATTGGACTGTGACTCTGGAGAACGGATTCCTGCTCAGCTATACATTTTACTGGGTTGTGTTACTGCCTCCCAGAGTCCTCTGTGTGAAACAGTGTAACATTGTTGCTTAATGTGCATGCAGTACCACTGTGCATCCCACTGTCCAGTTAGTTGTACATATGATGCAAAATATTGCCATTCGACCCAAGGGTTGCACAGCTTGGTTGATGCTCATCTCACATTCAGAGATTGATTTTATGCATCTTTGGCTTACAAGGCACATCATGCTCTCTGTGTGTTTTTATTCAGAGCTGGCTTATGCTCTCTGGGACTCAAATCTCTTATCCTTCTGGGACTCGTCCACCCTATGCTTTGTTTGTACTACAACCTTGTGAGGTAGGCAGGTAGGCAGGGGCCCAAGGTTGCCCAGTGTCTTTCAGTGGTCATGGGAGCCTTTTCCCCATTCAACACGTTGAGCCTCTGCACCCAAGCACCTTCTGCATTTTCCAGGGCTGGAAGTGTTCTTTTGTGCCAAGACTTCCAAGAGAATACAGGAGTACATCAGCAAATAAATTCATTGTTTTCCAGGGCATTCCTTCTTTAACAAAATTTGGTACAAATCACACAGGAAGACTAGGGATGGGTTCCTGAACAAAAAGAAGAGCACGCCAATATGTTTTAGCATACTTTTTCTCCAAAACTAATAATATGCACATGTGAAATAAAACCATGAGGTCAGGGAAGCCTTGCATGAATAAACAAAAATGTTTGGAACCTTCTGGAACCCATCTGAAGGTTTCTTCCAAAATGAATTCAGGAATGACCTTTTCTTTCACCAGTTCCAATTTTTCTTGCAATTTCCATTTTGGTGACCAAACACATACATCTATGTTTTTTGTTTGTTTGTTTGTTTGTTCATTTAAGTGTTAGGGACAGCTGTTGAGGCAGGCTTCTCTGTCCTTCCATTTTCTTTCTTTTTAGCTGTTCTTTCATGCTCAGTAAGGGCCTCCAGAGGCAGTTGCTGTTTCTTTTGTGTATTGTAAGCAGGCATACACGCCTACAGTAGGATCAAGCTAGAGCAGAATCCCAGTGTTTTTCAGCTCAAGTGTTAGTGCATTATTTTCTCCAGACATGCAACCAGATGCTGAAAACTGTTTTTTCCAGCCCTCTTTCACCATCCTTCCAGTGCATATGCTGCTAAAATAGTTTCAGCTGTACAGGGGACAAAGAATGGGGGAAGGTGGCTATAATATGACTTTGTAAAAAGGAGCTTTTTTGTTCGTGGCTTTATTAACTGAGGTGTGCCTGTACTTCCTAGTGAGTCTTTAAGATTGCAACCTCTAACAGCAACAGATATGACTGGCTTCTCCCCACCTTGGTCTCTCCCACAGAGGCTGGAATGATGCCACCAACAAGGACTCAGTTGCCTCTTCCTCTTTGCAGTGGACCAGAACCAGATCAGGTAAGGAGAAGGAATCCTGGAAAAAGAGGACTGGAGCAGTCTGGGTTCCTCTTCCCAGATCACATCCCTCTCAGTGTTAGTGGAGAATTTTGTTTCAGTTTGCTTTGGATTTTTAAAAATTGTAAAGATTTTCAAAATTCTTCTCTAGGTTTCAATTCCCATGTCTTTGGTCATGTTCTTGCGTTAGAGTTGCTCTCCTTTTTCTCTGAACTTTTTCTTGAACCCAAAAGGGGAGCTGATAGAGACATTCTCATCTTCTTTCATTGGTCCAGAACAAATAACTCTCCCTCTGTGTTCAGCAGCTGGCATTTAGAGGGAGCTTCTGGAGCTGCCAAGTAACCAGCAGGACCAGGGGTAAAGGTGGCTTCCACAAAGAAGATGGCCAGTGCCACTCAGGAATGTTTGAGGCAGGGTGGTAATATTTTGCTCAAAATTGGAGAACATAAGAACTTTATTGGCCATGTATGAAGACTGTATTTGGCATCTCTTTTCAGGTAGACCTACTAAGACCTTGGGCCATGAATGATTTATGTCTCATGGACCCTCTCCCATATTGCTGTTTATAGGTTTATAGTTTTCTTATTAATTTATTTATTTATTAATCTTTTAAAATTTGTTATATACATACATACGTTGCAGAAGTTTCTTGTTCTGGGGGAGGGTTTCTCTTTGCCTTTCTCTGAGGCTGAGAGAGTGTGACTTGCCCTAGGTCATGCATTGGACTTTCACGGTGTAGTGGGGATTCAAACTCTGGTCTCCAGAATTCTAATCCAACACTCAAACCACTACACTATGATGGCAGAGTTAATGAAATGCAAACTCCTTTTGCACTTTGAACTCAGTAAACTGAGAACAAAGAGGGAAATGGGAGGAGAAAACTAGGTCATTTGAAAATCTATTGAAAAAGTCGACAAAAGAGGATTCATTGGCATTGCCCCTACCAGATTGAAAAATATGCCATAAAACTCCAAAATTTCTCCCACAAAAACTGAAAAAATAAACAAACCAAAAATACCAGCTGAAAATTGGCCAACACGGCAGTTGGAAGTGACCCAGCATCATCTGTCCTGGCATGCTGAAATGCCCATGTTTGACCTGCCCACCCCTAGTTCAAATCCTGAAGTATAGAACCTTCAGTATTTTGTGGTGCAATTTTTCTTTAAAGCCAGTCTCCTTTTACTGAAGCTGTAGAGCAGGGGTAGGCAACCTTTCCCCTTTAAGGGCCGAGGGACTTCAACTCCCAGAAGCCTCAGCCATGTTGGCCAATAGTCCCATGTTGCCCAATAGCTCCTGGGATTCTGGGAGCGGAAGTCCCTCGGCCCTTAAAGGGGAAAGGTTGCCTACCCCTGCTGTAAAGTGTGTCATGGGCTGAGGCTCCTGTGTTTGCCAGACCTTGTTTACGGTTTTCATACTGGTGTTGGTAGAAGAATCAGTCTCACTTCAGCTGCCTTTGGAGCCTGTGAGTCGGCTTTATATTAAGTGCCACAGCCGGCAGCTATCTTGATATCCAATGTGATCAAGAACCTTTTTTTCTTCTGTTTTTAGGGCCTGGTGACTTTTGAGGAGATGGCTGTGTCTTTCTCCCTGGAGGAGTGGGCCCTGTTGGATCCTGACCAGAGAGCCCTACACAAGCAGATCACAGTGGAGATCTGTGGGATCATGGCCTTTCTTGGTAAGGTGCTCTCTTTCCCTGTATGATTATGTCTTCTGTTTTAAAATTCATTTATAATAATGGCATTAACAGCTACAATACTTCGAAGTGAGTCCTGATTCAGCCTAAATGGAAAAGGGATGAGCCCTGTATTTGCAGCTATAAGGCTAGGCTGGTGGCAAAAAGTTTTGCACAGCAGAAGTTTGAGAACTTTGACAAAACGTTTTCTCCTATAGCTAAGCCAGAGAGCCTAAGATTGGTTTTGGCTTTAGCATCAAGAAAAGGCCACTCGGTGAGGCATTTTGATTTTGAAACTGCTTATTTGAATGCTTGTCTTGAGGAAGATGCGTTCATGGAACAACCTTTGGGTTTTGAACAGGACAATGATATAAAACTGTACAAGTTGAAAATGGCTTTGTATGGTTTGAAGCAGAGTGCAAGGAGTTGGAATCATTGTGTTCATGAGGAGTTAGTGAAACTAGGATACAAACGCAGCATTGCTGATGCGTGTATTTACACAAAGGGTGATGTTACGTTGGTGATTTACGGTGATGACTTGTGTGTTGCAGCAAAGTCAGAATGAGAAATTCAAGCAGTGCAGAAAGAATTGGCAAAGAAATTTGTTATTAAGGATTTGGGTTCTCTCAGAGCCTTGGGAGCTCATGACTTCCATGGCAGCCATGGGCCTGTCCCAATTAGTCTCAGGTCCAACACATTGTGCTGGCAATACACTCGGTGTGGTCTTTAGTATGGATCAGGACCGTGGGCTGAGGTAATCCAGACTTTCGCCCTGTCATGGACGGATGTCAGGGATAGACAGCAGTACCTTGGACAATCAACCAGTCAGTTTGATTGATGAATCAACAGAACTTTATTGATAGACCCAAAAGTCAGACATGTCTCACCAAGCGTTTTAGTTGAGACTGACTACCCAAGGTCATTTGATAAGGCACCTGCTCTACACTAAATCTCCCAGCCTAAACTCCTAACCTAACAAACATTCTCTCATAATCCCAATATATATTCTATATCTGGTAGAACACTAATAGGATTCTAACAACGGATCATTTTCTGGTCAAGGTGGGACTGAAGGCTACTACCCATATTCTTCTTGGGGGTGGAGGACCCATTAAAATGGTCCTCCCTCAAAGGTTGATGGAACTGAAAAGGTTCCAGGAAGCCTTGGAGGGTTTTATGGTTGGGAATGACAGTGATTCTGTTGAAGCCTTGGTTAATACTTGGAATAATGACCTTACCAGGTCTATAAACATTATCGCTCCCGAGTTTCCTTTTCAACCCGCTTCAAATAAAAAACCTTGGTACATGGAAGATCTTCGTCAAATGAAGTGGGCTGTACAATTACTAGAGCTCCGCTGGCGGAAACATCAACGTTTATCTAATAAGACACGTCATAGGATCATGTTGGATTCCTATCGAGTGGCAATAGATGCAACAAAGAATTCTTTCTATGCTGCACGTATTGCATCTGCAAAGTCTCGTCCAGCAGAACTGTTCAGGGTGGTTAAAAAATTACCTCAATTACCTCCCACCCTGAACCGTTATTGGAACCAACTAAAGCCTGCTGTGATGCTTTTAATGACTTTTTTGGAGATAAAATCTCTCAGATAAGGGCTGATCTGGATGCGGGCATTATAACAGAACCAATAAGAGAGATGTCCAGAGACTCTGTGGATCATTTATATGATCATTTCACTGATCATATGATCATTTCACTGGATCATTTCGAGTTTGTTAATACCAATGAAGTGGACAAGCTTCTTGGAAGTGTAAGGAGGACAACATGCCCTCTTGATCCTTGCCTATCATGGCTGACAGTCCAGGGAGGAGATGCAGTAAAAACATTATTACAACTCATCATTAATACATCCTTCAGGGAAGGGAATTTCCATCTAATTTAAAACTAGCAATGGTTAAACCAATCTTGAAAAAAAACTCCCTTGATCCCCTGGTGAAAAATAATTATAGGCCAGTCTCCCTTCTACCATTCTTGGGTAAGGTGATCGAGAGGGCAGTTGCCCTCCGACTCCAAGTTGTCTTGGAAGAAGCTGATTATCTGGATGATTTCAAACTGGCTTCAGGGCGGGATATGGAGTTGAGAATGCTATGGTCGCCTTAATCGATGATCTCCGTCTGGGCATAGACAGGGGAACTGTGGCCCTGTTGGTGCTCTTGGACATCTCAGCAGCATTCGATACCATAGACCAGGGGTAGGCAACCTTTTTGAGCCGGGGGCCGGGTTGCTGTCCCTCAGACAATTGGGGGGCCGAAGCACCAAAAATAAATAAATAAATAAATAAAAATTTTAAAAATAAAAATTTTAAAAATATATGCATGCACACTCTCAGCCCCAGAAAAGTCATGGCAAAACCCCTGTGGAGATTTTGCCAAGAAAACCCCAAGAACAAGTAATAACAACAATAATCAATATCATCATGGTGGGCGGCGGCGGGGGGCGGTAGGACCGGCCTGGGGCCGGCCCAAAGGCCTCGGGGGGGCACATCCGGCCCCCGGGCCTTAGGTTGCCTACCCCTGCCATAGACCATGGTATTCTTCTGAAACACCTGAAGGAGTTAGGTATTGGGGGCTCCTACCTCTCGGGCAGATTCCAGATGGTGATGCTGGGGGATAGCGGCTGTTCGAAAAGAGAGCTGACATCTGGCATCCCTCAGGGCACCATTTTATCCCCCATGCTGTTTAACATTTACATGAAGCTGCTGGGAGAGATCATCTAGAGACATGGGGCGCGATGTTATCAGTACGCTGATGACACCCAACTTTACTTCTCTATGTCTCCATCTGCTGCAGTGACTAAGAATGGTATTACTCCTCTTGATGCCTGTCTTGAATCGCTAATGGGCTGGATGAGGGAAAACAAACTCAAGCTTAATCCAGAGAAAACAGAGATACTCACGATAGGTACCCCAAGTCTGGGAAAGGAGCTTTGCCATCCAGTCCTGGACAGAGTCACACTTCCCCTAAAGGACAAAGTACACAGTTTGGGAGTACTCCTGGATTCATCTTTACAGTTGTCATCTCAAGTGGATGCGATGGCCAGGAGTGCTTGGTATCAACTTTGGTTGATCCGCCAACTGCGTCCCTACCTGGATCGAAAGGACCTTGAAGCAGTAGTACTTGCCCTGGTAATCTCTCGTTTGGATTTCTGTAATGCACTCTACATGGGGCTACCTCTTTACCATGCTTGGAAGCTCCAATTGGTTCAAAATGCGGCAGCCAGATTGGTCACCGGAACATCTAGGTCGGACCATATAACACCTGTATTAAAATCTCTTCACTGGCTGCCGATTAGCTTCCAGGAGCAGTACAAAGTGTTGGTTATTACCTTTAAAGCCCTACATGGCTTGGGCCCGAGTTACTTGAAGGAACGCCTCTCCCCTCGCACTCTCAGAACATCTGGGAAGAAGTTATTAGAACACCATAAAACTAGACTTACCATGACTTCCCAAAAATCGTTTATGGTCGCAGCTCCCAAGTTGTGGAACAGCCTGCCGGAGGAGATCCTTCTTATTACTACTCTAGAAGCCTTCAAGAAAGCATTTAAGACGGAGCTCTTCCGGCAGGCCTATCCATCTGATCTTCCAGATTTTTAGATTCTGACAATGATTGGCTTTTTAAAATTTTTATCCTATTTTATTTTATTTTCATTTATTTTATTATATTGTATTTTATTCTCTTAATCTATTATTATTCTGATTTTTATTATTTTATTGTTTATATTTTGTACATTGTATTCATTTTATTGTGTAATCCCGCCTCGAATCATAGGGAGAGGTGGGAAATATAAATAAAACTTATCATTATTATTACCTTGGGATTGAGGTAGAGTGGACTGAGGATGGTAGATGTTTGTTGAGTCAACAGAAAAAAATAGAAAGGCTGATTGAGAAATGTGGACTACAGAATGCTAAAGTAGTAAAAAAAAAAAACCCTATGACTTCTGGTTATGCTAACAGTGAGTCAACAAAAGAGTTTGACAATCCAGAATTGTTTAGAAGCATTGTTGGAAGCCTGATGTTCATAGCAAACAACACAAGGCCAGATATTGCGTTTGCAGTTGGAGTGCTTAGCAGAAAGATAAGCAATCCAAAAGTTGAGTATTGGACAACATTGAAACATGTGTTGGGGTACCTGAAAGGTAGCAAGGACAGGAAGCTTGTGATACAGGGCAGCATGGTTCAACTTAAATGTTTTGCAGATAATTCATTTGCTTCAGAGTTACATGACAAAAAATCAGTGACTGGTTTGTTGATAAAGTTTGGAGAAAGTCCAATAGTTTGGCGCAGCAGAAAGCAAAGCTTTGTAGTGTTGAGTACAACTGAGGCAGAATTTGGAGCATTGTCAGAGATGATTAATGAGATACAGTGGATAAGAAAGTTGCTTGAAGATTTAGGTGAAAAATGTACAGGGCCTACTGTGGTTCATGAGGATTCGCAATTGTGCATTACAATGTCAGAAGCTGAGAATTTGAAGTATAGAACAAAGTACATAGGTTTGAGGTATCAAAATGTCAGAGAATTGATTCAGAACAACATTGTGTGTCTACAATACATTGACACACGAGACAACATCGCTGATGTTCTTACAAAAGTTTTACCCAATGAAAGACATGAACAGCTGTCACGGCTGATTGGAATGGCACCTTATGTGCAAAATACTAGTTGAGCTAAAATCCAAAACTGTAAATAACATGACACACACATCTATACATTTCGGAGGGGATTGTTGGGTTTTGTAGTCAAAGTGGAAATGTACAGATGTGGGAAAATTCTAGCTGTGAAAGTTTTAGCCTGCAGGTGGATTACACGAAAACAACATAACCAAGGTCAGTGTGTGTCTGGGAACTCAGGATGAAGAAAAAAACAAATTAGGTCATCTAGTTTTGTGAGAAACAGTGGTCACATGACACAAGACACAGGAAGAAGGCTGAGTTTAGAAGCTGTTTAGCAAATGTCTATAAAGGTATCAACCTCCGGGTGGAGTTATGGCTTTTGCCTTGAGTGGAGTGCTGGGCTTGGCATGGAGTTTCCTTTGTTTTCTGCCTGCTAATGGCTGTTCTACAATGTAAATAGTTATCATTTTAATTCTGCAACTGAAGAAACTTCTTTTGAAGAGAATCTGATCTCTGGTCTGGTTTCATGGAATGCTGCAAGCTGCAGGGAGCTACAGATCCAGAGATGTATAGAACTGATGAATAGCAGTCCTGCACATACTCTACACCAGGGGTAGGCAATCTTTTTGAGCTAGGGGCCAGGTTGCTGTCCCTCAGACAATTGGAGGGCCAAAGCACCAAAAATAAATAAATAACATTGTAAGAGTGAGGCAGGCTCTTATGGGAAAATACAGGCTATCAGATAATCTGGACCTAAGGTGTAAGAGGGTGCATAGCATCTCTTCTTTTGTTCTGATGATTCATTTGTCTTTAAGATTGCTTGACGTTAATCCATTTCTCATACTCTGAAATTGTTTCTCACACAATTACCATTTTCTGGTTTTCTTCTTCACAGCAGAAAACTGGAGGAAAACATATGTATGTCCTAAATATGAAAAGGATTCTAGGCAAAAACTGGAACTTACTAAACAAGCTCAACATTCTCAAGAGGAAAGCTATATCACAGAGAAGCCCTACAAACACAATGCATCTGGGAATTTTTTCCCTCAAAATAGGGCAATTGTGCCTTGCAAGAGTCCCTATTCCGTAAAGAAACACTTCAGGTGTGAAATTTCTGGTGTGAAAGGTTTTGGTTCTAAATTGTACAATGTAAATCACCATGAGGCCCACACAATAAAGAAATCACACAAATGTCGGAAGTGTGGGAAATGCTTTGCATACAATTCATTACTTATGACACATTTGAAAGTGCACAGAGACCTTGTGAGGCAGTGGATAAACCACATAGGAGAAAAACTCTATGAAAGTCAGGAGTGTGGCAGACATTTTGCTCAAAAACCAGGCCTTGTGACGCAACCGAGAGTCCATACAGGAGAGAAACTGTACAAATGCCAGGAGAGTGGGAAATGTACTGAGAATTCATCCGTTTTGATCCACCAGAGATTTCACACAGGAGCAAAATCATACAAATGCCAAGAAAGTGAGCAATATTTTGTTAAAGAAGGCCTTGTGCACCACCAGAGACTCCACACAGGAGAAAAACCATACATATGCCAGCAGTGTGGGAAATGCTTTCTTCAGAAGTCGTACCTTTTGACTCATGAGAGACTCCATACAGGAGAGAAACCATACAGATGCCAGCAGTGTGGAAAATGTTTTGCACGCCGGTCAACTTTTGTGATACATCAGAGAGTCCACACAGGAGAGAAACCATACAAATGCCAGGAGTGTGAGAAATGTTTTGCTCAGAAACCAGCCCTTGTGATACATCAGAGAGTCCACACAGGAGAGACACCATACATATGCCAGCAGTGTGGGAAATGCTTTGCTCAGACATCACATCTTTTGAGACACCAGACAGTCCACACAGGAGAGAAACCATACACGTGCCAGCAGTGTGGAAAATGTTTTGCTCAGAAGCCAAACCTTGTGACGCATCAGAAAGTCCACAAAGGGGAGATATCATACAAATGCCAGGAGTGTAAAAAATGCTTTGCTCAGAAGTCACTGCTTGAGAAGCATCAGAGCGTCCATACAGGAGAGAAACCATACAAATGCCAGGAGTGTCAAAAATGTTTTGCTCAGAAGTCACTGCTTGAGAAACATCAGAGAGTCCATACAGGAGAGAAACCATACGCATGCCAGCAGTGTGGGAAATGCTTTTCTCGGAAGTCATATATTTTGGATCATGAGAGAATCCACACAGGAGAGAAACCATATGCATGCCAGCTGTGTGGGAAATGCTTTGCTCACAAGTGTCATCTTGTGAGACATCAGAAAGTCCACTCAGGAGAGAAAACAGAAAAATGCCAGCAGTGTGGGAAATGCTTTACTCGGAGGTCAAACCTTGTGGCCCATCAGAAAGTCCACACAGGAGAGAAACCATACACATGCCAGCAATGTGGGCAATGTTTTACTGAGAGGTCATCCCTTGTAAAGCATCATCGGAGTGTCCACATAGGAGAGAAACCATACAGATGCCAGCAGTGTGGGAAATGCTTTTCTCGGAAGTCACATATTTTGAATCACGAGAGAGTCCACACAGGAGAGAAACCATACACATGCCAGCAGTGTGGGAAATGTTTTGCTCAGAAGTCTTCCCTTGTGAAACATCAGAGAGTCCACACGGGAGAGAAACCACACAAATGCCAGTAGTGTGGAAGATGTTTTGCTCGCAAGTCACAACTTCAGACTCATTTGAAAGTCCACACACAAGAGAAACCATATAACTGCCAATGGTGAGAAAATTTCTTACTCAAACCTCATGTCTTTGGAAGCATCAGAGAATCCACAGAGGAGAGAAATCATTCAGTTGTTATATTTGAAATATTTTCCTCAAAATTCACACCTTTTGAGTATGAGGGAATCCATACAGGAGACGAACTATACAGACCACAGGACTGTGGGAAACATTTTTCTGAACATTCACAACTTTTCAGGCATGAAGAAGTCTACATTAAAGAGAAAACATAGAAATACCAGCATTGCAGAAAAGGTTTGTTTGGACTTTGTACTTTTGGTTTTTCAAAAGACCTATTAAAATCTCATATGATTCTGTGTCTGCTTCAAAGCTTGTAATTTTAAATAGCTTGCTTTTTGGCTTTGATCCTCTCCTGAGGGGCAGGCAGACAGGGGGCATTTATGGGCTCCCCAGATGGTTACTTGTTGAGGTATTCTGTTATTTTTGTTGTTGTTGTTGGAAACACCATTATTATTGTTTTTGTTCCAGGTGGGAAGCCTGCACTGGTATATATCATGCATAGTCTGTGTTTCAACCTTTCGTCTTGTGCAAATAGCCAGTTTGGTGCAGAAGACTGAGGGGCAAAGGAGAGAGGGTGCCAGATTAGAAAGGGATTGGGGTTAATCAGCAGCTACAGTTGAGTGTGAAGACTGTCTTGGCCTCTTTTTCCTTTCTCCCTGGTGATTCTCTCTCTTTTTGCTAAGCCCCCATAACCGGAAAGAGAGTGTGGAAGGACGAGCTGCTCTTATTGTTGGTTGCCTCCTTCCTGCAGTAAGACAAACATCAGTCTGTTGTAGGGCCCTGGGCAAAAGCCATAACAGAATGCAACTGACCAAAACAGGCCATTTTTGAAAGAGTTTGAAGCCAAAAGCATTGGATTTTGTTAGACACTTGGGAACAATATTTTACAAGGGAAACATTAGTCTTTTTTTCTTAATTTTCTTAGCTCAGTACACTGTTCCTTTTTTCAGCATTGAAAAATGCTGCCATTCATCAACAGTTTACAGCTATACAATATATGTGCTGCATTTACACTGTTTGTGTATAACATTTCTTAATAAATAAAGTACACAATGTCATATTGAACCTTGTTTCCTATTTTGTTTCATCATAAGTTCATTACTTGATATTGTACACATTAATATCGTATATTTTAAATCCTAAGAGCCAGTGTTGTGTAATAGTTTGATTAAGACTCTGGAGAATGGGCAACTCACATCCTCTAAGCCCCAGAAAACCCTGTGATAGGATTGCCTTAGGGTTGCCATAACTTGGAAACAACTTGAAAGTACAGAACAACAAAAACATTCTTATATCTTGTATATATCCAATTTCCTGCCTAGTTAGTTGGAACTCACTTTTTGTATGATTTTTTGTTTTTCTGTTACTTAGCATGTTATAGTATTCCTTCTAGATTTTATGTATGCAGTCATGCATTATAGAATCATAGAGTTGGAAGAGACCACAAGGGCCATCCAGTCCAACCCTCTGCTAGGCAGGAACTCACAATCAAAGCATCCCTTACAGATGGGCATCCATTAAAGACCTCCAAAGAAGGAGACTACACCACACCACACTCCAAGGGAGTATGTTCCACTGTCGAACAGTTCTGTCAGGAAGTTCTTCCTAATGTTCAGGTGGAATCTCTTTTCCTGTAGATTGCATCCATTATTCCATGTTCTAGTCTCTGGAGCAGCAGAAAACAAGCTTGCTCCATCATCAAAGGGACACCCCTTCAAATATTTAAACAGGCTATCATATCATCTCTTAACTGTCTGTTTTCCAGACTAAACATACCCAGCTCGCTAAGTCTTTCTTCATAAGGCCTGGTTTCCAGACCCTTCACCATTTTGGTCACCCTCCTTTGGACACGCTCCAACTTGTCAGCATCCTTTTTGAATTGTGGTGCTGATAGGCTGAGAGGATGCAACAGGCTGAACAATTGGCTGCAAAAACAGCTTTGGAAGCACATTCCACACTAGGGCCAGTTATGGGCTGTCATATGGGCTTCATGGGCTGCAGCAACTAGAACTTCACTCTTAACACAAGCAATGGAACCACTGCCACCTATTCAATCATCATTGTTTTCTCTGAATTTAGCTGAAAATTAGGGTTAACAGATGAAAACAGACTTAGGGTTACCTGATGAAAACCAGAGGGAGTTCCAACACGTTTAATGATTGTGTAGAAGAGGGAATTTTAGCAGGTTGCCTTGCAACCAGGGAATAAGTGACACCTTCTGGCAATGACAATCTGGCAGCTTTAGAGCAGAAGGAATATTTAATAAAAAACAACAACATAATATTGTAATATATTACTTATTACATTTCAGGGCAAGTAATGTACCCATATTACTTTTTTTTAAAAAAAACTAATGTGTAGTAAATAACATGCTACTTTTCAAAGTAATATTTTACAACAATGCATGTGGGGAAAGAGGAGAGTCAGATGGGCAAAACCACCTCTGGGTATTCCTTGCGTAAGAAATGCAGTTGCCATAAATTGACAGGTAGCTGGAAGGCATACATGCACACACATACACACAATCTCAGCAGACCCTGGATCCAGGTGGGCCATATCTGATCCAAGGGCCAAATATGTCCCCAAGGTGGTTTTTGCAGCCATTGGTTCCTTAAGACTCTTGTCATCACAACATCCTAAACACAAGTGGCTTGGTTGTTAAGAATGGAGAGACAGGGAGGCCTGAGGATGGATGGATGGATGGATGGATGGAGGATGAGGAAAGAGAGGAAAGGAAAACACCCAAGACCATGTTCCCCCATTATTGCTGTGTGCCTTCAAGTTGCTTCTACCTTATGGCAACCCTATCATGCAGTTTTCTTCCTATCATGCGGTTTTCTTGGTAAAATTAGTTCAGAGGAGTTTTGCCTTTGCTTTCCCCTGAGACTGAGAGCATGGGACTTGCCCAAGGTAACTCAGTGGATTTCATGGCTCAGCTGGGAATAAAACCCTGGTCTCCAGGGTCATAGTCCAATAATCAAACCACTATACCCTACTGGCTCCACAGTACAGGGACCTTGAACTACACCTCCCTTCATCCTTCATCAGCTTGCTGATTCAGGATGATGAGAGTTGTAGCTGGAAGGTACCACAAAGTTTCCACCAATACCTGTAGCTGGAGCTTGGAAAAGTTAATCTAAAAAACCCCACACTGGACATGCTGGTTTTAGGTACGCTGGTAATAACCAGTCCACCAACATCAGGAATGCATCATGATCGTCCCTCGCCACCCCACTAAAGCTCCAAAGTGTCACTAGAGCTCACATAAATGGGACTGTCTCCAGTCCAAGTCATATTATCTCCTTAGGTGAACACTATCCCCAAAACCAGGTTCAATCCTTCTTTACTTTGCTTGAGTGTGTGTGAAACACTGCAAATTCCAAAGCTGTTTATGTCAAGTCATGCATAAAGTGATGGAAATGTACAAGATGTATGGAGTTTTCCATGAGAAAGGTTTAAGTGGTAAACGGAACTCAACAAGAGGTGGGCAAGAAGTCATAACAATTACAGTTTTAGCTGGGAAACAGATAGCCAGTACATCAACATCTGAGCTCGTGAGAAAAGCAGTCACATGGGGGATGATAGACAGCAAGAGGCTGGGTTAATACACACCATACAGACATTATCCAATCAGAAGGTGGAGTATGGGAAGGGCCAAGGGGATCCTTTGTTTAAGTTTGTTTGTATTTCCAAACTCTGTGTGTGTGTGTGTGTGTGTGTGTGTTTGACAGTGGTTTTAACTATAGAGTTAGTTTTTGGCTTTTAGTTTATGAGTATACTTATACTGCTTTTACAGTGTAACTCCTGGATCTGGAAACATGGATCTGTTCCTTCTTCTTAACTTTTAACTACAACAAGTTGGGATCCTATGCTTTTGGATCTGCTAAAGATGTAATCTCTCATGGCTGAACTAGAAAAGTTCATCACAATGGATTTTACTTAGTTGTCTTATTTTCTTTTATATACATTAATAAAACTATACTTTTGGACTTTACCATGTGTCTTCTTGACTGAGGAAGACAGGATTGCCTGAAGAAGAGAAGCTAAGCTAGGTGATGATAAGAGATACAAAATGGCTGTGGATCACAGCAGCTAGCTTGTTCTACAGATTCTGCTAGGTGTCTAAGAACATCACTGCAACACCCATCATCCACACAGTGACAGTTTACTGCTTCCTTCCACTCACCAAACTGCATAAACAAATCAAAACAGACAAATAGTCTACCCACCACCAATTCCTTCCCACCCACCCGATTCTCTTCTGGGAGAATCTCAGTATCTTTAGAATGGAAGAGGGAGGAGGAGAGAGGGAAAGGGAAAAGGAAGGAATAATCTTATAAACACATGGAGTGTATGGTACACCCATTGCTAACTGCTTTTCCTCCACTTTAAAACTAGCAGTTTTTTCTTTCTCGTGATTGCCCTGATGAGGGGAGTAAACAGTTTTTGGCATGCATGTAAAGACTCCCTTTTTGTCCTAACAGCAACTCTGTGGGGTAGGTTAAGATGGATGGACTCTACTAAGGGGCTCCCGAGCATGAGTTTGTAGGACCAAAGCAGAGCAGTGGAAAATAGGGAGTCTTGGAGACGTCTCATCCACAGGGTCACCATGAGTTGGGATAGACTTGAGGGTAGTTAACAACAAAAAATATAACTTCATCTTCTGGGACTATACTGCTTGAAAACAGAAGTTCATGAGCAGGCAAAGCAGCAGCAGCAGAGCAAACAGGGGGCAGAGCCAAGTGGAGGCTACAAGAACGCCTCCCACCAGCCTTCCCCTGAGCAGGCAAAGCAGCAGCAGAGCAAGCAGGGGGCGGAGCTAAGTGGAGGCTACAAGAACGCCTTCCCCAGTAGGCAAAGCAGCAGCAGAGCAAGCAAGGGGCGGAGCCTACAAGAACGCCTCCCACCAGCCTTCCCCAGCTGGCAAAACAGCAGTAGAGCAAGCAAAAGGTGGAGCCAAGCGGAGGCTACGAGAACACCTCCCACCAGCCTTCCTCAGTAGGCAAAGCAGCAGTAGGACTTCTGGTCAGCAAATGGAGGTGCGAGGAGTGTTTTGGTGGGGTTCCACCAAAACCTTTCATTTTGAGGCATTTAACCCCGAGGGTTTTTTTCTTCTTTGTTTTAACAACAGCCAATCTTGGGGGCAATACTCCCTTGGCACAGGGAGTTCAAGGGGACTCTCACAGAGGCTTGTTACCTGCTTTGAAAGAACTTTTTCTCTGATGGAAACCGGAGGGTGGACATCGGAGGCAGATTAAGTAGAAGTGGAGGGAGCTGAGAGAGCCAGGCCTCAGACGAACACCTTTGGGGCTGCAAGTGCCAGCTGTTGACTTTATTAACAAGAAGAAGACAAGTAAGCTACCGGGATTTTGTCATCCTTAAATGCTGCCAGTCTGATTTTGCATTTTATTATCTGTATTATCCCTTCTTTATGAGGGAAAAAGGGGTCCTTATCAAGCAAAGAATTAAACGCAATTTGCAACTTCCACTGCAGCTATGTTAAACACAATTATTGGAAGTGAACAGGACTATCGGCTGTTAACTTCATCCAAATTGAACAAAACTGGGGGGAGGGAGAGAAAAGAATTTGGCTTCTATTACTGTCCTATGTGAATTTAGTTGACTATAAATCACTCTATACCCCTAATCATTGGAAGATAGATCTCTAGAGGAAATGTGGTGAGTGTCTGTGAAAGGAGAAGACAGAGAAGATGGGAAAAGAAGAAAAGGAGGGAGGAAAGAAAGGGAGAAAGCAAAGATACCTGGAAAGGAGGAAAGAATGAAAAGAAAGAAAGGAAAGGAAAAGGAAGGAAGGAAGGAGTAAAAAAGTGAAATGGCAGCATATTGATCAGAAGAAAGAGAGGTACAGTATCACACAGAAAGTTAGAGAAAGCTTTGTTAAAAGTTAAACCTGTAACTTTAAGTAATCATGAATAGCAGATCAGCTTCTGCAGCAAGAGCTGCAACACAATCTAATAGAAGAAACTCATTGGAACAATTTTCAAACATGGATGAAATTAAAAGATTAACAGCTCAAATGGAGAAAAATGGAAAAGAAAAGGAAAAAAAAGCTTTAAACAAGAGATTAAGGACTTAAGAAAAGATTTGAAACAAGATATAAAATCAGAACTCAAAGCGGAACTGAAAGGAATTAAACAGTCTTTAGAGGAAGTGGTCAAAGAGATAAATCAAGTTATTACAAGAATAGATAATTTGGAAGAAAAATCTCAATCTTTAGAGGAAAAGACAACTTCAGTAATTCATCACCAGGAAACACAACTTGATTTAAAGGCTTTAGAAGAACTAAAACAAAGAGAAAATTCCCTAAAGATAAGAGGATTAAAAGAAATAAAACATGAGAATCTTTATGAATTTCTTGTTCCGGCTTTATAAGACTTTATGGAAGTTCCTCATCAAAAATTCATTAAAGATGTGAGTAAAACATTCAGAATTAACTCTCAGATTGCAAAAGAGAAGAATTTGCCTAGGGATGTTGTTATCTCCGTTTTTAGAAAGAAAGAGAGATGTGATGTTATTCTTAAGTTATGAAAGAGCTTTGCAAATAGAAGGAAATGGGATCAAATTCTTTAAAGACATCCCGAAAAGAATATTAAAGAAAAGAGATTACAAATTCATCATAACAAATCTTAACAAAAATAAAATTCTACACAGATGGGAAAAGCTGGAAGAAATTTTTGTAAAATGGAATCAGAAGTGGTATAGACTGAACACTGTTCAGAAAGCTAAAGACTTCTGGAGGAAACATGGCAAACAGATTGAGAATAAAAAAGCAAGAAAAGATCAAAATATAGGAAAAGATAAAGAAAATCATGATGATGGGAATGAGGATGAGACAAAAAATGCAGAATTTCCAGAAGAATCTCAACCAAGTGAGGAAGAAGAAGAAGGAGAGGATCAACGTCTCAATAGAGAGGACGAGGAGAAGGATTACTCACAGGAAGATGAAGCTTCTGACATAGAAAAGAAGGTAATTCAAATGATTTGACAAGGGAGATAAGGAGGGGAAGGATAAGAAGCGAGAGGGGAGGAAGGGAAACAGGATTAATAAAGAGTAGGAGAATTTGAATATGGATATTTTATCCTGGAATATAAAAGGATTCAATTCATCAATAAAAAGGAAAAAGATCTACCATTAGGGAAACTTTAAAAGGATGTAATTTGTCTACAGGAAACACACGTAAAGCAGAAGGATGTTAGATTATTAAAGAATAAGAGCTTAGGCAATGAATTTGTGTCATCTTCTCCAAAAAGGAAAAGAATAGTGATTTATGTTAAGCAGTCAGTTCCAGCAAAAGAAGTGTTCAAGATGAGAATAGTCAATACTTGGGTGTTGAAGTTACTATGCAAGGTCAAAAAATACTATTAGTAGGTATATATGGTCCACAAGAGAAAAAGGAAAAGTATTTTCAATATCTCTTTAATATCTAGTTAGAACTGGACTATACAAAAAGGATAATGATGGGAGATTGGAATGCTGTGCCTGACCCTAAGTTAGACAGGTCAATTTATAAAGGAAGAAAAAAGAATCAAGGAAAGCTCCCATAAATTATTTTAAGTTGATGGAAAGTTTTAATCTTTTAGACATTTGGAGGCATTTATATGGAGAGGTAAAGGATTATACTTTTTTTTCCTGAAAGGCATAAAACTTTCTCCAGAATTGATTTCTTTTAAGCTTCCAAAACATTGTGTACATGAATGTTGAAAATGGGACATTTTTCCCAAATCTCATCGGATCATAATCCTATTACCTTGAAATTAAACAAAACTAAAATGACATACAATTGGTATCTGAATGAGAAACTCTTACAAAACCCTAACATTCTAGATAAAGCAAAACAAACACTAAAATGGTACTTTAAAGAAAATTCTGGAAAAGAAACAGACAGTATACTAACTTGGGAGGCATCAAAAGTGGTTATGAGTGGTTTTTATACAGCAAAACTTTGAATATAAGAAGAAACAAAAATAAAAATCTTCTTATGGAATATTTGAAAAAGAAAAAAGAACAGCAAACTCTGCCCCCTCAAACTCAAAGATACATAGCGAAATTAAAATTCTGCAAAAGCAGATATCAATACTTTTATGGAAGAGATAGAGAAAAAATTAAAATATCTTAAATCTAAACAACTTTCAACACTCAAATAAACCTGGAAGATGGTTGACCCATAAACTAAGGGAGAAAAGAGAAAAGAAGATGATAATGAAGATTCAAGAGGGGAAAAGCATATACACTGAGCAAAATAAAATAAAAAACTATTTTTCAAGTTTTTTGCAAAATTATATAAACAAGAGAAAGTTGATATAGAGAAATTACATTGAAAACTCTGAACTCTCAAAAATAACAGCAGAACAAAGATCTTACTTGAATCAACCCATTTCTACTATGGAGGTTACAAATGCCATTAAGAATAGCAACCCCGGTAAAGTGCCAGGTCCAGATGGGTTTCCATCATCATTTTATAAATTATTCCAAGAGGAATTAATTGAACCATTGAAGTGAGGAGTGAGAGATAAGTTGCCTTGGCGTAGGCAACTCAAAAGTCCCTAATGGAGGCTTGAACCCCGCTTTTAACCCCCCAAATTTGCGGTTAAGCTCCCGGAGAAGGAGAAGAAGACGGAACCTGGAGGAGGGAAGCGGAGGGAGCCGCAAGAGCCAAGCCGCTGGTAAATGCCCGAATGGGGCTTTAGTGCTGCTGCCAATTTTTTTAAAATTTTTCTATGTTGAATGTTTCATAAGAGGAGAAAAGAAGCAAAACTGCTGATCTCAAGTGACGGGTGATCTTCATTGAACTCTCTCTAAGCAGTAAAATTTTTGGATGATATATTCCACAACAAGGGGAGAAATATTGGGAGAGTTACCTTCTCAGCAGCTGGAATTGAAGGAGAGTTGGTAAGCTATCAGGAAAGGGGAACTCTGCAACTACGCCCTTCAAGGATAAGACAATTATAAGAAAAAGGGATCTTCAACAAATTTCAGTTTTACCAAGGGAAGATATTGACCTAGTTATAAAGACTATCAAAAGAAGAGAGGAGAGATGAGAAGAGAAGGGAACAATAAAATTTAAAGCAACAAACAGAAACCTAAATTAATGCTGGAACAAGTTTATTAGAAGAATAGTGGATCTACTACGACACCTGGTGGTCACTTCAAGCAAATAAGATTTACCATTTCTTAACTACCTGACATAACTAAAGGAAAGGAGGAAAAAATAAAGGAAAAATGAAAAAAATGAAAACAAGAATAATAAAAATACAAAACTAAGGAGATAGTTCGACACTCTTGTAACTCAAAGATAACCAAGTACTTTCTGATATAAAATATAGCTCTCAATAAATCAAAAAGAAACTTCTTAAAAGTGTGTGATATATCAAATAACAAGCATTCCATCCCTTGACTTAAATAAGGAAGTAAAATAAAATTCTTCTAGACTTAAATAAAGAAGTGGAATAAAGAAAATTGCTCAGAGGAATTATATATATTACCAATATCGAAATGACAACCATGTCCAGTAGAAAAATGGCAGCAGCACAAACAGTAGCTCAAACTCAAAGAAGAAACTCAACAGATCAGATATCAATTGTGGAAGAAATCAAACGTTGGAGAGGAGAAATGGAAAAAAGTGGTAAAGAGATGGAAAAAAATTTGAAGCAGGAAATGAAAGATTTAAGAAGAGACTTGAAACAAGATATAAAATCAGATCTGAAGTCAGAATTAAAAGGCATAAAACATTCCTTGGAAGCAGTCATAAAAGAAATTAATCAAGCTCTATCAAGAATAGACAATTTAGAGGAAAGAACACAGTAATTGGAAGAATCAACAAATTTAATAAAAGATCAGCAGGAAAAAGAATTAGACATTAGAGCATTGGAACAACTAAAACAAAGGGAGAACTGTTTGAAAATCAAGGGTTTAAAAGAACAAAAATATGCGAACTTGTATGAATATTTGATTCCAGCACTGGCAGATTATATAGAAACACCTTGAGAAGATTTTTGTAAAGAAATCAATAAGACTTTCAGAATTCACAAGTTGCTAAAGAAAAAAAATCTTCCAAGAGACATAGTCATCTACTTTGTGTGGAAAAAGATCAGTGATGAAATTTTACTGCTTTATCACATGTCCACATGTGATAAAGGGTACCTTTTTGTTTTCCACATTTTCAGCAATCACTATTATAGTTTTTGTACATTTTTCATCAAAATTTCATCACTGATCTTTTCCCACACAAAGTAGATGACTATGTCTCTTGGGAGATTTTTTTTTTCTTTAGCAACTTGTGAATTCTGAAAGTCTTATTGATTTCTTTACAAAAATCTTCTCAAGGTGTTTCTATATAATCTGCCAGTGCTGGAATCAAATATTCATACAAGTTCGCATATTTTTGTTCTTTTAAACCCTTGATTTTCAAACAGTTCTCCCTTTGTTTTAGTTGTTCCAATGCTTTAATGTCTAATTCTTTTTCCTGTTGATCTTTTATTAAATTTGTTGATTCTTCCAATTACTGTGTTCTTTCCTCTAAATTGTCTATTCTTGATAGAGCTTGATTAATTTCTTTTATTACTGCTTCCAAGGAATATTTTATGCCTTTTAATTCTGACTTCAGATCTGATTTTATATCTTGTTTCAAGTCTCTTCTTAAATCTTTCATTTCCTGCTTCAATTTTTTTTGTACATTATACATTTGTACATTTTACATAGTTTTTCTGGTGTGAGATACCACCTAAAGTATATTTTATAGTAATTTTCTTTTATGCTCTGACCATTTACATATTTTAGTCTTTTTTTCCATGTGTATTCCCATTGCTCTAACTCTATCTTGCAGCCGAAATTTTGAGACCATTTTATCACATTTTCCTTTATGGTCTCATTTTCAAAGGATAGATACACTAAGCATTTGTGTAATCTCGACAGTGGTCGTTCTTTATTAGATATTATCCCTAACTCCAGCTCAGTTCCATTATTTCCTATTCCCTCTTGTTTTCTATCAATAATATATCTTTCTTTTAATTGTCTATATAGAAACCAACCGCAGTTGATTCCTGGATCTCTCAAATCTTCTGAGGCTTTGAAGCTGCTTTCTTTCTTAGTATCATTTAACAAATCCTTATATCTTAGCCCAGGGGTAGGCAACCTTTCCCCTTTAAGGGCCAAGGGACTTCAGCTCCCAGAAGCCTCAGCCATGTAGACCAATAGTCCCATGTTGGCCAATAGCTCGTGGGATTCTGGGAGCTGAAGTCCCTCGGCCCTTAAAGGGGAAAGGTTGCCTACCCCTGTCTTAGCCATTTGTTGTTTATCATCTATTACTATACAATGCCTCATGGTGGGGGGATGCAGAGAGGGATCTTGGAATAAATGAACTTTTTATATTTGTTCCAGACTCGCAATAAAGAATGCCTTATGTCGTGATTTTTAAATTCCTGATTTACTTTCTCTTTATTATAAAACTGATAGGCGTGTCAGCCAAATTACCTCTCAAATTTTCACTGGAATTTTTTTTACTCAATATAATAGAGCAATCTATGGGGGAAAAGTTAGTAAAATATTATTTTATATGTTGTCAGCTGCGATAATAGTTTATGCTTAGAAATGGAAGACAAAAGAGATACCTACAATGGAAGATTGGACATTTAAGCTACTTGATATATTAGAAATGGACAAATTATCAAGAGGAATTCAAAACGAACCCTCGAACTTATATAAAGAAGACTGGAAGAATATAATAGAATACTTTCAGAAGAATTGGGGGGAAATTAGTACTCTAGGGATAGAATTAGATTAATTTGATTTAATGGAATTAAGGGAGTTAATGGCTGAATAATTATATATTTCTTAAGGTAAAGAATTTCAGTGATGTTTAATTTAATTAAAGTGAATCTATGTTGTTGGTTTTTTTATAATGCATTTTGGGTCTCCAAGGAAAATTATTTGCAAGAATAAGAAGGATACAGTGCTTTTTCTTAGAATATTTTAGTAACAGATAATCTAAAAATAAATTAGATAGAAACAAAATTCAGACTTGCAAATAGGAAGTAGCAAATGAAGAATGTTAGATATATCTGTTAGATATGTGCAATCTTTGTTTTTGTTTTGTTTAATGTTTTGTGTTGTATGATGTTTTGTTATTAGTAATGTTTTTGTTTGTACGTTGTTTTGGATATATGAATGATGTATGTATGGTTTTTTTATATACAATTTTTAAAACTTAATAAAATATATTTAAAAAGAAAAAGAAAACAAGTTCATCAGGTACAGCCTTCCCATCCCTTCACCTTCATGTGAGGGAGATGTGCTGAATAGTCTAAAAGGCAAGGGAAATCTTCATTTGAGAAACAAAAGCCTGTGAGTCTCAACTACTCTGGAATTTACAGTCCCAATCCCAGAGATGACTTATTCCCTTTTAAAAGGAGGGCAGGAGAGGGACTATGAGGAGAAGCTGCATGTGGTTAAATGGCTTCCTTGTAGGGGCTTCTATAGCGCCTTGTGGTGACAGGGGCAAGGGCATTTTGTGCCCCACTTACAGACACCCTCACCCCACAGGGACCCCCACTGCACCCCTCTGACTAGGGGATACAATGTCCAAAAACACCCAACCTCCCCAGGGAAGCCAAGTAGGGCAGAGGAGGCAATATGGGCCTTGATCAGGAACAAGGTTCTTTCTTAAGGCAAGTAGATGAGGCAATAGAAAATTAAAGCAATATAAAATTAAAATGTTTGCTGTTACCTTTCTGTCTTCATAGCCTTGTATCAATGTGTTTCCTTTCTGCATGCAGTCTCTGCATCTGGGCCTCATCCTTCCCTTCCATATCATGTCAGGAAGGCATAGGGGGCCCATAGATTGGGAATCCCAGGCACCGCAGCTCAAAACCTAGGAAGCATTCACTAAGTCACAGTGTAAGGTAAAGGTAAAGGTATTCCCCATTGACAAGGTTGTCAAGCCGTGTCTGACCACTCCGTTACTAAGCCAAAAAGCCAGCGTTGTCAGAGACTACTGTGTGATCCTGTGGTCAGCAGGATTGCACAAAACGCGGTTTACCTTCCCACCAAAGAGGTACCTATCTATCTACTTGCATTTGCATGCTTTCGAATTGCTAGGTTGGCAGAAGCGAGAACTAGTGTCAAGATTTCAAAACTGCAAGCCTTTTCTGTCTCTTCAGGATGATGGAGGAGAAAAAGGAGAAGCTGAGCATTATTCCAGTGTGCATCTGGACATATTTTGTGCAGCAAGAAACAGGCTTCTGTGCAACTGGCAATATGGGCCTTGATCAGGAACAAGGTTCTTTCTTAAGGCAAGTAGATGAGGCAATAAAAAATTAAAGCAATATAAAATTAAAATGTTTGCTGTTACTTTTCTGTCTTCATAGCCTTGTATCAATACAGGCAATACCTCAGTTAACAAAGCCTCTGACAAAGCAGCTCCTTCCTACAAAGTCTTTCTATGCCTATCCAGCCTTCCTTGTCCTCTTTTTTCCTCTGTCTAGCTGGAAGCTTTTAGCAACATTGGCAGGATAGTGAGGAAGGAGAAACACAGCCTTTTAGTATTGGGTTGCATCAGCATGTCTGCAGTAAATGCAATTAAACCTGAATAGGGAAAAAGAAGAATTCTGCTTAGACAATCCTACTGTAGCTGTGAATGTTTACCTGCAACAGGCAAAGTAAAGAGCAGCTGTATCCAGGATTCCTTATGGAGGATTCCTTACATGAAGAGCAAAATAGAAAGAAGAGGGGACAAGCCTGCCTTTCCCAGCCTGCCTTCCCCAACATCCTATAGATCTATACCTCTGGTAACCAAAAAGCAAATTACTAGAAAAGTGGAGGCTGATGAAAGAAAAAGTCATTTCAGAATGTGTTTTGGAAGAAGTCTTCAAGTGATTTCTTTTTAAAAACACAAACAATGCTTCCCTGACCTGGTTGCTTCATTTCACATATGTATATGCAGTTAGAAGTGAATAAAACATTTGCAGAAACATATTGAACGGCCCTTTTTGTGCATCTGATTTGATAGATGCCCCCTTCCTCTGATAAAGACACTGAGCGTCTTTTTTATTTTAGCAGGCCATTCAAATTTATTTTTATAACTAATGTGTCTTGTATAATGTGCTAAACTATTGTTGTTGTTGTTGTTGTTGTTATAATAAGGGGGCTTACAGTACAATTAAAAATACAGATGTCCCTCCCTGTTCGCGGACTTCGAGTCTTGTGGTCTTGCTCTTCGCAAGAGGGACAAGCAAGGAGGGATGAAATGGCGGTGCGCTAGGCCTCTTCAAATGAAGCACTTTTCCCGAGAGAAAGATTGAGTGAGAATAGATGGGCCACCTATCAAGATTTAATAAAATTGCGGAAAGGTGAAGAGGAAATGGAATTGTTGACGAGAGAAGAATTAGCTGAAAGAGGTCTCAGTTGTAGTTGGTTTTTGCACTTACAATTTAAAATGAGGTTTAAAGCAGATATAAGCACCACTGGGATTGGAAAAGCGGATAAAGACTTTGAAGGAATTATAGAAGGAGGTAAGAAAGTTAAAATATCACAATTTTATGAGATGTTATTAAAATTAGAATTAGAGGACGAGACAGTAAAGGAGAATATGATAAAATAGACGATAGATATAAAACAAATAATACCATTGGAACAGTGGGAAAAATCTTGGGCCCAAAGAATTAAGTATTCACTTTGCTATAACCTAAGAGAAAACTTCCATAAGATGCAGTTCAGATGGTATCTGACGCCGGCTAAACTGGCCAGGATGCAGAAAGGTCTTAGTGGTTTCTGTTGGAAGTGTAAGGAAGAAAAAGGGACCTTTATTCATGCATGGTGGAACTGCGAAGATGCAAAAAAATATTGGAAAAACATACATAGGATAACCACCCAGATTATCCCATTAAGAGGCAGAATTGATCCCAAATTTTATTTACTGGGAATGGTAGAAGATGTTACATTAGAAAGGGAGTTTGGTAAGCTTATATTTTATATAACAACATCGGCAAGGATGGTTTACGCGGCCAAATGGAAATGTGAAGGGATCCCTACAGTAGAAGAATGGTTAGCAAAATTGATTGATTTGATTGCGACAGATAAGCTAACATCATGTCTGAGAGGGGAATCATGGTCAACTCAAAAAAGAGTTTGGGAACCAGTGAAGAAATTCCTAGAGACTAATGAATATGGAGATAAGTTGACATTATCAGTATGAATTTAAGATTTGTGTTGTCTCCTTTTTATTTGGCGTTAATTTGGAAAAAAGGGATTAGGATAAAGAAGTAAATATGAAAGGACTAAATGTTAATTTTAGCCTTAGCTGATACACTTCGTGCAAATAGGCGGTGAAGGGACAACCTTGCTGTTTTATTTAGGCAAGTGGGTATTTATAGGCCTATACTTATACATGATATAATGAAGGGTAATTATAAGTATTTACCTCACGGTATTGTAGCTTCGGTGATAAGTACATATGCTAAAATGAAATAGCAACTGAGTCAAAACTCAGGAAGTTTTTCTCATGTTTTTCAGTTTCTCAATGTTTGAATAATATGTTTTTTTTGATATTATAAGATTACACCTTTCATAGTATGTAGGGGTAAATGTTTGTAGGTAGGTGTTTTTTTTTTTGTTTCTTTCTTTTCTCTTACTGTTATTATTATGATTCATTTATTGCATGATATGTTAAGCTTGTATGTGTTGTTTGTGCTCTTACTTTTCTTTTTGTAAGTCTGTAATTATTTTTTAAAAAAATTAATGCTTAATAAAATTAAAAAAAAAAAGAAATGGCGGTGCACTCACCATTGTTTTCAATGGGGCTCGAATATTTGCAAGCTGCCATTTTCGTGGGGCATGGTGGTCTACAGCAGATCCCCCGCGAATTGGGAGGGGCTACTGTATACTGTTGTTTAAATGGTTTACATTTTTTAACTGATTTTAATTTTCTGAAAATTTAACTGTTTTTTGACATTGTGAATTTTTAACTATAGGACACATCCTGACTCATTAAAAAGTCCCAGATTTTGTTCCTGTCCCTTCTGATTTTGCAGTGGGTTAAAATAGACCTACCAACAGATTTCTTTTAAAAAATGTGAAACAAACTAACGTAGGCTGCATCAATACTGTAGAAATAATCCAGTTTGACATCACCTTGACACCACTTTACTGCCATGGCTAAATGCTATGGAATTCTGGGATTTGTATTTTTGCAAGATATTTAGCTGTCTCTATCAGAGAGCTCTAGTGCCACCACAAACTATAATTCCCAGCATTTTCAAGAGGAAGGCAAATGGACCTTAAATAATTTCACACACACAGTTTCTTTTCCTCACTTAACAAAGTGATTTTTTTCTTTCCAGTGCAGGAGCTCTCTTAGTGTTCTTCATTCTGCAATAGTCCCCAGCCTAAAAAAAAAAAAAAAAAAAAAGGGAAGGAAGGGCAGCTTTTCTGGAAACCCTCATCCTGGCAGAGCCCCCCATCTCCTTCCCTTGCCAAGGGGGACCGTGTAACCCCCTTGACCCCTTCTTTCCTTCCTTCCCTGCTGGGCAGCCTCCAAGGGGAGTCCTGGAAGCAGCTGCTGGGGGAAATGGAACGCATGCTGGGGGGAGAGGCTTGGGTTTCATGGGGCAGAAGGAAGGGAGGCCCCATGGCTGAGCAGAAAAAGGGGGTCCTGCTGTGGGAGATGCAGAAGCACCACCGGGATGGATCAGTCCCTCCTAACCTCCCCTTTCTTGCCTGGTTTTGGACAACAATTTCCATTAGCCCCACCATGTGCCAGCTGCCAGATTGGCAACTCAACCAGCTTTCCACATGCTCCCTGCCCTCTTTCCATTTCTAGTTTTACACTCCAGGTCCCATCAGCCACAGCCAGGAATGCCACCTGCCAGAGTGGAAGCCCCTCTAGAGATCCAATCCCTCCCTTGCTGTGTATGGATTGTGATTCCCATCAGCTCCAGCCAGGAGTGCTAACAGTTAGAGTGGCAGTCTGATTAGCTGTCCAAGCCCTCCCTTGTTGGTTTTGGACTGCTGTTCCCATCAGCCCCAGCCAGGAGTGCCAACACCCAGAGTAGGAAGCCAAGTAAATGTCCTCCACTGCTAGGTTTGTACCCCAGTTCCCATCAACCCGTCAGGAGTGCTAACAGTTAGAGTGGCAGTCTGATTAGATGTCCAAGCCTTCCTTTGTTGGTTTTGGACTGCTGTTCCCATCAGCCCCAGCCAGGAGTGCCAACAGCCAGAATGAGAAGTGAATCACATCCATAGGGCACTGTAATGTAGAGAGAGAGCTAATGAACCTCTTCCCCCACCATCCACTGAAGCCCCTCCAATCTGAACCTTACTGCCTGAACCCCAAATCTGCTCTTTTCTCCTCCTTGCCCTCCTCAGCTCCCCAACTCCACTGGGGAGGAGCTGCCACCTTTGGTCCTCTCACCCTGGATGGCTGGACTCTGAACCACTGGCTCCACAACCCAGACCAGGCGGGATCTGACCACAGCTGAATAATAATAATAATAATAATAATAATTTATTTCTTATATCCCATCTTTTGCCTAAGCAATCAAGGTGGCTTACAAATATAAGATACAGATTAAAAACATACATTACAACAATAACAGTAATACAGTACCCCCTCATGGAGGGAGGGCCTTCTTTTCCGGCTAGGTCCAATGGAACTGGCCTACCTTCTCTCCCTCCTGATGATGGTGGATGGAGGGAGGGCCTTCTTCTTTTCAGACTAGGCCCGATGGAGCTGGCCTGCCTTCTCTCCTTCCTGATGATGGTGGATGGAGAGAGGGCCTTCTGCTTTTCCGGCTAGGCCCAATGCAGCCGGCCTACCTTCTCTCCCTCCAGATCAGGGGTAGGCAACATAAGGCCAGATGCGGCCCCCCGAGGCCTTTGGACCAGCCCCAGGCCGGTCCTGCCGCCACCACCACCCCACACTGCCGCCGCCACCCACCATGATGATATTGATTATTGTTGTTATTACTTGTTCTTGGGGTTTTCTTGGCAAAATCTCCACAGGGGTTTTGCCATGGCTTTTCTGGGGCTGAGAGAGTGTGCATGCATATATATATATATAATTTTTTTTAATTTTTAAATATTTTTTATATTTATATATTTATTTATTTTTGGTGCTTCGGCCCCCAATTGTCTGAGGGACAGCAACCCGACCCCTGGCTCAAAAAGGTTGCCTACTCCTGTTCCAGATGATGGTAGATGGAGAGAGGGCCTTCTTCTCTTTAGACTAGGCCCGATGGAGCTGGCCTGCCTTCTCTCAGCTGAACAGTTGAGTGCTTTTAATTCCCTTGTTTTCTGCTCCTCCAGAGACTCAAGTTTATCAAACGGGGGACAACTGGAAGTATAAACTGTGATTAAACTGTCATAATCCCGCAATTGTGCTAATGGTTTTCACACAACGTCGAGGTGAAATGTGATTAAAGGGCCATTATCCTGTGAATAACCAGGCAAGAAACAGCAGCAAATCATTCAAGGGATAGTCCTGTGAATGACCTTTTTCTGTTTATTCCCTGGTTATTAACGGGATAATGGCTCTTGTGTTAATCTCATTTAAATCATGTTTTAATGTCAATTGCATGATTTTCACAGGTATAATAATAATAATAATAATAATAATAACAATAATAATATTTCTTACCCACCTCTTCTCACAGCTCAAGGCAGGTTACAACCTAGTTAAAAAAACACAATCCTTACATAAAATACATATATTAAAAATGCATCTCTACACACTATATTAAAATACATAAAACTATGATTAAATATAAAATTCATGTTTAAAATTCATGATTAAAACTACCTGGCTAGGCCTGCCAGAAGAGATGGGTCTTCAAATGTGTTTTATAGTCTGACAGCTGATCTAGCTGTCGGATCTCTTCTGGCTGGTCATTCCAGTCTTGGGGCGGCCGATGAAAAGGTCCTTGGGTGATGGCTGCCAGTCAAGTTCTTGTAGGCTGTAGCAGCCTCCTCCCAGAGGACCTCAGTGTTTGGGGCAGATTGTACAGGAGAAAGCAATCCTGTAGGTAACCTGGACCCAAACCATGTTTAAACTCCCAATTTCAACCCCCCCCATGATAAACTCAATAGATTGAAATGATAAGAAAGGCAATCCAAGGTCAACATTAGGAGAGGCCATTGAGATCTGGGGAGGGAGAAGTTAACCTCAGGTTCTTCCCAGAGCACCCCTGTCCCTTCAGCAGAATGGCTTTCCAAGGGGCTGAAAGCATTTGGGGGGAGAGTTCAGCACCTTGGACAGATCCCTTGGAGTGGAGGGCGAAACACCAGAGGGGATGCCTTGCCCCATTGACTTCACATGGTAATTCTAGGTTCTGCAGGCAGGATGCAGGAACTTCCCAGCTTGACTTTCCTTGGCTGGACACAATGGTCACCCAGAAATGTGATGGGATTTAGTCTACATGGCAGAGAAGGCATTCCAAGCCATGAGGAAGGAGGGAAAGAAGGAGAGAAGGAGAATCCTAAGGATTTACCTAAAAAGAGCATCCCTGTATGTGTGACAGAGGAAAGATCTGTGCAACTCATGGTTGTGTGTTTATGTCTTTGAGAGCCTGAAAGAGTTATTGTGTTGCTGAACAACTTTATGCTGTCAAAGGAGCAATTGTAGAAGATCCTGTGTGCATCTGTTCAGAAGAGGAGAAACGCAGCATGCAGATCCGTCCAGAGTTAGGAAGCCACAGCAGTTATTGGGAGCATCATTTGACAAGGAAGCCCTTGTCTTCTCTTCCTCTTGGTCCTTCCTGGACCCAGATCCACTGTCTCTCTGAGGAGGTCAGTGAGGAAGAGGGAACGTATGCAGAGAAGGAACAGAGCCGACCCACAGAGCTGCAGAAAGAGGGAAGACTGCATGCTAGATGGATGGACTTTATTAAGGAGATTATGGGTATGAACTTACAGGACCTAAGCAGAGCAGAAGAGGTGGTTAACGTCAGAAAGAAACTCTTCTAGAACATGGCCACACAGCCCGAAAAACCCCCCACAAAAAAACTAAAGAATATCTTGTTTTTCTAACCAAAAGGAAATGTTTTTCCCAACTGCAGGTCCCAGCATCCTATTCTCATGAGAAATATTAGTTCTGCTTTTGATGACATAGAAAACATATGTATTCAGTTGTTAAAATCCTATGGGAAACTTATTTTGAGAGGAAAATGTTTAGGTTGGAATATCCGCTAACAGAAATTCAATTGTGTTACCAAAATTAATTATATAATATATATCCTGTTTGCTATAGATGCTTTTGTGATGTGTGTTGCAGTCATTGTCTTGAAGGATCTCAATGTGTTAGTTAACCAGTTAAGTTCTGCCTTAGGTATAAAAGGTTTGGATGTCTGTTAACTGGGGCTGGAATATGATCTGAGGCATGAGAGCCTCTGATTCTAGACACACGTTTTCTCTGCAGAGGAAATAAACCTGATCCTGCTTTATTTTCTAAAAACCTTGTCTGGACATTGAATCACTGCAGTAGACAAGGGGATTTACTTGCCTTCTTTGCCCAGTGGGAGGGCAAAGGAAAGAGGTGCCGGAGTGTTAAAAGGCCGGAATGGGGCCCTGAGGAAGGAGGGCCAGTCCTCTTTAGCTCATAATGTGGTCCTTAGGTCTTCAGGGAAGGAAACCATTTCTGCCGAGGCAGAACAATGCTCAGAACGCCTCCTCCTCCTCATCTCCATCTCCTCCTCCTCCATCTAAGGATCTAGGGAAGACTACCTCCTCAGCCCTCAAGGGAAGCTAAATCCTCCAAGTCTTTTTAGTCACTCCTGGCATAAATTAGACAAAATCCCTTTACGTATCTAATTAACAAAAAGAAAACCGGGCAGGATCTGTAAAATCATGTTATTTCAAATCACCAAAGAAAAAGGCATGGGTATTCCCAACCTCAAATTATATCATGATACATTTTACTGGAGATTACTAGTCAGAGTAACTGCAGACCCACTAAACTGTACTTGGTTACCACTAACGCTCACACTTAACAAGAGACACATAGTAGAGAAATAACTTGTCAAAATTTAAAGAATAATTCTCTACAGAAAGTGACAATTTCTCTGCAATGTCCTTCAAATGTGGAAGAATTGGCAAAAGAGATTAATTCCCACTCCTTCCCCACTATCTCCCTTTATACAGCATTCACAAATCCAGATTTCATCAATAGACATTTTAATCAATGGTCCAGTTACAGAATCCAGTTACATGAGCTGGAAGTTGAGTATAGAGTTTAGCACAGAGAAATGCCAGAGAAGTGTTCTCTCTAGGTCCTCCAGTGTGACTCTATGGTCAATTTTTGGTGGAAAAAGTGTATTATGGAAAGAATCCTGGAACAGATCCCTCACATAATACATAATTATATTGCTTTTGACATTAATCTCAAGAAAAGAAGCACACTTTTACTTCCTTTTAAAGAATTGCTATGTCTGTTTCAGAAACACCTAAAGGTTTAACATCCAGAGTATACAGAAATTTCTGTTCTCTAATCTTTCCCCTAAAAATGACTTGCATGGGAAAATGACCTTAGCATCCAAATGGCCAATGAAGAATAGTCAATGTTATGGTCAACTAATCTCTGTAAATGCCAGAGAACATGGGCTTAAAATGTTTAAATAGATGGTACATGGCATCTCCAATATCATATCTAGAAAATTAATAAGCCCTCAGTTTATACTGTTCTGTTTTTTACTCCCACACCACAAATTCTGTCATAAAATGATGGAATCATAGAGTTGATAGAGACCAGAAGCGAGATCAAATCCAACCCCCTGCCATGCAGGAATACAAAATCAAAGCACCCCCGATAGATGGCCATCCAGTCTCTGTTTAAAAACTTCCAGAGGAGGAGACTGTACCACAATCCGAGGGAGTGTGTTCCACTGTTGAACAGTTCTTACTGTCAGGAGGTTCTTCCTAATGTTCAGGTAGAATCTCCTATCCCAGGGGTAGGCAACCTTTCCCCTTTAAGGGCTGAGGGACTTCAGCTCCCAGAATCCCAGGAGCTATTGGCCAACATGGCTGAGACTTCTGGAAGCTGAAGTCCCTCAGCCCTTAAAGGGGAAAGGTTGCCTACCCCTGTCCTATCCTGTAGTTTGCAACCTTTGCTCCATGTCCTAGTCTCTGGAGCAGCAGAAAACTAGTTTGTTCTATTTTCAGTATAACATCCCTTCAAATATTTAACAGGGCTATAATATCATCTCTTAACCTGCTCTTCTCCAGGCTAAACATACCCAGCTAAGGGGGGGTTGCAGACTGCCAGAAATGGTGCAAATTGAGTCCACTTTTAGGGTTGGGGTTAGTGCTAAGGAATCATGGGAATTGTTTTTCCCCCCCTGAGACATTGAGCCTTCTCTGTCAGAGAGCTCTGGTGCCACAAGAAAATACAGTTCCCATGATTCCCTAACCCTAACCCTAAAAGTGGACTCAATTTGCACTATTTCTGGCAGTCTGCAACCCCCTAAGTCACTCCTCATATAGTTTCCAGGCATTTCATCATTTTGGTTGCCCACCTCTGGCTATGCTTGTCAACATCCTTTTTGAATTGTGGTGCCCAGAACTGGACCCAGTATTCCAAGTGATACCTGATTAAAGCAGAATACACACACACACACACACACTGTCACAGAGAGAGGTTTCATATCCTAAAAGGACTGTTTGGTACAGAGAGAGTCAAAACTGTCCCACTAGTTTCAATAGGATAAAAATTAAAAAGAGGGAAAAACTTTAACCCTCCCTCCCCTCTAAGCAGGAATAAAAATGCACAAAGCAGCACCAGGTAGGAAAGGGAGAGAGTTTGGGGGAGGATGAGGGTTAGGCAGCCTTACTATTTTTGCTGGACTCCAACTCCCATCGCCCCCTTGGCCAGCATAGCCAATGAAGAGGAATGCTGGGAGTTACAGTCTTGCAGCCAGACCAGGAGCTCCACATGCCCTTCCCCAATGGTTCCCCCTCCAAAGGAAACCCAAGAGGCGCCTTTCCTCCTCCTACCCCAAATCCCACAAAAGGAGGGCAGCTCTTCCCATTGGGCCTCACTGCCCCCAAGGGTCTCCCCCCCCGCCTCCCCCATAAGACCCCAAAGGAAAGGAAAGGAAAGGAAGGCAAGGGGGTCCTGGGAGGGCAGAAAAAGGCAGGTTTGGGAGGGGCTGAGATTAGAGAGTGAAGGCACCCCCCAAAAACAAAAAAAGTTGGATTTTTCCTCAATAATTTTTTGGGGGGCTTCCCATTTCTACTTGGGATTTTGGGGGGCTTGCAATGAGGGGGGGTCCATTCCCTCTCCATACACACACACCCAACTCCCCCAAAAGACCACCTGGCCCCCCTCCCTCTCTCCCTCCCCCCATTTTCCTTTCAGCCCAAACCTGAAGCCCCCCTCCTCCTCTAGGACCCCAAAATCTCCTCTCCTCCTTCTCTGACTCCCAGCTCCCTTCTCCAGAGACAAAGACACCCCCCCAAACTCCTCCCTCCCCTCAATTTCCCTCCCTTCCGGCCTCTCTAGGAAGCAGAGTTTTGTCCCCCTTTAACCCTTGGAGGACTAAATCCTTCCCTCCAATCAATTCCTGGCAGGTCCAAGAGGGGCCTCTCTACCCTTTTTTTTTTTGAGGAGGGGGGGTCCTTGCTTCTGATCTCACTGCCTCCATCCCATAATTATCTTGGGGGGGGAGGAGAGGGAAGCCCCCTTGGATAAGAAGAAGGAAGGAAGGGAGGCCCTCTTTCTCCCCAGCAGAGGCTTCAGCAGTGGGACTCCCTGCCACTAGAGGGAGCCATGAGGGGATTTGGACATTGGCTTCTATTCCCTCCCTTTCTCTCCTTTCTGCTCTCCAGGGAGCTCCAAGGCCCACAGCCCACCTCCATCTGTTGCCAGGGCCCCCCAGGAACCCCATCCCCTCCTTCCCTTCCCTTCCTTCTTTAGTGGGCCAGCCTTCCAGCAGCTACTGTGGAAAATGGGACATACACTGCCCAAGGAGGTTGGGGGAGGCGGGGGAGTTGTGGGAAGGCAGGAGCCATGAGGCATGGCTGAGAAGGAAAGGGGGGTCCTGCTGTGGGAGATGCCGCACCACTGGGATGGATCACTCCCTCCTAATCTCCCCTTCCTTGACTGGTTTTGGACTACAATTCCCATCAGCCCCTCCCAGTCCCAGCAGCCAGAATGGCAATTCCTCCAGCTTTCCACATGATCCTTACCTTCTTTCCATTCTGACCCTTTTATACTCCAATTCCCACCAGCCTCAGCCAAAAAGAGTATCCCTGTATGTGTGACAGAGGAAAGATCTGTGGAACTCATGGTTATGTGTTTCTGTCTTTGGGTGCCCGGAAGAGTTACTGTGTTGCTGAACAACTTCATGCATGTCAGCTGAGACCTAAATCCCTTCATGCCCTCTGGAGTTACTCTTCTTGTGTACCATTGCTTTGGATGTGACCATAACCAGAGTGAGAACAACACTGTGAGTGAAACATTCTGGTTTGGAAGCTGTGCATGGGATAAACTTGAATGAAAACCTAGTCTCAAGAAATATATTTCTCTCCATCTCTCCCCTAATTATCACACATAAATACAATCCCACAAACATGAGAACACTTCTAGTGATACTGATAGAGAAAATTTAATAGGAAGAAGAGCTCATGAAAAGAGTTTCCATTGTGATCAGAGAAAGGAAAGGATTTTCACCTGGAAAGAAAGGAAAAGGCCCAAGGAAAAATGTGAGATGAGAAGACAGGCAGAGGTTCTTCAGGGGAAGTCCTTCAAGATGGAAGGCCTCCTTGTCTTCTGGAACAGAAGTGATGACGGACTACAGCTAAGCAAAGTGGCAGAGTTACTGGCAGGAAGAAAGGGAGTGTTAAGCATGAAGAGAGAGGGAGCCAAGGACCATCCAAGCCCAGGAGAGCCACCATTGTTTCTCTCGACCATGGATTCCTCTTCAGGTACCATTTTCTCCTCCACTCTCATGATGATCCTTTCTGGCTTCGCTTGTGCTTCACTCCCACACCAGAAAGACTCAGAAAGTGATTCCTACTGGTATGACCATCCCTCTTGGCACCATGAACATCAGGGTAACATCCAGTTCTAGTGACTGGTTAGGCTGGAAAAGGCTCCTTTGGTCAGAACTGAGGAGCACCCCAGAGGTGAGGCCAGGAGACATCACAGGAGCAAAACTCAAAGAACGTTCTGTCCGAGGAGCAGGAAATTAAAAACCAGATGGATAGATCTTTTAGACGCGTTCAAGTAAGGTCATCTTAAAATATTATCTTGGAAAGAGGAGAAGAAATCTGAAATGACACAGATGCACAGAGATGACCCATTTTACAACTTTCCTGTTCAACTGATGGATTTCTCCCACCCCAGAACAAATCTACCATCCTAAGCACCACCATATCGCTGGCACCAGCTTGATCCCATCATTCTCAAGGGAACAGTCCAGCCAAAAGGGCCCAGGCTGAAGAGTCAGGGAAACTTAATGGACCCCAACAACACTCAGTGGCTATACTGGATGGGGATTCTGGGAAATGTAGTCATCAAAAAAAAAAAAAGGAAGAAAGAAAGAAGAAAAATAACTTTCCTAATTTGTGCCTATTTTCTCTTAATAGATCCTCCCCACACACACACACACACATGCAATTTTATAGGAAGGAGATCCATGGAAATTGCACCTTCCATTTAGGCATTTCCACTGCAGTTTCAGACAGATGCACCCCTCTCCCATTGCCATTAAGATACAGGACCAGGCTGCTATTGGGGTCTCCAATATGGGAACAATGGGAACAGGGTCAGCCCCAGTACTTGGGTGGGAAGCTGCCAAGGATTCCCAGGCGCTGTGGGGTCTATTTCAACTGTCAAAAGCGCTCCTGAGTCTCCCTTGCCGAAGAAACCCTAATTGTGTTGAACTACAACTCCCTTCATCCTCAGTCAGTTTGGTGATTCAAGGATGATGGGAATTGTAGCCCAACCCAGCTGGAGGGGGTTACAAGACAGATCTAACAGTATCTACCAATACCTCTGGCCGCCTGACACCACCACATTCTATACATGGCTCATTTCTGTGCTGGATGGGGATTCTGGGAGATGAAGTCCATCCAAAACAAACTACTACAGTGATTGCAGTGGGCAAAATGCACCACTTCAGATATTGGACTACAGCTCCCAGCATTCCTGGCCTATGGACAATGCTTGGTTATTAGGAGAGAAGCCCATCATCATCATCATCATCATCATCAAGCAACAGGAAAAGAATTTCCACAAAATCCATGAGTGGTATCCTTTCCCTGTTTAATCCCTGCTCTTCCCTTGACTCTGAGAGTGTGTCTCTGAAATCAGTTACATTAATGAGAGATGGGACTACAACTCCCATCAATATAATTGATTTCAGAGACACTCTCTCAGCCTCTGAGGAGGGCAATGACCCTCCTCTTACCAAATGGATGAGAAAGTGTCTGAAATCAATTACATTGATGAGAGTTGTAGTAGTTTTTTGTATAGACCATCTCCTAGGAAAAGACTGAACTTCCAGATAATTTGAGCTTCAGCTCCTGACTGACCCATGCACACAGGATTATGGGAGACTCAGTCACGAAAAAGTGGTACGGCAAAAGATTCCTACTGTGTAAATTGTTTGTAAATATATACATCTGAGGTGGAAAAGGGGCACCACTCCAGATGTTGTACATTACCTCCCAGCATTCCTAACCTATAGACAATGCTGGCTGTGTCTCCTGGAAGTTGCAATTGATCATCATCAGGAGAATCTCATGATTCATTCCTCACATTTTTGACATAGATTGGAAAGGCTGTGCCTTCAATTCAGCTTCAACCTACAATGTCTCTCTGCTAGTTTTCTTGGACAGGGTCTGCTCTGGTTAGTACTTGGATGCAAAACCTCCAAGGATTCCCAGGTGCTGGAGGCTCTATCTCAGAGGAAGGAACTGTCAAAACAACTTCTGAATATTCCTTGCCTAAGAAACTAATTGTGTTGAAGTACAACTCCTTTCATTCTCAGACAGTTTAGTGGTTCAGGATGATGGGAACTGTAGCTGTTAGAAGAGTAGAGCTTGGGAAAGTCTGTGATTGAGAGGCACAGCTGTTTCTGGTCAGTAGTTTTTGCTTTGAAATGAGAGGTTATCATGAGGGGGACGGAAGGGAGGAGAGAGCAAAGCTGTAGCATAGCCTTTAGGCACCAGATAATGCAAATGGAATAAGCACCCACACACATATGTTTATGAAGAGATACATTCCAAGCAGAAGGCCAGCCATTGCTTCTTATCAAAGCTTTTGGGGCCTTATTACTCTCATCCAAATCTGCACATGCTTTGAGATTCTAAATTATATCCAATTGTTTCACTACGTATCAATGTCTTCTTCTCACTTGTGAAATGGTTTTATCCATGTAAATTATTTCTAAGTGCTTTAACTTGATGGCACCGATTTTATTGTGCAAGTGCCCCATGGTTGCGTAAGTTCCATGACTGCAGTGAGTCTTTTCTATTTGGAGTGGCCAAAGGAATTGGGCCAAGGTCTCTTCTGTCTTCCCTTTTGTGAGATGACCTGAGGGTAGAGTTCAAAGATTCCCTTCCCTTACAGAAACCTTGGAGGTCTTGCTTGGTGAGGTGTCCAATTCTCCTCTTCCCCCCCCCCCCCAATGGAGGTGATGAGGCACAAAGCAAAAGGGGTTTTCTCTGTGTTTCAGAAACCACAACAACACCTGCTCCCCCACCCAATTTAGGAGGCCTTCCTAAATAAGAGAAGCCAAAGCAGCCAGACTTTGAATAACCTCAGATCCACAAAGGTCCATTGGAACATAGTTTGTGGATGTGCAATGCCCTTTGGCTGAGACACTGTCGCCTGACAGGCAAATAGTATTTCCTGGGAATTGCACTCATGAGTAAACAAGAATGCCCAGTGTATCATACTGCCTGAAACTGGCAAGCTGGCTCAGAGGTCTCAAAATGCCAAAGAAGGCAGCTGCATAGAGGTCTTGCTATTTATCTCTCTGCTTCATTCCCAAATGCCAACAAATCTGGGGGTTATAACCGTGTTGATAGGACCCAGATTGGCTCTTCTATTATTGCTGCCTGAATTGCTTGCATCGCCTCTCTCACTGACTGCATGGCTGCTTCTCCCACCCTTCCTTTTCCCCCTCCAGACATCTGTGTAATGGGAGAGGAGGCAGAAGCAGAAGACAAAGGGAGAAAGGGTGATGATCTGCTCACTCAGGAGAGCTTCCCTGCCTGGGATGATGGGAATTCTAATTCATGAAAGTTTTGGTCACCAGAAACCTCTTGGTCTTCCTGGTGCCACCAGACCCTTTCTGCTTTTGCTCTCCCCATTTTCTCAATTCTTTCTTTCTGATTGTGCTTTCTGGTCACCTGTCAGCTTAGGGCTACCCCATGAATTTCGTATGGTTTTCTTATGTAAGGAATACTCAGAGGTGGTTTCATCAGATCCTTCCTCTGAAATAGAGCCTATAGCAGGGGTAGGCAACCTTTCCCCTTTAAGGGCCGAGGGACTTCAGCTCCCAGAATCCCGGGAGCTATTGGCCAACATGGGACTATTGGCCAACATGGCTGAGGCTTCTGGGAGCTGAAGTCCCTCGGCCCTTAAAGGGGAAAGGTTGCCTACCCCTGGCCTATAGCATAGGTCTTCCTTGGCAGTCTCCCATTCAAATAGTAACCAGGGCTGACCTGCTTACTTCCAAAATCAGACAGGATCTGGTGTCTTTAGGATATTTAGGCCCACTAACAAACCTAACCAATCTTTCTCTAGGAAAGTTGCCTATTGTCTTTGGATTCCAGGCTTCATTTCTATTCTATGCCAGTTTTCCCTTGGAAGTATCAAGGGAATAAAGTCCCACGGTTCAAATCCAGTCCACTGTGGTTGATGGGAGTTGCATTCCAAAACATCCAGAATGCACCAGGTTTCCAATGACTGATCTAAATGTACAAACATCAGTCCATCTATGTCCAACTCCCTGGCATCCCCTATTAGGACAACACCCCCCACAAAGGGAAACCAAGCACGGGGAGGAAAAACTGTGCGAGGAAGAACTGCTCTTTATGGCTTGAGTTTATGAGTAGCTCCAATTAAACATAGCCATAGAAACAATGTCCTGAACATTTGGGATCATATTACTTGAAGGTGTCCCTCTCCCTGCCAGTGCCTGCCTGAGGATGGGTATCTACTGGAGAAAATTTCCTCTGGGTCCCACCGGGAAAGCAATTATCTCTGGAAAGATATGAGAATGCAGCCTCTTCTGTTGTTACATCCAAAATGCCCTCTCCTAACTGGTCCAACCGACAAAAACACTGATTTCATTCCAGCACCAAGTAAAAACATAGGTTATGATTCTATATTCTTTACTTTGCCATGTAATCACATTAGTTATGAAGCTAAGGAGCAAGTCGTGGCAATTCCACACTCCGACCCACACTTCCCAAAGAGCAAGTTGCTGTGAGCAACAGAGATCTCTTCCCCTGTCAACTGGGAAGCAGCTGACTGCAATTCACTGCCCTCAGATTGTGTGACATGGGGTGGGACAACACTGTTCTAATAAAGATAATAAATAGAAAGCTCAAGGAGTTCAGAATGATTTACCCACAGCTGAAGACCCTGAGCAGAGCAAGGCAAAGGAAGGCAGAAGGTGCTGTGGAAAATGTCAGACTTGCCAGAGGTTTTATACAGTTCCTTTTCAGGCTTGAACACAGAGCTCAGGTGGATCTGGGCACTAATTTGGTGGAAGACAGGTCATCACAAATTGTTTAAGATTTCTCCTCTCTCTTGTGTAACTATGAAACTACCTGACATCAGCATAATTTGGTCCAAAATAATTGTTTTCATGTTCCAGTAATACAAGGGTTTGATACATCTTTGGGGTACTTGATGCATCTTGGCTGTGCTCCACCTTGGATGTTCCTCTAATAGGCCCTTTGGTGTTTTTGTTCATTAACCCTGATTCTGAACTGCCAATTTTGCAACATAAACCATCAATTTGTGGAGTTTTTTTTTTAAAATCCCCACAAAAAGATGCGTCCATCCTATGGGAGACTCCATGGCGTCCTTCTGGTGAGGAAGTAAGAATGACACAACCCACAAAGCAAAGCCAAGTGGCTGGGGCAGGAAGGAAAAATTGTCCCAGGAAGAATTGGTTTTAATGCCACCCAATCCTTTGTTCTGCTTGTGAGATGAATTCTACCTCCTTCCAAACCATTCTTGAGTCCTAGTAATGCATGTGGCACTCTGCCGAATGAAGAATATGGTGTAATGGAGGTTTATAGCAGAGATTGGGCATTTCTAGGTTCAGCACAAAAGGTGACACAAGGGAAGTTACAGGCGAGGAATTCGGGACATACTTTTGCTGAAGGTAATCTGATACTAGGGTTGAGGTGAGGTCCGTAATGGCCAGTGTTAAATAATGTCAATATTCTTCTACAAAGTGCCTTAAGTTGTTTGCCATGGGGATTTTTTCACTGCCTATTGTTGTGACTGTGCCTTTCCTTTTGTTCAGATGTCCCATTTGTAATGGAAGGAGGCAGAAGAAAGGTTGCCAATTGATACCCCAAGACCAGGCTTCCATTTGCCCCTCATAATTAATATCAATTTAATATTAAAAGGAACGCTGGGGGTGATCCCACTGTTAACGCCTGATCTTTTCACTGGCTAGGGCTAGGCAGGGTTTAGAGGGCACCAACCATGATGGGATTCTCCAAGGCCCTATCATAATCCCTTTTGTCTACAGAGGACAGGGAGGGGATCATGGCCAAAGAAGGTGATTGTTCAGACAGAGAGGACAGAGAAATCCTGGCAAATCCCTTCACACCATTTACCCGACTATCGACTTCTAGTCCAAACCATTCTTTTCCCCTGGGACACCATTTAACAAGAATCTAATCCTTTCATTCCTTTTTTTCTGCCCCCCAAGACAAGCTCTGAATATAAACATAGGTAGGAATAACAATAATCCCATGTTGGCCAATAGCTCCTGGGATCCTGGGAGCTGAAGTCCCTTGGCCCTTAAAGGGGAAATGTTGCCTACCCCTGCCTTAATCTATCCCAATTCTCCCATCTTTGCTTCTTAGTTCTTCTCTGCATGTGTGTCTGTGATTATTTTCCCTACCAAAAATACAAAAACCTATTTGAATTTGCTTCTGGAGTTCTGAGAGATTTGGACCTGGTATAGTTGGGTTGGTCCCAAGGCTGCTGTTGCCCTGGCTGTACTATAGCTCTCATTTGAGCTAATATTATAATTCCTCTAAAAGATATATTAATTTGTGGGTGTCCTCAATTTGGGTAACCCTGGAGAGGCCATGCCACATGAGGCTGCCTTAGAGGGAAGCAGACCATCAGGTGACCTCCTTTGGCCCATTGAGATCAGGACGGTTGATGGTCAGGCTGTTCCAGGAGGCAAGCGCCCCCTTCCCTGCCTGATGTCATTTCTTCTTCCATAGTCCTTCCACTTCTGTTTTCTTCAAGGTTGCTCATCCTGACCATTGGAAGGAGGGAAGACTAAGCAGGGCAGTTGGGAGTAGGCAGCTACTGAAAGGGTGGTGGCAGCATCTCTTCCCTCCTCTTTTGTGCCCTTCTCTCTTCCTTCTTTTGGGGGGATTCCTGGGGGCCCTGGTTTGGGTCTCTTCCTCCCACCCTTGTCCTTGGTCCATGGGCAGGAGGAGATAGCCAAGGCTGGACCCCTGCTTCAGGTGGGGAAGGGGAGATCAGGAAAAGAAGGAGGCTTTATTATGGGATGAATCATGGTGTTTGCCAACTGTCTTTAGGATGAAACAGGCAAAGAGGCTCAACTACAGAGATTCTCCAGTGAATCTCCTTGATGAAAGGATGATGCCATTAAGGCTTACTTATAATAGAAGACAGAACTAAATTAATTAATTTAAAAACACAGCAGTTAAATACAGTGGGTCCTTGTTATCTGCTGGGGTTTGGTTCCAGAATCCCCCGTGGGTAACAAAATCCATGGATGCTCAAGCTTAGTAAAATGGTGTCACTTATATACAATGGAGAAATCAAGGTTTGCTTTTTGATATGCTTATGTTTTACAAATTATTTTTACACTGTGGATGCTTGAATCCATGAATAAAAAAATCCGTGGATAAGGAGGGCCAACTGTAAATGTGAGTGGAAGTATTTTGGAATCAGATTAAGAATCCCCTTCTGTATGATTTTCAAGTACCCTTTTAAGTTCATTCCCAAATCAGTGAAAATTCCTTATAAAACTCCCTGCAGATTTGGGATCATTTCTGGCTCAAGACTGGTTTTTGCCAGCAAATTAATTCTGAAATGTTAAGTTTGTAGATACGCACTGATCTGATCTGACATTGCTTTAACCTTCTATTATCACTGTCTGGGTAGGAATTTGTTAGTGACATACGTTCATGTAAATGTGGCTTATGTGCTTGTATTTCTCTTTTGAGATGGCATTGAGGGTTATTCTCCAGCCCTTTCTGCTCTGTCCAAATCTTTCCATCCTCTGCAGCTGCCAAGCCTCAGGAGAGGCTGCTACCATTGCTGTTTCTGAGTGGGGAGGGGAAGGGGAGAGATAAGTCAGAAGAGGGAAAAGTGGCTAGTTTGGGCTGCAAGGGGAAGGGAAAGAAGGGTGCACTCCATCAAAGAATGCACTCTGATTTCTTTCCCCTTCCCAGCCAAGATCAATTGCAGCTTATGAACCAGATAACTTCTTGCTCTACTCCCAAATGCCATCAAGTTTGGGAATGGTCACTGGTCTAATCTGACATAAGCTTCCATTTCCACAACCACTCTCCATTTTACTTGATTTTCATCTTTCTCTGCTAACCATTGCTATTGTTCTCCCTTTCCCCCACGACTTATTTAATAAAGCTGCCAATACATACAGAACTCATGGGGGGGAAAATCTGTGTCCTTTATTTATTTTTCAAAGTTTTGTTTATTAAAAAATAATAACAAACAAACATACAAACGAATAAGACATTAAAAAACATTTACAACCACACAACTACTTAATACGACTAAAAACATCTACTTCATATATACATACAATTTGACTTCCCTTTCTCCAATTCCGGATCTATAATTGTTATTATTTATATTATTCTTCCTATATATTTATAGTATATATCCTATTATTATTAAATTGATAAGCAATGTTTTATACATGCTTCTGGTCAATATAGATAATATTTTGTACATACATATAATCTATTCTACTATACATGACATATACCTAAAAGTATACCTATTCTGCTATTCATGACATATACCTAAAAAACTTACAGACTTCATAGTTATATTCTGTCCAGGGGCTCCCCTCCTTTTATTCAGGAGAAGTAGCTAAAAGTTTTTATTTACTCTGGAACTATTTAGCATTTTCAGCTTTTTAAACCAACTGTCCAGTGTTCTCCCCAGTCCTGTTTCATATAGTCAATAAAAGGTTTCCATATATTTTCAAAATCTCTCATTGGCTTTTTTTTGTAATAATTGGGTTAGCTCATCATTTTCCATAAAATCATATATCTTTAATATCCACTCTTTTACCCCTGGTATCTTTTTTTTCTTTCCATTTAGAGGCATATAGAATTCTTGCGGCTGTTGACAAGTAGAAAATAAGAGGTCCGTGTGTGTCCTTTATGAGGAACACAAAGAACAGCCAAAATTAAACTGAGCCAAGACAGATGAAAACACCCAAGAAACACCTGTTATTTCTGCACGTAAACAGAATAATCTTGGAAATAATGACACTTGGAAAGTTTTTATGGTTAGAATGAGGAGGGCAGAAATATGCAATCCCTTCTGCCTCTCAGTTCTAGAAAAACGGACTTTACCTGTATTTTTACTTGTTACTAACGATATTCCTGTTTTTTAAAAATGTGTCCTAGTGTACTTTATTTATTTTTTTAATTTATTTTACACAAATAAGGTACACATACATAACATGAAACATATTACAAATAACATAAACCAATAACATTCATCTCTATTTTCCCCTTCCTTCCCCCCTCCTAGTGTACTTTAGAGATTAATACAGTGGGCTCTTGTTATCTGCTTGGGTTTGGTTCCAGGACTTGCTCTGGATACCAAAATCTGTGGGTGCTCAAGTCTTACTAAATGCTACCGCATAGTAAAATTGTGTCCCTTATATAAAATGGCAAATGCAAGGTTTGTTATTTGGAAGTTATACTTCTTTTGGAATATTTTTCAAGCCATGGATGCTTGACTCCATTGATAAAGATTCCATGGATACCAAGGGGCTGAATGTATGCCTATGTATTTATATATCTTGGTTATTTGGGCAAGTTTGTGGTGTGTGTTGTGGCTTTCAAACTCCAGGGGCTCCTGGATGAAACAGATTATCTAGATCCATTTCATTCTGGCTTCAGGTCTGGCTATGGGACAGAGACATCATTGGTCACCTTGGGGGATGCCTTGCACAGCAACCAGACAAGAGAAGTGTGTCCTTGTTGGTTCTGCTGGATCTCACAGTAGCTTTCAATACCATGGTATCCTTCTGGATTGCCTTTCTGAGGTGAGATTTAGAGACACAGTTTTACAGTGGCTCCATCCCTTCCTGCAGGGACAAACCCAGAAGTGGTGCTGAGGGACTCCTGTTGGAACACTGGTCAAAGTTCATTACACACTTATATGTATTATATAATAGTAAATGCATCCCATCAAATACACCAGGGATGTTGTGGAGCCCTCTAGGGGAGTCCATCATCTTGGTTGGGAGTGCAAAATAATTGCAAGGTGATGATGTCTGTAGCTAAGCAGGCCCTTCAGAAGCAGAACTAATGGATGAAAATGCTCCAACACCTATCGGAGGAAGACAAAGAACGGCCAAGGTGCAGTGCAGCCAAGATGCATTGCAATGCTCCAAGTGTCCTCCCTTAACATGAAAGCAGTAATCCTAGGGCCAGTTGCACTGGTTGGTATGTGTTTAACATATCAGAAAACCTAAAACAACCTGTGCTGACCTGTATTGGATCCCTTTGTTCGTTTTGCATTCCATGCGAAAATCCTTTATTTCTTTATCTGCTCACAATGGAAACTGTTCCGTGTTCCTCTTCCCTATGAACTCTTGTATGTCAGCCAGTCGCATCACTAGGGGTGTGTGGGGAATGTGGACCACACCAAGTAACATCATTAGTGGGACAGTTGCTCACCATCCATCTCAAGACACCCCCAGCTGCCCACCTCCACCTGCCTTGGCCATCTGTCTGCTGTGGCTGCTGATGGGAATTGTGGGGTTTTTTTGCTGCTGCCTGGCAGCCCCTTCCAAGTCTGGGCTGCTGGCTGGTCCAGGAAAGATAGGTACTGGCAGCAGTGGCAGCCAGAAGGAAAGGAGTCCATGGCTGCTACCACTGCCTCCTCCCTTTCCTGGTCCATCCAGAAGCCCTGCCAGTCCCAGAAGGGACTGCTGGGCAGTGGCAGCACCTTTCCAGCTTCCTGGCACTCTGCTGCCTACCTTGCTTGCTGTTCTTTCCTGCTGCCCTGCCTTGCCCTGATCTTCTTGCTTAAGAAGGAAGGGCAGGGCTGGGCAGTGGGAAGGAAAGGAAAGGAGGGCAAGATGGGCAGTGGTGTGTCAGCAAGTGGGATGGGATGGGGGCAGTGAGGTGGGCAGATGACAAGAGCCCCTTCCCTGCCCATCGGCATTTCTTCTTCCACACACACACCCTTTTTGCTGTCTCCCCAAAGTTGCTCATCCTGATCATTGGGAGGAGGGAGGACAAAGAAGGGGGCTTTGGGGTGGGATGGAGCTACTGAAAGGGTGGCAGCCATATCCTCTTCCTCCTCTTCTGTGCCCTACCCTCTGCCTCCTTTTGGGATGCCCTCTGTTTGGGTCTACTCCCACCCTTGTCCTTGCACCATGGGAAGAAGGAGGTAGCCAAGACTGGATGCCTTCCTCTGGAGACAGATCCTGCTCCCCAGAGCTGTGAGGGTGGCTGCCTGCCGGGAGGGGGAGTGACACCATGAGTTACCACACTTCCCAACGCTAGTGACATTGCCAGCATTGCTTAGAAGTGAAGTCGTAGGCTTTCATGGCTGGCATCCATAGTTTTTGTGGGTTTTTTGGGCTGTGTGGCCATGTTCTAGAAGAGTTTCTTTCTAACGTTTCGCCAGCATCTGTGGCTGGCATCTTTTCTCAGTTCTGGTACGCACATAGAGGCATCTTCTCTGAAGATACCAGCCACAGATGCTGGGGAAATGTCAGAAAGACACTCTTCTAAAACATGGCCACACAGCCTGAAAAACCCACAAAAACTATTGCTTAGAAGGGTTCTCATATCAGTGGGATTGCAGTTCCTATCTTCTTCATGGGGGAGAGAATAGGAATTGGGAGGAAAATAAATTTAGATTTAGCTAACTACTCCTTCCAAACCCAGCATGATTTCTAGCCCTGTTCTACCTACAATTCTAATTCTATCTACTGAAGGTTTTTAGGTCTAATCTGACATGCACGTGAATGTTTAGACTGCAAATAAAGGCCTTTGCAGACTGCCAGAAATAGTGCACATTAAATTGAGGCACTGCCCTGGCTCAGTGCTAAGGAATCATGGGAACTGTAATTTATTGTGGCACCAGAGCTCTCTGACAGCGAAGGCTCAATGTCTCAGAAAAAAATACAATTCCCATGACTCCCTAGCACTGAGCCAGGGCAGTGCCACAATGTAATGTGTACTATTTCTGGCAGTCTGCAAAGGCCCTCTGTCTTTTCCAAGGCCTGATACAAACACCCCAGTTAATTCAGGAGACAATGTGATTGTTAGTGAACCAAATTATCTTTTCTCAGTTCTGGTGTGCACATAGAGGCAGAAACTTCCCTCTCCTTTCCCACTGATCTGATCCTTAGGATGCTTCTTCCACCCCTCTTTCATCTCATGGCTATAACCCCCCTAGAGTTTACCCGAGCATGAGCAGAGTGTCTTCCAGCATATCCAGAGGGAAGGTGCTACAAATTGTTTGAACTAGGGGTGGGAGAGAAGTCTCAGTTTGCCTTTTATAATAATAATAATAATAATAATAATAATAATAAGTTTTATTTTTAACCCGCCCCTCTGCATGGCAATCGGGGCGGCTTACAACAATTAAAATACAATGGCTAAAAGACAATCCAGTAACCCAATCCCTCCCCCCACATCCCTCCCTCACCCCTTAAGACAAAATTAAACTTGAAAAAATTAAAACAAATGATACATAACAATATTAAAATTTTCATGTAATCCTGTCCCAATTATGCATTCAGGATGCCCAGTTCTAGAAATTTTCATGCCAGATTCTATTATTATTTTAAGGAAAGCCTTTTTGGAGGAAGAATGTGCATGAAAATTGGTTGCACAATGACAGCAGATTTGCTCTGAGGTCAGAGGCAAGGAATCCACTGGATCCTTCTGCTCTCCAGGGTGCTGAACATTTTCCTCTCCTTCTGCAGGGTGAGGGGAATTCAGCACCTTGGAGAGGCCCCAGCCCCTGTTGCCTGGACAGAGACCCTCCAGAGGGAAGGGGTCTTCTTATGTTCTCCAAACTCCCTCTTCTTTCCCTTCATCTCTCAAAAAGGCATCAAGATTCAATCAGAAAATGTTGTCTGGTCAGGAAAGGTTGTCCTGAGGAGGGGTCTGCACTTCCTCCGGAGACCGGTAGGGAGAGAAGGAACATGGACTTTGGGGATATACCCCTTGGGGAACAGTGGCTCTGTCACCCCTCTGATCTTTGGGAGAGCCAAGCAGTGGGAGTACATGAATCTTTTCACAAGGGAAAGACCGCAAGCATCACATTCTGCTCTGATGCTGCAGAAGACCCTCATGGGAAGGGGAAAGGAGAAGATGGTGCCATCTCTGTCTTGTCCAGAAGAGGAGGGCTGGATCACCAGCGATAGAAGAGAGACCACCCAGAGCCCAGGATGCTTGGATTCACTGGGGCCCCCTTCCCTCTCTCCTTCCTTCCTTCCTTCTATCTACTCCAGTATTTGTACTGGGAAAAAAAATATTCTTTAATTTCTCTCTAGTCTTTGCCCCCATCTGTCTCTTTCTTCTGGTGAGAAAGGAGGAAGCCCTGGATTTCCCCTTGCAACTCCTTTGCTGAAGTTCTTTCTGATGTCTGGAGGGGAGAGTTCAGCTTGCCAATCTCCATTTTGTGATCTCTTGACCACTATTGTGTTCCTCATGGCTATAACCCCCCTAGAGTTTACCCGAGCATGAGCAGAGTGCCCTTCCAGCATAGCCAGAGAGAAGGTGCTTCAAATTATTTGAACTAGGGGTGGAAGAGAAGTCTCAGTTTGCCTTTTCATGTAATCCTGGCCCAATTATGCATTCAGGATGCCCACTTCTAGAAATTTGGTTTTTTCTGATGTCTGGAGGGGAGAGTTCAGCTTGCCAATCTCCATTTTGTGATCTCTTGACCACAATTGTGTTCCTACCACTGTCACTCTTCTATCTCTCATTTTTACCATTCTAGTTATTTGGTTAACAATTACTTTCTTGCAATTTCTTCCAAAAAGATCTTCATCTTACAAACATTGCTCACCAGAATGTGTCAAGTGTGTGTGTGTGTGTGGTTTTTTGTGTTTGTTTTTACTTTTTACTTTTATTGGCTCCAGACCCTTTTGGCTGCTTTCCATGTTTCTGATCAAGATTTGTGGGAGTTTTTTTTAAAAAGCCAACTGCTTTCCAATCTCCATATTTTTGGTCTCTTCCCCCCATCACTTTTTGCCCTTCTAATTCACCTCACCTTCCGAGTCCAGTGTAATTTGTAATCCAAAAAGGATCCCTTTCATGTTGCAAGTAAGGCATTGTCTTTGGCTGTGTCCCATGAAGTTCGTGGGGGACCGGATGAGTCCTGGGAGCCTCCTTCCAGAAAGGATTATTGGGGATTCCTCAATGCCAGGAGGAAAGTCAGTGTCTCCCATCTCACAATGCAGCCTGTATGTGTATGTGTATGTGTATGTGTATGTGTGTGCATGTGTCTATGTATTGGGAAGGTTGAAACAGATTGGAGGATTTCCCACCCTCCAAGAATGGCCCCCTTTCCTAACCGTTTGGTACCTTGGAGAGGTTTCCTCCTACTTACACACATTACACACACACACCAAATTTCAGAAGGCCTGCCTAAATATAGGACGTTATCACACAGGGAGTCACGGGGAGAAAGTGGAAATAAACCGGATGAGCGGAAGACTTTAATTTACGGGATTTGTCCCAGTCCGCCTTGTCTGGTAACTAAATTCGAATTTAAAAGGGGGTTAATTCAAACGAAAACCTGATCTTTTCACTTTCGGGATTTTTGAGGAAATGAAAAGATCAGGTTTTTGTTCGAATTAACCCCCTTTTAAATTCGAATTTAGTTATCAGACAAGGCGGAACAGGACAAATCCCGTAAATTAAAGTCTTCCGCTCGTCCGGTTTATTTCCACTTTCTCCCCGCGACTCCCTGTGTGATAACGTCCATAGACATGTTCAGCTGACAGTGGAAAGAGAGGTGGGAGGGGGTCCAGCAGACCTCCCTTGGAAGGGAGATCCAAAGCCTGGGAGCAACCACAGGGAAGGAAGGCCCTGTCTCCCGGGTCCTCACCAGTTCTGTCTGTGAAGATGTTGGGACTGTGGGAAGGCCCTCCCCTGCAGATCTTAAAGCACACACTGGCTTATAGAAGGAGACGTGGTCTTTCAAATAGTCTGGACCCAAACCATATAGGGCTTTGAAGGTCAAAACATCACTTTGGATTCTGACTGGACAGAGATTGATAGCCAATGCAGTGGTTTCAATGGGAGGGGAGGGTGTGTGTCTCTCTGTATGCAGCCCTGGTCAACTGCTTGGCAAACTGAGGTCCTTTACAGATTGCCAGAAATAGTGCAAATTGAGGCCACTTTAACTGTCCTGGCTCGGTGCTAGGGAATCATGGAAATTGTATTTTTTCTGGGACACTGAGCCTTCTCTGTCACAGAGCTCTGGTGCCACAATAAACTACAGTTCCCATGATTCCTTAGCACTGAGCCAGGACAGTTAAAGTGGCCTCAAGTTGCACTACTTCTGGCAGTCTGTAAAGGCCCTGAGTGCTGGCTCAATCTGTCCCTCTCTGGGTTTTCCTTCCCTTTTCTCTGTTAGCTTCAGGTTCTTGTTTTTCCCCAAGAGGAGCTGTGATAACAACTGACAAAACCAGTCGCTGAAATTCTTCCAAAGGTTCTTTCAGACTCCTGAGATTTCCCCTTCTGACAAAACAAAGCAAGGAGCCAAAAGAGAATCCAATGCCTCAGGGCCTCCTTGAAATAGCTCTCTCACACCCCAGGTCCAGGGGAATGGCAGCAGTGGGCCAAGCAATATCCCAAATTCTGGGAAGGATGCACCAGATGAGGAAGAGGAGGAATTTCAGGCTGGAGTCCCCTACAGAGCTGTGTTCAGTCTGAACACCTAATTTTAAGAAGGATGCATAATCGGGTTGGAGCCCGTTCAGAGAAGGGCACCAAGGATGACAAGAGGTATGGAAAAGAAAATAGATGAGAGGTTGAAGGAGTTGTGCATGTTCAGCTTGGGGAAGAGAAGACCAAGGAACGACATGATCACACTCATGAAATACCTCCGGGGCTCTCACAGAAAGGAGAGGGCAGGCCTGTTCTCTGCTGCCCCAAAGGGCAGGACCAGTTCTAATGGTTTTAATTTAAAGGAAGCTGATTTTCGGTTGAATATGAGAAGGAACTTCTTGACAGTATTCAAATCCGGCCACACTAAAATGCCTCATGGGACTAAGTGCCATGATGAAGTGAGTCACGGTGGAACTAAAATTTATATAAGTCCTTGTCCCTCCCTACTCTTCCTCTTTGCCATTCTTCATTGAATGAGTCCAGAACTACCAAAGGGGCCTGAGCCTAGCATTTTGGATCATTCTCATCGGTGGCATTACAGCAATTGGACCCGGTCTCATTGCAGTGCATGACTGCAGCACTTACCTGCAAGCAGATCCACTCACTCCCTCTTTTTAACCACAGTTCATTGCTTTAAATTATTGTATTTTTGTCTTTATTTATTAATTGGATTTAAAAAAAAAACTTATACCTCAGTATCTTTGCTTTGTTGGTGGGTGGACGTGGTGGTCCTAGCTAGGCGTCTAGGAATGGGTGGCATTGCAGAAGATCGCTGCACACTTTAAAGAAAGAGGGGGCTTGAAAGGGGTTTTCTTCTCTAGGAGGTTGGGTTTGGTCTGTGCATTTTGTGGGGCTGTCCATGGCTAGGGGAGAGTTTTTCTTTGCTGGCAGATAGAGCTAGCTATGCAGGGACCTCACATGAGAGCAGGTGGCCTTTTCATCATGTGCAGGCCTCTCTCTTTCCCATTTTTGGCTTTCCGTGGTTATAATTCGGACTTGCCCATCCTTTCTCCCTGAATGGCCATTGTGTTTAGGCCCTGTTAGCCCCCTTGTATTGTTTAGCCCACCATCAGGCCATGTGCTCACAGCCTCTCTAGGTCTCATGTAGACACCTCACCATAGTTAGGGAGCCCTGGTGGCACAGTGGTTAAATGCCGGTACCCAACCATCGCTCACAGCCACAAGGTTGTGAGTTCGATTCCAGCCAGGGCTCCAGGGTCAACTCAGCCTGGCATCCTTCTGAGGCCGCTAAAATGAGTGCCCAGCTTGTTGTGGGCAACTAGCTTACATGTTACAAACCGCTTAGAGACTGCTTAGTTCAGTATGAAGAGGTATAGAAATGTAGCTGCTATTGATAGCTGCTAGTTAGGCCTCCACCATCTAGCTAGGCCCAAAGAGGCCTTGTGTCATGCAGGCCTAGTGTTACGCAGGCCTTCCCCTTTCCCACTTTAACTACTATCAGGCCCTGGATACAGCAGACCTCTAATTGATGACATGGCAGGCTAGGCCTCATTTAGGCTTCCTTTAGTTCCTTTAGGTCTGTTGAAGCCTGGCTGGTCCCTGCCCTCAAGCTAGACATCGCAGTATACAACATGGTGCTTTCAACCCTGAGCAGGCCTATAAGTCTTAGGGTTTTCCCCCCTGTAGGCCCAATTAGGGCTAGTCTAGCCGCCTAAGCAACCAGATGAGATGGAGCTATCCCCTTCAGCATCAGAAAGATGAGGCTACTGAGCCTGTCATCAGTTCAGGCGAGGCCTTTGACTTGGCTAAAAGTGTTACCGGGGGGTTTAGTTGGCTCTGGGGTGCTTGGAATATGCTAATTAATCAGCCTACTGGTCCATCTATTCTCCCTAACATGCCTGGCACTGGCACTGGCACTGGCACTGGCACTGGCACTGGCACTGGCACTGGCACTGGCACTGGGGGAAGGGTGGGCCCTCATAAGGTTTGGTCTTGGGGAAGCCCCTTCTATGCCTCCTGGTATGGTGTAACCAATGTCAACCCCCAATTGGGCCAGGCAGGTGTTCACACAGTGTGGGAACAGGTGGTTTCACTTGGCAAGCACTGTGTGTGTGTGTATGCATATGCATGCACGTGCACAAACCTTCAATTAGCACAGCTTCTATGATCCAGATGTTGCTGGACTGTAGCTTCCAGCATTCCTTAGCAATGGCTACACCAGCTAGGAGATGCTGGGACTTGCAATCTAACAATACCTGGAGAGCCATACAGTAAAATCTGTAGTTTCAATCTCCACCCACAATGATACCCCTGACATCTTCCCAACAATTCTGGTTGAAGTGGCTGCTAGTTTGCAACCAGTGAATTTCATCTTTAAGAGGAGCAATGGTGTCATTGCCATCCACGTTTCCTCTGTAGATAGCTACTGGAAAAGGAATTATTCCAGCACCCGTCTATTGCTGTGAGGTCTGCCAGTCTAATATAATTTTGAAATGTGAAGTTTGCTTGAATTAACTCAGTCTTCGATGAGCAATCAAGGGCCATGAACATTACAAAAGACTTGTTTACATGATTGACCATTTGAGAAGAGATGCTGAAGAGGCCACAAAGACCTGCTACGAAGGGACAGGGTACGCCTTATTTGCACTTTCTTGTGGCCACAAAAGTGCCGCCAGGAGAGATTGGAGAGATTAGAGGCCACAAAAACAGATTCAGCAGGACACATACACCCCAGGTAGTTTTGCAGTGGTTCACATGCAGCCTACTCGGTGTGCTACCAAAATATTAATATGGGGGGGAATATGGTGATTACATAGATGAATAGCAATGCTTAGACTGCAAGCAGTGCTCTCTAGGACTCATTCCTTTGTCTTCCCTTTGGTGCCTTGGGCCAGATATGGCCCATCTGGCTCCAGGAGCTGCAGAGATTACAAAGTGTGTGTGTGTGTGTGTGTGTGTGTGTGTGTGTGTGTACGTGTGTGTGTGTGTGTGCATGTGCAGGTACACATGCACCTTCAAGAAGTCCATCAACTTATGGTGAGCCTATGAATTTCATAGGGTTTTCTCAGTTGAGGAATCCTCAAAGGTGATGCTTTGATTGGGAGTTCTTGCATGGCAGGGGGTTGGACTGGATGGCCCTTGTGGTCTCTTCCAACTCTATGATTCTATGATTCTATGATTCTATGATTTTGCCAGTTCCTTCCTCTGAAACCTAGCCTACAGCACCTGGCATTCCCTGGCAGTCTCCCAACCAAATACTAACCAGGGCTGACTGACCCTCCATAGCTTGCAAGATCCAGACTTGAGTTGAGTTTAGTGAATTATACTATGTGCTGAAGAGTGCAAGGTAAAGAAAGAGAATTAGATCTTGGAAAAGTTTTGGACTACAGTTCCCATAATTCCCCTTTCAGCTATAGGACTTGTAGTCAAAACTGATCCCAGCTTGTCTTCTTAGAGTGAAGCTGTAGTCCAAAACTTTTCCAAGCTCTAATGCTCTCTATTTTTCTATCCTGCTCTCTTCGGCGCACACTATAATGCACTCAACTTCCTCATAAACTATGCCATAGCTCTCCCCCTCCCCTGTGTGACAATTTTCTGTTTTAGCTTTGACAAATCTGAATCCAGTCATTGCAAAAATAACAACACACAACACCTCATTGGCAAGACAGCTTTCTATGTTACTTGCTAGACTCTTCCATTGTGAAAATGCACACACTCTTGCACCCCTGCTGTGTTATTGCACTGATGCAGTAAAGCAATACAATTTTTAGAACAATGAATTTCAACAGGAATATCCCTGATTGGAATGGGTGATTGCTGCCCCTTCTGAGGGACGAGACGTAATTATCTCAAACTTCTCATGCAGCAAAATTGGGGAAATGTAGCAACTATGGGTATAGGGGCGGAGTAATAAAAATTAGAAAATTTAGTAATTTGGTAAGAAATATAAAGTTTGGAAACTGTAAAATCTATTAGTGGACTTAAACATTTTAGTTTTGAAAGTCTTTAGTTATGAATCTTAATAAAGTAAAGATGGAAAGAAACCATATTATCGGTTTAGAACAGGGGTAGGCAACCTACAGCCCGCGGGCTGGGTGTGACCTGCGGAGGCCTTGGGACCAGCCCATGGCCAGTCCCGTCGCCACCCCGCGGCCACATGTGAGCATAGGTGCCCACGCTCACGCAAGAATGCACGGCAGCGCAGGCACCATTTTGGAAGGCCGTAGTGTGTGTGGGCCAGGCGAAATCACCCGGAGCAGGCACGCTGGGGCCTTGCCAGGGCCCAGGGAAGCCTGCAGCGCACATGCGCTGGGCGAATTCGTCCGGAGCATGCACACTGGGGCTTTCCCTGGGGCCTGGTAAGGCCCCAGCGCGCGTGCGGCGGGCGAATTCGCCCGGAGCAGGCGCTCTGCAGCCTTCCCTGGGCCCTGGCAAGGCCCCAGCAAGCCTGCTCCGGGTGAATTCTCCCAGTGCAGGCGCGCTGCGGCCTTTCAAAATGGTGCTCGTGCTCGCACACGCATGCTCATGACGGCGGGCATCATGCGCATGCGTGCATGGGGGGAAGTGCGCGCGTGCCCAGGCCCCACGCCATTGCCCCCCTGGCCCCCCGGCAACAAATGTTGCCGACCCCTGGTTTAGAATTTAAGATTGGCAAGAAATATATTTACTGAGAAACATCTTAAGGTCAGCAATAGGAAGTTATGAATGACTGAAGAACGGATGATATGTGTTGTTGTGGTTTATATACCTATTATAATTATTTAGTTTAGATGTGTTCTTTGTGTTTGTAATATAGTTAATAGCATAGATGTAAGTAAGTAATAGAATTGTCTGTGTGTTATGTATGATATGACATTGTATTTTGTATGGAAATGCTTTAATAAATATATTTTTTTTAAAAAAAAACACCTTCTCATGCAGGGAGAACAGTAATTTTATTGACCACCATTCTTCAGGCACGAGAATAATTATTCTGTAATTTGACATTCCTAGGCTTGATAGATGAAGGGAATGCTATGGATGTAGCATATCTTGATTTCAGTAAGCTTTTTGACAAAGTTCCCCATGGTATTCTTGCAAAGAAGCTAGTAAAATGTGGCCTAGACAGTACTACTGTTGGGTGGATTTGTAATTGGCTGACGGACCAAATCCAAAGGGTGCTCACCAATGGCTTCTCTTCATCCTGGAGAGAGGTGACTAGTGGAGTGCCACAGGGATCTGTACTGGCCCCTGTGCTATTCAACATCTTTATCAGTGACTTGGATAAAGGAAATGAGAGCATGCTGGTTAAATTTGCAGATGATACCAAACTGGGAATACCCCAGAGGACAGGATTAAAAAATCAAAATGACTTTAAGAGATTAGAGACCTTGGCTAAAGATAATGTGATGAATTTCAACAGGGAGAAATGTAAGGTCCTACACCAAGGCAGAAAAAAAAATGAAATGCACAGATACGGGATGAGAGACGCCTGGCTAAAGCAAAGCAAAGCAAAGCAGCTTCATTTATATACCGCTTCATACCACGCTATGCAGTGTCTAAGCGGTTTACAACTTTAAGCTCATTGTAAGGCTAGACAACATGAAGGGAATCTGGGAAGGGAAGCAAGATGCCATCTGGGTAGCAAGAGTTGACTGAGTCAAGAAAGGAATATGAGAGGGGTATGCCATTCCTGACAGAGACCATGAGGGAGAAAAGGAGTTTGGCCTTTTGCTTTGTACTCCATGCAGGACAGTGGCTCTGAAACCCCTTCGGTTTTTGAGAAAGCCAAGACGAGTTGGGGGTCTCGTTTCACAAAAGAAAGACCAAAAACATCATCTTGTGCTCCAGGGCTGTAGCCCCAGAACACCCTCCTGGGAAGGGAAAGGGATCTCTGTCTTGTTCAGAAGAGGGCTAGATCACTAGGGATAGAAGAGAGACGACCCAGAGCCCAGAGCCTCCCTCCCGCTCATTCTCCTTTCTAATCTTGTATTAGTATTGGAAAGTATGCCTTGATTTCCCTCCTGCCTTTCCCTCATCTGTAAGGTAGGGGAAAGTTTAATGCGGTTCATTTTTGGTGTCTGAAAGGGAGAGTTCACCTTGCTAATCTCCATTTTATGATCTCGCCACCACAATTGTGTTCCTACCACTGTCACTCTTTTCAGATTTCCATTTTTACCATTCTGGTCATTTGCTCCTTCAGTTAACAATTACTTTCTGGCAATTTGTTCCAAGAGAATCCCTTTCATTGCTCATGAGAATGGGTGTCAAATGTATGGATTTTTCTTTTCTTTTCCCTTTTGTCTTATAGGCTCCAGGTCATTTGGGCTGCTTTCCCCATTCCTGATCAAGGTTTGTGGGATTTTTTTTTAGAAAAGCAAACTGCTTCCCAATCCGCATTTTGTAATCCCTCTGCCACAACTGTATTCTAACTACAATTGCTTGATCTTTCTGCCATTTGTTCTAATTCATTTCACCTTCTGACTCCAGTGTAATTTGTTCCAAAAGGATCTCTTTGATGTCGGGAACATTGCTCCCCTCTTGGCTGCCTTTCACTTTGGCACTCTTCCCACTTTCTGATAAAACATGTGTGGTGGTGTTTCTTTCATTACACTTTTTTTCCCTAGACCATTTTTGAAACACACACTCACCTTTCACGTATAATGATAATTTGGTGTGGCTATCCCCTTTTCAGAGTAAATCGTGGACTGAAATTTCCCCAATATATGTTTTTACAGATTGTGAAGGTCTTTGGCTGTGTCCAATAAAGTTCTAATGGCGTACTGAAGAGTGGCTCCCTTTCTTGCTCAAGAATGGTAAACAGAAGACTGGTCTATAATTTTTCGGGTCCAGGGGGTCCAGGGAAGGCTTTTTTAGGAGTGGTGTAATGACCGCCTCCTTTAGATTTGATGGAACAATACCTTCCCTAAGGGAAGAAATCCAAAGACTTGTATCTGGGATGCAATGCCTTATTACATATCAGCCCAGTTTGTTTTGGGAGCAACAAAGATGCATTCTGGCTTTGTTAAGGAGGAGAATGTTTTATGGGTCTTGACTCCTAAGGACCTTATCACATGAAGGCAAATTGCTTAAACCCCGTGCAGAAACGGGATTTAAAAATCCAAAGAAAACACACAAAAGTGGTTTGTTTTTCAGACGTGTTTGTGTAAAGGAGAAATAACACAACATTAACCTGAACGGAAAGTAACCCAAACCTGCTCCTTTTTACTTTTGGAAGTTCCAGTTCCAGAAGAAGGAAGTTCTCCTTCCCCCACCCCTACTGCCTGATCAGACATCCCTGTGTCCTCTGCCACCTAATCTGACATCCCTACACCCCCCGCTGTGTGATCTGCCATCTTTGTGCCCCCTGCTTCATCTGAACCCCCCATCCCCTGCCACCTCCCACCTGATCTGACATCACCCACCCCTAACCCTAACCCTACCCTCACTACCTTGATCTGACATTCTCACAACCCTGCATGACCCCACGCTGCCAGATCTGACATCTCCATGCACCAGAGCCCCCACGGCATTTGCTCCCTGATCTGGTAACCCAGATCAGCTCTGTAACCTAATCTCCAAACTTGAGATCAAGATGGGCATCTTGTTCTGACTTCAGACTAAAGCAACCTCTGGAGAAAGTGGTGGTGGGTGGCACAGCAAGACGTGTGCAAACAGCCGCCAGATGTTGGAACAGAGGGCCTGAGGTAACAGGGGACAGGGGGAGGTTGGTGCAGATCCAGAGCAAGGATACTCCAGGATACACTGGCCAAGGCAGGTATGGCCAAAGTCAACATTTTGTGAGTCTTTTGCCTTCCAAAGCAAGTGTATTGTTGTTGCTGTAGTTACTAAAGAGTAAATGGGGAGAATTAATATGGATTAATATGAATACTATGGTAATTAGTTAGGTTAGAAAAAGAAATGTAGGAGAATAAAGGGTGAGGTAAATATTACTATTTAAGATAGTAACACAGTGGTCCTACATATTCTCTGGGGTTAGGGGTGAAGGACCCCCGTGAATGTGTAAAAACCACAAATAAATAAATACTTATTCTTTTTATCTGAGAGAACATCTCTCTAGGAATTTCCAGGTCCTCCAGTGCAACACTATGATCAACATCTGCCAGAAGTTGATCACAGAATCATGTCTTCTCTAGGAACATCTAGGTTCTCCAGCATAACTCTATGGTCAACTTCTGGCAATGTTGCGCTGGAAGACCTAGAGAATCCTAGAGACAAAATAATAATCAAAACCACAAATAATCAAATCCGCAAAAGTAAAAACTGCAAATGTGGAGGGCCAACTGCATTTACTACAGAACAAGCAGGAAGAACTAGCAGGAAGTCTTTTTTATTTTAAAACAATTAGATAGGGGAGGAGGAAAGAGATGGATTATTTGTCTATATGTGTTAATTTTTTTAAAAAAGTGCCAGTTTTTTTATGCTTCCAGAATATCATGTGATTCAATGGTGGAATATCTCCTCTCAATCTTTGCTTCTTGGGGGTTGCCATCTTCGTCTTGTGCCAGAAAAAAAAAGGGAGGCTATAGAAGCACCAGTAGAATGCTGGCTTCTAGGGCTGGAGTATTGCAAAATACTCGCAAGATCTTGACTTACTTAATGAAGCTGCCAATTAACAAGCAGTACTGGTGAAGGAAATGGCCCCAAGCTCTTTGGGAGGAACATGAAGAACAGTCAGGATGAAGCAGAGACAAGATGTGTCGAAACACCCCTGAAACACCTGTGATGTCATCACATGAAAGGAATCATCTTAGAAAGAATTACACGGAGCTGGTTGGTTTTAATTATTGTATATATTCATGTATAAGTCTAGAAATGTTATTCAACATTTGGCCCAATAACCTTGGATGAACTTCTCCACGGGTCAATGTAAGTACTGTACCTTAACTCTTACAAAAAAGGGAACCATCACCTGGTGAAAGGCAAGAGTGTAATCTGTCCTGAGAGCACTGACCCTGCTCTATTCTCCCATCCATCCAGCCTTTAGTGTGAGCACAGTTTTGCCTGTTGGTATTTTGTAAGTTTTTTGGCATTGTCTTCCACTGCTTTGCCCTTTACTTCCTTTGTTACCTGTCTCTAAGGGCCTTTGCAGACTGCCAGAAATAGTGTAAATTGAGTCCACTTTAAGGGTTAGGGTTAGAGTTAGGGAATCATGGGAACTGTATTTTATTGTGGCACCAGAGCTCTCTGACAGAGAAGGCTCAATGTCTCAGAAAAAAACAATTCCCATGATTCCCTAGCACTAACCCTAACCCTTAAAGTGCACTCAATTTGTACTATTTCTGGCAGTCTATTGTAAATCAGACAGTTCCCTGTCCTCAAGTTTACAGTCTAAAAAAGATATGAGAGTTAGCAGTGATGCCAGAGATGAAGGAATGTTCACTGGTTTGGGAATGAACTCAAAAGGTCACATTAAAATAATGCAGTTGTTAATCTGCACCAAATTTCCCATTAAAGACGTCATGCCTAGGAACACTTGTTCTTTACTAACTAAAGTAGATCTGTACCTTAACCAGCTGCATGTCCTGAATTCCTCACCTAGACCTGCATGATCTTTTGGTTAGACCTAGCAATATCTTCTGTGGTGTAAGCCTCTGTTAAACCACATTCTTCATTAGGTAGCATACCACCTGCTTCACCTTTTGACCACAGGAACTCCGCAAAGGTTCAGAAGGAGGTGGCAAGTTGAATTCATCTCACAAGCAGAAGGGAAAGTTGGGAGGCATTAAAATCAATTCTTCCTGAAAGAAGGTGTCTCATTGTGGGATGCATTATTTTTACCTCCCCATATTGGAGAGATAACAACAATGTGAGGTCCACATTGGAACGCAAGCATATTTGATGTGGAGTACCCCCCCCCCCGAAATTGATGACTTGCGTTGCAAAGTCAGCACTCCAGAATCAGGGCTAATGAAAGAAAACACTGCAAGGGCTATTAGAGGAACACGAAGAACAGCCAAGAAGAAGCGAAGCATTCTTGGCAGGGGGTTGGACTGGATGGCCCTTATGGTCTCTTCCGACTCTATGATTATATGAAAAACAATCCCAAGCACCCATCAAACTCATAAAGTCTTTGAACATGAATGTAATAATCTTGGAACTCTATGATTCTATGACAGATGGTTTCATGAGATCCAATGATACTTTTATGTGGCCAACCAAAATGCATAATTACATGTTGCAAGCTTTTGAAGTCATGCTGGCTTTTTCATCAGTCAAACAGGAGGAAAAAATAGAAAATGTTAGTCTTGGGCCTGCATTTTCTGTTTCCGCTCTCAGTTCAGATGTTAGGGGAGGTCTATCTGCAGGCTGGCTTCTCCCTGTTTGGTCATGTGGTCGCTGGAAAATTTTGCAAGACAAGGAAATTTAATGTTCATTTGCAATCCAAAGAAGATTACAGGTGTTTCTTGGGTGTTTTCATCTGCCTTGGCTCAATTTAATTTTGGCTGTTCTTTGTGTTCCTCATAAAGGACACAGGGTTTTTTTCCCCATTGTATGTATTGGCAGCTTTATTAAATAAGTCATAAGGGGAAAGGGAGAACAACAGCAATGATAGCAGAGAAAGATGAAAATCAAGTAAAACAGAGAGTGGTTGTGGAAATAGAAGCTTATGTCAGATTAGATCAGTGACCATTCCCAAACTTGATGCCATTTGGGAGTGGAATGAGAGGTTATCTGGTTCATAAGATGCAACTGACCTTGGCTGGGAAGGGGAAAGAAATCAGGGTGCATTATTCGATGGAGTGCATCCTCCTTTCCCTTCCCCTTGCAGCCCAAACTAGCCACTTTTCCCTCTTCTGACTCAACTCTCCCCTTCCCCTTCCCACTCACAAACAGCAATGGTAGCAGCCTCTCCTGGGGCTTGGCAGCTGCAGAGGATAGAAAAGATTTGGACAGGGCAGAAAGGGCTGGAGAATAACCCTCAATGCCACCCCAAAAGAGAAACACAAGCACACTATCCACAATAAAAAGTACATTTCAATTATTAAAACAAAGCAGAGGCAATTAAGGGGCAATTGATGGGAAGCAACTGAGAGGCTAGTTGAAAAGATTTGGACAGGGCAGAAAGGGCTGGAGAATAACCCTCAATGCCACCCCAAAAGAGAAGTACAAGCACATAAGCTACATTTACATGAGCGTATGTCGCTAACAAGTTCCTGCCCAGACAGTGATAATGGAAGGTTAAACCAATGTCAGATGAACTCAGTGAGTATCTACAAACTTAACATTTCAGAATTAGTTTTTTTTTGTGGGTTTTTTCCGGCTGTGTGGCCATGTTCTGAAAGAGTTTCTTTCTGACGTTTCGCCAGCATCTGTGGCTAGCATCTTCAGAGAAAGAGACATCTGTGGCTAGCATCTTCAGAGAAAGATGCATCTTCAGAGAAAGATCTTCAGAGAAAGCATCTTTCTTCAGAGAAAGATGCTTTCTGCCCTGTCCAAATTTCTCTGAAGATGCTAGCCACAGATGCTGGCGAAACGTCAGAAAGAAACTCTTTCAGAACATGGCCACACAGCCCGAAAAAAACCCACAAAAAAAAACTATGGATGCCGGCCATGAAAGCCTACGACTTCACATTTCAGAATTAATTTGTTGGCAAAGACCAGTCTTGAGCCAGAAATTATCCCAAATCTTCAGGGAGTTTTATAAGGAATTTTCACTGAATTGGGAATGAATCTAAAAGGGCACTTGAAAATCATACAGAAGGGGATTATTTATCTGATTCCAAAATATTTCCACTCACATTTACAGTTGGCCCTCCTTATCAATAGATTTTTTTATTCACGGATTCAGGCATCCACAACTTAAAAATAATTTGTAAAACATAAGCATATCAAAAAGCAAACCTTGATTTCCCGATTGTCTATAAGTGACCCACGGGGGATTCTGGAACCAAACCCCAGCAGATAACAAGGACCCACTGTATTTAACTGTTGTGTTTTTAAATTAATTTAGTTCTATTCTAAGTAAACCTTTATGGCATCATCCTTTCATCAAGGAGATTCACTGGAGAATCTCTGCAGTTGAACCTCTTTGCCTGTTTCATCCCAGAGACAGCTGACAAACACCACGATTCATCCCATAATAAAGCCTCCTCCTATTCCCGATCTCCCCTTCCCCACCAGAAGCAGGGGTCCAGCCTTGGCTACCTCCTCCTGTCCATGGAACAAGGACAAGGGTGGGAGGAGGAGACCCAAATCAGGCCCTCCAGAAATCCCCCCAAAAGAAGGAAGAGAGAAGGGCACAAAAGAGGAGGGAAAAGATGCTGCCACCACCCTTTTAGTAGCTCCCTACCCCCAACTGCCCTGCTTAGTCTTCGCTCCTTCCAATGGTTAGGATGAGCAACCTTAAGGAGAACAGAAGGGGAAGGACTGTGGAAGAAGAATTGACAGCAGGCAGGGAAGGGGCTCTTGCCTTCTGGAACAGCCTGACCAGCAACTTGTTAGGATTGGTTCCCAAGGGAAAATGTACATTGTGGGAAAGTGCAGCAGCCATGATGACACAGCATTTGGCCACAGCTGAGTCATGCAGCCTCATGCTGATGTAACAGGACATGACATCATGGGAGTAGTCACCTGGTGCTGGAAAGCACAGAAACTGCTGCAAAAGTGCTATAAAACTGCAGTGTCACTCAGGTGAGTGACAGGTGTCCAGCAGGAGAAGGTAGGGGCAGAAAGCCATGTGGAGCACAGGCTATATAAGGCACAAGCCTCTGGACACACATGTGGAGTGTAGGTTGTGGATTGTTGATGGTGGATTGTGTATTGCTGTTTTGCTGTTGGAGTTGCGTTGGTGTATGCTGTACATATCTTTGTATATAGAGCAACAAAGATTAAAGCCTCATTCGTGAGACGTCTGTCTGTGGAGTCTCTGTGCTCTATCTGGAAGGGGAGAGGAGTTTCTCCAGCTGACAAGCAGCCTCCTTCATCGGAGAAGTCTGGATCTTGGTGCTTCATGTTACGTGGTCTCCACACGCTGCGTTACCACGCCTAACACAGGTTATGGGCCCAGTTTGCGCCAGCGGTTCTGACTAGATGCACGTAAGTGGCTGTTTGTGTCTGCATCCAGAAGAGCTGCTTTCTATAGTCTATAGTGCTGGAGGGCAAAGAGTTAAGAAGCCTTGCTGTTTAGCTGTGTCTTCTTATCAACTCCCGATAGTGAAAGCTGGGAAGGCTGCCAACACTGAGTTTTATTTTGATTACTGGCAAGAATGGAATTTTTAAGGTTCCCTAAGTTGATGGACAGCAACTGTTCTCAATGGGCTGTGTACATGGAAGCTACTTTGATAAGAGAGAATATTTGGGAACTGGTGGAACAAGGTCTCATGGCTGCAAATGCTGAAATAGACAGAAAGCATGCACGGCTATCTGTCTCAGCTTAGACCCGAGCCAGCTGGTCCACGTGCGAGATAAAAGGTCTGCCCAGGAGGTTTGGTTAGCTTTGAAAAATGTGCATCAGCCTGACTCCTCCCTGTCTAAAATGCTTTGGTCAAAAAGACTCTATGCTTGCAAAATGGCTCAGGATCAGCCTCCGGAGGAGCATCTAGCCAATATGAAGCATTTGTTCCTGGAAGTGCAGATTAATCATCCTGTCAAGGGAGTGCAAGGTCAAGAGATGTTTTGCTTGTGGACAGCCAGGGCATTTCCAGAGGAACTGCAAGAGGTCACCTGCTGCCAGGAGGAAACAACAACGTTGGTCTCCAGAGAACAGGAAAGGAGTTGTTTCAGCAGTAAAGGACAGTGACTCTCAAGCCCATCATGCTGATGCTGCCAGACATCAATGGATGGTCGATAGTAGTGCAACTCACCACATCGTGAACCAGAGGTCCTTGCTGAAGGACAGGAAGCCCTCCTGTGTCAACAAAGTGGGCTTGGCTGATGGGGGTTCAAGCCAAATCAGAGACATGGGGACAGTGCATTTCTCAGGGTTTGACAAGGACTTTGAAAATGTACTTTGTGCCCCCCAGTTACAGAATTGCTTAATCAGTGTCTCAGCACTGGCTGCAGTAACAGGAGTACTCATCAGGTATGCTGACAGTCCAGTGGTCTGGAGGAACAGGAAGCAGAGCTGTGTGGCACTGAGCACTTCAGAGGCAGAGTTTGCAGCTTTGTCAGAGATGGCAGGGGAGGTACAGTGGATCAGGCAGCTTCTGAAGAAACTTGGTGAGGAGTGCACAGGTCCAACAGTTGTGCACGAGGACTCACAGGCCTGTACTGCCATGGCTGAGGCAGAAAATTTAAAGAACAGGACCAAATATATCGGTGTCAGATATCAGAATGTGAGGGAGATGATTCAGAATGATGTTCTGCATCTGTCCTACATCAGGTCAGAGGACAATGTGGCAGACACCCTCACAAAGGATGGAAAGGCACGAGCGGATGACATCGGAGTCAGGCTTGGCACAAGAAGCGGCAGCGGAAGCTCAAGGCTCAGGAGAGTGGTAGGTTCAGCCAAGGCATTGGCAGAGTGGAGAACATCTGAGCCAGAGGGCCAGAAGATCTAGGCCAGAGTGCGGATGCACTAGAAGAGATGTGCCTGGAGTGGTGGACAGTTTCCAGAGTAGAGGTGCATATCAGGAGAGTGCTGCTGGGGAAAAGAACGGGGTTCTGAGGTCTGGGGTGCACTAGGTCAGGTTGACAGTGGCACAGACAGGGGACCAGAGCACTGGGAGCCAGCAGGAGGACATCGGTGATGTCAGGCTGGTGGGATATGACACACTAAGGAAACTGAGAGGTTCACACAGAAGCACTCCATGAAAGTGAGCTAAGAGATGTGCACACATTGTACATTTTGGAGGGGATTGTTAGGATTGGGTCCCAAGGAAAAATGTACATTGTGGGAAGGTGCAGCAGCCATGATGACACAGCATTTGGCCACAGCTGAGTCATGCAGCCTCATGCTGATGTAACAGGACATGACATCATGGGAGTAGTCACCTGGTGCTGGAAAGCACAGAAACTGCTGCAAAAGCGCTGTAAAACTGCAGTGTCACTCAGGTGAGTGACAGGTGTCCAGCAGGAGGAGGTAGGGCCAGAAAGCCATGTGGAGCACAGGCTATATAAGGCACAAGCCTCTGGACACACATGTGGTTGGACTGTGGAGTGTGGGTTGAGTTTGTGGTGTTGTTGGATTGTTGGAGTTGCGTTGGTGTATGCTGTATATATCTGTATATAGAGCAACAAAGATTAAAGCCTCATTCGTGAGACGTCTGGCTGTAGAGTCTCTGTGCTCTATCTGGAAGGGGAGAGGAGTTTCTCCAGCTGACAAGCAGCCTGCTTCATCAGAGGTCTGGATCCTGGTGCTTCACGTTACGTGGTCTCCACGCGCTACATTACCACGCCTAACACAACTGTCCTGATCTCAATGGGCCAAAGGAGGTCACCTGATGGTCTGCTTCCCTCTAAGTCAGCCTCATGTGGCATGGCCTCTCTAGGGTTACCCAAACTGAATGCACCCACAAATTAATATATATTTTAGGGGAATTATAATATTAGCTCAAATGAGAGCTATAGTATGGCCAGGGAAACAGCGATCTTGGAACCAACCCAACTATACCAGGTCCAAATCTCTCAGAATTCCAGAAGTAAATTCAAATAGGTTTTTGTATTTTTGGTCGGCAAAATAATCACACACACACACACACACGTAACACATAGACTCACGTACACAGAGAACAACTAAGAAGCAAAGGTGGGAGAAATGGGATAGTTTAAGGCCTTCCCAACAGAGATATGGTACCAACTGTGGATCTTGATTCCAATCGATGGGAGTCCAGAACAAAAAAGACTCAATAGCCGCTGTGGCAAAAGGGTTAGCTGGTGCATTGAGGAGCTTAGTCTAGTCAAACCAACAGGGTGTCCATCTGTTTGCAAACTAGATCGAGACTGGGAAACTGCTATTTTCCTACCTATATTTATAGTCAGAACTTGTCTTGGGGGCAGAAACAAGGAATGAAAGGATTAGATTCTTGCTAAATGGTGTCCCAGGGGAAAATAATGGTTTGGACTAGAAGTCGATAGTCAGGTGAATGGTGTGAAGGGATTTGCCAGTATTTCTCTGTCCTAGATAACCACAATCACCTTCTTTGGCCATGATCCCCTCCCTGCCCTCTGTAGACAAAAGGGATTATGATAGGGCCTTGGAGAATCCCATCACGTTTGGTGCCCTCTAAATCCTGCCTAGCCCTAGCCAGTGAAAAAATCAGGCGTTAACAGTGGGATCATACCTAGATCACTCCCAGCATCCCTTTTAATATTAAATTGATATTAATTATGAAGGGCAAGCGGAGGCCTGGTCTTGGGGTATCAATTGGCAATTGGGTGGACTCAAGTTGCATTATTTCTGGCAGTCTGTAAAGGCCCTTAAGACAATTTTAATTAATCCAGTATTTCCTTCACTTGAGAAACATGTTTTCCAACAATTCTTTTGGAATATTTTAAATATTCTATCTATCTCTAAAGGATAGCCAATTCTCCTTACTTTTTTCCTGTTGTGAAGGAAAAATCTGGAGATTAAATTGACAAAACTACACACTTTTCAATTTGTTTTAGTGACGCATGGCTCTAGATTGGGATGGGCAACTCTGGCCTTCTGGATGTTTTTGGTCTGCAGTTAGCTGAGATAACCTTTCTTCTGCCTCCTTCCATTCCAAGTGGGACCTCTGAACAAAAGGAAAGGTACAGTCACAACAATAGGAAGAGAAAAGATTCCCAGGGCAAACAACTTAAGGCACTTTGTAGAACTGTATTGACATTATTTAACACTGGCCATTACGGACCTCACCTCAAGCCTAGTATCAGATTACCTTCAGCAAGAGTATGTCCCAAATTCCTTGCCTATAACTTTCCTTGTATCACCCTTAGTGCTTAACCTAGAAATGCCCAATCTCTGCTATAAACCTCCATTACACCATATTCGTCATTCGACAGAGTGCCACATGCTTTACTAGGACTCAAGAATGGTTTGGAAGGAGGTAGAATTCATCTCACAAGCAGAACGAAGGACTGGGTGGCATTAAAACCAGTTCTTCCTGGGACAATCTCTCCTTCCTGCCCCAGCCACTTGGCTTTGCTTTGTGGGTTGTGTCATTCTTACCTCCTCACCAGAAGGACGTCATGGAGTCTCCCATAGGATGGACGCATCTTTTTGTGGGGATTTAAAAAAACCCTCCACAAATTGATGGCTAATTTTGCAAAGTTGGCAGTTCAGAATCAGGGTTAATGAACAAAAACACCACAGGGCCTATTAGAAGAACAGCCAAGGTGAAGCACAGCCAAGATGCATCAAGTACCCCAAACATGTATCAAACCCTTGTATTACTGGAACATGAAAACAATAATTTTGGGCCAAGTTATGCTACTGTCAGGTGGTTTCATAGTTACACAAGAGAGAGGAGAAATCTTAAACAATTTGTGATGACCTGTCTTCCACCAAATTAGTGCCAAGATCCACCTGAGCCCTGTCTTCAAGCCTGAAAAGGAACTGTATAAAAGCTCCGGCAAGTCTGACTTTTTCCACAGCACCTTCTGCCTTCCTTTGCCTTGCTCTGCTCAGGGTCTTCAGCTGTGGGTAAGTCATTCTGAACGCCTTGAATTTTCTATTTATTATCTTTATTAGAACAGTGTGGGACTTTATTCCCTTGATACTTCCAAGGGAAAACTGGCATAGAATAGAGATGAGACCTGGAATCCAAAGGCAATAGGCATTGCTATACATTGCAATAGGCAACTTTCCTAGAGAGGAGAAAGATTGGTTAGGGTGGGCCTAAATATCCTAAAGGCACCAGATCCTGTCTGATTTTGGAAGTAAGCCGGTCAGCTCTCGTTACTATTTGAATGGGAGACTGCCAAGGAAGACCTCTATGCAGCTGCCTTCTTTGGCGTTTTGAGACCTGTGAGCCAGCTTGCCAGTTTCAGGCAGTATGATACGCTAGGCATTCTTGTTTAATCATGAGTGCAATTCTCATGAAATACTGAGAATTGTGTCTCAGCCAAAGGGCTTTGCATATCCACAAACAATGTTCCAAGGGATCTCTGTTGATCTGAGGTTATTCAAAGTCTGGCTGCTTTGGCTTCTCACATTTAGAAAGGCCTCCTAAATTGGGCAGGGGAGCAAGTGTTGTTGTGGCGTCTGAAACACAGAGAAAACCCCTTTTGCTTTGTGCCTCAGCACCTCCATTGGGGGGGAAAGTAGGAGAATTGGACACCTCACCAAGCAAACCTCCAAGGTTTCTGTAAGGGAAGGAAATCACTGAACTCTACCCTCAGGTCATCTCACAAGAGGGAAGACAGAAGAGACCTTGGACCAATTCCTTTGGCCACTCCAAATAGAAAAGACTCACTGCAGTCATGGAACTTACGCTACCATGGGGCATTTGCACAATAAAATCTGTGCCATCAAGTTAAAGCAGTTAGAAATAATTTACATGGATAAAACCATTTCACAAGTGAGAAGAAGACATTTATAAGTGGTGAAACAATTGGATAAAATTTAGAATCTCAAAGCATGTGCAGATTTGGATGAGAGTAATAAGGCCCCAAAAGCTTTGATAAGAAGCAATGGCTGGCCTTCTGCTTGGAATGTACATAAACATATGTATATGGGTGCTTATTCCATTAGCATTATCTGGTATCTGAAGGCTATGCTACAACTTTGCTCTCTCCTCCCTTCCGTCCCCCTCATGATAACCTCTCATTTCAAAGCAAAAACTACTGACCAGAAACAGCTGTGCCTCTCAATCTCAGACTTTCCCAAGCTCTGCTCTTCTAACAGCTACAGTTCCCATCATCCTGAACCACTAAACTGTCTGAGAATGAAAGGAGTTGTACTTCAACACAATTAGAGTTTCTTAGGCAAGGAATACTCAGAAGTTGTTTTGACAGTTCCTTCCTCTGAGATTGAGCCTCCAGCACCTGGGAATCCTTGGCGGTTTCTCATCCAAGTACTAACCAGAGCTGACCCTGTCCAAAAAAACCAGCAGAGAGACAACTGAGGCTGAAGTTGAATTGAAGGCACAGCCTTTAGAATCTATGTCAAAAATGTGAGGACCAGCAGAGTATATAAGAGTATAATACCAGCAGAGTATTATAAGACATTTAAAGAAGAGTTGGCTTTGTGTATGTTAGAGGTTTTTCGGGGAGTAGAACATCTTGGCGGACCTCAAACTTGGATTGAAGCTAATATTAGTCTTATCCCTAAGGAGGGCACTGATGGTATAGATGTTAATAACTATCATCCAATATCCCTCCTTAACGTTGATTACAAGATTTTTGCCATTATAATAGCCGAAAGGCTCAGAACAATTCTATCAGAATGGATTTCAAATGATCAGAACGGTTTCCTACCGGGAAGAAGTATAAAGGCAAACATTAGACATATATTAAATATCATTGAATACCAGCAACGAGATATTAATCGCAAATTGGCATTGATTTGTATAGATTTTGAGAAAGCTTTTGATAATGTGGACTGGCTTTTTCTGAAAAATTGCTTAGAAAAAATAAATGTAGGTCAGAAATTCATTAAATGGGTGGAGGCAATATATGATACTCAAATGGCCAAGGTACTTGTTAATGGTGAAAAAACTAAACCTTTTTCGGTACAAAAAGGCACAAGACAATGTTGCCCCTTATCCCCTCTTTTATTCTTGATTGTGTTAGAAATTCTAAATCATAACATCAGGGAAAACTCGGCGATCCAAGGCGTTAAAATAAAAGGGGCACACATGAAACTTAAGTCATATGCCGATGACTTAGTTTTAACCATAACAAACCCAGAGAAGATTAGTGAAACCATTAAAGAACTGGATTCTTTCGCTGAAGTGTCGGGGTTAAGAATAAATAGAAATAAAACAGGTATTATGCCCATGAATCTTTCAGATAGTGAGAAAAAAGATATAATGAAGGAGATGGGATTCCAGATTAAGAATGAAGTAAAATACCTAGGCATAATAATCACTCCCAAAAATGTAGACCTTTATAGGAAAAACTACCAGAAGAAATGGTTGGAAATAAAAAAAGATCTAAAGAGATGGAATAATCTACACTTATCCTTGCTAGGTAAAATATCGGTTATTAAAATGTCGGTCTTACCTAAGATACTTTTCCTTTTTCAAAATTTGCCGATAATTCACAATGATGCTCCTTTCAGAGAATGGCAGCAAGACCTTTCTAAATTTTTGTGGAGCGGGAAAAGACCAAGGGTAAGGATGAAAACAATGCAAGATAAAATTGAGAGAGGTGGTTTAGCTGTGCCCAACCTTAGGATTTACTACGAAGCTTGCTGTTTTTTGTGGTTAACAGATTGGTTTCATTTGAAAAATAAGGAGGTTCTTATCTTAGAAGGAGCTGAATTATGGTATGGTTTCCATGCCTATCTTTTTTATGATAAGCTTAAGGTTAATAAGGATTTTCAGAATCATTTCGTTCGGAAAGCAATAATAAATGTCTGGAATAAATATAGAGGGAGGCTCTGCAGAGGTGTTCCCTTATGGGCATCTGCAAACGAGGCTCTCTTTCGTAGAGAAAGATTGTGTGAGAATAGGTGGGCTACATATCAGGATATACTTAAACTGCAGAAGGGAACGGGAAATATGGAGTTGATGACTAGAGAAGAACTAACAGAGAGGGGGTATAACTGCAGCTGGTTCCTATATTGGCAACTTCAGGCAAGGTTCGGAATGGACAAAAATAATATAGGATTGGGAAGAGTTGAGAAAGTTTTTGATGATATTGTATTAGTTGAAGGAAGAGCTAAGGTATCTCAGTATTATGACATGCTGCTGAAATTAGAATTAGAAGATGAACCAGTTAAGGATAACATGGTGAAGTGGGCGATAGATTTAAAACAAAACATTCCGTTTGAACAATGGGAGAAATCCTGGACCAAAAGATTAAAATACTCTCTCAGTTATGACTTGAAAGAAAACTTCCACAAGATGCAATTTCGTTGGTACCTAACTCCAGCAAAATTGGCAAAGATGCAGAAAGGAGTGAGTAGTCAATGCTGGAAGTGTAAAGAGGAAAAAGGTACCTTTATACACGCTTGGTGGAATTGTACAGCCACCAGGAAATTCTGGAAGAATGTACGTAAGATAACTAAACAAATCATTCCGGTTAAAGGAGAGATGGACCCTAAGTTTTATTTGTTAGGCATGGTTGAAAATGATACTTTAGAAAGGGAGTATGGCAAGCTTATATTTTACGTAACAACTTCGGCTAGGATGATTTTTGCGACAAAATGGAAATCTGAAGAGATACCGACAATGGAAGAGTGGTTGAGAAAACTAACTGATCTGGTTGTTATAGATAAATTGACTTCTCGTTTAAGAGGAGAATCGTGGACTAGGCAGAAAAAAGCCTGGGAGCCAGTCATGAAATTTTTAGAAAATAGTGAATACTGTGAATTGGTGTTAAAAACTCTGTAATTTCTTTAATGTACCTTTCTTTTTTAATGATATATAGATAAAAGTATAAGGATAAGAGAGTTTTCTTTTTTTCTGCTGTGCTATTCCATGTAACTAAGCACTGAAGGGAATATGAAATATAGGATAAGACCTTCCTTAAATTTTTTCCCCTCTTTTTTTCTTTTCCATATAGGTAGATAAGTGTCGGAGTTAGAAGATATGAGGGGGTTATAAGCTACTGAGTCAAAGTTCAGGAAGTATTTTTTTTATTGTTTTTATATTTTTTCTTTTTTATATATATATTCTCATTGCTTGATATCCTATGATATAGATATAGATGTATATGTATAATTTTTTGTGTTTGTGTTTGTATGTTATGTATTGTGATCTGTTTATGTCTTTTTATAATATTGAATAAAGTTTATAAAAAAAATGTGAGGAATGAATCATGAGGTTCTCCAGATGCTGATCGATTGCAATTCCCAGGAGACACAGCCAGCATTGTCTATAGGTCAGAAATGCTGGGAGGTAGTGTCCAACATCTGGAGTGGTGCCCCTTTTCCATCTCAGATTTATATATTTATATACAATTTACACAGTAGGAATCTTTTGCCCTCCCTCTTTTTTGTGACTGAGTCTCCCATAATCCTGTGTGCATGGGTCAGTCAGGAGCTGAAGCTCAAATTATTTGGAAGTTCACAGTCTTTTTCTAGGAGATGGTCCATCCAAAAAACTCATCAATGTAATTGATTTCAGACACTTTCTCATCCATTTGGTAAGAGGAGGGTCATTGCCCTCCTCAGAGGCTGAGAGAGTGTCTCTGAAATCAACTATATTGATGGGAGTTGTAGTCCCATCTCCCATTAATGTAACTGATTTCAGAGACACTCTCTCAGAGTCAAAGGAAAAGCAGGGATTAAACAGAGAAAGGATACCACTCATGGGTTTTGTGGAAATTGTTTTCCTGTTGCTTTATGATGATGATGGGCTTCTCTCCTAATAACCAAGCATTGTTCATAGGCCAGGAATGCTGGGAGCTGTAGTCAATCATTTGGAGTGGTCACTTTGCCCACTGTAATTGTAGTAGTTTATTTTGGATGGACTTCATCTCCCAGAATCCCCATCCAGCACAGACAATGATCCATGTATAGAATGTGGTGGTGTCAGGCAGCCAGGGTTATTGGTAGAAACTGTTAGATCTGTCTTCTAACCCCTTCCAGCTGGGTTGGGCTACAATTCCTATCATCCTTGAACCACCAAACTGTCTGAGGATGAAGAGAGTTGTAGTACAACACAATTAGGGTTTCTTCGGCAAGGGAGACTTAGAAATGGTTTTGACAGTTCTTCCCTCTGAAATAGACCCCGCAGTGCCTGGGATTCCTTGGCAGCTTCCCACCCAAGTACTGGGGCTGACCCTGCTCCCATTGTTCCCATATTGGAGACCCCAATACCAGCTTGGTCCTGTATCTTAATGGCAATGGGAGAGGGGTGCATCTGTCTGAAACTGCAATAGAAGTGTCAAAATGGAAGGTGCAATTTGCATGGATCTCCTTCCTATAAAATTGAGTGTGTGTGTGTGTGTGTGTGTGTGTGTGTGTAGAGGGTCTATTAAGAGAAAATAGGCACAAATTAGGAAAGTTATTTTTCTTTCTTCTTCCTTTTTTTTTTTGGATGACTACATTTCCCAGAATCCCCATCCAGTACAGCCACTGAGTGTTGTTGGGGTCCATTAAGTTTCTCTGACTGAGCCCTTTTGGCTGGACTGTTCCCTTGAGAATGATGGGATCAAGCTGGGGCCAGTGATATGGTGGTGCTTAGGATGGTAGATTCCATGGCCGCCCGTCTGGTTAGGCCCTAACACTCCTTCTTTTTCCAGCCAGTTACTCTGTCACTTTGCTTAGCTGTAGTCCTTCATCATCACTTCTGTTCAAGACCCCATAAAAAAGTGTGGTGTCCATTTACCTTCCCATCATGGATTTAGAAGGGTTCCAGAAGACAAGGAGGCCTTCCATCTTGAAGGACTTCCCCTGGAGAACCTCTACCTATCTTCTCATCTCACGGTCTCCCTTGGGCCTTGTTGTTCTCACTCTGGCTATGGTCACATCCAAAGCAATGGTACACAAGAGTAATTCCAGAGAGCATGAAGGGATTTGGGTCTCAGCTGACATGCATGAAGTTGTTCAGCAACACAGTAACTCTTCCAGGCACCCAAAGACAGAAATACACAACAATAAGTTCCACAGATCTTTCCTCTGTCACACATACAGGGATAATCTTTTTGGGTAAATCCTTAGGATTCTCCCTCTCTCCTTCCTGCCCCATGGCTTGGAATGCCTTCTCTGCCAAGCAAGGAAAGTCAAGCTGGGCAGTTCCTCCATCCTGCCTGCAGAACCTGGACTTGTCCTGAGAGGTCAATGGGACAAGGCACCCCCTCTGGTGTGGGGCCTGGGCTTCAGAGGATCTCTCCAAGGTGCTGGCTTCTCCCCCCCCCCCCCCGCCCCATGCCTTCAGGAACAGGGATGCTCTGGGAAGGAGCTGAGGATCTTAATGGCTTCCCTTGATGCCTTTCCTATCCTTTCCATCCATGAGTCTCTCTCTGGAGGAACAGGAGACAAGGGAATTAAAAGGACCAGTCTGTCCAGCTGTGTCAGATCCCTCCTGGGCTGGGATGTGGAGCTTCAGGTTGGGAGGCCAGCCATCCAGGCAGAGAAGAGGGAGAGAGGACCAAAGGCAGCAGCAGTTCCTTCCCAGTGGAGTTGGGGGGCAGAGAGGGCAGGGAGGAGAAGAAGGAAGATGGGGGGCTTCAGACAGTAAGGCTCACATTTTGGAGGGGGAGATTCAGTGGGGAAAGATGTTCATTAGCTTTCTCTCTACAATACAGCGCCCTATGGATGTCATTCACTTCTCATTCTGGCTGTTGGCACTCCTGGCTGGGGCTGATGGGAACAGCAGTCCAAAACCTACAGGGGAGGGCTTGGACTGCTAATCAAACTGCCACTCTAACTGTTAGCATTCCTGGCTGGGGTTGATGGGAACTGGGGTACAAACCTAGCAGTGGAGGACATTTACTTGGCCTCCTAGTCTGGGTGTTGGCACTCCTAGCTGGGGCTGATGGGAAGTAGAATCCTGCTCCACTAAGGGAGATGTAGGACATTTGGCTTTTGGCACTGCTGGCTGGGGCTGATGGCAACTGCAGTCCAAAACCAGCAAGGGAAAGGTTGGACATGAAGTGGGCCTGCCACTCTGGCTGTTGGCACCCCTGGCTGGAGCTGATGGGAACTGGAGTGTAAAACCTGAATGGAAAGAGGACAAGGATCATGTGGAAAGCTGCAAGAGTTGCCATTTTGGCTGTTGGGATTGGGAGGGGCTGATGGGAATTGGAGTCCAAAATCAGTCAAGGAAGGGGAGATTAGGAGGGAGTGTTCCATCCCAGTGGTGCTGCATCTCCCACAGCAGGATCCCTCTGTTCCCTCCTCCTGCCCTGCCCTTTTCTCCCTGTTCTCCAAGGCTGGAGCCCCTCACTAGAGCCATGGGGTGGCTGCCTGGGGGGCATACCATGAGTTACTATACTGGGATGACACCAACCATAGTGACATTGCCAGCATCAGTGGAAAGTGTTCTCATATCAGTGGGATTGCTTTTCCTATCTTCTTCATGGGGGATTAGGGATTGGGAGGAAAATAAATAAATAAAATAAAATAAATCCAGATTTAGCTCACTACTCCCAAACGCAAAATTATTTCCACCCCAGCTCTACCTATCATTCTTATTCTGTCTACACTAATGATGTGAATAAACTAGATTGACTGTGAAGAGTTTAGGCCTAATCTAAGAAGCATGTGAATGTTGGAAATGCAGAAGGATCATTTCCAAGGCCTGATACAAACACTCCAGGGAATTCAAGAGATAGTGTGATTGTTAGTAGACCAAAGCATCCTTTCTAAGCTCTGATGCACACATACAGGCAGAAGCTTCCCTTTCTTTTCCCACTGATTTGCTCTTCCCCTTTCAGACTTTCAATTAAATCCTTAGGATGCTTCCTCCATCCCTCTCTCAGCTCATGGCTGCAATCCCACCTAGAGTTTCCTTGAGCATGAGCAGAGTGCCCTTCTAGCACAGCCAAAGAGAAGGTCCTACAAATCTTTGAACTGGGAATCAGAGAGAAGTTCAGTTTGCCTTTTTATGTAATCCTGGCCCAATCATGCATTCAGGATGCCCAATTCTAACAAATTTCTTGACCGCTTCTCTGATTATTATTATTACTTTTTGACCAAAAGGCATTTTGGAGGAAGAAATGTCCATTACAATTGTTTTTGCAACAATAGCAGATTTGCTCTGAGTTTAGGGTTGCCATCTTCCTCTTGTGCCAAAAAAAGAAAAGAAAAAGGAGGGCATAGAAGCACCAGTAGGATGCTGGCTTCTAGAGCTGGAGTATTGCAAAATACTCACAAGATCATGACTTACTTAATTGACAAGCAGAAGTGGTGAAGGAAATGACCCCAAGCTCTTTGGGAGGAACATGAAGAACAGTCAGGATGAAGCAGAGCCAAGATGTGTCAAAATACCCCTGAAACACCTGTGATGACAAGGCACCTCAAAATCTAAGATATTCAAGAAAAATGTAGAAAATTAGCAATATGGCACTAGGTGAATCTACACTGTAAAAATAGTGCAGTTTGACACCATTTCAACTGCCATGGTGTCATCCTACAGAATCCTGGGATTTGTTGTTTTGTGAGGCACCAGCACTATTTGGCAGAAAAGGCTAAAGACCTTGTAAAACTACAGATCCCAGGATGGAGCTTCTGCATCTAAAATAGTCATAGAATCATAGAATCATAGAGTTGGAAGAGACCACAAGGGCCATCCAGTCCAACCCCCTGCCATGCAGGAACTCCCAATCAAAGCATCCCCAGCCTCTGTTAAAGACCTCCAAGGAAGGACTCCACCATACTCCGAGGGAGTGTGTTCCGTTGTCGAACAGCCCTTACTGTCAGGAAGTTCCTCCTAATGTTGGTGGAGTCTCCTTTCCTGGAGCTTGCACCCATTGTTCTGGGTCGTAGTCTCTGGAGCAGCAGAAAACAAGCTTGTTCCCTCCTAGTGTGAGACTGCATTCATTTTCATTCATTTAGAGTATTTATACCCCACTCTTCTGCCACGAAGTCTCTCAGAGTGGCTTACAAATTGTAAATCAGATAGTTCCCTGTCCTAAGGCTCACAGTCTAAAAAAGTTATGACAGTTAGCAATGATGCCAGAGCTGAAGGAATGTTCACTGGTTTGGAAATGAACTCAAAAGGTCACATTAAAATAATGCAGAAGGCGATTCTTAATCTGCACCAAATTTCCCATTAAAGACGTCATGCCTAGGAACACTTGTTCTTTACTAACTAAAGTAGATCTGTACCTTAACCAGCTGCATGTCCTGAATTCCTCACCTAGACCTGCATGACCTTTTGGTTAGACCTAGAAATATCTTCTGTGGTGTAAGCCTCGGTTAAACCACATTCTTCATTAGGTAGCATACCACCTGCTTCACCTTTTGACCACAGGAACTCCGCAAAGGTTCAGAAGGAGGTGGCAAGTTGAATTCATCTCACAAGCAGAAGGGAAAGTTGGGAGGCATTAAGATCAATTCTTCCTGAAAGAAGGTCTCTCCCACCCCACCTGGCTTCACAGGTTGCAAGGGGAAAGAAATCAGGGTGCATTATTCGATGGAGTGCATCCTCCTTTCCCTTCCCCTTGCAGCCCAAACTAGCCACTTTTCCCTCTTCTGACTCAACTCTCCCCTTCCCCTCCCCACTCACAAACAGCAATGGTAGCAGCCTCTCCTGAGGCTTGGTAGCTGCAGAGGATGGAAAAGATTTGGACAGGGCAGAAAGGTCTGGAGAATAACCCTCAATGCCATCTCAAGAGAGAAATACAAGCACATAAGCCACATTTACATGAACGTATGTCGCAAACAAGTTGCTACCCAGACAGTGATAATGGAAGGTTAAACCAATGTCAGATCAACTCAGTGCGTGTTGTTGTGAATCAAGTCTATTTTGGGGGGATTTATAATTAGCTCAAAGGTGCGAGAGTGAAACGCCCAACTTCTCTTCACGAGATCTATCCAGGTGTATATCAGAGACTTAAGGATTCTGGCAGAGAATGACGCTGAGATGGACCAAACTCCAATTAAAGTCTAAAATATTTATTAACACAATAAGCAAACATCCAAATAAGGCACACACACACATACACACTAGAAGGATAAGCGGGAGAGACTGGGGAAAGCAGAGAGGAAGACCAGGGTAAGAGGGATATACTTACATGCTTCTAAAATATCAAGAAAAATGGAGGACATTTGCTAACAGTTCCCCCCCCCCCCCGAAAGCGTTGAGACCAATGCACTGGTGCGATGGGATCAATGTCTTTCGAATTAGCCTTTGTCATAGAATTTCGGGGTGAGAATTTGGAAGGAGGAGTTGTGTTCGGGCGGAGGTATCTCTCTCTTAGGAAAGGAGGGGTGGGATCCCTAACCACACATCGGGAACCCATTTATACTTCACCAATAGCAGAAAAGCAATAACAGCAAATAGAAAAGCAATAGCAGCAATAGAAAAGCAAAGCAAAATGTCAATGGCAATGCACAAACAGTAATGAGCAATGTATAGACAGCAATGGCAATATGAATGCAGGCATAAATAAGGAGTTCTTGGATGCGAACAATGTAATGTAAGTCCAAGGGGGCAAAGGGAGTGAAAGTCCATTCTTTGAATGCGGGCAAAAGTCCAAGGGGCAAACAGCAATGCAAATCCAAGGGGGCAACATCATGTTTGGCTTGAGCAACACTGTCCATAATCGGGGCTTGTGCAGTGGCTTGGTTAGAAACCTTGGAATGCGGGCATCAGAGGCGGGGCGGCTGCGAAGGGGGAGCCGCTCGACTGCTTGGGTGGGGGCTATAGTAGGAGCGATGCGGGCACCATCTGGGCTGAATGTGGTGGTGTGGCGGTCTTGGGAGTGCTGGCTGGCGGTCAGCGTCCAGGGCTGCATCCAGGAGCTGGAACGACGTGGGCATATAGTCCTGTCTGCAAGCAGCAGGGCCTCGGTCATCTGGGTTGGAGGCTTACCTTCCTCAGAGATGAAAGCAGTAGAAAGCATGCATTGGGGATGAAGATTCACCCCCCCCCCCATGTCTCTGGAGAGATGTGGCTAAAAGGTTAGGTGACAATGCCATAGGTCGGCACAGAAGTCAGTGGCAAAGAAGCCAAGAAAGAAAGAGAGTTTCCCAAATCACCACTCTTGCAATGAAATCCGTCACCGAAAGGAGGCGTATAGCGCCAAACACATAGACACACCAACAATTATCATGCGACAAAAAGACAACTTTGGGCTTAAGGCCCATCTCATAACTACTCGAAGGCTGAGAGACTGTAGCGGCTACGCTGTCTCCGAGCCTGTTGGCTTTTGCAAATTATCGATGAACTCGAGTCCAGCACCATAGCACTCGTCTACATGGGGGTACACGGATAGGTTAAAACTGGTCAGGCGGGTCACAGGGGCGATCCCAATAGGCTATACAAAACTGTGGGCACTTGGTCTAGGTGAAGTGAGGGTCACCACCTTGAAGTGAGGGTTAAAAATGTTGGGAAAAATATGCAAATTGGGGTTCCGTTTTGAACTAAATGGGCTTACTGTGGTGGAACCGGGTCGTTCCTGGTCCTGCAAAAGGTATGGCTGGATGTGTAATGACTTGAAAGAGGGTGGACGGGTCTACGGTCTCTCTCTCCTCCCCCCCCCCCCCGGTTCTAGAAGGGCGGGGTGCAGGCAGCGGCTATGGATGGGTGAATGACTGTGTTTCATCCAAGAAGGCTCTCTTCCCCCCCATCCCCAGGAGGATGGAGGCAATTGGAAAAGGAGCAGGGCTGGTGGCAGTGGTCATAATGCCTAGTGGTCATCAGATGTGGGAGATCTAGCCTGTGTCTAAGGGCACAAAACTCAGCCACTTGCTTTCTGATCCAACATGTGAGACTAATAGATCCCATGACTGTGATAACCTGTACTGCCAGAATTATTGCAATGGGATTGGTTACCAATTGTAAAATTGCCTGTCCAGTGGCAGACCAGTCCCACCTTCCAAACCAAGTGTTCTTTGCTGCATCTTTGATTTCTTGAGTGACTTCAATAATAACATGCACTTGACAAAAACAAGGGTTTTCTAACGATCTATCAATATCTAGAATACATTCAAATGGCAATAAAACAACACGATCACAAGGGGTCTGGAGGCAAAAGCAATTATGGTTAAGTTGTACAAGGATGGATGACTGAACTGGGACTATAACGTGGTTCTGTATCTCTTGAATGGGGGTTCCCATTAGGCTACTGTAACAATGGGTCCACTGCTGTGTTTTTACACACCCAGACAAATCATATAAGTGGGTGCCATTAGTCCAATGTAGGGTTTGTTCTGGCAACATGGTTGTATTGCTTTCTGCTAAAGGAAGACCTATGTGGGAAGCGGGGTGAATGGCTTGAGGATCCCATATCTTTTCATGATAAATGCCTATATAGAGCACCATGTCTTGCCACTGTGCTCCAGTTATTTTAACTAAATCTGTGGGGTGTTGGAAGGGATCCGGATATTTTTTCTTAAACAGAACCATGACTTCTGGATGAATGAGTCGCATCAGAGAGGCTTGAATTAACTGGGATGCAAATGCTATAAGGCTGCTTTGGATTTGGGTGCACTGAATGGCTATGGACAAGTTGTAAATACCGGACTTAAGGGAGTTGCCAATATCTATAATGATTTATTTTTCTATGCCTACCCACTGTGGTAGGAGATGGCCAATTATGTCTATGCCTTGGGCCACGTTTGTTAGACCTGAGGCAATGGATACATTGGTTCAAGATCCAACCAATCCCAATTTGTTAGCTACTACTTCTGTGTCTATTGCATTTAAAACTCCCACTCCTGTTTCAAATCCTCCTCACACTGTGCTTATAAGACTGCGCTTGCTTCTGAAAAGCGGGTGCGTTACGTTGTGCCACTTCTCTTCCAATTGTTCCCATTGTGCCCATGCAGCTTTTAAATACGGGCTACAAACGGGGATGGTGCATCCTACATTTACAGTGGTCAAGTTAATAATAATAATAATAATTTTTATTTATATCCCGCCCCTCTGCCAAGCAATCGGGGCGGCGTACAACATATCAAAACATAAGGACAAATAAAATCACTTCAAATCCCCTCCCTCCTTCCCACACCCACCCAACCCCTGAAAACAAACCAAACTAACCGGATTAAATAACAATAAGCAATTAAACAATTAAACAATTAAACAGTTAAACAATTAATCAGTTAAACAATACACAATTAAACAATAGTATTAAAAACCCGCTGGCGTTCTCCATGGCCCCACACCATCCCCAGCTGCTCCCGGCCCCCAGGTGATGGTAAGGGGCAAGAGTGTCCTTCAGGGGCCTGAGCCTCCAAGAGTACTGCCGGTGCCGGGGAAGGATGGTCCTGAACACATGCCACCAGCAGTCTCTTCTCCTTCTGCCCTGGTGGAAGGGAGGGGAGGCAGTTTTTAAAGCCTCTGGCAGCTGCTTCTTCTCCTTCTGCCCTGGTGGAAGGGAGGGGAGGCAGTTTTTAAAGCCTCTGGCAGCTGTTTCTTCTCCTTCTGCCCTGGTGGAAGGGAGGGGAGGCAGTTTTTAAAGCCTCTGGCAGCTGCTTCTGTGCAATTTTAGGTTAGTGACTATGGGTTGGATCTCTGTATACGCATAAAGGGATATATCTTTCCTAATTACTACATGGCCAATATACATAGATGGCTCTTGAATCATAGCGGGAAGCATTTTATGGTGCAATTAGTGGGGGTGCAAATGAAATTGCGACACATGAAGAATCTGATTTTTCAAGCCCATGTAGGGCAGCACAGATAGTCTATGGTGAGGGCGGTGTAGAAAGAGGCGGGGATTTTGCTATATGGGGGATGAAAGCGGTGTCTTCTCCAAATTTCTGCTTGAAGGGGGAGGGGGCCTGCATCTGCCTCCACCCAAGTGAGTTCTTTGGGGCCAAACATATAAACTCTCAAAGCTAGGGTGTTTCTTTTAGTAACATATATTCTAGTCTTAAGTAAAACGGGGAGTCCCTTATCATACCATGTCCTTGCATTGCCCATAGAATCTATTGCCTCCATCATTCCTGGATACGGGATGGCCCAATGACATTTAGCCTCTATATTGTACTGCCAATCTGTGGTGAACTGGGATGGATAAATGCTAGCACAGACCTTAGCTGACATCCATAACAGGGTCCATGCGCTCAGTGCCATCTCTTGTCCCTGTAGGGAAGTAGAGAGGCGTCTCACTAACTGACTATGTGGGGAAGAGACTCACAAATGTCTCAGATAGGTCTATGGTAGGCACTGGGTCAGGCTCCGACCAAACTGGCTCTACAGGCGTCGGGTTTCCCTTCCATTACTTCAATTTTGATATGTGAAAGTATTTTAGTCTGGTTCCATGGCGGCTAGGGATTCGAATTCGGTACACAGCTGGGGACACTCTCAACTATTTCTACAGGTCCTAGCCACTTTGCTGTGAGATTATGCCTTTGCTTAAAGAAATTCCTGTACATGACTTGCCTTCCAGGGTCCCACTGCTGGGGGTTGCGCACCCAACCCAACCTTCTATCCATAGCTCTCATGTTTTGACCTAATTTCTCTGCTACTAGTCTGTGGGTCTGCTGGATGCTCTGTAAGAGAGTCTTCATCCATTCATGGTTTAAAACTACTGGCTGTAGATCTGCGGGAAGAGTGGTGTTTATCTAAAAAGCTTCTGGCATAACTATTTTGCGTCCTGTCATAACTTGATGTGGTGTGAAGCCGTGCGATGCTACAGTTCCCCTAAAGGCCATGAGGATTATGGGGAGCTTTGGGTCCCAATCCTTGCCGCATGCTTTAACTATCTTTCTCATTGCTTCTTTCAGGGTTCTATTAGTCCTTTCAATGTGGCCTGAGCTTTGGGGATGGGTGGCTATGTGGAATCTCTGCTTAATACCTAGGGTGGAGCATAACGCTTTCATGGCTTCTCCTGTAAAATAGCTGCCTGAGTTATGGTCAATGGTGAAGGTTTGGGGCAGTCCCCAGCGACTAAAAACCTGTTCAAATAGGATTCGGGCTGTGGTTTCGGCAGTGTTATCTCTAGTGGGAAAAGCCTCAATCCATTTGCTGAATGGATCGATTATGGTCAAACAATACTTGTGATGTTGGGAAGTAGTTGGCAAGGGGCCGCATGCGCACGATCTTAACCCTGTCTATAGTAATTTGCTTTCCCCTGTGTCCTATGTGGTGCACAAACTGAATGAGATCCCCGTGGACCCCAGTGGGAACTATCTAATGGGAGTGGACCCCAGTGGACCCCAGTGGGACCCCGTGGACCCCAGTGGGAACTATCTAATGGTAAATTCCTTCTCTATCTACTGCCCACTATATATCTTTCTGTACTATGCTGTACTTTCCTGTGGGGTCCTTGCCTGATGCTGCTAGCGCTTTGATCTCACTGTCTCCCTTTTGCAGCTGTGCTAAATCTAGGATCTCAGATAGGGTGTAAGCCTTGGCTTTTACATTGATGGGGCCATGGGGGTAGTGGCTGCTGTCTTAGCTAGGGTGTCGGCTCTATTATTCCATTGGGCTTCTTCCTCCGTGGTTTTCTGATGGCCCTTCACATAAGAGACCCACTTAGGGGCAGTTCTATTTAAGATCAACTGGGCTGCTTCTTGCCACTTATCTGCATGTGCTACGGGCTTGTTGTCACTAGTTTTCTAATCTCGGGTCATACAAATGGGAAGCCAATCTATGGCTGCATTTACGGTCCACTGGGAGTCAGAATAAATAGCTACGGGGGTGTCTGGGTCCTCAAATTCCATGACAGCATGGAGAGCTTCTACCTCGACAGCCTAAATGGAGTGGGGGTGAACAGTTCCTTGGAGGGTGTGCTGGTCAACTCGTATAGCTCCAAATCCCGTTAAGCAGGCGGAAGATCCGTCGCAGAGCCAACACCTAAATCCTTCCTGCATGGCTTCTGTCAGGGGCTTGCCTGCTTTCACTGGCCAATTACTTGGTGTGTCAAGGGGGAAGGGGGCACTCGTGGGCTGCTCCGGCAACTACTAGCCCATAGGGGCGACTGCCCTATTGTAGTCAATGCCACGCTTGATTAATTCTAGGGTCCATTTGGCTATGAGGGAGCTATGAACTTGGCCATCCTGAATTTTGCCTGACAAAATATATTTAAGGGGTGTATGCGGGGTCTGAACAATAAATAATAATAATAATAATAATAATAATAATAATAATAAAAAAATTTATTTATCTCCCACCCCTTGGGGACCCAATCCAGGCGGCTTACAACAATAAAATCACATGAAATATCCCAACAACAATCCCTCCCCTCCTTAAAACAGTATTAAATCAGATAATTAAAATTACAAATTTAAACAGTTAAAAGTTAAAACAGTTAAAACACACTACAAAATGACACATTGGCCTACGGCAATGTTCTTCCTTCATCCGTAGATGGGGCCACGCAGAGAACACTGCAGGTGGGAATGCCTGAGGCCGGGATAATTAATCTGGAACAATGACTTTGGCTCCACCTATGATGAATTCCCAGTGGGTCAGGGCCCATATCAAAAATCTGGTTTCAGGGTGCCTACTATCTGTTGACTAGATGGAGGGATCATGGACGTTGAGGGTTAACTATGGAGACCGGGTTCCTTGGGGCCTTAATAGCTCCGGTCCTAGGAGGTGGATGTGGGGGACCACGAGGGTGTCGGGCAGGAGGGTCTTCAGCCCAAGGATCCAAAGGTCTGCCCTGGGTCTCTGCGAGCTGCGGGATCCCGGGCATCCCTAGCCTGACTGACTGGGGTTCTGTGTCAGGTTCTGGGGTACAGGGGCATTAGGGTTGTTGCTGGGTCCGTTGAGGTCTCGGCCACCTAGGGCTTAGAGCAGTAGCTCGGTGAGTTCGTGAGTGGGTCAGCCATGGAGGTCTGCTATGGGGTATCCTAATTGCCTCAGTTGTCTCCAAATAGGGCTCCTGATTTCATACAGGGGGTCCTTGCCGTAGTCTGGGGCTTCGGGTCCTCTGGGGTAGCTCCTAAAGCCTCTCCTAAAAGAGTTATTGTTGGGGAACCGGCAGCGGAGCAGGTGAGCCTCGACGAGGCGTGGAAGCCTAGCAGCCCCTTTAAAAGGCTGCTTTTCCACCACCTCCTCCTCCACCAGCAGCGGAGCAGCTGATCCTCGATGAGGCGCGGAGGCCTAGCAGCCCCTTTAAAAGGCTGCTTTCCCACCACCTCCTCCTCCACCGGCAGCGGAGCAGCTGAGCCTCAACGAGGCGCAGAGGCCTAGCAGCCCCTCTAAAAGGCTGCTTTTCCACCACCTCCTCCTCCACCAGCAGCAGAGCAGCTGAGCCGTGACGAGGTGCAGAGGCCTAGCAGCCCCTTTAAAAGGCCGCTTTTTCACCACCTCCTCCACCGGATAACGGAACAGCCGCCGCAGCGGCGACGCGAATGGGAGGCCAAGGCGGAGGCGCTAGGGCCGCCAGGGATCAACACCTTCCCCAGCAACAACATAGCTGCAGCTGTAGCACGGCCAGAGAGACCAGGGCCGAGGCAAAGGCGCTAGGGCCGCCAGGGACCAACATTTTCCCTTAGTAGCAATACAGTGGTGGCTGCAGTAGTAGGGGCAGGAGGGGGAGGAATGAAGTCTTTGAAATTGGTACATCTCCTCCACTGACTGGAGAGAAGCCTTCAGTTTAATCTTAGAGGCCCCTCCTATGGAGTGGGCCAGTAGCCTTACCATCCAGGAGAAGAAGATAAATTTGTCCTTTGCCCTTCTTTCGCCTGAATTAACGCCGCTATATATTGACATTGAAAAATTATGTATTTTTTAAATTATATATTTTTAATTATTGTTATTCAATCTGTTTAGTTTGATTTGTTTTTGGGGGATGGGTGGGTGTGGGAAGGAGGGATGGGATTTGAATTGATTTTATTTGTTCTGATGTTTTGAAATATTGTATGCCGCCCCGATTGCCTGGCAAAGGGGTGGGATATAAATAAAAATTATTATTAATTATTATTATTATTAACTTTCCTGGCTCACTGGACATGGGCTGAGAATGGGGGCCGGTGTTCCGGTACGTAACCGCGTGGACCGGTTCTCTATCTTTATCTGTCTTCCTTCCTAGGCTGCGGGAGGTTTTTCCTGAGTTTGCTGCCACTAAGCTCTTAGCCATATCTTTCTGCACCTCTCTAGTCCAAAATATCTGGGAAGTTGCCTGAATATGCTGTAAAAATCCTTGCCAATCTATTGTGCTTAGTTGGTGGTAAGCGGGACCCATGTACGTTTTAGCTGCCTCATTTAAACCTTGGTACACCTCTTTTATGAAATCAGTACAGTTCAAAAGTGGCACCCCGTCACGATTAAGGCTAACCTCTCCTGCTAGGATCGCTAACATTTTCTTTCTGGCTACATAAGTATCTGGGGCTTCATCTGGCTGTTGTACTTCATTGTGGTATTTTGCCCTTATGGTGGTGCCTGGCCAAAAGATTTGCACCATTACACGTATCCTCTCTTTTAAGTCTCAGTTTGCCAGATCATAGTTGGAAACAGCTGCCTCAAAGGGGCCTAGGTAAGTGGGGTCTATGCTCAGCCTGGCTATCTGTGTAAGGTCCTGTCCCTTAGCTTTCAGGTAGGAGAGGATGATGTTAGACATCCATTGGACTCCTGTGTGGGGATTTAACTTTCCTAGCTGGTCTGCAAGGGCTTTGATCTCTGTTAATGACCATGAAACCGTTTCTCCCACTATCTTAGCAACTGTGCCATCTTCTGAGGTGGCTCTTGTCTCTACCATGCTCCAGGTTTTAACTGAGTCCATAGGTATGCCTGGAGTGCACCTCTCTGTGGGTTCATTCCCTTTTGGGGGACTCCATTGGGGACTGTAGGGTGGGGGAATCTGTGCCTCTACCGGCGATGGACTCTCCTGAAGGAGGTTTGCCTGTGTGGCCGATTCTAAGATATTAGGTTTCACCATGGCCACGAAGGTGCTTTTTAAATTTACTTTACTTTCTAACTCTCTAATTCGGGCCTCGCACATGGTGTGGTTGGCTTGAGCTGCCACTTCTGTTTTTTGTGCGAATATAAAATCTGCAGCTTGTTTAGTCTGGCCTAATTTAAACTCTAATTCTGCTATCTTTTGTTTTAGGGCCTTATTTTCTTGTTCTGCCCTATCTGGTCTTTGCTTTGCTTCATGGGCCCTCTAGTGAGATCCATGTTTTCTGTTACTTTGTTCCTTGCTTGGGTTACCAATTCTCCTATTTGTTTTTGGGACACCTCTATCTCCAATTTATACTCTTTGTATTTCTCTACAGCAGGGGTCAGCAACTTTTTTTTGCTGGGGGCTTGGAGGGGGGGAAAATGGTGCCGGGGACCAGTGTGTGCGTGCTTGCACATGCGTGCTCTTGCGTGCGCGCATAGGGGGTGCCATTTTGGAATGCCCAACGGCGCCGGCGCTCTGCGAATTCACATGTCGCCAGCGCCGTTGGGCGTTCCAAAATGGCACTCTGCATTGCGCGTGCATGTGCATGATGCGGGGCCCCATTTGGAAAGCCCAACAGGGCCGGCGGTGTGCAAATTCACATGGAGCCAGCACCGTTGGGCCTTCCCAAATGGCGCTCCACGTCGTGTGCGCATGAGCATGACATGGAGCGCCATTTGGGAATGCCCAACAGTGCCGGCGCTGTGCGAATTCGCACGGCACCGGCACCATTGGGCGTTCCGAAATGGGCCTTCCAAAATGGTCCCTGCAGCCATGCGCATGCGTGCGAGAGCGCGGGCATCATTTTGGTGTCCAAAATGGTGCCTGTGCTTGTGGCCGCAGTCATGCACATGCGGTCGCAAGTGGAGGCACCATTTTGGATGCCAAAATGGTGCCCATGCTTGCGTGCGGCGGAGCAGCAGCTGTGCACTTACGCGGTGGCAGCAGCGGCAGCAGGACTGGCCACGGGCCGTAGGTTGCCAACCCCTGCTCTATGACGTCATGGGCTAGGGTCCAGATTCCCCATGATGCCTATCATTTTCTCCCTGTGGGATGCTTTTTATTCTCTTTTTGGCGGTTTTGATATTGTAGACCTCTAGCAGGGTCAGAAATGGATCATCAGTCAGGAATGTCCCTGGGATCCAGGGATTGGACTCCTTCTTGGTGATCCACCTCTGCAGCCTGTTCTGCACCTTCTCCTCCCAGTAGATCTGCTTCATTTCCATTTCTCCTCAACTCTTGAGACTTCTCCCTGACTGTGCTGGCTGCACTACAGCTTCCTCGCCCCTATCAGCTCAAACCTTTTTCTCCAATCGACTGGCTGCTCTAGGGTTCTCCCGCCCCTCACCTTCTTCTGACTGCGCTGGCTGCACTAGAGCTTCCTTGCCCCTACCAGCTCTATTTCTAATCACGTCAGCTGCTCTAGAGCTACTTCAACCCTCACCGACTTCCCTTTCCAAAACACTGGCTGCTCTAGGGCTCTCTCGCCCCCCACCAGGGTTCCTCTTCTAAACCACTTGCTGCTCTAGGGCTCTCCCACCCCTCACAAGGGTTCAGTTAGCTGCTCTAGGCTTCCTCTCCCACCTTGCACCCAGGTAGCTTCAGATGAGGACGTCTCCTCACTTCGCCTACCTAGCTCATCCAAGGTGGTTTTGGGGATTTTCTATGTTTGGATAGTAGAGGGGAAACCTGAATGGGGGAACCTGGCTCTTCTCTACCAACCCACGATAGAAAAAGTAAGAAAAGGGATGGCCACCCAAGATTTCCAGACACACACAACACAATCACACCTTACCAACACTCACGTCAGCGTCTCCTTTGCCTAGGTCCTTATTTCTCCTACGTGCTGAGATTTAAACAACCCAAGTGATCAGTTTGGGGTGCCCAAATTTCGAGGATGCCCGCGTTACTCCACCAATCTGTTGGGAATCAAGTCTATTTTTGGAGAATTTATAATTAGCTCAAAGGTGCGAGAGTGAAACGCCCAACTTCACTTCACGAGATCTATCCAGGTGTATACCAGAGACTTAAGGATTCTGGCAGGGAATGACGGTGAGACAGACCAAACTCCAATTAAAGTCTAAAATATTTATTAACACAATAAGCAAACATCCAAATAAGGCACACACACACACACACACACTAGAAGGATAAGCGGGAGAGAGCGGGGAAAGCAGAGAGGAAGACCAGGGTAAGAGGGATATACTTATGCCTGAGAGACTCCTCCAGACTTCTGGCAGCAAATGCGGATTGATTCACCGGAAGGGCACGACCGGCAAGAAGGGGGGGGGGGTTGCGGGAACTATCTAAGAGCACAGACTGACAGAGATTCAGCAAGAACTTCCAAGGTAGCACACGGACTGCCAAAATTCAGGGGGTTTTAAGGGCAATTTCTGCCTCCTAGCTATGAACCTTACAATAGGAGGACAAAGGCTTGATGGGTTTATCTTTGTTTACTTAAGTATGGGCATAGCCAAACAAGGCATTTGGTTTCAAAATTATCAAGGAAGGGAAGCTAAGAAAGGGATGCAATCAAATCTGATCACTGTCCCATTAAGTGTGAGACTTGAGACAAACCACCACCATTGTATATCTTTTCCAGGATAATGGGATATTCCCAAGGGCGACTCCCAAACCTGCCTGTCCAGGAAATTTCTAGTGGTCTTGGGCAACTCTCTCAGTGCCTACCTGACCTTACATTTAGGGGATTAAGGCTGCCATCTCCCAAGGGTCAGGCTGGGGTCATAGGGAACTCCACATGCTTCTAAATTATCAAGAAAAATGGAGGACATTCACTAACAGTGACTACAAACTTAACATTTCAGAATTAATTTGTTGGCAAAGACCAGTCTTGAGCCAGAAATTACCCCAAATCTGCAGGGAGTTTTATAAGGAATTTTTACTGATTTGGGAATGAACTTAAAAGGGCACTTGAAAATCATACAGAAGGGAATTCTGAATCTGATTCCAAAATATTTCTGCTCACATTTACAGTTGGCCCTCCTTATCCACGGATTTTTTTATTCATGGATTGAAGCATCCACAGCTTAAAAATAATTTGTAAAACATAAGCATATCAAAAAGCAAACTTTGATTTCCCCATTGTATATAAGTGACACCATTTTATTAAGCTTGAGCATCCATGGATTTTGTTACCCATGGGGGATACTGGAACCAAACCCCAGCAGATAACAAGGATCCACTGTATTTAACTGTTGTGTTTTTAAATTAATTAATTTAGTTCTGTTTTCTATTCTAAGTAAGCCTTTATGGCATCATCCTTTCAGAATCTCTGCAGTTGAACCTCTTTGCCTGTTTCATCCCAGAGACAGCTGGCAAACACCACAATTCATCCCATAATAAAGCCTCCTTCTTTTCCCGATCTCCCCTTCCCCACCAGAAGCAGGGGTCCAGCCTTGGCTACCTCCTCCTGCCCATGGACCAAGGAAAAGGGTGGGAGGAAGAGACCCAAACCAGGGCCCCCAGGAATCCCCCCAAAAGAAGGAAGAGAGAAGGGCACAAAAGACGAGGGAAAAGATGCTGCCACCACCCTTTCAGTAGCTCTCTACTCTCAACTGCCCTGCTTAGTCTTCCCTCCTTCCAATGGTCAGGATGAGCAACCTTGAGGAGAACAGAAGGGGAAGGACTGTGGAAGAAGAAATGACAGCAGGCAGGGAAGGGGCGCTTGCCTCCTGAAACAGCCTGATCAGCAACCATCCTGATCTCAATGGGCCAAAGGCAGCCTCATGTGGCATGGCCACTTCAGGGTTACCCAAATTGAGGGCACCCACAAATTAATATATCTTTTAGAGGAATTATAATATTAGCTCAAATGAGAGCTATAGTACGGCCAGGGCAACAGCAGCCTTGGGACCAACCCAACTATACCAGGTCCAAATCTCTCAGAGGTCCAGAAACAAATTAAAATAAGTTTTTGTATAATGGTAGAGAAAATAATCACACACACACACATGCAACACATAGACTCACACATAGAGAGAACAACTAAGAAGCAAAGGTGGGAGAAATGGGATAGTTTTAGGAGTTCCCAACAGAGATATGTTACCAACTGTGGATCTTGATTCCAATCGATGGGAGTCTGGAACAAAAAAGACTCAATAGCTGCTGTGGCAAAGGGATTAGCCGGTGTATTGAATAGCTTAGTCTAGTCAAACCGACAGAGTGCCCATCTGTTTGTAAACTAGACCAAGACTGGGAAACTGCTATTTTCCTATCTATGTTTATAGTCAGAGCTTGTCTTGGAGGCAGAAACAAGGAATGAAAGGATTAGATTCTTGCTAAATGGTGTCCCAGGGGAAAAGAATGGTTTGGACTAGAAGTTGATAGTCGGGTAAATGGTGTGAAGGGATTTGCCAGGATTTCTCTGTCCTAGGTAACCAGAAACAATCACCTTCTTTGGCCATGATCCTCTCCCTGCCTTCTGTAGACAAAAGGGATTATGATAGGGCCTTGGAGAATCCCATCATGGCTGGTGCCCTCTAAACCCTGCCTAGCCCTAGCCAGTGAAAAGATCAAGTGTTCACAGTGGAATCATTCCTAGATCACCCCCAGCGTCCTTTTTAATATTAAATTGATATTAATTATGAGGGGCAAGCGGAGGCCTGGCCTTGGGGTATCAATTGGCAACCTTTCTTCTGCCTCCTTCCATTCCAAATGGGACATCTGAACAAAAGGAAAGGCACAGTCACACAACAGGAAGGGGAAAAATCCCCAGGGCAAACAACTTTGTAGAAACATATTGACATTATTTAACACTGGCCATTACAGATCTCACCTCAAGCCTAGTATCAGATTACCTTCAGCAAGAGTATGTCCCGAATTCCTCACCTACAACTTCCCTTGTGTCACCTTTTGTGCTGAACCTAGAAATGCCCAATCTCTGCTATAAACCTCCATTACACCATATTCTTCATTCGGCAGAGTGCCACATGCATTACTAGGACTCAAGAATGGTTTGGAAAGAGGTAGAATTCATCTCACAAGCAGAACAAAGGATTGGGTGGCATTAAAACCAGTTCTTCCTGGGACAATTTTTCCTTTCTGCCCCAGCCACTTGGCTTTGCTTTGTGGGTTGTGTCATTCTTACTTCCTCACCAGAAGGATGCCATGGAGTCTCCCATAGGATGGACACATCTTTGTGCAGGTAAAACTCCACAAATTGATGGTTTATGTTGCAAAATTGGCAGTTCAGAATCAGGGTTAATGAACAAAAACACCAAAGGGCCCATTAGAGGAACATCCAAGGTGGAGCACAGTCAAGATGCATCAAGAACCCCAAAGATGTATCAAACCCTTGTATTACTGGAACATGAAAACAATAATTTTGGACCAAATTATGCTGATGTCAGGTAGTTTCATAGTTACACAGGAGAGAGGAGAAATCTTAAACAATTTGTGATGACCTGTCTTCCACCAAATTAGTGCCAAGATCCACCTGAGCCCTGTCTTCAAGCCTGAAAAGGAACTGTATAAAACCTCTGGCAAGTCTGACATTTTCCACAGCACCTTCTGCCTTCCTTTGCCGTGCTCTGCTCAGGGTCTTCAGCTGTGGGTAAGTCATTTTGAACGCCTTGAATTTTCCATTCATTTTCTTTATTAGAACAGTGTGGGACTTTATTCCCTTGATACTTCCAAGGGAAAACTGGCATAGAATAGAGATGAGGCCTGGAATCCAAAGGCAATAGGCATTGCTATACATTGCAATAGGCAACTTTCCTAGAGAGGAGAAAGATTGGTTAGGTTTGTTAGTGGGCCTAAATATCCTAAAGGCACCAGATCCTGTCTGATTTTGGAAGCTAAGCAGGTCAGCCCTGGTTACTATTTGAACGGGAGACTGCCAAGGAAGACCTCTGTGCAGCTGCCTTCTTTGGTGTTTTGAGACCTCTGAGCCAGCTTGCCAGTTTCAGGCAGTATGATACCCTGGACATTCTTGTTTACTCATGAGTGCAATTCCTAGGAAATACTGTTTGCCTGTCAGGCACCAGTGTCTCAGCCAGAGGGCTTTGCACATCCACAAACAATGTTCCAATGGACCTTTGTGGATCTGAGGTTATTCAAAGTCTGGCTGCTTTGGCTTCTCTCATTTAAGAAGGCCTCCTAAATTGAGTGGGGGAACAAGTGTTGTTGTGGTTTCGGAAACACAGAATTGAAGGCACAGCCTTTTGCTTTGTGCCTCATCACCTCCATTGGGGGGGGGGGGGGGAAGAGGAGAATTGGACACCTCACCAAGCAAGACCTCCAAGGTTTCTGTAAGGGAAGGGAATCTTTGAACTCTACCATCAGGTCATCTCACAAGAGGGAAGACAGAAGAGACCTTGGACCAATTCCTTTGGCCACTCCAAACAGAAAAGGCTCACTGCAGTCATGGAACTTATGCTACCATGAGGCACTTGCACAATAAAATCTGTGCCATCAAATTAAAGCAGTTAGAAATAATTTACACGGATAAAACCATTTCACAAGTGAGAAGAAGACATTGATAAGTAGTGAAACTTATAAATTGGATATAATTTAGAATCTCAAAGCATGTGCAGATTTGGATGAGAGTAATAAGGCCCCAAAAGCTTTGATAAGAAGCAATGGCTGGCCTTCTACTTGGAATGTCTGTCTTCATAAACATATGTGTGTGGGTGCTTATTCCATTTGCATTATCTGGTGCCTGAAGGCTATGCTACAGCTTTGCTCTCTCCTCCCTTCCGTCCCCCTCATGATAACCTCTCATTTCAAAGTAAAAACTACTGACCAGAAACAGCTGTGCTTCTCAATCTCAGACTTTCTCAAGCTCGCTCTTCTAACATCTACAGTTCCCATCATCCTGAACCACTAAATTGTCTGAGAATGAAAGGAGTTGTACTTCAACATAATTAGAGTTTCTTAGGCAAGGAATACTCAGAAGTGGTTTTGACAGTTCCTTCCTCTGAGATAGAGCCTCCAGCACCTGGGAATCATTGGCGGTTTCTCATCCAAATACTAACCAGAGCTGACCCTGTCCAAGAAAACTAGCAGAGAGACAACCTAGGCCAAGGGTAGGCAGTCTTTCCGCTTTAAGGGCCGAGGGACTTCAGCTCCCAGAAGCCTCAGCCATGTTGGCCAATAGTCCCATGTTGGCCAATAGCTTCTGGGATTCTGGGAGCTGAAGTCCCTCGGCCCTTAAAGGGGAAAGGTTGCCTACCCCTGACCTAGGCTGAAGTTGAATTGAAGGCACAGCCTTTACAATCTATATCAAAAATGTGAGGAATGAATCATGAGGTTCTCCTGATGATGATCAATTGCAACTTCCAGGAGACACAGCCAGCATTGTCTATAGGTCAGGAATGCTGGGAGGTAGTGTCCAACATCTGGAGTGGTGCCCCTTTTCCACCTCAGATTTATATATTTACATACAATTTACACCAGGGGTAGGCAAGCTTGGGATTCCTTGGCAGCTTCCCACCCAAGTACTGGGGCTGACCCTGTTCCCATTGTTCCCATATTGGAGACCCCAATACCAGCTTGGTCCTGTATCTTAATGGCAATGGGAGAGGGGTGCATCTGTCTGAAACTGCAGTGGAAATGCCTAAATGGAAGGTGCAATTTCCATGGATCTCCTTCCTATAAAATTGAATGTGTGTGTGTGTGTGTGTGTGTGTGTGTGTGTGTGTGGACAGGATCTATTAAGAGAAAATAGGCGCAAATTAGGAAAGTTATTTTTCTTTCTTTCTTCTTCCTTTTTTTTGGGATGACTACATCTCCCAGAATCCCCATCCAGTACAGCCGCTGAGTGTTGTTGGGGTCCATTAAGTTTCCCTGACTCTTCAGCCTGGGCCCTTTTGGTTGGACTGTTCCCTTGAGAATGATGGGATCAAGCTGGGGCCAGCGATATAGTGGTGCTTAGGATGGTAGATTTGTTCTGGGGTGGGAGAAATCCATCAATTGAACAGGAAAGTTGTAACATGACTCATCTCTGTGCATCTGTGTCATTTCAGATTTTTCCACCTCTTTCCAAGATAATAATTTAAGATGAGCTTTCTTGGACGCGTCTCAAAGGCCTTTCCACCTGTTTTTTCATCGCCTGTTCCCCAGAGAGAATGTCCTTTGAGTTTTGCTCCTGTGATGTCTCCTGGCCTCACCGCTGGGGTGCGCCTCAGTTCTGACCAAGGAAGCCTTTTCCAGCCTAACCAGTCACTAGAACTGGATGTTACCCTGATGTTGATGGTGCCAAGAGGGATGGTCATACCAGTAGGAATCACTTTCTGAGTCTTTCTGGTGTGGGAGTGAAGCACAAGCGAAGCCAGAAAGGATCATCATGAGAGTGGAAGAGAAAATGGTACCTGAAGAGGAATCCATGGTCGAGAGAAACAATGGTGGCTCTCCTGGGCTTGGCTGGTCCTTGGCTCCCTCTCTCTGTCCTTCATGCTTAACACTCCCTTTCTTCCTGCCAGTAACTCTGCCACTTTGCTTAGCTGTAGTCCGTCATCACTTCTATTCCAGAAGACAAGGAGGCCTTCCATCTTGAAGGACTTCCCCTGAAGACCTCTGCTTGTCTTCTCATCTCACGTTTTTCTTGGGCCTTTTCCTTTTCCTTCCAGGTGAAAATCCTTTCCTTTCTCTGATCACAATGGAAACTCTTTTCAGGAGCTCTTCTTCCTATTAAACTTTCTCTATCAGCATCACTAGAAGTGTTCTCATGTTTGTGGGATTGTATTTATGTGTGATAATTAGGGGAAAGATGGAGAGAAATAGGTTTTCATTCATGTTTATCCCATGCACAGCTTCCAAACCAGAATGTTTCACTCACGGTGTTGTTTCCACTCTGGCTATGGTCACATCCAAAGCAATGGTACACAAGAAGAGTAACTCCAGAGAGCATGAAGGGATTTAGGTCTCAGCTGACATGCATGAAGTTGTTCAGCAACACAGTAACTCTTCCAGGCATCCAAAGACAGAAACACACAACCGTGAGTTCCACAGATCTTTCCTCTGTCACACATACAGGGATACTCTTTTTGGGTAAATCCTTAGGATTCTCCCTCTCTCCTTCCTGCCCCATGGCTTGGAATGCCTTCCTTGACATGTAGACTAAATCCCATCACATTTCTGGACAGCCATTGCATCCAAGCAAGGAAAGTCAAGCTGGGCAGTTCCTCCATCCTGCCTGCAGAACCTGGACTTGTCCTGAGAGGTCAATGGGACAAGGCATCCCCTCAGGTGTGGGGCCTGGGCTTCAGAGGATCTGTCCAAGATGCTGACCTCTCTCCCTAGAATGCCTTCAGGAACAGGGATGCTCTGGGAAGGGGCTGAGGATCTTGGCTTCTTCTGATGCCTTTCTGATCCTTTCCATCCATGAGTCTCTCTCTGGAGGAACAGGAGACAAGGGAATTAAAAGGGCCAGTCTGTCCAGCTGTGGTCAGATCCCTCCTGGGCTGGGATATGGAGCTTCAGGTTGGGGCCAGCCATCCAGGCAGAGAAGAGGGAGAGAGGACCAAAGGCAGCAGCAGTTCCTTCCCAGTGGAGTTGGGGGGCAGAGAGGGCAGGGAGGAGAAGAAGGAAGATGGGGGGCTTCAGACAGTAAGGCTCACATTGGGGAAGGGGAGCTTCAGTGGGGAAAGATGTTCATTAGCTTTCTCTTTACAATACAGCACCCTATGGATGTCATTCACTTCTCATTCTGGCTGTTGGCACTCCTGGCTGGGGCTGATGGGAACAGCAGTCCAAAACCAACAAGGGAGGGCTTGGATAGCTAATCAGACTGCCACTCTTAACTGTTAGCACTCCTGGCTGGGGCTGATAGGGTACAAAACAAGCAGTGGAGGACATTTACTTGGCCTCCTAGTCTGGGTGTTGGCACTCCTGGCTGGGGCTGATGGGAAGTGCAGTCCAAAACCAGCAAGGGGGAGCTTGGAAAGGAAGCGAGGCTGCCACTCTGGCTCTTGGCACCCCTGGCTGGGGCTGATGGAAATTGGAGTGTAAAACCCGAATGGAAAGAGGGCAAGGATCATGTGGAGAGCTGGAGGAGTTGCCATTCTGGCTGTTGGGATTGGGAGGGGCTGATGGGAATTGTAGTCCAAAACCAGTCAAGGAAGGGGAGATTAGGAGGGAGTGATCCATCCCAGTGGTGCTGCATCTCCCACAACAGGCTCCCCCTTTCCTTCTCAGCCATGCCCCATGGCTCCTGCCTTCCCACAACTCCCCTGCCTCCCCCAACCTCCTTGGGCAGTGTATGTCATGTCCCATTTTCCACAGTAGCTGCTGGGAGGCTGCCCCAGCAAAGAAAGAAGGGAACGGAAGGGAAGGGAAGGAGGAGATGGGGTTTCTGGGGGGCCCTGGCAAGAAATGAAGGTGGGCTGTGGGCCTTGGAGCTCCCTGGAGAGCAACTACAAACAATTTACACAGTAGGAATCTTTTGCCTTACCACTTTTTCGTGACTGAATCTCCCATAATCCTGTGTCATGGGTCAGTCAGGAGCTGAAGCTCAAATTATCTGGAAATTCAGTCTTTTTCTAGGAGATGGTCTATACAAAAAACTACTACAACTCTCATCAATGTAATTGATTTCAGACACTTTCTCATCCATTTGGTAAGAGGAGGGTCATTGCCCTCCTCAGAGGCTGAGAGAGTGTCTCTGAAATCAATTATATTGATGGGAGTTGTAGTCCCATCTCTCATTAATGTAACTGATTTCAGAGACACTCTCTCAGAGTCAAGGGAAGAGCAGGGATTAAACAGGGAAAGGATACCACTCATGGATTTTGTGGAAATTCTTTTCCTGTTGCTTTATGATGATGATGGGCTTCTCTCCTAATAACCAAGCATTGTCCATAGGCCAGGAAAGCTGGGAGCTGTAGTCCAATATCTGAAGTGGTGTATTTTGCCCACTGCAATAACTATAGTAGTTTGTTTTGCATGGACTTCATCTCCCAGAATCCCCATCCAGCACAGACAATGGGCCATGTATATAATGTGCCGGTGTCAGGCAGCCAGGGTTATTGGTAGTATTGGTATTGGTAGAAACTGTTAGATCTGTCTTGTAACTCCCTCCAGCTCGGTTGGGTTACAATTCCCATCATCCTTGAACCACCAAACTGACTGAGGATGGAGTTGTAGTTCAACACAATTAGGGTTTCTTCAGCAAGGGAGACGCAGAAGCGCTTTTGACAGTTGAAATAGACCCCACAGCGCCTGGGATTCCTTGGCAGCTTCCCACCCAAGTACTGGGGCTGACCCTGTTCCCATTGTTCCCATATTGGAGACCCCAATACCAGCTTGGTCCTGTATCTTAATGGCAATGGGAGAGGGGTGCATCTGTCTGAAACTGCAGTGGAAATGCCTAAATGGAAGGTGCAATTTCCATGGATCTCCTTCCTATAAAATTGAATGTGTGTGTGTGTGTGTGTGTGTGTGTGTGTGTAGATCTATTAAGAGAAAATAGGCACAAATTAGGAAAGTTATTTTTCTTTCTTTCTCTTTCTTCTTCTTTTTTTTTGGATGGACTACATCTCCCAGAATCCCCATCCAGTACAGCCGCTGAGTGTTGTTGGGGTCCATTAAGTTTCCCTGACTCTTCAGCCTGGGCCCTTTTGGCTGGACTGTTCCCTTGAGAATGATGGGATCAAGCTGGGGCCAGTGATATGGTGTTGCTTAGGATGGTAGATTTGTTCTGGGGTGGCAGAAATGCATCAATTGAACAGGAGAGTTGTAAAATGAGTCATCTCTGTGCATCTGTGTCATTTCAGATTTCTCCTCCTCTTTCCAAGATAATATTTTAAGATGACCTTACTTGAACGCATCTCAAAGTTCTATCCATCTGGTTTTTAATTTCCTGCTCCTCGGACAGAACGTTCTTTGAGTTGTGCTCCTGTGATGTCTCCTGGCCTCACCTCTGGGGTGCTCCTCAGTTCTGACCAAAGGAGCCTTTTACAGCCTAACCAGTCACTAGGACTGGAAGTTTCCCTGATGTTCATGGTGCCAAGAGGGATGGTCATACCAGTAGGAATCACTTTTTGAGTCTTTCTGTGTGGGAGTGAAGCACAAGCGAAGCCAGAAAGGATCATCATGCGAGTGGGAGAGAAAATGGTACCTGAAGAGGAATCCATGGTCGAGAGAAACAATGGTGGCTCTCCTGGGCTTGGCTGGTCCTTGGCTCCCTCTCTCTTTATGATTAACACTCCCTTTCTTCCTGCCAGTAACTCTGCCACTTCACTTAGCTGTAGTCCGTCATCACTTCTGTTCCAGAAGACAAGGAGGCCTTCCATCTTGAAGGCCTTCCCTGAAGAAGCTCTGCTTGTCTTCTCATCTCACATTTTTCCTTGGGCCTTATCCTTTTCCTTTCTTTCGAGGTGAAAATCCTTTCCTTTTTTGATCACAATGGAAACTCTTTTCAGGAGCTCTTCTTCCTATTAAACTTTGTGCCTCGGCCGACGGCTTATTAAGCCATCCTGGAGGCAGGGAAGAGGAGGGGCAGCCACACGATCAGCGCCCCTTCCTCCTCCTGAGGTTGCCCTCGGAGCTGCCGGCCCTCCGGACGGACGGCGCTCTCAGGGCAACCTCCCGCCGCAGCGTCCGCACACGCTGCGGCGGAAAAGTCAGGGAAAGTGCGCCGCAAGCATTTGCTGCGCACTTTCACTGACTTCTGAAAGGAGTGCTATTTTAGCGCTCCTTTCAGGGACGGGGAAGGAGCGCTGCAGGATCGAGGCGTGGGGCTGCCTTGGTCCTACGGCGCTCCTTCCCAGGGCGGCGCAGAGCCACCAGTCTGCTTCCCCCCTTTCTCTATCAGCATCACTAGAAGTGTTCTCATATTTGTGGGATTGTATTTATGTGTGATAATTAGGGGAAAGATGGAGAGAAATAGGTTTTCATTCAAGTTTATCCCATGCACAGCTTCCAAACCAGAATGTTTCACTCACGGTGTTGTTCTCACTCTGGCTATGTTCACATCCAAAGCAATGGCATACAAGAGCACCGTATTTTCCGGCGTATAAGACGACTTTTGGACCCTGGAAAAGGGTCTCAAAAGTCAGGGGTCGTCTTATACGCCGGGTAGAGAAAGAGTCCAAGGGAGAAAGAGTCCAAGGAAGAAAGAGGGGCCTGGAAACGGAGAGAAAAGGGAGAAAGAGTCCAAGGAAGAAAGAGAGGTCTGGAAATGGAGAGAGAAGGGAGAAAGAGTCCAAGGAAGAAAGAGGGGTCTGAAAACGAAGGGAGAAAGGGGCCAAAGAAGAAAGAAAACGAAGGGAGAAAGGGGCCAAGGAAAAAAGAGGGGTCTGAAAATGGAGGGAGAAAGGGGCCAAGGAAAAAAGAGGGGTTTGAAAATGGAGGGAGAAAGGGGCCAAGGAAAAAAGAGGGGTCTGAAAATGGAGGGAGAAAGGGGCCAAGGAAGAAAGAGGGGTCTGAAAACGAAGGGAGAAAGGGGCCAAAGAAAAAAGAGTGGTCTGAAAATGGAGGGAGAAAGGGGCCAAGGAAGAAAGAAAACGAAGGGAGAAAGGGGCCAAGGAAGAAAGAGGGGTCTGAAAACAAAGGAAGAAAGGGGCCAAGGAAGAAAGAGGGGTCTGAAAATGGATGGAGAAAGGGGCCAAGGAAGAAAGAGGGGTCTGGAAATGAAGGGAGAAGGAAAAAGGGGCCAAGGACAGAAAGAGGGGGATGAGGATGAAGGGAGAAAGAGAAGGAAGTCAGTTCTGTAGTATGGATGCAGCCTGAGGGGGGAAGCAGACGGCTAATTGAGCCGTTTTGGGGGCAGGGAAGAGGAGGGACAGCCGCACGATTGGCGCCCCAACCCCTTCCCCAGGTTGTCCTCAGAGCAGCTGCCCTCCGCACGGCTGGCGCTCCGAGGAGGACCTCCCACCGCAGCGTTCGCACACGCTGCGGTGGAATAGTCGCCGAAGGTGCGCCGCAGCCTTTTGTGGCGCACTTTCGGCAACTTGTGAAAGGAGCGCCAATTTAGCGCTCCTTTCAGGAGTGGCGAAGCTGTGCCGCAGGGCCGAGGTGTGGGGATACCTTGGCCCCATGGCGCAGCTTCCCAGGGCGGCCCACGGCCGCCCGTCTGCTTCCCCCCTGAGTCTGCATTGAAGAAATAATGCAGTTTGACACCGCTCTAACTGCCATGGCTCCGTCCTATGGACTTCTGGGATCTGCAGTTTTCTTTGTGGTACCAGAGCTCTCTGACAGAAAAGGCTCTCACAAAACTGTACATCCCAGAATTCCATAGCCTTGAGCCAGGGCATTTAAAGCGGTATAAAACTGCCTTAATAAATTTCTGCAATGCAGATGCAGCCAAAGTTAATGTGTTGCTTGGGCATAGGTTCTTTAACAAATAATTCTGCACAATGAGAGAGAGTACCCTTGAAGATGTATCTAAAGAAGACCCAAGTTCCTTAACTTGGATGTTATATGTGTATGTTGTGTGCCTTCAAATTGTTCCTGACTTATGGTGATCATAGGGTTTTCTTGGCAAGATCCGCTCAGAGGCGGTTTGTCATTGCCTTCCCCTGAGGCTGAGAGTGTGTGACTTGTCCAAGTTCACCCAGTGGATTTCATGGCAGACTGGGGAATCAAACCACTTACACCATAATGGCTCTTATTCCCATGTACTACCTATGAAACAATTGCACACTTTTTTGTTGTTCTTGTGTGCCTTCAAGTCCTTTCCGAGTTATGGTGACCCTAAAGCAACCTTATCATTTGGTTTTCTTGGCATGTTTCTTCAAATGGGGTTTGCCATTACCATTCTCTGAGGCTGAGAGTGTGTGACATGCCCAGGGTCACTTAGGGCCTTTGCAGACTGCCAGAAATAGTGCAAATTGAGTCCACTTTAAATTGAGGCACTGCCCTGGCTCAGTGCTAGGGAATCATGGGAATTGTATTTTTTCTAAGACATTGAGCCTTCTCTGTCAGAGAGCTCTGGTGCCACAATAAATAACAATTCCCATAATTCCCTAGCACTGAGCCAGGGCAGTGCCTCAATTTAAAGTGGACTCAATTTGCACTATTTCTGGCAGTCTGCAAAGGCGCTTACTTGGCTGCACATTGTACATACCCCAGAAGGCATCACCTAGTAGTATATTGGCAGTCCTTCCCGCCCAACACTTCCTCATTTCCCCCCAACCATCTCATAGCTGGGAGATGGAAATAATTTTTAAAGCATTTAAATCTGAACTATTTTTAAAAAAGCAAGGTCCAAAACACACTGCAGAAATAAATGCCAGGGAACATGAGAGCTGTAGTTTGTTGTGTTTATAAGTGACAGTTTTCCTGCTAAGTACCTGCATGTTATAAGCATTTGAATTAAAATTACCATATTGAAATCAAATCTAATTTTTTAAAATTTTTATTTGGTGTGTGTTGGAAAGAGGGGTCGTCTTATACAGCGAGTATATCCCAAACTCTGTATTTTAGCTGGAAAAGTTGGGGGTCGTCTTATACGCCCAGTCGTCCTATGCGCCGGAAAATACGGTAACTCCAGAGAGCATGAAGGGATTTGGGTCTCAGATGACATGTATGAAGTTGTTCAGCAACACAGTAACTCTTCCAGGCACCCAAAGACAGAAACACACAACCGTGAGTTCCACAGATCTTTCCTCTGTCACACATACAGGGGCACTCTTTTTGGCTGGGGCTGATGGGAATTGGAGTATAAAAGGGTCAGAATGGAAAGAAGGCAAGGATCATGTGGAAAGCTGGAGGAATTGCCATTCTGGCTGCTGGGACTGGGAGGGGCTGATGGGAATTGTAGTCCAAAACCAGTCAAGGAAGGGGAGATTAGGAGGGAGTGATCCATCCCAGTGGTGCGGCATCTCCCACAGCAGGCTCCCCCTTTCCTTCTCAGCCATGCCTCATGGCTCCTGCCTTCCCACAACTCCCCTGCCTCCCCCAACCTCCTTGGGCAGTGTATGTCCCATTTTCCACAGTAGCTGCTGGAAGGCTGGCCCACTAAAGAAGGAAGGGAAAGGAAGGGAAGGAGGGGATGGGGTTCCTGGGGGGCCCTGGCAAGAGATGGAGGTAGGCTGTTGGTTGGGGCCTTGGAGCTCCCTGGAGAGCAGAAGGGAGAGAAAGGGCAGGAATAGAAGCCAATGTCCAAATTCCCTCATGGCTCCCTCTAGTGGCAGGGAGTCCCACTGCTGAAGCCTCTGCTGGGAAGAAAGCTTCCTTCCTTCTTCCTATCCAAGGGGGCTTCCCTCTCCTTTCCCCCTCCCCAAGATAATTATGGGATGGAGGCAGTGAGATCAGAAGCAAGGACTCCTCCCCCTCCTCCAAAAAATGGCAGAGAGGCCCGTCTTGAATCTGCCAGGAATTGAAGGGAGGGAAGGAGTTAGTCCTCCAAGGGTTAAAGCGGGACAGAGTTCTGCTTCCTAGAGAGGCCGGAAGGGAGGGAAATTGGGGAGGGAGGGGTTTTTGGGGATGTCTTTGTTTGTTGAGAAGGGAGTTGGAAGCCAGAGGAGGAGGAAGAAGAGGGGAAGGAGAAGGAGGGGGTGAGGTTTGGGGGCCCTGGAGGAGGTTCAGGTTTGGGCTGAAAGGAAAATGGGGGGGGGGACGGAGGCCCCCCAGGTTGTCTTTTTTTGGGGGGTTGGGGGGAGGAAGACCCCGGGGGGGGCTGAAATGGCAGCCCTGGGCTTCTTTGTGGGGAGTCGGGTGTGTGTAGAGGGAATGGACCCCCCCCCTCATTGCAAGCCCCCCCAAATGCCAAGTAGAAATGGGAAGCCCCCCAAAAAATATTGAGGAAAAATCCAACTTTTTTTGGTTTTTGGGGGGTGCCTTCATTCTCTAATCTCAGCCCCTCCCAACCTCCTTGGGCAGTGTATGTCCCATTTTCCACAGTAGCTGCTGGGAGGTTGCCCCAGCAAAGAAAGAAGGGAAGGCCTTCTTTCTGCCCTCCCAGGACCCCCTTGCCTTCCTTTCCTTTCCTTTGGGGTATTATGGGAGGGCAGGGGGGACAAAGACCCTTGGAAGGCAGTGAGGCCCATTGGGAAGAGCTGCCCTCCTTTTGTGGGATTTGGGGGAGGAGGAGGAAAGGCGCCTCTTGGGTTTCCTTTGGAGGGGGAACCATTGGGGAAGGGCATGTGGAGCTCCTGGTCTGGCTGCAAGACTGTAACTCCCAGCATTCCTCTTCATTGGCTATGCTGGCCAAGGGGGTGATGGGAGTTGGAGTCCAGCAAAAATAGTAAGGCTGCCTAACCCTCATCCTCCCCCAAACTCTCTCCCTTTCCTACCTGGTGCTGCTTTGTGCATTTTTATTCTTGCTTAGAGGGGAGGGAGGGTTAAAGTTTTTCCCTCTTTTTAATTTTTATCCCATTGAAACCAGTGGGGCAGTTTTGACTCTCTCTGTGCCAAACAATCCTTTTAGGATGTGAAACCCCGCTCTGTAGTGGGGGTGGGTGGGTTGTAAAGCCACTTTTGTGAATCTATAGGGAGGAGTTCTGGGAGGCACAGATGATCCTGATCCCTTTACCTTCCCAACAACCCGGGGAGGTAGGCACAAGAGAGACAGAGCAGCTGACTAAAGTTCACCACAGAGCAGTTTTGTGATCATCCAAATAATAATAACAACAATGCAGCAAGGCACCCTGAAGAAGCAGAGGAATCGCTTGCATCTGCTCTTTAAGGTCCAGCTGTGAATGGAAATTGTGGGAAGGAAACACATATGTTTAGGAAAAACCCGTAGAAATGAATGAGACAAGTGAGGCATGACTAACTCTTCTCCCATTGTTTTCACTGGGGATAACTAACTCTATCCTACAGGATCCTGGGATCTGTAGTTTGGTGAGGCACTAGAGCTCAGACTAGGCTCAATACCCTGCCAAACTACAAATCCTAGGATATGTAGGATAGAGTCATAGCAGTTAACGTGGTGACAAACTGCTTTAACCCTGCACTGTGGATACACCCTAAGTTTAGCTCCAACCTTTAGGGCCCAATCTTGTACCCACTTCCCTGAAAGTGAGGTCTCACTGAATCATCCCTCCAGAAAGAGAAGCAAATAGACCTGGAAGACAAATAAAATCAGAGGGCAAAGAGGCATTCTGCTTGCAATGCCCTAGTTACAGGACTCATAGGCCTGAATGCTATTAGGAGTCCCGAGCAGAGAAAGACCACTGAATTAGTAGGACTTACATGAGGATTGAGAGAGCCAGCATGGCATAGTGGTTTCAGCATTGGACTATGACTCTGGGGTTCAATTCCTTGGTCAAGTCACACTGTCTCACATTGTCCCAGGAAGTCAATGGTAAACCAGCCTCACCTGGAATACTGTGTCCAGTTCTGGGCACCACAATTCAAAAAGGATGTGGAGAAACTGGAGTGTGTCCAAAGGAGGGCAACTAAAATGGTGAAGGGTCTGGAAACCAAGCCCTATGAGGAACGACTTAGGGAGCTGGGGATGTTTAGCCTGGAGAAGAGAAGGCTGAGAGGTGATATGATAGCCGTGTTTAAATATTTGAAGGGATGTCATATCGAGGAGGGAACAAGCTTGTTTGCTGCTGCTCCCTAGGCTAGGACCCGAAACAATGGATGCAAGCTGCAAGAAAAGAGATCCCACCTCAACATTAGGAGGAACTTCCTGACAGTAAGGGCGGTTCGACAGTGGAACACACTCCCTCGGAGAGTAGTGGAGTCTCCTTCCTTGGAGGTCTTTAAGCAGAGGCTGGATGGCCATCTGTCAGGGATGCTTTGATTGGGAGTTCCTGCATGGCAGGGGGTTGGACTGGATGGCCCTTGTGGTCTCTTCCAACTCTATGATTCTATGATTCTAAACTTCTGAACAAATTGTTATAAGAAAACCTGATGATAGGGGTCACCTTAGGGTTGCCATAAGTCAGAAACAACTTAAAAGCACACAACACACACAAACATACACGTGAGGGTTAATGCACCATCCCACAAGGGATTCAATGTGTCTACAGTTGGTCCTCCACATTTGCAGCTTTGACTTTTCATGGATTTGATTTTGATTAATATGTTCTCTTTCTCTCTAGGTATCTCTAGTTCTTCTAGTGCAACTTTGCCAGAGGCAGACCAGAAGTTCTTCAGTTGTGCTGGAGAACCTAGAAGTTCCTAGAGAAACACTTCTCTAGGCATTTGTAGGTCTTCCAGCATGATTCTATGATCAACGTCTGGCAGATGTTGACCACAGAGTTGCACTGAAGGACCTGGAGATTCCTAGAGAGATGTTCTCTCAGTTAAAAAGAATAGTGGGTTTTTTTTATTTGCAGTTTTTCCACATTCATGGGGGTCCTTGACCTCTAACCCCAGTGAATGTGGAGGGATCACTGTACTGTATTTTGGGGGGGAAAAACATTACTTAGGTCTTCCCATAGTAAATGGGCAAAACTCCCCTCCCCTTTCTTTTCCCTGGAAAGATGTGCCATGACCCTCCTTTCCCAGCTTTCCCCAAATTCAGGCTCTCCTCTCTTTACAAAAAACAGCAGCAGAGGAGTTGTCAAAGTTGGATGCCTCCTTTTCCTCCTCGGTCTCCCCCACAGTCACTGCTGGGGCTCCAGAGGCATCATCCTGGCCCTCTCTTCTTCGGGGGGTTGACATCCCTGCTGGCATCCCTGATTTTTGTCACTGCAAGAAGATGTCAAGGAGGCCAGGTAAGAAAGCTGTGAAAGCATCAGTTTCATTAGGATGAAGCCAGGAATTCTGCATAAATAATGTTTTTGGTCTCAATATATTTGATTTTCAGATCATTAACAAACACCCAATAACAAAACATACCACATGGGTTCATCATCAATTTTACATTCAACATTCCTTATTTTCTCTATACCTTCCTTTCTCTATACCTTCCTTACCTCCTCCTTTCCCCACCTTCTCATCTCCTTCCCCTCTCCTCTCTTTTTCTTCCTTCTCCTCCTCCGTCTTTCTCTCCCCATCAATCTTCCCACTTCCTTCCTTCCTTCCTTCCTTCCCTTTCCCTTCCCTTAACTGTCCTTCTTAACCTCTCCTCCAATACACTCTCCCCCTCCAACCTTCTACACCTACTCTTACCTTCTTCACCTACCTCATTCTCTCTTATCCCTTTCACTCCAATTAACTATCTACCCCTTATTAGGCTATCTACTTCTCACAATCTTACCTAAAACTCCACTATTCACTCTCCACTTCTTTGACTTCTTTCCTCCTTACTATTTATCCATCCTTTTGTATCCCTTTTATTAACTTCTTTTACTTTCTTCTTTAACTACAGACTCTATTTCCCTCTTTTACTCTCTTATGTCTTATCATTTTACTCTCCTTTAACATATCTATTCCTTTGTCCTTGCTACTTTTATCTAATTTTATATAACAGTAAATTTTACCAGTTTAAAATCTTAATATCCTTTCTAATCTATCAAAATCACATTTTCCCATTGCTCCTTCATATATTTCAAAATTAATTGCCAGTCCTTATCCATCTTGTCTATTGATTTGGTTCTTAGTATTTGCGTCAATTAGTCCATTTCTATTATTCCCAATAATTTTATTACCCAAACTTCTTTTCCAGGAGTATCTTTCAATTTCCGCTTTTGCACAAATATTATCCTTGCCACAGAGGTCTTGTAAAATAATATTTTTCCATGTTTCCTTTCTACCTCACCATCAAGCATTAATAATGTTTTCAAAACCATTTTAGTTATTGTTCATAAGGTGCCCCTTCATATTTTAATCCAGGGGTAGGCAACCTTTCCCCTTTAAGGGCCGAGGGACTTCAGCTCCCAGAAGCCTCAGGCATGTTGGCCAATAGTCCCATGTTGGCCAATAGCTCCTGGGATTCTGGGAGTTGAAGTCCCTCGGCCCTTAAAGGGGAAAGGTTGCCTACCCCTGTTTTAATCGGGGAGTGATAATGTGTGTAGGGAGAGCATTCTGTGAGGTAAGGAACATATTTGGAAGAGAATTTGCAATCGGGTTATTGTTTGGTTTTCTCTCCTTCAGACCCTGGTCTTCTTTGAGAAGGCCACGGATTTCACCAGGGAGGAGGAGTGGCATCTCCTAGATCTGGAACAGAAGCACTATCTATAAAGAAAGTCAAGATGGAAGAGGATGGGAAGGCAGACTCTCTGGGTAAGGGATCCCTTTTGTCTTCTTTCCCTCTCCCCTGAAAGGGATGAGTTCTTCACCTGCGAGTTTGTCTGTTGGGATACTAGTGCAGAAATGGACAGCTGTGCCAGGCTCCCTGGTGGTACTTTCTATGCCATCGGGGCTGGTGAGATGCCCTTTGAAGTGCATCTTTGTCAGATGGGGATTAAGGAAAAATATCTTTATAGACAAAATTTAGTAAAAGAAATCCACTATCAAGGATTCAATTAGAAAAGTTTTCACTGTTACATATCATACGAAACAACACAAGAACAAAATGGCATTACCGTATTTTCCAGCGAATAAGACAACTGGGCATATAAGACGACCCCCAACTTTTCCAGTTAAAATATAGAGTTTGGAATATACTCACTATATAAGATGACCCCTCTTCCAATGCACACCAAATAATTTTTTTTAAAAAAACCCATCAGATTTGATTTCAATATGGTAATTTTAATTCAAATGCTTATAACATGCAGGTACTTAGCAGGAAAACTGCCACTTGTAAACACCACAAACTACAGCTCCCATGTTCTCCCAACTATGAGATGGTTGGGGGAAAATGAGAAAGTGTTGGGAGGAAGGACTGCCAATATATTAGGTGATGCATTCTGGGGTATGTACAAGTAAGTGACCCTGGACATGTCACACACTCAGCCTCAGAGGATGGTAATTGCAACCCCAATTTGAAGAAATACGCCAAGAAAAACCCATGATAAGGTTGCTTTAGGGTTGTCATAAGTTGGAAAGGACTTGAAGACACACAAGAACAACAAAAAAGTCTGCAGTTGTACATGGGAATAGGAGCCAGCATGGTGTAGTGGTTTGAGTGTTGGACTACCACTGTAGAGACCTGGATTTGATTCCCCACTCTGCCATGAAGCCCACTGGGTGAACTTGGACAAGTCACACACTCTCAGCCTCAGGGGAAGGCAATGGCAAACCTCCTCTGAGCAAATCTTGCCAAGAAAACCCCATGATCACCATTGAGTCAGGAACACACATAATCTCCAAGTTAAGGAACTTGGTTCTTCTTTAGATAAATCTTCAAAGGTACACACACTCTCTCTCACATTGTGCAGAATTATTTGTTAAAGAAGCCATGCCCAAGCAACACATCAACTTTGGCAGCGACTGCATTGCAGGAATTTATTAAAGCAGTTTGACACCACTTTAACTGCCCTGACTCAAGACTATGGAATTCTGGGATTTGCAGTTTTGTGAGATATTTAGCCTTTTCTGTCAGAAAGCTATGGTACCACAAAGCAATTAAAGACATTTGGTCACCATGTCTGAGTATCGGAGTATGACTCTGGAGGCCAGGGTTCGAATCCTGGCTCAGCCATGGAATCCCCCTGGGTGTCCTTGGGCAAGTCACACTCTCTCAGCCTCAGGAGAAGGCAATGGCAAACTCCCCTCTGAAGAAACCTTGCTAAGCAAACACCATGATAGGGCCGCCGTAAGTCGGAAATGACTCAAAGGCATACAACAACAACTATCTTAGAAGTGGCTTCCTTCTCCCCCCCCCCCCCCCCCGGTTCTCATCCTCCTCCTTCTCTTACCTGGATTCCTTCGTTTTCTCCCCTTTCTCATCCTTCTCTTCCTCCTCTTGCCTGGATTCCTTCGTTTTCTCCCCTCTTTTTCTTCCTCCTCTTCCTCGTCTTGCCTGGATTCCTTCGTTTTCTCCCGTCTTTTTCTTCTCCTCCTCCTTCTCTTGCCTGGATTTCTTCATTTTCTCCCTTTTTCTTCTTCCTCCTCCTCCTCCTCTTGCCTGGATTCCTTCATTTTCTCCCTTTTTCTTCCTCCTCTTCCTCCTCTTGCCTGGATTCCTTCGTTTTCTCCCTTTTTCTTCCTCCTCCTCCTCTTGCCTGGATTCCTTCATTTTCTCCCCTCTATTTCTTCCTCCTCCTCTTGCCTGGATTCCTTCGTTTTCTCCCCTTTCTCATCCTTCTCTTCCTCCTCTTGCCTGGATTCCTTCGTTTTCTCCCCTCTTTTTCTTCCTCCTCCTCCTTCTCTTTCCTGGATTCTTTTGTTTTCTTCCCTCTTTTTCTTCCTCCTCTTGCCTGGATTCCTTCGTTTTCTCCCCTCTTTCTCATCCTCCTCCTCTACCCAGTGTATAAGACGACCCCCAACTTTTAATAATAATAATAATAATAATAATAATAATGATATTTATTTATATCCCACCCCTCTGCAGAGCAATCGGGGCGGCTTACAACATTAAATTTACATAAAGATATGTTAATACAATGTAAACTCCAGAAACCCACCTGCCCCTTAAAAGGTAAGTTTTAAAAGATAGTCTAGGCCCGATGGTGCTGGGCCTGGTGTCTCTCTCCCAGATGACGTCGGATGGAATGGAGGGAGTGCTCTTCTTCTTATTCCAGGCCCGATGGTGCTGGGCCTAGTCTCTCTCTCCCAGACGACACCAGATGGAATGGAGGGAGGGCTCTTCTTCTTAGTCTAGGCCCGATGGTGCTGGGCCTAGTGTCTTTCCCCCAGATGACATCGGATGGAATGGAGGGAGGGCTTTTCCCAGGGTTAAAAAGTCGTCTTATATGCCGGAAAATATGGTAATTAAATCAGACGCATATAAAGCTTTTGATTCGGTGAATCATAACTATTTGTATAAAATTTGCACAGAATTTGAGTTAGGAAGACAATTTAGTGTGGTAATAAAAGAAATATATACAAATATTGAGGTTCAAATTATTGATAATGGGAATAATTCTAGAAATATTAAAATTAAGAGCGGAATGAAGCAAAGATGCCCTCTCTTCCCCTTTATTGTTTCTATTAGCAGTAGAGCCCTTGGCAAATGAGATTAGGAATGAAGAAGAAATTAAAGGATACTGTTTTGGTAAAGAGGAATTGAAATTAAATTTATTTGCAGATGATGCATTGATAACTATTCAAGATCCATTTAGAAGTGTTAGCAAATTAGTGGAAATAATTGAAAAATTTAAGAAGTTATCTGACAATAAACATGCAAAAATCAGAACTATTGTTTTTAAATACCAAATGGGAAGAACAGAGGAAAATAAAAATTATTACTGATTTAAAGTTAGAGATAAAGAAAATGAGATATTTAGGAGTAATTTTAACTAAAAAATTGAATATGATAGTACAACTACAATCAGTTATGGAAAAAGATAAAGAGAAAAATGAATAAATGGCCAAGTAAAAAATGGAATATGTTTACAAAAGTAAGGATGTTTAAAATGATATTACCTAAATTTCTATATTTTTTTCAAACAATTCCAGCAAGGATTCCCACCAAAATAATAAAAGGATGGACAGAACAATTAAAAGATGGATCTCTGGTAATAAAAAAAATCTAGATCTACAAATTAATTTATGGTCACCAAGAAGGAGGAGGTTGCTGTATCCCTTCTTTTGAGATTTATTTTGAAGCAACTTAGATGAAAAGAATCTTAGAATTTGAAAATGAGAGGGAGAAGAAATGGGTAAGATTAGAAAGATTAATAAATAATATGGAACACAGTTTATTAACTAGTCTGAGTGGAAAGGGACCAAAACATAAAGGTAATTTAATTGATCATTCAAGTTTAAATAAAGAAATGTGGGAAAATGGCAAAATATAATGATAAATGGAGATGTCCTATAGAAAGTTTGAATAATGAAGACTTAGGGAGAACACTAAAGAAAATTAAAAATGAAGGTGACAGGGTTGTATGTAGGTGATCTGCTTGAGGAAGAGGGTAAGCCATGGGGAGTGGAGAGATTCACCAAGTTAATTGGAAAGAAGTATTGGGTTCATGCAGCTGGAAAAATAAACTGATGAAGGATATAGTAAAAAATATGAAGCAAGATAATATAACACCATTGGAGGGGATTACCAAAAAGATGTTAAATGAAGGTAAAGGTATCATTGGATTCATAGACAGAGTAGTATTAGATCATCAGTTTAAAATCGTAGATATTCTGAAATGAATTTGGGAAAGAGATTTTAATTTAACAAGGGAAGATATAGATATCCATTGGGCCTAGAATGAGAAGAGGAGCCCTCCCTCCATTACCATCCGATGTCATCTAGGGGAGAGACACTAGGCCCAGCACCATCGGGCCTAAAATAATAAGAAGAGCCCTCCCTCCATTACCATCCGACGTCATCTGGGGGAGAGACACTAGGCCCAGCACCATCAGGCCTAAAATAAGAAGAACCCTTACTTCTTAAAGGATGGGTGGGATTCAGGATTTTATGTTCTGTTTAATGTATGGAAATTGTAATGTTGTAAGCCACCCCGATTGCTCTGTAGAGGGGCGGGATATAAATAATAATAATAATAATAATAATAATAATAATAATAATAATAATTTGTGGTTACAAGAAATTAAGAGAAACAAGCACATTAGGATAAAAGAGCAACAGATGAAGTTAATAGGGTGATGGTATAGGACTCTTTTTTTCATTAGAACTTTTCGATAAATACATATCAGTAAAATGTTGGCACTGCAGTGGGTCCAAGGATTTTTACATGCATATTTTGTGGGATTGTCCTTTTGTTCAAAAATTTTGGGGTGAAGTGATAAGTGAGATTAACAAATTAATAGGCAAGGATGTTAATTTGAGCAAAGACAATTGTATAACATTAAATTTGAAGAATTAGGGAATGAATAATAATGAAAAAGCAGTTAAGTATATATTAAAAGCAACACAAGTGTCAGGGTGGACAGAAAGAAAAAATTGGAACATGAACAAAGTAGATAAGGATGATGATGATAATTTTATTATATTTGTTTATATTCTGCTCTTTCCCAGAACTGGAACCCAGAGTGCCTCACAACATTAAAAGAACAATAGAATTGAAAACATAGAAAAGTGATATATTAAAACAAAATTAAATTGTTACAATATTAAAATAGATTGCTTAATAAAAGAATAAAAATATAGTTAAAAAGTTAAAATTGTTGTTCTTCCTTGTCGTCCTTCTGCCAGCAGGTTAAAACCTTCTTAAGCAGGCAGACTTTTAAAACAGAAAGTTTTTAAAGGACCGGTTTGGGGTGTTGTATTGTTTTAAGTGTTTGTTTTTTAAAAAAATTATTACTTTAAAATACAAAGAAAATACATACGCAACTAAATCAACATTGACATATATATACATACATTGATACACACTAGACAAACATAAAACGTAAAACACTAAACGACCTAAACAATATACAAACAAACAATAAACGGTACTTCCATCATTCTCCATGTCTTATTTTATACTTTACAAAAACACTTCGTTAATATTGTATTTCTAGTTGTCATCATATATATATATATATATATATATCCAATATTGTTCATCCTATTTTGTTTTTAATTCATCTTATTTATTTTTTTTACATCTTAAAAAGGACTCTAATTTCTCTTAATCCAATCCAAAACAAAATTTTCTTTATCCTCTTGTTGCCAATACTTTAGTAATGGTGCCCATTCTTTTTTATATTTACTCATTTGAAGTATTTTAAGTGTTTTAAGGAGCACGCTGCCATACAAATCAATAGAGTTCGAACATACATGGTTTTTCCCATATGGAACATATAGGAAGGGCCCACTGTATAAAAAAACACTCCTGGTCACTGCAGAGACCTGGGCCTCCAGGTTCAGGGCTGAGTCCAGGAGTACCCTCAAACTGTTAACCTGCATCTTCAGGGGGAGTGTGACCCCATCTAACACAAGCTGGATCCCTATTCCCTGACTAGGAGCACCTTTGTCATGTCCGGATTAAGTTTCACCTTGTTTGCCCTCATCCAGCCCATTACTGATGACAGAAGCTGGTTTAGGACCAAGACAGCCTCCTTGGATTGAGGTGGAAAGGGATAATAGAGTTGGGTGTCATCTCCACATTGATGGCATCACACCCTAAAATTCCAGATGAACTCTCTCAGCAATTTCATGTATATGCTAAATAGCCTAGAACCCCGAGGGACCCCACAGGCCAATGGCCAGGAGGTTGAGCAGGAGTCCCCTAGCAGCACCTTCTGGATTTACCCCTCCAGGAAGGAACAGAGCCACTATAAAACAATACCACCAGCCCCATCCCAGAGAGGCGGCACATAAGGGTACTATGGTCAATGGTATTGAAAGCCACTGAGAGGTCCAGCAGAACTAACAGGGACACACTCCCCCTGTCCAGTTCCCTGCGTAGGTCATCCACCAAAGCAACCAAGGCTGACTCTGTTTGATATCCGGGCCTGAAACCAGATTGAAATGGATCTAGATACAGTTGTCCCTCCCTATTTGTGGACTTTGAATCCATGGGGAGGGACAAGGGCTATATTTTAGCTTAAATGGGGCTCAAATATTTGCGAGCTGCCATTTTTGCGGGGGTGGGTGGGTTCGGAACAGATCCCCAATGAATTGGGAGGGGCAACTGAAATCTGTTTTTTCCAGAACCCCCTGCAGTTTGGAGGCCATTACACATTCCAGTACCATGCTCAAAAATGGTAGGTTGGATGCTGGCCAATAATTATTCATTATCATGGGATTCAGGGATGGCTTTTTTAAAACAAGCGTTAGTACAACGACATCCAAAATCCACAAAACAGCAACTCCTTTATTGGGCCAACCAAAAATGCATAAAATACATCTTGCAAGCTTTTGAAGCTCTGCTGACCTCTTCATCAGAAAAAGTGTCAAAAACCATACAAAAGGGGAAAAGATGAGGATTTTAGAGTCACTGACCCACATGTTGTCAAGACATTTTTGTTGTTGCCAGCTGAGATGGTCTGGAGGGATCTCAGTGCAAGCAGAAGTCCCTGCCTTCTTTAGCCAGGCTTTAGCCATGTGGGGACCGGGAAACAAAGAGTCATAACATCCAGGCAATAAAATTTCAACTCCATTAGCAACATAAAAAGTATTTTGGATTTTTATGGATTTTAATTGTTGTAAGCCGCCCCGATTGTTTGACAGAGGGGCGGGGTAAAAATAAATAAATAAATAAATAAATAATTCATAGTGGTGTGTAGTGAAAAAGAGCAATGAGGGAATGGAAAATAATTCTTCTCTGGGAAAAAGAGAAAATTATTTTCTCTCTTGCTGCTTTTGAATAAGAGAATCATAGAGTTGGAAGAGACCCCAAGGGCCATCCAGTCCAACCCTCTGCCACACAAGTCCAACCCTCTGCTTTGCAGTGCCACACAAGTCCAACCCTCTGCCATCCAGTCCAACCCTCTGCTTTGCAGTGGTTCCGGTCCTTCCTCTCGGGTCGGTCCCAGAGGGTGCTGCTCGGGGACTGTAGCTCCAGCAAGAGGGACCTCACTTGTGGGGTCCCTCAAGGAGCTATTCTGTCCCCGATGTTGTTTAACATCTATATGAAGCCGCTGGGTGAGATAATACGGAGTTATGGTGCTGGGTGTTATCAGTACGCTGATGACACCCAAATCTATTTCTCCATATCTCGTTCGTCGGCCTCGAATTCCAATGGCATCTCCTCTCTCAATGAATGTCTTCGGGCGGTAATGGGCTGGATGAGGAAAAACAGATTGAAGCTGAATCCAGACAAGACGGAGGTGCTCACGGTTGCGGCCCCGAAACCAGGAATTGGGTTGCAACCTCCAGTCCTGGATGGGGTCACGCTCTCCTCCAGTGACTGTGTTCGCAGCTTGGGGGTGCTCCTCGACTCGTCGCTCCTGATGACGAATCAGGTTAACGCGACGGTCAGGAGCGCCTGTTATCAGCTTCGGCTGATACGCCAGCTGCGCCCGTTTCTGGAAGTACGGGATCTTGAAACTGTGGTGCACGCGTTGGTAACCTCACGCCTTGACTTCTGCAATGCACTCTACATGGGGCTACCCTTGTGCCTGGTTCGGAAATTACAGCTGGTGCAGAACATGGCAGCCAGACTTGTTTCGGGAACATCTCGGAGGGATCACATCACTCCGGTGCTGAGGTCCCTCCACTGGCTGCCTATCAGCTTCCGGGCCAGGTACAAGGTGTTGGTTATTACCTTTAAAGCCCTAAATGGCTTGGGCCCAGACTATCTTAGAGACCGCCTACTCCCATACAATCCTCCCCGCGCCCTTCGGTCCTCCGGGAGGAATTTGCTGCAGCCTCAGAAATCGAGACTTGCGGCTACCTCCCGGAGGGCTTTTTCAGTTGTCGCCCCTAGGCTCTGGAACGACCTGCCGGACGAGATCCGTCGATTAACATCCTTGGATAGCTTTAAAAAGGCTATTAAGACGGACCTCTTCCGGCAGGCCTTTCCAGAGCAGTAAACCCCACCCCGGATATAGGTAGCTTAGCTGGAATGGTGCTCTTGCGTGGCCCCATCGTTAGATGGAAGGGACCATTTAGTTAGCTCTCTATTCTGTGTGGATTTCTTTTTTTTTAAACTTAATTTATATTGATTTTAATTATTTCTTGATTTAATATTCTTTTAAGGGGGGTGGGTGGGCCTTTTTTGTAATATGTTTTATGTATTTCAAGTCTTTTATATATGTGAGCCGCCCTGATTGGTGATCCATTGGGCGGGGTATAAATAAAATTTTATTATTATTATTATTATTATACAATGGCCAATGGCCATCCAACCTCTGTTTTAAAACTTCCAAAGAAGGCAAATCTACCACACTCTGAGGAAGTACGTGCCATTGTCAAACAGCTCTTACTGTCAGAAAGTTCTTCCTAATGTTGAGGTAGAATTTATTTTTCTGTAGTTTGAACCCATTGCTCTGGATCACAGTCCTCTGGAAATACAGAAAACAAATTTGCTCCATCTTCTGTATGACATAAAATAATAATATTATTTTTTAAGAAGGGTCTGATCTTCCTCTCATCTTACTTAATAATGGATAGATTTTGGCTTGTTGAATATGGTTATATAATGAAATAAAATGTGTATCATAGACTCTACTTTAATGCCATTACATGATCATCTTCTTTCGACATAAGGACTACTGGCATATCTGTCACAAAGTAGTTCTATAGAATGTAGATTGCACCTTGCCTTCGAGAAAAAACAGCCTAGAGCCTATTTACCTAGAGACAGGCTCACCAAATAATTGGCAATATGGAAAGGGCTCTCATATTGTATGAGCATCATACTGGCGGAACAAGTGACATAAGGACATAAATGCAATTCACCGAAAGCAATCTCCAGTAGCCTTAATTTAACAGGAGCAATACCCAAGCCCAGATGTCTTCACTCTTCAGGATCTTTTCTAGTTCTTTCATAGCTGCCCTTCCCATTCCTAGTCTTCCCTCTCATCTCTTCATTGCAGTTTCCCTTCTAATCAATGTTTAATCCAAAGTACAAGAAATTTTAAAACTATTTCAATTTCTTCATTGCCTAGGTTGAATTTATATAGGACTTCCGTAGTCATTATGTTTGTTTTTTTTATGTTCAGCAGCAAGCCTATCTTTCCATTTTAATATTTGACCTTCCTTAGTAACTGTTCCAAGTCTATGATGTCTTCCCCCTCTATTATTATAATAGTTCTCTTATATCTATCACTTTTTACTTTTGTTTCTAGTCTGTTCTTAATTTGAAGAGTTTCGTCTGCCATCTACTGGGGCTTCTCTTTGGCTGCAGATAATGTCTTTTTGCATTCCTCCCTGACAATGTCTTTGGCTTCAGTCCAGAGTTTAACTCTCAGTCAGTGAGGCTTAATAGTGCAAATTATTTTTTAAATTCCTATTATCTTTAAATTTTGCAGTTTTTTGTTTTGGCATGATGGGTGGTTCATGGTTCCTCACTAGCTCTACACCAGGGGTCCTCAAACTACGGCCGCGGGCCGAACACGGCCCATTGAGGCCTTTCAACCGGCCCGTGGCTGGTCCTGCCGCAGCCGCAGCCGCATCGCCGCCGCCACGCGCGCACAACACGAGGCGCCATTTTGTGTTCCAAAATGGCGCCCAGCATCACGCGCACATGCGCTCGACTCCGGGCGCCATTTTGGAACACAAAATGGCGCCCAGTGTAGTGCGCATGTGGACGTGCGCGCACCTCCGGTCCTCCCTCCAAAGATTGGGGGGACGGAGAACCAGCCACCGGATAAAAAAGTGTGGGGACTCCTGCTCTACACTATTATTAGACATTAACGGTTCATAGTCTATGCCACAATCTGCTCCTGATCTTGTTTTTTCCAGAGAGACTGGAGCTTCTCCATCTTCTGCTTCCAATTATGTAGCCTATATGAAATTTAATTTAATATTGGCCATCAGGTGATGTCCATGTATACATTTGCCTCTTTGTTTGCTTGAATCTTGCTGTATTTTTAAGAAACTAAACTGTTTTTAAGATTCTTTGAATCTTCATAATTGCTTTTTATCCTTTTATTCATAGATGCATTGTTTTAGTTTCATTCTATTTTATTGTTTATTTTTGTATGTTTTTAATTGTATAGTTCTTTTAAATTATAAGCTGCTTTGGGTCCCAGTCTTGGCCAAAAGAGTATTTCTTTCTATGGTCCAAACTCCTTTAATACTTTCCATCTTTCCAATACTGTGGGCTTTTAGCTTCTTATTTCAGTCAATGCTCTATCTTTCTACTAGTTCCCAACTTTAGTTAAATAAATATTCTTAATCATGCTGATCTTTGCTTTATATTAAAAAGGAACTTCTAAGTTGATATACTCATTTTTCCAATCTATACATGTAGAGGTACAGGAAGTTAAATATCCCCATCAGCTAGTTAGTTTCCTTAAATGTTGATGATATAAAAATAATAAAGTTAAGAAAGTTGGATGTGCAATGCTAATACTGTCTTTGGTGGCTGGACATGGCAGGGCATGATGGGTCTCTTCAGTCTCATGGAATCCATCATTGCTCCGGTGACTGATCTGTGTCCCCAGGCCACTAGAAATGGAGAATAGACCCTTATGCATAATCCTCCATGTCTCACTAGCCAGAAAGTAATTTATGCTTGCTGATTGCTTTTCAGCAATACATTTGCCACATTCAGCACCTCTCCCACAGCAGAGCCACTACGAGACAATGCACCATGACACCTTTTCAACCCCAAGTCCCAAATTATTTGTGTTTGTAGGGGAACATGTTCAAAAGAGATTGGTGATTAGAGGAGTGTTGCCATTTCTCACTTTCAGCTCTCTGGAAATAGTAGTAGGAAAGGTTATCTCCTAGATCAAGGCCATAACGCTATCTAGAAGAAATCAGGGTGGAGGATGATGGGAACATGGACATTCTGGGTTAGGAGTATTTTCATCTTCATTTGTAGTTTCAGAAGGGACAGAAGTCTGGTTGGCACAATTAATGGAGGCATATGACCTGAATGTTGGAATACATATTTTTGTCTGAGAGGAAGGGAATGAATGTTGGATAAAAGCAGTGATTGGTCTTGATCCCTAATAAGATCTTCTGTTCCTATGTTCCACTCTTAATGGAATCTTCTTCTTTCTCAAACAGGTAATAATCAGGAGAGAAAGAATTTTGTGGCACCCTCTATGGTATCATGGAAATCATCCAAGATTTTTGTGAAGAAAGATGAATTTGTAAATCAAAGGGGACTGAAAAAGCAAAAGGGCAACCAATCAACAAATGAAAAGAACAACTCCCCTGCTTCTCAGGGGGATGATATTTGTGAACTCCTGACTATCCCAGAAAACTGCAAAGGGAAAAGAAGGGTAATCTGTTCTGTCTGTGGAAAAATATTCCAATATAAACTTCACTTAAAGGTACATTGCAAAATCCACACAAAGGAGAAGCTATACAAATGCAACGAATGTGGAAAGAGCTTCTCTCGTAGTGGCAATTTATATTCGCATCAGATAATTCACACAGGGGAGAAACCATATAACTGCATAGAATGTGGAAAGACCTTCAGTAAGCGTGTATATCTAAGTTCGCATCAAAGAGTCCACACAGGGCAGAAACCATATAAATGCATGGAATGTGGAAAGAGCTTCAGTCAGAGTGGAGATCTACATTCACACCAAAGAACGCACACAGGGGAGAAGCCATATAAATGCATGGAATGTGGAAAGACCTTCCGTCAGATTGGACATCTAAGTTCACATCAAAAAACTCACACAGGGGAGAAACTACACAAATGCATAGAATGTGGAAAGAACTTCTCTCATTGTCAAAAGTTACGTTCACATCAGAGAACCCACACTGGGGAGAAACCGTATAAATGCAAGGAATGTGGAAAGACCTTCTCTCATAGTAATAATTTACATTCACATGAAAGAACACACACAGGGGAGAAGCCATATAAATGTATGAAATGTGGGAAGAGCTTCAGTCGGAATGGAAGTCTACACTCACATCAAAGAACCCATACAGGGGAGAAGCCATATAAATGCATAGAATGTGGAAAGAGCTTCTCTCTCCGTCAAACTTTACATTTACATCAACGAACCCACACAGGGGAGAAGCCGTACAAATGCATGGAATGTGGAAAGACCTTCCACCAGACTGGACATCTACACTCACATCAAAGAACCCACACAGGAGAGAAACCATATAAATGCATGGAATGTGGAAAGACTTTCTCTCATAGTCAAAATTTACATTTACATCAGAGAATTCACACAGGGGAGAAGCCATATAAGTGCATGGAATGTGGAAAGAGCTTCACTCAGAAAGGAAGTCTACATTCACATCAAAAAACCCATACAGGGGAGAAGCCATATAAATGTATGGAATGTGGAAAGAGCTTTGCTCGTAATGACAATTTATATTCACATCAAAGAATTCACACAGGGGAAAAATCATATAAATGCATGGAATGTGGAAAGAGGTTCACTCAGATTTCAGGTCTACATTCACATAAAAAAATTCACACAGGGAAGAAACCACATAAATGCTTGGAGTGTGGGAAAATGTTCAGTAGTCGTGCAGCATCTACTAAACATCAAAGAATTCACACAGGGGAAAAACCACATAAATGCATGGAATGCGGAAAGAGCTTCAGACAACGTGGAGATCTATGTAGTCATCAAAGGACCCACACTGGGGAGAAGCCATATCAGTGCATGGAATGTGGAAAGAGCTTCAGTCGGAAAGATCATCTTCATGCACATCAAAGAATCCACACAGGGGAGAAACCATACAAATGTATGGAATGTGGGAAGATCTTCTCTCACAGTCACAATTTACGGATTCATCAAAGAATTCACACAGGGGAGAAACCATATAAATGCATTGAATGTGGAAAGAGCTTCAGTCAGAGTTCATCTCTACGTTCACATCAAAAAAACTCACACAGGGGAGAAACTACATAAATGTATAAAATGTGGGGGAAACTTCTCTCATAGTCAAACTTTACATTCACATCAAAGAACTCAGAGTAGAAGCTATATCAGTGCATGGGATGCAGAAACAGCTTCAATTGGATTGAATGTCTGTATTCATAAACAAGAGATTTTTTTTTTTTATTTGAATGTTAAGTGAACAAATTGAGAAGAAATATGGAAGGACTTTAAAATGTATGATTTCAGCTGTGAGAATCATCTATGACCAAAGATGGAAGGAAGCTGTTAATTCAAAACAAAAAGATAGTTGAACTTGCTGAAATGGACAAACTGACAATGTTGATCAAGGAGAAAACTTTGCCTCTTTTTTGCAATTTCACTGGGGTCATATATTAATTTTAGATTTTGTAAAATGAACTAAGTTTGTATTTGAAATCTCTTGTTGTGCACCTTCAGGTCACTTCTGACTTATGTTGATTCTAAGGCAAACGTATAACAGGATTTTCTTCACAGAATTTATTCAGAAGGGGTTTGCCCTTGTCTTCCTCTGAGGCTGACAAAGTATGACTTGCCGAAGATCATCTAGTAGGTTTCCATGGCAGAGCAGGGATTTGAATCCTGGTTTCCCAGCATCCCAGTCCAACATTCAAACCACTGCTCTACACTGGCTCTCAGACCATTTAAAATTAGTATCAAGAAAAATATTCTCAGGCTCAAAATATGTTCAAAAGCACCCTATTCTATAATTTTGTGTATACTGCTTTTACACATGGTTACAATTAATGGACTTCATGATTATAGCAAAGCAAATAAACAAGTTCCACCTGACCAATCTCTACTCTAGAAGCTTCCCTGGGTTGTGAATTCCTACCCATAATGAAAAGCAGAACATTGGGAAGACAACCCTTTAACTTACAACTAAAGCAGACCTACTGATGTGATAAGACTAGTTAAGTCAAGGCTTGTATATGTCCCATGGATTCAGTGGGTCTACTCTAGCTAGGGCAAATCACTGAATTCTTGTAAAAGGGGAATAATTTACTCCAGTGCTACCAGCTTCTTTCTCTGTCTCAAAGGTGCTTTGCATACTGGATTTTCCAGTATAGTAAAATGGCTATGAATTACTCCAATTATATTCAACATAGCATGTTTGCATACCACACCATTATAGCAGTTTGATACTCATTTAGCTGGCATAACTCAATCAAAAGAATCCTGGGATTTGTAGTCCCCTCTCCCTTTCTCTCTCTCACACATACACACACATGCAAGCCATTGGTAATAATTTTGCTGGGGGGGGGGGACTTGAAACCCTCCAGAGCATGTCTTGTGCAGCCTGGGCTCCACAGGGTTTCACACACACATACACAGAGCACAAAATGCCTACCAACCACTCATTTTGCCAAGGAACGGGTAGGTTTTGAAACTCTCCTGCTACCGGTGCACTTCTTGTGCAATCTAGCTTCAAAGTCTCTCTCTCTCTTTCTATCTGCACACAGACTCTTGGAGTTACTTATGTCAAGTATTGGGGAGAATGGACTTTGGTGAAAAATATTATTTGGTTAATAAACATAATCTACTCATAGGCTTTTGTGGGTTTTTCGGGCTGTGAGGCTATGTTCTAGAAGAATGTATTCCTGATGTTTCGCTTGCATCTGTGGCTGGCATCTTCAGAGAATGAGAAACGTCAGGAATACATTCTTCTAGAACATGGCCTCACAGCCCGAAAAACCCACAGAAACCTATGGATGGCAGCCGTGAAAGCCTTTTGACTTCACATAATCTACTCAGTTCAAAAGGCTCCGATTTTGGTAAATAGTATCCCATGATAGGTTCACCTTAGGGTCGCCATAAGGTGGAAATGCACTCACAATGCAACAACATTGATTGACTGAAATACAAAAGGTTACTAGACAAGGTTGCCCTACTCCCACCTATGCTGTATATTTTCACTTTAGAAACCCTACTGAGAAATATTATACTGTGACCAGTGCTCATGACTTTTATTACTTCATCCAAGTAACTTGTAAATATGTTGAATAGCACTTAAGCAGAAAAATGCCTATATTTAAGATGGGGAACAGCTGGCTTGACGACAGTACCTGTGAAAGGGATGTAAGAGTCCTAGTAGACCACAAGTTGAACATGCGACAACAGTGACACAGAAGCTAAAAAGGCCAATGCAATTCTAGGCTGCATCAATAGAAGTACAATGTCTAGATCAAGGAAAATAATAGTGCTAGTCTATTCTGCTTTAATCAGGTGTCACTTGGAATACTGTGTCCAGATCTGGGCACCACAATTCAAAAAGGTTGTTGACAAGCTGGAGCGTGTCTAGAGGAGGGCAACCAAAATGGTGAAGGGTCTGGAAACCATAAAGCCCTGTGAAGAGTGACTTGGGGACCTGGGTATGTTTAGGCTGCAGAAGAGCTGTTAAGAGATGATATGATAGCCCTGTTTAAATATTTGAAGGGATGTTATACTGAAGATAGAACAAACTTGTTTTCTGCTGCTCCATAGAATAGGACATGGAGCAAAGGGTGCAAACTACAGGATAGGAGATTCTGCATGAACATTAGGAAGAACCTCCTGACAGTAAGAACTGTTCAACAGTGGAACACACTCCCTTGGATTGTGGTAGAGTCTCCTTCTTTGGAGGTTTTTAAATAGAAGCTGGATGGCCATCTGTCGGGGGTGCTTTGATTGTGTATTCCTGCATGGCAGGGGGTTGGACTTGATCTCGCTTGAGGTCTCTCAACTATGATTTCATCATTCTATGACAGAATTTATGGAGTGGGAGTAAGAAAACAAATGCTATAAACTGAGGGCTTGTTAAATAGATATAATATTGAAGACGCTCAGATACCATATACCATCTATTTACATTTTAAGCCTATGTTCTTTGACATTTACAAAGATTAGTTGACCATACCATTGACTATTCTTCATTGGCCATTTGGATGCTAAGGTCATTTTCCCATGCAAGTCAGGCCCTACAATTTTAGGGAAAAGATCAGAGAACAGAAATTTCTGTATACTCTGGATGTTAAACCTTTAGGGGTTTCTGAAACAGACATAGCAATTCTTTAAAAGGAAGTAAAAATGTGCTTCTTTTCTTGAGATTAGATATGTCAAAAGCAATATAATCATCTGTGTATTATGTGAGGGATCTGTTCCAGGATTCTTTACATTATACACTTTTTCCACCAAAAATTGACCATAGAGTCACACTGGAGGACCTAGAGAGAACTTTTCTCTGGCATTTTAGGTCCTCTGTGCTAAACTATACTCAACTTCCAGCTCATGTAATACATAGGCTGGCTATATTTTAAAAATACGGAACAATAGTGAGCTAGCATTGTCCAGTTGTACACATAACTGGATTCTGTAACTAGACCCTTGCTTAAAATGTCTCCCGGTTTCTATTGGGTTTGTGAATGCAGTATAGATATTGGGGAAGGAGTGGGAATTAATCTCTTTTGCCAATTCTTCTACATTTGAAGGACATTGCAGAGAAATTGTCACTTTCTGTAGAGAGTTATTCTTTAAATTTTGACAAGTTATTTCTCTACTATGTGTCTCTTGTTAAGTGTGAGCGTTAGTGGTAACCAAGTACAGTTTAGTGGGTCTGCAGTTACTCTGACTAGTAATCTCCAGTAAAATGTATCATGATATAATTTGAGGTTGGGAATACCCATGCCTTTTTCTTTGGTGATTTGAAATAACATGATTTTACAGATCCTGCCCGGTTTTCTTTCTGTTAATTAGATACGTAAAGGGATTTTGCTTAATTTATGCCAGGAGTGACCAAAGAGACTTGGAGGATTCAGCTTCCCTTGAGGGCTGAGGAGGTAGTCTTCCCTAGATCCTTAGATGGAGGAGATGGAGATGAGGAGGAGGAGGCGTTCTGAGCCTTGTTCTGCCTCGGCAGAAATGGTTTCCTTCCCTGAAGACCTAAGGACCACATTATGAGCTAAAGAGGACTGGCCCTCCTTCCTCAGGGCCCCATTCCGGCCTTTTAACACTCCGGCACCTCTTTCCTTTGCGTTCCCACTGGGCAAAGAAGGCAAGTAAATCCCCCTTGTCTACTGCAATGATTCAATGTCCAGACAAGGTTTTTAGAAAATAAAGCAGGATCAGGTTTATTTACTCTGCAGAGAAAATATGTGTCTAGAATCAGAGGGTCTCATGCCTCAGATCATATTCCAGCCGCAGTATAACAGACATCCAAACCTTTTATACCTAAGGGAGAATTTAACTGGTTACCTAACACATTGAAATCCTTCAAGACAATGACTGCAGCACACATCACAAAAGCATCTATAGAAAGCAGGATATATATTATATAATTAATTTTGGTAACAATTGAATTTCTGTTAGCGGATATTCCAACCTAAACATTTTCCTCTCAAAATAAGTTTCCCATAGGATTTTAACAACTGACAATACAAGAATACTTATGTTTTCTAGGTCATCAAAAGCAGAACTAATATTTCTCATGAGAATAGGATGTTGGGACCTGCGATTGGGAAAAAAACATTTCTTTTGGTTAGAAAAACAGGATATTCTTTCTTAAGGCAGAAAGCGATAAGCAATTTGCAATTTCAGCAAAAAGCTTTTACAACATATTAGTTCATATAAAAATGCCTCATTATTAATTTTTTCATTCCACGATTCATCAGGAGATAGCAAGAGCAGGTTGGAGGAGCCACAGGGCCTAAGCTGACCCCTAGTTCTCCCATGGCCCTCGGGGTGGACATTGGCCTGTTCTGTGTAGAAGAAAGGAAAAGGGGGGCTCTCCATCTTCTCCCTGGTTTGTTGTTGTTGTTGTTGTTGTTAACCACCTCCTCTGCTCTGCTTAGGTCCTATAAGTTCATACCCATGATCTCCTTAATAAAGTCCATCCATCTAGCATGCAGTCTTCCCTCTTTCTGCATCCCTTTTTCCTGGTCCTCAGGCAGAATAGTGGTGTGGGTCAGCTCTGTTCCTTCTCTGCGTACGTTCCCTCTTCCTCACTGACCTCCTCCGAGAGAGAGTGGATGTGGTTCTAGAAAGGACCAAGAGGGAGAGAAGACAAGGGCTTCCTTGTCAAATAATGCTCCCAATAACTGCTGTGGCTTCCTAACTCTGGATGGATCTCCATGCTGCGTTTCTCCTCTTCTGAACAGATGCACACAGGATCTTCTACAATTGCTCCTTTGACAGCATAAAGTTGTTCAGCAACACAATAACTCTTTTCAGGCTCCCAAAGACATAAACACACAATCATGAGTTGCACAGATCTTTCCTCTGTCACACATACAGGGATACTCTTTTTAGGTAAATCCTTAGGATTCTCCTTCTCTCCTTCTTTCCCTCCTTCCTCATGGCTTGGAATGCCTTCTCTGCCATGTAGACTAAATCCCATCACATTTCTGAGTGACCACTGTGTCCAGCCAAGGAAAGTCAAGCTGGGAAGTTCCTGCATCCTGCCTGCAGAACCTGGAATTGCCATGTGAAGTCAATGGGGCAAGGCATCCCCTCTGGTGTGTGCCAGTAGTATAAGGGGTATGCCTTTTGTCAAACAAAAAGTGACAGGTTCCTGCCCCCTTTTTGATCTTAGTCCCGCCTCCTTGTTTTGGAGGTTCTAGGTTTTGGGGTGTCAACTTTTGGGGGTTCTAGGTCTGGGGTGTCAATTTTGGGGGTTTTAGATTTTGGGGTTCCATAGGAACCTCCCCTGAACCCCAACGTTCAGCCATTTTGGTCGCACCAAATATGGTTTTGGGGTGCCTGTGTGACCCCTCTATGGAGGGATCACCGACCACTAGGAGCAGACCACATCCCTATACGATCAACGGTGTAGCCGCAGGATGTGTTCGAAGGTAACAACTGGTGGCCTTTTTTTTTTTTTTGCACCAACATTAGTTTTCAGTGTGGGTGTGACACATCTCCAGACTCGTCTCGAGCTCCCAAAGCAAACGGTTCAGAGGTCTGGTGCGCTCTGAGCTTCGGAAAGGCGTGATGTGCAGATAGCTTCCACTCCCCCCTTCCAGGGGGGTGTTTTCAAAAGCTGTACGCTTTTGAGAGAAGCGGATTGACCCAAAAGTCAGCACCGACAGAACTGATTGGTGCAAATCCCCTGCACTTCTGAGCCCATCCAATGGGGGTTCAGGCGAAGGGGCCACCGCCCTGTGGCCCAGGGTATATGAGTATGGGTCCCAGATGGCCGCGGCTTCACCCTAGCCGCCATCACTGTTGCCTTTTGGTTTTTCCTACTTAGCCGCTATGGAGAACTGCACAGACTTACGCCGGTAAGACCCTCATCTGCTGCAGAGGAAGAAGGCACACAGGCTTCTCCCCTGGATTCCCCTGTGGCTCGGCCTGAGAGGAGAGGAATTAAGAGCAGGGGGAGAGATCTTGAGGCAACAATTGAAAACCTGCGCAAACTGTATGAAACTACCACAAAGCTGATAATTGAAAAAAAGATCTATGGTTCTCCTGAAGAATTGAAGAGCCACTTTGAAAAATGGTTCGCTGAAAGTCACCCTGATTACCTGGGGTGTTTAGAAGAGGTGTCCTGAGATGGCGACTATGAGGGAGAGATCTCAAGCAGCGAGGAAGAGGAAGACCTGTACATGCCAATGGCCCCAGCGAACAGCAAAGATGAGGAAGAGGATAATAATAATAATAAATTATTTATTTATAGCCCACCCAATCACAAGGAATCCGGGTGGGTTACAGCAATATAAAATACATAGAATACAATAAAATTCAAAATTAAGTGTTGCACGATTTATGAAGATATGGCACCATTACGTTTGGTAAATATGCTAATGAGAATTGGAGAAGGGATATAGTGTGTGTGTGTGTGTGTGTTCACATATATGATGACTTATTTTTCTTTGTGTTTTTATGATAGAGAAAATCTCCAGGACACAGTCGATGGGAATGCTGGGAATTCATAGGAGAAGTCACAAAAGAGGCCTCTACAGATTCAAAATGCTGCATGGCGTGTTTCTGTCTAAATTCACACAATTCAGGACCAAGAGAGGAAGAGAATAATTAGATGGTTGTTTAATTTGCATGAAAAGATCATAAAATAATATAATTTAACACTGTGTCTTTTTTAAAACATGGGGGGGGGGGTCAGGTTTTTGGAACTAGAGTAACCATCATAGAAAATTGCAAAAAGAGCATCTATCTCAAGCCCTTCCACCATGCTGAAAAACACAACAATTATTTCTTAAATTAGAGCATAATTTTTTTTAAATACTCAAGGTATAAATATTCTCACAAAATGAGCTTTTCCCGCAAAAAAAGTTGTCAAAAGTCTTCTGTGTGCAGAAAAGCAGGCCTCTCTTTCTGCTGGTACATATATAAATACAAGGTTCATCCTTTTAGGATTCTCCATTAGTATTTTCCAAAGTATAGGATTTAGGATTCTCCATTAGTATTTTCCAAAATACTCCAAAGTATTTTCCAATAGAAAAATTCAACAGTACCAGTGTTTGGGGGGTGGGGGTGAGCAAATATGCACACAAACACACACCCATCATTACCCATGTGGTCCCATGTGTACTGTAAATACATATCCACAGTGAAAGCCCTTTCAGTTAACTTGTGTCTTATATAAAAAGTTTAATCTATGCAATCATCTGTAAATACAAGAAAATATATAGGGGAAGAGTTTTTTTAAACAGCTGCTCATTTCAAGAAATAAAATTATTGGGGACACATCTGCTAAATCCCCTTTGAACAAATGAAGCAAGGAACAGCTCTCAGATGTTTTAGGGGTATTGAAGGTAATCAATAATAATAATAATAATAGAGAATTGTTTAAGGAAAAAAGGAAATTAACATTAACAAAACATACTCTCCAAGGTGTGTTAAGTTTTTACAAAACCCCAATATAATAATGATAAGGGCTATGAGCCATTTAGGGAAATAAAGGTTCACAGGATTTTAAAACAAGAATTTCATGCACAGAGTCTCTCCAAAGTGGGTCATCAAGTTTTACAAAAGACTACATAATAACCTGTCTTTTAGCCTCCTTGTGGAACTAAGCATGCTTTTTTTCCCCCAACAACCAGAGGGCACCCAAAACAAGTTTTTCCCCCCTTTGCTTCAGCAAATAATAGAGCAAGAGACACCAGTGATCATCTATCTCAACCTTCTCTGCCATGCAGGAGTTCCCTTTTTAAAATTAACTAACTTAAAAAAAATATATGAAATTTAATTTTCTAAACAGCGTAATATTTTTCTGGGGTTGTAAGAGCCTCTGCAGGGCAGGGGAGAAGAGGTGTGGGAGGGAGGTGCCCCTGGAAAAACAACTTTATCAGTCCAGAACATATTTGGGGTTCAGAGCAGAATACGTTAATAGAACGTCACCATGCTGAGTCCGGTTTTGCTTTAAATGACCCAATCAGAAGGCTAGGATCTTTGTCAATGTCTAAGGGGACTTTTTAGGCAAGTTAACCAGCGAGGTGCCACCAAATCAACAGATAACGGAGTACACAGCAGTAGGTCCAAAAAGCTATGCCTACAGATTGTCAGATAACTGTGTGTGTATAGAAGTTAAAGAGATCACGCTGAATTTAGTCAACAGTGAGAAGATCACCTTTAACAGCCTGAAAGATTTGTTTTTTTCATATATCTCAGAAAGGGATGAACAACCCCCTTGAGAGATAGTGGTGGAACAAAACGGGATTGTTAGGAACAAAAAGCAATTTCTGATAGAAACCAAGCCCATCAGGAAAATACAGAGAGTTGTTTATGATAGAAGGGTCATTGTGGATTATTTCAGAACCGTACCCTACGACTTGCACCATTCTTTCTTGATGATTGGTGGCAGGACCTAGCTAGCAATTGTGGGAAAAGTTACTTTATTAAAAATGTATTGCCGTATTCTGATCATGTGCTTTCTGTCAGACTTGATAATGTGGTATGGTTCTATTCATGTTGGCAATCTTTGCATAAGGAACTATTATCTAAATATCCTTTTATTCCATTTCTGGAGGATTTACCTCTCACTTTGGATGATGTTTTATTTCCTGTCAATAAAGTTAATCTGGTGATGCTGGATGACTTAATGGAAAAAGCTTGTGGAAATGAATCTGTTAAGGTGGCTTTTACAAAGCTGTGTCATCATAAAAATTTGAATATCATATATGTCGTTCAGAATTTATTTTACTCCAGGAAACAGGGTCGAACAATCAGCCTTAATGCTAAATATATAGTTCTCTTTAAGAATGCTAGAGACAAAGTGCAAAGATCGATTCTAGTGAAAATAAGAGGAAGAGATATCAACAATCTGAGCTATGCTGACAACACCATAATACTAGCAGAAAACATCACAGACCTAGAACATCTACTAAGGAAGATCAAAGAAGAAAACAACAAATAACAGGTGGTGTAGGCTGTATTTCAGAGGAAGGAACTGGCGAAACCATCTCTGAGGATTCCTTCGCTAATAAAACCCTATGAAATTCATGGGTTCACTATAAGTTGACAGGTGACTTGAAGACACACCCAGGGAAGAAGAAATCTGTGGAGGCCTCCAATAGCAAACAGGGCTCTTCCCTGAAGGAAAGGCAGTTTTGGGTTCTTTCAGCTGAGAGCCAGTATCAATAGCGTGAAAAGCATCTACAGAGGGAAAGGCAATTTAAAATAACATCCACCCAAAAAACCCAGTGCATTGTGCTATTGCCACACTTAATCTTCAATGTTATCTTTTATACCACATATAACACCTAGAACCAGCATGGCAGAGGGCTTTGAGTGCTGGACTACAGCCCTGGAGGTCAGGGTTGGATTCCCTGCTAAGCTATGGAAGCCCACTGGGTGTCCTTGGGGGAGTCACACACTCTCAGCCCCAGAAAGCCCTCTCCTCCCGCCCCGCCCCCCGCCAAATAACATTCAATGTACCCCCCTCCTCCTCCTGCTCCCCCCTCTGGGCCTCCCACCCACGGACTCTTCCGAGCATTTCCTACCTCTCTAGGAATCTGAGCCGCTGCTCTCTCTCTCCCCCCTTGGAGGAAGACTCTCTAGGAATTTCAATTTCTGCTCTCTCTCCCCCCCCTTGGAGGAAGACTCTCTAGGAATTTCAATTTCTGCTCTCTCTCCCCCCCCTTGGAGGAAGACTCTCTAGGAATCTGAACGCAGCAATCTCTCTCCCCCTGGAGGAGGACTCTCTAGGAATCGCTCTCTCCCCTTGGAGGACGCTCCAGGAATCTGAGCCTGTCCGCGCGGTCTCTCTCTCTCTCTCCCTGCCTTCCCCGCGCCCCGGAGGACGCTCTAGGAATCTTGAGTCTCTGCTCTCTCTCTCTCTCTCCCCTTAGAGGAGGGCTCTCTAGGAATCTGAGCCTTTCCTCTCCCTTGGACCCTGGTTGGCCGGGAAAAAGAAGAGGAGGAGGAGGAGGTATGCTGAAGGGAGGCCAGAGAGAGCCCCGTGACCCGTTGCCATTAGATTCCCTGGGCCTGGCCTCCTTACCAACCTACAGGCTTCACCAGTGGTGTCCTGGGGGGGGGGGGGAGTGCGGACCTCACCGGGTGACAATTCAGAAGGGGGGGGGGGTGACACCTAGTCGGCCCTTCCCTCCCACAGGTGCTCCTTGGGTGCCCTTCAGGGCCGCAGGGCTGACACTCTGGGCCTCAGGAGGGTCTGTGGCAGGGGTAGGCAACCTTTCCCCTTTAAGGGCCGAGGGACTTCAGCTCCCAGAAGCCTCAGCCATGTTGGCCAATAGTCCCATGTTGGCCAATAGCTCCTGGGATTCTGGGAGATGAAGTCCCTCGGCCCTTAAAGGGGAAAGGTTGCCTACCCCTGCCATAGAGAATCATTGGAGAATACTTGACCATAGGAAAATATAGAGGGATACTTGACCATAGAGAATCATTGGAGAATACTTGCCCAAAGGGAAACAGAGAGGGATACTTGACCATACAGAATCAATGGAGAATACTTGCCCATAGGGAAACAATGGAGAAGACATTGGAGATTACTTGCCCATAGGGAAACATAGAGGAGTATTTGACCATAGAGAATACTTGCCCATAGGGAAACATTGGAGAATACTATAGACTTGCAGGGGTAGGCAACCTTTCCCCTTTAAGGGCCAAGGGACTTCAGCTCCCAGAAGCCTCAGCCATGTTGGCCAATAGTCCCATGTTGGCCAATAGCTCCTGGGATTCTGGGAGCTGAAGTCCCTCAGCCCTTAATGGGGAAAGGTTGCCTACCCCTGGGACTCTGTGGCCTGTGTGGGCACTCTCCCGGGCTGCGTGGCTGTTTCTCCAGCCCCGAAGGTCCCACTGGAAGTCCCACCCAGAAGTCCCACTCCCCAGTAGCCCCACCCCACTCCACTCCCTCACTGGGTGACACCCAATGCAGGATCCCCACTGGGCTTCACCAGACATCTTGGAGAGATATAGGATTTGTGTTGTGCAGATGGGACACTGAGAAAAGAAACTCCATTACCATCTGATGTCACTTGGGGGGAGAGACTTTAGGCCCAGCACCACCCGGCCTAGAATAAGAAGAACCCTTACTTCTTAAAGCAGGGGTAGGCAACCTTTCCCCTTTAAGGGCCGAGGGACTTCAGCTCCCAGAAACTTCAGCCATGTTGGCCAATAGTCCCATGTTGGCCAATAGCTCCTGGAATTCTGGGAGCTGAAGTCCCTCGGCCCTTAAAGGGGAAAGGTTGCCTACCCCTGTCTTAAAGGATGGGTGGGATTCGGGATTTTATGTTCTGTTTAATGTATGGAAATTGTAATGTTGTAAGCCGCCCTGATTGCTCTGCAGAGGGGCGGGATATAAATAAAAATTATTATTATTATTATTATTATTATTATTATTATTATTATTATTTAAAATTAAATCTAGGATTGGTAATATCTGTCTGTAACCCCAGTAACTGTAGAGCCTGAGTGGTGTAGTGGTTTAAGCGTTGAACTATGACTTGGCAGACCAGGGATCAAATCCCAGCTCAACCATATAAAACCCACTGGGTGACCTTGGGAAAGTCACACTCTCTCAGCCTCAGAGGATGGCAGTGGGAAGCCCCATTGGGGTTGCCATAAATCAGAAGCAACTTGAAGGCGCACAACCACTATAATCAGTGACAATGGTGAATCACAAACTAATTTTGTGAAGATGAGTTCCTCTACCCATTTTCCTGAGAGAAAATCCCAAAGAGCTGTTGTTAGTCATTAAAGTTCCACAAGGAATTTGGGAGGTTTTGGGATTGGCCAAATTCACTTACCCCTCTTATTTAAAGATTCATTCATGTCCTGCTTTTTTTTTCCAGTAATGAGACTCAAGGCGACTTAGAGCTTATTAAAAACAATTGTTATAATTGAACATAAAAACCCATAAATATAAAAAGTATACATATATAAATTATTTTAAAAACAAGTAATCTGTAAAGTTATTAAAATTAATATTCATTAAAAGACTACATACAAAGGAGAACTCCATTGAAAGTCCATCACAGTCATTGTGTAAACACCTGAAGGAATAAGAATATTTTTACTTAAAAATATTGTCTTATTGAAAGACAAGAAGGAGCCATCAAAGGGGGGTTGCAGACTGCCAGAAATAGTGCAAATTAAGTCCACTTTTAGGGTTAGGGTTAGTGCTAGGGAATCATGGGAATTGTTTTTCTTTCTTTCTGAGACATTGAGCCTTCTCTGTCAGAGAGCTCTGGTGCCACAATAAACTACAGTTCCCATGATTCCCTAACCCTAACCCTAAAAGTGGACTCAATTTGCACTATTTCTGGCAGTCTGCAACCCCCCCTAGTCTCCCAAGGGAGGGACTTCCAACGGCTGGGAGCAACTGCCAAGAAAGCGCTCTCTCTCTTTTGTTCTGACCAAAGAAGCTTGAGAAGGCAGTGGTTCAGACTACCTTAGAGCTCTAATGGGCTCATAAAGAGACATATAGGAGGAGGGAATGATTGTCATAACATAAGTGTTATTTTTTTCCCTTCAGCTCCAGGTCTACTTCGAGGCAATGGCTGCGTAATTTCCCCAAAAGGAAGTGGGATCGCCTGGATCCAGGCCAGAGGGCTCCCTACAAGGAAATCAAGATGGAAGATGGTGGGAAGGAGACCTCTCTGGGTAAGAATCCCTTTTGCTGTTGTCAGCCAGATGCTGAAGGAGTGAACTCATGTTCAAGGCATTTCTTATTCAGCTGTTGGGATGCAGGTTTAGAAATGGGACGCCTGGGTTGCCCTGTGCTAGACCTGAGCTTATCTGCAGCTGCTTTTGTAAAATATAAAACTTTGATTTTGCACAGTTGGAAGCTAGCAGAGTGATGCAAGTGTACCATCTTGGTCTCCCTCTCCTTCTGAGGCCCCATTTTTCTCTCAAGGGAGGAGTTTCAAAGCCTGGGAGCAGCAGCCGCTGCAAAGGCCTTGTGCCAGAGCTGAGCTCCCCTGTTCTTTTAATACCCTTGAATGTAGTTCATCTGGGCCTGGAGGCTAGAATTCATTTAGAGTAGCCAGGTGTCCCTATATCTCATTACCTATTTCCCCTTACTGCATCATCTTCTCCATTTGCCCCAGGTTGAACACTGTTATTTTGGGAGAAGACCAAGACAAAGAAGATGTTGAGTAATTCTGCCTTGTGTCTGTTCCCTGCAGAAAATTTTGCCATTTTGTGCATGCAGTAGCCCTTCCATTTCCTTCACACATAATCAAAAAGGTCATTTTTATTGTTTTTAACCTCCCTAGCAAGTCTGAGCTTGCCACCAGACAATCTTCTCTTCACCAGGCTGAACTTGCCCAGCTACTTCAGCCTTTCCTCTTGTTTTGTTATACCTTGTATCATCCTGGTTGACCTTTTCTGAACTCACTATAGCCTTCTTAAAATGAGGTGCCCAGAACTGAGTGTAGTACCTCGGGCAGACCTGACTATCACAGAATATATTGACACTATGACTTTGGACCTGAACAGACTGCCATGAATAATCCAGTTTGAGACCACTTTAACTGTCCTGGTTCAATGCTAGGGAATCATAAGAATTGTAGTTTTTTTCTGAGACATTGAGCCTTCTCTGTCAGAGAGCTCTGGTGCCACAGTAAACTACAGTTCCCATGATTCCCTAGCACTGAGCCAAGGCAGTTAAAGTGGTCTCAAGATGGATTATTTCTGGCAGTCTGTTCAGGCCCTTTGTCTTGAAAACTAAGGTTTTATTAATGTAGGCTAACATATTATTTGCCTTCTTTGCTGCAGCATCACACTGTTGAGTCATATTCAATTTATGATCAGCCATAATACCAAGAGATATTCCCTGTACAATTTAAAGTGCCAGATTTCCCTGTTTCAATTTAAGTTGCTTCTTGGCTGCACATGTCCAAGTTGTCATCTGAAATACTGGAAAGCATGCACCTTTCTCCTGAGACTTATCAGGAAATGTTTCTCTCATCTTGGCTTTGGAGGTGGTGGGACTTGAAATGCCTAAATATTGGCTAGGAATGCCTGAATCTGTTTAGTGTGAAGAGTAATAATCTTGGGGAAGTCACACTCGCTGAGAGGAAGGCAAATGTAAACCCCCTCTGAACAAATCTTGGCAAGTAAAACATTGTGATAGTTCACCTTAGGGTTGCCATAAGGTTGGAAACAACTTTAAGTCACACAACAGCATTCAAGATAAATTACATCCCTAGCATTCTCCTCATCTATTAAACCTGAAATCATTTTTAAAAAGATTTTTAAAAAGAGCCAATGTAGAGTACTGGTTTGACTGTGGACTATGACTCTGGAGACCAGAGTTCGAATCCTTGTTCAGCCACCGAAACCCACTGGGTGATTTTGGGCAAGTCACAGTCTCTCAGGGCCTTTGCAGACTGCCAGAAATAGTGCAAATTGAATCCACTTTAAGGGTTAGGGTTGGTGCTAGGGAATCATGGGAATTGTTTTTTTTCTGAGACATTGAGCCTTCTCTGTCAGAGAGCTTTGGTGCCACAATAAAATACACTTCCCATGATTCCCTAACTCTAACCCTTAAAGTGGACTCAATTTGCACTATTTCTAGCTGTCTGCAAAGGCCCACAGTATCAGAGGATGGCAGTAGCAAATTTCCTCTGAAGAAACTTGCCAAGAAAACCGCATTATAAGTTCTACTTAGTGTTGCCATAGGTCAGAAATGACTTGAAGGCACACAACAACAAGGATTAATGTGGTATAATTTGCTTTTTAGAAACCCAGGATGTCTCTTAATAATTTTTCATATGATGAATACATGATATTTTTTTCATAACATCAAGCTGACCAGTCAGGAGTGGCCCATTTTGAAACAAATGCTTCATGTGCCTCCTTGCCTCGTGATGTGTTTGGAAGAGGAGGAGTCATCCTCTTGGGTTATCATAGAGAGAAACTGTCTTCTTGAATTCATTTAAAGCAGTTGGCAAGCTCCTTATTCACCCATTCTGCTTTCTTTGGATGCTTCCCATTTTTCTTTCCTGTTGGCACCATTTGTCTCTCAAATCTGGCTGTCCAGCAGTCCAGAACCATGCATTCTGTTGTTGCTGAAGGTGATTTGGTGGTCTGGGCTAGATGATTCCTTCTTTTCCCAGCTCAACCTACAGTGGAGTGCCAGGAGAAGCATCAGTAGTCCCTCTGGAGCCTATCACCGCTTATGGTCACAGTCCCAGGTCAAATTCTAAGTAGTCAGCCAATTCTTCATGGAGGACACCCTGCTCACCTTGATTCTTCTCCTGATGTGAGACCCTGTCAACCATGTCCCTATCGACTGGAATGACTAGCACCAGACCTGGATTTAGGGCTCATGACTTCATAATCCGGTATGACAGAAAAGCTGAAGACACCCCCCCCTTCAAATTCATCATGGGTCCAGAGGCTCAGCTGTTCTAACATCTGGTTCTCCTTCCATTTTCTACTCCAGAGCTCTTTCCCCTGCTCCTTTGCTTCCTCCCTGGCTTCCCTTGGGCCAAGGGTGCCAAATAGGTTTTCCTCAGCATTGAAGGACTTTTTTTTGGTAGCCACCCTCCTTTGAATGCTCCCTCTGCTTTTTCCTCCCTACCTGAATTTGCTTCTTAAGTTCTCTGCATGCATAGCCCCTGTTAGACACATAAGGATTCAGTCTCCATGGATTTCTCTCTTATCTTCTCTGCTTGTCCAAAACTAATCTCCCTGGGTTCATCCCTGGCATTAAAACTTGCACAGCACAGCTGCCTGTGAGGTGTTTTTTTTTTTAAATAAACATTTTCTTTGCTGGATTTGGCCCATAAATCCCCTCTCCGTTCCCTCTCTGCACTCCCCACCTTTGGGAACATTTTGACAGTCAGTCAGCAGTTCTGATCTCAGTGGACCAATGTAGATCAGCTGATGGTCTGCATCCATCTAAGGAAGCTTCAATTCAAGCAGTGCAGCTCTAAGGAGAAGGGAAAGGAGGGTGCACCTGGTCTGTGGGTGCACTCCTATTCCATTCCCCCTCCAAGCCTAGACCATTTGTCAACAGCTGAATTGCCTCCCTGCTCCCCCCACCACCACTGGGAAGCAGCAGTGGGGCCAGCAGGGGAAGAACATGGACCTGTGCAGACAGGGAATTCTGTAATAGCCCCTTGGTGGGGAGGTGGAATTGGATACGGCTTAAAGGGCTAGCTAGAGAGTGGCCCCCTTGCACCCCATCAAAAAACTAGATCAGTTTCTCTCTGTGGGGGCAGACACACCCTCTCTGTGGGTGGGTAAAGAAGAGGATGTGAATGCAGAGAAGAGAGACACCACTTTTTTTGCATAAGGCCAAAGGGGAGAATAACAGACATCTTTACCTTCCCATTGTCTTTCTCCAGCACAGGCCACAGGGCATTGCTCACTCTGAAGGCTTCCTCCTCCTCCTCCTCCTTCTCCTCCTCCTCCTCCTCAATCATCATCATCATTATCATCATCATCATCATCATCTAGTGATATTATTGAGGCTATCCCAGAGCCCAGAAGGGAATCCACCCAAGACCTTCCCTATTGCCAGAGCTTAATAATCACCAAGACTTTGGTGACTTTGTCTTCCGGGGGGCTGCAAGGGACTCCATATCTAGCCACTCAAAGAACAATCTTCTAGCACCCGTTCTTTACTGGGAAGAGACCCAGAAGGTTGACCAAGATGTTCTTGCTGATCTCTCCTTGCTCCACCACTAAGATCAAAAGATCACTGCTCTGTCCCATCCCAATAATCTCCCTCTCTCATTGCTCCTTTCCTAGTGAGGAGGAGGAGAAAAAACCTCCAAGGGGGCAAGGAAATAAACTCTCTCCTTGGCCTTCAAGTGGCCGACAAGAGTTTTCATGGGTGGTGTGAGGAGGTGCAAATAAAGGGGCCTATGTGACATTGTGGACTTTAAAATCTGTACCAAAACAGTATAAATATAAATGTTACTACCAAACAATTAAACAATCTTAAGTTTTTAAATATTAAAATTCATTAAAAGATTATATGCAAAACAGGCAAAACACCTCATCTTCCACAAATCTTACTTTAAATTCTAGTGATACGTCTCCTATAGCTTGTTTTTATTTTATAAAGTCTTTGAAACTGAGGGTTCTCCTCCTTTAAACTGCAGCCCAGCCCTGGATTTGTGTGTGTCCCAGAGATTATGAGGAAGGGGGAGAGCTACCATCATCCTGGAAAGCAAACTAGCCAGTGAGATCAGTTTTGACTCTGCACCATCTCCGTTTTCTTCTGCCCTTTAAATGTGTAAAGGAAAAATCTCCCCTCTGACCCTCTTCATGAGGGAGCTCTGCCAAGGGAAGAGAGGGAGACCAGAGGGTCCTCAGAGCCATCTATCTTCCCTGGTCATGCTTGTGTCAAGCGTTTGATACCTCCTCCAAGGTTGGCGTCTCCTCCCTGCGGCCGCCTTTTTGACTCTTCCTTCTCCTCTAAAGAAAACTCAGGAGCTCCCCACCACTCTCTCTCTTTCCAGGAATATGGAGGCTAGGGAGGCTCTTCTTCCCCTCCCACAATTCCTCGTGTTTCCTACCTCTCAGAAGCAAAAAGGCCCTCTTCTGCTTCTTTTTTCTTTAGTCTTCCCTGGTTAAATTGCATTCCCTGCCCTTCAGGGATACTCTGGCCTTCTGGTATCCCACAACAGTTCCCCATTCTTCTACTTTCCTCAGGAAGCAAAAAAACCCCAAGGCTGGGCCCACTACCAAATACCTCCCATTCAACAGGAAAGCAAGGATGCGATTCCCTTTGAACCCCCCCTTCCAAAGATCTCAGCCCCATGGAGACCTCCCTCACCCCCAAAAGGGGATAGGTCTTGCAGGTGGAGAAACCTCAATGCCTGTTGGGGGGAGAGAAAGGAGGCTTCTTTTCTTTGCAATAAGCCCGCACCCAGACTCCATCCCTCCCCCCATGACTTTAAAAATGGGGGCTCTTTCCCCTCCATCCCTCCCACCCCACAAACATATTTGGGGTCCAGTGTTGCCTCTTACCTCCAGCCACTTCCACACATTGCCTTCTCGGGAAAGAAAATTCAGAAGGATCTTTTTCCCCTTCCAGAAATGAGCATAGGGTGTATCTCTCTTATCGGTCCCCATTTGAACTTTTTTCCTGTCTCTAGGAAGCTGAGTTTGCTGTTTGTAAGACCAAGAGGCTGCACGTCTCATGTCCCTTCTTTGCTGCAAAACTTCCATTTGCACCTTCAAGAGGATCCTCAATGTCAAGGTAAGACTCAGAGCCTATGAAATCGAAAATCTTGTGTAACAAGGCCAGAATGTGGTTGGTGGTGGTGGTGATGGGGTATTTGGCTCTGGGTCCGGCTTGGGGTTTTCATGGGACACATGGGGGCTGTTATTGGATGCCAGTTGGCACAAGTAGCCATGAATGTTAGGGAATGCAATTTATATTGGGCTGTGGGGGGAGTTGAAAAAGGAGGCAGAGAAAAGAGTTTCTGCCTATGGGAGGCAAGGAATGTTGGGAATTTTTTTTAGAGGAAACCTCCTGAGCCACTATATTCCTGGAAAGGAAGGGCAGAGGTGGCTCCTGAGATTTTGGTGCTCCTGGGATTTTGGGAGGTGGGGTTGAGATGAAGAGAAGAGGGTGCTGCAGGGAGAAAAAAGAGGATGGGGAAGGAGCCCTCTGCTGCCAGCCCTAAAGAAGCTATGAGAATCCACCCTCATGCATTCATACTGATATATTTTACAGGCTATGGACAAACCCTTATCTCCTTACAGCATTACTGATATTTCAGTGAGAAGTGACTTCAGAGTCCATCAACATTACCTTTATGTTTACGTTAACTTTGCCAAGCACCACAGTCCCTGAGGCTCTTCAGCCATGTTGTAAGGTTTCTGAAAGTCCCCTTCCAGGAAGGTTGAGTTTATGGATTAGAATACTCAAACAGCATATACAGTCAGCCCTCTGTATCCCCAGATTTTTTATCCATGGATTCAAGCATCCACAGCTTGAAAATATTTTAAAAATTATATAAATTTTGAAAAGCAAACCTTGATTTTGATGTTTTATATAAGGGACGCCATTTCACTATGCCATTGTATTTGATAGAACTTGACCATCCACAGATTTTGTTATCCATAGGGAGTCCTGGAACCAAACCACAGCAAATACCAAGGACTCACTGTACCTTAAAATGTTTCAACTTAAAACACCTCCTTTGCGATACACATTATCAGGTGTCCTTATAAATATGGAATAAAGCAGTGTGGATGCTGGGGGTGGATTCCCACAGCTTCTTCAGGGTTGGCAGCAGAGGGTGGGTGATGAGACCAGGGGTGGATCTTTCTTTGCTTGCACCCAACATCACTGTTTCCTTCTTGAAATGCTCAGGGTAGGATTTCTGTAGAAAAATCTATCAGAGAAATTTACAGTAGTCCTCACAAGAGCTCCCTAGAAAGCTGGTGTTCCAGGCTGTTTTCCAGAATAAAAAAAGTAGATCCACCTGAAATTTTAATGGCTTGTTTCACCTTAAACCATCGGATATAAGCTATTTGGAAAATTGAACTTTTGGGCCATTTCCCAGAAAACGTATGAACTGCCTGGAATGGATCTTAGAAAAATAGCTCCTGTGGAATATTTGTGGCTTGTGGCATGACTCTCATTTAGTCATAGAATCACATAATTATAGAGTTGGAAGGGGTCTCGTAGGCAATCAAGTCCAGTCCCTTTTCAGTGCAGGAACTCCAGACAGAGCATCTCCTGCAAGTAGCTGTCCAGCCACTTTTTGAAGATGTCTAGAGAAAGTGACCCCACCACCTCCTTAGATAATTGGGTAATTACAGGCCTGGTGAATTTGGTAGAACTCTCTAAAAACATGATCAAGTAAAATATTGCCCTGTTTAAATATGAAGTGATCTCATATTGGGATGTGGGGGCTTAGTGGTTAAGATGCCAGTTCTGACAATTGTAAGATCAGAAGGTTGGCAGTTCGAGACCCGAGTGTGGTATGATGGAGTGAGCACCCATCACTAGTCCCAGCCTCTGCCAACCTAGCAGTTCAAGAGCATGCAAATACAAGTAGATAAATAGGTACCACTTGCAGTTGGTTACAACTAGACATTCATGTCAAGGGATTACCTTTACCATATTGAGGATTTAGTAAGCTTGTTGTATGCTACTTCAGAGAACAGGACACAGAACAGTGGCATCAAACTACAGTCAGAGCTATTTGACAGTGGAACACACTCCCTCAGAGTGTGGTAGAGTCTCCTTCTTTGGAGGCTGTTTTTAAACAGAGGCTGGATGGTCATCTCTCGAGGTGCTCTGATCGTGTATTCCTGCATGACAGAGGGTTGAATTTGATGTCCTTTGAGGTCTCTTCCAACTATAGGCCTAAGCAGACTGCCAGAAATAGTGCATATTAAATTGAGGCACTGCCCTGGCTCAGTGCTAGGGAATCATGGGAACTGTATTTTTTTCTGGGACATTGAGCCTTCTCTGTCAGAGAGCTCTGGTGCCACAATAAATTACAGTTCCCATGATTCCCTAGCACTGAGCCAGGGCAGTGCCTCAATTTAATGTGCACTATTTCTGGCAGTCTGCTTAGGCCCTAAGATTCTATGGTTCTAACAGAACACACCTGTGCTCATGAAGGCACTGATGGCCAAAACTGCAGCCACTAACATCTGCTAGATTGTGAAGGGCAGCAACAAAATCATCATCCCAAGGGGTCAAATTCTTTCATGTTTCCCAAGCCAAATTCTTTCATGTTTATAGCCAAAGAGCTTCCTCTCCTCCCTAGATTTTGAGGCAGAGGCAATTAGAGGAAAGTGTGTGATTTGGAATCATAAAAACATAGAGTTGGATGAGCCCACCAGGGCCATCCAGTCAAACCCCCTGCCATGCAAGAATACACAATCAAAGCACTCCTGACAAATGTCTATCCAGTCTATATTTAAAAACTTCTATAGAGGGAAACTACAATGCAGCATATTCCACTGTCAAACAGCTGTTGTAGTCAGGAAGTTCTTTGCAATGGTTAGGTGAAATCTGTTGTCCTGTAATTTGATTCCATTGGGATTCAGTGTGGGCCACGTGGATTTGTAGTTAGTTGACAGACTGGAGACAAGTGACTAGTGGGGTGCCATAGGTTTCTGTCCTGGGCCCAGTGCTATTCAGCATCTTAATCAATGATTTGGATGATGGAATAGAGGGCATGCTTATCAAATTTACAGGTGATAAAGCAACAACCTAGAGAAAAGGATTAGAATTCAAAATAACCATAACAAGTTAGAGAACTGGGCCAAATCTAAGAAAATGACTATCTAAAACTAATAAAAAACAAAATTTCAACAGGAAGAAATGCAAGGTACTACACTTAGAAATAAGATATATACAGATATAGGATGGGTAGCAGCTGGCTTGACAATAAGACTTGCGAAGGAGATCTAAGAGTCTTAGTAGACTACAAGTTAAACATGAGTCAATAGTGGGATGCAACACTAAAAAACCAATATGATTTTATGGTGCATCAATAGGAATATAGTGTCTAGTTTGAGGGAAGTAATAGTTCACTCTGTTCTGCTTTGGTCAGACCTCACTGTATACAGTTCTGGCCACCACAATGCAAGAGAGATATTGAGAAGCTGGAATGTGTCCAGAAGAGGGCAGCTAAAATGGTGCAAGGTCTAGAGACCATGACTTATGAAGAGTGGCTTGCGGAGCTGAATATGTTTAGCCTGGGGAAGAGAAGGTTAAGAGGTGACATGATAACCATGTTTAAATATTGGAAGAGATGTCATATTAAGGCAGGAGCAAGCTTGTTTCTGCTGCTCCAGAGGCTAGGACACAGGGCTATGGATTCAAGCTACAGGAAAAGAGATTTCTCCTAAACATTAGGAAGAACTTCCTGATGGTAAGAACTGTTTGACAGTGGAATATGCTGCATCAAGTGTGGTTGCCTTCTTCTTTGGCAAGTTTTAAACAAGGGCTAAATTACCATCTGTTGGGAATGCCTTGATTATGTATTCTTGAATGGCAGGGGGTTGGACTGGGTGCCTTTGTGGTCTCCGAATGCTATGATTCTAACTACTAATGAGATCTCCTTTCTCAGCAGGTAATCAGGAGAAAGAATTTTGTGGAGCCCTCTATAGTGTCATGGGAAATAGCCAAGATTGTTGTGGTGGAAGAGGAGTTTGGAAATCAAAGGGCACTAAACAGGCAAAAGGGAAATCAATCAAATAAAGAACTTTTATTTTCAGGAGGAGAATATTTGTGAACTCATGAACCACCCAGGAAAACTGCAAAGGGAAAAGAAGGGTAAACTCTGTGGAAAAATATTCCATTATAAGTTTCACTTAAATTTACATTGCGGAATCCACACAGAGAAGAAACCATATGAATGCATGGAAGGTGGAAAGAGCTTCAGTGAGATTGGACATCTTCATCAAGGAACTCACACAAAGGAGAAACCATACAAATGCATGGAATGTCCAAAGAGCTTTTCTCATGTTAACAGTTTACGTTCACATCAAAGAACCCACACAGGGGAGAAGCCATATAAATGTATGGAATGTGGAAAGAGCTTCAGTCATAGTGCTGGTCTACATTATCATCAAAGAACCCACACAGGGGAGAAACCATATAAATGCTTGGAATGTGGGAAATGCTTCATTCAGAGTGGAAGTCTATGTACTCATCAAAGAACCCACACAGGGGAGAAACCATATCAGTGTACAGAATGTGAAAGGAGCTTCAGTCATAGTGCAGGTCTGCTGTCACATCAAAGAGTCCACACAGAGAAGAAACCACATAACTGCATAGAATGTGGAAAGAGCTTCAGTGAGAGTGGAAATCTGCGTTCACATCAAAGAACCCACACAGGGGAAAAACCATACAAATGCATGGAATGTGGAAAGAGCTTTGGTCAGAGTGGACAACTGAGAGTACACCAGAGAACTCACACAGGAGAAAAACCATATAAATGTGTGGAATGTGGAAAGAGCTTCAGTAACAGTAGCAATCTGCAGAAACATCAAACAACTCACACAAGGGAGAAACCATATAAATGCATGGAATGTGGGAAGTCCTTCTCTTATAGTATAACTTTACGTAGACATCAAAGAACCCACACAGGTGAGAAACCATATAAATGCATGGAATGTGGAAAGAGCTTCAGTATGAGTGGAGATCTACACAGACATCAAAGAACCCACACAGGGGAGAAGCCATATCAGTGCATAGAATGTGGGAAGAGCTTCAGTCTGAGTGGAGATCTGCGTTTACATCAAAGAACTCACACAGGGGAGAAACCATATCTCTGCATGGAATGTGGAAGGACTTTCACTATGAGTGGACATCTACGTTCACATCAAAGAACCCATACAGGGGAGAAGCCATATCAGTGCATGGAATGTGGAAAGACCTTCACTATGAGTGGACATCTACGTTCACATCAAAGAACCCACACAGGGGAAAAACCATATAAATGCATAGAATGTGGAAAGAGGTTCATTGACAGTAGATCTTTACATTTACATCAAAGAATCCATACAGGGGAAAAACCACACAAATGTATGGAATGTGGAAAGAGCTTCTCTCGTGTTGACAGTTTACTTACACATCATAGAACTCACACAGGGGAGAAACCATATGAATGCATGGAATGTGGAAAGAGCTTCAGTCAGAGAGGAAGTCTACATTCACATCAAAGAACTCACACAGGGAACAAGCCATATAAATGCATGGAATGTGGAAAGAGCTTCAGACAGAGTGGACATCTACATTCACATCAAAGAACTCACATGGTGGCAAAACTATAGAAATGCATGGAATGTGGAAAGGGCTTTAGCGGTTATGGAACATGTGCTAAACGTCAAAGAATCCACATGGGAGAACCCAGGTCATAGAATCATAGAGTCGGAGAAGTCAAAAGTTACAAAAATGAGAAGTGTGAAAGTGAAACTAGACACTTTCATTTGTAATCTACTTAGGAGAGCACTTGAAAAGTGAAGATGAAGGAGAATATATAACTTTTCCTATATATTAAGGACTACTAAAGATCATTAACATACTGACTTCTGAGGTGCTCAGAGGTGCAAGATGAAGCTCCGCCCTCCAATTCTCCCACTGCAGGTGAGCACCCAAATAAAGAATCCAGGAGGTGCAATTTTTCTAAACTTATTCCAATCCATGCAGTGGATTTGGGGTTTGTCGGGGACTCTGTGTGGGACTCCCAGCCCCCAAACCGAGAAGTGGAGAAGGAGTGGGGGAACACAAAAGAGTCGAAGGGCAGCCGCTGCAGTGGTTGTAGTCTTGCAAGACACGGCAACACTTTGCAAGATACTCACCTCGGAAACAACTTTTAAGTTTTTTCTAGCTTTATAATCCCCCTGAGCTAGAAGTTTTTTTCTTCAGCTATAGTGAAAGGAAAGAAAGGAAACTGCATCTATGGAAATTTGAGGAAGAGCTCCTAGAACATTAACAGTCTCTTGGACAAAAAGTAAGGACAGTAACAATGCAGGAGGAAAATTTGGAAACAGATTGGATTTATTTTGGAACTTTTTTGCCTTGGTGGTTTGGATTTATTTACTGCTTAAAGCTTGAATTCTTTAGGCTACTTGGAAAAATAAAGACTACTTAGACTAGTTTAAACTTATTTTGGAGACAAGGATTACTGTAGAGACAGAGAATAAAATTGATACTATTTGATACTAATGGAAAGAGCATGAATAAAACACAGCTGATGGAAATGAGATGAAACACCTCTAGGAATGGAAAATAATAATAATAATAATAATAATAATAATAATAATAATTTTATTTATACCCCGCCCAATGGTAATCCAATCATGATGATAAAAGACACTCGACAAAAGAATAAAGAAGTAGGCAAGACCTTTGGCAAAGAAATATAAGAACAACAAGAATAGCAAAGAGATGTCAAATTAAAGAAAAGTGATTAAACTTGAAAGATAATACAAGGAAAGAACAGAGACTAAAGCGGAAGGAAAAGGGAAAAAAAAGGGGGGGGGGAGAGATTGAAAGGCTGTTAAAGGAATAAAGGAAACTTTAAAATAAAGTCAACATAGCAAGGTCTACTCTGCATATCACTGTCCAAGATAAATTTCTTCAGTTGGAAACTGGTAAAGTACTTATACAGAGGAAATATGTAGAAATTTGTACAAACTAGAGAAAAGAAGAAAAAGGAGGGACTTTTTTGGGGTATATGAATTTGTTACAGTGTTTGATAGAACTAAATGTTTATTAGACATTTCTCTATTATTAATTGTTAAACAATTGATATCATTGGATTTAATTGGGAATATTTACATTTACATATCAATTGCTGCAGAGTGTGAAAGAGTCTGAATTAAAGTTCTTGTTTTTACATACTTGGAGGTAAAGAAACAAATTTGAAATTTCTATCTGCTTAAGTGTGTTGATTTTACTTAATAATATAATAGTAACCTCTAGCTTTATTGGATTGTAAAATCAATGCTGCACATGTTATAATTGAGAAAACACTAAAATAGATAAAAGAATAATAAGAACCAGAAATATTTAGAAATATTACGAAGATATGGGGGGGAAACAAAGAAGCAAAATAAGAAAAGGATTGAAATAAAAGAAGATACAAATAAGTAAAGGAAGTTTATAAGAATTGAGTTGAGGCATAAATGTGTTAAGACTTAAATTTGTTTAACTTTACTATCTTTGTGTTATTATAGGTTTTTTCTTTCTCTTCTACTCATAAGCAATTAATAAGTTGATATACTAGAAAATAGATCTCAAAGGACAAGTAATATTGTGAATTTGCTCTAGAGTCAATTTGTTGTTGTTAACTGCCTTTGCGTCTTGACCCATGGCGACCCTATGGATGAGACATCTCCAGGCCCCCTTGTTTTGCCCAGCTCCTCCAAACTTATTTGTGGTCTCCTTAATCAAGTCCATCCATCTAGCATGTGGCCTTCCTCTCTTTCTACTTCCCTCCACCTTTCCTAAAATTATTGTCTTTTCCAATGATTCAAAATGCCGCTCCTTTTAGGAACGGAAAAAAGTCGCCCTTGAGCACTACTTTTTGTATGCAGCATGTAGTTGCCATGCTGCCAGAGCACTGCAACACTGCCCGCCATCTGGTTGGGTGTGTGGCATGATGGTGGCATCAGGGCGTAGTTGAGGCGGCCGGCATGCAGTCACCACACCCCGACTCCACCCCCAGACCAGCCCTTTTGGCCAGTCTGTATAGCCCCTAAATCTTGTCATCTTGGCTTCTAGGGATATCTCTGGCTTGATCTGTTCTAGTACCCATTTGTCCATTTGGCTGTCCATGGAATTCTCAGCACTCTTCTCCAGCATCACATCTCAAATGCATTGATTTTCCTCCTATCTTCTTTCTTGACTATCTAGCTCTCACATCCATACATGGTATTAGGGAATACGATGGTTTGTATGATTCTGACTTTTGTGCTGAGTTGTATGTCTTTGCATTTTAGGATCTTTTCCATAGCTGCCCTCCCCAGTCTTAATCTTCTCCTGATTTCTTGGCTGCAGTCCCCGTTCCGATCAATATTTGATCTCAGATATGAGAACCCTTTTACTATTTCTATTTTCTCATTGTCTAGTTTGAATGTGTGTAAGTTCTAGAGTCAATACACAAGCTTAAATTATAAATGGATACTAGAGCTAAGATGATGCAAGTACAATCAACATCAAATATTAGGAGAGGATCAGTGGAACTATCAAACAGACAAATAGACATAAGTATGATAATTCTGCAAGAATTAAGAGAATTTAAATGGAACTTTAGGGGAAAGATAAGAGAAGAATTAAAAGATACCAGAGATGAGAGGAGATTACAAAATATGCAAAAAGAAATAAGCCGTTTGGCTGAGAATATAGATAAAATAAATAGAGAAATATTTATGTCAAAGAGACAACAGTAAGAATAGAAAATTTAGACAAAAAAATGGAAGAACTGGGGGGGGATCAAAAGTATGAGGAACTAGCTCTGTTAGTGCAAAAGATTCGGCTTAGAGAAAAATCTATAAAAATAAGAGGACTACCGGAAATAAAAGATGAACAACTTTTTGAAAGAATAATTCCAGCATTAGCAAATTACTTGGATGTTTCAGAGAACCTCATCAATTTACAAATAGATAAATTCTTTAGAATTAATTTGAAGATTGCTAAAAAAAAAAAACTACCAAGGGACATAGCAATGTGCTTCAATGGAACAAGAATAAAGGATAAAAATCTTACAAAAGAATTTCAATGAAAGCTTAATTATAGATGATATAGAAGTAGAAATTTTCAAGCACTTACCTCTACAAGTATTAAAAAGGAGACAAGCATATAAATTCCTAATTAATTTGTTACAGAAAAAAACATTAACTACAGATAGGGAAAATAGGAACATGTGATATTCACATATAAACAAAAAAGATATAAAATAAATTCTGTAGACAAAGCAAAGGACGTTTATAAAAAAAATGAATGACAAAAAGAACCTAGAACAAACAGAAAAAGAAGAATTTGAACAAATGAGGCAAGTGAATTTAAACCTACAAAAAACATTGAAAGGAGGAACAACTGGAACAACAACAAATCCCTACTTCAGAAAAAGAGCTAGTAAGACAATTAGATGAAGAAGAAAGTATCTACTCTGAAGCACCAGAGATAATAGAAAAGGAAGGAAAATCTCAATACAAAAAAGATTGACACTAGAAACTGAAGGAAATTAAAAGGCATAATAAGTTGTGCATAAATTGTTGTATATATTTATATTTGTACTTTTGTAAACAGAGTTATACCTGTTTTTGTGTAAGTATATATATATATATATAATTATACAATGACTATAAAAGTAGGGTCATGGAATGTGAAAGGTTTAAATGTAGACAGAAAAAGGAAACCAATGTTTCATTTATTGGGAAAAATCATTGACATTATTTGTTTACAAGAGACGAAAATTAGAGACAAGGATGCTAAACTTAGGGCCTTTACAGACTTCAAGAAATAGTGCAAATTGAGGCCACTTTAACTGTCCTGGCTCAGTGCTAGGGAATCATGAGAATTGTATTTTTTTTTCTGGGACATTGAGCCTTCTCTGCCAAAGAGCTCTGGTGCCACAATAAACTACAGTTCCCATGATTCCTTAGCACTGAGCCAGGACAGTTAAATTGGCCTCAATTTGCATTATTCCTGGCAGTCTGTAAAGGCCCTTAGAAACTCTAAATTAGGTCACCTTTTTCTGCTTCAATAAACAAGAAAAAAAGAGGAGTAGCAGTTTTTGTCAATAGGAATTATACAGTGAAAGAATTTTAAAAAGGACAATGATGGATGGTATTTAATTTTGGAAGTTACAATAGGTAAGCAAAATATATTAGTTAATGATGCAGTGGCTCAAGCGGTTAAGATGCTGACTCTGTTGATTGCAAGATTGGCAGGTTGGCAGTTAGAGACTCAGGTGCTGCATGATGGGGTGAGCTCCTATCACTAGTCCCAGCTTCTGCCAACCTAGCAGTTCAAAAGCATGCAAATGCAAGTGGGTAAATAGGTACCACTTCTTAGTGGGAAAGTAAACAGCTTTCTGTGCAGTCATGCTGGCCACATAATCACAGAGTAGTCTCTGACAACAGTGGCTCTTCAGCTTAGTAATGGAAACGAGCACCACCCCCTATGGTCAGACACGACTTGACAACCTTGTCAACGGGGAGTCCCCTTACCTTTTTAATGTATATGGACCATTAAAGAAAAAAAATATTTTTTCAAAAACTGAATGAAGAATTGATGTTATATGATAAAAATAATTTGATTATAGCATGTGACTTTAATGGGGTAATTAAACTGAGTAGAGGCAGGAAATCTATGAAAATTCTTTAAAAAGGCCAGGGGAAATTACCTTTAAGCTGTTTAGAAATGATTCAGGAACATGATTTAGTGGATATATGGACTCATATTTATGGTAATAAAAATGTTTTTACCTTTTTCTCAGATTCTCATCATTCATGGTCCAGGATCATATTGTTTTTATATAAAAAATTAATACTAAATATAAAAAATTGAAATCTCATTATATGTCAGATCATAATTTGATTGAATTAATCATGACAATAAACTAAATGAATAATTTTGAGTGGAGATTGCAGGAGTTTAGTTTTAATTGTTATACTGTTTTTTAAGCTATTGTGATTTAATACTGTTTTAAAGGGGGGGATTGTCTGGGGTTTGTATTTGATTTTAATTTGTAAGCCGCCTGGATTGGTTTTCCAATAAGCAGGGTATTAAATAAATATTATTATTACTACTACTACTATTATTATTATTATTATTATTATTATTATTAAATTTACTTAAGAAGATTTTGTAAATACAATGAAAAAAGAACTAAAATATTTTTTCAAGAAAACTGCACTCCAAATGTACCTATGAAAATAGTTTGGGATACTAGTAAATCTATAATTAGAGGACTGTTACTTAAAAAAGCTAATGAAGTTAGAAAACAAACATGTGAAAAAGGGGTGGGTGGGTTTTTTCTGTATTATATGTTTTACCTGGATTATGTTTTTAAACTTGTGAGCCGCCCTGATTGGGTCCCCATTGGGCGGGGTATAAATAAATTTTATTATTATTATTTATTATTATTATTATTATTATTATTATTATTATTATTATTATAAAATACTAATAAAATTAAAAAGGAATGAAGAAAAATTAAACGAAACACCAACAGATAAGAAATTAGAAACTGAAATAATACTAGTTCAGAGACAAAACTAACAAAAGAAATTGCAAGTTACTTAAACAAAACAAAACAAAATACTTTTGAAAATGCTAATAAAACAGGTCATTTTCCAGGACATGGCCTCCATTTCAGCTTTCTGTCCAGGAGAAATGTCAAAACATCCTCCATTTGGAGCAGGACTAAGAAGCATGAATTTATATGAGTGTTTTGAACTTTGTATATTTGTGTGTGTGTTATTTCCAACTTATGGCAAGATTTGTTCAGAGGAGGCTTGCCATTGCCTCTCCCTGAGGCTGTGAGGGTGTGACCTGCCCAAGGTCACCCATTGGGTTTCATGGCCTAGTGGAGAATCGAACCCCTGGTTCCAGAGTCATAGTCCAACACTCCAGCCATTAATTTGTAATGCCCTACATGTTTATTGAATGTCCTACATTTTGCGGTGCCTTGGCCTCCTTTGTGGTTTAGACATCTGATCACCCTGGATGTCACACTTCCAAGCCCTGTTTTCCTCCACTCCTCTGCTAGCTCTGCAAACTCAGGCCCATGACCTCCCTAGTTGAGTCTGTCCATCTGTCATGCGGTCTTCTATTTCCCTCCATCTTTCCCAGTATTATTGCCTTTTCTAATGAGTTCTTGGCTTCTAAGGAGACTTCAGGCTTGCTCTGTTTAGGATCCTATTTGTTTGTCCATCTTGGCCATCCATGGTATCCCTGGCACTCTTCCCCAGCACCGCATCTCAAATGAGTTGATTTTCTTCCTATCGGCTTTTTTCACTGTCCAGCTCTCACATCAGTTCATGGGGAATACAGTTTCTTGGTATGAATTTAGAGCTTAGTTGTATATCTTTGAACTTTAGGATTCTGTCTAGTTCTTTCATAGCTGCCCTTCTCATTCATAATCTGATTTTTTTGAATGCTGTCTCCATTCTGATCAATGTTTCATCCAAGATATAGAATTTTTTTAACTATTTCAATTTCCTCGTTATCTAGGTTGAATTTATGTAAATCTTCCGTGGTCATTATTTTTGTTTTCTTTAACATTAGTCTTGCCTTTGTGCTTGCTTCTTTGATTTTCTTCAGTGGTTGTGTCAAGTCTGTGATACTTTCTACTAGTAGTGTGGTGTTGTCTGCTTAGATTATTGATGTTCCTTCCTTCTATCTTCAGTCCTACTTCCATGTCTAAACCTACTCTATGTATGATATTTTCCACATACAAGTTGAACAGATAGGGTGATAAAATGCAGCCTTGCCTGATCCCTTTGCCAGTTGGGAACCATTTCTTCATCTTCTGTTCTGACAGTAGCCTCTTGTTCTGAGTACAGATTCCTCATCAGGACTATCAGATGTGTTGGCACTCTCATGTCTTTAAGGGCATTCCATAGCCTTTCATGATCTATGCAGGCTTTGCTATAGTTTATAAAGCACATGCTGATTTTCTTTTGGAACCCCCTGGTATGCTCCATTATCCATCATGTTTGCAATGTGGTCCCTATTGCCTTTCCTGAACCCTGCTTGGACCTCTGGGATTTCTCTTTCCATGTATGGTTGGAGTCTATGTTGTACAATTTTGAGCATGATTTTGCTTGCGAAGGATATCAGTGCTATGATTCTATAGTTGCTGCAGTCTCTTATATCTCCCTTTTTGTGGATGGGAATGTATATTGATCACTTCCAATCTGTTGGCCATCATTTTGTTTTCCATATCTGTTGACATATGTTGGTTAGCACCAAAGTTGATTCCGTCAGTGTGGATTGCAGCAGTTCAATTGGAATATAATCTGTTCCTGGTGATTTGTTTTTTGCTATTTCTTTTATTTCAGTTTCCATCTCACTTTTTAGGATTTGGGGTTCATCTTTATATGTCCTTCATTTTGTCATCTCTTTTGTAAAATTCTTCTGTGTATTCATCCAACGCCTTTTTATTCCTTCTTAGTCTTAAATTATGTTATTTTTATTGTCATAGAGCATCCCGGTCCTTGGTTTGAATTTTCCTTTGATTTCCTAGATCTTGTGAAATAGATCTGTTGTTCTTCCCTGTTTGTCGTTGTCTTCTATTTCTCTGCATTGGTTATTGTAGTAATTTTATCTTTCCGCACAAGCTGTTGTACTGTTGCATTCATAATTCTTAGTTTGTTCCTATCTCCCTTTTATTTTTTTTCCAACACACTCTACACATGCTCATAGGCACCTCCTTCATTGTTAATATTAATTTCAGGTGATCTCATCAAATGAACCCTGATGCTAAGAGCTATTCAGGTTAGTAGTTATCTCACTGCTTCAAAGAGATCTGTGAATGAGGAAAGATCAAGCACATTGACAATGCATTTCTCTCCCTTCCCTTCTGCAAACCTTTTACCTGGTACCCTAAAGAAGATTCTTTTGAGGGGGTGGGCTTGTGTGTATCCCTTCTTGCTTCTGATTCCAGGTCTCCACTCCAATCTGGAACTGCAGAATCTAGCTGGGAAGGAGGATGCAACCTGGAGAGGGGAAAGGATCTCTCCACCCACTACATGGTTAAATTGTGGAACTCACTGCCACCAGATGCGGCCCTGAGGCTGCAAGTGGGTTTTGTGATTTATCAGTTATTGTCTTCTCCCATTAATGGGCTGTACTGCAGTAGTTCCCAAACTTTGGTCCTCCAGGTGTTTTGGACTTTAGCTCCCAGAAGGAATTTTGGGAACCAAAGTCCAAAACATCTGGAGGGGTAAACTTTGGGAATCACTGGGCTAGAGGGAGCATCTGTGCTTCTCCTCACCACCCACATGTTACCCTTCTAGCAACCTTGTGAGATTGGGTCAGGCTGAAAGCAGAGGAAGAGTGACAGGCCTAAGGTCACCCAGTGGTTCACTGTGGGCATAAATCATCTTCTTGACTCAATGGGGCCACAAAAGCAGATCTCCCAAATCCCAGCCCCAGCTCTCTAACTACTATACTGCACCACTGTAGAGGGTACATAATGCCATGATGCTCTGACCCATGGCAAAAGATGTTTTGGATTCCACTTCCACTACTTGCATTCCTTTAGCTTCACAACAGCCCTATTAGGTAGGTAAGGTTCAGAGCAAGCAACTGTTCTTAAGTCACCCAGTGAGTTTGGTGGCCTGGTTGGGGAGAACTAGAGCCTGGATTCCCATCATTTCCACCATAGTGCCCCACAGAGCCTAGCTCTGAGAAGGACGGGACAAGGAGGTCCAAATAATAAGGCAGTTTGCACTGGGGAGGTAGAGAAGGTATAGCCACCCCCTCCCATAATGATCCACAAAGGTAACCTCCTTCCCCATCCCCATCGTTTTCAATGGGGATTGCTTAAACCAGAATCACCATACATGGCTATGACATTAAAGGGAGAAAATCTTCCCCCTCCTCAGCCATAATGTTCCCCCCAAAATCACATTTGAGGGGAAGTGTGTAAAAGCTGGAACAGAAACGGAAACAGGCTGAAGCGGGCCAAGTGTGATGTACATTTTAAATCGCCTTTGCCCCATAATTCCCACCTTGCCATCTGTGGAAAGACCAAGGAAAGATTTCTAGCCCTATTGCTTTCCAGCTAATTGGTTTGTAAACATCAGGATCCCCCTTAGGAAGCCAATGGGTTGCCTGGATAGATTTGGTCTCCAAATCATGGAAAACAGGATTGTGGACTAAGATGGACCCCAACGAGTACAGATCCCAACATAATGCTGCTTCTGGAGAAGGAGATCCCCCAATTCCCTCCTTCTTGAGTGCCATGCATGGGAGGCATATGCCCAAAACCCCTAAAGGTATCAGATGCTGTCTGATCTTAGAAGCCAAGCAGGGCCAACACTGATTAGTACTTGGATAGAAGGCCACCAATTAGGTTCCATAGGCTATATTTGAGAGAAAGGCAAAACCATCCCTGATTATTTCTTGCTATGAAAACCCTACGGAACCCATGGGGTCGCTATAGGTTGACAGGAGACTTGAAGGCACATGCTTGTTGTGTGACTTCAAGTAGTTTCCAACTTATGGCGACCCTAAAGTGAACTTATCACAGGGTTTTCTTGACATTTCTTCAGAGGGGGTTTGCCATTGCCATCCTCTGATGCTGAGAGGGTGGGTTTCAATGGCAAAAGGGGGATTTGAACCTTGGTCTCCAGAGTCATAGTCCAATGCTCAAACCACTACACCACGCTGGCTCTGAAGGCACGTATACATACATACACACACACAATTAAATACATAAAATTTTAAAAAAATATATTCCAGATTGAGATATATTTTTTTCATTCTCAGCACATGTAGGTAGATAATAGGCATCAGGTGACTTATTGAGAGGCTAAACAATGACACCCTATAGCTTCAGTGTGTTTATACTGAGAATGTCAAATATTCTGCCACTGCAAAAGAATTCACATACTCAATAGATTCAAACGGATTTATTCCCATAATAGTTCTTTGGCGTACAAACTCCTGCTATCTTTCAAACACTTTCCACATTCCATACATTTATATGGTTTCTCTACTGCATCAGTCCTCCCGTACGGACTCTCTGATGCCTCAAAAGGTTTTATTGGTAAACAAGAACTTCTGATGCTCCTGGCACTTGAAGGGTTTCTCTCCAGAGTAGACACTCTGCTGCTTCAGAAGGTGCGAGTTCTGAGCAAAGTAATCCCCACACTTCTCCAGAAGGAGGATATAAATGATTTATATCCTCTTCAGATTCTTTGATGAATCACAAGAGCAGAATTTTCAACATATCCCACCCTACTTGACATTTGTATTTCTCCCCTCTGCAGATTCTCTGATGATTCCTAAGGACAGACTTGTCAGCAAAACATTTCCCACACTGCAGGCATTTGTATGATTTCTCTCTTCTGTGGATGCTCTGATGAATCACAAAGGCAGATTTGTCAGTAAAACATCTTCTACATTGCTGGCATTTGTATAACTTCTTGCCGTTGTAGGTTCTCTGATGATTCGCAAGGGCAGATTCATCAGCAAAATATCTCCCACATTGTTGGCATTTACATGATCTCTCTTTTCTGCAAACTCTCTGATGAATCATAAGGGCAAACATGCCAACAAAACATGTCCCACATTGCTGGCATTTGTATGATTTCTCTCCTCTGTAGATTCTCTGATGAATCACAAGAGCAGACATGTCAGAAAAACATTTCCCACATTGCTGACATTTGTATGATTTCTCTCCTCTGCAGATTCCATGATGAATCACAAGGGCAAACTTATCAGTAAAACTTCTCCCACATTGCTGGCATTTGTATGCCTTCTCTTTTCTGCAGATTCTCTGATGAATCACAAGGGCAGACATGCCAACAAAACATGTCCCACATTGCTGGCATTTGTATGATTTCTCTCCTCTGCAGATTCCATGATGAATCACAAGGGCAAACTTATCAGTAAAACTTTTCCCACACTGCTGGCATTCATATAACTTCTCTCCTCTACAGGTTCCATGATGAATCACAAGGGCAGACTTGTCAGCAAAATATTTCCCACATTGCTGACATTTATATGATTTCTCTTGTTTGTAGATTCTCTGATGAATCACAAAGGCAGACTTGTCAGTAAAACACTTCCCACACTGCTGGCATTTAAATGGTCTTTCTCCAATGTGGACTCTCTGGTGTCTGTCAAGGTGTGAATTCCAAGAAAAACATTTCCCACACTGCTGGCATTGGTATGGTTTCTCTCCTGTGTAGACTCTCTGGTGTCTCAGAAGATCTGACCTCCGAGTAAAACATTTCCCACACTGCTGGCATCTGAATGGTTTCTCCCCTGTATGGACTCTCTGATGTCTCTGAAGGTGTAATTTGAAAGCAAAACATTTTTCACACTGCTGACATTTATATGGATGCTCACTTGTGTGGACATTCTGATGCCTCAAAAGGTGTGAATTGAGAGTAAAACATTTCCTACACTCCTGGCATTTGTACAATTTCTTTCTTATGTGGGCTCTTGTGCAGGTCACAAGATGTGAATTATAAGCCAAACATTTCCCATGCGTTTGCCATCTGTATTCTTTGCCTGGTATGTGGACTCTCTGGCAGCTCATAAGATGCAGATCAGTGCATAAAGCCATCTTCCTCCAGTGATCTCCTGAGAAGGACAAGGACAAATAAGACTGAATTAAACATTAAGAAAGCAAGACCTTCTGGAAATGGAACAATGGAAATAATCAAGCTTAAGACCTGAACAAAAAGCAACATCAGGGAAACAGGAGCCATTATGTCCTCTAGCCCCCACTCATGGATATTACTCACAAGAGTGAAATAAAACCACTTGTCTGAAACAATGGACCTGGGGACATACAGTTGCCTGGGAAATCATTGCTTTCTGGCCCTCCTTTGGTCCTTCCTAATGGTACTTCCTGTCCAAAGAGTGTCAAAATAACTATAACAAAAACTTCTATACGAAAAGCTGAGCAATAGAGCTGGAATGCCAAGTTATCATTTGAGAGCTTTATGTATGAGTCAGGACTGGGACCCAGATATCAGTAAGTCTCAAGGCTACAGAGAGCTTCTCAGATGGGCAACAGTGGGCAACTGTTTGGAGTTAGAGGGCTGCATGTTTTAAACTATTATATCTCCCAACACCCTCCAGAGGATGTGGGTACAATTTTGCCATTTTCAAGACCAGGATGGGCCTTTTCTCCCAAAATGGAGGATCCTTCAGATGCTAAATTGGTCCCAAGGCAATCAAGAAAAATGGTAAAATTGCTCCCCCTGCACTCTTAGAAGGTGTTTAGGAGCATTTACCCCCCCCCCGTATTTTTCGCCATATAAGACACTCCGGCATATAAGACGCACCCAATTTTAAAGGAGGAAAATCTAGAAAAAAAGATTCTTAACCAAATACTGTAGTAAAATATTTTATATCAACTGTATAAAGTTAACAGCAGTTTAAGAACAATTTTATGTCAACCATGTAACATATTAACTATTTTTACTCTCATTAACAGTCAGTAAACAGTGAAAGTAACAAAAATAAGGCTGTAATGTTTTTATTCGAACCCCAAGACTTCCTCTTCTTTGCTGCTATCAGAAATGAGTGAGGACAGATCCACGCAGTCATTGATATCACTTTCTTCCTCACTGGTGTCAAATAAGAAGTTGTCTTCTGTTCCATCCAAGGCATTACTAATGCCACACTTCTTGGAAGGATTTTACAACAATGTCCTCCTTCATGGAGTCCCATGACCTTTTAACCCATTCACACACTTGTCTGATAGTGGGCCTCTTCATCTGCCCAGTAGGCGTCAGATCATGGTTCCCAGCTGCCATCCAGGTGTTCCACTCCTCTCGCATCAGAACTTTGAACGGTTTGTTAATGGAAACGTCCAGAGGTTGCAGCTGGCTGGTAAGACCACCAGGAATCACAGCTATTTGGGTCTTAACTTCCTTAAAGTTCTTTTTAGTAGTTTCCGTAATGTGCGCTCTGAACTGGTCAAGCACCAACAAGGAAGATTTCTTCAGAAGCCCGCCAGGACGTTTGGACCACACTTTGTCAATCATGACATTTTCGTCCATCCACCCATTATCATGAATGTGCATGACGACTCCCCGTGGACTTGTTTCTTTTGGGAATGTTTTCCTTTTAAAGATCAACATCGGAGGCAGTTTGGTACCATCTGCACAGCAAGACAGCACAACCGTGTAGTGGGTTTTCTCATGCCCTGAGGTTTTTACAGTTATGGTTTTGGCTCCTTTGTTATCTACAGTTCTGTTAGATGGCACATCAAACGTTAGCGGGACCTCATCCATGTTCCCAATCTGGCTCATTTCAAAGTTATTCTTCTTCCTCGCATCAATAACAAACTTATGAAAAGACAGAATCTTTTATTCATATTCCTTTGGCATTTTTTGTGCTATTCTTGTTTTGGTGCGCATAGAAAGGCCAGATCTCTTCATGAATCTATAGCACCATGATGGTGATCCAGTGAAATCCTGAATGCCTTTCTCCGCAGCAATGTGTTTGGCCTCATAGATTATCATTTTTGTTGAGACAGAAAGTCCATTTTGCTGAAGACGTGTGATCCACTCCTTCACTTCTATCGCTAACTCTGGCCACTTTGCAGTTGGTCCACGTAAGGTGTGCTTGCTTTTATCCAACTTTTGGAGCTGATCCTCCTGTTTCCTCCACTCTCTTATCATTTTCTCAGTTGGAAGTGGCCCGAAGTGTCTCTCCGCTGCTCTGTTTCCATGCTCTTTAGCAAATTTGATTACTTCCAGCTTGAAAGCAACTTTATATGCCAGTCTCTTCTGCTTAGACATCTTGAAAGGGAGGTAATGGTAATTTTCTGCAAGAAATCCAGAAATGAAAAACTTATCGTTTTTTCCTCCTTATCTTTTAAAAATCATAACCCTTTCCATTTCTGTTTCATGGGGCCATTATGTTCAGAGTTACTGCAACTAGTGCATCATCTGGTGAACAAGGTTGCGTGTTCAGCTAGGATGGTCAGTGGTTGGCAGACATACAGTAAAAATAGTAAACAGTGAGGTCCTGAAAGTGAGGTTGCCCTATACATGGCACAGGAGTGTTGGGTCTGTCTCTTCCCCATGCCAAATTTGAATAATAAATAAAGCTATTTTTCCAACTTCATCAATTTACTAGGGGGCACAGTAAATTTTAAGCTGCAATTAACTGTATAATAAAGACGGCTTTTCATTTCAGGTCATATTGAAATTTGATCTCCAGTTCATTGCTTGCCTTTCAACTTGATAAGATAATGAGGAGTTTCTCTTAACTACAGGAATTCTAGAAAACCAAAGTTCATATCATTGTGTATTTTAAAATATACATCTTACCAAAGAACGCTTTATCTGTTATTTTGTTTTATTTTGAACCCCTGTAGACTTGGGTATTCTACTGCCATAAGAAATATTCTGTATTTACAAAATTGATTTTTAAACTATTAAAGATGTTCTTCCCATCTAACAATCACTAAATATTCTTTGTTAATTTAGAGGTTGTCCACATGAGCCAAATTCACCCCAGTCTTACATCATCTAGTTTAGATGACCCAGGCCAAAACACCTATGGCAGGATTGGGTGCGATCCTGCCTGTGCAGACATGGATCTGGAGAATCCGGTCTGACTCCAGGGTAAAGAGCCTGGGGGGGGGGGTGTTGTGGCGTCGGGACTCGCAGGGAAAGGGAGGAAGAGAGGAAAGAGGGAGGGAGGGAGGGAAGAACAGAGGGAAAGGGAGGGAGGGGAGAGAGGCCCCATACTCCTCAGTCCCAGGGCTCTTCCCAGCCGCGCCTCCTTGGCCGCCTCTCCGCCGGGACAAGAGCGAGGGTCCAGAGCCCAAAGGCCAGCCAAAGCGGGAAGAGGAAGAGGAAGAGGGGGGCACCTGTCCGCTCTGCCTCCCTCAGGGCGGCGGCGCTCAAGGGAGGGGAGTCCCAGCCCCACAAAGAAGAAGGAGGAGGAGGAGGAGTGGTGCCAGGGAGCAGCGGGAAGGGAGGCAAGGCGCCCAGGAGGGAGTTCCAGGGAGGCTGCCGGCGGAGGCGGAGGGAGAAGAGCCAGAGGGCCCACTCTGGACTCCGGACACTCCTCTCCTCTCCTCTCCTCTCCTCGGAGATCGGGGAGCCCTCTCTTGAGAGGACCCCCCTTCCCTTCCCTTCTCTCCCCTTCCCTCCATCCTTCCTCCACTTCTTCTATCCCTCTTTCTTCCTATCGTCCTTTTTTCCATCCTTCCACCCACCCATCCTTCCTTCCTTCCTTTTCTTTGTCCCTCCCTTTCTTTTTTCCGTCCACCGATCCATCCACCCATCTTTCCTTTCTCTCCCTCCCTGCTTCCTTCCTTCCTTCTTTCTTCCTCCCTTCATTTTTTTCCCTCCCTCCGTCCCTTCTTTCATTCCATCCATCCTTCCTTCTTTCTCTCCCTTCTTCTAGCGTTCTTTCCTTTCCTTTTCTTTCTCCCTTCATTCTTTTCCTCCCTCCGGCCCTTTCTTCTTCCTTCCTTCCTTCCTTCCTTCTCTTCTTCTATCCTTCATTTCACTCTTTTCTTTTCTTTCTTTCTTTCTTTCCTTCCTTCCTTCTTTCTCCCTCCCTTCATTTTCTTTTTCTTCCTCCATCATTTCTTCTTCCTTCCTTCCTTCCTTCCTTCCTTCCTTCTACTCATACACTCTTCCTTCTCCTTCCTTCCTTCACTTTTTCTATCCTTCATTCCTCTCTTCATTCTTTCTTTCGCCCTTCATTTTCTTTTTCTCCCTCCGTCCCTTTCTCCTTCCTCCCTTCCTCCCTTCTTTCCTTCCCTCCTTCTATCCTTCTTTTCTCTCTTCTTTCTTTATCTTTCTTTCTTTCTCTCTCCTTCCTCTCTCCTTGCGCCCTGCCGCCGGCTCCATGGCGCGGGAAGCCCCGTCTTTGAGCCTCCGTGGGGCTGCCGGAGGAAGCGTCGCCGCCGTCGCTGGGGGAGGCGGTCTGTGCTCCACTCCTGGGGTGGCCCTTGTGCCGCGGGGCCTGGCACTGCGCTCGGGGGGCTTCCTTCCACCCACTCTTCCTCCTCCTCCTCCTCTTTCTTCTCCTCGGTGCCGGTGCTGGTGCTGTGAGGGCTGCGGCAGCAATGGCAAAGGCGGTAGTGGCAGGGGCTTGGGGAGCACTGCCAGCGTACGGACGCTGCTCCTGAGCCGCTTCCTGGTGCTGCTGCCCTGGGTGCTGCTGGCGCTGCTGCTGATGGACACCCGGAGCCCCCCGCCGCCCTCCTCCTCCTCCTCCCGCCATTGCCCTCCCCCATCTTCCTCTTCCTCCTCCCTGCTGGCCCTGCCCGCCGCTGCCACTGCACAGAATGGCGGCCCGATACCGGGCCGCGGACTGGACGTTGGGGGACCACTGACATTCACCTTATAAGACGCACCAACTTCCCCACCCCCGTTTTGGAGAAGAAAAAGTGTGTCTTATATGGCGAGTATATCTCCCAACACCCTCCAGAGGATGTGGGTACAATTTTGCCATTTTCAAGACTAAGATGGGCCCTTTCTACCAAAATGGAGGATCCTCCAGATGCTAAATTGGTCCCAAGGGAGTCAGGAAAAGTGGCAAAATTGCTCCCCCTGCACTCTTAGAGGTTGTTTAGGAGCATTTAGGGGGTAAAATCTTCAACACCATGTAGAACAGTTAAGCAATAAAAACCCTGGAAAGCCTGGTGGTCAAACAATGGACCTTTCATATGGCCCCAGGGAGTCACTTTCTACAACCCTAATCTCACCCAAGAGCAACACACACAACACGTGTCCTGCAGGGGCCTCTCTGAAAGTTTGGTACACCCTCCCCCAGCATGTCTTCCATTTTGCTGCTCCATCAGCAAAAAATAAAAGAAAAAATATTTCACTGCCGCAGGTAGTATGCACCTTGTTTCCAAGTATGTCATGCTCTGAAAAAGAGGCCTAGGAATGGTAAAGGATTCAAGCTTCATACCTAGGGAAGACACATTCTCATAGGTCTCCATCATGATTGCCTCATACAATGATCTTTGATTCTGATCCAGCAGTTTCCATTCCTCCTCAGTGAAATACACAGCCACATCCCCAAAGGTCACCTGCAACAGAAAACAGCCCTCATTCAGACACTAATCAGATGTGGAGGAAAACACATTGCACTTTCTCAATAGGGTTTTGGTCAGTTCAGAATAAAGACAGAGACGTTTAAATATTCTCCCATTGATTTTCATTAATTCCTTCCATCTTGCAAACGAGCACAAGAGGAAGGAAAAAAAGGTTACAACCTGTGTCCCTGATGAGCTAACTTTCTCATATGAAGATAGATTTTGTTTCATATGTGGGAGATTATCCACATAGGTCCTCCTAACCTGCACTTTTAACTGGAATGTGTCCAGGGCAGCCTTGCCCAATCTCTCGTCCTGCTGGTATTTTAGATTTTTACTCCCAATATTTCCAACTATTTTCACGCATTAGTCAAATTATTTTGGCACCTAAGGCATAGAAAACCACTGGGATCTCTGCTAATCCCTGGTAGTAAAAATACAAGAACAATAAACAAGCAAACAAATAATTCATGATGGCTAAAACAAGCTGCCTGAATCAGCTGCCTCCTTCCCCAAAGTGGTGGCATCAACCCTGACTTAAAGCCACAGATTTAATGTTAGCTTAGGTATAAGACAGGCCTGAAAGGTCACTGAAGGGCCAACATTGGGCAGGGAACCCAGTCACACCACCCCTGGCCCTGAGTGCAAGGGCTTCCAATGTAGAATAGTGGCTACTTTGCAAAGAATGAGAGGGAGAACATTCACCTGTTCCAAGGGCATCTTTCCTGCAGTTTCTTCCATGGAGGAGAAATTCAATAGAGACTCTCCCTTCTTTTTAAGACAGGAGACCAAGCAGGTCAATGCTGGACCTCTGAGCACCTGAAGAAAGTTACAAAGGAAGTGTTTTACATGTCCACAAATTTATATTGTCTTCCGTGAACCACCAAAAGGACAAATAAATGGCTCTGAAAGCAAATCAAGACTCATTTCTCAATATAAGCCCATGACTGAATTGAGGCTATTGTACTATGGACACATTTGAGAGGACATGACTCATTAGAAAAGACGATAATGTTCTGTATAAAGTTGAAGGCAGAAGGAAAAGAGGGAGACCCCAACACCGGTGGATTGACTCCATCAAGGAAGCCAAGATGCTGAGCTTGCAAGACCTGAGGAGGCTTGTTAATAACAGGGTCTCTTGCCCATCTCTCATTCATAGCGTCCCATAGTTTGAAGCACTGAATAAACAAACAAAAATGCTCTTTTGTTGGACTCCTTCCTTCTCCATCAGGAAAACAAAAACAAAAAACCTTCCCCAGCTGGGATTATTAATAACATTTAGCCCTAAGGCAGAGTTGGGGACCCTGCAGCCCTCCAGGTGCTGGTGGACTGAAAATCCCAGGTCTCCTCACTTATTGGTTAAGCTGACCAAGGGGCTGATGGGAGCTGCAGTCCATCAACATCTGGAGGACCAAGGATTCCCACCACTTCCCAAAGAGAAGAAACTGAAATCCATGGAAGAAACAGAGGCTGAACCATCTCCCATCCTGGTTTCAGTCAGCCTGGGGCACGGAGTGTGGAAAGAGCTTCTGCACTTGAGCTAGTCTTCTTTCAGCTGCAAAGATCTGCTTATGTACACTCACAAATGCAAACACACCCAACCCATCCATCCCTTTCTTAAGAGCTATTACAATCTTTCAGCCTTCCCTGGAAAAGAGCTGGCTGCCAAATGGGCCTTTATCTTGTCAAAGTCTTCTTGTTCTTGCCTGAGATCCTTGTAAAGTTTGCAAGCGTGAAAAGAGAGACAGACTGACAACAGACTGGTGTCTTCAACCCTTCTTCGTCCTCCAAGGTTTAAATGGACAGCAAGTTTAGCATCCTAGAGAGACAAGAAATGTTCAAAATATAGAAGCTGTGCACTCTGTCTTCATTATTAGAAGGAGAACAGGGGTGTCCCTTTGATTTTCCATGATGGGGAAGGGAAAGTGGAGGTGGCAGGAGAAGGGAAGTAAAAGGGGTGAGAAGGGGGGGGTTGATGCCAGAATAGAAGAAATACCTCAAATGGAGGAGGAGAAGAAGAAGGAAAAGATCCCCCTCCCATTGGATATCATATGCTTGGAAGGGTGACAGATGTAAGGATGGAACTTGGAAGGGGAGGTAATGGGGGGGCATGGGGAAGCAGAAGAAACAAAACCCTCCTGCCATATCCACTCCCCCCAGAGGGTCTCCCCAGTCCCCCCAAGAGCCATGGTGGTACAAGAAGTGGGACTTTCCCAATAAGGCACCGTGGCATAGTGGGAAGAGCCAGCTTTGGTTTGTTTGTAGGCTGGGGGGGGGGGGGGCTGGAGAATGAGGAGAAGGAGGAGGAGGAAGAAGAAGAGAGAGCCACAGATGCTGGTGAAACGTCAGAAAGAAACTCTTCGAGAACATGGCCACACAGCCCGAAAAACCCACAAAGAACTATAGAGAGCCTTCGCTTGCAGAAAGTGGCTTTTTGCTAAGCAGGGGAAGGAAGTTGGGGAGAGGTGAAAATGTTCAAGGTCCAGTTTGCCTCCTCCTTCCTCTTCTTCCTCTGCCCCCTTCTTTTGCTATCGGCTTTTCGGCTATCGCTCCCAGGCTTTGGAATGGCCTGCCGGATGAGATCCATCATCTGACCACCTTAAACAGCTTTAAAAAAGCGGTTAAGAGGGACCTTTTCCGGCAGGCCTTTCCTGAGTACGTAACCAGCCACCAAAAATAGTTATGCCTGTCCCTGATTTCCACTGGAGCTATTTTAAATTATTTGTCAATTGTTGGAATGTTTTAGTAGTTTGTTATTTTTCAGTTTGTTTTTAATTTTTGATTGTTTAATTGTGTTTTGGAGGGGTGGGCTACTGGAGGACGGGACTGTTTGTTTTCTCATGTACGCCGCCTCGGCCGTATTTTACAGAGAGGCAGGATATAAATTATTATTATTATTATTATTATTATTATTATTATTATTCTGCTACCACCACCACCCCCATTTTAAACAGCCTTCCCTTCCAGCCAGGACTAGCTTTGCCTTCTCTTCCAACTCTATGATTCTATAATTTTGGCACTCCATAATAAGCCCCCCATCCCTCCATGTCCCCCAGGAAAGCCCCTCAAACTGTGCCCAGAGCCAAAGAACCCCCAACAACTGATGCTCTTACTTCCTTGGCCTCCTCAGCCCCATTGATACCCCCAAGAAAGGAAGAGGAGGAAGCCTCCCAGATGGAAAGGTTTGGGGGGAATTTCCTTTTTTTCCACCCAAGTAAGTGCCCCCCACATCCACACCATGGAAGAAGTGAGTTTGGGGTCTCCCATTATTACCTTCCTTCTCTCCAAACTCCTTCCTCTTTCCCTCCAAGGAAATCCAGAAGGTTCCACCTCTCTCCCCTCCGGAAGTGAGATCAGAAGGTGCATCACTCCTCTCCTTCCCCCAGCAACATTTCCTGCCTATCTAGGAAGCTGATTTTGGAGTGAGCAGAAGAAGCCTCTCTTTCTCTCTCTCTCTCTCTCTCTCTCCAAGTCACACACTCTCAGCCTCAGTGGACACCCACCCAACCCTTTGAAGAAACGTGTCAAGAAAACCCTATGATAGGGTCACCATAAGTCAAACTATTTGAAGGCACACAACAGCAATAGTAACTATATCTATATATCTATATATATATATATATATACCTCTATCTATATCTATATATATATATTGCAGTTAGATATTTAAAATTTAATTTAAAATTTAAAATTGCAGGTTCTACACACACAAACACACAAATAAATATAAAGCAAAATTCTGGAGACCAGGGTTCAAGTCTCTGCTCAACCTGCTGGGTTACTTTGGGCAAGTCACACTCTCTCAGCCTCAGAGGAAGGCAGTGGCAAACCATCCTCTGACCAAATCTTGCCAGGGTCGCCATAGGTCTGAAACAACTTGAAGGTAGAAGACAATAACAACAACAAGCCTCTCATTTGCACCTGAAAGAAAATCCCTGAGAAGAACTGAACGAGGGTTTGCACTAAAGAAAGGGACAGCCACTGAAATGAATAAATTCTCACTTAAATACAGTGGTCCCTCCATATTCGCTAGGGTTAGGGGCACAGGACCTCTGTGAATGTGGGAAAACCACAAATAATAAAAACACTATGTTTTTACTTGAGAGGACACCTCTCTAGGTCCTCCAATGCAACTCTGTGGTCAACATCTGCCATAGAATTGCACTGGAGGGGCTCCAAATGCCTAGTGGATTGTTCTCTCTAGGAATCTCTAGGTCCTTCAGTGCGACCTTTGGTTAAACCTAACCATAGAGTTGGCCTGGAGGACCTAGGTATTCCTAGACATAACGTACTAATACAATCCATGAATAATCAAATCCGCACATGTCAAATCCGCAAATGTGGAGGGACAATTGTACAGTAGCCCCTCCATATTCGCTGGGGTTAGGGGCACAGGATCTCTGTGAATGTGGAAAAACCACAAATAACAAAACCACTATGTTTTTACCAGAGAACACCTCTCTAGGAATGTCTAGGTCTTCCAGTGCAACTTTGTGGTCAACATCTGCCAGACATTGACCATAGAATTACACTGGAGGGGCTACAGAGGCCTAGTGGAGCGTTCTCTCTAGGAATCTCTAGGTCCTCCAGTGCAACTCTGTGGTCAACATCTGCCAGACATTGACCATAGAATTGTACTGGAGAAGCAACAAATAGTGGAGTGTTCTCTCTAGGAATCTCTAGGTCAGGGGTAGGCAACCTAAGGCCCGGGGGCCGAATGTGGCCCCCTGAAGCCTTTGGACCAGCCCCAGGCCGGTCCGCCACCGCCGCCACCGCCCACCATGATGATATTGATTATTGTTGTTATTACTTGTTCTTGGGGTTTTCTTGGCAAAATCTCCACAGGGCTTTTGCCATGGCTTTTCTGGGGCTGAGAGAGTGTGCATGCATATTTGTTTTTATATATATATATATATATATATATATATATATATAATTTATTTTTGGTGCTTCAGCCCCCCCCCCCCAATTGTCTGATGGACAGCAACCCGGCCCCTGGCTCAAAAAGGTTGCCTACCCATGCTCTAGGACAGTGCGACTTTTGGTTAAGTTGACCATAGAGTTGCACTGGAAGACCTAGAGATTCCTAGAAAGGACATACTGATACAATCCTTGAATAATAAAATCCACACATGTCAAATCCGCAAAAGTGGAAGGATGACTGTAGATGAATTTGACACCTGCCTCCCCCTTCCCTAAAACCTTTTCCTTTAGTAGCCTGGGGGGAAGAGGGTATTCTGACTTCTCCTCCAAAGTGGGAAAGATATGCCTGATTTCAGACTTTTGGCTAACCTTTAGCTCTGTTTTTCACTTGCTAAATTCTTCATTTTTAAAAATAATAAGCCTGCTACACCTATTTTGCGTCAAAGCGACAGGTGTCCCCCCCCCCCATTGCCTGGCATTTGTTGGGCCTGGAAGAGACTTTGGGGTTCTGTGTGTTTTTAACCCCTTGGCCTGATGAAGAAGCCAGTGGAGCTTGCAAAGCTTGCAGCACGTATTTTGTGCATTTTGGAAACGTGCAGGGCTAGCTGTGTTGGCCTTTGAGCAAATCCAAACAAAAACCCACCAAACAGTGATACCTTTATTGGCCAACCAAAATGCACAATATACCGTACTTGCTGCAAGCTTTCAAAGCTCCACTGACTGGCTTCTTCATCATCAGGCAAGATGTTACAAACCAAACCGGAGAAAAACAACTTGAGATGTTAAGTCAGATGCCTGCATTTTGATGTTTCTGTCCTTAGTTAAGATGACATTCAGGGGTAACTGTGTTGGCCATTTAGCAAATTCAAACAAAAGTCCATCAGTGATACCTTTATTGGCCAACCAAAATGCACAATATACTTGTTGCAAGCTTATGAAGCTTGCAACAAGTATATTGTGCATTTTGGTTGGCCAATAAAGGTATCACTGATGGACTTTTGCAGGAAATTTTAAAGTCCCTTTGCATCTCACCAAGGACCCCTCTCTTGCAATCCAACATGCCTCCATTCCTATGAGGTCCCAGGCCTCTTTGTAGACAGAGGACGATGGATTCCTCAAGCAGTCTTCATGTTTTTGCATCAGGAACATTGTGGTCGGTGCTGAGGTCAAGCATGCCAATCCGGTTCAAATTTAAGAAGAAGGAAAAAAATGGTTTTACCTTGGTTGGAACAAATATATTGTGCATTTGAGTTGGTCCAATAAAGATATCACTGTTTGGTGCATCTTTTGTTTGTGCATTTGGGTTGGCCCAATGAAGGTAGCATTGTTTGGTGGATTTTGGGTGCTATTGTCCTTTTCTGTGGATATGGATGAATATTGATGGCTTCCAATCTGTTGGCCATTGTTTTGTTGCTCTTAATGGTCCTCATTAAAGCCCCTTTTGCATGACAAGGTAGGAAGGAGATGGGGGAGGATTTCTCTTTCTTTTTTGGGGGGATGGACCCTGCCTAGAAACTGATGACCCCTCATTGGCCCAAGGCCCCCATCCCATTTCTTTTGGGGTGCAGAGAGAGAAAGGGGCCCCCATTCAGAGTGGGCTTGGCCTCCTTCTTGGGGAGCCTGAGTTCAGGTGAGTGACTTTGCTTTGATTGAGAGTTCCTGCATGGCAGAATGGGGTTGGACTGGATGGCCCTTGTGGTCTCTTCCAACTCTATGATTCTATGACTCTCTTCTCCTCTTTGCACTAGAAGGGTGTTTCTCCTCCCTTTTTTCCCCACTGAAATGCATGGCGTCCTCCTTTTCCAGGACCTGTCCTCCATTCCAGCCTTCCTGGCCAGGAGGGAGGAGTTGTTCCAGCAGGATTTGCAGCTTGTCTTTGGCCAGGTCCTTCTTTTTTTCCCTTGAAGGTCCTCCATGTTTTTGGTGATGCCTCCTCCTCCTCCTCTTTTGGGGTGAGGACATGGGGTCCCCCTGCCTTCCCTGCAGGAAAGGCCTTTCTTTAGCTTGCAAAAATGCTGCTGTTGAGTGCAGAAGGGACCCAGAGCCTCTCTTAGCTCCTCTGGGCCAAAGGGACTTTTTTGCAGGGGCTTCCTTTTGGTCCCATGAAAAGTCCTTTAAGGAAGAGGTCAGCATCCTCCCCACCTTTTGGGGGAGGATTTTTGTTTCCAAGATGCAGTAGGAGAGGAGACGTACTAAAACAAAGTAGGGAAGCCATACTTGCCCATAGAGAATCATAGAGGAATACTAGTATTTCCCTGTATTTATCTATGGGCAAGCATTTGCCAATGATTCTCTGTGGGCAAGTATGGCTTCCCTAATGGCAAGTACTGTCATTTGTTTTAGTACGTTCCGAAGGAGAGAGTGGGGTTATTTTCTTGGACCATATAGCTCCCATCATCCACCAGCTAGCCACCTGGGTCCAGGGGTTGCTCTGAGAGCCAGGGCTTTGGTCACAGGCTCCTGGCTTCCTTTGGGGAGCCATCCTTGGAAGGAAAAAAAGGAGGAGGAAGATCCCATTTCCCCTGTTCTGGGGTGTGTACTTGGGCTAAACTATGACTCTCCCAAATGAGTGACTGAATGTAGGGCTTCAGCCCAAAGGGAATGGCAGCCAGCGCCCTTCTCCGCCCAGGAGTCCAGAAGTTGTGCCCCAAGGCCAACCCCAAAATGCCAGAGCCACTGACCTTCAAGGGCTTCTAGGACTAGCTCCCAACAGCCCCCTGGGGCAAGGAATGATAGGCCCTGCAGTCCCACCTGGTTACAAGGGCTGCATGATGTTGGTCATCCTCTCCGCTGACCAACAGCCACAGTGGGAAGCCTGCATCCATCCAGATGTTGCAGGTGTTGGACTACAAGCCCCAGAGGGCCCTCCCTTGTGCTCCTGAGAGTGAGGGATTTGGGGGATTGTAGTCCAGCAATACCCCAGAGGGGCAGTACTGATAGCCATGGGCCTTGGGTTGACTCTCCTGGTCTTTGGGGGAAGGATGGACTCCGCCTGGCTGGCTCCAAAAAGCAACAAAGGCACCAGAATGGGGTGCACACACACACATACTCTTTTTAACAGTGATTCATTCTGTTTTAGCTGCTTTTTCAGCGGTTGCGGGTCAATATTTTTAATATTGTCGCATGCCCCCCAAGTCGTTTACGGCAACCCTAAGGCCACCCTAGCGTGGGGCTTTCTTGGCAAGTTTCTCCAGAGGGGTTTGCCGTTGCCTTCCTCTGAGGCTGAGAGAGTGTGACTTGCCTGAGATGAGCCACTAGGTTTCACGGATCAGTGGGGATTCGAACCCTGGTCTCCCAGAGTCATAGTGCAACGCTCAAACCGCAAGGCCACAGATACTTGTTTGTTTAATTGTCTTTTAACCTTTGTAATTTGTCTCGTTTTAACTGTGTTCTGCTTTAACTTGAATTGGAAAGCCGCCTTGTATCAGATATTGAGAAAAAGGAAGATTACAAATTGAAATTTATATACATATTTTATGTGTGTGTGTGTGTATGTATGTAATTCTATATGATATATAGAATGCTGTATAATATATATTATGTATGTATGTATATATATATGTGTGTGTGTGTGTGTGTGTGTGTATTATTAAATTCATATATATTATTTAATTTGTATACAGCCTTTCTCTCAGTGTGTGATACAAAGCAGCTTACTATATAAATAAATAAATGAATACATAAATAAATAAAAAATAAATAAGTAGAATAAAGATTTAAGTGGCTATTGAAGAAGGTCTTCCAGTTGTGGCATGCTTTGATTTTTAACTGGCTATAAATCAATAAAGAGCCAGTGTGGTGTGGTTTGAATGTTGGATAGGACTCTGGAGAGCAGGATTCGAATCCCCACCTGGCCAGGGAAACCTGCTAAATGACAGGTCACACACTCTCAGCTTTAGAGGAAAAGCTCTCTGAAGAAATCATGAGCGTCAGCATGGTTTGAGTGTTGGAATAGGACTCCAAGAGGCCAGGGTTTAAATCCCCAGTTGGTTCTGGAAACCTGCTAAATGAAAGGCCACACATTCTCAGCCTCACAGGAAGGCAGTGCTAAAACTTCTGTAAAGAAATCTTGAGTGTCAGCATGGTTTGAGGGTTAGACTAAGACTCCAGGAGAACAGGGTTCAAATCTCTGCTCAGCCATGGAAAAACCCACTGGGTGACTTTGGGCCTCAAATGGAATAATAGTTTCGAGTTGGAAGAAACAATACAACAACAACAACAACAAATAAATCAACAACTGCATTCAGTTTTAATTTATATGCTAAGCCACGCTGGGTGCCATGAAGAGAGAGAGAGAGAGACAGAAAGTGGACAGAACATAATAAAAATAAAGACTGCTTTAGCCAACACAAACAACCACTGGCCAACTCTAGGAGTTGTCATTCCCTCCCCACATAAAAGTACACAAAGTCAGCACTCCATACCCATGGATTTTTTTATCCACAGATTCAAGCATCCACAGCTTTAAAATGTTTTTTAAATATATACATTCCAAAAAGCAAACTTCTGTTTTGCTGTTTTCTATAAGGGTGCTCATTTTATGATGCCATTGTATTTAATGGGACTTGAGATCCAGGCCCCAGCAGTTGTTGTTCCCTTGCCTTGCAAAAGTACATATGTATCCCCCCTGTCCACTGTGTTTGCTGGCCATGCTGTCTGGGACATTATGGGAATTATAGTCCAAAGGTGTTTTTCTGACGGGGGCACCCATACCCTCTTCTGGATTTTCTCTTCTTTCCTGGCCCTCCTTTAGAAAACCCATATGGTCCTCGGTGGTACCGTCTTGATCCTGTCTTCTGGGGTCTTGGCTACGCCTCCCAATTTGGTATCATCTGCAGATTTGATAAGCATGCCTTCTATTCCTTCATCCAAGTCACTGATAAAGATGTTGGATAGCAGGACAATGCCCCATGACACTCCACTGGTCGCTTCTCGAGAGGATGAAGGTCCTTTGGGCTGAGCATCCTTTGGGTTCGACAGGTCAGCCAAGTACAAATCCACCCAACTGCCACAGGATAAATCTGGCATGACTTGTTGGTGAGAAACCCATACTGACTGTTAGTGATCACGGTATCGATGGACATCTTTCCTGATATCTTTCCTCCAGATGCGCAAAGGTTATGGGGAGGACTGGGGGGGAGGCAGAAAAATCCAGCCCAAGTGTATGTATGTATGTATGTATGTGTGTGTGTGTATAGCACATCTTTCGGAGCACAGGAGCCAAATGCTTTAGAGGAAAGTCTCTAGAGAGATTCTGTAAAACCAAATATTGAAACGTGTATTGGTGGGGAGATTGGATATAGAATCATAGAGTTGGAAGAGACGCTCAAGGGCCATCTAGTCCAACCGCCTGCCATGCAGGAACTCACAATCAAAGCACCCCTGTGAGATGGCCATCCAGCCTCTGTTTAAAGACCTCCAAAGAAGGAGACTTCACTGCTCTCCAAGGGAGTGTGTTGAACTCCTGCCACCTTCCTAATGTTTAGGTGGAATCTTTTTTATTATACAATATAAATTCCTGTAGAATATAAATGCTTAGATTCTTTGATATTCTTAGTATAAATTCTTCCCTGACCCACCTATGAATGAAAGGCCTCAAAGGGACCCTGTTGGACCTTCTTAGATCTTGCAAGCTCAACACTTTGGCTTCCTTGGTGGAGTCAATCCATCTGTGTTGGGATCTCCCTCTTTTCCTTCTACCTTTGATGCTATACATACTATTATCTTCTTTTTCCACTGAGTCATGTCCTCTCACAATGTGTCCAAAATACAATAGCCTTGACTTAGTCATTGTGGCTTCTAGGGAGAAGTCAGCCTTGATTTGGTCGCAGAGCCATTCATTTGTCTTTTTGGTGATTCATGGAAGACCATATAAATTTGTGCACATATTAACCACCTCCATTTGTATTTTCTTCAGCTGCTCAGAAGTCCAGGTCGGGCTTGCCTGGTCTCCAGATTTATGGAAAGAGGAGAGTCTGTGTTGAATTCTTCCTCCACGGAAGAAACTGCAGGAAAGATGTCTTTGGAACAGGTAAACGTTCACCCTCTCCTTCTTTGCTATGGAGCCATTGGGAAGGTTCTGCAGTGGAAGGCCCCAAACATTTGATAGCAAGATTAGAAGGATTCCAGCCCAGCATACTTTAACTTCCACTCCTTCCTCAATTGAAAATTGGTCTTGCCAAGCTGGGATGAAACTGATGGACAGATGTCATTTCCCCACCTGCTGGGTTGATACATGCTTTCTGCCATCTTGCCCTTGCTTTTTCACCAGCTAGTTAGGACCAGAGTTGGTGGGACTGGGCTCCCTGCCCAATGCTGGTCCTTCAGGGACCCTCAGACCTATCAGCAGGGCTTGCCCCATACCTGTGTTAACATTAAATCCATAGCTTTTAGGCAGGATTGATGCCATGACTTTGGTGGAGGGATTCATGCTGATTCAGGCAAGTGGTCTTGAGCCATCATGCACAGCAGCAATTGCTAGAACTTTAATTTTTTTGTTCTTGTACTTCTATTGCCAGGGATGGGATGAAGTCCTTGTGGTATTTCTCTGCCTTATGTGCCAAAATAACTCAACGCAACTGTCAATGATTGGGAGGCTTATCTGGAACAGCTTCCATGTGCTAAATAAAACCTCTCTTCATATAAGAAGATAAGTTTATCATGGAGCAGGGTTATTTACTGAATTTAAAGATGCAGGTAGTTAATGAAAAGTTATTCTGAAGCATCCAATCCTTCTCTGGATGCACCGTTTTCTTCTACATCTGATGATGGCTGGATGGGGGGTGTTTTCTGTTGCAGGTGACCTTTGAAGATATGGCTATGTATTTCACAGAGGAAGAATGGAACCTGCTGGATCAGAATCAAAGAACTTTGTACATGGAGGTCATGACAGAAAACTATGAGAATGTGTCTGCCCTAGGTAAGAAACTTGAATCTACTGCCTTTCCTAGGTCTCTTTCCCAGAGCATAACTCTACCAGGAAACAAGGTGCACGTTCTCTACAGCCATGGAATATTTTTCTTTTAATTGCGCTGGGGGAGGGAATACTAAACACAAGAGAGCAACACACACTGAATAAACATCCTTCAGGGGCCTCCCCGAAGGATACATATTGAGTGTGTGTTGCTCTCTTGTGTGAGAGCAGAAGGTGAGAAAAGTGTCTCCCGGGAGCCACATTAAGCTCATTAGGGCCATTGTGTGGCCACCAGGCTCCCTTATCTGCTCTCCATTTCTCCCTTATCTGCTCTCCATTTCATTGAAGATCCCCCATCCCACAAAATGGCCTGGAAAACCCTTTAGGGATTGTAGGGGGAGCAATTTTGTCACATTTCTTGACTCCCTTTGGACTATTTTATGCTCTTTAGGAACCTCCATCTCCTAGGGCTGAAAAAAGCCAAAATTGCACCCATGTCCTCCAGGCGATATTAGGGGTTATATAGAGGCAGAACATGTTTCAACCATGCAGGCCCCCACCCCCATAATAGAATCATGGAATCACAGAGTTGGAAGGGACCCCCAACAGCCATCCAGTCCAATCTCTTTCTGCCATACAGGAATACATAATACATACAAAGCACTCCCAACCAGTGGCCATCCAGTCTCTTTTGAAAAACCTCCAAAGAAGGAGATTCCACTAGACTCTGAGGCAGTGTATTCCACTGTCAAACAGCTCTTACTATCAGGAAGTTCTTCTTAATGTTTAGGTGGACTCTCTTTTCCCAAACAGTTGTCCACCCCTGCCGAGAAGCTTTTGGTAGCCAGTACCCTTACTGAAATCTGTCTCCCCATCCTGGCTTATTCATGAAACTCTCAGATGACAACTTGGATTTCTAACTTACTTGCTCATTCTTTCCTGTTGAAGCTCTGATCATGTTAGTTTGGTTAGTCTCTAGAGAGGAGGTACTTCTAGGAAGGACCAAAGCAGGGCCAGAAAGCAATGGCCTCCCAGGTAGCTGTTTGTCTCCAGATCCTTCAGCTCAGATATATCAAGTGGTTTCATTAACTATTGTGACTAATATCCATGCTGGGGATGGGGGTGGGGACATATTAAAATAGCTCCTCTTTCTGATGATGCTTTTCTTTTTGGATCTTCAGCTTGCTTAACCCATAGAGGTTGTTTGCTGAAGGTCTTCCTCTCTTAATGCTGGGATTCAGTTTTGTCTGTACTTGTCCTTCATAGGAGATCACTGGAGGAAGAAGAATGTATGCTCTGATCTGGATCTTATGAGCTGTCAGAGAGTCCACATACCAGGCAAAGAATACAGATGGCAAGAGCTTAGGAAATGTTTGGCCTATTATTCACATCCTGTGAGCTACACAAGAGCCCAGACAAGGAAGAAATCATACAATTGCCAGAAGAGTGGAAAAGGTTGTGCTCTCAACTCACACCTTTTGAATCAGCAGAGAGCCCACACAAGAGACAAGGCATTCAGAAGTATGGAGTGTGGGAAAAGTTTTGCTCATAGGTCAGCAATTGTGATTCATCAAAGACTCCACACAGGAGAGAAACCATACAAATGTCAGCAGTGTGGGAAATGCTTCACTCGCAAGTCAGTCCTTTTGAGACATCAGATAGTTCACAAAGGAGAGAAACCATACAAATGCCAGCAGTGCGGCAAAGGTTTTTCTCGGAATTCACACACTTTGAGGCATCAGAAAGTCCACACAAGAGAGAAACCATTCAAATGCCAGGACTGTGGGGAATGCTTTTCATGGAATTCACACTTTTTGAATCATCAGAGAGTCCACACTGGGGAAAAATCATTCAAATGTAAGGAGTGTGGAAAATGCTTTGCTCACATGTCAACCCTTGTGATTCATCATAGAATCCACACAGGAGAGAAACCATTCAAATGCCAGGAATGTGAGAAATGTTTTTCTCGGAAGTCACAGCTTTTGAAACATCAGAGAGTCCACACTGGAGAAAAATCATTCAAATGTAAGGACTGTGGAAAATGTTTTGCTCACAGGTCAACCCTTGTGATTCATGAAAGAGTCCACACAGGGGAGAAACCATACACATGCCAGCAATGTGAAAAACATTTTGCTGACATTTCAAACTTTTTGAAGCATCAGAGAGTCCATACAGGAGAGAAACCTTACCAATGCCAGCAGTGTGGGAAAGGTTTTGCTCGCAAGTCAGACCTTGTAACTCATCAGAATGTCCACACAGGAAAGAAACCATACAAATGCCAACAGTGTGGTAAACATTTTGCTCAGAATTCACACATTTTGAGGCATCAGAGAATCCACACTGGGGAGAAACCTTTCAAGTGCCAGCAATGTGGGAAAGGTTTTTCTTGCCGTTCAAATCTTGTGACTCATCAGAGTGTCCACATAGGAGAGAAACCGTACAAATGCCAGCAATGTGGAAAAAGTTTTTTTAGGAATTCACACATGTTGAGACATCAGAGACTCCACACTGGAGAGAAACCATTCAAATGCCAGCAGTGTGGGAAAGGTTTTTCTTGCCATTCAGCTCTTGTGACTCATCAGAGATTCCACACAGGTGAGAAACTACAGAAATGTCAGGAGTGTGGAAAATCTTTTGCTCACAAGTCAGACCTTCTGAGGCATCAGAGAGTCCATACAGGAGAGAAACCTTACCAATGTCAGCAGTGTGGGAAATGTTTTGCTCACAAGCCGTACCTTGTGATTCATCAGACTGTCCACACAGGAGAGAAACAATTTAAATGTCAGCAGTGTGAGAAAAGTTTTTCTCGGAATTCACACCTTTTAAGGCATGAGAGAGTCCACAGTGGAGAGAAACCATTCAAATGCCAGCAGTGTGGGAAAGATTTTTCTTGCCGTTCAAATCTTGTGACTCATCAGAGAATCCATACAGGAGAGAAACCATATCGATGCCAGGAGTGTGGGAAATGTTTTTCTTGCCATTCAAATCTTGTGACTCATCATAGAGTCCACACAGGAGACAAACCATACCAATGTGAGGAGTGTGGGAAACGTTTTGCTCATAGGCCACACCTTGTGACATATCAGAGAGTCCACACAGGAGAGAAACCATACAAATGCCAGGTATGTGAGAAAGATTTTTCTCGAAATGCATACCTTTTGAAGCATCAGAGAGTCCACATTGGAGAAGGACCATTCAGATGTTAGGAGTGTGGACATTACTGACATTTTTAGGATGGATTCTCTGATTAATCATAAGGACAGACTTGTCAGCAAAACAAATGTTTTGTCATGGCATTTGCATGATTTCTCTCCAGAAATCATGCAAATGCCATGACAAAACATTTGTTTTGCTGACAAGTCTGTCCTTTTGATTAATCAGAGAATCCATCCTAAAAATGTCAGTAATGTGGGGATTGTTTTGCTCAGAATTCACACCTCACTTCACATCAGATGCCAGGAGTGTGAGAAATGTTTTGCTTGTGACTGAAACCTGTTGAGGCATCAGGACTTCCAGGACAGCAGCCATGACTTGCTAGGGTTTTCCCATGGGGCTCCATGTGAAAAGAGGCTTTGATGGCATTTTTTCGGTTTGGCAAGGTATTCCACTTAGTGCAATACTCTCTGGATCAAGGGAAGAATGAAACATTGCCCATTCAATGTCTAGGATCCTCAATTGGTTTCGGGAATTGTGCTCAAGTTGTACAATGTCTGAAATTAAGCCTCATGTTAAGTATGAGGGATAAAGTAAAGGCCATAACTTGCTTTTGAAATAATATGCATTTTTTTTTTATGTTGATATGTCAAAATCTGTCAAAAATAGTATGTAAGAATGCTTCTTTATATTAAATTCAAACAGAGGGTTTTAAGATGTGATAAGTAAGAGAGAGGTATGAAAGGCATTTAAAGTTTTCAAGACAGAAGGTTAGTTGGCATACATGCTGTAGTTGAGGAATATTATTAGAGCGCTATAGGGAGACATACTTAGAAGAAATTAGAAGATAGAATGTTTATTAGCGCTAGAACAATCCTCTGACTAAATGTGATGAACATAAAGATTATTACCCTATTATTGACTTTTTGTACAAATTAAGAATAGTTTAATATGTTTGGATAGTGTTTAATTTTAGGTAGACTTTACAAAGAGAAGGAGAGTTGGGATAGAGGTATTAATGGATTTTAGGATCATAACTGATAAAAAGAAGGTGAGCTATCATTTTTAGTTTTCTTTTTTACTCCTATTTTCTTGGCTATCGATCTATTCTTTCTTTTGTTTTTCTTCTGTTTTCCTATTTTTGTATTTGTATTGTATATTGGTCTATATTTTATGTATCTGGAAAATCATAAATAAAAATTGGGGGGAAAAACTTTTCAGAGAATCCATATAGGAGAAAATCCACACAACGGCCAGCAGTGTGGAAAATGTTTTGCTCACAGCTCAGACCTTGTCTGAGAATCCACACAGAGGATCCACACAGGGGAGGAACCATTCAGATGCCAGGACTCTGCAAACCCCCACCCCCAGAATTACATCTTTTGTGGCATCAGAAACATCACACTAGAGAAAAAAACAAACACAGAAATGCCAGTGCTATGGAAAAGGAGAGGCAGCCTTCCTACATTTCAATTGTGTCTTATAATGCTCTGTTATAGACTTGTAGAACTTGTTAACAGCTAGGGGCCAAAATTAAAATAGGCTAAACTTCTTTGGGCCACAGATAGGTTTTTAGCTTCTCACTTTTCAAGTAAAGGTATAATGAATGAATAAGCTATTAGAATCCTAGAGTTGGAAGAGACCACAAGGGCCATCCAGTCCAACCTCCTGCCATGCAGGAACTCAAAATCAAAGCATCCATGATAGATGGCCATCCGGCCTCTGTTTAAAGACCTCTGAAGAAGGAGACTCTACCACACGAGGGAAAGTGTCAGGAAGTTCCTTCTAATGTTCAAGTGGAATCTCTTTTCCTGTAGTTTGCATCCGTTATTCCGGATCCTGTTCTCTGGAGCAGCAGAAAACAAGCTAGCGCCCTCCCCAATATGACATCCCTTCAAATATTTAAAGAGGGCTATCATATCCCCTCTTAACCGTCTCTTCTCCAGGTGATTCTCCATTACTAATATTAATGCCATCCTTCTCTCTGCCCAGCCCTCTCCTTAGGAGAAGGTCGAGTGGTGGAGGAGCCTTGAGGGGCGAACGTTCGTCCTTCTTCTTTCTCTGCAGCCCGGCCTTTTCCTCAGGAGAAAACCTGGCTGTGGAGGAGGCTTGGAGGCACCCATTTACCTCCTCCTCCTTCTCCTCCTCCTCCACACACCAGGTCTTTCTTGGAAGAAAGCTGGACAGCAGGGGAGCCTTGAGGTAATTCGGTGGCCCGCAGGCTGTATGTTATGGAGGCTTGATCTATTATAATCTCATGTTATGGTATTTTGGCTATAAAACTTTTAAATTATAAGGTACTTTGGCTTTGTTCCACCACCAAGAGTCAGATATCCCCATATGCTCACCTGGTCGAGTGTTGTTTTTGTTATTTTTCTACCGGAAGTGTTCCCCCCCCCCTTTTTTTTTTTTTTAATGGCTAGAAGGCTCCACAGGTCCATATCACTCCATAGTCTTTGCCTCCACCTTTGACCATGTACAGATACACAAAATTGCATAGCCTGTTTTGAACAAAGGGTGAGAGGGACATGGGGCCCACCAAGGACAAATGAAGGGAAAGTAGGTGACAGGTACAGATGGGCTTGGAGTTAGCAGCAACCATGGAGGAGGTAGAGGAAGATGGTCACCTCATCCCTCTCACTTCTTGGTGATTCTCTTTTTGTCTCTTTCCGAACTCTCACTGACTGTGCTGAGAGAGGAACGGAGGAGAAGAGGAGTTGCTGGTGCAGTTGTTGTGGACTGTCTCCTTCCTGCAGCAAGAACAAGAACAGGCTGAGGGAGACCAGGCAAAAGCTGGCTGGCTGGAACAGGCCACTTTTCAAAGAGATGGATGCCAAAAGCATTGGGATGTGTCAGGCACACCTAAGAAAAAATATTTGAGAACTGAACCCTTATTCTGTTTCGTAGCCCTTCCTGTAATGGCCGAAACCATTCTGAACACAATCAGAGGGCCCAGAATGTCAATGTCCAAGGGGGCCACATGCCCACCAAATTCACCAGTCACACAAGACTAGATGAAAGCAAGGGAGCGAGCCAAAACATTTCTAGATGAACCACCTTCTACTGCCCATTCTGGCCACATCATGTTTTCTTCAAAACAGCCCAGAAAGTACACATTGCACCAAAGTGAGAAGGTGTGAATAATCAGAAAATCCATAGCAGAAAGATAAGAAAATGGGGTTAGAGTACAATTGGGGTGGAGAAATAACAAAATGGAGGTTGGCAAGCTGAATTCTTCCCCCCAGACACCAGAAAGAAGCCACATTAAATCTCTCCCTTCACAAGAGAAAGAGCTGCAGGGGAAATCCAAGCCCAGCCGCAGCCTGATTCTCTTTCATCCTCATCAGAAGGGGAAAGAAACAATGCTTGGGTTGGATTTTGACTGGATAATAGGATGAAAGCCAGTTGTTCTAATGAACAGCTTCTCTCAGGAATGGGAGCTTTTGGGAGACTTTGAAGATGGCACAGAAGAGGCGGTTGAGCTCCCCAGTCCCTTTGGAAGGGGTCCTCCCTCCAAGGTACCTTCATAACTTCTTCACATTTCCTTTTCCCTTCTCCTTCCCATAAAGGTCTCCTGGGACTATATTAGCTGCAAAACAGTCAGAAATTCAGCAGGTACAGCTTTCATGTGAGTCTAAAAGCCAGCGGGATCTTAATTTGAAGAAGGAACATCTGTGTGTCTCAACCAATCTGGAATTTACTCCTGGTTCTAGAAATGATTTTCTCCCCCTTTCAAAGGAAGGGAAGGAGGACTGAAAAGAGACTTCATGTGGGTTACATGGCTTATATGTAGGGACTTCTGTAGTGCCTCCAGATACCCTCACCCCATAGGAACCCCCACTGCAACCCTTTGACCAGGAGATGCAATGGCCACAGTCTAACCAGATGCATACTGATGCTGGGAGATCTACAAACAAGAGCCTCATTCTAGAAATGAGAGGCATCCTTTCTCTAATAACAAAGACCAACTGGCATCCAGGGCAGTTAAAGTGGATTCAATTTGCACTATTTCTAGCAGTCTGCAAAGGCCCTTAGTCTAATTGCTCTCAGGATTACTCCTTTCATACACTGAAGTTACAGGTGTTTATGGGTGTTTAGCTACAGCTTGGCTCTGCTTCATCCTGACTGTTCTTCATGTTCCCCCTAAAAAGCTTGGGGTAATTTTCTTTATCAGTTCTGCTTGTTAAAATGGCAGCTTAATTAAACAAGTCACCATTTTGTGAATATTTTGCATTCGAAATCTAGATGCCTGCGTCCCGCAGGAGCCTCCACAGCCTCCCTTTTGTCTGGCATCTAGGAACTCCAGATACCCCAACAATGTGAAGCCAAGTAGGGTAGAAGAGCAGCTGTTCATCTGGGGATTCTGCCTTTCCTCTTTCCTTGGCCGGGGACTCTCACACACACCAGGGGTGTCACGAAAGGCGGCATATACCACTAAGGATGGGCTACTTTCCAGTTTCCAACACATGACAGCAAATCCCCCCACTGAGGAGCTGTAGGACCCAGGGTTGCTTGGAAGGACCATGCGCCAACAGTCCTTCAAGTTTGCTTGTTTGGAGGATGGAGGCCTCCCAAGGATGAGAGATGGCATAGCAACTTCATCAGCTCTTGAGCTCAGCCACGGGTCACAAAGGCGATGCTCTTGGAGACGCATCACAACCTGCCATTGTGATATCATTGTCCAAGGCGGCAGGAGTCAGGGCTCCTTTCTTTGCCCCTCGCAGGCGCCACAGAGGAGAAGGTCCTGCCCCACTCAGGCTCTCCTCCTGATGGACTTCTTGGAGGCAGTATGTTGGCTGCTCTGTGAACAGGTGAAGGCTGAATCCTTCCTTGCATCTCTCCTTTAGGTCAAACCTTTCCAGAAGCTCTCATAGACCAATAGGAATTCCATCTTGGAAGTGACCGATCAGAGAAGAGGTGTCCCTTTCAAAGGCAAGGCAAGCATTTCCTTGGCCCAAGGGAAAGATGAAAAACATCTGCAAGAGTGAATTGTGGACTTCAGCTTTGGTCTCCCCAGAGTGGGGTACAGGCAGGTCTTCCCAGCATATGCCTGGCAGGGTCTCTCTCTAGCTTTAGCATCTGAGGAAGTAGACTGAAGTCTACAAAAGCTCATACTGCCAATTTCTTTCTTTCAGTTAGTCTCAAAGGTGCTACAAGGTCTCTCTACATACTGATTCTACAGACTGACACAGCTATATCTTTGAATTCTAGCTTTAGCTCCATTAGCTTCACCTCTGCCCCATACCCCTTACCATGGCATCAGGAATGGGCAGAGAAGAAATAAATGCTGCTTCTTTCTCCACCATCTTCACTTTCCCCACTTTTCTCCCCAGAGATGACCAGGTGCTTGGCAATGGAGGAGAACCCCCCAATATGCTTGTCCAGATCACCCCCTCTTTCCTCTCCTCCCCAGTTTGTCTCCTCCTAGGATATATTATGGAGGGGGGAGAGATGCAGTTTCCATAGGGGGCACAATGGGGGTGGGTTGGCAGGATAACCCCATGCACCACCTTTTCTTCCTGGGGCTGCTTGGTGTATTTTTATTCCTCCTTCCTAGGAGACCCAGGGAGGCTCTTTTGGGTTTCCCTAAATGGAAAAGAACTCCATGAGACGTCAGGCAGAGAAAGAAAAAACAAAACAAAACAGGAAGGAAGGAAGGAAGGAAGGAAGGAAGGAATACCTCCACCACCCCATGTCCCTTCACTACTTTTCCCCCAGAATTTTTTTCTACTTTTGCTTTGTTTATTTTTATGCATACTTTAATCATAGAATCATAGAATCATAGAGTTGGAAGAGACCACAAGGGCCATCCAGTCCAACCCCCTGCCATGCAGGAACTCCCAATCAAAGCATCCCTGACAGATGGCCATCCAGCCTCTGCTTAAAGACCTCCAAGGAAGGAGACTCCACTACTCTCCGAGGGAGTGTGTTCCACTCTCGAACCGCCCTTACTGTCAGGAAGTTCCTCCTAATGTTGAGATGGAATCTCTTTTCTTGCAGCTTGCATCCATTGTTTCGGGTCCTAGTCTCTGGAGCAGCAGAAAACAAGCTTGTTCCCTCCTCGATATGACATCCCTTCAAATATTTAAATATGGCTATCATATCACCTCTCAGCCTTCTCTTCTCCAGGCTAAACATCCCCAGCTCCCTAAGTCGTTCCTCATAGGGCTTGGTTTCCAGACCCTTCACCCTTTAGTTGCCCTCCTTTGGACACGCTCACCCAAAAAGACCCTTGAAACTCCATGCAGCAGTTCAGCTACTATCTGTACCAAACAATACATGGGGACAGAAAACCTTGCATGGATGTTCCTGATCCCATTACCTTCAAAACAACCCAGTGAGGTAGGCACAAGAGAGCGACCAACCAGCTCAAGATCACCACAAACTAATTTTATGATCATTCAAAAAGGAAGAAATGTCCGTTAAGATCTGCCCTGTGGGATTCAGTGCTGAGTGTCAAGAAAATGGGGAAAATAGGTGCTGTATTTGTTTACATAATGATTTTATTACATTAGTTATTTGTTTAAAGTACTGAAATCCTTTATTTAAATTTTAATCCATCTCTTTCTGAGAAGGCTGTGTTTTATTACTGCTGGGGCATCCACAATTTCCAGGGCTCTCATGGGTGTCACGTCTGTGCATGAAATACCAAGATATAGGATGGGAGACACCTGGCTTAACATGGCTACGTGTGAAAGGAATCTAGAAGTCCTAGTAGACCACAAGTTGAACATGAGTCAACAGTGTGATGCGGCAGCTAAAAAGGCCAATGCGATTCTAGACTGCATCAACAGAAGTATAGTGTCTAGAACAAGGAAAGTAATAGTGCCACTCTATTCTGCTTTGGTCAGGCCTCACCTGGAATAATACTGGGTCCAGTTCACCACAATTATTATTATTATTATTATTATTATTATTATTTATATCCCGCCCCTCTGTAGAGCAATCGGGACGGCTTACAACATTACAATTTCCATACATTAAACAAAACATAAAATCCCGAATCCCACCCATCCTTTAAGAAGTAAGGGTTCTTATTCTAGGCCGGGTGGTGCTGGGCTTAGTGTCTCTCCCCCAGATGACGTCAGATGGTAATGGAGGGAGGGCTCTTCTTATTATTTTAGGCCTGATGGTGCTGGGCCTAGTGTCTCTCCCCCAGATGACATCAGATGGTAATGGAGGGAGGGCTCTTCTTATTATTTTAGGCCCGATGGTGCTGGGCCTAGTGTCTCTCCCTCAGATGACATCGGATGGTAATGGAGGGAGGGCTCTTCTTATTATTTTAGGCCCGATGGTGCTGGGCCTAGTGTCTCTCCCTCAGATGACATCGGATGGTAATGGAGGGAGGGCTCTTCTTATTATTTTAGGCCCGATGGTGCTGGGTCTAGTGTCTCTCCCTCAGATGACATCGGATGGTAATGGAGGGAGGGCTCTTCTTATTATTTTAGGCCCGATGGTGCTGGGCCTAGTGTCTCTCTCTCAGATGACATCAGATGGTAATGGAGGGAGGGCTCCTCTTCTCATTCTAGGCCCAATGGATATCTATATCTTCCCTTGTTAAATTAAAATCTCTTTCCCAAATTCATTTCAGAATATAGTATGTTGAGAAGCTGGAGTGTGCTCAAAGGAAGGCAACTAAAATGGTGAAAGGTCTGGAAACCATGCCTTATGAGGAGAGACTTGGGAGTTAGGTATGTTCAACCTGGAAATAAAAGATTAAAAAGTGATATGATAGCCCTGTATAAGTATTTGCAGGGATGTCACATTGAGGATGGAGCAGGCTTGTTTTCTGCTGCTTGAGAGACTAGAACATGGAAAAATGGATGGAAGCAACAGGAAAAGAGATTCCACCTAAACTTTAGGAGGAATGTCCTGACAGTAAGAGCTGTTAAGACAGTGGAACACATTTCCTCAGAGTGTAATGGAGTCTCCTTCTTTGGAGGTCTTTAAACAGAGGCTGGATGGCCATCTGACTGGGATGCTTTGATTGTGTATTCCTGCATGGCAGAATGGGGTTGGACTGGATGGTCCTGTGGTCTCTTCCAACTCTATGATTCTGTCTGAAAAAAAGGGGACTGCAGCAATGGTGGCTTAGAGCTGAGGACCCTTTGGAACGCCCATTCACAAACGCTCATTTGATGAACATGGGTTGGGAGGAGTTGGACCAATCAGGGACTTTAAAAAAAGGTGCCATTTTGGAAAACATGCCAGGGTGTGTGTGTGAAAGATGGTTTGATCCTCACACCTGCAAAGCTCATACCGGAGTGCACTACTGAAGCATGAAGGACCTGCTCCCCTTGGGGTCTGTATAGTTCTGACAGGCTGGAAACCTATCCTTCCCTATTGGGGGTCCCAAGAGGGGTCACTCCCACCCCGAAACCCTCCTCTTTTACACAGCAAAGATGGCCATCATTTCCCATGCTAAAAGTGTTGTCAAGTCTACAGGGAACCTCTGACAGTGGGGAAATGGTGGGGTGCTAATAGCCACATGGGAGGCCCACTGGATGTCTTAACTCTCCTTTGATGGCTTTGGACTGTAGTTCCCCTCAGCCCCATCAAGGAATGCCAACATCCAAATGGTAATCCCACTGGATGTCCAAACCCTCCCTTGTTGGTTTTGAACTCCAGTTCCCAAGAGCTCCAGGTAGGAGTGCCAATAGCCCGAGTCAAAGCCCCAATAGATGTCCTATCCCTCCCTTGCTGATTAAAGACTCCAGTTCCCATTAGCTCCATCCAGGAGAGCCAACAGAGCCCAACAGATGTCCTATTGTAGTAGAAACAGGAACAGAGACCATGGAATTTCAGGAAAGAAGAGTTTATTCATGCTGACGGGCCTCTCAAGACAGGTCTTCCTGTGACTGGAGAGCACCCCTCCCCTGCTAATCAACATCCTTATATACCATCTTACACAGCTAGTTTATGATTATATTAATACATGCATAATACATCATTTTCATTGGTTACAAGACAGAACTCCAAATCCCCTCCTTTCCCGGTTATGTTACACTTTTCTTGCTATGCATGAATGAATCTAGCTTTCTTCCTCAGGCTGTAAAACTGTCAGCCTTCAGGGTAAAATAAACAACATTCCTCTGTTACCTTAAACACCACTTCTTTGTTGGTGAAACAGCTGAAAAAGCCCTTTACAAATCGCCTTGCAATGCACAATTTTAAACATAGAAAATGAAACCCCAAGGGTCATCCAATCCAGCCCCGAATTAGCCATGAGCTTTGTAGCCCCAGCAAGGAATGCTAGTAGCTAGACGGGAGTCCCGCTGGATGTACAAGCCCTCCCTTCCAGGTTTTGGACTGACATTCCCATCAGCCTCAGCCCGGAGTGCCAACATCCAGATGGGAGCCCCACTTGAAATCCAAGCCCTCTTTAGTTGGTTTTGGACTCTTGGAGCAGCTTACAAATGGTTAATTTAGGGGTCAGCAAGTTTTTCTTACCTGGGGCCGGTCCGCTGGCCTCCAGGTCTTCCCAGAATGGTTATGAGGAATTGTGAGGCAGCTTTCTCTCCTCCTTCGCTACCTTCACTTATGTCAGACAGGCAGTGGAGGCAGGGGTGGGGTGGCTACAACTACAGAACCCCCTTCTACCTGCCTGAGGGCCTCTTTCCATAAGCCACCCTCCCACTCTCTTGGAAACTAGAAGGAGGTGGTGTCTGGACCTGTCAGCCCTAATGGCCAGCCACAGAGCTGCTGCTGCTGCTGTCAAATAAATGGGGGACACCTAAGTACAAATGTAAGTATGAATACAGTGCTGTTCATGAGGCAAGAAGACAGGTGGCCACCAGCTCAGCCTGCTTCTGCAGAATAGCCCAATTTTGCCCAGAGCTTGTGCTTGGCCCCCCACAGATCCATGGCCAGATCCAGTGTCATCACCACCGACAACTAGTAGAGAGTTGTTTCAAAAAATGAAATGTATCTCTCATTATCTCACTTTGATTGGAAGTTCCTGCATGGCAGGGGGTTGGACTGGATGGCCCTTGTGGTCTCTTCCAACTCTATGATTCTCTGATTCCAACTCTATGATTCTATGAAAAGGCTAGTGAGCTGAGGACACAGTTCCCTGTCAGTCAGCCACTGAAGAGAGCAAGAAAGGAGTGGCAGCTGAGCTGCATCCAAAGCAGGGACAGGAGAGGCAAGAATGCAGCCAGCTGCTGCTCATCCCAGGCTGATTTGCATGACAGCCACTCTCAGCCACATCCTCAGCCATTGCCTCCCCCACTGCTGCCAGCATTGGCTGCACCAGTGAAAGCGCTGCTCTTGTGCCTCCCCAGCTGCACTGATCTCTTGCAGGAAGTAAGAGGGGTGGCAGCAGAGGCAACGTCTGCAACTGTAGCTGGAAGCAGGCCAGCTGCCTTCCTGCCTCTCCTGAGCTGCAGTGCCAGCAGCAAGCGTAGCTCAGTGCACTGGTGTTGCCTCTGCTGCTGCTCAGCCACTGATTCTTCCTGCTCATCACCACTCAGTGGCTGACTAATGGGAGAGCGGGCCCTCAGCCAGGAAGTTACCACTGGGGCTGTAGAGGAAGAAATGAATTACATTTTTGGAAATAATACTCTCCCCTACTTGCTGTTAAGTCACCACAAAGGCAATGCCAGATTTGTCCACGGCTCTGCCGAGGCAAAGCAAAAACTCTGGGCAAAGTGGGGCTGCTTTGTGAAAGCAGCCCGGACTGACCCATCTCCCAGCTACCTTTCCGCCTCTCTCAAGCAGCAGGTACTCCATTCATACCTATATTTGTGCTTAGGCAATCCCCATTTATTCAAAATGTAAGGGTCCAGAGCACTGTTTAGTAATACATAATGGTTCTGAATTTCAACACTTTCCACTTTTTAACAGAGCTCTGGTCTCTAACTTGTAGAATAATTCAGGGACACCTCTACATTACCCTGAGTGAGTTACTTGATGTTTCATCAACATTCTGAAGTCACTGAAACAGTTCCACATTCCAAGCATTTATATGGCTTTGCCCATGTGGGTTCTTTGATGTACGTGTAGACTGCCACTATGACTGAAGCTCTTTCCACATTCCATGCACTTATATGGTTTCTCCCCTGTGTGGGTTCTTTGATGTCTATGTAGATTTCCACTATCTCTGAAGTTCTTTCCACATTCCATGCATTTATATGGTTTCTCTCCTGTGTGAGTTCTTTGATGGTTACTACATGAACTACTCTGACTGAAGCTCTTTCCACATTCCATGCATTTGTATGGTTTCTCCCCACTATGAGTTCTGTGATGTAAATGTAAACTGCCACTACGAGAGAAGCTCTTTCCACATTCCATGCATTTATATGGTTTCTCCCCTGTGTGGGTTCTTAGATGTTTACGCAGACTTCCACTATCACTGAAATTTTTCCCACATTCCATGCACTGATATGGTTTCTCCCCTGTGTGAGTTCTTTGATGTGACTTTAGATCTCCACTCTGACTGAAGCTCTTTCCACATTCCATACATTTGTATGGCTTCTCCCCACTATGAGTCCTGTGATGTAAATGTAAATTGCCACTACGAGAGAATCTCTTTCCACATTCCATGCATTTATATGGCTTCTCCCCTGTGTGGGTTCTTTGATGTGCATGTAGTTGCCCATTAATCCTGAAGCTCTTTCCACATTCCATACATTTATATGGTTTAACACCTGTGTGGATTCTTTGATGTATGCATAGACTGCCACTCTGACTGAAGTTCTTTCCGCATTCCATGCATTTGTATGGTTTCTCCCCACTATGAGTTCTGTGATGTAAATGTAAACTGCCACTACAAGAGAAGCTCTTTCCACATTCCATGCATTTATATGGCTTCTCCCCGGTGTGGATTCTTCCATGTGCATGTAGATGCCCATTAATCCTGAAGCTCTTTCCACATTCCATGCATGTATATGGTTTTTCTCCTGTGTGGATTCTGCAATGTACTTTTAAGTCACGTTTATGTTGGAATATTTTTCCACAGATAGAACAGTTTACCCATCTTTTCACTTTGTAGCTTTCTCGAGGGGTCAGGAGTTCATCTTTCTGAGAAACAGAGTTCTTCCCATTCTTTGACTGCTTCCCCTTTTGCCTTTCCAATCCCTTTTGATTTCCAAAATCTTCTTTCTCCACAACAATCTTGACTGTTTTCCATGAGGGCTCCACAAAATTCTCCTTTGCCTGTTTATAACCTGGTTGAGAAAGAAGAGGATCCCATTAGGAACTGAACACAAAAACTAAGGCTCTTATTAGGGATCAACCCATAGGTTTTTGTTCCTTCAGGAACAATCTAGTGAATGTGAAAGTTCTCCTTACCCAGAGAGGCCATGTTCCCATCATCCTCCATCCTGACTTTCTTGTAGAGAGCCCTATGGCTCTGATCCAGGAGATCCCAGTCGGTGAAATACACAGCCACTTCCTCAAAGGGATAAAATGACAACACTTCTCTAATAACAAATAATCTCTCCTGAAAACACAAACACAAATAATTTGGGTGGCTTTCCATATGCTTTTTAGTTCAATGATTAAAAATGCAGTTTTGGTAGAATTCATGAATTCACATGAGCAAAAGAACAGAGTCTGCATTCTTCTTACATGGTCTCCTCCAGATTAGGCCTCTGCCGCTACTGAGCTGCCTGTGAGGAAGACGAAGGAGGGGGGAAAGAGGCCATTTTTTGGACTCTGAAGGCTTCTTAGGAGCTATATGTTATACATCATCTTGGGGTGATACAGGAATGCTTTAAATAAAACAAATGGATAAATAAATAAATAAATAAAGGGAGAATTCTGAGTATATTAGGAAAATCAAATCAATGTATGATCCTTTGCATGGATGTGGACAAAAAGGAACATATATACATATGTGGTGGGAGTGCCCCATGTACAAAAATTTTGGTTATATGTTATACAAGAGGTAAACAGGATGATGGGGAGAAACTTTCAATTTGATAAGGAGAATTGTTTAATTATGAATTTGAGAAAATTCAGATTGAATAAAACAGAAGATTACATAATAAAAAATCTGTTCAGAGCAACACATGCTGTAATAGCATTAGGATGGAAAAATAAACAATACTGGGGGGGAATTGGTTACATTATAATGCAAAACATATTTGAATATTTAAGTGAAAGAAAAGGAAAATATAACGGTCAAATAAATTGAATGGTCTGGTGGGAAAAATGGGGTTGTTGGATTGAGAAAATTAAAACTGAAAAGGGCTGCAACGAAGTAAAAGAAATTATTAATAAGATATTCCACATTATGGGTACTAGGTACCAATTTACTTGGGCATAGCCATCAAAGGGGTGTGGGTGCACTTTAAGTTTCCCAGGGTGTTAACCTTCTTAAAGGGAAACAAAAATATGCAAGTATGAAAGTTAAACTTGTTAAGAGTTCAGCTTTCATCAGCAGAGCAGCAAAAGTGTGGGTCAGGCCAATTATTCTAAATCTACCTTCCTAAAGAATAAATACTTTAGCAAACTAAAACCTATCCTGACTGGTGATGGTTTGGGTAAAGAGATGAAATCTCACCATCATTAATATATAAGCCAGAAGAGACTGTTAATCTCACTCAGAGGATTCTGATACTTCATCAGACTTATTCTGTACTTAGAGAGGAGACTGTTTAGCTGTTTTATTATATATGTTGTATTATGGACCATGAAACTTATATATTTTTAAAATGCATGTCCCTTTGGGGACGAGATACTCAATAGGAAAAATCTTTTGCACTTTTGACCCCCTTGGCCTTATTTAGTATCTTCTGACTCCTGTTTTTGGGGAGTGGTAAATGAACATGATCTCAATCATAAACAAATGGTCTTCACCTTCCTGTTTTGAAAAAAAAAAAGGCCTCTCTTGGTTCCAAAATGGTTCTGGGATATGTCTAATAACAAGACAAAATGCTTACCACTGCCCCTAAAAGGCAATGGTGTACATTTGGGCGAAGATTTTTGGTTTTTTGGTGGTGGGGTGAAGGCCCCCTCAAAGGTCTTATGGCGGCTACTGCAACACCTTGCCTCCAATAGTTGCCCACCTTGGTGCATATTCATGTGTATACACAGACACACACAAATATATCTCCCATATATTCTTCTCCCTCCTTGAAAAATAACACGTGGGGGTCTCTCTCCCCCCCCCTTACATTTATTTTGGGAAGACAGCTCATCCCTCCCATGTTTACTTCCCCCTCTTTCTTTTTCTTCCTTCCACCAGCATTTCCTGCCTCTCTTGGAAGCTGAACTTTTGCCCTTTTAACCCCTGGAAGAGGTAAGTAGCTAGACCAGGGGTAGGCAACCTTTCCCCTTTAAGGGCCGAGGGACTTCAGCTCCCAGAATCCCAGGAGCTATTGGCCAACATTGGACTATTGGCCAACATGGCTGAGACTTCTGGGAGCTGAAGTCCCTTGGCCCTTAAAGGGGAAAGGTTGCCTACCCCTGAGCTAGACACAACTTTCTCTCTCTCTGTTCATTCCGGCAATTCTTAGAAAGCAGCCTTTCTGTCACCTAAAAAGGATTTTCCTGCTTCCTCAGGCCACTCCACCCATTTACCACCTGCACTCTATATTCTTGGAAGCAAAGAGATGGGTAAACCAAAATATTCCACCCTACACACACACACCCTCCACTGCCAAAATCTAGGAGGAAGAGAAAGCTCTTTAGCTACAAGGGGCATGGGGGTGGTGGAACAGACAAATTTGAGCCACTGGGATGATGATGTTGTTGCTGCTGCCCATATTTTCTTGACTTCACTATCTACTGACCATAGTTTTGGACCATCAATGCTTCCATGGGCACAAATATGTTGCATGATTTCACTGTACTTTTGGAGGGATCCACAAAATTCACCAGGTAAGTATCCAATCACCTAAAGAGGTGGTGGGGTCTCTGGACATCTTCAAAAAGGGTTGGACAGCTACCTGCAGGACATATTCTGGCTAAAGTTCTTGCATGGAGCAGGGGGTTGCACTCAATGGCCTATCAGGTCCCTTCTAACTCTGTAATACTTTGATTTCATAGTTCTATGATTAGATGAGTGTGAAACAACAACAAACATTCCACGGAAGCCATTTTCTAGTATTTGTTGCAGGCAAAACATTGTTTTTCTCAAAAATGGCCCAGAAGGCCAACTTTCCAAATAGCTATGCCTGCCAAATTCACTAGCAGTTCAAGGTTAGATGGGAGTGGTGCAACAAGCCATACAAATTTCAGATGGACCAACTAACTGTATTCTGGAAAACAGTCTGGAAATCAGCTTTTTAGGTAGGTGTTGTGAGGACTGCTCTTGTAAATTCCTGATTGATTTCTCTACATCACCTCCTCCCCTGGATGTTTCAAGAAGGAAACAATGAGGCTGGGTATAAGCAAAGGAAGATCTAACCCAGGGGTAGGCAACCTTTCCCCTTTAAGGGCCGAGGGACTTCAGCTCCCAGAATCCCAGGAGCTATTTGCCAACATGGGACTATTGGCCAACGTGGCTGAGGCTTCTGGGAGCTGAAGTCCCTAGGCCCTTAAAGGGGAAAGGTTGCCTACCCTTGATCTAACCTCTAGCCTCATCATCAACCCTCTGCCGCCAGCCCTGAAAAACTGTGGGAATCCACCTCAAGGCATTCACACTGGTACATTTTACCAGTTATGCAGAGATGTAAGAAGCAGCCCCTGATCTCCTTTGAAAGAACGCACAGTATTTGTGATATTTCAGAGAAGTGACTTCAGAGTTCGTCCACATGCCCTTTATGTTTACATATACCGTATTTTGCCAGGTACCACATTCCCTTGGGATCATCAGCCATATGGGGCCTGGACTTTCTGTACATATCTTTCCAGGATGATTATGGTTGTGGATTCTAACACTCAAAGAGCATGTACCTTAAAACAAGTTTCAACTTGTAACACTTCCTTTGTGGTCTACATTATCAGGTGTTCTTGTAATAAGTGATGCATAAGAAAAAAGCTCGGGCTCTGAAGTTCAGAGGGAGAAAATCATAGTAGCAAAACATTACGTACCTCTCTTAATTATCTTTTCATAGAACATAAGCAGGTATGAATTTACAAGACCCAAGCAGAGCAGTGGAGGATAGGGAGTCTTGGAGATGTCTCATCTAGAGGGTTGCCATGAGTCAGGATCAACTCAGAGGCTGCTAACAACAATAAAAATTCCTTTAAAGATTTACATTTCCAGGTGCTGGAGAAATTTTTCCCCTAAAATGGCAAGACTTTGTTGAGAAGGAAAATGGATAGAGTACGAAGGGTTGGTATTCTAGCACGCACACACACACACACACCCTTGTATAAATGGAGGCTGGAGTTTAGCTTGAGAATTCAGGTTCTTACACATTCCCTGAACAACTTCTGTCTGCAGCCAAGTTATTCTAGGCATGGCAACCTTGATAACATACAGGGGGGGAAAATGCAAAAGTAAAATGTTCTATACCTCCTGCTTGACAGTTCAGTATGTCATTTCTATTATTGTATTTTACATGCAATAGAACATGAGGCATATTTTTATAAATATGCATTGCAGTTTGGGCAAGAGGTTATTTCCTCAGTTAACACCTTGCCTGAGTGCCACCCAGCTCTGGATCAGTGTGTCCCCCCAAAGATAAGGGAGCAAAGGAGAGCTAACATTTTCCTGGAAGGCAACCTGGATGGGAGGTGGGCCTCAACCTCCACTTTCTTCTGCCCTCCCAATATGTAGAAGGCACTCCCCTCAGCCCCAGCCCCAGCCCCAACCCTTACAAAGGACCTTTGCCAGAGGAAAGGAGACCAAGCAAGGCAATATTGGGGGAAGGCTTTGCATTTAGATAACACCCCACACTCATTCCTTCCCCCAGGTCATGCCAGCCTCAGGTGTCATATCTCCTTCAATGCCCCCCACAAGCCTGACCTCTTCCTTCTGCCTCCTCTTCTTCCTCCATATAGCAGACTCTTCTCTTCTTCTCTGCACAAATTAAATATTGCTTTGCCTGGTCTCCATTTCTTCCCTTGACAGATCTCCCCCATGAAAGGTGGGGAAGAGGGGACATTTTTCCTTTGCATATTTGTAGGGCAGAGGAAAGCAGGGGAGTTGAAATTGACCTCACTCCCATTTTGCCTTCAAGGAAGATGATAGCTCTCCCCCGCCGCTTCCCCATAATCTCTGGACACACACACACAGAGATCCAGGTCTGGGCTGCAGTTTAAAAGAGGAGAACCATCAAGTGTAAACAATTTTATAAAATAAGCACATGAAATAGGAGGCATTCCAATAGAATTTAAAGCAACATTAAGGGAGAGGGAGGAAGGTGTTCTGCCTGGGGAACATGGGTAGGTCTGGGACATTTGGGAGGAAACAAAGAGCAAACTGAGAATGGGAAGAGCCCAAGAAGATAAAGCCAAGAAAGAAACCACCAGGAGAGAGAAGGGAAACCAAAGCTCCCTCTGCTGAGATGCACTCACAGTTGTGAATGTAGGCAAAGATCCTGGGAAGCAACTTGGATTTTGGGGGGGAGGGAGAGAAGGCCACTGCTGCTGGCTGCCGAGGTCACTCTTCTCGCGTCCTATCGCCCACCAACATCTGGTGCTGCTTGCCTCCTCCCACCACCACTACCGCTTGAAAGTTCACTTTATTTTTCATGCATTATTTAAAAAGCAGGTTTTTAAAAATCACCTTTACAAAATTAGTTGGTGACTTACAATTATCACTCACTGTGGTTAAAATCAGGGGTTTTCAATCTTAGATATAATTTTCTTTTCTCAGTCTCTCAGCTGCACAACACAAATCCTAGATGTTTGGTGAAGCCTGTATGTTGGGAAGAAGATCAGGCCCAGGGCTACCAATGCTACTGGTCAGGGTGGCTATTTTTGCCCTCCTAGCTGGCATCAGAGACAAGGGAGTCCTCTCCATCTCAGCTGCTGGGGAGGATGGGCAGTAAAGTGTGTGGATGCTGGCAAGCATTTGTAAAATAGTCTCCAACATTTCACAGAGGAAACCCAGGACATGTGTGAGTAAGCACCACCAAAGTGTGGCCAAGATGGCAAAAGTTATCAATAAGGAAAAAGACACAAGCAAGGAGACACTGCCGCAGTTTGCTTTTGCTTGAGCCAAAGTGAGAAAGGAAAGGACTCTGTCCCCTCCTCTCCTCTCCCTCCTCTGAGGTAACTGAATGGGAACTACTTTGGCATTTTGAACTTAGTTTGTCGCAACAAAAGCAAGGTGAGATCAAATGGTGAAAGTGAGAAGAGGAGAGAAACTGGCACATTTTAAAAGCAGGTAAAAAAGTGGGACAACAGAGGATTAATCTGGCAAATTGACTAGAGCTCCTGAAGGTAAAGAGGAGCCTCCTCAGTTTCATTCACAAACCACCACTCCAGCCCATGCACAATCCTCTGAGCCAAGCACATGAACAGTCCTCTGAGCCAAGCAGTCTTTTCTGCTCGAGGAATGCCATATGGCGGATGTCTTCCTCCCGACCCCAACAGCCTACACCCCATTTCTTCCTACTAGGCTGCACTGCTCTCTCCTCCCATGGCCAGAGTTGCTCTCTGCCAACTCTCCTCCCCATCCTGGGAAGGAAGAAGGATCTGGATGGCTGGGGAGGGAAGGGGGGTGTCTTCCTTCCCAAAGGTGCCACAGGAATTCTAATGTACATCCCTGTGATCTTGGCATCTTACAATTTTGTTGTTATAGTTAACTTTCCTGAGCAGACCCCGACTCATAGTGACCCTGTGGATGAGACATCTCCAAGTTGCCCTATCCTCCAGTATTTTGCTTAAGTCTTGTAGATCCATGCCTGTGACCTCCCTGATTGAGTATAGCCATTTGGTGTGCAGTCTTCCTCCTTTCCAAGCATTAATTTTCGAGGGAGTCATAAACTCTCATGATGTGACCAAAGCATGACACCCTGTTTCATAATCTTGGCTTCCAGGGAGAGTTCTGGCTTGATCTGTTCTAGACCCCTCCCCAAGGCTTGGAGTCTGGCTCCCTCCCTCTCCAGGGCCTCCACTTTTCTCCCCCTACAAAAAAATCTAGAGCTCCTCTCTGCCCCCTCTTTTCCAGGAATATGGAAGCTGGGGGGAGTCTCCCCATCAGTCCTAAACATTGTGAAGAAACTCTCTCATAGAATCACAGATGAAAGAGATCACAAGGGTCATCCAGGAACTCAAAATCAAAGCATCCCTCTCCTCTGCCGCCTCTTCCTCTTTCTATTCCTCCCTCTTTTAAATTGCATTCCCTGATCTCCCTGGCCATGCTGACCCTATGGCATCCTATGACAATCCCCCCAGGAATGACCCCCTCAGTCTGATCCACCTAGCTAGCAAAGATATTCTCTTTTTTGAACTCCCTGTTCCGAATATCTATGCCCCACAGAATCCTGGCAGGCGGAGGAGTCTTTTGGGGAGCGGGAGAAGGGGATTTCCTGGCTTCTGCCTTCCCACCCCCAACCCAACATTATTTATTTATTTATTTATTTACTTACTTACTTACTACTACTATCATCATCATCATCATCATCATCATCATCGACTCCTTCCTTATAGAAGAGCCTCGAAGGGGGACTTGGGAGAGGGAAGAGAAGGGGGAATTTCTTGTCTTCTCCCTCCCACTCCCAACCCAGCATTAACAACAACAACAGATTCTTTTCCTACGAAGACCCCCTTTACAGAACAGCCTTGAAGGGAGGATGGGGGGGGGGAAGGAAGAGAAGGGAGCATTTCCTGGCTTTTCCCCCACCTGCCCCCACAAGGCACCAGTCCCCGTCCCCATCCTCCCCCCAGAATATTTGGTTATTTGGGGTCCCTCCATTTCCCCCTTTCTTAGCTTCCTCCTCCCCTTAGCATCGTTCCTTCCGCACCCAACAAGGAAGTTCATAAGGACCCTCCTCCTCCTCCTCCCCCCCACTGGAAATAAGATCAGAGGGGGGTCCCTCTTCTCCCCCCCCCCCCCCCCCCACATCTCTAGAAAATTGAGCTTGCTGCTCAGAAGAGGGAAGGCACTTGTTTCTTTCATGCAAACCTCTCATTTGAAGAATTAAAGATGTCAGTCCCCCCCTGCAGTTAATGAAGGAGGTGAAGGGCTTTCCCACCCCAATTCAGAAACCTTTCCCTGTGCCCTTCTCCCCCTCCCTCCTCAGTAACATTTTTCCTGCCTCTCTTGGAAGCAGAACTCCTTTTCTTCCTGTAAACCTCTGAGGAGGATCCCAGGGGAAAAGTGAGTGGTGTGTGTATGAAAATAAAGGAATCAATACAATAAATAGATTGGGGGTTTTTTTTGGGGGGGGGGGGAGGGAGCAAACTAGTTTGAGTATTATTTTCCCAAAATAAAAAGGAGTACTTGGGTTTAAACTGGTTGTTAAATTTTCGTGCTGTTTTTCCCTTGCTAAACTTTTTTTTTTAAATGCCTGCTAAGTCTATTTTACACCCAGGTGCCTTTTGCCCCCCCTTGTTTCTTTTTGCACCTGGAAGAGAACTGGGCTGGGGGGGCATTTTGCAAGCAACCTCCATGCATCTGGAACCCCCTACCCAAAACAAAATAAAGGTAAATAATAGTAATAAATGTTGACATTTACAAAGGCTGCTAATCCAAGATAAATGTTGTTAAAAATCCAAACTAGATACCCATTCCTGGCCCCCCAATTTTCCAGACATACACAGTTGAATCCTACGGGCCAGAAAGAATGGATTCATTCCCTTATTCACAAGGCATTCCTGAATATTTGGCTGTCTTCCTTGTGTGTGCATTTATTTTATACAACACTTCCCTCTCAAAGTTGGGCTGGAAGGCAGTTTACTGCATTCTAAAATACCTAGTAAAACAGAATTGTGTACAGTCATATACATAAGTTTAAAACAGTCATTAAAAATCCTTTAAACACCACCCTAATAAATAGAAAAAGTCCAGCACATCCCTTTAGACCCAGTTAGTCCTTAAAGTCCTCTCTGAATGAAAAAAGAGAACAGGGAGGAAACCAGCCCAATCTCATTGGAGAGGGCCCTCCATAAATGATGGCTGTGAAGCCACAACAAACTACAAATCCCAGGATGCCACAGAACAGAGCCAAGACAGTTAAAGCTGTCAAACTGTATTAATTCTGCAGTGTGGTAGCAGCCTAAGAGCAGACATTGGAGAGGCCTGTCCTGCGTTTCCACCAAATGTACAGAAAAACAAAATGGGGTGGCCTGGTTTTGGGGTCACCACAGCAGTTGTTAAAGAGAGATTCAGAAGAGACAGGTTGCAGTGATGAACTCGGGATGGAAGGATAACAATTTATATCTATAAATGAAGGTCAATAAGGGTGGTGCAGTGGTTTGAGTGTTGGACTATGACTCTGGAGATCAGGAGTCGATTCCCAGTTCAAACTAAAAACCCATTGTGTGACCTTGGGCAAATCACACACTCTCACTCTCAGGATGGCAATGGCAAAGCCCCTCTGAAGAAACCTGCCAAGAAAACCCTATGATAGCTTTGCCTTAGTGTCACCATAAGTCAAAAATGACCTGGAGGCACAAAACAACAACAACAACAACAACAACAACAACAACAACCAACGACAGTTGTTTAAAGGACATTGGTGGGTGAGTACAGACATCCAAGTGCAGATCATCCCTAAGGAAAGTATCCCCAAGCCCAAAGGAGATCAGTCAGAGCTCAGAGAGGATGGGGTGGAAGAGCCAGATAACAGTTGGATAAAAAGTTTGCTAACAACTTATTTTGGTACTCAAAGATATCTTCTTTTTCTTTTTTTACACTGCTGTGATGTTACTCGTTTCTTTTCCTCTTAGTCTCTCATTCTCTCCCTCTCACATAACTTCCCCTTTCCTCCTCTAAACTTCATCCCTCACAGGCATATTAAAGATGATCCCAGGCAAAAAAATGTGGGGTGACTAAGTAAAGCAAGCCTGCACAACATGCGTACCCCCAAAGCATTTTGTGTGGCTCTTGGGGATGTAGAGGATGCAGGTTTTCTTCCCTCTGCCCGGCCAGCCCTCCTCCTCCTCTGGCACCAACCCTCCCCACCCAGGCCTCCAATGTAGCCCTGTGTGGTGGCTGAAGTGATGGCAGCACCAGCATGAGGTAGGGCCTTTGCAGACTGCCAGAAATAGTGCAAATTGAGTCCACTTTAAGGGTTAGGGTTAGTGCTAGGGAGTTATGGGGATTGTATTTTTTCTGAGACATTGAGCCTTCTCTGTCAGAGAGCTCTGGTGCCACAATAAAATACAGTTCTCATGATTCCCTAACCCTAACCCTTAAAGTGGACTCAATTTGCACTATTTCTGGCAGTCTGCAAAGGCCCATAGTTGCAGCTCTCTCTCTCTCGCTACCTGAGCAAACACCCAGGGAAAGGAGGAGGAGGAGGAGGAGGAGAGGCCAGGCAGGCTCCAGTTTAGCTCGTGTTCAGTTGTTATGCCTGTGCCACTGCCACCCTAAAAACCTTAGGAGCCCAGGCAGCAAAAGAAACTGCAGTGGGAGGAGAGGTCTGTTCAGTAATAACAACAAAAGTTAACAGCCTCACTTGTGGCGATATTGGCGGAGCCAGCTGGGGGCTCCATGGGGCGGGAGAGGAAAGGCTGAGAGAGTGTGGCAAGAAAGGAGGCTTTCTCTCCCTCTTTCATTCAGCGCCCTCCCTGGCAGTTGAGACCCCAAGCCTTCTGCCCCAAAAGGCATCAGATCCAGGCTGGGTCCTAAAATCAGCATTTTGTTGTTGTTCATTACCTCCAAGTCAGCTTCGACTTATGGCAGTACCATGCATTATTTTTATGTGCCTTCCAAATCATTTCTGACTTACAGCGATCCTATCATGGAATTTTCTTGGCAAGATTATGTCCAGAGTGGGTTTGCCTTGTCTTCCTCTGAGGCTGAGAGACTGTGACTATCCAAGGTCACCCAGTGGTCCGAGAGGGGATTCAAACCCTGGTCTCCAGCTTTTAACCTTTACACCACCCTTTCCCAATGGGGCTTTGTTGTTGTTGTTTTGTGCCTTCAAGTTGTTTCTGACTTATGGCAACCCTCAGAGGGCACAACCTCACCCTCCATGTCCTCCGAGTCCCTGGGGCTGAGAAGGCACCACTTCATACACACACAAACACACACACCCTCTGAGTCCCAGGAACTGAGAGGGCACTCTCATGTCCTCAAAGTCTTGCAAGGTGGCTGCCAGGCGGGGCTCCAAACCACCCCGCCATCTATCTGGGGCCCAAAGAGGTCAACCTATCTTAACTTTGGCCCTTGCCTATTGCTAAGTTGTGCAGGTCTGAAATAAAGGCTTTCATGCCTTTTTGGATATTCATAGAATTATAATGTAGCAACCCTGTTGGGTCACTTCCTCTCTCAGCTGAACTGCTCCCTCAGTGGGCGGGCTGTTGTGAAGGAAAATGGAGTGGATGAGATCAGGATCCTGTGGGTCTCCCAGAATCCCTGCCTAAATATATGTGTGTGGTGGTGTTTGCCTAGTGGGTTTATCACCCCAAAAGGAGCCTTGGCTTTAATCCTCCTCAGTCGGCAGCTTCCTTCTTGGCTTTGCCTTCTTGGGCTTTTTGCATTTTTAGTTTGCTCGTTGCTTCCTCAACAACAAGATCCATCTCTTCTCCCTCCATAAGACTCTAGGCAAAAGAGCTACCGCCTTCTCCCTCCAAAACTGCTTCAGTCTATTGCAGCTTATTCATTTGAACTGGCTGGCTCTGTTTCTCTTACCTGCAGCCCAGGTCTGGATCTGTGTCTCTGTAGGTTATTAGACAGAGGGAGAACTTCCACTTTCCTGGAAGGCAAAATGGGAGGGAGGTCAGTTTCAAATCCCCTCCCTTCCCTTTCCTCCACCCCAAAATTATGTAGAAAAAAAGGATCTCCCCTCTGTTCCACATCCCTTCCCATCCATGAGTGAACTCTGCAAAGGGATCCTTAAAGTAAGGGCATATTTTGGGGATTTTGCATTTAGATACCACCTCACATCCCCCCTCCCCTCTCCCCCTTATGAGGCCTAACAGGGTTTCTATCCCAAATCTTCCAGGGCCTGGAGCATGGCTCCTCCTTGCAGCAACCACAAGAAAACCTGAGCCTCCTCCCTTCTACCTCCCTTTTCCAGGAGGAACATGGGAGGATGGGGGCATCATAGAATCATAGAGTTGGAAGAGACCACAAGGGCCATCCAGTCCAACCCCCTGCTATGCAGGGACTCCCAATCAAAGCATTCCTGACAGATGGCCATCCAGCCTCTGCTTAAAGACCTCCAAGGAAGGAGACTCCACTACTCTCCGAGGGAGTGTGTTCCACTATCGAACCGCCCTCACTGTCAGGAAGTTCCTCCTAATGTTGAGGTGAAATCTCTTTTCTTGCAGCTTGCATCCATTGTTTCGGGTCCTAGCCTCTGGAGCAGCAGCAAACAAGCTTGTTCCCTCCTCGATATGACATCCCTTCAAATATTTAAACACGGCTATCATATCACCTCTCAGCCTTCTCTTCTCCAGGCTAAACATCCCCAGTTCCCTAAGTCGTTCCTCATAGGGCTTGGTTTCCAGACCCTTCACCATTTTAGTTGCCCTCCTTTGGACACGCTCCAGTTTCTCCACATCTTTTTTGAATTGTGGTGCCCAGAACTGGACACAGTATTCCAGGTGAGGCCTGACCAAAGCAGAATAGAGTGGCACTATTACTTCTCTTGATCTAGACACTATACTTCTACTGATGCAGCCTAAAATTGCATTGGCCTTTTTAGCTGCTGCATCACACTGTTGACTCATGTTCAACTTGTGGTCCACCTGGATTCCTAGATCCCTTTCACACGTAGTCTCATTCAGCCAGGTGTCCCCCATCGTATATCTGTACTTTTCGTTTTTCCGCCCTAAGTGCAGTACCTTACATTTCTCTGTGTTGAATTTCATTTTGTTAGCTTTGGCCCAACTTTCTAGTCTGTTCAAGTCATTTTGAATTTTGATCCTGTCCTCTGGGGTATTAGCTACTCCTCCTAGTTTGGTGTTGTCTACAAATTTGATAACTATGCCCCCAATATCGTCATCCAAGTCATTAATAAAGATATTGAATAGCACTGGGCCCAGGACAGAGCCCTGTGGCACCCCACTGGTCACTTCTTTCCAGGTTGAAAAGGAGCCATTGTTGAGCACCCTTTGGGTTCGACCAGTCAACCAATTACAAATCCATGTAACAGTTACTTTGTCTAGTCCACATTTTACCAATTTGCTTGCAAGAATGTCATGGGGAACCTTGTCAAAGGCCTTAATGAAATCAAGATATACTATATCCACAGCATTCCCTTCATCTACCAAGCTGGTAATTTTATCAAAAAAAGAGATCAGATTTGTCTTGCATGACCTGTTTCTCTGAAACCCATGTTGACTTTTTGTGATTATGGAATTACTTTCCAGATGTTCACAGACTCTCTGTTTAATGATCTGCTCCAGAATCTTTCTGGGTATAGATGTCAGACTAACTGGACGATAATTGTTGGGATCCTCTTTTTTCCCCTTTTTGAAGATGGGGACAACATTTGCCCTCCTCCAGTCCGCTGGGACCTCTCCTGTTTTCCAGGAATTCTCAAAAATTATTGACAATGGTTCCGATATTACATTTGCCAGTTCTTTTAATACCCTTGGATGTAATTCATCTGGTCTTGGAGACTTATATTCATTTAGAGTAACCAGATGTTTCTGTACTATCTCTTTACTTATTCTGTGCTGAAATTCTCCTATTCTGTCCTCTGCTCCATTATACTTAGGTTGAGCACCCTTTGCCTTTTCTGAGAAGACTGAAACAAAGAAGGTGTTGAGTAGTTCTGCCTTTTCTCTGTCTCCTGTTAACTTTTTGCCGTCTTCTCCACACAGTGGCCCTACCATTTCCTTCTTTTTCCTTTTCCTACTGACATACCCCCAAAAGCCCTTTTTATTGTTCTTAACCTCTCTAGCAAGCCTGATTTCATTCTGCGCTTTAGCTTTTCTGACTTTAACCCTACACGTGCTAGCTATTTGTTTGAATTCCTCTTTGGTGATTTCCCCATTTTTCCATTTCTTATACATGTTCCGTTTAAAACATAATTCAGTTGCAAGTTCCTTAGTCATCCATCCTGGTTTCTTGAGACACCTCCCATTTTTCCTCCTCGTTGGCACGGTTTGAAATTGTGCCTTCAGTATCTCCCTTTTGAGAAACTCCCATCCTTCTTGAACTCCCTTCTCTTTTAGTATTCCTGTCCATGGGATCACCCCCAGTATTTCTCTAAGTTTAGTAAAATCAGCTTTCCTAAAGTCTAGAATGCGTGTCTGAGTATGCCTGGCTTCTCCTTTCCACTGTATAATAAACTCCAGGAGGACATGATCACTCCCGCCTAAGGATCCAACCACTTGCACCCCATTAACTAGGTCTTCCCTGTTTGTTAGGATCAGATCCAAAATAGCTGACTCCCTCGTTGCCTCTTCCACCTTTTGAACAATGAAATTGTCTTCGAGGCAAGTGAGGAATTTGCTAGACCTTGAGGATTTTGCCGAGTTTGACTTCCAGCAAATATCCGGATAGTTGAAGTCACCCATCACTACTATATTTCTCCTTTCTGAGTGTGTGGTCATCTGTTCTAGAAAGGCTTCATCCAATTCTCCGGCATCCTCCCTCCACCCCAATTCCCAACATCTCCGAAGGGGGAAATCTCTCCTAATCTGCCTCCTCCTCCTCCTCCCCTTTTAGCCAAGCTCTTGGTGGGACCTCACTGGTGTCCCAAAACAGGCCCCCTGCCCTTGTCCCTGATTCCTGCTATAGCTATTTTAAATTATTTGTTATTTGTAATTTTTAAGTATGTTTTTTTATATTTTGTTTGTTTAATTGTATTTAAGGGGGGAGGGTGGGCTTTGGGGGATGGGATTGTTTGTATTATCTTGTAAGCCTCGGAGTGTGGTGGAGTCTCCTTCCTTGGAGGTCTTTAAGCAGAGGCTGGATGGCCATCTGTCGGGGATGCTTTGATTGGGAGATAATAATAATAATAATAATAGATTTATTTGTAACCCGCCCCTCTGCAAAGCAACCGGGGCGGCGTACAGCAATTAAAACAATACAAGCAGTTAAAACAATCAACCCAATTCCCTAACCTGCCCACCCCTTAAAAATGATTTAAACTATTACAGTATTAAAATAACAAGATAGAACCATGACATACAAATGGACCATAGCAACAAGTAGTAGCAGCAAAAGGAGGGACAGGTAAACAGACCTAGGGTTGTGTTTATAATAGTATTTATATTATGTTGAGTTGAATTTGAATTTGAGTTTGAATTTGAGCCAGGAGGTTATCCCGGGAAGGCCTGGCGGAAGAGGTCCGTCTTCAATGCTTTTTAAAAGCAGTCCAGAGTAGTAATAAGACGGATCTCATCTGGCAGGCCATTCCATAATCTGGGAGCGGTGACAGAGAAAGCCCTCTGGGAGTTCCTGCATGGCAGGGGGTTGAACTGGATGGCCCTTGTAGTCTCTTCCAACTCTATGATTCTATGAAGCCGCCTTGGTTGTACTTTACAGAGAGGCCAGATATAAATTATTATTATTATTATTATTATTATTCCACCTCTTTCAGGAAAGACCCCCTCCTTCACACTCAGCCTGACCCAGAGCTAAACATCCCCCTCCCCAGCCATCCAGGATGCAGTTATCCCTTCTGAACCTCTCCCAAGGAACTGCCAGGAATATGGAGGAGGGGAGGACTATCATTCCCAGCATTCCCCTCCTCTCAGAAGCAGAAGCTCCTTCCTCCTCCTCCTCCTCCTCGCCTTTTAACCTTCCTTCCCTGGCCTTGGGGACCCCCCCCCCAGCCCACGGGTAGGCAACCTTTCCCCTTTAAGGGCCGAGGGACTTCAGCTCCCAGAAGCCTCAGCCATGTTGGCCAATAGTCCCATGTTGGCCAATAGCTCCTGGGATTCTGGGAGCTGAAGTCCCTCGGCCCTTAAAGGGGAAAGGTTGCCTACCCCTGGCTTAGCCCTTCCTCCTCTTCCAAGAAAGACCCCCCCTCACACTCACACACAGACCCTCAGCCTCACCCAGAGCCAACCTCCCTTAAGGACCCCCCCCCCAAATATCTTACCCCCTCCTCGACCCCCAAAATGGGGGGAAGGAGCCTCAAGGGGGCTTTTTTGGGGGGGAGAGAAGGGGACTTCCTTGCTTTCCCTTCTCCAGACCAGTCAAGGTTTTAAAGGGGGGGCTGCCCTACCTTCCTACTCCTCCTGCTCCGCTTCCTTTTCTCTGGCGTAAAGGGCGGAAATGAGGTCAGAGGGGGCGACACTCTTCCCCTTCCCCCCTCCCTCCACTTAGCATTGTCCCCCCCCCCGGTGCCTCTCTAGGAAGCGGAACTCGCTGGCTTCTCGGAGGTCTCTGTTTCCCTCTCTCTGTCTCTCTCTCTTTTCCGGCCGGCTTCTCTTTTGTTCCAGAAACACAGACCTCAGGTGAAAAGGAAGCTTTTTTTGGGGGGGGGAATAAAGTGCGTGTGTGTATTCAGCCCCCTCCTCCATAAGAAGATCCCAGGGAAAATAGGGAAGGAGGAAGGATTCAGGTCCCCAACCCCCCCTCCCAGGCTGCACTTGCATGAAGGGGCCTTCCCTGACCCCCTTTTCCCCCTAAAATGGAGGGAGAGGGGCGCTAGGCTGAGTGCAGCCCCCCCCAAGACATGGCAAGGGGAAGAAGGGCCCCCCTGGGTTTCAAGGGTTTTGCCAGCCCTGAGGGAGGGGGGCAGAAATGTCACAGCTATTTTTGGGGGGGGGGAGATGAAGGGGACCCTCCCTTCAAAGAGGAGGAGGAGGAGGGACTCTGCCTTTGGAGGAGGATTAAGAGAAATGGGGGCAGAAGGGCCTAGTGGGGGGAGCAGGCAGGAGGGGAGACATTGGGAGGGGTGGCAGTGTGCCTTCAAGTTGTTAAGGACTTTGTGGGACCCTTTCCTGTGGTTTTCTTGGCCACTTTCCTCAGAGGAGGTCACAGGGAAAAGAGGAAGAGGGTGGGGAGGGGGAGAGGCACCCCCAAGGGTGCTTTTTGGAGGGGGGGGAGATGGGGGTAGAGGAAGAGGGGGAAAGCCCCTTTTGGTATCAAGAAGCCAGTGAAGGGTCCTGATTCCTGCCATTCCTCTGGGAAAGAAAGACACCCCCCCTCAAGTCCCTCCAACTTGCAAAACCTTCCTCCTCCTCCTCCTCCTCCCTAAATGGCCCCCTTCCCCCCCACCCCTCATGGTCTCCTCTCCCTCCTCTGCGAGCTCTGCCCAGTCTACATGGGGCCATACCTTTGCTATGAAGTGACAGTGGGGCAGTGTGTTCTAGTGGGAAGAGGGGCCCTGCTAAGTTGTGGGGGTGAAGGGGGTTACCAGGCAGAAGGGGAGGCCCCTGAGGAGAAGCAGTCTCCTTGGGGGGCACAATGGGGACGCAGAGGGGAGACCCTGTTTAGGAAGGGTGGGCAGGTGTGGCGAAACAGCGTGGCCTAGTGGGGAAGGTGGCCCTGCTAGTTCTGGGTGGGGGGGGAGGAAAAGGAAGAGGAACCCCCCCCCCCCGTGGTCCCTGGTTGGGCTCTGGGGAGTTTTACTAGGAGGCAAGTGGACTGAGGGGAGATGAAGCTGAGGAGGCTCCTCTTACGCTGCTAAAAAGTAAATCTGGGGACAGAGGGTGCAAGGACACACACACACATACATTTATTGTTTGTTTGTTGTTGCATGCCTTCCAGTCATTTCCGACTTAAGGTAACTCTTAAGGCTATCACAGGGTTTTCTGGGCTGAGAGTGTGTGACTCACCCAAGGTCACCCAGAGGCTTTCCATTGGGTTCTAGTCCAACACTCAAACCACAACACCATGCTGATTCTCACATATACATATAGGGTGTGCTTGTGTGTGTGCGTGCCTGTGTGTGAGACATGTTTGTACACAGTGTGTACAATGTGGATATACATACATGTGTTTGTGTGTGTGTGTAGAAATACACACACACACACATGTATACATGCAGACTGTGTACAAACAAGTCTCACACGTGTGCACATACACAAGCACACCCTCTGCCTTGAGCTGGTGTTCTTGGAGGGGATGAGAAGAGTTTCATGTAAAATTAAAGGAGGAGCAAAAGAAGCACCAGACGAGATCTACTCTTGATTTCTGTTCCTAACCAGAGCCCCCCTGGGGAAACCATCATCCCCACACCACATTCCCTGTCTTCCCCAGACATTGGGATGGAGAGGGACCCTCCTGTCTCTGATCTTGGCTTGAAAGTCACAGAAAGCTAGTGTGACCAGTAGCCACAGGAAAAGGAGACATATGGGGTTGGGGGGGGGGGGGGGGACATTGAGAAGAAGGGAGAAATCCAGAATGAAAACCTCTCTCTCTAGCCACAGGTGGTGCTCTTGTGAACCTCAAACTGGTTTTATGACAAATTGATAGCCATGTTATGTAGTCTGTTTTATCCAAAAAACAACAACAAAGAAACCATGTAGCCCCTTTGAGCCTAACAGGGAAAAAGGGTTTTTAAGATGAAGGCTTGGGGCCCTCAGTCCACTTCTGTCCGTGAGACCAGGTTGCATCCAATGCAGGGGACAGGTTCTCCTATGAGGAGGGCAAGGGCTATGAAAGCCTCTGCTAGAAATCCTTCCTTCCTCAGCAAGTCTCAACGGTACTGCTGCAATCCTTTGTGCTTTTTCAGACTAAAACAGATAACACATCTATCTTTGAACCCTTCATAAAACCAATTTGGAATTGGAAAATAGCACTGCCTGTGGTTACAAAGAGATGGTTCCAATTCCGTATTTCTCTTTGTCTTTTCAACTTCCCCCCTCCCCATCATCTCTGTCCTCCCTGTTGGAGTATTTAGCATCAGTGCTTGTAGTTACAAGACTGTGAGAAGAGGGGGGATTGTCTTCCTCACAGATGCACTGATTATATCTATGGTAAATACATCATCATCATCCCTTTCTTAAGGGGAATAAGAATGTTTGTGACCCTTTGTTCTCTTCTCTTCCTCTCTCGGTTTTCAACTGGCATAGACAGAGACACCATGCTCTCCTTCTAGGATGTTTTTCTTTCTTGCTTCCACACATGAGGAGCAGCTCCAGGGATCCTTGTACCAAAGTATGGTTTCTCTACTGATTAGTTATTTTTCTAGAACCTAGATGTAACAATAAAGTAAGTCTTATTTTTACCATACCAATGTATTCTGTTTGTTTACTAGAAGCTCAGATCTAAGCCCTGTTCTAGATAAATGTGGAGTAAACACTGCTGCTATTTCTGCTAAACTTACGGCCTTTACAGACTGCCAGAAATAATGCAGCTTGAGACCACTTTTAACTGCTCTGGCTCAGTGCTAGGGAATCATGGGAACTGTAGTTTATTGTGGCACCAGAGGTCTCTGACAGAGAAGGCTAAATGTCTCAGAAAAAAACTACAGTTCCCATGATTCCCTAGCACTGAGCCAGGGCAGTTAAAGTGGACTCAAGCTGCATTATTTCTGGCAGTCTGTAAAGTCTCTAAGTCTATTATTTTTAACCACATTTTCTAATAGTTTGCACCCCACAATGGCTCTCTATGGCTTTCTAGCCAAGACAAGAGGGTTCCTTTCTATCCCAGTTGCTGCGGAAGAAGAGCAGAGGGTGGCTGGCTCTTGGCCTGGGATGGGATGCTAATAATAATAATAATAAAATTTTTATTTATAGCCCGCCTCTCCCTGTGATCGAGGCAGGTTACAACAATTAGGAATAACAATAAAATACAATATACAGTTAAAACCAGATCTCTAAATAACCCTTACCATAGATTCCCATTGATATGGGTGAAGGAGGCTGTGGACTTTCCTGTTCCCTTCCCTAAAACCTCCAAATGGAGAGGGATACCCAGATTTAAACTGGCTTTTAATCTGCAGCACTATTTTTCCCTGGTTAAATTCTTCATATATATATTTTAAAGGATGCTAAATATATTTTGCACCCAGGTTCCAGATGCCACCCTTGTCTCTTGGGTTTAAACCAAATGACTTTAAAAACAAAACAAAGCAAAACAAAATCCTTTTTAAAATTGTGTGTGTGTGTGTGTGTGTGTGTGTGTGTAAACACAGTCTGGCTATAATTACTACTTTCCAACCCAAGTTGGAAACCCAAGTCTTCCAGTATTAACCAGGGTTGGCCCTGCTTAACTGCCAAGATCAGGCAGGATCTGGAACCTCTAAGGTGCATGAACCAGAATAATAATTCTTAACCCAACAATGTACATTAGTGATGCTCGGTAAATACCTGATAATATCTAGAATAACACAACAATCTTTTGGTTTTGCAGGGTGTTGCAGCAGATCATCTTAGGGACATCTTTGCCCTGAGACAGACAGAAGAGGAATAACTTTGAGCCAACTTACGGTTTCATTGGAGTAAAAAAAATTAAAAAATGGATGAAACAGATTCAGTTGATCCTGAAGGAGGACGAGGCCATGATGGCCTCAGTGCTGAGAGCAGTGGGGGATTCTGGAAGAGGACAGTCCAGAGGTTCCTGGAAGAGGACCTTACCAGTTCAGACATGCAGCGCCAGCACTTCAGGCAGTTCTCCTATGAGGAGGGCGAGGGCCCCCGAGATATTTGCAGTCAACTCCACCATCTCTGCTGTCAGTGGCTGAAGCCAAAACAACACACCAAAAATGAGATCCTGGACCTGGTGATCCTTGAGCAGTTCCTGAGCATCTTGCCCCCGGATATGGAGAACTGGGTCAGGGAATGTGGGGCAGAGACCTGTTCCCAGGCGGTGGCCCTGGCAGAGGGTTTCCTCCTGAGTCGGACAGAAGCAGAGAAGGAGCAGAAAGAGCAGCAGGTGAGAGCATTTTTTCCTGGGGCAAAGGTGAGCAGGCTCTGTCTCTGAGCTGCCTTTTTTGAGCCTATGTTGTGTGTGGGGGGGGGGGGGGGGGGAGGAGCTTCCTGAGGAGCTTCTCCTGAAATGTGTTGCCCCCCAGATGTGGCTTTGATGAGGAGGAGTGGGGAGGATCCACCTCTATGATGAAGTGGAATAACAGTCCCCAAAGCCTCTGGGAAGGGTAATTTTGTTTTGAAATGAAGTGTGTTCTCTGTGTGCCAGGTTTTCAAAGGAAGTGCCAGGTTTTCCTGCTGGTACTGCCACACAACCAGACTTCCCCCCGCGGTGACTGCAGGGGCAGAATCTGGCCCTGATGTGTTCAGGAGGCCCCCACCCACTTCAGCAAATAGCCTGCTCTAACTCTTGAGGGGTGAAGCATTTTTACCTTTGTTGACTTTTTTTCTTTTCATTTTATTTTTATTCCAGAGCCAACATAACAAGTTACCAGCAACAGTGTTGTGGCTATAGACTTTACAGTTAGGTATATCTGTATACAGTAGCAGTAAGTTTTCCTTTTTGTGTGTGTATTATAGTTCTTCTTTACACACACACACACACACACACACATACACACACGTATAGATAGAGATACAGAGATATAAAAATAAATGGGTTTATGAAAAGACTTCCATTATAAGTTAAAGCATGGTTTTCCAAAACTTCAGAGCTTCTTGTTGTGGGCTCCATGAAATTGTTTGCATTCCACTATATACAATAAATGTGTGCAAAGTATTAACATATGCGTCATACTGTATTCCACCTTTTTGACCTCTTATTTTGTATGTTATTTTTTCAAGTAGGGATTATGAGCCACTGATTTTTTCCTGACTTAGGGGCTCGATAGACAGCTCCTAACAGGCGGCCCTGCCCTGCCCCTGGAAATGCTGGATTGGGGACACAGCAACTGCACACCATGCCCCTAATGCGGCAGTTCCACGGCGCAAAAAGAAGCCACAAAAAGCAGCTCTTTTTTGCACTGCAGAAAGGGCGCTCTTGCTGCTGCTGTGGTGGCTTTTCTGCACTCCTTTGGCACAGTATGTGTAGACGCTGTGCCACGGGAGCACCATGACACCTCCTGCCATGCAGTGGGATGTGCAATGTGAAGCCAGCATGGGGGCAGAGTCAGGGCAGGCGGCCACCACATCCCCACCCTGCCCCCAGGCCAGCTCTTTATGCCAGTCTGTACAGCCCCTTATCTGTGGCTGGATGTCTCATATCACATAAGTCCAAACTCTTTCCCCAAAACATTTGCCATTTTCTCATCCTTCTTGAAATTTCTCACTGGTGTTTCAGGTCAAGAATCACATGGTAGAAGTTCACTCTGAATTCCCTGTGGCAGAGAAGACTGCACTGGACCCCAGGCAGAGTCCTCAATGGAGGGTGATCCAGCAGGAGTGTGATGGAGGGGCCCCCTTGCAAGGTAAGGATGAACACTCTCTGTCCAGAATCCTGCAGGTCTCTTTGTGTATCTGAATGTAGTATCAAAGAATCAGTAAAAGGCAATGTTTTGAGTTTGTGTTGCTGGACTATCCAGCTAAAAAAATCTTCAGCTGATATGACAGCAACTATAATAGAATATCTTACCAAAAAGCAACATGTGAAGAATTTATTACTGTTGTTAAGCACCCTTGAGTCGATCTTGACTGATGGTGACCCCGTGGATAAGACTCCCTGGCCTCCATAGCTTTGCTTAGTTCCTGTAATTTCATATCCATGGCCTCCTTAATCTAATATTCCTCCCACCTTTCCTAGCATTATTGTTTTTTTCCAATGAGTTGTGCCTTCTCATGATGAGTCTGAAGTACAACAGACTCAGTTTTGTCATCCTGGCCTCCAGGGAGATATCTGGGTTCTAGGACCAATTTGTTTGTCTTTATAGCCATCCCTGTTATCCTCAGCACTCCTCTCCAGTACCATGTCACGAGCAAATTGATTTTCTTCATATTTGCTTTCTTAACTGTACAGCTCTTACATCCATACATGGTAAATAGGAAATACAATGGAATTTACACATTTTAAATTGCGTTAATAATAAACTTTCACTGTGTTGCATAGAATTTGGAGTGATCTTGGCTGTCTCTAGGAGCCCTTCCTCTTTCAGTTAATTTTTTTATTAGCATGATGTTCCAGAGTGTTGTCTTCTTATCTGTATCTGGCCTTCGCTCCTTGCAATTCTAGGCCACTTTATCCTCATAACAGTCACCCTGTGAGGTAAATATGTGTGTGTGTGTGTGTGTGTGTGTGTGAGAGAGAGAGAGAGAGAGAGAGAGAGAGAGAGAGAGAGAGAGAGAGAAGGTAGTTGGTGGTTGAGGTCCTCTAGTAAGTTCCAGTGGGAACTGGAACTGAATTTCCCCACTCCTACTCCAATATCCTAACCAGTTTCTGATGGTGGTGTCCTTTCATGTCATTTCTGACTTATGGCAAGTCTACGGTGACCCTAGGAGGCAGCATGGTGTAGTGGTTTGAGCATTGGACTAAGACTCTGGAGAGCAGGATTTGAATGGCTCCTCAGCTATATGTTTTAGTGGGTTGTGTAACTGCTTCCCAGGGTCCTGTATAGAAACAGAGTGACATTGTTGCCTGATGTGCTTGCAGTACCACTGTGCATCCCTCTGTCCATTCAGTTGTACATCTGGTGCAAAACATTGCCATTCGACCCAAGGGTTGCACATCTCCACATGTGGAGATTGATTTTATGCAACTCTGACTTACAAGGCACATCTTGTTACCTGTGTGTTTCTATTCAGAGCCAGCTTTTTCTCCCTAGGACTCAGTTCCTTCATACGTTCCATCCTGTCCTTTGTCTGTACAACAGCAGCCTTGTGAGGTAAGTTAGACTCAGAGAGAGCAGGGGCCCTAAGTTTGCCCATTTTCTTTCAGGACTCACAGGAGGCTAGAATTGGATTTTCCTTGGCCCAGTCCAACACTTGAAACACTGCACGCAAGCACCCTCTGCATTTTCCAGGTCTGGAAGTGTTCTTTTGTCCCAAGACTTTCAAGGGAATACAGATGTACCTCAGCAAACAAACTCAGGGCCTTTACAGACTGCCAGAAATAGTGCAGCTTGAGGCCACTTTAACTGTCCTGGCTCAGTGCTAAGGAATCATGGGAACTGTAGTTTATTGTGGCACGAGAGCTCTCTGATAGAGAAGGCTCAATGTCCCAGAAAAAAAATACAATTCCCATGATTCCCTAGCACTGAGCCAGGACAGTTAAAGTGGCCTCAAGCTGCACTATTTCTGGCAGTCTGTAAAGTCTCTCAGTGTGTTCCAGGGTATTCCTTCTTTAACAGAAAATTGGTACAAGAGGCACAGATCACATGGGAAAACTAGGGATGGGTACCTGAACCACAAAAAAAAAAAAGAAGAAGATTGGATCAACATGTTTCAGCAGACTTTTTCTCCAAAACTAACAATATGCACATGTGAAGTGAAACCATGAGATCAGGGAAGCCTTGCATAAATAAACAAAAATGTTGGGAACCTTCTAGAACCCATCTGAAAGCTTCTTCCAAAATGAATTCAGGAATGATCTTTTCTTCCACCAGCCTCAACTTTTCTTGCAATTTCTGTTTTGTTCCTTCATTATCAGTGAGGGTCTCTGGAGGCAGCTGCTGTTTCCCTTGTCTGTTGTGGGCAGGCACACACAGCTGCAGTGGGATCAGCTAGAGCAGAATCCCACTATTTCTCAGCTCAAGTGTTAGTGCATTGTTTAGTCCAGATATATTGCTGCAACCAGGTGCTGAAAACTCTATAGGCCTTTGACAAGGTTCCCCATGATATTCTTGCAGACAGGATGGTAAAATGTGGGCTAGATAATGTAACTGTTAAGTGGATTTGTAATTTGTTGACCGGCCGAACTCAAAGGGTGCTCAACAATGGCTCCTCTTCATCCTTGAGAGAAGTGACTAGTGGGGTGCCACAGTTCTGTCCTGGGCCCAGTGCTATTCAATATCTTTATCAATGACTTGGATGAAAGAATAGGGGGCATGCTTATCAAATTTGCAGATGACACCAAATTAGGAGGAGTAGCTAATACCCCAGAGGTTGGGCTCAAAATTCAAAATGATCTTAATATATGAGAAAGCTGGGCCAAAACTAACAAAATGAATTTCAACATGGAGAAATGTAAGGTACTGCACTTAGGTAGAAAAAATGAAATGCATAGATATAGAATGGGGGACATCTGGCTTAACAAGACTACATATGAAAGGGATCTAGGCGTCCTAGTAGACCACAAGTTGAACATGAGTCTAAAAAGGGCAATGCAATTTTAGGCTGCATCAATAGAGGTATAGTGTCTAGATCAAGGGAAGTAATAGTGCCACTCTAATGTGCTTTGGTCAGACCTCACCTGGAATACTGTGTTCAGTTCTGGGCACCACAATTCAAAAAGTATGTTGACAAATTAGAGCGTTTCCAGAGGAGGGCGACCAAAATGGTGAAGGGTCTGGTAACCATGCCTTATGAGGAAAGACTTAGGGAGCTGGGTATGTTTAGCCTGGAGAAGAGACAGTTATGAGGTGATGTGATAGCCCTGTTTAAGTATTTGAAGGGATGTCATATTGAGGATGGAGCAAGCTTGTTTTCTGCTGCTCCAGAGACTAAAACATGGAACAATGGATGCAAGGCACAGGAAAAGAGATTCCACCTCAAAATTAGGAGGAACTTGACAGTAAGAGCTGTTTTACAGTGGAAGATACCTTGGAGTGTGGTGGAGTCTCCTTGGAAGTCTTTAAACAGAGGCTGGATGGCCATCTGTAGGGGTTGCTTTGATTGTGATTAGAGGGTTGGACTGGATTGTCCTTGCAGTCTCTTCCAGCTCTATGATTCCAGTCCTCTTTCATCATCCTTCAAATGCATACGCTACTAAAATAGTTTCAGTTCTACAGACAACCAAGAGGAAATGGGGGCAGGGCAGGTATAATATGACTTTGTAAAATGGAGCTTCTTTGTCAGAGGCTTTGTTAACTGAGGTGTGCCTGTATTTCCTGGTGAGTCTTTAAGACCGTAACCTCTAACAGCAGCAGATGTAACTGGCTTCTCCCATCTTGGTCTCTCCCACAGAAGCTGGAATGATGCCACCAACAAGGACTCAGTCCCGTCTTCCTCTTTCCAGTGGACCAGAACTAAATCAGGTAATGAGAATGAATCCTAGAGCAAAAGGACTTGAGCAGTCTGGGTTCCCCAGATCACATCCCTCTCAGCACTAGGGAGAATTTTGTCTCAGTTTGCTTTGGGCTTTTAAAAAATTATAAACATTTGCAAATTTCTTCTCTAGGTTTGAATCCCTGTGCCTTTAGTCTTCTTATTCTTGTGTTAGAGTTGCTCTCCTTTTTCTCTGAACTTTTTCTTAAACTCAAAAGGGGAGCTGATAGATATTCCCATCCTCCTTCCTTGATCCAGACAAATTACTCTTCCTCTGTATCCAGCAGCTGGTATTTCAGAGGGAGGCCTATTGGAGCTTCTAGAACTGCCAAGTAATCAGCAGGACCAGGGGTAACTTTGGCCTCTACAAGGAAAACGGCTAATGCCAGATAGGAATGTTTGAGGCAGGGGTGGGGAAATTGTTTTTAGTGCCACTTTTCAGGTTGCTGTTAACTGTGTCAATCTCGACCCATGGCAACCCTATGGATGAGACATCTCCAGACCCCCTGTCCTATACTGCTCTGCCCAGCTCCTACAAACTCATATTCATGGTCTCTTTAATAAAATCCATCCTTCTAGCATGTGGCCTTCCTCTCTTTCTATTTCCCTCTGCCTTTCCTAACTATTGTCTTTTCCAATGATTCATGCCTTCCCATGATGTGTCCAAAGTACGACAGCCTAAGTCTTGTCATCTTGGCTTCTGGGGATATTTCTGGCTTCATCTGCTGTAGAACTCATTTGTCCTTTTGGCTGTCCATGGAATCCTCAGCACTCTGCTCCAGCACCACATCTCAAATGCATTGATTTTTCTCCTGTCTTCTTTTTTGACTGTCTAGCTCTCACATCCATACATGGTAACAGCAAATACAATGGCTTGTATGATTCTGACTTTTGTGCTGAGCTGTATGTCTTTGCATTTTAGGATCTTTTCTTGTTCTTTCATAGCCGCCCTCTCCATTCTTAACCTTCTGATTTCCTGGCTGCAGTCCTCATTCCGATCAATGTTTGATCCCAGATATGAAAACTCTTTTTACTATTTCTGTTTCCTCATTGCCTAGTTTGAATGTGTGTAAGTTCTCTGTTCAGCTAACATTGTTCAGCTAACATTGGTTGGTACTGCTCACAGGGAGGTGTAGGTGGCCCTCCTTGTTTTACCCCATCATCTAGTAAACCCTATGATGGGACACAGGCAGGATCAGAGCATTAACATAAAGGGAAGAAGGGAGAGATAAAGGGATATCACATTTGCAAGATTAACCGAGGGCATAAGAAAGATGACAAGACAAATAGCAGACACCGTTAAAAAGGCAAATAGCATCCAGAGCAGCATTACATATAAGCTAGGGATGTGGAGTATGAGGAGCATGAGCCAAGGTAAGCTAGACATAGTAAAAATGGAAATGCAATGCATGTACATAGGGGGTGTACTGGGGGTGAGTGAGTTAAAGTGGACAGGAATGGGCCACTTTGAATCAGACAACTACACAGTGCTCTACTCAGGGAATGGAAAAACAAGAAGAAATGGGGTGGCTTTCATATTAAAAGATGTGGCAAAAGCAATCAGCGGATACAATGCAAAATTGGATCGAAGCATTTCAGTAAGGCTCCATGGTAAACCTATGAATATCACCATAATTCAAGTATATGCACCAACCACAGAGGCAGAACAGGAAGAAATTGATAGATTCTGTGAAGGAGTACAGGAAGAAATTGACAACACACCAACACAGGATGTCAAGCTGATCATTGGAGATTGGAACGCAAAAGTTGGAAGGAAAGAAGAATCAAAAATAGTAGACAGATTTTGATTAGGCAAAAGAAATGAAGCAGGTGAGCCTCCGATAGATTTTTGTGAAGCCAATAATCTATTCATTGCAAACATATTCTTCATACAACCAGAAAGAAGGCTATACACATGGACATAACCAGATGGTCAACACAAAAATGAAATAGACTATATAGCTGGAAGCAAAATATGGCAAAATTCTATACTGGTGGTCAAAACTAGACCAGGCACCAACTGTGGTATAGACCACAAACTACTCATATTAAAAATAAGAGTAAGACTCAAGAAGAAAACAAAACCAGTGACTATACCAAAATATGATCTAAATATCTCAACAGAATTTACTGACAACATAAGAAACAGATTTGCATTACTAAGCATAATAGACCGAGAACCAGAGGAACTATGGTCTGAAGCCAGGGACATAATGGTGAAGGGTCTGGAAACCAAGCCCCATGAGGAACGACTTAGGGAGCTGGGGATGTTTAGCCTGGAGAAGAGAAGGTTAAGAGGTGATATGATAGTCGTGTTTAAATATTTGAAGGGATGTCATATTGGGGAGGGAACAAGCTTGTTTTCTGCTGCTCCGGAGACTAGGAGCCGGAAAAATGGATGTGAGCTCCAGGAAAAAAGATTCCACCTCAACATTAGGAGGAACTTCCTTTCTTCTTCTTCTTCTTCTTCTTCTTCTTTTAAATGCTTTACTAGTAAAATTGTCTTAATATACATCTGTTTTTTAAGTTACACATCATTTTGTACATCATATCCTTTTACAAATAATATTGAAATATGGTTTTCTAATCCCGTACAATCATTAGAAACTAAGGAAATGATAGCCTTAAACATCTACAATTAGAATTATTTAAACTAATAAATCTTTATGATAGTAAATCAAACATTCATGTATAAGAATCTATTATAACTTTCAAGCTAAGTTTCCACCAAGGTATCTTTGTTTTATTTCGATACTTTTAAGTCCTTTTCATGATGCAAGAAAACTTTCAATTTTTTCCCCATTTTGAAATAAAATCTTTCTCATGTTTGTCCTTAATTAACATAGTCAATTTGTCCATTTGCATTAAATCTCTTATTTTCTCTTTCCATTCCACAAACATCTGCGTATTATTACTTTTCCAATATTTAGCTATAATCAATCTTGCACTAGTAATTAAGTACAGTATTACACTTATTTCCTCTTTTTTTTAATACCCCTTTCAACATTAGGAGGAACTTCCTGACAGTAAGGGCTGTTCGATAGTGAAACACACTCCCTCGGAGTGTGGTGCAGTCTCTGTCCTTGGAGGTTTTTAAGCAGAGGCTGGATGGCCATCTGTCGGGGATGTTTTGATTGGGAGTTCCTGCATGGCAGGGGTTGGACTGGATGGCCCTTGTGGTCTCTTCCAACTCTATGATTCTATGATTTCAATAAACAAAAGAGGAGAAAAAATCATGGATGACAGAAAAAAACACTACAAACAATAAAGAAAAGAAGAGAAGAAAAACAAAAGGGAGATAGGAACGAACTAAGAATTATGAATGCAACAGTTCAACGGCTTGTGCGGAAAGATAAGGAAAATTGCTACAACGACCAATGTAATAAAGTAGAAGACAACAACAAAAAGAGAAGAACAAGAGGTCTATTTCACAAGATCCAGGAAATCAAAAAAATTCAAACCAAGGTACGAGACACCACATTACAAACATACAATGACTGATGGAGTGCACCAGGGAGTTCAAAAAGAAAATCAATCCCATTAAATACATGGCAGAGTAAAATGAAGGCTACTGTCAGAACAGAACATGGAGCAGCAGAATGGTTCCCAATTGGCAAAGGGGTCAGACAAGGCTGTATCCTTTCACCCTATCTGTTCAACTTGTATGCAGAGCATATTATAAGAAAAGCAGGCTTGGACACTGAAGAAGGAGGAGTAAAAATATGAGGGAGAAATAACAATCTGAGATATGCTGACAACAGCATAATACTAGCAGAGAACCTCACAGACTGCCGTCACCGCTGCCGTAGCGCTCACGGCCGCGATTTGGACTACCAAAATGGCGGCCGCGACATGTGCCATGGCGGCGGTGGCCACAAGGGCTACGGCGGCCGCGCGCGACCCCCCCCCCCCGCACACGCGGCAGCCGTAGCGCTCGTCGCGGCCGCGATTTGGACTACCAAAATGGCGGCTGCACGTGTGCGGGGGGTCATGCGCGGTGGTGGAGGGTGTGTGTGCGCGCGCGCCGCCATCCCCCCCCTCGGCCCAGCCGAGACCCGGGCAACGGGAGACCGGCCCAGGTCTCAAAAAGGTTGCCTGTGCCTGCCGTAGAGCATCCTGGTACTTGGTTTGAACTTTCCCTTGATTTCTCGAATCTTGTGGAATAGGTCTCTCATTCTTCCCTTTTGGTGTTGTCTTCTACTTCTGTACATTTGTTATTGTAGTAATTTTGTTATCTTTGTGCACTAGCAGTTGTACTCTTGCGTTCATAGTTCTTAGTTTATTCCTATCTACTTTTTGTTTTCTTTCTCTTTCCTTTATTGCTTGTAGCGTTTTATCTGTCATCCATGGTTTCTTTATTTTCCTATTGTCTGTTGGAAGTGTCTTTATGCATTCTTCTTTTATTATGTCCATGGCTTCAGACCAAAGCTCTTCCAGTTCACGATCTATTATTCTTAATACTGTAAATCTGTTCCTTATATTGTCAATGAATTCTGTGGAAATGTTGTTTAAATCTTATTTAGGTATGATGACTGGTTTTGTTCCTTTCTTGAATTTTACTTTTGAAATGAGTAGTTCATGATCTGTGCCACAATCAGCCCCTGGTCTAGTTTTGGCCACCAATATGGAGCATCGCCATATTTTACTTCCATTTGTGTAATCTATTTGGTGTTTGTGTTGGCCATCTGGTGATGTCCATGTGTATAACCATTTCTGTGGTTGCATGAAAAATGTGTTTGCAATGAATAGGTTGTTGGCTTCACAAAAATCTATCAGACGCTCACCTGCTTCATTCCTTTTGCCTAGTCCAAAACTGCCTACTGTTTTTTATTCTTCTTTATTTCCAACCTTTGTGTTCCAATCTCCAGTGATCAGCTTGACATCCTGTGTTGGTGTGTTGTCAGTTTCAGGTAATATTTTGCTCCAAATTGGAGAACATAAGAACTCTATTGGCCATATATGAAAACTGTTTCTGGTGTCTCTTTGTAGGTAGACCTACTAGGACCTTGGACCATGAATGATTTATGTCTCATGGACCTTCTCTCATATTGCTGTTTATAGGTTTGGACTAGTAGTTTTATTATTATTTCATTTATTATTAAAAAATTTAAAAAATTGTTGTATACATACATACCCCCCACACAGACAATTTATATCTTAACTTTGTTTTCATATTGGCTAGAAACCAGTCAAAACCTCAGCAGTTTACTCCCCACTCCCTCTCTAGCACCCTATAACATATCCTCGAACATTTCACAGATGAAAACTGCCACATGTGTGGCCAGGCAACAGAAGACTGTGGTCAAGATGGCAAAGGTTATTGCTGAGGAAGTACACATACACTTAAAAAGGCTGCAGTCATTAGCTTTTTCCAGACTCTATTGGAAAGGTCAAGATTTGGCCCCTTCTCTCTTTTCCCCTTTGCTGAGTTATTGTACTCTACCTTCAAGTTGTTTTCAACTTATTACAACTCTAAAGTGAATGTATCATGGAGGTTTCTTGTTCTGGGAGAGGGTTTTCCTTTGCCTTCCTCTGAGCCTGAGAGAGCGTGACTTGCCCTAGGTCATACAGTGGGTTTCCATGGCTTAATGGGGTTTCCAGTATCCTAATCCAACACTCAAACCACTACATCATACTGGCTGAGTTAACGGAGTGCAAATTCCTTTTGCACTTTGAACTCAGTTTACAGCAACTGATGTAATGAAAGGAGGAAACTGGGTCATTTTAAAATCTGCTGAAAAAGTGGGCAAAAGAGGATTAATTGGCATTGTTCCTGCCATATTGGGACAGTTGGAGGGTATGCCATTAAACTCCACAACCCTCACCCAAAACTGAAAAAAGAAACAAACCAAAAACACCAGCTGAAAATTGTCCAACATGGCAGTTGGAAGTGACCCAGCATCATCCCTCCTGAAATGCCCACGTTTGACCTACCCACCCCATCTGTTGCCTACCCCTGGTTCAAATCCTGAAGTGTAAAACCATTGGCATTTTGTTCCTCAGTTGTGGTGTAATGTTTCTTTAAAGCCAATCTCCTTTTACTGATATGTCATGGGCTGAGGCTTCTGTGTTTGTAAGACCTTGTTCACAATCCTCATGCTGGTGTTGGTAGAAGAATCAGTCTCACTTCAGCTGCCTTTGGAGCTGTATCAACTTGTGAGTCCACTTTATAATTGCCACAGCTGGCAGCTGGCTTAATATCCAGTGTAAGCAAGAACCTTTTTCTTCTGTTTTTAGGGCCTGGTGACTTTTGAGGAAGTGGCCATGTCTTTCTCTCTGGAGGAGTGGGCCCTGCTGGATCCTGACCAGAGAGCCTTGCACAGGCAGATCACGACAGAGATTTGTGGGATCATACACTCTCTTGGTAAGGCTCTCTCTTTCCCCTGGATGATTATCTCTTCTGTTTTACAATTCATTTATAATAATGGCATTAACAGCTACAGTACTGATTCAGCCCAAATGGTAAAGGAATGAGCCCTGTATATGCAGATCATGGAGGAAACCTGTGGGATTATGGGCTGTGTTGGAAAGCTCTCTTGTTTCCTTGTTCATGATCATTTCCATTCTAAAATGTGGTGGAGGGATTGGATGCTTCTGTGAGGCAAGCAGCTATGCTGATGGGACACGGCTGATAGTAGTGTCTCCTAAACCAGGCAGGCTTTTGCTGAAGAGCCAGACAAAATGTGTGTTATTGTAAGATGAGTTGAGCAGAGTAGATTGTGGAAACCTCCACTGCTGAAGCCTTCTGCTGTGAATTGATCTCCATGGCATTCGTCTCTGGTGCTGACCTCACCACCTAAGAATGCAGCTCCTTCCCATTAATCAGACCGGAGGCAGAAGATTACTCTAAAGAGGCACATTTTATTCTCCAATTGCAGTAAATACAAAGTAGCTATTTACAAGTAGATCAGAACATCAGCAGGCAGGAACATAAGAATCATCAGAGCTAACCAGCTAACCAGCAGAAGAAAAAGACAAAGCTCCACCCCCAAACTGAGGGCTTAATTCATTTGTGGACACTTGCTAAATAGCCTCAAAGTCCAGCCTCTCCTTGTGACTCATAGTCACGTAGACAATGGTTCTCACAAAACATGATGACCTAATATGTTTACACTTGCCATCTGTGTTCCCAGACACACACTGTCCTTGACTATCTTCTTTTGTGATTGTTTTTCGTATTCCACCTGCAGGCAAACTTTCCCATGTTGTCATTTTTCACTCAGTCTACAATTCCCACATCTGTACATTTCCACACAAGTTACATTTTCCAACAATGTGCCAGCAGCTAGTGGGCATTAACAGTAGTGGAGGAGTAGGGTGACCCTGATGGAGGATCCCTTAGAGACCAAAGAGCAGATAATAGGTATGGATAGGACTGTGTCTAAGGATGCAACTAGATTTAAGCTTAAAGGATGTTCAGCTGCTGGCACAGAGATGAAAGAAAAGTCCCAAGCTGCACAATATGAGAAAGAAAAGAGGGAGACCATTGATTCAATTAAGGAAGCCATGGCTCTGAGTTTGTAAGACTCCAGCAGGGAAGTCGATGGCTGGAGCTTTTGAAGGTCTCTCATTCATAGGTTCACGAGAAGTTGACTTCATGTCGGAGAACAAATGGGCTGGGGAATGGGTATCGCTTTGTCACACACCTGCCTATTTAAGTGAGCTTGCAGTGGTGGGGGCAGCACTGTGTAAGGAGGTATCTTGTACCTCATTGAACAATGAACTTAGACACAGAAAGCATATCCAGGAGTAGCCGTGTTGGCCATATAGCAAAGTACAGTATCATCCAAAATCCACAAAACAGTGATACCTTTATTGGGCCAGCCAGTAGAGCTTCAAAAGCTTGCAACATGTAAAATGTGCATTTTGGTTGGCCCAAGAGTACGGCAGCAGCCTAGGTCAACCCATTTTGGCTGCAATCTTGCCTGAGCATAACATAAGTATCTGCAAGGGGATACTAACTCCATTCACTATAGCAGCATGGCACAACACATGTCAATGATTTGATGCCAGTGTGCAGCTGCAATGCACAGTGTTGCTATATGCGCACCTTCACTTCTGCCAGTCAACAGAATATGTCTGAGGTAGCAAAGCAAAGCAGCTTCATTTATATACCGCTTCATATCACGCTATGGGATGTCTAGGCGGTTTACAACTGTGAGCTATGGTGAATAATTCTTCCTTTATGTGTCAGGCAACTTTCTAATGGGTAATGTCCCTAGCAGGATGCTAGGGCAGCAAATTTTAAAGTTTATTCTTTTTTTGTTTGTAGAATTACATTAAACAACTCACAGCACATAAGGTTTAGAAAAAGGATAGAGCTGATTTTCACTGCAAGGTGTTGAGGAGCGTTTCAACTCCTTGAACATACCATGGCCCTCACATCATTTCCCTTAACTATGAAAGAGCCCAGCATAGTTGAGATTTGCTTCCCTTTATAGGGAGGATTGTTTTTTAAAAAAAATTTATAAAAAACTTTGTTAAAAAATTAAACATACAGAAATATAAGACATATGAAACATTCAAAAATAACAAAAAAAACCCCACATATAATAGGCAACAAAAGATATTCCACCTTCAAGCAGATCTTTAAGGATACTTCTTACGCTGGTTACGTTTCACTTTTCTGATCATATAAGGTAACAAATTTTTGTAATCCTACTCATGATCGCTATCATGATTCCTATTCCCGTATTTCTCACATTTTCTTATGTTGTGAAGTCGAAGGCTTTCATGGCCGGCATCCATAGTTTTTTGTGGGTTTTTCGGGCTGTGTGGCCATGTTCTAGAAGTTTCTTTCTGACGTTTCACCAGCATCTGTGGCTGGCATCTTCAGAGAATGAATTTCCTTATATTGCTTATTTGTACATATTCATAAATTCATAGGTTCTTCTTTTTCATGATATTTGTCATATAATAATATTTCATATACCATCTTCTCAATATAAGAGAGGGATTTTTCCCCTTTTCTCTATTAATCTATATCAGGGACCGCCGGTTAAGGCCCCAGCCAAAGGTTGCCGGCCCAGGCCAAAGGTTGCCACCGCCGCGCGCCGCTGTTGGGACGCGTTTTCGGCCGCGCTTGTCACGGCCGTCATTTTGGAAGTCAAAATGGTGGTCGTGATGCGTTTGTGCATGCGCAGTACTCTTTCGCATGCGCAAACGCGTCGTGGCCGCCATTTTGACTTCCAAAATGGCGGCCGCGATATGCGCTGTGGCGGCTGCAGCTGTGTGTGCTACGGCGGCGGCTGCATTACCGGCCGCAGCGGCAGCGTGCGCAGGGGAGTCGCGTGCAGCGGAGGAGGGTGCGCGTGCACATGCGCCACCATTTCCCCCCCCTTGGCCCAGCTGAGAGGCAACCCTTTTGAGACCGGCCCAGGTCTCAAAAAGGTTGCCTGTCCCTGACCTATATTCTATTTGGTTCTTATTATTTCTGTTGTTTCCATATACTCATTCTATATTAAATATCTTCAACTCTACCAGCCTAATATATCTTTTGCACCTTCTGAGTGAAATATCCAAACATTCATGCATTCATACCATATTAACATAAAACAACCCACATTCATACCTCGCTTACGTAACTTGCTATACTCAATCCAGCATTCATTAAATTAGATCTATCAATCCATCCATCCACTCACACTTACTTCCTGACCTTACGTTTTGATTTTTCCTTTCGGCTCTAGCATCTTTATTCAGCTCTAGCTAAATAAGCTCTAGCATCCTTATTCAGCTCTAGCATCCTCTCATTTTTGTATACGCTTTGCCTACATTACCTTAAGTCCATCTCTATAATGGCTTCTAATTAGTAAACTCTTACTGTACATTCATCTGACTAAAAGTGATTAATTTCCCTCACTTATTATTGCTTTATTTCAACTACGCTTATTCCTTCTAATATTAACCCTTATAAGGAGGATTCTGAAGGCTGGTAGCATAGCCATTTCAAAGCTTGCTTTGAGTCTCTTAGTCTTTCCTAATCCTGGGATAAAGTGTTTGTGTGTCAAAGTTCCAGTGGATGGAGTTCCCTTTCCCAAGGGCAATGGGAGCAGGACATCTAGCAGAGTGGAACTTCTGTAAAACCGAATTAGAACAGACCCTCTTTTGAAACAAACAAGCAATAAAGCATGACCCGCTGGCCACATGTTTGTGGCCGGCAGGGTCATTTTATTATTATTATTATTATTATTATTATTATTTATTTATTTGCTCCTATCGGCCCTCTAGAGAACATGGAGGACATTTATGCCATCTGTGGGTCCCTCTGGGTCAATTTCAGCCTGAAAGAGATCTCAGGAGAAAGTTTTTATTTATTTGATTTATACAGTTCACTAGGCATCTAGAGGTTCTCCAGCACATCTCTATGGTTAACGTCTGCTGGAAGGGGATGGGATAGAGAAAGCCTTCCCCTGATTGATTGTAAGATTCAGGCAGACTCTTATGGGAAGATACAGGCTATCAGATATTCTAGACCTAAGGCATATGAGGGCGCATAGCATTTCTTCTTTTGTTGTGATGATTCATTTGTCTTTAAGGTTATTTGGCTTTAATTATTTGGCTGCAAACCTTTTTCACACAATTATTATTGTCTGGTTTTCTTCACAGCAGAAAACTGGAGGAAAACATATGTATGTGCTAAGTATGGAAAGTATTCAAGGCAAAAACTGGGACTTATTGAACAAGCTCAACATTCAGAAGAGGAAAGTTATGTCACAAAGACCTTCAAACACAATGTATCTGGGAAATGTTTTCCTCAAAATACAGCACTTGTGCCTTGCAAGAGGCCCAGTGCTGTAATGAAACACTTTATTTTTGTGAAAGATTTTGATTATAAACTGTACAGTGTGAATCACCAAGAAGCCCACACTGTAAAGAAACTACACAAATGCTGGAAGTGTGGGAAATGCTTTGCATACAATTCACTACTTATGGCACATGTGAAAGTGCACAAACTCTTTGTGAGCCATTGGATAAACCACACAGGAGAAAAACCCTACAAATGTCAGGAGTGTAGCAAATGTTTTGCTCAAAAACCAGGCCTTGTGAAGCACCAGAGAGTCCACACAGGCAAGAAAACATACAAATGTGGCGAGAGTGGCAAACGTTTTGGCAACAGTTTGCATCTTGTGAACCACCAGAGACTGCACGTAGGTGAGAAACCATACAAATGCCATGAATGTGGGAAAGCTTTTGCACAAAAGGGAAACCTTGTGAAGCACCAGAGAGTCCAAATAGGAGAGAAACTGTACAAATGCCAGGAGTGTGGGAAATGTTGTACTGAGTATTCACCAGAGATTCACCAGAGATTTCACAGAGGAGCAAAAACATACAGATGCCAAGAAAGTGGGAAATATTTTGTTAAAAAAAGCCTTGTGCACCACCAGAAAATCCACACAGGAGAGAAACCATATAAATGTCAGCAGTGTGGAAAATATTTTGCTCGTAAGTCAGCTTTTGTAGAGCACCAGAGACTCCACACAGGAGAGAAACCATACACATGTCATCAGTGTGGTAAAGGTTTTGCTCGTAAGTCAGCTTTTGTAGAGCACCAGAAAGGCCACACAGGAGAGAAACCATACACATGTCAGCAGTGTGGGAAAGGTTTTGCTTCTAAGTCGCACCTTTTGAGTCATCAAAGAGTCCACACAGGTGAGAAACCATACAGATGCCAGCAATGTGGGAAAGGTTTTGCTCAGCAGTCAAATCTTGTGAGGCATCAGAGAGTCCACACAGGAGAGAAACCATACACATGCCAGCAGTGTGGAAAATATTTTGCTCGTAAGTCAGCTTTTGTAGAGCACCAGAGACTCCACACAGGAGAGAAACCATACACATGTCAGCAGTGTGGGAAAGGTTTTACTCGTAAGTCAACTTTTGTAGAGCACCAGAGAGTCCACACAGGAGAGAAACCATACATTTGTCAGCAGTGTGGGAAAGGTTTTGCTCGTAAGTCAGCTTTTGCAGAGCACCAGAGACTCCACACAGGAGAGAAACCATACACATGCCAGCACTGTGGAAAATGTTTTGCTCGTAAGTCAGCTTTTGTAGAGCACCAGAGAGTCCATACAAGAGAGAAACCATACAAATGCCAGCAGTGTGGGAAAGGTTTTGCTCAAAAGTCAAATCTTGTGAGGCATCAGAAACTCCACACAGGAGAGAAACCATACACATGTCAGCAGTTTGGGAATAGTTTTGCTCAGAACTCACACCTTGTGTCCCATCAGAGAGTCCACACAGGAGAGAAACCATACACATGCCAGCAGTGTGGGAAAAGTTTTGCTCATAACTCACACCTTGTTGCCCATCAGAGAGTCCACACAGGTGAAAAACCATACATGTGCGAGCAGTGTGGGAAAAGTTTTGCTCACAAGTCAGCTCTTGTGAGTCATCAGAGAGTCCACATGGGAGAGAAACCATAGAAATGCCAACAGTGTGGGAAATGCTTTGCTCAAGTTCATGCAGGAGAGAAATTATTCAGTTGTTACTTCTGAAATATTTTCCTCACAATTCACATATTTTGAGTATCAGGAGACAAACTATACAGACCACATGACTGTGGGAAATGTTTTTCTGAAAATTCACACCTTTCCAGGCATGAAATAGTCCACATTAAAGAGAAAACACAAATACCAGTAGTGTGGAAAAGTTTTGTTTGGAGAGACAGCCTTCGTACATCTTCATTGTTTCTTGAAAAGGCCTATTAAAATCTCACTCTATTTGTTTCAAAGCTTGTAATAAATAAAATACACAATGTAAATTCTCTCCTTTTTTGTTCCATTCTAAGTCGATTACTTGATATTATATAAACATTAATGTCATATATCTTCAATCTTGAGAGCCAGTGTGGTGCAGTGGAGAGTTGGGTTTGATGCATCCATGGAAACCCACTGGGTTAACTTGGATGAGTCAGCCCCTCAGTCCCAGTAAAACCTTGTGATAGGGTTGCCATAAGTCGGAAACGACTTGAAGACACACAGTAACAACAATTTATGTCTTGTAGTATATCTCCAACTTCCTGCCTAGTTAGTTGGAACTCACTTTTTGTATGATTTTCTCTGTTTTTCTGTTACCTAGCATGTTATAGTATTCCTTCTAAACTTTATGAATGCAGTAATATGTTAACTGGACCATGGCTGATGAACTGACGGGGACAGTTATATGGTCCTGAACAGTTTCCTGAGGAATTCCTTTTAGGCAGTAGAAACAATGGGCCCATTGATTTTCAAATGTGTACCTTGCAAGGTCAAACTGATGTGATCCATTAGACCAGGGGTACCCAAAATACAGCCCATAGGCTGGACCCAGCCCGTCAGGGCCTTCCTACCACACCGCTCATGCCCGCCGCCGGACGCCATTTTGTCTTCCAAAATGGCGTCCGGAGTCGTACGCATGCACGTGGCGTCGTGTGCCCATATGTGCATGACTCTGTGTGCCATTTTGGAACACAAAATGGCGCCCGGCGTTGTGTGCGCATGCGCACTACTCAGGCACCATTTTGGAAGACAAAATGGCGCCCGGAGTTGTGCGCATGCGCCTCTGGCCCCCCTGGAAGATCTGGGGGCCAGCGAACCGGCCCCCAGATTGAAAAGTCCAGGGACCCCTGCATTAGACCAGTGTTAAAGCTTGGCAACAGTGTAGCATTATGTGCTGTAATATAAGCTTGACCTTGGAGAATTTTAATATTAGCTCAAATAGTTAGCAGGAAGCAAACCAATTTATACGAAGGGAGCTGAGGTTATAGATGCATAGAGACAAAGCTTTTCCAAATAAATTCTAAATTTATTAGGGAATCAAGCATACAAAGACATACACTCATTCACACATTCTCATAAGAACTCAGGAATAAGGTAAGTTAGCCTGGGATAGACATGAGGCTTTCTAACAGTGATATTACCTGTCTGAGATACTCCAGATGAGACCTATGTAAAGTTGGATTCAACCGTAGAGAGGGGAGGGAACACGGAACGAGTTGGATTCAGAGTGACGCATTGTCAGTAGGAATTCTAACCAGGTGCACCTAACAAGAATTTTGCTGGACCTTTTATAGTCTGAAAACAGACCGAGGCAAAGGTTGATTGCTGTATATCAAAGGGCCAAATTAACACTATAAAGGTTTCCTTGAAGTAGATAGCTTCCAGAGGGGGGTAATGGATCTTATCTTTCTTGTGGCCAAAAGTCATCTGGGCCATTGATCCTCTAGCTTCCTCATCTTCTGAGGTGTGAATCTTTATGCTTGCAACTCCTAAAACTAAGTGTTTGATTTGCTAATGAATACTGGAGTCTATGTGACCATTTATCTCTGAGAGTCTACATTACCAACTCGCTGAAACGGTATCTCCGTTTTAGGGTCATGTCAGAAGTATACACACAGAGAGAGCATGAAAATCACTTGACCCATGGTAAGAGTATGCTAAGGGTGGTCCTAGGTGGGATATTGGGTAGATCCTTATGGTATCCTAAACTCTCATCCACATCCTCTCTTCATCCACAGGGCTCCGATGACTATATTTATATTGTAGCAGCCACCCATTTCAAGAACCACTGAGATGTGACAAGTAGTCCCAACTTCGAATCCGAGGAACAGACAAATAGTTTCTCAGTTCGACATGAATTTGAGGTTCTGTCCACATAGAAAGCCAATGCCTTCCTGACATCAAGAGAGTGCAGCGCATACTTGGTATCGGAGGTCAGATTAGGCACAAACTGTTGGAAAAATTATGCATTGCATTCTCCTATCTTTCCTTAGTTAGATAGGAACTTCCTCCCTCACCCTTCTCTCATTCTATCGGTTTAACTGACTCTCTGAATATTCTAAACTATCAGTAACTGCCAGTAAGCAGTCAATAACAGTCACCTCTGAGTGAGGTTAATAGTTTTCTTCCTGCTATATTAACACCAGTTAGGATACGATTTAGTTTGTTGTGGAAATATTTATTAAAGCCATTATTGTTTGTTTTTAAACCATAAATGACATGTTTGTTTTTTGAGTTAGTTTTATTCTTTAGGAAAGCATATTAAAATATAGTCTGACTTATATTTTTTGCTGTTCTGCTGATGAAAACTGAACTCTAACAAGTTTAACATTCATACCTGAATATTCTACTTTCCCTTTAAAAGGGTTAACACCCTGGGAAACTAAAATTGTATCCCACACAAACGTAGGTAGTAAGATGTCCTGATTCATATGAAAAGCTGAAACCACCTTGGGCAGAAAGGTGATATCAGGTCAGAAAGAACAACCTTATCCTTATAGAATCAAAGATAAGGTTGGTCCAGACAGAGAGCACAACGTTCCCCAGCTTGCCTGGGCAACAGTGATGGCAAGAAGGACAGCAGTCTTGCAGATAAGCAATTGAAGGTCAATCGTAACCAAAGGTTCAAACAGTTTCCTGGACAGGTACGAAAGAACAAGTTCAAAACTCCATACTGGCATTGCTACCGATGCAGGGAGATGAAAATTACTGAATCCTTTGAGGAACTTCTTAACCAATGGATGTCGGAAAAAAGATGGCTGATCCTCAAACTGATAGTGAGAACAAATAGCAGCAAGTAGAACTTTAAAGAAGATAAAGAGAGAACTGCTTCTGCCCATGAAATGAGAAAATCCAGAATGTGTGATACCCCGACCTTTGAGGGATAAACACCTGCCAGTCAGGAATGTCTGAAACTTAGTCCATTTCAAATGATATGATTTCTGCATTGAAGGCTTGTGAGCAGCCCATATAACATGATGTACAGATTTAGGCAAAAAATGCAAAGTTAAATCCTCCATGCTATCAGACACAGTGTTTTGGGGTCTGTGTTCAACCCAACCCATGTGAAGATTGAGGAAATCTGGTTGGAGAGGCAGGTGATGATACTCCTTGCATGCTAGGTGGAGGAGAGGAGCAAACCCTGGCTGCCTGGGCCACCACGAGGTGATCAGGAATGCATCTGTTGGATTGATCCTCATCTTGGTCATAACCTTGGTGATGAGGGGAGATGGTAGATAAGTGTACACGACCTTTCCTGACCAACTGAGCGAATAAGTGGATTTACTCAGGGAGGCAGAACTCAAGAGGGGCCGATACAATGGCAGATGGTTTTAAAGCCTGTTCATAAAGAAGTAATTTAACCTCAACTTCCAATTTTTCCTCACCTGAGGAGTAAAGGCCTTGCAATGGACACAAATGTGCACATTGTGCCCTTCACCCAGACAAAGAAGGCAATGGAAGTGGTCACCCCAGCTTGGGTGTTTGTCCCCACATTTGTTGTACCTCTTAAAAGAGGTCAAAAGAGGTGACATAAGTAAGCATAGTCTGAACAGTCCAAGCCAAAGCTGTCAACATCAAACAAACAGTAGGAAAAAGCAGAAGAATAGTTGAAAAACAGTCCAGAATTCAATAACAGAGTTGTGAGGTAAACCAAAAGCAATTCTAGGAACTACGTTCCTTCAATGCTGCTAGTGCAGTGGATGAAAAGGAACTGGGTTAAATGAGCGGGAACACAAGGGGTATACCAGAGGTGGGCGAAGCTACCGCCAAAGGTCTGCCTAGCCATTCCAGAAGGTTCTGAACTGGCTCTGCACAAGCACAAGAAGACCCATTTGTGTGATTTGCAGAGACCACAAAGAAGAACCAGAATTTCCCTTTGATAGCATGGCTTTAACATATTAGCGTACACAATTTTGTTACAAACATTTCCCCTCAGGTCAACTTTATAGTTCACATCACCTACATGTTCCACTATTTTAACTGGTCCAGTCAAGCAAACTATAACCTGTTTTATTTCACTGCTCTAAGAATTAGAACCTCATCACCCACTTTATAAATTCTCTTCCTTGTTTTCCAACAGTAACAAATATTTTGTGAAGTCGAAGGCTTTCATGGCCGGTAGCCATAGTTTTTTGTGGGTTTTTTTGGCTCTGTGGCCATGTTCTAGAAGAGTTTCTTTCTGACATTTCGCCAGCATCTGTGGCTGGCATCTTCAGAGAAATCTTCTAGAACATGGCCACACAGCCCGAAAAACCCACAAAAAACTAGCAAATATTTTGCTTGCCCTGTGCTCTTTTCAAATTTTCTCCAGCTCCACTAATGGATCCTCCATATAGGTGACAATGCCTTCAGGATCATGTTCAGACTCTTGCTCCCAGCACTGCCTCTGTAGATCTAAGAGCCCTCAAACTCTTCTGCCATATATCAATTCAAAACTAATAAATCTGGGCCTCTCTTAAGGCACATCTCTGTATGTAAACAGCAGAGAGCAAAAGCCAAATATAGCCCAATCAAGTGCAATACAGAAACACACAATCAAAGCACCCCCGACAGATGGCAATTCAGCCTCTGTTTAAAAACTTCCAAGGAAGGAGACGGCACCACTCTACGAGGGAGTGTGTTTCACTGTCGAACGGCTCTTACTGTCAGGAAGTTCCTCCTAATGTTGAAGTGGAATCTCTTCCTGTAGTTTGAATCGACTGCTCTGGGTCCAATTCTTTGGAGCAGCAGAAAACAAGCTTTCTCCATCCTCAACATGACACCTTCAAATATTTAAACAAGGCTATCATATCTCCTCTTAACATTCTCTTCTCTTCACAAGTATAAACATCCTTAACATATAAAGCTACTTCCCCTCCTTTCTTGCTAGGTTTGTTTCTCTGAAATAGGTTATATCCCCAATTACTACATTCTAGTCATGAGACTCATCCCACCCTGTTTCAGTGATACCTAATATAACATATTTATTATACTGTATTAAGACTTCTAGTTCATCTTGTTTATTTCATATGACATTTAAGCCCGTGACTGCTTAAATTTTTTTAGCTGGATAGTCCAGTAACACAAACACAAAACACTTCCTTATATATATGAACAGAAAGTGGCAGAGATCTTATATCAAGGGTGGAGAGCACAATCTGTTAATGTGAAGAACGTACTACACAACAGCAACAACAAACAGTAATGCAAGAGTTAGGGGCTTGGGAAAATCCAGTTTCAGCTTCCATTGAGCCACAAAATTTACTGGGGGACCTCAACCACCTATTCTCTTTCACATGCACACTGACCAATCTTGTAGGGTGGTTGTTGTGAGGATAAAGTGGACTTGAGTTGCAAAGAGCAAAGGCCAGATATAAGAATACGAAGCTCTGGAAGGTCATGATAATAGAAAAATTAAGTGAAAGAGAAAGGAACAACCAAGACCACTCTAAATTCTATGCAGCATGCAAACAGAAATGTGTAAATTTCTCACATGTTGCTTTTTGAAAAGATACTCTATTACAGTTGCTTTTGCACAGTTGGAAATTTTGTTAGCTGGATAGTGCAGTAACACAAACCACCTCCTTTTACTGATTCTCAAATGCACTCTTTGCTGGTTTTGTTTGTGCAAAATATTTAAAATACTAATATATGTATATATGTTATGCACACATATATGTTATACACACATATAGAGCCCTGGTGGCGTAGTGGTTAAATGCCTGTGCTGCAGCCACTCACTCACAGACCATAAAGTTGTGAGTTCAATACTAGACAGGAGGCTCAGGCTTGACTCAGGCTTGCATCCTTTTAAGGTCTAAAATAAACAAAAAGCTTGTTGGGGACAATTAGTTACACATTGTAAACTGCTTAGTTAGTGCTTAAATGCACTGATAAGTGGCATAGAAATGTAAGTGGTATAGAAATGTAGAAATGTACTTGCTATTGCCATATACATGTATGAACACAAAGTGCAGGAGATCCTACATCAAGGGTGGAGATAACAATCTGTGCATGTGAAGAATGTACTACACAACCCTCAACAAATCTTGCCAAGAAAACCCCATGATTGGTCCCTTAGGATGGCCATAAGTGAGAAACAACTTGGAAGGCACACAACACACAGAATTCTGGACAGCAAGTGTTCATCCATACCTTGCAAGAGGGTGCCTCCATCACACTTCTGCTTGATTGTCCTCAATTGTGGACTCTGCCTGGGGTCCAATGGAGTCTTCTCAGCCACAGAGAATTCAGAGTGAACTTCTACCAAGGGATTCTTGACCTGAAAGAGCAGTCAGGATTCAAGACACAGAATTTGGAGAAGGATAAGAAAATACCAAAAACCTCAAAAGGGGTTTGGGCTTGTGTGGTATGAGACATCCACCCACAACCAAGCCAGAAAAAATGCAGCATCTCATAAACCCAACTTGAAAAAGTGGCATACAAAAGAAGACCTCAAAAAAGTGGGATATAGTATGACACTTGTGTTAATACCTGGTATATGTTTATTGTATATGCTGGAACACAAACAATTCCATGGAGTCCACAGCAAGAACATATGCATTTCTGGAAAACCTTGCTTTGACTTTTAATGGCAATCTTCTGCCACTTTATACCATTTTATATACATACATACATGTGTGTGTATGTGTAAAGAGGTAACAGACATATGGAAAAACAAAAATGAAAACCTACTGCTTCTGTATAGATATACCTACCTGTACACTCTGGCCACAATGCTATTGTTGGTAATTTGTTATGTTGGCCTTGGAATGAAAAATTTCAGCAATGGTAAAAGTGTTTCACCCCTTATAGCTGAAAAAGGTTACTCCTTGTAGTGGTTGGAAAAAGTGGCATCCCTAGGGTTGGTGTCACTTGGTGCGGTAACTTATGGTGTCACTCCCCCCCATCCCCCATTGACCTACTCCCATTTCACACCATACAGAATCCTTAGTAATGCTTTTTTGCACTAATTTTACTTGTCAATTATAATTCCCATATACCATTGAATGTCATGCTAATAGTGGTGACACAAACAACTAACAAAATTAAAATTATACCTTCAAATTACAATATCATGTGCACAACCTAAATGTATTTACATATACATAGTGAATATTTGGTCAAAATGTGATGTTTTTAAATAAAATTTAAAAAGAATATATATTTTTAAATCATTTTATAAAAAAATGAAAAAATTGAATTTTGAAATTTTAATTTTAAAAATGTTGGGGGCCTTTCTCCTCCCAGTGAGCTTCACCCCACTCCCACCATCTCCTAAAGCATTTTAAAGGAAGGATGAATGCCACAGCCCATGTCTGCCAAAAGGTAGGTGTTTGAGGAGCAGTGGTGTCACTCACCCTTAGGATGTCACCTGGTGCAGTCTGCATCCCCCGCACCTCCCTAGTGATGCCACTGGCTGGAAGTCCATTCAGCTCCTGAACACATCAGGACCAGACTCTGCCACTGGAGTCTCTACATGGAAAGTCAAGTTGTATGGCAGTGCCAGCAGAGAAACCTGGCACTTCCTTTGAAAACCTGCATATAAGGAGCACGGATCTGGTTTTGAAGCAGAATCACCCTTCTCGGAGGCTTCAGGGACTGTGATTTCACTTCATCACAATGTGGACCGCCCCACATTTTTCCTTATCGAAGCCAAATCTGGGAGCACATTTCATCAGAACCTCCTCAGCGGGCCTTTGCCACCCCAAAGTCATCAGAGGTGCAGAAAAGGCAGCCCAGAGCCAGAACCTACTCACGTTTGGCCTAAGAGGAAACACTCTCACCTGCTGCTCTTCCTGCTTCTTCTCTGGCTCTGCCCGACTCAGGAGGAAACCCTCTGCCAGAGCCACTGCCTGGGAACAGGTCTCTGCCCCACATTCCCTGACCCAGTACTGCATCTCTGGGGGTAAGATGGTCAGGAACTGCTCCAAAATCTCCAGGTCCAGGATCTCATTTTTGTGTGTGTCATTCTGGCTTCAGCCACTGACTGCAGAGATGATGGAGTCGGCTGCACATTTCTTGGGGGCCCTTACCCACCTTGTAGGAGAACTGCCTGAAGCGCTGATGCTTTGTGTCTGAACTGGCAAAGTCCTTACCCAGGGACTCCTGGACTGTCCTCTCCCAGAATCCCCCACTGCTCTCGACACTGAGGTCATCAGGGCCTCTTTTTCCTTCAGGACCAGCTGAATCTGATTCGTCCATCTATGTTTTTTCTTTTTTGCTTATTCCAATGAAGCCACAAATTGAATCAAAGTTATTCCTCCTCTGTCTGTCTCAGGGCAAAGATGTCCCTATGATCTGCTGAAATGCCCTGCAAAACCAACATTTTATTGTGTTATTAGTGATATATCAGTATTTACAGACCACCATCAATGTATTGTTGGGTTAAGAATTATTACCTGGATCTGGGTACCTTAAGACACTAGATACCACATGATCTTGGGAGTTAAACAGGGTCAGCCCTGGTTAGTTACTTGGATGGGAGATTTGGGTTTCCAACTTGGGTTGGAAAATAGTAACAATATACACACAAACACACTGAATTTAAAAAAAACTAATTCTCTTCCAAGAACAGCAAGAGATGGGGCGGGGGGCATCTGCAGCTTGGGCGCAATAAGAAGGCAGACAGGAAGAAAATTTGCAATGTGGCGCTGGAGAAGACTGCAGAAGATACCATGGATACCATGCCAAAAAGACAAACTGTTCTGTCCTAGAACAGATCAAGCTAGAACTCTTCCTGGAAGCCAAGATGATGAAACTGAGGCTATTGTACTTTGGTCACATCATGAGAAGGCACAACTCATTAGAAAATAGAATGATGCTGGGGAAGGCGGAGAGCAGTAGAAAGAGAGGAAGACCACATGCCAGATGGATGGACTCAGTCAGGGAGACCAGGGGCCTGACTCTGCAAGACCTGAGCAGAGCAATGGAGGAAAGCAGGGTTTGGAGACGTCTCATCCAAAGGGTCACCATGAATCAAGGTCAGGTTGAAGGCAACTAACAACAACAGTTAATAGTCATGGCTGGGGGTGAATTGTCACAAATGGTCATGAATATATTTATATTTATATGTTGATTTGTTTCATTTTCATGCCGCCTTTCTCCCAGAAAGGGACCCAAGGCAGCTCACAAGAGCAAAAACATTTTAAAAACTTTACAAAACAATAATTAAAATCATCCAGTTACAATAGTATGAGTTTAACCTAAAAACATACAAAAGTTAAAAAGCCTAACTAAAGCACACACCCCATGGGAAAGCCAACCTGTCCTGAATATATATTAAAAAGGCTGCCCGAATAAAACTGTTATTATTGAATAAAGAACACATATGGTACATATTGTCATGAATACATATGAATATGAATACATATTGCCATGAATGAGGATCTAGGATTGTGGGAGGGAGGGAAGTTTCTTCAGAGGGGGTTTGCCACTGCCACCTTCTGAGGCTGAGAGAGCGTTCCTGATGCCTGGAAATTGATCAGCCCCCCATTTTCTCCCTTCCTCCACATAATAATAATAATAATAATAATAATAATAATAATAATAATAATTTTTATTTATATCCCGCCCCTCTGCCAGGCAATTTGGGCGGCGTACATCATTATAAAATTTCAAAACAATAAATCACAATGAAATCCCATCTCTCCATCTCCCACCCACTCATCCCCCCAAAACATACTAAACAATTTAAATAAGATTAATTAAAAATTTACAATTTAAAAATACATAGTTCCTGCCATTGTGGGCCTCCAAGGGCTGCAAGTTGGCAAAAACAGTCCTCCGAGGCCATAGGATGCCGTCGCTCGTCGCGTGGTGCCGGCGAAAGGTGGAAACTGCCCTGCCCCTGGAGAAGGTGGAAACTGGGCAGCTTTTGAAGCTACAGCCTGCGCTCCAGGGAGGCTCACCGACACAGCTGATGCCGGGCTCACAGGAGGAAAGGTGTTGGGCGGGATACTCGTCCTCCGCTTGTCCTCCTGGGCTGCCCTGCCCCTCCTGGGATATATGCCCCACATAATATCCCAATTCTCTCCAAGAGGCAGTGAAGAGGACTGTGGGGCAAAACAAGTTTAGAGGGCTTTACAAATAAAATAAACCGTGACATCCTGACTTCCTTGGAGGGATCCAGGCGATCCCACTTGTTTTGGGGAAATCACATGGCCACCTCTTCAAAGCAGACGTGGAGCTGTAGGCAAAAATACCACACTCATGTTGTGGCCATTATCCCTTCTTCTATATCTCCCTTTATGAGGCCATTAGAGCTCTAAGGCAGTCTCTCCTACCACCTTCTAAGGCTTCTTTGGTGGGAACAAGAGAGAGACAGAGCCTTCCTGGCAGCTGCTCCCAGCCTTTGGAAATCCCTCCCTTGGGAGACTAGAAGGCTCCTTCTTCTTGTCCTTCAGTTAGCAAGTAAAAATATTCTTAGTCCTAAAGGCATTTGGACATTGACTACAATGGACTTTCAATGGCATCCTATCTTACTTTGTATGTAGTCTTTCAATGAATGTTATTTTTAATAACTTTACAGATTACTCATTTTTAAAATAATTTTATATGTATTTTTTGTTAGCTGCCCTCGAGTCGGTTCTGACTCATGGTAACTCCATAAATGAGATATCTCCAAGAATCCCTATCTTCCACTGCCTTGCCCAGATCCTGCAAGCCCTTGCCCATAACCCCCCGGATGGAGTCTATCCATCTGGTTTGTGGTCTTCCTCTCTTTCTTCTACCCTCTACCTTTCCTAGCATTATTGTTTTTTCTAGTGATCTGTGCCTTCTCATTCTGTGGCCAAAGTACAATAGTCTCCACGTGATCATCTTAGCTTCCTGGTCTGATCTGTTCAACTGAGCACTAAAGTCAGAATCGTTCAGGCCATTGTATTCCTAGTTACCATGTATGGATGCAAGAGCTGGACAGTGAAGGAAGCAGACAGAAAGAAAATCAGCTCATTTGAAATGTGGTGCTGGAGAAGAGCACTTAGGATACCATGGACAGCCAAGAAGACAAACAAATGGGTTTATATGTATACTTTTTATATGTATGGTTTTGTATTGTTTTTAAATAAGCTGTAAGTCACCTTAAGTCTCATTATGGGGGAAAGGGCAGGACACAAATGAATCTTTAAAGAAGAGAGGTAAGTGATTTTGGCCGTTGTCCCCAAACACCTGAAGTTCCATGTGGCGCCTTAATAACTAAGAGCCCTCTTTGAGATTTACTTTCAGGAAAATGGGCAGAGGTTATGTTATGATAGAGTTACATCAAGTAATAGATTTAACAAACATTATATAAGGAAAGGACTTTATAAGATTTGGCAAAAATACATATATATCCTGCAAGCCCTTGCCCATGACCCCCTGCAAGCCCTTGCCCATGGAGACCATGGGCAAAGGAACTCATCTTCACAAAATTAGTTTGTGATTGACAGTTATCACTGGCTGTGGTTACAGACAGATATTGTCAATCCTAGATTTAATTTTCCTTTTAAGTCTCCTAACTGCACAACATAAATCCTATATTTTTCTTCAATGTCTGGTGAAGGGTGCAGGTTGGGAAGGAGGTCAGGTCCCGGGCTCCCAATGGCTACTGGTCACAGGGCTTCTCTGGCCTCCTAGCTGGGATCAGAGACATGGGGGTCCCTCTCCAACCCAGCTGCTGGGGATGATGGGCAGTAGAGTGTGTGGATGTTAGCAGGTGTGTGTGCCATATCCTCCAACATTTCACAGGTCAAACCCAGGACATATGTGACTGAAGTGTGGCCAATAGGGCAAAAGTTATCAGTGAGGAAGAAGATAAAAGGGGGGAGAAGCTGCAGCCATTTGCTTTTGCCTGAGCCTGGAGGGAAAGGGAAAGATTGTGCACCCTCTTCTCCTCTCCCATCTGAGGTCACTGAGTGGGAACTACTTTGGCATTTGGGGGCCAGATTGTAGCAACAGGAGGAAGAGAGGACAAAGGGGGAAAGTGGGAGGAGGAGAGAAATAGGACATTTTAAAAGCAAGCGAAAAAGTGGGCAACAGAGAATTGATCAGAGGGCAGCTGGAGAATATTGGTGTGTGTATTATTACTTTCGTATATTTTGGTAAGGCTTCCCATAGGGAGAGAGCAAAAACCAGGTAAGGGAGTTGGGACTCTTCTTTTGCTGCTCCAACAAGCTGGATGGCCATCTGTTGGGGATGCTTCGATGTTGAGTTCCTGCATGGCAGGGGGTTAGACTGGATGGCCCTTGGGGTCTCTTCCAACTCTATGATTCTATGATTATTCCTACATTAATATTTCTCTACCAATAGACCTCCTCTCCACAGAGCCTCTGGGAGGGCGGCAGAGTGAGAGAGGCCTCCTCCCTGCCTTCCCTCCATCCAGTTCTGGGCACCACAATTCAAAAAGGATGTGGAGAAACTGGAGCATGTCCAAAGGAGGGCAACTAAAATGGTGAAAGGTCTGGAAACCAAGCCCTATGAGGAACGACTTAGGGAGCTGGGGATGTTTAGCCTGGAGAAGAGAAGGTTAAGAGGTGATATGATAACCGTGTTTAAATATTTGAAGGGATGTCATATCGAGGAGGGAACAAGCTTGTTTTCTGCCGCCCCAGAGACTAGGGCCCGGAACAATGGGTGCAAGCTCCAGGAAAAGAGATTCCACCTCAACATTAGGAGGCATTTCCTGACAGTGAGATCTGTTCGACAGTGGAACACACTCCCTCGGAGAGTAGTGGAGACTTCTTCCTTGGAGGTCTTTAAGCAGCGGCTGGATGGTCATCTGTCGGGGATGCTTTGATTGGGAGTTCCTGCATGGCAGGGGGTTGGACTGGATGGCCCTTGTGGTCTCTTCCAACTCTATGATTCTATGATTCTATGATTCTGCCCCTACAGCAGACCGGCACAACTTGGCAGTAGGTAGGGGCCAACATTAACATAGACTAAACTTCTTTGGGCCACAGATAGGCTTTAATTAAATATTAATTAATTAACAATATTAATTAGAGTTAATTCCATCCTCCTCCTCCTCTGCTCAGCCCTCTCCTCAGGATAAATCAGTGGCAAAGGAGCCTCTACCTCAGGGGTAGGCAACCTTTCCCCTTTAAGGGCCGAGGGACTTCAGCTCCCAGAATCCCAGAAGCTATTGGCCAACATGGGACTATTGGCCAACATGGCTGAGGCTTCTGGGAACTGAAGTCCCTTGGCCCTTAAAGGGGAAAGGTTGCCTACCCCTGCTCTACCTGGACCTCTCCTGAGGAGGAGGCCAGGCAACAGGGGAGCCTTGAGGGGCAAGCATTTGCCCGCCCAGCCTTCTTGGGAGAAAGGGGGGCAGCAGCAGAGCCTTGCAGTGCAGGCGTTTGCCTCTCCTCCTCCATCTCCATCCAGCCTTCTCCTCAACAGAAAGCTGAGCAATGGAGGAGCCTTTGCAGGGCTTGCCCTTCCTCTTCCACATGACCCTCTCCTTAGAGTCCTCCAAGGAGGAGAGAGAGCTGAGGGCTCAGATTCCTAGAGAGTCCTCCAAGGGGGAGAGAGCGGAGGGCTCAGATTCCTAGAGAGTCCTCCAAGTGGAGGAAGAGAGCGGAGGCTCAGATTCCTAGAGTCCTCCAAGGGGGAGAAAGCGGAGGGCTCAGATTCCTAGAGAGTCCTCCAAGGGGGCGAGAGAGCGGAGCTCAAATTCCTAGGGAGTCCTCTAAGGGGCGAGAGAGAGAGAGAGAGAGAGAGAGAGAGAGAGAGCGCAAAGCTCATATTCCTAGAGAGTCCTCCAAGGGGGAGAAAGAGGAGCTTAAATTCCTAGAGAGTCCTCCAAGGGGGAGAGAGCGGAGGGCTCAGATTCCTAGAGAGTCCTCCAAGTGGGGGAAGACAGCGGAGGCTCAGATTCCTAGAGTCCTCCAAGGGGGAGAGAGCGGGGCTCAAATTCCTAGAGAGTCCTCCAAGGGGGAGAGAAAGAGACTCAGGGCCTTTGCAGACTGCTAAAAATAGTGCAAATTGAGTAACTGCCCTGGCTCAGTGCTAGGGAATCATGGGAATTGTATTTTTTTTTCTGAGCCATTGAGCCTTCTCTATCAGAGAGCTCTGGTGCCACAATAAACTGCAGTTCCCATGATTCCCTAGCACTGAGCCAGGGCAGTTAAAGTGGACTCAATTTGCACTATTTCTGGCAGTCTGCAAAGGCCCTCAGATTCCTAGAGAGCTCTCCAAGAGGGAAGAGAGCAGAGAGCTCAAATCCTAGAGAGGCAGGAAAAAAATGTTCAGAAAGGTTTCATGTGAGGAAAAGGAGGGAGAGGCCGGCCCTAGAGCATGGAGCAGGAAACAGGAGGTAAGAGAAAGGGGCTGACTGGGGGAAGGGGGTGCCCTAAATGGGGCTTTGAGGAGGACTCCTTGCCGGTCTCCCAGTTGGAGAGGGTTGTCCCGGCTCCTGCCTCCCCCTTTGGGATGAAGGGGGATCCCGGCAAAGACCCTTTGTCTCCCCACCCGAAAACAGCCCCCCCCCCCCCATGATAGATGGCTGGCTGGCTGGATGAAGGGCAGGGAGGGCTCAGAAGAGGAGAAGGGGGCTCTGCGTTTGGGTGGGTATTAGGGAGGAAAGGAGGAGAAGAAGAGAATTAAAGGGGGGGGAGAAGCAGGCGGATGCTTATTTTGGGGGGAGGGATCAAAAGACTATGGGACAGATCTTCTTCCAGGAATCTGTCTAAAGCAGGGGTAGGCAACCTTTCCCCTTTAAGGGCCAAGGGACTTCAGCTCCCAGAATCCCAGGAGCTATTGGCCAACATGGGACTATTGGCCAACATGGCTGAGGCTTCTGGTGTCAGGGATGATGGGAGTTGTAGCTCTTCACCTCTGGCTCTAACTCACCACCTTGTTATGCAGCAGAGCTGACCAGCTTTGATCAGTGGTTGATGCTTCTTTGCCAAGCAGCAGAGTTTCAGAGAATAGGCTGAAGACCCTGACAAACTCTCCAAGCCTTCTCTCTCTTCTTCCTGAGATGTCTCCAAACTTCTCCAGGATTCTTCTGGTTCTTGTATCTTCCCTCAAGACACCAGACAACTCAGTAGTCTTATATAAAAGATCTACTTTATTCTACTATATATAAATACTATATGCCCTACAAATCACAATCTCTACTCCACACCACAATATGCATTGGCAAACATTGCACTTATAGCCATTGTTAGTCACCACCCATTAGTCAGTTTCCACCCAGTGGGCGTGTACATTCATTTTGATTGGTTTACATAGATCATCCCATACTTAAGACCAACCCAAGTATTTTATCATTTTACCTTGACTACTTAATGAATCTCAGGTGTTTGCAATCTATAACAGGTGTTTTCAATATACACTCTATAACTTTGTCCTTGGCTCTCAAGGCTTCCAAATTACATTATCCTTTTCACCTGTGTAGCTTCATGATTGTTCCTGCTTAACCACTGTGACTTTCACATACACATTTTATTTCTATTACTGTAAGTCCCATGTTGCATTTTCCTTAACATCTGGGAGCTGAAGTCCCTCGGCCCTTAAAGGGGAAAGGTTGCCTACCCCTGGTCTAAAGGGTCTAAAGCAGGGGTAGGCAACCTTTCCCCTTTAAGGGCCGAGGGACTTCAGCTCCCAGAAGCCTCAGCCATGTTGGCCAATAGTCCCATGTTGGCCAATAGCTCCTGGGATTCTGGGAGCTGAAGTCCTCGGCCTTTAAAGGGGAAAGGTTGCCTACCCCTGGTCTAAAGGACCAAAGCTCTGCTCCCCAAGAGCCTGGAAAGAGCATGGGTTGGGACACACAAACACAAAATCCGATTCTGAGAGGAGGAAGAAAGAAATGCCCCCTCCTCATCCTCATCCTCCCCCTCTCTCCCCCAACCCCAGGAAGCCAGAAGAGTGGCAATGGAAGACACCCCCTCCCCTTAATCTGCTTGCCAGGCTCCCCTCCTCTTTTCTATTCATGGAGGAAGGGATGGGTGCAGTTTCCATGGAGACTGGTAGGGTAAGACATCCACACACCGTGAGCCCCCTTTTCTTCCTGGGCTTCTTGGTGTATTTTTCTTCTTCCTCCTTCCAAGGAGACCCAGCGAGGCTCTTTTGGGTTTCCCTAAATGGAAAAGAGTCACATGAGATGCCAGGCAGAGAGAGAGTGAAAAGACAGGAAGGAAGGAATACCACCACCCCTCTGTGTCTCCTTCACTACTCCCTCCCCCCACAAATTTTTAATTGTATATTTATTCATACTTTTAAAATACGCCTGAAAATCCAAGGGACAATTCAGTCACTGTCTGCACTAAACAATCCATTAGGACTGAAAACCTCTTTCTGTAACTATGACTATAGATACAATGATGTTTAAAGAGTTTTAAATAAATGACTAGTTAAATAAAACTTGTTTTACGAAAATAAGTACAAGAAAAACAAATCGGGTTTTAAAAATACTCTGTGTGATTTTAAACAAATGTCTCTCACTATAAATATAAGAAGGAAGTCTGAGAGGCACCAATATTCCTGGCTCTTCTACCTTCACAACAACCCAGTGAGGTAGGCACAAGAGAGAGACCAGCTGGCCTATTAACACCATACTAATATCATGACTATACAAAGAAGGCAGAAATGTCCGTGTCAGGAAATGAGTAAGCATCTCAGATCTGCCCTGTACGGTTCTGTTCTGAAGATCTGGAAAGTGGGGAAATAATTTTGTTTTTCCACAGTTCAGTACTTCTGACGATCAACATTCCAAGCATTTTCATGACTGCACTGTATTATCAAAGAAACTCTAAGAAATAATTCCTCCCTGTAACACAGGAAAGAATTCTGCATTTTTTCCTGTTCCTTTTCCTAGATGATTTGGGAATGACTTAAGTCCAGCTCTAACCCTTAGGCTGCCATGCTGCACCCACTTTCCTGGGAGTAAAGGCCCCACCAACTCTGTTAGCCTTTAAGGCTCCAGAAGACTCCTTGTGGCCTTTGAGGCAACAAAGTCACCTCTGCCTCTGAAAATGGAAGCAAATAGATCTGGAAGAAGAATAAAACCGGGAAGATGGAAAGCCATTTATCTATGTATTTTATTTACTAGTCTCCAAATGCAGTTGGCAAGATAGCTATTAAACATGGAGGCAGGAAACCCCCCTCCTCCCCAAGGATAGCAATCGCAGCTTCATTTATATACCGCTTCATACTGCGCTATGCAGTCTCGAAGCGGTTTACAATGTGTAAGGATGTATTAGGCCCCCATTTCCCAGCTCCATCCCAACTCAGGTTCTCCTCACTTTGCGGTGTGGGGCAGGTGAGGGGCAAGTGGAGTCCATCAAACAGTATCATTTTCCCTCCTTTGTTTCCCTTTCCCCAGGCACTACTGAGGCACCAGAGGGCTAATCCAGATCCTCTCTTCTTTGGGACAAAGAGCTGCCATCCACCACCACCCCCCATTCCTGACCGTTGAAGCTGCAAGCAGATGTCAAGGAGATCAAGTAAGAAATTTATAAACTCCTCAGTTTCTCTAGGAGGAAATCATGAATTCTGCCAAAGCAATTTCTTCAAAATTGAACAGCGCTCCAAGAGCTGCCTGGTTATCGGTTCCTTTCTCAATCTGAGAGCTAAGAGACATCCATTCTCTGTGTAGGGGAACTGTTATGATTGTCTCTAGCAAGTTCCTCGCCCAGAATTTCTCCCTGGGCTCCTGCCACTCACCCACCTGGCTATTAATGTGGCACAAAAGCTCTATAGCTGTGCCTTGTTTAAGCATCTGTGCACACATTTTTATTTGGAGACAAATATTTATGGATTGACAGAGGCTCTGGGTTCCCTCCTCTTTCTCCTTCTCCTTTCTCCCTTCTTGGGCTCTTTGCATCTTCATGTTGCTCTTTGCTTCTCTCCACAACCCCCCAGATCCATTCAGCCCCCCGCCTTCCCAGAACTCCAGGCAAAAGATCGTCCAATCTCTCTTCCCATGGCTGCTTTACAGTATATTGGGAGTTCATTCCTTTGAAATTGGTTGGATCGCCTTTCTCTAACTTGCAGCCCAGGCATGGACCTGTGTCTCTGGAGGTTATTAGGGAGAGGGAGAGCTTCCACCTTCCTGGAAGGCAAAATGGGAGGGAGGTCAGTTTCAATCCTTACCTTCCCCTCCCTTCCCTCCACCCCACAATTCTGTAGGAACAGGATCTCCCCTCCATCCCACCTCTGCCATGAGTGAACTCTACAGGGGGATCCTCCTGGAGTTTATTATAAAATCATAGAGTTGGAAGAGACCCCAAGGGCTATCCAGTCCAGGCCCCTGCCATGCAGGAACTCAAAGTCAAAGCATCCACAACAGATCGCCATCCAGCCTCTGCTTAAAGACCTCTAAAGAAGGAGACTCCACCAAAATCTCTGAGGGAGTGGGTTCCACTGTCGAACAGCTCTCACTGTCAGGAAGTTCCTCCTAATGTTGATGTGGAATCTCTTTTCCTGGAGCTTGCATCCATTGTTTCGGGCCCTAGTCTCTGGAGCAGCAGCAAACAAGCTTGTTCCCTCCTCGATATGACATCCCTTCAAATATTTAAACAAGACTATCATATCACCTCTCAACCTTCTCTTCTCCAGGCTAAATATCCCCAGCTCCCTAAGTCGTTCCTCATAGGGCTTGGTTTCCAGACCCTTCACCATTTTAGTGGCCCTCCTTTGGACACGCTCCAGTTTCTCCTCATCCTTTTTGAATTGTGGGGTCCAGAATACTGGACACAGTATTCCAGGTGAGGCCTGACCAAAGCAGAATAGAGTGGCACTATTACTTCTCTTGATCTAGACACTATACTTCTATTGATGCAGCCTAGAATTGCATTGGCCTTTTTAGCTGCTGCATCACACTGTTGACTCATGTTCAACTTGTAGTCCACCTGGATTCCTAGATCCCTTCCACATGTAGTATCATTCAGCCAGGTGTCCCCCATCGTATATCTGGGCTTTTTGTTTTTCCACCCTAAGTGCAGTACCTTACATTTCTCCATGTTAAATTTAATTTTGTTAACTTTGGCCCAGCTTTCTAGTCTCTTCAAATCATTTGAATTTTGATCCTATCTTCTGGGGTATTAGCTACTCCTCTCCCCCCAAGAAAAGGAAAGGGCTCCCCTCTGCTCCCCCCTCCATTTCCAGGAATATGGAGGGTGGGGTGGGGGTCTCCTTCCCCTGCCCCCAATTCCCAACATCTCCTCTTGGAAGGAGAAAGGCCCTCCTCTTCCTCCCCTATCATATACACTTCTTGGCCCTCATGGTACACTTCCTCCATCCCTCCCGCCTTCTTCCCTGGAGGCCTCCATTACGCTGCTTGGCATCCATCAACAAATAATCCCAGTATTTGCTGCTGTTGTTTTGTCTCCAAGTAGTTTTTTGACTCAGGGTGAACCTATCTTGGGGCTTTCTTGGCAAGATTTATTCAGAGGGGGTTTGCCATTGCTATCCTCTGAGGGTGAGAGAGTGTGATTTGCCCAAAGTCACCCAGTGCAGTGGGTTTACATGGCCAAGCAGGGATTTGAACCCCAGTCTCCAGAGTCCCAGTCTAGCGGTCAAACCATTACACCACACACAAAACCCCCACTATTTTAACTGTCCTGGCTGAGTGCTAGGGAATCCTGGGAACTGTAGTTTTGTGAGACATTTGGCCTCTATCAGAGCTCTGGTGCCACAATATACTACAGTTCCCAGGATTCCCTAGCACTCAGCCAGGACAGTTAAAATAGTCCCAATCTGGATTATTTCTGCAGTGTGTTTTGGACCAAAATGTCCCCTATTTCCCCCTGCCCCTCATTTTGCTGGGATGGGTGTTTCATGATGGAGAGAAATTGAACATTCCCCCCATTTCAAACAAAAATCCACCAAACAGTGATACCTTTATTGGCCAACTAAAATGCACAATATACTTGTTGCAAGCTTTTCAAGCTCCACTGGTTTCTTCAGCAGGCAAAACAAAATAGGAGGAAAAAATCGGAGATGTTAATCAGGTGCCTGCATTTTGATGTTTCTTCCCTTAGTTAAGGTGATATTCAGGGGCCATTTAGCAAATTCAAACAAAATATATTAGTGATACCTTTATTGGCCAGCCAAAATGCACAGTATATTTGTTGCAAGCTTTTGAAGCTCCATGGGCTGCTTCTTCATCAGGCACGATGTTATAAACCAAACAGGAGAAAAACAATTGGAGATGTTAGTTAGATGCCTACATGTTGTCTCAGTCTTTAGTTAGGATGGTAGATGGTGGGGAGGATATCTTTCGCAGGCAGGCTCCTCCTCCTTCTGGCCCTGTGGCTATAGGGAGATTTTCAAAGTCCAGGAAATTTAAAATCCATTTGCATATCAACAGGGACCCTTCTTTTGCAATCCAATATGTCTTCATTCCAGTGAGGTACATTCTGGAGGGGGCCCTATAGGGAGGAACATATCCAGAGCACGGCAGGCAGTGGAAGAAGAGGAGGAGACCCTAAAACCCCACCCCACCAGAGCGAGGCCTAGCAGGTCGCTGCTGCCACGCCAAAAGGGCGGAAGTGGCAACAACAGTAGTGGAGGAGCACCTGAACCTCACCCCCAGCCCAGCGAGGCCTAGCAAGGAAGCTAGGCCTTGCAGCAGACAGCCGCCATGCCCAAACTAAGGAATGAGGTGGTGGCAGTAGAGGAGCCCCTGAAAAATGAGGCCTGTCCTGGTGGGTTGCCAGAACTGCCTCCTAACCTGGGCTGAGACATTCAGCAATGGTAAAAAGCCATGACTGTCCCAGCCAAAACTGGGATATGGCAACCCTACAGAAGGAGGTTGCGCTGGATGGCCCCGGGGGGGGTCCCTTTCAACTCTAGGATCCTATGTATCCCTATATAGCAGAAGTGGGTTGGGCTGGATGACCTTTCAGGTCTTCGAACACTTGGATCCTATGTATTCCTGCATGACAGAAGGGGGTTGGGCTGGATGACCTTTCAGGTCTTCCAACACTAGGATCCTATTGTGGAGACAGTGTCTCAAGGAAAATGTCCAATGTGGGATAATACACAAGTGACCAGGCATGAAAGGGTCACTGGCAGCCATAATGACACGGCACTTTCCACCAGTTGCTGTGTCATAGGAAGTGACATTGGCTGATGGTCACAAGATGCTGGAAAGTACAGAAAAGTCTGAAAAACTGCAAAGTCACCCAGGATGAGTGACAGATGTCCAGAAGAAGAGGCAGGGCCAGAAGGTCACATGGAACCCTGGTATATAAGGGAGGTGCCTCAGGACACATGGGTTGATGTTGGTCGAGACTTGGGAGTTGTTGCTGTGGATCGTGTATGTAGCCTTGTACATAGAGGAACCAAGATTAAAGCCTCATCTGAGAGATGTCTGTCTGTAGAGTCCCTTTACTTTTTCTGGAAGGGGAGAGGTACTCCTTCAGCTAACAAGCTACTGCCTGCATCTGAGAAGGTGGTGACACTGGTGCTGCATGTTGACGTGGACCATCACACGCTGCGTAACCACGCTAACACCTATGTATTCCTGAATGGCAGAAGGGTTTGGGCTGGATGGCCCTTGGGGGGGATCCCTTCTAACTCTAGGGTTTCAGCCTCAGGAGAAGGCAGTGACAAACCTCCTCTAAACAAATCTTGCCAAGAAACCCCCTTCATCTTCAGCAAACCTCATGATAGGGTTGCCATTATTGTAGCTTTAACTTTAAAAGGTGTAATAAGAGCTTGACCTTGGGGAATTTATAATTAGCTCAAAAATAATAAGTAGGATTGGGACCCAGTGACAGCATTTTTCCAAAAGAATGGTACTTTTATTAAGAGAGAAAAATAAATCAACAAACAAGCACACACATACACACAGAGGATACATGAAATCTGTAAGAAAGGTTTCACACACAAAATAGTGACCTAGAAACTCTGCACTCCTTGTAGAAAAATGAACTCAGCTGCTTGCTTATGAAGTGAAGTTGTGTTGGGAGACAGCCAAGGGATACTGCTTAGGAATTTTATGGAGGAAGTGATATCCCCCCTTCCTTTCCAAAACCAGCTCACAGAACACAGAATTTGGAGGTCTTAATATAGGCTGAAAATAGCCTGGAGTGAAGATCGATTATTGTATATCAAAGGATTCTGGATAGGTTGTCTTTGAAGTAGACAATTTCTAAAGAGGGGAGATGGGATGTTGATGTTATCTCATTCTCAGCCAGTTGTAAATCTCTGTGTCTCTGGAATTCAGAGGGTGTAAATGTCCTGCTTTACAGCTCCTAAGCCTAGTCCTTTTGATCTGCTAATTGTTGTAGATGCAGATGTGACCTTTCAGGTGCCTATGTGAGTTTTGGGATCCATGGCAGTTGGGCTCCTCCAGTCTAGGGCCATGGCCACAAAGGATTTTTTTTTAATATGAAATCAATTATTGTAACAAAGGCTTTCTTTAAATGTAGCAAAACCCAGCATTTTCCTCTTGGCAAGTAGCAGGGCCATTATCATGAGAAAGCAACAGGAAGTAGGCAACTAGTAAGCCTCTTGGAATCATGATTCATGAGTTTATTCCTCCTCCCAGTCCTCCCTTGGTTGGTCAATAATAATAATAATAATAATAATAATAATAATAATTATCCCGCCCCTCTACGTAACACAATCGTGGCGGCTTATAACATTAAAAATACACCACAAAAAAGGTATCACTAATGGATTTTGTTTGAATTTGCTAAATGGCCAACATGTTTACAGTCCTCCCTTGTTACCACAGAATCCTAGAGTTGGAAGAGACCCCTAGGGCCATCCAGTCAAGTCCCATTCTGCCATGCAGGAATACAGAGAGAAGCCTAGATTTGGGATTGTTGTTGCTTTATGCCTTCAAATTGTTTCTGACTTATAGAGAGCCTAAGGCAACCCTATCGTGGGGGTTCTGGTTCAGAAATTCAGAAGAGGTTTGCCATTGCCTTCCTCTGAGGCTGAGAGAGTGTGGCTTGTCCAAGGTCACCCAAAGGGTTTACATGCCATAACCAGGTTTCACACCCTGGTCTCCAGACTGCACATCTCCATAGATGTGCTTAGCATGAGCCAATTGCTCTTAGAATGGCTTCAAGTATATAGCTTCCTTGAATCCCTACAACTCCCATCAAATGTAGTTTATTGTAGACACTCTTTCAGCCCCACGGTTTGAAAGAAAGAACTCAATTCTCAGACTGTTTGTTAGTTTATTTTTGCTTTGATGTTTCAGCTTGGAAAAGTCTGAGATTGAGAGAGACAGTTTTTATTCTGATTACTTTTTGCTTTGAAAGAGAGGGTGAGGCGGAGGAGGTTTCCTTCAAAGGAAGCTGTGAAATGCAAATGGAATTGGCATGGAATTAGTGTAAATGATCTCCCTTGTTTCCTTTTAATCATTGGGGAATTTGTTAACAATGTCTCTCTTTCCCCTCTGAGACAGAAGCACCAAAAACTTAAACCTTTCTTGCGTGGTTTTTTTTTGTACACTTTATTTTTTCCATAAAAAAGAAATCACATTTTACAGTATTTACTCTTAAATTCCTCTTAATATAAACCAATTAAACGGAATAGAGATAATCGAAACTTTCTGTAAACATCTAATTTAACTTCCAATAGATTCTCTGTGTAATGTACCTTAGATATTCATGGTAATGAACTTCTGTAAATTTTGTCTAGGTCATTTTTTGGTTTCAGTCTATCGTTCTCTATGCACTCTGTTATGTGGATTGAAACAGCCATTAAATCAATTTAAATCAATAATTTAAAAAATTGTCATTAAAATTAACTTCTTTTTTTCACAACCTTTCTTCCTTTTCAGGAGAGAGACAATTAAAAAATTCAGTTCTGGCTCTTCAGGAAAAAGAGGAAGGTACTCACTTCTTAGCAACACTAACATCATCTCTGTTCCAAGAACCAAAGGAATCCTCTTTCAGATGCAAATGACAGGTTTGTGTGTGTGTGCGCGCGCGTGGGTACCTTTTTGCCCCCAGTCCTCCAAAGCAGCGAGCTCAGCTTCCTAGAAAGGTGGAAGAAATGTTAGATGGTCAAAGGGTAAGAGTGATGCACCCAAAGCTCATTTCTGACAATTTCTTGGCAGGGAAGGGAAGAGAAGGGAATGTGGGTGTGTGCCTAGAGGAGGCCAGAAAGAAGAGTCATGGGGATGGGGAACCCCAAATTTGGTTCCTGTGGTGGGGGGCGGGAGGGTCTTCCATAAGGAGGAAGCCTTGGCAGGAAGTGGAAGCAAGGAAGCCCTCTCTCATCCCTGCCCCAAAAGGCATTGAGGCTTCTCCAGTTGGGAAACCTCCTCTCCCCTCTTGGGAGTCTCCGTGGGGCCAGGATATTTGGGAGAGGGTTCAAAGGGAGTCACATCCTTGTTGGTCCAGTGGGGGGGGGGTAATTGGCTCTGGACACAGCAGGGGGGGCTTTCTTGGATCATGTGGAAGGGGCTGGAGGGACTCTTATGGGATGCCAGAAGGCCAGAGTGGCCACAAATGGCAGGGAAGGCAGTTAAAAAGGAAGGAATAGACAAAGGAAGCTGAGAAGAGAGAGGCAGGGATGTTGGGAACTGGGGGAGGAAACCTACCAGTCTCCATATTCCTGGAGAAGGGCAGAGCAGAGGGGAGCTCTTGAGTTTTTTGAGGGGAGAAGAAGGAGGCAGGAGGGAGAAGGAGGAAGAGGGAACCAGACTGTAAGACTGGAGGGAGGGAGGAATTGTGGGAAGAGGTTGTGTAGGAGGCCTCAGGCAGAAAGGAATGAAGGTGAGGTATTATATAAATTATATAAATGCAAAGTTCCCATCCACCACCACCCCCCAAAAAAAAAATACTGCCTTGCTTTGGGGATTTCTTCCTTTCCTTTGCACAGCATAGCTCTCTCATTGTGGTAGTAGTGAGACAGAGGCAAAGGCAGATCCTTCCTTCTGCATAATTTTAGGTGGAGGAAAGGGGAGGTTGAAACTGACCTCTAAGCTGGACACATATACATCTGGGAGGTGGCTTTATTATTAATCATAGAATTAAAGAGTTGGAAGAAACACCAAGGGCTATCAGTGACAACCCCCTGCCATGCAGGAATACACAATCAAAACATAAATCAATCATGCCATCTCTCTGATAGCCTTTAGTTATTTTGTTTCCCAATGTATGTTCTGGCTTCATTTGCCCTCAGAATCTTTTTGGTGGTCCATGGCAGACTGTATAAATGTGGGCACATGTAAAACACTTCCATTTGTTCTTTCTTCAGGTGTGCATAGGTCCAAGATGGTCTCCAAACATACGGAGAGAGGAGAATCTAGACTTAATTCCTTCACCTTGGAAGAAAATGCAGGAAAGATGATCTTGGAACAGGTAAATGTGCACTCCTCCTTTTTTATGATGGAGGTGCTGGGAATCTTTCAGTCTGGGATGTGATGGCTGGTCAGAGGTCATCCTTGGTCCTTCAGTGGCTCCATTGATCAGTGCTTGCAGCCATCTTGTCCTTGCTTCTCCTCCCAGACAATCCAGCCAGGGGTTGTGGGAATTGGCTTCCCACCAATGGCACCCTTCAGAGTTTCCATCAGGAGGACTTGTTCTATTCCTGCATGAGCATTACGCCCATGGCTTTTAGACAGGGTTGGTCCACTATTCAGTGGAGGAAAGCACCTGACTCAGGTAGCTGGTTTTGAGCCATCATCAAAGGCAGCAATTTATTGTTGTTGTTGTTGTTGTTATTTTATTATTATTTGTTTATATAGCGCTGTAAGTTTTGCACAGCACTTCACAGAGTCATCCAAACAACATAAAACCTGCCAATGGTGTACAATCTAAAATTACAAAATATAGAATATAGTAAATAGACAATTTATCCCAATAAAATAGCTCTAAAAGTATAAAACTCTAGACAAACAATATACCCTTAGTCTGAATTATCAGCGTTATTAAGCTGCAGTCTGAATAGTTTCCATAAACAAAAAAAAAATCTTTAGTTCAGACTTAAAATTAGCTTAAAAAGTAATAATCTGCAAATGTTTGAGGAGGTGGTTCCAGGAGTAAGGAGCAGCAAGGGAGAAAGGGTGAATCCAAACCATGAAAGAAGAAACTCTTGGTTAGGTCAGGAGCCCTGAGCCCCTGCATTGCAGATATCAAACAGAATGGTAGGAGGAAATAAGAGCTGACAAACAAGCTTTGTTAGTCTGGAATATCAGTATGCACTGGGTGTTTTATGGAGGACATTTGAGAAGAATGTAGGACATGATCAAATAAACGCTAAAAAAACACTTATAAATTTATGCTTCTTAGTCATGCTAAAAATGAAGGGTGTTCAAGGAAAATGAAGGACCTAACCTAATAAAAACTAAAAAAAAAATCCTCCTAGAAATGTGGGGAAAAAATCCTCCTAGAAATGTTAATTCATGCTTCTTAGCCATGCTCAGAATGTAGGACATTACAAAATGAATGCTGAAAAACACTTCTACAAATATAAATCTATGCTTCTTAGCCATGGTCAAAATAGAGGCCATTCAAGAAAAGCTCCAAACATGACAAAATATGGGATCATTAGGATCGTCCATGTGAATAATAAAATCCCCCAAGATTAGTTATATATGGAAATTATAAGATATGAATAATGAGTTGGTTAAAGAGATCTGAGGCTTAATAATGATGATAGAAAAGAAAAAGATGTATGATTTAAGACTAAGGACAATGGTATTTGTTGTCAAAGCAACTTTATGGAAGTTTAGTAATGTAGTTTAGGAAATTATGGATGTACTTAGCTTATGTGTGAAAGCTTTTTTTTTAGAAGTATAAATAATGATAAATAACATTATTTTTTAAAAAATATAAAAAAATAAAAAAATCCCCCAAGATTAGTGTGGGGACTTCATCCGAAAGTTAAAAAGTCAGCCAGGAGTCAAAATCAGATAGGAAAGTTGAAAATGGGCCAGGTGAACAAAAGATAACTGCAACCCACAACTGCAGAGGCAGAAAAAAGTCTAACAGCATGGAACTCAAAAGAAGAAAAGCAATGCATCTGTGGAAAGGACAATTGCTGAAACTGACATGAACTAGGTAACCAAGGGCCTCGGCAGACGACTAATAGAGTCGTCTCCGAGGCAGGGAAGAGGAGGGGCAGCCGCACGAGCGGCGACCCTTCCTCCTCCCGAGGTTGCCCTCGGAGCAGCCGGCCCTCCGCATGGCCAGCGCGCCGAGGGCAACCTCCCGCCGCAGCGTCCGGACACGCTGCGGCGGAAAAGTCAGTGAAAGTGCGCCCTACGCTTTTAGGGCGCACTTTCACTGACTTCTGAAAGGAGCGCTATTTTTGTGCTCCTTTCAGAGGCGCTGACGGTGTGCTGCGGTGCGACTGCTCCAGTCCCGCAGCGCACCGTCGCAGGGCGTCTTGGACGCCCTCGTCTGCTTCCCCCCTATATGCCCGCCCACCCCTCCCCTCTTGACAGCCTATCTGAGTAAAAAAGAGACCTCCAAGCGAGAGGGCAGCTGAGGTACATGGGCAGAGAGCCAAGTTTCAGTAAGAGCAAGGAGATAAAGAGATTTAGAAATAAATCATGAACTGCCACAGCTTTAGGAGTGATGGAACGGCAGCTCCATAAGGAACAGGAAAAAGGAAGCTGAGAAGAAGGAAGACACCGGATAGATATCAAATTAGGAGAAATACCAGGAGCCATAGGAAAGTGACGAACAGCGGGACAAAAATCACTGAAAGAAAAATAGACTAGAAAAAAGGCAGGAAAATTATGAAGAGCAATGAATGTTAACATTACTAGAATTCTCAGATAACTAGCTGATAAACCACAATTAAATCAAATGGAACCGTCAACTAGTTCTTCTCGACCCAGAGCCTCTGCATCTCTATATCAGAGCCACGATCTCCCCAACCTCGACCTTTTTCTCCAACTAGCTGTTGTATCTCCACAAGATAGTGTATCTTTTGTTCTGCTCCACCGATTCTTCCACTTCACCCTGCTTCCCGCTCTCACTCACTGTCCTCCAAACAAACTGTCCTCCCTCACCGTTATATCTCCTTAACCTGACCCTCACAATCTGCTGAATAATCAGCTGGACTCCATTCCAGCTGCTTGTCTGCTGTTTCTTCTCTGCTGGACCCTCTCTAAGCTTTTACAAGGGTGGGAGTGCAGCTGCTTTGCTGCCGCCACTTGGAGCTCCGCAGTCACTGTTCTCTTGCTCTTCCAGGGTGGGGGGGGGGCAGCTTTATGTCTGTTTTAGAATCATAGAATCACAGAGCTGGAAGAGACCACAAGGGCCATCCAGTCCAACCCCCCCTGCCATGCAGGAACCCCCAATCAAAGCATCCTTTAAAAACCTCCAAAGAACAAGACTCAGAATCTATCTTTGCCTTGCAGAGACAAAGATTTAATTTTTGGTTGTCATACTTTTATTGTGAAGGATGGGAAATGGCTCCTGTGTTCTCTGCTTTATGTACTAAAAGAACTTGACCATACAGGCTATAAATCCCAAAAAAATCCCTTGAATAGACTTAGGTCAGTTAGTAATGCAGTTTGGGAAGACTAACATGGCATGAGGGAAAAGACAAGGCTACAGCCTGGCTCCCTGATGAACCCTTCGCATGAAGGGAGACTTTGGGGGGATGCAGACCAGGGCGTTTGGAGCGCCCTGGTCCGGAGCGCCGCGGGGCTATGGCAGCCTCACCGCGGCGCCTCCCCGGCGACCCTGAAAGGAGCGCCAAAAAGGCACTCCTTTCATAAGTCGCAAAAAGAGCGCCCTAAAAGCGGCGGGCGCCCTTTTTGCGACTTATCCTCCACAGCACGTCCGGACGCTGTGGAGGGAGGTCGCCCTGAACGCGTCCGGCGTGCGGTGGCCCGGAAGCGCTCAGGGCGACCTCAGGAAGAGGAAGGGCCGCCGCGCGTGCGGTGGCTCCTCCTCTTCCGGGCCTCCAAGACGACTGTTTTAGTCGTCTGCTTAGGCCCTTTGTTGAGCCTGTTCATAACAAGTTCCTTGGAAGTCTCTCATTCATACAACAAAGTCTCCCTTCACACGAAGGGCTCATCAGGGAGCCAGATTGTAGCCTTGTCTTTTCTCTCATGCCCTATTCCTCAAGATCCAGGGAGATAAGGAAAAGAGATGGGGAAATATTAATATATGTCCCACTCTATCAGTATTCTGAAGTGATCACATAATTTTGGAATGCACCATGGGTTTTTTTTTTCAGTTTTGCTTAGTCACTCTCTGGATGAGGGCTATTTTCCATTGCAGGTGACTTTCAGAGATGTCGCTGTGTACTTCACAGAAGAAGAATGGGAACTGTTGGATCGGAGGCAGAGATTTTTGCACAACGAGGTGATGATGGAAAACTATGAGAATGTGTCCTCTGTGGGTAAGGAACTTTGAACCTGCTGCCATTCATACAGAGATAGAGAGTCCTTTCATACTACATTGTCATAGCACTATGATGGCATTTTAATTGTCATGGCAACATCCTGTGGAGTCTTTTGGGATTTGTAGGTTAGTGAGGCATTAAGAGTTCTACAGTTGAGGATTCTCAATACGCCTTCCTAAACTACCGTCCTGGGATTCCCCCAAATGCCCCAAAACACATCCCAGAACAAGTTCCCCAAGTTTTGGGGCCCTATTCTTGCCATTTTAGGCCCCAGACAGACCTCCAATTTCCTCTTGGGGGGAAAAGGCCTCCCCTGGCTCAGACAGTGGCAAAACCTAGGAGCAAAACATTTTTTCAGGTGATACAATGGGGAATGCCCTCTGAGATCTTCTGGGAGCCCCCAGCAGTTGCCAATCCCTGTCTGAAAAGCTCTCTGGAGCCTTATCCTCACTAAAAGTAGGGTCCCAATCCCTGTTCAGCCATGAAGCTCTCAGGTGACTTCTTCAGCCCAGCCCACTTGCTTAGCCTTTCCTATTTATTTATGCATATATTTCTTATGCTTCCTTTCTCCTTTAATGGGTTTCAAAGTGGCTTACATTAAAAATTTTCCTCCCTGCTACAGCTTCTATCACTGATAGTTTAGCACTGTCTCGACAGGAAGGGTCCACAACAGTGCCAGAAAGCAATGGCCTCCCCGGCAGTGCTTAATCCTTGGGTCCACTGGCGTCATTCAGAATAACTACTGGTTCTGTTTTCTTCTCCAAACATATACATGTATGCATATGCACAAACCCTGATGAGGAGGAGCACATGCTCCATAAACAAAACTGACTGGGAAGAAAGATGTGTTGTTCCCCCCACCCCACCACAAGAGCATTGGCACAGCTTGTCCACAGTGTTATCAGTCTCACCTCCCCTTTCTTCCTCAAATATACACTACACCATTTGGTTGCATACCCATCCCATCCTTTTTCAGTTTTAACACATTCATTTGCAAGCTTCTCCTGCAGAGGGACTGCATCATGCCTCCAGCTGCATTGCTTTTTGCTCTACCCTCCAAGCTCCCACATGTCCCTTCACTGACTTGTTCTTCCTCCCCTGTCCAACTTTCCCACCTGCCCTCATCTCCAGCACTTCGGTATCAAATCTTCACTATCTCATTCGTATCTGCTTTTCAATGCCATCCTGTTTTACCTTCTTTTTCACACACACACACACACACACACAGAGAGGTTGCCTCATGCATTAAGTGGCAGTCATGAACCTGGCAATTTTCTTTGACTAGTTAGGATGAACTGATGTCAACCAGCTGGCATTGTATGTTTTCAGACCTATCAAGCAGTTCCATTTAGCAACTATGACTAATCTCTCTGGAAGGGGTAAAGGGAAACTACTACTACTACTACTACTACTACTATATATACTACTACAACTACTACGTCTTATTATTATTATTATTATTATTATTATTATTATTATCCCACCCTTTCCCCAAAACTGGGACTCACGGCAACTCACAACATTAAAAAACAGTAAATTAAAAGCAAAATAAATAAATAAATAAAAATAGCACATTAAAATACAATTAAATTATTAAAATATTAAAACAAGTTACATATTAAAGAATAAAATATAATTAAAAAGATTAAAATGTTTAAAATACTTTAAAACAATACAACCCCGACTTAAAAGATGCCTGCTGCCTTCTGGTTGCTAGCTCAAGGTGTTTGGACGCACAGTGGAGGAGCTCTGGCTCCAGATCCATGGCATGCCTCACCAAAAGACAGCAGCAGCCTTTGGTGCATTCCAGTACCCAGCTACTGCAACCCAGACCCTTAAAATTACATCCACGGAAGATTCAAGGAGAAAGTATTGGACTGTGTGAGGAAAGACTTCCATACTTCAACTTCAGTCGATGACATGAAGTAAGATATTTTTATTTTGAACTTTTACCTGTTATTTCTGCAGTAAGACTAATAATATATTTATAATGTATAATATACAAAGGAAGATAAACAAACGCAACTCAGAGACCTTTTTGAAAGACTTCTTCCTAATCTTCAAAGACTTTCAAAATAGAAGCCTGTATAAGATTGTGTTAGGACAGTGAAGAAACCAAAATGTTTATTTTTTCTTTCTTTTAATTGTGCTGAATAATCTAACCGTCCAATCTTTTTTTTTAACGCCAGAGGGTAACAGTACAGCATGGAATCAATTAAGGGGGGGGGGGGGAACAGCTGAGATCATAGCATTAAGTCTGCCAGTGGGAGGGAAGCTGCAGAGCCCCACTGGAACTTGCTTGGAGGGATCTCTTTTCCCCCCCTCTTTTTTTTCCTTCTCTCATCTCGTCTCTTGACTTTTTGCCTCTTAAAATTTGAAAACTCAAACCTAAGCAAACGTTTGCTGACTCTCCTTGACATTCAAGGAACTTCATACTAAAGGAACTCCCATGTTAAAGGAAAACAAAAGGAAGAGACAACCTTCATTACTTTGATAAATACAGGAGACAATGACACGTTGAGGTACAGAGAATTAAAAGGGAGGCTAAAAGAGAAACCACCTGGAAATAAGAGTTAACTGCAGGAGGAGAAGTCCACATGCAAGAAACCTCTCATTAATTAATCTGTCAAAGTACCTCAAACTAAAAAGAACTCCCCTATTCAAAAAAGAATCCACTCAGACTCTGCAATTTTATTAGAGAACTGCTGTCTGAAAATGCTGAGTTCAGCCACTTAACCTGTTACTCAAGATCACTGAGCAGCTGAAAGGGGGAAAATAAGCAATTTGAAAGGAACTACAGCACTTTCTACAGTGCAAATTAAGGCACTTTGAAAGAAACCCAGGGCCTTTGCAGACTGCCAGAAATAGTGCAAATTGAGTCCACTTTAACTGCCCTGGCTCAGTGCTAGGGAATCATGGGAATTGTATTTTTTTCTGAGACATTGAGCCTTCTCTGTCAGAGAGCTCTAAGAAAAATATAATGTTATATATGGTTACTGCTGCACAGATAATTTATGCACGTTATTGGAAGCTCCAAGAAATCCCCACAATAAGAGAATGGCAAATAAAATTATCAGAGTTAGCAAGTATGGATAGATTATCAATGTACGCAATAGGTAAAACGACTCAATAATATGAAAAGAAATGGGAAGAAATTTTGAATTTTTGCAAACAAGAAATAATATAGGATATTGAAAGAAATTGTAGATTAGATATTTATTTTATGATTTGATGATTTTGTAGTAAATACGCTATATAATAATATATAGAGAATTTAAAATTAACTGAGAATGTAAAAGGTGAATATATGATGATGGTTTTGAACATATATGCGCGGTTGTGTTTAATATTTTTTGTTTTATACACATTATTAAAACTCAATAAAAATTAAAAAAAGATACAAGAGATTCTGAAAAAGAAGACAACAACAAAACGTTGTAATTTATAGAATTTAAGCCTTGTAATGAAAATTAAAACATGTTCTGAGAATATTAAAGGTCTTTATAAAAGAGACAAATCTTTCATTATTTAGGGGAAAAACACTGACATTTATGTTTACAAGAAATAAATATTTTAAAAGCTGATATAAAATATTTAAGAAATTGGAAGTTAGGGCAAATCTTTAGTTGAAATAATGAAAAAGAAAGGTGGTGTGACAAAATAATACAAAATAAATATATGGCAAAGGAATGTTTCAGGGATGAAGAATCTCACTATATAGGAATAGAATCGAAAATTCAAAATGCCAACATCTTAGTAATAGGCTTATATGTGCCAATAAACAATGAACTATTCAGAGATTGAAAAATAAAAAAGAATCAAGGGAAGCTACCTAAAACCTTTTTTGAATTATGTGAACAATTCAACTTAGAGGACACATGGACCAAACTATATGGACAGTCACCTGGATACATCTTTTATTCTAACCAATATAATTCCGCACCATGCATAGACATGTTTCTAATAACAAACACACTTCTATCAAAAACTGAAAACATGCAAATACTTCCTAAAAGAGAATCAGATCATAACCCAATATATTCATAAATGAAATCGAACAAAAATCAACTCAATTGGTGACTTAATGAAAACCTATTAACAGATGAGGATTTTCTCAGAAATTTGAAATTTAAGCTTAAACATTTTTTCTAGACAATACTAATTCTGAAACTAAAATGAAATTAATATGGGACACCAGCAAGGTGTTCACAAACAATCTTCTCATACAAAGGGGAGCCTACATGAAAAAAGAAATAAAAGCAACACAGAAAAAACTGGAAGAAGAGATTCAGCTTAAAGAAGATCACTTTAAATTTTTTTGACAAAGTTTGTTTTAATTTGTAGACATTAACTTGTCTCTATGTAGTCACCACCCAGATTTACACATTTTCCCCAGCATTTCTTGACCCTCTGAATACCGTTACTGTAGAAGTCTGCAGATTGCACCTTAAACCACTCTTCCACTTCATGAATGATGTCATTTGTGTTGGCAACCCTGCAACAGATTTGTCATTTTTGGGAACAAGAAAAAAGTCACTTGGTGTAAGGTTGGGAGAATAAGGCAGATGCTGCAAGATCTCAAAAACATTTGCCTTTGCTTTGTTAACTACAACTTGAGATGAGTGAGCTGTTTTAGCAAACATGGAACCCAGCGTGCAGATATCTTAGACTTGTGCAGTTCGTCATGAATAATTTTCCACACACTACCATAACTGAGACCAGTTTCATTCATGATCATTTAGATCAGGGGTAGGCAACCTTTCCCCTTTAAGGGCCGAGGGACTTCAGCTCCCAGAATCCCAGGAGCTATTGGCCAACATGGCTGAGGCTTCTGGGAGCTGGTCCTTCGGCCCTTAAAGGGGAAAGGTTGCCTACCCCTGATTTAGACGGTTGCTTGTCTGTCTTCCAGCATTAAACACTTCACTTTCTTCACTGTAACTGCATCATCCATCAATAGTAGTCTTCCAGGTCTTGGCTCATCTGTGAGGGACATGTGACCAGTTTGCAAATTCCTTTTCCACCTCACAATAGTGTCATAAGATGGGTAATCATTTCCATAAACTGCCACCATCTCATCATGAATTTGCCAGGCACTATTACCATTCTACATCTTACACTTTAGCCACTTCTGGCACAACCTGTAACAAAAATAAAGGACACAATAAGCTGATTTTCTCAACATCATGAACTTAGGGACCAATGATGACACCGACAAAATTTCATCAATATACCATAATAACTTCCAGATGATAATTATTACTTTACAATACCTCCTCGTACAGGATATGATAGAAATGGACTGCCTAACAAATTTGATACATGGAAAATCTGAAGAAGAGATCGAGAAGGATTGGGAAATAGTTACTAAACATTGTAAATGAATGGAAGATATCAGAATAATAGGATCAGAGAAATTAAGAAAGCAATAGAAATATTGGAGTTAACTGAGAACCTAAACTCTGAGCGGAAGAAGAACCAACTCACAAGAAATAATCATATAAGACAGTGTTATCAATGGAAGTACAAAACTAATAGGCACATTTAAGAATTAAAAAGTTTATTTATCTTTATTTTTCTATTCTCCTTTACATAGAAATTACAGGTAGTAGTGATAAATATTTGTGTCTATAAATAAATTAAGAACTGTAATTTGTATGAAATGCTACATTAATAACAATACAGATGAAATAAACAATACAATGGCATCCCATGGTTTTAAAACTTTCTATTTTAAAAGCCTATCTAAACAAGTAGGTCTTAGCCTTCCGGCAGAAGAATGACAAGGAAGGAGTCATTCTGGCCTCCCTGGGCAGGGAGTTTCGCAGTCTGGGGGCAACCATGGAAAAGGCCCTCTCTCATATTGCCACCAACTGTGCTTGTGGTGGTGACGGAGAAAAGGGCCTCTCCCAAGGATCTCAGAGCCTGGGCCAGCTCATAGAGGGAGATATGGTCTGCCAAATAGTCTGCACCTGAGCTATATAGGGCTTTATAGGTCATAAACAGCACTTTGAATTGTTTCAAGAGGGGCACTGTGTGGTCTCTGTAACCTGCCCCTGTTAACAGCCTGGGTGCAGCTCTTTGGACTAGCTGAAGTTTCCGAACACTCTTCAAAGGCAGCCCCAAGTAGAGTGCTTTACAGTAGTCCAAACAAGATGTAACCAAGGCATGTAACAACCAAGGCCAGATCCAGCATTTCAAGGAACAAGTGCAGCTAGCGTACAAGTTTTAAATGTGCAAAAGCACTCCTGTTCACTGCAGAGACCTGGGCCTCCATGTTCAGAGCAGAGTCCAGAGATACCCCCAAACTGCGAACCTGAGTCTTCAGGGGGACTGTAACCCCATCTAACATAGGCTGGATCCCTGTTCCCTGATCTGCCTTCTGACTGACCAGGAGCACCTCTGTCTTGTCTGGATTGAGTTTCAATTTGTTTGCCCTCATCCAGTCCATTACTGATGACAGACACTAGGAGCAGGACAACTTCCTTGGATTGAGGTGGAAAGGAGTAGTAGAGTTGGGTGCCATCCGCATTTTGATGGCACCTCACCTGAAAACTCCGGATGACCTCTCCCAGCAGTTTTATGTATATGTTAAATAGCATAGGCCATAGGGGACAAGACTGAACCCATTCAGCAGCAGCATTTTCAACCCAGGGGGGCTGTCTCCAAGGCTATCCATGCTATTTGGGCTGGAAGACAGTTTGTGGACCACAAGCATCCTCTTGTGCTCCATTCTTCCTTGATATTTTAATCATCTCCCTCTGTATCTCCCATTGCCCTGTATGACTTGAATGGCTGCTCTCTGAAACTATGTTTCCTCACCCTCCTCTGGAAAACACATCCTTCCTGTATTAGGCTGGCAGGACAGTACTTATTAAAAACAGTACAATAAATAGGCAAATGATAAAAGCAGGGATGGTCAAAGCAGGTAACAAGCCCTTCTTTCTGCAGGGCAAAGGACAGGAACTTGCTGTTTGTACCCAACACAAGCCTGCTGAACTAGATCCTGAGTCCTGCAAGGAGAGGAGTCCCACTAAAGCAGAGGTTGAAAGCAGGTGTAGAGCTAGCAGCCTCTTCCTCCCCACAGCCCCAGCTAGTCACTGTGGTCCTCAATCTTACTCTCTGCTGGATGTTCTGCAGCACGGCCCTCTTGTATTTTTTATATTTCAGGCAGGCATAGCAACTGTGCAGGGTGGAAAACAGTAGTCAGGGCCTGAGTCCTGTGAGGAGTCCCACTAAGGGAGAAACAGAAGTTCCTCTTTCTCTCATGTTTCTTTTCCTTCTTGAGTATGATTAGCTCCATCATTGCTTTCAGAGGTCCTTACTCTGTGAATACTGAGATTCACTCTTGTCTGTCCTTTTCCTTCTTTATAGGAGACCAGATGTTTCATCATACCATCGAAACAGGAGAAAAAGCTTACAAATGCCAGGAGCATAAAAAATGTTTTTCTCAGAGGTCGCTCCTTGTATTTCGTAGAAGAGTCCACATGGCAGAGAAACCTTACAAATGCCAGCAGTGTGGGAAATGCTTTGCTCGGAAGTCACATATTTTGAGTCATGAGCGAGTCCATACAGGAGACAAACCATACAAATGCCAGCAGTGTGGAAAATATTTTGCTCGCAAGTCAAACCTTCAAGGTCACCTGAGAGGCCACACAGGAGAGAAACCATACAAATGTCAGCAGTGTGGGAAATGTTTTGCTCGCAAGTCATACCTTCAAGGTCACCTGAGAGGCCACACAGGAGACAAACCATACAAATGCCAGCAGTGTGGAAAATGCTTTGTTCAGAAATCACTCCTTCTGGCTCATCAGAGAGTCCATACAGGAGAGAAACCATACAAATGCCAGCAGTGTGGAAAATGCTTTGCTCAGAAATCACTCCTTCTGGCTCATCAGAGGGGCCACACAGGAGAGAAACCATACAAATGCCAGCAGTGTGTGAAATGCTTTGCTCAGAAATCACTCCTTCTGGCTCATCAGAGAGTGCACACAGGAGAGAAACCATACAAATGCCAGCAGTGTGGGAAATGTTTTGCTCAGCAGTCACACCTTCAGCGTCATCGGAGAGTTCATACAGGAGAAAAACCATACAAATGCCAGCAGTGTGGAAAATGTTTTGCTTGCAAGTCATACCTTGAAGGTCACCTGAGAGGCCACACAGGAGAGAAACCATACAAATGCCAGCAATGTGGGAAATGTTTTGCTCGTAAGTCACTTATTTTGAGGCATGAGAGAGTTCATACAGGAGACAAACCATACAAATGCCAGCAGTGTGGGAAATGTTTTGCTCGGAAGTCACATATTTTGAGTCATGAGAGAGTCCATACAGGAGAGAAACCATACAAGTGCCAGCAGTGTGGAAAATGTTTTGCTCGAAAGTCATACCTTCAAGATCACCTGAGAGTCCACACAGGAGAGAAACCATACAAGTGCCAGCAGTGTGGGAAATGTTTTACTCAGAACTCAGCCCTTGGGACTCACCAGAGAATTCACACGGGAGAGAAACCTTATAAATGCCAGCAGTGTGGGAAATGTTTTGCCTGCAAGTCAGTCCTTGTGATACATCAGAGAGTCCACACAGGAGAGAAGCCATACAAATGCCAGCAGTGTGGAAAATGTTTTGCTCAGCAGTCACCCCTTCAGGATCACCTGAGATTCCACACAGGAGAGAAACCATACAAATGCCAGCAGTGTGGGAAATGTTTTGCGGTCAAGTCAGACCTTTCAAAGCATCAGAGAGTCCATACAGGAGAGCAACCGCACAAATGCCAACAGTGTGGGAAATGTTTTGCTCAGAAGTCAGTCCTTCTGACTCATCACAGAGTCCATGGAGGAGAGAAACCATTCAAATGTCAGCAGTGTGGAAAATGTTTTGCTTGCAAGTCAAATCTTAAAAGACACCAGAGAGTCCACACAGGAGAGAAACCATACAAATGTCAGCAGTGTGGAAAATGTTTTGCTCGCAAGTCAGAGCTTCACAGACATCAGAATGTCCACCCAGGAGATAAACCATAATAATTCCAGCAGTGTGAGAAATGGTTTGCTCAAGATCCAACCCTATTGAGGCATGACAATGTCCACACTTGAAAGTGTCAAATGCAGTCGGCCCACCATATCCACGGATTTTTTATCCATGGATTCAAGCATCCACGGGTTCAAAATATTTTTAAAAAATATAAATTGCCAATAGCAAACCTTGATTTTCCATTTTATTTAAGGGACACATTTTGCTATGCCATTGTATTTAATGGGACTTGAACATCCACGAATTTTGGTATCCTCAGGGGGTCCTGGATACCAAGAGCCCACTGTACTTTTTGTTTGGAGACAGTACATCCAAATTTTGTCTTGTAATTATATGCCCTTTGATGCTATTTTTGCTTCTAAACATGTGATTTTAAAGTATCTTGCACTCATGTTCATTCCATAAACCTTTGAATTATTTGGAGCATTCTGATTTTTTTTATTGCTCATCCAAAGTCTGTGAAATGGCATCAGTAAAAAGAGAATCAACAGGTAATCCCTGAATTCAACTGGTTGTGATCATCAAGCTAGACCGCATGGCCATATAATTTGGAGGAGCAGCCTACATGGGACTGAAAAAGCATTTCTTTCCCCTTTGTGGCCCCATGTTGACCCATGGTGTTCACTGACCAAGTGAAATGCTAACATTCTTCTGTCCTTATGTTTAATCCACTTCTCTTTAAAGGTATTATCTCTTTTGAAGAAGGTTTCATGTGGGGAAATCCACTGAGGGGTTTGGGGGTGGCACCTTGGTTTATATCTCTTCCACACTCTTAATATCAAAGTTAATACCGAGTTCTGAATTTGCTTTGGTGATATTTATTCACAAATATTTAATCTTCTTGCTAATCATATAACTGGATTTCTTAATTCTATTTCTTCTTTTTTCATATTTTCAAGATAAATGTTTTGTTTTTATTAAGTCCTGAAATCTTGCTATATTCAATTACACAATCCTTTATACTTTGATTTAACTTGCTGGTTCTGTGCAGATATGTAGAATTGCCTAGCCTGTCTGGTGCAGAGGGGCTCGGGGCTCGTATTACACAGCAAGAAATGGGGATGGAGATTTGGGTGTGAAGGAGAGATGGGATTGGAGTTAGTCAGCAGCCGGAAGAGAGCAGGAGCAGGGAATGTCAGCCTCTTACTCCTTTTCGTCCTTCTTGGAGATCTTCTGTCTCTGCTAAGCCCTCATGATAGGTGAGAGAGGGGGAGTTGGAGCTGCAGCAAGAGCAATAACATGAAAAGTAATTGAATTTATCTTGCTTTTCTGTTAATTTACAACCCTTGCTTTTATTCACTGTTGTTATGCTCCTGCTTCTTTAGCAAAACTTGAACTCTGGCAAAAGAGAGGGAACTGAGGGTGGTTGAGCTGGGTTTCTCAACATCTGTGGCCACCCTCTTCGGCCTCAACTGAGCTGCTTTGTTTGTTATCTTCAGTAAAGTTGAGTTTTCTGTAATATGTTTGGATTGGACTCAAACATGTCAGATGAAATGGATTTATTAATCCCTAATGCAAAGAAACAATCCGCTCCTCAATAAAGTGGCCCAGAATAGAGCCTCTGCCAGCACCTGGGATTCCTTGGCACTATAACTCTTAGCAAAGATGGCTCCTTGGCTGTGCTGGATAGAGCTCTTCTTTTCAAGCTGATGAACATTCCTTGTTTGGACTACATTTCCCACAATGCCACAGCCACTGGCAGCAGGATTCTGGCAGTCATAGGGCCTTTGCAGACTGCCAGAAATAGTGCAAATTGAGTCCACTTTAACTGTCCTGACTCAGTGCTAGGGAGTCATGGGAACTATAGTTTATTGTGGCACCAGAGCTCTCTGACAGAGAAGGCTCAATGTCTCAGAAAAAATACAATCCCCATGATTCCCTAGCACTGAGCCAGGGCAATTAAAGTGGACTCAATTTGCACTATTTCTAGCAGTCTGCAAAGGCCCATAGTCTCCCAAAGTTTTTTTTAACTCCTAAAATCAGTTCTTTTTTTCAAAGATAGCACTTCTGCATGTAAATATGGTGAACATTATACTAGTATCTGAAATAATCTAAAAATAACACAAAATCTGGTCCTGGCCATGCAGGATAGAATCCTAGAGTTTGGAAGGGACCCTCAGACGCCATCCAATCTAACCCCCTTCTGCCAAGCAGAAATACATAGAATACTAGATTTTTAAGGGGCCCCCGGGGGCCATCCAGTCCTGCAGAAGTTCAGTTTTTTCTGGGAGATAAAGTCCATCCCAAAAAAGTACTACAGTTCCCATCAGGGTAGTTGATTTCAGAGTTTGGTAGTTCATTTTTGGTTTTGGTGGTTCTGCTTCGAGAAGTCTGAGAGACTGTGAGGAGGAAGAAAAATAGTCCCAGCAGCCCCAGGAAGAAAAGGTAGTGAGGCGGGGGGGGGATCTCTCACCCTGCCCAGCCCCCCTTGTGCCCCCCCCGAAACTGCATACCTTCGTCCACATCCAGGAGGGGTCCTGGGAGAGGAAGAGGGAGAGGTGGACCTCCCCATGGAAACTGCACATATCCCCCCTTTCCATGAGGGGTCCTGGAAGGAGAGGAAGGAGAGCGAGAGCTTGACAAACAGATGTGGGGGGAGGCTCTTCTGTTGCCAGATGCGCCTAGCTTTCCGGGGGGGGTCAAAAGGGGGGAAAGGAGAGGCCAACACTTTCTCCTTCCCCCAGAAGTCAGATTTGGGGCTCCCTCAATTCAACTCCCTTTCCAACCTCTCTGGGGAGCAGGGCTTTTGTCTTTTGAAGGGGGGGGGAGCTGACTGGATGCTTCTCTCCCTCCCGGAGAACCTTTTCACGCTCCCTCCATTCCTTGAAGAGAGTCCCCCTTCCTTTTGATTCCTGCCCCCAAAGCAACGCACCGCCTGCCCCCCCCCCGCCCTCTTCCTCCCCACAGGAGAACACTCCCCCCAAAAAAGGCAGAGCAGGAGGAGTGAACTGAGTCACTGCGAAGAACTCCTCCTCTCCTCCCTCCAGAAAAGCCCAATTTAGGGCGCCCCCTCCCCCTCAATATGCCCCCTCCCTTAGTGCCCCCTCCCCATCTGTCCTGCTCCATCCTCAGGGCCTCTCCTTCCTTACTCTTCCTTGCACTTGATCCTTGCCTATCTAGGAACCGGAATGTCAGCTCTCTCTCCTTCCTTGGAAGACTTTCTAGGAATCGGAGCCTCTGCTCTCCCCCCCCCCTCCCCTTGGTGGAAAACCCATAGAGTCCAAGCGTTCCGCTCTCGCTCTGTCCTCCTTGGAGGACTCTAGGAATCAGAGTTCTCGGCTCGCTTGCTCTCTCCCCTGGGAGGACTATCTAGGAATCAGTTCTCTGCTCCCTCTCCCCCTTGGAGGACTCTTTAGGCATCCGAGTTCTCGGCTTTCTCTCTCTCCCTGGGAGGACTCTCTAGGAATCGGAGTTCTCTGCTCGCTTGCTCTCTCCCCCTAGGAGTACTCTCTAGGAATCAAAGTTCTCGGCCCTCTTCCGCCAGGAGGACTCTCTAGGAATCAGAGTTCTCTGTTCCCTCTCCCCCTTGGGAGGACTCTCTAGGCATCCGAGTTCTCGGCTTTCTCTCTCTCCCTGGGAGGACTCTCTAGGAATCAGAGTTCTCTGCTCGCTCGCTCTCTCCCCCTGGGAGTACTCTCTAGGAATGAGAGTTTTCTATTCTCCCTCTCTCTCTCTCTCTCTCTCTCTCTCTGCCCCCTGGAGGACTCTCTAGGAAACAGAGTTCTCTGCTCCCTCTCCCCCTTGGAGGACTCTCTAGGCATCAGAGTTCTCCGCTTTCTCTCGCTCCCTGGGAGGACTCTCTAGGAATCGGAGTGCTCGCTCGCTCCCCCTGGGAGTACACTCTAGGAATCAGAGTCTCTTCTCTCTTCCCGCTGGGAGGACTCTCTAGGAATCAGAGTTCTCTGCAACCTTCCCGCCGGGAGGACTCTCTAGGAATCAGTTTTCTGGTTTTTTTCCTCTCTCTCTCTCCCCCCTCCCCCTGGAGGACTCTCTAGGAATCAGAGTTCTCTGTTCTCTCTCTCCCCCCGGAGGGCTCTCTAGGAATCAGAGTGCTCTGCTTTCCCTCTCCCTTGGAGGACTCACTAGGAATCAGAGTTCTCGTCTTTCTCTCTCTCCCTGGGAGTACTCTCTAGGAATCAGAGTTTTCTGTTCTCCCTCTCTCTGCCCCCTGGAGGACTCTCTAGGAATCAGAGTTCTCGGCTTTCTATCTCTCCTTAGGAGGACTCTCTAGGAATCAGAGTTCTCTGTTCCCTCTCCCCCCCGGGAGGACTCTCTAGGAATCTGAGCCTTTCCGCTCCCTGGGACCCTTCCAGGCAAAGGAGGAGGTAACTTGGGGGAGGCGGGAGGGGCGCCCTAAATGGGGCTTGGGGGGGGCTGGGAGAAGGCGAAGGAGCCCCCTCTTGATGCCTCTCAGATGGGGAGGGGTTCCCAGTTCCTGCCGCCCCTTTCGGGATGAAGGGAGACCTCCCCCCCCCCCTTGCTCCCCCTTCCCAGGCCCTCCTTTCTCCTTCCAGAGGCCTCTTCCTCCCTCCCCTGAAAAGTTAACCCTCCCCCCAATACAGAGAGAGAGAGAGAGGATGGGGAGAGGAGGGCAGAGGGAGACCAGGCTGTGGGCCGCGAAGGGAGAGAGGAAGGGAAGGGGGTTGATTGAAGGAGAGGAGGTGATGGGAGCCCCAAGCTTGACTTCGGGGGGGGGGGGAGAGAAAGAATTGCCCCCTTCCTTTCCCCCCTTTTGACCCCCCCCCCCCGGGAAGGCCAAGTACCTGGCAATGGAAGAGCCTCCTCTTTGTCTTCAGGAGCTTTAGAATGGAGAGGAATCCATGCAGTCTTCCTCTCTTTCTGTTACTCTTTTCCTTCCCCAGTAGCGTTGTCTTTTCTAACGAATCGTGCCTTCTCTTGATGTGGCCAAACTATGACAACCTCAGTTTAGTCATCTTGGCTTCCTGCTTTCTTCAGCTCTCACATCCATACATGGTAATGTGGAATACAATGGCTTGGACGATTCTAACTTTAGCGTTCAACTGTATATCACTTCAGGATTTGATTTTGTTCTTTCATAGCTGTCCTTCCCATTCCAAGTTTTCTTCCAGTTTCTTGATTCCAGTGTACATTCTGATCAGTGCTTGATCCAAGGTATGGGAGATCTCTGTTTCAATTTCCTCATTATCTAGGTTGAATTTATGTAAATCCTCTATAGCAGTGGTTCTCAACCTTTCTAATGCCGTGACCCCGCAATACAGTTCCTCATGTTGTAGTGACCCCAAACCAAAAAAAACTTTTGGTGGCTACTTCAAAACTGTAATTTTGCTACAGCTATGATTCGGAATGTAAATACCTGATATGCATTATGTATTCTCATTGCTACAAATCAAACATAATTTAAACATAGTGATTAATCACAAAAACAATATTTAATTATATGTTGAGAAATATTTATTACTAATTCCAATAAATAACATTTCACCATGGCATAGCATGGGTTTAAATATAACAGTAATATAACAGTAAACAACTGTGTGAAAGCCACCATGGTGTTATGGGGTGAGTGTTGGACTATGACTCTGGAGATCAGGGTTCGATTCCTGTTCAGCCATGAAACCCAGTGGGTTGACCCTGTGCAAGTCACACTCTCTCAGCCTCAAGGGAAGGCAATGGAAAATCTTCTCTGAAAAAATCTTGTCCAGAAAACCCCAGGACAGGTTCGCTTTAGGGTAGCCATAAGTCAAAAAGGACTTGAAGGCACACAACAACAAGATAGATAGAAACCTATACATATATTCATTCATTCATTCGCACACAAACAAGATGACTGAGAACAGATGAAAGTGTCCCTTCAAAAAGCTCACACTATACAATGTTTCTAAAAGTCAAAGGTGAGAGAGCCACATACACCAGAGCCTGAGCTCTGAGGGGAAAAAGAAAGTGGGAGGGAAGTGTAAACAGCAAATGTAAATAATAATACACCAGGGGAAAGTGTAGATGTAAATGCAAGTACATTCTTATGGTAGACAAGGCTGAGGAGAGGTGGACCTGCCTCTCTCCAAGAGGCTCAGCTACAGCTTAAGGGTGCTGCAGGATCCAACATACATATATATGTGTGTGTGTGTGTGTGTGTGTGCATTAATGTCTGTTAATATATATGTGTGTCTATGTAGAATCATCGAATCATAGAATCATAGAGTTGGAAGAGACCACAAGGGCCATCCAGTCCAACCCCCTGCCATGCAGAAACTCCCAATCAAAGCATCCCTGACAGATGGCCATCCAGCCTCTGCTTAAAGACCTCCAAGGAAGGAGACTCCACTACTCTCCGAGGGAGTGTGTTCCACTGTTGAACAGCCCTTACTGTCAGGAAGTTCCTCCTAATGTTGAGGTGGAATCTCTTTTCTTGCAGCTTGCATCCATTGTTTCGGGTCCTAGTCTCTGGAGCAGCAGCAAACAAGCTTGTTCCCTCCTCGATATGACATCCCTTCAAATATTTAAACACGGCTATCATATCACCTCTCAGCCTCCTCTTCTCCAGGCTAAACATCCCCAGCTCCCTAAGTCGTTTCTCATAGGGCTTGGTTTCCAGACCCTTCACCATTTTAGTTGCCCTCCTTTGGACACGCTCCAGTTTCTCCACATCCTTTTTGAATTGTGGTGCCCAGAACTGGACACAGTATTCCAGGTGAGGCCTGACCAAAGCAGAATAGAGTGGCACTATTACTTCTCTTGATCTAGACACTATACTTCTACTGATGCAGCCTAAAATTGCACTGGCCTTTTTAGCTGCTGCATCGCACTGTTGACTCATGTTCAACTTGTGGTCCACCTGGATTCCTAGTTCCCTTTCACACGTAGTCTCATTCAGCCAGGTGTTCCCCATCGTATATCTGTACTTTTCGTTTTTCCGCCCTAAGTGCAGTACCTTACATTTCTCCGTGTTGAATTTCATTTTGTTAGCTTTGGCCCAACTTTCTAGTCTTTTCAAGTCATTTTGAATTTTGATCCTGCCCTCTGGGGTATTAGCTACTCCTCCTAATTTGGTGTCGTCTGCAAATTTGATAACTATGCCCCCAATATCATCATCCAAGTCATTAATAAAGATATTGAATAGCACTGGGCCCAGGACAGAGCCCTGTGGCACCCCACTGGTCACTTCTTTCCAAGTTGAAAAGGAGCCATTGTTGAGCACCCTTTGGGTTCGACCAGTCAACCAATTACAAATCCATGTAACAGTTACTTTGTCTAGCCCACATTTTACCAACTTGCTTGCAAGAATGTCATGGGGAACCTTGTCAAAGGCCTTACTGAAATCAAGATATACTATATCCACAGCATTCCCTTCATCTACCAAGCTGGTAATTTTATCAAAAAAAGAGATCAGATTTGTCTGGCATGACCTGTTTCTCTGAAACCCATGTTGACTTTTTGTGATTATGAAGTTACCTTCCAGATGTTCACAGACTCTCTGTTTAATGATCTGCTCCAGAATCTTTCCTGGTATTGATGTCAGACTAACTGGACAATAATTGTTGGGATCCTCTTTTTTCCCCTTTTTGAAGATGGAGACAACATTTGCCCTCCTCCAGTCCGCTGGGACCTTTCCTGTTTTCCAGGAATTCTCAAAGATTATTGCCAATGGTTCCAATATTACATTTGCCAGTTCTTTTAATACCCTTGGATGTAATTCATCTGGTGCTGGAGACTTATATTCATTTAGATTAACCAGATGTTTCTGTACTATCTCTTTACTTATTCTGTGCTGAAATTCTCCTATTCTGTCCTCTGCTCCATTATCCTCAAGTTGAGCACCCTTTGCCTTTTCTGAGAAGACTGAAGCAAAGAAGGTGTTGAGTAATTCTGCCTTTTCTCTGTCTCCTGTTAACTTTTTGCCATCCTCTCCACACAGTGGCCCTACCATTTCCTTCTTTTTCCTTTTGCTGCTCACATACCCCCAAAAGCCCTTTTTATTGTTCTTAACCTCTCTAGCAAGCCTGAGTTCATTCTGCGCTTTAGCTTTTCTGACTTTACCCCTACACGTGCTAGCTATTTGTTTGAATTCCTCCTTGGTGATTTCCCCATTTTTCCATTTCTTATACATATTCCGTTTAAAACATAGTTCAGTTGCAAGTTCCTTAGTCATCCATCCTGGTTTCTTGAGACACCTCCTATTTTTCCTCCTCGTTGGCACGGTTTGAAATTGTGCCTTCAGTATCTCCCTTTTGAGAAACTCCCATCCGTCTTGAACTCCCTTCTCTTTTAGTATTCCTGTCCATGGGATCACCCCCAGTATTTCTCTAAGTTTACTAAAATCAGCTTTCCTAAAGTCTAGAATGCGTGTCTGACTATGCCTGGCTTCTCCTTTCCACTGTATAATAAATTCCAGGAGAACATGATCACTCCCACCTAAAGATCCAACCACTTGCACCCCATTAACTAGGTCATCCCTGTTAGTTAGGATCAGATCCAAAATAGCTGACTCCCTCGTTGCCTCTTCCACCTTTTGAACAATGAAATTGTCTTCGAGGCAAGTGAGGAATTTGCTAGACCTTGAGGATTTTGCCGAGTTTGACTTCCAGCAAATATCCGGATAGTTGAAGTCACCCATCACTACTATATTTCTCCTTTCTGAGTGTGTGGTCATCTGTTCTAGAAAGGCATCATCCAATTCCTCTGCCCGAGTCGAGGGTCTGTAGTAGGCTCCCACACTAACATCCCTGTTGTTTCCCTCCCCTTTAATTTTTATCCAGATGCTCTCCACTTGGCTTCCAGGATTGATGTCCTGGATTTCTTCACTGGTGTAAATATCCCTGACATATAATGCTATTCCTCCTCCTTTCCTGTTTGTCCTGTTTCTCTTGAAAAGGTTATACCCCTTTATTTCTACATTCAAGTCATGAGACTCATCCCACCAGGTTTCAGTGATGCCTATTATATCATATTTGCTTTGTTGTGCTAGGAGTTCAAGTTCATCTTGCTTATTTCCCATGCTCTGTGCATTAGTGTAGAGACATCTAAGACCATGTGTCCCCTTTACTTGCTGCCTGTGCACGTTTTTTTGCCTCCCACTGTTGGGTCCCTGTTGGGTCCCTGTACTGTTTGCCTTGTTTCCTCTATGACAGTTTGACTATTTTCTCCAGTCCTTTTGTCTTCCAGGACAATATAACTATAAAATATAACTATTTATTTTAGTTATATGTCTGTTTTTAACTCTATTATGTTTAATACTGTTTTAAGGGGGGAGGGTAGTGGGTGAAGGGCAAGAATGTAGATTTTAACTGTAATATTTTAATTGATGTATGCCGCCCCGATTGCCGAGCAGAGGGGCGGGTTACAAATAAAAATTTATTATTATGATTATTATTATTATTATATATATTGTGTGTGTTTGTGTGAATATATATATCTATATGTGTGTGTGTGTGTGTGTGTGTGTACATATATATATATATATATATATGTACTATATACTATATATATAGTATGGATCTGTGTATGTCTCTCTGTGTGTATATGTGTGTGTGTGTGTGTGTGTATATATATTGTATGTATCTGTGTATATGGATGTGTGTGTGTACAGTATGTGTGCGCGTTTGTGTGTGTGTGTATATATTGTATGTATCTGTGTATATGGATGTGTGTGTGTACAGTATGTGTGTGCGTTTGTGTGTGTGTGTGTATATATATATAGTCTGTGTATACGTCTGTGTATATATATACATATATGTGTGTGTGTGTTCACACACGTATGTGTATGTGTGTATATATATATATATATATGGCGTAGTGATTTGGGTTTGGACTGTAACTGGAGACCAGGGTTCGAATCTTGGCTCAACCATGAAAAACCCACTGGGTGACCTTGGGCGAGCCACAGTCTCTCAACCTCAGAGGAAGGCAAAGGCAAGAAACTTGCCAAGAAAACCCCAGGATAAGGTTCTCCTCAGGCTGGTCATTAAGTTGGAAACGGCTTGAAGGCACACGGCGACAACAACAAACGCACAGAGAGAGAGAAAGAAAGAAAGAAAGAAAGAGCGGGCGAGGTAAATACTGTTAACCCCCCTCCACTCCCCATTCACAACTGCCTTCCCAGCCATAATACTCTCTCAGAAGGGAGCCTCCATTGTTTCTCCTCTCCTTCAGGAAGAGTCTCGCCCCATCTTCCCGCCTTCCTCACCTCCTCCGCCTCCTCCTCCTCCTCCTTCTTCCTTGGCTCCGCTCCGTCTCTTTCCGAACTGGCTTCTCTTCTGACTGAGAGAGGCTCAGCCAGGCTCTAAAGCCATCGGAAATATGTATTTTCCGATGGCTTTAGGCGACCCCTGTGTTTTGGTCGTTCGACCCTCACCAGGGTCGTGACCCACAGGTTGAGAACCGCTGCTCTATAGTCATTGTTTTTGTTTTCTTTATGTTTAACACTAGTCTTGCCTTTGCACTTTCTTCTTTGATTTTCTTTAGTGATTTAGTGTTCCAAGTCTGTGATGCTTTCCACTAGCAGTATGGTATCGTCTACATATCTTAGATTATTGATGTTCCTTCCTCCTTCTGTGTCTAAACCTGCTCTATGTATGATATTTTCTACATACAAATCAAACAGATAGAGTTATAAAATGCAGCCTTGTTTGACCCCTGTACCAATTGGGAACCATTATCCATCGTATGCTTATGATGTGGTCCCTAGTGCCTCTTCCTTTCCTGGACCCTGCTTGGACATCTGGCAATTCTCTCTCCAAATATGTTCGGAGTCTATGCTGCAGAATTTTGAGTATAATTTTGCTTGCATGGGAAATTAATGCTATGCTCCTATGATTGCTGCACTCTTTTCTTCCTCCTTTTTTTGTGGATGGGGATGTATATTGATCATTTCCAATCTGTTGGCCACTGTTTTTTCCTCACTATTTGTTGGCATATTTTGGTTAACACTGGAAATGATCCTGTGGTTTGAAGCAATTCAATTGGGATATCGTATGTTCCTGGTGATTTTTCCATTTCCATGACTGCTGCTTCAACTTTGCTTTCCAAAATTTTGGATTCATCTTCATATGATTCTTCATTTTATGAATAATTTATCTTTTGTCTCATTTATATAGCTCTTCTGTGTATTGCTTCCACCTTTTATTTATTTCATTTCATTTATATGCTGCCTTTCTCCCATAAAGGGACCCAGGGCTGCTCACAAGATAAAAACACTTAATTTTAAAAAAACCATTAAAATAACCTATTTAAAACAATATAAAATTAAGATTAAAACATACAAAAATTAAAAAATATAATCTAAAACACATACCCCATATAAAGCCACTTGTCATGATTTTAAAAACCCTGCCTGAATAAAAACATTTTCACATGCTGGTGAAAGGCAAGCAAGGAGGGGGCCTGCCTAGCCTCCCTTGGAAGGGAGTTCCAAAGGGTGGGAGCAGCCACTGAGAAGGCTTTATCTTGTGTCCTCATGAAGTGAGTCTCTGATGGTGGTGGGACTGAGAGAAAGCCTTCTGAAGATCTTAGGGCTCTAGCAGGTTTGTATGTGGAGATGTGATTTCTCAGATACTGGACTAACTTGTATAGGGCTTTATAGATGATGACTAGCATTTTGAATTGTGCCTGGAAACAAACTAGTAGCCAGTGCAACTGTTTCAACAAGGGAGTTATGTACTCATGTATAAGTCTAAAAATTTTAGTCAAAAAATTGACCCAGAAAAACCAAGTCAATTTATCCACAGGTCAATGAACCATTGCTGATGGAAGACAAGAGTGTAATCTGTCCTGGAAGTATTGATCCAACCCCCCTCTACTTTCTCATCCATGTAGTGTGAGCACAAACAGTAATGCCTACTGGAATTTTGTAAATTCTTTGGCATGGTTTTCCTTTGCTTAATTCATTAGCTCCTCTGTTACATGCTCCAAGGTTTTACCCTCGACATATCCACAGGTCCCATCAAAATCCATAATTTTGGCTCCTAAACCTGCCCTCGACTTATACATTAGGTCAACTCATAGTTGAGTATATACAGTATATCTAAAACATGCCAAATGTAGGCCTGTTTTTTGTTTTTTTTAAAAAAAGTTTTCCTTTTGTTGGAGGTTTGCTTTTTGTGTACCTAGTATTTATTGACAATCTCCCATCCAAGCAGGCTTAACTTCCTTCTTAACTTCCAAGATCAGATGGGATCTGGTGCCTCTAGGGTTCCTTTACCAAGATAGGGTATCTTACCGGCGTTTTTCGCTAGTAGTGGCAATTGGGAAACTTGTGTGAGGCTTTGGCATAGGGCATTGCTTCTATGGCTCAGAGTGGCACCATTTTGGGACAGACTGGAGTTAGAGTACATGGTGGAGGAGAAGTGGCGGCACATTTGGGACCCTGCCTGAGCTTCATGAGCTTTGCTGGGACTTGCCTAGCAGATTGGAGTTGCACTGCTGCTCCTGCTTTGTTTCATAAGACAGGCTGAAAAAAGAGGTAGCAGAAGAAACCATTTTTTTGTGGGAGAGTGGACACTTGAAATGGGGAAGATATGTCTCTGGGGAAGGAGTATCTGTGCTTGATTCATAGAAAGAGTCCTTTGTCTTGGAGAGGCTCCTGTAGTTAAAATCTCCCTTTCCAGCCTACAGTGATCTCCAGGCCAGAGCATGTGGCCTCTGTAAACCCTTACACACACTGGCTGTGTCTTCCTCTGCCCTCATGAAGGATTGAGAGTCCCTCCTCTCTAGGGAGAAACTTCTCTCTTGCACCTAGTCACCCTTGGAGTAGCAACTGAGCAGCTGGCTGAGCAGCAACCAAGAAGCTTCTTGTCTGCACTGGCCTTTCCTGCAAGGCTGACATGGCTTCTTGGTCGCTGCTCAGTCAGTTGTTAAGTCACTGCTCCCAGGATGGCAGGGCACAAAGGGAGCAGCAACTGAGCAGCCAGTCAAACAGCAACCAAGAAGCCTCTCACCTGCACTGTTCTTAGCTGCAAAGCTGGCACAAGTAAGCTTCTTGGTCGCTCCTCAGTTATCTGCTTGGATGCAAAGAAAGCAGCAACCAAGATTGGTTGTTTTGAATTTGCAGTAGAAAGGGTATAGGTAAAGGTTTCCCTTGATAGGATTCTCTAGTTGTGTCTGTCTAGAGAATCTTGACCCCTTAGAATGACAGCAGCCTATTTGTTGAAGTGGGTGGGGGCCTCCTAAATGCCTCAGGGCCAGATTCTGGCACTGGAGTCACCATGGAGAAAGTCCATTCTCATCTCTGTTATTAAGCTGAGCAAGTCAGTATTGTCAGATATAATTCTGTGCAGGAGTTTACTGCATACCATGCAGCTGTGGACAAGTCTACATAGGGACCACCAAACGCAGTGTACAAACGTGAGTCAAGGTACATGAGAGACACTGCAGACTGGGCCAGCCAGGAAAATCAGCAGTAGCAGAACACATTATAAACCATCCTGGGCATAAAATGCTGTTTGAAAACACTGAAATTCTGGACCATGCCAACAACTATCAGGTCAGAATGCACAGGGAAGCCATCGAAATCCACAAACACTTGGATAACTTCAACAGGAAAGAAGAAACCCTTAAAGTAAACAAGATATGGCTACCAGTCCTACAAAATAAGAAAATCAGCACTCAGCAAATACAAATGGGAAACCAACCAGGGTCAGGGGCTTTCCCAGCAGACAATCTCCTTGATTGCATATCCTCACCTGGAAGCCATGCCATTATCAACAGAACAATACCTATTCAACACAGAACAATACACAGTTTACATAGGATTAGCAGACAATAACCTTGAGTGCATTTCCTCCCACCCTGGAGCCATGCCATTAACAACAGAACAATACCTGTTCAACACAGAACAACACACTGTTCACCTGGGAACCACTCCTCCCTACCCAGGGCCTCACAGTATATATAGACCCATTCTCTTCTATTCCAGTTTTCTCTGAAGATGCCAGCTACAGATGCTGCGAAACGTCAGAAAGAAACTCTTCTAGAACATGGCCACACAGCCCGAAAAACCCACAAAAAAACTATGGATGCCGGCCATGAAAGCCTACGACTTCATGTTGGGGAAGACTCTTCCAGCTCAGGTTTGAGCTCACTCTACCAGGGCGGTAACAATATCCTCCACTTTTTGACTGGGATGCCTCTGGAGGATGTCTGCAAGGCTGCTGTCTCGTCCCAGCCATTGACTTTCATTAAACATTACATGCTGGACACCAGAGCCAGATGGGACACAGCCTTTGGGAAGGCAGTGTTGCTATCTGGATTGCATTAAGGTTTGTTGCGCTGCGTGTTTTATATGCTTTAAAACCAAAGAGACTAAAACAAATGACACTGACAATGCCTTTTCAAGTTTCAATGTTTTATTGTTCAAAATAAATACAATTTGTTTGAAATTCACAATTGGTGTCATGACACTTCCTCCTCCACTGACTGAAGCTTGTCAGTCTAACCCATTTGTGTGATTCGCACAGACCACAAAGAAGGAGGACAGGTTGTTTACCTGTAACTGTAGTTCTTCAAGTGGTCATCTGCGAATTCACACAAATCTCGCCCATCCTCCCCCCAGTCATGTCCTGTTCATTTTATTCCTTGTGATGCTGCTAGGTGGCCTCCTTTGTGGAACTGAGAAAGAGCAGGAAGATACAGAGCTTATATAGGGGGTGGGCAGAGCTACTGCCAAAAAATCTTCCCTAGTGATTCCAGAATGTTCTGAAGCTAACTGCGCAGGTGCAGAATAGGCCATTTGTGTGAATTCACAGATGACCGCTTGAAGAACTACATTTACAGGTAAGCAACCTGTCCTTGTGTGTGTGTGTGTGTGTGTGTGTGTGAGAGAGAGAGAGAGAGAGAGAGAGAGAGAGAATGAGTAGGTGATTGAAATCCTCCAGTAAGTTCCAGAGGGAACTGGAACTGGATTTCCCCAGCCCTGCTCCAATAGCCTTACGCTCGTATGAGTTTCTTGTTGTTGTGTCCCTTCATGTCATTTCTGACTTATGGCAATTCTAAGGTGAGCCTAGGAGACAGCATGGTGTAGTAGTTTGAACATTGGACTATGACTCTGGAGAGCAAATTCCTGCTCAGCTATACATTTTACTGGGTTGTGTTACTGCCTCCCGGAGTCCTCTATGTGAAACAGTGTAACATTGTTGCTTAATGTGCATGCAGTACCACTGCACATCCCACTGTCCATTTAGTTGTACACATGATGCAAAATATTGCCATTTGACCCAAGGGTTGCACAGCTTGGGTGATGCTCATCTCCGCATTCAGAGATTGATTTTATGTATCTTTGGCTTACAAGGCACATCTTGCTCTCTGTGTGTTTCTATTCAGAGCTGGCTTTTGTTCTTCGGGACTCAAATCCCTTATCCCTCTGGGACTCGTCCACCCTATCCTTTGTCTGTGCTACAACCTTGTGAGGTAGGCAAGAGCCCAAGGTTGCCCAATGTCTTTCAGCGGTCACGGGAGGCTTTTCCCAGGCCCCCATCCAACACTTGAGCCTCTGCACCCAAGCACCCTCTGCATTTTCCAGGGCTGGAAGTGTTCTTTTGCGCCAAGACTTCTCAGGGAATACAGCTGTACCTCAGTGAACAAACTCAATGTTTTCCAGGGCATTCTTTAACAGAAAATTTGGTACAAGAGCCACAAATCACATGGGAAGACTAGAGATGGGTTCCTGAACCACAAAAAAAGAAGAGCACATCAACATGTTTTAGCACGTTTTTTCTCCAAAACTAACAACATGCACATGTGAAGTGAAACCATGAGGTCATGGAAACCTTGCATAAGTAAACAAAAATGTTTGGATCTTTTGAGAACTGGAAACTTCTTCCAAAATGAATTTAGGAATAACCTTTCCTTTTGCCACCCCCACCTTTTCTTGCAATTTCTGTTTTAGTGGCCAACTCATACATCTATAATAATAATAATAATAATAATAATTATTATTATTATTATTATTATTATTATTTAATACCCCGCCTATTGGAAAACCAATCCAGGCGGCTTACAAATTAAAATCAAATACAAACCCCACAACAATCCCTCCCCCCCTTAAAACAGTATTAAATCACAACAGCTTAAAAAACAATATAACAATTAAAACTTTAAAATTATACAACACAATAGACACTCCACTATGGCCTGTAGCAGTGTTCCTGTCCATCCAAGATGGGGCCACGTAAGGAACAGTGCAGGTTAAGGCCGGGAAGAATTAATCTGGAAAGGCCTGCCGGAAGAGATCCATTTTGACAGCTTTTTTAAAGCTGACTAGCGATGTTAACTGACAGATCTTGTCCGGCAGGCCGTTCCAGAGTTTGGGGGCGACAACAGAGAAAGCCCTCTGAGAGGTCGCCGCAAGCCTTGATTTTTGGGGCTGCAGCAAGTTCCTCCCAGAGGACCAGAGAGCATGGGGAGGATTGTATGGAAGGAGGCGGTCCCTGAGATAACTTGGACCCAAGCCATATAGGGCTTTAAAGGTGATACCCAACACCTTGTACTGGGCCCAGACGCTGATTGGCAGCCAGTGGAGGGACCTCAGAACCGGAGTAATGTGGTCCCTCCTAGATGTTCCCGACACTAACCTGGCTACCATATTTTGTACCAGCTGTAATTTCCGAGCCAAGCACAAGGGTAGCCCCATGTAGAGCACGTTACAGAAGTCAAGGCATGAGGTTATCAGCATGTGCACAACAGTCTCGAGATTCCTTACTTCCAGAAAAGGGCGCAGCTGGCATATCAGCCGAAGCTGATAACAAGCGCTCCTGACCATCGCATTTACCTGATTTGTCATCAGGAGCGACGAGTCATGGATTTTTGGTGTTTTTTTTTAAGTGTTAGGGATAGCTGTTGAGGCAGGCTTCTCTGCTCTTCCATTTTCTTTAGCTGTTCCTTGATGTTCAGCGAGCATCTCTGGAGGCAGGCACACACGGCTGCAGTAGGATCAGCAAGAGCAGAATCTCACTGTTTTTCAGTTCAAGCGTTAGTGCATTGTTTACTCCAGACATATTGCTGCAACCAGACACTGAACTCTATTTTTTCTAGCCTTCTTTCACCATCCTTCGAATGCATAGGCTGCTAGAATAGTTTAAGCTGTACAGAGGATGAAGAGGAAATGAGGGAAGGTGGGTATAATATGACTTTAAAAAGGAGCTTATTTCTCAGAGGCTTTGTTAACTGAGGTGTGCCTGTACTTCCTAGTGAGTCTTTAAGATTGCAACCTCTAACAGTAGCAGATGTGACTGGCTTCACCCCATCTTGGTCTTTCCCACAGAGACTGGAATACTGCCACCAACAAGGACTCAGTCACCCCTTCCTCTTTGTGGTGGATCAAAACCAGCTCAGGTGAGGAGAACAAATCCAATAATAATAATAATAATAATAATAATAATAATAATAATTTTTATTTATAGCCCACCCCTCTGCACAACAACCGGGGCGGGTTGCAGCATTTAAAACAAGAGGACTGGAGTAGTCTGGGTTCTTCTTTTCCCAGATCACATCCCTCTCAGAACTAGTCGAAAATGTTTGTTTGAGTTTGCTTTAGGTTTTTAAAAAATTGTAAAAATTTGCAAACTTCTTCTCTAGGTTTGAATCCCTGCATCTTTAGCCTTGTTATTCTTGAATTAGAGTTGCTCTCCTTTTTCTCTGAACTTTTTCTTGAGCCCAAAATGGGAGGTGATAGATATTCCCATCATCTTTTCTTCCCTTTTTCCTTTCCTTTTCCCCACGATTTTCCTCCCTGTGGACCTCACCGGATTCCTCCGGAATGGACCTTACTGGAATCAAGACATACTGGATTGCAAAAGAGAGGTCCCTGTTGATATGCAAATGGATTTTAAATTTCCTGGACTTAGAAAATCTCCCTATAGCCACATGGCCAGAAGGAGGCGGAGCCTGCCTGCAAAAGATATCCTCCTCACCATATACCATCTTAACTAAAGCCTGAAACAACATGTAGGCATCTAACTAACATCTTCAATTGTTTTTCTCCTGTTTGGTTTATAACATTTTGCCTGATGAAGAAGCCAATGGAGCTTCGAAAGCTTCCAACAAGTATATTGTGCATTTTGGTTGACCAATAAAGGTATCACTGATGGATTTTTTTTAATTTGCTAAATGGTCAACACAGCTAGCCCTGGATATTTCCTTAATATCACTGGACCTGTCTTGTCCTCTAAAAGTTCTTGTCACTGAACTGGGAATCTGGGTCCCATCCAGCTGAACTATTCTTAACTGCACCTTCTGGCAGTTTAAAAAAAACACCCTCCTGCCTGCCTCAGCAGGCTTAACACACACAGCTTCCCTTGGCTGTTAACTTCACAGGTTACATGACACACTCTCAATACATACAGCTCAGCATTCTTTTACACCCTCTCCTCCGACGGTTCCTGTTATCCCCCCTGGCTTCCTGGCTGTAACTCCCTCAGGATCCTGATGCACTCTGCCAATATCACTGGCTCCTCCTCCTTTTATACCCACTCATGAGAGCAGCCCCCACCTTTTTCCTATGCTGATTCCTATTGGCTGCCCCAAACATTATATTCTGCCTGTGTTTCTCCACAGTCACTGACTTAGGACAATAGAATCATAGAGTTGGAATCATAGAGTTGGAAGAGTGGTTTATTTATTTATTTATTATATTTATTTATATCCTGCCCTTCACCCAGTATTGTGACTCAGGGCAGCTTACAACATTAAAAATAATACAATTAAAAACATACAGAAATAATACATTAAAATAGAATTAAACTACTACAATAAAATGCAGTTGCCCCTCTGTTTTTGTGAATTTCGAGTCCACAGTCTAGGTCTTTTGTGGACTGACAAGTCCCATTGGCTAAAATTGTTGGGGTATGCAGACAGCGGGAATCTAGCATACACACACACACAGAGTAGACGCATGTAGGCAGGAACGCTCAGAAGCTGGTATTCTGTGAAGAGTCTGTTCCAGACAGCACAAGAAAAATCTTCCCACATGCAGGTGCTGCTTTCAGCTTGCTGAAATGAATAGTTGCACAGCGAGGCTTCACTCAATGAGGGCTTTAATCTTTGTTGCAAATATTTACAAAGATACACAGAGTACCAGACGTCTGTCTTGAATACTCACAGCTATACATACTAACAAAGTGCTTCGCCAACCACAACTAACCAACAACAGAGATACTGACTGTCTCCCATATATAGATGGTCTTGGTAACAAGTGACAGCCATGCATTAATGAAACCTGGCTGGTTTCATCCCCAGTGACTGTTGCATCAGACCTCCCATGATGCATACCTGGTTTGTCTCACCTACTGTGCATGTTGCATCAGACCTCCCATGATGCCCAGCTTTCCAAATGCTGAACTCATGCACTTGCCACTTGAACTATAGTAACCCTGTTACCATTGCTCCAGTTCCTTTCAGTGGCCACATCCATGTCATTTTCAGACCCGAGTGCCACATGGTCTTGACAAAAATGGTGTGTGCCTGTGGTGACACAGCCATTCAAACCAATGGGGCTTGAATATCTACGAGTTTCCATTTTTGTAGGGATGTGTGTTCCAGAATGGATCCCCCACGAAAATGGGGGGGGGGGGGGGCGACTGCAAGATAAAAAATAAGATAAATATGTTTAAAATACATTAAAACAATATAGCATCCCAAAGTTTTAAACACATATCTTTTCAATTGTATTATATTTTGAACAAATGCTCTATTTTAATATTGCAATAGTTTAATTCTATTTTGATTGTTGCTTTTGTACGTTTTTTATAGTACTGTGTTTTTAGACTGTAAGCTGCTTTGCATGCCAATTCTGGGAGAAAAGCAGGATACAAATTAATATAACAACAACAACAATAAAATAGATCCTTAGGCTCCCACTGTAGCCCATCCTAGATTACGTGTGGATCTTTATACATTGGAGAAGAATCAGGCAGAGGGAGGAAGGAAAACAGAAATTATGGGGAGAAAAGGTTTCCAGCATAGTTTTTTAAAAATCAAATTAGTTCCTTGTCACAAAAAAGCAAATATCAACATTCACACAGGCACACACATGTATCTCTTATTATAAGAGAAGCTCTTTATTTAAAATTGGAAATCTTGTCCCTTATATGGTTAATGTGTGACTCTTATAAGTATTGTCCCAAGCCTGGTAGCCTGAAATATTTTCTTTTTATTTAGATTGAATAAGATGCCCCATATTCTTGTGTTTTGGGATGTTGGCCCTTTAGACAGAAATGTGTGCATCATGCAATTTTATGTGTGGACAATGTATTAATTTTATGGAGAAATGCTTGGCTAAGTAAACTGAAATCAAAAATTTCATTTGGTATGTATGTGCCTCAAACAAGAGAGGAAAGCAGCAGTCCAGGGAGCCAAGTGCTTGCCCTCAAGGCCTTGTCATCAGACATATTGAACAGTTTCCTTGGTCTGCCATGATGGATACTATTATATTTTTGTTGCAGCTCAAATAAAACTGTTATAGTGGGTGAAACAAACTAAAATCAGTAGCATGATATAGGGGTGTCGGCATGTAAAACTCTACATGTTTGCATCTTGTGAACCCCCAGAGACTGCACAAAGGTGAGAAATCCGACAAATGTCAAAAATGCAGAAAATATTTAACTCAAAATGCAAGCCTTGTGAATCACCAGCAAGTCCATACAGGAGAGAAGCTGTACAAATGCCAGGAATGTGGGAAATGTACTGAGAATTCACCAGAGACTCACCAAACATTTCACACAGGAGCAAAACTATACAAATGCCAAGAAAGTGGGAGATGTTTTGTTGAAAAAGGCCTTGGGTGCTAAAAGAGAATCCACACAGGAAAGAAACTGTACAAATGCCAGCAGCATGTAAAAATGTTTTTATCAGAAGTCATACTTTTTGGGGCACCAGAGCATCCATACAGGAGGGAAACTGTACAAATGCCAGCAGTGTGGAAAATATTTACTCAGAAGCCATGCCTTGTGGATCATCAGAGAGTCCACGCAGGAGAGAGACCATACAAATGTCAATAGCATGGGAATGGATTTGCTTGCATGTCACACCTTGTGAGGCATCAGAGAGTCCACACAGGAAAGAAACCATACAAATGCCAACAGTGTGGGAATGGATTTGCTTCCACATCACATCTTGTGAGACACCAGACAATCCACACAAGAGAGAAACCATACAAATGCCAAGAGTGTGGGAATGGATTTGGTTGCAAGTCACACCTTTTGAGGCATCAGAGAGTCCACACAGGAGAGAAACCATACAAATACCCACAGTGTGGGAAAGGATTTGCTTGCATGTAACACCTTGTGAGACACCAGAGAATCCACACAAGAGAGAAACCACACAAATGCCAAGAGTGTGGGAATGGTTTTGCTTACAAGTCATATCTTGTGAAACATCAGAGAGTCCACACAGGAGAGAAACCAAACAAATGCCAAGAGTGTGGGAATGGTTTTGCTTACAAGCCATATCTTGTAAAACATCAGAGAGTCCGCAAAGGAAAGAAACCATACAAATGCCAAGAGTGTGGGAATGGATTTGCTTGCACATCACACCTTGTGAGACACCAGAGAATCCACACAAGAGAGAAACCACACAAATGCCAAGAGTGTCGGAATGGTTTTGCTTACAAGTCATATCTTGTGAAGCATCAGAAAGTCTACACAGGAGAGAAACCATACAAATACCAGCAGTGTGGGAAACATTTCTCTGACAAGTCATATCTGGTTTCGCTGACAAGTCATATCTGGAGCCCTGGTGGCGCAGTGGTTAAATGCCTGTACTGCAGCCACTCACTCATAGACCACAAGGTTGCGAGTTCAATACTAGCCAGGGCTTAGGCTAGGCTCAGGCCTGCATCCTTCCGAGGTCGCTAAAATGAGTACCCAACTGTTGGGGGGCAATGAGCTTACAGTTGTAAACCGCTTAGACATCCCATAGCATGATATGAAGCGGTATATAAATGAAGCTGCTTTGAAGCATCAGAGAATCCACACAAGAGAGAAACCATACAAATGCCAGCAGTGGGGGAATGGATTTGCTTGCATGCCACACCTTGTGAGACACCAGAGAATCCACACAAGAGAGAAACTATACAACTGCCAAGAGTGTGGGAATGGTTATGTTTACAAGTCATATCTCGTGAAGCATCAGAGAGTCCATACAAGCAGTGTGGGAAATGTTTTGCTGAAACCTGGCATATTTTGAAGCATCAGAGAATCCACAGAGGAGAGAAGTCATTCAATTGTTATATCTGAAGTATTTTCTTCAAAATTCAAAATACTCATACAGGAGACAAACTGTATAGATCTCAGTAAGAGTGGACACCTCAGTTCCCACCAGAGAACCCACATGGGACAAACCATATAAATGCAAGGAAAGTGGAAAGAGTTTCAGTGAGAGTGGCTCATGTAGTAAACATACACTATGGGAATGTTCAGCCAAGCAGGATGAGAACCATTGCAAGGTAATGCCGCCAAGTCTCATATCTGTCAGAACCATGCCTGCCTGCATGAGTTCTGACAGATGTTTGGTTGGGAATGTTATAGGTATAGTTGTTTTAAGGGAATGATAGGCAAGATAATATTTGGGATAGACAGTTAGCTTGAATAGTTAGCTTTTGGGGCAGTAGGCTGATGGAGGTGGGGGGATGGGAGTAATGTGGTGTAGTGAATAGTTTTGAGAATGTCAGCTCTCTGGAATGCAAGGCTGGGGGAGGAGTATGGTACCACGGAGAATGTTTGGCTATAGGAGGGGGGCTGATGGGTAGGTGTTTCAGCTAAGGAAAGATAGCTGGTGTGAGAACATGTAGTAAGGGGGGGTTGATTAGAAGGGGAAGGAAGAGTTGTGGGAACAGGAGGTAGGTGCTAGGTTTGGTGCCAAATGAGGAGTGGTGGAGTCCATCAGTGTCGAAAGCACCTTAGTTTTAAACACATTTGAAGAAAGAGAGAGAGAGATCTATGCATGCCCTGGGGGAGGAGGAAGAAAAGAAAGAGAAATCTCATCCCCCCCCCCCCCCATTGGCTCTTGAAAGGCTAAAAAACAAACAAAAGAGATAGCGAGTTAGAAAAGAACTGTAAATAAGCAAAATTAGTGGGTTTGTCCATCCAGGCTTCTGGAAAAAAAAACTTACTGTTAATACAAGGCTCAGGTCAGTGATGAAAGCACTGTATCCTTAAGAAATTTGGCGGTGTCCATTTTGGCTGGCCCCTGCTTCCTGGTCAGACTGAGAATGATGGGAAAATATGCAAATTAGCCCAAAACCTGACCTAAATTACCCCAAAACAACCAAAATACAACTAATTTGCCCTTAATGGCTTTGTATCTGAGTGCATTGAATAGCAATTGACAGCTTGTACACACTGCTTTGTAGGGAATGTCCTATATCCAAAATGATTTCTTTTTTCACCTCCACCCATTGAGGTAAAACATGTCCAGTCAAATCAATTCCTTGAGCTATGTTTGTCAAACCAGAGCCTATAGAGACCTCTAATTCTTGTGTTTTAGACCCAATCAAATCCAATTTGTTTGAGATTATTTCTATATCAATGACATTTAAAATCACTCCCCTTGTTCCCAAAGTCCCAAGCGCAGTGTCTAAAGCGTCCCTTCTTGTTCTAAACAGAGGATGCATGATGGCTTGCCACTTTTTCTCTCTTTGCTCCCACTGTGCACAGCTTTTAAATATGGGCTACAGGCAGGAATGGCCCTGGCTACATTAACAGCAGTTAAATTAAGAACCAGGGTGGTTAAAATGGGTTGCGCTTCAAAATAAGCAAAGGTGGTGATGTCTTGGCAGATTACTGCCTCTCCCAAGTACAAAGGTGGTTCTTTTAATACATCAGGGGGGTATATGTATATTTATGGACACCACATTCTGTTGCATGTGACTTTGCAGTTTACAGGTGTTGGGGTGAAATTAGTATAGATGAACAGCCTGGTTTTCCACATCCATGTGGGATGACATTGTTGATCTAATGTAATAGGGGTTTGAAAGGAAGGAGGAACCTTACAATATCTGGGATTGAAGCGATTCTGGTTCCATACTCCAGCCTTCAATGGAAGGCATCCCGCATCTGCATCCACCCATTTATGTCCTCCGGGGCTATACATAATTACCCTTGATGAAATGGTCTTTTCAGAAGAGGTGATAATTCTTGCGGCTACTTTAAAGGGAACCTTTTTTTGTTGTACCATTCACGAGCTTCTTCCATAGCGAAGTCGTAGACTTTCATGGCCGGCATCTATATTTTTTTGTGTTTTTTTCGGGCTGTGTGGCCATGTTCTAGAAGAGTTTTTTTCTGACGTTTCACCAGCATCTGTGGCTGGCATCTTAAGAGAAATTCTTCCATAGCATCTAAAACCTCATAAATCCCAGGATAAGGGGCACTCATCTTGAATATTATATTACCAACTGGTGTTAAACTGTGTTGGGTACATAGGCAAAATAGCACATGATTCTGCATCCAATAGGGTTAGGGTTAGCCAACTATACAGGTGTCTATCCATCTCTCATCCCTGGTGGAAACAGAGAGGCAGACTAAATTTGAAAAGTACTTTACCCGCCTTGGGGGAACAAAACTGTTTCAAACAAATCAATTAAAGGCAAATGTGGCCAGATCTTTGTCACAGGCTTTACAGGAATTGGACCATCTTTCCATTTTTCCAACTGAGATTAATGAAGGTATTTAACTTATCCCCATGTTTGTTGTGGATACGCACTTGATAGAGTGCAGTGATTTTGACAGGACCCACCCACTTGGCAGACAATGCATGTCTGTTTTGTGAAAAGTTTCTGTACAGGACCAACTGTCCTACTTCCCATTGTTGAGGATTCCTAACCCAACCCCATTGGCTATCCATGATTTGCATGTTCTTTCCCAACTTCTCTGCTACCTGGTGATGAATCTGACTGATGCTTTGGACTAGAGACTAAACCCATTCCTGATTCAAGACCACTGGCTCTAAATCAGAAGGAAGGGTCATGTCTAGCTTCAGGCATCATCATTTTTCTCCTGGTCATGACTTGATGGGGTGTGAAACCATGAGAAGCTAAGGTCCATCAGAATGATGGGCAGTTTGGCATCCTAATCCTTTCCGGATGCATGTACCACCTTTCTCATAGCTTTCTTTAGAGTCCTATTTGTCCTCTCTAATATGTTCCAAACTCTGTGGATGATGGGCTGTGTGAAACCTCTGGAGGATTCCCAGTGCCTTACACAGCTTCTGCATCATTTCTCCAGTAAAATGTGTACTGGAGTCATGATCTATGGTGCAAATATGTGGAATTCCCCATCGAGTAATAACGTGATTAAACAAGACTCGTACTGTGGTAATTGCCATGTTGTCCTTAGTTGCAAAGGTTTCTACCCATGGGCTGAATGAATCAATGATAGTGAGGCAATATTTGTTCTGTCTATGAGTGGTGGGGAGAGGGCCAATGAAATCAATTTGCAGGCGGGCCCATGGACCTTCAATATGCTGATGTCAGATCGGGGCCTTCAGGCCACTTTGATCCGCATTGACCATGGCACAGGCCAAACAGTTGTCTACTCATTGATTACATCTTGTCTCATTTGCGGCCACCAGTCTGTCTCTCTCACTCTCTCATAGAGTGTGTTGACATCCCCTGTCTCCATTCTCATGTATGAACTGGATTAAATCACTTCTGATCTCTGTAGGAACAATCCAATTGTAGTTTTCCTCATCATCTACAGCCCACCAAACTCCTTCCTTCTGTATTATTTTATATCTTCCCTTCCAGTGTGATCCCTTCCAGCTTCTATGAGTTCTTTGATTTCCATGTCTCCTTTTTGCAACTGAGCTAAGTCTAAGGTGGGAGGCATGAGGGGTTCTTTGGGCTTCGCGTTTATAGGATCTAGAGGAACGTCTGGAAGGTTTTCTACTCTTTTTAAAAATGTTCTTAACTTTATTTAGTTAAAACATCAATAACAATAACAACATAACAACAACAGCAACAAAGTACATAAAGACAGACCCACAATGAATAATAATAAAAGAAAAACACAAAAAAAACTAACATACAGATTTAAAAAGTACTTCCAAGTGACTTATTTCATGCATATTTATACCATATACACTGACTTTGGATTCTTAAGTTCTATCCCTTAACCTCTCCTTATTGATTTATAAGTTCATTTTCAAAAATAGGTTGTTTTTTCTATATTTACAATCCTACTATATTAGTTTGGTTGTCACTATCAATAGTTTGTCCACCTTATGTCCCAAAATAATATTTTTCCTTATTAGCACAATCATAGTATTATATTATTCTCGACAAAATGTTATTATCCATAAATTTGAATCTTTCCTTATACTTTACCTTCCTATTTGTTTATTTATCTGTCTATTTGATTTTGGAAATCAAGTTGAGTTCAAAGCCACATGAATAACTTCTGGCATATTTAGCCAATCTTCTTTAAATGTATCCTGTGACTTGTCTCTAAGTAAACATGTCAGTTTATCAATTTCTATGTAGTCTAATATTTTCCATAACTACTCGTCTTTCGATGGGGCATTTTCCAATCTCCAGTTTTTGCATATATTACCTTGGCTACTGTTGTCATATAACAGGGGTCCCCACACATTTTGATCTGGGGGCCGGTTTGCTGTATTTTGTATTCCAAAATGGCGCCCGGAGTCGTGCGCATGCGTGTGCAATGCCGGGCGTGTGCGCACGATTCTGGACACCATTTTGGAAGACAAAATAGTGGTTGGCGGCACGCGCAAGCGGCGGTGGTGGCAGCAGGACCGGCCATGGGCCAGTAAGAAGACCTTGACAGGCTGGGACCAGACTGCGGGCCATAGTTTGGGGAACCCTGTCATATAATATAGAATTCTTCCATATTTTTCCTCCCATATTTTGTTGGTCATGTTTAGAAGGTACATTTTAGGATCTTTTCTGATCCTTATTTTTATTAATAGTTTCTTCATATATTTGGAACCAGTAATTTTGAGCCTTTCTACATGTCCACCAAAGGTGGGAAAAGGTATCCTTTTCTTCTTTGCATTTCCAATACCTATTGCTTAGTGTGTTGTTAACTTTTGAAAGTCTGACAGGTGTTAAGTGCCATCTAAATTGGAGTTCGTAAAAATTCTCCCTCATGTCATAATTCAGGTTATATTTCAATTTTTTAGACCACATTTTTTCCCAATCTTCTAACTGGATGGGACTACCCACATCTTGGGCCCATTTTACCATGACCTCTTTTATTTGCTCATCCCATTTTAGGAGTATTTTATAAATTTTGGAGATCAAATGGTCTGTGTCCTTCCACAAAACACTTTCTAATTCTGTCTCTTCATTTACTATTCCATATAGTTTCTGGTGTGGAATTTGGTGTGATATGATTGAAAATACAGCAGAGTTCAGGAAACAGCTTCCTTCACCAGCCATCCTGGAAATGCTGTCTCCATGAAGACACATTTACAAATCCAAATCAAGGCTTTATTGTTGCATAAAGAAAACATAAAAGAAATATATACAATCCATCTTGCCGATGGCAAAAGACCATAGGATCACATCTTGTAGATCAGGGGTAGGAAAGCTTTCCCCTTTAAGGGCCGAGGGACTTCAGCTCCCAGAATCCCAGGAGTTATTGGCCAACATGGGACTATTGGCCAACATGGCTGAGGCTTCTGGGAGCTGAAGTCCCTCGGCCTTTAAAGGGGAAAGGTTGCCTACCCCTGTTGTAGATGTTGTTGTAGTATTACAGCATTAGCATTAGAACAGTTCCCGTTCCAGTTCAAAAGACATATAGCAAGTATATAACAAAGCAACAAAGGAACTCTTGGCCCATCCCATACTCCACCTTCTGGGTGTTAACCTTTATGATGATTGGATGATCTGTTGTAACCCAGCCTGTAGACCGGCCTCTAACTGTGTTTCCCCATGTGACCTGATTCTCATGAGAACTAAATGAGCTCATATGTTTACCTGTTAATATCCTGTTCTCAGGAGCAAAGTGTTTTTGTTATTCTATACTGTGTGAACTTGTTTTGGCTTTGAACCACCTGCTGGCCGAATCCTCTTTGTTTACTTTAGACACTGTTCCTATAAGAAATTATTCACACACACATCTCTACATTTCTACTTTGACTTTATATCCCATCCATATTCCAATATCTGGCCTACCAGAAACCTTTCCTTTAGCTGCCTGTGCCAAAACCAATTACATTTGAAACCCTCCTCATTCAGAACATCCATAGTTTTCAATATAAATTTACTGTTTCATTTTTTAACATGTTGTGGGAAGACAGCCATATGTCTTTTGCCATAGCATTACTGCTAAAGAAGGCTTCATTAGGTGAGACCTTTTTCAGGAGTTTTCTATTCATTTCATATCTCTATTTGATCCATACTCGCAGCAGGAATTTCCTTATAAGATGATTTTTAAAATCTTGGTTGACTTTCACTTTATCCTAATATATAGGCATGCCAGCCATAGATGTTATCAATTCCTTCTAAGTATAACAGTTCTCTATTCTCCAACCTTAGCCATTCTTTTAACCATTCCAGACAGCATACATGAAAATAAAATTTTAAATTGGGTAGTCCCAGCCCCCCTCTACATATATCATCCTGTAGGCACTTTATCTTAATTCTGGGTTTTCTGCCATACAAAATCTGAGATTTCCTTCTGCCAATCTTTAAAAGGTATATCGTTTCCGGTGATGACAGGCAAGGTGTCCGGTCACTGAAGACACAGCTGGTCTCAGTGACTTGCCTTTTGGGGCTTTCAGAGTTGTAAAAACTCTGAAATTCCTCTCCTGGTAAGGAGAAGAAGAATCGGGGCCTGAAGTGGACTGGTTAAATCCTCTTTGGACCAGCGGATCACGGAGGTGGCCCACGGATTCGAAGAGGACTTGGTCGCAAGGCAGCCGAAACCCCAAATATGGCGTCCCAAGGGACTGAACTTTGCCGGCAGCACAAAACAAAGAAGAATAAAGAGCATCGGTTTTAAGACTCCAGTTTGGTGAGACCACTTTAACTTCATAAATCTGCCCTGTGGAGATTAACTATTACATCTTAGACAAGAAGAAGAAGAAGAGGATTATAACGAACAAATATTGATCTAGACTGTTTATAAGCCAAAGTAAAATTGCAGTAAGGAAAATCATTTGCCATACAATTTTTGACTATAAATTTGATATTATTCTCTCCCTTTATTATTGATCAAATTATACCTGAGAAAGATAATATTCTTTTTTTATGGACCTTTGTGGACTTTTTGGATTTTTTTTTCTTTTTTCTTTTTTTGGGGAAAGACAAGTCAGAGAGATGAGAGGAAGAGGGAGAGAGGAAGATTAATGGCGATGGACTTTTAAAAAACAACAAAAAACTGAGCCAGATTCAAGACCTAAGATGGATCTAAAATAAGTTTACAGAAGGGAACTTGGAAAATAATAAACCAGGGAACTTGAGGAAATCTTGAGAAAGATTTGGTAAAAGTACTGCATTTTCCTTTTTGTTCCTGTTTTGCTTTTTAAGTTGCGGCTGGACTTGGCAGAGTCTCTTCCCCCCTTTTCCCACCTTCTCCCCCCTCCTCCCCCCTCCTTTCTCATTGATGATAACAATGGCGGTGGAGGTTTGACTCTTCCTTTTTTTTTAGAGTCAGGACAGTGGTGGAGGCTTGATTCCCCCATTATTTGGAGACTTACCTGCCTCAGTGAGTTTTGAGGGGGCCCTGGATAGCGAGGCTATCATTGCTGGAGTGGAAGGAGCAGATTCTCCCTCGCCATCTTGACTCAGCCTTGGCAGAGTCTTGAGCCCTCATTAGCAACAGTTTCGGCTCAGTGGAGGAAGAGGCTTGACCCCTCCCATCCTTCCCTATTCCTTTGGGGAGTTTTTCAGCTTCGGTAGAGCCTATTGATGTAATAATAATAATAATTTTTATTTATATCCCGCCCCTCTGCTAGGCAATCGGGGCGGCGTACAGCATTTCCAAACAACAAAGCAGATAAATCAAATTCGAATCCCATCCCTCCTTCTTATTCTAAGCCCGATGGTGCTGGGCCTAATGTCCTCTCCCCCAGATGACACTGGATGGAATGGAGGGAGGGCTCTTCTTCTTACACTAGGCCCGATGGTGCTGGGCCTAGTGTCCTCTCCCCCAGATGACACTGGATGGAATAGAGGGAGGGCTCTTCTTCTTACACTAGGCCCGATGGTGCTGGGCCTAGTGTCTCTCCCTCAGATGACACTGGATGGAATGGAGGGAGGGCTCTTCTTCTTACACTAGGCCCGATGGTGCTGGGCCTAGTGTCCTCTCCCCCAGATGACACTGGATGGAATGGAGGGAGGGCTCTTCTTCTTACACTAGGCCCGATGGTGCTGGGCCTAGTGTCTCTCCCTCAGATGACACTGGATGGAATGGAGGGAGGGCTCTTCTTCTTACACTAGGCCCGATGGTGCTGGGCCTAGTGTCTCTCCCCCAGATGACACTGGATGGAATGGAGGGAGGGCTCTTCTTCTTACACTAGGCCCGATGGTGCTGGGCCTAGTGTCCTCTCCCCCAGATGACACTGGATGGAATAGAGGGAGGGCTCTTCTTCTTACACTAGGCCCGATGGTGCTGGGTCTAGTGTCTCTCCCCCAGATGACACTGGATGGAATGGAGGGAGGGCTCTTCTTCTTACACTAGGCCTGATGGTGCTGGGCCTAGTGTCTCTCCCCCAGATGACACTGGATGGAATGGAGGGAGGGCTCTTCTTCTTACACTAGGCCCGATGGTGCTGGTGATGTAGTGGGGGAGGCTTGATCCCTCCTGCTTTAGTGGAGAATTATTTGGCTCCAGCAGAGCTTGGAGACTCCACTGGTACTGAGATTGGTGTGGTGGGGGAGGTAGGATTCCTCTTGCCTTCCTGAAGAATTCTTTGGCCTTGGCTTGAAGCCCTACTGGAGATTGATGTGTTGGTGAGGTAGATCCCTCCCTCCCCCAGAAGAGTCAGCTGGTCCTGGTGGAATTTTGAGACTGTACCAGGTTTGGTTATTGGGGCAGAGGTGGAGGTTGATCCCTCCCATCATCCTGGGGAGTTGTCTGGCCCAGCGGAGCCCTGAGGTCTTGTCGGTGGTGGCGTCAACGAGGCAGTTGAAATTCAATAACTTTTGTTGTTTTGGAATTATTCGATATTTCATCAAACTTTATTAAATTGGCAAGACCTTAAATATATTTAACAATATTTTATTGGATATTCACTTTTTCTTCTTTTTTTTTTTGAAAATTAAAAGGGGGAAATTATTGAAGATTTAATTTAAAATTTAAAACTTGTGAAATTTGAGAAATTTAAATTTGAATATTGATTGTATATTAATTTATGGTTGTTATTGTCATATTTGAATTTGGAACTTTTGGGGATTTTTTGAAAATTTGAGGAAAATTTGAGAAATTTAAGAAATTTGAATTAGAATATTGATTTTATGTTAATTTGTGTTTGATATGGTGGTTTAAGATTAGAAATTTAGAATTTGAAATTTGAAAAAAAATTAATTAAGAAATTTGAAATTTGAAACTGGGAAATTGAAGAAATTTAAATTTGAATATTGATGGTATATTAATTAGTAGTTGTTATTGTTATATTTCATTTTGGGACTTGGGTTTTTTTTGAAAATTTGAGAAAAATTTGAGAAATTTGAGAAATTTTAAATTTGAGAAATTTAAGAAATTTTAATTAGAATATTGATATTATGTTAATTTGTGTTTGATATTGTGATTTGAGGTAAGAAATTTGGAATTTGAAATTTGGGAAAAAATTAAGTAATTTGAAATTTGAAATTTGGGGAATTGAAGAAATTTAAATTTGGATATTGATTTTGTATTAATTTATAGTGGTTATTGTTAAATTTTAATTTGGGACTTTTGGGAAAAACTTTTTTTTGAAATTTTGAAAAAAAATCAGAAATTTCAAATTTGAGAAATTTAAGAATTTTTAACCAGAATATTGATTTTATGTTAAATTTGTGTTTGATATTGTGATTTAAGGTTAGAAATTTGGAATTTGAAATTTGGAGGTTTTTAAAGAAATTTGAAATTTTTGTAAAAACTTGGAAAAATTGATTGAAATTGAAAATTTTATAATATATATTGATTGTATTTTAATATAGATTGAAGTTATAATCTGAAATTTCAAAATTGAATTTGAGAAATTTAGAATTTGATTATATAATTTATATTTGTTTATTAATAGAAGTAGATTAACATAAAAGAAAGGGAAGAGAAATGGCCTCAGGAAAGAAACTTACTCAGACTCAAATCCAGATGACAACTCAAAGAAGAGCATCAATAGATGCACCAAAACAAGAACCATCATTGTCTTCCATATTGGATGAAATTAGGAATCTTAAAACAGAATTATGACAAGAGATAAAACAGGAATCAATAGATACAAGGAGAGAAATTAAGGATGAAATGAAGAGAGAACTTGGTGCCATAGGGAAAAAATTAGATAAAATGACTAAACAGGTTGAAAGTATTCAAACAGATGTCGAAGATTTGAAAGTTGTTACACAAGAATTAAATCATCAGAACAAACAATAGAAACACAAAAGAAGGATGAAAGTATGATTCTATGGCAGGAAATTCGTTATAGAGATAGATGTCTTAAACTTAGAGGGATTCCTGAAGAGGCTAAAGAAGATATTTATCAAAAATTAATTCCATTACTCGCAAACTATACAGGATTGACTGAATCAGAAATTAATCAAGCAATAGATAGAATTTTCAGAATTAATTCGATTGTCGCCAGAGAAAGAAAATTACCACGTGATGTAGTGGTCTGTTTCACGAGAACGAGGATAAAGGACATTGTGATCCAGAAAAGTTATGATGAAGATCTGATAATAGAAGGACGGAAAATTAGTATTTTTAAAGATACCCCTCTCGCAATTTTGAAGAGGCGACAAGAATATAAGTTTTTGACACAACTTTTACATAATCATGGTATAAGATACGCATGGGAAAAAATTGAAGGAGTTGCTTTTACATATCAACAAAGAAGATATAGAATAAACTCCATACAAAAAGCAAAAGATTTCTGTAAAAGATTCCAAACAGAAAAGGGGAAAACAGATGGAGATGGTGATGAAGAAGATGAACAAGCAGCTGTAAAGATAAGAGAGAAAGAAAAAGATAAAGAGGAACCGAAAGAACAAAGAAGACAGAAGAAAGTCATAATGGAGACCAGAAGTCAAAAACAACTGAAAAAAGCTGAAGAAGAAATAGAAGAAGGTGAAGAGACAGATCCCTTCTCAGATGAGAGTAAACTTCTGGAAGAATCGGGACAATTGGATGATGATGATGATGAGGGGGGAGCATCAGAATTATAAAGAGAGGAAGAACCATAGATATAAAGAGATAATATTTTTAATTCATAAAAAATGGCGACACAAATTTATTCATGGAATGTTAAGGGACTTAACTCAAAATATAAACGTAGTAAAATATTTCATTATTTGGAAAAGAAAAAACAGGATTTTATTTGTCTGCAAGAGACAAAAATTAAACAATCAGATATTAGATTTTTACGAAACCCTAAACTAGGTCAATTATTTGTATCCGCAAATGAAAAGAAAAAAAAGGAGTGGTAATTTACATTAATAATAAATATGATGCAAAAGAAGTTTTTTCAGATCAACAAGGACATTATATTGCAGTGGAAGTATTATGGCAAGAAAAGAAAATTCTATTAGTTGGTATCTATGCTCCTCAGGAAAATAAAGAACTTTTTTTAAAAAAATTGATAAAAAAATAGAAGAATTGGATCATGAAAATTATTTGTTAATGGGAGATTGGAATGGAGTTATAGATCCAAAAACAGATAGAACCACTCAAATTAAGACAAAAAAGAATCAAGGAAAATTACCAAAGTCCTTTTTTGAATTACAAGAGAAATTGTCTTTAGAAGATGTGTGGACGGGACTTTACAACAAGGCTAAAGGGTTTACCTTTTTCTCGGACAGACACAAAACTGAATCAAGAATTGATATGTTTTTGATCTCTAAACATTTGTTTCAACGAATAAAGAAAATGGACATTTGGCCAAAGATTATTTCCGATCACAATCCAATTCAACTTAGTATTTTGGGACCAAAACGTCAGTATTCGTGGCGTTTGAATCCTTATTTGCTTCAAAATGAGGAATTTGTAAATAAAGTGAAGGAAGAATTAAAGTATTATTTTTCTGAAAATATCACTGATGAAATGAAAATGAAAACAGTATGGGATGCCAGCAAAGCAGTGATGAGAGGAATCTTTATTCAGAGAGGGGCGGAAACGAAGAAAAGAGCACGAGATGAATTGGAAAAATTGACTGAAGAAATACAAAAGAGAAAGAAATCCAAGAACAATCTAATAGAAAAGAACTGAGAAACCAACTCAAAATATTACAAATTAAACTGGATGTATTATTGACAAAAGAAGTCGAAAAAAAGTTAACATATCTTAAACAAAAAAAATTTGAATTTGCAAATAAGACTGGGAGATGGCTGGCAAATAGACTGAAAAAAGAAAAAGAAAAGAAATTAATCCAAAAAATAGTTGATAAAGAATCAACTATAACTAATCAAGAAGGGATTAAAAAAATATTTACAAAATATTATGCTAAATTATATAAGGACCCAAACTCTGAAACGGATCGGAAGACGCTGTTAGTTAAAGCATTGATGAGCTGGAATGTAAAAACAATTTCGATGGCAGACAAAGAAATGTTGAATGCTCCATTTACTACTGTTGAAGTAGAACAAGCAATTAGAAGTCAAAAAATAAACAAAACACCTGGACCAGATGGTTTTACAGCAGAATATTATAAAATATTTGAGAAGGAATTAGTAGTACCACTTAAAGATTTATTTAACAAAATTAAAGAACAAGGAATACCAGAATCTTGGGAAGAGGCTAACATCACTCTCATACCAAAGGAAGGTAAAGATAAACTGAAAGTAGAGAATTATAGACCGATTTCATTATTAAATGTGGATTACAAAATTTTTATGACAATATTAGCTTCAAGATTAAAGAACATTTTAAAAAAACTAATACATGAGGATCAAGCAGGATTCTTGCCATCAAGACATATGAGAGAAAATATACGGACAGTATTAAATGCAATTGAATATTATGAAAAAAACAATGAGAAAAAAGTTGCAATGATTTTTCTTGATGCAGAAAAGGCCTTTGATAAGGTAAAATGGGACTTTACGCTGGAGGTGATAAAAAAATGGACATGGGAGAAAACTTTTTTGAATGGATAAGTAATATTTACAAAAAGCAGAGTGCAAAATTGATAATTAATGGAGAGAAGAGTTTAAAATTTGATATTCAAAAAGGTACTAGGCAAGGATGTCCACTATCTCCTTTGCTATACATCATGATATCGGAATTGTTGAATGACAAAATTAGAGATGACATGGATATAAAAGGACTAAAGATTAAAGGACAACATTACAAGTTAAAAGCTTTTGCAGATGATGTGGTAATATTTATGGAAGAACCTCTAAGCTCGATAGAGAAATTTCAAGGAATTTTGTTGGACTTTGAAAAAGTTTCTGGAATAAAGATAAATAAAGAAAAGACAGTAATGCTTACAAAGAATATGACAAAGGAAGAAGAGATTAAACTACAGTCTTTATCAGGATTCAAAGTTGAGAGGAAAATTAAGTATTTAGGAATTTGGATTACAAAGAGGAATCCTGATTTATTTGAAAATAACTATGAAAGACTATGGAAAGAAATTAAAGAAGATCTTAATAAATGGACAAAATTAAATTTATCATTGTTGGGAAAAATAGAGACAATTAAAATGATGATACTACCAAAGATGAACTTTTTGTTTCAAAACATTCCAGTGCTTTTAAATGATAAACCACTTATACAATGGAAGAAAGATCTTGTAAAATTCATCTGGTCAGGTAAAAAATCTAGGATAAAGTGGAAGACACTGATTGATAAGAAGAAAAATGGGGGTTGTAACTTACCAGACTTAAAGACTTATTATTATGCAAATGCATTAACTTGGATCACGGACTGGGCAAAATTAGAAAATGATAGAACTCTCGCCTTAGAAGGATTTAATTTGAGATTTGGTTGGCACGCATATATGTGGTATAATAAGACAAAAGTGCACAAAGAATTTGAGCATCATTATGTCAGAAGATCATTGATAAGGATTTGGCTGTATTGTAAGGAAAAATTCTACAGAAAACTACCTTTATGGGTGTCACCACAAGAAGCCTTTTTTGGAAGATGGCGAGAAGTATCCAAATGGTTGAGATATCGAGACATCTTGAGCAAAACAAGGAGTGGAAGCTATGAATTAAAGCCTTTAGAGAATTTGAAAGAATTGGATAAAAATTTACATTGGTTTCCATATAAACAGCTAATGGACAGATTTAAAGCAGATGATAAAAAACTGGGATTTGAAGAGGCAGACACCGAATTGGATAAAGTGATTAAGCAAAATGGAAAAAAACTAACTTCCAAATATTATGAGACTTTACAAGCAATAGATTTGGAACAAGACTTAGTAAAAGATACGATGATTAGATGGGCCAAGGATATTGGTAGGGACATTGATTTGGAAAGTTAGGAGTGGGCAAGAATGAAGACACAAAAATTTACTAAATGTCAAGACTTGAAAGAAAACTATTTAAAAATGGAGCAACGTTGGTACCTCACCCCAGCGAAATTAGCAAAAATTTGCAGGAATGGTAATAACAGATGTTGGAAGTGTAAGCAAACTACAGGGTGTTGGCTACATGTATGGTGGAATTGTGACAAAGTCAGGAAGTATTGGACAACTGTTCATAAGGTAATTTGTGAAATATTTAAAATAAGATATGACATGTTACCAGAAATATATCTGTTGAACATGACAAATAAGATCCCAGTAAAAATGGAAAGGAAATATGGAAGGATATTATTGTATATGATAACTTCAGCTCGGATTACATTAGCAAAAAAATGGAAGCTAGCAGAAGTGCCCTCAACCAGTGAGTGGACTACAAGACTTATTGAAATGATGAGTATGGACATACTCACAGCCAGACTGAACAAACAAAATGTAGAGAGTACTGAACAAGACTGGACTCCGATACTGCAATACTGTAAAAGAGAAAATTTAATTGAATAGAGATATAGACTGATGGGTTACCCTAAATTAGTAAACTGACTAAATAGTAGGTGAAAAGTGACTATTAAAGATCAAGATAATTAAAGCTATTGTTATAACACACAGTGGATTCAATATTTAAAATTGCATATATATGAAGACAATGAGTGAACATTGAACTAAGGTTGAGTACAAACTGGAGATACTTTGGAAGTCAATTGTAAATATTTGTATATAATTATTGAAAAAGAAATTGGTGTGTTAACTTTATAGATATGTTTGAATAGTATATGTTAATAATATATATATATATATATATATATACACACACACAAAAAAGGTATATCGTTTGTCACTATCGGAATGGTTTGGAAAGGAAACAGCATCTTTGGGACTACGTACTTTTTCACCACTGTAATCCTCCCCAGTAAGGACAGTTGTAGATTCCTCCATTTCCTTAGATCTGCTTTTATTCCCTGCTGAACCACATCATAATTATTTTTAAAAGGTCTGTGTTCTTAGTTGTGACTATAACCACTAAGTATTTCACTTTTTTATCTATCCTAAAGCCTGATTTATCTGAAAATTGTTCTTTCTCATTATTCATGACTAATATTTTTGTTTTCTCCTTGTTAATTCTGAAGCCGGCAACTACTCTATAGTCCTTAAGCTGCTCTAATAGAGGTGAGATACTTTCCAGAGGATCAGCTAGATAAAGGACCATATCATCCACATAGAATTTAAATTTAAATTCATATCCCTTCACTTGCACTCCTTTTATTCTTTTATCCTCTATAATTGCTGAACATAAAATTTCTAGAGCTAAAATGAAGAGTAATGGTGAGAGTGGACATCCCTGTCTGGTGCCTCTTTGGATCTTGCTAAATTTCACTCTCCATTTATTATTACCTGTGCCTTCTGTTTATCATATATAGCCCCAATCCATCTATGAAAATTTCCATTTCCTGTTGTTCTGACAATAGTTTCTTTCATAAAGTTCCATTCTAAATTGTAAAACGTTTTCTCCACATCTGAGAAGACCATTTTTGCCTGGCTTTCTTTGTTGGCACTCAATTATATCTAGCAAATTTCTGATGTTGTCCTTTATATATCTATTGAGCAGAAAGCCTCCTTGATCCTGATGGATCCATGTAGCTAATATTTTTTTGATCCCCTCCACCAAGATACTTGCGTATATCTTATAATCCTGATTTAACAACAATATTGGTCTGTAACTGCCTAAATCAATAGGATTTTTATTTTCTTTTAATATTAGGACTATGTTTGCATATCTCCATGATTCAGGTATCTTCCTCTCTAAGTTTTATTCATTATGTTCTGTAGATGAGGTTTTACAATCTCCATTGGGGATTTATAATATATAGCTCCCAATCCATCTAGGCCTGGTGCTTTAGATGTTTTCGTGTCTTTAATTGCCTCCATTATCTCAGTTTGGGATATATTCAATTCTTATTTTTGTTTTTCTGTAAATTCTGGAATCTTCTGTTTATCTAGATAATCTAATAGCTTTTTCTTATCAACTTGATTATCTCTATAAAGATTTTTAAAATATCTGAAAACATTCCTTTATTTTGTTCGGGTCAGTATACAACTTTCCTTTATTTTTGATTTTTAATATTGCTCTTTTCTTCCTTTCCATCCTCAGTCTCATTGCAAGCCAATTACTGGGTTTGTTTGAATGCTCAAAGTATTTTTGTCTCACAAATTTCATTTTCTTCCACTAAATGTAATGAAATTTGTTTTTGAGTTACTTTTAACTGGGTAATCAGCTTTTCGTTTCCTCGCCTTTTCTTTAATTGTTCTTCTATTGTTTTAACTACATTTGTAATTCTGTAAGTTTCTTCTCTCTTTGTTTCTTTCATTCAAAGCCTTGCTTGATGAAAAAGCCTCTCATCACAGCTTTGCTAGTGTCCCACACTGTGTTAATATTCATCCCTTCAGTTAGGATTTCCTCACAAAAGAACTTTAAGGTACTTTTAGCTCTCTCAAGAATCTGCTTGTCTCTTAAAAGAGAGTCATCTAGTTTCCACATAAAATCTTTTTTCTTTCTCTATAAGTCCAGGACAACCAAGTTATGGTCAGATAGTAATCTAGGTAAAGTTTCAATTTTTTCTATTTTTATATTAATGGAGGGTGATGTTAGAAACATATCTATCCTGGACCAAGAATCATGGTAATTGGAATAGAATGTGTAATCCTTAGCTGATCCATATTTATATCTCCATGCATCTGATGATTCTAACTCCTCCATTAAGTTGAAAATTTTTTTGGAAGCTTTCCTTGTGTTGTTATTATTCCTTTTTTTTTTTTTTTTTGGCCTTTCTGTCCAATAAAGGGACCAAAACCCTGTTCCAGTCTCCCATCATGTTTACATTATTATGTGGATATTCTGATAAGTTATCTGATAATTTTGCATAAAATTTACTTTTGCTTTCTAAGAGTGCATAGATTCCTACTACTAGTATCTCCATTTTCCCCAGATGATTTCTATACCCAGATAGTGACCTTGCAGATCTGAGAAAGTTCTTTAGCCTCTCTTGAGTCTCTTACATAAAACACAACACCCTTCTTCTTCTTTTTTTTTTCTGCAGATGATATAAACCCATTTCCTAACTTATGATTTTTAGTAGTCTTATATCCTTCTTATGAATATGAGTTTCCTGAAGACAGATAATATCATGTTCCAGGTGAGGAGGTTGGTATTTCTATACATCTTCTTCCCCACTTATATCTTCTGAATCTGACAAAGTAGTTCTCTTTTCAGTTGGGGTTAACTCAAATCTCACTTTGTCTTACTTTATGTCTTTACTTTTTCAACATTATGGATCTTTCTTTTGTAATGTCCTCTTCACCTTCTCTTTCTGATGCATTATCTTCCTGTTCCTTGGTCACTTATTGCAATGGTATACCTTCTGTCTGTACGTCTCCTCTTGTATCTTGATAGGCTTCCTTCTCCATTTTCTTTCTCATATCTCTTTATAAAATCTCTAGCCTTTTTTATCGAGTCTATTTTAAATCTACTTTGTTTAAATTTGAAAGACAGACCTTCTGGAAATTCCCATTTATAAAAGATATTGTGCCTTCTTAATAATGTAATCAATGATAAATATTCTTTCCTTTTCCTCAGTATTTCTCCAGGCATATCTTTGAATATCTGTACTGTAGTATTTTCAGTCACAAGGCCTCTTATCATATATTGTTTCAAAATTTGGTCATGAACGTGAGTTCTAACAAAATAGATAATATATCTCGGTACTCTTTTTTTTCCTGAAATTCAGGAATTTATTCTATATATTTTGTCTATCTCCTGTTGAAATTCCTTTTCCTCTCTTTCCATGGTGTTTGCTAACAGAGGTACTATTCTTTGATAAAGATTTTCCCTTTTTTGTTCAGACAGTCCTCTAATCTTTAAACTTTAAACATCTTTCTCTTAATCTTACTTATATTTCTTTCTCTTATGTTGCCTTAAGTATTTTCACTGTTTCCTGTAGCTCTTTATTCTGTTCTTCTAACAAACTGATCTTAACCTTCGCTTGTGTTAGTTCCATTGTAAGTTTTTCCACTGTGTTTACCACTTCTTTTATTTCTGGATTGGATCCAAGAGACCATATCCCAAATATAATATTTGGGACATCCAGAGGCCAGATGGTGAAAATGCAGTCTCAGGCCAAAGAAGACCTTCGATTGAGCAGATCAAACCAATAGATCCAAATATGATGATGATCTTGGACAAAATTAGAAAAATACATCAAGAAATTAAACAAGATAAAGCTGAAAGAAAACAAGAGATGAAGGAAATGAAGGCAGAAATCAAATATTATATAAAAGCAGAGATAAAAGAAGCTAACAAAGTACTATTCTTTGATAAAGATTTTCCCCTTTTTGTTCAGACAGTCCTCTAATCTTTAATCTTTCTCTTATTTTTGATCTGATCTTAATCTTACTTATATTTCTTTCTCTTGTGCTGCTTTAAGTATTTTCACTGTTTTCTGTAGCTCTTTATTCTGTTCTTCTAACAAATTGATCTTAACCTTCACTTCTGTTAGTTTCATTGTAAGTTTTTCAACTGTTTACCCCTTCCTCCCCATCAAGGAGGATAAATGGCCAGTAAAAGCAGGAGAGTCACTGGAGGAAGCACTCTTACAAGGCTTTGTGTATTGGTTTTGTGACGGTTCATCATCATGTCCTGAAGCGACTCACTTAACGGGATATGGAGCTATTAAGGCAAATTATGGCTAATCAAGCCACCAAAGTAGAAGCACTCCATACTGCGTTAGAATTTGAGAGCCCTGACATGCCTCTTTCTGAATCTTCTGAATCTGACAAAGATTCAGAATCATGCCATTTATATAGATTTGCAATGGACAGTCAGTGCAGTTACAGATTGTCTCCCAATATGGTTAGAGTGAGACTGGAAGGCAAGTGATGGCAAGGAAGTAATCCATGCAGACAAATGGAAGATAATGGCTCACTTGCTGCAGGACAGAACAGCCACTACCTGGGTTTCGTATGTCTAGGGACATCAAAAGGGAAATAGCAAAGAGGCTCACTGGAACAACTGAGCAGATGGATTAGCAAAAGAAACTGCATCAAGGGTAGAAAACCTTCGGCTGACTTCTAGTTAAGAATGGCATCAGGTCAGATGTGAAGCCCAAAGCTGGGTGAAATGCCTCCTCAAAATCGTGGTGTTGGCTGTTAATGGTGATTTCTCCCCAAAATTAAACATCCAGACAGTTGGAGTTCCCCCTTAGGTATGGTGGGGCCGTACGTACCCCATAGAGGTCAGGTTCTCAGAAAGGAAGGTCTAAAGATGATGAAGACACTATATTTCTATGACCGGGCGCAGAGGAGTCTGAGGGTCTAGATGACACCGCATGGCATATACTGGGACTGGAGTGAAATCCCTGAGGGGTCCTTTTGAAATAGAATTCAGTCCCTCGGAATTCGAAGGCAAATTTGTATAAACAACTCTCATGAAATTCATTGGTCAAGTCTATGAAACTGTAGTACTTGGCTCCAGCTGCAATTGCATCCAGTATTTCATTGTAATTAGCCACTACAGGAGCTACTGCTGGAGTGACTGCATTTAGGGCTCCGAAATCTACTGTCATTCTCCAAGTTATGCCATCTGCTTTCAAAATGGGCCATAGGGGAGCGATGCAAATGGATTGCATCTGAAGAATCACATCCCATTTCAACAATCCTTCTATGGTTTTGGCAATCTCTTCTTCAGTTTACCTGGGGTATCTATATTGTTTCTGTGGATGGAGATCTTTTTTCTCTATCAAGACACATGCATCCTTGACTGCGCCACACTCAGTTTTGTCCTTGATCTAAACTTCAGGTAACTCCATTGGTCTGTGGTCAGGGGGAAGAGTGGCATAGGGGCCTTTAAGGCGGCACACCTGTGAATAGCTGAGATCTGCAAAAGACCCTCCTCTAATTGCCAGAGGAAGCTGTTTGCAAGGCCCAGCGTGAGCATGTTGTTACATAGAAATTTAACTCCCACAATGCCATAATCATCTCTGATTTTTGCATGCCTGGATGAGGTCTAGGATGAGACAAATCTCAGAGGAATTTCCTTCCAAACAGAAGCCTTCTGCAGGCCCTTCCCATATCACACCAGTTCCATGCTATCTCTGGTTTTGACTCCTGATTTGGCTAGGTTTAGATTCAATGTGTTGACTGCTGCTCCTGAGTCTACCAAAAGTTTTGCTGGTTTCTGATTTGGATCTGTTTAAGGAGGAGCAGCCTAGCAACCAATTAGAGAAATGGATTTTAAAGAAGGGACCTAATCCCTGGAAAGCAGGAGGCTTTCTTACTGAAGATCCTTGTGCAACATTGTTAGAAGTGTATAATGCAAAGACAACTAAATCTGGATTAAAAAGAGTGTCCTCCAGCAGAAAAAGATAGGTGGGAATCATGGGAAATTTGGATGTTAGCCCATGAAGCCATTCAAGAATACCAAAAAGTGAAATTGGATTCAGGCACCCTAAAAGAACAGATAGGAGATTTGACAACACAAGTAAGGGGGAAAGTAGTGGAAAATTCAGTGGCAGTCCACAGTACCCACACAGCCATCCAAAGGGAGAAAATGCAGAAAAGGAGAACACTTCTCTGCATAACCATATTGAGATTTTGGAAAGACAGCTAGTGCAAGCAAAGCAAATAGTGGACTTTTTGCTGTCCAAAACTACTAAGGAAGTTATGTAGGCTGACCACACTGCCTGTGAAAAGTGGATTAGGGAATTAGAAGCGAAGTCTGATGTAAATACTGCTATCGTGGCCACAGTATACCCAGAGATTCTTGAGTTGGCAGCCCAGGCCTAGGTTCTTCAAGAGCCTTTGACAAAGGATGGATGGGAAATGTATAAGAAATGGAATGGGAAATGTATAAGAAATGGAAAAGGGGCAAAATCACTAAGGAGGAATTCAAACAAATAGCTAGTATATGTAGGGGTAAAGTCAGGAAAGCCAAAGTACAGAATGAGTCCAGGCTTGCTAGAGAGGTTAAGAACAACAAAAAGGGTTTTGGTGGTATGTCCATAGCAAAAGAAAGAAGGAAATGGTAGGACCACCACGTAGAGAAGATGGAGAAATTCTAACAGGGGAGAGAGAAAAGGCAGAACTATTCAACACCTTCTTTGCCTCAGTCTTCTCACAAAAGGAAAAGGATGCTCACCCTGAGGAAAATGGAGCAGAGGACACAATAGGAGAAATGCAGCACAGAATAAGTAAAGAGCTAGTACAGGAATACCTGTTAACCTAAATGAATTTAAGTCTCCAGGACCAGATGAACTACATCCAAGGATATTAAAAGAACTGGCAAATGTAATCTCAGAGCCACTGGCAATAAACTTTGAAAACTCCTGGAGCACAGGAAAAGTCCCAACAGACTGGAGGAGGGCAAACATTGTCCCCATCTTCAAAAAGGGGAAAAAAGAGGATCCCAACAACTATCGCACGTTAGTCTGACATCAATACCGGGAAAGATTCTAGAATAGTTCATTAAACAGAGAGTCTGTGAACATTTAGAAAGAAATGCCATAATCACAAAAAGTCAACATAGGTTTCTCAAAAACAAGCCAGACTAATCTGATCTCTTTTTTTGATGGAATTACCAGCTTGGTAGATGAAGGGAATGTGGTAGACATAGCATATCTTGATTTCAGCAAGGCTTATGACAAGGTCCCCCATGATATCCTTGCAAACATGATAGTAAAATGTGGGCTAGACAATACAATTGTTAGATGGATTAGTAAATGGTTGACTGACTGAACCCAAAGGGTGCTCAGCAATGGTTCCTCTTCATCCTGGAGACAAGCGACCAGTGGGGTGCCACAGGGTTCTGCCCGGTGCTGTTCAACATTTTATGAATGACTTAGAGATGAAAGAATAGGGGGCATGCTTACCAAATTTGCAGATGACAATTAGGATTAATAGCTACTACCCCAGAAGACAGGATGAAAATTCAAAATACCTTAATAGATTAGAAAACTGGGCCAGAGCTAATAAAATGAATTTCAACTTGCAGAAATGTAAGGTATTGCACTTAGGGCAAATAAATGAAATGCATAGATATAAGATGGGGGACACCAGACTTAATGAGACTACATATGAAAGGGATCCAGGAGACCTAGGAGACCACAAGATGAACATGAGTCAACAGTGTGATGTGGCAGCTAAAAAGGCCAATGCAATTTTTTTTAAATAGAATTACTAGCTTGGTAGATGAAGGGAAACCATGACTTATGAGGAATGACTTAGGGAACTGGGTATGTTTAGCCTGGAGAAGAGGTGGTTAAGAGGGGATATGATAGCCCTTTTTAAATATTTGAAGGGGTGTCATATTGAGGAGGGAGCAGGCTTGTTTTCTGCTGCTCCAGAGAACAGGACCCAGAATAATGGATGCAAGCTACAGGGAAAGAGATTCTACCTCAACATTAGAAGGAACTTCCTGACAGTGAGAGCTGTTTGAAAATGGAACACACTCCCTCAGGGAGTGGTGGACTCTCCTTTGGAGGTCTTTAAACAGAGGCTGGATGGCCATCTATCAGGGATGCTTTAATTTTGAGTTCCTGCTTGGCAGGGGGTTGGACTGGATGGCCCCTGTGGTCTCTTCCAACTCTATGATTCTGTGATTCTATGAGAATAATATTGGATGTGTTTCCGTTCTAATATGTCACTGTCAAGCATGCCAAAGTGTTTGTTATCAAAGTCCCCCAAAGAAATAACTGTTTAGTTCTGGTTTTTATCCACTCCCTCTTAAAGAACATTCTACAGTCCCTCCGTTTATGTGGAGTTGGAGTCTGCATCCTTCACCCATTCGCAGGCAGCAAACGGAGGGGGGGGGAATGGGGTGCGCACTACCATTCAAGCCAATGGGGCTTGAATATTGCCGATTTTCCATTTTTGCAGGCAAGGGGGTCCTGAATGGATCCCTCGTGAAAATGGAGAGGCGACTATAGTTTAGGGAAAGCTTTTAGATTCAGATTCCATCCCTCCCATCCACTGTCTGCACCCTATCACTTAGAAGGGAGGAGGCATGAGAGCCATGTTTGAATATTTGAAGGGATGTCATATTAAGCATGGAGCAATCTTGTTTTCTGCTGCTGCCGAGAATAGGACATGAAACAATGGATGCAAACTACATGCAAGGAGATTTCACCTAAACATTAGGAGGATTGCCCTGATGGTAACAGCTATTTGACAGTGGAACACGCTGCCTTGGACTGTGATGGAGTCTTCTTCTTTGGAGGTTTTTAAACAGAAGCTGGATGGTGCTTTGATTGTGTATTCCTGCATGATCAAGGGGGGTTGGACTGGATGGCCCTTGCGAGTCTCTTCCAATTCTATGATTCTATGGATGCAGCTGGAAGAGGGAAAAGAGAGGACTTTTTTTCATCCAGTGCATAGTTAAACTGTGGAATTCACTGATGCAAAACAGAGCCCTAAAACTTCGAGCTGTTTTTGTATTTTATTAGTTCCATTTCGCTTCCATTTTGCTTGCAGTGAGCTTCAAGACCATCCTTAGCTTTCATCACTTTCCTACACTTTCTCACAGTAACCCTGTGAATTTGTTTGATGTTGTGTGCCCTCAAGTCATTTTTGATTTATAGCAACCTTGAGGAAGGGACAGGATTTTCTTGGCAGCATTTGTTCAAGGGGTCTCTTTGCCTTCCTCTGAGGCTGAGAGAGTGTGACTTTCACTCAGTGACTTTTAGTGGCCAAGTGGGATTTGAAGCCTGGAGATCAAACCAATAGAGAGGGTGGTCCAAAGTCTCACAGTGGCTGGCTGTGGAGACTTCTTCATGGCTTGCTGAAGATACAAACTCCCATCCCCATTTCATTTATTATAGCTGCCTTCTTGGCTTGCCTTCCTGGGGTCTTTGTCTGCTCACCTTTCTTATTCCCCCTTCTTACCATCAACGAAAGGGTGTGCTTTGCAGAGAGAAAAGGGACTGCATAGCAAGGCTTCCTCCCCCCATCCCACAACCAATGTTGCCCCTTGGCCTCTATCTCTCCTGCCTCCCTTAGGTGTCATCTCCCCTCTTCCTCTCCCGATAGAGGCTCAAAGCTCAAGGGACCCTCTCTCCTCCTCCCAGGGATTTGGAGGACGGCTTTTCTTTGTTCCGGGTGCTATTATCTGGAGCAGCAGAAAACAAGCTTGTCCCATCATCAATATGACATCCCTTCAAATACTTAAGCAGGGCTATCATATCACCTCTTAACTGTCTCTCCTCCAGGCTAAACATACCCAGCTTCCTAAGCCTCTCCTCATAGGGCATGGTTTCCAGACCCTTTACCATTTTGGTCATCCTCCTTCAGACAAGCAAAGTAGCTTCATTTATATACTGCTTCATATTGTGCTATGGGATGTCTAAGCAGTTTACAACTGTAAGCTCAATGCCCCCCAACAGTTGGGTACTCATTTTAGCGATCTCGGAAGGATGCAGGCCTGAGTCTAGCCTGAGCCCTGGCTAGTATTGAACTCGCAACCTCGTGGTCTATGAGTGAGTGGCTGCAGTACAGGCATTTAACCACTGCACCACCAGGGTTCCAGCTTGTCAACATCCTTTTTGCATTGTTGTGCCCAGTACTGGGGACAGTATTCCAGGTGAGGCCTGACCAAAGCAGAATACAGTGGCACTATGACTTCCCTTGATTTAGACCAGTGATTCCCAAAGTGGGCAGTACAACCCCCCAGGGGCAGTGAAAGGATCCAGGGGAGCAGTGAGATAAGAAAGGGGGCAGTAAGTGGGTACTGAGGGGAAAAGGGGGTGGCAGGGGGCCTTCAGTCAAAGTATCGATATACAGAAAAGACAGGGGAACCAGAAGTCTTTAGGACCTTAATGAGGATTACATTAAACTTCTTTTCAGAAAACTACCACACAGCCTCGCTGATCATTTTGTGTGGTGGTGTCTCATACTCTTTATCTGTCCATGTGGGTTCACTACCTTACCGGTGCCTGTTGCTAGTAATGGCAATTAGGAAACTTGTGTAAGGCTTGGGCACAGGGCATCGCCTTTGTGGCTCAGAGTGGCATCATTGGGACAGACTGGGGCAAAGAGTTAGAGCAGATAGGGCTGGGGGAGAAGTGATGGCAAAACAGAGCTTTCAAATTTGGGACCCTACTTAAGCTTTGTGAGTTTTGCTGAGATTGGGCTAGCAAGTTGAAGTTGCACTGCTGCTCCTGCTTTCTTTCATCAGACCAGCTGAGAGAAGAGGTAGCAGAAGAAACAATTTTTTTGCGGGAGATGTCTCTAGGGAATGAGTATCTGTATTCGATTCTTAGAAAGAGTCCTTTCTCTTGGAGCAGCTCCTGTAGTTAATATCTCTCCCTTTCCCTGTCTACACCAGTCTGCGCTCCAGAGCATGTGGCCTCTGTAAACCCCCTATGTACACACCGGCTGTGTCTTTCTCTGCTCTAATGAAGGATTGAGAATCCCTCGTCTCTAGGGAGAAACTTCTCCCTTGCACCTGGTCACCCTGGAAACAGCAACTGCTGCCTGAGCAACAACCAAGAGGCCCCTTACCTACACTGGCCTTTGCTGCAAGGCTGACATGGGTGAGAGGCCTCTTAGTCACTGCTTAGCCAGCTGCTCAACTGCTGCTCCCAGGATGACAGGGCACAAAGGAAGCAGCAATTGAGTAGTCAGTGAAACAGCAACCAGGAAGCTTCTCGCCTACGCCAGCCTTAGCTGCAGGCTGGCACAAACAAAAAACTTCTTGGTTGATGCTCCCAAGGTGACTTGGTGTAAAAAGAGCAGCAACCAAGATTGGTTGTTTTGAATTTGCAGTAGAAAAGGTAAAGGTTTTCCTTTGACAAGATTCTCTAGCTTTTTCCAAACATAGAGGGTGGGGCTCACCTCCATTACTAAGCTGACAGTGAGAACTGTTTGACAGTGGAAGACACTTCCTCGGAGATTGTGGTGGAGTCTCCTTCTTTGGAGGTCTTTAAACAGAGGCTGGATGGCCATCTGTCGGGGATGGTCTGATTTTGAGTTCCCGCATGGCAGGGGGTTGGATTGGATGGCTCTTGTGGTATCTTCCAACTCTATGATTCTCTGCTTGTCCCTCCTGCGAAGAGCCAGATGACAGACTTGAAGTCCGCAAACAGGGAGGGGCAACTCTGTGTGTGTGTGTGTGTGTGTGTGTGTATATATCTATATATATATCTATATCTATAAGCCTGCATCCTATCACCCTATCTATTCAACTTATATGCAGAACATATTGTAAGGAAAGCAGGCTTGGACATGGAAGAGGGAGGAGTGAAAATAGGAGGAAGAAATATCAACAATCTGAGATATGCTGACAACACCATGATACTATCAGAAGACCTCACAGACCTGGAAGAAAGTGCAAGGCAGGCTTACTGTTGACTATAAAGAAAACAAAAGTAATGACCACAGAGAACTTACACACATTCAAACAAGACAATGAGGAAATAGAAATAGTAAAAGGCTTCTTATCTGGGATTGGAATGGAGACTGCAGCCAGGAAATCAGGAGATTAAGAATGGGGAGGATGGCTATGAAAGAACAAGAAAAGATCCTAAAATGCAAAGACATACAGCTCAGCACAAAAGTCAGAATCATACAAGCCATTGCATTCCGTATTACCATGTATGGATGTGAGAGCTGGACAGTCAAGAAAGAAGAGAGGAGGAAAATCAACGCATTTCAGACAAAGTGGTGCTGGAGAAAAGTGCTGAGGATCCCATGGGCAGCCAAAAGGACAAACAAATGGGTCCTAAAACAGATCAAGCCAGAGATATTCCTAGAAGCCAAGATGACAAGACTTAGACTGTCGTACTTTGGACACATAATGAGAAGGCACGAATCGTTGGAAAAGACAATAATGTTAGGAAAGAAGGACTTTATTAAAGAGACCATGAACATAAAGCAGCTAGCAAAGCAACTTCATTTATATACCGCTTCATATCGCGCTATGGGATGTCTAAGCGGTTTACAACTGTGAGCTGATTGCCCCCCAACAAGTTGGGTACTCATTTTAGCAACCTCGGAAGGATGCAGGCCTGAGTCGAGCCTCAGCCCTGGCTGGTATTGAACTCGCAACCTTGTGGTTTATGAGTGAGTGGCTGCAGTACAGGCATTTAACCACTGTGCCACTGGACCTGGGCAAAGCAGTAGAGGACAAAGGGACTGGAGAAGTCTCATTCATAGGGTCGCCATGAGTCGAGACCGACGTGAAGGCAGTTAACAACAAATATATATACACTTGTGGCTTTGATTTTTGTGAATTTGATTATTCACTGATTTTATTAATACATTCCATCTAGGAATCTCTAGGTCCTCCAGCGCAATTCTATGGCCAAAGTGTGGCAGATGCTGACCACAGAGTTGCACTGGAGGACCTAGAGATTCCTAGAGAGGTGTTCTCTCAGGTAAAAACACAAGTGTTTTTGTTATTTGCGGTTCCTGTGCTCCTAACCCTAACACACACACACACATATATATATATATATATATATACACGTGTCCCTCCACATTTGTGGATTTGATTATTCACTGATTTTATTAATACGTTCCATCTAGGAATCTATAGGTCCTCCAGCACAATTCTATGGCCAATGTGTGGCAGAGGCTGACCACAGAGTTGCACGGGAGGACCCAGAGATTCCTAGAGAGGTGTTCTCTCAGGTAAAAACACAATTGTTTTTGTTATTTGCGGTTCCTGTGCCCCTAACCCCATCGCATATGGCTGGACCAGTGGATCCTCCTGGGAGGTTTGCAGAGAGAGAGAGAGAAGGGGGGAAAGAGGAGCCTCTTTTTCTGCCTCCTCTAGGTCCTCCAAGCGGCGAGTTGAAGTTCCTAGAGAGGCATGGGAGGAAGTAGCACACCCTCTGACCTCACTTCCGGGGTGTGTGTGTGTCAGAGAGAGAGAGAAGGGAAGGCGTCCCAGGGAGGAGGCTGGAGAGGAAGAGGCGCCTCCTTGGGGGGCTGGGAGGGAAGGAGCCCCCTTCAATTCCCCCCAAAGGGGTCTAGACATGGAGGGGGAGGTTCAAGGGGAGGAAGAGCCGCCATGTTGGCGCTGTGGGAATAACACGCTAAGCAGGAAGGAGGAGGAGGAGAGAGGGGTACTTTGACCTCACTTCCGGTGTGTTGGAGAGGGGGTAAAGAGACTCTCTTTCCATTTTCCTGGCCAGAAAGGAAGGAGGTCCAGGGGGGAGGCTGGAGACGGTAATAAAGAGGGGGAGGGAGGAAAAGGCCTTTCTTTGGGGGGCTGATGGGAGGGGAGGGAGCCCTTCTCTCCCCTCAAAGGTTTCCAGGGAGCCCCAGATATTTGGGAGCGGGTTTCAAGGGCTGATGGGAGGGGGCGCTCTGAATCAAGTTCTTTGTGTGTGTGTCTTGAAGCTGGGGGGGCGGGACTCTTATGATCAGAATGGCAGGGAATGCAGCTTTAAAGCGGGCGGGGGGGGACAGGAGGAGGGGGGAAAGGGTGGGGATTATGGGGGGCAGGGAGAGAGAGAAAGCGATACCCCCCACCCCAAGCCAGGTTCCATGTTCCTAGAAAAAAAGGGGGGAGCAGAAGGGAGACCTTGAGGTTTGTTGGGGGGAGAAGAAGGGAAGAGGCTGATGGAGGTGGAGGAGGAGGAGAGGGACAGACTCCAAGCCTTTTTGGGGGGATTTGTGGAGGGGATTGTGTGAGGCCGGGGGGGGGGAGAGAGAATGGGGTGAGGTGTTATCTAAATGCAAAGTCCTCCCCCAAAATATACAGCCTTGTTTTGTGGCTCCCTCCAATTCCCCTTCTCTCTGCAGAACTCGCTGGTGATCCGAGTGGGACAGAGGGGGAAAAGGGGAGCCATCAGGTTGAAATTAAGGAACTCCAATACAGTGTAAAGCAGCCTTGCAGGGAGAGGCCAGAAGGTCTTTTGCCTGGAGTCCTGGGAAGGAAAGAAGATGGATGGGTCTGGGAGGTTGTGGAGGGAAGAAGGAGCAAACTGAGAATGGAAAGAGCCCAGGAAGGCAAAGCTAAGAAGGGAGCCATCGGGAGAGGGATTGGAGGGAACCCATAGCTCCTTTTGGGGTGATAAACCCACCAGGGAAATGGCCCCTCCCTTGGAAATGTGGGAAAGGATCTAGGAGGGAGGAACTGGTCCCACAGGATTGCATCAACTTAATTCTGCAAACATCCAGAAAGGCATAAAAGTCTGTCTTTAGTTACCTGAAAGAATCCAAGGCAAATCCCACAATCCAATATTCATAGTACAGTCATAATAATAATCATCATAGGTGCCAAGAGCCTTGAAGGGAGACATTGAAGGGAGGGAAGGAATGGGGAGGATTTCCTTGCTTCCCATTCCTAACCCATTATTATTATTATGATTATTATTATTATTAAAATATTATTATTAACAAAAATAATAATAATAATAATAGGCTCCTTCGCTACAGAAGACACCTTTACAGCAGACCCTCAAAGGGGCATTGGGGGAAGGGAAGAGAAGGGGGGATTTCTTGGCTAACCCGTTCCCTGCCCCAACCCAACTTTCCAAATAATAATAGTAGTAATAATAATATTGGGCTTCCCTGCAGGAGCCTCAAAGGGGGGGTTGGGGGGAGGGAAGAGAAAGGGAGAATTCCTGGTTTTCCCTGCTCCAGCCCACTAACCTCCCTACAGGACACACGCCTCCAGAGTCTTCTGGAGAATTTGGGGTCCCTCCCCTCTTTCTTTCTTTCTTTCTTTCTTTCTTTCTTTCTTTCCTCCTCTTCTATCTCCTCCCAAAGTGCCTTCTCTCCCCCCACAAGCAAATTCAAAAGGACCCTCCTCCTCCTCCCACCAGAAATAAGATGAGAAGGGTGTCCCTTTCTTTTCCCCTGACATTGACCTCTCTTGGAAACTGCCCTGGCTGCTTCTCTCGTTCCTGTAAACCTCTTATTTGAAGAAATAAAAACATAAATCCTACCCTCCCTACAGCCAATGAAGGGGGCCTGCCCCCTTCCCAAAACCTCCTCCCCTCCATCTCTTTCACTCCCTCATTGACATTTTTCCTGTCTCTCTAGGAAGTGGAGCTCCTTTTCTCCTTTCTAGCAGACTCAGAGGAAGAGGATCCCAGGTAAGAGGGAGAGATGCACAAAAAGGGAGAAAACCCATGGAAATAAAGGAATCCCACTGAGAGGTCTGAAGGAGGCTGTGACTTTTCCTGCACCCTTCCCTGAAACCTTTGGGGGGACTTGGGGGGCCATAGTCTGTGCATTATATTCCCAAAATGGAAAAGGGTACAAGGGATAAATTTTAACACTTTTTCACTTTCTAAATACTCCAATATTTTTAAAGGCCTGGTAAATCTATTTTGCTCCCCAGTTTGCCTCTGGTTATTCTTGGAAGAGAATTGGGTGGCTGTTGGAATTGTGGGGGGAGCTCTGCAAGAAGATGAGGGGGGGGCTCTTCCAATTTCCATTCATCAGGAACTGCCCCAAACAAAATAGAAGGGAAATGGGGAAAGATTCCTTCCCTTGAACTGCCCCACGTGCCTCTTGCTTCCTCCAGGCTTCAAATTCTGCTTTTGCTTTTTTCTGGCCTTGTTGTCATCTACACTGTTATTTAAGTAATTATTAAGAATTTGGTGTAACTGGAGTTTATTTACAGGTATCTGTAAATAATATCTTTATGTGAAAAGCATAGGTTATTGGGAAGGTAGCCAGTAGCCAATACTGATGATTGTAAGATTGGAAGGCTGGCAGTTCGAGGCCCAAGTGCCTCATGATAGGTAGAGCTCCTGTCACTAGTCCAAGCTCCTGCCAACCTAGCAGTTCAAAAGCATGCAAATGCAAGTAGATAAATAGGTATCACTTTAGTGAGAAGGTAACAGCACTTGGTGCTGGCCACATGACCACCGGAGTAGTCTTTGGACAACACTGGCTCTTCAGCTCAGTAATGGAGATGAGCACTGCCCCCTACAGTCAGTTATGACTAGACATCCATGTCAAGGGACTATCTTTACCTTTTATCAAGGTATTAATTCCAATTAGAAAATAAATCTGGGTCTTAAAAGAGTGAAACAATTCTGTTTTAAAGCTCTTAAATTTTTTAATTCTAAGTGCATAGATATAAGATGCAGGACACCTGGCTTAATGAGACTATGTGTAAAACAGATCTAGGAGTCCTAGTAACCACAAGTTGACCATGAGTCAAGAATACATTCTTCTAGAACAGGGGCCAGCAACCTACGGCCTCTGGGCCAGTTCCGGCCCAGGTCGCTGGACTTACCGGCTCAGGCGGACCCCCGCTGCACGCCGCCGCCGCCGCCGCACATTTTCTTGTCCGTGTGGCCACACACGCCGCCGCCATTCTGATTTCCAAAATGGCAGCCTGCGCGGCGGCCATGCACACCGCAGCAGCGGTAGCGGCAGCAGCACGCACTCCACCATTCCCCCCCCCCAGCCCAGCGGAGGCGAGGACTTCAGGGGACCAGCCCAGGACCAAAAAAGGTTGCCTACCCCTGTTCTAGAACATGGTCTCACAGCCCGAGAAAAACCACAAAAACCTATTGTCTCTATTCTTTCATCCAAGTCGTTGATAAAGATGTTGAATAGCACTGAAAGTACTAAATAAGAAGAGATATAGAATATTAAAGGATGTACAAGATATAATTTTACATAAACAAAATGATAATGCACTCATATGTCACCATTGTGACCATAAATAACCAATACATTTGTTGGAAACTACAGTGAACCATATATATAGAACCAATCTTGCAAAGAGTCTGTTAGGAAGTGCCCAGCAGAAATACCCAATTGTGACTGTCTTGGGGAGTCTGTGGATTCTTAAAAAGTTATTAATTCCCCATTGTAGAAAAGTTCCAAATTCCTGATTGCTGGACTTTCCACATGGAAGATAAGCAGGATAAATAAATCAAATGAGAGACCCTGGGAAATTCTAGTCTCTGTTTCATCTGCAGGAGATTTCTTCAGCTACATCCTTGTGACAATACAAAATATAAACATTTATACATATACAGCATATTAGTGATGCAAAATTAATGGATACATATGTCAACAGATTAACATAAACTACTTACATCATTTCAGTAATATATAATGCGTACACCACCAAGACTCTCCCAGCATGGAATGACATGTGTGTAATCCCAGAAACAAAGTGAAATTGATGATGTTTGCCACCCGTTAAGCAGGAAAATTAGGCAGGAAAGGCAAGATGTTAAACTAAAGGTAAAACTTATACAATCACATTGTTATTCTTAAAGAAACCCCTTGGGTCTTATTTAAGGCAAAACAGCTTCATTTATATACCGCAGGGGTAGGCAACCTTTTTGAGCCGGGGGCCAGGTTTCTGTCCCTCAGACAATTGGGGGCCCGAAGCACCAAAAATCAATCAATCAATCAATCAAAATATATATTTTTAAAAAATATGCATGCATCTCTCTCAGCCCCAGAAAAGCCATGGCAAAACCTCTGTGGAGATTTTGCCAAGAAAATCCCAAGAACAAGTAATAACAACAATAATCAATATCATGATGGCAGGCAGCGGCAGCAGGACCAGCTGGGGGCCTGTCCAAAGGCCTCGAGGGGGCGCATCCAGCCCCCCGGCCTTAGGTTGCCTACCCTTGATATACCGCTTCATACCACGCTATGGGGTGTCTAAGCGGTTTACAACTGTAAGCTCATTGCCCCCCAACAGTTGGGTACTCATTTTAGCGACCTCAGAAGGATGCCTGCTTGAGTCTAGCCTGAGCCCTGGCTAGTATTGAACTCGCAACCTTGTGGTTTACAAGTGAGTGTCTGTAGTACAGGCATTTAACCACTGCGCCACCAGGGTATTTAACATTCATAGATATTCTTAAGGAAAACAACTAAAGTCTTGTTTTCCATTCGAGCCAAGGGGATAGGTGTGTGTATCCACCAGCATTCCTGTTTGAACAACAGATTCTGAGCTTTCTCTGGCTCCCATTCTCAAATGACTCCGGTGCTGTTTTATTCTGGCTCTCGCCTGTTTAGAGCATTTCCCTATGTATAACAGATGCTGGCGAAATGTCAGAAAGAAACTCTTCTAGAACATGGCCACACAGCCTGAAAAACCCACAAAAAACTATGCAATTTGTATTCTTTCTTAGATTGAGGAGCAATGAAAGTTTGTAACTTCAAGGATAGTTGGCAGTATGAGCAATTCCTGTGGGGTGCAATTTGAGTTTCCCAGGTTGTTAACCCTTTTAAAGGGAAACACAAATATGCAAGTACGAAAGTTCAACTTTTATCAGCAGAACAGCAATATATATATATATATATATATATATATATATATATATATGAGTGAGATTATATTTTAATATGCTTTCCTGAAGCATAAACAGGGCTATCATATCACCTCTTAACCGTCTCTTCTCCAGGCTAAACATACCCAGTTCCCTAAGTCTGGCATGATCTGTTCCAGGACCCATTTGTTTCTCTTTTTGGCTGTCCTAAGGACTCCTCTCCAGCACTTCATCTTGAAATAGTTGATTTTCTTTCTGTTTTTTCCCTCTACTGAGCAGCAGTTACATCTGTACATGGTAATGGGGAATACAATGGCCTGGACCATGCTAACTTTAGTTCTCAATTGTATATCTTTACCCTTCAGGACCATTTCTAGTTCTTTCATAGCTGCCCTTCCCATTCCTAGTCTTCTTATTTCTTGACTGCAGTCACCACTGTGGTCGATGTTTGATCCTAGGTATGGGAACTCTTTAACTACTTTGATTTCCTCATTTAAGTTGAATTTATGTATTTCTTTTGTGGTCATTATTTTTGATTTCTTTATGTTCTGTATTAAGCCTACCTTTGCACTTCATCTTTTCCTTTCCTTATTTACTGTTCCAAGTCCATCAATATTATGGCATCATCCACGTACCTTAGTTTCTTGATATTCCTTCCTTCTGTCTTCACCTTCCTTCTTCTGAGTCTAACTCTGCTTGTCTTATGATGTTTTCAGGATATAAATTGAACAAATAGGGTGATAGGATGCAGCCTTGTCTGTGAGCCCTGGTGGCACAGTGGTTAAATGCCAATACTGAAGCCACTCACTCACAGCCACAAGGTTGTGAGTTTGATTACAGCAAGAGCTCCAGGATTGACTCAACTTGGCATCCTTCTGAGGTCACTAAAATGAGTGCCCAGCTTCTGGTGACCGTTAGCTTGCACATTTTAAACCACTTAGAAACTGGTTAGTTCAGTATGAAGTGGTATAGAAATGTAGCTGCTATTGCTATTGCTCTTTGCCTATGGGTAACCATTCTGTTTCTCCAAATTCAGACTGACAGTTGCCTCTTGTCCTTGGTACAGATTCTCATCAGGACTGTCAAATTTCGATTTCAGTAAGGCTTTTAACAAGGTTCTCCATGATATTCTTGCAGACAAGCTGGTAAAATGTGGACTAGACAATGTTACTGTTAGGTGGATTTGTAATGAGTTGACTGTCTGAACCCAAAAGGTGCTCAACAATGGCTCCTCTTCATCCTGGAGAGAAATGACCAGTGGAGTGCCACTGGGTTCTGTCCAGGGCCCAGTGCTATTCAACATCTTTATCAATGACTTGGAAGAAAGAATAGGGGGCATGCTTATCAAATTTGCAAATGACACCAAATTAGGAGGAGTAGCTAATACCCCAGAGGACAGGATCAAAATTCAAACTGACTTGAACAGACTAGAAAGCTGGGCCAAAGCTAACAATGAATTTCAACACGGAGAAATGTAAGGTACTGTACTTAAGACGGAAAAATGAAATGCATAGATATAGGATGGGGGACACCTAGCTTAATGAGACTATGTGTGCAAGAGATCTAGGAGTCCTAGTAGACCACAGGTTGAACATGAGTCAGTGTGATGTGGCAGCTAAAAAGGCCAATGCGATTTTAGGCTGCATCAATAGAAGCATAGTGTCTAGATTAAGGGAAGTAATAGTGCCAGTCTATTCTGCTTTGGTCAGGCCTCACCTGGAATACTGTGTCCAGTTCTGGGCACCACAATTCAAAAAAGATGTTGAAAAATTGGAACGTGTCCAGAGGAGGGCGACCAAAATGGCGAAGGGTCTGGAAATCATGCCTTATTAAGGAAAGACTTAGGGAGTTGAGCATGTTTAGCCTTGAGAAGAAACAGGTAAGAGGTGATATGATAGCCCTGTTTAAGTATCTGAAGGGGTGTTACATTGAGGGTGGAGCAAGCTTGTTTTCTACTGCTCCAGAGACTAGAACATGGAACAGTGGATGCAAGCTACAGGAAAAGGATTCCACCTTTTGATAGAGCTGTTCAACAGGAAAACACACTCCCTCGGAGTGTGGTGGAGTCTCCTTCTTTGGAGGTCTTTAAGCAGAGGCTGGATGGTTATCTGTCAGGGATGCTTTGGTTGTGATTTCCTGCATGGCAGGGGGTTGGACTGGATGGGCCCTGCGGTCTCTTCCAACTATGATTCTATGTAGTGGCACCCCCATACCTGAGAGCATTCCATAGCTTATATGATCTATACAGTCAAATGCTTTGCTATATTTTATAAAGCACATGCTGATTTCTCCTTCCCCAGAATTCTTTGGTGTACTTCATTCGCCATCGCATGTTTGCAATGTGGTTTCAGGTGCCTCGTCCTTTCCTGAATCCCACTTGCATCTCTGAAATTTCTCTCCATGTATGATTGGAGTCTATGCTGCAGAATTTTGACAAAAGTATTTTGCTTGCATATGAGAGTAATGCTATTGTTCTATAATTGCTGTAGTCCTTTGTATCTCCTTTCTTGTGGATTGGAATATATATTGATCATTTCCAGACTGTTAGCCACCCCTTTGTTTTCCATATTTGTTAGCATACTTTAGTTAACAATATACAGTCAGCCCCCCACATTCGCAGACCCTGTGAATGTGGAAAAACCCCAAATAATCCCCCCCCCCATTCAGAAGCCAGTTAAAGGGACAGGACGGTGGGGGAAGAGGAGCAGGTGCATGAGCTCCACTTCTCCACTCCTCTCATTTTGCTTTCCTGAGCCACCTACAGGACAGGAGGGGAGCAGGGGGGATGATTGTGCTTGGGAATCTGATGGAGAAGGAAGGAGTCTCCCAGAGGTGCCTTTTGTTCTGTACTGTCAGGTTGGTATGTTATCTCATGACAGCCTCAATATAGTTATTTTGTGCTCTAGGGAAAGTTCAGGCTTGATTTGCTCTCAGACCATTAGGTTGTCTTTCTGGTGGTGCTTGGAAGATGGCATAAACATGCACACATGTGAAACAATTTCCTTTGTAACTTTTACAGGTGCTCAGAGCTCCAGAATTGGCCTGACTGGTCTTCAACAGGGAGAGAAGAGCGTCTCCACTAAATTTCTTTTCAATGGATGAAACTGCAGGAAAGAAGCCCTTGGAACAGGTTAACCTTGAACTCCTCTTTTTTTGTGATGGAGCCATTGGTTGATAAACAAGGGCAGAAGGATTTCCCCCTCCCAGAGTGTAATGAATACCCCCCTCCTGTGAATTGAATTCTTGGTGTGCAAATCTGGGATGCAGTTGGTCATTGGATGCCATCCTCCATATTGAAATGGCTCAGTTGATAAGTGTTGCCTCTGTCCCATCCCCCAGGCAATCAGGGTCCTTGGAACATGTTTACTTTTTCTTTGCAATGGAACCATTGGAAGGGATCTGCAACAAGAGATCCCAGCTGGTTGCTGCCCAGGGCAGAAGTGTATCTCAGGATAACCCTGAAGTGAAGAATACTTCATTTGTGTCTTCCTGCATGGCAGTGGAGTGGACTGAATGGCCCTTGAGGTCTCTTCCAACTCTATGATTCTAGTAGTTCACCTTCCCAAGAATTGAGTCCTTGGCTTTTAGACAAGGTTGGTCCACCATTTTGTTGGAGAGAGGCACCTGACAGGCAGCTGGTTTCAAGCCATCATGAAAGGAAGCAATTCCTAATGATTTGATTTGTGGTTCTCATATTTTTATGGTAAAGGATGGGAAGAAGCCCTTGTGGTATTCTCTGTCTCATGAGTTAAAAGACCTTGACCATACAGGCTGAGAATTCAAAGAATCTGCTGATTAGATGAGACTTATGCCAGATAGTAATGCAGATTGGGAAGACCTATATGGAAGAGCTTCAGGGTGCTAAATAAAATCCTTCACATGAGAAATCTGTGTTTATCAGAGTCCCAGGTTGTGACCTATTCCCTCATGAACTATTCTTCAAGATGATGATGATGATGATGATGATGATGATAATAATAATTTATATCTGCCCCTTTGAGATCAATCGGGGCGGCTAACAACAGTAAAATATAACATACAGCAATAAAATCTAGTTCCCTCCCCCCTTTAAAAAGTTTATAAACAATTCCACAGTGCGGCATGTAACATTACATTTTAAAATTGAAAGCCTGGAGGCCCATTCAAGGAAAAAATTTCTGAGGCCGGATTATCTAGGGAGTTAAGGAAAAGAGATGAAGGAATAGTCAAACATCTACTCCGTCTGCATTCTGTAGCGATCCAGTAATGGTGGTGCACTGCTTTTGATAAGTCTCTGTCTGGATGAGGGCTGTTTTCTGTTGCAGGTGGCCTTTCGGGATGTGGCTGTTTTTTTCACAGAGGAGGAATGGAACCTGTTGGATCCGAACCAAAGGTCTTTGTATGAGAAGGTCATGATGGAAAACTATGACAACGTGTCCTACCTTGGTAAGGAACTTGAACCTATTGCCCTTCCTAGGGAGACTGAGCGTAATGTCATATTGCATCGTCATAGTACTATAATCCCACTTTAATTGTCATGACAACATCTTGTGCAATCTTGGGATTTATAGTTTAGTGAGGCAGCGGGAGAACCATGGTAGTTAATGTATTCCCTCCCCCCAAAACAGCCCTTGACACATCCCAGAACAATTTTCCCATGTTTTTGTACCTTCTTTCTGTCCTTCCAACTTCCTCTTGGGGGAAAACACCCCCTCTGGTCTTAAACTGGCTTTTTCCAACAGTGACAAAACTGCCCCCATTCCCCCTCAAGGAAACTGAGGAGCAAAACATTTTTCTTTTCTATTTTAGGTGGTACTATGGGGGAATGCCCTCTGAGAACCCCTATGGGTTCAGTGTGGTCCATTAATCCCTAACCGTTTCCAATCCCCTTGTATTAGAAGCTCTTTGGAATCTTACCTTCACTGCAAATAGGATCCCAGTCTCAACAATCTCAAGCTCTCAGGTGGCTTCCTCAGTCCGGCCCCTTTGCTCAACCTTCCCTATTTATTTATTTATATACTTATTATCCTGCCCTTCTCCTCAAAGCAGCGTACATTAAAGCTTCTTCTACCTCAGACAGTCTTAACTCTCTATGGACAATAAAGTACCTCTGGGAAGGTCCACAATAGGGCCCGAAAGCAGTGGTCTTCCAAGAAGCGCTTGGTCCTCGGTTCCAGTGCTGCCATTCAAAATAATTCACAATTGGTTGTATTGTTTGACCCAAATATGTATATGTTTACATACATGCAAACCCTGATAAGGATAATCACATGATCGTACAAGCCAGACTCCTGATTGGGACAAGGAGAGGTGTGTGTTCTCCACCCTCCTCATTCCAAGAGCTACAGCACAGCTTGTCAAGTCTTATCAACCTCAGCTTCCCTCCATCTCTCAATTAACCACCACTATCTGGTTGCATTTTCTGTTGTATGTATATCCAGGGGCAACCATGTTGACTATATAGCAAAGTACAATATCATTCAAGATCCAGAAAATAGTAATACCTTTATTGAGCCAACCAAAATGCACATTATGCATGTTGTAGATTCCTTGGTCTCACATGCCCAATTCCTCTCCTCTTATATCTCCCCTATCCAACTTTCCTACCTGCCCTCATGCCTATCTGCAGACCTTCAGCATCTCCCGTTCTGTATCTCATTCTTATCTCCTTTTCTGCACCATCCTGTTTTACTCTCTCTCTTTCCCTCTGTCTCCCCCCTCTCACACACGCATGCACAGGGTGCCTTATGCATTAAAAGGCAGCTGTGAACCTGACAAATTTTAATGACTGGTTTGTGTGAACTGGGCCAAACTGGCTGGCATTTGGATCTTTTCAGACCTATTAAGGTGCTCCCTTTAGCAACTGTGACTAATATCTGTGAAGGGAGGGAAAAGAAACATAGTCGCTCCTCTTTCTCTGATATTTCTTTTCCTTCTTAAAGTTTGCTTATCTCCGTCATTGTTTTTAGAGGTCCTTCCTCTGTGAACACTGAGATGTACTCGTCTCTCCTTGTCCTTCTTTATAGGAGACTTTTTGAATCATCAGAGAGTCCACACAGGAAAGAAACCATACAAATGCCAGCAGTGTGAAAAACATTTTACTCGAATGTCAGACCTCCTGAAACATCAGAGAGTCCACACCGGAGAGAAACCATACAAATGTCAACAGTGTGGGAAATGTTTTAATCAGAAGTCAAACCTTGTGACTCATGAGAGAGTTCACACAGGAGACAAACCATACAAATGCCAGCACTGTGGAAAATATTTTGCTCAAAAGTCAGTTCTTATGATTCATCACAGAATTCACACAGGAGAGAAACCATTCAAATGCCAGCAGTGTGGAAAATATTTTGCTGGCAAGTCTTACCTTGTGAGACATCAGAGAGTCCACACAGGAAAGAAACCATACAAATGTCAGCAGTGTGGGAAATATTTTAATCGGAGGTCAACCCTTATGACTCATGAGAGAGTCCACACAGGAGACAAACCATTTAAATGCCAGCACTGTGGAAGATGTTTTGCTCAAAAGTCAGTTCTTGTGATTCATCAGAGAGTTCACACAGGAGAGAAACCATACAAATGCCACCAGTGTGGAAAATGTTTTGCTCAGCAGTCCCCCCTAGTGGCTCATCAGAGAGTTCATACAAGAGAGACACCATACCAATGCCAACAGTGTGGAAAATATTTTGCTCTCAAGTCTTCCCTTGTGAATCATCAGAGAGTCCATACAGGAGAGAAACCATACAGTTGTCAGCAGTGTGGAAAATATTTTGCTGTCAAATCTGCCCTTGTGCCTCATCAGAGAGTCCATACAGGAGAGAAACCATACAATTGTCAGCAGTGTGGAAAATATTTTGCCGTCAAATCTGCCCTTGTGAGTCATCAGAGAGTCCATACAGGAGAGAAACCATACACATGCCAGGAGTGTGGAAAATGTTTTGCTGTCGCATCACACCTTCAGGTTCACCTGAGAGTCCACACAGGAGAGAAACCATACACATGCCAGCACTGTGGGAAATGTTTTGCAGACAAATCACACCTTGACAGACACCATATGGTCCACACAGGAGAGAAACCATACACATGCCAACAGTGTGGGAAATCTTTTGCTGTCAAGTCTTACCTTGTGCCTCATCAGAGAGTCCACACAGGAGAGAAACCATACAAATGCCAGCAGTGTGGAAAATGTTTTTCTGACAAGTCAGTCCATTTGAGGCATCAGAGAGTCCATACAGGAGAGAAACCATACCATTGCCAGCAGTGTGGAAAAAATTTTGCTGTCAAGTCTGCCCTTGTGAGTCACCAGAGGATCCACACAGGAGAGAAACCATACAGATGCCAGCAATGTGGGAAATGTTTTTCTGACAGGTCAGCCCATTTCAGGCATCAGAGTGCCCATACAGGAGAGAAGCCATAGAATTGCCAGGAGTGTGGCAAATGTTTTACTAGAGGTACCAACCTTATACACCACCATAGCATCTGTACAGGAGAGAAACCATCCAAATGCCAGGACTGAAAAAAAAGGTTTTCCTCAGAATTCACACCTTTTGAGGCACCATAAAAATCCACATTACAGAGAAAGTGTTGAAATGCAAGCAATCAAAAATGCTTTTTTGGTGAGGCAGCCTTCATACATTTTAATGTATTTTATAAAGCTCTATTATAACCTATGCTGTTTCTATGACAAAGTTTGTGGTTTTAAAGTATCTTCAATAAGCATTTGAATTATTTGGAGCATTCTGTATTCTTCATTGCCCATCTAGAGTCTGTGAAAGACACCATAATTTATGTAGCTTCGTTATTTGTATTAATGAGGTGCTGCCAGCGTTCAGTTGGTTGTGACCATGAAGGATTCTGAAAATGCAGTTCTGTCTCCTTTCTAGCTCTGCATTGATACACAACATTCACTGACTCCTGAGTCAAGCTCCGATTTCCCTCCTGCCCTCGGGAGCTAAACCTGGGCTAGAAAGCATGTTTTAATTGGCTTCTTCTTCTGTAATGTTTTTTCGTGCCCTTTTTACATGGGGCATCCTGTCTGCCTTCCCCAAAGGACAAGATGTCCAGCCTTGCGGAGAGGAGGGAGACCCCAAACAGCCTCCCCACCAGGTCTCCCCCTCCTCTTTCTATTTTTTGGCTTCTCCCTTTGCCCCCCCTCCTCCTTCCAAGGTGGCCAGATGTCCTCATAACTGCAAAGGAGGACAGGGCACCTTAAAATTGAGGATGTTACACACACAAAAATGCAGGACAGGACCAAGGAATAACCTCAAAACACTCATAGAACTATAAGTCCATGCTTCATAATGAGGCTCAAAATGGAAGACCTTTTGGAGTTCCTCCTGGACAGAAAGGCTGGCATGTAGGATGTGTCTTGGAAAAGGAGGATTTCTGGTCACCCTGCCGCCTCCTCCTGGTGCCTTGCAATCTGAGCCATTGGTGATGGGGAAGGACATCTCCTTGTCCTCCTTTATAGACCCATAGTTTCATCTGCATGTGCAAAGAGAAAGGCCTCAGGTGCAGCAGGAGGCTTGATGTGTGCCTTTCCAAGGAGTGGGGGTCCCTCTTCCCCATCAGAGGAGGCTAAGGCCCCCTGCCAGCCCTCCCCTGGGATCCCTGGCCTTCCCTGGTGGCCCTTTTTCAATAGGAGAGCTGTTCTGCCCAGATGGGGGCCTCCCTCCCTGTGGGGGTGGTCTCTCTAGCAGGGGCATCCTTTGCTCCCCTGAATGTTTTTGGTTGGATCTCTGGGAAGCTGGAGGTGGGGAATTATCTGGGGAGGGATCCATTTTATTATGTTCTGTGGAGGGGTCATGGGCATAATATGGCAGATCAAAGGGTCATCCTGGGAGTATTGCATTTCTCCCCCTCCCCCCCCCCCAAAAAATTGAACTCAATCCTTTCGGAGGGTATTGGCAGCAGTGATTTCTTCCCTCATTGCTGGGGGTGTATGTGGGGGGGGGGAAGCCTTCTTAATCTCCTGCTCCTTGCTGGCCTTCCGGGAGGGGTCTCATTATTAGGAACCCCCCTCCCTTTTTTGGGATAGGAGGAGAAATACTGCCTGTAGGTGGAGAAGGAGGAGGTGGGGTTGCCATCAATGGTAAGGAAAAGCACACACACCCCAGTTGGGAGGGCCCCTGGCCTAGAAGGAAGAGAGGGGGAACCCCACTCCCAGAGGGACCCCCATACTCATCCATCCATCCATCCCTCTCCCTCCCACATTTCCTCCCTCCCTCCTTTACACGTTCCCTCCCTTTGCATCCACCTTCTGTCCTTCCTGCCTCCCTCCCTCCTTTCTTTCCTTCCTCCCTTCCTTCTCCCTCCTGACCTCCTGGAGACCCTCTTTCTGACTGGGGGGGGAGCATTATCTGGACTTCCCTGCCTAGCGACTGATGACACCATCAGGGAGCTGTGAGTGGGGTGCTTTGGCCATGCCTGAAGAAGGGGTTTCCCTCCTGAGGGGCTGAGGACAAAAAGTCCCTCTCAGTCCTAGCAGGAAGGGGAGGGCAACTGTCTCATAGGAATCCCAGGGGCTTCCTTGTCTTGGCAGGGATAATGGCTGTGGCAGTGGTGGGCCTAGAGACTGGGAGGCTCTGGGAAGGGAGGGGGCTCCCTATGAGGAATTTTATTGGGGGGAGGAAAGTGCTTTGGCAAAAGTGGGGCAGGAAAGGGTGGCCACTGGGTGGCGTTGGGCAAGTCGCACTCTCTCAGCCTCAAGAGGGAGACAATGGCAAACCACCTCTCAATAATTCTTGCCAAGAAAACCTCAGGATAGGTTTACTTTAGGGACATCATATGTTGGAAACGATTTGAAGGCACACAGCAACAACAACAAATATCAGTGCACAGTGCTTTACAAGAAGAAAAGAAAAACAGCCCTGCCAAAGGCATACCACCTACACAAACACACACACATACAGGGGGAAGGAAGAAATGATACAAATACAAAACTAGGCCACACAATGGTTGAAACAAATTATCCAGGCAGAACTACCAAACCCAATGCAATACAATATAAAGCAATACAGTCAGCTGGCCATATCCACAGAGTCTTTATCCATGGATTCAAGTAGTGATTTCTTCTCCCCTTTGTTTTCTGTACAAGCTGAGAAACTGGCCACACGATCAGGTAGATGTGAGGATTTTCACATGGTTCAATTGGACATGAAGTAAAGGGATAGGAAATTCCTTTTGAAGTTTGTTGTTCCAAACTGTTTTATTGTTTTATGGCATCATTGCAATAAAACTTAAGGAGTGCAAGCGTGTGTTAATTTTCACACCCAAGTCACATTCAAAGCTTGTCTTGCCAATGAGGTGTTGAAATTGTGTGTTGCTGTTTTTGCAATGACTGGATTTCCATTTGTCAAAGCTCAAACAGAAAATTTCACAAATACCTAGTAGCTTGGTCCAGTTTCTGAGGGAGACAGAATAAAGAAGACAAACTGGGATCAGGTTTGACAGCAAGTTTTATAGTTGGAAGTGGGATTATGGAAGCTATAGTCTTCCAAGCTCTAATTTTCTTTCTCTACCTTGTTTTATTCAGCACATGGTATAATGCACTGATGTATGTTTAGCCTGGAGAAGAGAAAGTTAAGAGGTTATATGATAGTCCTGTTTAAATATTTGAAAGGGGGGGGTCACATTGAGGGTGGAGCAAGCTTGTTTTCTGCTGCTCCAGAGACTAGGACATGGAACAATGGATGCAAGCTACATGAAAAGAGATTCCACAGTCAGATCTAGATAAGGTAATGTTACAATCCTCAAGACAAAAAATAAGCAAATTTTATAAGATATTAATGGAAATGAAACAAGAATCAGAAAAAATATCAGATAATATGATTAAACTGATATAGGCAGGACAATTGACTTAGAACATTGGGTGAGCGCAAGGAAAAATACGGACAAATTTACAAATTCACAAGATTTGAAAGAAAATTTTTGGAAGATGGAGCAGAGGTGGTACTTAACCCCCGCAAGGATAGCAAAAATTTATAATAAAAAATCAAAAGAATGTTGGAAATGCAAACAATGTGGGGTCGTGGTATCATACATGGTGGAAATGTGAAGAAATAAAGAAGAATTGGAAAAAAATACATATTACCATACAAAACATTTTAAAGATAAAATCTGAATTAACCCCAGAAATATATCTATTAAACATGACTAAAAAATTGAACCCAATGATAGAGAAAATGTTTTGGAGGATTCTTTTATATATGGTTACAGCGGCAAGAATTTTAATTGCTCAAAAATGGAAACAAGAAGATATACCATTGGTAGATGAATGGCTTTTAAAATTATTAAAAATGAAAGAAATGGATAAACTAACGAAATTACTCAATAACAAGAATTTAGATTTGGTAAATGAGGAATGGGCTCCAATAGAGGAATATATAAAAGAAAGGTGGAATTTACGAGCCAAGAGACTGATAATATGGAAATAGTTCTATTTCAACAGTAAGAACATTTTGTATGTGATATTTGAGATGGATTGGTAAGTTATATTTACAAAGAGTACTCACTGTGTACAAACTAAAGGAAGTAATGTATAATTGTAAATAGAACAAAATATTAAGATTAGAATAGCTGTTATATATGTTCTGATATTTTTTATGATGTATTAAAACTTTTAATAAAAATATCATTTAAAAAAAAAGAGATTCCACCTCAACATTAGAAGGAATGTCCTCACAGTAAAAGCTGTTTGACAGTGGAGTGTGGTAGAGTATCTTTCTTTGGAGATCTTTAAACTGAGGCTGAATGTCCATCTGTTGGGGATGCTTTCATTGAGTTTTTGCAAGGCAGAATGGAGTTGGACTGGATGGCCTTTGAGGTCTCTTTCAGCTCTGTGATTCTATCTGCACAGCCCTCCATGGTGGCTATGAAAAAGGGATTGCAGCAATGGTGGGATAAGGCTGAGACCCCTGGGACCCACACTCGTATAGTCTGTGTCCCCCATTCACAATTTGATGGACATGGGTTGGGAGGAGTTGGACCAATCAGAGACAAAAAGGTGCCACTCTGAAAAACATGCCTCTAGGGGAGATGAAAAATGGTTTGACCCTCCCACGAAGCTCATACACAAGTGCCCTGTTCAAGCATAAAGGACATTCTTCTTTGGGGTCTGCATGGTCCTGACAAGCTGGAAACCCATCCCTCCCTATTGGGGGTGCCAAGACAAGATCAGTCACTCCCACCCTGACACCCTTCTGTTTTACACAACAAAGATGGCCATTGTTTGCCATGCTAAAAGTGGTGTCAAGTAGTGTTGTTAAATGACAGAATGATTCTTCACATGCCTGATGAATGGTGAGCAATAAAATTACAGTTCTCCTCACATGAGAAGTTTGAGATAATTACAGTGTCTCGTTCCTCACCCATTCCAATCAGGGGCGAGAAATTCCCTTTGAAGTTTGTTGTTCCAAACTGTTTTATTGTTTTACGGCATCATTGCAATAAAACTTCAGGTACAAGAGTGTGTTAATTTTCAAGTCACATACAAAGCTGTCTTGCCAATGAGGTGTTAAAATTGTGTATTGCTGCTGTTTTTGCAATGTCTGGATTCCCATTTGTCAAAGCTCAAACAAAATGTCACACAAATAGCTTGTAGCTTGGTCGAGTTTCTGAGGGAGACAGAATAAAGAAGACAAACTGGGATCAGTTTTGACAACAAGTCCTATAGCTGGAAGGGGGATTATGGAAACTATAGTCTAAAACTTTTCCAAGCTCTAATTCTCTTTCTTTCTCTACCTTGCTTTATCCAGCACATGGTATAATGCACTGAACTCAAGAGAATTATGGAGTCCAGCTGTTGTTGGACTGCAAGTTCCAGCAGCCCCTAGCTGGGGTAGCCAATGCTGAGGAATGCTGGGAGCTGCAGTCCAACAACATCCAGAACTTGGAAATTATGCAGTCAGTCAGCCCTGGTTAGTCCTTGGATGGGACTCGTCAGGGAATAATACGGTACTAGGTGCTGTAGGTTAGCTTTCAGAGGAAGGAAATGGCAAAATCACCTTTGAGGATTTCTCACCTAAGAAAGCCCTAGGAAATTCACAGCCCCCCCCCCCCATAACTTGATGGGCTTCTTGGAAGCACATGTATGTGCATGTACACACAAACTCTCTGCAGGCCCTGTAGCCAGATAAGCTATATCTGGCCCTGTAACACCAGAGGGACAAAGGGATGAGTCCCAGAGAGCACTGCTTGCATTTTACATAGAATCCTAGAGTTGGAAGGGATCCCCAGGAGCCATCCAGCCCACCCTTCTTTGGCCATGCAGAAATACATAGATTCCTAGGGTTGAAAGGAACCTCCAGAACCTATCCAGTCCAACCCTCTTCTGCCATGCAGGAATACATAATATCCTAGAGTTGAAAGGAAACCCCAAGGGCTTATGCCATACAGGAATATGAATGCTAGATTTTAAACAGACCCCCCCCCAGGGCCATCCAACTCAATCTCCTTTGGCCATGCAGGAATACACGTATCCTAGAGCTGGAAGGGGACCCAGTCCATCCAGTCCAACCCCTCTCTTCCTTCCAGACCAGGGACCCTCCCAACTGGGGGTGTGTGCTTTTCCTTAGCATTGATGGCAACCCCACCTCCTCCTCCACCTCCAGCCAGCATTTCTTCTTTCCCAGAAAATAGGGGGGGGGATCCTAATAATGAGACAACCCCTAGAAGCCAAGGGGCAGGAGATTAAGATGTATCCCCCCCTAGCTCCAGACATCCCCAGCAATGGGGAGAAATCATTGCTGCCGGTACCCTCCAAAGGGGTTGAGGCCAATTTTTTTTTGGGGGGGGAAATGAAACATTCTCACGATGACCCTTTGATCTGCCATATGATGCCCAGGACCCCTCCCCCGAACAGAACATAATGGATCCCCCCCCCAATAAATCTCCACCTCTAGCTTCCAAGATATTCCAGCCAGAAACATTCAGAGGAGGGAAGAATGTCCCTGCTAGAGAGACTAACCCCTCAGGAGGGAGGCCCCCATCTGGGCAGAACAGCTCTCCTATTGAAAAAGGGCCACCAGGGAAGGCCAGGGATCCCAGGGGAGGGCTGGCAGGGGGCCTTGGCCTCCTCTGATGGGGAAGAGGGACCCCCACTCCTTGGAAAGGCACACATCAAGCCTCCTGCTGCACCTGAGGCCTTTCTCTTTGCGCATGCAGATGAATCTATGGGGCTGCCATAGGATGTCCCTCCCCATCACCAATGGCCTGGATTGCAGGACTCGAGGAGGAGGAGGAGGCAGGATGACCAGGCATCCTCCTTTTCCAGGGCACATCCTACATTCCAGCCTTTCTGTCCAGGAGGAACTCCTAAAGGTCTTCCATTTTGAGTCTCACTAAGAAACATGGATGTATAGTTCTATGTGTTTTGAGGTCTTTCTTTGGTCCTGTACGCCATTTTTTCTCTAACATCCTCAATTTTAAGGTGCCCTGTCCTCCTTTGCAGTTGTGAGGACATCTGGCCACCCTGGAAGGAGGAGGAGGGGCAAAGGGAGAAGCCAGCAAATAGAAAGAGGAGGGGGAGACCTGGTGGGGAGACTGTTTGGGGTCTCCCTCCTTCTCTACGCAAGGCTGGACATCTTGTTCTTTGGGGAAGGCAGACAGGATGCCCCATGTAAAAAGGGCAAGAAAAAACATTCCAGAAGAAGAAGCCAATTATCAGATGATCCTTTCTAGCCCAGGTTTAGCTCCCGAGGGCAGGAGGGAAATCGGGCCTTGACTCAGAAGTCAGTGAATGTTGTATGTCAATGCAGAGCTAGAAAGGAGACAGAAATGCACTTTCAGAATTCTCCATGGTCACAACCAACTGAACACTGGCAGCACCTCATTAATACAAATAACGAAGCTACATAAATTATGGCATCTTTCACAGACTCTAGATTGGCAATGAAGAATACAGAATGCTCCAAATAATTCAAATGCTTATTGAAGATACTTTTAAACGACAAACTTTGTAACAGAAACAGCATAGATTATAACAGAACTTTACAAAAGACATTAAGAATGTATGAAGACTGCCTCACCAAAAAAGCATTTTTGATTGCTTACATTTCAACACTTTCTCTGTAATGTGGATTTTATGATGCCTCAAAAGGTGTGAATTCTGAGGAAAACCTTTTTTTCAGTCCTGGCATTTGGATGGGTTCTCTCCTATGGTGGTGTGTAAGGCTGGTACCTCTAGTAAAACATTTACCACACTCCTGGCAATTCTATGGTTTCTCTCCTGTATGGGCACTCTGATGCCTCAAATGGGCTGACCTGTCAGAAAAACATTTCCCACACTGCTGGCATCTGTATGGTTTCTCTCCTGTGTGGACCCTCTGGTGACTCACAAGGGCATATCTGACAGCAAAATATTTTCCACACTGCTGGCAATGGTATGGTTTCTCTCCTGTATGGACTCTCTGATGCCTCAAATGGACTGATTTGTCAGAAAAACATTTTTCACAATGCTGACATTTGTATGGTTTCTCTCCTGTGTGGCTTCTTTGATGAATCACTAAGTGTGACTTGCAAGCAAAAGATTTCCCACACTGTTGGCATGTGTATGGTTTCTCTCCTGTGTGGACCATATGGTGTCTGTCAAGGTGTGATTTGTCTGCAAAACATTTCCCACAGTGTTGGCATTTGTATGGTTTCTCTCCTGTGTGGACTCTCACGTGAACCTGAAGGTATGACATGACAGCAAAACATTTTCCACACTGCTGGCATGTGTATGGTTTCTCTCCTGTATGGACTCTCTGATGACTCACAAGGGCAGATTTGACAGCAAAATATTTTCCACACTGCTGACAACTATATGGTTTCTCTCCTGTATGGACTCTCTGATGAGGGACAAGGGCAGACTTGACAGAAAAACATTTCCCACACTGCTGGCAACTGTATGGTTTCTCTCCTGTATGGACTCTCTGATGTCTCACAAGGCAAGTCCTGCCAGCAAAACATTTTCCACACTGGTGGCATTTGAATGGTTTCTCTCCTGTATGGACTCTCTGATGACTCACAAGGGCAGACTTTTGAGCAAAACATATTCCACAGTATTGGCATTTGTATGGTTTGTCTCCTGTGTGAACTCTCTCATGAGTCCCAAGGTTTCCCTTCTGATTAAAACATTTCCCACACTGTTGACATTTGTATGGTTTCTCTCCGGTGTGGACTCTCTGATGTTTCAAGAGGTCTGACTTTCGAGGAAAGCGTTTTTCACACTGCTGACATTCGTATGGTTTCTTTCCTGTGTGGACTCCCTGATGGTTCAAAAAGTCTCCTATAAAGAAGGATAAGGTGAGACCAGAGGAAGAACCTCTAAAAAAATAATGGAGCTAAGCAAACTTAAGAAGGAAAAGAAATGTCAGAGAAAGAGGAGCATCTATGTCTCTCTTCCCTTCCTTCATAGATATTAGTCACAATTGCTAAATGGAGCACCTTAATAGGTCTGAAAAGATCCAAATGCCAGCCAGTTTGCCCCAGTTCACCCAAACCAGTCATTAAAATTTGTCAGGTTCACAGCCGCCTCTTAATGCATAAGGCACTCTGTGCATGCGTGTGTGAGAGAGGGGGGAGACAGAGAGAAAGAGAGAGAGTAAAACAGGATGGTGCAGAAAAGGAGATAAGAATGAGATACAGAACGGGAGATGCTGAAGGTCTGCAGATAGGCATGAGGGCAGGTAGAAAAGTTGGATAGGGGAGGTATAAAAGGAGAGGAATCAGGCATGTGAGAGCAAGGAAACTAACATGCATAATGTGCATTTTGGTTGGCTCAATAAAGGTATTACTGTTTTCTGGATTTTGCATAATATTGTAATAATAACTATAATAATAATAAGAAATTTATTTGTATCCCACTTCTCTGTGCAACACAACTGGGGTGGCTTACACAATGAAACATACAGTCCCATCTCCCAACAGCCCACTGCCCCTAAAATACAATTAAACAATCATACTTTTGTACTTTGCTATATGGTCAATAGGGCTGCTCCTGGATATACATACAACAGAAAAGGGGCTGGGATAGGCATGCAGCCAGATAGTGGTGGTTAATTGAGAGATGGAGGGAAGCTGAGGTTGATAAGACTTGACAAGCTGTGCTGTTGCTCGAGGTGGGGAGGGGGTGAACACACACCTCGCCTCGTCCCAATCAGGAGTTTGGCTTGTACGAGCATGTGCTTATCCTCATCAGGGTTTGCATGTATGTAAACATATACATATTTGGGCCAAACAATACAACCAATTGTGAATTATTCTGAATGGCAGGACTGGATCTGAGGACCAAGCACTTCTTGGAAGACCACTGCTTTTGGGCCCTATTGTGGACCTTCCCAGAGGTACTTTGTTGTACACACAGAGTTAGACTGTCTGAGGTAGGAGAAGCTTTAATGTAAGCTGCTTTGAGGATAAAGGCAGGATAATAAGTATATAAATAAATAAATAAATAAATAGGGAAGGTTGAGCAAGGAGGCCAGACTGAGGAAGCCACCTGAGAGTTTCATGGCTCTGTTGAGACTAGGACCCTATTTTCAGTGAAGGTAAGATTCCAAAGAGCTTCTAATAAATACAAGGGGATTGGAAACTGTTAGGGATTAGCAGGCCACACTGAACTCCTAGGGGTTCTCAGAGGGCACTCTCCCATAGTACCACCAAAAAAAGAAAAGAATAATTTTTTGCTTCTCAGTATCCTTGAAGGGGAATGGGGGCAGTTTTGTCACTGTTGGAAAAAGCCAGTTTAAGACCAGAGGGAGTGTTTTTCCCCAGGAAGAAGTTGGAAGGATTGAAAGAAGGCACAAAAACATGGAAAAATTGTTCTGGGATGTGTCCAGGGGCATTTTGGAGGGAGGGAATACATTAACTGCCATGGTTCTCCCGCTGCCTCACTAAACTATAAATCCCAAGATTGCACAGGATGTTGTCATGACAATTAAAGTGGGATCATAGTACTATGATGATGCAATAAGACATCACGCTCAGTCTCAGCAGGAAGGGCAATGGGTTCAGGTTCCTTACCCAGGTAGGACACGTTGTCATAGTTTTCCATCATGACCTTCTCATACAAAGACCTTTGGTTCGGATCCAACAGGTTCCATTCCTCCTCTGTGAAAAAAACAGCCACATCCCGAAAGGCCACCTGCAACAGAAAACAGCCCTCATCCAGACAGAGTCTTATCAAAAGCAGTGCACCACCATTACTGGATCGCTACAGAATGCAGACGGAGTAGATGTTTGACTATTTCTTTATCTCTTTTCCTTAATTCCCTGGATCTTGAAGAATAATTCATGAGGGAAAAGGTAATAACCTGGGACTCTGATAAACACAGATTTCTCACGTGAAGGATTTTATTTAGCACACTGAAGCTCTTCCAAATAGGTCTTCCCAATTTGCATTACTATTTGGCATAAGTCTAGGTCAGTTCATTTGCAGATTCTTTGGATTCCCAGCCTGTATGGTCAAGATCTTTTAACTCATGAGGCAGAGAACTTGGGATACACTTCTGCTCTGGGCAGCAACCAGCTGGGATCCCTTGTTGCAGATCCCTTCCAATGGTTCCATTGCAAAGAAGGAAAGAGTAAACATTAACCTGTTCCAAGGACCCTGATTGCCTGGGGGAAGGGACAGAGGCAACACTTATCAACTGAGCCATTTCAATATGGAGGATGGCATCCAACGACCAACCGCATCCCAGATTGACACACCAAGGTTTCAATTCACAGGAGGGGGTATTCACCACACTCTAGGAGAGAGAAATCCCTCTGCCCTTGGTTATCAACCAATGGCTCCATCACAAAAGAGGAAGTTAACCTGTTCCAAGGGTTTCTTTCCTGCGGTTTCATCCATTGGAAAGAAATTCAGTGGAGACTCTCTTCTCTCCCTGTTGAAGACCATCCAGGCCAATTCTAGATCTCTGAGCACCTGTAGAAGTTACAAAGGAAGTTGTTTCACATGTGCGCATGTTTATGCCATCTTCCACGCACCACCAGAAAGACAACCTAACGGGTCTGATTGCAAATCAAACCTGAACTTTCCCTAGAGAACAAAAGAACTATATTGAGGCTGTCATGAGATGACATGCCAACCTGACAGCACAGAACAAAAGGCATGTCTATGGGACTCCTTCCTTCTCCATCAGATTCCACCACCACTCCGTGCCGCAAGGGGGAAAAAAAAACCCTCTAGTGGGATTTAGCCCTAAAGCAGGGGTGGGAATCCTACAATCCACCTGGTGTTGTTGAACTACAACTCCCAACACCCCTCATTTATTTGTTATGTTGTCTAAGGGGCTTACAGGAGGTGCCATTCATCAACATCAGGAGGGAAAAAATATGTCCACCGCAGAGGAAACAGACAGAGCCCCCATCCCTTCAGGTTTTGAAGACAGCCTAGGCCATGGATTGCAAAATAAGCTTCAACACCATAGCTGGTCTTCTTTTACTCCAGAAAATACATCAGTATCCACACATCTATCTTCCCAAGAGCCATTACAATCTCTTCGCCTCCCTTGGAAAGGAGCTGACCTGCAAGCAAGCCTTTATTTATCTAGTAAAAGTATTTTTCCCAGGGATCGTCTTTCCAGAGCCTGTCAGGGATGCAGAACCAGAAACATGAATGCAGCTTTGCGACATCTGGTGTAATAATAAGGAATAAGGAGAACTATTATTATGATTAATGCAAAGAAACAGAAAACAACAAAAGGGGAAGAATGAGAGACTTATTCAGGAAATCAAAGGTAAAGAAGGGCAGGATGCTTTGTGGAGAAAAAAAGAACATAATACAGGATCAAGAAGAAATAAAAATATGTTGGAGGCGATACACAGAAGAGTTATATAAAACACATGAGAAAATGAATGGCACATGGAAAAAGTAACCATATGAAGACAAACCTCAAATTCTTAAAAGTGAAGTGGAATCTGCAATAAGGGAAATTGGAAAAAATAAACCACTAAACCACGACTTGGGGGGGTTGCAGACTGCCAGAAATAGTGCAAACTGAGTCCACTTTTAGGGTTAGTGCTAGGGAATCATGGGAATTGTTTTTTTTTCTGAGACATTGAGCCTTCTCTGTCAGAGAACTCTGATGCCACAATAAAATACAGTTCCCATGATTCCCTAACCCTAAAAGTGGACTCAATTTGCACTATTTCTGGTAGTCTGCAACCCCCCTTAGTGAACTGGGGATATTTAATCTGCAAAAGAGGCGATTAAGAGGTGATATGATAGCCCTGTTTAAGTATCTGAGGGGGTGTCATACTGAGGAGGGAGCAGGCTTGTTTTCTGCTGCTCCAGAGAATAGGACTCAGAAGAATGGATGCAAGCTACAGGAAAAGAGATTCCACCTCAACATTAGGAGGAACTTCCTGACAGTAAGGGCTGTTCGACAATGTAATACACTCCCTTGGAGTGTGGTGGAGTCTCCTTCTTTGGAGGTCTTTAAACAGAGGCTGGATGGCTATCTGTCGGGTATGCTTGATTTTGAGTTCCTGCATGGCAAGGGGTTGGACTGGATGGCCCTTGTGGTCTCTTCCAACTCTGATTCTATGATTTTGTATTGTCACAAGGATGTAGCCGAAGAAATCTCCTGCAGATGAAACAGAGACTAGAATTCTACTACTCCCATTCTCTGATTTATTCATATTGCTTATCTTCTGTGTGAAAAGTCCAGCAATCAGGAATTTGAAACTTTTCAACAAGGGGGAATTAATAACTTTTTAAGAATCCACAGACTCCCCAAGGCACAGTCATAACTGGGTATTTCTGCTGGGCACTTCCTTACAGACTCTTTGCAAGATTGGTTCCATATATATGGTTCACTGTTATTTTCAAGAAATGTACTGGTTATTTATGGTCACAATGGTGACATATGAATGCATTATCATTTTACTTATGCAAAATTATACCTTGTACATCTTTTAATATTCTATATCTGTCCTTATTTAGTAATGTCAGTGCTATTCAACATCTTTATCAATGACTTGAATGAAAGAATAGAGAAAATAGGGTTTTGTGGGTTTTTTCAGGCTGTGAGGACGTGTTCTAGAAAAATGTATTCTTGATTCACTTCCAACTTGTTTTCTACTAGGATTCATAGATCACTTTAACATGTAGTCTCATTAGGCCAGGTGTCCTCCATCTTATATCTATGCATTAAGAATTAACAAATTTAAAAGAATCATAGAATCATAGAGTTGACAGAGACCACAAGGGCCATCCAGTCCAACCCCCTGCCATGCAGGAACTGTTTAACAAGGACTTTATAACAAAATTGTTTCACTGTTTTAAGACCTAGGTTTAATTTCTTTGGAGTCAATACCTTGATAAAAGATAAAGATAGTCCCTTGACATAGATGTCCAGTCATAACTGACTGTAGGGGGCAGTGCTCATCTCCGTTACTAAGCCAAAGAGCCAGCATTGTCTGAAGACTACTCCGGGGATTGTGTGGCCAGCACCAAACACTGTTACCTTCCCACTAAAGTGGTACCTATTTATCTACTTGCATTTGCATGCTTTTGAACTGCTAGGTTGGCAGAAGCTGGGACTAGTGACAGGAGCTCACCCCATCATTAGGCACTTGGGCCTCGAACTGCCAGCCTTCCAATCTTCCAATCATCAGTATTGTCTACTGGCTACCTTCCCAATAACCTATGCTTTTCACACAAAGATATTATTTACAGATACCTTCAATATTTAAAAACAAAACACTCCTGTTCTCCTCAGGAGCACTCCTAAAGTCCTGGCTAACAGGCCTGGTGTTGGACTCTTATGAGGGAAAGCAGCGCTCTGCACATGCACAGAGTATTCTGAATGAGACAAGGGGAGGAGGCAACTGAGATGCTCCCTATTGGGAGCCTCCCCCCATTTTCTTGCAGAGCTCCCCCCACAATCCGAACATCCACCCAATTCTCTTCCAAGAATAACAAGGGGCAAACTGGGGAGCAAAATAGATTTACCAGGCCTTTAAAAATATTGGAGTATTTAGAAAGGGAAAAAGTGTTAACGTTTATCCCATGTACTCTTTTCCATTTTGGGAAAATAATGCACAGACTATGGCCCCTCAACTCCCCCCAAAGGTTTCAGGGAAGGGGGCAGGAAAAGTCACAGCCTCCTTCAGACCTCTCAGTGGGATTCCTTTATTTCCATGGGTTTTTCTCCCTTTTTATGCATCTCTCCCCCTTACCTGGGATCCTCTTCCTCTGAGTCTGTTGGAAAGGAGCTCTACTTCCTAGAGACAGGAAAAATGTCAATGAGGGAGTGAAACAGATGGAGGGGAGGAGGTTTTGGGAAAAGGGCAGGCCCCCTTCATTGGCTGTAGGGAGGGTAGGATTTATGTTTTTATTTCTTCAAATAAGAGGTTTACAGGAACAAGAGAAGCAGCCAGGGCAGTTTCCAAGAGAGCTCAATGTCAGGGGAAAAGAAAGGGACACCCTTCTCATCTTATTTCTGGTGGGAGGAGGAAGAGGGTCCTTTTGAATTTTCTTGTGGGGGGAGAGAAGGCACTTTGAGAGGAGGTGGAAGAGGTGGAAGGTAAGAAAGAAAGGGGGAGGGGCCGACCCCAAATTCCCCAGAAGACTCTGGAGGAGGGTGTCCTGTAGAGGACAGTGGGGCTGGAGGGGGGAAAGCCAAGAAATCCCTCCTTCTCTTCCCTCTCCTCAATGTCTCCCTTCAAGGCTCTTGGCACCTATGACGATGATGATTATGACTGTACTATGAATATTGTATTGTGGGATTTGCCTGGGATTCTTTCAGGTAACTGAAGACAGACTTTTATGCGTTTCTGGATGTTTCCAGAATTAAGCTGATGCAATCCTGTGGGACCAGTTCTTCCCTCCCTAGATCCTTTCCCACATTTCCAAGGGAGGAGTGGTTTCCCTGGTGGGTTTATCACCCCAAAAGGAGACATGGGTTCCCCCCAATCCCTCTCCCGATGGCTCCCTTCTTGTCTTTGCCTTCCTGGGCTCTTTCCATTCTCAGTTCCCTCCACAAACTGCAACTGGAGGAAGCCACAAAACAAGGCTGTATTTTTTGGAAGGGGAGGACTTTGCATTTAGATAACACCTCACCGCATTCTTCCCCCCCCCCCACAGGCCTCACACAATCCCCTCCACAAATCCCCCCAAAAATGCTTGGTGTCTCTCTATCTCTCTCTCCTCCTCCTCCACCTCCACCAGCCTCTTCCCTTCTTCTCCCCGCAACAAACCTCAAGGCCTCCCTTCTGTTCCCCCCTTTTCTAGGAACATGGAGCCTGGCTGGGGGGGGGGGTGGAATCTCTTTCTCTCTCTCCCTGCCCCTCATAATCCCCACCCTTTCCCCACTCCTCCTGCCCCCCCCCCGCTTTAAAGCTGCATTCCCTGCCATTCTGATCATCCTGAAGACACACACACAGAGAGCTTGGTTCACAGCGCCCCCTCCCATCAGCCCTTGAAACCCCCCCAAAAAAATATCTGGGGCTCCCTGGAAACTTTTGAGGGGAGAGAAGGGCTCCTCAGCCCCCCAAAGAAAGGCCTTTTCCTCCCTCACCGTCTCCAGCCTCCCCCCTGGACCTCCTTCCCTTCTGGCCAGGAAAATGGAGAAAGAGTCTCTTTACCCCCTCTCCCACACACCGGAAGTGAGGCCAAAGTACCCCTCTCGCCTCCTCCTCCTTCCGGCTTAACGTGTTATTCCCACAGCGCCAACATGGCGTCTCTTCCTCTCCTTGAACTTCCCCCCTCCCTTAGGGAGGAATTGAAGGGGCCTCCTTCCCTCCCAACCCCCCAAGGAGACGCCTCTTCCTCCTCCTCACCTCCGTCCTCTCCAGCCTCCTCCCTGGGACGCCTTCCCTTCCCACCAAGAAGAACCACAAAGAGCCTCTTTGTGTGTGTCACCTACGCACACCGGAAATGAGGTCAGAGGGTGCGCCTTCTCCTCCGCCTCCCGGTTTAACATTCCTCCCATGCCTCTCTAGGAACTTGAACTCGCTGCTTGGAGGACCCAGAGGAGGCCGAAAAAAGAAGCCCCTCTTTCCCTCCTTCTCTCTCTCTGTCTGCAAACCTCCCAGGAAGAGCCACTGGTCCAGCCCCATTCGCTGGGGTTAGGGTTAGGGGCACAGGAACCTCCCCCCCCAACGTGAAAATGGAAAAACCGCAAATATCAAAAAAAATTGTGTTTTTACCTGCGAGAACACCTCTCTAGGAATCTCTAGGTCCTCCAGTGCAACTCTGTGGTCAGCCTCTGCCACACATTGGCCATAGAATTGCCCTGGAGGACCTAGAGATTCCTAGATGGAACAGATTAATAAAACTAGTGAATAATCAAATCCACAAAAGTCAAAGCCACAAATGTGGAGGGACAAGTGTGTATGTGTGTGTGTGTGTGTGTGTATATATATATATATATATATATATTAACTGCCTTCACGTCAGTCACAACCCATTAGGACCCTATGGATGAGACATCTCCAAGTCCCCCTGTCCTCCACTGCTTTGCTTAAATCCTGCAAACCCATACCCGTGACCTCTTTGAGTCCATCCATCTAGCATGTGGCCTTCCTCTCTTCCTACTTCCCTCCACCTTTCCCAACATTATTGTCTTTTCTAGTGAGTGTTGTCATGATGTCTCCAATCTAAGTCTTGTCATCTTGGTTTCTAGGGATATCTCTAGCTTGATCTGTTTTAGGAGCCATTTGTTTGTGCTTTTGGCTGTCCAAGGGATCCTCAGCACTCTTCTCCAGCCTCACATTCTCTCACATTCTCCCCTCATTCCCAATTAGTTTGTGTGGCAGGTGTCTGGCCTACTTGGAAGTTGGTATTTGGTGCCATTTGGTTATGTTGTGTGTGGTTTCTTTGCACTGAGAACTTGATTTTGAAAAGCATCATATCTGGCAAGCTTCAGTTCTAAAATATTGTTCCCAGGCATGCCCAACACATCCAAATGAGTTTGGTTTCAGTGCGTGTCAAAAATGGGCCATTCAGCCATTGTGTTCCATTTTTGCTTTTTCTCCAGACCTCTTTCAGGCTGCTGTTGTCAAATTCTGGTCCAGAAATATTCAAGGAAACTTACCTCCATTGAGCACACCATGCTCAGCAGTGCCCCAAGAAATCTGTACAGTTTTAGGGGGGGTGGTTTTAGGATTTTGGGGTTTGTATATGGTATTGGGGCTGGGAGTGGGCAGTTCCAGCTTAAACGCTGACTTGAAAACTTCTATCCTTATGTGCTCAATAAAGTTCTTTGGTTTTGATTTATCCTCAATGACTGGTTGTTTGCATTGAGGGTTGAGTTCCATAGTTCTGACAATGGGAGTTGAACATGACCCAGCATTATGATGCTGCAGCAAAAAAGGCAAGTGTTATTTTAGCCTACATTAATAGAAGCATAGTTTCCAAGTCAAGGGAAGGGACAGACTCACTATATTCTGTGCTGGTCAAGACTCATCTGGAGTATTGAATTCAGTTCTGGGCACTTTTATTTTAAGGACAGAGACAAGCTGGAGCAAATTCAGAGAGGGCAACAAGGGTAATAAGAGGCATGGACAACAAAACATATGAAGAAGGTTGAGGGAGTTGGGCTTTTTCATTTTGGTGAAGAGAATGATATGATTGCAGTCTTTAAATATCTCCATGGTTGTAACAGAGAATGAGGCAGGCCTGTTCTCTGTTGCTGCAGAGAGTAGGACCAGGTCTAAGGGTTTGAAGTTACAGGAGAGCAGATTTGGATTGAACATTAGAAGGAACTTCTTGAGGGTAACAGTCATTCAGCAATGGAACCAATTTCCTATTCTCTGGATGTCTTCGCAAGAGGTTGGACAGCTACGTGCTGGAAATGCTTTAGCTGGTGTTCCTGCACTGCGCAATGGGTTCAACTTGATGGCCCGTGAGGCATATTCCAAATATACAATTAGCCCTCAAAGTATTTTAACTAAGCAGTTCCTGTTCTATAACAGGAACCAGGTCACCTTTAAACACCCAAATCTGGCACCCTCCCATTCAGACAGAGATTCTCTGCCAGACACAAGCCAACATAACTCAGTGCCATTGGATGAGAACAATGTCTTGTATGCTGGGATTTATAATTTGGAGTGTCCTGAGCTGATTATGGGTTTTCAAGTATTAATTAACATTTTCTAATTGCCATTGTCACTTTTTCTTTTACACCTAAAATGACAGTTTTGATGAGGGATAATCTGGGTTGCTTTGAACAAGTCAGTCTCTTTCTCATACCAAGAGATGATAATGAGGGCAGAGCAAGGAGTCAGTGGGTCCTTCTAGATTTTGAGGTTCTTCCACTCTTTGCGGATTGGTATCTGTTTCCAAGTTTCACACAAATAAAAGGATTTGTTTGAAGATGTATAATCAACATCTGGCCTTAGGTATGAATTCAGCTGACATGGCTGTATATGTCAGGGTATGCCAGTTTGCATACTAAGATGAAGGTATAGAAAAATGGCAGGTGAAGTCCATGATAGTAAGCCAGCTCTAGCAATTAGTGATGCAATCAGCTAATTAGGCCAGGTGGTCTTAATAGCCACTTAGCAAAGTATAACTGCATTAGGAATCTGCTTGGATTTTGAAGAGTTTATTACTCTTCATGCTGGCCAAGAGCCTGTTGTTCTTTTCTCGTTGCTAGGGAGTTGTAATACTGCAGGTATGTAGGACGTTATGCAGAGTTGCAGAGGCTGGCAAGAAGCAAAGGGGCTTGCTAAGCACCTGGTATCTGTTTGAGAAAGTTGTGAAAGATTGGCAACCATGGCTAGTACAGTGATTAGTGGTTTACCACTAGAGAGACTGAATGAGCACAATTATCTGACATGGTCTGTAAGATGTGATGTTTTCTTGTCAAAAAAGGCTCATGGGAAGCGGTTGTAACCCCCCCAGCACAGCCTGGCAGAGGACAAAGGATTGCAGCAGAGAAGGCTCACTCCTGGATTGTTTTGAGGGTAGAAGAGAGCCAACAGATTCACATAAGGAACTTGCAGTCTGCAAAAGAATGTTGGGATGCTCTACGTGGCATATGCATTTGCACCTTTGCTATTTCTAAAATGGCCTTGACAAGAAAGCTCTACAGAGCACGTCTGGAACCAGTTGGGGATGTTTCCCAGCATTTGCAGTACATGCAGAAAATATTTCTTGAGTTGTTGGAAAGAGGCACATTTTTTTGAGGAAAGTGCAGAAGTATTCATTATTTTGAGTTCTCTGATCCTGGGACATGTTTGCCTAGAGTTTGGAAGTTCTTCCTGAGAAAGACCTAACACTACATTATTGCACAATGTCTGGTGGAGGAAGAAGCCAAGAGGAAAGAACACCGAGCGGAGCTGGCAGTTTCCAAGCAGCATTCCAGGCATTCTTCGGCTCAGCCTCAGAAAGCTAATGAAAGCTAATGTAAGGAAATGCTACAAATGTGAACCTACAATGCATCTTCAGCGTTTCTGTCCAGCTTTGCAGAGACAAAATGCTGAAGTCAGCAGCAGCAGCAAGAGAGATGCAAGCAAGGAATCATAGAATCATAGAATCTTACAGTTGGAAGAGACCATAAGGGCCATCCAGTCCAACCCCCCGCCATGCAGGAACTCCCAATCAAAGCATCCCCGACAGATGGCCATCCAGCCTCTGCTTAAAGACCTCCAAGGAAGGAGACTCCACTACTCTCAGAGGGAGTGTGTTCCACTGTCGAACCGCCCTTACTGTCAGGAAGTTCCTCCTAAGGAACTAAATCACACCTTGTTTCAGCTGTATATTGTCTAAACCAGGGAGAAAAGAACTGGATTCTGGATGTGCTTGTCCCATATCTAACCATATTTAAGTTATTTTAAATGTCTAGAACCAGCAAGTATTAACCATGTCAAATTAAGAAATGGGCTAAAGGTTTCTGCTGAAGGAATGGGAGAACATTATGTCCCTAGTTTATCTGCAACATTACAGAATGTATATTTTGTGTTTTCTGAGCGTTGCCTGTCTCACAGAAGAAGGCTATCAGATTTCATTTGCTGGCACAACCTGTGATGTTAGAAAGGAGGGGTACTATGTGCTAAAGGAGTTAAAAAGGATGGCCTTTACCACATGATGCCCAATTTACAGAGTTCTGTGGGTGCAATTTGTAACAATAACCCTCCTCATAAGAAGTGTATCCATTTGTTACATAGGCGATTAGGCCATGCTGGTTTTAAAGTTATAGAAAAAATGATATATTTGTATGGGGATACCAAGTTGAAAGAGTGTAAAATGTTTCTTAACTATGCTGTGTGTAAACAGTCTAAGAAGAAGATACAGCCCATAAGGAAGAAAAGTAACAGAGTTACTAAGAGGCCATTTGAATTAGTACGTTCCAATGTTGTGGGGCCTCTACCAAGCACTTTGGGTGGTGCAAAATGTTTTGTGACTTTTGTTGATGACTATAGTCATTATGCTTGGGTTTATTTGTTAAAAAGTAAAGGAGAGGTATTTCAAATTTTCAAGAACAGGGTAACATATGTAGAGAGACATTTTGGCCACAAGGTGGCACAATCTGACCAGGGAGGAGAATATATCTCGTTGTTTTCAACAGTGGCTCCACAGACTCCTTGAGAGAATGGCATAGCAGAATGCCAAGGGAGGATACTCCAAACAGTTAAGGATTCTTTATTATGTGATTCTGGTGTGAATTGTAAATATTGGGCTGAGGCTCTACTCACAGCCAATTATACAGTCAACAGAATTTGGAGTACAAGTATCAACAACATCCCATATCACACATTGTTTGGTAAACAGCCCAATCTCACTGACATGAGAATATTTGGATGCTTTATCTGGGTGCATATACCAAAGGCACAAAGGAGGAAAGGAAGCCAAAACAGCCAAACTAAGAATTCTAGGATATGCAACAGGAAGTAAAGGTTATTTGATGCAGGCAATGGCCAAGTGATAATATCTCAGAATGCCAGTTTTATTGAAAGCAACTGGAAACATGTTCATGCTAACTCAGACATCATTCTACCCATGATTAAGAGTGATGGGTTAGGTCAGGGGTAGACAACCTTTTCCCTTTAAGGGCCGAGGGACTTCAGCTCCCAGAATCCCAGGAGCTATTGGCCAACATGGGACTATTGGTCAACATGGCTGAGGCTTCTGGGAGTTGAAGTCCCTCGGCCCTTAAAGGGGAAAGGTTGCCTACCCCTGGGTTAGGTGATACTGTAAACACCAAAAAACCAAGCAGCAGGCTTACACTAAACTCACAACAGCGAAGGAACTTAATTAACTAATTACAACACAGACAATCTAACAAACAATAATAGCTCACACAACATGTGTATGTGTATTAAAAATAATGACTCCACAGAATAATTCCAGACAAGTTTTGTATGCATCTACCAAGTCAAGCTTATCCTTCAAGGAATATAAGTCCAAAAAGTAAGTTGCAGCATCTCCAGCAACCAGTTCATATGTGGTGATGAATGCTTGGACGGCTACCTCCGGAGTCCTTTTAGGGCCGTTTCGACATTGATGATGTCTTCCTCAGCAGATATAGGTGAGTTGTATCAGAATTGATATACTCAGATATTCCATTATTCTAAATGTGCAAAATTTATACAATTAATACAATCCCTGTTAGTCTCACAATTTAACAGATATATGTTACATAATAATATGAGTCCTACAAAACAGTATTCTCACTCACCCAAATTCATCCACAATTTAGCTTGACTGAGGAGGAAAATGCTCAGCAAAAATCTACATCAATTGTATGTCAAGATATACTCTGCCTTTACAATAGGCTACAGGTGGTCATCTATTACATGTGGATTCTTAAAGGTATATTCAAGGTGTATCACTCTATAAGTCCCAAAAGTAAGCCTGATCTATTGGCTGAAATTATTATAACTTTATAACGTACCAATAACCATCAGTAATAATACACAGCATATTATAACCAATTATCTGTGTCATACAATCATCTCACAAATGATGACTATTATCCTTAATACGTAAAAAACTATATATCCTCCAACCCATAACATCACTTAAAGGCTATAACTTTAACATGTGAGTAATACAAACCATTAGTTACATGTCATAATATCACAAGAAAGGACTCAAATCCAAACGTTCATTTAGACCCTTAGGGGTGTAAGATATTAATTTATGAATCCAAAAAGCCTCCCTTTGCAGCAGTTTATTTTGTCTACTTCCACTATAAAATTGCCCAAATTTGATATGTTCTATTACAAATTTTTTTAAAGAGTCTGCAGAGTGATGGAATTGTGAACAATGTGTCACCAATGTGGTATCTGCACTATTGTTCCGAATGGTACTTTTGTGTTCGGAAATTCTAGTTTTCAAAGGTCGAGAAGTTTGACCTATGTATAATTTTTGGCATGGACATATAATCACATAAATAACATTTGAGGAATTACAATTAGTGAAGGATTTGAGTTCAAAGCATTCCTGTGTTGTTGGATGAATAAACACGCTTATATTCAGAGATGATTTACAGCAGCTACAATGCCCACATTTGTGGTGTCCTCTAACTAAGGGTTTCTCTGAAACATGTACTTGAAAATCCGTATGAACTAAAAAATCTTTGAGATTTCTAGTTCTCCTATAGGCAATAATGGGTGCCTGTGAACAGCCAGGAATGTCCTGTACTATATGCCAATGTTTGTGTATAATATGTCTAATGCGGTAGGCAGCATGAGTAAAGATAAAAGAACCTATAATCCGGTTATCCGGGGTTTTATTGGAAGAAAGAAATAACGTAGAGCGATCCATACGGGTAGCTCTATTCCTTGCATCTTGTACTATGTAAGGAGGAAAAGCTCTCTCTTGTAATTCCAATTCATACTGGTCAGCTGCCCTCTCATAATGGGTATTGGAAGATGAAATCCGTTTTGGTCTTAAAAATTGAGAGTACGGTAAGTTCTTTTTCAAATGATGGGGGTGACAACTTGAAAAATGCAGCATGGAATTGCGGTCTGTTGGCTTATGAAAATTGCGGACTCCAATCATGCCATTATGGACATAGACCTCTACATCTAAAAAGGAAATACATTGGGTGTTAAATTTACAAGAAAATTTAATATGTTGGCTAACTGTATTAACCCAATTGAAAAAAGATTCTACCTTAGAACTGTCAGAAAAAACCACAAAAATATCATCAATGTATCTCCCATAATATTGAAAATATTTATAGAAAGGATTACTCACAATGTTAGTAATGACTGTAGATTCTAATTGTGCCATATATAAATTAGCAATACTAGGAGCCGCCGGGCTTCCCATCGCTACCCCTTTAACTTGCAAGTAAAATTGGGTGTTGAATCTAAAGTAGTTCTTTTCTAGGATGACATCCAAAATATCTAACAAAAAGTGAATCGTTTTTTTTTTTACCTTATCGGAGTGTAAGAATTGTTCTATTACGTCTCTTGCTTCTGCACGGGGAATAGAAGTATATAATGAATTAACATCCATGGTTACCAAACACCCACCAGAATTGACTTTTATATTTTCTACATGCTGTATGAAATGTCGAGTGTCTTTAATGTATGAAAGTACTTTTGTTACAATGGGAGCCAAAAAAGAATCTAAATATTGGGATAGAGGCTCCAAAAGAGATCCTGACCCAGAAATAATGGGTCTGCCTGGTGGAGGAAAACCTTCCTTATGAATTTTAGATAATACATAAAAAATAGGGATACGAGGATGTTCTTGTATCAAAAAAGAGGCTGTGGAGGAATCTATATATCCCAGAATTTCTGCTTCTTGTATCAAAATCTTAATCACAAACTTAATAGAGTTAGTAGGATCTTTATCTAAAGCTTGATAACTGATATGGTCAGAAAGTTGACGGAGCACCTCTTGTAAATAATCCTTTCTATCCAAGAGTACTATAGCTCCCCCTTTATCAGCTGGTTTGATTATAATCTCTTGTCTGGAAGCTAATTTCTGTAAGATACAATGTTCCTGATAGCTTAAATTGTGCCATGGTTTCCTTAAAGAAGCCTCTAATTTCTCCACGTCTCTTAATACTACCTCTTCAAAGGTGGCTATGTTATGGTTATTTCCTGGGGGAATAAATTTAGACGGACGTTTAAAAGTATGTTGGAGCTTCTGGGTAGATTCACCAAAGAAAAAACGTAATTTGAGTTGTCTAATAAGTTTAAAGATGTCAATCCTAGTTTGAAAAGCATTATAATTAGGAGTAGGTACAAATGAAAGGCCTTTGTTTAATAAAGAATGTTCTTTTTGAGACAATTCGTATGAGGACAAATTTACCACTAGGTCTTTGTTCTTCTTCTTGGAATGTAATTGCAGGAGCCTGTCCTGGCTGATCTGCGTGGGCGTGGGCCTGTTTGTAAAAAACTTTCATCTAAGTGTTCCTCCCTAGTAGATGTATCTGTGGAATAACCTCGTTCATCTGAGGACTCGCCATCTGAGGGGAAAGTAGATCTCTCTGCAAAACGTACTCTCTTGCTAGTAGAACTCCTAAGCCAAGGATACACAGTTTCATTAACATAATCAAGTTCATCTCGTTTAAATTTCTTGACCTTATAGGCTTTGAGTTCATTACTAAAGGATTCCAATTCCCTATCTAATGTTTCCATACGTTTTTGAATTTCCTGACTGGAGAATTCTGAAGATAATTTAGTAAGAGATTCATCAATCTTCAGTTTGGTCTGTTGTAGTTCAGTATCCAATCTATCAACCAGGAGTAACATCAAATCCAGGGAACACTTGTTGAGAATTGCGACCCATTTGGCTTTAAATTCCATATCATTTGTAAATAAGCCAGGACTCTTTTGTATTCTCAGGCCTCTAGGTATACGTGCTGTCTTGCAGTATTCAGCTAGGGTGGAGGCATGCAAATCCATTCTAACATATTGTTTTTTCAATCCTTCCAAATCATGCCAGTTACCACGAAACTGTGTGGTTTCATGGTCCTTAAATAAGGATCTATTGGCTATGATATGTGTTCTATCAGTATCATTAAAAGCAAAAGTATGTTTCCATTCAGCCATGATCTGATTAATATAAACACCAAAAAACCAAGCAGCAGGCTTACACTAAACTCACAACAGCGAAGGAACTTAATTAACTAATTACAACACAGACAATCTAACAAACAATAATAGCTCACACAACATGTGTATGTGTATTAAAAATAATGACTCCACAGAATAATTCCAGACAAGTTTTGTATGCATCTACCAAGTCAAGCTTATCCTTCAAGGAATATAAGTCCAAAAAGTAAGTTGCAGCATCTCCAGCAACCAGTTCATATGTGGTGATGAATGCTTGGACGGCTACCTCCGGAGTCCTTTTAGGGCCGTTTCGACATTGATGATGTCTTCCTCAGCAGATATAGGTGAGTTGTATCAGAATTGATATACTCAGATATTCCATTATTCTAAATGTGCAAAATTTATACAATTAATACAATCCCTGTTAGTCTCACAATTTAACAGATATATGTTACATAATAATATGAGTCCTACAAAACAGTATTCTCACTCACCCAAATTCATCCACAATTTAGCTTGACTGAGGAGGAAAATGCTCAGCAAAAATCTATATCAATTGTATGTCAAGATATACTCTGCCTTTACAATAGGCTACAGGTGGTCATCTATTACATGTGGATTCTTAAAGGTATATTCATGGCACAATTTAAGCTATCAGGAACCATGGCACAATTTAAGCTATCAGGAACATTGTATCTTACAGAAATTAGCTTCCAGACAAGAGATTATAATCAAACCAGCTGATAAAGGGGGAGCTATAGTACTCTTGGATAGAAAGGATTATTTACAAGAGGTGCTCCGTCAACTTTCTGACCATATCAGTTATCAAGCTTTAGATAAAGATCCTACTAACTCTATTAAGTTTGTGATTAAGATTTTGATACAAGAAGCAGAAATTCTGGGATATATAGATTCCTCCACAGCCTCTTTTTTGATACAAGAACATCCTCGTATCCCTATTTTTTATGTATTACCTAAAATTCATAAGGAAGGTTTTCCTCCACCAGGCAGACCCATTATTTCTGGGTCAGGATCTCTTTTGGAGCCTCTATCCCAATATTTAGATTCTTTTTTGGCTCCCATTGTAACAAAAGTACCTTCATACATTAAAGACACTCGACATTTCATACAGCATGTAGAAAATATAAAAGTCAATTCTGGTGGGTGTTTGGTAACCATGGATGTTAATTCATTATATACTTCTATTCCCCATGCAGAAGCAAGAGACGTAATAGAACAATTCTTACACTCCAATAAGGTAAAAAAAAAACCAGATTCACTTTTTGTTAGATATTTTGGATGTCATCCTAGAAAAGAACTACTTTAGATTCAACACCCAATTTTACTTGCAAGTTAAAGGGGTAGCGATGGGAAGCCCGGCGGCTCCTAGTATTGCTAATTTATATATGGCACAATTAGAATCTACAGTCATTACTAACATTGTGAGTAATCCTTTCTATAAATATTTTCAATATTATGGGAGATACATTGATGATATTTTTGTGGTTTTTTCTGACAGTTCTAAGGTAGAATCTTTTTTCAATTGGGTTAATACAGTTAGCCAACATATTAAATTTTCTTGTAAATTTAACACCCAATGTATTTCCTTTTTAGATGTAGAGGTCTATGTCCATAATGGCATGATTGGAGTCCGCAATTTTCATAAGCCAACAGACCGCAATTCCATGCTGCATTTTTCAAGTTGTCACCCCCATCATTTGAAAAAGAACTTACCGTACTCTCAATTTTTAAGACTAAAACGGAATTCATCTTCCAATACCCATTATGAGAGGGCAGCTGACCAGTATGAATTGGAATTACAAGAGAGAGCTTTTCCTCCTTACATAGTACAAGATGCAAGGAATAGAGCTACCCGTATGGATCGCTCTACATTATTTCTTTCTTCCAATAAAACCCCGGATAACCGGATTATAGGTTCTTTTATCTTTACTCATGCTGCCTACCGCATTAGACATATTATACACAAACATTGGCATATAGTACAGGACATTCCTGGCTGTTCACAGGCACCCATTATTGCCTATAGGAGAACTAGAAATCTCAAAGATTTTTTAGTTCATACGGATTTTCAAGTACATGTTTCAGAGAAACCCTTAGTTAGAGGACACCACAAATGTGGGCATTGTAGCTGCTGTAAATCATCTCTCAATATAAGCGTGTTTATTCATCCAACAACACAGGAATGCTTTGAACTCAAATCCTTCACTAATTGTAATTCCTCAAATGTTATTTATGTGATTATATGTCCATGCCAAAAATTATACATAGGTCAAACTTCTCGACCTTTGAAAACTAGAATTTCCGAACACAAAAGTACCATTCGGAACAATAGTGCAGATACCACATTGGTGACACATTGTTCACAATTCCATCACTCTGCAGACTCTTTAAAAAAATTTGTAATAGAACATATCAAATTTGGGCAATTTTATAGTGGAAGTAGACAAAATAAACTGCTGCAAAGGGAGGCTTTTTGGATTCATAAATTAATATCTTACACCCCTAAGGGTCTAAATGAACGTTTGGATTTGAGTCCTTTCTTGTGATATTATGACATGTAACTAATGGTTTGTATTACTCACATGTTAAAGTTATAGCCTTTAAGTGATGTTATGGGTTGGAGGATATATAGTTTTTTACGTATTAAGGATAATAGTCATCATTTGTGAGATGATTGTATGACACAGATAATTGGTTATAATATGCTGTGTATTATTACTGATGGTTATTGGTACGTTATAAAGTTATAATAATTTCAGCCAATAGATCAGGCTTACTTTTGGGACTTATAGAGTGATACACCTTGAATATACCTTTAAGAATCCACATGTAATAGATGACCACCTGTAGCCTATTGTAAAGGCAGAGTATATCTTGACATACAATTGATGTAGATTTTTGCTGAGCATTTTCCTCCTCAGTCAAGCTAAATTGTGGATGAATTTGGGTGAGTGAGAATACTGTTTTGAAGGACTCATATTATTATGTAACATATATCTGTTAAATTGTGAGACTAACAGGGATTGTATTAATTGTATAAATTTTGCACATTTAGAATAATGGAATATCTGAGTATATCAATTCTGATACAACTCACCTATATCTGCTGAGGAAGACATCATCAATGTCGAAATGGCCCTAAAAGGACTCCGGAGGTAGCCGTCCAAGCATTCATCACCACATATGAACTGGTTGCTGGAGATGCTGCAACTTACTTTTTGGACTTATATTCCTTGAAGGATAAGCTTGACTTGGTAGATGCATACAAAACTTGTCTGGAATTATTCTGTGGAGTCATTATTTTTAATACACATACACATGTTGTGTGAGCTATTATTGTTTGTTAGATTGTCTGTGTTGTAATTAGTTAATTAAGTTCCTTCGCTGTTGTTAGGTGATACTGTGCCATTATTATCTCAATCCCCTGAAAGGTCAGACAGCCCATTTAGAGATACGACTCCACCAAGTGGTCAACAGAAGAAACGTCCTGAGAAAAGTCCTGGTAATGTTAAAATGGAAGGGCAGGAAAGTCCAAAGATTTCAGTTGAACCAGGTGTAACAGACTAATGGAGGAGGTCTCAGAGAATCAAGGGGTTCCGCCTGTAAGGTTTTCGGTTCCTAATGTTATTAGAGTTTGTAATATTGCTTTAGAACTCCTGAGTTATAAGGAAGTTTTGAGTTTGCCTCCCAGTGAGAAGACAAAATGGGAGGAAGCTATGCAAGCTGAAATGAACTCTATGAAGGACCACAAGGTATATACAGTTGTAAACTTACCGGCTAATAAAACACCTGTGGGGTGTCGCTGGGTATACAAAATCAAGCACTCTAGCTCAGGAGAAGTAAAATACAAGGCCAGACTCATAGCTCAAAGTTTTTTACAAAGGAGGTTTGAAAGCTATGATGAAGTCTTTTCACCTACTTCTAAGGCTGAAAGTCTGAGGTTAATCCTCACCATAGCTGCACAAACAGGTGCATTAGTTCATCATTTTGATATAACCGCAACTTGTCTAAATACACAGCTGGACGAGTGAATGTTCATGGTGCAGCCTCCTGGGTTTCAAACAAGTGATTTGAACATAGTCTGGAAATTAAACAAAACTATTTATGGTTTAAAGCAGGGGTAGGCAACCTTTCCCCTTTAAGGGCCGAGGGACTTCAGCTCCCAGAACCCTCAGCCATGTTGGCCAATAGTCCCATGTTGGCCAATAGCTCCTGGGATTCTGGGAGCTGAAGTCCCTCGGCCCTTAAAGGGGAAAGGTTGCCTACCCCTGCTTTAAAGCAATCAGCTAGATGTTGGTATAAGTACCTTGAAGCTGAATCACTAAGACATAGTTTCTAACAGGGTATCGCTGATCCCCGTGTCTTTACCAAAGGGTCAGATAAAGATTTACAGATAGTATTAGCATTTGTGGATGATATTTGTTTTGTTGCACCATCTATAAACCATGTAAATAAGTTTGCAACAAACCTAGGAGAAAAGTTTCAAATAAAACATTTAGGAAGCATTCAGAAATACCTAGGTGTCGAGATAGAAAGGACAGCTGATGGAAGTTTCTGCTCAGCCAAAAAGAAAAAAATTAAGCAGCTTCTGCAGAGATTCCATATAGAGGACAGGTCACTCCCACTTTGTTAAAAATGAGTAAGATACAGTATTCAAAGACATAGAACTATATCAATCAGCAATAGGGAGTTTGCTATATCTATCACATTGGAGTCAACCAGCTTTATCTGCAACTGCTAATATGTTAAGTCATTTTTGTTCAAAGCTTACAAATACAGCCTGGCAAGCTGTAAAATGAGCCATGGGGTATGTTAATTTCATCTTATGTATCAAATTAATTATGCTGCTATGTAGACAGTGATTTTACCAATGATATGAGTGGCAGAAAATCTACAACAGGCGTTATTTTTTTATGCCAGAACTCCTGTAGTATGGAAATCAAAGAAACAGAGTTTTGTGTCAAGTTTCTTCAGCAGAAGCTGAGTTGCAGCTTTATCTCATTTATGTTGTGAATTAGTATGGTTTATACAACTTCTGAAGGATCTACAATTAAAAGTAGAGAAATCTGTAACTCTGTATGAAGACTCTCAAGCATGTATCGAGATGGCTACGTCAGAAAGGGTAAAAACTCTCACTAAGCATGTTGATGTTAAATATCATGATGTCAGAGATATTGTACAATGAAAATGTTGCTGATGTGCTTACCAAGCTGTTAGTAGCTGTGAAACATAAAGCAATGATGTCCAGGCTTGGCATGTGTTGGGAAACCAAGACCTAATTTTGGGGAATTTATAATTAGCTCAAATGAGAGGGAAGCGCCCAACTTCACTTCTAAGATCTTATCCAATTGTCTACGGGAGACATAAGAATTCTGGCTAGGAAAGACACTGAAACGGACCAAACTCCAGTTAAAGTCTAAAATATTTATTTGACAAAATAGGCAAGCATCCAAATGCAGCACACACACACACACACTAGAAGAATGAGTGGGGAAGAGCGAGAGCGGGGGAGGCAAGAGGGAAACCAGGATAGAGGGAGATATACTCACATCCGAGAGACTCCTCTGGGCTTCTGGCGTCGAATGAAGATGAGTTCCGTGGAAGGGGCATGACCGGCAAGAGAGGGGGTCGCGGGAACTAAAAGCACAGACCAACAGAGATTCAGCATGCACTTCCAAGGTAGCATGAGGTCTGCTAAAATCCAGGGGTTCTTATAGGGAAATTCTGCCTCCTGGCCATGAGTTAAACAATAGGTGGACAAAGGCTTGATTGTGAAGTCGTAGGCTTTCATGGCCGGCATCCATAGTTTTTTTGAGGTTTTTTTTCGGGCTGTGTGGCCATGTTCTAGAAGAGTTTCTTTCTGACGTTTCGCCAGCATCTGTGGCTAGCATCTTCAGAGAAAAAAAAAAAGGCTTGATTGGTTTACTATTGTTTACTTAAGTCTGGGCATAGTCTAAACCAGGGGTAGGCAACCTTTCCCCTTTAAGGGCCGAGGAACTTCATCTCCCAGAATCCCAGGAGCTATTGGCCAACATGGGACTATTGGCCAACATGGCTGAGGCTTCTGGGAGCTGAAGTCCCTTGGCCCTTAAAGGGGAAAGGTTGCCTACCCCTGGTCTAAACAATGCATTTGGTTTCAAAACTATCAAGGAAAGGAAGCTAGAGAAAGGGGTGCAATCAAATCTGATCACTGTCTCATCAGGTGTGAGACTAAGACAAACAAACACCATTAGGTATCTTTTCCAATATAATGGGATATTCCCAAGGGCAACTCCCAAAACCTGCCTGTCCAGGAAATTTCTAGTGGTCTTATGCAACTTTACCTTGCTTACATGACCTTACATCTAGGGGATTATGGCTGCCATCTCCCAAGGGTCAGGGTGGGGTCATAGGGAACTCCACATGGCTAAAATATATATGAAAAATGGAGGAGGTTCACTAACACATGATTCAAAACGTTATATAAGCCTGTCACTTGGCTACATACTTCACCCAGTACACAAGGTGGGGTGTCAGGGTATGCCAGTTTGCATACTATGTTGTGACTGGATGAAGGTATAGCAAAGTGGCAGGCGAAGTCCATGATGGTAAGCCAGCACTGGCAATTAGTGGTGCAATCAGCCAATTAGGCCAGGTGGTCTTGATAGCCACTTAGCAGAGTATAACTGCATTAGGAATCTGCTTGGATTTTGAAGAGTGTATTACTTTTCACACTGGCCAGGAGCCTTTTGGTCTCTATGTTGCTGGGAGGTAAGTTTTTCTCCTTGCTAGGGAGTTGTAGTACTGCAGCCATTCAGGAAGTTATGCTATGCTGATTTATTTTAGCATTGTATATATTAGTACTTAGCCATATTACTATATTTTTGCTTTGCCTATTTGTATTTTACGCTCTGCTGAGTAAAGCTCAATTTTTGTTGACCCCACGACTCTGCTGTGATATTTTGTAATACACCCTAACAGTATAATTGTTTTAAGATGTTTGATTTGATAAAAAGACCCCTTCTTTGGGTCTCTGCCATAGCTCTGGGTTGGGAGGTGCCTATACCGCCATGAACTCAAAGTGTTCACATCACGTAGGCACTCCAAAAGGTCACATCTGCATTTACAACAATTTGCAGATCAAAAAGGCCAGGATTAGGAGCTGCAAAGCAGGACGTTCACACTTAGAGGATTTATGAGTGCCAGCCTGGATATGTCCAGCTGAAGATGAGATAACATTAATGTCCTAACTCCTCTCCTTGGAAATTGTCTACTTCAAAGCATAGCAAATGGAATCCCTTTGATATACAATAGTAACTCTTCGCCTTAGGCTAGGTTTAAGGGTATATTTGCTTTCCAAAATTTCAGGCACCAGCTCTGTCCGTTGTCTTTTCCTTTCATAACGGTTAAGTCTATCTATCTTCATTCATCGTTGGAGCAGCCTCCTTTCAGGTAATTATCACCACTGGAAAGCCTTGTGTTTCCTATCCAAGCTAACTACTTTACTCCTGAGTTCTTGTGTGTATGCGTGTATGTTAGGGTGTCTTTGTATGTTTGAATCCCCAAATAAATTACAGTTCTTTGGAAAGTTTTATCTTTATCAGTCTATTCCCTAGCCACCTCCATAAACATAGGATAAAAGATCCCATAGAAGACTTGGATTATATAGTGATTCCCTAGGTTCAAAGTCTTCATTATATTTTTAGTGCAGAATTTGGTGGGCAAATCCCCGAAGTATGTTTTGTATGTTGTTATTGTATTGTATGTTGGACTCCAAATGTAAAAATGAAGTACAGTGGTTCTGCCCATGGCTTTAAAAGAAGCTGGGAGGCTGTCATTTCTTTGCTAGGCTAATCTCAGTTATGTACTCTGGCCTAGACATGTTGCTTTGCAACCAACAATAAAAACTGGTTCTTGTTTTAATCCTCTAACTCTTGTTTGGACAGTTGGTATTTACTGAACAATTGGGAATATTTGCCTTTTTATAAGTGATAACACTCCTTTAGGCCAAACCTTTCCAGAAGGTCTCATAGACCAATAGTAATTCCATCTTGGAAGTGACTGATCAGGGAAGAGGTGTCCCTTTCAAAGGCAAGTCAAGCATTTCCTTGGCCCAAGGGAAAGATGGAGAACATTTGCAAGAGTGAGTTGGGGGCTTCAACTTTGGTCTCCTCAGAGTGGAGCACAGGCAGGTCTTCCCAGCATGTGCCTGGGAGGGTCTCTCTCTAGCTTTAGCTCCGTTAGCTTCACCTCTGCCCCATACCCCTTACCATGGCATCAGGGTTGGGCAGAGGAGAAATAAGTGCCCCTTCCTTTCCCCCCCATCTTCACTCCACCCACCCCCCCGGTGCCTGGCAATGAAAGAAACCATCTGCTTGGCAAGCTGAACCCCTTTCCTCCCCTGCCCAGTCTTCCTCCTCCTTTTTCTCCTCACAGGAGCTCTCATGGAGGGGGGATGGATGCAGTTTCCATGGGGAGGGGGCAATGGGGTGGGTTGGCTGGGTACCCCCCCTTGCACTTTTCTTCCTGGGGCTGCTTGGTATATTTTTGTTTCTCCTTTTGAGGAGACCCAGAGAGGCTCTTTTTGTTTTCCCTAAATGGAAAAGAACTCCATGAGATGCCAGGCAGAGAGAGAAAAAAACTGGAGGGAGGGAGGGGGGACGGAGGAATACCACAACCACCCCATGCCCCCTCACTGCTTTCACCCATATATATATATTTATTTATTGCTTCTGCTTTGTCGTATTTCTATACATTAAAAAGTGCCTTCGAAATCCATGGAGCAGTTCAGTCACTATCTGCACCAAACAATACATGAGGTAGGCACAAGAGAGAGACCAACTGGCTCAAGATCCCTCCAAACTAATCTTAACGACCATCCAAAAAGGCAGAAATGTCCCTGTTAAGAAGATCTGCCTGTGGGATTCAGTTCTGAATGTCAGGAAAATAGGGAAAATAGATGCTGTATTTATTTACGTAATTTTATTTTATTATTTATTTATTTAAAGTATTTAAATATTTTTTTAAATTCAAATCCATCTTTCTCAGAAGTCTGCATTTTATTACTGCTGGGGCATCCACAAGTTCCAGGGCTCCCACGGGCATCACATCTATGCATGAAATGCCTAGATATAGGATGGGGGACACTTGGCTTAACAAGCATGGCAGGAGGTTGGACTGGATGCGGCAGCTAAAAAGGCCAATGTGATTCTAGGCTGCATCAATAGAAGTATAGTGTCTAGTGCCAGTCTATTCTGCTTTGGTCAGGCCTCACCTGAAATACTGTGTCCAGTTCTGGGAACCACGATTCAAACAGGATGCTGCCTAGTTGCAGTGTGTCCAAAGGAAGGCAGTCAAAATGATGAAGGGTCTGGAAACCATAAAGCCCTATGAGGAATGACTTACGGAACTGTGTATGTTTAGCCTAGAGAAGAGACAGTTAAGAGGGGATATGATAGCCCTGTTTAAGTATCTGAGGGGGTGCCATACTGAGGAGGGAGCAGGCTTGTTTTCTGCTTGCTCCAGAGAACAGGACCTGCAACAGTGGAAGCAAGCTACAGGAAAAGAGATTCCACCTCAACATTAGAAGGAATGTCCTGACAGTAAGAGCTGTTTGACAGTGGAACACACTTCCTTGGAGGGTGGTGAGCCTCCTCCTTTGGAGGTCTTTAAACAGAGGCTGGATGTCCATCTGTTGGGGGTGCTTTGTGAGTTCTTGCAAGGCAGAATGGGGTTAGACTGGATGGCCTTTGTCTCTGGACTGGATGGCCAGCTCTGATTCTATCTGCACAGTTCTCTATGGTGGCTATGAAAAAAGGGACTGCAGCAATGGTGGGATAGAGCTGAGACCCCTGGGACCCACACTCAAATACTCTGTGCCCCTCATTCGGAATTTGATGGACATGGGTTGGGAGGAGTTGGACAAATCAGAGACAAAAAGGTGCCATTCTGAAAAACATGCCTCTAGGAGAGATGAAAGATGGTTTGACCCTCCCATGAAGCTCATACACAAGTGCCTTATTCAAGCATGAAGGACCTTCTTCTTTGGGGTCTGCATGGCCCTGACAGGCTGGAAACCCATCCCTCCCCATTGGGGGTCCCAAGATAAGATCAGAGAGGAGTCATTCCCACCCTGACACCCTTCTGTTTTACACAACAAAGATGGCCATTGCTTGCCATGTTAAAAGTGGTGTCAAGTAGTGTTGTGAAATGACAGAATGATTCTTCATATGCCTGATGAATAGTGGGCAATAAAATTACTGTTCTCCTGGCATGAGAAGTTTGAGATAATTACAGTGTCTTGTTCCTCACCCATTCCAATCAGGGGCGAGAAATTCCTTTTAAAGTTTGTTGTTCCAAACTGTTTTATTGTTTTATGGCATCACTGCAATAAAACTTCAGGAGTACAAGAGTGTGTTAATTTTCAAGTCACATACAAAGCTGTCTTGCCAATGAGGTGTTAAAATTGTGTATTGCTGCTGTTTTTGCAATGTCTGGATTCCATTTGTCAAAGCTCAAACAAAATGTCACACAAATAGCTAGTAGCTTGGTCGAGTTTCTGAGGAAGACAGAATAAAGAAGACAAACTGGGATCAGTTTTGACAAGTCCAATAGCTGGAAGGGAGATTATGGAAGCTATAGTCCAAAACTTTTCCAAGCTCTAATTCTCTTTCTTTCTCTACCTTGCTTTATCCAGCACATGGACTGCAAGTTCCAGCACCCCCTAGCTGGTGTAGTCAATGCTGAGGAATGCTGGGAATTGCAGTCCAACAACATCCAGATCATGGAAGCTATGCAGTCAGTCAGCCCTGGTTAGTCCTTGGATGGGACTTGTCAGGGAATAATACGGTACTAGGTGCTGTAGGTTAGCTTTCAGAGGAAGGAACTGGCAAAATCACCTTTGAGGATTTCTCACCTAAGAAAGCCCTAGGAAATTCACAGCCCCCCCCATAACTTGATGGGCTTCTTGGAGGCACATGTATGTGCGTGCACACACAAACTCTCTGCAGGCCCTGTAGCCAGATAAGCTATATCTGGCCCTGTAACACCAGAGGGACAAAGGGATGAGTCCCAGAGAGTACTGCTTGCATTTTACATAGAATCCTAGAGTTGGAAGGGATCCCCAAGAGCCATCCAGCCCATCCTCCTTTGGCCATGCAGAAATAGATTCCTAGGGCTGAAAGGAACCTCCAGGACCTATCTAGTCCAACCTTGTTCTGCCATGCAGGAGTACATAGAATCCTAGAGGTGGAAGGGATCTCCAAGGGCCATCCAGTCCAACCCTTCTCATCTTCCCAGGTCAGGGACCCTCCCAACTGGGGGTGTGTGCTTTTCCTTAGCATTGATGGCAACTCTACCTCCTCCTCCTCCTCTACCTCTAGGCTGCATTTGTCTTCCTTTCCCAGAAAATAGGGGGGATCCTAATAATGAGATGCCCCCTGGAAGCCCAGCAAGAGGCACGAGATTAAGATAGATTCCCCCCCCCCCCCCCGTTTCCAGATACCACCAGCAATGGGGAGAAATCATTGCTGCCAGTACCCTCTGAAGGGGTTGAGTCCAGCCTGAAACCAGGATGCCCCCTGCTAGAGACCCCTCCCCAGGAGGGAGGCCCCCATCTGGGCAGAACAGTTCTCCTATTGAAAAAGGGCCACCTGGGGAGGCCAGGGATCCAGGGATATTATGTGTCAATGCAGAGCTAGAAAGGAGACAAAAATGCATTTCCAGAATTCTTCTTCATGGTCACAACCAACTGAAAGCTGGCAGCACATCTTTTTTCTTTTTTTAAAATAAATTTATCAACATAAAAAAAAAGAAAACAAAGTACAAAGATTTGACAAGACATAACATACAACAAACAGAACAACACCAACATACACATAAAATGACTTCCTTGCTAAAGACATACTGTTACAAATCGCATAACAAGTTAACACTTCTATCTATTTTTGACTATAAATCTAAAGCCACACGTGATATTGTGATGCTCCTAATTTGTGTACTATACAAGTATAATATTTTAAATCAAAATACTCTAAAATCGAACTTTTTTATCATTACACCTCCGAGTTTAACTAGTACTAGATTACATCAGTTATAAAACAAGTTTCTTTCTCTCTAATCCAGTACTCAATCAAGGGTTTCCATTCATTAATAACCATTCCATATTCTCTTTTTTTCAGCATTGAAGATAATCTTTCAATCTCCATTATATCCAGCACTTTCTTTACCCACTCTGTAATATCAGGAATTTCCTTTGTTTTCCATTTTGCCGCATAGACAGTCCTCGCTGCCGATATTAAATAAAACAATAATTTGCCATAAGTTTTTTCTAACATTTCATCTTCGACCATTCCCAAGAGATATATTTGTGGACCGAATGACAAATCTTTTTGAAATATTTTTTCGATTTCATTGTGGACCATTTTCCAATAGCTTCTCGTGTGTTTACACTCCCACCAAAGATGAAAAAAGGTGCCAATTCTTTTTTCACATTTCCAACATTTATTTGTGAGATTCCTTTTCATTTTGGCTAATTTATAGGGTGTCAGATACCACCTAAACTGCATTTTATAGTAATTTTCTTTGATGTCTGAGTTCATTGTAAATTTAAGTCTTGTTTTCCAATTTTTCTCCCATTTTTGCAATTCAATATTTTGGCCAAAATCCTGAGCCCATTTCACCATCTGGGGTTTGATGAGTTTGTCTTCCATCTCCAAACCTAATAATAATTTATAAATTCTTGAAATTTTACCTTTATCTCTTGCCTTAAGTATCCCATCAAAATCTGTGTTCATCGAACCAAATGATTTAATCTTTTTATCCAAGAGAAATCTTTCTTTTAACTGGCGATAAGTGAACCAGTTACAATTATACCCCTCTTTATTTAATTGCTCTTGTGAGTTAATTTCAAACCCACCTTTTTCTTCTCGCAACAGATCTTGATATGTCAACCAACCTTCGGTTCTTAATTTATTCTCTCTAGTTGCAACTGCTTCAACCGCTGTCCATAAGGGTATCTTATCGTTCCATTTTGCTTTCACTTTAAACTATGCCCTCAAAAGGGATCTTCTTAAATAGTGATCGTTGAAATTCTTATGTAATTTAATTTTATCATATAATAAATAACCATGCCAAGAATACACTTTGTCAAATCCTTCTAATTTTAAATTCTTTTCATTCGTTAAATTAATCCAATATATGATCCAATATAGGCAACATGCATAGTAATAAATTTTGAGGTTCGGCATGTTCATGCCCCCTCTATCTGTCGCATCTTGAAGTAATTTCATTCTGATCCTCGGTCTTCTGCCCCCCCATATGAATTCAGATAAATCCGATTGCCACTTCTTGAATGGTGTATCACTAATCATTATTGGAATATTTTGAAACAAATATAACATTATAGGGAGAATATTCATCGTTATTGTTGCTATCTTTCCCAACAGTGATAAATTTAATCTTCTCCACCTGGCCAAATCCGTCTTAATTTCCTTCCATTTAATTTCATAATTGTGTTTGAATAATTCTGAATTCTTTATTGTAAAATTTATGCCCAAATATTTTACCATTTTATTTCCTTTAAACTTCGTCATTTCTTTTAACTTTTCCTTTTCTCTGTTTGATAAATTCATCATCAACATGGCTGTTTTTTCTCTATTTACTTTTAATCCTGTTAACTTCCCAAATTCATTGATTACTTCATTTAATTTACAGATACCCCCAATTGGATTCAATAATGACACCATTAAGTCGTCGGCAAAAGTTTGAATTCGCTATTTTTTATTTTTACTCCCTGAATCCATTTCTCTTTTCTTATTTTTTCCAAAAGTACTTCAAAACAGGTAATGAACAGGAGCGGAGAGAGTGGGCAACCCTGTCTAACCCCCTTTTCAATTCTAAAAAAATTAGTAGCTTCTCCATTAACTAAAATTCTCGCTTCTTGCATTTGGTAAATCATATCAATCCATTTTTTAAAATTGACCCCTATGCCTAATCTTTCTACCATGGTTTTTATAAAAATCCAATTAAGACTATCGAATGCTTTTTCAATATTGTAAAAAAAAAAATTGCTCCTTTTTTATCTATATTTTTATTAAAATATTCAATTAAATTTATTAAATTTCTCGTATTATCCTTAATTTTTCTGCCTGGTAAGAATCCCGCCTGGTCAGTATTTATCCATGTATTTAGCCATTTTTTTAATCTATTCGCCAATATGTTAGTGAAAATCTTATAATCGCAATTCAAAAGTGAGATGGGCCTAAAATTTTTAGGTTCAGTTAGGTCTCTTCCTTCCTTCGGTATTAATGTTATATTAGCTTGTGACCACGAATTTGGAATTTTATTATCTAATATTGCATTCATTGTCTCAAGTAGCGGTAAGGCTAATTAATCTGAAAATTTTTTGTAGTATTCCATAATGAATCCATCAGGGCCAGGAGCTTTCCCCCTTTTCATCTCTTTAATTGTATTTATTAGTTCCTGAAGTGTGATTTTTTTCTCTAATTCTTCCATACATTCTTCGGCGATCACTGGGAGAGTCATTTGTTGCAAATAATTACTTATCTTTGATTCATTACTCCCTTCGTGATCGGTGTTCTTATATAGATTAGTATAGTACTCTAAAAATATTCTTTTAATATGCTCTTGAGATGTAACTATCTTGTTTCCTGCTTTTAATTCCAAAATTGCCTTTTTCTCTTGTTCTCGCCTTAACTTGTATGCCAATAGTTTTCCTACTTTATTAGAAAATTCAAAATCTCTCTGTTTTATATATGTCATCTTTTTCCTTATATCTTCGGAGATCAAGATAGAAATTTGACCTCGTAATATTTGTAAACTAGATTTTAATTTTGTACTATTCGGTTTCATTTTCAATTCATTTTCTGTCTTCTTCATCTCTTCCTCTAAAGTTTTAATTTGCTTTTCTCTTGTTTGTTGTTCTCTTGGCACCTTTTTTAAAAAAAATAACCCCTCATGTATGCTTTTGAAGCGTCCCAAACTACATTAATGTTTGTCCCTTTATTTAAATTTTCCTGGAAAAATAATTATAATTCTTTTCTTGCCTCCTCTACTATCTTTTGATCATTCAAAATGCTCATATTAAGTTGCCAGCGGAATTCCTTTGGAGAGGTTTTTAAACTCATCATAATAGGATTATGGTCTGACCACACTGAGGGAAGAGTTTCAATTTTTTGAACCAATTTACAAATTGTTGCCGATATCACAAACATATCTATTCTCAACCATGAACTATGTACATGGGAGAAAAAAGTATAATCTTTAACATCTTTGTTTAAAATTCTCCATGCGTCTCTCAATGCGAATTTGTCTATCATTTCGAAAAAACTTTGAGGTAATTTACCCTGTGAAATTTTGATTTCTTTTGTTGAAAATCTATCCATTTGAGGGTCTACGACCCCATTCCAATCCCCCATGATGATAATCTTATCCTCACTCCAATTTTCCAATTTACAAGCCAGGTGTTTATAGAATTCAGCTTTATTAGTTAATGGAGCATATAATCCAATTAATAATCCCCCCCCCCAAATTAATCTCAACAATGACAAACCATCCTTCATTGTCCACAAATATTTCCCTTGGGTTAAATCTCGATTTAACATATACCACAACACCTTTCTTTTTACTTTTCGCTGATGCCACAAATTCTTCTCCTAATTTTTTATTTCTCAAATATTTAATATCCTTACAATGAATATGCGTTTCCTGTAAACAATATATGTCTGCTCTCAGTTTCTGTAAATGATAATTAATTTTTTTCCTTTTATTTGGCGTGTTCATCCCCTTAACATTCCAAGAGATAATCTTAACCTTATCCATAATTAAACTATGAAATCAAATATACACCGGAAAAGAAAAAAAAAAGTTTCAACGTGACAATGCCATTATCACCCAATTACTCACCATATTTCTATAAAATTAATTGAATATAACCCCTGCGAAACCGTACTTTATATTATCTATCAACTAAAACTAATTATGTTTTCATAAACCTTCGTAAACATCTTCTTCTTCTGAAAAATCCTCCCTCCTTTTTCTTTGAGGATCTTCTAGCTCATCTAGAAAGTCATCCTTTGAACCACCTAGTTCCTTTCTACACCTCCAATTAACTGCTCCAGCTTCTTCTAAGTCTTCTAAATCTTCTGCCTCACGTAGTTTCAACTCTCTCTTATTCTCTTGACTGCTACTCTTATGTGTCTTCCCTCTATTTGTATCTTTCTCATCAGTGGGGACTTTCTTTTTCTCTAAATCTTGATCTGGTTTTTTTTCTTTTCTTTTCTCCTTTTTTCTTCTCGCTCCCAGAATCTCCTTGCCTCTTCCACTGTTCCCAAAACTATTCTTCTTTTTCTAAACCAAAAGACTAACCCCTCTGGCACCCTCCATCTATATGGTATCCTCTCCTGTCTTAAGTAAGTTGTTAGGAAAAGATATTCCTTCCGTTTTTTCAGCACTCTCGCTGGGACATCTTTCAAAATCTGGAGTTGCTGACCCTCAATTTCCAGAGGGGATTCATTATGAACTTTAAGGGGTAAATCCCGTACCTGTCTTCGAACAAAATAGACTACGATGTCCCTAGGTAGCCCTCTTTGTTTCGCCACTGTTGAATTCAATCGAAAAGCTCTGTCTATTTCATATTGGAATTGGGGAGCATCCTTACCCAGAAAATTTGCCAAGCTCTCTGTAATGACTTTCATCAAGTTCTCATCCTTATCCTCCGGAAGTCCTCTAATTTTCACACACTTTTCTCTAAGCTTCTGATCCCATATCGCTTTTTCATCTAGGTCCCGTTCTCTATCCCTTCTAACCTCCGCTAGTTCTTCTCCAAATCTATCACTTCTATACTCTAAATTTTCAATTTTTTGGTTTGCTACCGCTAGTTCCCCTGTAATCTTTTCTACCGTATGATTTATTTCCTGGAGCTCCGTTCTGATATCATGACGTATTTCTAATTTAAAATCTTTCATTTCCTGCCTAAATTCCAATCTAAGTTTCTTGATCTCCTCCAAAATATTCACATTAATATCTACTACTCTAACTTGCTCTATGGAGGATCTCCTAGGTAACTGTGATTATGTCTGAATTTTTGCAGTTTGGTTTCTTGACATCATTGTCCAGATTATAATTACAATTTATCCACTTTATGGTTCCAATTATATATTATATTCCAATTCCAGTTATATTTCTTATTGAGTGCTCAAATAATATCGATTTTTTTAAATTTTTTATTTGTTTATTTTAATTTTAATATTTTATTAAGTATTTTAAATATTTTTGAGATTTTTTTTCCCCACTATAATTTGGTCTATTTTGGACAACCACAAAATATCACTTTAAAACCACAATATATTTCCCCTCAGTTTAGGCCAGAAAAGATTCAGACAATTTTTTTTTTTACACTATCCCCTTAATTAATACCAATCAATTAACTATGACTCCTAAATTGATGAAATCTGGAGGGGGGAAAAACCAATTAATTAATTACCGACCAATCATTCAATTCCCCCCTCTATAGAAGTTTAATACAATATTATTGTCTTAACCTTCCCTACTAATTTTATAAGTTACGGATAAGTCAATCAATATCAATATCAGAGCCTCAAATAATCAAATAATTCCTCCTCACTCTTCCTGGATTAGAGAATCACCTATATCTCAACATATAATTAATCAGGAATCTAGCTCCACTTAGATTAATAAAAACTATAAAACGGCGACCCTTAATATGCCAGCGCCACAAATGGGATCATCACTCTTTGTTTTTAGAGGTAATTGTACATCTTTAATACAAATACCGATGCTTCATAAATGATGCTATCTTTCACAGACTCTCGATGGGCAATGATGAATACAGAATGCTCCAAATAATTCAAATGTTTATTGAATGAAGATACTGTAAAACCACAAACTTTGTAACAGAAATAGCATAGGTTACAATAGAAATAGAGCTTTACAAAAGGCATTAAAGACATATGAAGACTGCATCACCCAAAAAAAATTTTTTTTTTTGGACTGCTTGCATTTCAACACTTTCTCTGTAGTGTGGATTTTATGATACCTCAAAAGGTGTGAATTCTGAGGAAAACCTTTTTTTCAATCTTGGCATTTGGATGGATTCTCTCCTGTATGGATGCTGTGGTGGTGTATAAGGTTGGTACCTCTAGTAAAACATTTGCCACACTCCTGGCAATTCTATGGTTTCTCTCCTGTATGGGCACTCTGATGCCTCAAATGGGCTGACCTGTCAGAAAAACATTTCCCACACTGCTGGCATCTGTATGGTTTCTCTCCTGTGTGGACCCTCTGGTGACTCACAAGGGCAGACTTGACAGCAAAATATTTTCCACACTGCTGGCAATGGTATGGTTTCTCTCCTGTATGGACTCTCTGATGCCTCAAATGGACTGACTTGTCAGAAAAACATTTTCCACAATGCTGACATTTGTATGGTTTCTCCCCTGTGTGGCTTCTTTGATGAGTCACTAAGTTTGACTTGCGAGCAAAACATTTCCTACACTGTTGGCATGTGTATGGTTTTTCTTCTGTGTGGACCATCTGGTGTCTGCCAAGTTGTGATTTGTCTGCAAAACATTTCCCACAGTGCTGGCAATTGTATGGTTTCTCTCCTGTATGGACTCTCTGATGAGTCACAAGGGCAGACTTTTGAGCAAAATATTTTCCACACTGCTGGCAATTGTATGGTTTCTCTCCTGTATGGACTCTCTGATGTCTGACAAGGCGAGACTTGACAGCAAAATATTTTCCACACTGTTGGCATTGGTATGGTGTCTCTCTTGTGTGAACTCTCTGATGAGCCACTAGGGGTGACTGCTGAGCAAAACATTTTCCACACTGCTGACATGTGTATGGTTTCTCTCCTGTGTGAACTCTGTGATGAATCACAAGAATTGACTTTTGAGAAAAACATTTTCCACAGTGCTGGCATTTAAATGGTTTGTCTCCTGTGTGGACTCTCTCATGAATCATAAGGATTGACTTCCGATTAAAACATTTCCCACACTGCTGACATTTGTATAGTTCCTTTCCTGTGCGGATTCTGTGATGTCTCACAAGGTAAGACTTGCTAGCAAAATATTTTCCACACTGGTGGCATTTGAATGGTTTCTCCCCTGTATGGACTCTCTGATGTCTCACAAGGCAAGACTTGCTGGCAAAACATTTTCCACACTGGTGGCATTTGAATGGTTTCTCTCCGGTATGGACTCTCTGATGAATCATAAGATCTGACTTTTGAGCAAAACATTTTCCACAGTGCTGGCATTTGTACGGTTTGTCTCCTGTGTGAACTCTCTCATGAGTTACAAGGTTTGACTTCTGATTAAAACATTTCCCACACTGTTGACATTTGTATGGTTTCTCTCCGGTGTGGACTCTCTGATGTTTCAGGAGGTCTGACTTTCGAGCAAAGCGTTTTTCACACTGCTGGCATTTGTATGGTTTCTCTTCTGTGTGGACTCTCTGATGATTCAAAAAGTTTCCTATAAAGAATGACAAGGAGAAACAAGAGCACATCTCAGTGTTCACAGAGGAAGAACCTCTAAAAAAATGATGGAGCTAAGCAAACTTAAGAAGGAAAAGAAATATCAGAGAAAGAGGAGTGTCTACGTCTCTCTTCCTTCATCAATATCAGTCACAATTGCTAAATGGAACACCTTAATAGGTCTGAAAACATCCAAATGCCAGCTAGTTTGGTCCAGTTCACCCAAACCAGTCATTAAAATTTGTCAGGTTCACAGCTGCCTCTTAATGCATAAGACACCAAGGGCATGTGTGTGTGAGAGAGGGGGGAGACAGAGAGAAAGAGAGAGAGTAAAACAGGATGCTGCAGAAAAGAAGATTAAGAATGATCCACAATGGGAGATGCTGAAGGTCTGCAGATAGGCATGAGGGCAGGTAGGAAAGTTGGAAAAGGGAGGAAGAAGAGGAATCAGGCATGTGAGACCAAGGAAACTACAACATGCATAATATGCATTTTGGTTGGCTCAACAAAGGTATTACTGTTTCCTGGATTTTGGATAATATTGTAATAATAATAATAATAATAATAATAATAATAATAAATTTATTTGTATCCCGCCTCTCTGTGCGGCTTATACAATAAAACATACAATCCCATCTCCCAACAGCGCACTCCCCCTAAAATACAATTAAACAATCATAGTTTTGTACTTTGCTATATGGCCAAAAACATGAAAAAATTGCTCTGGGATATGTCAAGGGGCATTTGGGGGAGGGGAACTATATTAACTGCCATGGTTCTCCCGCTGCCTCACTAAACTATAAATCCCAAGATTGCACAAGATGTTGTCATGACAATTAAAGTGGGATCATAGTGCTATGATGATGCAATATGAAATCACGCTCAGTCTCTGTAGGAAGGACAATGGATTCAAGTTCCTTACCCAGGTAGGACACATTGTCATAGTTTTCCATCATGACCTTCTCATACAAAGACCTTTGGTTCGGATCCAACAGGTTCCATTCCTCCTCTGTGAAAAAAACAGCCACATCCCGAAAGGCCATCTGCAACAGAAAACAGCCCTCATCCAGACAGAGTCTTATCAAAAGCAGTGCTCCACCAGTATTACTGGATCGCTTCAGAATACTGATGGAGTAGATGTTTGACTATTCCTTCATCTCTTTTCCTTAACTCCCTGGATCTTGAAGAATAGTTCATGAGGGAAATGGTCACAACCTGGGACTCTGATAAACATAGATTTCTCATGTGAAGGATTTTATTTAGCACCCTGAAGCTCATCCATTCTTTGGATTCTTTGGATTCTCAGCCTGTATGGTCAAGGTCTTTTAACTCATGAGACAGAGAATACCACAAGGGCTTCTTCCCATCCTTTACCATAAAAATATGAGAACCACAAATTAAATCATTAGGAATTGCTTCCTTTCATGATGGCTTGAAACCAACTGTCTGGAGCCTCTCTCCAACAAAATGGTGGACCAACCTTGTCTAAAAGCCAAGGACTCAATTCTTGGGAAGGTGAACTACTAGAATCATAGAGTTGGAAGAGACCTCAAGGGCCATTGTCCATTCCACTGCCATGCAGGAAGACACAAATGAAGTATTCTTCAGGGATATCCTGGGATACACTTCTGCCCTGGCCAGAAACCAACTGGGATCCCTTGTTGCAGATCCCTTCCAATGGTTCCATTGCAAATAAGGAAAGAGTAAACATTAAACTGTTCCAAGGACCCTGATTGCCTGGGGGAAGGGACAGAGGCAACACTTATCAACTGAGCCATTTCAATATGGAGGATGGCATCCAATGACCAACTGCATCCCAGATTGACACACCAAGGATTCAATTCATGGGAGGGGGGTATTCACCACACTTTGGGTGGGGGAAATTCCTCTGCCCTTGGTTATCAACCAATGGCTCCATCACAAAAGAGGAGGAGTTCAAGGTTAACCTGTTCCAAGGGCTTCTTTCCTGCAGTTTCATCCATTGGAAAGAAATTCAGTGGAGACTCTCTTCTCTCCCTGTTGAAGACCATCCAGGCCAATTCTGGACTTCTGAGCACCTGTAAAAGTTACAAAGGAAGTTGTTTCACATGTGCACGTTTATGCCATCTTCCATGCACTACCAGAAAGACAACCTAATGGATCTGAGAGCAAATCAAGCCTGAACTTTTCCCAGAGGACAAAATAACTATATTGAGGCTGTCATGAGAAGAGCCCTGGTGGCAAAGTGGTTAAATTCCTGTACTGCAGCCACTCACTCACAGATCACAAGGTTGCAAGTTCAATACTAGATAGGGCTCAGGCTAGACTCAGGCCTGCATCCTTCCGAGGTCACTAAAATGAGTACCCAGCTGTTGGGCGGCAATGATCTTACATTTGTAAACCGCTTAGACATCCCATATTGCGATATGAAGGGATACATAAATGAAGCTGCTTTGCTCTATATGCCAACCTGATAGCACAGAACAAAAGACTCCTTACTTCTCTATCAGATTCCTGAGCACAATCCTCTTCCCTGCTCCTCTCCTGTCCTGTAAGTGGCTCAGAGAAGCCACTTACAAGATGGCAGGGGGCAGAGAAGTGGAACTCATGCACCTGCTCCTCTTCCCCCAACATCCTGTCCCTTTAACTGGCTTCTGCATGGGGGGGGGGGGTTATTTGTGGTTTTTCCACATTCGCTGGGTCTTGTGCCCCTAACCCATGAGAATGTGGAGGGCTGACTGTATATTGTTAACTAAATTATGCTAACAAGGGGTGGCTAACAGTCTGGAAATAATCAATATATATTCCAATCCACAAGAAAGGAGATACAAAGGACTACAGCAACTATAGAACCATAGCATTACTCTCATATGCAAGCAAAATACTTTGTCATAATTTTGCAGCATAGACTCCAACCATACATGGAGAGAGAAATTTCATAGATGCAAGTGGGATTCAGGAAAGGATGAGACACCTGAGACCACATTGCAAACATGTGATTGCTAGTGAAGTGCAACAAAGAATTCCTGGGGGGAGGGGAGGAATCAGCAGGTGCTTTATAAACTATTGCAAAGCATTTGACTATATAGATCATATAAGCTATGGAATGCTCTCAGGTATGGGGGTGCCACTACATAGAACTAGAGTTGGAAGAGAAAACAAGGACCATCCAGTCCAACCCCCTGCTATGCAAGAACTTAAAATCAAAGCATCCCCGACAGATGGCCACCCACCCTCCAAAGGAGACTCCACCACACTCCGAGGGAGTGTGTTCCCCTGTCGAACAGCTCTGTCAAGAAGTTCCTCCTAATGTTGAGGTGGAATCCCTTTCTTGTAGCTTGCATCCACTGTTCCGTGTTCTAGTCTCTGGAGCACCAGAAAACAAGCTTGCTCCACCCTCAATGTAACACCCCTTCAGACACTTAACAGGGCTATCATATCGCCTCTTACCTGATTCTTCTCAAGGCTAAACATACTCAACTCCCTAAGTCTCTCCTCATAAGACATGGTTTCTAGATCCTTCACCATTTTGGTCACTCTCCTCTGGACATGTTCCAATTTGTCAACATCCTTTATGAATTCTGCTGCCGAGAATTGAACACAGTATTCCAGGTGAGGCCTGACCAAAGCACTATTACTTCCCTTGATCTAGACCAGGGATTGGCAACCTTTTTTGCTGGGGGGGCGGGGAATGGCGCAGGGGCCGGGCATATGTGCGCGCGTGGGGGCGCCATTTTGGAAGGCCCCACCGCGCCGCCATGGGGCCTTCCAAAATGGCGCCCGTGCTCGCGCACGGGGCGGCAAGGGTTGCCAACCCCTGATCTAGAAACTATACTTCTATTGATGCAGCCTAAAATTGTATTGGCCTTTTTAGCTGCTGCATCACACTGACTCATGTTCAACCTGTGGTCTACTAGGACTCCTAGATCCCTTGCACACATAGTCTCATTAAGCCAGGTGTCCCCCATCCTATATCTATGCATTTCATTTTTCCACCCTATGTACAGTACCTTACATTTCTCCATTCCCAGCTTTCTAATCTATTAAGTTCTTCTTGACTTTTGATCCTGCCCTTTGGAGGATTAGCTACTCCTCCTAATTTGGTGTCATTTGCAAATTTGATAAGCATGCCTCCTATTCTTTCATCCAAGTCATTGATAAAGATGTTGAATAGCACTGGGCCCAGGACGGAACCCTGTGGCACCCCACTGGTCACTTCTCTCCAGGATGAAGAGGAGCCATTGTTGAGTACCCTTTGGGTTCGGCTGGTCAACCAATTACAAATCCACCAAACAGTCACATTGTCTAGCTCACATTTTACCAGCTTGTCTGCAAGAATATCATGGATGATCTCGTCAAAAGCCTTACTGAAACTGAAATTTAACAGTCCTGATGAGAAATCTGTACCAAGGACAACTGTCAGTCTGAATTTAGAGAATCAGAATGGTTACCCATAGGCAAAGAGCAATAGCAACAGCAGATACATTTCTACACCACTTCATACTGAACTAACCAGTCTCTAAGCAGTTTTCAATGCTTGGCACTTATTTAGCAACCTCAGAAGGATGCCAGGCTGAATCAATCCTGGAGCTCTTGCTGTAATCGAACTCACAACCTTGTGGCTGTGAGTGAGTGGCTTCAGTATTGGCATTTAACCACTGTGCCACCAGGGCTCCCTGGCAAGGCTGTATCCTATCACCCTACTTGTTCAATTTATATCCTGAAAACATCATAAGACAAGCAGAGTTAGACTCAGAAGAAGGAAGACTGAAGACAGGAGATACATAAATTCAATTTAAATGAGGAAATCAAAGTAGTTAACGAGTTCCCATACCTAGGATCAAACATCGACCAGAGTGGTACCTGCAGTCAAGAAATAAGAAGACTAGGAATTGGAAGGGTAGCTATGAAAGAACTAGAAATGATCCTGAAGAGTAGTAAAGATATACAATTGAGAACTAAAGTTAGAATGATCCAGGCCATTGTACTCCCCATTACCATGTACAGATGTAATTGCTGCTCAGTAAAGAGAACAAAAAGAAAGAAAATTAACTAATTCAAGATGTAGTGCTGGAGAGGAGTGCTCAGGACAGCCAAAAAGAGAAACAAATGGGTCCTGGAACAGATCATGCTAGACTTAGGGAACTGGGTATGTTTAGCCTGGAGAAGAGACGGTTAAGAGGTGATATGATAGCCCTGTTTAAATATTTGAAAGGATGTCATATTTAGGAGGGAGCAAGCTTGTTTTCTGCTGCTCCAGAGAACAGGACCCGCAATAGTGGAAGCAAGCTCCAGGAAAAGAGATTCCACCCCAACATTAGGAGGAACGTCCTGACAGTAAGGACTGTTCGACAGTGGAACACACTCCCTCGGAGAGTAGTGGAGTCTACTTCCTTGGAGGTCTTTAAACAGAGGCTGGATGGCCATCTGTCAGGTATGCTTTGATTGAGAGTTCCTGCATGGCAGGGGGGTTGGACTGGATGGCCCTTGTGGTCTCTTCCAACTCTATTTATGATCAAGCAAGAAGTCTCCTTGGAAGCCCAGATAATCAAGCTGAGGCTGTCATATTTGGCCACATAATGAGAAGGCATGGATCTCTAGAAAAAACAGAGGAGTGGAAGGAGACTCAATCAGGACATGGGAATCTTGGAGATGTCTCATCCACAGGGTCACCATGAGTCTGAATCAACTCGAGGGCAGCTAACACCATCCTAGAATAAAAAAGAAGGCTGAGATTGCTTTGTTATTTCCATCAAGCAGGTCATAAAATTGACTCATTCACATTTTTTGTTATTCAAGTAATTAAACAAGCACCATTTCAAGACATTCAGAATCTGTTGTCCAAACAGAAATACTGGTGGATACACACATTGCATACCACCTATCCCATGGCTTGAATGAAAAACAAGGCTTTAGTTGCTTTCTTTAAGAATATTTATGAATGTTAAATAAGACCCAAGGGGTTTCTTTAAAAATACCAATGTGATTGTGGAAGCTTTACCTTTAATTTAACATCTTGCGTTCCTGCTCAATTTTCCTGCTTAACAGATGGCAAACATCATCAATTAGAATAGGCATTTATTCATCTCCATTTCTGGGATTACATTCATGCCATTCCATGCTGGGAGAGCTGTACCCTTGATAGTGTAGGCATTATATATTACTAAAACAATGTAAGTAGTTTATGTTAATCTGTTGACATATGTGTCCATTAATTTTGTATCACTAATATGGTGTATATGTATAAATGTTTATATTTTGTATTGTCACAAGGATGTAACTGAAGAAATCTCTCCTGCAGATGAAACGGAGACTAGAATTTCCCAGGGTCTCTCGTTCTACTACTCCCATTCTTTGATTTATTCATCCTGCTTATCTTCTATGTGGGAAGTCCAGCAATCCAGAATTTGAAACTTTTCTACAATGGGGAATTAATAACTTTTTAAGAATCCACAGACTCCCCAAGACAGAGTCATAACTGGGTATTTCTGCTGGATACTTCCTAACAGACTCTTTGCAAGATTGGTTCCATATATATGGTTCACTGTTCTTTTCAACAAATGTATTGGTTATTTATGGTCACAATGGTGACATATGAATGCATTATCATTTTGCTTATGCAAAATTAAACCTTGTACATCTTTTAATATTCTATATCTGTTCTTATTTAGTAATGTCAGTGCTATTCAACATCTTTATCAATGACTTGAAGGAAAGAATAGAGAAAATAGGGTTTTGTGTTTTTTTTCGGGCTGTGAGGACGTGTTCTGGAAGAATGTATCCTTGACTCACATTCAACTTGTGGTCTACTTGGGCTCCTAGATCCCTTTTATATGTAGTCTCATTAAGCTAGGTGCCCTCCATCTTGTATCTATGCATTAAGAATTAACAAATTTAAAAGAGCTTTATAACATAATTGTTTCACTGTTTTAAGACCTAGTTTTAATTTCTCATTGGAGTTAACACCTTGATAAAAGGTTAAGATAGTCCCTTGACATGAAGCCTGCCTGGGGGGAGGTATCTCTTTCTCTCTCTCCCTGCCCCTCACAATTCCCCAACCTTTCCCCCCTGCTCCTGCCCCCCCCCCCCGCTTTAAAGCTGCATTCCCTGCCATTCTGGTCATAAGAGTCCCCCCCTCAGCCTCAAGACACTCACAAGCACAGAGAGCTTGATTCAGAGCGCCCTCTCCCATCAGCCCTTGAAACCCCCCCCCCAAATATTTGGGGCTCCCTGGAAACCTTTGAGGGGAGAGAAGGGCTCCCTTCCCTCAGCCCCCCAAAGAAAGGCCTTTTCCTCCCTCTCCCTCCCCCTCTTTATTACCGTCTCCAGTCTCAACCCTGGACCTCCTTCCCTTCCTGGCCAGGAAAACGGAAAAAGAGTCTCTTTACCCCCTTTCCCACACACCGGAAGTGAGGCCAAAGTACTCCTCTCTCCTCCTCCTCCTTCCTGCTTAACGTGTTATTCCCACAGCGCCAACATGGCGGCTCTTCCTCCCCTTGAACCTTTCCCCTCCATGTCTGGACCCCTTTGGGAAGAATTGAAGGGGACTCCTTCCCTCCCAGCCCCCCAAGGGAGGCGCCTCCTCCCTGGGACGCCTTCCCTTCCCACCAAGAAGATCCAGAAAGAGCCTCTTTGTGTGTGTCTCCTCTACACACACACCGGAAGTGAGGTCAGAGGGTGCGCTACTCTCCTCCGCCTCCCGGTTTAACATTCCTCCCATGCCTCTCTAGGAACTTGAACTCGCTGCTTGGAGGACCCAGAGGAGGCCGAAAAAAGAAACCCCTCTTTCCCTCCTTCTCTCTCTCTGTCTGCAAACCTCCCAGGAAGAGCCACTGGTCCAGCCCCATTCGCTGGGGTTAGGGTTAGGGGCACAGGAACCTCCCCCCCAACGTGAAAATGGAAAAACCGCAAATAACAAAAACATATGTAGTTTTTTTGGGTTTTTCGGGCTGTGTGGCCATGTTCTAGAAGAGTTTCTTTCTGACGTTTCACCAGCATCTGTGGCTAGCATCTTCAGTTTCCTCTGAAGATGCTAGCCACAGATGCTGGTGAAACATCAGAAAGAAACTCTTCTAGAACATGGCCACACAGTCTGAAAACCCCCCCAAAAAACTATGGATGCCGGCCATGAAAGCCTACGACTTCACATTAAAAACATTTGTGTTTTTACCTGAGAGAACACTTCTCTAGGAATCTCTAGGTCCTCCAGTGCAACTCTGTAGTCAGCCTCTGCCACACATTGGCCATAGAATTGCGCTGGAAGAATTGGATTAATAAAACTAGTGAATAATCAAATCCACAAAAGTCAAAGCCACAAACGTGGAGGGACTATATATATATATATATATATATATATATATGTTGTTAACTGCCTTTACGTCAGTCACAACCCATTAGGACCCTATGGATGAGACATCTCCAAGACCCCCTGTCCTCCACTGCTTTGCTTAAATCCTGCAAACCCATACCCATGACCTCTTTGAGTCCATCCATCTAGCATGTGGCCTTCCTCTCTTCCTATTTCCCTCCACCTTTCCCAACATTATTGTCTTTTCTAATGAGTCTTCTCATGATGTGTCCAAAGTACGATAGTCTAAGTCTTATCATCTTGGCTTCTAGGGACCTCTCTGGCTTGATCTGCTCTAGGACCATTTGTTTGTCCTTTCGGCTGTCCAAGGCATCCTCAGCACTCTTCTCCAGCCCCACATTATCTCAAATGCATTGATTTTCCTTCTATCTTCTTTCTGACTGTCCAGCTCTCACATCCATACATGCAACCAAACAGTGATACCTCTATTGGCCAGCCAAAGTGCACAATATACCTGTTGCAAGCTTTCGAAGCTCTACGGACAAGATGTTACAAACCAAACAGGAGAAAAAAATGGGAGATGTTAGTCAGATGCCTGCATTTTGATGTTTCTGTCCTTAGTTAAGATGGTAAGTGGAGGGCATCTTTTGCAGGCTGGCCCCTCCTCCTTCTGGCCATGTGGATATTGGGAGATTTGCAAAGACTAGGAAATTTAAATCTATTTGCATCTCAACATTACATGGTAATATTCCATGGTATTAGGGAATACAATGGCTTGTAATATTCTGACTTTTATGCTGAGTTGTATGTCTGCATTTTAGGATCTTTTCTAGTTCTTTCATAGCTACCCTCCCCATTCTTAATCTTCTGACTTCCTGGCTGCAGTCCCCATTCCAATCAATGTTTGATCCCAGATATGAGAACTCTTTTACTATTTGTATTTCCTCACTGTCTTGTTTGAATGTGTGTAAGTCCTCTGTGGTCATTATTTTTGTTTTCTTTATATTCAATAGTAAGCCTGTCTTCTTTGATCTTCCTTACTAGCTGTTCTAGGGACATTATCACACAGGCAGCTCCAAACAGAAGCCGCTTTAAAGTGAAAGTGCTACCGCAAAAGCAGAAGCAATTAATTAGCCGGCTTTCCCCGTGTGAAAACCTTCTGCGCATTTAAAAGATCCCCGAAAATAAAAAGAAGCAGTTTCTGACTACTTTCTGTTCGGATTAACCTGCTTTTAAATGCGATGTCGTCTGCAAATATACCCGCTTTTGCGGGTTATTTTCAGTTTAAACCCCCGTTTCCTCACAGGATTTCCCCCGTGTGATAACGTCCTAGGTCTGTGAGGTTTTCTGCTAGTATTAAGGTATCGTCAGCATATCTCAGATTGTTGATATTTCTTCCTCCTATTTTCACTCCTCCCTCTTCCATGTCCAAGCCTGCTTTCCTTATAATATGTTCTGCATATAAGTTGAATAGATAGGGTGATAGGATGCAATCTTGTGTGACTCCTTTGCCAATTAGGAACAATTCTGTTTCTCCATGTTCTGTTTTACAGACATACAACGTATATTTATATATATACACACACATAGATACAATATATATTTATATACAGTTGTCCTTCCCTATTCGCGGACTTCAAGTCTGTGGTCTGGTTCTTCGTGGGAGGGACAAGCAGGGCAGGATATAATGGCAGTGTGCGCCTGTGCGTGCCCCATTATTTTCAGTGGTGCTTGAATATTTGCGAGCTACCATTTTTGTGGGGTGGCAGGTCAGGAACTGATCCCCCACGAATTGGGAGGGGCTACTGTTTTGTAAATATATATTATATTGTATATACGTGTGTGTGTGTGTGTGTGTGTGTTTGTAGACACACACACACATATATTACACAATACATATGCACATAATATATATGGGGGGGAGAGAAAGACACTCAGAGAGAGAGATTGCTCCCCTAAAACAGATGAAAGAGGTTTCCCCTGAAACCATGATCACTCCCACCTAAGGATCCCACCACTTGCACCCCATTTACCAGGTCATGCCTGTTGATTAGGATCAGATCTAAAATAGCTGATCCCCTTGTTGCCTCTTCCACCTTTTTGACAGAAATTGTCTTCAAGGCGAGTGAGCAATTTGCTAGATCTTGAAGTACTGGCTGAGTTTGACTTCCAGCAAATATCAGGATAGTTGAAGTCACCCATCACTACTACATCTCTCCTTTCTGAATGTGTGGTCATCTGTTCTAGAAAGTCATAATCCAATTCCTCTGTCTGACTTTGAGGTCTGTAGTAGGCTCCCAGAATAACATCCCTGTTGTTTCCTTCCTCTTTAATTTTTATCCATATGCTCTCCACCTGATTTCCAGGATTAAAGTCCTGGATCTCTTAATAATAATAATAATAAAATTTATTTCTATCCCACCCTTTGGGAAAACCCAATCAGGGCAGCTTACAACAGTAAAACAGTATACAATACATAAAATCCAAAAATTATTCCCTCCCCCCTTAAAACAGTATTAAATCTAAATGAATTAAAATTACAATAAAAGTTAAACGAGTTCAATAGTTAAAACCAAAAAACCAACTGCTAACTACAGACCATCTATGGCCTACACAATGGAGCTCATCCATCATTAGATGGGGCACATGAGCAACATTGGGGGAATTACCCGAGGCCGGGGACATTAATCTGGAAAGGGCTGCCGGAAGAGATCCGTCTTGACTGCCTTTTTAAAGCTGGTTAACAATGTTAATAGACGGATCTCGTCCGGCAGGTCGTTCCAGAGTCTGGGGGCGACGACTGAGAAAGCCCTCTGGGAGGTAGCCACAAGCCTCGATTTTTGGGGCTGTAGCAAATTCCTCCCAGAGGACCGGAGAGTGCGGGGAGGATTATATGGGAGGAGGCGGTCCCTGATATAGCTTGGGCCCAAGCCATCTAGGGCTTTAAAGGTGATAACCAACACCTTGTATTGGGCCCGGAAGCTGATGGGCAGCCAGTGGAGGGACCTCAGAACCGGAGTAATGTGGTCCCTCCTAGATATTCCTGAAATAAGTCTGGCTGCCATATTTTGCACCAGTTGTAATTTCTGAACTAAGCACAAGGGTAGCCCCATGTAGAGTGCTTTGCAGAAGTCAAGGCGTGAGGTTACCAACGCGTGCACAACAGTCTCGAGATCCCTTACTTCCAGAAAAGGGCGCAGCTGGCGTATCAGCCGAAGCTGATAACAGGCACTCCTGACCGTCGCATTAACCTGATTTGTCATCAGGAGCGACGAGTCAAGGAGCACCCCCAGACTGCGAAGACAGTCACTGGAGGAGAGTGTGACCCCATCCAGGACTGGAGGTTGCAACCCAATTCTTGGTTTTGGGGCCGCTACCGTGAGTACCTCCGTCTTGTCTGGATTCAGTTTCAATCTGTTTTTCCTCATCCAGCCCATTACCGCTTGAAGACATTCATTGAGAGAAGAGATACCATTGGAATTCGAGGCCGACGAACGAGACATGGAGAAATAGATTTGGGTGTCATCAGCGTACTGATAACACCCAGCCCCATAACTCCGTATTATCTCACCCAGCGGCTTCATGTAGAACAACATCGGGGACAAGATAGCTCCCTGAGGAACCCCACAGGTGAGGTCCCTCTTGCTGGAGCTACAGTCCCCGAGCAGCACCCTCTGGGACCTACCCGAGAGGAAGGACCGGAACCACTGCAGAGCAGTGCCTCCGATACCTAACCTTCTCAGGCGGTCCAAGAGGATGCCGTGATCTATTGTATCAAAAGCCGCTGAGAGGTCTAGGAGCACCAACAGGGTCACACTACCCCTGTCGATGCTCAGACGCAGATCGTCGGTCAAGGTAACCATGGCAGTCTCAACCCCAAAGCCCAAAACTCTTCACAGGTGTAAACATCCCTGACATATAATGCTAATTCCTCCTCCTTTCCTGTTTGGCCTATTTCTCTTAAAATGGTTATACCCCTCTATTACTACATTCCAATTATGAGACTCCCACCAGGTTTCAGTGATGCCTATTATATTGTATTTGCTTTGTTGTGCTAGGAGTTCATGTTATTTCCCACACTCTGTGCATTAGTGTAGAGACATCTAAGACCATGGGTCCTCCCCACTTGTTGCCTGTGTGAGGTTTTTTGCCTCCCACTGTTGGGCCTTTGCATCATTTGCCTTCTTCCCTCTATAACATCTTGACTATTATCTCCAGCCCATGATTTACTCCTGCATTCCAAGATACCTTCCAAGGTACTGTCTCCCTCCCTGATATGACTCAGTTTAAAGCCCTCCTGATCAAATGTTTGAGACTATTGGTAAAAATGTTTCTGCCAACTGGTGTGAGATGCAATCATCTCTTGCCAGAAGTCCACCCTCATGGAATCGCAGCCCATGATCCAAGAATCCAAATCATTGTTGGCAGCACCATCTACGGAGCCAGTTATTCACATCTGCTATTTTCCTCTCCCTTCCTGGACCATGCCTTCAACTGGGAGAAGAGATGGGATAACCTGTGCATCCAGCTCTTTCAGCTTTCTACCCAAAGCCTCATAATCCCTTCTGATATTCTGAAGGATATGCCTTGCAGTATTATTGGTTTCCACATGGACCAAGAGGAAGAGGTAATGGACAGTAGGCTTGACAAGTCTTGTCAGCCTGACAGTCACATCACAGATTTTTGCCCCAGGGAGACAACACACCTCCCGGGACATCTTGTCAGGCCCACAAACAACTGCTTCTGTACCCCTCAACAAGGAGTCCCCCACTGAGGCTTAGCAGTGGTTGTTACCTGTGGTGCTACTGTTAGGGTCCCCTGCACTGTCCCTGAGGACTGTCCTTGCTGCTCTTCCTCTTCTCCCTTGATAAGGGAGAGAGCTTCAAATCGATTCTGTAGCTGCAAGCTCCCAAAACGATCCCTGGTTTCCCTACTTCTGTGTGTGATGTTCCTCCAGCTGTCTACATCCTGTGTGTGTGAAGTGACCTCCTCCCCAATAAATTCTTCTGTGTGGTCCCCGTCCAAGACCGTTTGTTCCACTCTGTCCAGGAAAACCTCTTGCTCCCTAATATGCTGAAGTGATGTCCATGTTTATAATATTTTCTCTGGCTGTATGAATAATGTGTTTACAATGAATAGGTTGTTGGGTTCACAAAAATCTATCAGACGCTCACCTGTTTCGTTCCTTTTGCCTAGTCCAAATCTGCCTACCGTTTTTTATTCTTCTTTACTTCAAACCTTTGCGTTCCAATCTCCAATGATCAGCTTGACATCCTGTGTTGGTGTATTGTCAATTTCTTCCTGTACTTCTTCATAAAATCTATCAATTTTGTCTTTCTGAGAGTGTTTACTGCTTGCTTTGTCATTTTGGCTGTCCCTTAGCTGCTCTTGCAAGTGTGTTTTTCTTTAGTTTCTATCTATCTCACTGTTAGTGCTCTTGTCCTGCCTGTGTGACAGTTTTGATGTCTCCTCATAGGGTTTTCTAGGTGGGAGGTTACACAAGGAGGACCACCTACACCAGGAAATCAGGAGAAGATTAAAAATGGGGAGGGCAGCCATGAAAGAACTAGAAAAGATCCTAAAATGCAAAGATATACAACTCAGCACAAAAGTCAGAAACATACAAGCCATCGTATTCCCTATTACCATTTACGGATGTGAGAGCTGGACAGTCAAGAAAGATGAAAGGAAGAAAATCAATGCATTCGAGATGTGGTGCTGGAGAAGAGTGCTGAGGATTCCATGGACAGCCCAAAGGACAAACAAATGGGCCCTAGAACAGATCAAGCCAGAGATATCCCTATAAGCCAAGATGACAAGACTTAGACTGTCAGACTTTGAACACATCATGAGAAGGCATGAATCATTAGAAAAGACAATAATGTTAGGAAAGATGGAGGGAAGTAGAAAGAGAGGAACGCCACATGCTAGATGGATGTACTTTATTAAAGTGACCATGAATATGAGTTGGCAGGAGCTTGTCAGAGAAGTAGAGGATAGGGGGCCCTGGAGATGTTTCATCTATAGAGTCATCATGGGTCAAGATTGACATGAAGGCAGTTAACAACAATAACTCCTGGAGTCCTAGTCCAACACTGAAACCATGCTGACACTCAAGATTTCTTCAGAAAGCTTTTCCTGTTGCCTTACTCTGAAGCTGAGAGTGTGTGACCTGTCATTTAGCAGGTTTCCCTGGGCAGGTGGAGATTAAAATCCTGCTCTCCAGGGTCCTATCCAACACTCAAACCACACCACACTGGCTCTTTATTGATTTATCACAATTTAAAAAACAGAGCATGCCACAATTGGAAGATCTTCTTCAACAGCCACTTAAGTCTTTATTCTACTTATTTATATTTACTTATGTATTCATTTTATTTATTTATATAGTAAGCTGCCTTGTATCACACATTGAGAGAAAGGCTGTATACCAGGAGTAGGCAACCTTTCCCCTTTAAGGGCCGAGGGACTTCAGCTCCCAGAAGTCTCAGCCATGTTGGCCAATAGTCTCATGTTGGCCAATAGCTCCTGGGTTTCTGGGAGCTGAAGTCCCTCGGCCCTTAAAGGGGAAAGGTTGCCTACCCCTGCTGTATACAAACTAAATAATATATATGAATTTAATAATATGCATACATAGCATTCTATATATCTGATAGTCCTGATGAGGAATCTGTACTCAGGGCAAGAGGCTACTGTCAGAACAGAACACGGAGAAACAGAATGGTTCCCAGTTGGCAAAGGGGTCAACCAAGGCTGCATCCTTTCACCCTATCTGTTCAACTTATATGCAGAACATATTGTAAGAAAAGCAGCCTTGGACAAGGAAGAAGGAGGAATGAAAATAGGAGGAAGGAATATCAACAATCTAAGATATGCAGATGACACCACAGTACTAGCAGAAAACCTCACAGACCTGGAACATTTATTAAGGAAGATCAAAGAAGAAAGTGTCAAAGCAAGCTTAATGCTGAAGATAAAGAAAACAAAAAGAATGACCACCGAGGACCTTCACAAGTTCAACCTAGACAATGAAGGAAGAGAAATAGTAAAAGAATTCCCATACCTGGGATCAAACATTGATAGAAATGGGGACGATAGAAAATATTGAGAATGGGGAGGGCAGCCATGAAAGAACTAGAAAAGATCCTAAAATGCCAAGACATACAACTCAGCACAAAAGTTAGAATCATACAAGCCATTGCATTCCCTACTACCATGTATGGATGTGAGAGCTGGACAGTTAAGAAAAATGATAGGAAGAAAATCAATGCATTTGAAAAGTCGTGCTGGAGAAGAGTGTTGAGAATCCCATGTACAGCCAAAAGGACAAACAAATGAGTCCTAGAGCAGATCAAACCAGAACCCTCTCTGGAAGCCCAGATGACCAAACTGAAGCTGTTGTACTTTGGACACATCATGAGAAGGGAGGACTCTTTGGTAAAAACAGTAATGCTGGGAAAGCTGGAGCGAAGTAGGAAGAGAGGAATGCCACATACCAGATGGATAGACTCTATTAAGGATTTCACAGGTACTAAGGGGTTGCAGGAACCTGCACGCAACTGCATGCGTGCCATGGGCATGCACACCATTATTTTCAATGGGCCTTGAATATTTGTGAGCTGCCATGTTTGTGGTGTGTGTGTGTCCAGAACGGATCCCCCGCGAATTGTGAGAGGTAACTGTAGTGTTATCTGTCAAAAATAACTTGCTACATGCAGAGCAGTGGAGGACAGAGGGTCTTGGAGATGTCCCATCCACAGGGTCATCATGGGTTGAGATCAACTCGAGGGCAGTTAACAACAATAAACCTTGCATGTAGCAAGTTATTTTTGGCAGATAACACTACAGCTGCCCCTCCCAATTCACGGGGGATCCATTCTGGACACACACTGTAAAAATGGCAGCTCGCAAATATTCAAGTCCCATTGAAAATAATGGTGTGCACGCCCATGGCAAACATGGAGGGTTGCGTGCAGGCATGCACCATTTTATCTATAGTCACTTGTCCCTCCCGCGAAGAGCGAGACCGCAGACTCGAAGTCTGTAAACAGGGTGGGACAACTGTATAGGACTTCTTTCATTAACACCTAGTCCAGAGGTCAGCAAGGTTCTCTTACCTGGAGCCGGTCGCTGGTCCCCAGGTCTTCTGCTGGGCTGGTGGTGTGGGGGGGAAATGGTGACGTGCACGCAGCCCCCACCAACCCCCATCGCCGCTGCTGCTGCGCGTGCCACCACACATGCCACGACCGTGTCGCCGCCACCGCACACACCGTGCCGCCATTTTGTTTTCCAAAATGGCGGCCGCGGCTTGTTTGTGCATGCACAGTACTTTGGAAAATAAAATGGCGGGTGCGGCGCGTGCGGCGGTGGGGGTCAGCGGGCCAGGTGTGGCCCGTGGGGCGTAGGTTGCCAACCCCTGACCTAGTCTTTTGATTTCTGGAAGTTTTGCATATCTATGGCTATTCATACAATCTGATTATAGAAGTCCTTCCTGGACACCAGTTCATAGAATCATAGAGCTGGAAAACACCATAAGGGCCATCGAGTCCAACCCCCTGCCTTTCATCTGAGGAAACAAATGAAGTCTATGAAAACCTGTGCTACAACTTCTCATGCTCAGTTAAGTCTCAAAGGTGCTACAGGATTCCATTGCAAGAAGAAGGCATCTGGGGAACCTGCTGTGAAAGGAAACTTTCTGTGTTTGCAGAGGCAGGCAGCTCTCTTCCCTGCTTACCAGCCTGACGGTCTGCTACTCCTTGGAGCTGATGATTCACCTTACAAAGTATTCAGACAAAATAAAGAGTTGATGAGTAGAACTTTATAAATGGTTAAATGCTGACAGGGAGAGAATTTGATCAGGACCATGATTCTGGAAGAAAAATCTTTTAAACTAATCCTCCTCCACCTCTGCACTGCACATTTGGTCCTAACTTTGCAATTTGTACAATAGGACAAATGGGCCCCACCTCTTGCAGTGCTGCTACCCCAGTCCAAATTGGTCCAGTTGTTGTTTGCCGGTTCCATTTAAAAACTGATCACAAATCTCTCCCAGCCCTACCATAAATGCTAGGGAACATGGGAGCTGTAGTTTTTTGTGTTTATAAGTGACAGTTTTCCTGCTAAGGACACACAAGTCATAAGTATTTGAATTAAAATTACCATATTGAAATCAAATCTGATGACCAGACAATATACATTTTCCATTTTTTCTTCATTCTACCTAATATCTTGATGGACACAGGACTCATCACTCACCAGCAGCATTTACTTGATCTCTGAAAATACCATCCATGTTGGAGACCTCCTTGTACAGTGCCTTGTGCTTTGCCTGAGACTGGTGGGCTGGGCTCAAATCTTGATCTGCTGGTGACATTTGCTTGGCAGTGAACAACACAGTGGATCCTAAGACTGTAGGTTGAGGAAGTTGAGGCAGGAAAGAAATGGGTGGTAGGCATGCATTGGTGGTGAGTAAATGGTTCCTGTTCTCCAGAGTAATTTCCCCCTTCTGAGCTGGAAAAAGGCATTGGGGAGCCAAGTTGATTGATAAATGGAGCTCTTTGCAGGCAAAATCCATTCCAGGGCACAGTCTGAAATGCAAGGATGTAGCCTAGATATCAAGCTGAAGCAAAAAAGGAAGAAAAGAGAGAAAGATGGTTTGTAAGGACAAAATGTATAAAATAATAAAAATGTAAATACCGTACATTAAAAATACAATGTACCGTATTTTCCGGTGTATAAGACAACTCCCAACTTTTCCAGTTAAAATATAGCGTTTGGGATATACTCGCCGTATAAGACTACTCCTCTTCCAACACACACTAAATAAAAATTTAAAAAAACATCAGATTTCAATATGGTAATTTTAATTCAAATGCCGAGGAATGAATGGATGGATAAGTGCATATGAAGACAGTCCATACCCTCAGTTATTCTATATCATGACAAGGAAAAGGCGTAAAACTTCTTTTTAGCAAACTCAAATTAATTTTAAATACAGTCGCCCCTCCTTTTTCATGGGGGATCTGTTCTAGACCCCCTGCAAAAATGAAAAATAGCGGATATTCAAGCCCCATTGGTTTGAATGGCTGTGCGTGGTTCTGTGCATCCACTGTGGGCGCGGGCGCCATTTTAACCAATAGGGATCGCCCCCTGTGAAGAGCCAAGACTGCACACTTCAAGTCAGCTAAAACAGAGGGGCAACTGTATTTTAATGTTTTCTTTACCATGCAGAGAAGTTAAGTTACCAGGCAGTCTAAAAGGTTGTAAATAAATAAACAAGAGCTAACAGACAAACAGATGGATCTTTTCTAGGAGGACTCAGTTGTTAGCCTATGTGTGATGATTCCTTTCTGTCTCTCTATTTTTGTGACTACTGATGGCATCAGCTCCTTAATAAGGAATCACCATTACTGGACAGAATTTAACTAAGAAGACTGGGATCATATGACCACAACTTTTGAACAGGTAGTGAAGATCCTCATCTCTTTTTCTGGTTCTATTCATGGTTAAGTTAATAGCTGGAGGAAAAAATCTCAGGGAGCCTTATATCCTTGATATAAAAACACAGATATAGCTGAAAGGACAAGGATATTACAGAGTAGTGTGCAGACAGCTGGACTTAATGCATAAGGATCTGGTGACCCCCAGTTATCTCTCAGACTTAGCCCTTTTCTTTTAGCTTACAGTTCAGATTCAGACAATACAACAAAACAAAACAAAAGAAGAAGACACATTTGCTACAGTTTAGAGCCATTTCATCTCACAAATAAAAGAGCAAGATTTGTGGGGTGGTTCATCACCACATCAGTCTTGTCTTTTAAAGTTAATTAAGTTATCTAAATCATTTTGTGTAATTATTTTGTATACACCCGTATTTAAAATGTATGTTTGTATTACCTGATTGTGGTTTGTCATTTTAAAATGAAAAAGAATTAAAAATATATTTTTTAAAATTGTGGCTGTCATGGCAATTGGCTTGGATACACGGAGTGCTTGGGATAGTGTTTTGGCCTGGTCCTGATCCTGCTTCTCTGGGAAAGAAGGAACTGCTGAGCAATAAAAGAGAGAAAGAGAGAGGTAGCTCAGAAAATAGTTCTGTCCTAGTTGACTTCAGGGAAGAACTGCAAGAACAGCCAAGGAATTTACTGATAGCATAGTTTGGGAAGGGTTGACTTTCTTGCTGAGGCAACAAGCCCTGTGCAAATATTACACACATGCTTGTGGCCAGGGATGATGTTGCTGTGAGATTCCTTTGAACCAATCTATGAGAGAGTTAGCCACCGGATACAATAGAGTGGCAATTTGTGAAAATAGTACCATTTGTGAAAATTGTAATAAACTTGGCAGTAATGAGAACATATAGTCTTTTGTCTTAAGTAGTAAATGGTATCTTCCTTAACAGAAACCAGTTCTTAATTCAGAGACAGGTCACCTCACTTTCTTTCCTTTCAGGTCTCACAAGTTACCCATTATTGGTTTGGGGTTTTTTAAAACCAAAAGCTGTGATTACCAAAAGCTGTGAAACAATATTAGATTCTCATTTCAATGTAATATATTATTAATGTTTGTTTCTGCCACCATAACCCAACCACTAGACTTACTGTTCTTTGAGGAAAACAGAAGCACAGCTAGGAACTTAGTTATAAGAATATATTTTTTAAAACATCTAAACATTTTCCCTATTCACTTACGGTAAATTTGGAGTTTTGGAGGTTGTTCACTTTAAATCTAATCATATTAAGAATCCAATTCTATTCCAAAAGTAATCTCTCTGGAGTCATCATTTAAATATTCAAACCCCTACAGGACATGTGTGTGTATGTATGCCGTATTATATTGTATATATCAGGGGTAGGCAACCTTTTTGAGCTGGGGGCCGGGTTGCTGTCCCTCAGACAATTGGGGGGCCGAAGCACTATATATATATACTCTTGCACATGCGCAAACGCGTCGCGACCGGCATTTTGATTTCTTGCACACGCCACCATTCCCCCCCACCCCACCCTCGGCCCAGCTATGGACCGGCCCAGGTCTTAAAAAGGTTGCCTTCCCCTGGTTTAAGGGGTGGGAGAGTTTGTGGATTTTGGATTGTATTTTAACATTGTATGGAGTTTTAATGCTATGAGACGCCTCGATTGTTTGACAGAGAGGCGGGATACAAATAAAATTTATTATTATTATTATTATTATTATTATTATTATTATGAGCAGCAGTTGTATACAAACAAATTTAGGTCAGAATTTGACAGGGATTCTGGAATGCTGAATAGTTTGACAGAGCATATTAGTGGAAGCTATTTGGTAAGTCCTAACAATTATACAGTCAATTTGCTTTTACATGTTAGTGTTTTGGTCTATATATTGAAATATATAGTTAGAAAAAAACTAATGAAGCAACAAAATGGCTGGATATTATCTGGATTTGGCTGTCTTTTTTTTTTTTGCTGAAACACTGGAACCCTTAAGATAAGAATGTGGATTTGACAGATGAGGTGGGAGATTGACTTTACAGCTCCTTATGTATGTGTGGGATTGAACACTATCTGAAACTCTCACATTTGTGATTTTTTTTCTAATGTACCAAAACAAGTGGAAAGTATGAGAATTTTGCGGTTATGTATTTGTGTATAATCTATACATTTATTTAATTACATTATATTACGGTAAATAAGAATTGTACACAGTGTTACCATAATGGTTCGTTATATTAGCTTTAGACATTTTTAATATATGTCCAAAATATACTGCAGAAGTAATCCAGTTTGAAACTGCTTTAACTGCCCTCTGGCTCATTGGACGTTATCACACGGGGGCAAATCTGCTGGTTAATCCACACAAATCCCAAACAGAAACTGGATTTGTGCCTGGTGTTTTCACACGACGTCGCACAGAAACTGGACAGAAAGTGGACAGAAACTGGTGTTAACCGAGATCTTTTGAAATTCGGTTGTTTTGAGGAAATGCAAATGTGAAATTAAGGTAATTTCGCATTTGCTGTAATGTGAAAAGCAAATTTGCATTTGGAAGCATTTCCACGCATTTTCCCATGGTTCCGCGGGGTTTCCCATGGGTCATCGAGAGAGCGTCTCCCCCTAAGCAGACGGCTTAAAGGGCCGTCTTGGGGGCAGGGAAGGGGAGAGGCAGCCGCACGATCGGCATCCCAACCCCTTCCCCAGGTCGTCCTCGGAGCAGCCGAGGACCTCCCGCCGCAGCATTTGCACGCGCTGCGGCGGAAGAGTCGCCAAAGGTGCGCCGCAGCCTTTTGCGGCGCACCTTCGGCGACTTGAAAGACGGGCGGCCATGGGCTGCCCCAGGAATCTGCGCTGCGGGGCCGAGGTAGCCCCATGCCTCGGCCCCGCGGCGCAGCTTCGCTGCCCCTGAAAGTAGCGCTAAATTGGCGCTCCTTTCACTAGTCACCGAAGGTGCACCACAAAAGGCTACGGCGCACCTTTGGCGACTCTTCCACCATAGCGTGTGCGAACGCTGCGGCGGGAGGTCCTCCTCAGAGCGCCGGCCGTGCAGAGGGCCGGCTGCTCCGAGGATGACCTGGGGAAGGGGTGACAGCCGCGGTGAGTGACAGCCGCAAGCATAGCTATATCTGCGCATGTGCTAGAAGATCATTTCTAGTACATTTACGGGCTTTTCTCACTTGTGTGTGAATGTTAAATGCGGTGTTAGCATGAGCTTACTGTAATTTCAGAATTAAGGTAATTACGTGTGAAAACCATTTGCGGAATCAAGGTTTATTTTCGGGATTTCTCTTTTCCACTTCATTGTCGGTTTGTGGCCCACGTGTGATAACGTCCATTGCTAGGGAATCCTGGGAGTTATAGTTTGTTGTGGCACAAGAGTTCTCAGACAGAGAAAGCTAAATGTCTCACAAAACTGTCCTGGCTCAATGCTAGGGAATCATGGGAATTGTAGTTTTTTTCTGAAACATTGAGCTTTCTCTGTCAGAGAGCTCTGGTGCTATAATAAACTACAGTTTCCATGATTCCCTAGCACTGAGCCAGGACAGTTAAAGTGGTCTCAAGCTGGATTATTTCTGGCAGTCTGTTCAGACCCTATTATTATTATTATTATTATTATTATTATTATTATTATTATTATGCCCAGGAGGAGGAGGAGGTGCAGCAGGGGCCTGAGAGGGAGAGAGGTAGGGAGAGACCCCAGGCTCCTCCTCTTCCTCAGGAGCAGCGGTCTCTCTCTCACTCTTTCTCTCTCTTCCTTACCTGCCCCAGGTGTCTCCCAGGAGGCCCCTCATCCCTGCCTCCCCCTCCAAGGCCCTCGGAGGAGGGAAGATATGGGGTTCACCCCCTTTTTCCTTAACTTGGGATTTTCTTTCTCTTGGTCTGATTTTGGATCATCCTGTTGTATTGCAGTGATAGCTGTCTCCCCGGCTTCTTGGAAGCCTTTTTCGCAGATCCATCCCCTGGGGTGGATGATGGAACCTCCATCTTGGTTTTCATGCTGGTTGTCTCTGGTGCTTTCTCATGTTCCCCCAGGTGAGCAGAATGGTCAGCTTGTTTTTTAACCACTTCAGCTGTTGCGGTTTTCTTATGAGCCCTCTGATCCCTTCTACCAACAAGCCCGGCCACTCAGCTGTAACAGGATCTTTTACCTGGGCTGCTCAAGGTGATGGTGCTGTTCTGGTAGGGCAGGGCAGTTGGAGCAAAAGCTCCCTCGGCTCACAATCTTTTAGTTGCTGCTGTAACCCTGTTGAGTCTAAACTCCACCAGGTGCCTCCTTCTGGTGGTTTGGCTTCGGTCCTGCACCAATGGCCTCTTTTCTCCTTTGCTGTATAGTTTGGACCACCTCCAACACAGCCTTCCACATCTGTGCAACCTCTTGTTGCATTTCTTGGACTTGGGTCTGATCCTTCACCATCAAAGCATAACTTTGAGGCTTATTATCACTTTCAGCCACTTTGACGAGTTTCCAAAAGGCTTGGCTGGTTTTTCTCTGCCTTGAGGTAGCGGTAGCCAAAGACCTTCTTCCTGTCTCAGCCTCTCCTGAGCTGGGCCTTCCAGGTGTGCTCAGTCAATGTCTTTTCATTGAACTCCCCCTAGTCTGACAGTTGTCCCACAAAAGCCAGTCTAGTAATCTGGCCATTCTCTCCTGGCGTACAGCCAGATCCAGGCACACCTTTTTGCAGGCATCTTCCATGATGGAAAATGAAAAAGGAAAATTGTGGGTCCCGGTTGTGCAGACATACTGCGTAGACATAATGTGCATGGAACCAGGTTCCCATTTTGAGTCTTGTCAAACTGTCAGGTATAGCATGCCCACAGGTCTTTTTTCAGACCATAAAAACAGATCAAAGACTTAAAGTCAAAAGGACAGTTTTTATTGCAGTAAAGAAAACCATAACAGACAAGTCCGTGACTTCTTTGACAAGTCTGAAGTTAAAGCATATTGAAACACTTTTATAGAACATAGCAATGTCCCTCCCCATAGGCTGGTGTAGCTCAGTGATTGGTCACAAATTCCCACACTTTGGCAATTAACATGATGTAATGCTCTACTGTCCAGAAAGTCCAGCAGTCGGCATGATGCATGTGAATCTGCAGCTTCCCATTGACAATAGACTAAACAACCTTGAAGTAACATCTGCACTCTGTTTATGTGATATAGCACCTGGGATTGGTACCACGTATTTATCAATATCATCATATATATGTGTCTAACATAATTCACAACATAAAAATCTAAAACCATCACTTATTAAAAACATTAAACAATATATTTATATATAAGGTGTTTTAAAAATCATTCTTATCTTTTTAGCTACATTTTTATACTCAAGCCTCTCTCTTCAGCCAAGGTGGAAACATCCCACACACAAGCATACCAAAGGAGCTTTTTAGTTCACAGTCTTTTTTAGCTCTTTTAAAACTCATTAACCCTTACAGCACAACCTCACAGTTTTAACCATTATAGTCATGTATATATTATCAATCTCATCTCTAATCAAAACAAATCAAAACAAATTCTGGCAGGAAAGCATTAAACTAATGTTGGCCAAACAGCTGACAGGCGTTGGATTCCAGAAACATTTGGAAGGATCCATACTCCTTCCCTTATAAACCACCTCATTTCTTTCCTAGTGCTTTCTATATTTTTATTCCTTGTTAGCATGCACAATCTATGCATTTATATGGTTTCTCCCCTTGTGTGGGTTCTTTGATGTAAATATAGGGCCCCAATTTAACTGAAATTCTTTCCACATTCCATGCATTTATGGTTTCCCCTGTGTGGGTTCTCTGATGTAAACTGAGATGTCCACTCTGTCTGAAACTCTTTCCACATTCCATGCATTTATGTGGCTTGTCTCCTGTGTGAATTTTTTGATGTGTTCGTAAATTGTGACTAAGAGAGAAGCTCTTTCCACATTCCATGCATTTATATGGTTTCTCTCCTGTGTGAGTTCTTTGATGTTTACTATATGAACTACTGTCCCTGAAGCTCTTTCCACATTCCATGCATTTATATGGTTTCTCCCCTGTGTGAGTTCTCTGATGGGAATTGAGATGTCCACTCTCATGAAAGCTCTTTCCACATTCCATGCATTTATATGGTTTCTCCCCTGTGTGGGTTCTCTGATGAGAATTGAGATGTTGACTCTGTTTGAAGCTCTTTCCACATACCATGCATTTATATGGTTTCTCTCCTGTGTGAGTTCTTTGATGTGCACGTAGCTGTCCACTATGACTAAAGGTCTTTCCACAATGCATGCATGTGTATGGTTTCTCCCCTGTGTGGGTTCTCTGATGTGACTGTAAAGTTTGATTAAGAGAGAAGCTCTTTCCACACTCCATGCATTTATATGATTTCTCCCCTGTGTGGATTCTCTGATGGGAATTGAGATGTCCACTCTCACGGAAGCTCTTCCCACATTTCATGCATTTATATGGTTTCTCCCCTGTGTGGGTTCTCTGATGGGAACTGAGATGTCCACTCTGATTAAAGCTCTTTCCACATTCCATGCATTTATATGGTTTCTCCCCTGTGTGAATTCTTTGATGTTTTCTATATGAGCTACTGTCATTGAAGCTCTTTCCACATTCCATGCACTTATATGGTTTCTCCCCTGTGTGGGTTCTTTGATGTAAATTTTGATGTCCACTCTGATAGAAGCTTTTTTCATATTCCATATATATGTATGACTTTCCCCTCATATGTACTGTGATGTGTACACTTAACTGCAATTTATGTTTCAGTATTTCTTACAGAATAGACACTACTTTTCTTATTCCTTTTTGATTTGACTGTGAAGTCAAGAGTTGAAAACACCAGCACTCAGATAAGAAATCAATTTGTTCTTCCTTGTCTTTGATAGGTTTCTGATCATCTTCTGTCACCTGTGATTCCCAAAAGTCACAAGATGCTTTCTTCTTTTATATCACTTCACATGTGACTTGATAAAATTCTCCTTTTCCTGTTCCTTTCCTGATTTGAGAAAAAAAGGAAGAGGAGGAGAGGAAGGTCAGAGATCAAGCCCAACTACTTTATCTTAAACACTCTCCCCTTTCCCCTTCATATGTAATGCTGAAATCTATGCTACCTTTTGTATATACTACCAGGAAGGAAGAAATGGTGCCCAAATGGGGCATCCTGATTAAGCTTCTGTTATCCCACTTTTTGAGCTGCTTTTAAAATGTCCTCTTTTCTCTCTCCACCCACCCCACCCACTTTTCTCTTTTGTTCTTAGCTTACATCAGTTACTGCTAATTCAGTTCAAAGTGCACAAGAAGTTTGCACTCAATTAACTAGTGGAACAAGAAAAGTGTTGCAGGATCCTGCCCTTCCCAGTATCTGGCAAAAGCAAACTGCTGCAACATCTCCTAGTTTACATGTTTTTCTTCATTAATAGCATTTGCCCTCTTGACCAAACTGTAATATTGGCTTGGCCAAATGTGCCCCCGTTTTCATCTGTGATATGTTGGAGGGTGTGTTCTACAAAGTCCTCCTCTCTCTTCAATTTACTTCAACTGTGGCAAATTTAGTTTCAAACTACAATAACATCCAAAGTCCACAAAACAGCGATACCTTTATTTGGCCAACCAAAATGCACAAAGTACATGATATTTTGTGCATTTTGGTTGGCTGATTAAAGGCAACACTGTTTTGTGGATTTTGGATGTTATTGCACTTTGCTATATGGCCAAGATGGCTACCCCTGAAATATGAGTTTCAAAGTGTAACAGTACTTTGCACTCCATTAACTCAGTAAGGGGGACCACACCCTGATGTTGCTTGGCCACACATGCCCTAGTTTTCATCTGTGAAATATTGGAGGATGTGTCAAGATGCTGACTAGAACTAGTCCTGCTGCTAAATATATATATATTGCAGGGCATGTCCTATTCAATTCTGGATATGCCAGACATTGGGACACACCAGACCCATTTCCATAATACCATTCTCAGGGATTAAGGGGGAAAGCTTTCTCCTGCTGCTTTTCTTCCCCAGCAGATCAGGCACACTCTGGAATAAACCTCGTGCAAATGTTGGCATTTTATACAGGTCGCCCCCCTGTATCTACAGGAATATGTTCCCTGACTTACTGTTTATAAATGAAAGTGTGGACAATTGAGAATTGCCATAGAATACTGCAGAATTGTGCTGGAGGAACTAGAAAATACTTAGAGAGTTCAACTTCCAGTAGAGCTGAATGGTTCAACTTCCAGCAGATGTTGACTACAGAGTTGCACTGGAGGGCTTACAATGCCTAGAAATACTTTTTTTTTTGGACATGGTAAGTGAAATCATGGCTATTGATGCTGCATACAGGGGACAACCTGTATTTCAAGAATTGCATCAGGCATGACAATGTGGCATAAAAGATCCATCCAGAGGCTACAATCCAACCACCCATTTCAACACAGGCATCTCAAAATCAGAGTGAAAAATTACATACCTTCCAACCATTCCAATTTGACAGGGACAGTCCTGGTTAATCCTGTGTCTTCCCACTTATTCAGCTGAAGATGAAAGATCTCAGTATCTTGTAATTTCTCCCAGTTCCAAGTTTTTGGGTTTGTTGTATCTCGCTGTGGTCACAGAGAAATGCTCCCAAGCCTTGTGCAATTGTAAAACTCTGAAAAAGATTTTCATTATTTTTCTTTTTCAAAGGAATAGCCATGTTAAGTCTGCTGCAGCAGAAAAAGGGTGTGAAAATAGGAAGGGGAGTGATCTAGAAGCACCCGTATTGGGAGCAGGGGTGGTTTGTCGCCTGTGGCATATGTGTGATCCCCCCCATGGCCATTTTGTGGCTCCCAAACCCCCCAATATTTTTTGCCCCAAAATGTCCTCTAATGAGATAGGGGCCATTTTCATCAGACCATTTTAGAAACCGTGAGGCCATTTTTAGAACCAGAAAGTGACTTCCACTCACTTCTTGTTGTTAAAGAAAGATTACAGTGTGCCTTTAAATGGCCTAGAAGTATAAAACCATGGTGAAAATACCTCCATGCCCCTAGAGGGTGTTGGGTGACAGTTGGTGACAAAAATATTATTTCATTTATTGTGTGTGTGTGTGTGTGTGTGTGTTGGGAGTGAGTTGGGAAAGTTGTGGTTCCCCAGGTTTTCCCAGGGACTACTGGGTCCCCTAGTTGCCTGCTTCTGACAGACTCTAGGAAAATCCCTTTAACTCCCTCCCACCCTCTTTCCCTTTGGTATTTTTAGTATTTTACGTATGCACCCCAAAATCTGTACATATTGCAGAAGAAACTTGTAGGATGGAAATGCATGTTACAAGGCTAGCAATGGCTACTGATTATTATGGTTATGTATTACCTCTGAGGTCAGAAAGAAAGGTCCATCTCAAGGCAGTTCTAGGGAGGAGGAGTGGTATGGGGTGTGGTTTGGGGCTTCCCATTAAAGTGGTCTGGATGTGGGATTTCTCTATGTGGGAAGAGAAAGCAGGATTAGATCCAGTGTGGCTCTTCTATTCTTGTCAGTTAAACATTACTCTTGTTAAATCTTCTTAACTCTTAGTCACCTCAGAGAGGGGAAAGTAGGGTGGTTGCTTCATTTCACATGTGCATATTGTTAGTTTTGGATAAAAAGTTTGCTGAAACATGTCCACAACTTACTGTACTACTCAGAGATATCTTTTTCTTTTCTACCTTCCGCCAAAGTTACTAGCTTTGGCATTGTCTCTCCTTTGGCACCTCTCAAGTCTATCTTGCCTGGGATCTTGAGGAGGATCTCAGACAAACACTGTGATGGAACCAAAGACTGACTTTTATGCCTTTTTGGAGAAAGTTGTAACAAATCTGTGGGGTCAGTTCCTCCCTCAGATGAACCTCCCTCACTGGAATTGTGAAGGGGGAAAAGAAGAGAGGCATAATCAGGATCCTATGGGCTTCCCTGCCTACATTTACAAGTGAGGACCTGTTTGTCCAGTGGGTTTATCATCCCAAAAGGAGCCCTGGGTTCTCATGGTGGCTCTACTCTTGGCTTTGCCTTCTTGGGCTCTTTCCATTTCCAGTTTGCTCTTTGCTCCTTCCATAATCTCCCAGATCCATCCTCCCTCCCTCCCTCCCAGACTCCAGACAGAAGTAATTAACAATTTGTAAGCTGCTCTGAGAGCATTTCTAAAGAGTGGGCTATAAATACAATAAATAATAATAAATAAAATAATAAGAGGCCTCCCTCCATCCCTCCCCCCACAAAGTTGCTTTACACTCTACTGGACTTTATTCCTTTGGACATGCCAGCTCCTCTTCTCTAAGCTGAAGGCCAGGCCTGGATGCGTGTTTCCAGAGGATTCCTGGGGAGGAGGGAAAGGCACCCCCTTCCTGGAAGGCAAAATGGAAGGGAAGTCAGTCTCAGCCCCCTTCTTCTTCCACCCCACAATTATGGAGGCTTGCCTCTCTGTCCCAACCTCACCGTGAGTGAGTTTCGCTTGGGGAAATGTTATTAGAGGGACCTTCAAAGCAAGTCAGTCTTCTTCGAAGGCAGGGGAGGCTTTGCATTTAGATAAGTCCTTCCTCCATTCCTCCTCCCCTTCCTCCTCCATGCACCAGGCATCTCACAAGACCCCCCACCCCACCTCCCTTACCAAGGCTTGGACTCTGGCTCCATCCTCCTCACTTCTTCTGCCTCCAAGGAAACTCCAGGACTCCCCCTCTGCCACCCTCTTTCCAGGAATATCTCTATTCCTATCCTCTCCCCGCCCCCCCATTCCCAGCCTCTCTCCTCCTCCTCTGTCTATTTTGGTGTTGTTGGGTGTCTTCAACTCTTTTCCCATATTATAAGAAAAAAAGAAAACATATTATAAGAAAAAAAGGCTTGGATGAAGGAATAGCAACAATCTAAGACAGGGGTAGGCAACCTTTTTTAGCTGGTGGCCGGTCCGCTGAAGAGCTCCCTTCCAGCGGGCCGGGGGGGGGGGGGGGGAGAATGGCGGCGCAACCCCCGCCGCGCGTGCTGCCACCGCCACTGCCACCACGCGTGCCGCACCCACCATTTTGTTTGTTTGCTTACCAGGGGCTAGTAAGCGCGGGGGCCCGGGCCGGAAGCGGCCCACGGGCCGTAGGTTGCCAACCCCTGATCTAAGATATGCAGATGACACTACAGTACTAGCAGAAAACCTCACAGACCTGGAACAACTACTAAAGAAGATGAAAGAAGAAAATGCAATGGCAGGCTTACTGTTGAACATAAAGAAAACAAAAATAGTGACCACCAAGGACCTTCACAAGTTCAACCTAATGAAGAAATAGAAATATTTTAAAAATTCCCATACCTGGGAGCAAACATTGATAGAAATGGGGACTGCAGTCAGGAAATCAGAAGAAGACTAAGAATTGGGGAGGGTGGCTATGAAAGAACTAGAAAAGATTCTAAAATGCAAAGATACACAAAAGTTAGCATCATATAAACCAGGGGTAGGCAACCTTTCCCCTTTAAGGGCCGAGGGACTTCAGCTCCCAGAATCCCAGGAGCTATTGGGCAACATGGGACTATTGGCCAACAAGGCTGAGGCTTCTGGGAGCTGAAGTCCCTCGGCCCTTAAAGGGGAAAGGTTGCCTACCCCTGATATAAACCATTGTATTCCCTATTATCATGTATGGATGTGAGAGCTGGACAGTTAAGAAAGATGATAGGAAGAAAATCAATCATGTGAGATGTGGGGCTGGAGAAGAGTGCTGAGGATCCTATAGATAGCCAAAAGGACAAACAAGTGGGTCCTAGAACAGATAACCAGAAACCTCCCTGGAAGCCAAGATGACCAAACTGAGGCTGTCGTACTTTGGACACATCATGAGGAAAGGGGACTCTTTGGAAGAAACAATAATGCTGGGAAAGGTGTAGAGAAGTAGGAAGAGAGGAAGGCTACATGCCAGATGGATGGACTCTATGAAGGAGGTCACTTTGGGTCTTAAGGGGTTGCAGGAATTAAGCAAAGCAGTGGAGGACAGAGGGTCTTCTTGGAGATGTCTCATCCATAGGGCCACCATGAGTAGAGATTGACTTGAGGGAAGTTAACAACAAAGGTAGGCCTATCACAGGGCCTTATGGGCATGATTGATTGGGGGGGGTTGCCAGTGCCTCCCTTCAAGGCTCACTTCTTCTGCCTCCAAGGAAACTCAAGATCTCCCTCTCTGTCCCCCCCCCCTTTTCCAGAAATATCTCTATCCCCATTCCCCCCATTCCCTGCCTCTCTCCTCCTCCTCCTCTGTTTATTTTGTTGTCCTTGGGTGACTTCAAGTCATTTCCCACTTATGGAGACCCTAAGGCAGGCCTATCACAGGGCTTTATGGGCATGATTGGTTCAGGAGGGGAGGGGTTGCCAGTGCCTCCCTCTAAGGCTGAGAGAGTGTGACTTGTCACCCAGTGGCCGAGTGTGGGTTCAAACACTGATCTCCTGAGCCCAAGTCCAAGGCTCAGCACTGTCATGTTGGCCCTGTCCTTGGCTACTCCTCCCTTTTAAACTCCCTGCCATTTCCCTGCCCTTGGGGGCCATTTTGGCCCTCTGGCATCCCATAATAGTCCTCCCAGCCCTCCAAGTGTCTCAGGACACCTCCCCCCAAAAAAGCCAGTCTCTGAGCCAAACAACCCCCCTCCACCCACCAAGGAAGGATGTGATGATTCCCATGCAGCTTGACACCGCCTTAAGTGCTGCAGGCCCAGCCACCCTATGGAATCCTGGGATTTGTAGTTTTACCAGCTCTTTCTCCTCTGCCCCAAAAAGCCGGTCCCTCACAAAACCTACAAATCCCAGGGTTCTGTAAGAGGGAGCCTAGCAATTAAAGTGTGTCAAAGTGCCTCTTTTCCTACAGTGCAGACAGCTGGTCTCCCTCTGCCCTCCTTCCCCATCTGGGGGGGGGGACTTTTAGGGGGAAGGAAGAGGCCCTTGAAAGGAGAAAGGGGGGCCTGGGGGGCTACAGAGGAGAGCAAGGGGGGTCTCCCCAAAATGGATGGTAGGAACCAGGACCCCCTCCCCATCTGGGACACAACAAAGGGGCAGGCTCTCTTTCTCCTCCTCCCAGCCTCCCCACAAATCCCCATTTGGAGTGCCCCCAACTTACCTCCTCCTTTCTTTGCCTGGGAGACTCCGAGGGAGCAGAAAGGCTCAGATTCCTAGAGAGTCCTCCAAGGGGAAAGAGAGAGCGAGAGAGCGGAAGCTTCAGATTCCTAGAGAGTCCTCCAGAGCAGAGGTTTTGATTCTTAGAGGGCCCTCCAGAGGAAGAGAGAGATCGAGCTGACGTTCAGATTCCTAGAGAGTCTTCCAGAGGAAGAGAGAAGAGGTTTTGATTCTTAGAGGGCCCTCCAGGAGAGAGCAGACGTTCAGATTCCTAGAGAGTCCTCAAGAGGAATTGAGGAGAGGTTTTGATTCTTAGAGGGCCCTCCAGGAGAGAGAGCGCAGACGTTCAGATTCCTAGAGAGTCCTCCAGAGGAAGAGAGCAGAGGCTTAGATTCCTAGAGGGCCCTCCAGAGAGAGAGAGAGAGAGAGAGAGAGAGAGAGAGAGAGATTCAGATTCCTAGAGAGGCGAGGGTGTAGCAGGGGAGAGGGGCCCCTGGGAAGCAGGGGTTGCCCTAAGTGGGGCTTTTGGGTGTGTGTGTGAAGAAAGGAGGAGTTCTCTCCGGTCTCCCAGCTGGGGAAGGGGTCCTGGTTCCTGCCGCCCCCTTTGGGATGAAGGGGGACCCCGCTTCTCTTCCTCCCTCCCTCAGTAAAGCCTACAGCCCCCCAGAATGGATGGGGAGAGGGCAGAGGGAAGGGAAAGGAAGGGAAGGGGGGGCTAGTCTTTGGAGGGAAGGGGCCAAGGAGGAGGAGGAAGAGACCCTGTCTGTGGAGGAGAGGGAGAAGGAGGGGAAGCAGGCGGTGGGTTATTGGGGGGGGGGGGGAATCCTCTTCAAGGAATGGAAGGAGGTGGAAAAGGTTCTCCAGGAAGGAGGAAGAGAGAGGGCCTGAACAGACTGCCAGAAATAATCTATCTTGAGACTACTTTAATTGCCCTGGCTCAGTGCTAGGGAATCATGGGAACTGTAGTTTATTGTGGCACCAGATTTCTCTGATAGAGAAGGCTCAATGTCTCAGGGGGGAAAAACAACACTACAATTCCCATGATTCCCTAGCATTGTGCCAGGACAGTTAAAGTGGTCTCAGGATGGATTATTTTGGGATGTACTAAAACAAATGACAGTACTTGCTTCTAGGGAAGCCATACTTGCCTAAGGGAATCACTGGGGAATACTTGCCCATAGGGAATCATTGGGGAATACTTGTCCATAGAGAATCATTGGGGAATACTTGCCTATAGGGAATCACTGGGGAATACTTGCCCATAGGGAATCATTGGGGAATACTTGTCCATAGAGAATCATTGGGAATACTTGCCTATAGGGAATCACTGGGGAATACTTGCCCATAGAGAATCATTGGGGAATACTTGTCCATAGAGAATCATTGGGGAATACTTGCCTATAGGGAAAACATACTTGCCCATAGGGAATCATAGAGGAATACTTGCCCATAGGGAATCACTGGGGCAGGGGTAGGCAACCTAAGGCCGGAGGCTGGATGCGCCCCCCCCCCCCCGAGGCCTTTGGACTGGCCCCAGGCCGGTCCTGCTGCCGCCGCCTGTCATGGTGATATTATTGTTGTTATTACTTGTTCTTGGGGTTTTCTTGGCAAAATCTCCACAGGGGTTTTTCCATAGCTTTTCTGGGGCTGAGAGAGTGTGCATGCATATTTTTTTATTTTATTTTTTAATTTTTTGTTAAAAATTATTTATTTATTTTTGGTGCTTCGCCCCCCCCCGCCCCCCAATTGTCTGAGGGACAGCAACTTAGCCCCTGGCTCAAAAAGGTTGCCTACCCCTGGTCTTGACTATGTCTTCTTGGGGGGAAAACCACTTGGTCATAGGAGATATCTTTTTCTCTGTGCAGTAATGGAAGCAAAAAGTTTATAGTCTGTATTCATTAGGGAAATTGGTCTGTAGTTGCCCAGCTCCTTAGGGTCTTTCCCTTCTTTGTGAATTAAAGTTATATTATCCTCTGTCCATGTTATTTTTTTCCCTTTTAAGACTGTGTTACAGGTTTCTTGAAATGGGATTAATATTTCTTCTTCGGATTTCTTATAGAATTCTGTAGTGAATCCATCTGGGCCAGGGGCTTTATTATTTTTACAGCTTTTTATGGCCTCAATTACTTCAGCAGTTGTTATAGGTTGGTTTAAAATCCTTTGTTGGTCTCCTGTTAATTTTGATATATTCTGTTCCTCTATATATTTTTATCATTTTTTCTTTTCCGTCATTTGTTCATCCCAAAATAAATTCATATAATATTCAGAAAATATTTGCTTTATTTTTTGGTTCTGTATAAATTCTCTTCCCATCACTGGTTTCCTTAATTAGTCTTTTTTGGACCTTTGCAGACTGCTAGAAATAGTGCAAATTGAGTCCACTTTAAGGGTTAGGGAATTGAGTCCACTTTTAGGGCTAGGGAAGCATGGGAAGTGTATTTTATTGTGACACCAGAGCTCTCTGACAGAGAAGGCTCAGTGTCTCAGAAAGAAAGAAAAAATTCCCATGATTCCCTAGCACTAACCCTAACCCTTAAAGTGGACTCAATTCGCACTATTTCTGGCAGTCTGCAACCCCCCTTTCTTTTTGTTTCCTTAATTTTCCAAGCTAACCATTTTCCAGCTTTATTAGAATTTTCAAAATGCTTTTGTTTCCCATACTTTTATTCTTCAGCTTGGTAGTCAGATCCATTTCTAATTGTTTTTGGAGTATTTTAATATCCCATTTTATTTCTTTATTTGATAGATCCTCCCCTAATTGTTGTTCTTTGCTTTTTATTGCTTCTATTATTTTTTTGCAATTTCATTTTCCTTTTTTGTCACATCAAATTTTCTTGTTGCATGAAGAACCCCCACATGACTGCTTTGCTAGTATCCCAAATAATATTCATTAGGGTATCTTCACATGTATTTTCTTTAAAGAAAGACCTTAATGTTTCCTTTAGTTTTTTTTTAAACACTTCTTCATCCGTTAATAATGTTTCCTTTAATCTCCAACTAAATTCTTGGTTTTTTTCCTAATAATTTTCATTATGATTTTGTTGTGGTCTGCTAAGATTTAAGGTTTTACCTAAGGTTTTAGGTAGGATCTTCATTTCTTTAATATATCCTTGTAGGGTTTTGGAAGTCCAGAACATGTCAATATGAGACAAAGATGCCATTCAGAATAAAAAGTAAAAAAGAATAAAAAGTAAAAGCTTTAGAGTTTTCCATACTTTTGTTTCCACACATCCATAATAGATAAATTGTCAATTAAATTAAAGAAGGATTTGGGAGGGTTTCCCGTTTCTTTTTTTGTTCTTTTGAAGACCTATCCAAAACAGAGTCTATCACCACATTAAAGTCTATCATCAATAATAGATGGTTAAACTCATGTTCTAATATTGTTTGTAGCAACTCTTCAAAAATTTGTCTTTGTTTTCTGTTGGAGTGTATGTATATACCTACTACCAATAGTTTTGTATTATCAAAGAAATGTTAAGAAATAATTCCTCTCCGTAACATAAGAAAGAATTCTGCATTTCCCCCCGTTCCTTATCCTAGATGCTTTGGGAATGACTAAGGGCCTCTGCAGACGGGCCCTTTGCAGCGTGTTGGAGGCAGGGAAGGGGAGGGGCGGCTGTACGCCGGCCGCCCCAACCCCTCCCCGAAGACATCCTGACGCCACATGCCCTTACTCACGGCGTGTGGCATCAGGATGTCCTCACGGCGTAGCGTCCTCACGCACTACGCCGGAAGAGTCAGAGAAGAGCCGTGCGTTGGCTCTTGGGGCGGCCTTTTGCCGCCTCTAATAGGAGTGGCATTTTGCTGCTCTTTTAAGAGGTGGCAAACAGGAGAATCAGGGGTGCGGGAGAATGTGGTAGCGGCGGCCCCGATCCTCTGCTTCCCGGGGAGGCCCAGGGCCGCCTGTCTGCATCCCCCCTAAGTCCAGCTGCAACCCATAGATGGCCATCCTGTACCCACTTTCCAGGGAGCAAAGGCCCCACCAGCTCTGTTAGCCCAGAAGACTCTCTGTGTTCTTTGAGGGAACAAACTCAGCTCTGTTTCTGAAAATGGAAGCAAATAAATTTGTAAGAAAAAATAAAATCAGAAATTTGGAAGGCCATTTATCCATGTAATTTAGTTGCCAGTCTCCAAATGCAGGAGGCAGAATAAACATATTGGACTTTATCACACGGGGCCCAGTTTCGTCTTTAAAAAGATAATAAAGTGCAAATAAACCATCCCAAAAATAAAGCGAAAATAGAGCTTGATCACGCAAATGAATTTCACAAGTAATTAGAATAAATGCAAAATAATGCGAAAAGCGATAAAAAGGCGTTTTTACATTTCATACGGAAGTGAAAGAAATCCGTAAATGTACTAGAAATGGTATACTTACACATGCGCAGAAAGAGAATGCAGAGAGTCTCAAGTCTGCCTGGCATGTTTGTCACCCAAGCAAACCAGGAAGTAAAAGCAGCCCCACAGAACCATGGGAAAACCGGAAAAAAAAGAATTAAAGGAGGGTTACTGTGTGAAGAAACTGAATTTGACTTTCACACTAAGGTAAATGCGCAATTACAGTAATATCGAAAATGCATTTTCACTAAAATCCCAAAAGTAAAAAGATCTGGGATTACACCACTTTCTGACCACTTTAATAGCAGTTTTTGTGCAACATTGTGTGAAATTGTTGTGTGTAATTATGTGTTTTTTTCGGGATTTGTATGGGATAAACTATAGATTTTCCCCATGTGATAAAGTCCAAAGACAGGAAACTTAAATGAGAAAAAAGGCAAAGGTTTTCCCATCCTCTGCCTCTTTCCCCAAAAGGACATGCCAGGCCCCATTTCTCAGCTCCATCTCTCTTTGCAGTGTGGGGCAGGAGTCCATCAGAGAACATCATTTCTTCTCCTTTGTCTCCCCATCCCCAGGCACTGCCAGGGCACCAGAGGACTAATTCAGATCCTCTCTTCATTGGGACAGAGGGGAAAGAGCTGTCAGACTGCCCCCTTCCCCAGTTCTTGACCTTCGAGGCTACAAGCAGATGTCAAAGAGATCAAGTAAGACATTTATAAACTCTTCAGTTTTTCTAGGAGGAAATTATGAATTCTGCCAAAGTAATTTCTTAAAAATTGAACAGCACACAACTTGAAGGCACATAACAACAACATTCTTGGAAGTCACACTGCCTCAGCCTCAGGGGAAAGCAATGGCAAACCCTTTCTGAACAAATAGCAGCAGCAGCAACAAGAAGAACACCTCCCCAAATTCATGGCCTAGGGGACCATTAGGCTGCTCCCCATCAGGAAAGTGTATGCAAGGAGGGTGGGATGGATGGATGGTGAGTCCCATCATCCCCCCCACTTCCACTTCCACTTCAGTTTCTTTGTTGCAAGAGAGGGAAAAGTCTGCTGTTGCTGAGTCCAGGCTGCCCCCCTTCTCCTCCTAAAGTATAAAAGTGATCCAGGGACACCCACCCACCCCGTCTTTTGGGGACCTACCCAGGGAGAGGACAATCTCCTCCTCTCCTCCTTGGCCAAGAGGAGGGGGTCCGATCCATCCCTGGAGGGGCCTGAGCCTGGCTCTGGGGGATGCTGCTCCTGCTGCTGCCCATCTCCAGGCACCTCCCGGGACTCCATCGGGGCTGGATGGCTGGAGGAGGAGGGACATGCTCCAACAGGGACCACTTGGACCCCACGGACCACCCCCGGGACAGCCGCCCTTCTCCTCCTCCTCTATCCTTCTCTTTTTCTTCTCTTCCTCCTCCTCCTGCAGCACTACTTTTTCGTCCTCCTCTCCTTCTTCCTCCTTCCCTTTTTCATCCTTCTTTTTCATCCTCCTCCTCCTCCTGTTTTTCTTGCTCCTCTCCTTCTTCCCTTTTTCATCCTCTTTCATCTCTTCTCCTTTTCCTCCTTCCCCTTTTCATTCTTCTCTTCCTCCCCCCTCCTCCTCTGGGGCCACCACACACTCCAATCCCCAGAATTCCATAGCAATAAGTCAGGGCACTTCAAGCAGAACCAAACTGAGGTAGCTCCACAGTGAATGCAGCCACATACATCCAGGTTGAGACTAGCGATGGAAAAGTATCTGCCCCAAGAGAGGCCCATGGGCCAGCGAGTGGGAGAAGGGGTGGCTCCAGAGCATCTTTCTTGGCCCCAAAAGAAAAGCCGTGGAAGGGAAATCCCTGTGAGGCGTCCTATTGGAGCCTCACCTTCCCACTTCAGGCGGGCTTGACCAGTGCCCTCGGAGGAGAGCCAGAGAAGGAGGAGAAAAGCTGGGATGGACAGACAGATGGGAGACAAGCCTATGCCCTCCTCCTCCTGGCTGAGGCTGGCCAGCAGAGTCCCACAGGAGCGCAGAGCCCGAAGGAGCCTCCCGGCGTGGCTCCCTCTGCCTCCTGACCGCAGGGCCAAGGAAGGGCAGCTTTCTGGGGGCCATGCCTCCTCCCCTGGGAGACTGCCCTCCGTGGCTGAGGCACAGAAGGAGAGCCCTCCGCTCTCTCACTTCGGGCTCTTTCTCTCTCTTTCTGTGGCTTCGGCGAGATGCTGCCGGGCTTGGAGAGGTCTGAGGAAGCAGCCCCTCGCCGACTCCGAAGGGGCTCCCGGCTCTGAGGCTCCAAGGTCCCTCACTGGCCAGGCTTCTTCTTCCCCTGACGCCTGCCTCTGGACTCAGGGCCACCTCTTCCTTGGGCTTCAGCACCGGAGGGGAAAAGGTGAGGGGAAGGAGGAGGAGGAGGCACACCTGCCCAATGAGCCCGACCAACCCACCAACCCGCACGGAGAAGAGGAGAGGGAGACCCTGCAACCCCAGCCACCCTTGCCTCCTTAGCTGCCTCCTCCTCCTCCTCTGCTTCTCTTCTTCCTCCTCCTTTTCTCCATCTTCCTTCTCTTCCTCCAGCCTCCTAGCCCTCTTCCATCCTCCTCCTCCATCTTCCTTTTCTTCTTCTTCCTCCTCCAATCTCCCCCTTCCTCCTGTTCTTTCTCTTCCTACACCTTCCTCTTCTTCTCCTTCTCCTCCTCAACCCAGTGTATAAGATGACCCCTGACTTTTGAGATCCTTTTCCTGGGTTAAAAAGTCATCTTATACGTCAGAAATACGGTAGAATTAAAAACCACATTTCTAAATAATCCCCTACCCTACCCCACCCCACTCCCAATCATAAAAAAGAAGCAAACTAAAAACAATAACAATATAAAATGAGTAGCAATATAAAATACTAATTAAAAGTTGAAGAAATAACAAATTAGCTAAAATTAGAAGTAGTTGGAGGTGAGACATCTATCCTTCTTGGGGTAGATGGAGGATATAAATATCAGTGGAGCAGACGCTAATCTGGAGTGGTAATGTAACACATCTCCTCCAGCAGGCCGATCCATAACCCAGGAGCGGCAGATGAAAAGGCCCTCTGGGTTACCGCAGCCAATCTGGTTTTCTTAGGCTGCAGTAAATTCTTCTCAGAGGAACCTAAGTGTGGGGGGTGGATTGTATGGAGGAAGGACTCCTGCAAGTAGTCTGGACCTAGGCCATGTAGGGCTTTAAAGGTTATAACCAACACCTTGTACTGTGCCCGGAAACTATGGAGATATTTTAGAACAGGTGTTATATGGTCAGTTCTAGATGTACCTGCTATCAGCCTGGCTGCCATATTTTGCACGAATTGAAGTTTCCAAACTTGGCACAAGGGTAGCCCCATGTAGAGTGCATTGCAGAAGTCAAGTCGAGAAGTTACCAGCACATGTACCACTGTTTCAAAGTCGCCTGGCTCCAGGAAGAGTCACAGCTGGCGTAGCAGCCGAAGCTGATAACAGGCACTCCTGACCGTTGCGTCTATCTGTGGTGTCAACTGGAGAGACGAGCCCAGGAGCACCCCTAAGCTGCGAACACAGTCCTTCAGGGGAAGTGTGGTCCCATCCAGAACTGGCTGACATATCTCCATTCCTGGGTTAGGGGTCCCTATAGCAAGTACCTCCTTCTTATCCGGATTCAGTTTGAGTCTGTTTTCCCTCATCCAGTCCATTACCGCCTTAAGACATTCATTCAGAGGAGAGATGCTGTCCTTAGTCACTGCAGCAGTCTGAGACATAGAGAAACATATCTGGGTGTCATCAGCATACTGATAACACCCCACTCTGGATGATCTCACCCAGCAGCTTCATGTTGCTCTTTGCTTCTCCCCACAACCCCTCAGATCAACCCATACTCCCTGTTTCTCCGGACTCCATGCAAAACACCTCCCTTCCCTCTCCTCCCAAAGCTGCTTTACAGTATATTGGAAGTCTATTCTTTTGAAAATGGCTGGCTCCCCTTTCTCTAACCCAGGGGTAGGCAACCTTTCCCCTTTAAGGGCCAAGGGACTTCAGCTCCCAGAATCCCAGGAGCTATTGGCCAACATGGGACTATTGGCCAACATGGCTGAGGCTTCTGGGAGCTGAAGTCCCTTGGCCCTTAAAGGGGAAAGGTTGCCTACCCCTGCTCTAACCTGCAGCCCATGTATGAATCTGTGTCTCTGGAGGTTATTAGGGAGATGGAGAGTTTCCACCTTCATGGAAGGCAAAATGGGAGAGAAATTAGTTCAATCCTCCATTTCACCCCACAATTCTGTAGAAATAAGATCTCCCTCCATCCCAGCCCCACCATGAGTGCTGGGGGATCCTTGAAGCAAGGCAGTATTTTTTTTTGGGGGGGGGGGTCTTTGCATTTAGACTAAGGAAAATCAAAGAAAAAAGTGCAAAGGCAGGCTTACTGTTGAACATAAAGAAAACAAAAATTATGACCATAGAGAACTTACTCACAATGAAACTAGACAATGAGAAAATAGAAATAGTAACAGAGTTCTCGTATCTGGGATCAAACATTGATCGGAATGGGGACTCCAGGCTGGAAGTCAGAAGAAAATTAAGAATGGAGAGGCCAACTATGAAAGAAGTAGAAAAGATCCTAAAATGCAAAAACATACAATTCAGCACTAAAGTCAGAATCATACAAGCCACCATATTCCCTATTACCATTTATGGATGTGAGAGTTGGATAGTCAAGAAAGAAAACAGGAGGAAAACCAATGCATTTGAGAGAATGTGGGGCTGGAGAAGTACTGAGGATTCCATGGACAGCAAATAGGACAAACAAATGGGTCCTAGAACAGATCAAGCCAGAGATATCCCTAGAAGCCAAGATGACAAGACTTAAACTGTCGTACTTTGGACACATCATGAAAAGGCATGAATCGTTGGAAAGAGAATAATGTTAGGAAAGGTGGAGGGAATTAGAAAGAGAGAAAGGCCATATGCTAGATGGATGGACTTTATTAAAGAGACCACGAATAAGAGTTTGCAGGAGCCGAGCACAGCAGTAGAGGACAGGGGGGCCTGGAGATGTCTCATCCATAGGCTCCCTATGGGTCGAGACCAATGCGAAGGCAATTAACATCAACAACAACAAACACCTTTCTCCATTTGTCCCCTTCCTCTCTGCCTCTCACACTCTGCCCCCACAAATCCCGCCCCCTAAAAAGGTGTCTGTTCTTCTCCTCCTCCTCCTCCCCTTTCCAACTGCCTTCCTTCCCTGCCCTTGGTGGCCTGACTGGTCTCCTGGCCTCCCATAAATTCCCAGCAGAGATCCCCTCAGGGATCAGTGCCCCTCTTCCTCCTCCCCAGAATTACATAGAAAGGAAGGATCTCCCCTCTGTCCTACCCACCTGCCATGAATAAACAGGGGAAAGGAGAAGGATTCTCAAAAAAAGGCTATACATATATTCTCCCCACTCTACATGGGGCTACGCACTCTACATGGGGCTACCCTTGTGCCTAACCCGGAAACTTCAACTGGTACAGAATATGGCAGCCAGGCTAATTACGGGAACATCTAGGAGGGAGCACATAACACCTGTGCTTAAATCCCTCCACTGGCTGCCAATTAGTTTCCGGGCGCAGTACAAGGTGTTGGTTTTGACCTTTAAAGCCCTACATGGCTTGGGCCCATCTTATCTTAGGGACCGCCTCTCCCCATATGAACCCCCCCGCACCCTGCGGTCCTCTGGGAGGAATCTGTTACAGCCAATAAAAACTAGGCTGTCTCAGACCTCCCAGAGGGCCTTCTCCGCAACCGCTCCCAGACTTTGGAATGGCCTGCCGGATGAGATCCGTCTTACTACCACTCTTGCTGCTTTCAAGAAAGCAGTAAAGACGGATCTCTTTCGGCAGGCCTTCCCGGAATAACGGTCGGCCCTTAAAGGGGGTCTCCATTTGTCTGTCTCCTTGGAAAATCTTGTTTTTAATTTATTGATTTAATTAATATTGTATTTTAATTATTCTTCGGTTTAATTCTATTTTAAGGGGATGGGGAGGGGGGAGGTAGGGGTTAAGGGGAGAGGGAATGTTCTAACGTTGTTCTGTTTTAATTATTGCTGTCCCCCGCCCCGATTGCCTAGCAGAGGGGCGGGCTACAAATAAAAATTTATTATTATTATTATTATTATTATTATTATAATATTATTATTGGGAAGGAGGAAGAGGAAGGCTTTGCCTTTAGATAAGACCTCCCCCTTTATCTCATACATACAACTTCTTGCCAGAAACCCTCCCCCCAAAAGGCATGGAGCCTGGCCCCCTCCACCCTCCTGCAGCCTCTTCCCTCCTTGTCCTCCTCCTCCTCCAGAAACCCCTCTGCCCCCCTTTTCCAGGAAGGCCTTCCTTACCCCCCTCCATGAAAAAAATATTCCTAGCATTTCCTTCGAAGGAGAACCTCCCTCCTCTTCCTCCTCCTTTCCTTCCAAAGGGCCTTCCTTCCCTGCCTTCCTGCCTGGCATCCCATAATAGTCCCAGCAAAGGCACAAAGTGGGTCCAGAGCCAAAGGGCCCCCCACATTTCCCCCCCCCCCAAGAAGGCCAGAAAGGAGGCTCTCATTCCCCCCAAATATCTGGGGCCCACAGAGACCCCCCTTGAGAGGAGAGAGGAGGGAAGGGATCTCCCTCCTTCAGCCCCCAAACTCCCCCCAGACAGAGCCTCCTTCATGGGAATTTGGGGTGCCCCCCCTTATTGGCCCCCCTTACCTTCCTCTTCCTCCCCGAAGGGCCTTCCCTCCCCCACAAAGGGATTCAGAGAGGACCCTCCTTCCCCCCACCGGAAATGAGGTCAGAGGAGAAGTCCCTCTTCGCCTTCCCCACCTTAGCATTTCCGGCCTCTCTAGGAATCTGCACTCGCTGCTCGTGGGAGGAGGAGGAGGAGATTCCTTCTTTTCTGCAAAGAAACTTCGGAGGAGGAAGAAGAAGAAGAGGAGGAGGAGGGTCCCAGGTAAAGATTGTGGGGGAGTTCCTGTTGTTGTTGTTGTGTGGCTTCAAGCCCTTTCCGGCTCCTGGCGCCCCTCTCCTGGGGGTTTCTGCCTTGCCCTGAGGCTGAGAGAGTGTGACTCGCCCAATGGGCTTCCATGGCCCAGCCGGGATTCGAACCCAGGTCCCCAGAGTGGGAGTCCAGCAGCCCCCAAAACTCCTGAGACCAAAGACAGAGAGAGAGGAGCCAGCCCTGAAGTGAAGAAGTCAAGAAGTGAGGTAAAGAAGGTGGCCGCGGGGTTTCCGGAGCCTTTTCGCAGGGGCAGGCTGAGGCTGAGGCCAAATGGGGAAAATGGAGGCCTGGGCTGAACCTGGGTCTTCTTCACCCTCAGCGCTTTCCCCAAATGGCTCAGTCCCTCAGGGCTTCTTCTCTGGCTTCTAGAGCCCTCTCAGCCCCTTTCCGCTTATTGCTCTGTTTGGAGGGAATTGGGATGGATGGAGGGGGGAAGGGAGGGGGGAGATCAATTTCCAGGAACACTCTCTCAGCCTCAGAGGTGGCAGTGGCACACACACACACCCAGAAACCTGCCAAAAAAACCTGATGGTAGGTAATGTAGCAGATTCTCTGGACAGAGACTGGAGACCCAGGTAGGATGAAAGAGAACAGAGGGGTGTTTTTTTTTGGGGGGGGGGGGTTGGGGGCTGTGAGGCCTTGTTCTAGATACAGGGGTAGGCAACCGTTCCCCTTTAAGGGCCGAGGGACTTCATCTCCCAGAATCCCAGGAGCTATTGGCCAACATGGGACTATTATAGGCCAACATGCCTGAGGCTTCTGGGAGCCGAAGTCCCTTGACCCTTAAAGGGGAAAGGTTGCCTACCCCTGATATATACCATAGGTGTCATTGTGGCAGGAAACGTGATTTAGGTTGGTTGCAGACTGCCAGAAATAGTGCAAATTGAGTCCACTTTTAGGGTTAGGGTTAGTGCTAGGGAATCATGGGAATTGTATTTTTTTTCTGAGACATTGAGCCTTCTCTGTCAGAGAGCTCTGGTGCCACAATAAAATACAGTTCCCATGATTCCCTAGCACTGAGCCAGGGCAGTGCCTCAATTTAGTGTGCACTATTTCTGGCAGTCTGCAACCCCCCTTAGTCAGAAGCACAGGTAAATAGCAAAAGAATTGAAACCTGTCTGGATTCTGTTTAATTAAAAAATCAGATGAGACCTTGGACCATCTCTTTTTTCCTTCAACAAATGATTTGTGTCCTATGGACTTTCTCCCATATAGTCTGAACTAACGTTAATTTGAATAATGTATTATTTTAGTGTTTAATTATGTTTTCTATATTTGTTGTGTCCCTTCAAGTCTACCTTTACATATATACATGTATACACACATATATTTCATATTGATACCTTGGGTTGGCTGGTTTGAAACCAAATCACTTTTTAAAAAACCACTCCTGTTTTTTAAAAATGTTATTATTATTTTTTAAGTCTGGCTATTATTACTGTTTTCCACCCCTCTTACTGCAACAATAATGATTACTTGAACTAGTTGTTCATTATTAGACAGACCAGTATCCAGTGTCCGTTGCTTCTTTTTAATGACTTTAGTTTATAGGGCAAGAAATGCTGTTCAGAAACAAATCCTTTCATTAACATACGTTCAACCCAAAATCACTTGTTTTAAAAGAGCACTTTAAAAAATGTGTATTAGAACACATTAATATCTTACGCTACAACGTCTCCATATTTATAATTTACAAATGAATTTTCATTAAATAATATCTCCTACTTCCCAGAAATTGGTTTTGTATAATTCAGCCTGTCTTTCATTTCCATTCACTATTTTCTATGATCCGCTGCCATGGGTTGCAATCTTTGAATATTCCACCATTAAGCTTTTTGTAGTCCCTTGAAATCTGTGTCTTGTACGTATGATAAGTATAGCACTCAGTAACATGTATTTATTAGGAATTGATCAGTATCGCTTTTAATTGTTGATATACAGGGGTTGCAGACTGCCAGAAATAGTGCAAATTGAGTCCACTTTTAGGGTTAGGGTTAGGGTTAGGGAATCATAAGAACTGTATTTTATTGTGGCACCAGAGCTCTCTGACAGAGAAGGCTCAATGTCTCAGAAAAAAAACAATTCCCATGATTCCCTAGCACTAACCCTAAAAGTGGACTCAATTTGCATTATTTCTGGCAGTCTGCAACCCCCCTAAGAGGGAAAGAAGCTTGGAGGCTTATTTTGGGAGGGCCTAAACACTCATATGCACTCCTCATATCACCACATGGGCAAGTTGGCTTGATCTGGATTTAAACTGGACTCAGATCAGGTGTAAGGGGGAGACTTTAGTTTTATGAGTCCAATTCTGAGCTTGAAGTTTGGGATATTAGGTTACTTGATGCTTCAATAAAGTCTTAATGAGCTGGGAAAACTTGCAGCTTCCGGAGCAAGAAGTAAGAATTTTAATTTCACATCACTCCCTCGGAGAATAGTGGAGTCTCCTTCCTTGGAGGCCTTTAAACAGAGGCTGGATGGCCATCTGTCGGGGATGCTTTGATTGGGAGTTCCTGCATGGCAGGGGGGTTGGACTGGATGGCCCTGGTGGTCTCTTCCTACTCTTATGATTCAATGATCATTTGCAAATGAAATGAAGACCTTTGAGAAGGGAATTCAAAGTGCAAGGTTGCGTATGTGTAAACAACCATTCAGACAAGGTCTTAAAAACAGCAAGATCTGTTTGGTTTAAAAAGTTATTTTCTCCCTGATCAACATGTCACCCTTTTCCCTTTGCTTATTTTCCAGTGCAATTCATCCCCTCTCCATTTTAGTTCTCTTAGGGCCCTTCTAACTGGAAAAGTTAGTCCCATTTACTCCAAAGTAAACCAAACCATGGGTGTTACTTCTGAGTAAATATTCCAATATTTAAATACTTAAAATATAATTGCTCATTTCAAAGACAAAGGCTCTTCTGGTTGCTTTCTTATGATGATGAATGTCCTAGTTGCTGCTAATAGTATCTTGGCTTGCATGCATCTGTATTTGTTGTTGTTGAGTGCCTTCAAGTTATTTCTGGCTTTGCCAACCCTAAGGCCACCCTTTCACAGGATTTTCGTAGCAAGATTTTTTTCTGAAGAGGTTTTCCATTGCCGTCCCCTCTGGCTGAGAGAGTGTGACTTGTCCAAGGTCACCCAGTTGGTTTCCATGGCTGAGCAGGGATTTGAACCCTGTGCTTCAGAATTACAGTCCAACCCTCAAACCACTACGCCAAACTGGTTCTCATGCGTCTGTATAGATAGAAGACTGCTTTTCTCTCCTAACAAGAGCAATTGAATTTGAATACAGGATCAGGCTAAGCGCAGGAACTTAAGGTGAAATTTTTATCATTCATTTCTTTTCCTGAATCTTCAAAAAGGTTTGTGTGTAAATATATAAATATATATAAAAATATCTTTATTGGGGAAGTGGTGGTGGTGTTGGACTAGACAGCAACATCTTGAGAGAGGTTTCAAATCCCTGCTTGTTCATGAAAACCTACTGGGTGACCTTGGGCAAGTAACACCGTCTCAGCCTCAGAGTAGGGCAAATGCAACCCCCTCTGAACATATCTTGGCAAGTAAACACACAACAACAAAAGACAGATTGATGCATATGAAGGTAGATAGAAATATAGGAAGCCAATAGGGAGTGGCTTGAGAGTTGGATTAGGACTCTGGTTGGGGATGATGGCAATTGTAGTCCAACCATTGAGAAGAAGTTCCAGGTTGAAAGCAACTACATCCAACTGTAGCATTCCACTACATGGATGGGAGTTGTAGTCCAACAGAGTTCATCCAAGTGCTAATAAGGACAGCTGTCCCTGTCCAAGAAACCTCTAGTGGAGTTTCTCAGGGGCCACAGCATTGGCCAGAAATTCTGGGAGCTGCAATCCAGTATCTGGAGTGGTTCACTTTGCCCATCCCAATCAACTACATTGATGGGAGTTGTAGTAGGTTTTTCCTGGCTGGACTACAGCTTCCAGAACCCTCATCCAGCACAGCCACTGAGCCATGTTCCCTGAGTGATCCACATCCCCACTCCACCCTGATTTGTCTTAGAGGCAAAACAGACTGGCGAAAAAGGCTGGCATCAGGGTGGAGTGGGGATGTGGCAACCACACGCCCCGACTCCACTCCCAACATGCCATCGTGTTCAGGCGTTCCTGCGGTGCAGCATTTGCACACACTGCGCCAAAGAAACGCTCAAAAAATGCTGCCACAGCACCAAAGGCGCCCTTTCTCCGGCGCAAAAAAGGAGATGCGAAAAGGCCAGATTAGGGGCATAGTGTGCGGTTGTCACGGCCCAAACCCATCAAGTAAACAGGCGGCGCAGAGCTGCTCCTTTCACGCAGTCTGTTTAGCCTCTTAGATTGTAGTGTACCGAAATGGCCTGGGAACAGATGAGGCCAACAGACCACATTGGGAACCCAAGGGCAGCGTGGGCTAAGGATGCCTCCCCCCATTCCTCCTCCCCATTCTCTTATGTGAGAAACCAGTATCTTTAGAATGGGAGAGCAGGAAGACAAAGCAAGGGGATTTTATGGTACTCTGGAGGTCCCTTCAAATCTAGGAACCTATGTATTCCTGAATGACAGAAAGAGGTTGGGCTGGATGGCTCTTGGGTATCCCTTCCAACTTTAGGCTGCTATGTATTCCTGAATGGCAGAAGGGGGTTGGGCTGGATGGCCTTTCAGGTCTTCCAACACATGGATCCTATATGTTCCTGAATGGCAGAAGGAGTTGGGCTGCTAGGGATCTATGGATCATACATAAAGAGCATTTCTTCCCCCTCCTTCTTCAGTAACTAGTTTCACAATATTCAGTACTTTTTACTTGGGCAAAGATTGTTTTCAGTACAAGAAAATGTTTACAAAACAGAGAGAAAGTTTACAGTACAGGATGTCTTATCAGAGTGAACGTTGTCCTTAGTGTGGAACATTACATGTGTCTAGCTAAAAAGAAATAGGCAGGAAAAAAAACTTTTTAAAATTCCATGTGGCTATCTAGTCTGACCCCAAATAGCAATCATAGTCAATCATTTTAGAATGCAATTTTCAACTCTAAACAATTGACTACTTCACAGCTATCCCTACATGTTTCCTGATGGTGAGATCCCACATTGTAGCTGCAACAGGGGAACCTGAAGAGTGAGCCAGTGGATTGGGACTTCCAACCAAGGTAAAACAATTTTTGAACTGGATTGGCATGTTTTACCTCAACACCTACCAAAATGTTCCTGATCCAAAAACATGAAGACTCCTTCAGGAATCCATTGTCCTCTGTCTACAAAGAGGCCTGGGACCTCATAGGAATGGAGGCATGTTGGATTGCAAGAGAGGGGTCCTTGGTAAGATGCAAATGGATCTTAAATATGTCTTTGCAAATCTCCCAATAGCCATAGGGACAGAAGGAGGGGGGGGGGCAGCCAGCAAAAGATACCCTCCTCTCACCATCTTAACTAACGACACAAACATCAAAATGCAGGCATCAGATTAACAACTCCAAATTTTTCTCCTGTTTGGTTTGTAACATCTTGCCTGATGAATCCAGTGGAGCTTCAAAAGCTTGCAACAAGTACTGTATATTGTTCATTTCTGGTTGGCCAATAAAGGTATCACTGTTTGGTGGATTTTGGTTTGAATTTGCTTAATGACCAGCACAGCTACCCCTTCATGTATACGTTGATGGGAGTTACAGGATTTATTTTATGGACTGCCGATCCCAGAAACCCCATCCAGCACAGACACTTCAACCATGCATATAATGTGCTACTGCCAGGCAGCCAGGAGGATTGGTAGAGACTTAGATCTGTAGCACTCTCCAGCTGGGTTAGACTACAAGTCCCATTACCTGTGAATCATCAAACTGTCTGAAGATGAAGGGGGTTTCTTGGCAAGACTGGTTTTCTCGGCAAGATTTGTTTAGGGGAGGTTTGCCATTGCCCTTCCTTGAGGCTGAGAGAGTGTGACTTGACCAAAGTCACCCAGTGGGTTTACATGCCTGAACCAGGATTTGAAACTTTGCCTCCAGAGTGCACATTTCTATAGATGTGCTTAGCATGAGCCAATTGCTCTTATAATGGCTTAAACTGAAGTAGCTAAATGCTTGTGCATGCTTACTGAGCTTTATGATGAGCTTCTATGATTCCTACTTGGGGTCAGACTAGATAGCCAAATGAGACTCCAGATGAGATGCTGGAAATTTTTCTGTTCTCCTGTTTGCTCTGTACTAAAGACAAGGTCCACACTGATAAGATTCCCTGTTCTATAAACATTTCCTCTGTTCTGTAAACATTTTATGTACTGAAAAAAATCCTTGCCCAGGAAAGAAGTGCTGAATATTGTTCCCATCCTGCCCCCGCAAAAAAATACTGCCTTACTTTGGTGATTTCTTCCTTTTCCTTCCACAGCATAGCTCTCTCATTGTGGTAGTAGTGGGGAAGAGGCAAAGGCAGATCCTTCCTTCTGCGTAATTGTAGAATGGAGGGAAGGGGAGGTTGAAACTGACCTCTCTTCTGTTATCTAAGCTTGACACATATACATCTTGGAGGTGGCTTTATTATTAATCATAGTATTTAGAGTTGGAAGAAACCCCAAGGGCTATCAATGACAACCCCCTGCCATGCAGAAATACACAATCAAAACATAAATCAATCATGCCATCTCACTGATAGCCTTAATTTAATTATTTTGTTTCCCAGTGTATGTTCTGCCTTAATTTTTCCTCAGAATCTTTCTGGTGGTCCATGGTAGACTGTATAAATGTGGGCACATGTAAAACACTTCCATTTGTTCTTTCTTCAGGTGTGCATAGGTCCAAGATGGTCTCCAAACAGACGGAGAGAGGGGAATCTAGACTTAATTCCTTTACCTTGGAAGAAAATACAGGAAAGATGATCCTGGAACAGGTAAATGTGCACTCCTCCTTCTTTGTGATGGAGGTGCTGGGAATCTTTCATTCTGGGATGTGATGGATGGTCAGAGGTCATCCTTGGTCCTTCAGTGGCTCAGTTGATCAGTGCTTGCAGCCATCTTGTCCTTGCTTCTCCTCCCAGACAATCCAGCCAGGGGTTGTGGGATTGGCTTCCCATTAATGGCACCCTTCAGAGTTTCCATCAGGAGGACTTGTTCTATTCCTGCATGAGCATTACGCCCATGGATTTTAGACAGGGTTGGTCCACTATTTCAGTGGAGCACCTGACATATAGCTTTGAGACATCATGATTGGCAGCAATTTATTATTATTATTAATGTTTGTTTATAATAGCGCCATAGGTTTTGCACTGCACTTTACAGAATCATCCAAACAACATATAACCTGCCAATGGCATACAATCTAAAATCACAAAATATAAAATAAGGTAAATAGACAATTTGTTTCAATAAAATAGTTCTAAATCTATAAAACTTTAGACCAGGGGTAGGCAACCTTTCCCCTTTAAGGGCCAAGGGACTTCAGCTCCCAGAAGCCTCAGCCATGTTGGCCAATAGTCCCATGTTAGCCAATAGCTCCTGGGATTCTGGGAGCCGAAGTCCCTCGGCCCTTAAAGGGGAAAGGTTGCCTACTCCTGCTTTAGACAAACAATATACCCTTAGTCTGAATTATCAGAGTTCTCAAGCTGCAATCTGAAATGGTTCCGTAAACAAAAAAGTCTTTAGATTAATAATAATAATAATAATAATAATAATAATAATAAATAATTTTATTTATAGCCCACCCCTCTGCACAGCAATCGGGGCGGGTTACAGCATTTAAACAAACAAAGTTAAAAACATTCACTCATCCCCTGATCCAACCCTCCCATCCCCTTAAAACAGGATTAAACTTAAGAAGAACAATAAACAATAAAAAGTGCAAAAATAAGCAGCAATAGGGACAAAATAAAGAAGGCTCATCTCCCTAGGGCAGAAGTTATTCCGGGCAGACCTGCCGGAAGAGAACCGTCTTCACTGCCTTTTTAAAAGCAGTAAGAGTGGTAATAAGACGGATCTCATCCGGCAGGCCATTCCACAGCCTGGGAGCGGTCGTGGAAAAGGCCCTCTGGGAGGTCTGCGCCAGCCTAGTTCTTATTGGCTGTAACAGATTCATCCCAGAGGACCGAAGGACGCGGGGGGGGGGGGGGTCGTACGGGGAGAGGCGGTCCCTAAGATAAGAAGGACCCAAGCCATGTAGGGCCTTAAAGGTCAAAACCAACACCTTGTACTGCGCCCAGAAACTGACTGGCAACCAGTGGAGGGATTTAAGCACAGGTGTTATGTGCTCCCTCCCAGATGTTCCGGTAATTAACCTAGCTGCCATATTTTGCACCAGTTGAAGTTTCTGGGTTAGGCACAAGGGTAGCCCCATGTAGAGTGCATTGCAGTAGTCCAGACATGAGGTTACCAGAGCATGTACCACAGTTTCCAAGTCCCTCACATCCAGATAGCAGGCACTCCTGACCGCCGCATTCACCTGACTATTCATGTGAAGCGATGAATCTAGGAGTACCCCCAAACTGCGAACACAGTCCTTGGAGGAGAGTGTGACTCCATCCAGGACTGGAGACTGTATTCCCAAATCTGGTTTCAGGCCTGTGACTGTGAGTACCTCCGTTTCGTCTGGATTCAACTTCAATCTGTTTTTCCTCATCCAATCCATTACTGCTCTAAGACAGTCATTAAGAGGAGAGAAGCCATCTGAAGTCTGAGCCGATGATCTGGTCATGGAGAGGTATATCTGGGTGTCGTCAGCATACTGAGGACACCGAGCTCCATGCCTCCGAATGATCTCACCCAGCGGCTTCATAGAAATGTTAAACAACATCGGGGACAGGATGGCGCCCTGAGGGATGCCACAATTAAGCTCTATTTTAGAAGAGCAACTGTCCCCGAGCCTCACCCTCTGGGATCTGCCCGAGAGGAAGGAACGGAACCACTGCAAAGCAGTGCCTCCAATTCCTAGCTCTCTCAGACGATCCAAGAGGATGGCATGATCTATAGTATCAAAAGCCGCTGATAGAAGCGGAGGTCATCGCTCAGAGCAACCATGGCGGTCTCAACTCCAAATCCTGTCCTGAAGCCGGTTTGAAATGGATCAAGATAATCAGTTTCATCCAAGACCACTTGGAGTTGGGAAGCAACTGCCCTCTTGATCACCTTGCTTAAAAAAGGTAGCAAGGAGACCAGTCTGTAGTTGTTTCTATCCAGGGGGTCCAGGGAAGGTTTTTTAAGGAGAGGCTTAACCGCTGCCTCCTTTAGGCAAGATGGAATGCTACCCTCCCTGAAAGATGCATTGATTGTGTCCCAAAGGAACACCTTCGATGCGTCCCCACCCTGGGCGACCAGCCATGATGGACATGGATCGAGAGGGCAAGTCGTCTTCCTCACCCTTCCAAGCAGCTTGTCCACGTCATCAGTACTCACAGATTGCAATTGATCCAGTAAAATGTCATCAAAGGAGTTACTGGATGCCTTGTCTACGGATTCTGCCAGAACACTGGCGTCCAAGTCAGCTCTTATCCGAGAGATTTTATCTGCAAAGTAGATATTAAATGCCTCACAGCAGGCTGTTGTTGGGTTAAGTAGGGGGTTTGGCGCAGGGGGAATCTTTGTCAATTCCCCCACCACCCTAAACAACTCTGCCGGGCGGGACTCTGCAGACGCAATACATGCAGAACAGAAAGATTTCTGCGCTGCACGTAAAGCCTCCCTATAGGAATCAAGGTGCTTCCTAAGGCGAGTTCTGTCGGATAAGAGACGAGTCCTTCGCCATTTGATCACTCCAGTCATTGTCTGACCCGCTTCATCCTTTTAAGAGCTTACAGTTTGAAGCGGATCGGAAAGGACGCTTGGGAGCGATTGTGTCAATAGCCCTGGTGAGATCGGTGTTCCAAGTGTCCACTAAGGCTTCGACAGAATCACTGGCATCACTAACCATTAAATCCTCTAAGGCTTTCTGGAAACGAATTGGTTCCATTAGCCTTCGAGGGCGAACCATTCTAATGGGTCCACCACCGAAGGGCGAGCAATAGTCTTTAGTTCCACCTTGATCAGAAAATGATCCGTCCATGACAATGCGGAGGTTTTATTAACCTCCGCCCACGGATATTCCTGCTCCGTACTAAAGACTGCATGGATAGGCCCATGTTTGTCATGGTATCCATGAACTCCCGAGCCGCGCCAGTTAGATCTTGTAAACTGGTTTCGAGTGGAATGTTGAAGTCACCCAGAACCAAAAGTCTGGGCGACTCCAACAACAACTCAGAAGCCAGAGTGGTCAGCTCGGTTAGGGAGTCTGTTAAGCAACGGGGTGGCCGGTATACCAACAGAATTGTTGCAGAGCTGGCATCCCCCAGCCAGGTCTCAGTAAAGCATGCCAGGTCAGCCGCCTCATCCACTAAGAAATCATGGATGATATGAGTCTTATTTTTGACCGACCTGGCATTGCAAAGAAGCAGGTTGAGGGTCAGTGGAATGGTTGGCAAGCTCTCCAAGTTATCCTGGGAAACAGAGTCAACTGAAGGAGGGATAGATATTAAACATCGATCCCTCCTTCTTTTGTAACATTTGTTGACTGTTGCCGCCATACCTTCCGTGCCCCCACACAACCTGAATATCCACTGTAATCAGTTCTGCACTACGGAGGGAGAAATAAAGCCCACCAAATTCCTGTGCCTAGAATAAAGCAGTGGCTTTATAAATAGGAAGGGCCGCGTGGTCATCGGAGGAAGATGGAAATTCCAGCAGGATTTTATATCCGCCAATGCTCCTCCCGGCTTCCACACAGGTGTGGCGGTTCAGGCCGCTAGATGGTCCTCCGAGGGCTGAAGCCAAGGCCAAACAGTCCTCCGCAGCCCCAAACGCCGCCGCTCACTGATGAATGTTAAAAAAGTCTTTAGTTCGGACTTAAAATTAGCTAAAGAAGTAATAATCCGCAAATATTTGGGGAGGTGGTTCCAGGAATAAGGAGCGGCAAAGAAGAAAGGATGAATCCAAATCATGAAAAAAGAAACTCTTGGTTGGGTCAGGAGCCCTGAGCCCCTGCATTGCAGATATAAAACAGAATGGTAGGAGGAAATAAGAGCTGACAAACAAGCTTTGTTAGTCTGGAATATCAGTATCCACTGGGTGTTCTATGGAGGACATTCAAGAAAAATGTTGGGAATAATCAAATAAACGCATTTAAAAAACCACTCCTATTAATTTATGCTTCTTAGTCATGCCAAAAATGGAAGGTATTCAAGGAAAATGGAGGACCTGACCTAATAAAAGCTAAAAACCCTCCTAGAAATGTTAATTCATTCTTCTTAGCCATGCTCAAAATGGAGGACATTACAAAATCAATGCTGAAAAACACTTCTATAAATAAAAATCTGTGCTTCTTAGCCATGGTCAAAATAGAGGGCACTCAAGAAAAGCTCAGGACATGACAGAATAAAAGCTAGAAACACCTATATATAAATGTAAATTCATGCTTCTTAGCCATGCTCAAAATGGGGATATTCAAGAAAAATGTAGGACATGACAACATAAAAGCTAAAAACAGCCAGAAATATAAATTCAGTTCAACAGGTTAATTTACATCTATATTACATATTGTTGTGCCTTCAAGTTTTCAAGATTTGTTCAGAGGGGAATTTTGCCATTGTCATCATTTGAAGCTGAGACTGTGCGACTTGCCCAAGGTGACCCAGTGGGCTTCATGGCTGAGCTGGGACTCGAACCGAGGTCTCCAGAGCTATAGTCCAACACTCAGAATGTTAAACCATGCTGGTTCTCACTTTATTATGTGTTCAGCTGTATTTTTCTGATGAACAATAAAATGGCTTGTTGGCTTGCAATATAGAACTGAGCAAGACACAGACTTCAAATTTTACTTTACTAGCCACAAATCTTTGACTGAATCTACATTATTCTTTTCATTTGTCCATTGTGCTGAAATTAAGGGGGGGGGACCCATTCAACATTTGTATTGGGTCCTCACTCCCTGCGTTCTGGGTTTGAGACTTATCTGCTGCTGCTGCTCCAAGGAAAACAAGAACTGTCCAGGAGGGATTCCAAAACATCCTCCATTTTGAGCAGGGCTGAGAAGCATGGATTTATATCTGTATGGGTGTTTTTAGCCCAGGGTGACCAAACTTAGTCCTCCTCCTTTTCAGGACCTGTCCTCCCCTTCAGCCTCCTATCCAGAACAGAGATACTGAATAGAAGGAGTGAGCCAGGGCTGAGGCTTATTAGAAATGGTTGTGGAAGTTAATAGAGAGGGAAAATTATCACGACTTGCAGATAAGGCTGAGTTGAGTAAGGAAACAGTTGGATCCACAGAATTGCCACAATTTAAAGAGGATAGCGAAGAGTCTCATGCATGGGAAAACGGCTCAGGATTAACAGTGAAGATCTTGAAAAGAGCGATGAACAAAATGTCGAGGGGCTGGACTGTGGGCGAGCGCAAAAGAAACAATCATCAGACAACGGAAATTGTCTTTTTATAGTAGAAATGCTACCAAGTAGTACTGATAAGTTCATAGTTTTCCATTTTTCCAGGTTATTTTTAATTTCTGTACATGTTTTCTCATATTTGTTTGCAAAAAGCTCTGAGCTTCCTTTGGAAATTGTTACTCCAAGATATTTCAGTTTGTTACTGATTTTAAACCCAGTTTTTGCTGGTAATTCTTTTTCTTCGTGATCTGTCATATTTTTAGTTAAGATTATTGTTTTGTCCTTCTTAATTTGAAATCGAACATATGTCCCAAATTCTTCCATCACCTCTATGATCTTGGATGTATGAACAGAACAAGTTTGTGATATGAACAGAGATATACTTCTTAATGGATCTTCAAAAAACAAACAAACAAAATCAAGTCATCTGCATAAGCTCTGACTTTATAACTTTGTCCTTTTATCTTCACCCCATATATTTCTTTTGTCTGTTTTATTCGTCTAATTGATATCTCTATTATTATCAGGAAAAGTAGAGGTGATAGGAGGCAACCCTGTCTTGTCCCCTTATGTATAATAACTGGCTTTGTTTTTTCCTGGTTGACAATTATTTGTGCTGTATGTTTTTCATATATTCCAGCTATCTATGTTGTAAAAGTATAACCAAAATTTATTTTTTAAATATTTCCATAAGAAATTTTCAATGTATTTGATCAAAGGCTTTTTCAGCATGAACACATGTCATGGTAAATGTCTTATCAATATGCTTATCAAAATAAATAAATAAATAAATAAAATATTCAATCATATTAAGAACAATTCTCATATTGTCTTGAATCTGTAGAAAACCGGCTTGGTCAGAATGGATATAATCTTTTAATATCTCTTTTAAGTTTTTGAGCTATTAGAGATGTAAAAAGCTTATAATCGGTATTCATCCGTGAAATTGGTCTGTAACTACCAGGTTCTTTGGGGTCTTTCCCCTTTTTATGTATTAGTGTTATGTTAGCTTCTGCCCATGTTGCAGGTTTTTTCCTTTCAAAATCCCATTACATATTTTTTGCCCTATTCTTCAAGATCCAGGGAGTTAAGGAAAAGAGATGCGGGAATATTAATATATGACCCACTCTGTCAGTATTCTGAAGCGATCACATAATTTTGAAATGCACCATGGTCTGTCTTCCACTTTTGCATAGTCACTCTCTGGATGAGGGCTATTTTCCATTGCAGGTGACCTTTAGAGATGTCGCTGTGTACTTCACAGAAGAGGAATGGGAACTGTTGGATCAGAGGCAGAGATTTTTGCACAACGAGGTGATGATGGAAAACTATGAGAATGTGTCCTCTGTGGGTAAGGAACTTTGAATCTGCTGCCCTTCATACAGAGATAGAGTGTCCTTTCATACTATATTGTCATAGCACTATGATTCCATTTTAATTGTCAGGGCAACATCCTGTGCAATCTTGGGATTTGTAGGTTAGTGAGGCACTAAGAGTTCTACAGTTGAGGATTCTCAATACTCTTTCCTAAACTACCAGTCCTGGGATTCCCCCAAATGCTCCAAAACACATCCCAGAACAATTTCCCCAAGTTTTGGGGCAATATTCTTGCCATTTTAGGCCCCAGACAGACCTCCAGTTTCATCTTGGGGGAAAAGGCCTCCCCTGGCTCAGACAGTGGCAAAACTTAGCAGCAAAACATTTTTTCAGGTGATACAATGGGGAATGCCCTCTGAGATCTTCTGGGAGCCCCCAGCAGTTGCCAATCCCTGTCTGAAAAGCTCTCTGGAGCCTTATCCTCACTAAAAGTAGGGTCCCAATCCCAGTTCAGCCATGAAGCTCTCAGGTGACTTCTTCAATTCAGCCCACTTGCTTAGTCTTTCCCATTTATTTATGTACATATTTCTTATCCTTCCTATCTCCTCAAATGGGACTCAAAGTGGCTTACATTAAAAATTTTCCTCCCTGCTTCAGCTTCTGTCACAGATAGTCTAGCACTGTCTGGACAGGAAGGTACCTCTAGGAAGGTCCACAATGGTGCCAGAAAGCAATGACCTCCCCGGCAGTGCTTGATCCTCAGGTCCACTGGTGTCATTCAGAATAACTGCTGGTTCTATTTTCTTCTCCAAATGTATGCATGTATGCATATGCACAAACCTTGATGAGGAGGAGCACATGCTCCATAAACAAAACTGACTGGGAAGAAAGATGTGTTGCTCCCTTCACCCCACCACAAGAGCAATGGCACAACTTGTCCAGTGTTATCAGTCTCACCTCCCCTTCCTTCCTCAAATATACACTACACCATTTGGTTGCATACCCATGCCATCCCTTTTTCAGTTTTAACACACTTATTCATTTGCAAGCTTTTCCTGCAGAGAGACTGCATCATGCCTCCAGCTGAATTGCTTTTTGCTCTACCCTCCAAGCTCCCACATGTTTCTTCACTGACCTCTTCTTCCTCCCCTGTCCAACTTTCCCACCTGTCCTCATGCCCATCTCCAGCACTTCAGTATCAAACCTTCACTATCTCATTCTTGTCTACTTTTCTATGCCATCCTGTTTTACCTTCTCTTTTACACATACATACACCCAGGCTGCCTCATGTATTAAGTGGTGGTCATGAACCTGACAATTTTCTATGACTAGTTAGGATGAACTGATGTGAACCAGCTGGCATTTGTATGTTTTCAGACCTATCAAGTAGTTCCATTTAGCAACTATGACTAATCTCTCTGGAGAGGGTAAAGGGAAACTACTACTACTACTTATTATTATTAATATCATCATCGCACCCTTTTCCCAAAAGTGGGACTCAGGACAACTCACACATTAAAAACACTATAATTAAAAGTATACAAAATAGCATATTAAAATAGAATTAAATTATTACAATATTAAAATATGTCACATATTAAAATAATAAAATACAATTAAAAAGATAAAAATGTTAAAAATATTTGAAAACAATACAGCGTCATCCCATGCTTAAAAATTTTCAGTTTTAAAAGCCTAAATAAGTAGGTCTTAGCCTGCAGGCAGAAGAATAACAAAGAAGGGGCCATTCTGGCCTCTCTGGGCAGGGAATTCCATAGTCTGAGGCAGCCATGGAAAAGGCCCTCTCTTATGTCGCCACCAACTCTGCTTGTGATGGTGAGGGAGAGGAGGGCCTCTCCCAAGGATCGCAGAGCCCAGGGCCACCTCATAGAGGGAGATGCGGTCTTCCAAATAGCCTGGACCTGAGCCATAAAGGGCTTTATAGGTCATAACCAGCACTTTGAATTGTGCCTGGAAGCAAACTGGCAGCCAGTGGAGCTGTGTGGTCTCTGTAACCTTTCCCTGTTAACAGCCTGGATGCAGCTCTTTGGACTCGAACACTCTTCAAAGGCAGCCCCAAGTAGAGTGCATTACAGTAGTCCAAACTGGATGTAACCAAGGCATGTACCACTGAGGCCAGATCCAGCATTTCAAGGAACAGGCGCAGCTGGTGTACAAGTTTTAAATATGCAAAAGCACTCATGTTCATGGTAAATAGCATAGGCCATAGGGGACAAGATTGAACCATTCAACAGCAGCATTTTCTACCCGGGGTGGGCGGGGGGCTGTCACTAAGGCTATCCATGCTATTTGGGCTGGGAGACATTGGGGACCACAAGCATCCTCTTGTGCTTCCATCTTCCTTGATAGTTTAAATATCTCCTCCCTCTGTATCTCCCTCTGCCCTGTTTTACTTGAATGGCTGGTCCCTGAGATTGTGTTTCCCTTCCCTCCTCTGGAAAACACATCCTTCCTGTATTAGGCCAGCAGGACAGTACTTATTAAAAACGGTACAATAAATAGACAGGCAAATGATAACAGCAGGGATGGTCAAAGCAGGTAATAAGCCCTTCTCTCTTCAGGGCAAAGGACAGTAACATCCTGTTTCTACCCAACACAAGCCTGCTGAGCCAGGGCCTGAGTTCTGCAAGGAGAGGAGTCCCACTAAGAAAGCAGAGGTCCAAAGCAGCTGCAGAACTAGTAACCTGTTCTTCCCCATAGCCCCCAGATACTAACCATACCCCTCTCTCCTGCTCTTTCTGCTACAATGTTCTGCAGCAGGGCCCTTGTTTTTTTATAGCCCAGGCTGGCATAGCAGCTGTGCAGGGTGGAAAACAGTGCCTGCTTAGTCACTGAGGAGGGGAGTCACTGAGGAGGGGAGTCCTTTGAGGAGGGGAGTCAAGCTCCTCTCGTTTCTTTTCCTTCTTGAGTATGCTTAGCTCCATCATTGCTTTCAAAGGCCCTTCCTTTGTGAATACTGAGGTTCACTCTTGTCTGTCCTTTTCCTTCTTTATAGGAGACCTTGTGTTTCATCACACAGTTCAAAAAGGAGAAAAAGCATACAAGTGCCAGGAGCATGGAAAATGTTTTACTCAGAGGTCACTCCTTGTAATTAATAGAAGAGTTCACTTGGGAGAGAAACCTAACAAATGTCAGCAGTGTGGGAAATGTTTTGTTCATTATTCAAACCTTTTGAGGCATCAGAATGTTCACACAGGAGGGAAACCATACGGATGCCAGCAGTGTGGGAAATGTTTTGCTTGGAAGTCACAGATTCTGATTCATGAAAGAGTCCATACAGGAGAGAAACCACACAAATGCCAGCAGTGTGGAAAATGTTTTGCTCGCAAGTCTTGCCTTCAAGGTCACCTGAGAGGCCACACAGGAGAGAAACCATACAAATGCCAGCAGTGTGGGAAATGTTTTGCTCATTATTCAAACCATTTTAGGCATCAGAATGTTCACAATGGAGAGAAACCATACAAATGCCAGCAGTGTGGGAAATGTCTTGCTCATTATTCAACCCTTTTAATGCATCAGAATGTTCACTGCACTGAGAAACCATACAAATGCCAGCAGTGTGGAAAATGTTTTGCTCAGAAGTCACAGATTTTAAAACATGAGAGAGTCCATACAGGAGAGAAACCACACAAATGCCAGCAGTGCGGAAAATGTTTCACTCGCAAGTCTTGCCTTCAAGATCACCTGAGAGGCCACACAGGAGATAAACCATACAAATGCCAGCAGTGTGGGAAATGTTTTGCTTATAAGTCACAGATTTTAATTCATGAGAGAGTCCATACAGGAGAGAAACCATACAAATGCCAGCAGTGTGGAAAATGTTTTGCTCGCAAGTCATACCTTCAAAATCACCTGAGGGTCCACACAGGAGAGAAACCATACAGATGCCAGCAGTGTGGAAAATGTTTTGCTCTTAAGTCACAGATTTTAAGTCATGAGAGACTCCATACAGGAGAGAAACCATACAAATGCCAGCAGTGTGGAAAATGTTTTGCTCATAAATCACTCCTTCTGGCTCATCAGAGAGGTCACACAGGAGAGAAACCATACAAATGCCAGCAGTGTGGGAAATGTTTTGCTCATTATTCAACCCTTTTGAGGCATCAGAATGTTCACAGTTGTGAGAAACCATACAAATGCCAGCAGTGTGGAAAATGTTTTGCTCGCGAGTCATACCTTCAAGATCACCTGAGAGTCCATACAGGAGAGAAACCACACAAATGCCAGCAGTGTGGAAAATGTTTTGCTCGCAAGTCAGAGCTTCACAGACATCACAGAATGTCCACCCAGGAGAAAAACCATAAAAATTCCAGCAGTGTTGGAAATGGTTTGCTCAAGAGCCAGCCCTGATGAGGCATGCAAACGTCCACACTTGAGAGAAAGTGTGAAATGCAGTCGGCCCTCCATATCCACGAATTTTTTATCCATGGATTCAAGCATCCACGGGTTCAAAGTATTTTAAAAAGGTATAAATTGCCAATAGCAAACCTTGACTTTCCACTTTGTATAAGGGACACCATTTTGCTATGACACTGTATTTAATGGGACTTGAACATCTATTGATTTTGGTATCCACAGGGGGTCCTGGAAGCAAACCCCAGCGGATAACAAGGAGAGACAGTACATCCAGATTTTGTCTTGTGAAACTATTATAAGCCCTTTGATGCTATTTTTGCTTCATAACATGTGATTTTATTTTAATTTGTAAAAAAAAATTATTGATTAAAAAATATATATAAAACAAATATACAATAAGTGAAAAAACATGTATTTAAAAGAGCACAAAACAGACTTCCGTGTCATCCAAGTTCTGCTAATTCACCCGAATTAAATAGACTTCTTAAATACATTATTTAAACAATACACCACACTTATATCACATCCTAACGCTTAAAACTATAATATACTTCTATCTATTACTCTTCAATCTTTTAATTTTATCAAGAGTTCTTTAAATCAATCTAGTCCTAAAACAAAACTTAAACCTTGCTCTTGTCACCAATAATCCATCATTAATTTCCAATCTTTTTTAAAGGAGTCTGGTTTTTTCCTTAATTAAGCATGTTAATCTATCAGATTCCTTAAGATCCTGTATTTTCTTAAACCAATCTCTGATTGTGGGGGTTTTTCTTAAGTTTCCATTTTGAAGCGTAAATTATTCTAGCTGCCATTATCAAATAAAAAAAAATCAGTTTACCCTCTTCTTTCTCTAACTTTTCATCTGTTATTATCCCCAATAGATACATCATTGGACTCGCTTGTACTTCAGAATGTAATATTTTTGTTATTTCATTATGAATATTTCCCCAAAACTTCTTTGCTTCTTTACATCTCCACCACATGTGGTAAAAAGTCCCAACTTCCTTCTCACACTTCCAGCATAGATTCTCCTGATTCTTCTTTATTTTCGCTAATTTATAAGGGGTTAGATACCAATGAAATTGCATTTTATAATAATTTTCCTTTATATCGTAATTCAATGTATATTTTAAACTTTTTGTCCAACACTTTTCCCATTGTTCCAGGTTAATGTTTTATCCAATATCTTGAGCCCATTTAATCATATGAGTTTTAATCAAATCTTTTTCTATTTCTATTTCCAATAACATATTATAAAATGTAGATATTGTATGACTATCCTCTGCAACCAGGATCTCTTCAAATTTCTTATTCATAATGCCAAAACCTCTCGTTCTCTTATCCATTAGGAATCGTTCCCTTATTTGTTGGTAAGAAAACCAATTACAGATATATCCTTCCTGTGTTAATAATTCACGAGTTTTAATGGTCGTATCCAGCCCCTCTCCCTGTAATAAATCTTTATATGTCAACCACCTATTTTTACCTATCTTATAATTTCTCAAGAAAGCTTCATTAGTTGATGTCCATTTGGGGATAATATCCTCCCATTTGCTTTTAATTTTTTGCCATATTCTCAGAAGGGCCCGTCTCAAATAACGATCATTAAAAATTTTGTGTAGTTTAACTTTATCATAAATTAGATACCCATGCCATCCATAGACATTATCATATCCTTCCAATTTTAAATTTCTTTCTCTATCTAATTTAATCCAATCAAGTATCCAATATAATCCACATTCATAGTAATATACTTTTAATTCTGGTAGGCCCATTCCTCCTCTTGAAACTTTATCCTGCATTGCCTTCATTCTTACTCTGGGTTTTTTCTACCCCATATAAATTTAGATAAGTCCTTATGCCAATCATCAAAAGGTGAGTCATTTATAATAACAGGAATATTTTGAAATAGGAAGAGCATCTTTGGCAGGACATTCATTTTAATCAACGCTATTTTCCCCATCCAGGATAAGTTCAATTTATTCCATCTCTCTAAATCTTTAATAATTTCATTCCATGTTTTTTCATAATTATTTTTAAACAAATCTAAGTTTGATTTAACTATCTTTTTATTTAATTCTAATTTTTGGTCTTCTGACATTTGAACCAATTCCTCTTGTTCTAAATATCTTGGGATTATCTCTATCTTATCTTTGTCTTCTTTATATAATTTAGAATAATAATTAAGAAAAATTCTTTTAATTTCTTCTTGTTTCGAATAAAGCCTGTTTCCTTCTCTTATATTTATTATAGTCTTATTTTCTTGTTCTTTTCTTAATTTAAATGCCAACATTTTCCCAGACTTATTTGAAAATTCAAAGTATCTTTGTTTCAAGTATCTTGTTTTCTATTTCCTCCATTGTTATTATTGATACTTGTTTTCTAAGATGGAGCAATTCTTCCTTCAATCTTTTTTCCTCAGGTCTTATTTTCATTTGACCCTCTCTTAACTTAATTTCTTGCTCTAATTTTTTAATCTGGGCCTCCTTTTTCCTTTTTACTTCTATACCCTTCTTTAAGAAATATCCTCTCATAACTGCCTTAGAGGCGTCCCATACTACACTTGTTGAAACTTTTTTTCCTAAATTTTCCTGAAAGAAGTATTTAAGTTGATCTTGAGCCTCTTTAACAATATTATCATTCTGTAAAAGATTATTATTCAGTCTCCATCTGAATTCTTTACGTCTGTCTTTCGTTATCAACATTATAGGATTATGATCGGACCATATACTGGGAGAACTTCTACCTTAGATACTTTTTTACATAATAGGGTTGAAACTAAGGACATATGTATCCTGGACCAGGAGTTGTGACTCAAGGGAAAAAAGGTGTATTCTTTTGTATTATCTATCATACAGCGTCCTCCACATACCTTTCAGAGACATTCTTTCCATTAATTAAAAAAAAAACTTAGGTAGTTTCCCTTGATTAAGTTTAATAATATTATCAGATGCTCTATCAATTTGTGGGTTTATTACCCCATTCCAATCTCCCATAGCAATTATCAACTCTTTATTATAACTCTCCAATTTATTTATTAATTGTTCATAAAATTTTCCTTTATTTGTTAAAGGTGCATATATCCCCATTAATAACATTTTCTCCCCTTCCAATGTAACTTCTACAACTACATAGTGACCATTGGGATCCACAAATATCTCCTTTGATTCAATTCTTGCATTAACATACATTACCACCCCCTTTTTTGAGTTTTTAGCTGCAGAAACATATTCCTTCCCTAATTTTGAATTCCTTATATACTTTACACCTTTCAATCTATTTCAAGTTTCCTGCAGACAGATTATCTCAAGGTTTAGTTTTTGAAGGTAATGATTTTTCCCCCCTCTTCTGGGGGGTGTTCATACCTTTAACATTCCATGATAGTATTCTATTACACTTCATTTCCCCCTCCTTTTTCCCCCCTCCTTTTTTTATTTTACCCACTCTATCTTTCTCTAAGATCACCCTCACCTTCCCTCTGTATCCCTCTCTTCTAATGATTCCCCTTCACTAGTCAAATCCTCTGTTTCAAAATTGTCTGTAGTTTCATCATCCGCTGCTTCAGGCTCCTCTCTGTATCTCCAATTAACAGCATCCTGTTCTTTTCTGTTCCTTTCCCCCTTCAATTCTTCTGATTCTTGTTCCTTTCTATGTCCACTATTCCTTTGTTTTAATCCTTCATTATCATTATCCTGCCTTCGACTTTCATCTTCCTTACCTTTATCTCTATCTCTACTCTGCCTCCTTTTTTCCTCCAAATCCCAAAATCTTCTAGCTTCAGTCACGTTCTTTATAACAACACTTCTCTTTCCTGCCCCAAGGGAGCTGAGCCTTCAAAGCCTCCCAAGCCCTGACCATCAGCAACAGCAGGAGGCCTTGGAAGGAGGACTCTGCAGGACAGGAGCCGGGCGGTGAAAGCCTTCCCCCGCCCCCTCCTGCCTTGGAACACCTGGCCCCAAGGGAGCTGAGCCTTTGAAAGCCTCTTAAGCCCTGACCATCGGCAACAGTGGGCAGCCCTGGAAGAGAAATACTGCCTATATGCGGTGCCGGCAGCGCTCTGGTGCTCTTGGAGGACTCAGGCCCCTGAAGGACTCTCTTTCCCCTTGCCATCACCTGGGGCGGCTGGGAGCAGCTGTGGACAGCGCGGAACTGGGGAGAACGCCGGCGGGTTTTAAATTATTGTTTAATTGTTTATTAATTCTCAGAAAAGACAAAGGGTGCTCAACCTGAGGATAATGGAGCAGAGGACAGAATAGGAGAATTTCAGCACAGAATAAGCAAAGAGATAGTACAGAAACATCTGGTTAATCTAAATGAATATAAGTCTCCAGGACCAGATGAATTACATCCAAGGGTATTAAAAGAACTGGCAAATGTAATATCGGAACCATTGGCAATAATCTTTGAGAACTCCTGGAAAACAGGAGAAGTCCCAGCGGACTGGAGGAGGGCAAATGTTGTCCCCATCTTCAAAAAGGGGAAAAAAGAGGATCCCAACAATTATCGTCCAGTTAGTCTGACATCAATACCAGGAAAGATTCTGGAGCAGATAATTAAACAGAGAGTCTGTGAACATCTGGAAAGTAATTTCATAATAACAAAAAGTCAACATGGGTTTCAGAGAAACAGGTCATGCCAGACAAATCTGATCTCTTTTTTTGATAAAATTACCAGCTTGGTAGATGAAGGGAATGCTGTGGATATAGTATATCTTGATTTCAGTAAGGCCTTTGACAAGGTTCCCCATGACATTCTTGCAAACAAGCTGGTAAAATGTGGGCTAGACAAAGTAACTGTTACATGGATTTGTAATTGGTTGACTGGCCGAACCCAAAGGGTGCTCAACAATGGCTTCTTTTCAACTTGGAAAGAAGTGACCAGTGGGGTGCCACAGGGCTCTGTCCTGGGCCCAGTGCTATTCAATCTCTTTATCAATGACTTGGATGACGGTATTGGGGGCATAGTTATCAAATTTGCAGACGACACCAAATTAGGATGAGTAGCTATTACCCCAGAGGACAGGATCAAAATTCAAAATGACTTGAATAGACTAGAAAGCTGGGCCGAAGCTAACAAAATGAAATTCAATGCGGAGAAATGTAAGGTACTGCACTTAGGGCGGAAAAATGAAAAGTACAGATATACGATGGGGAACACCTGGCTGAATGAGACTACGTGTGAAAGGGATCTAGGAGTCCAGGTAGACCACAAGTTGAACATGAGTCAACAGTGCGATGCAGCAGCTAAAAAGGCCAATGCAATTTTAGGCTGCATCAGTAGAAGTATAGTGTCTAGATCAAGAGAAGTAATAGTGCCACTCTATTCTGCTTTGGTCAGGCCTCACCTGGAATACTGTGTCCAGTTCTGGGCACCACAATTCAAAAAGGATGTGGAGAAACTGGAGCTTGTCCAAAGGAGGGCAACTAAAATGGTGAAAGGTCTGGAAACCAAGCCCTACGAGGAACGACTTAGGGAGCTGGGGATGTTTAGCCTGGAGAAGAGAAGACTGAGAGGTGATATGATAGCTGTGTTTAAATATTTGAAGGGATGTCATATTGAGGAGGGAACAAGCTTGTTTTCTACTGCTCCAGAGACTAGGACCCGAAACAATGGATGCAAGCTGCAAGAAAAGAGATTCCACCTCAACATTAGGAGGAACTTCCTGACAGTAAGGGCTGTTCGACAGTGGAACACACTCCCTCGGAGAGTAGTGGAGTCTTCTTCCTTGGAGGTCTTTAAGCAGCGGCTGGATGGTCATCTGTCGGGGATGCTTTGATTGGGAGTTCCTGCATGGCAGGGGGTTGGACTGGATGGCCCTTGTGGTCTCTTCCAACTCTATGATTCTATGATTCTATAATTCTATGATTCTAATTGTTTAATTATTGTTATTTAATCTGTTTAGTTTGATTGGTTTTTGGGGGATGGGTGGGTGTGGGAAGGAGGGATGGGATTTGAATTGATTTTATTTGTTCTCATGTTTTGAAATGTTGTATGCCGCCCCGATTGCCTGGCAGAGGGGCGGGATATAAATTATTATTATTATTATTATTATTATTATTATTATTATATTCTATACCAAAATGTCAGGCCTTCTGGCTGACCCCATCTATATGGTATGCCTTCCTGTCTAAGGAAGGCAGTCAAAAACGTGTATTCCTTCCTTTTCCTCAAAAGCCTCGCTGGGACATCCTTCAGAATCTGTACTAAGAATCTATTTCCAAAGGTGTTTCATTGTGGCATCTCAGCAACAAATCTCTTATCTGTTTTCGCACAAAATATACAACAATGTCCCTCATCAGGTTCTTTTGTTTGGCCACTACCGAATTAAGATGGAATGCCTTATCAATTTCAAATTGGAACTGATGGCTATCTTTTCCTAAAAATTTAGCTAATATTGGTACAAAGGATTCAACCAAATTCTCATTTTTATTTTCTGGCAGCCCTCTTATCTTTACACATTTTTCTCTTAATTTCTGTTCTCACATTGCCTTTTCATCTAAATCTTGTTCTCTTGTTTTCCTAATATCATCCAGTTCCTCCCCCAATCTATCATTTCTATTTTCCAAATTGTCAATTCTATTATTTACAACATTCAGTTCACCTGCTATCTTCCCTATTGTTTGGTTTATTCCCTGAAGCTCTGTCCGTATTTCTTGTCTTATCTCGGATTTAAAATCCTTCATTTCCTGTCTTATCTCCAGTCTTAATTGTTTTCTCTCGTCCAGTACAGCCACATTTGGGTCTATCAATTTTGGTTGTTCAATAGAAGATCTCCTTGGCAGCTGAGTCTGACTTTGGGATTTGGCCGTCTGGTTTCTTGACATCATCATAAATTCACTACTTATCACAATAATACCAAGAAATAATTGCAGAAACAAAGCGCACCCCTGCTGCGATGCAGCTTTCCAAATATGTTGAACTTATTCGTTGATAATTCAATAAAAGGATATTTTTGACTATTTTTAACAGATAATATAGCCTATATTTCAAACAGAGGAATTCTCCTTTAAATTTAATATATGATGTTTTCTACTATCAATCCACCTGGAGTTTACTCCCTTAATTTTTTCTAAATCTTCTTTTTCCCTGCCTTGATATCCCGTTATTGAGAAAAGTTAATTAGTCCCTCCTAAATCCCTCTGGTTCATCAATCAAAAATACCCCTTCAATCCCCTTTGACATTTATGCTTCTATTCACCACATTTTCAAGTTTTCCTTTTTCCTCCCCTTGTCCCCCCAGTCCTCAAGCCTTAAACTGAGTGGTACCTTGACATACGAGTTTAATTCGTTCCGTAACCTTGCTCGTATGTCAAATTGCTCGTATCTCAAAGCAATTTTCCCCATTGAAATTAATTGAAATGCCATTAATCCGTTCCAGCTCCCAAAACACCACCTCAGTTGTTTTTGTTAAGTGTTTTTGAATAAGAAAAATGTATTTACAAGAAGAAACATTTATTTATAAATAACAAATACATATTCTATAAAAACATAATAAAAGAAAAAGTGAAGTGCTTACGGAAGCGCTTAATTTTCGTCACTGGTCTTCGCTTTTTTCATCACGCTTTGCTCATTTTCACCTGCAGATCGTTTAAAAAAACTGTCCAAGGAGGTTTGTTTCTTCCTCCCTTTCAGGATATTGCGGAAATGAGTTAGGCAAGTTTCGTTGAACAATTCCGATGCACGACCAGTTGCAACTTTTTCGGGGTGATTTTTATCCACAAACTCTACAACTTTCTCCCACATTCCCAAGATCTCCTTTATATCTCTTGTAGAGATAACCTCCTCCATCTCTGGCTCCTCTTCAAAACTAATTTTTCGTTGAACCACCGTATGCTGCTGCGAATGTAGATTGTGTAACTCCTCAGTTGTCAGCTCCTGAGACTGTTCCTCAACGAGTTCGTTCACATCTCTCTCATCCACCTCCAGACCCATGGATTTTCCCAGAGAAACAATCTCCTCTACCACTGACACTTCGGGTTCCAATCCTTCAAAGACCCTTTCAGCTACAGCCTCAGGCCACAGCTTCTTCCATGCAGAGGTTAAGGTCCTCGTTGTAACACCCAGCCAGGCCTGATCAATAATTCTTAGGCATATCACGATGTCAAAGTGGTCCTTCCAGAACTCTCGAAGGGTAAGGTTTGTGTTCTCCGTCACCTCAAAGCAGCGCCGAAAAATGTGCTTGGTGTACAACTTCTTAAAATTAGAAATCACCTGCTGATCCATGGGCTGCAGGATAGGAGTGGCATTGGGTGGTAGGTAGAGAACCTTTATAAACTTGAACTCTTCGAGTAAATCATCTTCGAGATTTGGTGGGTGAGCAGGGGCATTGTCAAGGACGAGAAGGGCTTGCATGGGTAGGTTTTTTTCCTGTAGATATTTTTTAACAGAAGGGCCAAACACCAGGTTTATCCACTCCACAAAGAATTTCCTGGTGACCCACGCCTTTGGATTTGCCCTCCACATAACTTGCAGTTTTTCTTTTAAAATCTTATGTGACTTAAAGGCTCTGGGATTTTCCGAATGGTATACTAGCAGAGGCTTGATTTTGCAGTCGCCACTCGCATTGGCACAAAGTGCTAGAGTTAATCTATCCTTCATGGGTTTGTGACCTGGCATCGTCTTCTCCTCTGCCGTCATGTAAGTTGTATTCGGCATCCTTTTCCAGAAAAGCCCCGTCTCGTCACAGTTGAAGACTTGCTGGGGGATGTATCCTTTGGCTTCTATCAGTTCGGAAAACGTTTTGATGTAAACCTCAGCTGCCTTCACATCCGAACTTGCTGCCTCACCATGCCTGACGACGGAGTGAATGCCGGTCCTTTTCCTAAAGTTGTCAAACCAGCCCCGACTGGCTTTAAATGAGTCTTCCGATTCCTTGTTTGTGGAAGTGTGTGGGATCTGCTTCAGCAAATCACCGTAAATCGCTCGTGCCTTCTCACATATGATGCTTTGTGTTAAGGTTCCTCCTTGAAGCTGCTTCTCTGTCACCCACACCATCAGTAGTTTCTCCATCTTTTCATGGAGAGAGGTCCGGAGCTTAGAAATTATTGTAACGCCCTTAGCTGGTGTTATACCCTTTATCAACTCCTTCTGTTTAAGCACAGTACATATCATTGATGTGCTACGCCCGTACATCCTCGCCAAGTCAATTACTCGCACACCTTGCTCATGTTTTTCTATGATTTCACGCTTTAATTCAATAGACATCATCTTCTTCTTTGGACCCATGGTTATAAAAATAAATGTGATAATGTTTTGTAAATGTACAAAAAGCAAAAAACGCGAACCCAACTTATCAAAAATGCTTCAAAAATGAGGGAAACAAGCACACAGACAGGTCTAGTCTGAGGTGGGAGAAACTGTTAGATGCTGCACACGGCCCCGCATGTTGGGGTCATGTGCAGCGGTGTAGTGTGCGATTCCTCATATCTCAAATCTTGCTCTCATCTCAAAGCAAAATATTGCTCGCTCGGCGGCTCGTATTTCAAAACACTCATATATCAGGGCACTTGTATGTTGAGGTACCACTGTATATGCCAGTTCCTTTAATCTTCCTTCTTTTCCTCTTTTTCAGCGCCTCGACTTCCATGTTGTTAAACACCTTCTTTCATCCAAAGCCTATTTAATAATAATAATAATAATAATAATAATACCCTGCCCCTTTGAGATCGGGGCGGCTTACAGTAAAAATGCAGTACAACAGTAAAAACAAATTACCTCCCACCCACCCTTTAAAAAGTTATTAAATCTATTACAAGTTAAAAATGGACAGAGTTAAAACAACAATCACAGGTGTACAATAAAGCGACAGAGGACTGCGGCAACATAGTGAATGGTTTTCGGGGAGACAGATAGGGCTCCCCTAAGGAAAGGAGGGGACTTAGGCCAGGATATTCTATCCTGGAGAGGCTTGCCGGAAGAGATCCATCTTGACAGCTTTTTTAAAGCTGTCTAAAGATGTTAATTGACGGATCTCGTCCGGCAAGCCGTTCCACAATTTGGGGGCAACAACAGAAAAAGCCCTCTAGGAGGTAGCTGAAAGCCTAGATTTTTGAGGCTGCAGCAAATTCCTCCCAGAGGACTAGAGTGTGCGGGGGGGATTATAAGGGAGAAGGCGGTCCCTAAGATAGTTTGGACCCAAGCCATTTAGGGCTTTAAAGGTGATAACCAACACCTTGTACTGAGCCCGGAAGCTGATAGGCAGCCAGTGGAGGGACCTTAGTACTGGAGTAATGTGGTCCCTCCTAGAAGGTCCTGAAACTAATCTTGCTGCCATATTTTGCACCAGCTGTAGTTTCCGAACCAAGCACAAGGGTAGCCCCATGTAGAGCCCACTTCCCCTCACCTGCTCACTAACACTCACTCAGCTGGGAGGGCCTGCGCCCAGGTAACTGCGCTATCCTCCCCCAGCCAGGTCTCTGTAAAGCAAGCCAGGTCAGCATCCTCATCCAAGAGGAGATCGTGGATGACATGGATCTTATTTTTAACCGACCTGGCATTGCAGAGGAGCAGAGCGAGGTTCTGTGGAGTGGTTGGTCTCCTCTCCAAATCAATCTGGGAAGCAGAGGGAACTGAAGGCAGGATAGCTTTCAAACAGCTATCCTGTCTTCTTTTGTAACATTCGTTCCCTCTGTTCCAACCATACGTGCCATTATCTTCTGTGTTCCTTCTCTTCCAGTCTCTTGATGAACGAGACAATTATATAATCTTTTAAGCTTTAATTTAACAGAGCTCTGTTGCAAGAGAAGGAGGAGGGGTGAAGGGGGTGTTGTGTAATTTTAAGTTGTTTCTGGCACTCTCCCACAGAGTTTTCTTGGCAAGTTTGGAAGAGGGGGTTTGCCATTGCCATCCTCCAAGGCTGAGAGAGTGCGTCCTGGCCAAGGTTCCTTCCCAGTGGGTTTCATAGAGCAGCGAGGACTACATTTCTCCACTGGGCATGAATTCAGAGAACCAGCCCTGTTAGTCTGGAATATCAATATGCACAGTGTTTTTTATGGAGGACATTAGAGGAAAATGTAGAGTGTGAACAAATCAACACTAAAAAAACACACTCCTATAAATTTATGCTTCTTAGTCATGCTAAAAATGGAGGCTATTCAAAGAAAATGGAGGACCTGACCAAAAAAAGGCTAAAAACACATCTAGAAATGTCAATTCATGCTTCTTAGCCATGTTCAAAATTCAGGACATTTTATTTACATCTATTTTAAATACAGTTGCCCCTCTGTTTTTGCGGACTTGAAGTCCGTGGTTCACTCTTTATGCGGACCAGCAAGAGAGGAGGCTTATAATGGTGCGTGCATGTGCCCATGCACAGGAGCACATCCCCATTCAAGCTTATGGGGCTTGAATACGCATGCTATTTTGTTTTTGCGGGGGGAGGGGATCCAGAATAGATCCCCCGCGAAAACAAAAGGGTGACTGTATTGTTGTACCGTCAAGTTTTCAAGAGATGATTTTTGCCATTGCCATTATTTGAGGCTGAGACTGTGCGATTTGCCCAAGGTGACCCAATAGGTTTCATGGCCAATCTGGGAATCGAACCCAGGTCTCCAGAGTCATAGTCCAACACTCAAACTGTTAAGCCATGCTGGTTCTCACTTTATTATGTGTTCAGCTGTATTTTTCTGATGAACAATAAAATGGCTTGTTGGCTTGCAATATACTTATAGAACTCAGCAAGACACAAATGTAAGAGGAACTTGAACCTGAGGAATTGCTAAAAGTTCAAGTATCCCATGGGATTTTTTATCCTATGTTTACGAAGGTGGCTAGGGAGTAGACTGATAGAGACAAAGCTTTCCCAATGAATTTTGTGATTTACGGAGATTGCTCCAATGATGAATGAAGATGGATAGACTCAACCATGTATGAAAGAAAAAGAATGGGAAGATGCCGGAACCCAAGTCAGAATTTACAGTGGCGCAGTATCCCCATGAAATCTAACCAGACTCAATGTGTCTGAGATGGGGGGGGGGGGCTATACCCTTAAACCTAGCCTGAGGCAAAGATTTAAAGATTCTGGATTGATACTCTTTGATGTAGACAATTTCCAAAGAGGGGTGATGGGGTGTTGATGTTATCTCATGCTCAGCCGGACACATCCTGGCTGGTACTCAAGTCAAGTTTATTGCATTGGACCAAAGGTCTTTGCAAGGCTGGTACTCATAAATTTCCTAGGTGTGAATGTCCTGTTTTCCAGCTCCTAACCCTGGCCTTTTGATCTGCTAATGAATTGTTGATGCAAATGTGGCCACTCAGGTGTCTATGTGATGTCCTCACTTTGGATCCATGGTGGTTTGGGCTTTTCCGGTTTAGGGCCATGACAGGAGACCCACAAAGGGGTTTTTAATATTAGAACAATGCTTATGACACAGACTTCAAATTGTACTTTAGTAGCCACAAATCCTTGACTGAATCTACATTTTAATTATTCCATTCATTTGTCTGTAGCAGAAAAATGGGACAGAGAGACTCCATGGACTGAAAGAAAGTGAGACTTATTCTGAAAGAAAACAAAATCATGCTAGCGGGCTCAACAGGAAATATCTTTCCAAAAAAATGCTGAGCACAGAGTTAACAACTGACAAACCTTTTATAGTGATCCTACAAATATGTCCAGCATATAGAAAAACCATTTCCTCTTTCCTCTCTCGTTCAGTTGGTATCATAATATTCAACACTTTTTGCAAAGCAGACATTGTTTACAAAACATAGGAATCTTACATAGGACATAGGAAATTGTTTACAGTACATGATGTCTGTGGGCTTATCAATGTAACTTTGATGCAGTACAGAGCACAGAGCTAAGAGAAACAAATAGAAGAATTTCCAAAGTCTCATTTAGAATCCCAGTTGATTATCTAGTCTGACCCCGAATCACAGGCAATCATGGACAATCATTTTAAAATACAATTTTCAGGCAATTGACTACTTCATGTCCACTGTGCTGAAATTAGGGGGAGGGAACCCATTCAACATTTATATTATGTCCTCAAGCAGCCCACTGACTAACACAGTTACTGTCCTCCCCTCTCAGAAATGCAAATGCCCTGCTGCTCCAAGGAAAAAAAGAACTGTCCAGGAGGGATTCCAAAACATCCTCCATTATGAACAGGGCTGAAAAGCATGAATTTATATCTATATGGGTGTTTTTAGCTCAGGGTGACCAGACTTGGTCCTCCTCCTTTTCAGGAACTGTCCTCCATTTCAGCCTCCTATCCAGGAGGGATTCCAAAAGCTACTCCATTTTTAGCAGGCTGAGAAGGATGGATTTAATATTTGTATGAGTGGCTTTTTTGTTTTGAGCTTTTATTTGGTCAGGTTCTCCATTTTTTCCTTGCAAATTTTCCCCCTGGAAGCCCCACCCCCAGAAGTCCTGCCTCTGGAGGTACCACCCAGAAGTGACACCCGGTGTGGGAACACCACTGAGTTTGGGCACTCGGCCTCTAAAAGGTTCACCATCACTAATCTGGGGTGTGTGTATTATATATATATATATATATATATATATATATGAACACACACACACACACGGAATGTGTGTATATAATAAATCTATATACAAGTTGATGTGTGTATGTAATAAGTATTAGTACTAAGTCTTTAAAGAAAAAGAAGTTGGCAACATGAGATTTCATAACTTCAGTATACTTCCTCAGATGCACATAGTGGAGAGGAAACCAGGGACAGACATACAAATGCCAATATGTGTGAGGGTGTCAAGTCAAATTCAGAATCCTTTGTTTATGGAAATGAAGTAGCCATTCCAGTTGTAACGATGGTCATTAGTGAACAAAGACACTGTGAATTGTCCAGTGTATTTGGAAATGAAGGGGCAAGACCAGTTTGGCTTTGGAAACTAGCCTGTAGGATGGTGAAGAAAATAGATGAGTGTAGGAATCAGGATAAGAGGCTACTGTCAGAACAGAACAGGGAGAAACTGATCTCTTTTTTTGATAACGTTACCAGCTTGCTAAATGAAGGGAATGTGGTAGGCATAGCATATCTTGATTTCAGTAAGGCTTTTGACAAGGTCCCCCACAATATTCTTGCAAACAAGATAGTAACGTGGGGTAGACAATACAACTGTTATGTGTATTAGTAACTGGTTGACTGACTGAACCCAAAGGGTGCTCAGCAATGGCTCCTCTTCATCCTGGAGAGAAGTGACCAGTGGGGGTGCCACAGGGCTCTGTCCTGGGCCCAGAGCTATTCAACATCTTTATCAATGATTTGGATGAAGGAATAGGGGGCATGTTTCTCAAATTTGCAGATGACACCAAATTAGAAGGAATAGCTAATACCCCAGAAGACAGGATGAAAATTCAAATGATCTTAATAGATTAGAAAGTTGGGTCAAAGGTAACAAAATGAATTTCAACATAGAGAAATGTAAGGTACTGCACTTATGGCAAAACAATGAAATGCATAGATATAAGATGGGGGACACCTGGCTTAAGGAGACTACGTGTGAAAGGGATCTAGGAGTCCTAGTGGACCACAAGTTGAACATGAGTCGACAGTGTGATGCCGCAGCTGAAAAGGCCAATGCAATTTTAAGCTGCATTAGTAGAAGTATAGTATCGAGATCAAGGGAAGTAATAGTGCCACTGTATTCTGCTTTGATCAGGCCTCACCTGGAATAATGTGTCCTGTTCTGGGCAGCACAATTCAAAAAAGATGTTGAAAAATTGGAGCATGTCCAGAGGGTGACTAAAATGGTGAAGGGTCTGGAAACCATGCCCTACAAGGAATGACTTAGGGAACTGGGTATGTTTAGCCTGGAGAAGAGACGGTTGAGAGGGGATATGATAGCCCTGTTTAAATATTTGAAGGGATGTCATATTGAGGAGGGAGCTAGCTTGTTTTCTGCTGCTTCAGAAAATAGGACTTGGAACAAAGGATGTAAGCTACAGGAAAAGCTATTCCACCTCAACATTAGGAGGAACTTCCTGAAGGGGGAAGGGGAAAAAGAGAGGAATTCTAATACCAAGGGATGAATGGATGGATGGAGATATATATATATATATATATATATATATATATATATATATATCCATCCATTCATCCCTTGGTATTAGGATCCCTCTCTTTTTCCCCTTCCCCCTTCAGAAAAGGGGAGGAGGATGTGGAGGAGGGCCTTTCTCCTTCCAAGAAGAGATGTTGGGAATTAGGGGCAGGGGAAGGAGACCCCCACCCCACCCTCCATATTCCTGGAAACGGAGGGAGGCAGAAGGGAGCCCTTCCCTTTTCTTGAGGGGAGAAGAAGGGAAGAGGCTGCAGTAGGGAGGGGGGCAGGCTCCATATATATAGGGGGGGGAAGTTTTGCCTTTAGATAACACCTCTCCCATTGTGCCCCTGACAGTCAGCCTGGATGCCTCAGGGATCTTGCACCAACCCCCCCCCCCTCAGATTCCCCCCTCAAAGGTCTGGCTCCCTCCTCCTCCTAGTCCCTTCCTTCCTCTCTCCAGCCTCCTCCTCCTCCTCCAGAAACCCCTCTGCCCCCTTTTCCAGGAAGGCCTTCCTCACCCCCCATGGAAAAAAAAATTCCTAGCATTTCCTCCGAAGGAGACCCTCCCTCCCTCCTCCTCCTCTTCCTCCTCCTCTCCTTCCAAAGGGCCTTCCTTCCCTGCCTTCCTGCCTGGCATCCCATAATAGTCCCAGCAAAGGCACAAAGTGGGTCCAGAGCCAAAGGGCCCCCCACATTTCCCCCCCCCAAAAAAAGGCCCGAAAGGAGGCTCTCATTCCCCCCAAATATCTGGGCCCCACAGAGACCCCCCTTGAGAGGGGAGAGGAGGGAAGGGATCTCCCTCCTTCAGCCCCCAAACTCCCCCCAGACAGAGCCTCCTTCATGGGAATTTGGGGTCCCCCCCTTATTGGCCCCCCTTACCTTCCTCTTCCTCCCCGAAGGGCCTTCCCTCCCCCACAAAGGGATTCAGAGAGGACCCTCCTTCCCCCCACCGGAAATGAGGTCAGAGGAGAAGTCCCTCTTCGCCTTCCCCACCTTAGCATTTCCGGCCTCTCTAGGAATCTGCACTCGCTGCTCCTGGGAGGAGGAGGAGGAGATTCCTTCTTTTCTGCAAAGAAACTTCGGAGGAGGAAGAAGAAGAAGAAGAAGAGGAGGAGGAGGGTCCCAGGTAAAGATTGTGGGGGAGTTCCTGTTGTTGTTGTTGTGTGGCTTTAAGCCCTTTCCGGCCCTGGCGCCCCTCTCCTGGGGGTTTCTGCCTTGCCCTTGCCTTCCCCTGAGGCTGAGAGAGTGTGACTCGCCCAGTGGGCTTCCATGGCCCAGCCGGGATTCGAACCCAGGTCCCCAGAGTGGGAGTCCAGCAGCCCCCAAAACCCCCGAGACCAAAGACAGAGAGAGAGGAGCCAGCCCTGAAGCGAAGAAGTCAGTAAGGACCTGAACAGACTGCCAGACATAAATCCAGCTTGAGGCCACTTTAACTGTCCTGGCTCTATGCTAGGGAATCATGGGAACTGGAGTTTTTTCTGAGACATTGAGCCTTCTCTGTCAGAGAGCTCTGGTGCCACAATAAACTACACTTCCCATGGTTCCCTAGCACTGAGCCAGGGCAGTGGTTTAAAGCTGGATTATTTCTGGCAGTCTGTATAGGCCCTAAGTGAGGTAAATTCCTGCTGAATGGAAGGAAGGAAGGAAGGAAGGTGGCCAGAGCCCTTTAGCAGGGGAAAGCTGAGAGTGATTTCCCCCCAAATGGGAAAATGGGGGCCTGGGCTGAACCTGGGTCTTCTTCATTCACAGCGCTTTCCCCAAATGGCTCAATCCCTCAGGGCTTCTTTTGCTTCTACAGCCCTCTCAGCCTGTTTTGATGCCCCCCCCCCTTTCCGCCTCTTGCTCTTCTTGGAGGGAATTGGGGTCTAGGGGGGGGGAGGGAGGAAGAAAATTGGGGTCTATGGGGGGGCTGATCAATTTCCAGGCACCAGGAGCACTCTCTCAGCCTCAGAGTGGCAGTGGCAAACCCCCTCTGAGGAAGCCTGCTCCAAAAAAACCCGATGGTAGGTAGTGTAGCAGATTCCCTGGACAGAGACTTGAGATGCAGGTAAGATGAAAAAGAACAGAGGATTTTGTGGGATTTTGGTGCTGTGAGGCCGTGTTCTAGAAGAATGTCTTCCTGACGTTTCGCCTGCATCTGTGGCTGGCATCTTCAGGGAAAGATTTTGACTTTTCACTCCTTTTCTCGGAAGATGCCAGCCACAGATGCAGGCGAAACGTCAGGAAGACATTCTTCTAGAACAGGGGTAGGCAACCTTTCCCCTTTAAGGGCCAAGGGACTTCAGCTCCCAGAATCCCAGGAGCTATTGGCCGACATGGGACTATTGGCCAACATGGCTGAGGCTTCTGGGAGCTGAAGTCCCTCGGCCCTTAAAGGGGAAAGGTTGCCTACCCCTGTTCTAGAACATGGCCTCACAGCCCCAAAAACTGCAGAAAAACCTATGGATGCTGGCCGTGAAAGCCTTCAACTTCACAAAAAGAAGACACTTTGCTAAAAACGGCTGTGAGGCTTGACAGAGTCCTCTCCCAAAGAATCAAAGCTCCCTCCCGAAGGAGGGCGGAACTCTTTCTTTGATACATAAGTGTAAAAAAACCCTCTTTTACATCCCAAATGGTTACTTATCAATTTGTACCGAACTTTGTGATCTTTCTGTTATCAGCCTTTGGCCGTTCCCTCTTTATCTAACTTGTACAAAGAACAGGAACATGGCTATCTATCTATCGACGCAAGGAAGCTCTATCTGTGCAAGGTCTCCAAAGACATAGGCCAGTGGTAGGCAACCTTTCCCCTTTAAGGGCCGAAGGACTTCAGCTCCCAGAATCCCAGGAGCTATTGGCCAACATGGGACTATTGGCCAACATGGCTGAGGGTTCTGGGAGCTGAAGTCCCTCGGCCCTTAAAGGGGAAAGGTTGCCTACCCCTGACATAGGCAATGGTCAGCATTATAGCAGAGGTCTTGAGCAAAGGGTGTTGTGGCAAAAGTCAGAAGCACATTTCTAACAGTTACAGTTGGCATATATTGAATACTGTGACACTATATTTGTAATACCTTTCTCACTGTCTCTTATCATCCACCTCAGTAGGTCGCCTTAGGGTTGCCATGGGTCAAAAAGGACTCGGAGGCATCCCTCTCAAGAAAAATGGGGTGTTTGTGACAGGAGATGCTTTCTTTTCTCCCCCAATGGCCCCCTTGTTTCTTTCTTTCTTTCACCCAAGGTACACTTCCTCCGTCCCTCCCGCCTTCGTCCCTGGAGGCCTCTATTACATTGCTTGACATCCATCAACAAATAATCCCAGTATTTGCTGTTGTTGGTTTGCCTCCAAGTAGTTTTTTGACTCAGGGTGACCCTATCATGGGGGGTGGGGGCTTGGGTTGGGGAAAGTTTTTTTGGGGAGGTTGCCATTGCCATCCACTGAGGCTGAGAGAGTGTGACTTGCCCAAGGTCACCCAGTGGGTATACATGGCCGAATAAACCCTGCTCTCCAGAGTCCTAGGCCAAAGCGCAAACTATTATGCCACACCAAAACCCTACAACATTTCCCACCCAAAGTCCCTGATATCACAATGCCAGAAAAAAGCGGGAAAAGAAGCTGGAGGCTGGAGAGAGAAATACAGATGGAGGGCATTGAGAAAGGAAGGGTTTTTTTGGGGGGTGAACTGTGCTGAGGTGTATATCCTTGCATTTTAGGATCTTTTCTAGATGTTTCATAGCCACCCTCCCCGTTCTTAGTCTTCTTCTGATTTCCTGACTGCAGTCCCCATTCTGATTAATGTTTGATCCCGGGTATGGGAATTCTTTTACTGTTTCTATTTCTTCATTGTCTAGGTTGAACTTGTGAAGGTCCTCGGTGGTCATTATTTTTGTTTTCTTTATCTTCAGCATTAAGCCTTTGCACTTTCTTCTTTGATCTTCCTTAGTAGATGTTCCAGATCTGTGAGGTTTTCTGCTAGTACTCTGGTGTCATCTGCGTATCTTAGATGGTTGATTTTCCTTCCTCCTATTTTCCTTCCTCCCTCTTCCATGTCCAAGCCTGCTTTTCTTATAATGTGATCTGCATACAGGTTGAACAGATAAGGTAAAAGGATACAGCTTTGTCTGACCTCTTTGCCAATTGGGAACCATTCTGTTTCTCCTTATTCTGTTCTGACAGTAGCCTCCATTGAATTTGAAGAGAGGGTCGGGCTAAGCGCAGAAACTTAAGGTGAAATTTTTATCATTAATTCCTTTTCCTGAATCTTCAAAAAGGTTTGTGTGTAATTATATATATATATTTTATTTATATATCTATATCTATCTATCTATCTATCTATCTATCTATCTATCTATATACACATATATACATGCACACACACAGACAGTATATATATATATATATATATATATATATATACACACATACATACACACACACACAGTATATATATATATATATATATATACACACACACACACACACACATACATATTTACTGGGGAAGTGATGGTGGTTTGGTGGTTTTGAGTGTTGGACTACACAGCAACCTCTTGAGAGTGTTTCAAATCCCTGCTTGTTCATGAAAACCTACTGAGTAACCTTGGGCAAGTAACACCATCTCAGCCTCAGAGTAAGGCAAATGCAACCCCCTCTGAACAAATCTTAGCAAGAAAAGCCTGTGATCGCTTCACCTCAGGGTTGCCATAATTCAGAAATCAATTGTAAACACACAACAACAAAAGACAGATTGATGCATACGAAGGTAGATAGAAATATAGAAAGCCAAGAGGGAGTGGTTTGAGAGTTGGATTAGGACTCTAGTTGGGGATCATGGCAATTGTAGTCCAACCATTGGGAAGAAGTTCCAGGTTGAAAGCAGCTACATCCAACTGTAGCATTCCACTACATGGATGGGAGTTGTAGTCCAACAGAGTCCATCCAAATGCTAATAAGGACAGCTGTCCCTGTCCAAGAAACCTCTAGTAGGCCAGGAATGCTGGGAGCTGCAGTCCAGTATCTGGAGTGGTTCACTTTGCCCACCCCAGTCAACTACATTGATTGTAGTAGGTTTTTCTGGCTGGACTACAGCTTCCTGAACCCTCATCCAGCACAGCCACTGAGCCATGTTGCCTGGGTAATCCTGGGATTGAGTCTTAGAGGCAAAACAGACTGGCGAAAAAGGCTGGCATCAGGGTGGAGTGAGGATGTGGCAACCACACGCCCTGACTCCACTCCCAGTGTGCCACCTAAGGGCATCGTGGGCTAAGGATGCCTCCCCCCCCCTTCTCTTATGTGAGAAATCAGTATCTTTACAATGGGAGAGCAGGAAGACAAGACAAGGGGATTTTATGGTACCCTGGGGGTCCCTTCAAACGCTTGGATCCTATGTATTCCTGTATGACAGAAGGGGGTTGGACTGGATGGTCTTTCGGATCTTCCAACACTTGGATCCTATGTATTCCTGATTAGCAGAAGGAGGTTGGGCTGGATGGCCCCTGGTGGTTCCTTCCAACTTTAGAGTTCTATGTATTCTTGCATGGCCAAAGGAGATTGGGCTGGATGGCCTTTTCAGGTCTCCCAACAATAGGATTAGAAGGGGGTCCTTCTAATTCTAGGATCCTAAGTATTCCTATATGGCAGAAGTTGGTTTGGCTGGATGGCCTTTCAGATCTTACAATACTAGGATCCTACGTATTCTGTGTGGCAGAAAGGGGTTGGGCTGGATGGCTGGGGGAGTCCCTTCTACCTCTAGGGTTCTATGCAGGGGAAGGCAACCTTTTAAAGACCTGGGCCGGTCTCCCATAGCCCAGGTCTCGGCTGGGCCGAGGGGGGGGGAATGCGCGCGCACCCTCCGCCACCGCACGCGACCCCCCGCGCACGCTGCCGCCGCCACAGCGCGTGCGGCCACGGTGCATGTCGCGGCCGCCATTTTGGAAATCAAAATGGCGGCCGCAATGCGTTTGCGCATGCGCAAGAGTACTGTGCATGCGCAAATGTATCGCGGCCGCCATTTTTGCTTTCCAAAATGGCAGTCGCAGTGAGCGCGGCCGCAGAGCGGCAAAAACGCGCAGCGGCAGCTCACGGCGGCAACCTTCGGCCTGGGCCAGTAAGTCCAGGGACCGGGGCCTTAACTGGCCCCCAGGCCTTCGGTTGCCAGTCCCTGGTCCTATGTATTCCTGCATGGCAGAAGGGGGTTGGACTGGATGGCCCTAGGGTCCCTTCCAAAACTAGGATCTTGTGTACTCCTGCTTGGTAGAACAAGGTTGGGCTGGATTTCCCGGGTGGGGGGGTTTCCCTTCCAATTGGTTGGGCCGAATTGCTTTTCAGATGTTCCACCACTAGGATCTTATGTATTCCTGAATGGCGGAAGAGGGTTGGACTGGATGACCCTTGGGAGGTCCCATACAAGTCTAGAATCCTATGTATTCCTGCATGGCATTGGGAACCTAAGGGCAGAGTGTGGTAAGGATGCCTACCTCCCCCATTCCTCCTCCCCTTCTCTTATGTGAGAAACCAGTATCTTTAGAATGGGAGAGCAGGAAGACAAAGCAAGGGGATTTTATGGTACTCTGGAGGTCCCTTCAAACTCTAGGAACCTATGTATTCCTGAATGACAGAAAGAGGTTGGGCTGGATGGCTCTTGGGTATCCCTTCCAACTTTAGGCTGCTATGTATTCCTGAATGGCAGAAGGGGGTTGGGCTGGATGGCCTTTCAGGTCTTCCAACACATGGATCCTATATGTTCCTGAATGGCAGAAGGAGTTGGGCTGCTAGGGATCTATGGATCATACATAAACAAAGAGCATTTCTTCCCCCTCCTTCTTCAGTAACTAGTTTCACAATATTCAGTACTTTTTACTTGGGCAAAGATTGTTTTCAGTACAAGAAAATGTTTACAAAACAGAGAGAAAGTTTACAGTACAGGATGTCTTATCAGAGTGAACGTTGTCCTTAGTGTGGAACATTACATGCATCTAGCTAAAAAGAAATAGGCAGAGGGAAAAACTTTTTTAAGTCCCATGTGGCTATCTAGTCTGACCCCAAATAGCAATCATAGTCAGTCATTTTAGAATGCAGTTTTTCAACTCTAAGCAATTGACTACTTCACAGCTATGTTTCCTGATGGCGAGATCCCACATTGTAGCAGCAACAGGGGAACCCTGAAGAGTGAACCAGTGGATTGGCTCCCTACAAAACTCATGCGGTCAAAATTGCGAGAGGGACAAGACAGGGTTGCCCTCTGTCCCCCCTACTCTTTCTTGTAGTAATCAAATTACTAATTAGAAGAATTAAAGGAGAAAAGGATTTGCAAGGAGTTAAAATTAAAAATTATAACTATAAAATTAGGGCATTTGCTGACGACTTAGTAATCAACCTGGAAGACCCAATTGAAAAGTTTAATTTACTGATGGGAATAATAGAAACATTCGGTGAGAGCACAGGTTGTAGAATAAACAAGAAAAAGTCAGTGATCATTACAAAAATATGAACTCTAGAGAAGAAGGGAAACAGCAACCAAGGGAAACAGTTTTTGAACTGGTTTGGCATGTTTTACCTCAACACCTACCAAAATGTTCCTGATGCAAAAACATGAAGACTCCTTCAGGAATCCATTGTCCTCTGTCTACAAAGAAGCCTGGGACCTCATAGGAATGGAGGCATGTTGGATTGCAAGAGAGGGGTCCTTGGTGAGATGCAAATGGATTTTAAATTTCCTGGTCTTTGCAAATCTCCCAATAGCCATAGGGACAGAAAGCGGGGGGGGGGGGCAGCAAGAAAAAGACACCCTCCCCTCACCATCTTCACTAAGGATAGAAACAACAAAATTCAGGCATCTGACTAATAACTCCAAATTGGAGGCAAAGGCAGATCCTTCCTTCTGTGTAATCGGAGGTGGAGGGAAGGAGAGGTTGAAACTGACCTCTCTAATTATCTAAGCTTGACACATATACATCTTGGAGGTGGCTTTATTGTTAATCATAGAATTTCAGAGTTGAAAGAAACCTGAAGGGCTATCAATGGCAACCCCCCTGCCATGCAGGAATACACAATCAAAGCATAAATCTATCCTGCCATCTCACTGATAGCCATAATAATAATAATATTTATTTGTATCCTGCCTCTCTGTATAACACAACCGGGGTGGCTTACATGATAAAACAAACAATTCTGTCCCCTAATAGCCCCCACCTAAAAAACAACTAAACAATCAAAGTTTAAAACATACTTAAAAATTAACAGATTAACAATAAATGACAAATAAATAAAAATAACTGTAACAGAAATCAGGGTCAGGCATAACTTTTTCGGTGGCCAGTTGTCTACTCAGAAAAGGCCTGCCGGAAGAGACCCGTCTTAACAGCTTTTTAAAAGCTGTTTAAGGTGGTGATGTGACAGATCTCATCTGGCAGGCTGCTCCATAATCTGGGAACGATAGCCGAAAAGGTTCTCTGGGTAGTTGCACACAATTTAGTTTTTATAGGTTGCAACACATTCTTCCCAGAGGACCTGAGTGCGTGGGGTGGATTATACATAAGGAGGCAGTGAAGCTGATAGGCAGACAGTGGAGCAATCTTAAAATAGGTGTTCTCTTCTGGTTTTACCTGAGACCAGCCTGGCTGCCCTATTTTGTGCCAATTGAAGTTTCCAAACTAGGCACAAAGGTAGCCCCATGTAGAGTGCATTGCAGAAATTGAGACAAGAGGATACCAGCGCATGTACCATGCTTTCAAGGTCCCTGACCTCCAGGAAAAGGCGCAGTCGGCATATCAGCAGAAGCTGATAACAGGCGCTCCTGACCACTGCATTCACCTGATTTGTCATCTGAAGTGACGGATCTCGGAGCACCCCCAGACTGCGAACACAGTCCTTTGAGGAGAGAGTGACCCCGTCTAGGACTGGGGATTGTGTCTCAATATCTGGTTTTGGGGCCGTTACCATTAGTACCTCTTTTTTTTCTGGATTCGGTTTCAATCTGTTTTTCCCCATCCAGTCCATTACCGCTTTAAGACATTTATTGAGAGGGGAGATGCCATCTGAAGTCAAAGCTGAGAAATATATCTGGGTGTCATCATAGAATCATAGAGTTGGAAGAGACCACAAGGGCCATCCAGTCCAACCCCCTGCTGCCATGCAGGAATACATAGGATCCTAGAGATGAAAGGGATCCCCCAAGGGTCATCCAGCCCAACCCCCTTCTGCCATGCAGGAATACATAGGATCCTAGTGTTGGGAGACTTGAAAGGCCATCCAGCCCAACCTCCTTCGGCCATGAAGGAATACATAGAACCCTAAAGTTGGAAGAGACCCCCAAGGGCCATGCAGTCCAACCCCCTTCTGTCATACAGGAATACATAGGATCCAAGAGTTTGAAGGGACCCCCAGGGTACCATAAAATCTCCTTGCCTTGTCTTCTTGCTCTCCCATTCTAAAGATAAGAGAATGGGAGGGGGGAGGAATGGGGGGAGGCATCCTTAGCCCACCCTGCCCTTAAGTTCCCAATGTGGTCTGTTGGCCTCATCTGTTGCCTGTAGGCTGAGACATGGAGAAATATATCTAGGTGTCATAAGCATACTGATAACACCCTGTCCCATGTCTCCAGATGATCTCTCCCAGCGGCTTCATATATATATTGAATAGCATCGGAGACAGGATGGCGCCTTGTGGGATGACAGTTAAGCTCTTTCCTTGTAGAGCAACTGTCTCTGAGCATCACCCCCTGGAATCTGCCTGAGAGGAAGTGCAATGCCTCCGATTCTTAATTCTCTCAGGCGTTCCATGAGGATGTCATGGTCTATTGTGTCAAAGGCTGCTGAGAGGTCCAGTAGGACCAACAAGGACACATTACCCCTGTCGATGCCCAGACAAAAGTCATCAGCCAAGACAACCATGGCAGTCTCCACTCCATATCCTATCCTAAAGCCAGTTTGAAATGGATCTAAATAATCGGTTTCCCCCAAGACAGCTTGGAGCTGAAGAGCAACAGCCCTCTCCATCACCTTGCTCAAATAAGGTAGCAAGGAAATTGGCCTATAGCTGTTCATGTCCAGAGGGTTACGGGAAGGTTTTTTCAGAAGTGGCCTGACCACTGCTTCCTTCAAACAAGATGGAACACGACCTTCCCTAAGGGATGCATTGATGATGTCCCTCAGGAACATCCTCAAGACATCTCCCTGCTGGACAGCCAGCCACGAAGGGTAAGGGTCAAGAGGGTAAGTTGTCTTCCTCATTCTACCAAGGAGCTTGTCCACCTCATCGATACTCACCGGTTGGAACTGATCCAGTATAATCTCATCAGCAGAGTTGCTGGATACCTCATCTATTGATTCGGCTCTTATCTGAGAGATTTTATATGCAAAGAAGTTGTTAAACGCATCACAGCAGGCCGTTGTCGGGTTAAGTAATGGGTTCTGCACATGTGGAATTTAATTATTTTGTTTCCCGATGTATGTTCTGCCTTGATTTGCCCTCAGAGTTTTTCTGGTGTTCCATGGCAGACTGTATAAATGTGGGCACATGTAAAACACTTCCATTTGTTCTTTCTTCAGGTGTGCATAGGTCCAAGATGGTCTCCAAACAGACGGAGAGAGGGGAATCTAGACTTAATTCCTCCACCTTGGAAGAAAATGCAGGAAAGATGATCTTGGAACAGGTAAATGTGCACTCCTCCTTCTTTGTGATGAAGGTGTTGGGAATCTTTCATTCTGGGATGTGATGGATGGTCAGAGGTCATCCTTGGTCCTTCAGTGGCTCAGTTGATCAGTGCTTGCAGCCATCTTGTCCTTGCTTCTCCTCCCAGACAATCCAGCTAGGGGTTGTGGGATTGGCTTCCTACCCATGACACCCGTCAGAGTGTCCATCAGGAGGACTTGTTCTATTTCTGCATTAGCATTAAGATGGAGACAGTGATGGTCCACCATTTTAGTGGAGAACCTCACTCATGTAGCTGGTTTTGAGACATCATCAAAGGCAGCAATTTATTATTATTATTATTATTATTATTATTATTATTATTTGTTTATATAGTGCCATAGGTTTTGCATGGCACTTTACAGAGTCATCCAGACAACATAAAATCTACCAATGGCATACAATCTAAAATCACAGAATTAAAAATATGGTAAATAAACAACTTATTCCAATAAAATAGCTCTAAAGCTATACAACTCTAAACAAACAATATACCCTTAGTCTGAATTATCAGAGTTATCAGGCTGCAGTCTGAAATGCAAAAAAACTTTAGTTCAGACTTAAAATTAGCTAAAGAAGTAATAATCTGCAAATGTTTGGGGGTGGTTCCAGGAATAAGGAGCGGCAATGGAGAAAGGGTGAATCCAAACCATGAAAGAAGAAACTTTTGGTTGGGTCAGGAGCCCTGAGCCCCTGCATTGCAGATATCAAACAGAATGGTAGGAGGAAATAAGAGCTGACAAACAAGCTTTGTTAGTCTGGAATATCAGTATGCACTAGGTGTTCTATGGAGGACATTCAAGAAAAATGTTGGGAATAATCAAATAAATGCTAAAAGAAAACCCCACTTCTATTAATTTATGCTTCTTAGTCATGCTAAAAATGGAAATTATTCAAGGAAAATGGAGGACCTGACCTAATAAAAGGCCATGAGATCGTTAGGATTGTCCATGTGAATAATAAAATCCCCAAGATTAGTTAAAGTTAAAAAGTCAGCCAGGAGTCAAAATCAGATAGGAAAGTTGAAAATGGGCCAGGTAAACAATAGATACCCACCCACCCCTCCCCTTTTGACAGCCTGTATGAGTAAAAAAGAGACCTCCAAACAAGAGGCAGCTGAAGTATATGGGCAGAGAGCTAAGTTTCAGTAAGGGCAAGGAGATGAAAACGTTTAGAAATAAATCATGAACTGCCACAGCTTTAGGAGTGATGGAACGGCAGCTCCATAAGGAACAGGAAAAAGGGAGCTGAGAAGAAGGATGACATCTGATCAATATCAAATTAGGGGAAATACCAGGAGCCATAGGAAAGTGACGAACAGCGGGACGAAAATCACCAAAAGAAAAATAGACTAGAAAGAAGGCAGAAAAATTATAAAGAGCAATGAATGTTAACATTACTTGAATTCTCAGATAACCAGCTGATAAACCACAATTAAATCAAATGGAATTGTCAACTAGTTCTTCTCGTCCCAGAGCCTCCGCATCTCTATATCAGAGCCACGATCTCCCGAACCTCGACCTTTTTCTCTGACTAGCTGTTGTATCTCCTCAAGATAGTCTATCTTTTGTTCTGCTCAATTGATTCTTCCACTAGGCAACACTTCACCCTCCTTCCCGCTCTCACACACTGTCCTCCAAACAAACTGTCCTCCCTCACTGCTTTATCTCCCTTACCCTGGCCCTCACAATCTCCTGACTCCATTCCAGCTGCTTGTCTGCTGTTTATTCTTCTCTGCTGGGCCCTCTCTAAGCTTTTACAAGGGTAGGGGGGCAGCCGCTTTCTTTTGATCTTCTGGGGTGGGGAGCAGCTTTATGTCAGTTTTAGAATGATGGAATCATAGAATCATGCAGCTGGAGGAGACCCCAAGGGCCATCCATTCCAACCCACTGCCATGTAGGAACTCAAAATCAAAGCATCCCTGACAGATAGCCATCCCGTCTCTCTTTAAAAGCCTCCAAAGGAGACTCACAATCTATCTTTTCCTAGCAGAGGCAAGGATTTAATTTTTGGTTGTCATACTTTTATTGTCAAGGATGGGAAGAGGCTCCCGTGTTCGCTGCTTTATCTACTGAAAGAACTTGACCATACAGGCTGTAAATCCAAACAAAATCCCTTGATTGAGTGAGGCAGCCCTAGACTTAGGCCAGTTAGTAATGAAGTTTGGGAAGACTAACATGGCAAACGTATGAATGAGAGACTTCCAAGGAACTTGTTATGAACAGGCTCAACAAAGTCTCCCTTCGCACAAAGGGTTCATCAGGGAGCCAAATTGTAGCCTTGTCTTTTCCCTCATGCCCTATCCTTTTTTTTAAAAAAAAAATATTAGGTTTTGAAACATCCACATACATCAAACATCTAACAAAGACATTTACAACAATTACAACAAACATATAACAACTCAACACACACATTCCATAAAATTAACATAACAAAAACTAAAGTAACTTCCTTTTCTTGTCGTACTGGTATTCCACCAACATAATTTTTCTTCCTTTTTTATTATATTATAATGGTCTCTGTTTCTTTTCTGATATGCCTAAGTTATAAACGAATTATGCATATAACATCATTCTTATATCTTCTTCTTATAAAGACTATCAGTTTTCAAAAAATATAGTTGCTAATTTTCCACAGTTTACTTTCCAGAATTGTATGACCTCTATTGTTCCTTATTCAAGATTACATACCTTCCTTTTTTTAATCATATCTGTTAGTTTATCCATATTTAACATGTCATATAGTTTTATCAGCCAATCTTCTACCTTAGGTATTTCCTGGTTTTTCCATTTATGGGCATATACTACTCTTGTGGCTGTGACCGTATATAGTAAAATCTTTGAGTACTTCTTTTCTATTTTTTTTGGTCCAGCCTATATAACATATTCCGCAAAAACAATTCTGGGCTTAATGGTATCTTTATATTCAAAATTTCCTGGATGACATTATAAATAGATTGCCAAAAAGGTTTTGCCTTAGGTCATGACCACCACGTGTGGTAGAAAGTGCCAATGATTTCTTCACATTTCCAACATCTTGGATTCAGGTTTTTATACATTTTGGCTAATTTTTCCGGGGTATGATGTCATCTAAACAACAATTTGTAATAATTTTCTCTCACATCATAACTGAGCATACATTTTATATATTCTTTCTAAGACTTCTCCCAATGTTCTGAATTAATAGATTGGCCTATATTTCTAGCCCAAGTTATCATTTCCCTTTTAATTGTTTCTTGTTCTGTATTCCATTTTAGTAATATCTTACAGAATTTTTTATCTTACAGAGTATTTTCAGCCATCGTAATTTTCTCTAATTCAGCCTTTTCAAGATAACTTCCTATCCATTATGTATCTTTCATGTATTTGTCTGTGACGAAACCATTGGCATTCAACTCATTCTTTCGCTAAATCATCCCTTGATTTGAATTCAACATTTTCACCTGATACCTTTAATACATCTTTATACCTCAGCCATTTTTCATTTAGATCTTCCCATCTCCCATACAGGCCCTCATGTGACGATACACATGGGGTATCTCATCTCCCCATTCCCTTTTATGTTTGGCCCATATTCTTATTAAGGCTTTCCTTATATGGTGGTCACAAAATTCCTTGTCTATTTTATTTTTATCATACCACATATAAATATGAAACCTGAATATCAAATCATTCCCTTCTAACTTCAATACATTTTCCTTTTCTAATTTTATCCATTCAGTTTAGGGCACATGCTTCATAGTATGATTTCAGATCTGGTAAATTTAAGCCACCTCTATCTCTGTCATCCTGTAGTGTCTTCCACCTTATTTGTGGTTTCTTCCCATTAGATAAGCTTTTATTCCATTTAACGAAGGGCTTATCATTTAAGATTATAGGAATATTCTGAAATAAGAACATGATCTTGGGCAACACCAACATTTTTATAGTAGAAATCCTACCAATTAGTAGTGATAAGTTCATAGCTTTCCATTTTTCCAGGTTATTTTTAATTTCTGTCCATGTTTTCTCATATTTGTTTGCAAAAAGTTCTGAGTTTCTTTTGGAAATTGTTACTCTGAGATATTTCAGTTTGTTTCTGATAATTCTTTTTCATCTTGATCTGTCATATTTTTAATTAACATCATTATTTTGTCCTTATTAATTTGAAATCGAGCATATGTCCCAAATTCTTCCATCACCTCTATGATCTTGGATATGCTTCTTAACAAGTCTTTTAAAAAAACAAAAAACCAAGTCATCTGCATAAGCTCTGACTTTATAACTTTGTCTTTTTATCTTCACCCCGTATATTTCTTTTGTCTGTCTTATTCTTCTAATTAATATCTCTATTATTATCAGAAAGAGTAGAGGTGATAGGAGGCAACCCTGTCTTGTCCCCTTATGTATAATAACTGGCTTTGTTTTTTCCTGGTTGACAATTATTTGTGCTGTATGCTTTTCATATATTCCAGCTATCTATGTTGTAAAAGTATAACCAAAATTTATTTATTAAATAGGCTATAAGCTATTATAGATGTGAAAAGCTTATAAGTATTCATCTGTGAAATTGGTCTGTAACTGCCAGGTTCTTTGGGGTCTTTCCCCTCTTTATGTATTATTGTTATATTAGCTTCTGCCCATGTTGCAGGTTTTTCGCCCTATTCTTCAAGATCCAGGGAGTTAAGGAAAAGAGATGGGGGAATATTAATACATGTTCCACCCTATCAGTATTCTGAAGCGATCACATAATTTTGGAATGCACCATGGTCTTTCTTCCACTTTTGCATAGTCATTCTCTGGATGAGGGCTATTTTCCATTGCAGGTGACCTTCAGAGATGTCGCTGTGTACTTCACAGAAGAGGAATGGGAACTGTTGGATCAGAGGCAGAGATTTTTGCACAATGAGGTGATGATGGAAAACTATGAGAATGTGTCCTCTGTGGGTAAGGAACTTTGAACACACTGCCCTTCATGCAGAGATAGAGAATCCTTTCATTGTACATTGTCATAGCACTATGATTCCATTTTAATTTTCAGGGCAACATCCTGTGGAGTCTTGGGATTTGTAGGTTAGTGAGGCATTAAGAGTTCTACAGTTGAGGATTTTCAATACTCCTTCCTAAACTACCAGTCCTGGGATTCCCTCAAATGCCCCTCAACACATCCCAAAACAATTTCCCAAGTATTGGGGCCCTATTCTTGCCATTTGGGTGGAAAGGCCTCCCCTGGCTCAGACAGTGGCAAAACTTAAGAGCAAAACATTTTTTCAGGTGATACAATGGGGAATGCCCTCTGAGATCTTCTGGGAGCCCCCAGCAGTTGCCAGTCCCTGTCTGAAAAGCTCTCTGGAGCCTTATCCTCACTAAAAGTAGGGTCCCAATCCCTGTTCAGCCATGAAGCTCTCAGGTGACTTCTTCAGCCCAGCCCACTTGCTTAGCCTTTCCTATTTATTTATGCATATATTTCTTATGCTTCCTTTCTCCTTTAATGGGTTTCAAAGTGGCTTACATTAAAAATTTTCCTCCCTGCTACAGCTTCTATCACTGATAGTCTAGCACTGTCTCGACAGGAAGGTACCTCTAGGAAGGTCCATGATGGGGCCAGAAAGCTATGGCCTCCCCGGCAGTGCTTGATCCTCAGGTCCACTGGTGTCATTCAGAATAACTACTGGTTCTATTTTCTTCTCCAAATGTATGCATGTATGCATATGCACAAACCTTGATGAGGAGGAGCACATGCTCCATAAACAAAACTGACTGGGAAGAAAGATGTGTTGCTCCCTTCACCCCACCACAAGAGCAATTGCACAACTTGTCCAGTGTTATCAGTCTCACCTCCCCTTCCTTCCTCAAATATAACTACACCAGGGACCGGCAACCTACGGCCCAGGTGCCAGTTAAGGCCCCGGGCCCCGGACTTACCGGCCCAGGCAGAAGGTTGCCGCCGTCGGGGGGGCGTTTTCGGTTGTGCTCGCTGCAGCCGCCATTTTGGAAGCTACGGGAGACCGGCCCAGGTCTCCAAAAGGTTGCCTGTCCCTGCACTACACCATTTGGTTGCATACCCATCCCATCCCTTTTTCAGTTTTAACACACTTACTCATTTGCAAGCTTCTCCTGTAGAGGGACTGCATCATGCCTCCAGCTGCATTGCTTTTCTCCCTATCCTCCAAGCTCCCATATGTCTCTTCACTCACTTGTTCTTCCTTCCCTGTCCAACTTTCTCACCTGTCCTCATGCCCATCTCCAGCACTTCAGTATCAAACCTTCACTATCTCATTCTTGTCTACTTTTCTATGCCATCCTGTTTTACCTTCTGTTTTACACACACATACACCCAGGCTGCCTCATGAACCTGACAATTTTCTATGACTAGTTAGGATGAACTGATGTGAACCAGCTGGCATTTGTATGTTTTCAGACTTATGAAGCAGTTCCATTTAGCAACTATGACTCATCTCTCTGGAAGGGGTAAAAGGAAACTATTCCTCCTCCTCCTCCCACTTTTTCCCAAAACTGGGCCTCAGGGTGACTCACAACATTAAAAAATAGTACAATTAAAAATATACAAAAATAGCATATTAAAATAGAATTAAATTATTACAATATTAAAACATGTTACACATTAAAAGAGTAAAATACAATTAAAAAGATTAAAAGGTTAAAAATACTTGAAAACAATACAGTGCCATCCCATGCTTTAAAAACGTTTTGTTTTAAAAGCCTGTCCAAACAAGTAGGTCTTAGCCTGCAGGCAGAAGAATAACAAAGAAGGGGCCATTCTGGCCTCCCTGGGCAGAGAATTCCACAGTCTGGGGCAGCCATGGAAAAGGCCCTCTCTCTGCTTGTGATGGTGATGGAGAGAAGGGCCTCTCCCAAGGATTGCAGAGCCCAGGGCCACCACATAGATCAGGGGAATGTGTCAAAGCCGCCATTTTTGTTTGCCAAATGTGACATGTGCAAAGGCAACGGTGCCGGCAGCGTGCGGGCTTCAGTGGCGGGGACGCAGGTGGCGGCGGGGGACGTGCGCGCGCATAAGAGCACACGCTGCCATTCCCCCCCTGGCCTGCCGGAAGGGACCACCGCAAGGGACCGCCCCCAGGTAAGCGAAGGTTGCCGACCCCTGACATAGATGCAGATACAGTCTGCCAAATAGCCTGGACCTGAACCATATAGGACTTTATAGGTAATGACTAACACTTTGAATTGTGCCAGGAATCAACTTGGCAGCCAGTGGAGCTGTGTGGTCTCTATAACATTTCCCTGTTAAGAGCCTGGGTGCAGCTCTTTAGACCCGAACACTCTTCAAAGGCAACCCCAAGTAGAGTGCATTACAGTAGTTCAAACAGGATGTAACCAAGGCCAGATCCAGCATTTCAATGAACAGGCGCAGCTGGTGTATAAGTTTTAAATGTGCAAAAGCACTCATGTTCACTGCAGAGACCAGGGCCCCCAGGTTCAGAGCAGAGTCCAGAAGTACCCCCAAACTAAAAACCTGAGTCTTCAGGGGGAGTGTAACCCCATCTAACATAGGCTGGATCCCTATTCCCTGATCTGCCTTCCGGTTAACCAGAAACACCTCTGTCTAGAACTTTCAATTTGTATGCCCTCATCCTGTTTATTGCTGATGAGATAACATTAGTTTAGGACCAGGACAGCCTCCTTGGATTGAGGTGGAAAGGAATAGTAGAGTTGGGTGTCATCTACATTTTGATGGCACTTCACCATAGAACTCCGGATGACCTCCCAGCGATTTCATGTCTGTGTTAAATAGCATAGGCCATAGAGGACAAGATTGAACCCTAAGGGACCCATTCAACAGCAGCATTTTCAACCCCGGGAGCAGGGGGGGGGGGCTGTCACCAAGGCTATACATGCTATTTGGGCTGGGAGACAAATAGCATCCTCTTGTGCTCCCATAGAATCATAGAATCATAGAGTTGGAAGAGACCACAAGGGCCATCCAGTCCAACCCCCTGCCATGCAGGAACTCCCAATCAAAGCATCCCCGACAGATGGCCATCCAGCCTCTGCTTAAAGACCTCCAAGGAAGGAGACCCCACTACTCTCCGAGGGAGTGTCGAACTGCCCTTACTGTCAGGAAGTTCCCCCTAATGTTGAGGTGGAATCTCTTTTCCTGGAACTTACATCCATTGTTTCGGGTCCTAGTCTCTGGAACAGCAGAAAACAAGCTTGTTCCCTCCTCAATATGACATCACTTCAAATATTTCAACACGGCTATCATATCACCCCTTAACCTTCTCTTCTCCAGGCTAAACATCCCCAGCTCCCTAAGTCGTTCCTCATAGGGCAACAGCACCATCTTCCATGATATTTTAATTATCTCCTCCCTCTGTATCTCCCTCTGCTCTGTATGACTTGAATGGCTGCTCCCTGAGACTGTGTTTCCCTTCCCTCCTCTGGAAAACACATTCTTCCTTTATTAGGCCGGCAGGACAGTAGTAATTTTAAAAAAAGTACAATAAATAGACAGGCATATGATAAAAGCAGGGATGGTCAAAGCAGGTAACAAGCCCTTCTCTCTTCAGGGCAAAGGACAGGAACTTGCTATTTGTACCCAACGCAAGCCTGCTGAACCCTGCAAGGAGAGAAGTCCCACTAAGGAAGCAGAGGTTCCTAACAGCCGTAGAACTAGCAGCCTGTTCCTCCCCATAGCCCCCAGATAGTAGCCGTAGTCCGCTCTCTTGCTCTCTCTTCAAGGATGTTCTGCAGCAGGGCCTTCATTTTTTTATAGCCCAGGCTAGCATAGCAGCTGTGCAGGGTGGAAAACGGTGCCTGGTTAGTCAGGGCCTGAGTCCTTTGAGGAGAGGAGTCCTACTAAGTGAGAAACAGAAGCTCCTTCTCTCGTGTTTCTTTTCCTTCTTGAGTATGCTTAGCTCCATCATTGCTTTCAGAGGCCCTTCCTCTGTGAATACCGAGGTTCATTCTTGTCTGTCTTTTTCGTTCTTTATAGGAGACCTTGTGTTTCATTATACAGTCCAAACAGAAGAAAAATGTTTTGCTCATTATTCAGCCCTTTTGAAGCATCGGGCTGTTCAGAGTGGAGAGAATCCATACAAATGCCAGCAGTGTGGAAAGTGTTTTGCTCAGAAGTCACAGATTTTAAATCATGAGAGAGTCCATACAGGAGAGAAACCACACAAATGCCAGCAGTGTGGGAAATGTTTTGCTCGCAAATCTTCCCTTCAAGATCACCTGAGAGGCCACACAGGAGAGAAACCATATAAATGCCAGCAGTGTGGAAAATGTTTTGCTCATTATACAACCCTTTTGAGGCATCAGAATATTCACACTGGAGAGAAACCATACAAATGCCAGCAGTGTGGAAAATGTTTTGCTCGCAAGCCATACCTTCAAGATCACCTGAGACTCCACACAGGAGAGAAACCATACAAATGCCAGCAGTGTGGAAAATGCTTTGCTCAGAAATCACCTCTTCTGTCTCATCAGAGAGTCCACACAAGAGAGAAACCATACAAATGCCAGCAGTGTGGGAAATATTTTTCTCACAAGTCACACCTTCGGTATCATCTCAGAGTTCACACTGGAGAGAAACCATACAAATGCCAGCAGTGTGGGAAGTGTTTTGCTCAGACCTCAGCCCTTGGTATTCACCAGAGAGTCCACACAGGAGAGACACCTTACAAATGCCAGCAGTGTGGGAAATGTTTTGCTCAGAGGTCACATATGCTGAGTCATGAAAGAGTCCATACAAGAGAGAAACCATACGAATGCCAGCAGTGTGGAAAATGTTTTGCTCATAAGTCATACCTTCAAGGTCACCTGAGAGTCCATACAGGAGAGAAACCACACAAATGCCAGCAGTGTGGGAAATGTTTTGCAGACAAATCACACCTTGACAGACACCAGATGGTCCACACAGGAGAGAAACCATACAAATGCCAGCACTGTGGAAAATGTTTTGCTCAGAAGTCACAGATTTTAAATCATGAGAGAGTCCATACAGGAGAGAAGCCATACGAATGCCAGCAGTGTGGAAAATGTTTTGCTCGCAAGTCATACCTTCAAGGTCACCTGAGAGGCCACACAGGAGAGAAACCATACAAATGCCAGCAGTGTGGAAAATGCTTTGCTCAGAAATCAATCCTTCTGTCTCATCTGACAGTCCACACAAGAGAGAAACCATACAAATGCCAGCAGTGTGGGAAATGTTTTGCTCATAAGTCCCAACTTCAGTCTCATCTGAGAGTTCATACAGGAGAGAAACCATACAAGTGCCAGCAGTGTGGGAAGTGTTTTGCTCGGAGGTCACATATTCTGAGTCATGAGAGAGTCCATACAGGAGAGAAACCACATGAATGCCAGCAGTGTGGAAAATGTTTTGCTTACAAGTCATACCTTCAAGATCACCTGAGAGGCCACACAGGAGAGAAACCATACAAATGCCAGCAGTGTGGGAAATGTTTTGCTTATAAGTCACAGATTTTAAGTCATGACAGAGTCCATACAGGAGAGAAACCATACAAATGCCAGCAGTGTGGGAAATGTTTTGCTCGCAAGTCATACCTTCAAGATCACCTGAGGGTCCACACAGGAGAGAAACCATACAAATGCCAGCAGTGTGGGAAATGTTTTACTTGGAACTCACACTTTGTCATGCACCAGAGATTCCACACAGGAGAGCAACTCTACAGATGCTAGCAGTGTGGAAAACGTTTTACTTAGCAGTCATCCCTTCAGGATCACCTGAGAATCAATACAGGAGAGAAACCACACAAATGTCAGCAGTATGGGAAATGTTTTGCTCAGATGTCAGTCCTTCTGACTCATCATACAGTCCACACAGGAGAGAAACCCTACAGATATCAGCAGTGTAGAAAATGTTTTGCTCGTAGGTCAGAGCTTCACAGACATCAGAATGTCCACCCAGGAGAAAAACCATAAAAATTCCAGCAGTGTGGGAAATGGTTTACTCAAGAGCCAGCCCTGTTGAGGCATGAGAATGTCTACACTTGAGAGAAAGTGTGAAATGCAGTTGGCCCTCCATATCCACAGATTTTTTTTATCCACGGATTCAAACATCCATGGATTCAAAGTATTTTAAAAAGGTATAAATTGCCAATAGCAAACCTTGACTTTCCATTTTATATAAGGGACACCATTTTGCTATGCCATTGTATTTAATGGGACTTGAATATCCATGGATTTTGGTATACACCGGGGGGAGGGGGGGTCCTGGAACCAAACCCCAGTGGATAACAAGGAGAGACAGTACATCCAGATTTTGTCTTGTAAAACTATTATAAGCCCTTTGATACTGTTTTTGATTCAAAACATGTGATTTTAAAGTATCTTGCACTCATGTTCATTCCATAAACCTTTGAATTATTTGGAGCATTCTGATTTCTTTCCTGCTCATCCAAAGTCTGTGAAATGGCATCAGTAAAAGAGAATCAACAGGTAATCCCTGAATACAACTGGTTGTGAAGGGGAGGAGTGGCCTTGGTCCATAAAAACAATCTTACTTTGACCAGGATACCTGTCTGGAAAACAAGCTACATCGAATCTAAGCCTGAAGACAAAGGATAGTCTGGGGATTCTGTTGGTATACCGTCCACCCTGTTGTCTAACCGACTCCCTATCCGAGCTGACACAACTGGTCTCAGAGTTGGTGTTGGAGTCGCCTAGGCTTTTAGTCCTGGGTGACCTCAACATCCCACTCGAGGCCAGTTTAAGAAATTTAATTTGTGCAGCTCGGGAGCTCATGGTTTCCATGACAAACATGGGCCTATCCCAGTTAGCCTCCAGGCCTACACATTGTGCAGACCATACCCTTGATGTGGTTTTTAGTACAGAACAGGTACATCCATGGGCGGAGGTAGCTGACAACCACTCCTTCCAGCCCGCTTCAAATCGGAAACCATGGTACACGAAAGACCTTAGAAATATGAAGCGGACTGGACGACTAGAGCACTGCTGGTGGAAGACTCAACTTTTTTTTTTAGTTCTGTTTTACATTTATTTATTTTATTATATTTTCAATTTCAACAAATTAAAAACAATTTTACATATAAAGTTAATTACATTAGACTCTTAAACAATACTATTAAACTTCCAAGAAGTCCTTTTGACAACAATTACCTTATTTTCTTACTATTATACTACTTTTTCTATCTTTTGCAGCATAACCCTAGCTCTCTTTTATTAATTCTGTAATTATGCCCCGTAGTCTTATATCAGAAATTCTTTATCCTTCTTGAAGTTGCTCTATTCCAACCGTCTTTTCTTATATTCTTCTATTAGAGACCATTCCTTGTCTACTTTTTCTACTTCCTTCTGATTCAGCAGAGCAGTTAGTCTGTCCATTTCTTTCATTTCAGCTAACTTCAGCAACCATTTGTCCACTGTTGGCAACTCTTGTTTTTTCCATGTCCGTGCAATTAATAATCTTGCTGCAGAGACCATATATAGAAGGATCCTCCCAATATTTCCACTGTATTGTCGGGTCAGTTTTATTTAGCTTATTTAACAGATATATTTCTGGTTTCGTTTCATACTTGACTCTGAGAATCTCTTGAATTGTATCAAGAATTTTCTTCCAGTAAGCTTTCATCTTGGAACATCTTCACCAAATATGAAACCAAGATCCAATGTTTTTCTTACATTTCCAACAGGTACTCAAATTTGTATTGTATATCTTAGTAATTCTGGCTGGGGTCAACTACCATCTTTGCTCCATTTTCCAGTAATTTTCTTTAGATCTTGTGATTTCGTGAACTTTTCTGTTTTCTTTCTCACGCATTCCCAGATTTCCAAATCAATTGTTTTACCTAAATCTGTTGCCCGTTTAATCATGTTATCTGAGATCAAATCTCTTTCTTGTTTTCTATCCATTAATAATTTATAAAGTTTGCTTGTCCTTTTCATCTCTGGTTTTGTCAGAATATCATCTAAATCTTCTGGTTCTTCTTCAAAATCCTTTATTTTACTGTCCATCTTAAATCTTTCCTTTAATTGTGTATACAATAACCAATGTATTTTAGGATTTAATAGCTCTAACTCAGGGGTCGACAAGTTCCCCTTACCTGGGGCCGGGCCGGGGATCCCCTGGTCTTCCGTGGGCCGATGGTGGTGGTGGGGAAATGGCGGCACATGCACTTACGTGCACATGCGCATGCGCAAATGAGCCATGGCCGCCATTTTGTTTTCCAAAATGGCGGCCGTGACTTGCATGCACAGGAGTCCAAAGGCTTGCCAACCCCTGCTCTAACTCTTCCAATTTTTTAATTTCAATTTATTTTTCTTCTGATTTTTTAAGTATATCTTTATATCTTAACCATGTATTGACTGCCATCCATCTCCCAAAAAAAGGCTCCATCTGGGGATATCCAAAGTGGAATTTTCCTATATATAATATTCTTTGTTTCTTCACATACCTTTAAAAGTGCTCTCCTTATCCTGTAATGTTTACATTCTTTGTGTACTGCTGCTTTCCCATACCATATATATCCATGCCACTCAAATCGGTTGTTAAAACCTTCCATATTCAGTATTCTCAGTATATTTTAAGTAAGTCTCCTTCTTTCTAGTCATATTTTTGGTCATTATAGTTGTTTTCTCCCTGTTGATTTTAAATCCTTACAATTTACCAAATTCTATTATCTGAAAAGTATCAATAATTTGCTGCTTTGGATTCCCTAATATAATAAACAAATCATCTGCGAAAGCTGTCCTGGAAAGCTGGAGGATGGGCTGATAGCCAAGGCAAGGAGAAGTCCCAAACAAAGTCCTAACAGTCCGAAGGGGCAGCCAGTGAAGAGTGAAACACGGTCCGTAGGTCGAGGGTTTCAGAGAAGCCAAGAGACAAGGCAGTATGAGTTCCAGGGATTCAGAAGTCCAGGAGTAGTCATCGGTCCGAAGGTCAAGGACACTGGGAGTCCACGATACGTCCAGAGTCAAGGATTCAAGGCAAGGAACAAGGAGGGCCAGAGACAGGGGCTTTCGCCAGGAAGCTCAGATATCCTCTGGCACCGAGGTAACGCTTCCTCACTTGTTTAAATCCCCAAGCTGCCAGAGCTCAGCTGGGGCTGATCACCTTGATGACCTTGGCGTTTTATATAAAGCCTCCTCAAGCGCTGAAGGCCCGCCCTTTTGGCTCTATGCTGACTAAAGGTAGGCACAGTCCCCTGATTCTTCTCCATGTCCAACGGCTCTGTCGTCAGAAGGCTTGACTGGAGAGTCTCTTGAGAAGCCACAGAGCTGCTAGGGCCAAGATTGGGCTCCTCTGCTGCAGACTCAGGACCCAGAGGAAGTTCTGACTTGTCCTCTGAGTCTTCGGCCAGACAGGGCATGACATCACTCTCCCTCCCATCAGCCTCTCTTTCACTTGAAGGAGGCTGAGGCCGGTCAGGGAATCAGCAATGGAAGGCCCAGGCCAGACAGGGATAATGGACGTCCGTAACATCTTCCGAGGAGCGCTCCTTCGGTCCATAACCGACCCAATCCACCAGGTACTGAAGATGGCCCAATGATGGCAGGAGTCCAAGATCTCAGCCAACTCGAATTCCTGTTCTCCATCCACCAGGACCGGGTCAGGTGGTGAGGCTGAACCTGTATTGAGCTGGACCCCTGTGGCCAGGAGCAACAAGGACCTGTGTTAAACAGGGTGAATCTGCCAGGTTCGAGGAAGCTGGAGCCAGAAGGCCACCGGGTTGACCTGCACCACTATTTTGTAGGGCCCCACAAACTGTGCGTCCAACTTCCAGCATGACTTCTACAGAGGAAGGTGCCGCATTGACAGCCAGACCAGATCCCCCACCCACAAAGGCATTGCTGATCTGCTCCTGGCATTGCCGATCTGCTCCCTTCTTATATGCCTCCTTGGCCACCTCGAGCTGCTCTTGCAACAGGGACTGTGTGGCCAGAAGTGTTGCCTGCCTTGATCCTTTGGGGAGGGGCAGGCTATAAATAAAATTTTTATTATTATTTATTATATAATTTGGAGGGGCAGCCTACATAGGACTGAAAAAGCATTTCTTCCTCCTTTGTAGCCCCATGTAGAGCATGTTACAGTGTCCACTGGCTGCCAAGTGAAATGCTAACATTTTTTTCCCTTATGTTTAATCTACTTTTCTTTCAAATGATTATTTCTTTTTTTAAGAAGGTTTCATGTAGGAAAATCCATTGAGGAGTTGGGGGTGGCACTTTGGTTTATACCTCTTCCCCACTCTTAATATCAAAGTTATTATCGAGTTCTGAATTTGCTTTGGTGATATTTATTCACATATATTTAATCTTCTTGCTAATCATACAATTGGATTTCTTAATTCTATTTCTTTTTTCATATTTTAAGATAAATGTTTTCTTTTTATTAAATCTTGAAATCTTGCTATATTCAATTATATAATCTTTAAGCTTTAATTTAATAGAGCTCTGTTGCAAGAGGAGGAGGGGTGTGTGTGTGTGGGGGGGTGTTGTGTAATTTTAAGTTGTTTCTGGCACTCTCCCACAGGGTTTTCTTGGCATGTTTGGAAGAGAGGGTTTGCCATTGCCATCTCCTGAAGCTGAGAGAGTGTCACTTTGGGGTGTGCTCTGTGATTTTAAGTGGGCTCTGGCACCCCCCTTTTTGCAGGAGTGGAGCAGAGCAGTAGAGGACAGGGGAACCTGGAGATGTCTCCTCCATCGGGTCGCCATGGGTTGCGACTGACAGTTAACAACAACAACAAGAAGGATGCCCTCCTGAGGATGGGGTCAGATAGTGTTGAAATGTGTGTAGAGAGCCAGGAAGCCATTGTTAATGTTCAATCCCTTGCTGAGGGACTGCAGTTTGTGGATGAACTCCAATTTTGCTGCTTCTCTTTCCATCCTACCTTTGTAGTTCTGAGCTCTGAGATGGAATACCCAGGGAAATTGAAATGTTCTTCCACTGGTTTTTAGGGTATTCCCTTCCTAATGTCTGATTTATGACCATTTCTCCTCTGGCGCAGGGCCTGGCCTGTTTGCCCTACGTAGAGTGCTGACAAGCATTGAAAACATACCTCTCCACCTCCTTCAGCAGCATATGTCCCATTTCTCCCAGCAGCTGTTTCCGGGGCTCCCCTGGGAGGTTGGTCAAGTGGGGGGGGAGGAAAAAAGGGCTCCAGGTGTGGCACAGCTGCCCTCCTTGGCAAGGGAAGGAAGGGGGGGGGCTCTGTCACGACAGGGGTTTCCAGGAGGCCTCTGGCAACAGATGGAGGGGTTTTGAGGGATCTTGGAGCACCGGGGAGACCAGAAGGAAAAGAAATAGGAATAAAATTCAAATGGCAGAATCCCCTGTCAGCCGCATAGCGCCATCTGGTGGAACCCTCTGCTGGGGAAGATGAGGAGCCCTGGTGGTGCAGCGGTTCAATGCTGGTACTGCAGCCACTCACTCACAAACCACAAGCTTGTGAGTTCAGTCCCAGCCAGGGGCTCCAGGTCAACTCAGCCTGGCATCCTTCCGAGATTGCTAAAATGAGTCCCCAGTTTGTTGGGGGCAATGAGTTCACAGTTGTAAACTGCTTAGAGACTGCATAGCGTGATATGAAGCGGTATATAAATGAAACTGCTATTGCTATTCCTTCCTTCCTTCCTCTCTGCTGGCTGCCTCCAGGGGGCTTCTCTCTCCTTCCCTCCTGGATAATTATGGGATGGAGGTGGAGGGCTCAGAAGCAGAGACTGCCCTTCCAAAAAAAGGGGGAGGGAGGCCCCTCTTGAAGCTGCCAAGAATGAAGGGAGGGAAAAGGTTTGTCAAGGGTTACAGAGGATGCAGAGCTCTGCTTCCTAGAGAGACTGGAGAGAAGAGAGATTGTGGGGGGGGAGGAAGGAGGGGGCTTTGGGGTTCCTTTGTCTGGAGGAGGGAGCTGGGAGCCAGAGGAGGAAAAGGGGGAGAGATTTGGAGGGGGGTCTGGAGAGGGTTCAGGTTTGGACAAAAAGGAAAAGGAAGGGGAATAGGTGGGCCTTTTGAGGGTGGGAGACAGAAAGACACTAATAGAAAACAAAATGACAAATAGCCCCGAGCTTCTTTGGGGAGTCTGCAGGGAGGAGAGGGACTGAAACCCCCTGTCTCATTGCAAAGCCCCCCATCTCAGCCCCCTCCCCACCTGTTTGTTTCTACCCTCCCAGGACCTCCTTCCCTTTCTTTCCTTTGGGGGGATTATAGGGGGCACAGTGGTGGTGGTGGTGAGGTACAGGGAAGACCCTTGTGGGCAATTGAGAGTGCTCCCTAGTGGGAAGAGCTGCCCTCCTTTTTGTGGGATTTAGGGGAGGAGGATGAGCACCTCTTGGGCTGGCAAATGGCTGGAAAAAGATCCCTCTCCATTCTCAGGCAAAGAGAGAGGCTTTGGAGGGAGTCAATTCAGTCAGGAGAGATCATGCGGCCCTCCTTATGTTTATTGGACTGCAACCCCCAGCATCCTTCTTCATTAGGCATGCTGGCCAAGGGGTGTGATGGGAATTGGAGTCCAGCAACACTTGGAAGGCTGCATACCCCCCCTACACACTTTATAACCCCACCTGTTTGTATAATGGGTGTGTGTGTCCAGAGAGCCATTCCTCCTCTTTTAATATCAAAATAATAACTTAAGGGGTGACCCTGCCAGGGCCATGAATGTGGAAGCCACTAGTGGAAGACAAGTCTCTCTTATAGCAGGCAGGAGCTGCAAAAAAGGTGCCAGTTTGCCAGACATATCAGGAGGATTTGGGGGACCCCAACCCTGAGAACAAAGAGGTTTAAACCTTGGTATGACACACAGAACCCAAGGCATGGTTTGGCTCCTCTCCGGCTTGGAAGTGCGTACTTGCTTATCATCTTTTCACACATTTGGTGCTACCACCTAAGAAAACATGTCAAAGTTTTGCCCATTTCAAAGAACTTCAGACTGAACCTTTTGGTCTTTTTCAAACTCTATGCATCTGCCCCAGTGAGGAACTTTGTCTATACAGTTGTCCTTCCCCGTTCGCAGACTTCAAGTCCACAGTCACGCTCTTTGCAGGAGGGATATAATGGCAGCGCGTATCCACACGCAGCCCCCCCTATTTTCGATGGGGCTTGAATATTTGTGAGTTGCCATTTTTGCGTGTGTGTGTGTCCGGAACGGATTCCCCCACGAATTGGGAGGGGCTACTGTAAATATTGGGTCATTTTGCTTCATTCTTTGGCTCACTTTGGATGGCTGACAAACTCTGTCCGTGTCAGACTTGAGCAAATTCAAGAACTTTGTGTATCAGTAAGTCCATCAAGTTGAAGCAACAAGAGGTTTATTGATAACACGTAGTCAGAAATTCACCAGTCAGCGTTTCAGCCAGAACTGCCCCCTCCAAGCCAAACAGTATCTTAAAAAACCCCAATCCATCAAACTCCACCCAACACCCTTGGTGCCAAAACCAGCACTCAGCTCCAATTCCCATAGCATTCCCCCTCATCAAGCCAGCCCCCCTTTCCAAACTTTCTCACCAGCACTATCTTTCTCCAGCCCAAGCATTCCAACCAACCCTCCTCCTTCCAGTTGCGTCCAGACACCATCTCACTGCCTCCCACAATTTAAGACATTTCAATTCTAGCCCAGCAACACTACTTCCAACCCCACATCCCAGCTAGCATATTCTCTACCACTACTAACACACCCACAATCCCCAATCAACTACAACTATTATAACCCATTAAAACCCAACACTCTACTCTCCCTCCCAATGTCCCTCCCTCCCTCCCCCTCCTGCCTGCCTGCTCCCCCCACTAGGCCCCTCTGCCCCCCTTTCTCTTCCTCCTCTGAAGGCTGGAAGGAGCCCCTCCTCCTCAGGGCCAAAAGGGGGGGGTCTCCTTCTCCTTCTCTTTCTCCTTCTCTCTCTCTTTAGGAGGAAGCCCCTGAAGGAAGAGCTTTTCAGAGAGGCTGGGAGACGCTTTCAGCCCAGGCCCCCCTTTGCTTTTTTTTGGGGGGGGGGGGGATAATAAACCTCCAGAGTAGCCCCCCTTCGCCCAAAGGCTTTGCTTTTAGGGGCTGCCGAAGAAAAGGCCTCAGGGGAGGGGCAAAAAAGCCTTGGGGCCCCCTTCATTGACTGGAATAAGGGGATATTTGGACTCATTCCTCCCCAAACACCTCCCCCTTTTTAACCTGAGGCCTGTTTCTCAAGAGCAAAGGAGAGAGAGAGAGAGACCTCCGAGGAGCAGCGAGTTCCGCTTCCTAGAGAGGTAGGGAAGAAGGTTAAGCGGGGGAGAGGGAAGAGTGTCGCTCTCCCTCTGACCTCATTTCCGGAAGGAGGGGAAAAGAGGCTCCTGCTGCCTTTCCTTGGAGGAGGAGGAGGAGGAGGAGAAGGGCAAGGCCAAGCAAGGCCAGGCCCCCTTTAAGACCTGGGCTTCTGGACGGGGAGGGGGTCTCCTGGAGGGGAGGGGTTTGTTTTTGGGGAGCCCCTTCCCTTCCCTTCTAAAGGCCCCTTGGAGGCTCCTCTCCGGCTGCCAGGCCTCCTCCTCCTCCTGGGTCTTCAGAGGTATGGAGGGGAATATTGGAAAGGGAATAAGAAGAGCATCTTGACCAGGCGAGTGGGGGGCATTTGGCTCTGGGCCTGGCTTCAAGGAGGGGGTCTTTTCTGGGGGAGGGGGGCTGGGGGGGACTATTATGGGAGGCCCAAGGGCAGGAAAGGCAGGTCAAAAGAGGAGGAAGAGAAGGCATTTCTTTTCTGAATTAGGGGAAAGAAGTTCCTTCTGCCTTTCCGTAGCGGTGGGGAGGAAGAGGAAGAGGAAGGCGAGGCCACCTTTTAGGATCATGGCTGGAAGGGGCTCCTGGAGGGAAGGAGGGAGCAGAGGGGGCGGGGAGAGTTAGGGCCTTACAGACTGCCAGAAATAATGCAGCTTGACACCACTTTGTCTGTCCTGGCTCAGTGCTAAAGAGTCATGGGAACTGTAGTTTATTGTGGCACCAGAGCTCTCTGACAGAGAAGGCTCAATGTCTCAGGAAAAAAACTACAGTTCCCATGATTCCCTAGTACTGAGCCAGGGCAGTTAAAGTGGTTTCAAGCTGGATTATTTCTGGCAGTCTGTAAAGGCCCTTACTGAGGTGGAAGTCCTGCCCAAAATAGCCCTCCCTGGAGGCCCCCCTTTTCTTCTTGGGAGTCTCGTGGGGTGGGGGGGGGCAGATATTTGGGGAGAGGATTCAAAGGCGAATAAGAACATTCTTGGTGGTTGGTTGTTTGGGGGGCGTTTGGCCCCAGCTCCAGATTGAGGGGGGTCTTTCCTGAGAGGCATGGAGGGGTGGGGGGACTATTTATGGGAGGCAGGGAATGGGAGGAGAAGGAGGAGGACAGAGACAGAGGAGGGAGTATCTGCTTCACAGAGGAGAGAAATGTTGGGAATTGGAGGGAAGGGGAGAACCCCCACAGCCTGACTATTCCTGGAAGAGGGGGGCAGAGGGGAGCCCTTGAGTTTTCTTCCTCTGGGGAGATATTGGGGGGGCAGATATTATGAGATATTGCAGTGCAGGGAACTATTATGGGATGCCAGGAGCCCCAAGGGGTTTCCAAGGGCAGGGAAGGCAATTTAAAAGGGGCGAATGGGGAAGGGGGAGAGATTTGTTGTGTTGGGAATTGGGGGAGGAAGGAGACACCACCACCCCGCCTCCATGTTCCTGGAAAATGGAGGAGGGCAGGGGAGCCCTTGAATTTCCCTCTTGTGGGGAGATATGGAGGGCAGATATTTGGGAGAGGTTCAGAGGGAACAACCGCATCCTGACTGTCTGGGGGGTGTCTGTGTTTGGCTCTGGGTCAGGTTGAGGGGGTTCTTTCCTGGAGAGACATGGAGCGGATAGAGGGGGGCTATTATGGGAGGCCAGAGGGGCCATAAGGGAAGGGAAGGCAATTTTAAAAGGGGTGAATGAGGGGAGGAGGAGGAGGATTTTTCTGCTTCTAAGGGGAGGGAAATGTTGTGAATTGGTGGGGGAGGGGAAGGAGACCCCCCAGTCCTCCATATTCCTGGAAAAGGGGTGGGCAGAAAGGAATTTCTTGAGTTTTCTTGTGGCTGCTGCAAGGAGAAGGAAGGAGCCAGACTCCAGGTCCTAGCAGATTTGAGGGAGAATGCCTGTGAGGCCTCATGGGGGATGGAGGAATGGGGAATGTGGGGTGCTATCTAAAGGCAAAACTCCACTCCCAAAATATGGCCTTGATTTTAAGGTATTCCTCTGCAGAGTTCACTCATGGGAAGGTGGGACAGGGAGAGATCCTTCTATATAATTCTGGGGTAGAGGAAAGGGAAGAGGATTTGAAACTGATTTTCCTCCCAACTTGCCTTCCTGGAACGTGAAAGCTCTCCTGCTCTCTAATAATCTCCAGAGACACCCATCCAGGCCTGGGTTGCAAGTAAGAGAAAGGGAGCAGCCAATTCAAGTTAATGAACTCCAATAGACTGTGAAGCAGTTTTGGGGAGAGAGGGAGGGAGGTTATTTGCCTGGAGTCCTGAGAAGGAGGGATGGATTTGGGATGTTGTGGGGGGAGCATAAAGCAACAGAATAAAAAAGAGCCCAAGAAGGTAAAGCCAAGAAGGGAGCTAACAGGAGAGAGGAGGAAGAGGAGGAAACTTAAGGTCCTTTTTCAGTAGTTGAGGCGATGTCAAACTAAATTAATTCTGCAGTGTAGATGCAGCTTTAGTTTATGAAGTGCCTTCTCCAATAAGATTTGACTGGTTTCATAGAATCATAGAGTTGGAACAGACCACAAGGGCCATCCAGTCTAAGCCCCTGCCATGCAGGAACTCACAATCAAAGCACCCCCAAGAGATGATCATCTAGCCTCTGTTTAAAAACCTCCAAAGAAGACGACTCCACCACTCTGAGGGTCCCACTGTCAAACAGCTCTTACTTTCAGGAAGTTCCTCCTAATATTTAGGTGGAATCTCTTTTTCATTGTTCCAGGTCCTGTTCTCTGCAGGAGCAGAAAACAAGCTTGCTCCATCCTCAGTATGACACTTCTTCATATACTTAAACAAGGCTATCATATCACCTCTTAACCATCTCTTTTCCAGGCTAAACATACCCAGTCCCTAGGTCTCTCCTCATAAGGCATGGCTTCCAGACCCTTCACCATTTTGGTCACCCTATTCTGAACATGGTCCAACTTGTCAACATCCTTTTTGAATTGTGCTGCCCAGAACTTGACACAGTATTCCAGGTGAGGCCTGACCAAAGCAGAAAAGAGTGGCACTATTACTTCCCTTGATCATAGAATCATAGAGCTGGAAGAGACCACAAGGGAAATCACAATCAAAGCATCCCCAACAGATGGTCATCCAGCCTCTGTTTAAAGATCTCCAAGGAAGGAGACTCTACCACACTCCAAGGGAGTGTGTTCCACTGTCAAACAGCTCTCACTGTCACAAAGTTCATCCTAATGTTGAAGTGGAATCTCTTTTCCTATAGCATGCATCCATTGTTCCTTGTTCTAGTCTCTGGAGCAGCAGAAAACAAGCCTGTGCTCTCCTCAATATGACATCCCTTCAAATACTTAAACAGGGCTATCATATCACCTCTTAACCGTCTCTTCTCCAAGCTAAATATACCCAGCTCCCTAACTCTTTCCTCATAAGGCGTGGTTTCCAGACCCTTCACCATTTTGGTCACCCTCCTCTGGACATACTCCAATTTGTCAACATCCCCATTATCTTTCCCCAAAAAGTACACAGCAACGTCTGTTAATTAAACCCTTAAAGATAAATAAGTGACAGGTGAAGATCTTCCCACCAGTCTCACCAAAGACTCAGCAATGCATCAGAGAAGCTCAGTTGGAGTTAACCAATTATTTATTCTCTTTTAAAGCTTGGGAATAGTGTAGGGAATTGTCTCTTTGTGGAAAGGGATTGTGATTATAAAAGTGTTTTAATTTTTTCCCCTTTCAGCTTCTGATTTACTTCGAGGAGGTAGCTGTGTAATTTCCCTAAAAGGAAGTGAGATCTCCTGGATCCAAGCCAGAGAGCTCTCTACAAGGAAGTCAGGATGGAGGATGATAGCAAAGTGATCTCTCTGGGTAAGGATTCCTTTTGCCTTTGGTTGATAGATGCTGAGGGAATGAATTTATGTTCTTGGCATTTGTCACTCCACTCTTGGGATGCCAGAGTAGAAATGGGATGCCAGGCCATGACTGCAAGGCACACTGGGCCAGATCTGAGCTTGTCTAAAGCTGTCTTTTAAACGTTAAATCTTCAATTTTGGCAGGAGCAAAGCTTCCAAAGATTCATTTGATTGGTACAAGTGCAGTGCCTCAGTCTTCTTTTCCTTCTGAGGCTATTTGTTTCAAAGAGCAAAGGAAGATTGAAACAGGACACTTTGCTTGGGATTTAATACCCCTCCTGAAGTATTCCCCACTCTGCATAGATAAAAAGAAGAAAAAGTTGGGGACAAAAGCTTTGAATATTTAACTCCTTGATGTTCCAAGTTTCAAAGTGTTGCACTATTTTATTTTTTAATTTCTGTGGAATTATTATTTATATCATGTTTTCCCCTCAAATTGGGACTGAAATCAAAGCAAAAGCAAAGCAGCTTATTTATATACCGCTTCATATCACACTATGGGATGTCTAAGCGGTTTACAACTGTGAGCTGATTGCCCCCCAACAAGCTGGGTACTCATTTTAGCGACCTCGGAAGGATGCAGGCCTGAGTCGGCTCACAAGGTAAAAGAACAGTGCAATTAAAAACATACAAAAAGTGAACATTAGAGTAGAATTAAAACTATTACAATATTAAAACATATCACACATTTAAAAAGGCAATGTAAAAAAGATAAAAGCTTTTAAAAACAGTACAAATAAAATGGTAAAGCACTCAATATCCCATTATTTTTTTTAAAAAACCTGTTGTAAAAGCCTGTCTGAATAAAGACTTTAGCCTGCCACCAGAATGACAACAAGGAGGGCGGCCATTCTGGTCTTCCTAGGAAGGGGGTTCCAGCATCTAGGGGCAGCCACAGAAAAGGCTCTCTCTCGTGTGCCCACGAACCGTGCTTGCAATGGTGGTGGGATTAAGAGAAGGGCCTCTTCTGAGGAATTTAGAGCTTGGGCCAGTTCATATAGGCAGATACGGATCATTTTAGTCACCCTCCTTTGGACATCCTCCAGTTTCTCAACATTCTTTTTGAATTGTGGTGCCCAGAATTCTGACAGTATTCCATGTGGGGCCTGACCAGAGCGGAATACAGTGGCACTATTACTTTCCTTGATCTAGACACCATACTTCTATTGCTGCAGCCTAAAATTGCATTGATCTTTTTAGCTGCTGCATCACACTGTTGACTCATGTTCAACTTGTGGTCTACTAGGACTCCTAGATCCCTTCCACATGTAGTCATGTTTCATCAGGTGTCCCCCATCCTATAGCTATGCATTTCATGGTATTAGCTATTCCTCCTAATTTGGTGTCTTCTGCAAATTTGATGAGCATGCCCCCTATTCTTTCATCCAAGTAATTGATGAAGATGTTGAATAGCACTGGGCCCAGGACAGAACCCTGCAGCACCCAACTGGTCACTTCTCTTCAGGATGAAAAGGAGCCATTTTGAGCACCTTTTGGTTTCGGCCAGTCAACCAATTGCAAACCCATGTAACAGTTACCTTGTCTAGCCCACATTTTACTAGCTTGTTTGCCAGAATGTCACGGGGGACCTTGTCAAAAGCCTTACTGAAATCAAGATATGCTATATCCACAGCATTCCCTTCATCTACCAAGTTGGTAATTCTATCAAAAAAAGAGATCAGATTTGTCTGGCATGACTTGTTTCTCTGAAACCCATGTTGACTTTTTGTGATTATGGCATTCCTTTCTAAATGTTCACAGACTCTCTGTTTAATGATCTGCTCTAGAATCTCCCCTGGTATTGATGTCGGACTAACTGGACGATAATTGTTGGGATCTTCTTTTTTACCCCTTTTTGAAGATGGGGACGTTTGCCTTCCTCCAGTCTGCTAGGACTTCTCCTGTTCTCCAGGAGTTCTCAAAGATTATTGTCAAGGCTCTGATATTACATTTGAATTCTTTTAATGCCCTTGGATGCAATTCATCTGGTCCTGGAGACATATTAATTTAGATTAACCAGGTATTCCTGTATTACTTCTACTTATTCTGTGCCTCATTTCCCTTATTGTGTCCTCTGCTCCATTTTCCTGAGGTTGAGCACCCTTTTCTTTTTCTGAGAAGACTGAGGCAAAGAAGGTGTTGATTAGTTCTGCCTTTTCTTTGTCTCCTGTTAGCATTTTGCCGTCTTCCCTGCCCAGTGGCCCTACCATTTCCTTCTTCCTTTTGCTATGGACATACTCATAAAACCCTTTTTATTGTTCTTAACCTCACTAGCAAGCCTAAGCTCATTCTGCACTTTTTGTTTTCTGACTTTACCCCTATATGTACTCGCTATTTGTTTGAATTCCTCCTTGATGATTTCCCCTTTTTTCCATTTCTTATACATGTTCTGTTTAAAACTTATCTAAGTTGTAACTTCCTTAGTCACCCAACCTGGTTTCTTGAGAACACCTTCCATTCTTCTTCCTCATTGGAACTGTTTTAAATTGTGCCTTCAATATCTCCCTTTTGAAAAAATCTCATCTGTCCTGATCTCCCTTCTTTTTTAGTATTCTTGACCACAGGACCACCCCCAGTATTTCCTTAAGTTTACTGAAATCAGCTCTCCAAAAGTCTAGAACGGGGTAGGCAGTCCAAGGCCTCGGGGCCCCAGGCCGATCCTGCCCCCCCCCCCCCCCCCCCCGCCATGATGCTATTGATTATTGTTGTTATTACTTGTTCTTGGGATTTTCTTGGCAAAATCTCCACAGGGGTTTTGCCATGGCTTTTCTGGGACTGAGAGAGTGTGCATGTGTTTTTAATTTTTATTTTATTTTATTTTATTTATTTATTGGTGCTTCGGCCCCCCCAATTGTCTGAGGGACAGCAACTCGGCCCCCGGCTCAAAAAGGTTGCCTACCCCTGGTATAGAATGTGAGCCTGATTATGCCTGGCTTCTCCTTTCCACTATATAACAAACTCCAGGAGAACATGATCACTCCCACCTAAGGATCCCATCACTTGCACCCCATTGACCAGGTCATCCCTGTTGGTTAGGATCAGATCTAAAATAGCGGATCCTCTTGTTGCTTCTTCCACCTTTTGAACAATGAAAGTGTCTTCGAGGCAAGCGAGGAATTTGCTAGACCTTGAAATATTGGCTGAGTTTGACTTCCAGCAAATATCAGGATAGTTGAAGTCACCCATCACTACTACATCTCTCCTTTCTGAGTGTGTAGTCATCTGTTCTAGAAAGGCATCATCCAGTTCTTCAGTCTGACTTGGGAGTCTGTAGTAGACTCCCATAACAACATTCCTGTTGTTTCCCACCCCTTTAATTTTTATCCAGATGCTCTCCACCTAGTTTCCAGGATTGAATAATAATAATAATAATAATAATAATAATAATAATAATAATTTACATCCCGCTTATTGACAAACAATCTAAGTGGCTTACAATAAAACCCAGACAACATATCCCCAAACCGGCCCACCCCCCACCCCCCGTTAAAACAGTATTAAGTAAGACATCGTTAAAATAACAATAAACGTAAAATTTAAACGTAAACGACACAAACATATTACAATAAAACATATTAAAAACAGATTACAGTGCCCTGATCAACCTTTATTGTGTTCCTCATCCATCAACAGATGATCGGGCCACGAGAGGAACGCAGGAGTCAAAGAGCCCTAGGCCGAGATAATTAATCTGGAAAGGCCTGCCGGAAGAGATCCATCTTGACAGCTTTCTTAAAGCTGTCTAGTGATGTCAACTGATGGATCTCATCCGGCAGGTCGTTCCAGAGTTTGGGGGCGACAACAGAAAAAGCCCGCTGGGAGGTAGCTGCAAGCCTTGATTTTTGAGGCTGCAGCAAATTCCTCCCAGAAGACCGGAGAACGCGGGGAGGATTGTATGGAAGGAGGCGGTCCCTAAGATAGCTTGGACCCAAGCCATTTACGGCTTTAAAGGTAATAACCAACACCACTGGGCCCGGAAGCTGATAGGCAGCCAGTGGAGGGACCTCAAAACCGGAGTGATGTGGTCCCTCCTAGATGTTCCAGAAATAAGCCTGGCTGCCATGTTTTGAACCAGCTGAAGCTTCCAAACCAGGCACAAGGGTAGCCCCATGTAGAGCGCATTACAGAAGTCGAGGCGTGAGGTTACCAGTGCGTGCACAACAGTCTCGAGATCCCTTACTTCCAGAAAAGGGTGCAGCTGGCATATCAGCCAAAGCTGATAACAGGCGCTCCTGACCATTGCATTAACCTGATTTGTCATCAGGAGCGACGAGTCAAGGAGCACCCCCAGACTGCGAACACAGTCACTGGAGGAGAGTGTGACCCCATCCAGGACTGGAGGTTGCAACCCAATTCTTGGTTTCGGGGCCACTACCGTGAGCACCTTCGTCTTGTCTGGATTCAGTTTCAATCTGTTTTTCCTCATCCAGCCCATTACCGCTCGAAGACATTCATTGAGAGAGGAGATGCCATTGGAATTCGAGGCCAACGAACGAGAAATAGATTTGGGTGTCATCAGCGTACTGATAACACCCAGCACCATAACTCCATATGATCTCACCCAGTGGCTTCATATAGATGTTAAATAACATCGGGGACAAAATAGCCCCCTGAGGGACCCCAAAAGTGAGGTCCCTCTTACTGGAGCTACAGTCCCTGAGGAGCACCCTCAGGGACCTACCCGAGAGGAAGGACCGGAACCACTGCAGAGCAGTGCCCCCGATACCTAACCCCTTCAGGCGGTCCAAGAGGATGCCATTGTATTGAAGGCTGCTGAGAGGTCTAAGAGCACCAACAGGGTCACACTACCCCTGTCGATGCTCAGACGCAGATCGTCGGTCAAGGCAACCATGGCAGTCTCAACCCCAAAGGCTGTCCTGAAGCCGGTTTGAAATGGGTCTAAATAATCGGCTTCATCCAAGACTGCTTGGAGCTGAAGAGCAACTGCCCTCTCGATTATCTTGCTCAAAAATGGCAGCAATGACACAGGCCTATAGTTTCTCATATCCAGGGGGTCTAGGGAAGGTTTTTTCAGAAGCGGCCTAATAGCCGCTTCCTTCAGACAGGATGGAACATATCCTTCCCTGAAGGATGCATTGATGATATCCGTGAGGAATCTCATCAATGCATTCCCCCCCCCCCAGACAGCCAGCCATGATGGACAAGGGTCGAGAGGGCAGGCTGTCTTCCTCACCTTACCAAGCAGCTTGTCCACGTCCTCGGTACTCACAGATTGGAGCTGATCCAGTATAACTACATCGGCGGAGTCACTGGCCTATAGACTTTGTTTCACCAGTGGCTTCTAAGTCAGCTCTTATCTGAGAGATTTTATCTGCAAAGTAATTGTTAAACGCGTCACAGCAGGCTGTCACAGGGTTAAGTAAGGGGTTTGGTGCAGAGGGCACCTGCGTCATCTCCCTCACCACCCTAAACAGCTCTGCTGGACGGGACTCTGCAGGTGCAATATGTGCAGAGGAGAAAGCTCTATTCGCTGCACGTATTGCCTCCCAATAGGAACGGAGAAAATTCCTATGGCGAGTTCTGTCAGATAAGAGTCGAGTCTTCTGCCACCTGCGCTCTAGCCGTTGTCCAACCCGCTTCATCCTCCTAAGCTCTGGCGTATACCAAGGCCTGCGGTTTGAAGTGGATTGGCAAGGGCGCTTGGGAGCGATCATGTCGACAGCCCTGGTAAGATCAGTGTTCCAAGTATTAACCAGAGCTTCGACAGGATCACCGGCATTCCCAACCAATAAACCCTCTAAGGCTTTCTGGAATCCCACAGGCTCCATTAGCCTTTGAGGGTGGACCATCCAAATGGGTCCACCACCCCCGGCGGGGCAGATATTGGCTCTGAGTTCCATCTTGACCAGGAAATGATCCGTCCATGACAATGCAGAGATATTTATCACCTCTGCCCACGGATATTCCTGTTCTGTACTGAAGACCGCATCGAGTGTATGACCTGCACAATGTGTGGGCCCCTTGACCAATTGGGATAGGCCCATGTTTGTCATGGTCTCCATGAACTCCCGAGCTGCACCTGTTAGGCTGGTCTCGAGCAGGATGTTGAAGTCCCCCAAAACTAAAAGTCTGGGGGTCTCCAACAGCAGCTCAGAGACCAGCTGCTTCAGCTCGGTTAGGGAGTCTGCTAGACAATGGGGTGGTCAGTAGACTAGCAGAATCCCCAAACTATCCCTGGTCTTCAGGCTCAGGTACATGCACTCGAAGTGGGCTGTGTTCCGGACAGGTATCCTGGTCAAGGTTAGGTTGGTCTTATGAACCAGAGCCACTCCGCCCCCCCACCCACCCACTTCCCCTCACCCGCTCACTTACAGTGTACCCGGCTGGGAGTGCCTGTGCCCATGTGACAGCGCTGTCCTCTCCCAGCCAGGTCTCTGTGAAGCAAGCCAGGTCGGCATCCTCATCCATGAGGAGATCATGGATGATATGCGTCTTATTTTTAACCAACCTGGCATTGCAAAGGAGCAGAGTGAGGTTCTGTGGAATGGAAGTTCTGGACTTCTTCACTGGTGTAAATATCCCTGACATATAATGCTATTCTTCCTCCTTTCCTGTTTGTCTTGGTCCCTCTATAACACTTTGACTATTATCTCCAGCCTTCCAAGATACATTTCAGGATACTGTCTCCCTCCCCAACATGACTCAGTTTAAAGCCCTCCTGATCAAATATTTGAGACTATTAGCAAAAATGTTTCTGCCACCTGGTGTGAGATGTACCCCATCTCCTGCCAGAAGTCCACCCTCATGGAACCATAGCCCATAAACCAAGAATCCAAATCATTCTTGACAACACCATCTGTGGAGCCAGTTATTCACATCTGCTATTTTCCTCTCCCTTCCTGGACCATGTCCTTCAACTGGGAGAAGAGATGAGATGGCAACCTGTGCATCCAACTTTTTCAGCTTCCTACCCAAAGCCTCATAATCTATTCTGATATTCTGAAAGCTATGCCTTGCAGTATTCTTATTTCCCACATGGACCAAAAGAAAGGGGTAATGGTCAGTAGCCTGACTGTCACATCACAGTGTTTTGCCTCAGGGTGTCATGAAATAGACAGTAGCACCTTTAGACAACCAACCAGTCAGTTTAATTAAAGAATTAACAGAACTTTATTGGAAGATCCATAGGTCAGTCCTGACTATCAGACGTTTTAGCTGAGACTGAAAAAATCCCCCCCTACAGTTAGTGAAAAGAATGTGCAAAAAGCCCGCGCTCTCAACCCCTCCTTCCTTTTCCCAAACATCTCATCCGTTCCCAGCCAGCCGAGCCAGCCACTCAAGGCCACTTGATAAAGCACCTGCACTCTCACATAACTAACCCCTCTTCCCATCATCCCCACACTATACTACATATCTGATAGAATATTAACAGGATTCTAACACAGGGAGACAACACGCCTCCCGAGACATCTTGTCAGGCCCACAAACCTCTTAGTAAGGAGTGCCCCACGACCACCACACATCCCTCCTGAGACTTAGCAGCAGCTCTTCACTTTGATGGTACTCTCAGGCTCCCCTGCACTGTCCCTGCTGCTCTTCCTCATCATCCCTGATTAGGGAGAGAGCTTTAAATTGATTCTGTAGCTGCAAGCTCCCAGAATGATCCCTGGTTTCCCTACTTCTGTGTATGACATTCCTCCAACTGCCTACCTCCTGTGTATGTGCAGTGACCTCCCCAGCAACTTCCTCTGTGTGTTTCCCGTCCAAGACCATCTGGTCCGTTCTGTCCAGGAAAACTTGTTCCCTAAGATGCTGAAGTGTAGATACCTGGGACTCCAACTGCTGTACCTTCTCTTCCAACAGGTCTACCAACTTGCACTTGGTGTAGGTGAAGTTCCCCACATCTCTAGGCAAGACAAACATCCCACAAGTGTTGCAGGTGACTGCAGCAGGTCCCTCAGTGTCCATACTGAGAAGTCTTAAGGAGTCACTGAAACAAGACTATGGGCTTCCCCTTCAAAAGTCTCTGACTCACTTCCTCTGAGCAAAAGTCCCCATGAGCCCCTCAAGGGAAAAAATGTATAAGAGAAAGTGAACAATTAAAGGAGAACCAGGGAGCTTGTTTGGCTCTAATCTGTAAGAGTGGAGTAATTGTGTCCATCACCCTGGCCATTTCCCAATCCAGAGGTCAGCCAGAGCTTCAACAGAATCTCCTTCCAAAGTGACAGGAAAATCCCCAAGAATCATCAGAAATCCATCCAGATCCTTCAGCCTCCTAGGGTGGATCATCCTAATTGGTCCCCCACCCTTGCAGAGTTTCAGTGTCCCAGTGAGTCTAAACCTGACCATATAATGATCTGACCATGACAGCAGAACTGCAAAGAGTTCCTCTACACCAAGATCACCGTCACCCCACCAGCACTGAAAACAAGGTCCAGAGTTTACCCAAAAGCATGAGTGGGGCCAAATACCACTTGGGGCAGACCCTTGGGTGTCATGGAGGTCATGAAGTGTTAAGACACTCCTGTGAGAGCAGTCTCAGCATGGATGCTGAAGTCCCCCAATACTAGCTTTGGAAACTCCAACATAAACCCTAAGGGTATTTTTTAATCTTTATTTTGGATCCGCAGTTGGTTAACTCTGTGGACATGGAGCTGGCAGCTACAGTGGGCCTTCAGTCCTCCTAAGTAACACCTGAAGGGAGGTGTCTTCATGTATAAGATACCTTTTTGCAAATATAACACTACTTGCTTAGAATAAAAGCTTCCCTTTAAGACTTTCCTTGTTGAACATACCACCTTCAAGAGACCAGACCAGAGACTTCGCTTGGGGACAGACAAAAAGGATTCTTGCCAGACAGTGAACTTTTGTCAGCTGGGCCAATCTTTACTTTTACTTCCTTACTTTGCTGCTGTTATAGCTGCTCCTCAGCTTTTGATAATTTTCCAGAAATAGATTCTACTATGCTGTCACCAGGAACTAAAAGAGGCACGTATCTCTGCCTAGCGGAGGGGGCAAGTGATTCAAAACGATATTGGCTGTGACAGCAGCGTGCTTCAATGGGAGTGTAGATTGCATGATGGCATACCAAGAAGAGGGGGGGGGGAGTCTTGGAGAAATAGAAGGAATTACTATTAAAGAGATCTTTCTTTTTTCCTCAAACAGAAAAAGAGCAGGCAAATGAGACTTATCAGGAACTAGCTGTGACATCACGGAAAATAATCAAGCTTGTCATGGAAAAAGGGGAATTTGGAAATCAAAAGAAACCAAAAATGCAGAAAGGAAGTCGGTCAAGGGATAGCAAGAACATCTTCGCTTTTCTGGCTGATTTTTCTGAACTCCTGAACTCGCAGTCTAAACAGGTACAGAGTCCTGTCCATGGAGAATATGCAAATATAAATTGGATTTCAACATACACTTCAGAGTTGCCCCTATTAAATGGCCACTGCAGTCTCTGCAGAGAGGCTTATACAGTAAGCCCCTATTAGAAACGGCCACTGCCACTGTGCTTCAACTCAAGCACCCAAAATGGCACGCACGCCTCATTCTTTAAGCACTACAGTAACTGCTGAATGTCACTTGGACCAAAAAAAGTGAGAAAAGAGGGAAGGATGTCTTACATTTTCCATTTTAGGCAAGGGAGATGTCATGGGATGGGAGTGCTGCTTCCATTCCCACCCCACCAAAAGGAGCTTCTTCATTCTGAAGTGATTAATATTTGTGAAGCACTGTGTGTTTTGATAAGTCACTATCTGTATAAGGGCTATTTTCTGTTGCAGGTGACCTTTGCAGAAGTGGCTGTGTATTTCACAGAGGAGGAATGGCAATTGTTGGATTGGGACCAAAGATCTTTGTATGAGGAAGTTATGATGGAAAACTATGAGAATGTGTCCTCCCTGGGTAAGGAACTTGGATCCATCGCTCTTCCTATGGTGACTGAGGGTCCTTTCATACTACACTACAGTACATAGTGCTATGATTCCACTTTAATTGTAATGGCAACATTCTGTACAATCTTAGGATTTGTAATTTAGTCTTCAGTTGAGGATTCTTAATGTCAGTCCCTAAACTGCCAATCCTAGGATTTAGTAGGAAGGAATAATGGCTGTTAATGTTTTCTGCCCTTTTAGGCTTCAAACTTCCTCTTGAGAAAAAGGCCTCCCCTGGCTTTAAAATGGCCCAAAGAGGGCCCAGCGGTGGCAAAATTGCCCCTACTTCCCCTCAGGGTGGTTGAGGGGTGCAAAACATCTTTCAGGTTTTTTTTTTTCAGATGGTACAGAGGGCATGCATAGTCTAGCTCCGTGTGGATTGGAAGGTATGTCTAGGAAGGTCTACAATAAAGCTAGAAAGCCATGGACTCCCAGGCAACACTTGGTCCTCAGTGTACATGTTTGTGCACACACAAACCCTGATGAGGATGAGTATATGTACACACACAAGCAAGACTCCCAAGTGATGGCACAGCTTGTCCATCCTTAGCGCTCTCCCCTTCCTCCCTCAGTGAACCATCACACCATTTGGCTGCATATACATTCCACCTGCTTTTCCATTCTAATGCTAGCTTATCCTGGAGATGAACTGTCTCAAGCCTCCAGCTTCCATTTGCTTTCCCCTCACACCCTCCTTGCTCCCATATGCCTGATTGTTCTCCACTTCTTCCTCTGCTCTCCAGCTTTCCCACCTGCCCTCATGCCCATCTGCACAACTTCAGCATTTCACCTTCAGCATCTCATTCTCATCTCCTCTTTTCCCCACCATCCTGTTTTACACTCACTCACTCTTTCTGTCTCACACACACATGCAGAGAGGGTTTTGGTGAACTGCTGCAAACCACTTCAGGTCCTTGTTTTCAGACATATTTAGGGATTCCATTTAACAATTGTGATTAATATCTATGATATATATTTTCCTTTTTGAGCTTGCTTAGCACCATCCCTTTTAAGCTTGCTTAGCACCATTTTTGCTTCCAAAGGTTCTTCGTTTCTGAGTGCTGACAATCAGTGTTGCTTATCTTTGTCCTTCCTTATAGGAGACAACTGGTGGAAAACGAAAGTAAGCATCAAGTGCAAGAAGTATTTTACTCACAAACTAGGTTTTGCCAAAAACCTACAAACTCACATGAAAGAAGAACATGGTACCACTGAGGACCTGTATAAATGTACTTTGTGTGGGCAATACTTTGCCGAAAACATGGAGCTTAATCTTCACAAAAGAAGCCATGCTGGAAAGAATAGTTTTAAATTAGAATTGTCTGGCAAACATGCTACTGGGGATTTGCATCTTGGGAATTGTCAGAGTGTTCACATAGCAGAGAAAGCGTGCAGATACCCAGAGTGTGGGAAATATTTTGCTTACAATTCACATTTTGCGACCTACACAAAAGCACAAACAAGAAAGAAGCCATACAAATGCCAGGACTGTGGGAAATGTTTTGCTCACAAGTCATTTCTTTTGAGACATCAGAGAGTGCACACAGGATTTAAACCACATAAATGCCAGGACTGTGAAAAACATTTTCTTTGGAATTCGCACCTGGAGAGTCACATGAGAATCCACACAGGAGAGAAACCATATAAATGCCAGCAGTGTGGGAAATATTTTGCTCATAAGTCAAATCTTTTAAGGCATACAGGAGAGAAACTATTCAGATGTGAGCAGTGTGGTGAAAGTTTTGTTCAATTAAGAAAACTTTTCAGACATGAGATAGTCCACACGGGACAGACACAATACAAATGCCAGGTGTGTGGGAAATATTTTGCTCATAAGACAAATCTTTTGAGGCATCGGAGAATCCATACAGGAGAGAAACCATACAGATGCCAGCAGTGTGGGAAATGTTTTGCTCACAAGTCAGTCCTTCACACTCATCAGAGAGTCCACACAGGGGAGAAACCATATAAATGCCAGCAGTGTGGGAAATGTTTTGCTCAGATGTCACACCTTGAAAGTCACCTGAGAGTCCACACAGGAGAGAAACCATTCAAATGTCAGCAGTGTGGGCAATCTTTTGCTCACAAGCCAGTCCTTGTCACTCATCAGAGAATCCACACAGGAGACAAACCGTACAAATGCCAGCAGTGTGGAAAATGTTTTGCTCAGAAGTCACACCTTGACTGTCACCTGAGAGTCCATACAGGAGAAAAACCATACAAATGCCAGCAGTGTGGAAAATGTTTTGCTCAGAAACCAGTCCTTGTGACGCATCAGAGAGTTCACACAGGAGAAAAACCATACAAATGTCAGCAGTGTGGAAAATGTTTTGCTCGCAAGTCAGACCTTGTGTTTCATGAAAGTGTCCACACAATAGAGAAACCATACAAATGCCAGCAGTGTGGCAAATGTTTTGCTGAAGAGTCACATTTTGAAAATCACCAGAGAGCCCACAGGAGAGAGAAACCATACAAGTGTCAGAAGTGTGGGAAATGTTTTGCTCGCCATTCTCACTTTGAGAGTCATTTGAGAGCCCACACAAAAGAAGAACCATACAAATGCCAGCAGTGCGGAAAATGTTTTGCTTGTAAGTCACACCTTGAGTGTCACTTGAGAGTCCACACAGGAGAGAAACCATATAGATGCCAGCAGTGTGGGAAATGTTTTGCTCAGAAGTCAAATTTTCTGACTCATCACAGAACCCACACAGGAGAAAAACCATACAAATGCCAACAATGTGGAAAATGTTTTGCTCACAAGTCACACCTGGAGAGTCACTTGAGAGTCCACACAGGAGAGAAACCATTTAAATGCCAGCAGTGTGAGAAATGTTTTGCTCACAAGTCACACCTTGACAGTCACTTGAGAGGTCACACAGGACATAAACCAAACAAATGCCAGCAATGTGGAAAATGTTTTGCACGCAAGTCACATCTTGAGAGACACCAGAGAGTGCACACCGGAGTAAATCCATACAAATGCCAGCAGTGTGGACAATGTTTTGTTCACAATTCAGACCTTGTGGCCCATTGTCAGGATCTGCAGTCATGCCATGTAGCTTCCATATGCTTTGTAGTTTAGTAGTGTGGGATGATGGGTTGTATTGTACCAACAATTGCCGTCTAGTTAGTCGGCCCTTGAGGTCTCTTCCAACAAACTTTGGTTGGGGGAGAAAAACATATGAAATGAAAAATCATAGGAAGATGAACCTGAAATTTTAGAAAGCAAGGTGGAAGCTGCACTCAGAGAAACTGGGAAGAATAAATCACCAGGAACAGATGCTGTTCCAGTTGAACTACTATAATGTGCACAGACAGAAGCAACTCTAATGTTAACTAAAAGTGCCAACAACTATGGAAAATAAAAAAGACACACAAGACTGCAGCAACTATAAAACCATAGCATTAACTCCCCATGCCAGCAAAATTCTGCTGAAAATAGTAGATGGCTACAGTAAGTCAGGGAGGTTATGGGCCTGAACCTGCATGACCTGAGCAGAGAGGTTGAGAACGAGATCATGAAAATGTCTCATTGATAGGTTCACTATGAGTAGAGGCTGATTTGAAGGTAGTTAACAGCAAACAACAAAGGTGGAAAATATTACAAGACTCAAAGAAAAGAGGAGGATTAGGAGTGTCAGGCTTAAATTGTACCATTTGCCATTTTTTTAGTATGGCTGATAACATGGATAGTATTAATAAAAAAATTTTTTAAACTTTTTTTAAAAAAAATCAGGCCTGCATTTGATATGCTCAGCTATATATCACCTTAAAAGTTTTCCTAACGCAAAAGAATGGAGACTTCTTGAGAAATTGTAATCGGTTGAAGGACAAAACCGAAAGAGTACTTATCACTGGTTACTCTTCATCATGAAGAGAAGTGCCTAGTGGGGTGCCCCAAGGCTTGGGCCCATTGTTGTTCAACATGTTTAATAATGATCTCAATCGTAGAACAGGGGACATACTTACTAAATTTGCAGGTGACACCAAATTAGCTGGGGGAAGGGATAGCTGATACCATAGAGGACAAGGTCAGAATTCAAAGTGACTTCAACAGATGGTTGTGGGCACAGAAACCCGAATCCACAAAACCCACGCGTTGGTCCCTACTTGGCTCACTAGGGGGAGTTCAGTTCCCCCTTGAACCCAAGGGGGAACTGAAGGCCAAGGGGCAAGATGGGTGGGTGACAGACACCCTGGGAGAAATTTTGGGTGAAGAATCTGCAAGGGACAATTGTCACAGTTCCCCTTCTCTTAGCTCTCAGATTGAGAAAGGGACTGAAAACCACACAATTCTACGTGTGCAGTTTAATTTTTACCCCCTTGCAATGTAAGAAATTGCTTATAGTTTTCTTACTTGGTCTTCTTGATATCTGCTTGCAGCCTCAAAGATGATGAATTCAGGTGGGGGTGGGGGTCTAGCAGCTTTCCCCCCTCCACCCCAAAGAAGAGAGGATCTGGATTAGCCCTCTGGTGCCACAGCCTGGGGATGGGAAGACAAAGAAGAAATTATGTTCTCTAATGGACTCCTCCTGCCCCTCACATGCCCCACACTATAAAGGAAGGGGAATGTAGTCAGGATGTAGTTGGGAAATTGGGTCCTGATGCATTCTTTGAGGGGGGGAAGAGACAGAGGATAGGAAAACCTTTGCCTTTCTCCTCATTTGGGTTTCCTGCCTTTAATAGATATTCTGCACCTGCATGTGAGGTTTGGCAAATAAAATACATAGATAAATGGATTTCCATCTTCCTGATTTTATTTTTCTTCCAGATGTATTTGCTTCCATGCTCAGAAGCAGAGCTGAATTTGAAGTTGTAGGCTTTCATGTCCAGCATCCATAGTTTTTTGTGGGTTTTTCGGGCTGTGTGGCCACCAGCATCTATGGCTGGCATCTTCAGAAAAAACTGGAATAGAAGAGAATGGGTCTATATATACTGTGAGACCCTGGGTAGGGAGGAGTGGTTCCCAGGTGAACTGTGTGTTGTTCTGTGTTGAACAGGTATTGTTCTGTTGTTAATGGCATGGCTCCAGGGTGGGAGGAAATGCACTCAAGGTTATTGTCTGCTAATCCCATGTAAACTGTGTATTGTTCTGTGTTGAATAGGTATTGTTCTGTTGTTAATGGCATGGCTTCCAGGTGAAGATATGCAATCAAGGAGATTGTCTGCTATTGTCTGCTGGGAAAGCCCCTGACCCTGGTTGGTTTCCCATTTGCATTTGCTGAGTGCTGATTTTCTTATTTTGTAGGACTGGTAGCCATATCTTGTTTACTTTAAGGGTTTCTTCTTTCCTGTTGAAGTTGCCCAAGTGTTTGTGGATTTCGATGGCTTCCCTGTGCATTCTGACCTGATAGTTGTTGGCATGGTCCAGAATTTTAGTGTTTTCAAACAGCATTTTATGCCCAGGATGGTTTATAATGTGTTCTGAATAATGTTTTATAATGTGTTCAGAGCTGAATTTGTCTGTTGCCTCAATGATCACAGGAAATCTTCTGGAGTAAGAGAATTGGTGGGGCCTTTACTCCCAGAAAAGTGGGTGCATGATGGCAGTTTAAAGGTTGGATCTGGACTTAGACATTCCCAATTCAGCTCTTCTAAAAATAGATAAGAAAAAGGACTAGGGGAAAAAACAGAATTGTTTCCTGGCATTTCTTTAATGTTACAGTTATCAAAATGCTTGGAATGCCGACATTCAAAAGTGCTGGTTATCCCAGGAAAATAAAATTAAGCACCTATTTCCACCATTTTCCTGATTTTCAGAACTGAATCCTACAGGGCAGATCTAAGATGCTCACCCATTTTTTGACAGGGACATTTCTGCCTTTTTTTTTTTTTTTTTTTTTTTTTTTTTTGTATAGTCATAAGGTTAGTTTGTGGTGTTTATGGGCCAGCTGGCCTCTCTCTTGTGCCTACCTGACTGGGTTGTTGTGAAGGTACAACGGTCAAAACATTTGTGCCTCTCAGCCCTATTTCCCATATTTAAAAAGATAAAGGTATTCCTTGTTGACAAGGTTGTCAAGTCGTGTCCGACCATAGGGGGTAGTGCTCATTTCCATTACTGAGCCAAAGAGCCAGCATTGTCAGAAACTACTCTGTGATCCTGTGGTTAGCATGATTACCCAGAACGCTGTTTATCTTCCTACCGTAGTGGTACCTGTTTATCTCCTTGCATTCGCATGCTTTCAAACTGCCAACCTGCCAATCTTGCAATCAATAGTCAGCATCTTAACCACTTGAGCCACTGCATCCCTGCATTACAATGGTTCAAAACACAGTGCAGAAGTAACCCAATTTGAGACTGCTTTTACTGTCGTGGCTCAATGCTAGGAACTGAGAACTGTAGTCCTGTGAGACATTTAGCCTTCTCTGCCTGAGAGCTCTGAATAAGCTAGAATTCCCAGGATTCCCTAGTTCTAAGTGAGGGCAGTTAAAGCAGTCTCAAACTGGATTATTCCTGCAGTGTGTTTTTGACCAGTGAGAGTTTTTGAAAATTAGAGGCAGTATTTTAAAAATCAGATTTCTTTCTTGTTTTTATTCTCTTAAAACTAGATTTAAAAATCATCGTACATCTAGCTATGGTTATAAAAAGAGGTGTTCTATGCTAATGGATTGTTCAGTGTAGGTAATCATTGAACCGTCCCATGGATTTCCAGGGATCTTTTAAAGTATAAATAAAAATAAAAGGTAAAAAAAGCAGAAGTAGGGGAAGCATGTGGGGGAAAGTGGTGAGCGAGGAAGTGAAGAGGTGTGTGTATTTGTTTCCTTTCTTCCTCCCTCTCTCTTTTTTCTGCCTGGCATCTCATGGGCTTCTATTCTATTTAGGGAAACCCAAAAGAGCCTCTTGGGGTCCCCTTGTGAGGAGCAAGAAAAATAGTCCCCGCAGCCCCAGGAAGAAAAGGCAGTGAGGCGGGGGGGGGGTCTCTTACCCTGCCCAGCCCCCCCCTTGTGCCCCCCCCGAAACTGCATACCTTCCTCCACCTCCAGGAGGGGTCCTAGGAGAGAAAGGAAGAGGGAGAGGTGGGCCTCCCCATGGAAACTGCACATGGGGTCCTGGGAAGAGAGGAAGGAGAGAGAGAGCTTGACAAACAGATGTGGGGGGAGGCTCTTCTATTGCCAGATGCGCCTGGCTTTCCGGGGGGGGGTCAAAAGGGGGGAAAGGAGAGGCCAACACTTTCTCCTCCCCCCAGAAGTCAGATTTGGGGCTCCCACCACCTTCCTCCCTCAATTCTCCCTTTCCAGCCTCTCTGGGGAGCAGGGCTTTTGTCCTTTAGACCCATTAAGAGGGGGCTGACTGGGGGCCCTTCCCTCAGTCAGGGGGGGGGGAGGACTGACTGGCGTGCTTCTCTCCTTTACTCCCTCCCAGAGAACCTTTTCCAGCTCCCTCCATTCCTTGAAGAGAGTCCCCCTTCCTTTTGATTCCTGCCCCCAAAGCAACGCACCGCCTGCCCCCCTCTCCTCCCCTTCCTCCCCACAGCAGAACCCTTCCCCCCCCCAAAAAAGGCAGAGCCTTCTTCCCCCCTCCCCTCATCGTGTAGGAGGAGGGAATGGGGCACCGCGAAGAACTCCTCCTCCTCTCCGCCTCCCTCCGTCCAGAAAAGCCCAATTTAGGGCGCCCCCTCCCCCTCAATATGCCCCTCCCTTACTTCCCCCTCCCCATCTGTCCTACGCCATCCTCAGGGCCTCTCCTTCCTTACTCTTCCTTGCACTTGATCCTTGCCTATCTAGGAACCGGGAATGTCGGCTCTCTCTCCTTCCTTGGAAGACTTTCTAGGAATCGGAGCTCTGCCCTCCTTGGAGGACTCTAGGAATCAGAGTTCGGCTGGCTCGCTCACTCGCTCTCGCTTTCTTCCCCCCTCCACGGGACGACTCTCTAGGAATCAGAATTCTCTGCTCGCTCTCTCCCCCTGGGAGTACACTCTAGGAACCGGAGTCTCTGCTCTCTTCCCGCCGGAAGGACTCTCTAGGAATCAGAGTTTTCTGTTCTCTCTCTCCCCCCGGAGGGCTCTCTAGGAATCAGAGTTCTCTGCTTTCCCTCTCCCTTGGAGGACTCACTAGGAATCAGAGTTCTCGTCTTTCTCTCTCTCCCTGGGAGTACTCTCTAGGAATGAGAGTTTTCTATTCTCCCTCTCTCTCTCTCTCTCTCTCTCTGCCCCCTGGAGGACTCTCTAGGAAACAGAGTTCTCTGCTCCCTCTCCCCCTTGGAGGACTCTCTAGGCATCAGAGTTCTCCGCTTTCTCTCGCTCCCTGGGAGGACTCTCTAGGAATCGGAGTGCTCGCTCGCTCCCCCTGGGAGTACACTCTAGGAATCAGAGTCTCTTCTCTCTTCCCGCTGGGAGGACTCTCTAGGAATCAGTTTTCTGGTTTTTTTCCTCTCTCTCTCTCCCCCCTCCCCCTGGAGGACTCTCTAGGAATCAGAGTTCTCTGTTCTCTCTCTCCCCCCGGAGGGCTCTCTAGGAATCAGAGTGCTCTGCTTTCCCTCTCCCTTGGAGGACTCACTAGGAATCAGAGTTCTCGTCTTTCTCTCTCTCCCTGGGAGTACTCTCTAGGAATCAGAGTTTTCTGTTCTCCCTCTCTCTGCCCCCTGGAGGACTCTCTAGGAATCAGAGTTCTCGGCTTTCTATCTCTCCTTAGGAGGACTCTCTAGGAATCAGAGTTCTCTGTTCCCTCTCCCCCCCGGGAGGACTCTCTAGGAATCTGAGCCTTTTCGCTCCCTGGGACCCTTCCAGGCAAAAGAGGAGGTAACTTGGGGGAGGCGGGAGGGGCGCCCTAAATGGGGCTTTGGGGGGGGGCTGGGAGAAGGCGAAGGAGCCCCCTCTTGATGCCTCTCAGATGGGGAGGGGTTCCCAGTTCCTGCCGCCCCTTTCGGGATGAAGGGAGACCTCCCCCGCCTTGCTCCCCTCCCCAAGCCCTCCTTTCTCCTTCCAGAGGCCTCTTCCTCCCTCCCCTGAAAAGTTAACCCTCCCCCCAATAGAGAGAGAGAGAGAGGATGGGGAGAGGAGGGCAGAGGGAGACCAGGCTGTGGGCCGCGAAGGGAGAGAGGAAGGGAAGGGGGTTGATTGAAGGGGAGGAGGAGGTGATGGGAGCCCCAAGCTTGACTTCGGGGGGGGGAGAGAGAGAAAGAATTGCCCCCTTCCTTTCCCCCCTTTTGACCCCCCCCCCGGGAAGGCCAAGTACCTGGCAATGGAAGAGCCTCCTCTTTGCCTTCAGGAGCTCCAGGGTGGAGGGGAGGGAGGCTTAGGCCCTTTGCAGACTGCCAGAAATAGTGCACATTAAATTGAGGCACTGTCCTGGCTCAGTGCTAGGGAATCATGGGAACTGTAGTTTATTGTGGCACCAGAGCTCTCTGACAGAGAAGGCTCAATGTCTCAGAAAAAAATACACTTCCCATGTTTTCCTAGCACTGAGCCAGGGCAGTTAAAGTGGACTCAATTTGCACTATTTCTAGCAGTCTGCAAAGGCCCATAATCTACAGTACCTGATATTTGTTGCCTGTCTTCAACCCAAGTACTAACCAGATGAGATCCTGCTTAGCTTCCATTATCAGCATCCAAAATAACAGAGAAATGGACAAAACACAGAGAGCAATAAAAAATATCTTGCAAAACAAGTAAAAGAAGACCAACTCTGGTGCTGAAGCTCTTTCCACATTCCTTGCCCCAGGCTGCCTCTGAAACCTTGAGGGGCGAAGAATCTGCCTCTGTTTCCTTCACTGATATACACTCATCTCTCCACATTCGCTGGGGTTAGGGGGACAGGACCCCCGAGAATGTGGAAAAACTACAAATAACAGAAACACTATGTTTTTACCCAAGAGAACACCTCTCTAGGAATCTTTAGGTCCTTCAGTGCGACTTTTGGTTAAAGCTGACCATAGAGTTGCACTGGAGGACCTAGATATTCCTAGATTAATAAAATCTGTGAATAAACAAATCGGCAAAAGTCAAAGCTGCAAATGTGGAGGGATGAGTGTAGTTGATTTTCTTTGGACTGGAGTGGACCTTTTATGGCCCTTCAGATGTTAATGAGGTATAGCTGACATCTGCACCTTAGACAGCATAGTAAACCAGTAATAGGCGCTGAGAGTTGTATTCCATCAACAGTCTCAGGAATGTAGAAAATTCTGAGGGTAAACCCAGTTAGGCTGCATCCACACTGCAGAAATAATCCAGTTTGATGCCACTTTGACTGTCATGGCTCAATGATAGGGAATTCTGTGGATTGTAGTTTGTCAGAGCTCTCTGACAGAGAAGGCTAAATGTCCCACAAAACTACAGTTCCTAGGATCCCATAGCATTGAGCCATGGCAGTTAAAGTGGTGTCAGACTGGATTATTTCTACAGTGTGGATGATGCCCTAGACAGGAGTTTGTATTCCTGATGAATAAAGGAGGAACCCAACAGAAGATTGTTTGACTTCAACCTAGGGCAACTCTATGAATGAGAGACCTCCAAGATACCATGTTATGAACAGGCTCGACCAGGTCTTTCAAGCTCAGCACTTTGGCTTCCTTGAGTCAATCCGCCTGCAGTGCACTCTCTGTCTTACTGTTGCCTTCCACTTTATGGAAGGTGGTGCAGTGGTGCAGCGGGATATAAATAAAAATTATTATTATATTAAATGCCTGTACTGCAGCCATTCACTCATAGACCACAAGGTTGTGAGTTCAATACTAGCCAGGGCTCAGGCTAGACTCAGGCCTTCATCCTTCCAAGGTCGCTAAAATGAGTACCCAACTGTTGGGGGGCAATGAACTTACTGTTGTAAACCGCTTAGACACCCCATAGCACAGTATGAAGTGGTATATAAATGAAGCTGCTTTGCTTCGCTTTGCTATCATATTTTCCAGTTACTTTTTCTCAACTCATGTGCTCCAAGTATGACATCCTCAATTTATTTCCAGTTCACGCTTGATTTGCTCTCAGAGACATTGAATGGTTCATAGAAGGCTATATAAACGTGTATATGTAAAACACCTCCATTTGTACTTCTTGCAGGTGTGCATAGGTCCATGATGGTCTACAAAGGAAGGGAGAGAGAATATACACTGAATTCCTTCTCCATGGAAGAAACTGCAGGAAAGATTACATTGGAAGAGGTTAATATTTCCTCCCTCCTTCTTTGTGATGGAGCTGTCTGGAGTTTATCAGTCTGGGATGCAACGGATGATCAGATACTATCTTCTGTCCTTCAGTGGCTCAGTTGATCAGTACTTTATGCCCTCTTGTCCTTGTTTCCCCTCCCAACCAGTCAGGGCCAGGGGTGGAGGGACTGGGCTTACTGCCAGTGGTGGCCCCTCAGAGTGTCCTCAGGCCTTATATTTTTATTGTCAAGGATGGGAAGAGGCTCTTGTGGTGTTCTCTGTGTTATGCGCTAAAAGAACTTGACCGTACAGGCTGGAAGTCCAAAATAATCTGCTGATTATGTGCCCTAGACTTACTGTGATGACCCCATATCTAACTCAATAACCAGGCTCCATGGATGAACCAAAAAGGATTTATTGAGAAGTTCAGCATGGTAGATAAATGTTTGCTAGAATTAGCTGCAAAAACCTGAACACAAACATATAACCCCCTTCACACTTAGTCCCCCCCTTTCCTGCCCATTTGTTCTCCCTCTCATTCCTTACCCAGGAGAGTGACCTTCAGGTTCAGATAACATCCCTGCCTCCCACTCCCAACAATTAACCTGAAACCATTTCAACAACAATAACAACTAATTCCCAGTTACAATATCACTATACCATACATTTATAACCCAAACCATCATATCCAGTAACCCATGACAGAGGACCTCAAGAGGACCCTGACACTTTCACCAGTTAGCAAGGCAGATTGAGAAGACCTACGAGGAAAAATTTTCATGTGCTAAACAATGTCTCCCTTCACAAAAGACGTCTAGCTCATCAGGGACCGAGATTGTGGCTTTGTCTTTCCCCTCACGCCCTACTTATCATAGAATCATAGAGTTGAAAGAGACCACAAGGGCCATCCAGTCCAACCCCCTGCCATGCAGGAACTCCCAATTAAAGCATCCCTGACAGATGGCCATCCAGCCTCTGCTTAAAGACCTCCAAGGAAGGAGACTCCACTACTTTCCGAGGGAGTGTGTTCCACTGTCAAACCGCCCTTACTGTCAGGAAGTTCCTCCTAATGTTGAGGTGGAATCTCTTTTCCTGGAGCTTACATCCATTGTTTTGAGTCCTAGTCTCTGGAGCAGCAGAAAACAAGCTTGTTCCCTCCTCAATATGACATCCCTTCAAATATTTAAACACAGCTATTATATCACCTCTCAACCTTCTCCTCTCCAGGCTAAACATCCTCAGCTCCCTAAGTCGTTCCTCATAGGGCTTCGTTTCCAGACCCTTCACCATTTTAGTTGCCCTCCTTTGGACACGCTCCAGTTTCTCCACATCCTTTTTAAATTGAGGTGCCCAGAACTGGACACAGTATTCCAGGTGAGGTCTGACCAAAGCAGAATAGAGTGGCACTATTACTTCTCTTGATCTAGACACTATACTTCTACTGATGCAGCCTAAAATTGCATTGGCCTTTTTAGCTGCTGCATCGCACTGTTGACTCATGTTCAACTTGTGGTCCACCTGGATTCCTAGATCCCTTTCACACGTAGTCTCATTCAGCCAGGTGTCCCCCATCATATATCTGTGCTTTTCGTTTTTCCGCCCTAAGTGCAATACCTTACATTTCTCCGTGTTGAATTTCATTTTGTTAGCTTTGGCCCAGCTTTCTAGTCTGTTCAAGTCATTTTGAATTTTGATCCTGTCCTCTGGGGTATTAGCTACTCCTCCTAATTTGGTGTCGTCTGCAAATTTGATAACTATGCCCTCAATACCGTCATCCAAGTCATTAATAAAGATATTGAATAGCACTGGGCCCAGGACAGAGCCTTGTGGCACCCCACTGGTCACTTCTTTCCAAGTTGAAAAGGAGCTATTGTTGAGCACCCTTTGGGTTCGGCCAGTCAACCAATTACAAATCCATGTAACAGTTACTTTGTCTAGCCCACATTTTACCAACTTGCTTGCAAGAATGTCATGGGGAACCTTGTCAAAGGCCTTACTGAAATCAAGATATACTATATCCACAGCATTCCCTTCATGTACCAAGATGCAGGGAGTTAAGGAAAAGAGATGGTGGAATAGTCAAACATGTCCTACTCTGTCAGTATTCTGAAGTGATCAAATAATATTTGGGATGCACCATGTGTTTTCCTCCCCTTTTGATAAGTCAGTCTCTGGATGAGATCTACTCTCTGTTGCAGGTGACCTTTGGGGATGTTGCTGTGTACTTCACAGAGGAGGAATGGCAACTGTTAGACTGGAAACAAAAAAAAATGTACGAAGAGATCATGATGGAAAACTATGAGAATGTCTCCTCCCTGGGTAAGGAACTTGAACCCATTGCCATTCATAAAGAAACTGAGAGCTCTTTTATACAGCATTGTCATAACACTATGATTCCACTTTAATTGCCATGGCAACATGCTGTGAAATCTTAGAATTTGTAGTTTAATGAGGCACTAGAGATCTTCAACTGAGGATTCTAAATACTCCCCTTTAACTGCCAGTCCTAGCATTCTGTAGAAGGAATCATGGCAGAGATAGTGGGAAGAGGAGGGAGAGAAGGAACAGGGTGGATGTGATGGGAGGGTGTTAGAATGAAACTGGGGGGGATTGTTAAGAAAATCTTGGATCCATAGTGGGTGAAGTGGCTGTCTTGACAAGTTAGGAACTGAGGGATCATAGTAAGAAGCAGAGAAAAGGAGGTATGAGCTGGGACTGTTGGTAGGAAAGGAGTCTGCAGTATTCCTATTTGGGGGGAGGGGGTAATGATATTCCATGCAGCTGATCCACCCCTTATCCCTGAGATTGTGGAGGGCTGCCTAGACAAACCAACAGGTATGCAGTTAGCCTGCTTTGGAATAGGATAGGGAGAGGAGGAAACTCAGGCCGCCTCATGGTTGCTTGATTGCACCAGAATTGAAGTGCGGTTTATCACACCTGGGGGAGGTTTAAAGAAGTGTAGTTGTGCAAACCAAGAGATGTGTGATAATTATGTATCTGTTTCCTTTCATAATGGGATTGCTGTGAGATGTGAGGTTGATATGATAATGCACTCAGTCTTGGCTCTCCTTGTCCTTATTTATAGGAGACATTGTGATTCATGAGAGAATCAAGACAAGAGAGAAACCATACAAATGCCAGAAGTGTGGAAAATGTTTTGCTGACAAGCCAGTCCTTCTGACTCACCTGAAAGTCCATACAGGAGAGAAACCAAACAAGTGCCTGCGGTGTGGGAAATGTTTTGCTTACAGGTCAGACCTTTTGAAGCATCAGAGAGTCCACACAGGAGAGAAACCATACAAATGTCAGCAGTGTGCAAAATGTTTTGCTTTGAAATCAGACCTTTTGAAGCACCAGAAAGTCCACACAGGAGAGAAACCATACAAATGCCAGCAGTGTACAAAATGTTTTGGTTCAAAGGCAGATGTTTTGAAGCACCAGAGAGTCCACACAGGAGAGAAACCATACAAATGCCAGCAGTGCGGAAAATGTTTTGCTCAGAAGTCAGTCCTTTGGAGACATCAGGGGGTCCATACTGGAGAAAAACCATACAAATGCCAACAGTGTGGAAAATGTTTTGCTCAGAGGTCAGCCCTTTGGAGACATCAGGGAGTCCACACAGGAGAGAAACCACACAAATGCCCGCAGTGCGGCAAATGTTTTGCTGTCAAATCAAACCTTTTGAGGCATCAGAACATCCACACAGGTGAGAAGCCATACAGATGCAAGCAGTGTGGAAAATTGTTTGCTCTCAAGTCAGACCTGGAGAATCACTTTAGAATCCACACAGTTGAGAAACAATACAAATGCAAGCAGTGTGGAAAATTGTTTGCTCTCAGGTTAAACCTGGAGAATCACCTTAGAATCCACACAGGAGAGAAACCACACAAATGCCCTCAGTGTGGGAAATGTTTTCGTCAGAATTCATTGCTAGTGACCCATCAGAGAGTCCATACAGGAGAGAAACCATACAAATGCCAGCAGTGTGAAAAATGTTTTGCTCAGAGGTCAGCCCTTTGGAGACATCAGGGAGTCCACACAGGAGAGAAACCAAAGAAATGCCAGCAGTGTGGCAAATGTTTTGCTGTCAAATCAGACCTTTCAAGGCATCAGAACATCCACACAGGTGAAAAACCATACAAATGCAAGCAGTGTGGAAAAATGTTTGCTCTCAAGTCAAACCTGGATAATCACTTTAGAATCCACACAGGAGAGAAACCATACAAATGCCCTCAGTGTGGAAAATTGTTTGCTCTCAAGTCAAGCCTGGAGAATCACTTTAGAATCCACACAGGAGAGAAACCATTCAAATGCCAGCATTGTGGAAAATGTTTTGGTCGGAATTCATTGCTAGTGACCCATCAGAGAGTCCATACAGGAGAAAAACCATACAAATGCCAGCAGTGTGCAAAATGTTTTGCTCAAAGGTCAGCCCTTTGGAGACATCAGGGAGTCCACACAGGAGAGAAACCATACAAGTGCCTGCAGTGTGGCAAATGTTTTGCTGTCAAATCAAACCTTTTGAGGCATCAGAACATCCACACAGGTGAGAAACCATACAAATGCAAGCAGTGTGGAAAATTGTTTGCTCTCAAGTCAAACCTGGAGAATCACTTTAGAATCCACACAGGAGAGAAACCGTACAAATGCCTTCAGTGTGGGAAATGTTTTGGTCAGAATTCATTCCTAGTGACTCATCGGAGAGTTCACACAGAAGAGAAATCATACTAATGTTAGCAGTGTGGGTAGACTTGCCATAATTCTCTTCTACAAAACTGGGACAAAATTATGTGGGACTGGATTGAGCATATTACCGACACCTCCTCTCAAAGCACACACACCACATTTTAACATATCACATTGTTTTATTGCATATTTCACTTCTTGTTGTTTGTTTATATGTTGCCATCAATTTACATAGCTCAGTGCTATGGAATTGCAGGATTTGTAGTTTGTTGTTGCACCAGAGCTCCCTGATAGAGGCTACATAGCTCACAATAGTACAAATCCCAATTTTCTTTTGAATTGAGCCATGGCTATTCAAGCAGCGTCAAACTGCATTATTTCTGTAATGCTAATTAAACTTATGTCTCTGAATTCTACCTGCTTGGTAGAGAACTTAGCAAAGGTTGTTTTTTGTGGTTTATCCCAGTCCTATGGAGGAGGAGCAGAGAAAGACGTTCCCAAATAGCTATGAGAGTAATTGGGACTCCCTTCTATTCTAGAAAGCTTATCCAGGGGTAGCTGATGTGCCCATACAGCAAAGTACAATAACATCCAAAACCCACAAAATATTGATAACTTTTTTGGCCAACCAAAATGCACAGAATAGATGGTGCAAGCTTTTGAAGCTCAACTGACTTCTTTATTAGGCAAAGGTGTAAAAATCAAATAGGAGAAAGGTATCAGTTTTGTGGATGTGGGAGGTTATTGTACTTTGCTGTATGACCAACACAGCTACTCCTGGATATGCTTTCTAGATTTGAGGGTACTGCATTTTGATAACAACAGGGGAATCCTGATCAAGGGGGAAACAAAAGACTGGGACTTAACTTTTTGAGGTTGTTTTAAATGGGACTACATTTGATGTGTTTTAAGCAACATTTAAGTTTTTCAGATCAATTTTATCTACCAAAGGAGGGGGCAGGAGAGAGAAAAAGAAAGGAGGTTTCTCATTGTGTTGCTAATGGACTTTATTTGCAAATTTTATTTACTGGACTTCACTGTTTGTTTTCTGGAGCCCATATGTCTCCCCTTTTTTCCAAACACACGTACACACTCCTATGGGAGGGCAGCTGGAGGGAAGGGGAGCTCCAGTCTATTCGGAAGCTACTAAGAGGAAAGAGGGGCTGTGGAGCTAAAGAAAGCCCACCCTTTTTTCACAAACACACACACTTTTCTATGGGGGATAGAGATGGAGGAAAGCGGAGCTCCACTTCATTAGCAAGCAACTAAGAGAAAAGAGAGACTATGCCCTCCCATAGAAGTGTGAAAAAAGGATCTTCCCTTTTTCAAACACATACACACAAATATTTCTGAGCATGGGGGGGGGGGGGAGCTGGAGGGAATAGCAGCTCCAGTCTCAAGCAGGCACAAAGTTCCACCATGCATGTAGCATCATCACACACTCACCATGACACAAGAAAGCCTCCTTGCTGCTCTAATCCTGTGCATGCCTCCTTTCCCTTCCAGCCTCTGGGATGCCTGTACAGTACCACCCAGAACCTCAAGGGTAGGATCTCAAGTTTTTTCCTGAGGTTTCACTCCTGCCTTCAGGAATCTGGGATGTGCTGCTTGAACAGCCAGAGCATTTTTCAAATACTTCAATCTGGGACTTTCACAGTTTTTCAGCAGCAATGGCAACCCTAAGTGTGGGATATGTTTTTCTGACAAGTCTGCCCTTGTGACTCGTCAAAGAATCCACACAGGAGAGAAACCATAGAGATGCTAGCAGCGTGGGGAATTTTTTTGCTCATACATTACACCTTGAAAGTCACTTGAAAGTCCACACAGGAGAAAAAAACAACAAATGTCAGCAGTGTGAGAAATGTTTTGTTTGCAAGTCAGTCCTTTTGACTCATCACAGTCCACAAAGGAGAGAAACCATACAAATACCACCAGTGTGGCAAATGTTTTGGTCAGGATTCATTCCTAGCAATGCATCAGAGAGTCCACACAGGAGAGAAACCATACAAGTTTCTGGAACAACGGATGCAAGCTACAGGAAAAGAGATTCCACCTCAATATTAGGAGGAACTTCCTGACAGTGAGAGCTGTTTGACAGTGGAACACACTCCCTGGGAGTTTGGTGGAATCTCCTTCTTTGGAGGTCTTTAAACAGAGGCTGGATGACCATCTGTTGAGGATGCTTTGATTTTGAGTTCCTGCATGGTAGTGGGTTGGACTGGGTGGCCCTTGTGGTCTCTTCCAACTCTGATTCTATAAGTGTGAGCAGTGTGGGAAAGTTTTTCTGAAAACTCAGACCTTGTGAGATGCCAGCAGTGTGGGAAATGTTTTACTTATGATTGAACCCTTTTGAGGCATCAGAATGTCCATGCTGGAGATAACGTGAAATACTTTTTGTTTGGAGAGACAGTAGAATCATAGAGTTGGAAGAGACCATAAGAGCCATCCACTTCAACCCCCTGCCAACCCCCTGCACCATGGGAATGGGGAGCCTCTTGCCAGCCCCCATAGACAGCAGGACTGCCAACGCTGTTCCTAATGGCAGCATAGCCTCGTGTATGTGCCACCTTTGGGATCATTCAGGGACTTGCCATCCACAGATACTGGAATCAGCAAATGGCAAGTCCACAGATAATGAGGGCCTATTGTACTACACTTAGGCAGAAAAAAGTGAAATCCATAGATATAGGATGGGGGACACCTGGCTTAACAAGATTACATATGAAAGGGATCTAGGAATCCTAGTAGACCACAAGTTGAACATGAGTCAACAGTGTGATGTGGCAGCTAAAAAGGTCAAAGTGGTTTTAGGCTGCATCAATGGAAGTATAGTGTCTACATCAAAGGAAGTAATAGAGCCACTCTATTCTACTTTGTTCAGGCCTCACCTGGAATACTGTGCCCAGTTCTGGGCACCACAATAAGTTGAACATGAATCAACAGAGTGATGTAGCAGCGAAACAAACCAATGTGATTCTAGGCTTTATCGACATGTATAGTGTCTAGAGAGAAGAGAAGTAATACTACCACTCTATTCTCCTTTGGTCAAACCTCACCTGCAATTCTGTGGCCAGTTCTGGGTACCACAATTCAAAAAGTATGTTGACAAGCTGGAGCATGTCCAGAGGAGGGCAACTAAAATGGTGAAAGGTCTGGAAACCATGGCCTACAAGCTTTGTTTGTTGTTAACCGCCCTTGAGTCAATCCTGACTCATGGCAACCCTGCAGATTAAACATCTCCAAGACTCCTTATTTTCGACCATTCTGCTTAGGTTCTCTACTTAGGTAAATTCATGCCCTTGAGCTCCTTAATAGAATCCATCTGTCTAGCATACAGTCTTCCTCTCTTTTTACAGCCCTCCACCTTTTCTAGTATTGTGTTTTTTTTTCCCAATGAATAATTCTTTCTCATGATGTGACCAAGGTACGACAGCTTCAACTTTATCGTCTTGGCTCCCAGGTAGATTTTGGGCTTGATCTGTTTTTGGACTCATTTGTATGATTGTACAATTCTAACTTTTGTGCTCAGTTGTATATCTTTACATTTTAGGATTATTTTTTTCCCTAATGCTTTCATATCTGCCCTCCCCATTCATAGTCTTCTTCTTCTTTCTTAACTGAAGTCCCCATTCTGATCAGCGTTTGACCCTAGCTACTCCTCTTAATTTGGTGTCATCTGCAAATTTGATAAGCATTCCTCTATTCCTTCATCCAAGTCATTGGTAAAGTTGTTGAATAGCACTAGGCCTAGGACAAAACCCTGTGGAACCCCACTGGTTTACTTCTCTCCAGGATGAAGAGGAGCCATTGCTGAGCACCCTTTGGGGTTGTTCAATCTGCCATTACAAATCCACCTAACAGTTGTATTGTCTAGTCCACATTTTACCAGCTTGTTTGCAAGAATATCATGGGGGACCTTGTCAAAGGCCTTGCTGAAATCAAGATATGCTATATCAACAGCATTCCCTTCATCTACCATGCTGGGAATTCTATCAAGAAGAGAAAGAAGAATTTGTCATGACTTACTTATAAGAAACTCGTGTTATGGCATTCCTTTATGAATGCTTACAGACCAAAAGAAATGGTTAAGAAAAAAAGAATATGGAAATCAGAGAAATATTGAATGAAGAGGATTACAAAAACAGGTAATGGTTTAAAAGAAAAATCAATAAAGATTAAGACATACTATAGGGAAAACTACAGATATAAGATTGAAAATACGAAATAACTTAGGAATTATGAAACAAACCTAAAGTACAATCATCAAATTTTAATCAAATACAATAAAATTAGAAGGCAACACAATAGGATAAAATGGAAATGGGGTATAAATAAAGTTCTAATATACAACCTGTCTCCAAGGATATGGATGTCAAATACCAGATAGAAGAAAGAAAAATAATATTACTAGTAAAGTAACAATATCAATGACAGCAGATAAAGAGAATATGTAAATTTTATTAAACAAGAGGAAAAAAATTTAAGGAGGTAAAATACAATCTGCCAAGAAAGATAGAAGGGATCAAGAAAGGATGAAAAGAAGGGAAAAATTAAGGAAAAATATAATGACTAATAGAGTATGGCTATACAGAAATATATATATATATATATAGAGAGAGAGAGAGAGAGAGAGAGAGAGAATTAAATTTATATTATTATATGTAAAATATAGATTTTTGTATAGTTCTTATTATATAAACTTATAGTACCCATAAGAAATGTTGGTAGGATGAGAGAAGAAGAAGCTGAGTGGAATATAAAGATTCAACTACATAGGAATAGCTTGTCATAATAACTTATAAAGGATGCACAAGTAAGGAGTTATGATGTAAACTAAAGTAATTGGAAAAGATGAACTGAAATTATGTAAGGTAAATTGAAATATAACCCTAACCCTAAGGAAATAATATTGTGTTGCCAAATGTATAAAGGACACTATATGTGAAATGGATAAGAAGCATGAAAATTAATAAAGTTATATAAAAAATGCTTACAGACTATATTTAATGCACTTCTCTAGAATCTTTTATGGTACTGATGTCAGGCTAACTGGGCCATAATTGTTTGGGCTCTTTTTTCCCCTATTGAAGATGGGGATAACATTTGCCCTCCTCCCATCCACTGGGACCTCTCCAGGAGTTCCCAAAGATTATTGCCAGGGGCTCTGAGATTAAGTCTGTATGGGGTGTAATTTTGGTTTCCCAGGGCATTAATCCTTTTAAAGGTAAACTAAACTATGCAGGTATGAAAGTTGAATTTGTTAGAGTTCAACTTTTATCAGCAGAGCAGCAAAAAACATGGGTCAGATTATATTTTAATATGCTTCCTAAAGAATAAAAACTAACTCAGAAAAAACAACAACCATGCAGTTTGTAGTTGAAAAATAAGCAAAAATGGCTTTAATAAATATTTACACAACAAAATAAATCCTATCCTAACTGGTATTAAAATAGCAGGAAGAAAGATGTTACTCCATCCCAGGAGAAGCAGTTACTGACTGCTGACTGCAGTTATTGACAGTTTACAAAGTTCAGAGAGTCAGTTAAACTGCCAGATAGAATTGGGAGGGTGGGGGGAGAAATCCCTGCCTGACTAAGGAGTGAAAAGTGAATGCAGTGTATAATTCTTCCAACAATCTCCTTTTCATTCTCTTGGACCGACATCAAGGATCTTCATTCCTTCACGTAGCCTCTGGAAACAATCTTTTGGCAGAGGTGTAGCGAGGATATCTTCAATCATTACTTCTGAGTTGCAGTGTTCCAGTTGGACATTGTCAGGGACAGCCAGGTGGAGGACTTGGAGGACTCTGAGGGGGAGGATGTGGGGCCAGATCCTAGCTTGGTGCTCCCAGCCCCCATAGACCTAGCTAAACCTGGACCTAGCTGAACCTAGACCTAGCTGTGTGGAGCCCATTGAGCAACAGCCTAGCCTTCCTCCTCAGCAGCCTAGCCTTCCTTCAGCAGAAAGCCTTTCCCCAGCAGAGGTTGCAGGCCAGGAAGAAGCAGAGGAGCAAGAGATTGAAATCCCTACCTTTGCTCAGAGGAGAACAGATAGGGAGGGGCTGCGGCGTTCTCGAAGGTTAGCTGAGAAATGTGCAGCTAAAGAGAAACACCTGGGAGAGAGGAGATGAGGCTAGATAAGCAGCTGGGAAAAGCCAAGCTCTCTGGCAAGGCTTATCTTGGATTCCCTGGTGGAAGCTCTTGGCTCTCGGCTTGACTTTAGACTGTTTATATCCTGTGACCTTTGGAACGGCTCTGGACTACCTGCTTGCATTAACCCTGGACCTTGGATTGCTCTCTGGACCTGCCTTTCGGAACTCTGGACTTGTTGGTTGCCTGCTGCAAACTAACAGTGGTACGTGACTTGCAACTGGGTTGTTGTCTTGGAAGAGGCCCTGTCTTTATCAGCCACGTGTTGGCAGCTTTCCCGGACAGACATGTCCATTTTTTTCTAATTAAATTTTTATTCAGTTTTAACAAAGAAACACATAAAGTCTGTAGAACAATGACAACAAAAACAACAATAGACTACAAGAGCCAAGGGCATGTATCTGTAAATAGTTATCCTGCAGCAGAATAAAAAAAATAGTTATCAGCAAGAGACAGAAAGTCTGGCTTGTCAAGGTGTAGAGTGTCTGTTACCCAAAGGTCCATCTTTGAAGCCAGAGGTTGGATCCAGGGGAAGTGATGATTAACATAATCAATAAAGATCATCCACTCTTCTTGAAATGTGTCAGTCCTTTTGCGGCCAATGCAAAACTTTGTCATAGCAGACAGTTTCTCCATCAACCACATATCCCAAATTCTAGACCACCAGTTCTCAATGGAAAAGGTTACCTGACTTCCGACATTTGGTTACTTCTAATCTGGCAGCGCAGTAATAAGAAAAATTTATCAAATTTGAAATTGAAATAATTTATTTAAATTTAAATCCCTCTCTTTCTCAGAAATCTGCATTTTATTACTGCTGGGGCATGTTCCAGGGCTCTCATGGGCATCACATCTATGCATAAAATGCATAGATATAGGATGGGGGACACCTGGCTTAACAAGACTACATGTGAAAGGGATCTAGGAGTCCAAGTTGACCACAAGTTGAACATGAGTCAGTAGTGTGATGTGGCAGCTAAAAAGGCCAATGTGATTCTAGGCTGCATCAATAGAGGTACAGTGTCTAGATTTAGGGAAGTAATAGTGCCACCCTATTCAACTTTGGTCAGGCCTCACCTGGAATAATATTGTGTCCAGTTCTGGGCACCACAATTAAAAAAGGATGTTGACAAGATGGAGTGTGTCCAATGGAGGGTGACTAAAAAGGTGAAAGGTCTGGAAACTATGCCCTATGAGGAGAGACGTAGTGAGCCAGGGATGTTTAGTCTGAAAAGAGAAGGTGAAGAGGTGATATGATAGCCCTATATGAGTATTTCAAGCGGTGTCATATTGAGGATGGAGCAAGCTTGTTTTCTGCTGCTCCAGATAATAGGACCTGGAGAAATGGATGGAAGCTACAGGAAAAGAGATTCCACCTCAACATTAGGAGGAATTTCCTGACAGTAAGAGCTGTTGGCAGTGGAAGATGCTCCCTCAGAGGGTGATGGAGTATCCTTCTTTGGAGTTCTTTAAAAAAGAGGCTGGATAGCCATCTGTTGTGGGTGCTTTGATTGTGAGTTCCTGCATAGCCGAATGGGGTTGAACTGGATGGCCCTTGAGGTCTCTTCTAGCTCTATGATTCTATGATTTTATCTGTACAGCTCTCCATGGTGGCTAAGAAAAAAAGGGACTGCAGCAATGCTGGATTGGAACTGAGGTCCCTGGGACCCACACTCATTTACCCACCCCCACCCCCACCCCCACCCCCATTTGCAACCACTCATTTGATGGATGTGGGTTGGAAGGCTTTGGACCAATCAGCGATGTTCAAAAAAGGTGCCATTCTGGAAAATATGCCTCTGGGGAGATGAAAGATGACCCTTCCACCTCAGAGCTTTGAAGCTCATCCCCAAGTGCACTGATGGAGCATGGAGTCCCTGGGGGAAAATGTCCAATGTGGTGGAAAGCAGCAGCCATGATGAGTCAGCATTTGGCCACTGTTGAGTCATGCAGTCTCATGCTGAGTCACAGGAAGGTGACTACACATGAGGGTAGTCATCTGGAGCTGGAAAGCACACCAAGCTGCTGTAAACTGCTGCAAAACTTCAGTGTCACTCAGGTGAGTGACAGGTGGCCAACAGGAAGAGGCAGGGCCAGGATGCCATGTGGAGGCATGGCTATATATAAGGCACAAGCCTCTGGACACATGTGGTGGTTGTTGGTGTTGATTGTGGTTGGTGTATGAATGTATTGCTGCAAGTCGCGTTGTACATAGAGCAACAAAGATTGAAGCCTCCTTTGAGAGACGTCTGTCTGTGGAGTCTCTTTGCTCTGTCTAGAAGGGGAGAGGAGCTTCTCCAGCTGACAAGCTGCTGCTTCATCAGAGAAGGTCTGGATCAGGGGTAGGCAACCTTTCCCCTTTAAGGGCCGAGGGACTTCAGCTCCCAGAATCCCAGGAGCTATTGGCCAACATGGGACTATTGGCCAACATGGCTGAGGCTTCTGGAAGCTGAAGTCTCTTGGCTCTTAAAGGAGAAAGGTTGCCTACCCCTAGTCTGGATCCTGGTGCTGCATGTTTACGTGGTCTTCATGCACTGTGTAACCACGCTAACAGGACCTTCCCCATGGGCTCTGCATGGTCCATCCGTTCCCACTGGGGGTCTCAAGACAAGATCAGAGATGGGTCACATTCACCCCAAAACCCTCCTGTTTTTCACAACATAATTTGCCATGCTAAGAGTGTTGTAAAGTCTACAGGGAAGATCCGACAGTGGGGAAATGGTGGGATGCCAACAACCACATGGGAGGTCCACTGGATGCCCAAACACTCCTTTGCTGGCTTTGGACTGCAGTTCCCCTCAGCCCCAGCAGGGAGTGCCAACATCCAGATAGTAATCCTTCTGGATGTGAAAGCCCTCCTTTGTTGGTTTTGGACTCCAGTTCCCATGAGCCCCAGCTAAGAGTGCCAATAGCCAGAGTTGAAGTACCAATAGACGTCCTATCCCTCCCTTGCTGGATTAGGACTGCAGTTTCCATCAGCCCCAGACAAAGTGCCAATGTCCAATTTCCCCACTTGTCCAAACTCTCTTTTGTTGCATAAGGACTGCAGTTCCCATCAGCCCCAGCCAAACGTGCCAATAGCCATGGTCAGAGCCCAATAGATGCCCTATGTCTTGCTGGATTAGGACTGCCGTTGCCATCAACCCCAACAAGGAGTGCTCATAGCTAGATGGGAGTCCCACTGGATATACAAGCCCTCCCCTGCAGGTTTTGGACTGGTCTGCCTTGCCATAGAAAAACTTTTTTAAAAAGCCATCCAACTGGGGAACTGCCACATGATAGGTACATTTGTCCTAATCCTCACACTGTTTCTCTCTGAATTTTCCTTCTATATTGTTACTGGAGGGATCAGCCCTCGCTTACCCCTCCCTATTTTAATATCAGATTTAATGGGAAATCTGCCTCTATGACCCTAAGTGGCTTGGGTCCAAACTATCTCAGGGACCGACTACTCCCCTATAATCCTCCCTGCGCACTCCGGTCCTCTGGGAGGAATTTGCTGCAGCCACAAAAAGCTAGGCTTGTGGCTACCTCCCAGAGGGCTTTTTCAGTTGTTGCCCCCAAACTATGGAATGGCTTGCCAGACGAGATCTGTCAATTGACATCTTTAAGACGGATCTCTTCCGGCAGGCCTTTCCATGACAGATAATCCGGCCTCAGGAATTTTCCCCTTAAGTGGGCCTCCAGGCTTTCAATTTTAAAATGTAATGAAGAGTTGCTGCCGCACTGTGGAATTGTTTTTAAACATTATTGTTGTATTTTATATTGTATGTTTTAATCTGTAACTGATTTAACAACTTTTTAAGGGGGGGGAGGGAACTAGATTTTATTGTATGTTATATTTTACTGTTGTTAGCCGCTCCGATTGATCCCAAAGGGGCGGGATATAAATAAAAATTTATTATTATTGTTATTACTAAGTGGACGACGCTATGATCAGAAAGCAAATGACATAAGCTAGCTAGGAGTTGCCAAGAGGATGTGTGACACCTCCTGCAAGCCAGTGGATGCAGGAATCTGTTCATTTACATTACACCCTCGAATCACCCTTCAGAAGCCATTACATCAAAGTGACACCTATACATATCAGATGCCCACCATTTGGCCAAGATGCCTCTGGACTTTGTCCCAGGGCCTAAAAAGCCTATTTAAACTCCAGTCTTTCCTTTGTTCATTGGGAATAGTTTGGTTACAGACAGAATCTCTGTTTTCTTTCTATAATCCCTCTTTGCTCGCCAATCCCACGTTGCCACAGGAGCAATAGACTTTCTGTGTTCCACAACTGTGATTTATAATGATGTTGATGTATAATGGGACAGTGTTTTGTTTTCTGTTTTTACTTTGGATTGTTTTCCTTCCAATATCAGGATGTCACTTAAAATTTCTGCCATTTCTGCCTTGCTTCACATATTTAACATGAGAAGGGAATATTGATTTACATTTAGAAAGTCCTAGAAAAAAAACTTACCTGCAAGCACTGTTATAATATGACGTGCATTTGTAAATGGAATTGGACAGTAATTAGTGCAACACTACGCTTGTCCAGTAGTGCAACGTTTAACAACTTGGGATTTTTAACAACTTGACCTTGTTATTTTGGTTGTGTTCTCTGAAAATCCTATTTACAACAGATTCTCTTCATGACATTTTGGGCTTTTGGTATAATTCCTGAAAACATTTGTGTCGATGTATTTTATAGGTGGGAAAAATACGAAAGACAGCCATTGTGGTATGTGCTTCAATACATTTCATAAACACTGGTTCCTAACATACCTCGAAGTCATTCCTTTCTCTTGTGCTGATGCTGTTACCATTGACATAGATGTGGACAATATGCTGGTTTTCTATTTGTACAACTGTTCCCTACTATAGTTTCTTGTGGGTTTTTCGGGCTATGTGGCCATGTTCTAGAAGAGTTTCTTTCTGACGTTTCACCTGAAGATGCCAGCCACAGATGCTGGCGAAACGTCAGAAAGAAACTCTTCTAGAACATGGCCACACAGCCCGAAAAACCCACAAGAAACTATATTCCCTACTATGTTTATAACTACCTCATCTATTTTTCTTTCTAGATCATGGATGGCTTCCAGAAACTAGGCTTCCTGCACTGCACTGGAGAGGTGGATGGAATCCACATTCCAGTATGCCCTTCAGTTGGGGAGGAATATTACAATTGGAAACAGGGTTTCTCTATAGCAGGGACCGGCAACCTTTTTGAGACCTGGGCCGGTCTCCACTAGCCCAGGTCTCGGCTGGGCCAAGGGGGGGGAATGGTGGTGCTTACGCGTGCGCGCTCACACACCCTCCACTGACGCGCGCGGCCCCCCCACGAGTCCCCTTACCGACCCAGGCGGACCCCTGCCGCTGCCGCCGCTGCCACCGCCACCTCTGGCTCTGCCGCCGCCGCTGCGCCCGCTTTCGTCAGCGCGGGACGCGACCGGCATTTTGGAGACCAAAATGCCGGCCGCGTCCTGCGCTGACGAAAGTGGGCGCAGCGGCGGAGGCGGAGCCAGAGACAGCAGCAGAGGCGGCGGCGGAGCCAGAGGCGGCAGCGGAGGTGGCAGAGGCGGCGCTTCTGCCGCCGCCGCTTCCGCTGCCGCTGCCTCCACCAATGCCTGATTTTGTTGACACGCGACAGCGCGCGACACGGCCGGCATTTTGTTCTCCAAAATGCCGGCCGTGACGCGTTTGCGCATGCGCAAATCCTGCACATGCGCAAACGCGTCGCGGCCGCCATTTTGGAGAAAAAATGCCGGCCGCGGCGCGCGCGGTCGCACGTCGACAAATACATGTCAGGGATGATGGGAGTTGTAGCTCTTCACCTCTGGCTCTAACTCACCACCTTGTTATGCAGCAGAGCTGACCAGCTTTGATCAGTGGTTGATGCTTCTTTCCCAAGCAGCAGAGTTTCAGAGAATAGGCTGAAGACCCTGACAAACTCTCCAAGCCTTCTCACTCTTCTTCCTGAGATGTCTCCAAACTTCTCCAGGATTCTTCTGGTTCTTGTATCTTCCCTCAAGACACCAGACAACTCAGTAGTCTTATATAAAAGATCTACTTTATTCTACTATATATAAATACTATATGCCCTACAAATCACAATCTCTACTCCACCAAAATACTCCACACTACACCAAACTACTCCACAATATACATTAGCAAACATTGCAATTTATAGCCATTGTTAGACACCACCCACCAGTCAGTTTCCACCCAGTGGGTGTGTACATACATCTTGATTGGTCCACATAGATCATCCCATACCTAAGACCAACCCAAGTGTTTCATCACTTTACCTTGACCACTTAATGAGTCTCAGGTGTTTGCAATCTATCACAGGTGTTCTCAATATACCTTCTATAACTTTGTCCTTGGCTCTCAAGGCTTCTTAATTATATTATCTTTTTCACCTGTGTATCTTCCTGATTGCTCCTGCTTAGTCACTCTGACTATCACATACATATTTTATTTCTATTACTGTATGTCCCATGTTGCATTTTCCTTAACAATCCCCTCCGAAATAAAATATTGTATGTGTCTTATAATGTCATTCCAACCATTTGTGTCAGTCTTTCATGTTTTTCAGCCGTCAATGCTTTTGTGAACAAATCTGCTATGTTGTGTTGTGTTTCTATATATCTCAGTTCTATTTCACCCTTCTGAACCATGTCTCGCACATTTTGATATCTTACTCCAACATATTTTGTTCTGTTCTTCAAACTTTCAGTTTCAGCCATTGCTATGCATGACTGTGAATCTTCCAGAATTTCTACTGGTATCTTGTAACTTTCATTTAAATCATTCAATAACTGCTCAACCCACTGTACCTCATTTACTATCTCATTTAAAGCTGCAAATTCTGCTTCCGTCGTACTTATCGCTACATTTGTTTGTTTCCTACTTCTCCAGACTATTGGACTTTCACTGTACTTGATTATTATTCCTGTAACTGACTTCTTGTCTCCTAATTCTGATGCAAAAGAACTATCCACATAACAATCTAAATCTGAATTACTGTTTCTAATTACCAATTTCTTATCTAAAGTTCCTTTCAAATATCTCAATAAGTGTTTTACTGCTGTCCAGTCTTCAATTTTTGGATCATTAACTCTTCTGGACAATACATTTACAGCATACGAAATGTCTGGTCTGGTGTGGCAAGATATGAATTGTAAAGATCCTATTATGCTCCTGAATAAAGTCTTGTCTTCAAAATCTCTAGTTGTTTTTTCAGATACAAAACCAGTTGTCATTGGAGCTCTTACTATTTTAGCATTTTGTAATCCACACTTTTCAATCAAATTTTCAATTTTCTTTCTCTGGCTTAACAAACAATGTCCTTCTTCTGTCCACTCAACACCAATACCTAAATAAGACTTTAATAAACCTAGATCCTTCAAAACAAACTTTTTAGACAACTCTTTTTTTACTGATTCAATCTCCTGTCTTGACTTTGCTGCCACGCACAAATCATCTACATAGATCACTAACACTATGTCTCCTTTTGTATAGACACAAGCATCTGCAATGCTCCTTTTGTATCCTAGTTTAGCTAACTCTTCATTAATGCACAAATTCCATGCTCTGGCACTTTGTTTTAACCCATACAATGCTTTCTTTAATTTATAAACTTTCTGACTACCAATTTCTTCAAAACCTTGTGGCTGCTCCATAAAGATCTCTTCATCTAAACTAGCATTTAAGTAGGCTGTTTCAAAATCAAAATGTTCTACAACTAAATTCCTTTTTGCTGCTACAGCCAGAACCATTCTCAGACTTTCTGGCTTTGCAGTTGGAGAATATGTCTTGTCATAGTTCTCATACTGCTGTTGTGCAAAACCCTTAGCTACTAACCTTGCTTTATACTTAATACTTCCATCTGGCACTTCTTTCTTTTTGTACACCCACTTACAACCAATTACTTTCTTGTCCTTGGGCCTATCAACGACTTCAAAAACATCTTTATTTACCAGACAACCAAACTCATCATCCATTGCATCAATCCATCTTTCCTGTTCTTCTCTAGACAAACTTTCCAACTCTTCAAAACTTTCAGGCTCTTCCACTGCTAAACAAGCTCTTGCATTTGTCACAACAAACCTATCTGGAGGCTTTCTAACTCTGTGACTACGTCTGGGAATAAACTCTGCTGATCTGCCTCTTTCATCCTCACTTTCTGTGCTGGGAGTTATAGTTCTATGGCTAAATCTCTTGTCTTCAGTCATTCTAGTAGTAATGGGTCTAGATTGTGTCTCATTATCTGAAGAACTATCACTGCTGCTAGTGGATGCTTCTGGCTTAACTGAAACCCCTCCGTTTCCTGGAGTTGGTTCAGTTTGTGTTTCTGGCTCATTTGAACTTCCTAACCTCAAGAAAACTTCTTTATTTGCATGCAGTTTGTCCCAACCGGCATGTCTCTTGAAATTTGCAGACCTAGAATACTGCACTTCTTTTCCACCTAAATGAAACTTATAGCTATTTCCTGAATACCCCAAAAACCTAAGTCTTTTACTTTTGGGTTCTCCCTTTTTCCTGAAACAAGCTGGTATGAAAACATGAGCAAATTGTCCAAAGACTCTCAAATATTTGTAATTTGGCACTCTCCCATACAATACCCTGTAGGGAATGTCTTCAATTTCTGAATGATACAGTCTGTTACTAATATGTACTGCTGTCAAAGTTGCTTCTGCCCAGAAACTATCTTTTACCTCTGCATCTGCCATCAAACAAGCCGTTATTCTTTTTATATCTTGTATTTTTTTCTCCGCTAAACCATCTTCGTTAGGACAAGCAGGATTAGTAGTTTCATGCCTTATTCCTACCTTTTGAAACCAATTAAACAATTGATTACTTAGAAACTCTCCCCCCCGGTCAGTAACAATGGTGCCTACTCTAATATCAAATTGTCTTTCCACCATTCTCACCCATGCTTTTAAACTTTGCCCAGCGTCAGATTTGTTTTTCAATATTCTTACAAAAGCCAATCTTGTAAACCTATCAACAATTACTAGGAAATATTTGCTTCCCCTAAAGATAAACAATTAGCTTGGGCAACATCTGCATGTACAAACTGAAATGGTCTTTGGGCAATTCTTTTGGTTTTCTTGGCTACTGGAAAAGCTCTAACCTTTACCTGATTACATACAGTACAATCTAAGTGATTTTTGCATTCAGCAACTTTTAAATCTGGACACATACTGATTAACTTCTTTAAACATTTGAAACTAGCATGGCCAAATTTTCTGTGGAGTTCATGTATGCAGTCTTTGTGAATTGGACTATTGTCTATGTTATTAGCATTTTCAACCCTGTAGCAATCAATATTGTCCTCCAAATAGTAAAGTTTATCCTTTTTCAAGCCTACGCCTCGCAATTCCCCATTCAGTTTTATCTTACACATGTTCTTTTCAAAAATGACTGTGTAGTCTCTGTCTGTTAATCTGCTCACTGATAACAAATTATTTTCTAACTCCTTTACATATAACACATCATTAAAGTTTTCCTTTAGCCCAGGAATGTAAACTGTACCCATTTGATTAACAGTACTGAGCTCTTTTCCATCAGCTAAAACTACAGTATTTACATTAGCTGATTTTCTATTACTTATCAAATTAATATTGTTACACATTGAAGATGATGCTCCTGAATCAATCAACCATTTACAATTAGTATTTTGTTTTTCCTTAATCATGGTTGCAAACCCCTTTTTGTTACCACTGTCCTTCAAAAATGGAGGTTTGGACTGCTTTTGATACTGTCGCGGCTGCCATCTGCTCTCTCTTTGCTTGCTTCTTTCAGCAGCGAATTGTTTACATTGCCTCTGCAGATGACCAATCTTCTTGCAATAAAAACACCTCCGTTGCTCCCTGGTATAAGCTGCTTCTTCCTGCTTTCGTAGATCAGGTGTCGTTTGTTGTTTTGGCACAGTCCTCAAACTTGCTGAGTCATTCTGCTCAGACTTTCTTCTCAAATTTTCCTCCAATATTTTGGCAACAATTAAGTCTCTGTTCAGCTCAGCTTCTGGCAAATTTTGCAAGCTACTTGTAATGTTGTCCCAAGAAGAGTCTAGCGATTCCAGTAAAATGTAACACTGCTGCTCTTTGCTAATTTCCACTCCTCTCAGTTCAGCTTGCACAAATAAATCTTGCATTGTTTTTAAGTGTTCTATTACACACTGTCCTTTCGTCATCTTTTGTCTGTAAATTCTTTTAGACCACAGCATTTTTGCAAACGCAGTTGAAGGTGTGTGTAATCTCTGCAAAGTATCCCACACATCCTTGGCGGACACTTTATCTCTTACGTCGTTAATCAAGTCTTCTTCTAGCATGAGATAAAGACATGCTTTTGCTTTAGCGTCTCTTTCTCGAGTGGCTGCATTAGCATCAGCTGCCAGCCCTGTTTCAACTGTCGACCACAGAGACTCCTTTATGAGTAGAGATTGGGCATATATCATCCAGGTAGAGTAGTTATTTCTATTTAATTTACTAAACTTTAGTATCTCCATCTTAATTTGTGCAGTGACTCAATTTGACACAGTCCCTCTGAGTATGCACAGCAAACAAAACACAAAATGATTTACTCACAATGCTCCACAAAACTTTCTTCCACACTCTGGAATTTTCAGCTTCTGTGGATGCTGGTTGCTCTAGTATCTGGGCCCATAACCCTTGTCAGGGATGATGGGAGTTGTAGCTCTTCACCTCTGGCTCTAACTCACCACCTTGTTATGCAGCAGAGCTGACCAGCTTTGATCAGTGGTTGATGCTTCTTTCCCAAGCAGCAGAGTTTCAGAGAATAGGCTGAAGACCCTGACAAACTCTCCAAGCCTTCTCACTCTTCTTCCTGAGATGTCTCCAAACTTCTCCAGGATTCTTCTGGTTCTTGTATCTTCCCTCAAGACACCAGACAACTCAGTAGTCTTATATAAAAGATCTACTTTATTCTACTATATATAAATACTATATGCCCTACAAATCACAATCTCTACTCCACCAAAATACTCCACACTACACCAAAATACTCCACAATATACATTAGCAAACATTGCAATTTATAGCCATTGTTAGACACCACCCACCAGTCAGTTTCCACCCAGTGGGTGTGTACATACATCTTGATTGGTCCACATAGATCATCCCATACCTAAGACCAACCCAAGTGTTTCATCATTTTACCTTGACCACTTAATGAGTCTCAGGTGTTTGCAATCTATCACAGGTGTTCTCAATATACCTTCTATAACTTTGTCCTTGGCTCTCAAGGCTTCTTAATTATATTATCTTTTTCACCTGTGTATCTTCCTGATTGCTCCTGCTTAGTCACTCTGACTATCACATACATATTTTATTTCTATTACTGTATGTCCCATGTTGCATTTTCCTTAACAATACAGGCAGCAGCAGGGGTCCGCCTGGGCTGGTAAGTCCGGCGTCCTGGGCCGGAACCAGCCCGGGGGCTGTAGGTTGCCGACCCCTGCTGTATAGTCATGTAGGGGTCTAGGGACCACGTGGGCTGCTTCATTGACATTGAGCTTGGCTACACAGGGAGATCGCATTACAGCCATGTTCAAGTACTCTGGATTGTGTCACATGATGGATGCAGGTGCTTTTGTCCCTGGAAACTCTACTATCACCATCAACAGCATCTCCTTTGATAATAGCAGCTGGTGCCTACCCTGTCCAACATTGGTTAGTGAAGCCATACAGTGGACAACTGGATAGTAGGAAGGTTATTTTTAACAATGTCCTGAGCCGGGCAAGAAATGTTGAGGAAAGGGCCTTTGGCAGGCTGAAAAACTGGTGGGGATGCCTCTTGTCCAGAATAATAATAATAATAATAATAATAATAATATATTTATTTATATTTCCCGCCTCTCCCTACGGATCGAGGTGGGAGTACAAAGATAAAATGTACAAAATGTACAGTAGTACAGTCAATAAAAAAGAAAAACATAACAATAAAACCTGATGGTGGGAGAGGAGAACTTCATCTCACTTATTGCTGCATGTGTTGTGCTGCACAAAGTATGTGAAAAAAGGGGAGCAGTTCTCCATCCGAACATTGAACCACCACTTCGGCTAATACTCCCCATTTCCCAGGAACAGCTGCAGCGATACAGTGGAAGATGTAAAAAAAAAAGGGGGAAGCAGTGCGTGCAGCTGTCAGCTCGCTTATTGTGGACCACAAATAGATGCGTTTTTCTGCTGCTGTTTCTGTTAGACTGTTAATTCTTAATAGTTCTATGTTACAATAGTAATATATACATACACCAGTTACTTATAAGATAACTTTTTAATGGACAAGATTAACACTAAAAGTTAATATATTAAATTTTCTTTTTCAAAAAACTGTAAACAGATTTTTCCTTTTTAAATAAAAAGATTTCTTGAACATTTTAAACAAGTGCACAATTATGCTTTACAACATTATGAAATAACTCTATAGAGTCAGGGAGAGCAGACTTCCTTCCTTTTCCTCTGTTTACTTCCTCTTACAGGTAGTACCTGTGAACTCTGCTCCTCAAGTTCCTCCGCCACATTGGGGCAAGCACTTGGGCCTTCCTCACTATCCCCAGCCTGTGTAAAATCTGCTGATGGTGTAGCCTCTTCCCCTGATGGGGCAATGCCCGAATATGGTTTTTTTCCTGCCATTTTCCTCTTCTTTCTCCTTAACATGGTCCCCCTGAAGGAGAAGGAGGTGGGGGTTGCATAATTCCTTTGCCATGGCAATGGATTTTGAGGTGCTGAAACAGTGGGAGAGTTGCCACTTTGATTCCCCCTTTGACTTCTCATTATGTCCACAACAGCATGTATGCAATCAATTATTTCACACCTGTCTCTCTGACTTGTTATTGCATCTTCCTTTAATATCTCTACAATTTGTTTTGCAGCGTTGGCTTCGTTGGCCATCCCTTTAGCAATTTGGTCCGATATAGATTGCTGACCCTCTCTTGCCAAGCGGGCCTGTTCATTTGCGTTTTGCGTGATGGTTACAGCGATATGATCTCCTCTTCTTGCCCTCCTACTTCTGCCCCTCGAATGGAGGAGGCGAGTCCTTGGTGACTGTGTAACAACAGCTTGCTTAACATTTCCAATTCTGGCAGAAGTACCTTGAGCGGGACAGGTTAAAAAATAATAAGGAATATGTTACTTCTTTTGTTCAAGAGGAAATAATAACACAAATAATTATTTAGTTACACATTGCCACAAAACATCTGATTCTAGGACACATTTTTAGAAATCATATTTGAGATATTACAAATGAAAACATTTTATGTTTAACTACCACAACACTAGCATGATAATCTCTATGACTTTTCAGTGTTAATGTATGCAGTCTACTTAGGCATATCTCTGAACATCTTACATGTACTGTCTCATTGTGCAAATGTTTACATTGGTAACCCTCGGATCTGATACTCTCTCTAGCGGCATAATTATTTGTTGATGTGTACAACCCCTCATTCCCCCCTAAAAAATGCCCTGTTTTGACTTTTCATAAAACCAACACATCACAGAAAACACACCCTTGTCTGGTGATTCTGGCCTTCCAGCAATCTGGTCATTACCACTGCCCTCTACTCCCGTCCCTGAAAAGGAAAAATAGTTTGTGTAAGATCCTTGCAAAGTAGAAATGCTTGTTGTGATTACATCTTAGGGCCTTTACAGACTGCCAGAAATAATGCAGCTTGAGGCCACTTTAACTGTCCTGCCTCAGTGCTAAAGAATCATGGGAACTGTAGTGTATTGTGGCACCAGAGCTCTCTGACAGAGACAGCTCAATGTCGCAGAAAAAATTACAATTCCCATGATTCCCTAGCACTGAGTCAGGACAGTTAAAGTGGCCTCAAGCTGCATTATTTTTGGCAGTCTGTAAAGGCCCTTAGTCTAGAAAATATTAATTTGATAGTAGAGGATACTCAGTTTGTCACATATTTTAGTATTTAAAAGTGACAGACTGCAGTTCTGGAGTTTTCCCACCTTTGCTACTTCTGCAAATGGGGTTTCCTTTTGTTTCTTGCAATGCATTCCAAAATCACAAAATGGACTATTTGAACCATTGCTTGCTGACGTTCAATAATAAGCAGCCAGTTACAAAAAACAGCCATGTCTATCCAAAGCTGCTGCCTGCTTGCAGTTACTGGACCAAAGGATTTTATTCTAATATGCGTCTTCCTTGGCTTCTCAGAAGAGGTTTGTGAAATGTGCTTCCTTGGAAATCCTCTTGCAGATGAAGTTATTTTAACTTTGTGCAACAATTGCTAATTCAGATTTAAGATATTATCTTGTATAGACTGAAGTTGTACTGTTTATGAGCAGTTTGGCAGGGTCTTGTGCAGGAGGACCCTTTTGGTTACCCTGGCCTCAGTGGTATGCATGTCAATAATTGTTACTGACCAATCCATACATCGGTCAAAAAACCAAACCAAACACTAATTTCGATGAATAGGTGTGAAATACTTTTCACACCTGACTGTTGCATTTCTGTTCAGTATTGCCTTTAGTGAAGCACGATTTTCTCCCATTGTTGAATTTTTTTTTTTTAACATCTAATGGTTTCACAGGGAGCCACTTTGCTCCACAGTACCATACGGTGCTGGGGTATGTAGTTTTAATACTTTTACATGTAGGACATGCCAGTACATGGCACATACTTATTACACTATGCTGCAGTACTATCTTCCACTTCATATAGCAATTGATCATAAAAGAAAAGAGCATATCAAGACTGTTGTGTCAGCAGTGATAGCTGCCATTTCATGACATACGCATCAAAACATAGAAAGAAAACCTAATTCTAAATCTTTCCTGTGTTCTCACAGCAGGGCCATGCCATTACTATATGATTGCAGGGATGGATATTGTAAAAAAAAGGGGGTCTTCAAGGAGAGGATTTGAAACCATGCCTCCCCCCACCCTTTGAAAATGGATATATATGATGGTTTCTGTGGCCAATTCTAATCTGTGTAATGTTTGCTGGCATTATGCAAGATGTCCCTTTCAGTCCCCTTTCCCACGGTGGCTCAGTTAGGAAAAAATCTATTCCATGAGCACAAAATGATTTTGAAAACTCAGATTCTATTCACAAGGATGAGAACTGGTTATGAAATATTATTCCCCCTTTTATATCCTTAATCCTATTCTACAGTATGAATATCATTTTCTGCACAGTGTTACATGGTGAACATTAGCAACATAAACATGCATTTTATTTGTGGGGTATGTTAATGCACATATTTACAGTTCTCAGCCGCAGTTGTAGTTTCCCCTACCATTGTGTCTGATGCTAGAATACTTAGTATCATTTCCTTCAATTTCGAACAAGTAATTATATAGGGATAAATGACTCTCACGTGCTACTGAACAAAACTTAAGTTATGATTTCCATTGCTTGTACAAATGCACATTTCTGAATGCATCATCTTATTTCCCAGAAAGAAAAAAATTCTGTATGTTCAGAGCATCTACTTGATGATTTTCCAGATCAGGAGAAGGTTGGCGAACTTAACATTGCAGGCATTTGCAGAATACAATTTACATCCATTACAACTATGTAGACTATGTACACATTTCCTTTTTTACACATATTACTAATTGAATGAGGAAAGACTAACCAAACTCTATGTCCGCTCCAGCCTCAGTTACTGAAATAGGAAGCACAGTGATTGTTTCGTCATTGGTATCAGTCTCGTTTTGGTTACGGGCATCTGAAAAGGTATTGTATTTACAAATTATAATTTGTATCATTTCAAAAATAACATTAGCTGTCAACTGTAACAAATAATTCTTACACAATGTGGTGGGGACTTCTGGAAATCTCTGATTGTGTACCTTTCTGGGTACACAAATTTAAAAAGAAAAACAAAATATACCTTCTTCTAGAAATGGGCTGATATTGAGATTACTCCCTTGGGATCCCTCTTCATCAAACTCCGACGGTGCGGTGTCACTGGCCTGCATAGCACCACTAGATCCTGCTTCCTGTCCCTCTCTTAAAATCCTGGAGAGCCTGTTCGGAACAACACTTGCATCTCCATGGAGAATGTTGTCCAGCTCTTTAAAGTATGGACAGGTCACCGGTGCTTTGCCACTAACCTTGTTGTGGTTAATGACATGTCTATATTCTGCCCTCATATTTTTTGTCTTTGTACGACATTCCTCAGCGGTCCGTGAATGGCCTCGCTTCACCATCTCCAATGCCACGTCCTTGAACACACTTAGATTGCGATGGCTCTCCACCAACCTTTCTTGGAACCTTGTTTCCCCCCAAATCGAAAGAAGGTCCACAGTCTCTGAATGTTTCCAAGCAAGGCCCCTCCCTTGCTTCTTTCGTTGGGGTAATTTTCCCTCCATTTCTCCGTGCAAGGCAGGAGTTGCATGGGATGAAGCCATAATTAGGTACTTGGATAACCAAAACAGAAACAGAAGATAAACAAACCAACGTCATGTGGACAGTTCTATCACAATGTGTTATAATGTTACAATTGTGTAATACCAGAAGTTCTATAGCCTGCGATATGGACGGCATGGGGCTGTACAATTAGGACGTGGATTTTTTAATCTTGTTATATGAGATTATTGCACTACACTCTGAAAATGTTGCTATTTCACTTAAACTGCTCTGGCTCCCTCCTGTTGCATTCTGGGACTTATAGTTTAGGAAGGGGCATTTAGAATATTCAGCCAAAGAGCTCTTAGGCCTCACTGAACTACAAGCTCTAAAATACAACAGGAAGCAGTCACAGCAGTAAAAATGGACTAGCAACATTTTAAGAATGTAGTGCGATAATCTCCATAATCACACAAATCCGGAAGTCTAACCCCACATCTCTCCCGTTTTAGCACTTCGTCACAATGGGAACTAATGTTCCCTGTTGTCAGAGAAGTTTGACAGATGTTCGGAATGTCTCGCTGGGGAATATATTGGGTTGGGAAGGAGGTGTTATGCCTCCTTAAACTTATGGAAAGGAACAATGAGGTGCAGATTTTTATGAAGTTTCCCTCGACCCCGATAAACCATTTCTACATCATACTGGAATGTTAGAGGAAAAGGTGTCCTGGACAGTTGCCCAGGTTAATTCAAAATTTAAAGTAATGAGGAATGAGTTCAACAAATTAATGGAACTCTACAAGGCCAATCCTCCAAGACATTGCTTCACTCCTTACTTTAACGAAATGAAAAGACTGAGTCCTTGGCGGGAAGCCTTCCTGGACAGAAAGACATCCCAAATGTAAGTTTGCACAGATAAAGTTTTAAAAATTAAGTAATTTACTGTTGTCCAATTCTATCTTTTAATAAATATACCACATTTTCTATTAATAAATTGACATTTGTTGAAGGGGTTTATTTCATCAGTAAAACTTCTTGAACTAAGCATAAATTGGCTTGCTGATATATTTATCTTTAGCTTAAAATGTTTGAAGTACAACTTCTTACTAGAAATGACAGCGGATTAAAAATTGAAATGCACTACACATACCAAATACAATTTGGACTTTTTTCTTCTGGTGGTGGTGAGGCAACCTTTGAACCTAAGTCATGCCATATACATCCTTGCTACTTTTAACTATTGTTTGGTACAGTATTTAGAGCTTTTGTAATTGCTAAAGCAATATTTTCTAAAAATGGTTTAATAAACATGTCACAAGCATTCCTTTCACTATAACCCTGTATTTATGTTGAGGAACAAGCACACCTTCCTTTCCAAGAATGCCTGGTATAGGTTGTAGATCTGTACAGGTGAGTAAATTTGACAATGTATATTGTTGCAGGCCATCACAGAGCTAGGGGAATAATTTCCTACAAAATGGCTCAGTACCAGTTCTCTACTGCTTCAGCAGACAACCATCAATAGGGAAGGTTAACATCCACTCCTTGCAGTAAATGCTCTTATTACATGTAACCATGTTGTTCACTGTATGTCTCATTGCAGTCCATTACAAAGCAAGGGGATGTCCATCATTAAGGACTCCGCTGGTGGAATCCAATTTGGAGTCCAGTGGGCAAGAGGCTAAAGGTTGATTATCAAAAAAATAAAATAAAAATAAATAAATCCAGAAAAAACTTTAACCGTATATTGGGGTTGTGTTTTCTCGAGGCATTTCAAATGTCTGATTTAACAAGACCAAAAGGTCCTGTGAGACCTACATTTCAAAAATCAGCACTCATGTTCCTTTCCTTGGGAAAAGGCAAAGAAAAACGCTCCCTCCAGAACAAGAAACCTCCGTGATAGGTTCACCTTAGAGTTGACATAAGCAGGAATAACTTGAAGGCGCACAACAACAATAACAACTTAGCAAACGGGAAAAGAGAGAAGGGTCAAATCATGCCCTTCCCAGTAGAGTCTGGGAAAAGCCAACTGCTGCACCTTCTCTAAGTGTATCTATACTTCTTCAGTAATTACCTTTGCCATCTTGACCACAGTTTGCTGTTAGATGTGGCACTTTTCATCTGTGAAATGTTGTAGGATATGTTATAGGTGCTTGGGGCGGAGGGGAGAGGGGGAACTGTTTCCAGCCAATTTGAAAACAAATGGAGGTTGGACAGAAATTGTCTGTGTGGGGGACATGTATGTATATAGCCAATTTGAAAAGATTAATAATAAATTATAAATCCATAGTCCAAACCTATAAACAGCAGTATAGGAAAAAGCCCATGAGACTCCACACAGACAGAGATGCCAGAGACAGTCTTCATACATGGCCAATAAAGTTCTTATACTCTCTAATTTGAGCAAAATATTACCTGAAAACAGGCATCAAAAACAATTTCCCCAACCCTGCCTCAAACTTTGGCCATATTTTTTTGTAGAGGCCAATGTAAGCCCTGGACCTGCTGGTTACTTGGCAGCTCCAGAAGCCTGCCTCTGAATGCCAGTTGCTGAACACAGAGGGAGAGTGATTTGTTCTGGAGGAAGGAAGGAGGATAGGAATATCAGCTCCCCTTTTGGGTTCAAGAAAAAGTACAGGGAAAAAGGAGAGCAACTCTAACTCAAGAATTAGAAAGCAAAGGAAACAGAAATTCAAACTGAGGGAAGATGTTTGCAAATTTTTACAATTTTTAAAACCCAAAGCAAACTGTAACAAAATTCTCCCCTAGCAATGAGAGGGACGTGATCTGAGAAAAGAGGAACCCAGACTGCTCCAGTCCTCTTGTTCCAGGATTCATTCTCCTTACCTGATCTGGTTGTGGTCCACTGCAAAGAGGAAGAGACAACTGAGTCCCTGTTGGTGGCATCATTCTAGCCTCTGTAGGAGAGACCAAGGTGGGGGGAAGCCAGTCACATCTGCTGCTGTTACAGTTTTGAAGACTCGCTAGGAAGGCACACCTCAGTTAACAAAGACTCTGAGAAATAAGCTCTTTTTACAAAGTCAAATTATACCCTCCCTGCCCCCATTAACTCTTTGTCTGCTGTACAGCTAAACAATATTTTAGCAGCATATGCATTGGAAGGATGGTGAAAGAGGACTGGGAAAAACCTAAGAGATTTCAGTACTTGGTTGTAGCAATGTGTCTGGACTAATAATTAGGTGCCAGCTATAACAAATAATTCTTACACAATGTGACAGGGACTTCTGGAAATCCCTGGTATGCTATGTTTTCCCTTTCTCATTACACAAATTTAAAAACAAAAACAAATTATACCTTCTTCTAGAAATGGGCTGATATTGAGATTACTCCCTTGGGGTCCCCCTGCACTGAACTCCAACGTTGCCTGGGTAGCATCACTAGATACTGCTTCCTGCCCCTCTCTTCCAAAATTCAAACTCCTGGAGAGCCTGGTCAGAATGACACTTGCATCTCTGCGGAGAATGTTGTCCAGCTCTTTAAAGTATGGACAGGTCATCGATGCTCTGCCAGTAAGATTGTTGTGGTTAATGACACGTCTATATTCTGCCTTCATATTTTTCGTCTTTGAACGACATTCCTCGGCAGTCCGTGAATGGCCTCGCTCCGCCATCTCCAATGCCACGTCTTTGAACACATTTAGATTGCGATGGCTCTCCAATAACCTTTCTTGGAACCTTGTATCCCCCCAAATCGAAAGAAGGTCCACAATCTCCGAATGTTCCCAAGCAAGGCCCCTCCCTTGCTTCCTTCGTTGGGGTACTTCTTCCTCCATTTCTCCATAAAAGGCAGGACTTGCATGGGATGAAGCCATAATTACATACTTGGATAACCAAAAAAGAAACAGAAGATAAAGAAAGTGGCGTCATGTCGGCGGTTCTATCTCTACATGTTAAAAGGTCATAACTGTGCAATACCAGAAGTCCTATAGCCTGCGATGTGGACGTCATGGGGCTGTACAATTAGGATTTGGATTTTTTAATCTTGTATTGGAGAATACCGCACTACACTCTTAAAATGTTGCTATTTCACTTAAACTGTTCTTGCTGCATCCTGTTGCCTTTTGGATCTTGTAGTTTAGGAAGGGGCATTTAGAATATTCAGCCAAAGAGCTCTTAGGCGTCACTGAACTACCAACCCCAAAATACAACAGGAGATAGTCACAGCAGTTAATAAGGACTAGCAACGTTTTAAGAGTGTAGGGCGATAATCTCTATAATTGTGCAAATCCAAAAATCTAACCCCACATTTCGCCCACTCTAGCACTTCGTCACAATGGGAACTAACATTCCCTGTTATCAGAGAAGTTTACCAGATGTTGGGACTGTCTAACTGGGGAATATGTTGGGTTAAGAAAGGAACAATGAGGTGCTGACTTTTATGAAATTTCCCTTGACCCCGAAAAACCATTTCTACATTATGCTGGCCGTCCAGTTAGAACAGGTTCAGGTAACTTTTCTGAGACCTGGGCCGGTCTCCCGTAGCCCAGGTCTCGGCTGGGCCGAGGGGGGGGGGGAATGGCAGCGCGCCCTCCGCCGCCACGTGCGACCCCCTGGCGCATGCGGCCACTACTGCGGCCGCCGCCGTAGTGTACGCGGCCGCCGCCGCCATGGCACATGTCGCGGCTGCCATTTTGGAAGTCCAAATCGCGGCCATGACGCGTTTGCGCATGCGCAAAAGTACTGCGCATGTGCAAACGCGTCGCGACCACCATTTTGATTTCCAAAATGGCGAGCGCAGCCGCAGAGCGGCAAAAACGCACCGCAAAGGCTACGCGCGGCAACCTTCGGCCTGGGCCGGTAAGTCCGGGGACCGGGGCCTTAACCGGCCCCCAGGCCATAGGTTGCCGGTCCCTGAGTTAGAGGAAAAGGTATCCTTCTGGACGGTTGCCCAAGTTAATTCAAAATTTAAAGTAATGAGGAATGAGTTCAACAAATTAATGGAACTCTTCAAGTGCAACTCTCCAACACATTGCTTCACTCCTTACTTTAAGGAAATGAAAAGGCTATGTGTCCTTGGCGGGAAGCCTTCCTGGACAGAAAGACATCCCAATTGTAAGTTTACACAGCTAACGTTTTAAAAATTAAATAATTTATTGTTGTCCAATTCTATCTTTTAATAAATATATCACATTTTCTATTAATAAATTGACATTTGTTGAAGGGGTTTATTTCATCAGCAAAACTTCTTGAACTAAGCATAAATTGGCTTGCTGATATATTTATCTTTAGCTTAAAATGTTTGAAGTGCAATTTCTGTTACTAGAAATGAAGCAAAGCAAAGCAGCTTCGTTTATATACCGCTTCATATCACGCTATGGGATGTCTAAGTGGTTTACAACTGTGAGCTGATTGCCCCCCAACAAGCTGGGTACTCATTTTAGCGATTTCAGAAGGATGCAGGCCTGAGTCGAGCCTCAGCCCTGGCTGGTATTGAACTCGCAACCTTGTGGTTTATGAGTGAGTATCTGCAGTACAGGTATTTAACCACTGCGCCACCAGGGCTGTTGGCGCAGTGGTTAAATGCCTGTACTGCAGATGACAGCAGATTACAGCAAATTAAAAATCTGCCTGTACTGCAGATGACAGCAGATTAAAAATTGAAATGCATTACACACACCAAATACAATTTGGTCTTTTTTCTTTTGGTGGTGGTGAGGCAACCTTTGACCCTAAGTCATGCCATATACATCCTTGCTATTTTTAACTATTGTTTGGTACAGTATTTAGAGCTTTTGTAATCACTAAAGTAATATTTTCTAAAAATGGTTTGATAAACATGTCACAAGCATTCCTTTCACTGTAACCCTGTATTGATGTTGAGAAACAAGCACACCTTCCTCTCCAAGAATGCCTGGTATAGGCTGTAGATCTGTACATGTTTATCAAGCAAATTTGACAATGTATATTGTTGCAGGCCATCACAGAGCTAGGGGAATAATTTCCTACAAAATGGCTCAGTACCAGTCTTCCATTGCTTCAGGAGACCACCATCAACAGGGAAGGTTAACATCCACTCCTTGCAGTAAATGCACAGTCATGCTATTATTACATGTAATAATAGCATGACTGTGCAAAATGCATAACCATTTTGTTCACTATATGTCTCATTGCAGTCCATTGCAGAGCAAGGGGATGTCCATCACTAAGGATTGTGCTGGTGGAATCCAATTTGGAGTCCAGTGGGTAAGCGGCTAAAGGGAGATTATCAATAAATAAATAAATCCAGAAATAACCTAACTGTACATTGGGGTTGTGTTTTCTCGAGGCATTTCAAATGTCTGACCTAACAAGACCTACATTTCAGAAATCAGCCCTCATTTTTCTTTCTTCAGAGGAAGGCAAAGGAAAACGCTCCCTCCAGAACAAGAAACCTCCGTGATAAGTTCACCTTAGAGCTGACATAAGCAGGAAATAACTTGAAGGCGCACAACAACAACAACAACTTAGCCAACGGGAAAAGAGAGAAGGTCAAATCTTGCCCTTCCCAGTAGAGTCTGGGAAGCGCCAACTGCTGCAGAATCTCTAAGAGTATGCATACTTCTTTTAGTAATTACCTCTGTCTGGTGGCGCAGGAGCCCTGGTGGTGCAGTGGTTAAATGCCCGTACTGCAGCCACTCACTCATAAACCACAACGTTGCGAGTTCAATACTAACCAGGGCTCATGCTTCACTTAGGCCTGCATCCTTCCAAGGTCGCTAAAACGAGTACCCAGCTGTTGGGGGGCAATGAGCTTACAGATGTAAACTGCTTAGACACTGTATAGCGCGGTATGAGGCAGTATATAAATTAAGCTGCTTTGCTTTGTTTTGCCATCTTGACCATAGTTTGCTGTTAGATGTGATACTTTTCATCTGTGAAATGTTGGAGGATATGTTATAGGTGCTGGAGGGTGGTGGTGGTGATAAACTGTTTCCAGCCAAGTTGAAAATAAACAGAGGTTGGACATAAATTGTCTGTGTGGGGGACATGCATGTATCTAACAAATTTTAAAAGAGTAATAATAAACAAATTAATAATGAAACCATAGTCTAAACCTATAAACTGCAATATGGGGAAAAGTCCATGAGACATAAATCATTTATGACCCAAAGTTTTAGGGCCGATGCAGACAGGCAGGAAAAGGTGACCTGAAGCTGCCTTTTCTCTAACTGCAGCAACTGCACTGCTGCCCTGAGGATGCCCTAAATGGGGATGGAGCAGCGGCTGCTTTAATATTTTTTGTTCTGTCAGACGCATGCACATGTATGCAGGGACACAATCCAGGAAACCTGCACACCTGCGCAAAACACGTCATAATGTGGCATACAGTCTGTCACTCTCTGTGTACAAAGGTGACTAAAGTTCAGTATCCCTGCGCATGTGCAAAGAACATGTCATAGGGTGGCATGCAGTCTGTCATTGTCTGTATAAAGGTGATTAAAGTTCAGCATGCCTGCGTACCTGCACAGGACCTGTCATACACCCACATATCATAGAAGGATTCACTGACCTTGGCTTCCCCCAAGGAGTGGGTGCAGTCGACAGGTATCACTGTCTGATTGTTCCACCCTTGGGGTGAAGGAATGAGTTGTCAACTGAAAAGACACCTATTCCACCGTCCTCTACAAAACATGTCCCACACAGATCAGGGGGAAGAGGAGAGGTACATGCAAGGGAGGTTTGTGTGGACAGACTTGATACATGTAGCTGGTGGTCATGCAAGGGACATGGTCAACATGGTCACACGGACAAACGTTACGCCAGGAGAGCCCCCCCCCCAGCATGCCAGGAAGTGGTGTGGTCTTATGCACACCTGAGCAGAAGAGGTCATAAAAGCCTCTTTCATGCAAACTGCTGTGCATTATGACAGCAAGCGTACATGCAACAGAATGCATTTATTGTCATAATAGAGAACAGTTGCTAGGGCGCATGCGTAGGGTTACAATTAGGGTTAGGGTTCTAATATTAAAGTGCACCAGCACCGGTGCATTCACACCTGGAAGCATAGGGCACTTTAAATTGAATCCTGCATAGCAGGGTGCATGCTCTGGGTCGCCGACTTAATTTCTGCCACACATGCGGTGGTGCATTTATACAGCCGTTTTAGTCCTCCGGCACCCTTTTTTGCCCACCAGTGTTGCTGCATACAGACAAACATTCAAAAGTGCTCATCTTTGCCGAGGAAGCAGAAAAAAGGCTGCTCCTTTTATGAGCGGCTTTTCCCAGAATATGATGCCTAGAGTGCGCTTTCCTGCTGGCTTTTAGGCATGCTTCAAAGCACCTCTTTTTGCCCATCTGCATAGCCCCTTAGTATTTCGACCCACAAAGAGACGCCAGAGACAGTCTTCATATGTGGTAAACAAAGTTCTTATGCTCTCCAATTTTGAGCAAAATATTACCTGAAAACTGGCATCAAAAACAATTTCCCCACCCCTGCCTCAAACGTTGGCCATCTTCCTTGTAGAGGCCAACGTAAGCCCTGGACCTGCTGGTTACTTGGCAGCTCCAGAAGGTCCAGTAGCCTGCCTCTGAATGCCAGTTGCTGAACACAGAGGAAGAATGATTTGTTCTGGAGAAAGGAAGGAAGATGGGAATACCTATCAGTTTCCCTTTTGGGATCAAGAAAAAGTACAGAGAAAAAGGAGAGCAACTCTAACTCAAGAATAAGAAGGGAAAAGACACAGGGATTCAAACTGAGAGAAGACGTTTGCAAATTTTTACAATTTTTAAAACTCAAAGCAAACTGAAACAAAAATCTTCCCTAGAGATGAGAGGGATGTGATCTGAGAAAAGAGGAACCCAGACTGCTCCAGTCCTCTTGTTCCAGAAATCTTTCCCCTTACCTGATCTGGTTCTGGTCCACTGCAAAGAGGAAGAGACAACTGAGTCCTTGTTGGTGGCATCATTCCAGCCTCTGTGGGAGAGACCAAGGTGGGGGGAAGCCAGTCACATCTGCTGCTGTTACAGTTTTGAAGACTCACTAGGAAGGCACACCTCAGTTAACAAAGACAGAAATAAGCTCCTTTAAACAAAGTCATATTGTACCCTCCCTGCCCCCTTTTCCTCTTTGTCCGCTGTACAGCTGAAAAATATTTTAGCAGCATATGCATTGGAAGGATGGTGAAAGATGGCTGGGAAAAACGTAAGAGATTTCAGTACTTGGTTGTCGCAGTGTGTCTGGAATAAATAATTAGGTGTCAGCTGTAACAAATAATTCTTACAAAATGACGGGGACATCTGGAAATCCCTGATATACTATGTTTTCCCTTTCTGGTTACACAAATTTAAAAATAAAAACAAAATATACCTTCTTCTAGAAATTGGCTGGTATTGAGATTACTCCCTTGGGATCCCTCTTCATCAAACTCCGACGGTGCGGTGTCACTGGCCTGGGTAGCACCACTAGATTCTGCTTCCTGTCCCTCTCTTCCAAAGTTCAAACTCCTGGAGAGCCTGTTCGGAATAACACTTGCATCTCCATGGAGAATGTTGTCCAGCTCTTTAAAGTACGGACAGGTCATCGGTGCTTTGCCACTAACCTTGTTGTGGTTAATGACATGTCTATATTCTGCCCTCATATTTTTTGTCTTTGTACGACATTCCTCAGCAGTCCGTGAATGGCCTCGCTTCGCCATCTCCAATGCCACATCCTTGAACACATTTAGATTGCGATGGCTCTCCAACAACCTTTCTTGGAACCTTGTTTCCCCCCAAATCGAAAGAAGGTCCACAATCTCTGAATGTTTCCAAGCAAGGCCCCTCCCTTGCTTCTTTCGTTGGGGTACTTCTTCCTCCGTTTCTCCATGCAAGTCAGGAGTTGCATGGAATGAAGCCATAATTACGTACTTGGATAACCATAACAGAAACAGAAGATAAATAAACCAACGTCATGTGGGTGCTTCTATTGCTATGTGTTAAAAGGTTATAACTGTGCAACACCAGAAGTTCGATAACCTGAAATATGGACATCATGGGGCTGTACATTAGGACGTGGATTTTTTAATCTTGTTATAAATTATTGCACTACATTCTGAAAATGTTGCTCTGGCTCTCTCCTGTTGCATTCTGGTACTTAATAGTTTAGGAAGGGGCATTTAGAATATTCAGCCAAAGATCTCTTAGGCCTCACTGAACTACCAACCCCAAAATGCAACAGGAGGTAGTCACAGCAGTTAAAATGGACTAGCAACGTTTTAAGTGTGTAATGCGATAATCTCTATAATCGTGCAAATCCAAAAGTCTAACCCCACATTTCGACTGTTCTAGCACTTCGTCACAAAGGGAACTAACATTCCCTGTTGTCAGAGAAGTTTGACGGATGTTGGGAATGTCTCGTTGGGGAATATATTGGGTTGGGAAGGAGGCGTTATGCCTCCTTAAACTTGTGGAAAGGAGCGGTGAGGTGCAGACTTTTATGAAGTCTACCTCAATCACAAACAACCATATCTACATGATGCTGGCTGTCCAGATAGAGGGAAATGTTTCCTTCTGGGCAGTTGCCCAGGTTAATTCAAAATTTAAAGTAATGAGGAATGAGTTCAACAAATTAATGGAACTCTTCAAGGGCAACCCTCCAAGACATAGCTTCACTTCTTACTTTAAGGAAATGAAATGGCTATGGATCCTTGGCGGAAAGCCTTCCTGGATCGAAGGACATCCCAATTGTAAGTTTACACAGCTAGCTAAAGTTTTAAAAATTAAATAATTTACTGTTGTCCAGTTCTATCTTTTAATAAATATATTACATTTTTTATTAATAAATTGACATTCATTGAAGGGGTTTATTTCATCAGTAAAACTGCTTGAAATAAGCATAAATTGGCTTGATGATATATTTATATTTAGTTTAAAATGTTTGAAATAATAGCCATGCTATTATTATATGTAACCATGTTGTTCACTTTAAGTCTCACTGCAGTCCATCACAGAGCAAGGGGATGTCCACCACTAAGAACTGCGGTCTGGAGTCCAATTTGGAGTCCAGCAGGCAAGAGGCTAAAGGTAGAATATAAAAAAAAAAAATTAAAAAATCCAAAAACAACATAACTGTACATTGGGATTGGATTTTCTCGAGGCATTTCAAATATTTGATCTACCAAAACCAAAAGGTCCTGTGAAACCTACATTTCAGAAATCAGCACTCATTTTTCCTTCCTCAGAAGGCGGCAAAGGAAAATGCTCTTTTCAGAACAAGAAACCTCCGTGATAGGTTCACCTTAGAGTTGACATAAGTAGGAATAACTTGAAGGCGCACAACAACAACAACTTTGCAAACGGGAAAAGAGAGAAGGGTCAAATCATGCCCTTCCCAGTAGAATCTGGGAAAAGCCAAGTGCTGCACCTTCTCTAAGTGTATCTATACTTCTTCAGTAATTACCTTTGCCATCTTGACCACAGTTTGCTGTTAGATGTGGCACTTTTCATTTGTGAAATGTTGGAGGATATGTTATAGGTGCTTGGGGGGGGGGGGAACTGTTTCCAGCCAATTTGAAAACAAATGGAGGTTGGACAGAAATTGTCTGTGTGGAGGACATGTATGTATATAACCAATTTGAAAAGATTAATAATAAATTATAAAACCATAGTCTAAACCTATAAACAGCAGTATAGGAAAAAGCCCATGAAACTCCTCGACAGAGACGCCAGAGACAGTCTTCATACATGGTCAACAAAGTTCTTATGCTCTCCAATTTTGAGCAAAATATTACCTGAAAACTGGCATCAAAAACAATTTCCCCACCCCTGCCTCAAACGTTGACCATCTTCCTTGTAGAGGCCAACATTACGCCTGGACCTATTGGTTACTTGGCAGCTCCAGAAGCTCCAGTAGCCTGCCTCTGAATGCCAGTTGCTGAACACAGAGGGACAAGGATTTGTTCTGGACAAAGGAAGAAGGATTGGAATAGTTTTTTGTGGGTTTTTCGGGCTGTGTGGCCATGTTCTAGAAGAGTTTCTTTCTCTGAAGATGCCAGCCAAAGATGCTGGTGAAACGTCAGGAAGAAACTCTTCTAGAACATGGCCACACAGCCCAAAACACCCACAAAAAACTATGGATGCCGGCCATGAGAGCCTACGACTTCACAGAGGATTGGAATATTTATCAGCTTCCCTTTTGGGTTCAAGAAAAAGTACAGGGAAAAAGGAGAGCAACTCTAACTCAAGAATAAGAAGGGAAAAGACACAGGGATTCAAACTGAGAGAAGAAGTTTGCAATTTTTTGCAATTTTTAAAACTCAAAGCAAACTGAAACAAAATTCTCCACTAGCACTGAGAGGGATGTGATCTGGGAAGAGGAACTTAGACTGCTCCAATCCTCTTGTTCCAGAAATCCTTCTCCTTACCTGGTCTGGTTCTGGTCCACCGTAAAAAGGAAGAGGCGACTGAGTCCTTGTTTGTGGCATCATTCCAGCCTCTGTGGGAGAGACCAAGGTGGGGGGAAGCCAGTCACATCTGCTGCTATTACAGTTTTGAAGACTCACTAAGAAGGCACACCTCAGTTAACAAAGCCTTTGAGAAATAAGCTCCATTATACAAAGTCATATTATACCCTCCCTGTCCCCATTTCCTCTTCGCTCTATGTACAGATGAAAAATATTTTAGCAGCATATGCATTTGAAGGATGGTGAAAGAAGGCTGGAAAAACGGTAAGAGTTTTCAGCACTTGGTTGCAGCAAGGTGTCTGGAGTAAATAATGCAGTAATGGTTGAGCTGAGAAACAGTCGGATTCTGCCTGAGCAGTTCCTACTGCAGCCCACAACACACAAGTGAAGGAGAAGCTGCCCCTAGAGACCCTCACTGAGCATGAAGGAAGAGCTAAACAGCTAGAAAATGGAAGCAAAACAGAAAGAAAATGGAAGAGCAGAGAGGCCTGTCTCAACAGCTATCAACACTTGCAAGAAAAGTTGGGGCTGGCGGAAAAAAAGGTCATTCCTGAATTCATTTTGGAAGCCTTCAGATGAGTTCTAGAAGATTCCAAACTTTTTTGTTTATTTATGAATGGCTTCCCTGACCTAATGGTTTCATTTCACAGATGCATATCTTTAGTTTTGGCGAAACAGTGTGCTGAAACATTTTAGCCTGGTCTCCTTATCCCCCCCCCCCATGGTTCAGGAACCCATCCCTAGACTTTCCATGTGATTTGTGACTCTCATATCAAATTTTCTGCCCTGGAACACATGGAGTTTGTTCACTGTGGTATGCCTGTATTCTGTTGGAAGTCTAAGAACACAAGAACACTTCCAGCCCAGGAAAATGGAGAGGGTGATTGGGTGCAGTGGTTTGGGTGCTGGACTGGGAAAATCCATTTCTAGACTCCAGTGAGTCCTGAAACGTCACTGGACAGCCTTGTGGCCCCACTCTCTCTGACCTGACGTACCTCACAGGGTTGCTTTTGTGCAGACAAATAAGATAAGTAGACAGTAATGAGGGACTTAAGTTCCAGAGAGCAAAAGCCATGCTGCCTCTTAGGGTCACCTTAGAGTTGCTGTAAGTCAGAAATGACTTGAAGGCACACAATAACAACAACCACAACAAACAGTGATGCAGGGGTTAGGATGATCCCACCATCAAGGACTCAGGATTTCCCAGGCATGGAAAAATCCAGTGCCAGCTCCCACTGAGCCACAAAATCCACTGGGGGATGTCAACCACTTACTCTCTCACACATACACGGACCTACATCACAGGGTGGTTGTTGTGAGGATGAAGTGGCCTTAAGTTGATGGGAGCAAAGGCCAGATATAGATAAGAACACAAAGCTCTTTGGAAAAATATTATAGTTGTTCTTGTGTCAGGTGGAGATTTTTTATTTGGATAGTCCAGTAACAAACTCTAAGCACCTCTTTTTATTGATTCTTTGATGCATTCTTTGCTGGTTTTGTTTGTTTCTGTAAAATTTATAAGAGAGAGAGAGAAAGAGAATTGAACCCAAGGTGGATGAGATCCTAAATCAAAGGTAGAGAGGATAACTCTCTCCTTGTGGAGAAATGCAGTGAAGATACTACACATCCCTGGTGTGCAATGACAGTCTTTTTGCAGCAAAATGCACACCTACAGATGCATGTGGAAGCTCAGTGCCCCTGTATGCACAACTCCACTTCCATAATTGTGCACTGTATATGGATGTTCTGCATGAGATCAAGATGTCCAACAGCTTCCTGTCCTCTGGGGTATTAGCTACTCCTCCTAATTTGGTGTCATCTGCAAATTTGAGAAGCATGCCCCCTACTCTTTCAACCAAGTAATTGATAAAGATGTTGAATAGCACTGGGCCCAGGACAGAACCCAGTGGCACTCCACTGGTCACTTCTCTCCAGGATGAAGAAGAGCCATTGTTGAGCACCCTTTGGGTTTGGTCAGTCAATTAATTACAAGTCCATATAATAGTTACCTTGTCTAGCCCACATTTTACGAGCTTGTTTGCCAGAATGTCATGGGGAACCTTATCAAAGGCCTTACTGAAATCAAGATATGCTACGTCTACCTCATTCCCTTCATCTAGCAAGCTGGTAATTTTATCAAAAAAAGAGATCAGAAACCCATGTTGACTTTCAGTGATTATGACATTCCTTTCTAAATATTCACAGACTCTCTGTTTACTGAACTGTTCTAGAATCTTTCCTGGTATTGATGTCAGACTAACTGGACAATAATTGTTGGGATCCTCTTTTTTTACCCCTTTTTGAAGATGGGGACGTTTGCCTTCCTCCAATCTGCTGGGACTTCTCCTGTTTTCCAGGAGTTCCCAAAGATTATTGCCAATGGATCCGATATTATGTTTGCCAATTCTTTTAATACCCTTTGATGCAGTTCATCCAGTCCTTGCCAAGGAAACCCTGTGACAGGGTGTCCTTAAGTTGGAAATGACTTGAAGGCACACAACAGCAAAGAGACTCCTTACCTTGCAATGATGCCCCTACATCGCACTCCTCCTTGATCGCCCTCCATTGAGGACTCTGCCTGGGATCCAATGGAGCCTCCTCAGCCACAGGGAATTCAGACTTAACTTCTACCAAGAGATTCTTGACCTGAAACAGCAGTCAGGATTCAAGACGTAGAATTTGGAGAAGGATGAGGCGCCCCATATTTCAGATCTAGGGGCACCACAGCAGAACCTCTTCAGGTGGCCTTTGTCCTCCGAAGTCATCAGAGGCTCAAAAAAGGCAGCCCAGAGCCAGAACCTGCTCACCTTGGCCCCAAGAAGAAATGCCCTCACCTGCTGCTCTTTCTGCTTCTTCTTTGCCTCTGCCTGACTCAGGAGGAAACCCTCTGCCAGGGCCACCGCCTGGGAACAGGTCTCTGCCCCACATTCTCTGACCCACTTCTCTATCTCCAGGGGCAAGATGGTCAGGAACTGCTCCAAGATCACCAGGTCCAGGATCTCATTTTTTGTGTGTTGCTCTGGCTTCAGCCACTGGCAGCAGAGGTGGTGGAGTTGGCTGCAAACCTCTCGGGGCTCCTCGCCCTCCTTGTATGAGAATTGCCTGAAGTGCTGGCGCTGTATCTCTGAGCTGGCAAGGTCCTCTCCCAGGGAACTCTGGACTTCTCTCTTCCAGAATCCCCCATTGCTCTCAGCAATGAGGCCATAAGGACCTCCACTTCTTCCTCCTCCAGGGCCAGTTGAGACTGGTTCCTCCATCTATTTTCTTTTTTTAAAGCAATGAAGCCACAAACAGGATCAAAGATATTCCTCCTACATCCGTCTCAGGGAAAATATGTCCCTAAGATGCTCTGTCACAACACCCTGTAAAACCAATAGATTTTTGTGTTATTGCTGTTATTAGTAGGTATTCAAAGCACCATCAATATACACTGTCACGTTAAGAATTATTATTCAGGTACAGGTACCCTAGAGGCACTAGATCCTGTCTGATCTTGGAAATTAAGCAGGGTCAGCCCTGGTTAGTACTTGGATGGGAGATTACTAACAAATACCAGGTACTGTATACCCTATTTCGGAGGAAGGAACTGGCAAAACCATTTCTGAGAATTCATTAGTTAATAAAACCCTTTGAAATTCATGGGGTCACCAAAAGTTGACAGGCGACCTGAAGGCACACAGGGGAGAAGAAATACATGGAGGCTTCCAATAGCAAACAGGGCTCTTCCCTGAAGGAACGGCAGTTTGAGTTCTTTCACCAGAGAGCCAGTATCAATAGCATGGAAAGCATCAATAGAGTGAAAAGCAATTTAAAATCATATCCACTGAAAACAAAAACCATACAGTATGCTATTACCATGCTTAACCTTCAATGTTACATTTTATGATGTATATAATATATAAACCAGCATGACATAGTGGTTTGAGTGTTGGACTACATCTCTGGAGATCAGGGTTTGGTTCCTTACTCAGCCATGGAAATCCACCGGATGACTTTAGCTGAGTCACCCCGTGATAGGGATGCCTTAGAGCAGGGGTAGGCAACCGTTCCCCTTTAAGGGCCAAGGGACTTCAGCTCCCAGAAGCCTCAGCCATGTTGGCCAATAGCTCCTGGGATTCTGGGAGCTGAAGTCCCTCGGCCCTTAAAGGGGAAAGGTTGCCTACCCCTGCCTTAGAGTCACAAGAAGTCAGATACGACTTGAAGAGCCACAATATATATAATACATACTTCCACAATATTTATCTTATTATGCTACATTCTATATTCATTAAAATCTCATTGAAGTTTCCACTCATTTTATCAGGTACCCTGGCTCAGTAGATGGAGGCTCAATTTCTGACTGCCAGAGCTGAGAGCCAATGTCTCCACAGGAGGCCAGGATCCTGCTTTTCAGGAACTTCCCACTTTGGTTCCCCCCAGCAGCCGTCATTCCCTGGTTGCCTTTTTTGTTCCACATTGAGGCCACCTTCTTCATTCCCTTTGACGCCTCACTGCCCTCCAAAGGACTCCCTGTCACATCTGTTAATGCTGTTCCTGCTCCTGCTGTCCTTCTTCCTCCTCTTCCTCCTTGCTTTGGGGAGGCCCACTGGAAGACCCACTTCAGGCCTCAGCTGCTGGGGGTCAGCCATGGCGCCCCTTAGTCACCTCTCCTGGGCTCCTGAGCAAAGGAGGGGGGAGGTTCCTCTCTTTCTCTCAAATAACCTCTTCACCAAGGTCCCTTCTTTCCAGGGAAGGGAAGGGAAGGGAAGGGAAGCCACGACCTCCCCCCATCTCTCCTTCACCCACAAAAAGTCAATTTGGGGTCCCTTCAGCCTCCAGATTTCCATAGGAGTCTTGGGGAAAGAAAAAAGAGGGGAGGGGGGATTGGCAAGTAGATTGAAGGGGGGGTATTCCCTGCCATTGCCACTCATCTGGCTTCCTGGGGGGCAGGAGGAAGATGAGGAGGGGGCATGTCTTCCTCCTCCTCCCCCCAGATTCCAGTTCTGTTCCCCCTCCCAATCCCCCCCCTTTCCATCCTCTCTGGCAGGGGTAGGCAACCTTTCCCCTTTAAGGGCCGAGGGACTTCAGCTCCCAGAATCCCAGGAGCTATTGGCCAACATGGGACTATTGGCCAACATGGCTGAGGCTTCTGGGAGCTGAAGTCCCTCGGCCCTTAAAGGGGAAAGGTTGCCTACCCCTGCTCTCTGGGGAGAAGGGCTTTGGGCCTTTCCAGCCCTTGAGGGGGGAGGGACTGGGGGGGCGGTTCTCTAGCCTCCCTCCTTCCCTCCCTCCAGGAGAACCTTTTCCAGCTCCGTCCATTCCTTGAAGAGGACACCCCCCCACACAAAAAAACCTTCTCCCCGCAGACAGGGCTCTCTTCCCCCTCCCCTTAGCTCAGGGGTAGGCAACCTTTCCCCTTTAAGGGCCGAGGGACTTCAGCTCCCAGAAGCCTCAGCCATGTTGGCCAATAGTCCCATGTTGGCCAATGGCTCCTGGGATTCTGGGAGCTGAAGTCCCTCGGCCCTTAAAGGGGAAAGGTTGCCTACCCCTGCCTTAGCCGTCCCTCTCTCCCCCTTCCTTCCCACAGCCCCTGGGGCCTCTCTACGCCCTCCTCCTTCCCTTCCCTCCATGGGGGGGGGCTGTTGGGGGCAGAAGGAGGCTGTTTTCGGGGAAGGGGGTCTGGGGAGGGAGGGAAACGGGGCCTCTCTTCCCAAAGGGGGCGGCAGGAGGAAGGACCCCTTCTCTCGCCAGCTGGGAGACCGGCCAGGAGCCCTCCGCTCTTCCCCCCCCACAAAATAATATTTAGGGCGCCCCCTCCCCCGAATGTGCCCCCACCTTCCTTACCTCCTCCTGTCTCCTGCTCCGCCCTCTGAGCCTCCCTTTCCCAGCACTGGCCTTTCCGAGCATTTCTTACCTCTCTAGGAATCTGGGCCCCCCGCTCTCTCTCCCCTTACAGGACCCCATAGGAATCTCAGGCCTCCCCTCGCTCGCTCTCCTCTTACAGGACTCTCTAGGAATCTGAGGTCTCAGTTTTCTCTTCCCTTACGGGACTCTCTAGGAATCTGAGGCCTCCGCTCTCGCTCTCTCCTCGTACAGGACTCTCTAGGAATGTCAAGCCTCATCTCTCTCTCTCTCCCCATTACAGGACTCTCTAGGAATCTGAGGCCTCCACGTGCACCCCCATGGGGGACTCTCTAGGAACCCATAGCCTCCGCTCTCTCGCTCTCCCTTGGAGGACTCTCTAGGAAGCTGAGGTCTCCCAGGCAAAGAAAGGAGGAGGTAGATTGGGGGGTGCCCCAAATGGGGATTTGTGGGGAGGCTGGAAGGAGGAGAAAGAGAGCCTGCCCCTTTGTTGTGTCCCAGATGGGAAGGGGGTCCTGGTTCCTACCATCCATTTTGGGGAGACCCCCCTTGCTCTCCTCTGTAGCCCCCCAGGCCCCCCTTTCTCCTTTCAAGGGCCTCTTCCTTCCCCCTAAAAGTCCCCCCCCCCCCAGATGGGGAAGGAGGGCAGAGGGAGACCAGCTGTCTGCACTGTAGGAAAAGAGGCACTTTGACACACTTTAATTGCTAGGCTCCCTCTTACAGAACCCTGGGATTTGTAGGTTTTGTGAGGGACCGGCTTTTTGGGGCAGAGGAGAAAGAGCTGGTAAAACTACAAATCCCAGGATTCCATAGGGTGGCTGGGCCTGCAGCACTTAAGGCGGTGTCAAGCTGCATGGGAATCATCACATCCTTCCTTGGTGGGTGGAGGGGGGTTGTTTGGCTCAGAGACTGGCTTTTTTGGGGGGAGGTGTCCTGAGACACTTGGAGGGCTGGGAGGACTATTATGGGATGCCAGAGGGCCAAAATGGCCCCCAAGGGCAGGGAAATGGCAGGGAGTTTAAAAGGGGAGGAGTAGCCAAGGACAGGGCCAACATGACAGTGCTGAGCCTTGGACTTGGGCTCAGGAGATCAGTGTTTGAACCCACACTCGGCCACTGGGTGATAAGTCACACTCTCTCAGCCTTAGAGGGAGGCACTGGCAACCCCTCCCCTCCTGAACCAAATCCCAGGATTCCATAGGGTGGCTGGGCCTGTAGCACTTAAGGTGGTGTCAAACTGCATGGGAATCATCACATTCTTCCTTGGTGGGTGGAGGGGGGTTGTTTGGCTCAGAGACTGGCTTTTTTTGGGGGGGGGGTGTCCTGGGAGACTTGGGGCCTTTGGAGTGCCAAAAATAGTGCAAATTGAGTCCACTTTAACTGCCCTGACTCAGTGCTAGGGAATCATGGGAACTGTAGTTTATTGTGACAGAAAAAAATACAATTCCCATGATTCCCTAGCACTGAGCCAGGGCAGTTAAAGCGGACTCAGTTTGCACTATTTCTGGCAGTCTGCAGGAGTCTTTGGAGGGCTGGGAGACTATTATGGAATGCCAGAGGGCCAAAATGGCCCCCAAAGGCAGGGAAATGGCAGGGAGTTTAAAAGGGAGGAGTAGCCAAGGACAGGGCCAACATGGCGGTGCTGAGCCTTGGACTTGGGCTCTGGAGATCAGGGTTTGAACCCACACTGGGCCATCGAAGCCCGCTGGGTGATAAGTCACACTCTCAGCCTTAGAGGGAGGCACTGCCAACCCCTCCCTTCCTGAACCAATCATGCCCATAAAACCCTGTGATAGGCCTGCCTTAGGATCTCCATAAGTGGGAAACGACTTGAAGGCACCCAAGGACAACAAAATAAACAGAGGAGGAGGAGGAGAGAGGCAGGGAATGGGGGGAATGGGGATAGAGATATTTCTGGAAAAGGGGGAGCAGAGGGGGAGATCTTGAGTTTCCTTGGAGGCAGGAGAAGTGAGGAGCATGGAGCCAGATTCCAAGCCTTGGAGGGGGGGTGTCCTGTGAGAGGCCTGGTGCATGGAGGAGGAGAAATGGAGGAAGGACTTATCTAAAGGCAAAGCCTCCCCTGCCTTCGAAGAAAACTGCCTTGCTTTGAAGGTCCCTCTAGTACCATTTCCCCAGGCAAAACTCACTCATGGTGAGGTTGGGACAGAAGGGCGACCCTTCCTTCTCCATAATTGTGGGGTGGAAGAAGAAGGGGGTTGAGACTGACCTCCCTTCCATTTTGTCTTCCAGGAAGGGGGTGCCTTTCCCTCCTCCCCAGGAATTCTCTGGAAACACACATCCAGACCTGGCCTTCAGCTTAGAGAAGGGGAGCTGGCATGTCCAAAGGAATAAAGTCCAGTAGACGATAAAGCAACCTTGTGGGCAGAGGGAAGGAGGGAGGCTTCTTGTTATTTTATTTATTATTATTTATTGTATTTATATCCCACTCTTTAGAAATACTCTCAGAGCAGCTTAATTACTTCTGTTTGGAGTCTGGGAGGGAGGATGGATGGATGGATGGATGGATCTGGGAGGTTGTGGTAAGAGTAAAGAGTAAACTGGAAATGAAAGAGACAAAGAAGGCAAAGCCAAGAGTAGAGCCACCATGAGAACCCAAGGCTCCTTTTGGGATGAAAAACCCACTGGGCAAATAACCCCTCTCTTGTAAATGTAGGCTGGGAAGCCCACAGGATCCTGATTCTGCCTCCCTTCTTTTTCCCCTTCAGAACCATCCAGCGAGGGAGATTCAGCTGAGACAAGAACTGGCTCCACAGGTTTGCTACAACTTAATCCAAAAAAACATAGCAGAATGGGGTTGGACTGGATGGCCCTTGTGATCTTTTCCAATTCCATGATCCTGTGATTCTATGCATAAAAGTCTGTCTTTGGTTACCTCACAGCCTCTGTCTGGGATCTTGCAGAAGATCCCAGGCAAGAGAGACCAGAGAGGTGCCAAAGGAGGGGAATGCTGACTGGTGGAAGGTACAAAAGACAAAGAAAATATCTCTGAGTAGTACAATAAGTTGTCACCATGTTTCAGCAAACTTTTTGTCCAAAACTAACAATATGTGAAATGAGGCAACGTAATGTTTAACTGATAAGTTACTGGAAGACTAGAAGAGCCACACTGGATCAGATCCTGCTCTCTCTTTTCACATGGAGACTCTCCAGAGCCCTTCAATGGAAAGCCTAATTCTAGATTCTTCCTCCTCCCATTTTTACACCCTTTTTCTGCTGCAGCAGACTAACATGGCTATTTCTTTGCAAAATAAAAATACTGTAAATCTTTTTCAAAGCATAGAATTTGCCATAGAATCATGGAGTTGGAAGAGATCACAAGGGCCATCCAGTCCAACCCCATTCTGCCATGCAGGAACTCACAACCAAAGTACCCCCATCCAGCCACTGTTTAAAAACCTCCAGAGAAGGAGCATAGAATGTTCTCCACCCCCCTCCAGCACAGTTTTTAGGTCCTCCAGAGCAATTCTGCAGTATTATGTGGTTGTTCACTATTAGCAGTTTCATCTATAAACAGTAAGCAAGGGAACATACGTCCTGTGGATACAGAGGGATGTATCTCTGTATAAAATGCCAACTTTAGCCAGGGTTTATTCCAGAGTGTGCCCAATCTGCTGGGGAAGAAAAGCAGGAAGAGAATGCCCTCCCCCTTGGTCCCTGAGAATGGGATTACAGAAATGGGTCTGGTATGTCCCAATGTCTGACAGGACCAGAATGGAATAGGATGTGCCCTGTAAAAAAAATCAGCAGCAGGACTAGTTCTAGTCTGGGTTTTGACACACCCTCCAACATTTCACAGATGAAAACCAAGGCATGTGTGGCCAAGCAACATCAGAGTGTGTTAACGGAGTCCAAATTACTTTTACATTCTGAATTCAGTTTGCCAGATTTGAAGTAAACTGAGGAGAGAGGAGGACTTTTGTAGGACATACCCTCCAATATTTTACAGATGAAAACTGGGACGTATTTGGTCAAGAGGGCAAATGTCATTAATGAAGAAAAACACATAAGCTAGGAGATATTGCAGTAGTTTGCTTTTGCTACAGGAAAAGGCAAAATCCTGTCTCTCCTCTCCTCTATTCCACTGATGAGTTAATTGAGTTTGAAATTGAACTCAGTTTGCAGTAACTGAAGGGCCTTTGCAGACTGCCAGAAATAGTGCACTTTAAATTGAGGCACAGCCCTGGGTCAGTGCTAGGGAATCATGGGAATTGTATTTTTTCTGGGACATTGAGCCTTCTCTGTCAGAGAGCTCTGGTGCCACAATAAAATACAGTTCCCATGATTCCCTAGCACTGAGCCAGGGCAGTGCCTCAATTTAATGTGCACTATTTCTGGCAGTCTGCAAAGGCCTTGAAGTCAGCTGAGGACAAAAGAGAAAAGTTGGTGGGGGAGGAAGGTGGAGAGAGAAAATAAGGGCCTTTACAGACTGCCAGAATGCAGCTTGAGGCCACTTTTAACTCTTGGTCCAGTGCTAAGGAATCATGGGAACTGTAGTTTATTGTGGCACAAGAGTTTTCTGACAGAGAAGGCTCAATGTCCCAGAAAAAGATACAATTCCCATGATTCCCTAGCACTGAGCCAGGACAGTTAAAGTGGCCTCAAGCTGCATTATTTCTGGCAGTCTGTAAAGGCCCTAAGACATTTTAAAAGCAGTTCAAAAAGTGGGATAACGGAAGCTTAATTATGACTGCCCTTGTTAAATCAGTATATTTGGAGGTATGTGTTGGGACACCATTCCTTCTTTATCAGTCAAGGGATTCTTGTTGGTATAGGAGGGGTTAAACTTTGCTACAACTATGTTCTCCCCTCCAATTTATCTTAAAACTTACAGAAATAGATGGCACTGGAGTATTGCAAGAGGAAAAGCAGTCACATCTCTGCATAGTGGTGTTAGGAAGGGAACTCATAAGCTTACATGCTATATCAGGGGTAGGCAACCTTTCCCCTTTAAGGGCCGAGGGACTTCAGCTCCCAGAATCCCAGGAGCTATTGGCCAACATGGGACTATTGGCCAACATGGCAGAGGCTTCTGGGAGCTGAAGTCCCTCGGCCCTTAAAGGGGAAAGGTTGCCTACCCCTGTGCTATATATTCAAAAAAAGTAGCATGGATTTCAACATTACACATTAGCCTGAAACTCAGCATTACAGGTTAGCCTGACACCAATACCAGGAAAGATTCTAGAGTAGATAATAATTGAACATGTACAGGATTGGACTACTGTTTATGAAATAAAAATTCTGATACAGGGACCATTACTTAGGTCAGTTGAAAGTTCTTTAGAAACCAGGGTGGATGACTAAAGAACTTTCAACTGAGCTAAGTTTTAAATGGAACATGTATAAGAAATAGAAAAAAGGGGAATTCACCAAAGAGGAATTCAGACAAATAGCAAGCACATGTAGGGGTAAAGTCAGAAAAGCTAAAGCACAGAATGAACTCAGGCTTGCTAGAGGGGTTAAGAACAATCAAAAGGGCTTTTTTGGGTATGTCTGTAGCAAAAGGAAGAAGAGGGAAATGGTAGGGCCACTGCAAAGAGAAGATGGAGAAATTCTAACAGGGGATAGAGAAAAGGTGGAACTACTCAACACTTTCTTTGCCTCCGTCTTCTCACAAAAGGAAAAGGGTGCTCAAACTGTGGAAAATGGAGCAGAGGACAAAAAAGGGGAAATTCAGCAGAGAATAAGTAAAGAGTTAGTACAGGAAAACCTGGTTAATATAAGTGAATATAAGTCCCAGGACCAGATGAACTGCATCCAAGGGTATTAAAAGGATTGGCAAATGTAAGATTGGAGCCATTGGCAACAATTTTTGAGAACTCCTGGAGAACAGGAGCCAGCAGTCTGGAGGAGGGCAAACATTGTCCCCATCTTCAAAAAGGGGAAAAAAGAGGATCCTAACAACTATCATCCAGTTAGTCTGACATTGATACTGGGAAAGATTCTAGAGCAGATCATTAAACAGAGGGTATGTGAACATTTAGAAGGGAATGCCATAATCACTAAAAGTCAACATGGGTTTCTCAAAAACAAGTCATGCCAGACTAATCTGATGTCTTTTTTTTTTTTAATACCAGTTAGGTGGATGAAGGGACTGTGGGTGTATATAGCATATCTTGATTTCAGTAAGGCCTTTGACAAGGTTCCCCATGACGTTCTTGCAAACAAGCTAATAAAATGTGGGCTAGACAAGGCAACTGTTAAATGGATTTGTAATTGGTTGACCAGCCAAAGGGTGCTCAGCAATGACTCTTCATCCAGGAAAGAAGCAGCCAGTGGAGTGCCACAGAATCCTGGGCCCAGTGCTATTCAACATCTTTATAAATAACTTTGGGGGGCATGCTTATCCAATTTGTGTATGACGCTACATTAGGGGAAGTAGGTAATACCCCAGAGGACAGGATCAAAATTCAAAATGACCTGAATAGATGAGAAAGCTTGGCCAAATCTAACATAATGAATTTCTGCATGGAGAAATGTAAGATATTGCACTTGGAGCAGAAAAATGAAATGCATAGATATAGGATGGGGGACGCCTGGCTTAACAAGACTACATGAGAAGGAATCTAGGAGTCCTAGTAGACCACAAGTTGAACGTGAGTCAACAGTATGATGAAACAGCGAAAAATGCCAATGCATTTTTAGGCTGCATCAATAGAAGTATAGTGTCTAGTTCAGGGGAAATAATAGTGCCACTGTATTCTGCTTTGGTCAGGACTCACCTGGAATACTGTGTCCAATACTGGGTGTCACAATTCAAAAAGGATGTTGAGAAACGAGCATGTCCAAAGGAGGGCAACAAAAGTAGTGAAGGGTCTGGAAACCATGCCCCATGAGGTACAACTTAGGGGCGAAACAGATTGCCCCAATAGCGTGGCTTGCTGCCCCCCCCCCCTTTGACCATGAGATCAGGGCTGTGGTAACCACACACCGCGGCCCTGATCCACCATTTTTCCTCCCGAAAAAGAAACGGCAAAATGTTGCTCCTTTTTGGGGTGGAAAAGGGGTGCCTTTGCTACCGCAGTGGCAATTTTTGGTGCTCCTTTTGGTGTGTGGTGTCTGAACGCTGCGCCAAAGAAGCTCCATAATGCCGCTCACTGTGCAGTCAGATGGGAGGTGTGACACCAGCTTGGGGGTGGTGTTGGGGCATGTGTCAGACAAACAGTACACCCCCACGCCTCCCCAAAGCCTCTGCATACAGCCAGTCTGCACAGGCCCTTAGGGAACTGTGTATGTTTAGCCTAGAGAAGAGATGGTTAAGAGGTGATAGCCCTGTTTAAATATTTGAAGGGATGTCATATTGAGGATGAAGTAAGCTTATTTTCTGCTCCTCCAGAGAATAGGACCCAAACAATGGATGGAAGCTACAGGAAGGGAGATTCCACCTAAACATTAGGAGGAATGTTGTGACAGTAAGAGCTGTTGAACAGTGGAACACACTCCCTCGGATTATGATGGAGTCTTCTTCCTTGTAGGTCTTTAAACAAAGGCTTTATGGCCATCTGTCAGGGATGCTTTGATTGTATATTTCTGAATGGCTGGGGGATGGCCTTTGTGGTCTCTTCCAACTCTATGATTCTATGAAAGAGTCTGTAAGGCTTTAGAAAGGAATGCCATGATTATAAAAATTCAGCATGAATTTATCAAAAAGAAGTCATGCCAGACTAATCTTATCCCTTTTAAAAATAAAATTGCCAACGTGGTTGAAATACTGTGGATGTAGCATATCTTGATTTTAGTAAGATCTTCAATAAGGTCCCCCATGATATTCTGGCAAATAAGCTAGTGAAGTGAAGGATAGACAATGGTAATGTTCAGTGGATTTGTAATTGGTCTAACAGCCATACTCAAAGAGTGCTCATCAAGGGCTCTTCATCCTGGAGAGTACTGACCTGTGGGGGGTGCAGGGTTCTGCCCTTGGCCCAGTGCTATTCAACATCTTTATCAGTGACTTGGATGAAAGAATATCAAATTTGCAGATGACACCAAATTTGGAGGAGTAGCTAATACCCCAGCGGAGAGGATCAAATTCAAAATGGCCTGAAAAGATTAGAAAGCTGAGCCAAAACTAACAATATGAATTTCAGCATGGAGAAGCATAAAATGCACAGATATAGGATGGGGGACACCTGGCTTGACAACAATACATGTGAAAGGGATCTAGAAGTCTTAGTAGACCACAAGTTGAACTTGAGTCAACAGTGTGATGCAGCAGCTAAAAAAGCCAATGCTATTCTAGGCTGCATAAATAGAAGTACAGTGTCTAGATCAAAGGAAGTAACAGTGCCACTCTATTCTGCTTTGGTCAGGCCTCACCTGGTATACTGCATCTAGTTCTGGCCATCTTAATTCAAAAAGGATGTTGACAAACTGGAGTGTGTCCAAAGGAAACCATGAAAAACAACATAGGAATCTGAGTATGTTTAGCCTGGAGAAGAGAAGTGTAAAGGGTGATATGATAGCCCTGTTTCAATACTTGAAAGCATGTCATATGAAGATGGAGTGAAATTGTTTTCTGCAGCTCCAGAGAATAGTATGTGGACCAATGAGGTTCAAAGTACAGGGAAAGAGATTCCACCTCAACATTAGGAAGAACTTCCTTATAGTAAAGAGCTATTCAACAGTGAAACACACTCCTTGGAGTGTGATGGAGACTCTTCCCTTTGGATATTTTTTAAACACAGGCTGGATGGCCATCTGTTAGAGATGTTTTATCTATTCCTGCATGGCAGGACTTGCTGACCCTTGAGGTCTCTTCCAATGCTGTATGAAGGGGAAAGGGTAGAGTGTTAGAGCTAAAATAGTCGGGCTTGCTCTCTGACCTTCCTCTCCTCCTCTTCCTCTTTTTCTCAATCAGGAAAGGGTCAAGTAAAAGAGCATTTTATCAAGTCACCTCTGAAGTGATAGGAAAAAAAAGAAATAGTCTTATGCAATTTGGAAATCACAGGTGACAGAAAGTGAAGGAAGAATGAAGAACAAATTGATTGCTTCTCTGATTGCTAATATTTTCAACTCTTGACTTCACAGTCAAATCAACAAAGAGTAAGAAAAGTGTTGTGCCTAATAAATACTGAAACATAAATTGCAGTTAAGTGTACACTTCACAGTCCGCATGGGGGAAAAATCATACAGATACATGGAATGTGAAAAGACTTTCAGTCAGAGTGGGCATCTTAATTTACATCGGAGAACCTACACAGGGGAGAAACCATATAAATGCTTGGAATGTGGAAAGAGCTTCAGTGACCGTGGCTCATATACTAAACATCAAAGAACCCACACAGGGGATAAACCATATCAATGCATGGAATGTGGAAAAAGCTTCAGTCGGAATGGACATCTACATTCACATCAAAGAATCCATACAGGTGAAAAACCATATAAGTGCATGGAATGTGGAAAGTGCTTCAGTGACAGTGGCTCATATACTAAACATCAAAGAATCCACACAGGCGAGAAACCATACAAATGCATGGAATGTGGAAAAAGCTTCAATCAGAGTGGAAATCTACATTCGCATCAAAGAATCCACACAGGTGAGAAACCATGTAAGTGCATGGAATGTGGAAAGAGCTTCAAATGGAGTAGTCAGCTGTATTCACATCAAAGGACACACAGAGGTGAGAAACAATATAAATGCAAGGAATGTGAAAAGAGCTTCAGTGATAGTAGCTTATATATTAAACATCAAAGAATTCACACAGGGGAGAAACTATATAAATGCATGGATTGTGGAAAGAGCTTCAGTCAGCATGGAAATCTACATTCACATCAAAAAACCCACACAGGGGAGAAACCATATAGATGCATGGAATGTGGGAAGAGCTTCTCTCATAGTCAAACTTTGCGTATTCATCAAAGAACCCACACTGGGGAGAAACCATATAAATGCATGGAATGTGGAAAGAGCTTCAGTGACAGTAGCTCATATAGTAAACATCAAAAAATTCACACAGGGGAGAAACCATATAAATGCATGGAATGTGGAAAGGGCTTCAGTCACAATGGACATCTCAGTTCCCATCAGAGAACCCACACAGGGGAGAAACCATATAAATGCACAGAATGTGGAAAGAGCTTCAGAGAGAGTGGACATTTACATAGACATCAAAGAATACACACACAGGAGAAACCATATAAATGCATGGAATGTGGAAAGAGCTTCAAATGGAGTGGATATCTCAGTTCTCATCAGAGAACCCATACAGGAGAGAAACCATATAAATGCATAGAATGTGGAAAGAGCTTCTCTCATAGTCACCATTTACGTTCACATCAAAGAATTCACACAGGGGAGAAATATAAATGCATGGAATGTGGAAAGAGCTTGAGTGACAGTTGCTCATATAGTAAACATCGAAGAATTCACACAGGGGAGAAACCATATGAATGCATGGAATGTGGAAAGAGCTTCAGTCAAATTGGGTCCCTACATTTACATCAAAGAACCCACACAGGGGAGAAACCATATAAGTGCATGGAATGTGGAAAGAGCTTCAGTGACAGTAGCTCATATAGTAAACATCAAAGAATTCACACAGGGGAGAAACCATATAAATGCATGGAATGTGGGAAGCGATTCAATCAGATTGGGAGTCTTCATTCACATCAAAGAACCCACATGAGGGTAGGGGATCATATAAATATAAATGCATTGATTGTGCATACTAACCAGGAATAAAAATACACAAAGCACTAGGAAGAAAATTGGGCAGAGGGCATTATAAAGAAGGCATTATGTATCCTTCCGAATGGTGCTAGACTCCAACTCCTACCAGCCCTTTGGCCAGCATACCAAATGAAGAAGGATGTTGGGAGCTGCAGTCCATAAACATCAGGAGGGCCCCATGATCACCCTGCATTGATTTCCTTCAACTCTCTCTTTCCTTAAGAATTGGCAGGGATTTTTTTTTTTCAGCTCTAGGAAACCCAACAAGAACCTTTCCTCCTTCTCCATCCCAAAAATGTAGAGCAGTTTTTCCTACTAGACCACACTGCCCCTCCACCTGCCCAAAAGTGTCTCCCCTCTGTTCCCCACCCACTGTGCACCCCAATAAACTCTATACATTTCCCCCCTCAGGAAAGGGTGAGGTTCTGGGAGGGACAAAAAGGTAGTTTTGGGGGGGAGCTGAGATGGGGGTGCTTTGCAATCAGACGGGAGTCCATTCCCTCTCTTCCTCTCAGACCCCTCCCAGAATCTGAGGACCTAAAGATGGTAGTGCACCCTCTGGTAACTAAGTATGGACTTCTGTAATATGCTCTATGTTGGGCTACATTTGTACCAAGTCCAGCTAGATTGATTATGAGTACATCCAGGAGTGATCACATCATGACAATCTTACAATCACTCCCCTGACTGCCAGTTATTTTCTGGGCAAAGTACAAAGTGTTGGCTATTATCTTTAAAGCCCTGCATGAGGTTTCTAGGTTACCTGTAGGATGGCCTCCTCCCCAACCCACCAGGACTAGACTGGCAATGATTTCCCAGATTACTTTTCCGTCTGCCGCTCCCAGACTGGAATTACCTGCTGGAAGAGAACAGCTGAAAATGTTGACTGCATTTAAAACAGCACTAAAGACATCTTTTTCCCGCAGGTATATCCAGCTAACTTTAAATCATGACTTTTTAATCTGTGTATAAATTCTTATGAGTGTATTTTAATGATTCTATAGTATTGTTTTTTATTTATTTTATTTTTAACAGATTTTATTAATAGCTTTGCAAACAATAAATATAATAAATACATTTTATGAGCCTTGGGGGTCAACAAAAAGGGTTTTACAAGAAAATGATTTATCCTGAGATAGTGGCAATACTCGGAATAAAGGGTGTCATCTCACTCTGTGGCATCTGATGGAACTGAGTCCATAGTCTCTCCAAAAGATAGTTTGATAGGTTGGAGGTCCAATATTGTTTATGTTGTGCATATTCAATAAAAACAGACCAGTCTTCAAAAATGTGTGTGCTTTCTTTTGTCCATTGCTAGACCTGAAGGTGTAGGAGACCTTTTTTGACAACCAGGTGTCCCAAATCCTCTTCCAACAGTTGCTCAGTTGAACATCTCCTGTTTTTCGACATCTTGAGATTTCAGCTCTGGCTGTTGAGATGAGGAATGTGACAAGTTCAGTTTTTCAGGTGGCTGTTGTCCTTGCTGTAAATTGATAGCATTAGAAGACCTGGGCAGAATCATACTGGTTATTTCACAATATCAGCAATTTGGGTTAAAACAGCATTCCAGAAAGCTCTAACCTTGGGACAATTCAACCACATGTGTAAATAGGAACCAAGAGTCTTACACCCTCCAGCATTTTGGGGAGACGTCTTTCACCATTTTTCAAAATCTTGGGTGTTAAATACCATCTGTGCATGGCCTTTAAGGTTTCCTCCCTCATCAGTGCAGACCATGATTTATATGGGGGGGAAGTCCAAATGTATGATCAGTGGGTTTCAGAGATATCCATGTTTAGATCAGATTGCCAAATTATCCTGGCAGGTTGACTCTGCCATAGGTGGATTGTATTAGATTTTTATATATAATGGCTGCCCCACCCTTAGCTCTTTGTCCTTTTGCTATACAAATGTGTTTGTAAAAGGTTAAGGGATGGGGGTAATCATCCTTTATCAATTTGCTTTTTGCAAAGGAGAGCACTTGCAGTGTTTGGAACCAGGAGGATTTGGTGTGTCCCAAGGCATCAAGCAAACTATCTGTCATTTTGACCTTTCCATGTTCAAATAAATCCATAATTCTGTATAGGCCACACTCCTTCCAACATTTGAATTGAGCTAATTTATCCACTTCATAAAAATGAGGGTGTAATAGGAATGGGCAAATAGGGGAAGGATCCGGAACTAGTATGTGAAACCATTGCTTCCAAATGAGGGAGTTGTAGAGAAATGGGTTTTGAATCTCCTTCAACACCCTCCATATCCTTATAGAGAAAAGAAGATTAAATTCAGCTAAACTATTACTAACTAGTTCCATGGGTATCCATTTGGTGGAATATTGCTCTGTGACAAGTTGGGAGAGTTGGTTTAGTTGGAAGGCATGATAATAGAATTTGACATCTGGGATCGCTAACCCTCCTTCCGCAGTGTTAATATATCTAACAAATTTAGGGAATCTGGGTCTTTTTCTGTTGAATATGTAGTTATTAATAATCTTTTGCCAGAATTTGAATTTGAGGGGAGTTGGACAAATAGGTATAGATTGGAATAGAAAAAATAAGTGTGGAACAAGAAACATCTTTACAATGGCTATCCTTCCCAAGAATGGAGAGGTTTTGTGTTTCCACTCCCTTATTTTTACTTTCATCCATTTAGTGACAGGATTTTAGTTCCTAGGCACCAATTGAGATAAATCTTTTGTGATAAGAGTGCCTAGATATGTGAATCCAGAGGGACATAGTTGTAATCCAGAGATGTTTGTCAGCTTGTCCTGGTCTGAAGGTGGAGCATTCAGATTTAGATTTTTGCTAATTGATCTTAAGCCTGAGTGCTTCCCAACTGTGTCCAATATGTTTTGTTTGTTTTTTATTTCAGGAAAGGATGTTTCAGGTTTTTGCACTACAGGCAGAATATAATCCGCATACAGCAATATTTTGTGATGGTGGCCATTGATACAAGGCCCAACAACATTTGGGTTTGACCTAACTAATTCAGCTAGGGGTTCAATAAAAAGTGCGAATAGTATTGGCATCTGTGCTCGCGTATGCATGTGTGCATGGGGGCGCCATTTTGGAACTCCCAACAGTGCCGGCGCCGTGCGAATTCACATGGTGCCGGTGCCATTGGGCCTTCCAAAATGGCGCCCTGCATCGGGCACGCATGCGCGCGCAGCACAAACCGCCATTTTGGAAGGCCCAATGGCGTCAGTGCCGTGCGAATTCGCACAGTGCCGGCGCTGTTGGGCCTTCCAAAATGGCACCCCACGTCGAGCGCGCATGCACGCGTGATGCAGGGTGCCATTTCGGAAGGCCCAATGGCCCAGGCATGGCACTGGCACCGTTGGGCGTTCCAAAATGGCACCACACATGTATGCGCACAACGGTGGCCGCCATGCACATGCGCATGGGGGGGTAAGTGCACAGCATGCGCAAGTGTGCGCAAGCACGTGGACCTCGGCACCATTTCTCCCCCGGCAACAAAAAGTTGCCGACCCCTGTTTTAGAGTGTTGTACAATAAGGCCTCTGATTTTCATTGTAAAAATTAGGTTCATAGTCAATATGTATCAGATATCCTATAAGGTGCAAACCCTTCTTTTGGGTCCTGGCCCTCCCACAGCATGAACCTATATATCATAGAATCATAGAGTTGGAAGAGACCCCAAGGGCCATCCAGTCCAATCCCCTGCCATGCAGGAACACAAAATCAAAACATTCCCCGACAGATGGCCATCCAGTCTCTGTTTAGACCTCCAAAGAAGGAGAGTCCACCAAAATCTCCGAGGGATTGTGTTCCACTGTCAAACAGCTCTCACTGTCAGGAAGTTCCTCCTAATGTTGAGGTGTAATCTCTTTTCCTGGAGCCTGCATCCATTGTTCCAGGCCCTATTCTCTGGAGCAGCAGAAAACAAGTTAGCGCCCTCCTCAATATGACATCCCTTAAAATATATAAAAAAGGCTATCGTTGTTGAATTTGGATGTGATGTGAAATGCAGCAGAGCTCAGAAACCAGCTTCCTTCATCAGCCTCTCCCATGGTAACATGTGACAGCCATGCGCTAATGAAACCTGGCTGGTTTCATCTCCAGTGCCTGTTGCATCAGACCTCCCATGATACATATGTGGCTTGTCTCATCCAGTGTGCATGTTGCATCAGACTTCTCATGATGCACAGCTTTCCAAATGCTGACTCATGCATCTGCCACTTGAACTGTAGTAACCCTGTTACCATTGCTCCAGTTCCTTTCAGTGCTGACATCCATATCATTTTCCAGACCAGGGTGCCACATGGTCTTGACAATCTCTAGGTATCCTAGTGCAACTCTATGATCAACATCTGTCAGACATTGACCATAGAATTGTGCTGGAGGAGCTACAAGATGAGTGTTCTCTCTAGGAATCTCTAGGTCTTCCAGTGCAACTCTGTGGTCAACATCTGCCAGACGTTGACCATAGAATTGTGCTGGAGAATGTACAAATGCCTAGTAGAGTGTTCTCTCTAGGAATCTTTAGGTCCTTCCATGCGACTTTTGGTTAAAGTTGACCATAGAGTTGCGCTGGAGGACCTAGATATTCCTAGAGAGAACATATTAATAAAATCCGTGAATAATCAAATCCACAAAAGTCAAAGGCGCAAATATGGAGGGATGCATGTAATAGTAATAGTTGTGGCATAAACGACTAGCAGAATTAAATGTAATAGTAATAGTTGTGGCATAAACGACAAGCAGAATTAAATTTATGCCTTTAAAAATTACAATATCGTACACACATAATAAATGTGTTTACATATACATAGTTTCATGTGGTTAAAGTGAAAATTTGGTAAAATTTGATGTTTAAAAAATTAAAATTTGAAAATTTATTTTTTTAAATAACCCTGGGACATGTCCTTTCTCTTCCCACTGACCCTCACCCCACTCACCCCGTCTTTTCAGCCTTTTAAAGAGGCTCTAGCTCCACCCAAAAGGGAATTGAATAGCCCCCCCCTCCTGCTCCAAATCTGCTGGCAGATCTCCCCCAATTCTCTTTCAGGCACAAGAAAAGGCCAAGGGGGCACCTTGGAGCAAAAGAGGTTGAGCACAAACCAAACAAACTGAAGAATTCAGCAAGTGAAGAACAATGTTAAGGACTAAGGTAAAGGTAGTCCCTTGACATGAATGTTAAGTCATGATCAAATGTAGTAGGGGATGGTGCTCAATTCCATTTCTAAGTCAAAGAGCCAGTGTTGTCCAAGGACTATGTGGGGGAGGGAGACAGTATTCTGGAAGGCAAAAGGGCTGGCGAAAATAGTGAAACTGTCATAGAGGGAACAAGGCAAACAATGCAAGGACCCAAGAGTGGGAGGCAAAAATGTTTTCCACAGGCAGCAAGCAGGAGGGACACATGATCTTAGATGTCTCTACACTAATGCCCAGAGCATGGGAAATAAGCAAGATGAACTTGAACTCCTAGCATGACAAAGCAAATATGATATAATAGGCATCACTGAAACCTGGTGGGATGAATCTCATGATGAGACTGCAGTAATAGAGGGTTATATCCTTTTTTAAGAGAAATAGGCCAAACAGGAAAGGAGGAGGAATAGCATTATATGTCAGGGATATTTACACAATGAAGAAGTCCAGAACTTCAATCCTGGAAGCCAGGTAGAGAGCATCTGGACCAAAATTAAAGAGGTGGGAAACAACAGGGATGTTAGTGTAGGCGTTTACTACAGATCCCCAAGTCAGATGGAGAAATTGGATGATGCCTTTCTAGAACAGATGACTACACACTCAGAAAGGAAAGATGTAGTAATGATGGGTGACTTCAGCTATCCTGATATTTGCTGGAAGTCAAGATCAGCCAAAGCTTTAAGGTCTAGCAAATTCCTCACATGCCTCAAAGCCAATTTCATTGTCCAAAAGGTGGTAGAGATAATGAGGATCCGCTATTTTAGATCTGATCCTAAGCAAGAGGGATGCCCAGGTAAATGGGGTGCAAGTGGTGGGATCCTTAGGTGGGAGTGATCATGTTCTCCTGGAGTTTGTTATACAGTAGAAAGGAGAAGCTAGGCATAGTCAGACACACATTCTAGACTTTAGGAAAGCTGATTTCAGTAAACTTAGGGAAATACTGGGGGTGGTCCTGTGGTCAGGAATACTAAAGGAGAAGGAAGTTCAGGATGGATGGGAGTTTCTCAAAAGGGAGATACTGAAGGCACAATTTAAAACAGTCCCAATAAGGAGGAACAATGGAAGGTGTCTCAAGAAACCAGGATGGATGACTAAGGAAGTTACAACTGAGCTAAGTTTTAAACGGAACATGTATAAGAAATGGGGAAAAAGGGGACATCACCAAAGAGAAATTCAAGCAAATAGCGAACACATGTAGGGGTAAAGTCAGAAAAGCCAAGGTGCAGAATGAGCTCAGGTTTGCTAGAGGGGTTAAGAATAATAAAAAGGGCTTTTATGTGTATATCTGTAGCAAAAGAAAGAAGAAGGAAATGGTAGGGCCACTGCACAGAGAAGATCGCAAAATGCTAACAGGAGACAGAGAAAAAGGCAGAACTACTCAATGCCTTCTTTGTCTCAGTCTTTTCACAAAAGGAAAAGGGCACTCAACCTGAGGAAAATGGAGCAGAGGATGCAATAGGGGAAATGGAGCACAGAATAAGTAAAGAGGTAGTACAGGAATACCTGATTAATTTAAATGAATATAAGTCTCCTAGACCAGATGAACTGCATCCAAGGATATTAAATGAATTGGCAAATGTAACATCGGAGCCATTGGTAATAATCTTTGAGAACTCCTGGAGAACAGGAGAACTCCCAGCAGACTGGAGGAGGGCAAATGTTGTCCCCATCTTCAAAAAGGGGAAAAAAGAGGATCCCAACAAGTATCACCCAGTTAGTCTGACATCAATACAGGAAAGATTGTAGAGCAGATCATTAAACAGAGAGTCTGTGAACATTTAGAAGGGAATGCCATTATCACAATAAGTCAAGATGGGTTTCAGAGAAGCAAGTCATGCCGCACAAATCTGATCTCTTTTTTTGATAGAATTACGAACTTGGTAGATGAAGAGAATGCTGTGGATATAGCATATCTTGATTTCAGTAAGGCCTTTGACCAGGTCCCCCATGACATTCTGACAAACAAGCTCATAAAATGTGGGCTAGACAAAGTAACTGTTACATGGATTTGTAACTGATTGACCAATCGAACCCAAAGGGTGCTCAACAATGGCTCCTTTTTATCCTGGAAAGAAGTGACCAGTGGGGTGCCACAGGGTTCTGTCCTGGGCCCATTACTATTCAACATCTTTATCAATGACTTGAATGAAAGAATAGGGGACATACTTATCAAATTTGCAATTGACACCAAATTAGGAGGATTAGCTAATACTCCAGAAGACAGGATCAAAATTCAAAATGACCTTAACAGATTAGAAAGCTGGGCCAAAGCTAACAAAATGAATTTCAACATGGAGAAATGTAAGGTACTGCACTTAGGGCTAAAAGAATGAAATGCATAGAAATAGGATGGGGGGGGGGACTCCTGGCATAATGTGATTACATGTGAAAGGGATCTAGGAGTCCAGGTAGAGCACAAGTTGAACATGAGTCAGTAGTGTGGTGTGGCAGCTAAAAAGGCCAATGTGCATCAATAGAAATATAGGGAAGTAATAGTGCCACGGTATTCTGCTTTGGTCAGGCCCCACCTGGAATATTGTGTCCAGGTCTGGGCACCACAGTTCAAAAAGGATGTTGAAAAACTGGAGTGTGTCCAGAGCAGGACAACCAAAATGATGAAGGGTCTAGAAACTATGTCCTAAGACCAGGACTGGCAGGGAACTGGGTATGTTTAGTCTGGAGAAGAGACAGTTAAGAGGCTATATGATAGTCCTGTTTAAATATTTGAAGGAATGTCATGTTGAGGAAGGTGCTAGCTTGTTTTCTGTTGCTCCAGGGAGAACAGGACCTGGAACAACGGATGCAAGCTCCAGGAAAAAAGATTACACCTCAACATTGGGAGGAACTTCCGGACAGTAAGGGCTGTTCGACAGTGGAACATGCTCCCTCGGAGTGTGGTGGAGTCCCCTTCCTTGGAGGTCTTTAAGCAGAGGCTGGATGGCCATCTGTTGGGGATGCTTTAATGGGGAGTTCCTGCACGGCAGGGGGGGTGGATTGGATGGCCCTTGAGGTCTCAACTCTATGATTCTTTGACTGCTCCAGTGGTCATGTGGCCAGCATGACTGCACAGAACACTGTTTACCTTCCCACCAAAGTGGTACCTATTCACCTCCTTGCATTTACATGCTTCCAAACTACTAGGCTGGCAGAAGCTGGGACTAGCGGCAGGAGCTCACCCTATCAGGAGGCACTTGGGCCTTGAACTGCCAGCCTTCCAATCATCAGAACTGGCGTCTTGACCACTAAAACCCAGTTTAAACCCAGGCGCCCCTCTTCCATGTGAGGAAAATACAATCTCTTCCCCCTCCCCCGCCCAATTTGTTATTGCTGTGTACTTTCTGGTCCTTTGGTGGCTTAGGGCAACCCTTGGCAGGGTTTTCTGGGGCTGAGAGAGTGTGACCCACCCAAGGTCACTCAGAGGACTTCCATGGCTGACCAAGATTTGAATTCCGGTCGCTTGCTCTCCTTTCCTCCCTCCCTCAGGGCTCCAGGGGCTCCTAAAGGAAAAGCCCAGGGCCTCTCCCTTCTTCCCTTTCATGGGAATCTCTAGTCTAAACAAACAAACAGATAAAAGGGCCTCTCTATCTCTCTCTCTCTCTGGTCTTGACCTGGGAGACTCCGCCGCCTCAGAGTTTGTTTGCAGGAAGGAAAGAAGCCCCGCCCCCTTCGCCTCCGAGGAGCAGAGAGAGCAGGTTCCTAGAGTGGTCAATGTGGGAAGGAGGAGAAGATGGCGGCTCCCCTCTGACCTCGTTTCCGGTATGTGTGTATGGAACCCGCACAGATTCCTAGAGAGGTCAATGTGGGAAGGAGGGGAAGGTGGCGGCTCCCCTCTGACCTCACTTCCGATGCGTGTTGTGGGGGGGGGGAAGGGAGGAGGATCCTCTCTGAATATCTTCATTGGGGGAGGAAAGGCCCTTCCGGGAGGAAGAGGAAGGTAAGGAGGGGGGGGGGGATGGAGGGACCCCAAATTCCCCAGGAGACTCGGGGGGGGGGGCTGGGGTTTATCTGGGGTTGGGGATGAGGGAGGAGCAAGGAAGACCCCCTACTCCCCCCCAAAAGCCACAGGGGCTCCTCTGTGTGTGTGTGTTGGGGGACACAGAGGTTTGGGGAGAGGTTTCCAAGGGAACCATAAGGGCCTGGCTGCCTCAGTGTCTCTGTAGTGTCTTTTGGGGGGGGTCTTTCCTGGGGGGCCTGGAGGGAGTAGGGGCCTGTGGCCCCCGAAGGGGAAGGGAGGCACTTTGGAAGAGGAGAAGGAGGAGAGTGTCTACTCCCAGAGGCAGGAAATGGTGGGGATTGTGGGGGGCTGAGGGATCAGACTGGGGGGGGGGCAGAGAGGGGGGCCCTTATGATCAGAATGGCCAGGACTGGCAGGGAATGCAACTTAGAATGGGAGGAAGAGAGGCAGAAGGAGAGGGGAAGGGTTGGGGATTGTAGGGAGCAGGGGGAGAAGGAAGGAGACCCCCATCAGGCTCCATGTTCCTAGAAAAAGGGGGGGGGGCAGAGGGGAGCCCTTGAGTTTCCTGGTGGGAGGGGGGAAGGGAGAAGAAGAAAGGAAGAGGCTGATGAAGGGAGGAGTTGGGGGGGAGACCAGAGAGAACCAGGCTCCCAGCCTTTTGGGAGGGATTTGTGGGGAGAGGTGTGAGGATTTAGGCAGGGATGGGGAGGAATGGGGCGAGGTGTTATCTAAATGCAAAGCCTCCCCCTCTTAAAAAAATACTGCCTTGCTTTGGGGTTCCCCCTGGTTTCCTTCCCCCTGCAGAGATCACGCGCGGTGGGGTTGGGACAGAGGGAGATCCTTTCCTCTACAGAATCATGGAGTGGAAGAGGAAGGCGGTTAAAACTGGCCTCCTCCCATTTTGTCCTCCAGGGAGGTGTTAGTTCTCTCCCTCCCTAATAACTTCCAAAAACACCCCTCCTGGCCTGGGCTACTGTTTAGGGCAGGGGTAGGCAACCTTTCCCCTTTAAGGGCCGAGGGACTTCATCTCCCAGAAGCCTCAGCCATGTTGGCCAATAGTCCCATGTTGGCCAATGGCTCCTGGGATTCTGGGAGCTGAAGTCCCTCGGCCCTTAAAGGGGAAGGGTTGCCTACCCCTGGTTTAGGGGAAGGGAGCCAACAAGACTGAAGGAATAAGTTCTCTTGGATTGTAAAGCAACCTTGGAGGGAGAGGGAGGTAGGTCTCTGGCCTGGAGTCTGGTAAGGAAGGATGGGTCTGGAAAGTTGTGCGGGAGCAAAAGGCAAATTGAGAATAAAAGGCCAAGGAGGCAGAACCAAGAAGAGAGCCACCAGGAGGTGGTGGGTAAGGGAACCCAAGGCTCCTTTTGGGGTGATATAGCCAATGGGCAAACAAATCCCTCCCTTGGGAATGTAGGGAGGGATTCTGGGAGGTCCACAGGATCCTGATTCTCCCCACTCATCCACCCCTTTTCCCTCTTCACAATAGACCAGTGAGGGAGATTCAGCAAAGGGAGATTCACATGATTACTGCACCTTAATTCTACATCCAAAACAACATAAAAGTATGTTACGGTGGGCCCTTTGTATCCATTGGTTCTGGGACCTCCCATGGATACCAAAATCTGTTGATGCTCAAGTCCCATTAAATACAATGGCCTAAATAAATAAAAAATGGCAAAATAAAGGATTGCTTTGTGGAATTTATATTTTGTAAAATATTTTCCAGCCATGGATGCTTCAATCCATGAAAAAAGAATCTGTGGATACAGAGGGTGGACTATGTTAGGATGGTGCTTAAAGGGTTTTGATTGACATTCTAAATGTATGTATATAATTGATTTTGTTTTACTAGATATTTTAAAATGCTATAAACTGTCTTGCATCCCAACTTTGAGAGAGAAATGGTATATAAAATCGTAGAATCATCGAGTTGGAAGAGATCACAAGGGCCATCCAATCCAGCTCCTTGCCTTGCAGGAATACACAAAGCACCCCTGAGAGATGGCCATCCAGCTCTGTTTAAAAACCTCCAAAGAAGGAGACTTCACCACTCTCTGAGGGGAGCGCATTCCACTGTCAAACAGCTCTTACTGTCAGGAAGTTCCCCCTAATGTTAAGGTGGAATCTCTTTTCCTCTAGTTTGAATCCATTGCTCTGGCTCCTATTCTCTGGAGCAGCAGAAACCAAGCTTGCTCCATCCTCAACATGACATCCCTTCAAATACTTAAACAGGGCTGTCATATCACCTCTTGACCTTCTCTTCTCCATGCTAAACAATACCCTATCCCTGAGTCTCTCCTCATAGGTCATGGTTTCTGGACCGTTGATCATTTTGGTTGCCCTCTGGACACAATCTACCTTGTCCACATCCTGTTTGAATTCTGGTGCCCAGAACTGGACACAGTATTCCAGGTGAGGTCTGAGCAAAGCAGAATAGAATGGTTGTGACAGGACTGTCTTTATATGGCTGGGGTTACTTTTACTTCTTATCCACAGAAGGCCTCAGACACTAACACTTGTCCTACTTTTATAATCCTAACACTCTCCCTAAGTGTATAAGGGCCAGGTCCCCAGTGACTTCCCAAACCAGTTATGGTATTTTTGGTAGCATGCTTGCCTTTATTTATTACTTGGACAGAGACATCTACTGTAAAATAAAAACTTTATTTAAAATTACTTTGACAGAGACATCTACTGTAAAATAGAAACTTTATTTAAAAACATTAAGAAAGTATGGTATCTTATGTAGGTTACGTCAAACTTAGGTTGGTTACAATAACTTCAAACATATACAAGGCCTTTAAATAATCTTCATCCTATTGTCTCTTTCAGGTGGATTATCAACTAGTTTCTGACTGGATTAATTGAATCAGCCAACTGCCTCCGGCTCTCTTGACTGTCTGTCTGCCAGGTCTGCCTAGCAACTCCGTCACAATGGTACTATTACTTCCCTCAGTCTAGACCAGGGGTAGGCAACCTAAGGCCCCGGGGGCCGGATGCAGCCCCCCGAGGCCTTTGGACTGGCCCCAGGCCGGTCCTGCCGCCGCTGCCGCCCCCCGCCATAGTGATATTGATTATTGTTGTTATTACTTGTTCTTGGGGTTTCCTTGGCAAAATCTCCACAGGGGTTTTGCCATTGCTTTTCTGGGGCTGAGAGAGTGTGCATGCATATTTTTTAAAAATTTTAATATATATTTTTTTAAAAATAAAATTTTATTTTTATTTATTTATTTATTTATTTATTTTTGGTGCTTCAGCCCCCCAATTGTCTGAGGGACAGCAACCCGGCCCCCGGCTCAAAAAGGTTGCCTACCCCTGGTCTAGACACTATACTCCTATTGATGCAGCCTAGAATCACATCTTTTTTAGCTGCCGCACCACCTGGCTGACTCATGTCCAGTCTATGGTCCACTAAGACTCCTAGATCCCTTTTTGCATGTACTGCCAGGTGTCACCCATCCTATACCCATGCACACACACAAGGAAACCATCCAAATATTCAGGAATGTCCTGAGAATAATGATATGTATAAACTCTTTTTCACCTTTGGAATCAACTGTGTATGCTTGGAAAATGTGTGTGTGTGTTTGTGGGGGGGGGGGGAATCTAATTTGGGTTTTGAACAAAATTTGTTTGCGATTGACAGCCTTTGGAAATTGTAAGTGTCATCATTATCTAAATAGAGTGATTTAAAAATTATCCTTCATTATACAATAGGAAGGAGTTTCCCTCCCTTTCTGATGTCCTCCATCCCTGTCTTAAAGTAGTCCCATTAAAACAAGCCAGATAATTTAATACTGTTTTCAGTAGGTACGGCTAAGTCAATATCCAGGTGTTAAGAGGAGGAAGGATGGGAGACAACAGCCTCCAGCTTTGAGTGAGGTGAACACCCAGGCAAAGGAGAGGGAGGGAAGAGTTGGCAGTGCTGTCCACTGCCTAATCCGCCCAGTTACACAGGTCTTTCTGCAGCTGGACAGGCTAGGCAGAGGGAAAGAAAGATTGCCAGGGCTTTCAGCTCCTCCTGCTGCTTCTGCCACCACAGGTGCCATCACCACCCCACACCAGGTGACACCAACCCTAGTGGCTAAATCTTATCAGTAATCCCAAGTAGAGGGGTTTGGATTTTTCCCCTAATGGATAATGAAGGGACCCAACAGAAGAGCCTTTTGTTGTTCTGTGCAACCTGTAGTGATTTTGTGAATGAGAGGCTTCCAAGAGCCCCCGTGGTTAACAGGCTCAACATTTTGGCTTCCCTGAGTCAATCCTCCTGAAGTGTGTCCTTTCTCCTGATGTATTGATCATCATAATCTTTTCCAAAGAGTCATCTCACAATGCGTCCAAAGTACAAATAGCCTCAATTTAATTATGGTCAGCTCTCCATATCTTTTTTTTAAAATTAAACTTTATTATTTACACAGTATATAGTACAAATTATATGATCTAAAATTCATAATGTGTTTTTCCCCCTCTCCCCTCCCACAAACAGACACTCAAAGGAAATACATTTCATTTAAATCAACAATCATTTTCAGAGATATGGAAAATATCATTAATTATATTTTTTACTTCTTCATACCCCATTTTGCCTTCCACTTTCTGAATCACAATTTCCCATTTATTTCTCCATGAGTCCTTATTGCTTTCCCCAGTATATTTAAGTATTCTTTTCCTAAGGAAATCAAATATTTTATATATTTAAACAAATAAGCTATATTCCAATTAGATTTCTTTTTCCATCCAAAAGTAATCACTGCATGGGCAGCTTTTAAAATTTGTTTTCTTACATAACTTTGATTACTATCAAATCCTAATTCCCCTAAATGAAGAGTTAAACAATTTTCTTTGCTTAATTGTATCTCTGTCCCTAATATTATATTTATCTGTAAATTAACTGTCCCAAATTCTTGAACAATTGGACATTCCCACCACACACACACACACACACATATATATATATATATATATATATAAATCCCCTTATTTTGATTGGAATTTATCATTTATAAATTCTAATTGATGTGGTGTCCTCTACCATTTTCCAATCATTTTCATTTGTTCTTTTATATTTGTATTTTTAATTTTAACAATTTCTTGTAGCCAAATTTTAATTTTGACTGTATCAATCAATAAGCCTTTTCCCCAGTTCATTGTCAATCCCTCTACCATTCTAAATTGGGTTCTTTACATAAACTTATCAATTTTCCCTATTAATCCTTTTCCACCTTCTAATTTTTAAAATTATTTCTTCTAGCAAAGTCAGCCTTCCATATCCACAGATTTTTTTAATCCACGTAATCAAGGATCCATGGTTTTAAAATATTTTAATATATATATATAAATTCCCAAAAACAAACCTTGATTTTGCCATTTTATATAAGGGATACCATTTTACTATGCCATTGTAATTAATGGGACTTGAGCATCCACAAATTTTGGTATTCCCTAGGCGTTCTGGAACTAAACCCCAGCAGATACTGAGGGCCCACTGTATTTTGTCTTCTAAGAATATTCCGGCTTGTTTTGCCCTCAGAGCCATTTAATTGTCTTTTTGATGGTACATGGAAGATTGTACAAATGTATTTACATGTAATTGTACTTTCTGCAGGTGCTCAGATGTCCAAGGTGGGCCTGACTGATATCCAGGCATATGGAGAGAGATGAGCTCTGCTGAATTCCTCCTCCATGGAAGAAATTTTAGGAAAGATGCCCTTGGAAAAGGTGAATATCCATCCCTTTCTTCTTTGTGATGGATCCATTGGGAAGGTTTTGTGGTGGAGGACCCCAGACATTTGATAGCAAGGGTGGAACTTTGTTTTGTTAGTCTGGGATGTGACTGATGGTCAGATGTCATCCTCCCACCTGCCATGTGGATCATTTGATCAGCATTTCCTGCCATTTTGCCCTTGCTCTTTCCCCAGCCACTCAGGGCCAGGGGTGATGAGACTGGGCTCCCACTCATGCCCTGCAGGGACCCCTCAAGCCTGTCACCAGGACTTGCTTTATATCTGAGTTAACATGAAATCCATGATTGTTAGACAAGGTTGGTGACATCACTTTGGTGGACAGAGGCGGGCAAGTGGTCTTGAGCCATCATGAAAGGTAGCAATTGCTAATTGTTTCATTTGTTATGCTAATATTTTTACTGCCAGGGACAGAAAGAGGTATTCTGTTACTTGTGTGCCAAAATAACTAAACACATTTGCTAAAGTAACAGGAATTAAAGGTAGTAGAAATCCAAATTATCTGCAGGACACTAGATTGGGAATTGCTGCCCTAGACATATGTCAGTTAATGATTGGAAGAGTCTAAGTGGAAAATACCCCATGTGTTAAATAGAACTTCCTTTTACATGAGAAGGCTAGTTGATCAGGGAGTCAGGTTATAATCCTCAGGCACTAATCTTCAAGATGCAGGAGGATAATGAAAACAGATGGCTTTATTCAGACATGTCCCCCTCTAGCTATATTCTGAAGCAATTAAATCCTGCTGGGGTTGCACCATGGTTTTCCTCCACATCTGATCTCTCTTTCTGGATGAGGGCTGCTTTCTGTTGCAGGTGACCTTTGAGGATGTGGCTGTGTATTTCACAGAGGAGGAATGGAACCTGCTGGATCAGAACCAAAGATCATTGTACATGGAGGTCATGATGGAAAACTACGAGAATGTGTCTGCTCTAGGTAAGAAACTTGGATCCATTGCCCTTCCTGGACAAAGTGAGGGCCTTTTCACACTACACAAACCATGAATCCACTTTACTTGCCATGGCAATGTCCTGTGGGATCCTGGGATTTGTAGTTTAGGGCTCTTTGACTGAATATTCTAAATACCTCTCTCTGTACAGGATTCTGTGGGATGTTGCCATGGCAGTTAAAGTGTAGTCATAGCTTCATAATTGTGTAGTGTGAAACGGGCCTTACTGCTTGCCCAGGTAGGATTTAGGGTGTGTTTTTTTTAATTTCACTTTCTCATCCAGCAGAGGCTCAAAGATTTATTTCATACTAAAATGATGAGCGTGGTTCTCTATTTGATGACTGTCTTGTGGACAGTTTTTTGGTCAAGTATCCTTTGAACAAATGCATTTGCAAAGCTTCTCTATAGCTGATAAGTTAACCGTGAAACTACATGCCAAGGGATGAGGTTCAGCTTCATGTATCTCATAGCAGTTACATTTCATGTTCTCTCAACAATGCTAACAAGCCCCATGTCCCTCTGTGGGACAGTCATTGTTCCCTTCTTTTCCACATTTCACTATCAGCTCCAAAGCCTGAGCTCATCTCTCATATAGAGCAGGAGAAAGATCTGGGGATTATGGTGTCAGATTCTCAGGGCTGGAAAGAAGAGGATTGCTTTGCTAACTCAGTGACACAATTGGTGCTTGTCTAAAAAAATACTTATGCCATAAACCTGGCCACTGTAATGTTTAATAACAAAGATAGACAGTGCAGGAGCTGGTGGCCACATGGGCATCTTCCAAAACTGCTGGGCCAGAAATTACACCCCATACCTACATCTGTATTACCCAATTGGATGCTGTGGGAGTGTTGATAAAAAGAAGCCCATCTTCTCTTTAAAACAAGGCAGGTGCTCCCTGTACACCTTGTTTACAAGCAGAAGCTTCTTTCCAAGAGTATGTCTCTACCTAGAAACAAGGTGCATACCCCCTGCTGCATGGGTTTTCATGGCTCAGCAAGGATTTGAAACCTGATCTCCAGTCATAGTCCAGTATTCAAACCACTAAATTATGCACGAACACTTGCCCATCCCTGTCTGAGAGGCTCTTGTAACCCTTGCTGAAATCTGGGTCCCAATCCTGCTCATCCATGAAGTTCTTAGATAACTTGGAATTCCATAATAATAATAATAATAATAATAAATTTTTATTTATAGCCCGTCCCTCTGCTCAGCAATTGGGGCGGGTTACAACATGTTAAAAACAACAGAGGTTAAAAACAATCCCTCTCATAACAACCCTCCCCCCCTTAAAACAGGATTAAACTTGCAGAATTAAATTAAAATTAAATCAATACAATAAAAAATAACAGCACAATATAATATGAGGTCGGTGAGGGGATTAGGGGACAGAATAGGATGGGTCAATTAAGGCTCGCCCATCTGAAGATGTTATTCCGGGAAGGCCTGTCGGAAGAGGTCTTTACTGCTTTCTTAAAGGCAGCAAGAGTCGAAATAAGACTTATTTCTTATAAGAAATAAGACAGATCTCGTCCGGCAGGCCATTCCAGAGTCTAGGGGCAGTAGCGGAGAAGGCCCTCTGGGAAGTATAAGAGAGAGAATTCCAGCTCCCTTGCTCAGCCTTTCCTATTGAAGCTTTTGTCATGGTTAGTCTGACACTCTGAATAGGAGGTACCTCCAGGGAGAACCAAAACAGGGCTAGAAAGCAATGACTTCCAGAACAGCTGTTTGTACAGACATATCAAGTGGTTTCATATTGAAGCATCTGTCATGGTTAGTTTGGATGGAAGGTAACTCTAGGAAGGACCAAAGCAGGGCCAGAAAACAATGGCTTCCAAGGCAGCTGTTTGTTCCCAGGTCCTTCTTCCAGACATATCAAATGATTGTATTAAGCTATTATGAGTAATATCCAGGAAGGCAGGAAGGAGAAGAAGACACAATAGCTCCTCATTCCCTAATTTTTTTTTTCTTCAAGAAATTAAGTTTGCTTAGCTCCATTGTTACTCCCAGATGTTCTTCCTCACTGAATGCTAGTATTCAGTATTGTCTGTGCTTGTCCTTCTTTGCAGGAAATCGCTGGAGGAAGATGTATGTATGCACTGATCTGCATCTTATGAGCTGGCAGGGAGTCCACCTACGAGGCAAAAAATACAGATGGCAAGATTGTGGGAAATGTTTTGTTTATAAGTCACATATTGTGAGCTCCACAACAAGCCAAACAAGACAGAAGCCATACAGATGCCAGGAGTGTGGGAAAGGGTTTGTTTGCCCTTCTAATCTTGTGACTCATCAGAGAGTCCACACAGGAGAGAAACCATACACATGCCAGGAGTGTGGAAAATGTTTTGCTCATAAGTCACACCTTAAGAGTCACCTGAAAGTCCACACAGGAGAGAAACCATACAAATGCCAGCAGTGTGAGAAAAGTTTTGCTCTCAAGTCAGACCTTTTCATGCATCAGAGAGTCCACACAGGAGAGAAACCATACAGCTGCCAGGAGTGTGGGAAGTGTTTTGCTCGGAAGTCAAACCTTCTTATTCATCAGAGAGTCCACACAGGTGAGAAACCATTCAATTGCCAGCAGTGTGGAAAATGTTTTGCTCACAAGTCACACCTTAAGAGTCACCTGAAAGTCCATACAGAAGAGAAACCATACAAATGCCAGCAGTGTGGAAAATGTTTTGCTCACAAATCCAACTTTTTGAGGCATCAGAAAGTCCACACAAGAGAAAAACCATGTAAATGCCAGGAATGTGGGGAAGGTTTTGCTTACTGTTCAAGCTATTTGCGGCATCAGAGACTCCATGCAGGAGAAAAACCATTCAAATGTCAGCAGTGTGAAAAATGTTTTGTTCAGAGGCAACATCTTTCAAGGCATAAGAGAATCCACACAGGGGAGAAACCATTCAGATGTCAGCAATGTGAAAAATGTTTTGTTCAGAGGCAACATCTTTCGAGGCATCAGAGGATCCATACAGGAGAGAAACCATTCAAATGTCAACAATGTGAAAAATGTTTTCCTGAAAAGTCAACTCTTGTGAGTCATGAGAGAGTCCACACAGGAGAGAAACCGTACAAATGCCAACAGTGTGGAAAATGTTTTGCCTGGAAGTCAGACATTGTAAGTCATCAGAGAGTCCACACAGGAGAGAAACCATACATCTGCCAGCTCTGTGGGAAATGTTTTTCTCGGAATTCATACCTTTTGAAACATCACAAATATCACGCTAGGAAGAAATCATAGAAATGACAGCAGTATAGAAGCAATCTTCATACATCTAGATTGTGTCTTGTTAATCTCTATCATGATCTCATTTCTGCCATTACTGCTACACAGCTAATAATGTTATTGTATCTTGCATTTTGACTTTGATCTGCCACTGAGGAGTAAGGTAGGCAGGGGGCATGTGTGGTGGGGTCCCCAGATGCTCACCTGGTCAAGTGTTCTTGTTTTTGTTATTTTTCAATAGGAACATCCTTTTTTTTTTCTTTCCAGGCTGGAAGCCAAAGACCACTTTGTCTTTGCCTCCACCCCTGACCTTGTTCAGATATACTGAATTGCATAGTCTTTTGTGCAAGGGGATAGGGGAGCTCTGGACCCAGCAAGGACAAATGAGGGGAGAGGGGGTGACAAAGTACAGATAGGATTGAAATAAGTATTAATAGCAGTAGTATTTACATTTCTATACTGCTTCATAATGAATTATGCACTTTCTAAGCGGTTTACAATGTGTAAGCCAATTGCCCCCAAACTGGGTACTCATTTTACCGACCTACAAAAAGATGGAAGGCTGAGTCTACCTGGAGCCCTGCAAGATCAAACTCACAGTGTTGTAGCTGCAGTAGTGGCATTTATGTGTGTGCCATCAGGTCTCCTGTCAGCAGCAAACATGGAGGAGGCAGAAGAGGATGGTCACTTTATCTATCTTGCTTCTTAGTGATTCTCTTTGTCTCTTCTAAGCTGAGAGGGGAAGTGACTGTGCTGAGAAAAAAGAGGCGAGGAGGAGGGGCTGCAGCTGCCGTTGTAATGGTCCCAAACCATTCAAAGCTCAATCAGATGGCCAAGAACATCAACTTCCAAGTAAGCCACATGCCCACCAAATTCACAAGAATTTGAGCAATGGAGGAAGCCACAAATATTCCAGAGAATCCACACAGGCGCTACCCATTCTGGCCACATCACCTGCACTCTGCAAAGCAGCCTGGGAAGCCCACTTGCGACAGAGCCACTCTCACCCAGTTCACCAGTTAAGCAGGACAATACAAGAGGGCTGCAATAAGCCCCAGAGTTTCCACAGGAATCACCCTCTGGTATCCTTTCCAGACAAAATGTCTGTAGTCCATAAAACAGCCTGGAAGACCAACTTTCCAAATGTTCACTGAGTTCCCCAGTTGTGACATTGTTGTGTGCCTTCAACTCATTTCCACCTTATGGTAACTCCAAGGCGACCTCTTGCAGGGTTTCCTTTGCATTAATTGTTAGAGATGGATTGCCTGTCTTCTTTTGGGGCTGAGAGAGTATGATTTGCCCAAGGTCTCCCAGTAGGTTTCTATGGTTGAGCAAGAATTTGAACCCTGGTCTCAGAGTTGTAGTTCAACACTCAAACCACTACACCTGGAAAGAAATGCTGGGACTTGTCTTTGCCAGGTAGCAATATTTGGTTTCTCTGGAAAGTTTTCTGCATCTCACAAAATTGCAGGTGATTAATGTGCTGCTACCTACAAAGTTTGCTTTCTTTGTTTTCATAAATATGGGGTTTTGTTGCCTGGGAGTAGTTTGGGAATTTTTTTTTCTCTGAGGGTTTTTTGGCTTGTTTTGTCACTCCTGTCATGCATGACTGGTGAATTTGGTTAGACTGGTTAGCCAAAATGGTGGTCTTCTGGTCATTTTGTATTGCAAAGGTTTGTATTTGTTACTGCTTTTTCCTCCCCCCCAAACCCCCGGTATAAATATATATGATTGTATGCCTTTAGTAGCTCTGGCTGGTTTTTATTGTTCTTTTACTTTGAAAGTACCATGTACAGTGAGTAATGGCACTATATAAATAAGCGATAATAATAAGTGCCCACGGTGTCAAAGGGCCATGAGAAACAGAGGGTGGCCTTACTCTTTTCCCCTCTTAGCAGCATTTGTCTATTGGCCTGCTGAGATGAAAAGACCTGCGGTTTAGTTGTGGTTTTTAAAATAACAAATGCACCGATCATATATGCCTCTTTGTTTGTGACTTTGTTCTCTGGAGGGCTCCCTGCCAGAGGCACATTAGTTCCAGGTGGGGAAAGGGTTCCCTTTTGGCCCTGGAGGGGGTCCAGGCTGTCTGCAGTTGGAAGCCCACCCTGGCTGAAGTCTAGAGCAGGGGTAGGCAACCTTTCTCCTTTAAGGGCCGAGGGACTTCAGCTCCCAGAAGCCTCAGCCATGTTGGCCAATAGTCCCATGTTGGCCAATAGCTCCTGGGATTCTGGAGCTGAAGTCCCTTGGCCCTTAAAGGGGAAAGGTTGCCTACCCCTGGTCTAGAGAGTGGAGTTGTCAGGGCCCAGTCCTGACTCTCTAGTTTCCTGGGTCATCTCCAGTGGGAAGACAAGGATGCCTGTTCTCCAGGTTAAGGAGGGGACTCATCTCCAGGCAAGAGGAAAGGACTGTGTTCAAATCTCCAGCTCAGCTGAGACAGCAGCAGCTTGTTACAATTTGCAAGGCTTAATCCATTTGTTGCTACACTGTTGTTGTGTACCTTCAAGTTGTTTCTGACCTACGGCAACCCTAAGGCAAACCTATCATGGGATTTTGTCGACAAGGTTTGTTCAGAGGAGGTTTGCCATTGCCTTCCCCTGAGGCTGAGAACATGTGACTTGTCCAAGATCACCCAGTGGGTTTCATGGCTGAGCTGGGAATCGAGCCCTAGTCTCCAGAAATGTAGTCCAACCCTCTAACCACTCATCCATGCTGGCTCTCTGCAGGAGGTCTACGAATTTACTTAGCTTCCTTCTCCCCCCTCCCCCGCAGTTGCGATACCAGGGCTCCCCCTCCACTCTGCTCTGCATCCACCATTTAACTTAAAGCAAGTAAGCTAAACTGAATATTCCTTATCCTGCCCTGTCATATGAATTTGACAAAGAGCAGGTAGATGTCATAACTCCCCCCACCTCCTGAAAGATCCAGCTGAGGCAGAAGAAAGAGCAGGGTGCCAGGAATCTAAGGATAATTCTATCTGGACCCTCAGAAGGGGAGAATGAGGAGGAGGCTGGTGCATGGAGGAGGCAGGAGAAAGAAAAGCATTTGGCAGTGGGAGATGGGAAGGTGGTCTGGGGTGTGCAGGAATGGGGGAAAGTCTTGTGCCAGCAAAGTTTTCCTTTCCCAAAAGTGCCTTTAATTTTTAAAAAAGATCCCATATTCTTCCCCTTCCCACAATGGAAGCATGTAGAGGACACCCTTATGATCTACGGAGGGGGTAGAGTCTACTGGGGAAAAGCTGCATAACTTTTTGCCAGTTAGGGCTGCCAAAGAGGGAAGAGATCCATCTTTTGCTGGAGGTGGAGGCTGACCTGCAAAGAGCCCCACTGATCTCTCTTTTGCTTACCTGGAGGTTGGAAGAGTAATAATGACAACAACAACATATTTCCTGCCTTTCACTGCAGATCGAGGCGGGATTACAACAGTAAAAATAAATATACAAAGTACAAGATATACAATACAAAAATTATAAAAAATACCTACAGTAAAATAGCAGCATTACACCAATAAATCAAAAGCATTAATAAAATAAAATAGGATTAAAAGGTACTATAGAGTGGCTGGTCGTATCAACAACCAGATAGCCAAAGGGAAATTATGAAATGGCTTGTTTAGCTTCATGGTCCGCTAAGGGGATCAGGTGGATAGGCCCACCAGAAGAGCTCCGTCTTGAGTGCCTTCTTAAAGGTATCTAGTAATAAGACGGGTCTCTTCTGCTAGGCTGTTCCACAGCTTAGAGGCTGTGGCCGTAAATGATTGTTGGGAAGTTTATTAAGTTTGGTTTTATAGTATTCTAATAGCTTCTTCCCAGATGTTCTGAGAGTGCGGGGCGGATTATGTGGGGAGAGGCGTTCCTTGAAGTAACTCGGGCCCAAGCCATGTAGGTCTTTAAAGGTAATAACCAACACCTTGTACTGCGCCCGGAAGCTAATCGGCAGCCAATGAAGAGATTTTAATATAGGTGTTATATGGTCTGATCTAGATGTTCCAGTGACCAATCTGGCTGCTGCATTTTGAACCAATTGAAGCTTCCGAACTTGGTACAGAGGTAGCCCCATGTAGAGCGCATTACAGAAATCCAAATGAGAGGTTACCAGGGCAAGTACTACTGCTTCAAGGTCCTTCCGGTCCAGGTAGGGATGCAGTTGGCAGATCAACCAAAGTTTATACCAAGCACTCCTGGCCATTGCATCGACTTGAGATAACTGTACAGATGAGTCCAGGAGTACTCCCAAACTGCGAACTTTGTCCTTTACGGGAAGTGTGACCCTGTCCAGGACTGGTTGACAAAGCTCCCTCCCCGGACTAGGGCTACCTATCACAAGCACCTCCATTTTCTCTGGATTCAGTTTGTTTTCCCTCATTACCGACCCAAGGCAGGCATCCAGAGGAGCGACGCCATCCTTAGCTACCGCAGTCGTCAGAGACATAGAGAAATAGAGTTGGGTGTCATTAGCATATTGATAACACTGCGCTCCATGTCTCCAGATGATGGCCTGATGTTCGAATGGCCAGGCTCTGATTGTGCCTCCAGTCCTCCCAGTGGCTTGAACTACCTTGAAGCCCACCAGGCAAGAAAATCCTCTTAAGCTTTTGTGCTGTGATGTCACAAAAGACTCAAGAGCAGGAAAGATACCAAAGAAACAGGGCCTTCAGGGATTGGCTGAGCTCTAGTAATGTCAACAATCCAACAGGATCCGGGCTTCAGCTTCATCCTTGGCCTTAAGTTTGCTTGTATGTGTAAGTCTTAGGTGGCAAATGCAGTGGAGGGGACAAGCGGTGTATGGGGTCAGAGGCCCAAACCCAGAAGCTACTGAGGTAGTACATACTTCAGGAATTGACTGGTTTCCATTGATGTCAGAGATCCCTCAAAACCAGGGGCTTCATCTTCTCTACCTGGCCTTAGGACCTTGGTATAAAGCAGGAACACAGTAATAAATAAATAAATAGAATCCAAAGATATAGCCATGTTAGTCTGTAGAACCAGTATGTAGAGATCTTGCAGCGCCTTTGAGAGTAACTGAAAGAAAGAAATTGGCAGCATGAGCTTTCATAGACTTCAGTCTACTTCCTTCTACTTCTACTTCCCAGATTACTAAATGCATCTGAGGAAGTAGACTGAAGTCTACCAAAGCTCATGCTGCCAATTTCTTTCTTTCAGTTACTCTCAAAGGTGCTACAAGATCTCTCTACGTACAAATAAATAAATAAGCAAGGTGGACCACATTTGTACATTTACATGTGTCTTTCTGGTTAGACATCTATAGTGAGGTCTAAGCAGGGTGAATCTATTGTGGTTATGGGGGGGGGGATGATGACATTGCCCCCCCCACACACACAATAAAAATTCTGCCCCCCCAATCCATTTTTCTTTACCCTCTAGTATTTTCTAGTATTTCAGTAACATAAAACTTAAACGTTGAGCATTAAAAAGTACAATTTAAGCATCCAGAGAAAGGGGCAAGCCAAGTTGCAAGAGGTTCTGAACACAGCAAATAAGAGTTCTAGGTGTAAACAGTTTTCAGTGTCTCACTCTCCCCAATGAAAGAAGTTTGGGGACCAAGGTAAACTTTAATGGGGAGGGCAGAGTTATTATTCAAAGGGCAATGCCTCCATTTTGCCCCCTTCTCATAGATACACCCATGGCCTATGGTGTGCCCCATGGAAATGCCAGTATACACAGACTTCCACACCACTGCATCGTTCTTTGGTGTTGTTATTAACCACATAATAACAATGGCTACATGTGTAGTTTTCTGGCCAGTTCAAGATTTTTGATGCCCTTCCCAGGTTTAAGATAGTGGTTACCTATTCCTCCTTCCCTCCCTCTCTCTCCATCTTCAATGCACACAAAGCTTCCCCTTGAAGACTAAAGATCTCTGCTTGCAATTTCTTTATTGCCTGACTTAATCCAGCTCTAACAGCCATCCAAAGGTCTTGCCTTTCAACTGACTCTCTGCCCTTTCTCCCTTCCATCCCCTTCTACCTAGAGTGCCTATGTGTGCCAAGTTGAGTGACTGCTGTCAAAAGCCACTTTTCCCATGATACCTTGGAGTCAGCTTCCTTGCTCCCATGCCTTGCTGTAACTTGAAAGAAGAATCCTCTGCCTATAGAATTAAGAGCACATCTGCACTGTAGAGATAATGACGCTTAACAATAGTTTATGTGCTGTCGTTCCATTTATGAACTCCTGGGATGTGTAGTTTCACAAGATATTGCACCTCTGCCAAAGAGTGCTGATGTCTCACCAAACTACAATTCTCAGGATTATGTAGGATGGAAGTTACAGTGGTGTCAAACTGCATTGTTTCTACCGTGTAGAGCAGGGACTGGCAACCTACGGCCCGGGGGCCGGTTAAGGCCCCAGGCCCCGGACTTACCGGCCCAGGCTGTAGGTTGCCGCCGTCGCCGCGCGCCGCCATCGGGGGCGTTTTCGGCCACGCTTGCTGCGGCCGCCATTTTGGAAGTCAAAATGGCGGTCGCAACACGTTTGCGCATGCACAGTACTCTTGCGCATGCGCAAACGCGTCACGGCCGCGATTTTGGACTTCCAAAATGGCGGCTGCGACATGGCTGTGGCGGCTGTGGCTACGCGCGCAGGGAGTCACGTGTGGCGGAGGAGGGTGCGCGGGCGCGCTGCCTTTCCCCCCCCCTCGGCCCAGCCGAGACCTGGGTGATGGGAGACCAGCCCAGGTCTCAAAAAGCTTGCCTGTCCCTGGTGTAGAGGTTCACCCTGAGTCAGTTACCTGTGTTTCAGCTCCCCCTCAAGTGAGTGTGTCTGGAATTGTGCCATTCGCCTGTTCATAAGCATATGCAGTGGCCACTAGAGCTGAACCAGCTACCCAGAGCTCCCATGCTCCATCTGTTGGGGATGCTTTGATTGAGAGTTCCTGCATGGCAGTGGGGTTGAACTGGATGGCCCTTGTGGTCCCTTCCAACTCTCTGATTCTTCCTGTCTCCATTTCCCCATCTGTGTCGGATGTGAAGAGGCATCAATGTTCATATAGAATAAATAGGGGCATGCCTGCCCTTTTCTCTCTTCTCTTTCTTTATTCCTTGAACCGATACTCTCAATGCTTTTTGCTTCCTGCCTGCTTGCCCCATTTTCCCCAAAAACTTTCCTTCCCATGTTTGTTTGAGAAGGGAGCATCCCTTATCCTTTCAGCCTTAAGGGCACTGAGCAGACAGAAGGGAAAAGTTGGCTTACCTCTGGGATTTTCTCAATTCATGGGGAGGACCTACTGACCACACTGCCAGCTCCCAAAATGGGCCAAATACCTATGGGAAGTCCACATCATCCCCTTCTGCTGCAAGGACAGCCAGCAAAATTGGGGTGTTTGTGGGCAGAAACTGCACTGAGCTATTGTTTTTTCCCTCTCCCACACCAAAACACATGCATACATGGGCACGGATGTGTTGGCAGTGGCCACCAGTCACCTCCCTCATCCGGCTCGACTCAGGCATGCATCCTTCTATAGGTTGCGAAAATGAGGACCCAGCTTGTTGGGGGCAATGAGTTTACAGTTGTAAACCGCTTAGAGCAGGGGTAGGCAACCTTTTTGAGCTGGGGGCCGGGTTGCTGTCCCTCAGACAATTGGGGGGGCCGAAGCACAATAAATAAATAAATAAATAAAATAAAAAATAAACAAATAAAAAAATATGCATGCACACTCTCTCAGTCCCAGAAAGGTCATGGCAAAACCCCTTTGGAGATTTTGCCAAGAAAACCCCAAGAACAAGTAATAACAACAATAATCAATATCATCATGGCGGGTGGCGATGGTGGCGGCAGGACCGGCCTGGGGCCGGTCCAAAGGCCTCGGGGGGCCGCATCCGGCCCTCGGGACTTAGGTTACCTACCCCTGGCTTAGAGACTGCATAGCATGGTATGAAGTGGTATATAAATGAAGCTGCTATTGCTATTGCGCAGCCCATTTGACACACCACAACTGGCCGTGTGACTGGCCACTCAATCACACAAGTAATGTGCCCCTATGGCACGTCGGTGTACCCAGTGACACACTGGGACAGCATGATCATAAGCCCCCCCCCCCCCCAAGTACATGCCCCTTTCCCCATGGACCACAGGGAAACTTGTTTATGCTCGTATTAAATCCATTGTATTGCTGGTGACCTATGTTGTTGGTCTTATCACTATTTTGGTGCATGGAAGGAGTGATGGGTTGATGATGCCGTTGACTGCTCATATACAATCCATTTGCAGGTGGGTGAACAAAAAGAAAAACCTTTGGGCAGGAATGGCATTGGCAGCTTCCCAGTTCCTTCCCCCATCTCCATACTGGTGCACAGTCATAGAATCATAGAGCTGGAAGAGACCACAAGGCCCATCCACAGACCAGAGTGATGGTTTACACTTTCTGGCTTGATCTGGAGTAATCAGGGGGCTTATTTTGCTCTGGTGTTTAGCCCTGGAGTGCGGTTTCATTCTCATTTCCTCCTGTGAGGTGGAGCCACTTCTTTTTATACAGACAGCCCCAAGAATGACATACAGCCAACATTAGGGACTCTTCCACTAAACTATAGATAATCTTCTTATGTCTATCTCCTTTTAATAATAATAATAATAATAATAATAATAATAATAATAATAAATTTTATTTTTATCCCGCCCCTCTGCATAGCAATTGGGGCGGCTCACAACAATTAAAATACAATAATTAAAATACATTTAAGTATCCCGATCCCTCCATGGACTCTTTTATGTCCTAGATAGCTTTCCTAAAATGATACATGTAAGTTTTACTGTTTTTCATAGAATCATAGAGTTCGAAGAGACCCCAAGGGCCATCCAGTCCAACCCCCTGCCATGCAGGAACTCAAAGTCAAAGCATCCACAACAGATGGCCATCCAGCCTCTGTTTAAAGACCTCTAAAGAAGGAGACTCCACCAAAATCTCTGAGGGAGTGTGTTCCACTGTCGAACAGCTCTCACTGTCAAGAAGTTCCTCCTAATGTTAAGGTGGAATCTCTTTTCCTGGAGCTTGCATCCATTATTCTGGGTCCTATTCTCTGGAGCAGCAGAAAACAAGCTTGTTCCCTCCTCAATATGACATCCCTTCAAATATTTAAACAGGGCTATCATATCCCCTCTTAACTGTCTCTTCTCCAGGCTCAACATACCCTGTTCCCTAAGTCGTTCCCCATAGGGATTCATGGTTTCCAGACCCTTCACCATTTTAGTTGCCATCCAGAGGCATTTTGACCTGTGGTCTTCTTCAGTAAGTATCCTGTCCACAAGGAGTTATAGATAAATCACAATGCTTATAATTCAATTCTCATCCAAAAGGTATTGAAAAAACAAGTTGTCAAAATTTGTACAACTTACCACTATTATAACAAACAATATGTGGAGTAAATACCATTCAAAGAATTCACCAACCTCTCTCCTATGTATCAGAGCAGTGTTTGGTAGATAAATGTCAGATCTTAAAAATACCAGAGACACACTGGATGTTTAGGAGAAAATTTACAAAGGTGAAAAAGGTCCTAATCCTGTCGACACCTTGTACAATGTAATCATTTCCTGGGAATTCTTCAAAAGAAAGAAAGAAGGAACCGTATCTAGAATGTCAATCTTCAATATCCCTGTGGAAAATCTATTATAAATATTTCCTATTATAACAATGGCAACAAACAAAATTAATCTATACAATCCATTTCTATACAATAGATGCAGCATTGAAACAATTCTTAACGGGCTGTGTTTGTATACATATACATCAAATGTCACCACTGATATGTAATCCAGAACCATCATGCTTGTAAGGATGTAATATACAATATGCCTACATAACTGTCATTCAGTCTATCTATTAATTCAAAGCAGAAGGGATTAAACTGTCCAACTGGCGTATCCAGTAGATCTCCCTCCTGGTTAATGCTCTATATTTTAATGCATTTGGGACAGTAATTTGTTCAGTGCACCAGAACTGGAGATCTTTGATGTCATGTTTAAATTCCAGAAAATGTTTAACCAGTGGTTAAATGCATTCTCTTATTTTTAATGCAACTTTTGTGCTCACCAATTCTGGTTTTAATTTTTCTGGTGGTCATCCCAATATAAAGTAGATTTCAGGAACATTATATAACAAAGTGCAGACAGAGTTTCAAGAAATAAAGAAAAAGAAAGTCGGGAGAACGCAAGAAAGTAATAATCAGTGACTAGTAGGAAGGAAGGACGGAAAGAATGATAAAAGGAAAGGAGGGGAAGAATGTGGAGAAGGTTAGAGGATGTGAGAAGAAGGTATGAGGATGTATGGAAGGAGAGATGCAAGATTTGAGGATGTATGGAAGAAGAAAGGGAAGGTGTGAGGATGTAATAATAATAATAATAATAATAAAATTTATTTATATCCCGTCCTTTGGGGACCCAATCAGGGCGGCTTACAACTGTAAGAATGTATGGAAGGAGGGAGGGAGAGGAAGGTAAAGAGGAAGAAATAAGAGGAGAATAGGGAGAGGGAGAGGATGTTAAAGGAAGCATATATGGAGAAGGTAAAGGAATTATTGAGAGGGAAAGAGAAAGAAAAAGAAATAGTTGAGTATAGATGGAAGGAAAGGTTAGGTGGGAAGATGAAACAGAGATTGGAGGAATAGGTAACTGATTAAGACAAGGAAGAAGAAGAACATAGATTCAACAACAAAGAATTCATAAGGGTTAGTAGGGAAGGGTGAATGTTTGAGTTAGATTGTATGATTGTTTAACTGTAAATAAAATAAGTAAACAATTAGATGATGTACATGTAAGTATGTACGTAAGTATGTATGTTAAAAAAAAATAACATAGATTACCCCACTGAGTTACAGGTAAAAAAAATAAAAAAATAGGTGGTACTTTTTTTGTTTGTTAATAGGGTTCCTAAATGATGATAGCTTACAACAGTTGTTGCAAACCGTGCAATTACCACAAGGGAATTGTCCTATTGACTTGCTGGCACCTGTTCAGAGATTAATTGATTCTACTGGCTGATTTAGTCTACTGTGTACTAAGAGGTCTATCAGATTTGTTGCTCTTTTGGCAGTAATAAGGGGTGCTTGTCTGCATCTGCATCCTTCTTTTTTCCTGTTTATACCTGGTTAGGTATAATACCCTTTTTTGTTCTTGATGGTGGTTCATTTATCCTCTGGCCCAGGGACCACAGTGTAGTGTGCTGAAGGGCATTGTTGACATAGTATGGCATAAATCAAATTGGAGGATGAGTATATGAAAGTCCCTCTAATATTGTGGGTGATGTCATTAGGGCTTGTGATGACATTTCCTGAACAGATGTGTGAGCAAAATTGGCATCTGAGCTTGTGGTAGGCTTTTTACTTGTGTCCACATCAATGTTGTGTGTTCTTCTGTAGGTAAGGAACTGTTTGAGGTCTCCTTAGGTCTGTTTGTCTATTTATTTGTTGTTAATTTGACAGTCTAAAAAGGCATGCCCCAAAAGGAGAAGGGAAGGGCAGTGGGGAAGGGATCAAGTCCAGCAGATACATCTGGGTTCTTGTCTTCCTCCAAGGCCAGGATGGTAGCAGTTAAGATGGAGGGAGGGCCTTTAATCTTCCTCTGGGCCTAGGCATAGTGCAGCTGAGCCTGCCTATCATAGAATCCTAGAGTTGGAAGAGACCTCAAGGACCATCAAGTCCAAGCCCCCGTCATGCAGAATTACACAATCAAAGCACCCCCAACATATGGCCATCCAACCTCTGTTTAAAAACCTTTAAAGAAGGAGACTCTACCACACTCCAAGGGAGTGTGTTCCACTTTTGAACAGCTCTTACTAACAGGAAGTTCCTCCTAATTTTAGATGGAATCTCTTTCCCTGGTGTTTGCATCAATGACTCTGGGTCCTGGTGTCTGGAGCAGCAGAGAACAAGCTTGCTCCATCCTCAATATGACATCCCTTCAATATTTAAACAGGACTATAGTATCACCTCTTAACCAGGCTAAACATAACCAGTTCTCTACGTTGCTTCTCATAGGGCATGGTTTCCAGACCCTTCACCATTTTGGTCGGCCTCCTCTGGAGATGCTCCAGTTTTTCGGCATCCTTTTTGAATTGTGGTGCCCAGAAATGGACATGTAAATGGACAGTGTTCCAGGTGAGGCCCGACCAAAGCAGAATAGAATGGTACTATTACTTCCCTTCCTCTAGACGCTATACTATACTATACTAGACACTATACATCTAGACACAATACTGCCTCTTTATTCACTACTCTGTGCTGCATTTCCCCTATTGTGTCCTAGTAGATTAGTAGGGATTTATGGTCTCTAGACCTGTCACCATTTTAGTCAAAAAGGATGTGGAGAAACTGGAGCGTGTCCAAAGGAGGTCCACTAAAATGGTGAAGGGTCTGGAAACCAAGCCCTATGAGGAACGACTTAGGGAGCTGGGGATGTTTAGCCTGGAGAAGAGAAGGTTAAGAGGTGATATGGTAGCCTTGTTTAAATATTTAAAGGGATGTCATATTGAGGAGGGAACAAGCTTGTTTTGTTGCCCCGGAAACTAGGACCCGGAACAATGGGTGCAAGCTCCAGGAAAAGAGATTCCACCTCAACATTAGGAGGAACGTCCTGACAGTAAGGGCTGTTCGACAGTGGAACACACTCCCTCAGAGTGTGGTGGAGACTCCTTCCTTGGAGGTCTTTAAGCAGAGGCTGGATGGCCATCTGTCGGGGATGCTTTGATTGGGAGTTCCTGCATGGCAGGGGGGTTGGACTGGATGGCCCTGGTGGTCTCATCCAACTCTATGATTCTATGATTCTATTACTTCTAGACACTATATTTCTATTGTTGCAGCCTAAAATCACATTGGCCTTTTTAGCTGTGCTATCACACTGTTGACTCATGTTCAACTTGTGGCCTACTAGGACTCCTAGATCCCTTTCAGACATAGGAATTTATCGCATTGATAAAATACCTGGATTACCTTTCCCAGTTTGAATCCTCGATCTGGGATGCAGCCTGGTATTATCACACCAATTTTGCCGCCAATGCCACCGGCCAAATACAGCCTGGATGCAGTCCGGGTTCCAGCTGTGCTTCAGCGGCCATTTTTCCAAGCCAGGAAGTGCCTGGTTTTGAAAAGGGGTGGCCAAAGCGGGGCTGGGACCAAGGCTGAATCCGGGCTGTATTCAACCGGCGCCATCAGCAGCAAAAGTGGTGTGATACCGTATTTTTCGCCCTATAGGGCGCTCCGGCATATTGGGCGCACCCAATTTTTAAGGGGGAAAATCCAAGAAAAAAGGATTCCTCCCTTTAGCCGGAGTTGTTCAATGGGCTGGTGCTGGGATTGGAGACCGATCCCAGCACCAGCCCATTGAACTGAGGTCGCGGGGGGGGGGGGGAAGGAGGGCTTCTTCCCCCCCCCCCCCGCGACCTCAGTCTTTGAATGGGCTGGGGCCGGGATCGAAGCGATCCCGGCCCCAGCCGATTGAAGACCCGCCGGCGAGGGAAGGAGCCTTCCTTCCCCCCCCCCCGCCTCGGTCTTGGAATGGGCTGGTGCCGGGATCATTTCGATCCCGGCACCAGCCCATTCCAAGACTGAGGCCGGGGGGAGAAGGAGGGCTCCTTCTCCCCCCCCCCCCCCGGCCTCAGTCTTTCAATGGGCTTGTGCCGGGATCGAAACGATCCCGGCACAAGCCCATTGAAAGACTGAGGCCGGGGTGGAAGGAGGGCTCCTTCTCCCCCCCCCCCGGCCTCAGTCTTTCAATGGGCTTGTGCCGGGATCGAAACGATCCCGGCACAAGCCCATTGAAAGACTGAGGCCGGGGTGGAAGGAGGGCTCCTTCTCCCCCCCCCCCCCGGCCTCAGTCTTTCAATGGGCTTGTGCCGGGATCGAAACGATCCCGGCACAAGCCCATTGAAAGACTGAGGCCGGGGTGGAAGGAGGGCTCCTTCTCCCCCCCCCCCCCGGCCTCAGTCTTTCAATGGGCTTGTGCCGGGATCGAAACGATCCCGGCACAAGCCCATTCCAAGACTGAGGCCGGGGTGGAAGGAGGGCTCCTTCTCCCCCCCGGCCTCAGTCTTTCAATGGGCTTGTGCCGGGATCGAAACGATCCCGGCACAAGCCCATTCCAAGACTGAGGCCGGGGTGGAAGGAGGGCTCCTTCTCCCCCCCCGGCCTCAGTCTTTCAATGGGCTTGTGCCGGGATCGAAACGATCCCGGCACAAGCCCATTGAAAGACTGAGGCCGGGGGGAGAAGGAGCCCTCCTTCCACCCCGGCCTCAGTCTTTCAATGGGCTTGTGCCGGGATCGTTTCGATCCCGGCACAAGCCCATTGAAAGACTGAGGCCGGGGGGAGAAAGATCCCTCCTTCCACCCCGGCCTCAGTCTTTCAATGGGCTTGTGCCGGGATCGTTTCGATCCCGGCACAAGCCCATTGAAAGACTGAGGCCGGGGGGAGAAGGAGCCCTCCTTCTCGCCCCGGCCTCAGTCTTGGAATGGGCTTGTGCCGGGATCGTTTCGATCCCGGCACCAGCCCATTGAAAGACTGAGGCCACGGGGAGAAGGAGGGCTCCTTCTCCCCCCGGCCTCAGTCTTGGAATGGGCTTGTGCCGGGATCGAAACGATCCCGGCCCCAGCCGATTCCAAACCGAGGCCGGGGGGGGAAGGAAGGCTCCTTCCCCCGCCGGCCTCGGTCTTCAATCGGCTGGGGCCGGGATCGCTTCGATCCCAGCACCAGCCGATTCCAAGACTGAGGCCGCGGGGAGAAGGAGCCCTCCTTCTCCCCGTGGCCTCAGTCTTTCAATGGGCTGGCGCCGGGATCGCTTCGATCCCAGCACCAGTCCATTCAAAGACTGAGGTCGCGGGGGGAAGGAGGGCTCCTTCTCCCCACGGCCTCGGCCCCTTCGCCCTATAGGGCGCACTCACTTCCCCACGCACGTTTTGGGGAAGAAAAAGTGCGCCCTATAGGGCGAAAAATACGGTAATACCCAAATCCTGGAAATCAGGTGGAGAGTATCTGGATAAAATTAAAGGGGAAGGAAATAACAAGGATGTTATAGTAAGAATCTACTACAGACCCACAAGTCAGACTGAGGAATTGGATGATGCCTTTCTAGAATAGATGACCACACAGTCAGAAAGGAGAGATGTAGTAGTGATGGGTGACTTCAACTATCCTGATATTTTCTGGAAGTCAAACTCAGCCAAGGTCTAGCTGAGTTTGACTTCCAGAAACCCTAACCCTAACCCTAACCCTCAAGGTCTAGCAAATTCCTCAGTTCCTTTGTCCAAAAGGTGGAAGAGGCAACAAGGGGATCAGCTATTTTGGATCTGATCCTAACTAACAGGGAAAGACCTAGTTAATGGGGTGCAAGTGGTGGGATTCTTAGGTGGGAGTGATCATGTTCTCCTGGAGTTTCTTATACAGTGGAAAGGAGAAGCTAGGCATAGCCAAACACTCATTCTAGACTTTAGGAGAGCTGATTTCAACAAACTTAGGGAAACGCTGGGAGTGATCCCGTGGTCAGGAATACTAAAGGAGAAGGGAGTTCAGGAGGGAGTTACTCAAAAGGGAGATACTGAAGGCACAATATCAAACTGTTCCAATGAGATGGAAAAATGGGAGATGTCTCAAGAAACCAGGTTGGATGACAAAAGAACTTTCAACTGAACTACGGGAGATGTATAAGAAATGGAAAAAGGGCAAAGTCACTAAAAAGGGATTTAAACAAATAGCTAGCATATGTAGGGGTAAAGTCAGGAAAGCTGAAGTGCAGAATGAGCTCAGGTTTGCTAGAGGGGTTAAGAACAATGAAAAGGACTTTTTGGGGCATGTCTGTAGCAGAAGAAAGAAATGGTAGGGCCACTACGCAGAGAAGATGGAGAAATACTAACAGGGGACAGAGAAAAGGCAGAACTACTCAACACCTTCTTTGCCTCAGTCTTCTCACAAAAGGAAAAGGGTGTTCAACCTGAGGAAAATGGAGCAGAGGACACAATAGGGGAAATGCAGCACAGAATAAAGAAGTAGTACAGGAATACCTGGTTAACCTGAAGGAATTTAAGTCTCCAGGACCAGATGAACTACATCCAAGGATATTAAAAGAACTGGCAAATGTAATCTCTGAGCCACTGGCAATAATCTTTAAGAACTCTTGGAGAACAGGAGAACTCCCAGCGGACTGGAGGAGGGAAAACATTGTCCCCATCTTCAAAAAAAAGGGGGGGGGGAAGGATCCCAACAACTATCACCCAGTTAGTCTGACATCAATACTGGGAAAGATTCTAGAACAATTCATTAAACAGAGAGTCCGTGAACATTTAGAAGGGAATGCCATAATCACTAAAAGTCAACATGGGTTTCTCAAAAACAAGTCATGCCAGACTAATCTGATCTCTTTTTTTGATAAAATTACCAGCTTGCTAGTAATGCGATAGACATAGCATATCTTGATTTCAGTAAGGCTTTTGACAAGGTCCCCCATGATATTCTTTCATACAAGATAGACAATACAACTGTTAGGTGGATTAGTAACTGGTTGACTGACCGAACCCAAAGGATGCTCAACAATGGCAAAGCAAAAGCAGCTTCATTTATATACCGCTTCATATCGCACTATGGGATGTCTAAGCGGTTTACAATTGTGAGCTGATTGCCCCCCAACAAGCTGGGTACTCATTTTAGCGACCTCGGAAGGATGCAGGCCTGAGTCGAGCCTCAGCCCTGGCTGGTATTGAACTCGCAACCTTGTGGTCTGTGAGTGAGTGGCTGCAGTACAGGCATTTAACCACTGCGCCACCAGGGCTGGCTCCTCTTCATCCTAGAGAGAAGTGACCAGTGGGGTGCCACAGGGTTCTGTCCTGGGCCCAGTGCTATTCAACATCTTTATCAATGACTTGGATTAAAGAATAGGGGGCATGCTTCTCAAATTTGCAGATGACACCAAATTAGGAGGAATAGCTAATACCCCAGAAGACAGGATGAACATTCAAAATGACCTTAATAGATTAGAAAGCTGGGGCAAAGCTAACAAAATTAATTTCAACACAGAGAAATGTAAGGTACTGCACTTAGGGGGGGAAATGAAATGAATAGATATAAGATGGGGGACACGTGGCTTAATGAGACTACATATGAAAGGGATCCAGGAGACCTAGTAGAACACGAGTTGAACATGAGTCAACAGTGTGATGCAATAGCTAAAAAGGCCAATGTGATTTTAGGTTGCATCAATAGAAGTATAGTATCTAGATCAAGGGAAGTAATAATGCCGCTGTATTCTGCTCTGATCAGGCCCCACCCGGAAGAATGTGTCGAGTTCTGGGCACCACAATACAAAAAGGATGTTGAAAAACTGGAGCGTGTCCACGGGAGGGCAACTAAAATGGTGAAGGGTCTGGAAACCATGCCCTACAAGGAACGACTTAGGGAACTGGGTATGTTTAGCTTGGAGAAGAGATGGTTAAGAGGGGATATGATAGCCCTTTTTAAATATTTGAAGGGATGTCATATTGAGGAGGGTGCTAGCTTGTGAATATGAATTATGAATATGAAGAGAGATTCCACCTCAATATTAGGAGGAACTTCCTGACAGTGAGAGCTGTTTGACTGTGGAACACACTCCCTCAGAGTGTGGTGGAGTCTCCTTCTTTGGAGGTCTTTAAACAGAGGCTGGATGGCCGTCAGGGATGCTTTGACTTTGAGTTCCTGCATGGCAGGGGGTTGGACTGGATGGCCCTTGTAGTCAAAGAGTTGTGGTCAACTCTATGATCCTCTGATTCTCCTTCCTCACAAAAGATTTAAAATCTCTTCAGTGGCTGGTAGAATGACCCCCCCAAGTCCTCACCAATGATAATCATCAAGCTGTAGAAGATGGATGTGTGGAGTGTGAAGGGCTCTGTTCCAGGTCCAGCATTGTTGTGCTTATGAATTTAGGAGCTTGGCGGCAGTGGTTCCTGAGTGGCCTGAGAGCATTTGGGTCCTGTATTTTAAGGACGGACTGTGCCCTGAACTGTTAGAATGAGTGCTAAACAGAGAAAACCCACCCATGGTGTGTGGATGGATTAAAGTGGCAGGTGAAGCCAAAATGGCAAAAGAGGAGATTAAGCTCTCACACCAGCTCATGGCCTTAACCCAAAAGAGAAGTGAAAACAAGAGTCAGGCTCCCTTGTCAGCTGGCAAGCCTAAATCAGGAGGAGAGTCCGAGATGCAGCATTGAATGAGACTAGGACTCTGTTTGGAGTGTGGGAAGAAGGGGCACAGGATTGCAAACTGTCCCAATCGAGCCAAAAGTGGAGGTGCTGCCAATGTGGGGGAAGGGCAGCAAAGCCCAGCAACTAAAAGGGAAAGCCATCGAGGAAGCAATGTTGGTGCTGGGGGAAGGGCTGGCCAAGCCACTAGCCATCCTGCAGAGGAGAAATCTGAGGTGTGGACCAAAAGCAAGGAGGAGGCAAGCCCTGAGCCGTCGGGAAACTACCGGTACCAAGGCCTGCCTTAGACAGTGGCGAAAGGCAGGCTGAGCAACTGGACAGCCATAAGCGCATGGTGAGTGGGGGAGTCCCCCTATGAATCTTAAAAGTCAGTCTGTTTCACCACCGCAAGGGCACCAGTGTGGAGCTAACGGCTCCATTAGACTCTGGATGCACTAGATGCATAATCAGCAGTGAGGTAGTAAAGTCTTTGGAAATTGAGACCAGACCATTTCATCAGCCCATTCCGTTTCATCAAATAGATGGAATGATATTGGGAGGGCAAGCCACCACCGAGCAAACGGTGACTGTGTGGATGTGGGTGGCAGAGCACTGGGAAAGGATACGGCTTGTGGTGAGGCCAACATACAGCTACTAGATGGTGCTGGGAATTGACTGGTTGCATTTTCATAACCTCACCATTGATTTGAAACAGCTGCAGCTGGTGTTTGCTGACCCAGGCTGTAAAGAGCATGTTAGAGCGGGTGATGACATGGGGGCTGGGGCAGCAACAATGCCTTTAGTGGAACCCTGGGCAGGGGGAGAGAGTGTGGGGCAGGTATCTTCCAAGGCCCCCTGTCCCTGTCCGGTGGAATACCAGGATCATAATGAAGTCTTTGAAGAAAAAGAAAGTGACCACCTCCCCCACACAGAGAAACGGACTGTGCAATTCAGATAGAACCGGGGGCTGTATTCCCAAAACCCAAATTATACTCCATGACCCCTTTGGAGTTGAAAACTTTGAAAGAATTAATAGAAAAGAATCTAACTAGGGGTTTCATAAGACCCTCCAAATCTATCTTTGCTGCGCCAGTGTTTTTTAGAGAAAAGAAGGATGGCATCAGCACCACCAACAAATACCCTTTGCCTCTAATGAAAGACATGTTGGGCCATCTGGCCACTGGCAGGATCTTTACTAAGTTGGACTTAAGGGATGCCTACTTCCGTGTTAGCAACCGAGAAGGAGATGAGTACAAAACAGCTTTCAACTGCCCTTTGGGGGCTTATGAATATTTAGTTCTCCCTTTTGGGCTGTCGGGGGGTGTTTTATGAGGCTTGTGAATGAAGTGCTGCATGATTTGTTGTATGAAGGGGTGCTGGTTTATTTGGATGATGTATTAATCTGATCTGAGGATTTAGAATCACACATCAAATTGATGAGGGAGGTGCTAAAAAGGCTACTGGACAATCAGCTGTATGTGAAACTGTCCAAGTGCCACTTCCACACTGACTGTCTGGACTTTTTAGGATATAGTGTCTATGAAGGGAATTGAAATGGACCCAGCCAAGGTGAAAACGGTGATGGATTGGCCCCCACCTAAGATTAGAAAACAAGTTCAGTTCAAACTGTTTTGGGCTTCGCCAAATTCTATAGGCAGTTCATTCCCCACTTTGCACAGATTGCTTTGCCCATTACTGACTTGCTCAAGACAAAAGGTGTGTGTGTGTGTGGGGGGGGGATGTGGTGCTAAGCCTACTGAGGGTGAAGTGGTGGAGAAACCTAAGCCTTCAGCAAAGGTTGATTGGAGCCATAGATGTCAGGAAGCAGTTGAACATTTTAAAACATTGTTTAGGTCTGAGCCCATCCTCAAGCATCCGGACCCAGAAGCGCCATTTGTAGTTCAAGTGGATGCTTCTGATTTTGCAGTGGGGGCAGTTTTGTTGCAAAAAGACGAGAGAGGAGCACTTAGATCATGTGCTTATTTGTCTAGAAAGTTCCAAAAGAATGACATTTTGTGGCCAGTGTGGGAGAAAGAGGTTTTTGCCATAAAATGGGCCCTTCAGAACTGGAGACAATTCTTAGAATCCCCCCCCCCATCCATTTGAGGTATGGACTGCCTACTGGAATTTGGAAGCACTCCAAGCCCCCCAAAAACTGACACCTAAACAGTGTAGATGGGCCAAGGACTTTTACAAGTATAAATTCAAGCTCAAATTTATTCCTGCCGAGACAATGGTTTGCCTAATTCCTTAACAAGACTCCCTCAACTCCATGGGCAAAGAGACACAGCCACTCCAAACCCTATTCACACCAGTGCAACTGGGGCCAGCTGTTACCACCCGTAGCCAAGCTAAGGTGGAAGGGGATGCAGCACAGGAACAGCTGGATCCGCTTCATGTGGAAATAAAACAGGCTGAGAATGACAGCTGGCTACAATCCCACCAGAAGCAACTAGAAAAAAAAGATAATGGTCTTTGGTATAGAGGACAGAAGTTATATGTACCCAGGGAACTGAGACTGAAGGTGCTACACATGTGTCATGACTCCTGAGCTGCAGGACATTGGGGTTTTGTAAAAACTTTATACTTGCTCCGTAAACAGGTTTGGTGGGAGGGCATGAGATCTGACATTGAAGAATATGTCAAAAGTTTTTCAGTGTGTGCTCGAGCCAAACCTTTGGTTGGTAAACCGAGTGGACCTTTACAACCTCTGGAAACCCCTAGTGGGCCATGGAAGCATATTGCCATGGAATTCATTACAGACTTGCCTGAAAGCCATGGCAGAAATACAATTTGGTGGCGAGAGACTTGTTTTCAAAGCAGGCACACCATGTGGGGTGCAAAAGTGTCCCCACAGCTTCTAAATTAGCTGATTTGTTTATTCAACATGTGTACCGTCTGCATGGTTTGCCTCTTAAGATTGTCTCGGATAGAGGCAACTAACTTTACTTCTAAATTTTGGAAAGTTTTACAATCCAAACTAGGGGTTGAATTGGCTTTCAGCACATCCCATCATCCCCAGGCAGATGGTCAATGTGAATGCACGAATGCTTCTCTGGAAAGGTACATCAATCACCTACAAGATAACTGGTATGAGCTGTTACCTCATGCTGGGGTAGCTTTCAATGGGGCAGTGAATCAAAGTACTGGATGCACACCATTTGAAATTGTCTATGGCTATGAGCCTAAGGGCCTTTGCAGACTGCCAAAAATAGTGCAAATTGAGTCCACTTTAACTACCCTGACTCAGTGCTAGGGAATCATGGGAACTGTAGTTTATTGTGGCAGCAGAGCTCTCTGACTGAGAAGTCCCAATGTCTCAGAAAAAAATGCAATTCCCATGATTCCCTAGCACTGAGCCAGGGCAGTTAAAGTGGACTTAATTTGCACTATTTCTGGCAGTCTGCAAAGACCCTAAGTTACTGCCCGCTATGCAGAATGAACCATCTGATCCCATCACTGTCACTCAATGGATTACAAAGATAAAACAGTTGGCCACTTATTGTGAACGCTTTGGAAGAAGCCAAGGCCAGCTATAAAAAATATGCTGACAGGTACAGAAAAAGAGGGTTGGAACCTAAAACCTGGGGATAAAGTCTACCTTTCTACCAAACATTTGAAATCAAGACTTCCCACTAAAAAACTGGGTCCTAAATATGTGGGGCCTTTTGAAATAAAAAACAACAACTTGTAAATAAATGATGTGACTGCAGAATTAGACTTGCCAAAAGAATACAGGAATTCGCACCCTGTTTTTCAGTGCTGAAACCTGCTTTGATCAGCGGACGATGCAAACTGAGAAGACCCCCCCCATCTTTGCTTTTCTTGGTGGATGGAGAACATCATTTCGAAGTCTCTAAAATTCTGGACTCTAAAATTCATAAGGGGGGGGCTGTACTACTTGGTCAGGTGGAAACACTTTCCCATCAACCATGCTGAATGGGCTAAAGCTAGACATGTAAAAGCCTCTAAATTTGTTGGGGAATTTCATTCAGCTTATCCTAACAAACTGGGTGGGGGTGGGGTCAGATGAAATTGTTCTGTGGGTATGTTTTGGAGGAATGGACTGTGAGAACCATGCCCACATGCATGAGTTCTGCCAGATGTTTGGTTGGGGATGTTATAGGTATAGTTGTTTTGAGGGGATGATAGGCGGGTTAGTAGTTGGGCTAGGCAGTTAGCTTGCATAGTTAGCTTTTGGGGCAGTAGGCTGTTGGCGGGAGGATGGGAGTAGTGTAGTGGAGTGATTTAGTTTTGTGAAGTCAGTTCTCTGGAATGCAAGGCTGGTGGGAGGAGGATGGTACTGTGGGGAATGTTTAGCTAAAGGAGGGGGGCTGATGGGTGAGAGTTTTGGCTAGGAAATGATAGGTGGTGTGAGAATGTGTAGAAAGGGGGGTTGATTGGATGGGGAGAAAAGAGCTGTAGGAACAGTAGGTGAATGGTAGGTTTCACGCCAAATGAGGAGGGGTGGAACCCATCAGTTTCGAAAGGTTTAATTTGGCATTTGATGGAAGGGGGGGCAGTTCTGGCTTAAATGCTGACTGGTGAATTACTGATTGTGTGTTTCCAATAAATTCCTAATTGATTCAATTGGCTGGTTTAATGGCTACACAGAGTTCCTAAATCTTGCCAAGTCTGACAACCTAGAATGTACGCCACTGCCAGGTTTATTTTGTTTTTAATTGATTGTGTGTACAGCGCTGTGTAAATTTACAGCACTTTATAAATAAAGCTTAATCATAATCATAATCATAATTTTCTGAGCCAACTTCACAGCTTTAGATACAACCCTCTTTCCTGAAGTCAGTGTGCCCATGTTTGCAAGCAGTTAGATCCAACTCCTCCAGTGTGTTTATTTTAGCATTCAGTGATATGCAATATATGTTTTGTTCTTTTTATAACAGGTCACTAAGCTTCAGCAGCCTGTCGGCACAATTCTACTTGGGGTGTATCTCTGCTTGGCTCTGCAGTGCTGCCAGCACCCACTACTGCAAAAGGTGCTAAAGAAATACTGTCTCCAATTACAGAACTTTACTACTAAGTATATACATGACAACCAGCCATCCACTTCTCTACAATAACCCACACTGTCCATAGGTCATGCCCATATTTATGCACACTGTCCATGGCGTGATCTCCCCTCAGAAGTGCCTGCAACTGTCCCTTGCATCAGCCTGTTGAGTCATCCTGGGCATATCCTCCAAATGGTGTGATGATGACACTCCACCATGGTGCAAACCTTGTCAGATGTTGCATCATCCAACTGCTTCCCCAGCTGCCAAATTTCGTTTTGTGAGATTCCTAATAAAATGGTGTATATACACTTGCCTCTCCACATTTGTGACTTTTGCAGATTTGAGTATTAATGGATTTTATTAATGTGTTCTCTCTAGGAATCTCTAGGTCTTCCAATGCAACTCTATGGTCAACTTTAACCAAAAGTCACACTGAAGGATCTAGAGATTCCTAGAGTGAACACTCCACTAGGCATTTGTAGCTCCTCCAGCGCAATTCTAGGGTCAATGTCTGGCAGATGTTAACTACAGAGTTGCATTGGAGGACTTAGAGATTCCTAAAGAGGTGTTCTCTCAGGGGAAAACATAGTGTTTTTGTTATGTGCAGTTTTCCACAATCACGGGGGTCCTGTCCCTAACCCCAGTGAATGTGGCAGGACAAGTTTACATACATACACTGAGTCTCCTTCCTTGATGCCATTTTGCTCCTCCTTGCTGAAAACCTTTAATTTGCATCTGTTGCAGGAGTCTTTAAAAAGTTAAGATTAAAGGAAGATTAAATAAATGCCAAGTTTTTAAATATATTTTTTTCTTTATACCCTGGCTATGTCTCTACTTCATATCCATGACAAAAGAACTCTGTGTTATATGTAGGCTTATTTCCCTTGTTGGGGTTGTCCTGTTCAGGATTCCCAGCAATGAGACTGGGAATGACTCCCAAGGGACCCTTCAAGGGGGAGGCTGAGAGACTGTCAAGGTTTCTGGACCCCTCTCTTCCTTGAGAGATCCTTTTCTCCGTCTATATATGTGGGTGTAAGGTATATTCTGAGGTAACTTTTCAGGTTTAGAGAGAGAAAGAGAGAGAAATGATCCTTTCTAAGATCATGGGATGTATGTTTAAATTCTGGGGCAAAATTGTATCAAGCAATGGTGTTCCAAACATTCAGTGTTGATGCTGTTGATGCTGATGATTAAAATGCCATTGAGGTAACTTGTTTCACCCCTTTCTTTCTTTGTCTCCCATCCTGTTGTCAGCGGGAAGACCAAGAAAGGATTTCCAGCTTGCATCTTTCCAACCAATGGATTTTTAAATGTCAAAATAATGATGTTACAATGCATACTGAGTCACAATTTGAAAAGCCTGACAGATAAAAATGAACATTATATTACAGAAAACATATTCAGAGGTAGCCATGTTGGCCATGAACCAAACTACAACAAAATACAAAATACACACAACAGTATTGCCTTTATTGGACCAACTAGAATACACAAAATACATCACACAAGCTTTTTGGATCAGGCAAAGATGTTGCAAATAATTGGATACGTAAAGTCTGGAACTGAATGTTGAGATAGTGAAAATTTATCCAATGAGATCCTCAGAGAAACTGGGAGGGGATAGTTCCATGATAACTTTCAAAAGAAAGACTGGATCCAGAGCCTAGCAAACAGTGGCAGAATTAAAGGCTGTTTGGAGATGAAGATAGATTTGACAGTGATCTCCTGGCTTACAGTGTCCTCAAAATACTTTCAGAGACCCCAATGGTAGTTCCTGGGCCAGAACATTCAAAAAGGGAGGCCAGCCATGGGGAGGCCAATTGAGAAAGTGTGGAGGCTCTGGATCTAACCATTGCCAAACCTGCCGTTCAGACATCAGGGCTGTAAATATCCAAATTGTGTCATGTATGGTACAAGGAAAGAGACTAACAGTAGGATTACATATTAATTAGTCACAATAATTTCAGGGACATCTTTGCTTGCTGGCAGAAAAAGAGCATACAAAACAGCAAAACACAAAACCAAGTAATTATTGAAGTACAATTTACACATGTAAAAGCATTTACAACATTTAAAACAAATGTATTAAAAAGAAAACTGGTTTTCCTTCAGCTCTAGATGTAAAGGAAAAGGTAAATGTTACCCCTTTGACAAGGTTGCAAAGTTGGCAGTTCGAGACCCAAGTGCCATGTGACAGGTGAGCTCCCACCACTAGTCCTAGCTTCTGCCAACTTAGGAGTCGTGTCCAACCGTAAGGGATGATGCTCATCTCCATTACTAAGCTGAAAGAGCCAGCATTGCCAAAGATGACTCTGTGGCCATGTGGCCAGCATGGCTGCATGGAATGCTGTAACCTTCCCACCAAAGTGGTACCTATTTATCTACTTGCACTTTTTTGTGCTTTAAAACTGCTAGGTTGGCAGAAGCTGGAGCTCACTTCGTCATGAGGTGCTTGGGTCTTGAAATGCTGATCTTGCAACTGTCAGAGTCAGCATCTTAACCACTGAGCCACTGTGTCCAGTGATGTATCTCTGATCTAATCTAGCCAATTTATTCTACTTTCACTTACATGCAGAAAGAAGAATCTCCCTTTTCAGAGGCAATCTACCTCTGAGTTCTACTTAGGAGGCTAATGGGCTCCTTCTAAACATAGGATTTCCCAGAGGCAGAAAACAGGACTATAGATCAAGAGGGACTCAGACAAATACAATCCAGAAGCAACTGTTCTTCTGGAGGAGAACCCTGATTCCTCCTCCTTAAACACCATGTGAGAAACAGGACAAAATTCCACCTGTGCCTCTCAGGGCATTCCTGGAGGTAAAGTCCCTCCAATCGTTGAATGGAAATTCCTGACAGATAGCAGGGATTTCTCTTTCCTACTCCCTTGAGAAATCCATGTGTTTACAGCTGCAATGTATATTCTCAGGTAATTTTTCAAGTTTACATAAAACAGATTCTTGAGTAAATAATCATATTATTTTATTCTAAATACAGGTAGGTGGGCAGGTGGATAGTCCTAGGCATCAGAAGACAAGGTCACTAGTCCCATCTCACAGCTTCTGTATATTTTGTACTAAGGAATTGCTTACATGCTCCTTCTTGTTTAAACAAGTTATAATGACCTCTAAATTATCTCTAAGGGGAGGAGGGGGTTGCAGGACTAAAAAGAAGACATATTGCAAACCAAGAAAAAATGGGCACTAGGTAAAGCCTATTAACTAACCCTCCATCTCTCCCAAAGGCTAGCCTTAACAGACACCATTACCCATCTCCTACTACATCTCCCATCTTGCGCATAATAAACCCCATTCATTCCTGTTCTAAACCTGTCTCACCATTTGGCCTCTCCCAATTAGTCTGCTAACTTGTGGGGAAGAGCTAGTAACACCATCATTCATTCTTTCCACATTTCATGTATTTATATGGTTTTTACCCTGTGTGAATTCTTTGAAATGAATACAGACTTTGTGGATAAGAGAAACCCTTTCCACCCTCTTTTGTGTGGGTCCTTTGATGTGTATGTAGATGTCCACTCTGACTGTACCTTTTCCCACATTCCATGCATTTATATGGTTTCTCCCCTGTGTGGCTTCTTTCATGTGCCTGTAGACCCCCATAATGCCTGAAGCTCTTTCCACATTCTAAACATTTAAATGGTTTCTCCCCTGTGTGAGTTCTTTGATGTGAACATAGATTTTGTGGGTATGAAAAACTCTTTCCACATTCCATGCATTTATACGGTTTGTGCCCTGTGTGAGTTCTTTGATGTAACCTAAGATATCCATGCTGACTGAAGCCCTTTCCACATTCCATGCATTGATATGGTTTCTCACCAGTGTGGGTTCTTTGATGTAAATGTAGATTTCCACACTGACTGAAGCCCTTTCCACATTCTATGCATTTATATGGTTTCTCTCCTGTGTGGATTCGTTTATGTAAAGTAAGAGTATGGTTCATATTGAATGTCTTTCCACATTCTGTGCATTCATATGGTTTCTCACCTTTGTGAATTCTCTGATGTGAATGTAGATTTCCACTCTGATTAAAGCTCTTTCCGCACTCCATGCACTTATACGGTTTCTCCCCTGTGTGCGTTCTTTCATGAGACTGTAGACTGCCAGAATGTCTGAAGCTCTTTCCACATTCTATGCATTTATATGGTTTTTCCCCTGTGTGAATTCTTTGATGTGACTGTAGATGTTGTGAACGAGAGAAACTCTTTCCACATTCCAGGCATTCATGTGGTTTCTCTCCTGTATGTGTTCTTTGATGTAAATGTAGTTGTCCACTCTGAGTGAAGTTCTTTCCACATTCCATGCATTTATATGGCTTCTCCCCTGTGTGGGTTCTTTCATGTATGTTTAGTTTGCTGCCTTCACTAAAGCTCTTCCCACATTCCATGCATTTATATGGTTTCTCTCCTGTGTGAGTCCTTAGATGTTTACTATATGTTCCACTATCACTGAAGCTCTTTCCACATTCCATGCATTTATATGGTCTCTCCCCTGTATGTATTCTTTGATGTGACTGTAGATGCCCTTGCCGACTGAAGTTCTTTCCACATTCTATGCATTTGTATGGTTTTTCCCCCGTGTGAGTCCTTAGATGTTTACGATATGTTCCACTGTCACGGAAGCTCTTTCCACATTCCATGCACATATATGGTTTCTCCCCTGTGTGTGTTCTTTGATGTGTATACAGATGTCCACTCTGACTGAAACTCTTTCCACATTCCATGCATTTATATGGTTTCTCCCCTGTGTGTGTTCTTTGATGTAAACGTAGATGTTCACCCCGATTGAAGTCCTTTCCACACTCCATACATTTGTATGGTTTTTCCCCATTGTAGAACCTGAAGTATATGTTTAATTGTGATTTATATTTGCACCTTCTCCCATAGTCAGGACACTTTATTTGATTTGATTCTGAGATCTGAAATTCAGAATGATCTGCATCCTCAGAGGGAGAGGAGTTCCCATTTTTCACTTGGATTGTGCTTTGTGTTCTCATTCCCTTTTGATTACCAAACTCCTGATTTTCCATGACAGGCTCTGTTATTTCCCATGATGCCACAAGTGGCTCCCTGTAGTTCTCATTCTCCTGTTCATTATTTTCTTGAGGAAAAAGAAGAAGAAATCATTAGGAGCAAAGCATGGAAACCAAAGAACCAATCAAGAATCAATCTCAACTGTTTCTTTGACTCCTAGATTCTCCCTGATCTGTTTAACATGCCATACTGACTTCTACCTCCCTTTCGTATATGCTGCTCTTACCCAGGAACATCAATACCATTTCTCCCTTTATTCTGAGTCCTAGGGCTGGGACTGTGAAACCTCTGTGCTGGGGAAGTAAAACTTTCCCCATCTAAGAATTCTCTGACTGTTCTGAACCTTCTTATAGAATCGTAGAGTTGCAAGAGACCACAAGGACCATCCAGTCTAACTCAATATTATGTAGGAATACACAACCAAAGCATTCCCAACAGACAGCCATCCAGTCTCTGTTTAAAGACCTCAAAAGGAGACTCCACCACAATCCGAGACAGTGTCTTCCACTGTCAAACAGCTCTTACTCTCAGGAAGTTCCTCCTAATGTTGAGCTGGAATATCTTTTCCTGCAGTTTGCATCCATTGTTCTGGGCCCTGTCCTCTGGAGCAGTGGAAAACAAGGTTGCTGCATCTTCAATATGACACCCCTTCAAATATATAAACATAGTTATCATGTCACATTTTAACCTTCTCTTCCCCAGGCTAACCTAGCTCCCCAAGCTCTCCTTATAGGGCATTGTTTCTAGACCTTTCACCATTTTGGCCGCCTTCCTCAGGACACTCTCCAGCTTGTCAGCCTTCTTGTCACCTGATCTAGACATTATGCTCTCAATGACACAGCCTACAATTGCATTGACTTTCTTAGTTGCCACATCATACTTGTTGACTCATGTTCACTATGTAGTCCACTAAGGGCCTTTGCAGACTGCCAGAAATAGTGCAAATTGAGTCCATTTTAAGGGTTAGTGTTAGTGTTAGGGAATCATGGGAATTTTTTTTTCCTGAGACATTGTGCCTTCTCTGTCAGAGAGGTCTGGTGCCACAATAAAATACAGTTCCCATGATTCTCTAACCCTAACCCTAACCCTTAAAGTGGACTCAATTTGCACTATTTCTGGCCGTCTGCAAAGGCCCTAAGACTCCTAAACTCCTTTTGTATGTACTGTTAATGGGCCAAGTATCCCCTAGCCTATATCTGTGCATTTGATGTTTTTTTCTGCCTAAACATAGTATTTTATTCAACATTTCTCCCTGTTGAAATTCATTATGTTAGTTCTGGCCCAGCTTTCTAATATGTTAAGGTCCTTTTGCATTCTGATCCTGGCCTCTGGGGTACTAGCTATCCCTCCAAATTTGGTATCATCTGCATCATCTTCTCTTTTCATTGGGAATTAGGACATGGTATGAGAAATTCTTTCAAGAAAAAAAATAGGCTAGTTACCTCTCGCTATAAAATATTCAGGCACTCCAAATTTTTACATCATATCATCCCAAAAGAGAAGAGAAGGGAAACCTTTCTTGCCCATCAGAAGAAGAGGTGAAAGGGAAGTAAGTGCCAGCTAGCAGCGGCAAGCTATACAATGCCCTTCTCTGCCTGTTCCACTGAGGTACAATAATGGCCCACCCCACTGAAGAAAAGACTGAACTGCCAGGCAACTCTATGGAGTGGAAGGGGAATCCATCTGACCTTAGATGGGCATTTTCTACAGAATTCTGGCTATTACATTCTGTCTAAGAGCCACAGTGGTGGAGAAAAGGGACTCTCCCTGGACACCCAAAATCATCTGGGACAACACAGGCCATGCCTGAGGGAACTAAGGAAATGACAACTGTATTTTTGAGGCAGGAGAGATAAACAGGAGAGAAATTGGTTATTTCTCTGTACTGTATTCATTCCACATGTTGCTTTGTTATATTAATGTAAGTTATATATTGTTTATAATTCTATATTTTGAATTTCTAATACTCGTTGTGATAAGGTGTTGACTTATTGCCATTGGCTTATAACTCTTTGTGGACAGGACAGACACCTCAGCCAGAAGACTCTAGGTTGAAATGGCTGGTGAACTACATGGGATTGAAATCATAGACCAGGGGTAGGCAACCTTTCCCCTTTAAGGGCCGAGGGACGTCAGCTCCCAGAAGCCTCAGCCATGTTGGCCAATAGTCCCATGTTGGCCAATAGCTCCTGGGATTCTGGGAGCTGAAGTCCCTCGGCCCTTAAAGGGGAAAGGTTGCCTACCCCTGTCATAGACCTTCTGCCAGAAAACTATATTAGAGCATTAACCAAGGACAATCAAGTCTCTGGCACAGGCTTGGTCTTTTAAGGACTTTTGCAGTTGCAGAAACGGATTATTATTTCCTAAGGAATACTGGACCTTCATCCTTATTATATGCATTTTATGTTTTTTTATGGAAGTTTATGATATGTGACTGATTGGTTGCAATTTTAATAGCGGACCCTTCTGATAATTTTGGCACAGATTGTACTACCTTTCTCAAATACCTAACCCTTTTTTCCATTCCTGGCATAGTTTGGGCCAAGGGACATGGTCCAGCATCCTATACTGACCAACATCCCAACAATGGAGTGTTAAAATTTTTTTTATAGTAAAGAGAACCTTACCCAGAAAGGCCATGTTCTTACAGTTCTCCATTGTGACTTCTGCACACAGAGCCCACTGGCCTTGATTCAGGACATCCCACTCTTCTTGAAATATAGGGCCACCTCTTTAAAGGATGCCAGATGCTGAAAGGAGAAAGAGGAGAGGGGAATATCACAGAAACAGAAATCCTCATTTGTTTCCATGCAATAATCACATATGGATCCCCCACCCCACCGGAATGTTTTTCCTTCATCCATGGCCTTTCTTTCCCTTCCCAGAAAATTGCGACAGATCCTTTCTGGAAATGAGCAGAGGATGCATGACTCTTTTCCTTCCCCCTGCTTAACCTTGTTCTAGGAAACAGCTCACTGCTTGGCGGACAGAAGACTAAAAGGCAGTTTCCTCCTCTCCACCTTTCTTCATGGAGACCTCTAATTTATCCTTAAAAAAGAAGCCCATACAGCCACTGGAGGAACTAAAGAAATAAATGCCCACCAACATATAATAATAATAATAATAATAATAATAATAATAATAATAATAATAATAAATTTTATTTATATCCCGCCCATTGGTGGTCAATCGGGGCGGCTAACAAGAATAAAATATATATACAACTGTAAAATCTAACTCCTTACCCCCCCTTAAAAAGTTATTAAATCAATATAAACTAAAACATACAATAAAATACAGCAATAATTAAAAACAATCACAATGTGGCTGCGATTCTTAAAACGAAGAACCTCTTACGAGAGGGATTCCTGAGGCTGGGATTATCTATCACTGAAAGGTCTGCCGGAAGAGATCCGTCTTGACAGCCTTTTTAAAGCTGTCCAAAGATGTCAATTGATGGATCTCATCTGGCAGGCCGTTCCATAGTCTGGGGGCAACCAGTGAAAAAGCCTTCTGGGAGGTAGCCGCAAGCCTAGCTCTTTGTGGCTGCAGCAAATTCCTTCCAGAGGACCGGAGTGCACGGGGAGGATTATAGGGGAGGAGTCGGTCCTTGAGATAGTTTAGACCAGGGATAGGCAACCTTTCCCCTTTAAGGGCCGAGGGACTTCAGCTCCCAGAAGCCTCAGCCATGTTGGGCAATAGTCCCATGTTGGCCAATAGCTCCTGGGATTCTGGGAGCTGAAGTCCCTCGGCCCTTAAAGGGGAAAGGTTGCCTACCCCTGGTTTAGACCCAAGCCATTTAGGGTTTTAATGGTAATAACAAACACCTTGTACTGGGCCCAGAAACTTATAGGCAGCCAGTGGAGGGACCTTAAAACCGGAGTAATATGGTCTCTCCTAGATGTTCCAGACACTAATCTGGCTGCCATGTTCTTTACTAGCTGTAGTTTCTGAACCAAGCACGAGGGTAGCCCCATGTAGAGCTCATTGCAGAAATCTAGACGTGAGGCTACCAGCACGTGCACAACAGTCTCGAGATCCCTTACTTCCAGAAAAGGGCGCAGCTGGCGTATCAGCCGAAGCTGATAACAGGCGCTCCTGACTGTCGCATTCACCTGATTTGTCATCAGGAGCGACGAGTCAAGGAGCACCCCCAGACTGCGAACACAGTCACTGGAGGAGAGTGTGACCCCATCCAGGACTGGAGGTTGCAACCCAATTCTTGGTTTCGGGGCCATTACCGTGAGCACCTCCGTCTTGTCTGGATTCAGTTTCAATCAGTTTTTCGTCATCCAGCCCATTACTGCCCAAAGACATTCATTGAGAGAGGAGACGCCATCGGAATTCGAGGCCGACGAACGAGACACGGAGAAATAGATCTGGGTGTCATCAGCATACTGATAACACCCAGCTCCATAACTCCGTATAATCTCACCCAGTGACTTCATATAGATGTTGAATAACATCGGGGACAGAATAGCCCCCTGTGGAACTCCACAGGTGAGCTCCCTTTTACTAGAGCTACTGTCCCCGAGCAGCACCCTCTGAGACCTACCCGAGAGGAAGGACCGGAACCACTGCAATGCAGTGCCTCCGATACCTAACTCCCTCAGGCGGTCCAAGAGGATGCTGTCATCCAGGGGTAGGCAACCTTTCCCCTTGAAGGGCCAAGGGACTTCAGCTTCCAGAAGCCTCAGTCATGTTGGCCAACAGTCCCATGTTGGCCAATAGCTCCTGGGATTCTGGGAGCTGAAGTCCCTTGGCCCTTAAAGGGGAAAGGTTGCCTACCCCTGCTGTGATCTATCGAATAAAAAGCTGCTGAGAGGTCTAGGAGCACCATCAGGGTCACACTACCCCTGTCGATGCTCAGACGCAGATCGTTGGTCAAGGCAACCATGGCAGTCTCAACCCCAAAGCTTGTCCTGAAGCCAGTTTGAAATGGGTCTAGTTAATCGGTTTCATCCAAGACAGCTTGGAGTTGAAGAGCAACCGCCCTCTCGATCATCTTGCTCAAAAATGGTAGTAAAGATAACCTTTACAAATTTATTTTGGTACTATGAAACCGGTGAACTTGACTGGATGCATGACTGGTTTAAACTAGATAATAACAGGCTTCTGGAATTAGAAGGGGTAGATCTTCAATTCGGCTTCCATGCATACTTATTTTACGATAAATTTAAGGTGGATAGAAATTGTAAGAATCATTTTATACGCAAGGCCTTTTTGAGGGTCTGGACAAAATATAAAAAGAAATGGTGCCCTAAAATACCCTTTTGGGCATCACCAGCCGAGGCTATTTTGATTAAAGGTTTGTATAAAGAGGGGTCTTGGATAAGATATAAAGAATTGATTAGAGTTGAAGGAGCCAAAATGATATTTAAAACACAAGAAAAATTGACACAAGAAGGATATAGTGTAAATTGGTTTATGCATAGACAGTTATTTGAATGATTTAAGACGGATTGCCGGTTGGAACAAATTGGACCTGCATATAAAAATTTGGAAGAAATTCTGGGCAGAGACTCTAAAAAGAGGGTTTCAAAGTATCATAATTTAATAAGAGATTGGGAACTTGAAGAAAATGCAATTAAAGATTACATTATTAAATGGGCTCAAGATTTTAATCAAGTGATTAAATTGGACGAATGGGAAAAAACTTGAAAAAAAAGAATAAAATATACGGTTAATGTGGACCTAAGAGAAAATGTATATAAATCAATGTTACGTTGGTACTTGACGCCACTCAGACTGTCTAAAATGTATAAAGGATGTAATCCAACATGTTGAAATGAAATGAAATTCTTTATTACGGTCAAAGACCAGCATCAATATAAAGTTTAGCATAAAAAAGTAAATTAATACATATAAACATTTCTTAGGATAAAAATCTGCTAACTAGGAATGTAAATAGTTATTTTCTGTTACATTTAAGATAGCTTCATTTAAAATAAAATAAAGTAAATAAAAATAAACCTTTATAGGTTTCCGCCCTTGAGATAGAAATCGTAAAGATAAATTAGGGATATCAGATTTTTACCAGGCATGCAGTACCAGACATGACACAAGATTATGTATTTAACTTTGATCAGTTGTTCTTTTCCTACAAGTGATTGCTAGTGCAGAAAATTGTGCCACTTTATAAGTTATATGCAAATTCCAGTCTGATAATAGGTAATTTAAATAAAAAGCTTCAGATCTCCCAGGTATGTTCAAAAGTATAGGAGTGATCAAATCTTTGCGAGCATTGTCATAAAAAGGACAGTGAAACAATACGTGTCCAGCATTTTCTATATCTCCTGAGTTACAGGGGCATGTTCGCTCATGAACAGCAGTTTTACTAAATTTACCCTCCAGTAACGCTGATGGTAGAACGTTTAATCTAACCAATGTGAAAGCTATTCTATATCTAGGGATCGATAAATTTGTGATGTAGTTTGGCACAGTAAGCGATCCTAAACTGTCCCAATAAGAAAAATAATTTGTGGACTGAGTTCTATGGTTTTGGAATTCTATGTCCTTTATGCACTGCATAATGGCTGTTTTAGCTTTAGAATATCCCATAGACTGCAGAACATTAGTCGTGAGACCCAGAATTTTAAGTTTTGTAGTCAGAGAATTTTTCCATTTAGATTGAAAAGTGTCTGCCAAAATTAATGGCGTAAGTCCCACAGGAAGAAAAGTCAACTTTAGCCAGAAACTCACAGTTAGTATCAATATTCGGGCTTCCATAGAAATTTGTCCTGTCCTGTCTCCAACCTGAGTGTTACATTTGGGATGCATGTTGGAATTCTTGTAATTGCTCTTAAGAATTTGGTTTCTATTACTTCAATAGAGTTGTAATCATTAAGCGTGTAGACCTGGCAGCCATACAGCATCTGGGAAATTATTTTGCTGACAAATACTTGGATAGCTGCGGGGACATATTGGCCACCCTTAGTATAAAAAAAGGAAAGAAGTGCTTTGGTACTTCTTTGGGCACTTGCGATGGCATCCTTCATTTGTAGATTCCATGATCCTGTTGACTGGAAGGTTATCCCTAAGTATTTGTATGATGTAACCTGATCTATTTGATGGCCGTCGATCTGCCATTTATGTTTGGTCTTCTTCTTATTGAATATCATAACCTTTGTAATTTGTTGTAATTTATAGTCAACAACTCATCTTTACAGTAGGTAGCAAGAACACTTAAGAGGCGTCTCAGACCTATTCTTGTCTGCGATAGAAGCACCAGATCATCGGCATATAATAGCACTGTTATTGGCCTATCAGCTAAACGTGGAGGGTGAGATTTTATCAATTCCAAGTGATGAACTAAAGAGTTGATATAGAGATTGAATAAGGTGGGGGCTAATATACAGCCCTGTCTTACTCCAACATAATCCAACATGTTGGAAATGCGAAGGTGACCTGGGGTCTTATTTGCGTATGTGGTGGAACTGCAGTCTAGCAAAAAAAATTTGGAAAATGATTAACAGTGAGATAAGGGAAATTCTAAATTTAAAAGTTTGTCTTGGTCCAAAGCTATATATTTTAAATATTGTTAATGATGACATTGAAAGAGAATGCGGAAAACTCCTTTTTTTTTGCGGCAAGAATAACTTATGCTAAATAATGGAGGAAAAAAGAAATCCCTTCAGTAGAGGAATGGAGATTGAAGATATATGACATTTACGAAATGGAGAAATTAACATATCTAGTACGGAACAACTCGCTATTGGATTTCCATAAAAATTGGAATGTATGGTATCAATATATGAAATAGAATGATGCAGAAAATCAGATACGTTGTATAGCATTCTCGGAATAGTAGAAGTTTGGTTAACGATTAATTATGATTAGAGATATATCAATGGCAATCTCGGGAAGAAATTTCCATGATGTTAGTACTTTGGATTTGTGAATTGAATTGATAAAGGACCGGGTTTAAAGATTGTAATAAGACACTATATATATAAGATAAAGGACCGGGCTTAAAGAATGTAATAGAATATTATATATATAAAATACCACTATGTGATAATGATTATGTGGTTAACGTTAATTGTCATAAACCGAAATTAATTATTTAAAGTACTTAAATATATATAAATATATATATAATTAGTTAAACTTTCGGGATTGGAGTTAATACCCCTAAATAGATTTACAAGTATAAGACCATGCCTTTTATTTTGTTAAGGTTAATGTCTGTGATGTATAGATAGAACAGGAAATAATGTAGTTATCATGATTATCAGTTGTTTAATCCCGCTGTACTGCTTAGGAAGTTGATGTTTTATATATAGTCTTGTTGATGTGTTTGTCCTTTCCTTTTTTTTATTTGTTATTGTTGTTAATGTTATTTTTGATGTAAGTTGTGTGTGTAGTTATCTGTTATGTGTATGGGGTTTTTTTTTTTGCTTTTTTATGTTTTAATTTTTAATTCTTAAAATTTTTTTAAAAATGGTAGTAAAGAGACTGGCCTGTAGTTGTTCATATCCAGAGGATCCAGGGAGGGTTTTTTCAGAAGCAGTCTAACCACTGCTTCCTTCAGGCACGATGGAATGTATCCCTCCCTGAAGGATGCACTGATAATCTCCATAAGGAGCCTCCTCAATGCATCCCCCCCGGACAGCCAGCCATGATGGGCAAAGGTCGAGAGGGCCTTCCCCCCCCTCGGCCTAGCGGAAGGGACGACTTCAGGGGACCAGCCCGACGCTCAAAAAGGTTGCCTCCCCCTGCATTAAACCCTCTAAGGCTTTCTGGAATCCAATTGGTTCCATTAGCCTTCGAGGGCGGCCATTCTAATAGGTCCACCACCTCCGGTGGGAAGGATATAGGCTCTAAGTTCCATCTTGACCAGGAAATGATCTGTCCATGACAATGTGGAGGTACTAATAACCTCCGCCCATGGATATTCCTGTTCCGTACTAAAGACCGCATCAAGTGAATGACCTGCACAATGTGTGGGCCCAAGGACCAATCAGGATAGGCCCATGTTTGTCATGGTCTCCATGAACTCCCGAGCCGCACCTGTTAAACTGGTCTCGAGCGGGATGTTGAAGTGCCCCAAAACTATAAGTCTAGGGGACTCCAGCAGCAGCTCAGACCAGCTGAGCTTGTTTGGATTTGGTTGAAAAGAAAAAGATGATAGACGAATATTTAGATAAGGAAAAAATTCCCCAAATAACTGAACAGCAAAGAGCAAGATTAAATGCCCCAATTTCACTAACAGACATGAAAGAAGCAGTTAAAAGAACAAAGATGGGGAAAGCCCCAGGACTAGATGGTCTAACAGCAAATTACTATAAGAAGTTAGGGGAAGAATTAGTTAACCCACTACATAAGACTTTCAAAGAAATTGGTAATAGGAAGAGGTAAAAAACATGGGGAAATGCAATAATTACATTGTTTCCTAAAGAAAATAATAGAGAACTTAATACAGATTTTGGTTTCAATTTTAGTGGAGAGACTTAGGGCTGAAACAGATGGCTCAGTAAAGCCGGCTTCCAGGTGTCTTAGGGGCATGGCGTTTTGATGCCACATGCCCCCAAGACATCCAGAAGTCACCCCGGGGTTGTGTCTGTGATTAGACTTGAGTGGCTTCCAGATGCTTCAGGGAAGCAGTATTTATATACAGCATGCGACTGGAGCACATAGAAGCCTGCTTGGGGCCGTGGCTATAAACAAAAATTATTATTATATTAGTATTATTACAGAGGTGGCCCTTTACTGGCCCAAACAGGAGCAGATCTTTTCTGCTCCTATTTGGGCCAGGATCAGGGTAGATTTGGGTCGTGGTCTGTGTTTGCCACGGCCCCGGTGCAAGCAGGGCTGGGTCAGCTTCAATCCACCCTTTTTAGGCCATCTGCTTTGGCCCTTAAATTAATTCTAAAAGACTGGATTAAAGAGAATCAATCTGGTTTTCTTCCAGGGAGACATATGAATGAACATATAAGGATAATTTTGGATATTATAGAATATTATGAAAAACATAATGAAAAGAATTGGCTATAATCTTCCTGGATGTGGAAAAAATATTTGGTAAAGTTAAATGGGATTTATTATTTGGAATAATGGGAAAAATGAATTTAAGAGAAAGGTTTTTAGATTGGATGCAGGCCATATATTCAGCTCAATTGGCACAAATCATAATTAATGGGGGGAAAACTAAATCCTTTAAAATTGAAAAAGGAATCAGACTAAGCTGTCCCCTCTCCCCCTGACTATTCCTGATAGTGTTAGAAGAATTAAAAAGGAAAACAAGGAGAGAAGAACTAATTCATAGACCTATAATACAAAATCATGAGCTTATTCTATGGGTGTTTTAGACTATTTAGTAATAGGGTGTTTTGTTTTTTTAAGAAGAACCAAGTTCCAAGAGTGAATTATTATTTAAAATATTAGAATTTGGTAGGAAATAAGGAGAAAACCTCAATTATAACAAAAACTATATTGAGAACTGATCCATTAGAACTGGGGGGTGGTGGTCTAACTTTAAAATACAGAAAAAAGTAAATTATTTGAAAATTACAATAACAAATAAAAATGTGGTCTTATTTGTAAATAATTATAAAAAGAAACGGAATGAGACCAAAGAGGATTTAAGGCAGTGGAACAAGTAGGGATTATCATTGTTAGGAAGAATATCAATGATAAAAATGAGTGTTCTGACAAAGTTTATATTTTTATTTCAAAATCTATCAACAATACTAAATAATTCGTCCTTTAAAGACTGGCGTAAAGAACGTTCAAATTTTGTGTGGTTGGGAAGAAAACCTAGAATAAAATGGAAGGGATGCAGTGGCTCAAGTGGTTAAGATGCTCTGTTGATTGCAAGATCAGCAAGTTGGCAGTTCAAGGCCGGGGTGCTGCATGATGGGGTGAGCTCCCGTCACTAGTCCCAGCTTCTGCCAAATTAGCAGTTCAAAAGCATGCAAATGCAAGTAGATAAATAGGTACCACTTCAGTGGGAAGGTAAACAGTGTTCTATGCTTCCATGCTCTAGAGAAAAATGCTTTTGATATATAATCTGTCTACAGGAGACAACGATAAGGAACAATGATGTTAAGTACAGTTGGCCCTCCATTTTTGTAGACTTCAAGTCCGTGGTCTTGGTCATTCACGGACTGGCAAGCCCCACTGGCTAAAATGGTGCACATGACCAAGAGCTGGAACGGATCTCCTGCAAAAACGGAGGGGTGACTGTATATAAAAAAAAATCCCAAATTAGGACAGTTCTTTTACACATCCACAGATAAAAAAAGAGGAGTGACATTTTTTGTTTATAAATGGTATGAAGCAAATCGACTTTAAAAAGACAGAGAAGGAAGATTTCTTTTGATAGAAATAATAATAAATAAAGAGAAGTAACATTTGCAGTACACATGAAAAAAAAGATGCTTTCTTTCAGAAATTAAATGAAGACATCAGAGACTACAATAAAGGAAACTTAATATTGACAGGAGATTTTAATGGCATGATTAAATCCCACAGAGATAGAAAAAAAAGGGGGGAATAAAAAATAAAATAAAATAAAATAATCCAAGGCAGGTTACCTCAAATGTTTTTTTATTTAGTTAGAGAACAATATTTGATTGATGTTTGGACACATAAGTACGGAAATAAAGATTTGATTGATGTTTGGACATAAGTATGGAAATACTTTTTATTCTGATTGTCACTAATCTTTTTCAAGATTAGACATGTTCTTCATTTCTACAGATGTGATAACAAAATTTAAAGATATAGAAATTTGGCCAAGAACTTTATCTGATCATAATATGATAGAGCTAATTATCCAAAGTTCAAAAAAGAAAAAAAGTAGAGTGGAGACTCAATGAAGAATTATTAAGAATGACCATTTCATATCTTGAATGAAAAAAGAACTAAAACTCTTCTTTCAAAAAAACTGCACTCCAAAATAAAAAATGAAAATCATTTGGGATATGAGCAAAGCTGTAGCTAGGGGCTTTCTGATACAGAGAGCTAGCATACTCAAGTAAATAAATAAATAAATAAATAAATCTGGAGAAAGATCAAAGACTCATATTAGAAATAAAAAAGAAAAACTAAAAAGAACAACACATAAGAGAAAGATACAAAATGAATTTAAATTATTACAAAAACTACTACACAAGGAAATGACAGAAGAAATAACAATCAACATAAAAAAAAATCATTTCAAAAATGCAAACAAAATGAGTCACTGGTTAGCAAATAGATTAAGAAAGAATAAAGGGTAAAAATGATACAGAAATAAAAGTCAGAGATAAAAGAAAACCAAAACAAGAAAATATTAAAAACACATTTGCAAACTATTATACAAAGTTATTTAAGGATGAGGAAGAAACATCACAATGGGAAACCAAAATGAAGGAACTTTTAGACAAAGACATAACACCAAAATTAACAACATCACAAAAAGAAGAATTAAATACTAGTATAACTAAAGAAGAAATGCACAGAGCAATTCAAAATATGAAAGATGGAAAATCACCGGGGTGTGATGGATTTATGGCTAAGTATTATAAAGTCTTTGAAGACGAATTGATAGAACATTTAAAGAAAACTTTAAATTTAATAACCACTGAACGGAGACCTGATTGATGGGGAAAAGCAATTATAACATTAATCCCAATGGAAGGGAAAGATAAATTACAAATGAATAATTAAAGGTCAATATTGCAACTAAATAACAATTACAAAATTCATGCCTCCATCATTGCTGATAGACTGAAAAAAATATCGTATGTTAGAAATTATTAAAGAAGACCAAAATGGTTTTCTCCCAGGGAGACATTTAAAAAATAATATAAGAACATTACTGAATACAATAGAATACTATAACATTCATAATAATAAAAAGCTAGCATTTATAATCATCAACACCAAGAAAGCATTCAACAATGTAAGGTGGAAATTCATGTAAGAGATACTACGAAAAATGGAAATGGGAGAAAACTTTATAGAAAACATAAAACAGATACATAAACATCAATCAGTGAAAGATAAATGGATAAAAAACAAAGGAATGTAAAATGTATAAAGGAACAAGACAAGGATGCCAGCTCTCGTCCCTTTTATTTATAATTGTATTAGAAGTTTTGTTAAATAGATCTAACAAGAAAATAAAGGGACTAAGAATAAAAGGACATGAAACAAAGGTAAGAACATATGCAGACGATTTAGTTGTGATAGTGGAAGACCCTAGTAATAATGTTGAACAAATATTATACGAATTAAAACTCTATGGGAAGGTTTCAAGATTCAAAATGAACAAAGAAAAAACTTAGATATTAACAAAAAAAAAAAAACCTGACAAAAGTGTAAGAACAATTAGCTCAAAAATCAGGATGTAAAATTGGAAAGAAAATAAAATATATAGGAATTTGGCTTACTAAAAATAATTTAAATTTATATGATAACAATTACAAACCAATGTGGAAGGAACTAAAAGAGGAACTACAAAGTTGGAATAGACTGACCCTATCCGTATTAGGAAGAATATCGACTATTGAAATGGTAGTGCTACCCAAAATATTATTTCTATTAGTCAACATCCCAATTATCTCAGAGAAAAAAGTGATAAAGGAATGGAATAAAGAAATAAGTAAATTTATATGGAAAGGGAACAAACCTAGAATAAAAGTGGTCAAATTTAAAGGAAATCATAGAATCATAGGGTTAGAAGAGACCACAAGGGCCATCTAGTCCAACCCCCTGCCATTGAGGAACTCTTAATCAAAGCATATCCGACAGATGGCCATTCAGCTTCTGTTTAAAGACCTCCAAAGAAGGAGACTCCACCACACTCCGAGGGAGAGAGTTCCACTGTCGAACAGTTCTTAGTGTCAGGAAGTGTCTTCTAATGTTGAGGTGGAAATCTCTTTTCCTGTACCTTGCTTCCACTGTTGCAGGTCCTGTTCTCTGGAGCAGCAGAAAACAAACTAGCTCCCTCCTCAATATGACATCCTTTTAAATATTTAAACAAGGATATCATATCACCTCTTAGCCATCTCTTCTCCAGGCTAAACATATCCAGCTCCCTAAGTCATTCTTCATACAGCAGGGTTCCCAGACCTTTCACCATTTTAGGGGGGTTGCAGACTGCCAGAAATAGTGCAAATTCAGTCCACTTTTAGGGTTAGGGTTAGGGAATCATGGGAACAATAGTTTATTGTGGCACCAGAGCTCTCTGACAGAGAAGACTCAATGTCTCTGGGGAAAAAAACCAAAACAATTCCCATGATTTCCTAGCACTAACCCTAACCCTAAAAGTGGGCTCAATTTGCACTATTTCTGGCAGTCTGCAACCCGCCTTAGTCACCTTCCTTTGGACATGCTTCAGTTTCTCATCATCCTTTTTGAATTGTGGGGCCCATGACTGGACACAGTACTCTATGTGAGGCTCAACCAGAGCAGGATACAGGGACACTATCACTTGCCTTGATCTAGACACTATGCTTCTATTGATGCAGCCTAAAATTGCATTGGCCTTTTTAGCTGCTGCATCGCACTGTTGACTCATGTTCAATTTGTGGTCTACTAGGATTCCTAGATCCCTTTCACACATAGTGTCATCAAGCCAGATGCCCCCCCCCCATCCTATATATATATGCATTTCATTTTTCTGCCCTAAGTGCAGTACCTTACATTTCTTGGTGTTGAATTTCATTTTGTTAGCTTTGGCCCACCTTTCTAATCTATTGAGGTCATTTTGAATTTTGATCTTATCCTCTGGGCTATTCGCTACTCCTAATTTGGTGTCATCTGCAAATTTGATAAGTATGCCCCCTATTCTTTCATCCAAGTCATTGATAAAGATGTTGAAAAGGTGGCTCTGCATTACCTGATTTCAAATTATATGCATGGGCATGTAGCTTAATGTGGATCCAAGACTGAATTAAATTAGAAAACAAACGAATCTTGAACTGAGAAGGTGCCAACTTGTGACTTGGTTGGCTCGCATACATATGGTACAGTAAAGCTTCAATTAATCTCAGTACAGGAGGCTTTTTTCGGCAGATGGGAACATGAACAAAAATGGTTAAATTATAAAGACTTGGTAATGATAGACAAATTTGGAAATATAGAATTTAAAACTAGAGAAGAGCTTTTGAAAGTAAACAAGAACAGATATTGGTTCAATTATTTACAACTAAAAGAGAAATTCATAGAAGACATGAAAAAAGAAGGTATAGACAATAAGCAAAATGAACCAGAAGAAATATTATGGAAACCAGATTTAAAAAAAACACAAAACCTCAAAACTATATAAAATACTTTTAGAGAAAACATTCAGGGATAGCTGTGTTGGACATTTAGCAAATTCAAACAAAAATCCATCAGTGATACCTTTATTGGCCAACACAAATGCACAATCTTCTTGTTGCAATCATTCGAAGCTCCATGGGCTTCTTTATCATCAGGCAAGATGTTTGGTTTGTGACATCTTGCCTGATGAAGAAGTCCATGGAGCTTTGAATGCTTGCAACAAGTATATTGTGCATTTGGGTTGGCCAATAAAGGTACATCTAAATAGAGAGATGGAGCAGGAAACAAACAAAAACTATATGGTGAGATGGGCTAGGGACCTGGGACACCCAATTTCATTAGAAGCATAGGAACTGAAAGAGAACTTTTTGAAAATAACTAATAAATGGTACTACACCCCAGTAAGAATAAAGACGATATATAAGACTGAAAAAGAGGAGTGTTGGAGGTACCATAAGGAAGGTGGAACCGTGTATCATATGTGGCGGGGGTGCAATAAGATAAGAGAGTTCTGGGGAGAAGTTCATGAAATAACTCAAAAGGTTTTTAGCATACAATTCTCCCTCAAAAACCAGAACTTTGTTTATTGAACATGACCTCAATATTTTTTAAAAAGATGAGAAAATTACTGCAAAAAAACTGGAAATCAGAGCAATCACTAGACATAGATGATTGGCTTCAAAAATTAAACAAAACAAGAGAAATGGATAGATTGACAGCCTTAATTAATTCAAAAGCAAGTAACAAAGTTGAAGAAGAATGGTTGTTTACCTCTTTTCCCTATATTTCAAACATCTTGCCTGATGAAGAAGAAGCCCATGGAGCTTCGAAAGCTTGCAACAAGTATATTGTGCATTTGGGTTGGCCAATAAAGGTATCACTGATGGATTTTTGTTTACATTTGCTAAATGGCCAACACAGCTACCCCTGGACATTGCCTGGCAGAGGGGCAGGATAATAATAATAATAATAATAATAATAATAATAATAATAATAACTGGTGTCAAACTGTCTTATTTCTACGGCGCAGACACCCCCTCGGCCAATGCCTGGGCCTCCTTCTCTGCATTTGGTGGTGGAAGGAGAGCCTGGGGGGCTGATGGGGGGAGGGGGAGGGAACTGGGACACACACAACCCACAGACACAATGTATGGTTTTTTTTGGGGGGGGGGGTCTCCTCTCTCCACTCAGGGCATCCCTCTACAAATACTCCCCTCCCTTCAGCATACCTCCTCCTCCTCCTCCTCTTCGTCCCGGCCAACCAGGGTCCAAGGGAGCGGAAAGGGTCAGGTTCCTAGAGCATCCTCCTGAAAGAGGGAGAAAGCGAGCAGATAACTTAGATTCCTAGAGAGTTCTCCTCCAAGAGGGAGAGAGAGGAGATAACTTAGATTCCTAGAGAGTTCTCCTCCAAGAGGGAGAGAGAGCAGACAACTTAGATTCCTAGAGAGTTCTCCTCCAAGAGGGAGAGAGAGCAGACAACTTAGATTCCTAGAGAGTTCTCCTCCAAGAGGAAGAGAGAGCAGGTAATTTAAGATTCCTAGAGAGTTCTCCTCCAAGAGGGAAAGAGAGAGAGCAGAGGACTTAGATTCCTAGAGAGTTCTCCTCCAAGATGGAGAGAGAGCAGACAACTTAGATTCCTAGAGAGTTCTCCTCCAAGAGGGACAGAGAGCAGATAATTTAAGATTCCTAGAGAGTTCTCCTACAAGAGGGAGAGAGAGCAGATAATTTAAGATTCCTAGAGAGTTCTCCTCCAAGAGGGAGAGAGAGCAGAGGACTTAGATTCCTAGAGAGTCCTCCTGCAGAGAATGAGAGTGGAGCGCTTCGATTCCTAGAGAGTCCTGCTCCAAGGAGAGGAATGAAGCGGCGGGCTCAGATTCCTAGAGAGGCAGGAAATGCTCAAAAAGGCCAGTGCTGTGAAAAGGAGAAGCGAGGGGGAGGAGGTAAGGAAAGAGGGGCACGTTCGGTGGAGCCCCCCTCCCCCCATATTAATTTTGTGGAGGGGAGAAGAGAAAGAGTCCTAGCCGGTCTCCCAGCTGAAGAAAAGGGGGCCCTTCCTTGCTCCTTTGGGATGAAGAGGGCCCTCCGCAAAAGCCTCCTTCTCCCCCTCCGCCATGGATGGAAGGAAGGGAGGAGGGCGTAGGGAGGCCCCGGCTGTGGGAAGGAAGGGGGGACCAAGGGGAAAAGGACGGCTAAGGAGGGGGAAGAGGCCTTGTTTGCGGGAGGAATCCTCTTCAAGGAACGGACGGAGCTGGAAAAGATTTTCCAGGAGGGAGGAAGGAAGACTAGAGAACCACCCCCCAGTCTCCTTCACCCCCTCCTCCCAGCCTCCCCCCCCCAAAGCCCCATTTGGGGCGCCCCCGAATTACCTCCTCCTTTCTTTGCCTGGGAGAGTTCGATGGACCAGAATGGCTCAGATTCCTAAACAGTCCTCCAAGGGGTGTGTGTGTATGTGAGAGAGAGGAGAGATGAGGCCTCAGACTCCTAGAGAGTACTGTAAGGAGAGCGAGAGCGGAGGCCTCAGATTCCTAGAGTGTCCTCCAAGGGGGAGCGAGAGCGGAGGCTTTGGGTTCCTAGAGAGTCCTCTATGTAAGTGTACATGGAGGCCTCAGATTCCTAGACAGTCCTTTAAGGGCAGAGAGAGCGAGTGTGGAGGCCTCAGATTCCTAAAGAGTCCTGTAAGGGGGAGGGACACCCCCCAGTGGATTTTGTGGCTCATGGGAGCTGGAACTGGATTTTCCCATGCCCCTGTCTGATACCTTAACCCAGGGGTAGGCAACCTTTCCCCTTTAAGGGCCGAGGGACTTCAGCTCCCAGAAGCCTCAGCCATGTTGGCCAATAGTCCCATGTTGGCCAATAGCTCCTGGGATTCTGGGAGCTGAAGTCCCTCGGCCCTTAAAGGGGAAAGGTTGCCTACCCCTGCCTTAACCCCTGCATCACTATTTGTTGTTGCTGCTGCAGGCTTTCAAGTAATTTCTGTCTGACACCAACTCTAAAGACATGGAAGGCAGCATGGTGTAGTGGTCTGAGCATTGGACTACAACTCTGAAGATCAGTGTTCAAATCCCTGCTCCACTGTACGCTTCACTGGGTTGTGTTACTGCTTCCCAGAGTCTTCTATGGAAACAATGGGACATTTTGCCTGGTGTCCTTGCAGTACCACTGTGCATCCTGCTGTCCAGTCGTACATTTGGTGCAAAATGTTGCATTCAACCCAAGTATGGCACAGCATGGGTAATGCTCATTTCAACATGTGGAGATTGACTTTATGCATCCCCGGTGTACATGTCACATCTTGTGCCCTGTTTGTTTCTATTCACATTTGGCTTTTGTTGACTGGAACTTAAGTCAGGAATGTTTGAGGAGGCAAGGGTGGGGAAATTGTTTTTAATGCCAGTTGTCAGGTAATATTTTGCTGAAAAGAACATAACTGGTTGTGTATGAAGACTGTATCATGTGACTCTTTGTAGGTAGACCTACTAGGACCTTGGACTGAATGATTTATGTCTCCTGGACCTTCTCCCATATTGCTGTTTATAGGTTAGGACTATGTAGTTTTATTATTTATTTGTTTATTTATTAAACTTCTAAAATTTATTATATACCTACATATGCTCCAAACAGACATTGTATATCCTAACTCTGTTTTCAAATTGGCTCGAAATCAGCCAAAACCTCAGCAGTTTACTCCTTGCTCCCTCTCTAGCCCCCTATAACATATCCTTCAACATTTCACAGATGAAAACTGCCAAATGTGTGTCAGAATCCATGTTCCACATGTTAGTTCTGTCAGGTCTAGTTCGTGGTTTGGCAGTGGAGACAACTGGTTTTCATGTTTTATGCTGGGAGGTGGTGATGAACTTTATGTTTCTATTATTGGTGTGCTTATTAGTCTCCATTTGGTTGATGTGCTTGCTTTTGCTAGGAGATGGGGGAAACTGGTGGTTTGTTCTTGTGGGGATGTAACATTGGGAAGCTGGGTGCCAGGCTTAGTTAGCAGCTTGGAATGTGGAGGAGATATGGGATAGCTTTGCAGCGTTTGGGCAGGTGTGAGGTGGGTTGGAGGGGTGGATTAGATCATGGGAATAGTAGATGGGGAACAATAGTTTCATGCCAACTTGTGAGGGGTAGAGTTGCTGTTGGGAGCAGTTCTAGCTTAAACACTGAATTGGTGAATTTCCTGTTGTGTGGTAAAATTTTGTTCTGGTTCATCTTACAAGACTCAGTGATTGCACATGGATGTTTTTTTCTCAAAGGGGTGGTGGGGTCTGGAAATTACTTTTTAACTTTTTCCACATCAGGCCCCTCGTCACTGTCACCCCGCTTTCACCCTTTTAAACACTCCCTGTATCTTTCCTGTATCAATTCAATATCTTAGGTAGCATGATTGCCTTTGCTTACAATGTCTAGAATTCACTCAGAGACCTCTGTTAACCTAGTTTATCACACGGGTCGAATCTGGAGTTTATCCCATGAATATCCGAGGATTTGAGCATCCGCGGATGGCAGGCCCATATTGTCCCCGATGGCAGCACGCACACAGCCTTTTGCCATTGAGGACAAAAGTCCCACCCTCCTCCTTTCCTCCCTCTCTCCCCTCTCCCTCCTTCTCCTTACCTTCTTCCACAAAGCTTCTGCCCCAGTGTAGCTGTGGGGGCGGAATCTGCCACCCAGTCAGCCAGGGCCAGGGCTGGGGACTGAGTCCAGCACCTGGGACGGGGCTTCTGGGCTCCAAGGAACTTCCCAAGGAACCTCCCCTCCCCTATGGAGGGGATTCAACACTTTGGGGAGTGACTAGTCCCCTCTGCATAGCCAGAAAAGCTCCAGAGAGGAGGGCTTCTCTCCTGACCTGCAAACTCTTCTTTTCATTCTCTGGTTACTTAAAAAGGAGTTGAGAGGCTGTTTGTGGATAGAAAGAGCTGAATGGATCGGGACAGAGAGATGCTGATTAGAGGTCTCTCAGCCCCCCATGCTCAGAATGGAGGACATTTTGGAATTCCTCCTGGATAAAAGGTTGAAATGTAGGATGTCTCCTGGAAAGGAGGACATCTGGTTACTCTGCCCCTAGGTCATGGTAGTTTTTAACCCCATGAAAAAAAAACAAGCCAGGAAACATCACAGTATCATATTCTGCTGCAGATTCCCAGGACACCCTTAATGGGAATGACAAAGGAAAAGCGGTAAATGTATGAAGGAACCTCACAAGAATGGTCCTCCCTTCCTTCTGAGGGACTACAGAGCTCAATCTGCCCCCTCTGGACCATTTTCAAAGTCTCTCAAAAGCTCCCATTCCTGGAGATGCTGCCCATCACACCAACTGGTTTTCATCCTACCATTCCAACTTCGTCTCTTCTCACCCCTAGGACCCACCCAAACATTCTTTCTTCTGCTGAGCAGGATGCTGTGAGGATGAAAAAGCCCATCCCAGCAATCTTTCTGTCCAAAAACACATACCTCCTTGCCTGGATAAGGACAGAGTTTGAAAGAAGCCCATCCAGTGGAGGCCAATTGGGGGACAGGTAAAATGCCTCCTTGACATCTGAGTGACCAGCAAGCTGACATGCCTCATTCAGGGTGAAGGGGGCAGGGGCCAGTCTGGCAAGAAAGGGGTCCATTCTGGCAGAGGGGGAAGGCCTGTACATCTCAGTGCCTCTGGCTAGCATACCCACACATCCTGGCTGCATTGTGAGATGGGAGGACTCTGGATGCGAAGGATGCAATGGGAGATTCTGGCCATCATTCCAGTTTGGGGAGATCCCCAATAATCCTTCAAGAAGGAAATCCCAGTGTAGGATCCCAGGACTCAGTCAGACCACCCCACACCTTATGACTGGGCCTTGACAATCTAAAATATATTCAAGAAATTTCAGTAAATTCTTAAATTGAAAAGGGATTCTTACAAGTTTCTCATAGACTATGTAAGTCCCTTCTTGTGCTCTTCTGATTTCAGGAGTTGAGATCTATAATATACAGTGGGGCCTTCCCATCCACAGGGGTTCAGCTCTACCTCCCCCCCCCCCCCAGGCACAGATGGCAAAAATGCAAGAACTTAAGCTCCTATTAGTCAACATGCATTCATCCATGTGCATACGGTGCCATTGACTAATATAAGGGAGTGGCGATCCAGAGGAGCTCCAGTCTGCAGACTTGATTTCGGTAAGTCTTTTAATGCAGTCCCTCATGCTGCTCTCGCATATAAGCTGTAAGTCAGGCAATGTCACTGTCTGTTGGCATTTAAGTGTTACAACAACCCTTAAAGCTGAGGAAAAGAAGTAACTGGCTCAAGGTCTCTCTCTAGCTGGCTCTGCACTTAAGGTTTATTCAAGCTCTCTGGAGACTCCAAAAGTTTTAGATCCCCTCTCCTTTTATCTCAGCAGCTGTGGCTGCATTCCTGGCTTTGCCTTCTTGGGCAATTTGCATTCTCCAGTTTGTCTTTCCTTGCTCCAGCAATTTTAGAAAAGAAAAGTGCTTTGTAGAATCAGAAGGGATTGCATGACACAAACCTCCCTTAGTCTCCCATCCACCCCTGCTATGTTGCCCCTTTGCCTTTAAGATTACCAGCTTAAACAGCTTCAAAAAAGCTGTGAAAATGGCTCTTTTCCGGCAGGCCTTTCCTGACTAGTTTCCCAGCCTAAGGAGCGAGTTTATTTCTTCCTCCTACCTGCTGCCACATTTATTGCTGGTGGTCTGCCTGCTAAATTGATTCTTTCATTTGTTATTTGTTTATTGTTCATTCATTGTTTTAATTATTGTGATGTTTAATATTCTTTTAAGGGGTGGGTGGGCTTGGGCTTGTACACTGTGGTATTTTATTCTTGTAAGCCACCCTGATTGCTTTTGCAGAGGGGCGGGATAGAAATAAATTTTATTATTTTTATTCTTAAGTCTGCCCTGCCTCCTCCAGGCAACAGCCCCTCTCCCCCCCTGCCAAGAGGTTCAAGGAACCCCTTTGTCCCCTCCAAGGAATATGGGGGACTCCATTTCAGTCCCTCTTCTTGTATGCTTTCAAGTTGTTTCCAACATATGGCATCCCTACGGCAAACCTATCATGGGGTTTTCTTGACAAGATTTGGTCAGAGGTTTGCCACTGCCTTTCCCTGAGGCTGAGATACAGTGACTTGCCCAGGCTCTGAGTCTAATTAATAAGGTCTCCAAGATCAAATTACATAATAATTTGTTTCATGGCTGAACTGGGAATCAAGCCCTGGTCTTCAGGGTATAACATACAAACCACTACACCACGCTGCCTCTCTGCCCTCCCCTCAAAACCCTTCCGCCTCTCCTGACCCTCCAAGAAAATGGAGCTCAGTCCTTTGCATCCTTGGAGGACCCTTTTAACATTTGCCAGGTTGTTTTTGTTGGGGTGGGAAGACAAGCGGGCTCTAATAATAAAATTTATTTATATCCCGCCCCTTTGAGATCAATCGGGGCGGCTAACAGCAATAAAATATTACATGATACAAAGAAATCAGATACCCTCTAGCATACACACATGCAGAATAGATGCAGGAATGCCCAGAAGATTGTCTATGTGAAGAGTCTTACTCCAGATGGCACAGGAAATATCCTCCCACACACAGGCTTCTGCTTTCAGCTTGCAGAAATGAATCGCTGGACAGCAAGACTTCAGTCAACAAGGGCTTTAATCTTTGTCGCAAATATTTACAAAGATACATAGAGTATCAGACATCCATCTTGAATACGCACAGCTACACAGACCAACAAAGTTCTTTGCCAACCACAACTCACCAACAATGGAGATTCTGACCCTCTCCCATGTCTACTTGGGAATATGCAACAGCCATGAACTAATGAAATCTGGCTGGTTTCATCCCCAGTGCCTGTTGCACCAGACTTCCCATGATGCACAGCTCACCAAATGCTGACTCATGCACCTGCCACTTGAACTGTGGTAACCCTGTTACCATTGCTCCAGTTCATTTCAGTGGCCACATCCATGTCATTTTCCAGATCAGGGTGCAACATGGTCTTGACAATCCACTCCAAAATGACATGCGGTGTGTTCCAGGTGCCCTTGCATTTGTCCCAAGTGTAATGTAGACCTCATATACTGATACCCAGCCTGCTAGCCAACCTCTTGTGGTGTTCCACAGGTAGTGGCTTTGTCAGCTATGTTGTCCTCTGTACCAACATACTGCAGCTTCAGCATTTAAACAGCAAACATTTAAAGCAAATATATTAAAAAGGAAAATGTTTCCCCTTCAGCTCTAGATGTAAAGTAAAAGGTAATTACCCCTTTGACAAGGTTGCAACGTTGGCTGGTTGGCAGTTCGAGACCCAAGTGCCATGTAACAGGTGAGCCCCATCACTAGTCCCAGCTTCTGCCAACCTAGCAGGCGTGTCTGACTGTAGGGGATGATGCTCATCTCCATTACTACACTGAAAGAGCCAGCATTGCCATAGATGACTCTGTGACCATATGGCCAGCACGACTGCATGGAATGCTGTCTTCCCACCAAAGTGGTACCTATTTATCTACTTCCACTTTTTCATGCTTTCAAACTGCTAGGTTGGCAGAAGCTGGGACTAGTGACAGGAACTCACTCCGTCATGCGGCGCTTGGGTCTCAAACTGCCGCTTGCAACTGTCAGAGTCAACATCTTAACCACTGAGCCACTATGTCCCATGATGTACCTCTGATGTACTCTAGCCAATTTATTCTGCTTTCACTTATATTTAGAAAGAAGAATCTCCCTTTTCAGGGGCAATCTACCTCTGAGTTCTACTTAGGAGGGTAATGGGCTCCTTCTAAACATAGGATTTCCCAGAGGCAGAAAACAGGACTGTAAATCAAGAGAGACTGAGACAAATACAATCCAGAAGCAACTGTTCTTCTGGAGAACTCTGATTCCACCTCCTTAAACACCATGTAAGAAGCAGGACAAAATTCCACCTGTGCCTCTCTGGGCATTCTTGGAGGTAAAGTCCCTCCAATCGTTGAATGGAAATTCCTGACAGATAGCAGGGATTTCTCTTTCCTACTCCCTTGAGAAATCCATGTGTTTACAGTTGCACTGTATATTCTCAGGAAATTTTCAAGTTTATATAAAACAGATTCTTGGTTAGCCGCTCTTCTTTGTAATACTATGAATCATATTTTTAAAGGACATATTCCAAAAACATGGGTAGAAGCACGAATTACCTTGATCCCTAAAGAAGGTTAAAACACTACAGATCCAGATAATCTTAGACCTATATCTCTCCTCAATAATGATTATAAACTTTTCGCTGTCATCTTAGCACATAGGCTTAAAAAAGTTTTGTCTTCATGGATAGATCAGAGAGGTTTCTTACCCAATAGGTACTTTAAAGATAACATCAGGCATGTATTAAATTTAATCGAAATACATTGAAAAGAACATTGATAAGAAACTTGCTATGATTTTCACTGATTTCCAAAAAACCTTTGACAATGTTAGCTGGCCTTTTTTGATGGATGCATTGAGAAAAGATGGTGTTGGAGACAATTTTTTAGGTTGGATCCAAGCCATATATAGCACTCAGGTGGGAAAAATAAGAGTAAATGATACATTAACTGAGAATATATCAACAGAAAGGGACACCAGGCAGGGTTGCGCTCTTTCTCCCTTATTATGTAATTTGATCTTGGAGACCTTATTAATTAGACTCAGAGCGAACAAACAAATTCAAGGATTTAAGATAAAAATTGTGGAACATAAAGTACGCGCATATGCCGATGACTTGCTATTGACCATCTCAAATCCAATAGATAGTATAGGCCCCCTCTTAAGAGAACTAGATGATTATGCAGAAGTTTCTGGGCTGGCTGTAAATAGGAGTCTTCAGTTTACTTTACTTTAACTTTAATTAACGAATTTGGATCTTTAACATGATGCTCCCTGTTTTCAATCGTTGTAGAAATGGTTTAAATTAAATGACCAACAAAGTATTGACTTAGAAAGATATGGGTTACGTTTTGGCTGGCATGCCGATCTGTTTTATGGGAAACATCTGGTTAACAGACTTTTTAAATAATTTTATCAAGAGAGTGCTATTTAAAGGCTGGCTTAAGTATAAAAACTATATCTGTCAGCAAATACCATTATGGGTATCCCCAAATGAAGCTCTGTTTAAGATTCTAAATTAGCAGATGGTATCTGGCTTACTTATAAAGACTTAACTGTAAAAGATACCCAGACCTTGAATATGAGATTTATCACTCAGAAAGAGATGGAGGATAGGAGCTGTTATAAAGGTTGGTTTCTATATAAACAACTTCATGACAGTTAGACAGTAAAGATTATGGGATCGATTTAGGCAATATTGAATTTTTAAAACTGTTGCAAAATAGTAAAAACTATACAATCTCAAATTTATATGATCTGTTCCTAAAATGGAACACAGAACAAGAAACTATTAAACAATAAATGATTAAATGAGCCCAAGATCTTGGCCAGAACATCTCACTAGATCAATGGGAAAGAAACTGGCGTAAAAGAATTAAGTATACAATCATCATGGATCTCAAGGAAAATGTGTTTAAAATGCAGTCAAGGTGGCATTTAACACTGGCCAAAATTGCTAAAATTTATAAAACCTCTAATAACAAATGCTGGAAGTGTAGTAAAGAAGTAGGCTCCTACATAAATCTTTGGTGGAAATGTGAAATATCAAAGAGATCTTGGTTGGATATTCATGATTTAATTAAGAACATTTTGAAATGTAAAATTAATTTTGACCCTATTTTTTTTTTTACTAAGTATGTTAACAGATGAGAAATTAGAAAAAACAATATGGAAAGCTTTTATTTGATATGTCTACAACAGCAAGGATAATATTTGCAAAACAGTGGAAAAGCAAAAACTGTCCAGATATTAAGGAATAGCTATCCAGATTATTAGACTTCATTGAGGTGAATAAGCTTACCTGTCTAATAAGAGGTTCCAATTGGGAAGAAGTTAAGAACAATTTGGATCCAGTAATATTATATTTGGAAAAAATAGGAGAAGTTAGTTATATAATGCTCAGGTTCTTCCTTTATTACTATAGCAGCAGGATGCCTGTTTTTGTTTTTTTCCTTTTCTGTTCCTTTTCCTCTCCCTTTTCTTTCCTTTTTTCTTTTTCTCCCTTTGTATTTAGTTCTCTGTAAGAAAGGTTGAGCTACGGAGAATTTGATATACTTTAATTGATTTTTGCTGAGAATACTTCAAATCTTTTTAGTCAACTTAGGGCCTTTGCAGACTGATAGAAATAGTGCAAATTGACTCCACTTTAACTGCACTGGCTCAGTGCTAGGGAATCATGGGAACTGTATTTTTTTCTGAGACATTGAGCCTTCTCTGTCAGAAAGCTCTGGTGTCAGAATAAACTACAGTTCTCATGATTCCCTAGCATTGAGTCAGGGCAGTTAAAGTGGACTCTATTTGCACTATTTCTGGCAGTCTGCAAAGGCCTTTAGTAGTAACTTTTACTTTAATGATTCTAACTTGTATTGTATGCCTTTAAATATAATTCAAACTATCTGTTAAGAGACTGGAAGAAGAACTTTAGAGTTGTGGAAGATCAGAATTCCCGGGTGTCATTGAGTGTTAATGTTTTTGTCTTGTTTTTGTTATAGATATAATGGGGTGTGTCATTTTTAATATTAATAAACTTTATTAAAAATAAAACATATTCTTGAGTAAATAAACATATTATTATATTCTCAATATAGGTAGGTGGGTGGGTGGATAGTTCTAGGCATCAGAAGGTCACTAGTCCCATCTCACAGCTTCAGCATGTTTTGTACTAAGGAATTGCTTACATGCTCCTTTTTGTTTAAACAAGTTATAGTGATCCCCAAAAATAATCTCTAAAGGAGCGGGGGTGAAGGACAAAAAAGAAGACATATCAGAAACCAAGAGGAATGAACGGGCACTAGGTAAAGCCTATTTACTTACCCGCCATCTCTCCCAAAGGCTAGCCTTAACAGACACCATTACCCATCTCCTACTACATCCCCCATCTTGCTCATAATGAAACCCATTTATTCCTGTTGTAAACCTGTCTCACCATTTGGTCCCTCCCAGATTAGTCTGCCAACTTGTGGGGAAGAGCTAGTAACCATTCATTCTGTTCCACATTAAATGCATTTATATGGTTTTTACCCTGTGTGAATTCTTTGAAATGAATACAGATTTTATGGATAAGAGAAACCCTTTCCACCATCTTTTGTGTGGGTCCTTTGATGTTTATGAAGATGTCCACTCCGACTAAAACTCTTTCCACATTCCATGGATTTATATGGTTTCTCCCGTGTGTGTCTTTTGATGTCTACGTAGATGTCCACTCTGACTGTACCTTTTCCCACATTCCATGCATTTATATGGTTTCTCCCCTGTGTGGCTTCTTTGATGTGTCTGTAGACTCACATAATGCCTGAAGCTCTTTCCACATTCCATACATTTATATGGTGTCTCCCCTGTGTGAGTTCTTTGATGTACCCTAAGATATCCATGCTGACTGAAGCCCTTTCCACATTCCATGCATTGATATGGTTTCTCCCTTGTGTGTATTCTTTGATGTGACTGTAGATGTCCATGCCGACTGAAGTTCTTTCCACATTCTATGCACTGATATGGTTTCTCACCAGTGTGGGTTCTTTGATGTAAATGTAGATATCTACAGTGACTGAAGCCCTTTCCACATTCTATGCATTTATATGGTTTCTCCCCAGTGTGGCTTCTTTCATGTGACTGTAGATGTCCATGCCGAGTGAAGCCCTTTCCACATTCCATGCATTTATATGGTTTCTCTCCTGTGTGGGTTCTTTCATGAGACTTGAGACTTCCAGAATGTCTGAAGCTCTTTCCACATTCTGTGCATTTATATGGTTTTTCCTCTGTGTGAATTCTTTGATGTGACTGCAGATATTGTGAACAATAGAAACTCTTTCCACATTCCAGGCATTCATGTGGTTTCTCTCCTGTATGCGTTCTGTGATGTAAATGTAGCTGTCCACTCTCAGTGAAGTTCTTTCCACATTCCATGCATTTATATGGCTTCTCCCCTGTGTGTGTCTTTTGATGTTTACGTAGATGTCCACTCTGACTGTACCTTTTCCCACATTCCATGCATTTATATGGCTTCTCCCCTGTGTGGGTTCTTTCATGTATGTTTAGTTTGCTGCCTTCACTGAAGCTCTTTCCACATTCCATGCATTTATATGGTTTCTCTCCTGTGTGAGTCCTTAGATGTTTACTATATGATCCATTATACCTGAAGCTCATTCCACATTCCATGCATTTATATGGTCTCTCCCCTGTATGTATTCTTTGATGTGACTGTAGATGTCCTTGCCGACTGAAGTTCTTTCCACATTCTATGCATTTGTATGGTTTCTCCACCGTGTGAGTCCTTAGATGCTTACTATATGTTCCACTGTCACGGAAGCTCTTTCCGCATTCCATGCACATATATGGTTTCTCCCCTGTGTGTGTTCTTTTATGTGTATATAGAGTTCCACTATTACTGAAACTCTTTCCGCATTCCATTCACATATATGGTTTCTCCCGTGTGGCTTCTTTCATGTGACTGTAGATGTTCACTTCGACTGAAACTCTTTCCACATTCCATGCACATATATGGTTTCTCCCCTGTGTGTGTTCTTTGATGACTATATAGATGTCCACTCTGACTGAAATTCTTTCCACATTCCATGCATTTATATAGTTTCTCCCCTGTGTAGAGCCTGAAGTATATGTTTAATTATGATTGATATTCGCACCTTCTTCCATAGTCAGGACACTTTATTTGATTTGATTCTGAGATCTGAAATTCAGAATGATCAGCATTCTGAGAGGGAGAGGAGTTCTTCCGATTTTTCACTTGGATTGCGCTTTGTGTTTTCATTCCCTTTTGATTACCAAACTCCTGATTCTCCATGACAGGCTCTGTTATTTCCCATGATGCCACAGGTGGCTCCCTGTAGTTCTCATTCTCCTGTTCATTATTTTCTTGAGGAAAAAGAAGAAGAAATCATTAGGAGCAAAGCGTGGAAACCAAAGAACCAATCAAGAATAAATCTCAACTGCTTCTTTGACTCCTAGACTCTCCCTGATATGTTTAACATAGAATCATAGAATCATAGAGTTGGAAGAGACCACAAGGGCCATCCAGTCCAACCCCCCTGCCATGCAGGAACTCCCAATCAAAGCATCCCCGACAGATGGCCATCCAGCCTCTGCTTAAAGACCTCCAAGGAAGGAGACTCCGCTACTCTCCGAGTAGTGCCATACTGACTTCTACCATCCTTTACATGCTGCTCTTAGCCAGGAACATCAATACCATTTCTCTCTTTATTCTGAGTCCTAGGCCTGGGACTGTGAAACCTAGAATCATAGAATCATAGAATTACAGAAGAAGAGACTACAAGGGCCATCCAGTCCAACCACCTGCCATGCAGGAACCCCCATTTAAAGCATCCCCATTTAAAACATCCCTGACAGATGGCCATCCAGCCTCTGCTTAAAGACCTCCAAGGCCCTCTGTGCTGGGGAAGTAAAATGTTCCCCATCTAAGAATTCTCTGACTGTTTTGAGTCTTCTCATAGAATCGTAGAGTTGGAAGGGACCACAGGACCATCCAGTCCAACTCAATATCATGCAGGAATACATAACCAAAGCACTCCCAACAGATGGCAATCCAGCCTCTGTTTAAAGACCTCCAAAGAAGGAGATTTCATAGAATCATAAATTATAGAGTTGGAAGAGACCACAAGGGCCATCCAGCCCAACCCCCTGCCATGCAGGAACTCCCAATTAAAGCATCCCCAACAGATGGCCATCCAGCCTCTGCTTAAAGACCTCCAAGGAAGGAGACTTCACCACACTCTGAGGGAGTGTGTTCCACTGTCGAACAGCCCTTACGTCAGGAAGCTCCTCCTAATGTTGAGGTGGAATCTCTTTTCCTGGAGCTTGCACCCATTGCTCCGGGTCCTAGTCTCTGGAGCAGCAGAAAACAAGCTTGTTCCCTCCTCAAATAACATCCCTTCAAATATTTAAACAAGGCTATCATATCACCTCTTAACCTTCTCTTCTCCAGGCTAAACACCCCCAGTTCCCTAAGTCATTTTGCAGTGTCTTCCACTGTCAAACAGCTCTTACTCTCAGGACGTTTCTCTTAATGTTGAGCTGGAATCTCTTTTCCTGAGGTTTGCATCCATTGTTCTGGGTCCTATTCTCTGGAGCAGTGGAAAACAAGCTTGCTCCATCTTCAATATGACACCCCTTCAAATATATAAACATAGTTATCATGTCACCTTTTAACCTTCTCTTCCCCAAGCTGCTCCTTATAGGGCATTGTTTCCAGACCTTTCACCATTTTGGTCACCTTCCTCAGGACACTCTCCAGCTTGTCAACCTTCTTGAATTGTGGTCCCCAGAACTGGACATAGTATTCCAGGTGGGGTACGGGTATTATTACTTTACCTGATCTAGCCACTATACTCCTATTGACACAGCCCAGAATTGCATTGGCTTTTTTGGTTGCCACATCATACTTGTTGACTCATGTTCACTATGTGCTCTACTAAGACTCTTAAACTCCTTTTGTATTTACTGTTAATGGGCCAAGTATCCCCTTTCCTATGTCTGTGCATTTTGATTTTTTCTCCCTAAACATACTACTTTACATTTCTCTCTGTTGAAATTCATTATGTTAGTTTTGGCCCAGCTTTCTAATATGTTAAGGTCCTTTTGCATTCTGAACCTGGCCTCTGGGGTATTAGCTATCCCTCCTGATTTGATATCATCTGCATCATCTTCTCTTTTCATTGGGAAATAAGATGGTTTTGGAAATTCTTTCAAGGAAAAAAATGGGCTAGTTACCTCTCACCTTAAAATATTCAGGCACTCCAAATTTTTACATTGTATCATCCCAAAAGAGAAGAGAAGGGAAACCTCTCTTGCCCATCAGAAGAAGAGGGGAAAGGGAAGTAAGTTCCAGCTAGCAGCGGCAAGCTATACAATGCCCTTCTCTGCCTGTTCCACTGAGACTGAATTGCCAGGCCACTCTATGGAGTGGAAGGGGGATCCATCTGGCCTTGGATGGGTATTTTCTACAGAATTCTGGCTACTGACATTCTGTCCAAGAGCCACAGTGGTGGAGAAAAGGGAACGTCCCTGGACACCCAAAATCATCTGGGAGAACACAGGCCATGCCTGAGGGAACTAAGGAAATGACAACTGTATTTTTGAGGCTGCAAATGAGGGGCTCACATGATGACATTTTCTATTATGAAAATAAAAGGAAACGAAAAGTTTTTCTCAGAAGTCCAGAACATCAGGGAATTTAAGTGCTTCTTTCTTATTGCTTTTTTCTGTGCACAGAGACGGGTGAGTTTCTAGGGAACGTGGAAGGGATGGAAAATCCCAAGATCAGCCACCAAAAATCCCTTGCTTGGGACTCTGCTATTCAGACCACTGGATCTCAAAATGAGGAGGAGGCACCACACTCACACCAATTTGTGATGATGAGTTCTGCAAGCATCACACTGCCAAAACTGGAGTTTTACATTTAAAGAACAGCTCCAGAGGAGCTCACATCTGGCATAGTTTGGGTAAACACCTACACAAAAAATGTATTATATGTCACAGGATTGAAAAAAGAGGTTAGGTGTTTATGAAAGGTAATACAATCTGTGCCAATATTATCAGAAGTATTTATCTGCTATTAAAATTACAACAGATTAATCACATATCATAAACATTATTAACTTCCATAAAAAACATAAAATGCATAAATAAGGACAATGGTCCAGTATTTCGTAGGAAATAATAATCAGGACCAAGGCTGTGCCAGAGACCTGATTGTCCGTTTAATGCTCCAATATAGTTTTCTGGCAGAAGTTGTGTGATTTTAATACTAAGCAGTTCACCAGCCAGACACATTTCAACCTAGAGTCTTCTTCAGTGGCTGAGGTGTCTGTCCTGTCCACAAAGAGTTATAAGCAAATGACAGTACACACAGTTAACTCCTTATTACTATGAGCGTTAGAAATTCAAAATATAGAATTATAGACAATATATAACTTACATTAATATAACAAAGCAATATGGGGAATGAATACAATACAGATAAATCACCAATTTCTCTCCTGTGTATCAGAGTAATGCTTAGTAGATGAACGTAAGGTCTTAAATGGACCTATGTAACACCTGGTGTTGCAGAGAGAATTAACTTAAACAAAAATGGTCCTGGTTCTGGATGACATTTTTTTGATTTGGAATGGCACTGATACAGAATTAGCAGATTTCAGCAGGTAAGTTAACTCCATTCACAACAGTATCAAATTTGATATGACCTTTGATCATAGGGAATTACATTTCCTGGATGTAACCATATCACTCACTAACACTTACAGAAAATCTACTGATGTCAAATCTTTTCTGATTATTGTTTCCTAAGGAACATTGGACCTTTTTCCTTATTGTATGCATTTCATGTTTTTTATGGAAATTATGTTTAAGATATGTGATTGATTTGTTGCAATTTTAATAGTGGATAAATATATCTGATAATTTTGGCACAGATTGTATTACCTTTTACAAATGCCTAACCCCTTTTTTCATTCCTGGCATAGTTTGGGCCAAGGGAAATGGTCTGGCATCCTATACTGATCAACATCCCAACAATGGAATATTAATTTTATTTTTTTTTAAGTAAAGAGAACCTTACCCAGAAAGGCCATATTCTTACAGTTCTCCACTGTGACTTCTACAAACAGAGCCCACTGGCCTTGATTCAGGACATCCCACTCTTCTTGAAATACAAGGTCACCTCTTTAAAGGATGCCAGACACTGAAAGGAGAGAGAAGAAAGGGGGAACATCACAGAAATTCAAATGTCTATAATGGACACCATGACGCTCATCCGACAAATTTTTCCAGAGGACATCACAGCCCTGTTCAAACATTGTCTCACCACAAGCTATTTCCAGTGAGACAATGGACTCTATAAGCAGAGAGATGGGGTAGCAATGGGAAGCCCTCTCAGCCCTGTGATAGTTTACATGGAACACTTTGAAAAGCAAGCCCTGGAAACAGCACCGAAAAAGCCCATAACTTGGTTCCGATACGTGGATGACACTTTCACCATTTGGAGCCATGGAGATGAAGATCTGGCTGTGTTCCTGAACCACCTGAACAACATCCACCCTAACATCCAATTCACTATGGAAAAAGAAAAGGAACACTGCCATTCCTGGATGTCCTAGTCATCAACAAACCAAACCAACGTCTGGGTCACAGAGTATACAGAAAACCTACACATACAGACAGATACCTGCACAAGAATGCCAACCATCACCCAGGACAAAAAAGAACAAGTTTGCTCCCTTCTCAATATGACATCCTTTCAAATATTTAAGCAGGGCTATCATATCACCACTTACTCTTCTCTAGGTTAAACATAACCAGCTCCCTAGGGCCTGAACAGACTGCCAGAAACAATCCAGCCTGAGACCACCCCAACTGTCCAAGCTCAATGCTAGGGAATCAAGGGAATTGTAGTTTTTTCCAAGACATTGAGCCTTCTCTGACAGAGAGCTCTGGTGCCACAATAAACTACAGTTCCCATGATTCCCTACCACTGAGCCAGGGCACCTAAAGTGGTCTCAAGCTGGATTATTTCTGGCAGTCTGTACAGGCCCTAGGTCATTCCTCATAAGTAAGGGTTCTAAGACTCTTCACCATTTTAGTCACCCTCCTCCTCCTTCTTCTTCACCATACTTCTAAATAGAGAAAACATTTAGGGTTAGCTGTGTTGCCCATTTAGCAAATTCAAACAAAAATCCATCAGTAATACCTTTATTGGCCAACGCAAATGCAGAATATGCTTGTTGCAAGTTTTCGAAGCTCCATGGGCTTCTTCATCAGACAAGATGTTTGGTTTGTAACATCTTGCCTGATGAAGAAGTCCATGGAGCTTTGAAAGCTTGCAACAAGTATATTGTGCATTTGGGTTGGCCAATAAAGGTACTTCTAAATAGAGAGATGGAGCAGGAAACAAACAAAAACTATATGGTGAGATGGGCTAGGGACCTGGGACACCCAATTTCATTAGAAGCATAGGAACTGAAAGAGAACTTTTTGAAAATAACTAATAAATGGTACTACACCCCAGTAAGAATAAAGACGATATATAAGACTGAAAAAGAGGAGTGTCGGAGGTACCATAAGGAAGGTGGAACCGTGTGTGTATCATATGAAGTGCCTTGTGGCACCCTGAGGATTAAGAGTGCTCTTTGGGATTTAATCTCAGGAAAATATGTAGTGACTCACAATATGAGTTTGTGACTCCCAGTTATCACTGACTGTGATTACAGATATTGTAAATCCTAGATTTAATTTTCTTTTCTCAGTCTCCCATCTGCACAATAGAAATCTTCTATTTCCCAAGATATCTGGTGAAGCCAGTAGGTTGGGAAGGAGGTCAGGCCCAGGGCTCCCAATGGGACTCTCTCTGGCCTCCTAGCTGGGATCAGAGATAGGGGGTCCCTCTCCATCCCAGCTCCTGGGGAGGATGGGCAGTAGAGTGTGTGGATGTTGGGAGGTGTCTGTGCCATACTCACCAACATTTCATAGGTTAAACCCAGGACCTGTGTGACCAACCAACACCAAACTGTAGTCAAGATGGCAATAGATATCAATGAGGAAGGAGACAAAAGCGAGGAGAAGCTGCAGCCCTTTGCTTTTGTTTGAGCCTGGAGGGAAAGGAAAATGATTTTGCCTGTTTCTCTCCTCTCCTTTCTCTGAGTCAACTGAGTGGGAACTACTTTTGCATTTTGGACTCAGTTTGGAGCAACAAGAGGAAGCTGAGGAAAAAGGGGGAAAGTGGGAGGAGGAGGAGGAGAAGAGAATCTGGGACATTTTAAAAGCAGGTGAAAAGTGGGACAAGAGAGGATTCATCAGGACTGTCCTGGTCAGCTGGAGAGTATGGTGGGGGGTTGTTTGTATTTGTGTGTCTGTGGTATTACCTTCCCATATTTCTTGTGAGGATTCCTATAGGAAGGAAAATGGGGAGCAGGGAGGAGGAGAGGAAGCAGATCCAGTTTGGCTCTTCTTTTCTTGTTCCTACACGGCAGACCTGCACAACTTGGCAATAGGTAGGGGCCAAAATTAAAATAGACTAAACTTCTTTGGGCTGCAAATATTTTTAATTAAATATTAATTAATGAATGTTAATTCCCTCCTCCTCCTCCTCCTCTGTCCAGCCTGTCCTTCAGGAGAAAGTTGAGTGGCAGAGGAACCTTGCCTGTCCTTCTCCTCCTCCACCTGGACCTCTCCTCAGGAGAAGGCCAAGTGACAGAGGAGCCTTGAGGGTCAAGCGTGGTTTGCCCTTCCTCCTCCTCTGCCATTTGGCCTTCTCAGAAGAAAGCTGGGCAGCCTTGCAGGGCAAGCGTTCGCCTCTCCTCCTCCTCCACCACCTGGCCTTCTTGGAGAAAGCCAGGCAGCAGGAAAGCCATGAGAGACAAAAATTTGCCTGTCCTCCTCCTCCTCCTCTTCCCAGCCTTTCTCAGGAGAAAGCTGAGCAGAGAAGGAGCCTTGTAGGGCAAGTGTTTGCTTGCTCTCCTCCTCCTCCTCTGGCCAGTCTGCTCCTCAGGAGAAAACTCGGTGGTGGAGGAACCTTGCAGGGCAAGCGCCTACCCTTTCTTCGTCTCCACAGTGGAGTAGTGGAAGAGCCTTGAAGTTGTTCCACATCCTCATAGGCCAACTGAAATCCTTTGGTGGGCCACATAGCCCTGAGTTGTATGTTGTGCAGGCCTGCTACACTGTTCTCAGTTTAATATTCTCGCCCACTAAATTGCCTCTTCTCTCAGGGAGCGTCTCAGCCAGGAAGCCTCCAGACTGGGGCTCCTGAAGGGAAAGAGCCCCCCCCCCACGTTTCATTTCCCTTCCCCCCCCAAAAAAAAAACACTCAGACAAAAGACACCCCCATCACCTGAGGGAAAGGGGCCCCTTTTTCTGCTCCAGGGGCCTCCTTCCCCTCCCTCCTCCTCCTCTTTCCCCCCACATCCACTCAAAGCAGGGCCACTCTTCCCACTTTGGGGGGAGGGACGCACATCATCTACACCAGGGGTAGGCAACCTTTCCCCTTTAAGGGCCGAGGGACTTCAGCTCCCAGAAGCCTCAGCCATGTTGGCCAATAGCCCCCATCTTGGCCAATGGCTCCTGGGATTCTGGGAGCTGAAGTCCCTCGGCCCTTAAAGGGGAAAGGTTGCCTACCCCTGATCTACACCAATGGTCCACAAACTGTGTTCTTTAAAGGATTTTGGACTCGTAGACACTGTAGAAATACTGCAGTTTGATGCCACTTTGAGTGCTGCTGCTCCGTCCTATGGGATCCTGGGACTTGTGGTTTTGCCAGGTCTTTTGCCTCTTCTGCCCAAGAGGGCTGTTGCCTCCCCAAACTCCAAATCCCAGGATTCTTTTGGAGCAGTTAAAAGTGGTGTTAAAACTGCCTTATTTCTACGGTGCAGACATCCCCTCGGCCACTGCCAGGGCCTCCCTCCCTCCTTCCCTGCATTTGGGGGCGGAAGGAGAGCCTGGGGGGGATGGAGGGGGGGGGAGAGGGAGGGAATTGGGACACACACACCCCACAGAGACACAGACACAATGCAGGGTTTGGGGCAGGGGTAGGCAACCTTTCCCCTTTAAGGGCCGAGGGACTTCATCTCCCAGAATCCCAGGAGCTATTGGCCAACATGGGACTATTGGCCAACATGGCTGAGGCTTCTGGGAGCTGAAGTCCCTCGGCCCTTAAAGGGGAAAGGTTGCCTACCCCTGGTTTGGGGGGGTCTCCTCTCTCCCTCCCCCCAAGGGTGCCCCCCTGACCTCCTCCTCTCCTGCCTCCCCTCACTCAGGGCATTCCCTCTCCCTCCCAAATACTCCCCCCCCCCGCCATACCTCCTCCTCCTCTTTGCCAACCAGGGTCCGAAGGAGCGGAAAGGATCACATTCTGGTCCTCCTCCAAGGGGGCAGAGAAAGCAGAGACTAAGATTCCTAGAGAGTCCTTCTCCAAGAGGGAGAGCGAGCGAGCGAGTGAGCAACTGCTCCGATTCCTAGAGAGTGTATGAGAGAGAGAACGAAAAATGTTTGAAATGTGGCCCTCGACCTTCTCCCTTCCTGTCCCCCCCAACACACACTCAGGGCATCCCCCCACAAATGCTCCCCTTCCTTCAGCATTCCTCCTCCTCCTCCTCCTTCTCTTCCCGGCCAACCAGGGTCCAAGGGAGCAGAAGGGGTCAAATTCCTAGAGAGTCCTCCTCCAAGGGGGGGAGAGAGAGCAATTGCGCAGATTCCTAGAGAGTCCTCCTCCAAGGGGGAGAGAGAGAGAGAGAGAGAGAGCGAACGAGCAATTGCTCAGATTCCTAGAGAGTCCTCCTCCAAGGGGCGGGAGGGAGAGAGAGAGAGAGAGCAATTGCGCAGATTCCTAGAGAGTCTCCTCCAAGGGGGGGGGGGGAGAGAGAGAGAGAGAGAGAGAGAGAACGAGCAATTGCTCAGATTCCTAGAGAGTCCTCCTCCAAGGGGGGAGAGCGAGCGAGCAGAGGCTCAGATTCCTAGAGAGTCCTCTAAGGGAGGAGAGAGAGCAGAGGCTTAGATTCCTAGAGAGTCTTCCTCCAAGCAGGGAGAGAGCGGAGGGGTTAGATTCCTAGAGAGGCAAGAAATGTTTGAAAAGGTCAGGATCTGGGAAAAGGAGGTGGGGTAGAGCAGCCTGGAGAGGAGGAGGCGCCTTAAATGTTACTTTGGAGTCCTCGCCGGTCTCTCAGCTGGGGAGAAGCCCCCCCCCCGGTTCCTATCGCCTCCTTTGGGATGAAGGGAGACCCCGCTTCCCTCCCTCCCCCCGGTAAAGCCCCCTTCTCCCCCTCGAAAACAGCCCCCCAACGATGGATGAGTGGGGGAAGGGGAAGGGGGGAGAAGTTGTAGGACAAGGAGACCCCTGTGGGGAGGGGGCAAGCAGACGGGGGGGGGGGTTGGGGGGTCCTCCAAGGAATGAATGAATCCTCCTCCAAGAGGGAGGGAGCAAGAGTAAGAAGGGTCCCCAGTCAGTCCCCCCCCCCTTCAAGGGGTCTAAAGGACAAAAGCCCTCCTCCTCAGAAAGGCTGGAAAGGGGGGGGGGGAGAGAACTGAATGGGGAAGGGGATGGTAGCCCCAAACCTGACTTTTTGGGGAAAGAGAAAGAATTGCCCCCCCTCCTTTCCCCCCTCTTGACTTCTCTTCCACCACCACCACCCCCATCCAGGGAAGGCCAGATGCCTGGCAATGGAAGAGCCTCCCCCCCCCCTTCATCTGCTTGCCAAGCTCTCTCTCTTTATCCTCTCCTCCCAGGACCCCTCATGGAAGGAGAGAATGTGTGCAGTTTCCTTGGGGGGTGGGGGTGGCCACAATGGGATTGGTTTTCAGGGTAAGGGGGGGGCGCCTTTTCTTCCTGGGGCTGCTTGGTGTGTTTTTCTTCCTTCTCCCTCACAAGGACACCCAGAGAGGGTCTTTTGGGTTTCCCTAAATGGGGGGGGGGAGCCAATGAGGTGTTAGGCCAGGGTCCCCAAACTACGGACTGCAGGCCGGACCTGGCCCGTCAAGGCCTTTTTACCGGCCTGCGGCTGGTTCCACTGCCACCACCACTCGCATGCGCCACTGGGCACCATTTTGTATTCCAAAATGGTGTCCAGAGTCGTGCGCATGCTCCTGCCGTTGCGCGCACAATTCTAGGTGCCATTTTGGAACGCAAAATGGTGCCTGGTATCGCGCGTGCATGTGCACTACTCGGGTGCCATTTTGGAACACAATCAAACACGGATCAAAAAGCGTGGGGACCCCTGTGTTAGGCAGAAAGAAATAGAGACTGGAGCGAAGGAAGACGAGGAGCACACAGGCTCTCTCACCTCATCTATACTATAAAAAAGACCCCTGGAAATCCATCGGACAGATCAATTACTGTCCCCACCAAAAAATTAAAATAAAATCAATTGGGATAGAAAACCTCTTTTGTAATCATAGCTAGAGATAGTAAGAAAGGGCCAAAGCTCTGCTCCACAAAGAGGCTGGAAATGGGGGGAGGGAACAGGGAGGGGAGGAACAAAACCAGCTTCTGTATATTGTATATATTCTGTATATATAGCTACTGTATACTGTTGTGTTTTATTGTTGTAAGCCACCCCGAATGCGTTGCAGAGGGGTGGGATATAAATAAATTTTATTATTATTATTATTATTATTATTGGGGGAGGAGAAAGAAGCACCCCCCTCCTCACCTTCCCTTCCCCCCCCCCCCCAAGGCCAGATGAGTGGCAATGGAAGGGAGACCACCACCACCCATCTGCTTGCCAATCCCCCTCTTTTCCCCTAGGGTAATCTGGGGGCTGAAGGGACCCCAAATTCACTTTTTGTGTGAGAAGGAGAGAGAAGATCATTGCTTTTCCTTCCCTGGAAAGAAAGAACTTTGGTGGTGAGGTTATTTGAGGCAGACCTGCACAACTTGGCAGTAGGAAGAGGCCAAAATTAAAATCGGCTAAACTTCTTCAGACCGCAGATAGGTTTTAATTAAATATTAATTAACTATATTAACTATTATTTATAGTATATATTATTAAATATTATTAAATATTAATTATTTCTTCAAGTCACCTGTCAACTTATGGTGACCCTACAAATTTCATTGGGTTTTATTAGGCAAGGAATCCTCAGAGATGGTTTTGCCAGTTCCTTCCTCAACATTAGGAGGAACTTCCTGACAGTAAGGGCGGTTCGACAGTGGAACACACTCCCTCGGAGAGTAGTGGAGTCTCCTTCCTTGGAGGTCTTTAAGCAGAGGCTGGATGGCCATCTGTCGGGGATGCTTTGATTGGGAGTTCCTGCATGGCAGGGGGTTGGACTGGATGGCCCTTGTGGTCTCTTCCAACTCTATGATTCTATGATTCTATGATTCCTCTGAAATACAGCCTACAGCACTTGGTATTTGTTGGTGATCTCCCATCCAAGTACTAACCAGGGCTGAACCTGCTTAACCTCCAAGATCAGATGGGATCTGGTGCCTTTAGAGTATTTAGACCAGGGTAATAGTACTTATCAGAACAATAGACATTGATGGTGCTTTGTAAATATAATAATAATAATAATAATAATAATAATAATAATAATATATTTATAGCCCGCCTCTCTGCGTGGCAATCGGAGCGGGTTACAGCATTTAAAACAGACAAAGTTAAAACATTCCCTCATCCCGCAATCCAACCCTCCCATCTCCTTAAAACAGAATTAAACTTAAGAAAGATTAAAATACGACAATGCAATAAAAGCAATAAAAAGAGAATGAGCAGCAATAGGGACAAAATAAAAACTCATCTCCCTACAGCAGAAATTATTCCGGGAAGGCCTGCCAGAAGAGATCCATCTTCACTGCTTTTTTAAAAGCAGTAAGAGTAGTAATAAGACGGATCTCATCTGGCAGGCCATTCCATAGTCTGGGAGCGGTCGCAGAGAAGGCCCTCTGGGAGGTCTGAGTCAGCCTGGTTTTTATTGGCTGGAGCAGATTCCTCCCAGAGGACCGAAGGGCGCGCGGGGGGTCATACGGGGAGAGGCGGTCGCTAAGATAAGATGGACCCAAGCCATGTAGGGCTTTAAAGGTAAAAACAAACACCTTGTACTGTGCCCGGAAACTAATCGGCAGCCAGTGGAGGGATTTAAGAACTTGTGTTATGTGCTCCCTCCTAGATGTTCTGGTAATTAACCTGGCTGCCATATTTTGCACCAGTTGCAGTTTCCGGGTTAGGCCCAAGAGTAGCCCCATGTAGAGTGCATTGCAGTAATCCAGACGTGAGGTTACCAGGGCATGTACCACAGCTTCCAGATCCCTCACATCCAGATGAGGGCGCAGTTGGCGTATCAGCCGAAGCTGATAGCAGGCACTCCTGACCGCCGCATTCACCTGACTAGTCATGTGAAGAGACGAGTCAAGGAGTACCCCCAAACTGCGAACACAGTCCTTGGAGGAGAGTGTGACTCCATCTAGGACTGGAGACTGTATTCCCAGATCTGGTTTCGGGCCTGTAACTGTGACTACCTCTGTTTTGTCTGGATTCAACTTCAATCTGTTTTTCCTCATCCAATCCATTACCACTCTAAGATAGTCATTAAGAGGAGAGACACCATCTGAAGTCTGAGACGATGATCTAGTCATGGAGAGATATATCTGGGTGTCGTCTTCATACGGAAGACACCGTGCTCCATGCCTCCGGATGATCTCCCCCAGTGGCTTCATATAAATGTTAAATAACATCGGGGACAGGATGGCGCCCTGAGGGATGCCACAATTAAGCTCTATTTTAGACGAGCAACTGTCCCTGAGCCTCACCCTCTGGGATCTGCCTGAGAGGAAGGAACGGAACCACTGCAAAGCAGTGCCTCCAATTCCTAACAGAGGATGGCATGATCTATGGTGTCAAAGGCCGCTGAGAGATCCAAGAGCACCGGCAGGGTCACACTACCCCTGTCGATGCCCAGGCGGAGGTCATCGGTCAGAGCAACCATGGCAGTCTCAACTCCATATCCTGTCCTGAAGCCGGTTTGAAATGGATCAAGATAATCGGTTTCATCCAAGACTGCTTGGAGTTGGGAAGCAACTGCCCTCTTGATCACCTTGCTTAAAAAGGGAAGCAAGGAGACTGGTCTGTAGTTGTTTCTATCAAGGGGGTCCAGGGAAGGCTTTTTCAGGAGTGGCTTAACCGCCGCCTCCTTTAAACAAGATGGTATACTACCTTCCCTGAATGACGCGTTGTGTCCCGAAGGAACACCTTCAACGCATCCCCTCCCTGGGCGACCAGCCATGATGGACATGGATCGAGGGGGCAAGTCGTCTTCCTCACCCTTCCAAGCAGCTTGTCCACGTCATCGGTACTCACAGATTGCAATTGATCCAGTAAAATGCCATCAACGGAGTTACTGGATGCCTCGTCTACGGATTCTGCCAGAACACTGGCGTCCAAGTCGACTCTTATCCGAGAGATTTTTTCTGCAAAGTAGATATTAAATGCCTCACAGCAGGCTGTTGTTGGGTTAAGTAGGGGGTTTGGCGCAGGGGGAATCTTTGTCAATTCCCCCACCACCCTAAACAGCTCTGCCGGGCGAGACTCTGCAGACGCAATACGTGCAGAACAGAAAGATTTCTGCGCTGCACGTAAAGCCTTCCTGTAGGAATCAAGATGCTTCCTAGGGCGAGTTTTGTTGGATAAGAGACAAGAAAATATCTGATCTTATCTATACTAACACAACAATGTATTGGTTTTACAGGGTGTTTGAGCAGAGCATCTTAGGGACATCTTTGCCCTGAGATGGACTGAGAAAGAATAATTTTGATCCTGTTTGTAGCTTCATTGGTGTAATAAAACATAGATGGATGAACCAGACACTGGTGGCCTCAGTGCTGAGAACAATGGGGAATTCTGGGAGAGGACAGTCCAAAGGTCCCTGGGAGAGGATCTTGCCAGCTCAGAGACCCAGTGCCAGCACTTCAGGCAGTTCTCCTATGAGGAGGGCAAGGGGCCCCGAGAGGTTTGCAGCCAACTCCACCGTCTCTGCCGTCAGTGGCTAAAGCCAGAGCAACGTACAAAAAATGAGATCCTGGACCTGGTGATCTTGGAGCAGTTCCTGACCATCTTGCCCCTGGAGATGGAGAAGTGGGTCAGGGAATGTGGGGCAGAGACCTGTTCCCAGGCGGTGGCCCTGGCAGAAGGTTTCCTCCTGAGTTGGGCAGTGGCAGAGAAGAAGCAGAAAGAGTCACAGGTGAGAACATTTCCTCCTGGGATCAAGGTGAGCAGGTTCTGGCTCTGGGCTGCCTTTTTTGAGTCTCTGATGACTTCATGGGGCAAAGGCTGAAATTTGGCTTTGATAGGGAGAAGTTTGGGGAGTATCTGCCTTCTAATGAAGTTGAATCTCAGTCCCTGAAACATCTCAAAAGAGTGATTATGTTTTAAAACCAGGTGTGTGTTCTCTGTGTGCCAGGTTTTCAAAGGAAGTGCCAGGTTTCCCTGCTGGCCCTGCCACACAACCTAACTTTCACCCGTGGTGACTCTAATGGCAGAGTCTGGCCCTGATGTGTTCAGGATTGGAATGGACTTCCACACACTCCAACAAGTAGCCAGTTCTTGCTCTAAAGGGTGAAACACTTTCACCATTGCTGATTTTTTCATGTTAGTTTTATTCCAAAGTCAACATAACAAATTACCAATAATAGCATTATGCCCACAGAGTGTACAGGTAGGTATATCTATATAGTAGCAGTATGTTTTCGTGTTTGTTTCACCATATGTCTGTTTCATTTCTTCCTTACACATACACACATATATGTATGTAAACCTGAGTACATGAGTAGACTGCCATTATAAGTCAAAGCAGAGTTTTCCAGAACTCAAGATGTTCTTGTTGTGGGCTCCATGGAATTGCTTATGTTCCAGCACATACAATAAATGTATACCAAGTATTAACACAAGTGTCATTCTTTATCCACCTTTTTGAACTCTTAATTTGTATGTCACATTTTCAAGTTGGTCTTATGTGCTGCTGGCTTTTTATTGGCTTAGTTGTGGGTGGAAATTTCATACCACACAAGCTCAAACCCCTTTCCCAAAGACCTTTGCCATGTTCTCATTCTTCTTCAAATTCCATGTCTTTTGAATCCTGACTGCTGTTTCAGGCCAAGAACCTTTTGTCTGAAGTTCACTTTGAATTCCCTGTGGCAGAGAAGATTCCATTGGATCCCAGGCAGAGTTCCCAATGGAGGGTGATCGAGGAGGAGTGTGATGGAGGTGGCCTTTTGCAAGGTAAGGATGTCTCTTTGTTGTTGCTATTGTGTGTCTTCAAGTCATTTCCAGCTTATGGCAACCTAAACCTTCACGCATTTTTTGGCCAGATTTGTTTTAGAGGACGTTTCCCCTTGTCTTCCTCTGAGACTGAGAGACTATGGCTTGCCCAGGGTCACCCAGGGAGTTTCCATGGCAGAGAGGGGATTCAATTCTTGGTCCTCAGAGCTGTAGCCTCGCGCTGAAACTACTACAGCATGTTGGCTCTAATTTCCCCAACAAAGCTGTTGGTTGTCTTGGTCTGATGTAGGACATCTATATTCAGCTTAAAATTGTGGAAGTCGAGTTGTGCATGCAAGCTTACTGGGCTTCTAGATGTATCTGTAGGTGTGCATTTTACTGTAAAAAACTACCATTCCACACCAGGGATGTGGAATATGTCCATTGCATATCTCCACAAGCAGCGAGTTATCCCCTCCACCTTTGATGTAGGATCTCAGTCACTTTGTGATCATTCTCATTTCATACACATACACATAATAGATTTTACAGAAACAAACAAAACCAGCAAAGAAGGCATCTAGAAATCAATAAAAGGAGGTGGTTTGAGTTTGTTACTTGACTATCCAGCTAAAAAATCTCCAGCTGACACAAGAACAACTATAATATCTTTCGAGAAAGCAACGTGTGAGGAAGTTATGCATTTTCATTTGCATAACTAATAAACTTGCATGGTGTTGCATATAATTTGGAGTGGTCTTGGGTGTTGCTAGCAGCCCTTCTTGTTTCACTTAATTTTTCTGTGAGCGTGATGTTCCAGAGCTTTGTGTTCTTATCTATATCTGACCTTTGCTCCTGTCAACTCAAGGCCATTTCTTCCTCAGAATAGCAGTAGCAATAGCAAGTACATTTCTATACCGTTTACAGTGCACTTACGCACTCCCTAAGCAGTTTACAGTGTGTAAGCTAATTGCTCCCAACAAGCTCGGTATTCATTTTAGTGACCTCAGAAGGATGCAAGCCTGAGTCAAGCCTGAGCCCTTTGGCTGGGATTGAACTCACAACTTTATGGTTTGCAAGTGAGTGGCTGCAATACAGGCATATAACCACTGTGCCACCAGGGCTCTTCCACCACCCTGTGAGGTAGGTATGTATGGGAGAGTAGGTGGTTGACATCCCCCAGTGGATTTTGTGACTCAGTGGGAGCTGGCACTGGATTTTCCCAGGCCTCTATCTGATAGCCTAACCCTATTGTGGTGGTGGTGGTGGTTGTGTGCCTTCAAGTCATTTCACTCTAAGGTGATCGTTCAAGGCAGCATGGTGTACTGGTTTGAGTATTAGACTATGACTATGGAGAACAGGGTTCGAATCCCTGCTCAAGTATATATTTTACTGGGTTGTGTTACTGCCTCTCAGGGTCTTCTATGGAAACAGTGGGACATTGTTGCCTGATGTGCTTACAGTACCACTGCACATTTCATTGTCCATTCATATGTTTGGTGCAAAATGTTGCCATTCAATGCATAGCATGGGCTCATCTCTACATACAGAGATTGGTTTTATGCATCCCTGACATACATGGTACATCTCGTTCCTTTGTTTCTTTTCAGAGCTGGCTTTTGCTCTCTGGGACTCAAGTCCCTCATTACTTTCTACCCTTTCTCCTTTGTACAGCAACCACCTTGTAAGGTAGATCAGGCTCAGAGAGATCAGGGAGGCAAAGGTTGCCTAGTGACTTTGAGGGTTCAGTGGAGGCTAGAACTGGATTTTCCCCACCTGAATCACTGCATCCAAGCACCGTCTGCATTTTCCTGTGCTGGAAGTGTTCTTATGTTCCAAGAGTTCCAACAGAATACAGGATACCTCATTGAACAAACAGAAAATTTGGTACCAGTGGCACAAATCACATGAGAAGAATTACTACAAGAAGGACGATCAGGTCAATATGTTTCAGCCCACTTTTGAGCCAAAACCAATAATATGCACACATTATTATTATTATTATTATTATTAGCTTTATTTATTCACATGAGGTGAAACCATGAGGTCAGGGAAGCCTTGCGTAAGTAAACAAAAATGTTTGGAACCATTGATAACCCAGCTGAGGGCTTCTTCCAAAATGCATTCAGGAATGACCTTTTCTTTCACTAGTCCCAACTTTTCTTAGGATTTCCATTTTTGTGGCCAAACTTAGGGATCTATTTTTTTTAAGTATTAGGGGTAGCTGTTGAGGCAGGCTTCTCCGCTCTCCCCTTTCCTTTCTGTTTAGTTGTTCCTGCATGCTCAAGTGAGGGCCTTTGGAGGCAGCCGTTGTTTCCCTTGATTGTTGTAGGCATACTTGACAGCAGTAGGATCAGGTACAGTAGAAACCTCCTGTTTCTCAGCTCAAGCATTATTGCTTGACATTATTGCTCCAAACATATTGCTGCAACTAGACATTGAAAATGCTTATGTTTTCTCCATTTCTTTTTCGCTACCCTTCCAATGAATAGATTGCTAAAATAATTTCAGCTGTACAGAGGACGAAGAGGAAATGGGGGCTGGTTGGGCATAACATGACGTTGTAAAAAAGAGTGTCTTTTCAGGGGCTTTGTTAAAACTGAGATAGGCCTGTACATCCTAGTGAGTCTTCATTTAAGACTGCAATAGTAACTTCTGACACATGGTGATGTGACTGGCTTTCCCCACCTTGGTCTCTCCCACAGAAGCTGGAATGATCCCACCAACAAGGACTCAAGTGCCTATTCCTCTTTGCGGTGGACCAGAACTAGATCAGGTAAGGATAAGGAATCCTGGAACAAGAAGACTGGAGCAGTCTGGGTTCTGCTTGATCTAGATCACATCCCTTTCAATTCTAGGGGAGAATTTTGTTTCAGTTTGCTTTGAATTTTTAAAAATTGCAAAAATTTACCAGTTTCTTCTATTCTCAATGGAGAGAAGCTGAGCTTTGAAAAATGGAATGGGAGAGAAATCCAGACTGATTTTATCTATCCTAGCACAGAGGTTTGAGGGCTTACTTTGAAAACTCTTGAATCCCTGTATTTTCAGCCTTGTTATTCTTGAATTAGAGTTGCTCTCTTTCTTCTCTCAACTTTTTCTGGACACACTTTTTCTGTTTTTAATGCCAGTTTTCAGAAAATATTTTGCTCAAAACTGGAGAACATAAGAACTTTATTGGCCATGTATGAAGACTGTATCTGGTGTCTCTTTGTATGAAGACCTGCTAGGACCTTGGGCCATTTATGATTTCTGGTTTTTGGACCAGAACCTAATGTTGAGGTGGAATCTTTTCCTGTAGCTTGCATCCATTGTTCCATGTCCTAGTCTTGGGAGCAGCAGAAAACAAGCTTGCTCCATCCTCAGTGTGACATCCCTTTAAATATTTAAACAGGGCTATCATACCACCTCTTAAAGACCTTATCTTTCCCAGGCTAAACATACCCAGCTCCCTAAGTCACTTTACATAGGGCATGGTTTCCAGACCCTTCACCATTTTGGTTGCTCTCCTCTGGACACACGCCATTTTGTTAACATCCTGTTTGAATTGTGGTGTCCAGAAGTGGACACAGTATTCCAGGTGAGGCCTGGCCAAAGTGGAATACAGTGGTACTTACTTCCCTCAGTCTAGACCAGTGACTGAGAACCTTTTAGAGACCGAGTGCCCAAACTCAGTGCCATTCCTGCACTGGGTGTCACTGGGTGCCAGGGGTAGCAGTTCCAGGGGGAAAACCGAAGGCACACTCTCTCAGCCTCAGGCTAGCAATAGCACCCCCCCGCCCGACGAAACCTGCCAAGAAGACTCCATTATTGTTTCACCTTAGGGTTGTCATAAGTCGGAAATGACTTGAAGGCACCACACACACAAGTCAGGCTCTCTCAGCCTCAGAGGATGGCAATGGAAATCCCCTTCTGGCAAAGCTTGCCCCATGATAGTTTCACCTTAGGGTTACCAGGAACCAGCGCTTGGGAGGAAAGGAGAGTGCTCTGGGCCCATAAGTTGGAAACAACTTGGAGGCACACAGCAACAACTACAACAAGCATAATAAAGCACAGAAGGCACAGTACAGTAACAAGAACAAAGAGTCAGCGATTTGAATGTGCGACTCTGGAAACCAGGGCTTGAATCCCAGCTCAGCCATGAAACCCACTGGGAGACCTTGGGCAAGTCACATTCTCTCAGCCTCAGAGAGTGGCCAATGGCAAAAAAAACCTCTGAAGAAACGTCAAGAAAACCCTGTGAGAGGGTCACAATAAGTCAGAAACAACCACAATCCTGCTCAAAATGGAAGACCTTTTGGACTCTTTCTAGGACAGAAAGAGGTGGGAAGGCCCCTTAACACTGCATCCCTCCACGCAGAGCGCCAGCAGGGTGCAGCGGTTTGAGTGTACAACTCTGGAGACCAGGGCTTGAATCCCAGCTTGGCCATGGAAACTTACTGGGTGACCTTGGGCAAGTCATGGTCTCTCAACCTCAAATGATGGCAATGGCAAAAATCCCCTGTGAACAAATCTTAAAAACTTGAAGGCACTTTTAAACAGAGGCTGGATGGCCATCTGTTGGGGGTGCTTTGATTGAGAGTTCCTGCATGGTAGGAGGGTTGGACTAGATGGCTCTTGGAGGGTCTCTTCCAACTCTGTGATTCTATGTAATATAGATGTAAGTATATATTGCATTTTAAAATCAGTTTGCAGTCAACTGAAGCTGAGAACAAAGGGGGAAACGAGAAAAGAAAAAAACTGGGAAATTTAAAAATCCACTTGAAAAGTGGGGAAAAAGAGGATTAATTGCCATGGTCCTTGCCAAATTGGCAAAGTTGGAGGATATGCCATAAAACTCCACAACCATACCCTAACACTGAAAAAAAAATTAACAAAAAACACTAGCTGGAAATTGGCTAACATGGCAGTTGAAAGTAACCCAGCATCATCCATCCTGGCATGCTGAAATGCACACTTTTGAAATGCAGTTCCCCCCCCCCCATCTGCAGTTGCCTATCCCTAGTTCAAATCCTGCAGTGTAAGGCCTTTGGCATTTTGTTCCTCAGTTGTGGTGTAATGTTTCTTTAAAGCCAGTCTTCTTTTGCTGCAGCTGTAGACTATGTCATAGGTTGAGGCTCCTGCCTTTGTCAGACCTCATGCACAATGCTCTTTCTATGTTGTGTTTGTGGAGGAATCAGTCTCACCTCAGCTGCCTTTGGAACTGTATTGGCCTGTGAATTCACTTTATACTCATTGCCACAGCTGGCAGCCATCTTGATGTCCAGAGTGAGCAAGAACCTTTTTCTTCTGTCTCTAGGGTCTGGTGACTTTTGAGGAGGTGGCTGTATCTTTCTCCCCAGAGGAGTGGGCCCTGCTGGATGCTGACCAGAAAGCCCTGCACAGGCAGATCACGGCAGAGATCCATGGGATCATGGCCTCTTTTGGTAAGGATCTCTCTTTCCCTGGATGATTATGTCTTCTCTTTTAAAATTCATGTATAATAATGGCATTAAGAGCTACAATACTTTGAAGTGGGTCCTGATTCAGGCCAAATGGGAAAAGGATGAGCCCTGTATATGCAGATCATGGAGGAAACCTGTGGGATTATGGGCTGTCTTGGTAAGCCTCTTGTTTGCTTGTTGATTATTGTTTCTATTCTACAATGTGGTGGAGGGATTGTATGCTTCTGTGAGGCAAGAAGCTATGCTGATGGTAGCACAACTGATAGTGGGGTCTCCTAAGACAGACAGGCTTTTTTCTGAAGTGCTAGGTGAAATGTGCCAAGAACTAGTGGGCAGCAGCAATAGTGTATATAGAGGGGTGACACCAATGGAGGATCTCTCCAAGACTGAAAAGAGAGGACAAGTATGAGTAGTACTGGATTCAAGATTAAAGGACATTCAGTTGCTGGCCTGCATGAGATGAAAGAAAAGTCCAAAGCTGCACAACATCAGTAGGAAAAGAGGGAGGCCACACTGCAGGTGGATTGATTCAATCCAGAAAGCCATGGCCCTGAGTTTGCAAGACCCTGCAGGACAGTTGGTGGCTTCAGATTTTGGAGATCTCTCATTCATAGAATCACCACAATGAGGTCACCATTCATGTCAGAACAAAATGAACAACAAAATAACAGCAGAAACATTGCTTCTTAGTGGAAAAGTGTCTCATCTATGCCAGTTACAGGATGCTGCTTAATGCATGGTTGGGGAGCAAGTGTCTCTTCATTTGCCCTCTACCCTACACACCACATCTTTCCCCAGTCACACAAAACAAAGCAAAGCAAAGCAGCTTCATTTATATACCGCTTCATATCGCGCTATGGGATGTCTAAGCGGTTTACAACTGTGAGCTGATTGCCCCCCAACAAGCTGGGTACTAATTTTAGCGACCACGGAAGGATGCAGGCCTGAATCGAGCCTCAGCCCTGGCTGGTATTGAACTCGCAACCTTGTGGTTTATGAGTGAGTGGCTGCAGTACAGGCATTTAACCACTGTGCCTCGAGGCAATGTTGTGTAAGGAGTCTTGTACCTTGTTGAACAATTAACTTAAACCAACTCAGAAAACATATCCAGGAGTCTCTGTGTTGACCATACATCAAAGTACAGTATTATCCAAAATCCACAAAACGACGATACCTTTTGGGGCCAGCCAAAATGCCCATAATACATACTGCAAGTTTTTGAAGATCCTCTGGCTTCTTCATCAGGCAAAGGTGTTTAAAATGATACAGGAGAAAGAAAGAAAAATTGATGATGTTTGTCATAGCCCAGGGATAGCCATGTTGGCCATATAGCAAGGTACAGTATCATCTAAAACCCACAAAACAGTGATAACTTTATTGGGCCAACTAAAATGCACATTATACACATTGCAAGCTTTCAAAGTTCCACTGGCTGGCCCAATACAGGTATCACTGTTTTATGGATTTTGGATGATACTGCACATTAAAAACCTCCAGAGAAGGAGACTCCACCACACTCCGAGGCAGCCTGTTCCATTGTTGAATAGCTCTTACTGTCAGGATTTTCCTCCTAATGCTGAGGTGGAATATTTTCCTGTAGTTTGAAGCAATTGCTCCAGGTCCTATTCTCTGGAGCAGCAGAAAGCAAGTTTGCTCCATCCTCAATGTAACATCTCTTCAAATATTTAAACAGGACTATTGTCTCACATCTTCACCTTCTCTTCTCCAGACTAAAAATATCCACCTCCCTAAGTCGCTCCTTGTAGGGTATGGTTTCCAGACCCTTCACCATTTTAGCTGCCCTCCTTTGGACATGCTCGTCAACATCCTTTTTGAATTGTGGTGCCCAGAATTGGATGTAATATTCCAGGTGAGGCCTGGAAGTGGAATAGAGTGGCACTGTTACTTTCCTTGATCTAGACCAGGGGTAGGCAACCTTTCCCCTTTAAGGGCCGAGGGACCTCAGCTCCCAGAATCCCAGGAGCTATTGGCCAACATGGGACTATTGGCCAACATGGCTGAGGCATTTGGGAGCTGAAGTCCCTCGGCCCTTAAAGGGGAAAGGTTGCCTACCCCTGATCTAGACAATATACTTCTATTGGTGCAGCCCAGAATCACATTGGCTTTTTTAGCTGCCGGATCACACTGTTTACTCATGTTCAACTTGTGATGTACTAGGACTCCTAGATCCCTTTCACACATAGTTTTGTTAAGCCAAGTGTTCCCCATCCTATATCTATATGTCCTCTAGAGGGTGTGGGGTCCTCATTTTTGGCCCAGAAGAGGCCTTCTTTTTTAAAAAAGGAAATTGAAACAGGAAATTTAAAAAAGATTTCTGCTTAGTTCCTGTTGAGAGAAAAGACCTCTCCTTGGCATCAAATGCCCCACGGAGGGCTGAAAATATTGTGTAAATGCTTCCCACGCCCCTATAGAGCATTTTTGACCAAAAAAGTTGTTTGTTTTTTGTGGTGTGCTAGTGCTTCACCTCTCCAAGGTCTCCTGGAAGGATTAATATAGATCCTTAGGCTCCCACTGTAACCCATCCTTGCTATATAGATTATGCATGGTTTTTTATACACTGTATTAAAAGAACCAGGTGGAGGGAGAAGGGAAGCCAGAAATTAGGGGGAGAAAAGGTTTCCAGCATAGTTGTTTTAAAAATCAAATCAGTTCCTTGTCACAAAAAAGCAAATATTTGGACATTGACACACACACACAGAGAGAGAGAGAGAGAGAGAGAGAGAGAGAAGTTGCCAGGTATCCCATATTTAAAAACTGGAAAGCTTGTCCCTCGTAGGGCTGACAGGTGACCCTTATTATAAGACGTGTTCCCTGCTCGGTAGCCTGAAATCTTTTCCTTTTATTTAGACTGAATAAGAAATCTCAAATTACTGTATTTTGTTTTGTGGGCCCTTTATAAAGACGGAAATGTGTGCCTCATGTAATTTATGAATCTAGAGAATGCATTAATTTTTACTGAGAAATGCCTGGCTAAGTTAACTGAAATCAATAATTTCATTTGGTATTTTGGTTGAGCACTTAACCCTGCATGTCGTGAATTTACTCTGTCCCTTACTGCTATTTTGAAAATCTAACACCAAAACCAGGCCAAGCAGCTGTGTGTGGCCTACAGAACACCTGTTTTCCACTCCTGCCTCAGATGCTCTGTACAGTCCAACAGGATTCATCTTTACTGGGCACTAAGCCCCACTGGATTTAGGTTCAATCCCAGCTCAGACAGGAAGCTCCCCTACTTTTCTCTCAAATCTTCCATCTCAGCAGCCCTGCTGTGTCTAAGAGCAGATGCCCATGAAAAGGCCTCAAACTAGAGAGGAAAGCAGCAATCCAGACAGCCATATGCTTGCCCCCAGGTCATCATGGTGGGGTTCCTTCTTTGAGGGTCTTTAAACAGAGGCTGGATGGCCATCTGTTGGGTATGCTTTGATTTTCCTACATGGCAGGGAGTTGGACTGGATGGCCCTTGGGGTCTCTTCCAACTCTATGATTCTATGATCATCTTTACATATTGAGCAGTTCCCTTGGCCTGTCATGACAGATACCATTATATTTTTGTTGTAGCTCACATAAAATTGGTATAGTGGGCGAAACAAATCAGTAGCATGTTATAAGGGTGTCAGGATATAAAAGCCCTAAATGTCTCATAATATGAAAAAATGAAAAGGCCTTCACTCAGAGCATAAAATAGCAGTGAGGAGATCTTTTATTTATTTATTATTTATTTGATTTATAAGGTATGATCTCTGATATTTCTGATGGAAGTTGACTATAGACTCATGCTGGAAGACCTCAAGAGGTGAGCTCTCTAGGCATCTAGATGTTCTCCAGCACAACTCTATGGTCAACGTCTGATGGAGGGTAGTGGGATTGAGAAAGCTCTCCTCTGAAGATTGTAATATTGAAGCAGGCCCTTGTGGGAGATACAGGCTATCAGTTAGTCTGGACCTAAGGCACAAGAGGGAGCAAAACATCTCTTGTTTTGTTCTAATAATTCATTTTTCTTTAACATTGGTTGGTCTTAATTCATTTTCCATACTATAAAAGTCTTTTTCACACAAATTTGGAAATTATTATTTACTGGTTTTCTTCTTCACAGCAGAAAACCAGAAGAAAACATATGCATGTACTAACTATGGGAAGTATTCTAAGCAAAAACTGGAAGTTACTAGGCAAGCTCAACATTCGGAAGAAGAAAATTATATCAGAAAGAAGCCCTACAAACGCAATGTATCTGGTAAATGTTTTCCTCAAAATACAGCACTTGTGCCTTGCAAAAGGCTCCATGCTGTTAAAAAACACCATAGGTGTGAAATTTCTGTGAAAGATTTTTATTATAAATTGTACAGTGTGAATCACCAAGAAGCCCATCCAATAAAGAAACAACACAAATGCCAAAGGTGTGGGAAATGCTTTACATGCAGTTTACTACTTATGGCACATTTGAAAGCACACAGAGACCTTGTGAGCCACGGGATAAACCACACAGAAGAAAAACCCTACAAATGTCAGCAGTGTGGCAAATGTTTTACTCAAAAGACACGGTTTATGGTACATCGAAGGGTGCATACAGGCAAGAAACCCCATGGATGTCAGGAGAATGGGAAAGGCTTTCATCAAAAAGCAGGCCTTGTGAAGCAGCGCCACACAAGCAAGAAAACATATAAATGTGGGGAGTGTGGGAAAGGTTTTGCTTACAAGTCGCAGCTTGAGAGACACCAGAGAGTCCACACGGGAGACAAACCATACAAATGCCAGCAGTGTGGGAAAGGTTTTGCTCACAAATCATGTTATGAGAGACACCAGAGAGTGCACACAGGAGAGAAACCATATAAATGCCAGCAATGTGAGAAAGGCTTTGCTTGCAAGTCACACCTTTTGGGGCATCAAAGAGTCCACACAGGAGAGAAACCATACACATGCCAACAGTGTGGGAAATGTTTTGCTTTCAAGTCAACCCTTGTGACTCATGAGAGAGTCCACACAGGAGAGAAACCATACACATGCCAGCAGTGTGGAAAATGTCTTGCTCACAAGTCATCCCTTGTGACTCATCAGAGAGTCCACACAGGAGAGAAACCGTACAAATGCCATCAGTGTGGGAAATGTTTTACTTCCCGGTCAGCCCTTGTAACTCATCAAAAAGTTCACACAGGAGAGAAACCACATACATGCCAGGAATGTGGAAAAGCTTTTGCTCAAAAAGCAAACCTTGTGGATCATCAGAGAATCCACACAGGAGAGAAACCATACAAATGCCAGCAGTGTGGAAAATGTTTTGCTCGGAAGGTACAGGTTGAGAATCATCAGAGAGTCCACACGGGACAGAAATAATTCACATGCCTGCAGTGAGGAAAGTGTTTTGCTTAGAAGTCACCCCTTGTGGCTTATCGGAAAGTCCATAAAGGAGAGAAATCATTCAGTTGTCATATTTGAAATATTTTCCTCAAAATTCATACTTTTTGATATATGAGCAAGTCCATCCAGGAGACAAACTATAACAGATAACAAGACTGTGTAAAATGTTTTGCTCAAAATTCACATCTTTTCAGGCATAAAGAAGTCCACATTAAAGAGAAATCATAGAAATACCGGCAGTGCAGAAATGTTTTGTTTGGAGAGACAGCCTTTATATATCATGATTGCTTCTTGTAAAGCCTTATTAAAATTTGTTGAAAGATGTTTACCTTCTCCTTTTCCCTCCTTAGATAGATCTCATTTAAACTAACCATGTGACTAAGTCCTGGGCAAGGTTAGATATGTTCCTAACTTCTACAATGTTATCTAGTAAAGTAAATTCAATTGAGGTTTTTCCCAATTTCATGTCTGACCACAATCCAATAGTTATGAAAATAGAAGAAAAAAGAATGAGTTCAATTGGAGGCTTAATGACAAATTGTTAAAAGATTAAAACATTATGAGATTGGGGAAGGAATAATTAAATAACTACTTTCTTGAAAATAAAACACAGGAGTTTGGTATGGATATAGTTTGGGAAGCATCCAAGGCTGAGATGAGAGGTTTCTTTATGAAAAAAGTCTGTGAAAATAAAAAAGAAAAACACAGTCCTTGGAGTCAGAAGAGTTACAAAAAGAGCTTAGCAATAAAAGGAATCAATTAAAGACAGATCCTGTAACTAAGGTGATTTTAGAGGAAGTGAATAATATTCAAAAACAAATTTTGTTAATTATGACTGAAGAAATAAGGAGAAAAATGAAATATATCCAACACAGACAATTTAAGTTTGGTAATAATCCAGAGAAAGTATTAGTGTATAAATTGAGGAAACAGAAAAAAGAAAACAAAAATTGGAAAATTGAGACATTAAGGGAAATTATATACAGACCATGAATTGGAACAAATTCACCATTATATAAGAAGGAAAATATAAAGTTAAAAGACATTGAGAAATACTTAAATACCATAACAATTCAACCCTTAAATTCCAAGAACAAAGAGCTATCTTAAATAGTAAAATAACATTACAAGAAATACAGAATGCAATTAAAAGAGCTACCCGCAGAATATTATAAGACCTTTATAGATCAATTGGCAACTCCAATGCTCGAAACTATTAATGCCGTTGAGGATGGAAATATACCAAGAACATGGATGGAGGCACATATTACACTGATTCCTAAAGAAGGGAGAGACAAATTGAAAAGAAAATTGATAATAAACTAGTAGTGACCCTTATAGACTTTGAAAAGGCGTTTGACAACATCAATTGGTTCTTTCTGCAAGAAATGTTGGGGGAAAATTGAGATAGGAGACAGATTTCGGTTATGGATTGATGCAGTATATTAAAAATAATCAGCCAAGACCATGGCAAATAGAGAAAAGTCCAAAGCTTTATTTATCCAAAAAGGAACGAGGGAGGGATGCCCGCTTTCTCCCTTATTATTTATTGTTGTACTAGAAGTACTAATAATTGCCATCAGAGATGATAGCAATATAAAGGGTGTTAAGATAAGAGGAACAGGACATAAAGTTAGGGATTTTGCTGACGATCTCCTAATCACCTTAGCAAATCCAATAGAAAATAGAGTTAATATTAACGAAATGAGCATTTTTGATTTAGTTTCAGGACTGCACATATACAAAGGAAAGACATCAATGCTAGCAATGAACTTAGACAAGAAAGAAAGAATTGCACTAGAAGAAAAATAAAATATAAAAACAGTTAAATCAACCAAATATTTGGGGATAACGATAACAACAAAAATGTAGACTTGTTCAAAAATAATTACATTAAAACATGGCAGGAGATAAAGACATGACTAACTGGAATAAATTACAAATCTCATGGTTAGGAAAGATTTCTACTATTAAAATGAATATTAACAGGCTTACTATTGAACATAAAAAAAAATGACTACAGAGAACTTACACACATTCAAACTAGACAATGAGAAAATGGAAATATTAAAAGAGTTCTCATATCTGGGATCAAACATTGATCAGAACGGGGACTGCAGCCAGGAAATCAGGAGAAGATTAAGAATGGGGAGGGTGACCATGAAAGAACTAGAAAAGATCTTAAAATGCAAAGACATACATCTTAGCATAAAAGTCAGACTCATACAAGCCATCGTATTCCCTATTACCATGTATGGATGTGAGAGCTGGACAGTCAAGAAAGAAGATAGGAGGAAAATAAACGCATTTGAGATAATGTGGAGCTGGAAAAGAGTGCTGAGGATTCCATGGACATCCAAAAGGACAAATGGGTCTTAGAGTAGATCAAGCCAGAGAGATTCCTAGAAGCCAAGATGACAAGACTTAGACTGTCATACTTTGGACACATCATGAGAAGGCATGAATCGTTGGAAAAGGCAATAATGTTAGGAAAGGTGGAGGGAAATAGAAAGAGAGGAAGGCCAATTCTAGATGGATGGACTTTATTAAAGAGACCACGAATATGAGTTTGCAGAAGCTGAGCAGAGCAGTAGAGGATGGGAGGGGGGGGTGGAGATGTCTCATCCATAGAGTTGCCATGGGTCGAGATCAATGCAAAGGCAGTTAACAACAACAACAAAGAGCAGATCAAGCTGGAAATCTCCCTGGAAGCCAAGATGATCAAACTGAGGTTGTTGTACTTTGGACACATCTTGAGAAGGGAGGACTCATTGGAAGAGACAATAATGCTGGGGAAGGTAGAAGGAAATAGGAAGAGAGGAAGGCCACATGCCAGATGGATGGACTCTATTAAGGAGGGTATGAGTTTCCAGGAATTAAGGGTATGAGTTTGCAGGAATTAAGCAGGGCAGTGGAGGACAGGGGGTCTTGGAGATGTCTCACCCATAGGGCCACCATGAGTCGGGATCAACTTGAGGACAGATAACAATAAATCCTTCTCTGTCACACCGTTTGCCGCCCCACTTGTGCCAAAGCCTGCTTCCACCCAAAAGGTACAGTTCCTCACTAGGAGCCCCTCTTGCAGACCCCCCCCAGGGGGAGGAGGGAGACCCCTAAGGACCACTACTGCTACAACCATCATTCCTACCACAGCCAGGGAGCTCCCTGAAGCCTCCTGGAGGGAAAATGAGGATGGATGGATGGAAGGAAGGGAGTAAGCAGAGAAAGAATTAAGGAAAAAAAAGGAAACAAACAAGGAAAAGAGGGAGCAAGGGAAGGAGAGAGGAAAGAAGGAAATGAAGGGAGGGAGGGAGGAAATTAAGGGAGGGAGGGAGAGAGGGAGGAATCAAATGAAGGAGGGAGGGAATGAGGAAGAGAGGAAGAATGGATTGATGCCTGCATGTGTGGGTCCCTCTGGGGCTTCTGGAAATGGGGTTCCTCCTGCTTTCCCTCCCAGGTCAGAGGGCACTTCTCCTTAGCATTGATGGTGCCACCCTTCCTCTGGCCAGTAATTCTCTCCTTTCACAAAAAAAGGATAGGACCCCCTGGAAGAGTTTGGGTACAATTTTTTTTCTGGGGGGTGGACTCCCACAGTGATCCTCTGATCTGCCATGTAATACCCAGGAACACCCCCCCAGAAAAGAATAAAACACCCCCACCCCCAAATAAACCCTCACCTCCAGCTTCCCAGTGGATCCAGCCAGACAAGTCCAGGGGCAAAGGAGGTTCCCTCTCCCCATCTGGGCAGAACAGCCCCTTCCCATGGAAAGGAGCTATTGGGGAAGGCCAGGGGTCCTGGTGGGAGCTGGGACTCCTCTAGTGGCCAAGAGGGTCCCCCTCCACCCCCCTGGAAATGCACACCTGCCACCCCTCACTAGAGGCTGCTCCCTTTGTGCGGGGGGGGGGATGTCAAGGGGACATTTCCATTTCCTGTACAGGAGGAATTCCAAATGGTCCTCCATTTTGAGCAGGACTAAGAAGAACGGATTTATAGCTCTAGGAGTGCTTTGTAGTTATGAGTACATCTGGTCAACCTGGGAGAAGGGGGGGCAAAGGCTGAGCCAACCCCAGGGAAAATGAAGAAACCAGCAAAGGGGGTGCTGTCTGGAGGTCTCCCTCCTCCTCTATGTAAGGCTGGGCATTTGGAGGAGAGAGGAAAGGGTCATATGGGGGAGGGCAGACAGGATTCCCCCTTGGGGAGAGGCAAGGCCCTCCTTTTGCGCCCCCGCCCCCCCATCTACCCACTCCCTTTTCCTTCACTCCTGGTTGTGCAAAACATCCTGAAGGGGATTTGTCATTCCAAGGGCTCTTTTTAGGAGCAACCACATCACTTCATTGAGTCTCTGATATTGGGTTTTCTGTCTGTAAGCCCACATCTATGCGGATTTGATGAAGATAAATTAACTTTAATTATAGACCTGACTTTCATGCCAAAGTAGTTGATAACTAAGTTAGGAGGTCAAGTGCTGGATTTGCCAGCATCCTGCCCTGACCTGGGTCATCCTTTGGAACTGAAATGGCATTCCTTGAATGCCAAAAGAGCAGGAAGAGTTGACTTGGGAGCTTATCACACTGACTTTTAACCCAATTGCTCCCCAACAGGATACAGTCGGGTTGCAGGCTGCAGGGGGGTATTATCGCATGAAAATTGCCACTGATTTTGCCAGATGAGTGCAACCCGGCTCCATCCTGGGTCTCAGGTGTGCTTTGGAGGCCGCTTTTCAAAGCTGGGAGCTTACTGTCTTTGAAAAGCGGTCTCCGAAACTTGCTTGGGACCTAGGATGCAGCCAAATTGTACTCGCCCAGCGGAATCGGTGGTGACTTTCATGCAATAATACCCGCCTGCATCCCACAACCTGATTGTATCTCGTTGGGGAGCAGTCGGGTTAAAAGTCAGTGTGATAAGCTCCTTGGAAAGGACTAAACGATGCAGAACAGCAGCTGTGTTTATAGCCTTCAGATCAAGGTTGTTGAGGTCATTGTGTACCCTGGAGCCAACCTTCTCCTGTCAGTGCCTGGGAAGGAGAGGCTAGGGTTGCCTGCATCTGCCCCCCAAGTCCCCTCTCCCTCAAAGCCCCGCTTCTCAGGCCACTTTTAGAGCACCTGCAAGCCTCAAGGAAGTTTTGCCTGGCAACAGCTTCATCAGTGCCAGGCCCTTTTTCTCATTGACTGAGCTCCTTCACTCGTGAAGGGGGGGAGCTGGCCCTTCCCTCCTGGCTCCGTTACCCCTAGATCACCTTGATGGAGACCAGGTGGTGGAGGCACAAGAGTGGAGCAAGAGCCCATAATTCCCTGAGGACCTCCACTCCTCCCTTTCTTCCTCCTCACCTTCCAGGTGCCAGAACCCTGAAAGGATGGGGAGGGGGTAAGGACGTTGCAGGAAGCACCCCATAGAACCCACGGGATCCTGCAGTCAGAAGCGACCCCCGAGGGCCATCTATTCCAACCCCATTTGGACGGGAGGGGAATTGGCATGGGCAGTCGGCTGAGGGAGAGAGAATGCCCAGCTCCAGTTTGTCCAGTTCCCTGCCTTGGTCATTCCACAAAGTGACCAAAGCTGCCTCTGACCCATAACTAGGCCTGAAGCCAGATTGACTGAAGTGGATCTAAAAACAGGGTGCATGAGATTCCCAGCCCAAGAGTTCCTTAGCCTGCCTAAAATGATAGGGCAGGTTGTGATGCAGCCTTAAGAGCAGGGGTAGGCAACCTTTCCCCTTTAAGGGCCGAGGGACTTCAGCTCCCAGAATCCTAGGAGCTATTGGCCAACATGGCTGAGGCTTCTGGGAGCTGAAGTCCCTTGGCCCTTAAAGGGGAAAGGTTGCCTACCCCTGCTTAAGAGCCTGCCCTTTGTGACTCATAGCTGAGCTCAGGAGTCAACGTGGTTGCCATGCCATCTCCCAACACTGGGAAGCGAAAGGCCCTCATCCTCCAAAGCAGGTGGATCTGAAGGACTGGTAATGTGGGCTCATGTTCCTCCCAAGCAACACTGGGTCCTGCAGCTCCTCAGTATGGGGATTGGTTGCCATATGGTGGGAACTGAAAAGTAGCCCACTCTTAGCAGGATATGCAGCCTTATGTGACATTCCCATTGTATGTGACAATCCCTGGCCAGGGAGGGAGGAAAGACAGGGTCCCCAAATGCACAGTTGCTGTTCTACCCCACTTGGCTGGGGTAGATTTGTAGGGATTTAGTTTCTATGGATGTCTGGTTTTTTTCCTCTCTGAAATAGCTGTTCCAAGACCACCTCCCCAAGTTCCTCTTTGCCAGGGGTCCCCAAACTTTTTGATCTAGGGGCCGGTTCGCTGGCCCCCAGATCTCCGGGGGGCCGGAGGCACGGGTGCACATGTGCATGACTCGGGTGCCATTTTGTGTTCCAAAATGGCACCCGGAGTTGTATGCATGCACGCGCAACACCGGGTGCATGCGCACGACTCCGGGTGCCATTTCGGAATACAAAATGGTGCCCTGCATCACACACGCATGAGCACTACTCCAGCGCCATTTTGGAAGACAAAATGGTGCCTGGTGGTGCACGCGGGCGGCAGCGGCGGCAGGACCAGCCGTGGGCAGGTAAGAAGGCCTCGATGGGCCGAGTCCGGCCCGTGGGCCATAGTTTGGGGACCCCTGCTCTTTGCCATGAAAGCTTTCCTACAGCACAGAGCATGGCTTCCTGTGATGTTTTGGGAAATCTTTTCATTGCACAATCTACATCACCGTGGATGAAACCTCAGTTTCACAGAAAGAGATCAGAGCTTTCCAGCCCTCACCTTGTATCCAGGGCAAAAGGGGCACATGCCCAGAGCCTGCCAGCTTTTGGCTGTTTTGAGGTTTTCCCTGCCTGTGACTTAGTGAGTGCTTCCTGGGTTTTGAGACGGGAGGGAGGGGTGGGGGTCTCTGCCCATTCCCTTTCCTAGTCAGAGGGGAGCAATGGAGGTTCCTGCAGGGTGAGGGGGGAAATGCCTTTGCTCTGTCACCAAGGGGCACTATAGAAGTTTCTACAAAGAAGACATTTAACCACATGAAGTCTTTCTTCAGGAGGAAATTCATTTCTAGGGTTGGGACTGTAAATTCCAGAGTGGTTGGAGACACTCAGGCTTTCATTCTTCAAATTACTATCTCCCTTCCTTTTAGATTATTTATTTTTGCGGACTTGGTGTCTGCATCCCTTGCCCGTTCACGGGTGGCAAATGGAGGGGGACAAAATGGGGCAGACACCCACAGGTGCACACCACCATTTGAGCCAATAGGGCTTGAATATTTGTGATTTTCCATTTTAGCGGGGTGATGGCGGTGGTCTGGAACGGATCCCCCATGAAAACAGAGGGGCAAATGTATATACTTGAATGTATAACATTTAAGTATATAATTATAATAATATAGTTATTTATTACTATTACAGTATGCATTATTATATTTTTTATAATATATAACAAAGGAGGCATTGTGGCATGAAATGTGATTCATCAGAAATACAGGTAAAACTGCAAGAGAGTTGAAGTCTGTCTTCTATTTAATTCACACCTGCACAACTTGGCAGTAGGTAGGGGCCAAAATTAAATAGGTTAAACTTCTTTGGGCCACAGATTTTAACACTTTAATAATTCATTGACAATTGTTCATTAGATAGACAAGTTATCTGGTTTCATTTGCTTCTTTTTAATCATCTTATTTTATAAAGCAAGAAATACCATTCAGAAACAAATCCTTTAATTAGTATAAGTTCAATTAAAATCGCTACACATCAGTAATATCTTACACTACAACATCATCTCCATGTTTACATCTTACAAATTTTCATAAAATACTTCCTACTTTCCAGAAATTGATTTTACATAACTCAGCCTGTCTTTCATTTCCATTAACTATTTTCTGTGATTCCCCCACCATAGATTGCAATCTTTTCCAGCCCAAATCCATGTTTGTTGGGTTGAACACACACACACACAAAGTTATTTCTACGCTCACTGCCTTTAAGAAGGCAGTGAAGACGGATCTTTTCCGGCAGGCCTTCCCAGACTAATTATTCCCCGGATACATCTGCTCTGGGGAGTCGCTTCTTGTCTGATATTCTACCGGCCTCCCTGTGATGCTTGGGCAGGTTATTTATTTATTGCTTGTTTTATGTAGTAGTTCATTGTTTTAACATTTTCTTGTTTAATACTGTTTTAAGGGGGTGGGAGGAGGGATTAGGGTTGGGATTGTTTTACACTGTTTATTTTAACTTGTGTAACCCGCCTCGATTGCTTGGCAGAGAGGCGGGCTATAAATAAAAATTATTATTATTATTATTATTATTATTATTATTATTATTATTATTATCCTGAGACCACCATCACCAGTAATGAAGATCCAGAAGAGACCTTCCGTTGGATCCTATTACGTCTGCCAGAAATCAACCTTTGCCTCTCAGTTTCTGCAACCTTCCAAATTCCACATCTCCTAAAAACCTGCCCCAGAGAGATTTTGGCTGGGACTAGAATTCGAGAACTCTGGAGGGATGCAGCCGTTCTGTTGGTGGTGAATGTGGAATTTGGCCATTTTGTCTTGGGCAGTTTCTGTGTTTCAATCTAAGAAATCTGAACCGTGGAATTCCCTCCTACAGGGAAATCACCATAGTAAAGAATATAGCAGTGAACAAAGCACAGTTGGGTGTCCTAATGATATGATCTTGATCCATGGTGGGTTTTGAGGCTCCTGGGTACAATAGATTCATGCAGCTGTAAGAATTCTGGAGACCCCATCTACTCAGACCCCAACTCAACCAGGTCTTGGGGTGGGGCTCTAAGTGGAACAAAATGATGCTTTATTGGCATGAATCTTCCTAGAGTATCCAAAAACTTCTCTCCCTATGGCTGGATCATGGATGCCCTGACAGTGGTACACACACACACACACACACACACACACACGCCTGGTAAGGCAAGAGTATCTGGCCTCTTGTTCACAGCAAGAGGCCAGATTCTGCCTCTTGCTGGGAGTGAATGATGGACATCTGCCTCGGGGTGTCTGGCTACTGTGGAATAAAAAGACCCTTGATTCCACATGCCTGCGGATATAGGAAATTTCTATGCCCTGCAATACATTGGAAGTCTCCTTGGAAAGGAAAACAAATAGGCCATATAAAGGTATTCAACTGTTTAAGAATCTGCTAGGAAGGAGGTAAAGTCCCTTCAGCCTCCCTTGAAGATCTGTGAATTTCTCAGGGCAGATAGCCCCTCCATCAACAGGGAATGTATTTTACTTAGGGATGCCATAATTCTCTTCCATAAAACCGGGACAAAATGTAGGACATGCAAGAAAAATAGAGGACATGCCCAACATTAATATAAATTCATGTTTCTCAGTCATGCTGAAAATGGAGGGGATTTTGACATTCTTCCTGGACAGAAGGTAGAAATGTATGCCTTTCAAAATTAGATATTTTTAATTTTATGCTGGATTATTTTAATGGGTCCTAGGTTTATGTACATGAGCCGCCATGGTTTGAATGTTGGACTAGACGCTGGAGACCAGGGTTCAAATCCCTATTCGGCCATGGAAACCCACTGGGTGACTTTGGGCAAATCATACTCTCTCGCCCTCAGAAGGCAATGGCAAACAAATCTTGACAAGAAAACCTCATGATAGATTCATTTTAGGGTGTGTAAAAGTAGGAAACAACTTGAAGGCACGCACAAGAACAACAACAACGATTCAGTCAAGGGTTGGGGGCTAGGAAAGTACAATTTTAAGCCTTTTTCTTGCTCAGTTTTACAAGTATATTGCAAGCCAACAAGACCCTGAAGTATTCCCCCCCCCCCCCATTCTTGTCTCTACCGCTATTTCAGGATCCTGCCCTTCAATCCTGGCTGCTATGTCTCATTAAAAAATAGTTATGCCTGTCCTTGATTTTCATTGTAGCTATTTTAAATTATTTGTTTTTGTAATTTTAAAGTATGTTTTTATATTTTCCGTTTAACTGTATTTTTTGGGGGATGGGATTGTTTGTTTTATCTTGTAAGCCGCCTCGGTTGTATTTTACAGAGATGTGGGATATAAATAATTTTTATTATTACTATTTTAACTAAGATAAATTCATCAGAAAAATGCGATTGAGTGCATTATAAAATTCGGTGTATGTCATATAGCTGTAAATAAACCATATGAAATAAATGTATATTTATGTCTGTATTTATATTGCAACAGAAAGGACAAGGCAACACAAAATGAAGAACATTCCCCCAAAATGGAGCACGCTCCAAAATAAAAGCATAACACTAAGGCTGCATTTGCACTGCAGAAATTATCTCGTTTCACACCATTTTAACAGTCATGGCTCAATTGTCAGAGCTCTACTCTAGTGCCAAAACAAACTACTGTATTCCCCAGAATTCCATAGCATGGAGCCATGGCAATTAAACTTGTGTCAAACCAGATTATTTCCACTGTGTGGATACAGCCTCAATGATTTTAGCTTTCATTTTTACCCACATTTTTCTGGAACGTGCTCCATTTTACAGAGAAATTCGAATCCCAAAGGTAAACCTATTATAGGGTTTTCTTAAGAAGTTTCTTTGGGGGGGAGGGTGTTTCCCATTGCCATCCTCTGAGGCTAGTCCTATCAAATCCTATGAATTTTGCTTCTCAGTAGACCTATTTTCTTCTCTAGTGATGCCCCCTTGTCGTGGGGGAGAGGCTTGCACACCCTAATGAAGTTTTGAGCTATGCTGGCGGTGGCATAACAGCCACCGGTAGGGCCTCCCATGCCAGACTGGTCAAAACCGAAGGGTCTGACAAAGAGAGCCAAAGGGCAGGATGGACTCTCTAGCCTTATGGCAACCATCCTAGGAGGAGGAAAATTCTAATCCCAAACGCAGGCAGATGGTGCTCATCTAACCCTGTAAGGTCAACCATCTAAGAGAAGGAAACTCTAACCAAACCTACGACCAGAGGACCTCGTTGCCACCGTCCATGCATGCAAGGCCACAGCAGACGAACCTTTGGTTTAAAGGGTGAGGCCAGTTCTATGCACGCTGTGCTCCACTAGAAAAATCCATTGCACAGGCTCAAAGGATAAATCCAATCTCCGAAAAAGCCCTGTAGCGATAGGCGAGGGACAAAACGGCAGGTGTAAAGATGCACTGGATGCCGCAGACCTAACCCTGCATGCAGGCGGTTCAGGACTTTGGTCACTTGAGGCTGACCCGGGAGGTGACAGTCTTTTCGGCAGCATCCTGAATGACCAAGCAGCCTTTTTAAAGGAGAGCACTGCTTGCTCCACATGGAGAGAGGCCTAGAAAAGGTGAAAAGGTGGCCTAACAAAAGCTCATCCCCATCTACCCGGTTGGCTAGCCGTGGCCAATGGGCATCTTCTGATGCAGTCGAACAAAGTCAAAGAAACAAAGGCACACACCGGCTTCCAAAGGTGTAAATAGACTGATGCTTGCATGCTGGAACGTCAGAACCATGCAAGATTCTGCAGATAGTGGACGTCCTGAGCGTCGCTCTGCTCTAATAGCTCATGACCTAGCATGACTCATGACCTAGCATTGACATCGCTGCTCTTAGTGAAGTTTGTCTCCATGAGGAAGGCAGCCTTAAAGAACATGGCGCCGGCTACACACTTTACTGGTCTGGCAAACCCAAAACTGAAAAACATCTTTCAGGAGTAGGCTTTATGATTAAAAACTCCATTGCCTCCAAACTCAAAACCTTGCCAATAGGTCACTCTGATCACATTATTTCCTTATGCCTCCCACATGTTGTTCTCTTCAGTATATATGCCCCAACTATGCAAGCCGACCCTGTAGAGAAAGATAAATTCTACACAGACCTACACCACCTCATACAAAAAGTCCCTGTAGTAGATAAAATTATTATCCTTGGTGACTTCAATGCCAGAGTAGGAAAGAACTCTGAAGCCTGGAAAGGTGTTTTAGGCAAGCACGGTGTTGGAAATGGCAATGATAACGGACGCCTCTTGCTAGAGTTCTGTGCAGAACAACAGCTGACTATTACAAACACTATCTTTCAGCAGAAAGATAGCTTGAAGACAACCTGCATGCATCCTCGATCCAAACACTGGCACCTCACTGACTATGTTCTAGTCCACCAGCGAAACATTTGTGATGTCCATCATACTCGAGTGATGCCCAGTGCAGAATGCCAAACAGATCATCGCCTCGTAAGATGTAAACTAAATCTTCATCTTAAGCTCAAATCTAAGAGGAGTGGCAGCTTAAAGAAGAGACTCCAAGTCAACAATCTTCAACAAGCTATCATGAGAAACAACTTCCAGGCAAATCTGCAAACAAAACTCGAAGACCACCCTACAGATCCTTCTCCCACAGTGCTTTGGCAACATATCAAAAACAATATTCTCCAGTCTGCAGAAGAATCCCTCAGGTTCTCCCACCAAGAAAAATCAAGATTGGTTTGATGAAAACAACCAAGAGATCCAGGAGCTGTTGGTAAAGAATAGAACTGCTCGCCAGGCATACCTTGCCCAGCCAACTTGCCATGTAAGAAAAGCAGCTTTCCATCTCGCATGTAGTAAACTTCAACAAAAACTCCAAGACATTCAGAACAAGTGGTGGATCAATATAGCAGAAAAGACACAACGCTGTGCAGATCTGGGTGATCTTAGAGGATTTTACGAAGCTCTTAAAGCAGTGTTCGGACCTACCTATCAGGCCCAAAGCTCCTTATACAGTACAGATGAACAAACACTAATTACTGATAAAGCCTCCATCCTGAATCGATGGGCTGAACATTTTCAAAGTCTCTTCAGTGCCAACAGTGTAGTCCAAGGCTCAGCTATTCAACATATGATACAAAAACTGATGAAAAACGAATTGGACATAGCTCCCACTTTGGAGGAGACCCTTAAGGCCATACAGCAGATGAATGGCAAGGCAGCTGAGATTGATGGAATCCCACCTGAAGCTTGGAAACACAGAGGTCATGTACTCCATGCTAAATTTCACGAACTCCTTGTGAGTTGATGGGAAAAAGGGGAACTGCCATCAGATCTCCGAGATGCAGTCATCATCACCCTGTACAAGAAAAAAGGAGCAAAATCCGATTGCTCAAACTACCATGGTATAACACTGCTCTCTATTGCTGGAGAAATTCTTGCAAGGATACTCCTGAACAGATTAGTTCCTGCTATTGCAGAAGAACTTCTTCCTGAAAGCCAATGCGGCTTCAGAGCCAATAGGAGTACTACAGATATGGTATTTGCCCTTAGACAACTGCAAGAGAAATGTAGAGAGCAAGACTCTATGTAACATTTGTTGACCTCACTAAAGCCTTCGACACTGTGAGTAGAAAAGGTCTGTGGCAAATCGTGGAAAGACTAGGATGTCCCCCCAAATTCCTTAAAATTATTATCTTGCTACATGAAGGCCAGCATGGTCAAGTCAGATATGGCAATGCTTTTTCAGAGCCCTTTCCAGTAACAAATGGAGTGAAGCAAGGTTGTGTTCTTGCTCCAACTTTATTTACAATCTTCTTCAGCATGATGCTCCAAAGGGCTATGCCAGAGCTTGAAGAAGCAGACGGCATTTATATACATTACCGTACTGATGGTAGCTTATTTAATTTAAGCCGTCTGAGAGCTCGCACTAAGACTCTAAACTATCTAGTCCATGAGCTGCTCTTCACCGACAATGCTGCCCTTGTTGCCCACCCAGAAGCAGCTCTGCAGTGCCCAACACCTTGCTTCGCAACAGCTGCAGAGCTGTTTGGGCTGGAAGTCAACCTGAAGAAAACAGAAGTTCTCTACCAGCCGGCACCACAGGACGAACACCACCATCCCCACATTGCCATAGGCAAATCTGTGCTTAAGTCCATTCAGCAGTTCACCTACCTGGGAAGCATCATCTCCTCAGATGCTAAGATTGACAAAGAGATCGATCGCAGATTAGCAAAGGCATATAGTGCATTTGGAAGACTTAACAAAACAGTCTGGAGTAACAAACACCTGAGGCGAACCACAAAAATCAGTGTGTATAGAGCCATTGTACTGTCTCTTCTCCTTTACGGGTCTGAAACATGGGTCACCTACTGCCAACACTTACGACTCCTCGAACGCTTTCATCAGCGCTGTATACACACAATCCTAAATATATACTGGACTATGTGATGAATGTTGCTGTCCTTTAGCAAGCAGGGATCACCATATCGAGGCCATGCTATTGAGAACTCAGCTGCACTGGGCAGGGCACGTTTCTAGGATGGAGGACCATCGCCTCCCCAAAATAGTACTCTATGGTGAACTCGCTATGGGTCAGCGTAAGAGGGGTGCCCCAAAAAAGCGATACAAGGACTCACTGAAAAAACATCTCAGGCTCAGCCAAATTGATTACCAACAATGGTCCGCCCTGGCCTCACATCGGGAGGCATGGAGACACACTATCTCCAATGCTGCAGCTTTATTTGAGAACTCACGTCGAACAAGTCTCAAAGAGAAACGACAGCGCAGAAAGAATCACAACCCTGGAAATATCACTCAAAGAGACCTTCTGCTGTGCTTTCTGCAACCGGACTTGTATCTCGGATTGGCCTTTTTAGTCATCAGCGCGCTTGCAGAAAGTGTGGGATGAGTCCTTTCTGAATCGTTTGCGAAGAAAAGCCAGAGAGACCTATTTTGGATTGTGGTATATTCATTCATTTGCTCATTATGGAAGGAGGTAGACAGTGTGAAAAACCAGGTGACAGACCAGACTCAGAAGTATCCCCCCATTCTTGTCTCTACCCCTATTTCAGGATCCCGCCCTTCAATCATACAATCATAGAATCATAGAGTTGGAAGAGACCACAAGGGCCATCCAGCCCAACCCCCTGCCATGCAGGAACTCCCAATCAAAGCATCCCTGACAGATGGCCATCCAGCCTCTGCTTAAAGACCTCCAAAGAAGGAGACTCCATTACTCTCTGAGGGAGTGTGTTCCACTGTCGAACTGCCCTTACTGTCAGGAAGTTCCCCCTAATGTTGAGGGGGAATCTCTTTTCCTGGAGCTTACATCCATTGTTTCGGGTCCTAGTCTCTGGAGCAGCAGAAAACAAGCTTGTTCCCTCCTCAATATGACATCCCTTCAAATATTTAAACACAGCTATCATATCACCTCTCAACCTTCTCTTCTCCAAGCTAAACATCCCCAGCTCCCTAAGTGGTTCCTCATAGGGCTTGGTTTCCAGACCCTTCACCATTTTAGTTGCCCTCCTTTGGACATGCTCCAGTTTCTCCATATCCTTTTTTAATTGTGGTGCCCAGAACTGGACACAGTATTCCAGGTGAGGCCTGACCAAAGCAGAATAGAGTGGCACTATTACTTCTCTTGATCTAGACACTATACTTCTACAGATGCAGCCTAAAATTGCATTGGCCTTTTTAGCTGCTGCATCGCACTGTTGACTCATGTTCAACTTATGCTCCACCTGGATTCCTAGATCCCTTTCACACGTAGTCTCATTCAGCCAGGTGTCCCCCATCGTATATCTGTACTTTTCGTTTTTCCGCCCTAAGTGCAGTACCTTACATTTCTCCATGTTGAATTTTATTTTGTTAGCCTTGGCCCAGCTTTCTAGTCTGTTGAAGTCATTTTGAATTTTGATCCTATCCTCTGGGGTATTAGCTACTCCTCCTAATTTGGTGTTGTCTGCAAATTTGATAACTATGCCCCCAATACCATCATCCAAGTCATTAATAAAGATATTGAATAGCACTGGGCCCAGGACAGATCCCTGCGGCACCCCACTGGTCACTTCTTTCCAGGTTGAAAAGGAGCCATTGTTGAGCACCCTTTGGGTTCGACCAGTCAACCAATTACAAATCCATGTAACAGTTACTTTGTCTAGCCCATATTTTACCAGCTTGTTTGCAAGAATATCATGGGGAACTTTGTCAAAGGCCTTACTGAAATCAAGATATACTATATCCACAGCATTCCCTTCATCTACCAAGCTGGTAATTTTATCAAAAAAAGAGATCAGATTTGTCTGGCATGACCTGTTTCTCTCAAACCCACGTTGACTTTTTGTGATTATGAAATTATCTTCCAGATGTTCACAGACTCTCTGTTTAATGATCTGCTCCAGAATCTTTCCTGGTATTGATGTCAGACTAACTGGACGATAATTGTTGGGATCCTCTTTTTTCCCCTTTTTGTAGATGGGGACATTTGCCCTCCTCCAGTCCGCTGGGACTTCTGCTGTTTTCCAGGAGTTCTCAAAGATTATTGCGAATCATTCCGATATTACGTTTGCCAGTTCTTTTAACACCCTTGGATGTAATTCATCTGGTCCTGGAGACTCATATTCATTTAGATTGTAATTCATCTGGTCCTGGAGACTTATATTCATTTAGATTGGAGACTTATATTCATTTAGATTCCTGCACTATCTCTTTACTTATTCTGTGCTGAAATTCTCCTATTCTGTCCTCTGCTCCATTATCGTCAGGTTGAGCACCCTTTGCCTTTTCTGAAAAGACCAAAGCGAAGAAAGTGTTGAGTAATTCTGCTTTTTCTCTGATAACTTTTTGCCATCTTCTCCACACAGTGGCCCTACCATTTCCTTCTTCCTTTTGCTGCTGACATACCCAAAAAAGCCCTTTTTATTGTTCTTAACCTCTCTAGCAAGCCTGAGTTCATTGTGCGCTTTAGCTTTTCTGACTTCACCCCTACACATGCTAGCTATTTATTTGAATTCCTCTTTGGTGATTTCCGTTTTTCCATTTCTTATACATGTTCCATTTAAAACCTAGTTCAGTTGCAAGTTCCTTAGTCATCCATCCTGGTTTCTTGAGACACCTCCCATTTTTCCTCCTCGTTGGAACGGTTTGAAATTGTGCCTTCAGTATCTCCCTTTTGAGAAACTCCCATCTTCCTTAAACTCCCTTCTCTTTTAGTATTCCTGTCCATGGGATCACCCCAGTATTTCTCTAAGTTTAGTAAAATCAGCTTTCCTAAAGTCTAGAATGCGTGTCTGACTATGCCTGGCTTCTCCTTTCCACTGTATAATAAACTCCAGGAGGACATGATCACTCCTGCCTATGGAGCCAACCACTTGCAACCCATTAACTAAGTCTTCCCAGTTAGTTAGGATCAGATCCAAAATAGCTGACTCCCTTGTTGCCTCTTCCACCTTTTGGACAGTGAAATTGTCTTCGAGGCAAGTGAGGAATTTGCTAGACCTTGAGGATTTTGCTGAGTTTGAATTCCAGCAAATATCAGGATAGTTGAAGTCACCCATCACTACTATATTTCTCCTTTCTGAGTGTATGGTCATCTGTTCTAGAAAGGCATCATCCAATTCTTCTGATTTGGGGGTCTGTAGTAGACTCCCACGCTAACATTCCTGTTGTTTCCCTCCCCTTTAATTTTTATCCAGATGCTCTCCACCTGGCTTCCAGGATTAATGTCCTGGATTTCTTCACTGGTGTAAATATCCCTGACATATTCTCCTTCCTTGGAGGTCTTTAAGCAGAGGCTGGATGGCCATCTGTCGGGGATGCTTTGATTGGGAGTTCCTGCATGGTAGGGGGGGTTGGACTGGATGGCCCTTGTGGTCTCTTCCAACTCTATGATTCTATATACTGCTATTGCTCTCCCTTTCCTTTTTTGGCCTGTTTCTCTTGAAAAGGTTATACCCCTGTATTTCTACATTCCAGTCATGATACTCATCCCACCAGCTTTCAGTGATGCCTATTATATCATATTTGCTTTGTTGTGCTAGGAGTTCAAGTTCATCTTGCTTATTTCCCATACTCTGTGCATTAGTATAGAGACATCTAAGACCATATGTCCCCCTTACTTGCTGCCTGTGCATGTTTTTTGCCTCCCACTGTTGGGTCCCTGTACTGTTTGCCTTGTTTCTTCTATGACAGTTTGACTATTTTTTCCAGTCCTTTTGTCTTCCAGGACGCTGTCTCCCTTCCCCACATAACTCAGTTTAAAGCCCTCCTGATCAAATTCTTGAGACTGTTGGCAAAAACGTTTCTTCCAACTGGCGTGAGATGCAGCCCATCCCTTGCCAGGAGTCCGCCCTCATGGAACTGCAGCCCATGATCTAAGAATCCAAATCATTCTCGAGGACACCATCTGCAGAGCCAATTGTTGACATCTGCTATTTTCCTCTCTCTTCCTGGACCATGCCATTCAATTGGCATAAGAGATGACAATCTGTGCCTCCATTTCCTTCAGCTTCTTACCTAGAGCCTCATAATCCCTTTTGATGTCCTGAGCGCTGTGTCTTGCTGTGTCATTCGTTCCCCCATGGACCAAAAGGAAGGGGTATTGGTCAGTAGGCTTGACCAGTCTCGTCAGCCTCTCTGTCACATCTCAGATCTTTGCCCCAGGGAGACAACACACCTCCTGAGACATCTTGTCAGGCCCACAAATCACTGCTTCTGTCCCCCTCAGCAAGGAGTCAGCAAGGAGTCCCCCACCACGACCACACACCTCCTCCGAGGCTTAGCAGCAACTGTTCCCTGTGGTGGAACTCCCAGGGTCCCCTGCTCTGTCTCTGAAGTCTGTCCATGCTGCTCTTCCTCATCCTCCTTGATAAGGGAAAGAGCTTGAAATGGATTCTGTAGCTGCAAGCTCTCAGAACGATCCCTGGTCTCCCTACTTCTGCGTGTGACATTCCTCCAGCTGTCTACCTCTGGTGTATGCGATGTGACCTTCTCTTCCCCAGCAACTTCCTCTGTGTGGTCCCCGTCCAAGACCTTTCGTTCCGTTCTATCTAGGAAAGCCTCTTGCTCCCTAATATGCTGAAGTGTAGCTACCCACGCCTCCAGCTGATGTACTTTCTCCTCCAAGAGGGCTACCAACTTGCAATTGGAGCATATGTAGTTCCCCACATCTGTAGGTAAGACAAACATCCCACAGGTATTGCAGGTGACGGCAGCAGTTCCTTCAGTGTCCATACTAAGTCTTAATTAGTACCTGAAAGAGGACTACGGCTTTCCTCCTCAAAGAAAATCCCTCGCTAACACCAGTGTTAAAGTCTGCTGATGGCTGGAACTTTTCAACAATTAGTAGTGGTTATAAAATTCGCATGCCATTAGGCGCACAGCTCTGGGAGCACTTGTACAGAGCTAACTGGCTATCTCCACCCCCTATTGACTCGCAAATGCGACTCAACAAAGCCCCACCCGCTGAGCAGCAGTCACACTCTCCCCAAGTGTTTTTAAAAAGAATTTAAAAACTCACCCACTCAAAATGGCTGCCTGGAAACAGCTTTCTTCCTCTTTCCTAGCAAGAACTGGCCTAGAAAGCCTCCTTCACCTTCTCCTTTCCTGGCAGAAACTGCCTCTTTCCTGGCAGAAACATCCCTAGCTGCTATGTCTCATTAAAAAATCCAAAACACCATCCCATAAATTAAGCCATCGAACTGGAGCATGTGTTTATACTGTGCAAAGAAGTGGATATTTCACACTTACAACTCTTTTTTCTTCTTTCTTTTTGTCCCTCCTCCCTCATACAACCCTCCTGTCTCAGTCAAGCTCCACAAAACCAAACCTGTCTTTATTTATTTTTAACTCCTCTTTTATCGCACTACACTCTTAAAAATGCTGCTAATCCACTTTAACTGCTCTGGCTATTTCCTGCTGCATTCTAGGACTTGTAGTTTAGGAAGGGGCATTTAGAATATTCAGCCAGAGAGCTCTTAAGTCTCACTGAACTACAAACTCCACAATGCAACAGAAGGCAACCAGAGCAGTTAAAGTGGATTAGCAGTCGGTTTTTATAATCTACATGGAATTAAATTGTAATTATCGCTGCCAAGAGTAGTTAAGAGTACTTAAGTGTCGCCTGTTATCCCCTTGCTTTTATTTTCCTTGTTGCTCAATGTCCTTACAGAGGAAAATAAAAGGAAGAGAAGGGAGTTTCAGTGTAAAGACTAGAGACTGACAAAATGTGGCCTGGAACAAAACAAGGATCCAGGATTTTGTGGTTTTAAACATGTCCAGCCAGCCAGGACATTTTTAGACCCTCCAATCCATGACAATCCCACTTTTCTGGGACTTATGGCAACCCTAATTTTACTCCCTCTGAGGTGAAGACTTACATGATGATATGTGTCCCCGCTATGCAAGACAGGCCAGGCAATTGTCCATATATGAGCAGGGTCAAGGGCTTAAATATATTTTTAATATATGTTTTCTGAGGCAAAGACTATGTGGTGAAATACACATGTGCCCATACACACACACACACACACACACAGGCACCAGGCAAGTGATAGTGTATTGTGTATAACCATTGGTTTCAGGATTGCAAGTTAAAGACACAGGCTATGTGATTCTGTGAATACACAGAGGCTCCTAGACTGAAGAAAAACAACAAAAAACAAGAACACCTGATCAGATGAGCATCTGGGGACCCAAGACAGTCCCCCTGCTTGACTACCCCGGTAAAGGATCAAAACAGAGCTTAAAGTGTGGCAAAAAACTCATGTACAAAGGGCAGGAAAAGCAAACTACAGGAGGGAAACCCTGAAAAAACATAACCTTTTCTACCTCATGTTTAGGCACTGAGGGCAGGAAGATGTCAGTATTTAACCTGGGAGTCAGCAGACATCATGTGTCGAAAAGGGGCAAAGAACCCACAAAAAACTATGGGGAAAGAACCCTTCCCCTCAAGTTATACGACTATACAGTCTATTATCGTGGGCTGCAACGACACAACAGAAATAATTCAGTTTGACACAATTTTAACTGCCATGGCTCAATGCTATGGAATTATCAGACTTGTAGTTTGTTGTGGCACCAGAGCTCCCTGGCAAAGAAGGCTAACTGTCTCACAAAACTAGTTCCCAGAATTCCACAGCACTCAGCCATTGCAGTTAAAAGTGGTGTCAAACTGGATTATTTATTCAGTACAGATGCAGCCATGATCACAAACAGCTGAGTTGAGGTAGTTGTTACCTGCCCTCGTGTCAGTCTCAACCCATGGCCGACCTGCTGATGAGACATCTCCAAGACCCCTTGTCCTCTACTGTTCTGCCTAACTTCTGCAAGCTCATACTCAATCTTTTTAATAGAGTCCATCCTTCTAGCATGTGGCCTTCCTCTCATTGTACTTCCCTCCACCTTTCCTAACATTGTTTTTTCCAATGATTCATATCTTCTCATGATGTGCCCAAAGTATGCCAGCCTAGGTTTTGTCATCTTGGCTTCCAGGAAGATTCCTGGCTTGATCTGCTCTAGGACCCATTTGTTTGTCCACGGCACACTCAGCACTCTTCTCCAGTACCATATCTCAAATTTTCTACCTATCATCTTTCTTAACTGTCTAGCTCTCACATTCATACATGGAGATGGGGGATACGATGGCTTGCATGATTCTAACTTTTGTATTCAGTTATATATCTTTGCATTTTAGGATCCTTTTGAGTTCTTTCATAGCTGCCCTTCCCATTTTTAATATTCTTCTGATTTCTTAGCTGAAATGCCCTTTTTCTATCAATATTTGATCCCAGACATGAGAACTCTTACTATTTTTATTTCCTCATTGTCTAGTTTGAATTTGTGTTCTCTGTGGTCATTATTTTTTGTTTTGTTTTTTAATGTTCAACAGTAACCCTGCTTTTGCACTTTCTTTTTTGATCTTCCTAAGTAGTTGCTCTAGGTATGTGAGATTTTCTACTAGTATTATGGTGTCATCAACATCTCAGATTGTCGATATTTCTTCCTTCTATTTTCATTCATTCTTCTTTGTCCAAGTTTGTTTTTCTTACAATATGTTCTACATATAGGTTGAACGATAGGGTGATAAGATTCAGCCTTGTCTGACCCCTTTGCCAATTGGGAACCATTCTGTTTCTCCATGTTCTGTTCTGACAGTAGCTTCTTGTCCTGAGTACAGATTCCTCATCAGGATTATCAGATGTTTTGGCACTACCACATCTTTAAGGGTGTTCCATAGCCTTTCATAATCTAGGCAGTCAAAAGCTTTACTATAATCTATAAAGCATATGTTGATTTTCTTTTGGAATTCCTTGGTGTGCTCCATTAGCCATCATATTTTTGCACTGTGCTCCCTCATTCCTCTTCCTTTCCTGAACCCCACTTGGACCTCTGCCATTTCTCTCTTCATATATGGTTGGAGTCTATGTTGCAGACTTTTGAGCATGATTTTGCTTGCATGGAAGATCAGTGCTATGGCCCTATAGTTGCTGCAGTCTTGTGTGTCTCCTTTCTTGTGGATGGGGATGTATATTGACCGTTTCCAATCTGTTGGCCATTATTTTGTTTTCATATCTGTCGACATATGTTGGTTAGCACCAGAGTTGACTCTGTCAATGTGCATTGCAGCAGTTCGATTGGAATATCATATATTCCTGGGTTTGTTTGTTTTTTACCATTTCTCTTACTGCAGCTTTTGAATATGGGAGTACATCATTAATAAAAATACTGATTCTCTATAATTAGTGCAATGTTTCATAGAGATTGGATGGCCTGCCAAGAAAACAGAATACTCCAAGTAATTCCAAGGTTTATTGAATGGGCAAATAATTGCAAGATATTTTAAAATCATGACTGGTAGAAAAATAGCATCAATGGGGGTTATAATAGATTTAAAAAGCAGAACCTTGATATAGTTTCTCCAAACAAAAGGTACCGTATTTCATGTGTTCATTTTATCTCCAGTGAGAATTTTCTGAATCCTCATAAGGATTAAATCCTCTCACACTTCTGACACTTCTATGGTTTTCTCTACTGTGTGGATTTTCTTATGAGTTCCAAGAGCAGAGTTGTCAGAAAAACATTTCTCATACTGCTGGCATTTTATTATTCATTTATTTTTTTATTTTTTTATGCCACCTTTCTCCCAAAGAGGGACCCAAGGGGGCTCACTGTTGGCATTTGTATGGTTTCTCTCCTGTGTGGATTCTCTGATGTGTGACAAGAGTTGAGGTTTGAGTAAAACATTTTCCACAGTGCTGGCATTTGTATGGTTTCTCTCCTGTGTGGACTCTCTGATGATTTACAAGGACTCGTGTCTGAGTAAAACATTTTCCACACTGTTGGCATTTGTATGGTTTTGCTCCTGTGTGAACTCTCTGATGCGTGACAAGGGTTGATGTCTGAGTAAAACATTTTCCACACTGTTGGCATTTGTATGGTTTCTCTCCTGTGTGGACTCTCAAGTGATTCTGAAGTTGTGACTTCTGGGCAAAACTTTTTCCACACTGCTGGCAATTCTGTGGTTTTTCTCCTGTGTGAACTGTCTGATGTCTCACAAGGCCCGATATCTGAGTAAAACATTTTCCACACTGCTGGCATTTGTATGGCTTCTCTCCTGTGTGGACTCTCTGATGTCTCAAATACATTGATTTGTGAGAAAAACTTCTCCCACACTGCTGGCATTGATATGGTTTCTCTCCTGCATGGACTCTCTGATGAATCACAAGGAATGACTTCTGAGCAAAACATCTCCCACACTGCTGGCATTGGTATGGTTTCTCTCCAGTGTGGATTCCCTGATGAGCCACAAGGAATGACTTCCGAGCAAAACACTTTTCACACTGTTGGCATCTGTATGGTTTCTCTCCTGTGTGGGCTCTCTGATGTCTCACAAGGCCTGATATCTGAGTAAAACATTTCCCACACTGCTGGCATTTGTATGGTTTCTCTCCTGTGTGGACTCTCTGATGATTTACAAGGATTGATGGCTGAGTAAAACATTTCCCACACTGTTGGCATTTGTATGGTTTCTCTCCTGTGTGAGCTCTCTGATGCTTTGAAAGGCCTGACTTGACAATAAAACATTTTTCACATTGTTGGCATTTGTATGGTTTCTCTCCTGTGTGTATTCTCCGATGAGCTATAAGTTCTGACCACTGAGAAAAACACTTGCCACACTGCTGGCATTTATATGGCTTCTCTCCAGTGTGGACTCTCTGATGTGTGACAAGGGCTGATGTCCGAGTAAAACATTTTCCACATTGCTGGCATTTGTATGGTTTCTCTCCTGTGTGTATTCTCTGATGAGCTACAAGTTGTGACTTCTGAGAAAAACACTTGCCACACTGCTGGCATTTATATGGCTTCTCTCCAGTGTGGACTCTCTGATGTGTGACAAGCGTTGATGTCCGAGTAAAACATTTGCCACACTGCTGGCATTTGTATTGTTTCTCTCCTGTGTGAACTCTCTGATGCTCTGAAAGGTCTGACTTGACAACAAAACATTTCCCACAGTGCTGGCATTTATATGGTTTCTCTCCTATGTGGACTCTCTGATGATTCACAAGGTCACCTAAAGAGGACAAGGACAGACAAGACAGAATCTCAGTGTTAAGAGAGCAAGGGCTTCTGGAAGCAACAATGGAAGTAAGTAAGCTCAACTACGAAAAGAATTTATTGTTAACTGTCCCTTGAATAGTCCACGACTCATGGAAAGCCTGTGGATGAGACATCTCCAAGAACCTCTGTCCTCAACTGCTCTGCTTAGCTGCTGTAAATTTCAGGCCCATGATGACCTTAACCGAGTCTATCCATCTGGCCTGCGGTCTTACTATTTTTTCTGCTGCCTTCTACTTTCCCCAATATTATTGTCTTCTCTAGTGAGTCATGCCTTCTCATGATGTGGCCAAAGCAGGATAGCCTGTTTTGTCATCTTGGCTTGCAGGGAGAGTTCAAACTTCATCTGCTCTAGGACCCATTTGTTTGCCTTGTTGGCCATCCATGGTATCCTAAGCACTGTTCCTCAGCACCAAATCTCAAATGAGTTGGTTTTCTTCCTAGCAGTTTCAGAGAAAAAGCTTCTGTGTCTTCTTTCCCTCCCTTCATGTTCTCATGCCCATCTGCATTGCTTCAGCATTTCTTCCCTGCCATTCTATTGCAAGCTCTCAATCTCTCTCTCTCTCTCTCTCACACACACACACAGATTGTGTTATGCAGGAAAAAGACACTATGAGGCCCACTTGGTGAGAAAGGAAAACAAATATGGGGGAAAAATCAATAGGAAAGGGTGGGCCTGGGAGTTGGACTCCAATTTTGGTGAGGGTCAGACTCCAGAGAGGAGCCTTAAAACATCTCTAAGACAGGGATGGGAAAATGTTGTGGATTAAGGGGGCCACACTGGATCTCCAGGAATCTCAGAGGGCACCCCCCCATGGTAAAGATAAAGGTTTCCCCTTGATATGATTGTCTAGTTCTTTCCGACTGTAGGGGGTGGTGCTCATCTCCATTACCAAGCTAGAGAGCCAGCATTGTCCAAAGACTACTCTGAGGTCATGTGGCCAGCATGACTGCACAGAAAACTGTTACCTTAACACCGAAGTGGTACCTATTTATCTACTTGTATATGCATGCTTTTGAACTGCTAGATTGACAGAACCTGGGACTAGTGACAGGAGCTCACTCCATCATACAGCGCTTGGATCTCAAACTGCTAACCTTCGTACCTTGCCATCGTCAGAATTAGTGTCTTAACCACTGAACCACTGCTTCCCTTATCTCTCACTACCACCTGGAAAAAAATGAAGAAATTTTTTGCTTCTCAATATTTCCCAACATCCTTTAGGGGAAGTGCAGGCACTTTTGCCACTGTTGGCCTTCCCTGAGTCATTGTAGGGCCGGGGCGGTCTTTTTGTCAAGAGGAAATCTGAAGCCTGTACAGAGCCTAGAAGGGCTGAAAGCAGGATCAAAAACTCAGTGAACTTGCTCGGGGATGTGTTGAGGAACATTTGGGGATAAAAAACTTTAACTGCCATAGTTCCTTCCTATGAAATTATAGAATTGGCAGTTGGAAGGGGTATTTAGAATCCTCAACCAGAGAGCTCTAATGCCTCATTAAACTACAAATTCCAAAATTCCACAGGATATTGCTATGACAATTAATGGGGAATCATAGTGCTATGACAATGTAGTATGAAAGGGCTGTCAGTCTCCATAGGAAGGGCAATTGACTCAAATTCCTTACCCAGGGAAGACACATTCTCATAGTTTTCCATCGTCACCTCATTGTACAAAAATCTCTGATTCTTATCCAACAGGTCCCATTCTTCCTCTGTGAAGTACACAGCAATATCCCTAAAGGTCACCTGCAATAGAAAATAACCCTCATCCAGAGAATGACTAAGCAAAAGGGAAGGAAAGCACATGGTACATCTCAAATATTACTTCAGAACACTAATAGAGTGGGACATGTTTGAATATATTCTCCCATCTCTTTTCCTTAACTCCCTGGATCTTGAAGAACAGGGCATAAGGGAAAGACTAGGCTGCCATCTGGGTCCTTGATGATCTAAATTTCTTGTGTGACAGGAGATTTTGTTTAGCACATTATAACTCTTCCATGTAGATTAGGGGTAGGCAACCTTTCCCCTTTAAGGGCCGAGGGACTTCAACTCCCAGAAGCCTCAGCCATGTTGGCCAATAGTCCCATGTTGGCCAATAGCTCCTGGGATTCTGGGAGCTGAAGTCCCTCGGCCCTTAAAGGGGAAAGGTTGCCTACCCCTGATGTAGATCTTCCCAGTCTGCATTACTAACTGGCATAAGTCTAGGGCAGCCTCACTCAATTAGGAAATGTTTTAGATTTCCAACTTGTATGGTCAAGTTCTTTTACCAAATAAAACAGAGATCACCACCAGAGTCTCTTCCCATCCTTGATGATAAAAATATGAAAATCACAAATTAAATCATGCTTCCTTTCGTGATGGCTCAAAGCCATCTGCCTGAATCATGTGCCTCCTTCCACCAAAATGTTCAAAAGCCATGGGTTTAAAGCTAATGCAGGAATAGAACAAATCCTCCTTAGAGATATTCTGAGGGGCCACCATTGGCAGGAATCCCAGCCCCACCACCCCTGGCCCTGATTGGCTGAGAAGGGAAGCAAGGACAAGATGGCAGGAAGCACTGATTAACTAAGCCACTACACAACAGAGGATAACTTCTGACCACCCATTGCATCCCAGACTAACAAACTCCAGATGGCTCCAACACAAAGGAGGTGGTGAATGGTAACCTGTTCCATGGTCATCTTGCCCGTAATTCCTTCCATGGAGGAGCAATTCAGCATACGTTCTCCTCTCTCCCTACATTTGGAGACTATCTTGGACCTATGCGTACCTGCAAAAAGTACAAATGGAGGTTTTTAGAATCATAGAATCATAGAGTTGGAAGAGACCACAAGAGCCATCCTGTCATGCAGGAACTCTCAATCAAAGCATCCTTGACAGATGGCAATCCAGCCTTTGTTTAAAGACCTCAAAGGAAGGAGACTCCACCACTTTCCAAGGGAGAATGTTCCACTGCCAAACATGTCTCACTGTCAGGAAGTTCCTTCTAATGTTTAGGTTGAATCTCTTTTCCTGTACCTTGCAACCATTGTTCTGGGTCCTATTCTCTGGAGCGACAGGAAACAAGCTTGCTCCATCCTTAATATGACATCCCTTCAAATATTTGAACAGAGCTATCATATTACCTCTTAACCATCTCTTCTCCAGGATAAACATACCCAGCTCTCTAAGTCGTTCCTATAAGGCATGGTTTCCAGACCCTTCACCATTTCAGTCACCCTCCTTTGGACACAATCGTTTTTCAACATCCTTTTTGAATTGTGGTGCCTAGAACTGGACACAGTATTCCAGGTGGGGCCTGACCAAAGCAGAATGCAATGGCACTATTACTTCCCTTGATCTAGACCAGGCCTGCATAACTTGGTAGTAGGTGTGGGCCAACATTAAAATAAGCTAAACTTCTTCAGACTGCAGATAGGTTGTTGTTGTTATTTAATATTAATATTAATATTAATTAATTAATATTAATTCCATCCTCCTCTGCTCAGCCCTCTTCCTCAATGCTGAGGCAAACCAATTTGGGTAGTCTTGGCCCAAGGGAAGCCAGGCAGGACAGGGAGGAAGCAAAGGAGCATGGAAGAGAGCTCTGGAGTAGAAAATGGAGGAGGATCCAGATGTCAGAACAGCTGAGCCTCTGGACCCTTTGTGAACTTGGGGAGGGGGATGTCTTCAGCTTTTCTATCATACAGGATTATGGAGTCATGAGCCCTAGATCTGGAGCATACTGGTCTGGTGCTAGTCATTCCAGTCAGTAGGGACATGGATCACAGGGTCTAGTGCAGAGGTCGGCAATCTACGGCCTGCGGGCCGCACCTGGCTCGGCGACTGGCCCCTGCCTACCAGTTCCCGACGGCTCCCGCCACCACGCGCTCCCACTGCCGCGCCACCTGAACAAACGAGTCGTGGCCGCCATTTTGGCAAAGAAAATGGTGGCCACAATGCGCGCAGTGGCTGGCGGCGGGGGCCCAGCAGAAGACATGGGGACCTGCAACCGGCCCCAGGTACATTAACGTTGCTGACCCCTGGTCTAGTGCAAGGGGCACCTCAGGAAAAAAACAAAACAAGGGGAGCAAGATGTCCTCCATGAAGAATTGGCTAACTGCTTAGAAGGTGTCCTGGGATGAGTAGATGACCACTTCATGGATTGGTATCCCCAGCTATTGCCTCCAGAGGGACCACTGATGCTTCTTCCATCACTCCGCTGTAGGAAAAGAAACACTCATCCAGCCAGGACCACCAAGCCACTTGTAGCAATAATGGAATTCATGCCTCTAGATTGTGAACTTGATCAACGGCTGGACATGAGAGACACAATGACAAATAATGTCAACAAGGATGAAAAATGGGAGGTACCAGAAGAAACCAGAGTGGGTGAATAAGGAGCTTTGCCAGCTGCTTTAAATTCAAAGGATAGTTCCTCTCTATGAAATCCCAAGAGGATGACTCCTCCTGTTACAAACATATCATGAGACAAGGAGGCATGTGAAGCATTTATTTCAAAATTGGCCATTCCTAACTGGTCAGCTTGATGTTGAGGAAAATAATATTATTATATTCTTGTCGTATTTCTATTAAGAGAATATCTATTAAGAGACATTCACGGTTTCTAAAAGCAAATTATACCACATTAATTCCTGGTGTGTGCCTTCAAGTCATTTCCGACTTATGGTGACCCTATCATGGGTTTTTTTGAGCATGTTTTCTTCAGAGGGGATTTGCAATAACCATCCTCTGAGGCAGAGAGACTGTGACTTGCTCAAGGTCACCCAATGGGTTTCCATGGCTGAGTGGAGACCTGAACCATGGTTTCTAGAATCATAATCCAATACTCAAAACACTACACTACACTGGTTCTTTTTAAAAATCCTTTCTAAAACAACTTTCAGGTTTAGCAGATGAGGAGAATGCTAGAGATGTAGTGTATCTTGAATGTTGTAGTTGTTATGTAACTTCAAGTTGCTTTCAACCTTATGGCAACCCCAAGGTAAACCTATCACTGGGTTTTTCTTGCCAAGATCTGTTCAGAGAGAGTTTACCTGGCTGAAAGACTGACTTTTTGAAGATCATTCCTCTCCACTCTAAACAGATTAGGTATTCCCAGCTAATATTTAGGCATTCAGGTCCAACTTCCCCCAAAGCCAAGAGGATGGAATACATTTCCTGCCAAGCCACAGGAGAAAGGTGCATGCCTTCCAACATTTCACAGATGAAAACTGGAACATGTGTAGCCAAGGAGCACCTTAAACTAAAACAGGGAAATCTGGCACCTTAAATTGTATGGCAATACCTCTTGGAATTATGATTGATCATAAACTGAACATGACCCAGCAGTGTGATGCTGCAGCAAAGAAGGCAAATAATATTTTATTAGAACCTTACTTTATATGCATCTGAGGAAGTAGACTTTAGTCTACGAAAGCTCATGCTGCCAACTTCTTTCTTTCAGTTGGTCTCAAAGGGGCTACAAGATCTCAACATACTGATTCTACAGACTAACGTGGCTATATCTTTTAATTTTTTCAAGACATGGGGCAAAGCAGACCGGTAGTAAGAGCCGGCATCCCAGTGGCTTGGGGGCATGGCAGCCGCACACTGAACCAGAGAGCAGCATTGCAACACTCCTCCAGCGCGGTTTTTAGATGCCACAGGGGTGGAAAACATGTCGATGCAGCAAAAAAGTGCCTTTTTTCTGCCCCAAAAGAAGAGGCATTTTGCTGCTTCTTTTGGGGCCGGAAAAACACTGGATTGGGACCACAGCATGCAGTTGCCACAGCCCCGATCTGCCACTCAAAGGGGTGGCGTTAAGCTGCCCCTTTACTGCTTTCTGTTTCGCCCCATAGTCATAGTCTCAATATATACTGCTGTAGTCAAGTTTCATCTGGGTACTATGTTCAGTTCTGGGCACCTCATTTTAAGGAGTGCCAACACATCTGATAGTTCTGATGAGGAATATGTATTCAGGACAAGAGGCTATTGTCAGAACAGAACACAGAGAAATAGAATGGTTCCAATTGGCAAGGAGGTCAGGCAAGGCTGCTGTTCAACTTATACACAGAACATATTGTAAAAAAAGCAGGCTTGGACACAGAAGGAGTGAAAATAGGAGGAAGGAATATCAACCATCTAAGATATGGAGATGACACCACAGTACAAGCAGCAAACATGGAACAACTGCTAAGGAAAATCAAGGCAGAAAGTGCAAAGACAGGCTTATTGTTTGAACACAAAGCAAACAAAAATAATAACAACGGAGAATCTACACAAATTCAACCTAGACAATGAGGAAATAGAAATAGTAAAAGAGTTCTCATACCTGGGATCAAATATTGGCAATAATGGAGGCTGCAGCCAGGAAATCAGAAGAATATTAAGAATGAGGAGAGCGGTTAAAAAAACCTAGAAAAGATCCTAAAATGGAAAGGTATACAACTGAGCACAAAGGTTAGAATCATACAAACCATCGTATTCCCTATTACCATGTATGGATGTGAGAGCTGGACAGTTAAGAAAGAAGATAGGAGGAAAATCAATGCATTTGAGATGTGGAGCTGAAGAAGGGCAAATGGGTCCTAGAGCAGATTAACCCAGAAATCTCAATGGAAGCCAAGATGTCAAAACTGAGGCTGTCATACTTTGGACACATCATGAGAAGGCAAGACTCACTGGAAAAACAGTAAAAAAAGGGGAAGGCTGCATACTAGATGGATGGACACAATTAAGGAGGTCACGGGTATGACTTTGCAGGAACTAAGCAGAGCAGGGAAAGACAGGGAGATGTCTTATCCACATGGTTCGAGGTCGATGTGAGGGTGGTTAACAACAACAACCAGACAAGTTGCAATGTGGTCAGAAGTCAACCAGGATAATACTAGAGAACAAACCATATGAGGAAAGGATGAGGTAGCTGGGCATGTTCAGCCTGGTGAAGAAGAGACTGACTAGTTTTTTGTGGATTTTTCAGGCTGTGTGGCCATGTTCTAGAAGAGTTTCTTTCTGATGTTTCGCCAGCATCTGTGGCTGGCATCTTCAGAGAACTTCAGAGAACAGGAGACTGACTGGTAGCAAGCTTGGGCTTGCTAGAGAGATTAAAAACAATAAACAGCATGTTTTGGTTATATCTGTAGAAAAAGAAAGAATAAGAAATGAGAGGGTCACTGTTTGGAGAAGATGGCAAAATATTAAAAGGACAGAGAAAAGGAAGAACTACTCTACACCTTCTTTGCCTCGATGTTCTCCCACAAGAAAAAGTGCTTAACCTGGGGAAAATGGAGCACATGATCATAGAATTATAGAGTTAGAAGAGACACCAAGGGCAATACAACACAGAATAGGTCATGAAGTAGTGCAGGAATACCAGGCTACTTTAAAAGAATGCAAGTCTCCAAGTCCAGATGAACTACATTAAAAGAACAAACAAACAGACTTTGGAACTCCTTCCCTTGGGAGAAAATGGAGACTCGGAAGGAGGGGGAGACTGAGGCAGTTATAACTGTGCAAGCTTCAAACTGGGCAAAATCAAACTTTTATATTTAAAAAGCAGCTTAACAGAGCTCAGGTCTAGCACAGTGTGACCCGGGGGTATGACTTGGCATCTCATTTCTATACCTACACCCCAACAGTTGAAGAAGAAATGCCAGGAACATGAATTCCTTCCTTCAGCATCTCTCTAACAAAGGTAAAAGGGATCTTTACCCAGAGAAGCCTCCTTCCTAACGTCTTCCATCCTGACTTCCATGTATGGAGCCTTCTGGCCTGGATCCAGGAGATCCCACTTCTTTTGGGGAAATTACACAGCCTCCTCTTCAAAGTAGACTTGGAGCTGAAAGGGAAGAAACCCAAAACTTCTATAATGACCAATAATCCCTCCTCATGTATCTCCCCATGTGAGCCCACTAGAGCTCCAAGATCTTCAGGAGAGCCCCCTTTCTCTGCCCCACCACATTCTCAGACTCGTACGGCAAGTGGTCTGGGAGACAGGGCCTTTTGGTGGCTGTTCCCAGACTTTGGAAGTCCCTCCCTTGGGAAACTCTTTCCTGCTGTCCTTCCTTCGGCAAGTAAAATATTTTTATTCCTTGAGACATTGTGATGGACATTCAATGGTGATCTATGTTGCTTTAAAATTCATTAAACAGACTACATATAAATTTTTAATAACTTTGCCAATTACTGCATTGTTTTTAAAATAACATTTATATTTATACTTTTATACTTATGTTTTTGTATTGTTTTTAATCTGCAATGTTTTTAATAAGATGTAAATCATCTTGAGTCCCATTTTGGGGGGAAATATAAATTAATCTTTATTTAAGAGCTCCACAGAATAGGACCAGAACCAGTGGGCTCAAACTACAGGAAAAGAGATTCCACCTCAATATTAGGAGGTACTTCCTGACAGTAAGTGATGTTTGACAGTGGAACACATTCCCTCGGAGTTTGGTGGAATCTCCTTCTTTGGAGGTCTTTAAACAGAAGCTGGATGGCCATCTGTCGGGGTACTTTGATTGAGGTCACTTCTAACTCTGTGGTTCTTTTTTGTGAGGATTCCCATGGGGAGGAGATGAAAACCCTGGGGGGTTTGCTCTTCTTATATTAATTCTCTATTAATATTCCCTGCAGACGAGAAAAAGACTAGGAATGGGGATCCTAAAGAGGAGCCCCGCTAGGTTCATTCTCCCCAAACACACATGCACACACTGGACTGAGCCAAAGGAGTCTCCTTTCTGCTCCAGGACCCTCCTTCTCTCGCAACTCACCCAAAGTAGGGCATCGCCTTCCTCTGGACTGCTTTTAATCTGCCTCTCCTGCCCTTCGTGGCCCTGCTGGCTTTCTGGCATACTATGATAGTACCCCCAGCCACTCCAAGGCTCCTAGTAAACAAACGCCTCCCCCCCCTCCACATAACCCAGCCAGCCAGGATGTTCTTATTCTCAAATATATCTGGCCCCCTGCCCCCCCCCTCACCAAGATCTGCCTTCTGCAGAGAGAAGAAGAGCCTCCAGTGGGCCTTGGGGGGGCGAAGGGGGTTCCCCCCAAATAAATCCTCACCTCTCTAGGATATTCCTCCTCTGCAGCCATGGCCTTAAAGCAGGCCTACACAACCTATGGCTTGGGGGCCGCATGTGGCCCACCAAAGGATTTCGGGCAGCCCATAAGGATATGGAACAACTTCAAGGCTCCTCCACTGCTTGGCTTCCCCTCCCTCTGCGGCCCTTTTGTTCCAGAGAACAGACTTCAAGTTTGAAAAGAAAAAAAAAGGGGGGGAAATCACTCCAGATACACACACACACACACCCAGTCAATGGAGGGAGGAGGGCCTTCTCTCTAAGTTCTTCCTCTGGGTTCATAGGGCTCTCCAGCCTTCCCTACTCTTATTTCCCACTGGCTGAAGGGGGGGTGGGGAGAAAAACCCCCCAACCCTTGGCCCTGAGAAAGAGGGGGCACCTCAGAAGGAGGGGGGAAGCCAAATGGGAGGACCAGGCAGGAGAGGAAGGGGGAGCATTGGGATGGGGAGGCACCCCCTTCAGTGCTTTTTGGAGGGGGAAAGATGAGGAGGAGGAGGAAGAGCCCTCTTTGAGGTCTGGAAGGCAGCCTGGGGGGGGGGGGGAGAATCCTGATTCCTGCCATCTTCCTGGGAAAGGAAGACCCCTTCCAGCCATCCAGATGCCCCTCCAACTTGCAAAGCCTTCCTCCTCCTTCTTTCTAAAAGCCCTCCCCTCCTTCCTAGGGTCTTCTTTCCTTCCCCATCTGGGAGTTCTGCCCAGTGTGCATGGGACATAATGGGCAAATCCTGCCTATGGAATGGTGGTGATGGTGAGCAGTGTGGTCTAGTGGGAAGAGTACCCCTGTCACTTGTGGGCTGGAGAGATTACCAGGACGATAAGGAGAAATGAAGACCCCTTGTAGAAAAGCTCTGTTTGGGGGCAGAGGGAAGACCCTGGTTATGAAGGTTGGGCATATGTAGCAAAGCAAGGTGGCCTTGGCGGGGAAATGTGGCCCTGCTAGTTGGGGAAGCGTAGGAAGAGGAGACCCCCTTTGGGGTCCCTTTAGCAGAAAAGACTCTTATTGGGCTCTGGGAAGTTTAATAGAAAGTACGTAGGTGGGGTGGGGTATGAAGTTGAGGAGGTGCCTCTTGAGCAGCTAAACAGCAAATCTGGGGGGGGGGGGAAGCGGGTGGAAGGGAGATACACACACATAGACAGTGGGGCCTCCTTATCTGCGAGCTTACCATCTGCAGATTTACCATAAGTATCCACAGACAGCAAACCACTACTGTCCCCAATGGTGGCATGGACATGCACACATCACACCGCCATAAGGTCACACATTTTTTGGTATCCATGGGGTGGCATCCAGAATGTACATATTTATTGTTTGTTGCTGTTGTGTGCCTTACTGCCATTAGGGAAAACAGGACTTAAGGTCCCAAGTTTTTTGGTATCCGGCGGGGGGGGGGGGGGCCTCCAGAATGTACATATTTATTGCTTATTGTTGTTGTGTGCCTTCAAGTAATTACCTGGAACACTGTGTCCTGTTTTGGGCACCACAATTCAAAAAAGATGTTGAGAAGCCAGAGCATGTCCAGAGGAGGGCAACCAAAATGGTGAAGGGTCTGTAAACCATAAAGCCCTGTGAGGAGCAATTCAGGGAGTTGGGTATGTTTAGCCTGGAGAAGAGAAAATTAAGGGGTGATATGATTGATAACCATGTTTAAATATTTGAAAGGATGTCATATTGAGGGTGGAGCAAGCTTGTTTTCTGCTGCTCCAGAGAATAGCATATGGAATAATGGATTCAAGCTACAAGAAAAGAGATTCTGTGAAGTCAAAGGCTTTCACGGCCAGCATCCATAGTTTTTTGTGGGGTTTTTGGTCTATGAGGCCATGTTCTAGAAGAATTTGTTCCTGACGTTTTGCTAACAGCTGTGGCTGGCATCATCAGACAAAGATGCCAGCTATAGCTTAAAATGCCTCTGAAGATGCCAGCCACAGCTGCTGGCAAAACATCAGGAATAAACTCTTCTAGAACACGGCCTCATGGCCCGAAAAACCCTCAAAAAACAAAAGAGATTCTACTTGAACATCAGAAGAAACTTCCTGACAGTAACAGTTTTTCTACAGTGGAACACACTCCCTCAGAAAGTGGTGGAGTCTCCATCTTTGGAGATTTTTAAACATTTTATATAAGGGCACCATTTAACAGGCCATTGCATTTAATGGGAGTTGAGCATCAATGGATTTTGGTATCTACAGGAGGTCCTGGAACCAAATCCCAGAGGATACCAAGGGCCCACCACTGTAACAGACTTTTATGTGTTTTTTTTGGATATAGAATTAAGTTGTACCAATCCTGTGAATCTCCCTTTGCTGAATCTCCCTCACTGGGCTATTGTGAAGAGAAAAAAAAGGGGAGAGGGCAAAATTTGGATCCTGTGGGTCTCCAATAATCTCTTCCTACATTTCCAAGGGAGGGGTTTGTTTGCCCAGTGAGTTTATCACCCCAAAAGGAGCCTTGGGTTCTCTCCTCCTCTCGCCTGGTGGCTCGCTTCTTGGCTCTGCCTCCTTGGGCTCTTTCCATTCTCAGTTTGCCCTTTGCTCCCCCACAACCTCCCAGACCCATCCCTCCTTCCCAGGACTCCAGGCCAGAGAACTCCCTTCCCCCTTCAAGGCTGCTTTACAGTCCAACAGAGTTTATTGGATGCAAGCTGCAAGAAAAGAGATTCCACCTCAACATTAGGAGGAACTTCCTGACAGTAAGGGCTGTTCGACAGTGGAACACACTCCCTCCGAGAGTAGTGGAGTCTCCTTCCTTGGAGGTCTTTAAGCAGAGGCTGGATGGCCATCTGTCAGGGATGCTTTGATTGGGAGTTCCTGCATGGCAGGGGGTTGGACTGGATGGCCCTTGTGGTCTCTTCCAACTCTATGATTCTATGATTCCTTCAATTTTGCTGGCTTCCTTCTTCTGATCTGGGGGTACTTCTGGACTCTGCTCTGAACCTGGAGGGGCAGGTCTCTCCAGTGAACAGGAGTGCTTTTGCACATTTAAAGCTTGTGTGCCATCTGCGCACATTCCTTGAGATGTCAGATATCTCCTTGGTGGTACATGCCTTGGTTACATCCCGTTTGGACTACTGTAACAGGCTCTACGTGGGGCTGCCTTTGAAAAGTGCTCAGAAACTTCAGCTGTTCCAAAGAGCTGCATCAAGACTGGTGCAGGTTAGAAACCACACAATGACCCTGTTGAAACAGCTCAATTTGTTTCCAGGCACAATTCAAAGTGCTGGTTATGTCCTATAAAGCCTTATATGGCTCAGTTCATGATATTTGGCAGACCGTATCTCCCTATATGAACCGGCCCAGGCTATGAGTTCCTCTGGAGATGCCCTTCTATCCGTCCACCATCATCACAAGCACAGATGGTGGGGATACAAGAGAGGGCCTTCTCGGTGGCTGCCTCTAGACCAGGGGTAGGCAACCTTTCCCCTTTAAGGGCCAAGGGACTTCAGCTCCCAGAAGCCTCAGCCATGTTGGCCAATAGTCCCATGTTGGCCAATAGCTCCTGGGATTCTGAGAGTTGAAGTCCCTCGGCCCTTAAAGGGGAAAGGTTGCCTACCCCTGCTCTAGACTCTGGAGCTCCCTTCCAGGAAGGCCAGAATGGCTCCCTCCTTGTTGGCCTTCCACTGGCAGGCTAAAACCTACTGTTTAGACAGGCTTTTAAAACAGAATGATTGTAACGGACTGGCTTGAGATGTTATTTCATTTTAATGTGTTTTATAAAGTTTTATATTTTCAAAATGTATTGTATTTTATTTTTTAAAATAGCTATCTATTTTAACATTGTAATAATTAAATTTCTTTTTAATGCACCTCTTTTCTATGTTTCTAATTGTATTGTTCTTTTAATATTGTGAAGCCACTCTGAGCTCCACTTCTGGAAAAAGAGCAGGATACAAATGATGAAGATGATGGGGAGGTCAGATTTTACCCCTGTCTTCTTCCACTACATTATTATGTACAGGAAAAGCTCTCTCTCTGTCCCTTCCCCACCATGAGTGGTCTCTGCATGGGAAAGGAAACTGGAGGGATCCTCAAAGCAAGACAGCATTTTTTTAAGAGGGGGAGGCTTTGCATTTAGGTAAAACCTCCCCCAAGCCTTTCCTGAAGCCTCACATAATTGCCTCTACAATCCCCCCCCCCAAGAAATGGTTTGGAGTCTGTCCCCCTCCTCCTCCTTCCTCCCTCAGCCTCTTCCCTTCTTCTCCCCCCAGGAAACTCAAGGGCTCCCCTCTGCCCCCCTTTTTTCTAGGAACATGGAGCCTGATGGGGGTCTCCTTACTTCTCCCCCTGCTCCCTACAATCCCCAACCCTTCCCCTCTCCTTCTGCTTCTCTTCCTCCCATTCTAAGTTGCATTCCCTGCCAGTCCTGGCCATTCTGGTCATAAGGGCCCCGCTCTCTGCCCCAAGAAAGACTCCCCCCCCCAGTCTGATCCCTCAGCCCCCCACCATTTCCTGCCTCTGGGAGCAGACACTCTCCTCCTTCTCCTCTTCCAAAGTGCCTCCCTTCCCCTTCGGGGGCCACAGGCCCCTACTCCCTCCAGGCCCCCCAGGAAAGACCCCCCCCCCAAAAAAAGACACCAGAGAGACACTGAGGCAGCCAGGCCCTTATGGCTCCCTTGGAAACCTCTCCCCAAACCCCACAGAGGAGCCCCTGGGGCTTTTTTGGAGGGGAGGAGGAGAGAAAGGGAGACTTCCTTACTTCTCCCCCATAGTAGGACCTCCCAGCCCCCCTCCGGTTCTCCTGGGGAATCTGGGGTCCCTCCTTACCTCCCTCCGACGAAGATACTCAGAGAGGTCCCTCCTTCTCTGCATCCCTCCACACACCGGAAATGAGGTCACAGGCGAGCCGCCATTGCCTCCTCTCCGCATCATTGCCCTCTCTAGGAATCTGCTCTCGTTGCTTCTCTCTTTCCTGCAAATCTCTGAGGAGGAAAAGGCCAGAGAGAGAGGGCCTCAGTTAGGGCCTTTGCAGACTGCTAGAAATAGTGCAAATTGAGTCCACTTTAAGGGTTAGGGTTAGGGAATCATGGGAACTGTATTTTATTGTGGCACCAAAGCTCTTTGACAGAGAAGGCTCAATGTCTCTGAAAGAAAAACAAAACAATTCCCATGATTCCCTAGTACTAACCCTAACCCTTAAAGTGGACTCAATTTGCACTATTTCTGGCAGTCTGCAAAGGGCCTTAGTTGGCCTTTTGGCCTCTAAACATAGGAACGTACTAAAACAAAGGACAGTACTTTCCCATAGGGAAACCATGCTTGCCCATAGAGAATTAGAGGGAAATATTAGTATTCCCCTATGATTCCCTACGGGCAAGCATTCCCTTATGATTTCCTATGGGAAATTTCCTATAGATTTAATGCTTTTTTAAGGGGGGTGAGATTATTGGGGTTGATTGTATTGTGTATTTTATACTGTTAGCCGCCCCGATTGTCCTCAGAGGGGAGGGATACAAATAATTTTTTTATTATTATTATATTAGTATTAAGTATTCCACAATGATTCCCTATAGGCAAGTATTCCCCAATGATTCTCTATGGACAACTATTCCCCTATGTGAAGTCGTAAGCTTTCATGGCCGGCATCCATAGTTTTTGTGGGTTTTTCGGGCTGTGTGGCCATGTTCTAGAAGAGTTTCTTTCTGACGTTTCGCCAGTATCTGTGGCTAGCATCTTCAGAGAAAACTGAATTGGAAGAGCATGGGTCTGTATATACTGTGAGACCCTGGGTAGGGAGCAGTGGTTCCCAGGTGAACTGTGTGTTGTTCTGTGTTGAATAGGTATTCTTCTGTTGTTAATGGCATGGCTCCAGGGTGGGAGGAAATGCACTCAGTTATTGTCTGCTAATCCCATGTAAACTGTGTATTGTTCCGTGTTGATGCTGGCGAAACGTCAGAAAGAAACTCTTCTAGAACATGGCCACACAGCCCGAAAAACCCACAAAAACTATTCCCCTACGATTCCCTTTTGGCAAGTATTCCCCAATGATTCCCTATGGGCAAGTATTCTCCAATGATTTCCTATGGGCAAGTATTCCTCAATTATTCCCTATAGGCAAGTATTCCCCAATGATTCTCTATGGACTAGTATTCCTCTATGTTTCCCTTTTGGCAAGCATTCCCCAATGATTCCCTATGGGCAAGTATTCCCCAGTCATTCCCTATAGGCAAGTATTCCCCAATGATTCTCTATGGACTAGTATTCCCCTATGATTCCCTATGGGTAAGTATTCCCCAATGATTCCCTACGGCAGGGGTAGGCAACCTTTCCCCTTTAAGGACCGAGGGACTTCAGCTCCCAGAATCCCAGGAGCTATTGGTCAACATGGGACTATTGGCCAACATGGCTGAGGCTTCTGGGAGCTGACGTTCCTCGGCCCTTAAAGGGGAAAGGTTGCTTACCCCTGCCCTATGGACTAGTATTCCCCTATGATTCTCTTTTGGCAAGTATTCCTCTATGTTTCCCTATGGGCAGGTATTCCCCAATGATTCCCTATGGGCAAGTATGTTTTCCCTATAGGTAAGTATTCCCCAATGATTCTCTATGGACAAGTACTCCTCTATGATTCCCTATAGCAGAGGTAGGCAACCTTTCCCCTTTAAGGGCCGAGGGACTTCAGCTCCCAGAATCCCAGGAGCTATTGACCAACATGGGACTATTGGCCAACATGGCTGAGGCTTCTGGGAGCTGAAGTCCCTCGGCCCTTAAAGGGGAAAGGTTGCCTACCCCTGCCCTATAGGCAAGTGTTCCCTAATGTTTACAACTGGCATATATTGAATACTATAGCACTATATTTTTAATACCTTTTTCAAGATTTCTTATCATCCACCTCACTCCTGCCCCTCTTCTCCTCTCCCTTCATTCACATTTTTTCCTGCCTCTTTAGGAAGCAGAGCTCATTTTCTTCCTGCAAACCTTTCCTTTGACCCTGAGGGAAATCACATCCTGGCTGGTATTCATAAATCTCCAAGGTGCGAATGTCCTGCTTTGCAGCTCCGAACCCTGGCCTTTTGCTCTGCTAATTCATTGTAGAGGCAGATGTGATCACTCAGGTGTCTCTGTGATGTCCTCGCTTTGGATCCATGGCGGTTGGGCTCTTCCGGTTTAGGGCCATGACAGGAGACCCACAAAAGGGATTTTAATATAAAAGCAATGCTCATAACACCTTGTAGGCTGCAGGATTCCCATCCCTGTCTTAGGGCTAAACCTTGTAGATAATTCCAGCTAGAGGTGTTTTTTGGAGGGATGTTTCTGAAGAATAAGGAAGGAACCCAACAGAAAAGCTTGTTGTTGTTGTTCTGTGCTGTCAGACTGGATTCAGCCTAGGGTTACTCTATGAATGAGATACCTCCAAGAGACCTTGTTACGAACATGTTTGAATAGGTCTTGGAAGCTGACCATTTTGGCTTCCTTGAGTCAATCCACCTGCAGTGTGTTCTTTCCCTTTTCCCACTGCCTTCCACTTTACCGACCAACATTAGGCCTAAGCAGACTGCCAGAAATAGTGCACATTAAACTGAGGCACTGCCCTGGCTCAGTGCTAGGGAATCATGGGAACTGTATTTTTTTCTGGGACATTGAGCCTTCTCTGTCAGAGAGCTCTGGTGCCACAATAAATTACAGTTCCCATGATTCCCTAGCAGTGAGCCAGGGCAGTGCCTCAATTTAATGTGCACTATTTCTGGCAGTCTGCAAAGGCCCATTGTCTTTTTCAGTGAGCCATATCATCTCATGATGTGTCTAAAGCATGACAGCCTTGATTCAGTTATTTTGTCTTCTAGGGAATGTTCAGGCTTGGTTTTCTCTCAAACCCATTTAGTTGTCTTTTTGATGGTCCATAGAACACAGCATAAATGTGTATACATATGCAACAGCTTCCTTTGTACCTTCTGCAGGTGGTCAGAGGCCCAGGATAGACCTGCCTGTTCTCCAAACAGAGAGAAAGGAGAGTCTCCACTGAATTTCTCCTCCATGGAAGAAACTGCAGGAAAGATATCCTTGGAACAGGTTAACCTTCATCTCCTCCCCCTTTGCAATTGAGCCATTGGGAGGGTTCTCCAACAGAGGGTCCCAAATGGTTGATAACCAAGGACAGAGGGATTTCCCCTTCCCCAACTGTTGTTCAACTCTGCCTCCCATGAATTGAATCTTTGGTGTGCCAATCTGGGATGTGATTGGTGGTCAGATGCCATCCTTCACCCTGCAATGACCCAGTTTATCAGTGTTTCCTGCCATCCCCTCCAGCCTATCAAGGCCTTTGAAACAGGTTAACGAGTGTGGGGAGCAGGAGGATCAAAATTTTCTAGAATCATAGAGTTGGAAGAGACCACAAGGGCCATCCAGTCCAACCCCTGCCATGCAGGAATGCAAAATCAAAGCATCCCTGACAGACGGCCATCCAGCCTCTGCTTAAAGACCTCTAAGGAAGTAGATTCCACCACACTCCGAGGGAGTGTGTTCCACTGTCGAACAGTGGCTGGCTGTGGAGACTTCATGGCTCACTGGAGATACAAACTGAGACTCCCCTCCCCATATCACTTATTATGGCTGCCTTTCTTGGCTTTGCCTTCTAATGGTCTTTGCCTGCTCACCTTTCTTATTCCCCCTTCTGACAGTCTGGGAAGTAGGTGTGCTTTGCAGAGCGAGAAGGGACTGCATGGAAAAGGCTTACTTCTCCGTCTCATCTCCAGACAGTGCTGTCAGAGACTACTCTGTGATCATGGGGCCAGCACGATTGCACAGAATGCTGGTTACCTTCCCACCAAAGTGGTACCTATTTATCTCGTTGCATTTGCATGCTTTCAAACTGCTAGGCTGGCAGAAGCTGGGACTAGTAACAGGAGCTCACCCCATCTTGCAGCATCCTTTTTTTCTCAATCAGGAAAAGGAGAATTTAATCAAGTCACCTGTGTCACCCCTCCCATAGGTCTCCTCCCTTACTACACCATGCAGAATCCTTAATAATGTTTTCTGTACTAATGTTATTCATCAAGCATAATTCCTGTATATTACTGAATGTAGCGGTAATAGCTGTGACATAAACAACTAGCAAAATGAAAATTATACTTTCAAATTACAATATCATACACACAGAAGAAATGTATTAACATGTACATAGTTTGTGTTAGGCGTGGTAACGCAGCACGTGGAGACCACGTAACATGAAGCACCAGGATCCAGACTTCTCAGATGAAGCTGGCTGCTTGTCAGCTGGAGAAACTCCTCTCCCCTTCCAGATAGAGTACAGAGACTCTACAGCCAGATGTCTCACGAATGAGGCTTTAATCTTTGTTGCTCTATATACAGATATGTACAGCATACACCAATGCAACTCCAACAGCAATACGCAATCCACTATCAACAATCCACAACCCCCACTCCACATGTGTGTCCAGAGCCTTGTGCCTTATATAGCCTGTGCTTCACATGGCTCTCTGGCCCTGCCTCTTCCTGCTGGACACCTGTCACTCACCTGAGTGACACTGCAGTTTTACAGCACTTTGCAGCAATTTCTGTGCTTTCCAGCACCAGGTGACTACCCCCATGATGTCATGTCCTGTGACATCAGCATGAGGCTGCATGACTCAGCTGTGGCCAAATGCTGTGTCATCATGGCTGCTGCCCTTTCCCACAATGTACATTTTCCCTTGGGACTCAATCTTAACAATCCCCTCCAAAATGTACAATGTGTGCTCATCTCTTAGCTCATTTTCATGGAGTGTTTGTGTGTGAACCTCTCAGTTTCCTTAGTGTGTCATATTCCACCAGCCTGACATCACCGATGTCCTCCTGCTGGCTCCCAGTGCTCTGGTCCCGTCTGTAGTGCGCCCCAGACCTCAGAAGCCTGTTCTAGACCTCAGAAGCCTGTTCTAGTCTCAAAACCCCGTTCTTTTCTCCAGCAGCACTGTCCTGATATGCACCCCTATACTGGAAACTGTTCACCACTTCAGGTACATCTCTTCTAGTGCATCCGCACTCTGGCCTAGATCTTTCGGCCCTCTGGCCCAGATGTTCTCCACTCTGCCAATGTCTTGGCTGAACCTACCAGTTCCCAGAGCCTTAAGCTTCTGCTGTCGCTCCTGGTGCCAAGCCTAACTTTGATGTCATTCGCTCATGCCTTTCCACTTGCAGAGCCTTTGTGAGGATGTCTGCCACATTGTTCTCCGAACTAATGTAGGACAGACACAGAACATCATTCTGGACCATCTCCCTCACATTCTGATATCTGACACCGATGTACTTGGTCCTGTTCTTCAAATTTTCCACCTCAGCCATGGCAATACAGGCCTGTGAGTCCTCGTGCACAATCGTTGGACCAGTGCACTCCCCACCAAGATCCTTCAGCAGCTGCCTGATCCACTGCACTTCCTGCCATCTCAGACAAAGCTGCAAACTCTGCCTCTGAAGTGCTCAGTGCCACACAGCTCTGCTTCCTGCTCCTCCAGACCACTGGACTGTCAGCATACCTGATGAGTAATCCAGTTACCAACTTCCTGTCATGCATCTCCGATGCAAAGGAGCTGTCTACATAACACTCTAGCTGTGCTTCACATACCCGCAACACCAGCTTCCGCTCCTTACTGCCCTTCAGGTACCTGAAAAGTCTTTTTACTGCTGTCCAGTCCTCGACCTTGGGGCTGCTCACTCGTCGGCTCAGCACGCCCACAGCAAAAGCTATGTCCGGCCTGGTGTTGTTGGCGATGAACATGAGACTACCAATCACTGACCTATACAGATCTGCATGTTCAAACACCTTGTCAGACCCTGCACTGCTGGTGAACCCTGGAGTCATGGGACTTCTTACCACCTTGGCATTCTCCAAGCCACACTTCTCCAGCAACCTTTCAATCTTCCTGGTCTGACTTAGCAATACTATACCATCTGCAGTCCTCTCAACCTCAATCCCAAAATAGGCTGCAGCAGAAAAAGGGTGGAAAAGTGGGAAGAATCTAGAAGTACCCGTCTCAGGGTTGGGCAAAGTGAAGCCTGCAGGATGGTGTGGTCCCCTGGGGCCATTTGGTGGTTGTCAAGCCCCTCCCCCAATATTTTTTGCCTCCAAATGTCACTCTGCCTCCTTCAGCTGGGTTTAGGGCTGAAATTTCTCCCGGTGATATTTGTTCTACACAATCCTTAAAGGTACAGGAGCCCCCTCCAGTTTTGAGTGTGGCAACCATGCTCTCTTTTCGATCCCAAACCCAGCAGATGGGGGATCTCTCAGACAATGGCTGTGGAGCTTTAGCTAACTTTTGTTAATAGTGCACAGAAGAAGGCAATGGTGAACCACTCCTGAGGGCTTATACCTTGAAATCCCTGTAATGAGATAATAGAAGATGGAAGGAGACAGTGCTAGAAGATGAGACTCCCAGGTCAGAAGGCACTCAATGAGCTACTGAGGAAGGGCAAAGGATGAGCATGAGTAGTGCTGTGTCTGATGATGCAATTGGACTCAAGCCAACAGGACATTCAGCTGCTGACCTGCACAAGGGTGAAAGAAAATCCAAATCTAAATTTAGTAGGATCCTGGTTAAAGTGGAAGGCAGTAGGAAAACAGAAAGACTGTGAGTATATTGACCCCATTAAGGAGGTTATGACTGCTCTGAATTTATAAGACCTGAGTAGGGTTTGCAAGACATGACAACAGGTTTGCAAAACCAAGACGCTGGCAGTGGCACCATAGCTAACTTTAAAGGACTACGAAGAAGGCGACAATGGCAAACCACTCCTGAATTCCTTTCACTTTAAAAGTCCCATGATGAAACAAATCACAATGAAACAATATACAGTTGCAGGAGGTGAAATAGATAGGTGCAGAGGTGAAAGTAAAGTCTGAAGCTGAGCATACTTGATAAACTGGAAGGTAGTAGTTAAAAAGAAGATGGGCATTACCAATGGATTGATTTGGTCACGTTTCAAGACTGTTCAAGTTCAGGACTGTTAATAACAGTGTTAACTTGGAGGTGTGTAATTCATATGGCGGCTATTAAGTTGAAATCAACTTGATGGAAAATAACGCAACCAGAGTGCTTTCACTTGCCCCTTTTCTTTTCCAGGAAAACTTTAACCAAAAGTTGCACTGAAGGACCTAGAGATTCCTAGAGAGAACATTCCACCAGGCATTTGTAGCTCCTCCAGCACAACTGTATGGTCAATGTCTGGCAGTTGTTGACCACAGGGCTGCACTGGAGGACCTAGAGGGCTGCTCTCTCAGCTAAAAACATAGTGTTTTGGTTATCTGTGGTTTTTCCACTTTCACGGGGGTCCTGTGCCCCTAACCCTAGCTGGACCACCATACTCACAGTGTGATAGTCTCTCCTTCTTTGGAGGTCTTTAAACAGAGGCTGGATGGCCATCTGCCAGGGTGGTGGTTTGATTGTGTATTCCTGCATGGCAAGGGGTTGGACTGGATGGCCCTTGAGTTCTCTTCCATGTCTATAATTCTATGATCTGCATACATGCTTTAGGAACCACAAGTCTGTAATCCTGACCAGAAAGCTGGCTTAAGAGAACCGTGGGAAGCAATCACCATCAAGCATGGGAGCTGGATATCCAGACCACTTCTGGAGAATCCAAGCAATTCATATTTCAGTCCAGAACCTCAATGGGGAAAAGAGGCACTTCTTGACACATAATTACCTAATAGAAAACGAATCAGGCCTGAGACAGCTCAGTGGCTAAGGAAACATGTAAAGCTGTCTGATTTTTATAGACAGTGGAGGAAAAATGGCACACCTGTCTCACTACTCCCTGAGACACCAGGTAAGGTGTGGACTTTATGAATAATTCTTCAACAATTTTTTTAAAAAAATCCCATACCTAGAAACCTAGAACATCAGGGAGTTAACCATTCAGGGCTTCCCCCTCCCTAACAATTTTTTATTTTTCTCAGTGCACCTAAAAGGGCGGCGTTGAGAGAGCAGTATTAAGTCCCAAACGTTGCCAGCAAAAGTCTCTTTTCAAACTGCCTCTGCTCTTTGAGGCAAATGGGCCTCAGAAGGAAAAGAAGACTAGGGTACTGTGTTCACAACACTGAAAACTCAGCAAGCTTCACACCAGCCAGAATCATAGAATCACAGAATTGGAAAAGACCACAAGGACCAACCAGTCCAACTCCATTCTGCCATGCAGGAACCCACAATCAAAGCATTCCCGACAGATGGCCATGCAGCCTCTGTTTAAAAACTTCCAAAGAAGCAGACTCCACCACTCTCCGAGAACTGAAGATGTACATTTTAAAAACAGCTTCAGACAAACTGAGCTCTGAGCACAAACAGTGTGGCCTAGTGATTGTGCCCTGGCATCCCATTTCCAGACTGGCATCCCAAGAATGGAGTGACAAATACCAAGAACATGATGAATTCATTCCTTCAGCATCTATCCAACAAAGGCAAAAGGGATCCTTACCCATCATCCTCCAACCTGACTTCCTTGTAGGGAGCCCTCTGGCCTGGATCCAGGAGATCCCACTTCCCTTTGGGGAAATTATACAGGCACCTCCTAAAAATAGACCTTGAGCTGAAAGGGGAAGAAATCAAGACTTATGAGATGACAAACAATCCTTCCTCCAATAACTCCATTAATGAGTCAATGGGAGCTCTATGGTCATCTGTCCCACCACCTTCTCAGGCTTATTTGGTGAGGAAAAAAGACAGGGCCTTTTTGGTGGCTGCTCCCAGACTTTGGAACTCCCTCTCTAGGATGCTAAAATAGTTCCTTCCTTGCTGTTCTTCCGCTGGCTTTTAACCTGCATTTTTCACTAGAGAAATCTGATTTGTGTTTTGACATTTATACTGAAAGCTTTTTAACAGCATTCTGTTTATACAAGGTTGTACACCACCTTGGATCCCATGTTTTAATTTTTAGTAATTTTAGTAATTTTACATATTGTTCAATTGTTTTATAGGTATATTTACATGGTTATTTTTTTTATTATTATTTAGAGTATTTGCTTCAGCCACAAAGACTCTCAGAATGACTTACAGACTGCTTATTCAAGTTCTGGGTACAATTTTTAATCTGCATTGTTTTTAATAAGTTGTAAGTCACAATGGATGAAAAGGTGGGTTACAAATGAATACAGTTTTAAAAAATGGTCCCATACACACAGATTACACACACACACACACACACACACACACTATATATATATATATATATATATATATAAAACCTATATATACTATTAAAAAGGTAAAGGTATTCCCCATTGACAAGATTGTCAAGTCGTGTCCGACTGTAGGGGCCGGTGCTCATCTTCGTTACTAAGCCAAAGAGTCAGCGTTGTATGTGACCATGACCATGAGAGCGTTGTATGTGACCAGCATTGTATGTGACTGCACAGAATGCTGTTTACGTTCCCACCAAAGTGGTACCTGTTTATCTACTTGCACTTTTAATGCTTTCGAACTGCTAGGTTGGCAGAAGCTGGGGCTAGTGATGGGAACTCACCCCATCATGTAGCACACACTCTCAACCCTATGATAGGGTTGCTTTAGAATCACCAGAAGTCAGATAGGACTTGAAACATGCACAATATATAATTCCACCATATTTATCCTATGTTCTATATTCATTAAAATCTAATTTAAGTTTCTGCTCATTTTTTCAGGTACCCTGCCTCAGCAGATGGAGGCTCAATTTTAAACTGCCAGAGCTAAGGGCCTCCTTGGAGGAAGAGAGACAATGTCTCCACAGGAGGCCAGGATCCTGATTTCCAGGAATTTTCCACTTTCGTTCCCCCCAGCAGCCGCCATTCCCTGGTTGCCTTTTTCATTCCACATTGAAGCTGCCTCCTTCATTCCTGTTTCCCTTCCCTTTGATGTCTCATTGTCCTCCAAAGGACTCATGGACACAGTTGTCAATGTTGTTCCTGCTGTCTTCCTCTTTCTCCTCCTCCTCTTCCTCCGGGGAGGCCCACTGGGAGACCCACTTCAGGCCTCAGCTGCTGGGGGTCAGCCATGGCGCCACTCAGTCATCTCTCCTGGGCTCCTGAGCAAAGGAGGGGGGAGGTTCCTCTCTTTCTCTCAAATAACCTCTTCACCAAGGTCCCTTCTTTCCAGGGAAGGGAAGGGAAGGGAAGGGAAGGGAAGGGAAGGGAAGCCACGACCTCCCCCCATCTCTCCTTCACCCACAAAAAGTCAATTTGGGGTCCCTTCAGCCCCCAGATTTCCATAGGAGTCTTGGGGAAAGAAAAAAGAGGGGAGGGGGATTGGCAAGTAGATTGAGGGGGGGTTTCTCTGTCATTGTCACCCATCTGGCCTCCTGGGGGGCGGGAAGATGAGGAGGGGGCATTTCTTCCTCCTCCTCCCCCCAGGATCCAGTTCTGTTCCCCCTCCCAATCCCCCCCCTTTCCATCCTCTCTGGGGAGAAGGGCTTTGGGCCTTTCCAGCCCTTGAGGGGGGAGGGACTGGGGGGCGGTTCTCTAGCCTCCCTCCCTCCCTCCAGGAGAACCTTTTCCAGCTCCGTCCATCCCTTGAAGAGGACACCCCCCCACACAAAAAAACTTTCTCCCCACAGACAGGGCTCTCTTCCCTCTCCCCTTAGCCTTAGCCGTCCCTCTCTCCCCCTTCCTTCCCACAGCCCCTGGGGCCTCTCTACGCCCTCCTCCTTCCCTTCCCTCCATGGGGGGGGGCTGTTGGGGGCAGAAGGAGGCTGTTTTCGGGGAAGGGGGTCTGGGGAGGGAGGGAAACGGGGCCTCTCTTCCCAAAGGGGGCGGCAGGAGGAAGGACCCCTTCTCTCGCCAGCTGGGAGACCGGCCAGGAGCCCTCCTCTCCTCCCCCCACCACAAAATAATATTTAGGGCGCCCCCTCCCCCCGAGCGTGCCCCCTCCTCGCTCCTCTCTTTCCCAACATTGACTAGGAATCTGAGCCTCTGCTCTCTCTCCCCCTTCAAGGTGGTCTCTCTAGGAATTTGAGTCTCTGCTCGCTCGGAGAAGGACTCTCTAGGAATCTGAGTCTCGGCACTCTCTCTCTCTCGCTCTCCTTGGAGGACTCTCTGGGAATATGAGTCTCCGCTCTCTCTCCCCCTTCAAGGTGGACTCTCTAGGAATCTGAGTCTCTGCTCTCTCGCTCACTCCCTTGGAGAAGGACTCTCTAGGAATCAGTCTCTGCACTCTCGCTCTCTCTCCTTGGAGAAGGACTCTCTAGGAATATGAGTCTCTGCTCTCTCGCTCGCTCGCTCGCTCGCTCGCTCGCTCGCTCTCCTTGGAGAAGGACTCTCTAGGAATATGAGTCTCTGCTCTCTGCCCCTTGAAGGAGGACTCTCTAGGAACCTGAGTCTAAGCGCTCTCTGCCCCCTTGGAGGAGGGTCCTCTAGGAATGTGAGCCTTTCCGCCCCCTCGGACCGTGGTTGGTAAAGAGAAAGAGGAGGAGGAGGTATGGCGGGGGGGGGGAATATTTGGGAGGGAGAAGGCATGAGTGAGGGGGGGCTGGAGAGGGGGAGGTCAGGGAGGCAGGCTTGAGGGAAGGCATAGAATCATAGAGTTAGAAGAGACCACAAGGGCCATCCAGTCCAACCCCCTGCCATGCAGGAACTCCCAATCAAAGCATCCCTGACAGATGGCCATCCAGCCTCTGCTTAAAGACCTCCAAGGAAGGAGACTCCACTACTCTCCGAGGGAGTGTGTTCCACTGTCGAACCGCCCTTACTGTCAGGAGAGGAGGCAGAGAGGAGACCCTCCTAAACCCTGCATTGTGTCTGTGTTTCTGGGGGCGTATATGTCTCAGGCTCTCCTTCCGCCACCAAATGCAGGGAGGGAGGGAGGGATGCCCTGGTAGAGGCCGATGGGAGGGGCGTCTGCACTGTGGAAATAAGGCAGTTTGACCTCACTTATAACTGCTGCCAGGGCTCCGTCCAAGAGAATCCAGGGATTTGGAGTTTGGGCAGAGGAGGTAAAAGACCTGGCAAAACTACAAGTCCCAGGATCTCAAAGGATGGAGCGTTAGCATTTAAAGCGGCATCCAACTGCACTATTTCTACAGTTGATCCCTCCCCCCCCCAGTGGGCACAGCTGCCCTTCTTTTGGTGGATGTGGGGGAAGGAGATCCCTGGGTTCCTGGAGCAGGAAAAGAGGCCCCTTTCCCTCAGGCCATGGGGGGGGGGTGTCTTGTGTGTGATAGTCTTTGAGGGGGGAGGGGGAATGAAACTGAGGAGGGGGCCCCTCTTTGCCTCCAGGAGCCCCAGTTTGGAGGCAGAGGATGGAGGAAAGGAAGGAAGGCCTCACTCCCACCCAGATACTCCCTGCAAGAAGAGGAGGTTTAGTGAGAGGGAATATTCAAGTAGAAACAATGTAAGAACAGCAGAAGAGCCAAACTCCCCCTACTTGCTTTTTATTCCCTCTCTGTGGAAGCCCCACAGGAATGCCCACCCATAGCCCAATACTCTCCAACTGGCTGGATTTGGTCAGGAGGGCCCTGAGGAATCCTCTGCTGTCTCACTTTTCACCTGCTTTTAACATGGCCCAGCTTCTCCACCTCCTCCCCCCACTTTCCCCCCTTTGTCCTCAGTTTGAGGTTGCTTCTCCTCCTACAAACTGAGTTCAAAATACCAAGTATTTTGAGTGGGTATTAACCCACTCATTTAAAACGGGGGGGGGGGGAGCATGGAGGGGGGTCACAATCTGTTACTTTCTCCCCCAGGCTCAGGCAAAAATCAAAGGGCTGCAGCTTCGTGTTTGTGTCTTCCTTCTGGTTGGTTTCCTGGGTTTGGCCTGTGAAAAGTTGGAGGGCATGGCACAAACACCTGCCAACATTGGTACACTCTACAGCAGGGACCGGCAACCTACAGCCCCCGGGCTGGTTCCGGCCCAGGTCGCTGGACTTACCGGCCCAGGAAGATCCCTGCTGCCGCTGCCGCCGCACGCCGCCACCGTGGCGCGTTTTCCCCTCCGTCCAGCCGCGCACGCTGCGGCCACCATTTTGATTTTCAAAATGGCAGCTGTGACGTGTTTGCACATGCTCAGGAGTACTGTGCATGCGCAAACGAGTCGCGGCCGCCATTTTGTTCTCCAAAATGGTGGCTGCGACTTGTTTGCGCATGCGCAGTACTCCTGCGCATGCGCAAATGCGTTGTGTCCACCATTTTGAAAATCAAAATGGCGGCCGTGACAAGCGCGGCGGCGGCAGCGTGCGGGGTGTGTGTGCACGGCGGCGGGTTGTGTGCGTGCGCGAGTGTGCCGCCATCCCCCCCCCCGGCCCAGTGGAAAAGAGAACTTCGGGGGACCAGCCCAGACCAAAAAACGGTTGCCTACCCCTGCTCTATAGGTATTTGTGGGTTTTTCGGGCTGTGAGGCTATGTTCTAGAGCAGGGGTCGGCAACCTACGCCCCGGGGGCTGGGTGTGCCCCCCGAGGCTTCTGGACCGACCGCCGCCGCTGCCGCACGCACTACTGCTGCGCGCGTCACGGCCGCTATTTGTTTTCCATTTTGTTTGCCAAAATGGTGGCTGCGACTTGCTCGTGCATGCACAGTATTCCAGAAGTAATACGCATGCGCATGCGCGAGTGAGCATGCACGTGCTGCCATTCCCCCCCCCCCCCGGCCCAGCAGAAAACCCCAGGACCAGCGGACCGGCCCCAGGTCTGTAAATCTTACCGACCTCTGTTCTAGAAGAATGTATTCCTGACATTTCGCCTGCATCTGTGGCTGGCATCTTCAGAGAATGGTGGCATGGAGATGTGTGGGGTATATATACTGTGTGACCCTTGGTTGAGAGGATTAGCATGTAAATCTGTGTATTGTTCTGTTGAGGCAAGGCCTCAGGGTGGGAGGATATGCGAGGAGGATTAGTGTCTATTTAATTAATGGTCCATTGTCTGCAGGGAATTAGCATGTAATTTAACATGTAAATCTGTGTATTGTTCTGTTGAGGCAAGGCCTCAGGGTGGGTGGATATGCGAGGAGGATTAGTGTCTATTTAATTAATGGCCCATTGTCTGCAGGGAATTAGCATGTAATTTAACATGTAAATCTGTGTATTGTTCTGTTGAGGCAAGGCCTCAGGGTCGGTGGATATGCGAGGAGGATTAGTGTCTATTTAATTAATGGCCCATTGTCTGCTGGGAACCCCCTGTCCCTGGCTGAAGTTCATTTGCATTTGCTGAGACCTGATTTTGGTGTTTTTGAGGAATGGTAGCCAAATTACTTTCAAGCTTTCTTCTTTCCTGTCGAAATTGTACAGGTGTTTGTGGATTTCGATGGCTTCCCTGTTCATTCTGATCCAATAGTTGTTGGCATGACATAGCGCTGAAATTCTGGACCATGCCAACAACTGTTGGGTCAGAATGCACAGGGAAGCCATTGAGCTCGTCTGCAGCTGCTTTTTTAAATATAAAACTTTGATTTTGCCTGATTGAAAACTAGCAGAGTTATAACTGATGCCAGTGTACTATCTCATCTCCCTCTCCTTTTGAGGCCCCATTTTTTCCCAAAGGAGGAGTTTCAAAGCCTGGGAGCAGCAGCCACTGCAAAAGCCTTGTGCCAGACCTGCGCTCCTTTTGTCTTTTAATAACCTTGAACAAGGGTAGGCAACCTTTTTGAGCCGGGGGCCAGGTTGCTGTCCTTTAGACAATTGGGGGGGGGGGGGGCAAAGCACCAAAAATAAATAAATAAATAAATAAACCAGACAGTCTTCTCTTCACCAGCCTGAACATTGCCAGCTACTTCAGCTCTTCCTCGTGTTTTGTTATACCTTGTATCATCCTGGTTGACCTTTTCTGAACCCACTGCAACTTATCTATAGCCTTCTTAAAATGAGGTGCCCAGAACTGAGTGTAGTACCCAGACCTGACTATAGAAGAATATATTAGGACAATTACTTTGCCTTGGAAACTAAGGTTCTATCAATGTAAGTTAACATATTATTTGCCTTCTTTGCTGCAGCATTACACTGTTGAGTCAATTTATGATCAGCCATAATTCCAAGAGATATTCCCTGAACAATTTAAAGTGCCAGCTTTCCCTGTTTCAGTTTAAGTTGCTCTTTGGCTGCATATGTCCCAGTTGTCATCTGAAATACTGGAAAGCATGCACCTTTCTCCTGAGACTTGTAAGGAAATGTTTCTTTCATCCTAGCTGTGTAGGTGGTGGGACTTGAAATGCCTAAACATTGACTACGAATACCTGAATCTATTTAGAGTGAAAACTAATCATCTTGGGGAAGTCACACTCTCTGTGAGGAAGGCAAATGTAAACCCCCTCTGAACAAATCTTGGCAAGTAAAACACTGATAGTTCACCTGAGAGTTGCCATAAGGTTTGAAACCACTTGAAGTCACACAACATTCAAGATACATTACATCCTAAGCATTCTCCTCATTTACTAAACCTGAAATCATTGTAAAAAGGATTTTTTTAAAAGAGCCAATGTAGTGTAGTGGTTTGACTGCGGACTATGACTCTGGAGACCAGAATTCAGAATCCCTGCTCAGCCACTGAAACCCACTGGGTGACTTTAAAGCAAAGCAGCTTCATTTATATACCGCTTCATATCACACTATGGGATGTCTTAAGCGGTTTACAACTGTAAGCTCATTGCACCCCAACAGTTGGGTACTCATTTTAGCAACCTCAGAAGGATGCAGGCCTGAGTCTAGCCTGAGCCCTGGCTAATACTGAACTCACAACCTTGTGGTTTATGAGTGAGTGGCTGCAGTATAGGCATTTAACCACTGCACCACCAGGGCACTTTAGGCAAGTCACAGTCTCTCAATTTCAGAGGATGGCAGTAGCAAACTTCCTGTCAGGATTGGCGGACCCAGACCTCAAGAACCAGGACAGCATGATAATGATGAAGAAACTACAGCTTTATTTTGGATTCTCTGGACAGAGATGCACCACAGACGTGGTAGTGTCAAATCTGAGTTTTACGGGCTTTATCTGCTGAAGGACCTAGTTGTCTGTTTGACTGCATGGTATCTTCAAAATTCTTCTCCAGTACCACATCTCACATGTGTTGATTTTTCTCTTTTCTTCCTTCTTCACAGTCCAGCCTTCACATCTGCACATGGTGATGGGGAATACAGTGGTTTGGATGATTTTACCCTTAGTATTCAGTTGTATATCTTTGCTCTTTAGTTCTTTCATAGCTGCCCATCCCATTCCTAGTCTTCTTATTTCTTAACTGCAGTCCCCATTCTGATCAATGTTTGATCCTAAGTACAGCAACTATTTATCTATTTTTGAATCATCATCTAGGTTGAATTTATGTAGTTCCTCCATGGTCATTGTTTTTGTTTTCTTTATGTTCAGCAACAAGCTTGCTTTTGCGCTCTGTTCCTTGACTCTCCTCAGTAACTGCTCCAAGTCTGTGTTCTTTTCTGCTGGCAGTATTGTGTATTCTGCATATCTTAGATTGTTGATGTTCCTTCCTCCCATACATATATTGCTCAACACTAAAGTTGCTTCTGTCTGTAAGTCTATTCACTATAAAATATATCAGTGTGAATGCCTAGGAATGGATACCCACAGCTTCTTCAAGGTTGGCATCAGAGGTTGGATGATGAGACTGGGGCTTGGATCTTCCTTTGCTTGAACCCAACCTCACTATTTCCCTTTAGGGGCAGTCCTCACAACAGCTGCCAAGAAAGCTGGTGCTCCAGGCTGTTTTCAGAATACAGATAGTTGGTCTGTTTGAAAATTTGTTTGGCTTGATACCAGTTCCATTTATCCTTGAACCACCAGTGAATTTGGTGAGCACAACTCTTTGGAAAGTTGTCCTTCTTGGCCATTTTATAGAGAACAGAAGTATTGCCTGGAATGGCTCCTAGAAAATGGCTAGGAGCCTAGTGGAATGTTTGTGGTTTATCATCAACTTCACCTAGTCATAAAATCAGAAAATCATGAAATTTTAGAGTAGGAAGGGGCCTTAGAGGCAGTTGAGTCCAACATCCTGCTCAATGAAAGAACTCCAGCCAGAGCATCCCCTGCAGGTAGCTGTCCAGCCTCTGTTTGAAGATGGCCAGAGAAAGAGACCCCACCACCTCTTTAAGTAATTGGATAATTACAGATGTGGTGAATTTGGTGTATCCCTCCAAAAACATGATCAAGTCACAGAATACATCTGTACCTCTGGAGGCAACTGATGGTCCAAAACTGCAGGAACACCTAGGTAAAGCCTGACCAAAGCATGAATCCTACAAAAATCTATTTTAATAATTAACCTGAAAAGGCATATGGAGAGCCACCCAAAATATTTCTATTTGTAGAACACTTTCAGAAGAGTTATTATAGAAGGGTTGCCATTTTTTCTCTTTCAGCTCCCAGTCTCAATTAAGGAAGTGGTTTATTTCATCAGAGAGGAGTGGGATCTCATGGATCAGAGCCATAGAGCTCTCTACAAGGAAGTCAGGATGAAAGATAATGGGAACGTGGCCTCTCCAGGTAAGCAGTATTTTTTGCCTTCACTGGAAAATTAATGAAGAGACAGAAATCTGTGGCTGGTGCTGTTAACAAAGTAAATTGTCCAAAATTGAATAGACAGTCTTGACTGAGGGGTAAGGGAAGAATGTTGGCAGTGATTGGTTTTGATCCCAAATGAGATTCTGTGTTTCTGTGTTCAACTCCTAATGATATCTCCTTCTTTCTCAAGGAAGTAATGAGCAGAAGGAAAATTTTGTGGAGGCCTCTATGGTATCATCAGAAACAGCCAAGACTCTTGTGGTGAAAGAAGTGTTTGGAAATCAAAGGGGACTAAAAAGGCAAAAGAGAAATCAATCAAAGAATTGGAGAAAGAACTCGGCTTCTCAGGAGCAGGATATTTGTGAACCCCTGACCCTGCAGGAAAATTATAAAGGGAAAAGAAGGTTAAACTGTTCTTTCTGTGGAAAAATATTCCAATCTAAATTTCACTTAAACATACATTGCAGAATTCACACCGAGGAGAAACCGTATAAATGCATGCAGTGTGGAAAGAGTTTCAATCGGATTGCACATCTACATTCACATCAAAAAACCCACACAGGAGAGAGACCATATAAATGCATGGAATGTGGAAAAAGCTTCAGTCAGAGTGAAAATCTACATTCACATTGGAGGATCCACACAGGGGAGAAACCATATAAGTGCATGGAATGTGGAAAGAGCTTCTCTCGTAGTGACAATTTACAATCACATCAGAGAACCCATACAGGTGAGAAACCATATAAATGCATGGAATGTGGAAAGAGCTTCAGTCAGAGTGGAGATCTAAAGTCACATCAAAGAACCCACACAGGGGAGAAACCATATAAATGCATGGAATGTGGAAAGAACTTCAGTAACCATTCAAATCTAGGTAAACATCAAAAAATCCACACAGGGGAGAAACCATATAAATGCACAAAATGTGAAAAGACCTTCCGTCAGAATGCACATCTATGTTCACATAAAAGAACTCACACAGGGAAGAAACCATTTAAATGCATGGAATGTGGAAAGTGCTTCAATAACAGTGGAAGTTTGCATTCACATCAGAAATCCCACACAGGAGAGAAATCACATAAATGCATGGAATGTGGAAAGAGCTTCAGTCAGACTGCAGACCTAAAGTCACATCAAAGAATTCACACAGGGGAGAAGCCATATAAATGCATGGAATGTGGAAAGACCTTCTGCTGGAGTGGAAGTCTACGCTTACATCAAAGATCTCACACAGGGGAAAAACCATATAAATGTGTGGAATGTGGAAAGAACTTCATTAACAGTGGAAATCTTAATTCACATCAAAGAATCCACACAGGTGAAAAACCATACAAATGCCTAAAATGTGGAAAGATCTTCTCTCATAATCATAATTTGCGTTCACATCAAAGAATCCACACAGGGGAGAAACCTTATAAATGCATTCAATGTGGAAAGGGCTTCAGTCAAAGTATAAATTTACATTTACATCAAAGAAGCCACACAGGAGAAAAACCGTATAAATGCATAGAATGTGGAAAGAGCTTCAGTGACAGTGGCTCATGTACTAAACATCAAAGAACTCACACAGGGGAGAAACCATATCAATGCATGGAATGTGGAAAGAGCTTCAATCAGAGTGGAAATCTACAGTCACATAAAAGAACCCATACAGGGGAGAAGCCATATCAGTGCATGGAATGTGGAAAGATCTTCAGTCATAGTGGATCATGTAGTAAACATCAAAGCATTCACACAGGGGAGAAACCATATAAATGCATGGAATGTGGAAAGAGCTTCAATCAGAGTGGAAACCTACAGTCACATCAAAGAACTCATACAGGGGAGAAGCCATATCAGTGCATGGTATGTGGAAAGAGCTTCACTCAGAGTGGACATCTACGTTCACATCAGAAAAACCACACAGGAGAGAAGCCATATCAGTGCATGGAATTTGGAAAGACCTTCTCTCATAGTCAGACTTTACATTCACATCAAAGATCCCACACTGAGAACCCACACTGATTCAGTACTTATTAAAATAAAATGCAGGGTTCAATATCTGAAATCTGTAACCAGATTTTTGATTTTAAGAAACATGTAAGAGAAATCATAGAATCATAGAATCATAGAGTTGGAATGGACCACAAGGGCTATCCAGTCCAACCCCCTGCCATGCAGGAATTCCCAATCAAAGCATCCCCGACAGATGGCCATCCAGCCTCTGCTTAAAGACCTCCAAGGAAGGAGACTCCACTACTCTCCGAGGGAGTGTGTTCTACTGTCGAACCGCCCTTACTGTCAGGAAGTTCCTCCTAATGTTGAGGTGGAATCTCTTTTCCTGCAGCTTGCATCCATTGTTTCGGGTCCTAGTCTCTGGAGCAGGAGAAAACAAGCTTGTTCCCTCCTCGATATGACATCCCTTCAAATATTTGAACACGGCTATCATATCACCTCTCAGCCTTCTCTTCTCCAGGCTAAACATCCCCAGCTCCCTAAGTCGTTCCTCATAGGGCTTGGTTTCCAGACCCTTCACCATTTTAGTTGCCCTCCTTTGGACACGCTCCAGTTTCTCCACATCCTTTTTGAATTGTGGTGCCCAGAACTGGACACAGTATTCCAGGTAAGGCCTGACCAAAGCAGAATAGAGTGGCACTATTACTTCTCTTGATCTAGACACTATACTTCTACTGATGCAGCCTAAAATCCCTGACAAGATGTCTCGGGAGGTGTGTTGTCTCCCTGGGGCAAAGATCCGAGATGTGACAGAGAGGCTGAGAAGACTGGTCAGGCCTACCGACCAATACCCCTTCCTTTTGGTTCACGTGGGAACGAACGACACAGCAAGACACAGCCTTCAAAACATCAAAAGGGATTACGAGGCTCTAGGAAAGAAGCTGAAAGAAATGGAGGCACAGATTGTCATCTCGTCTCTACTGCCAGTTGAAGGGCACGGTCCAGGAAGAGAGAGGAAGATAGCAGATGTCAACAATTGGCTCCGCAGATGGTGTCGTCGAGAACGATTTGGATTCTTGGATCATGGGCTGCGGTTCCATGAGGGTGGACTCCTGGCAAGGGATGGGCTGCATCTCACACCAGTTGGAAGAAACGTTTTTGCCAACAGTCTGAAGAATTTGATCAGGAGGGCTTTAAACTGAGTTATGTGGGGAAGGGAGACAGCACCCTGGAAGACAAAAGGACTGGAAAAAATAGTCAAACTGTCATAGAGGAAACAAAGCAAACAGTAGAGGGACCCAACAGTGGGAGGCAAAAAAACGTGCTAAGGCAGCAAGTAAAGGAGACATATGGTCTTAGATGTCTCTACACTAATGCACAGAGCATGGGAAATAAGCAAGATGAACTTGAACTCCTAGCGCAACAAAGCAAATATGATATAATAGGCATCACTGAAACCTGGTGGGATGAGTCTCATGATTGGAATGTAAAAATAAAGGGGTATAACCTCTTCAAGAGAAACAGGCCAAACAGGAGAGGAGGAGGAATAGCATTATATGTCAGGGATATTTACACCAGTGAAGAAATCCAGGACAACAATCCTGGAAGCCAGGTGGAGAGCATTTGGATAAAAATTAAAGGGGAAAGAAACAACAGGGATGTTATTGTGGGAGTCTACTACAGACCCCCGACTCAGGCAGAAGAACTGGATGATGCCTTTCTAGAACAGATGACCACACACTCAGAAAGGAGAAATATAGTAGTGATGGGTGACTTCAACTATCCGGATATTTGCTGGAAGTCAAACTCGGCAAAATCCTTGAGGTCTAGCAAATTCCTCACTTGCCTCGAAGACAATTTCATTGTTCAAAAGGTGGAAGAGGCAACGAGGGAGTCAGCTATTTTGGATCTGATCCTAACTAACAGGGAAGACCTAGTTAATGGGGTGCAAGTGGTTGGATCCTTAGGCGGGAGTGATCATGTCCTCCTGGAGTTTATTATACAGTGGAAAGGAGAAGCCAGGCATAGTCAGACACGCATTCTAGACTTTAGGAAAGCTGATTTTACTAAACTTAGAGAAATACTGAGGGTGATCCCATGGACAGGAATACTAAAAGAGAAGGGAGTTCAAGACGGATGGGAGTTTCTCAAAAGGGAGATACTGAAGGCACAATTTCAAACCGTGCCAATGAGGAGGAAGAATGGGAGGTGTCTCAAGAAACCAGGATGGATGACTAAGGAACTTGCAACTGAACTATGTTTTAAACGGAACATGTATAAGAAATGGAAAAATGGGGAAATCACCAAAGAGGAATTCAAACAAATAGCTAGCACGTGTAGGGTTAAAGTCAGAAAAGCTAAAGCGCAGAATGAAATCAGGCTTGCTGGAGTGGTTAAGAACAATAAAAAGGGCTTTTGGGGGTATGTCAGTAGCAAAAGGAAAAAGAAGGAAATGGTAGGGCCACTGTGTGGAGAAGATGGCAAAAAGTTAACAGGGGACAGAGAAAAGGCAGAATTACTCAACACCTTCTTTGCTTCAGTCTTCTCAGAAAAGGCAAAGGGTGCTCAACTTGAGGATAATGGAGCAGAGGACAGAATAGGAGAATTTCATCACAGAATAAGTAAAGAGATAGTACAGAAACATCTGGTTAATCTAGATGAATATAAGTCTCCAGGACCAGATGAATTACATCCAAGGGTATTAAAAGAACTGGCAAATGTAATATCAGAACCATTGGCAATAATCTTTGAGAATTCCTGGAAAACAGGAGAGGTCCCAGCGGACTGGAGGAGGGCAAATGTTGTCCCCATCTTCAAAAAGGGGAAAAAAGAGGATCCCAACAATTATCGTCCAGTTAGTCTGACATCAATACCCGGAAGGATTCTGGAGCAGATCATTAAACAGAGAGTCTGTGAACATCTGGAAGATAATTTCATAATCACAAAAAGTCAACATGGGTTTCAGAGAAACAGGTCATGCCAGACAAATCTGATCTCTTTTTTTGATAAAGTTACCAGTTTGGTAGATGAAGGGAATGCTGTGGATATAGTATATCTTGATTTCAGTAAGGCCTTTGACAAGGTTCCCCATGACATTCTTGCAAGCAAGTTGGTAAAATGTGGGCTAGACAAAGTAACTGTTACATGGATTTGTAATTGGTTATCTGGTCGAACACAAAGGGTGCTCAACAATGGCTCCTTTTCAACCTGGAAAGAAGTGACCAGTGGGGTGCCACAGGGCTCTGTCCTGGGCCCAGTGCTATTCAATATCTTTATTAATGACTTGGATGACGGTATTGGGGGCATAGTTATCAAATTTGCAGACGACACCAAATTAGGAGGAGTAGCTAATACCCCAGAGGACAGGATCAAAATTCAAAATGACTTGAGCAGACTAGAAAGTTGGGCCAAAGCTAACAAAATGAAATTCAACACAGAGAAATGTAAGGTACTGCACTTAGGGCGGAAAAACAAAAAGTACAGATATACGATGGGGGACACTTGGCTGAATGAGACTACGTGTGAAAGGGATCTAGGAATCCAGGTGGACCACAAGTTGAACATGAGTCAACAGTGCGATGCAGCAGCTAAAAAGGCCAATGCAATTTTAGGCTGCATCAGTAGAAGTATAGTGTCTAGATCAAGAGAAGTAATAGTGCCACTATATTCTGCTTTGGTCCGGCCTCACCTGGAATACTGTGTCCAGTTCTGGGCACCACAATTCAAAAAGGATGTGGAGAAACTGGAGCGTGTCCAAAGGAGGGCAACTAAAATGGTGAAGGGTCTGGAAAGCAAGCCCTATGAGGAACGACTTAGGGAGCTGGGGATGTTTAGCCTGGAGAAGAGAAGGCTGAGAGGTGATATGATAGCCGTGTTTAAATATTTGAAGGGATGTCATATCGAGGAGGGAACAAGCTTGTTTTCTGCTGCTCCAGAGACTAGGACCCGAAACAATGGATGCAAGCTGCAAGAAAAGAGATTCCACCTCAACATTAGGAGGAACTTCCTGACAGTAAGGGCGGTTCGACAGTGGAACACACTCCCTCGGAGAGTAGTGGAGTCTCCTTCCTTGGAGGTCTTTAAGCAGAGGCTGGATGGCCATCTGTCGGGGATGCTTTGATTGGGAGTTCCTGCATGGCAGGGGGTTGGACTGGATGGCCCTTGTGGTCTCTTCCAACTCTATGATTCTATGATTCTATGATTCTATGATTCTAAAATTGCATTGGCCTTTTTAGCTGCTGCATCGCACTGTTGACTCATGTTCAACTTGTGGTCCACCTGGATTCCTAGATCCCTTTCACACATAGTCTCATTCAACCAGGTGTCCCCTATCGTATATCTGTACTTTTTGTTTTTCCGCCCTAAGTGGCCAAGAAGTCATAACATGGACAGATTTAGTTGGGAAACATAACAAAATCCAAAACAATTTTAGATCATGGGAAAACAGTCACATGAGTGGATGATGGACAGCAAGGGGCTGGGTTAAAACACATCATTCAGGCAATATCCAATCAGCATAAGGTTAACACCCAGAAGGGAGTAAGGGAGTAGGGGAAGGGCTTAGAGATCTCTTTATCTAGAATGTTTATATTTCATGCATTGTATGTGTGCGTGTGTGTTCGGCAGTGGTTTTAACTGTGGAGTTAGTTTCTGGATTTTAGTATGCTTATACTGCTTTTACAATGTAACTTCAGGATCTGGAAACATGGATCTGTAACTTTTCTTTTCTACCAAGTGCAGTACCTTACATTTCTCCGTGTTGAATTTCATTTTGTTAGCTTTGACCCAGCTTTCTAGTCTGTTCAAGTCATTTTGAATTTTGATCCTGTCCTCTGGGGTATTAGCTACTCCTCCTAGTTTGGTGTCGTCTGCAAATTTGATAACTATGCCCCCAATACCATCATTCAAGTCATTAATAAAGATATTGTATAGCACTGGGCCCAGGACAGAGCCCTGTGGCACCCCACTGGTCACTTCTTTCCAGGTTGAAAAGGAGCCATTGTTGAGCACTCTTTGTGTTCGGCCAGTCAACCAATTACAAATCCATGTAACAGTTATTTTGTCTAGCCCACATTTTACCAGCTTGTTTGCAAGAATGTCATGGGGAACCTTGTCAAAGGCCTTACTGAAATAAAGATATACTATATCCACAGCATTCCCTTCATCTACCAAGCTGGTAATTTTATCAAAAAAAGAGATCAGATTTGTCTGGCATGACCTGTTTTTCTGAAACCCATGTTGACTTTTTGTGATTATGAAATTACCTTACAGATGTTCACAGACTCTCTGTTTAATGATCTGCTCCAGAATCTTTCTGGGTATTGATGGCAGACTAACTGGACGATAATTGTTGGATTCCTCTTTTTTCCCCTTTTTGTAGATGGGGACAACATTTGCCATCCTCCAGTCCTTTGGGACTTCTCCTGTTTTCCAGGAGTTCTCAAAGATTATTGCCAATGGTTCTCAAAGATTATTGCCAATGGCAAATCAATGGGAACAAAGACTAGAAGCTTGATGTGTTAATATTAGAGATTATTGGACAACGCTTAGAGCAGGGGTAGGCAACCTTTCCCCTTTAAGGGCCGAGGGACTTCATCTCCCAGAAGCCTCAGCCATGTTGGCCAATAGTCCCATGTTGGCCAATAGCTCCTGGGATTCTGGGAGCTGAAGTCCCTCGGCCCTTAAAGGGGAAAGGTTGCCTACCCCTGGCTTAGAGATTGTTGGACCTTATGTTGTGCCAATAATATAAGGCCCAACAATTCCTTTCCAAATGTTGCTGGACTGAAACTCCCAGAACTCCTCACTTAATGGTTAAGTTGATCAACATGCTCATTGAAGCTTCCATGAAATTTGTGAGAAACAAATGGGTCTTTCCTCTCCCCATACCCCTTGAATGGAGATAATTAGTAATATTTTGGGGATTAAAATACAATTAAAATTGGAATTGTTTTGTTAGGCACGATGAAGGCTTGTTTAGAAAGGAAATTTGGGAAGATACTGTTTTATATGATAACCACAGCAAGAATAACTTAGGCCCCAAATGGAAAATGAAAGACATCCCTACAAACAAAGAATGGTTGTTAAAATTGTACGAAACAATAGAAATTGATAAGTTAACATACTTAGGGAAATATAATTCATTGAATCAATTTAATATTGAATGGGAAAATGTAACAAAATTTTGGGGAAATAAATGGGGAAAGGTACAGCAATGTTGAATTTTAGCTAAAATTATTTTTGGGGTTTTTTTTAGGAGATAGACTTGAGGAATTAGATCCAGGATAAGGATAAAAGGAAAGCTAAAGGATTAGAATAATAAGATTAAATATAAGTAAAATATAGGACTAAATATAAGATGAGCGATACATAAAGAAATAAGGAAAGAGGAAGAAGTAGGTAAGGGGGGAAGGTCTTCTATGGTAATATAATAGATGTCCAAGGGAGGTGGAGGGTATTGGAAGGATATAGGGAAGGTAAATTAGAAGAGAAGAGATAGAATATTTCAGCATATAGGAAGAGGTATGATAGGATAACGTGTGAATGTAGGAAAGTAGGAGAAGACAGAAGGGAAAGGGAGGAGGGAGGGGGGAAGGATAGATATGTGGGGGGAAGGATAGATAATTTGATGGGTTGAAAAGTTGTTGAAAGAAAGCGTAGTAGAGGGTAAGTGTAGAGGATAGAGGTACAAATGGAAGATGGCGAAGGAGATTGAATTTTAGGAAGGGAAGGAGAGTGAGAAGGATGTGGAAAGGAGAAGGAAGGAAAGGAATGGAAGTAGGGAGAAGGATAAAGGGAATAGAAGGGAAGGGTGGAGTGGAGTGGGAGGGTATTGGATGGGAGGATTAATATGTTGTTTGCAATGTAAAGGTATGGATGTGAAGTTTGATATGTACAATACTTTAAAGTTGAAAAAAATATTGTTTGCTTTTGAATATGTTTGCTATATGTTATAGATTTAAATGTTTAATAAACTTATTTTTTTTTTAAAAAAATTTTTTAAAAAGGGAATCCAGGGAAAGATTGGGCAAAGGCGGGGGAAGCTAAAGAAAGAGTTGCCCACAGAAATATATATTTTTTAATTCCCACTCAAACTTTGCAAGCTGCCCGCCCTTCCCTGAAACCTTTTTCTTTAGTAGGTTTTAATGGAGATTAATCTGCCTTCCCCCACCCCCACCCGTAGTAAAGTACACCTGGGCTTGTTTTTTAAATCTTTAATGCTGTTTTCACTTGATAAATTCTTCATTTGCCTTCTAGACCTTTTTTGAACCGAAGCACCATGTGCCCCTTGCCCCTTGCTGTGCTTGGAAGAGAATTGGTCTGGGAGGGGGCTGAGGGAGGCCCTGAGGGTCCTTGAGAGGAGGAAGAGGAAGAGGAGCTGGTCCCTAGAGGCAAGAAAGACAGAGTCCAAAGAAGACATGGAGGCTGCATATGGAGAGTAACAAGCACCTGTCATGCCATCCCTTCTCTGTCTCCAATGCATAGGCCACAGTCGCACAAGAATGGGCCGGAGTGAGGCAAAACCCAGAAAAGTTGCACAGGAAATACTTTCTATTGCCTCTTCTAGGCAAAATGTCTAGGTAAAAGTTTCAGATGGCAGTCTAGACAGCTGAGCTGCTGTCACATCCGCCAGTCCTGCACTATTACATGGGAGTGATGGAGAAGCCACAAAACCTCGACAAGGTCCCTTGGAAGCAGAAGGCAGGCCTTGTGGGGTTTTTGTGGGGTTTCTTCCCTCACTCCAGTTTCATCTTGTGTGGCTGGAGACCTTGGCTGAGCTCCATTTTCTTGGAGGGTCAGGAGAGGCTGAAGGGTTTGGAGGGTAGGGTAGAGAAGCAGTGTGGTGTATTGGTTTGCGTGCTAGACCACAACTCTGGAGACCAGGGTTCGATTCCCAGATCAGCCATGAAACCCACTCAATGAGCCTGGGCAAGTCATTGTCTCTCAGCCTCAGGGAAAGGCAATGGCAAACTCCTCTGAACAAATCTTGTCATGAAAAAAAAAAAACCCAGGATAGGTTTGGCTTAGGGTAGCCATATTTTGGGAACAACTTGAGAGCACACAGCAAGAAGAGGGACAGAAATGGAGCCCCCCATATTCCTTGGAGGAGAAAAAGGGTCCCTTGAACTTCTTGGCATGGGGAAGGAGCTAGTGCCTGGAGGAAGCAAGGCAGACAAAGCAAAGGGGCAACATCGCAGGAGTGAAGGGAAGGCCGATGGAGGTTTCTATCATGCAATCCCTTCTGAGACTGCAAAGCCCTTTTCTGAAATTAGAAAGAAAAATTGGAGAAGGCAAAGAGCCCAACAAGGCAAAGCCAGGAATGCAGCCATAGCTGCTGAGATAAAGGGAGGGGGGATCTAAAACTTTTGGAGTCTTCTGAGATTCATTAATAAGGCTTAAGCGCAGAGCCGGCTGCAGAGAGGCCTAGAACCAGTTACTCCTTTTTCTCAGCTCTTAGGGTTGTTGTAACAAAGTCTAACAGTGGCATTGCCTGACAGCTTGTATGTGAGAGCAGCATGAGGGACTGTGTTAATAGTTATAATAATAATAACATTTATTTTTATTCCGCCCCTCTGCGTAACGCAACTGGGGCAGCTTACAACAGTAAAATATACATTCCATATCACACAATCCCACCCCCCCTTAAAATACTATTTAACAGTTAACAGTTTAAAACACACTTAAAATAACACAAATAAACAACAGCTGCAGCAGAATGAGGGATAAGCAGGTTGAGCTAGCTTTTGGTGGCCGGATATCTATTCAGGAAAGGCCCACTGGAAGAAATCTGTCTTAACAGCCTTTTTAAAGCTGTTTAAGGTGGTAATATGATCTCTTCCGGCAGGCCATTCTGTAATCTGGGAGCGGTTGCCAAAAAGGTCCTCTGGGCAGTTTTAGACAGCTTAGTTTCAATAGGCTGCTGTACATTCCTCCCAAAGGAGCTGAGTGTGTGGAGTGGATTATATGTGAGGAGGTGGTCCTGAAGATAGGTTGGACCCAAGACATTTAGGGCTTTAAAGGTGATAACCAACACCTTGTACTGGGCTTGGAAACTAATGGGCAGCCAGTGAATTGATCTTAAGATTGGTGTTATGTGGTCTCTTCTCATTTCTGAGACCAGCCTGGCTGCCATATTCTGTACTAGTTGAAGTTTCTGGACCAGGTACGAGGGTAGCCTCATATAAAGCACATTACAGAAATCGAGATGAGAGGTTACCAGCATGTGCACTACAGTTTCAAGGTCCCTAACTTCCAGGGAAAGGCATATCAGCCGAAGCTGATAACAGGCACTCCTGACTGTTGCATTTGCCTGATTTATCATCTGATGCAACAGATCCAGGAGCACCCCCCAGACTGCAAACACAGTCCTTAGAGGAGAGAGTGATCCCATCCAGGACTGGAGATTGCATCCCAATACCTGGGTTCAGGGCTGCTACTGTTAAGTATGTCCGTTTTGTCTGGATTCATTCTCGATCTGTTTTTCCTCATCCAGTCCATTACTGCTTTAAGACAATCATTCAGAGACGCCGTCTGAAATCAAAACTGAAGACTGAGACATGGAGAATATATCTGGGTGTCATCAGTGTACTGATAACACCCCACCCCATGTCTTCGGATGATCTCTCCCAGCGACTTCATATATATATTGAATAGCATCGGGGACAGGATGGCGCTTGTGAGACATTACACCTCAGCTCCTGAAATCAGAGGAGCACAAGAAGGGACTTTTGTAAATAGTCTATGGGAAACTTGTAATAATCCCCTTTTCAATTTAAGAATTTACTGAAATTCCTTGAATATATTTCAGATTCTCAAGGCCCAGTCATAAGGTCTGAGGTGGTCTGACTGAGTCCCAGGATCCTGCACTGGGATTTCCTTCCTGAAGGATTATTAGTGATCTCCCAAAACTGGAATGATGTCCAGAATCTCCCATTGCATCCTTCGTATCCAGAGTCCTCCTATCTCACAATGCAGCCAGGATGTGTGGGTATGCTGGTTGGAGGCACTGAGATGTACAGGATTTCCCCCTCTGCCAGAATGGATCCCTTTCTTGCTGGATTGGCCCCTGCCCCCTTCACCCTGGATGAGGCATGTCAGCTTCTGCTTGCTGGTCACTCAGATGTCAAGGGGGCATTTTACCTGTCCCCCGATTGGCCTCCACTGGAAGGGCTTCTTTTGAACTCTGTCCTCATCCAGGCAAGGAGGTGTGTGTTTCTGTTTGGACAGAAAGATTGCTGGGATGGGGTTTTTCATCCTTACAGCGTTCTGCTCAGAAAAAGAAAAAAAATAATGTTTGCGTGGGTCCTAGGGGTGAGAAGAGATGAAGTTGGAATGGTAGGATGAAAACCAGTTGGTGTGATGGGCAGCATCTCCAGGAATGGAAGCTTTTGAGAGACTTTGAAGATGGCCTGGAGGTGGCAGGTTGAGCTCTGCAGTCCCTGCAGAAGGAAGGGGGGACCATCCTTGTGAGGTTCCTTCATACATTTGCCTCTTCCTTTATCATTTCCATTAAGGGTGTCCTGCAAATCTGCAGAAGAATATGATACTGTGACCTTTCTTGGCTGAGTTCTGTCATGGGCTTAAAAGCTACCATGACTTAGGGGCAGAGTGACCAAATGTCTTCCTTTTCCAGAACATATCCTACATTTCAGTCTTCTGTCCAGGAGGAATTCCAAGATGCCCTCCATTCTGCGTATGAATAAAAAGCATGAATTTACATTTATATGAGTGTTTTTAGCTTTTATTTTGTAATGATTTACATTTTTCTCAAATATCCTACATTTTGCAGTGCTTTGTCTTCCTTTGCAATTAGGTGATCTGGTCACCCTGCTTAGGGGCTACAAGCCAAGTTCCTTTTCCTGCTTGCTGCATCAGGGGCACTAGGAGACCTCTATACAGCATATCTCTCCCTGAATCAAGTCAGCTCTTTCTACCCACAAACTGTCTCTCAACTCCTTTTTAAGTTGATTGAGTTCACTGACAGAGCCTGGTGAAACAGCCAAGAGAACAGGGGCCCTTTACATAGGTCTTTACCAGGGGACTTTTTGACGGAGAAGCCCTTTTCACTGCCTACTTAGGATTTCTCATTATGGGCACTAAAGGAGTTGCTGCAGTCACCTGCAACACTTGTTTGTCTTCTTGCCTAGATATGTGGGGAACTTCACCTGCACCAAGTGCAAGTTGGTAGCCCTCCTGGAAGAGAAAGTCAAGCAGCTTGAGGCCTGGGTAGCTACGCTTCAGCGTATTAGGGAGCAAGAGATTTTCCTGGACAGCGTGGAAAGAACGGTCTTGGATGGGGACCACATAGAGAAAGTTGTTGAGGAGGAGGTCATTTCATGCACACAGGAGGTGGATACCTGGAGGAACGTCACACATAGAAGTAGGGAAACCAGGGATCCTTCAGGGAGCTTGCAGCTACAGAATTGATTTGAAGCTCTCTCCCTTATCAAGGATGAAGAGGAAGCAAAGCAAAGCAAAGCAGCTTCATTTATATACCGCTTCATATCACACTATGGGATGTCTAAGCAGTTTACAACTGTGAGCTGATTGCCCCCCAACAAGCTGGGTACTCATTTTAGCGACCTCGGAAGGATGCAGGCCTGAGTCGAGCCTCAGCCTTGGCTGGTATTGAACTCGCAACCTTGTGGTCTATGAGTGAGTGGCTGCAGTACAGGCATTTAACCACTGCGCCACCAGGAAGAGCAGCAGGGACAGTACAGGGGACACTAAGAGTACCACCCCAGGGAACAGCCACTGCTAAGCCTCAGAGGAGGTGGGTGGTTGTGGTGGGGGACTCCTTGTTGAAGAGTACAGAAGCAGTGGTTTGTGGGCCTGACAAGATGTCCCAGGAAGTGTGTTGTCTGCCTGCGACAAAAATCTGTGATGTGACAGTGAGGCTGACAAGACTTGTCAAGCCTACTGACCATTACCCCTTCCTCTCGGTCCACGTGGGAACCAATGATACTGCAAGGCATAGCTTTCAGAATATCAGAAGGGATTATGAGGCTTTGGGTAGGAAGCTAAAAGAGCTGGATGTACAGGTTGTTCTCTCATTTTTTCTCCCAGTTGAAGGGCATGGTCCAGGAAGGGAGAGGAAAATAGAAGATATGAATAACTGGCTCCAGAGATGGTACTGCCAAGAATATAATAGGCATCACTGAAACCTGGTGGGATGAGTCTCACAATTGGAACGTAGGAATAGAGGGGTATATCCTATTTAACAGAAACAGGCCAAACAGAAAAGGAGGAGGAATAGCATTATATGTCAGGGATGTTAACAACCGTGAAGAGATCCAGGACTTTAATCCTGTAAATCAGGTGGAGAGCATCTGGATAAAAATTAAATGGGAAGGAAACAACAGGGATGTTATAGTAGGAGTCTACTACAGACTCCCAAGTCAGACTAAGGAATTGGATAATGCATTTCTAGAACAGAAGATCACACACTCAGAAAGGAGAAATGTAGTAGTGATGCGTGACTTCAACTATCCTGATATTTGCTGGAAGTCAAATGCAGCCAATACTTCAAGGCCTAGCAAATTTCTCACTTGCCTCAAAGACAATTTCTTTGTCCAAAAGGTGGAAGATCAGCTATTCTAGATCTGATCCTAACCAACAGGGATGACCTGGTAAATGACGTGCACGTGGTGGGATCCTTAGGTGGGAGTGATCATATTCTCCTGAGGTTTCTTATATAGTGGAAAGGAGAAGCTAGACATAGTCAAACACTCATTCTAGACTTTAGGAGTTTAAGTTTCAACAAACTTAGGGAAACACTGGGAGTGATCCTGTGGTCAGGAATACTAAAGGAGAAGGGAGTTCAGGATGGATGGGATTTTCTCAAAAGGGAGATGCTGAAGCCCACAAACCACAATCTCAAACTGTTCCAATGAGAAGGAAAAATGGTAGATGTCCCAAGAAACCAGGTTGGATGACAAAAGAACTTTCAACTGAACTACATTTTAAATGGGAGATGTATAAGAAATGGAAAAGGGGCAAAATCACTAAAGAGGAATTCAAACACATAGCTAGCACATGTAGGTTTAAAGTCAGAGCCAAAGCACAGAATGAGCTCAGGCTTGCTAGAGGGGTTAAGAAAAACAAAAAGGGCTTTTTTGGGTATGTCCGTAGCAAAGAAAAGAGGAGGAAATGGTAGAGCCGTGGAGCAGAGAAAATGGAGAAATTCTAACAGGGGACAGAGAAAAGGCAGAACTACTCAACACCTTCCTTGCCTCAGTCTTTTCACAAAAGGAAAAGGGTGTTCAACCTGAGGAAAATGGAGCAGAGGATGCAATAGGGGAAATGCAGCACAGAATAAGTAAAGAGCAGGTACGGGAATACCTGGATAACCCAAATGAATTTAATTCTCCAAGACCAGATGAACTACATCCAAGGATATTAAAAGACCTGGCAAATGTAATCTCAGAGCCACTGGCAATAATCTTTGAAAACTCCTGGAGAACTGGAGTAGTCCCAGCAGACCTAAGGAGAGAAAACGTTGTCTCCATCTTCAAAAAGGGGAAAAAGGAGAATCCTAACAATTATCATCCAATTAGTCTGACATCAATACCAGGAAAGTTTGTGGAGCAGATCATTAAACAGAGAGTCTCTGAACATTTAGAAAACAATGCCATTATCACAAAAAGTCAACATGGGTTTCTGAGAAACAAGTCATGCCGGACTAATCTGATCTCCTTTTTGATAAAATTACCAACTTGGTAAAGCGAATGCTGTAGATATAGCATATTCCAATTTCAGTAAAACCTTTGACAAGGTTCCCCATGACATTCTTGCAAACAAGCTTGTAAAATGTGGGCTAGACAACTATTACACGGATTTGTAATTGGTTGACTGGCCAAATCCCAAGCAATGGCTTCTCTTCACCCTGGAAAGAATGAACTCAGGCTTGCTAGAGAGGTTAAGAATAATAAAAAGGGCTTTTGGGGGTATGTCCATAGCAAAAGGAAGAAAGAAATGATAGGGCCACCCAAGCAGAGAAGATGGCAAAATGGTAATAGGAGACAGAGAAAAGGCAAAACTAAACACTTTCTTTGCCTCAGTCTTCTCACAAAAGGAAAAGGGTGGTCAACCTGAGGAAAATGGAGCAGAGGACACAATAGAGGAAAAGCACAGAATAAGTAAAGAGATAGTACAGGAATATCTGGTTAATCTAAATGAATTTAAGTCTCCAGGACCAGATTACCTACCGTACATCCAAGGGGATTAAAAAACCTGGCAAATATAATATCTCAACCATTGGCAATAATCTCCTAGAGAATAGAGGGGTTCCAGCAGACTGGAGGAGGGCAAATGTTGTCCCCATCTTCAAAAAGGGGGAAAAAAAGAGGATCCCAATAACTATCGCCCAGTTAATCTGACATCAATACCAGCAAAGATTCTAGAACAGTTCATTAAACCGAGAGTCTGTGAACATTTAGAAGGGAATGCCATAATCACTAAAAGTCAACATGGGTTTCTCAAAAACAAGTCAAGCCAGACTAATCTGATATCTTTTTTTGATAAAATTAGCAGCTTGCTAGATGAAGGGAATGTGGTAAACATAGCATATCTTCATAGAATCATAGAATCATAGAGTTGGAAGAGACCACAAGGGCCATCCAGTCCAACCCCCCTGCCATGCAGGAACTCCAATCAAAGCATCCCGGACAGATGGCCATCCAGCCTATGCTTAAAGACCTCCAAGGAAGGAGACTCCACTACTCTCCGAGGGAGTGTGTTCCACTGTCGAACCGCCCTTACTGTCAGGAAGTCCCTCCTAATGTTGAGGTGGAATCTCTTTTCTTGCAGCTTGCATCCATTGTTTCGGGTCCTAGTCTCTGGAGCAGCAGAAAACAAGCTTGTTCCCTCCTCAATATGACATCCCTTCAAATATTTAAACATGGCTATCATATCACCTCTTAACCTTCTCTTCTCCAGGCTAAACATTCCCAGCTCCCTAAGTCGTTCCTCATAGGGCTTAGTTTCCAGACCCTTCACCATTTTAGTTGCCCTCCTTTGGACACGCTCCAGTTTCTCCACATCCTTTCTGAATTGTGGTGCCCAGAACTGGACACAGTATTCCAGGTGAGGCCTGACCAAAGCAGAATAGAGTGGCACTATTACTTCTCTTGATCTAGAGGAGGGACTTCAGCTCCCAGAATCCCAGGAGCTATTGTGTCCATGGGACTATTGGCCAACATGGCTGAGGCTTCTGGGAGCTGAAGCCCCTCGGCCCTTGAAGGGGAAAGGTTGCCTACCCCTGATCTAGACGCTATACTTCTACTGATGCAGCCTAAAATTGCATTGGCCTTTTTAGCTGCTGCATCACACTGTTGACTCATGTTAAACTTATGGTTCACCTGGATTTCACACGTAGTCTCATTCAGCCAGGTGTCCCCCATCGTATATCTGTACTTTTTGTTTTTCCGCCCTAAGTGCAGTACCTTACATTTCTCCGTGTTGAATTTCATTTTGTTAGCTTTGGCCCAGCTTTCTAGTCTGTTCAAGTCATTTTGAATTTTGATCCTGTCCTCTGGGGTATTAGAATCATAGAATCATAGAATCATAGAGTTGGAAGAGACCACAAGGGCCATCCAGTCCAACCCCCTGCCATGCAGGAACTCCCAATCAAAGCATCCCCGACAGATGGCCATCCAGCCTCTGCTCAAAGACCTCCAAGGAAGGAGACTCCACAACTCTCCGAGGGAGTGTGTTCCACTGTCGAACCGCCCTTACTGTCAGGAAGTTCCTCCTAATGTTGAGGTGGAATCTCTTTTCTTGCAGCTTGCATCCATTGTTTCGGGTCCTAGTCTCTGGAGCAGCAGAAAACAAGCTTGTTCCCTCCTCGATATGACATCCCTTCAAATATTTAAACACGGCTATCATATCACCTCTGAGCCTTCTCTTCTCCAGGCTAAACATCCCCAGCTCCCTAAGTCGTTCCTCATAGGGCTTGCTTTCCAGACCCTTCACCATTTTAGTTGCCCTCCTTTGGACACGCTCCAGTTTCTCCACATCCTTTTTGAATTGTGGTGCCCAGAACTGGACACAGTATTCCAGGTGAGGCCGGACCAAAGCAGAATATAGTGGCACTATTACTTCTCTTGATCTAGACACTATACTTCTACTGATGCAGCCTAAAATTGCATTGGCCTTTTTAGCTGCTGCATCGCACTGTTGACTCATGTTCAACTTCCGGTGATGACAGGCAAAGTGTCCGGTCACTGAAGACACAGCTGGTCTCAGTGACTTGCCTTTTGGGGGGTCTCAGAGTTGTCAAAACTCTGAAATTCCTCTCCTGGTAAGGAGAAGAAGAATCGGGGCCTGAAGTGGACCAGTTAAATCCTCTTTGGACCAGTGGATCACGGAGGTGGCCCACGGATTCGAAGAGGGCTTGGTCGCAAGGCAGCCAAAACCCCAAATATGGCGTCCCAAGGGACTGAACTTTGCCGGCAGCACAAAACAAAGAAGAATAAAGAGCATCGGTTTTAAGACTCCAGTTTGGTGAGACCACTTTAACTTCATAAATCTGCCCTATGGAGATTAACTATTACATCTTAGACAAGAAGAAGAAGAAGAGGATTATAACGAACAAATATTGATCTAGACTGTTTATAAGCCAAAGTAAAATTGCAGTAAGGAAAATCATTTGCCATACAATTTTTGACTATAAATTTGATATTATTCTCTCCCTTTATTATTGATCAAATTATATCTGAGAAAGATAATATTCTTTTTTTTTATGGACCTTTGTGGACTTTTTGGATTCTTTTTCTTTTTTCTTTTTTTGGGGAAAGACAAGTCAGAGAGACGAGAGGAAGAGGGAGAGAGGAAGATTAATGGCGATGGACTTTTAAAAACAAAACAAAAAACTGACCCAGATTCAAGACCTAAGATGGATCTAAAATAAGTTTACAGAAGGGAACTTGGAAAATAACAAACCAGGGAACTTGAGGAAATCTTGAGAAAGATTTGAGTCAAGACAGTGGTGGAGGCTTGATTCCCCCATTATTTGGAGACTTACCTGCCTCAGTGAGTTTTGAGGGGGCTTTGGATAGCGAGGCTATCATTGCTGGAGTGGAAGGAGCAGATTCTCCCTCGCCATCTTGACTCAGCCTTGGCAGAGTCTTGAGCCCTCATTAGCAACAGTTTCGGCTCAGTGGAGGAAGAAGCTTGACCCCTCCCATCCTTTTCTATTCCTTTGGGGAGTTTTTCAGCTTCGGTAGAGCCTATTGATGTAGTGGGGGAGGCTTGATCCCTCCTGCTTTAGTGGAGAATTATTTGGCTCCAGCAGAGCTTGGAGCTTGAAGACTCCACTGGTACTGAGATTGGTGTGGTGGGGGAGGTAGGATTCCTCTTGCCTTCCTGAAGAATTCTTTGGCCTTGGCTTGAAGCCCTACTGGAGATTGATGTGTTGGTGAGGTAGATCCCTCCCTCCCCCCAGAAGAGTCAACTGGTCCTGGTGGAATTTTGAGACTGTACTAGGTTTGGTTATTGGGGTAGAGGTGGAGGTTGATCCCTCCCATCATCCTGGGGAGTTGTCTGGCCCAGCGGAGCCCTGAGGTCTTGTCGGTGGTGGCGTCAACGAGGCAGTTGAAATTCAATAACTTTTGTTGTTTTGGAATTATTCGATATTTCATCAAACTTTATTAAATTGGCAAGACCTTAAATATATTTAACAATATTTTAGTGGATATTCACTTTTTTTTTCTTTTTTTTTTCTTTTTTTTTTGAAAATCAAAAGAGGGGGAAATTATTGAAGATTTAATTTAAAATTTAAAACTTGTGAAATTTGAGAAATTTAAATTTGAATATTGATTGTATATATAATTTATGGTTGTTATTGTTATATTTGAATTTGGAACTTTTGGGGATTTTTTTGAAAATTTGAGGAAAATTTGAGAAATTTGAAATTTGAGAAATTTAAGAAATTTGAATTAGAATATTGATTTTATGTTAATTTGTGTTTGATATGGTGGTTTAAGATTAGAAATTTAGAATTTGAAATTTGAAAAAAATGAATTAAAAAAATTGAAATTTGAAATTGGGAAATTGAAGAAATTTAAATTTGAATATTGATGGTATATTAATTAGTAGTTGTTATTGTTATATTTCATTTTGGGACTTTTGGGATTCTTTTGAAAATTTGAGAAAAATTTGAGAAATTTGAGAAATTTTAAATTTGAGAAATTTAAGAAATTTTAATTAGAATATTGATATTATGTTAATTTGTGTTTGATATTGTGATTTGAGGTTAGAAATTTGGAATTTGAAATTTGGGGAAAAATTAAGTAATTTGAAATTTGAAATTTGGGGGATCGAAGAAATTTAGATTTGAATATTGATTTTGTATTAATTTGTAGTGGTTATTGTTAAATTTTAATTTGGGACTTTTGGGAAAAACTTTTTTTTTGAAATTTAATTTTTTTGGAAATTTCAAATTTGAGAAATTTAAGAATTTTTAACCAAAATATTGATTTTATGTTAAATTTGTGTTTGATACTGTGATTTAAGGTTAGAAATTTGGAATTTGAAATTTGGAGGTTTTTAAAGAAATTTGAAATTTGAAATTTTTGTAAAAACTTGGAAAAATTGATTGAAATTGAAAATTTTATAATATATATTGATTGTATTTTAATTTAGATTGAAGTTATAATTTGAAATTTCAAAATTGAATTTGAGAAATTTAGAATTTGATTATATAATTTATATTTGTTTATTAATAGAAGTAGATTAACATAAAAGAAAGGGAAGAGAAATGGCCTCAGGAAAGAAACTTACTCAGACTCAAATCCAGATGACAACTCAAAGAAGAGCATCAATAGATGCACCAAAACAAGAACCATCATTGTCTTCCATATTGGATGAAATTAGGAATCTTAAAACAGAATTACGACAAGAGATAAAACAGGAATCAATAGATACAAGGAGAGAAATTAAGGATGAAATGAAGAGAGAACTTGGTGCCATAGGGAAAAAATTAGATAAAATGACTAAACAGGTTGAAAGTATTCAAACAGATGTCGAAGATTTGAAAGTTGTTACACAAGAATTAAAGAAATCATCAGAACAAACAATAGAAACACAAAAGAAGGATGAAAGTATGATCCTATGGCAGGAAATTCGTTATAGAGATAGATGTCTTAAACTTAGAGGGATTCCTGAAGAGGCTAAAGAAGATATTTATCAAAAATTAATTCCATTACTCGCAAACTATACAGGATTGACTGAATCAGAAATTAATCAAGCAACAGATAGAATTTTCAGAATTAACTCGATTGTCGCCAGAGAAAGAAAATTACCACGTGATGTAGTGGTCTGTTTCACGAGAACGAGGATAAAGGACATTGTGATTCAGAAAAGTTATGATGAAGATTTGATAATAGAAGGACGGAAAATTAGTATTTTTAAAGATACCCCTCTCACAATTTTGAAGAGGCGACAAGAATATAAGTTTTTGACTCAACTTTGACATAATCATGGTATAAGATATGCATGGGAAAAAATTGAAGGAGTTGCTTTTACATATCAACATAGAAGATATAGAATAAACTCCATACAAAAAGCAAAAGATTTTTGTAAAAGATTTCAAGCAGAAAAGGGGAAAACAGATGGAGATGGTGATGAAGAAGATGAACAAGCAGTTGTAAAGACAAGAGAGAAAGAAGAAGATAAAGAGGAACCGAAAGAACAAAGAAGACAGAAGAAAGTCATAATGGAGACCAGAAGTCAAAAACAACTGAAAAAAGCTGAAGAAGAAATAGAAGAAGGTGAAGGGACGGATCCCTTCTCAGATGAGAGTAAACTTCTGGAAGAATCTGGACAATTGGATGATGATGATGATGAGGGGGGAGCATCAGAATTATAAAGAGAGGAAGAACCATAGATATAAAGAGATAACATTTTTAATTCATAAAAAATGGCGACACAAATTTACTCATGGAATGTTAAGGGACTTAATTCAAAATATAAACGTAGTAAAATATTTCATTATTTGGAAAAGAAAAAACAGGATTTTATTTGTCTGCAAGAGACAAAAATTAAACAATCAGATATTAGATTTTTACGAAATCCTAAACTAGGTCAATTATTTGTATCCGCAAATGAAAAGAAAAAAAAAGGAGTGGTAATTTACATTAACAATAAATATGATGCAAAAGAAGTTTTTTCAGATCAACAAGGACATTATATTGCAGTGGAGGTATTATGGCAAGAAAAGAAAATTTTATTAGTTGGTATCTATGCTCCTCAGGAAAATAAAGAACTTTTTTTAAAAAAATTGATAAAAAAAATAGAAGAATTGGATCATGAAAATTATTTGTTAATGGGAGATTGGAATGGAGTTATAGATCCAAAAACAGATAGAACCACTCAAATTAAGACAAAAAAGAATCAAGGAAAATTACCAAAGTCCTTTTTTGAATTACAAGAGAAATTGTCTTTAGAAGATGTGTGGACGGGACTTTACAACAAGGCTAAAGGGTTTACCTTTTTCTCGGACAGATACAAAACTGAATCAAGAATTGATATGTTTTTGATCTCTAAACATTTGTTTCAACGAATAAAGAAAATGGACATTTGGCCAAAGATTATTTCCGACCACAATCCAATTCAACTTAGTATTTTGGGACCAAAACGTCAGTATTCGTGGCGTTTGAATCCTTATTTGTTTCAAAATGAGGAATTTGTAAATAAAGTAAAGGAAGAATTAAAGTATTATTTTTCCGAAAATATCACTGATGAAATGAAAATGAAAACAGTATGGGATGCCAGCAAAGCAGTGATGAGAGGAATCTTTATTCAGAGAGGGGCGGAAACGAAGAAAAAAGCACGAGATGAATTGGAAAAATTGACTGAAGAAATACAAAAGAAAGAGAAAGAAATCCAAGAACAATCTAATAGAAAAGAACTGAGAAACCAACTCAAAATATTACAAATTAAACTGGATGCATTATTGACAAAAGAAGTCGAAAAAAAGTTAACATATCTTAAACAAAAAAAATTTGAATTTGCAAATAAGACTGGGAGATGGCTGGCAAATAGACTGAAAAAAGAAAAAGAAAAGAAATTAATTCAAAAAATAGTTGATAAAGAATCAACTATAACTAATCAAGAAGGGATTAAAAAAATATTTACAAAATATTATGCTAAATTATATAAGGACCCAAACTCTGAAACGGATCGGAAGACGCTGTTAGTTAAAGCATTGATGAGCTGGAATGTAAAAACAATCTCAATGGCAGACAAAGAAATGTTGAATGCTCCATTTACTACTGTTGAAGTAGAACAAGCAATTAGAAGTCAAAAAATAAACAAAACACCTGGACCAGATGGTTTTACAGCAGAATATTATAAAATATTTGAGAAGGAATTAGTAGTACCACTTAAAGATTTATTTAACAAAATTAAAGAACAAGGAATACCAGAATCTTGGGAAGAGGCTAACATCACTCTTATACCAAAGGAAGGTAAAGATAAACTGAAAGTAGAGAATTATAGACCGATTTCATTATTAAATGTGGATTACAAAATTTTCATGACAATATTAGCTTCAAGATTAAAGAACATTTTAAAAAAACTAATACATGAGGATCAAGCAGGATTCTTGCCATCAAGACATATGAGAGAAAATATACGGACAGTATTAAATGCAATTGAATATTATGAAAAAAACAATGAGAAAAAAGTTGCAATGATTTTTCTTGATGCAGAAAAGGCCTTTGATAAGGTAAAATGAGACTTTATGCTGGAGGTGATAAAAAAAATGGACATGGGAGAAAACTTTTTTGAATGGATAAGTAATATTTACAAAAAGCAGAGTGCAAAATTGATAATTAATGGAGAGAAGAGTTTAAAATTTGATATTCAAAAAGGTACTAGGCAAGGATGTCCATTATCTCCTTTGTTATACATCATGATATCGGAATTGTTGAATGACAAAATTAGAGATGACATGGATATAAAAGGACTAAAGATTAAAGGACAACATTACAAGTTAAAAGCTTTCGCAGATGATGTGGTAATATTTATGGAAGAACCTCTAAGCTCGATAGAGAAATTTCAAGGAATTTTGTTGGACTTTGAAAAAGTTTCTGGAATAAAGATAAATAAAGAAAAGACAGTAATGCTTACAAAGAATATGACAAAGGAAGAAGAGATTAAACTACAGTCTTTATCAGGATTCAAAGTTGAGAGGAAAATTAAGTATTTGGGAATTTGGATTACAAAGAGGAATCCTGATTTATTTGAAAATAACTATGAAAGACTATGGAAAGAAATTAAAGAAGATCTTAATAAATGGACAAAATTAAATTTATCATTGTTGGGAAGAATAGAGACAATTAAAATGATGATACTACCAAAGATGAACTTTTTGTTTCAAAACATTCCAGTGCTTTTAAATGATAAACCACTTATACAATGGAAGAAAGATCTTGTAAAATTCATCTGGTCAGGTAAAAAATCTAGGATAAAGTGGAAGACACTGATTGATAAGAAGAAAAATGGGGGTTGCAACTTACCAGACTTAAAGACTTATTATTATGCAAATGCATTAACTTGGATCACGGACTGGGCAAAATTAGAAAATGATAGAACTCTCACCTTAGAAGGATTTAATCTGAGATTTGGTTGGCACGCATATATGTGGTATAATAAAACAAAAGTGCACAAAGAATTTGAGCATCACTATGTTAGAAGATCATTGATAAGGATTTGGCTGTATTGTAAGGAAAAATTCTACAGAAAACTACCTTTATGGGTGTCACCACAAGAAGCCTTTTTTGGAAGATGGCGAGAAGTATCCAAATGGTTGAGATATCGAGACATCTTGAGCAAAACAAGGAGTGGAAGCTATGAATTAAAGCCTTTAGAGAATTTGAAAGAATTGGATAAAAATTTACATTGGTTTCCATATAAACAGCTAATGGACAGATTTAAAGCAGATGATAAAAAACTGGGATTTGAAGAGGCAGACACCGAATTGGATAAAGTGATTAAGCAAAATGGAAAAAAACTAACTTCCAAATATTATGAGACTTTACAAGCCATAGATTTGGAACAAGACTTAGTAAAAGATACGATGATTAGATGGGCCAAGGACATTGGTAGAGACATTGATTTGGAAAGTTGGGAGTGGGCAAGATTGAAGACACAAAAATTTACTCAATGTCAAGACTTGAAAGAAAACTATTTAAAAATGGAGCAACGTTGGTACCTCACCCCAGCGAAATTAGCAAAAATTTGTAGGAATGGTAATAACAGATGTTGGAAGTGTAAGCAAACTACAGGGTGTTGGCTACATGTATGGTGGAATTGTGACAAAGTCAGGAAGTATTGGACAACTGTTCATAAGGTAATTTGTGAAATATTTAAAATAAGATATGACATATTACCAGAAATATATCTGTTGAACATGACAAATAAGATCCCAGTGAAAATGGAAAGGAAATACGGAAGGATATTATTGTATATGATAACTTCAGCTCGGATTACATTAGCAAAAAAATGGAAGCTAGCAGAAGTGCCCTCAACCAGTGAGTGGGCCACAAGACTTATTGAAATGATGAGTATGGACATACTCACAGCCAGACTGAACAAACAAAATGTAGAGAATACTGAACAAGACTGGACTCCAATACTGCAATACTGTAAGAGAGAAAATTTAATTGAATAGAGATATAGACTGATGGGATACCTTAAATTAGTAAACTGACTTAAAAATAGGTGAAAAGTGACTATTAAAGATCAAGATAATTAAAGCTGTTGTTATAACACACAGTGGATTCAATATCTAAAATTGCATATATATGAAGACAATGAGTGAACATTGAACCAAGGTTGAGTACAAACTGGAGATACTTTGGAAGTCAATTGTAAATATTTGTATTTAATTATTGGAAAAGAAATTGGTGTGTTAACTTTATAGATATGTTTGAATAGTATATGTTAATAAAATATATATACACCTGAAAAAAAATAAAAAATAAATCCAGGCTAGTTGAAAAAAAAAAAAAATTTGCATTGGCCTTTTTAGCTGCTGCATCGCACTGTTGACTCATGTTCAACTTGTGGTCCACCTGGATTCCTAGATCCCTTTCACAGGTAGTCTCATTCAGCCAAGTGTCCCCCATCGTATATCTGTACTTTTCGTTTTTCCGCCCTAAGTGCAGTACCTTACATTTCTCTGTGTTGAATTTCATTTTGTTAGCTTTGGCCCAACTTTCTAGTCTGCTCAAGTCATTTTGAATTTTGATTACCGGTAGCTACTCCTCCTAATTTGGTGTCGTCTGAAAATTTGATAACTATGCCCCCAATGCCGTCATCCAAGTCATTAATAAAGATATTGAATAGTACTGGGCCCAGGACAGAGCCCTGTGGCACCCCACTGGTCACTTCTTTCCAGGTTGAAAAGGAGCCATTGTTGAGCACCCTTTGGGTTCGCCCAGTCAACCAATTACAAATCCATGTAACAGTTACTTTGTCTAGCCCACATTTTACCAGCTTGTTTGCAAGAATGTCATGGGGAACCTTGTCAAAGTCCTTACTGAAATCAAGATTTACTATATCCACAGCATTCCCTTCATCTATCAAACTGGTAATTTTACCAAAAAAAAAGAGATCAGATTTGTCTGGCATGACCTGTTTCTCTGAAACCCATGTTGACTTTTTGTGATTATGAAATTACCTTCCAGACGTTCACAGACTCTCTGTTTAATTATCTGCTCCAGAATCTTTCCGGGTATTGATGTCAGACTAACTGGATGATAATTGTTGGGATCTTCTTTTTTCCCCTTTTTGAAGATGGGGACAACATTTGCCCTCCTCCAATCCACTGGGACTTCTCCTGTTTTCCAGGAGTTCTCAAAGATTATTGCCAATGGTTTCAATATTACATTTGCCAGTTCCTTTAATACCCTTGGATGTAATTCATCTGGTCCTGGAAACTTATATTGAGTAAGGCTTTTGACAAGGTCCCGCATGATATTCTTGCAAACAAGATAGTAAAATGTGGGCTAGACAATTCAACTGGTAGGTGAATTAGTAACTGGTTGACTGACTGAACCCAAAGGGTGCTCAGCAATGGCTCCTCTTCATCCTGGAGAGAAGTGCCCATTGGGGTGCCACAGGGTTCTGTCCTGGGCCCAGTGCTTTTCAACATCTTTATCAATGACTTGGATGAAAGAATAGGGGGCATGCTTCCCAAATTTGCAAGTGACACCAAATTAGGAGGAATAGCTAATACCCCAGAGGACAGGATGAAAATTCAAAATGATCTTAATAGATTAGAAAGCTGGTCCAAAGCTAACAAAATGAATTTCAACACAGAGAAATGTAAGGTACTGCACTTAGGACAAAAAAATGAAATGCATAGATATAAGATGGGGGACACCTGGCTTAATGAGACTACGTGTGAAAGGGATCTAGGAGTCCTAATAGACCACAAGTTGAATATGAGTCAACAGTGTAATGCAGTAGCTGAAAAAGGCCAATGCAATTTTAGGCTGCATCAGTAGAAGTATAATATCTAGATCAAGGGAAGTAATAGTGCCACTGTATTCTGCTCTGCTCAGGCCCCACCTGGAATACTGTGTCCAGTTCTGGGCACCACAATTCAAAAGGGATGTGGAGAAACCAGGAAAATGAAAGAAATAAACATTGAATGAAATTAAATAATAAGAAACAAAAAGTAACAGCATTCTTAAACACCATTGTCTTGTAAGACAAAGGGTAGGCCTCTTAGGGGTGCTACCATAGAAATTGATTCTATAAAGGGCTCTGCAAGTCAAAAAGGTTGAGAACCCCTGGTCTATAGTCTACAAATGTTTGAAGTCCTTTTAGTAGAATCCTCCAGGAACCTCTTTATGTTGTGTAGGATTAGAGTAAATTGAGAAGGAGTATCAGAATGTGGGACAGGATTTGAGGCGGAGTAGATTATGAAGGAGAATGGAGGGTAAGGGAAGAACAAGGTATAGAAAGGTAGAAGAATGAGAAAGGAAGAGTGAATGAGATATTAAGAAAGTGGTATAGAGGAATGGAAGGTGGGAAATATGAAGATTAAAGATGAATGATGGAATGCAAGCTGAGTCCACTGGAAGATTAGTTAGTAGGTAATGTTGGTTAGTATATAGTATAGTTAGAGTAGTGTTACCCTACGTACTTGGTGTCAGAAGGCCCCTCCCCCCCCAAAAAAATCTCCAATGTATTTTTAGTTGGGAGAATTTGCACTTAGCTCAAAGAAAGTCCCAGCTGGCTGCGGTATCACAATCTTAGAGATCTATCCCTGCTTTTAAGGGGTCCAAATTCACACAAGTCCAGAGGTGTTTCAATTAAGAATTAATTTTATTGAGGAGAATAAACACACACAATACTCGCAAGCATCCACGCACATACACAAGAACTAAGAAATCAAAAGTGTTGAAAAGATTAAATGGTTTGAAATCAGTTTTCCATATGGTGAATAAAGGAGCGAAATTGCATTGAATGGGAGAGTGATAGCTGTGCACAGACAAAAGAGGATTAGTATGCAGGACCACTGATGTATTGTTTAGTCTGGAGTTCCTGACCCAAGTTCTTTAGTCTAGGGTCCCTCTTACCTCCTCTAGGTGTGTTTCGTCTCTCTCGATGCAATCTAAGTGGGGCCCAAGGCAACTCCTATTGCTAGCTCCTATGTGCAAAGACCTACTTCAGCATCAGGGCATCTGCAGTGGGGTAATAGAAGGATCATCCAGCCTGTGGATTGTGGGAGAGAACAGTCCAGAGGTCCCTGGGAGAGGGCCTTGCCAGCTCAGAGATACAGTGCCAGTGCTTCAGGCAGTGCTACAAGGAGGGCGAGGGCCCCCAAGAGGTTTGCAGTCGACTCCACCATCTCTGCAGTCAGTGGCTGAAGCCACAGCAACACACCAAAAATGAGATCCTGGACCTAGTGATCTTGGAGCAGTTCCTGAGCATCTTGCCCCCAGAGATGGAGAACTGGGTCAGGGAATGTGGGGCAGAGACCTGTTCCTAGGAGGTGGCCCTGGTAGAGGGATTCCTTCTGAGTCCTCTTCCCGTGAATGAAGCAAATTCAATTCCGTCAATATTCTGCAAGAACGAGATGATTTTCAGGCGACATCCCTCGATGTCCTGAAAATAAAAAGCAGTGTGATTTTGCCACTTTATGCACGGATTAATTGTGGGATAATGGTGATGCTAAGAAAGAGATCGGTAGCATGAGCTTTCATAGACTTCAGATCTGAGGAAGTAGACTGAAGTCTATGAAAGCTCATGCTACCAATTTATTTATTTCAGTTAGCCTCAAAGGTGCTACAAGATCTCTCTATGTACTGATTCTGCAGCTATATCTTTGAAGTCTAAGTCTTGTCATCTTGGCTTCTAGGGATATCCCTGACTTGATCTGCTCTAAGGCCCATTTGTTTGTCCTTTAGGCTGTCCATGGCATCCTCAGCACTCTTCTCCAGCACCACTTTCTCTCAAATATGTTGATTTTCCTCCTGTCTTCTTTCTTGACTGTCCAGCTCTCACATCCATAAATGGCAATAGGTAATATGATGGCTTGTATGCAAATGCCTATGTGGCTAAAGGGACTCTCCCTCCAGCTTCAGTACTGAGAGGCAGCCGGAGGGACAGAGGAAAGAGTTGGGATACTTTGGGCTTGACCTCCTAGGAGAGTGGGCTCAAAAGTCCTAGTTTGACCACTCAGCTGTGTGCTCCTGGGCCTTTCTGATCCAAGGCAGAGGTCCAGTCCTGGCGCATGCTCAGAGGTGCTCATGCCTTGCCTTGAGAATGCATTCTGAGCCCTTTTACTTGTTTGGCATTTCAACATGCTGTATCCTGCATTGGTACAGCCTTGAGGAGAGGCCGGGGGCAGGGATAAAATTATTATTATTATTATTATTATTATTATTATTATTATTATTATTTGGAGGCATAGAGCCAACCCTGGAATCATGAAAAGGCAGAAGTCCAAAGCTCAGTGCTATGGAATCTGGGGAGTTGTAGTTTATTGTGACACCAGAGCTCTCTGACAGAGAAGGCTAAAAGTCTTGTAAAACTACTGTTCCCAGAATTCCCTAGCATTGGGCCAGGGCAGTTAAAGTGGTCTCAAACTGGATTATTTCTGCAGTGTGTGTTTTGGACCTTGAGAAGGGAAACTGCATGCTCTGCTGGTATTGGCTAGACTGCCAATACCAGCAGAGCATGCACCTCTGAGTCTTGGAGAGCCTGGCTTGCCATCCAAGGACTGTCCTTTTAAGGTTTCTGCCTTTGTAGAAAGGAAGGTGGTGTCTGAGAGAGAGCTTGAGGACTAGGGCCTTTAAAAGGTCTCGGGGGAAGGAAATGTCCAGCTTCTTGTTCTTCCCAGGGCTTTCCTTTTACAAGCTTAGAAAGGATCATTGAGTAAAGCCATGTAGTAATGGGGGTGAGGAGAGAAAATATGGGTAAACTGAAAACCATTACTGTTATGGAGAAAAAGAAAACTCGAGACCGTTAGACAGCCTGCTTTTCCAGGACATGTCCTACATTTCAACCTACTGGTCAGGAAGACTTCCAAAATGGCCTCCATTTTGAGGATGACAAAAGAAGCCCATTGAGTAACACCAGGTTTGCTGTTCTCCTTCAAGAAGTAACTCAGTACAGCTGCCCCTCTGTTCTCGTGGACTTCATGTCCATGGTTTTATATATTCACAGAGGGGCGACCTCCATTTAAAACAATGGGGCATGCTCCCAAGCCTATAGGGCTTGAATATTCACAAATCTCCATTTTCGTGGGTGGGTTGGGGGTCCAAAAAGGATCCCCCACGAAAACAGAGGCCCAACTGTATATGTAACATAGCTGTAAAGAACCCATATGAAATGAATTTATATTTATCTTAATGTTTTTATGCAATGTCCTCCATTATGCTGTGCCATGTCCTCCTTTGTGGTTAGGACTTCTGGTCACCTTGCTCAAGGACACTCTTCAAGAACTGGGTTCAATGAGAGCATGGAGGAACATCCTCCATTTCAGCCCCTTTAATACTCTTGCAATGGCTGCTGGCCTTGGCTCAGGGCTGGCTATGGAGAAGGAGAGCCTCGGCTCCAGCTGCAGGAGGCACTCTTGGCTCAATAAAGGCTGCAGCTGCACTGTAGAAACAACCCACTCACTTTAAGTATTGTAGGCCCAGCCTATGGAGTGCTGGGATTTGCAATCAGATGTGGTTTTTAGCCTTCTCTGCCAAAGAGTGATGGGGTCCCTCTTTTGTTGTTAACTGCACTCGAGTCAATCTCAACCCTATGGATGAGACATCTCCAAGACCCTCTGTCCTCCACTGCTCTGCTTAATTCTTGCAACCCTTTAATACCCATAACCTCCTTAATAGAGTCCATCCATTTGGTATGTGGCCTTCCTCTCTGCCTACTTCCCTCCACCTTCCTCAGCATTATTGTTTTTTCCCCCCAAAGAGTCCTCCCTTCTCATGATGTGTCCAAAGTACGACAGCCTCAGTTTGGTCATCTTGGCTTCCAGGGAGGGCTCTGGTTTGATCTGCTCTAGGACCCATTTGCTTGTCCTTTTGGATGTCCATGGGATCCTCAGCACTTTTCTCCAGCACCACATTAGCTCAGCAGAGTTGACTTTCCTCCTATCTTCTTTCTTGACTGTCCAACTCTCACATCCATACATGGTAATAGGGAATACGATGGCTTGTATGCAAGTGCCTATGTGGCTAAAGGGACTCTTCCTGCTAACCCTTAATAAATACCTGTAACCTCCTTAATAGTTAAATTCATTTAGCTTAACCAGGTATTCCCGTACCTGCTCTTTACTTATTCTGTGCTACATTTCCCCTATTGTATCCTCTGTTCCATTTTCCTCAGGTTGAGCACCCCTTTCCTTTTGTGAGAAGACTGAGGCAAAGAAGGTGTTGAGTAGTTCTGCCTTTTCTCTGTCTGCTGTCAGAATTTCTCCATCTTTTCTGTGCAGTGGCCCTACCCAGTATTGATGTCAGACTAACTGGCCGATAATTGTTGGGATCCTCTTTTTTTCCATTTTTGAAGATGGGGACAATGTTTGCCCTCCTCCAGTCCGCTGGGACTTCTCCTGTTCTCCAGGAGTTCTCAAAGATTATTGCCAATGGTTCCGATATTACATTTGCCAGTTGTTTTAGTACCCTTGGATGTAATTCATCTGGTCCTGGAGACTTATATTCATTTAGATTAACCAGGTATTCCTGCACTTTCTCTTTACTTATTCTATGCTGAAATTCTCCTATTCTGTCCTCTGCTCCCTTATCCTCAGGTTGAGCACCCTTTGCCTTTTCTGAGAAGACTGAAGCAAAGAAGGTGTTGAGTAATTCTGCCTTTTCTCTGTCCCGTTAACTTTTTGCCACCTTCCCCACGCAGTGGCCCTACCATTTCCTTCTTCTTCCTTTTGCTACAGACATACCCAAAAATGCTCTTTTTATTGTTCTTAACCTCTCTAGCAAGCTTGAGTTCATTCTGCGCTTTAGCTTTTCTGACTTTACCCCTACACGTTGTTAGTAAAAGTCCTCCATTTTTCATATATATTTTGACTATGCGGAGTCCCCTATGACCCCAGCCTGACCCCTGGGAGATAGAAGCCATAATCCCCTAGATGTGAAGTCATGTAAGCAAGTAAAGTTACAAAAGACCACCGGAACAGACAGGTTATGAGAGTTGCCTTGGGGAATGTCCCATTATGTTGGAAAAGATAGCTAATGGTGTTTGTTTGTCTTAGTCTCACACTTGATGAGACAGTGATTAGATTTGATGGCACCTCCTTTCTCTAGCTTCCTTTCCTTGATTGCTTTGATACCACATGCATTGTTTAGGCTATGCCCAGACTTAACAAACAATGAAAAGCCCATCATGCCTTTGTCTAGCTATTGTCCGGCCCATGGCTAGAAGGCAGAATTTCCCTATAAGAACCCCTGGATTTTAGCAGATCTCGTGCTACCTTGGAGGTGCATGCTGAAACTCTGTCAGTCTGTGCTCTGAGATAGACCCCCCCTCTTGCCGGTCGTGCCCCTTCCACGGAACTCATCTTCATTCGCCGCCAAAGCCCAGAGGAGTCGCTTGGGTGTAAGTATATCATCTGTCCTGGTCTTTCTCTCTTTGCCTTCCCCACTCTCGCTCTTCCCCCGCTTATTCTTCTAGTGTGTGTGTGTGCTGCATTTGGATGGTTATTTATTTTTGTCAAATAAATACTTTAATTGGAGCTTGGTCCATTTCAGTGTCTTCCCTAGCCAGAATTCTTACGTCTCCTGTAGACAATTGGATAAGGTTCTAGAAGCGAAGTTGGGTGCTTCCCTCTCTCATTTGAGCTAATTATAAATTCCCCAAAATTAGGTCTTGGCTTCCCAACAACGTGCTAGCTATTTGTTTGAATTCCTCTTTGGTGATTTTTCCATTTCTTATACATGTTCTGTTTAAAACTTAGTTAGTTAGTCATCCAACCTGGTTTCTTGAGACATCTCCCATTTTTCCTTCTCATTGGAACAGTTTGAGATTGTGCCTTCAGTATCTCCCTTTTGAGAAACTCCCATCAACCTGAACTCCCTTCTCCTTTAGTATTCCTGACCACGGGATCACTCCCAGTGTTTCCTTAAGTTTGTTGAAATCAGCTCTCCTAAAGTCTAAAATAAGTGTTTGAAGGCCTTTGCAGACTGCCAGAAATAATGCAAATTGAGTCCACTTTAACTGCCCTGACTCAGTGCTAGGGAATCATGGGAACTGTTATTGTGGCACCAGAGCTCTCTGACAGAGAAGGCTCAATGTCTCAGAAAAAAATACATTTCTCATGATTCCCTAGCACTGAGCCAGGGCAGTTAAAGGGGTGGGAGGGTTAGGGTACAGGGATTGGTTGTTTTAACTTGTTCATGTTTTAATTATGCTGTAACCCACCCCGATTGCTTAGCAGAGGGACAGGCTATAAACAAATTATTATTATTATTATTATTATTATTATTATTATTATTATTAAAGTGGCCTCAATTTGCACTATTTCTGGCAGTCTGCAAAGGGCTATGTCTAGCTTCTCCTTTACACTGAATAAGAAACTCAAGGAGAACATGATCACTCCCATCTAAGGATCCTACCACTTGTGCCCCATTTACCAGGTCATCCCTGTTGGTTAGGATCAGATCAAAATAGTTGATCCCTTTGTTGTCTCATCCACCTTTTGGACAAAGAAATTGTCTTCGAGGCAAGTGAGAAATTTGCTAGGACTTGAAGTATTGGCTGATTTTGACTTCCAGCAAATATCAGGGTAGTTGAAGTCACCTATCACCACTACATTTTTCCTTTCTGAGTGTGTAGTCATCTTTTCTAGAAAGGTATCATCCAATTCCTCAGTCTGACTTGGGAGTCTGTAGTAGACTCCTACTATAACATCCCTGTTGTTTCCGTCCCATTTAATTTTTATCCAGATGCTCTCCATCTGATTTCCAGGATTTAAGTCCTGGATCTCTTTACGGTTGTTAACATCCCTGACATATAATGCTATTCCTCCTCCTTTTCTGTTTGGCCTGTTTCTGTTAAAAAGGATATACCCCTCTATTCCTACATTCCAATTGTGAGACTCATCCCACCAGGTTTCAGTGATGCCTTTTATATCATATTCACTTTGTTGTGCTAGGAGTTCAAGTTCATCTTGTTTATTTCCCATGCTCTGTTCATTAGTGTGGAGACATCTAAGAGCATGTGTCCTTCCCACTTGCTGCCTGTGTGAGTTTTTTTGCCTCCCTCTATTGGGCCCCTGCATCATTTGCCTTGTTCCCTCTATAACACTTTGACTGTTATCTCCAGCCCATGATGTACTCCTGCCTTCCATGATATTGTCTCCCTCCCCCTCATAATCCCTTCTGATATTCTGAAAGCTATGCCTTGCAGTATAATTGATTCCCACATGGACCAAGAGGAAGGGGTAATGGTCAGTAGGCTTGACAAGTCGTCAGCCTCACTGTCACATCACAGATTTTTGTCTCAGGGAGACAACACACTTCCTGGGACATCTTGTCAGGCCCACAAACAACTGCTTCTGTACCCCTCAACAAGGAGTCCCTACTACAACCACCTGCCTTCTCTGAGGCTTAGCTGTGGCTGTTCCTTGGGGTGGTACTCTTCGGGTCCCCCGTATTGTCCCTAAGGACTGTCCCTGCTATTTTTCCTCTTCATCCTTGATAAGGGAGAGAGCTTCAAATCAATTCTGTAGCTGCAAGCTCCCAGAATGATCCCTGGTTTCCCTACTTCTCTGTGTGACATTCCTCCAGCTGTCTACCTCCTGTGTGCCCGAAGTAACCTCTTCCTCAACAACTTCCTGTGTGTGGTCCCCGTCCAAGACCGTTTGTTCCGCTCTGTCCAGGAAAACCTCTTGCTCCCTAATATGCTGAAGTGTAGCTACCCGGTCCTCCAGCTGCTGTACTTTTTCTTCCAGGAGGGCTACAAACTTGCACTTGGTGCAGGTGAAGTTCCCCACATCTCTAGGCAAGTAGACAAGCATCCCACATGTGTTGCAGATGACTGCAGCAACTCCTTTAGTGTCCATAATGAGAAATCCTAAGTAGGCAGTGAAAAGGACTGTGGGCTTCTCCGTCAAAAAGTCCCCTGGTAAAGACCCATGTAAAGGGCCCTTGTTCTCTTGGCCATTTCACCAGGCTTTGTCAGTGAGCTCAATCAACTTAAAAAGGAGTTGAGAGACAGTTTGTGGGTAGAAAGAGGTGACTCGATTCAGGGAGAGATATGCTGTGTAGAGGCAAATGTATAAAGGAACCTCACAAGGATGGTCCTCCCTTTCTTTTGCAGGGACTGCAGAGCTCAACCTGCCACCTCCAGGCCATCTTCAAAATCTCTCAAAAGCTCCCATTCCTGGAGATGCTGCCCGCCATACCAACTGGTTTTCATCCTACCATTCCAACACCGTCTCTTCTCACCCCCAGGACCCACCCAAACATTATTTCTTCTGCTGAGCAGGAGGCTGTAAGGGTGAAAAATCCCATCCCAGCAATCTTTCTGTCAAAACAGAAACACACACCTCGCCTGGATAAGGATAGAGTTCGAAAGAAGCCCTTCCAGTGGAGGCCAATTGGGGGACAGGTAAAATGCCCCCTTGACATCTGAGTGACCAGCAATCTGACATGCCTCATCCAGGGTGAAGGGGGCAGGGGCCATTCTGGCAAGAAAGGGGTCCATTCTGGCAGAGGGAGAAATCCTGTATATCTCAGTGCCTCCAGCCAGCATACCCACACATCCTGGCTGCATTGTGAGATGGGAGGATTCTGGATGCGAAGGATGCAATGGGAGATTTTGGAGATCATTCCAGTTTGGGGAGATTGCTAATAATCCTTCAGGAAGGAAATCCCAATGCAGGATCCTGGGACTCAGTCAGACCACCTCAGACCTTATGACTGGGCCTTGAGAATCTGAAATACATTAAGGAAATTTCAGTAAATTCTTAAATTGAAAGGGGGATTATTACAAGTTTCCCATAGACTATTTACAAAAGTCTCTTCTTGTGCTCTTCTGATTTCAGGAGCTGTACAATATACTACTAGAATATTGGTTGTGGTCAAAGAATGGTAAGTTTAGTTCAGGAGCAGCAAGCGTACTCCACAAGTATATAGTAAAATGGATAGATCTGAGCTTCTAGTAAATAAACAGGATAGATAGGTAGGTAAAAAGAAACTTTATTATTACACCTAGGTTTTACAAACTAACTAATCAGTAAAGAAACCTATACTTAGTAGAAGATTCCCTATATCAGACTCTCATGTGTGCAAGTAAGAGAAAAAAACATCTTTAGAAGCACAGCCTTGTCAGTGCATCCATGCTGGCTGAAATCAGAGAGAGGAAGAGAGAGAACAAAGGGTTATAAACTTTCTTAACCCCCCAGAAAGAGGAGGGAGATGGGAAGTGACCTCCTCCCAGAGTCCCACTGACCAAATCACCATAGATATAATCAATACATCCTGTGAGAAAGACAGCCCCCTTCTCCAAAAAATAACATAGAGCTACAAGCATTGGTGCTATTCCAAAATATAGAGGGGGCCCTTCCACAGGAGTTAAGCTCTACTTCCCCCACAACACAGATGGGGAAACTGCAGGAACTCAACTCATATTAATCAACATTCATCCATTGACTAATATGTAGTGATCCACAGGAGCTCCAATCTGCGGACCTGATTTCAGCAAGTCTTTTACAAGGTATTACATCCTCTTGGATTGCCCAAGGTTAGGAATTGGAGGCACAGCATTGCAATGGTTCCGTTCCTTCCTCTCAAGGAGATTGCAGAGGGTGATGCTTGGGGACAATTGCTCTACAAGGAAAGAGCTTAATTGCAACATCCCACAAGGCGCCATCCTGTCCCCGATGCTATTCAATATATATATATATATATATATATATATATATATATATATATATGAAGTCACTGGGAGATCATTCGGAGACATGGGGCGGGGTCTTATCAGTACACTGATGACACCCAGATATATTCTCCATGTCTCGGTGTTCAGCTTTGATTTCAGATGGCGTCTCTCAAAGATTGATCTTTATCAATGACTTGGATGACGGTATTGGGCAGGGGTAGGCAACTTTTCCCCTTTAAGGGCCGAGGGACTTCAGCTCCCAGAATCCCAGGAGCTATTGGCCAACATGGGACTATTGGCCAGCATGGCTGAGGCTTCTGGGAGCTGAAGTCCCTCGGCCCTTAAAGGGGAAAGGTTGCCTACCCCTGGTATTGGGGGTATAGTTATCAAATTTGCAGATGACACCAAATTGGGAGGAGTAGCTAATACCCCAGAAGACAGGATCAAAATTCAAAATGACTTGAACAGACAAGAAAGCTGGGCCAAAGCTAACAAAATGAAATTCAACACGGAGAAATGTAAAGTACTGGACTTAGGGCGGAAAAATGAAAAGCACAGATATACAATGGGGGACACCTGGCTGAACGAGACTACGTGTGAAAGGGATCTAGGAGTTCAGGTAGACCACAAGTTGAACATTAGTCAACAGTGTGATGCAGCAGCTAAAATGGCCAATGTAATTTTAGGCTGCATCAATAGAAGTATAGTGTCTAGATCAGGGGTAGGCAACCTTTTCCCTTTAAGGGCCGAGGGACTTCAACTCCCAGAATCCCAGGAGCTATTGGCCAGCATGGGACTATTGGCCAACATGGCTGAGGCTTCTGGGAGCTGAAGTCCCTCTGCCCTTAAAGGGGAAAGGTTGCCTACCCCTGGTCTAGATCAAGAGAAATAATAGTGCCACTCTATTCTGCTTTGGTCAGACCTCACCTGGAATACTGTGTCCAGTTCTGGGCACCGCAATTCAAAAAGGATGTGGAGAAACTGGAGCATGTCCAAAGGAGGGTAACTAAAATGGTGAAGGGTCTAGAAACTAAGCCCTATGAGGAACGACTTAGGGAGCCGGGGATGTTTAGCCTGGAGAAGAGAAGGCTGAGAGGTGATATGATAGCCGTGTTTAAATATTTGGAGGGATGTCATATTGAGGAGGGAACAAGCTTGTTTTCTGCTGCTCCAGAGACTAGGACCCAGAGCAATGGATGCAAGCTCCAGGAAAAGAGATTCCACCTCAACATTAGGAGGAACTTCCTGACAATAAGGGCTGTTTGACAGTGGAACACACTCCCTCGGAGTTTGGGGGAGTCTCCTTCCTTGGAGGTCTTTAAGCAGAGGCTGGATGGCCATCTGTTGGGGATGCTTTGATTGGGAGTTCCTGCATGGCAGGGGGTTGGACTGGATGGCCCTTGTGGTCTCTTCCAACTCTATGATTGTCCTAAAGCAATAATGGACTGGATGAGGAAAAACAGATTGAGAATGAATCCAAACAAAATGGAGGTACTTAACAGTAGCGGCCCTGAACCCAGGTATTGGGATGCAACCTCGTCCTGGATGGGATCACTCTCTCTTCTAAGGACTGTGTTTGCAGTCTGGGGGGTGCTCCTGGATCTGTTGCATCAGATGATAAATCAGGCAAATGCAACAGTCAGGAGCGCCTGTTATCAGCTTCGGCTGATATGCCTTTCCCTGGAAGTTAGGGACCTTGAAACTGTAGTGCACATGCTGGTAACCTGTCATCTCGATTTCTGTAATGTGCTCTATATGAGGCTGCCCTCGTACCTGGTCCAGAAACTTCAACTAGTACAGAATATGGCAGCCAGGCTGGTCTCAAGAATGAGAAGAGACCACATAACACCAATCTTAAGATCACTTCAATGGCTGCCCATTAGTTTCCGAGCCCAGTACAAGGTGTTGGTTATCACCTTTAAAGCCCTAAATGTCTTGGGTCCAACCTATCTTCAGGACCGCCTCCTCCCATATAATCCACTCCACGCACGCAGCTCCTTTGGGAGGAATGTACTGCAGCCTATAAAAACTAAACTAAAACTGCCCAGAGGACCTTTTCGGCAACCTCTCCCAGATTACAGAATGGCCTGCCGGATGAGATCTGTCATATTACCACCTTAAACAGTTTTAAAAAGGCTGTTAAGACAGATTTCTTCCTGAATAGATATCCCGGCCACCAAAAGATAGCCCAACCTGCTTATCCCTGATTCTGCTGAAGTTATTGTTTGTGTTGTCATTTTAAGTGTGTTTTAAACTGTTAAATAGTATTTTAAGGGGGGGGGGTGGAATTGTGGGATATGGAATGTATATTTTAATGTTGTAAACTGCCCCGATTAAGTTACACAGAGGGGCGGAATAAAAATAAATGTTATTATTAATATTATTATTAACACAGTCCCTCGTGCTGCTCTCGCATACAAGCTTTCAGGCAATGCCACTGTGACTTTGTTACAACAACCCTAAGAGCTGAGAAAAAGGAGTAACTGGTTCAAGGTCTCTCTGCAGCTGGCTCTGCGCTTAAGCCTTATTAATGGATCTCAGAAGACTCCAAAAGTTTTAGATCCCCCCTCCCTTTATCTCAGCAGCTATGGCTGCATTCCTGGCTTTGCCTTCTTGGGCTCTTTGCCTTCTCCAATTTTTCTTTCTAATTTCAGAAAAGGGCTTTGCAGTCTCAGAAGGGATTGCATGATAGAAACCTCCATCGGCCTTCCCTTCACTCCTGCGATGTTGCCCCTTTGCTTTGTCTGCCTTGCTTCCTCCAGGCACTAGCTCCTTCCCCATGCCAAGAAGTTCAAGGGACCCTTTTTCTCCTCCAAGGAATATGGGGGGCTCCATTTCTGTCCCTCTTCTTGTTGTGTGCTCTCAAGTTGTTTCCAACATATGGCTACCCTAAGCCAAACCTATCCTGGGGTTTTCATGACAAGATTTGTTCAGAGGAGTTTGCCATTGCCTTTCCCTGAGGCTGAGAGACAATGACTTGCCCAGGCTCATTGAGTGGGTTTCATGGCTGATCTGGGAATCGAACCCTGGTCTCCAGAGTTGTGGTCTAGCACGCAAACCAATACACCACACTGCTTCTCTACCCTCCCCTCCAAACCCTTCAGCCTCTCCTGACCCTCCAAGAAAATGGAGCTCAGCCAAGGTCTCCAGCCACACAAGATGAAACTGGAGTGAGGGAAGAAACCCCACAAAAACCCTACAAGGCCTGCCTTCTGCTTCCAAGGGACCTTGTCGAGGTTTTGTGGCTTCTCCATCACTCCCATGTAATAGTGCAGGACTAGCGGATGTGACAGCAGCTCAGCTGTCTAGACTGCCATCTGAAACTTTTACCTAGACATTTTGCCTAGAAGAGGCAATAGAAAGTATTTCCTGTGCAACTTTTCTGGGTTTTGCCTCACTCCGGCCCATTCTTGTGCGACTGTGGCCTATGCATTGGAGACAGAGAAGGGATGGCATGACAGGTGTTTGTTACTCTCCATATGCAGCCTCCATGTCTTCTTTGGACTCTGTCTTTCTTGCCTCCAGGGACCAGCTCCTCTTCCTCTTCCTCCTCTCAAGGACCCTCAGGGCCTCCCTCAGCCCCCTCCCAGACCAATTCTCTTCCAAGCACAGCAAGGGGCAAGGGGCACATGGTGCTTGGGTTCAAAAAAGGTCTAGAAGGCAAATGAAGAATTTATCAAGTGAAAACAGCATTAAAGATTTAAAAAACAAGCCCAGGTATACCTTACTACGGGTGGGGGTGGGGGAAGGCAGATTAATCTCCATTAAAACCTACTAAAGAAAAAGATTTCAGGGATGGGGGGGGGGGCAGCTTGCAAAGTTTGAGTGGGAATTAAAAATATATATATTTCTGTGAGCAACTCTTTTTTTTAGCTCCCCCCGCCTCTGCCCAATCTTTCCCTGGGATCCCTTTTTTAAAATTCTTTTTTAAAAAATTTAAATACGTTTATTAAACATTTAAAACCATAACATATATCAAATATCTTCAAAAGCAAACAACATTTTTTTTCAACTTTAACGTATCGTACATATCAAACTTTACATCCATACCTTTACATTGCAAACAACACATAATACCCTCCCACTCCACCCTTCCCTTCTTCCCCTTCCCTTCTATTCCCTCTTTATCCTTCTCCCTACTTCTATTCCTTTCCTTCCTTCTCCTTTCCACATCCTTCTCACTCTCCTTCTCTTCCCAACCTTCAATCTCCTTCGCCATCTTCCATTTGTACCTCTATCCTCTACACTTATCCTCTACGCTTTCTCTTTCAACTTACTTCAATCCATCAAATTATCTATCCTTGCCCCAAGCTATCTACCCTCCTTCCTCCCTTTCCCTCCTGTCTTCTCCTACTTTCCTACATTCTCATTCACACATTATCCTATCATACCTCTTCCTATCTTCTGGAATATCCTATCTCTTCTCTTCTAATTTACCTTCTCTATATCCTTACAATACTGCCATCTCCTTTGGACATCTATTATATTACCATAGAAGACCTTTCCCCCCCCTTACCTACTTCTTCCTCTTTTCTTATTTATGTATCTCCCATCTTATATTTACTCCTATATTTTACTTATATTTAATCTTATTATTCTAATCCTTTAGCTTTCCTCTTTTATCTTTATGCTGGATCTAATTTCTCAAGTCTATCTCCTATAAAACCCCCCCACAAAAAACACTTTTAGCTAAAATTCAACATCACTGTTTCCCCATTTATTTCCCCAAAATTTTGTTACCTTTTAAAATATTAAAGTTATTCTTGCTGTGGTTATCATATAAAATAGTATCTTCCCAAATTTCCATTCTAAACAATCCTCCATCATTCCTAACTAAAACAGTTCCAGTTTTAATTGCATTTTAATCCCCAAAATATTACTAATTATTTCCTTTCAAGGGATATGGGGAGAGGAGAGACCCCATTTGCTTCTCACAAATTACATGGGAGCTTCACTGAGTGTGTTGATCAACTTAACCAATAAGTGAGGGGTCCTGGGAGTTTCAGTCCACCAACATTTGGAAGACCACAGGTCCCCCACCCCTCCCTTAGGGCTAAATCATGTGGGTTCTGAGGTTACTTCTGACAGTTCTTTTAATGCCTTGGATGAAGTTCATCTGGCCCTGGATACTTGAATTGATTTAGATTAGCCAGGCATCCCTGTACAACCTCTTTACCTATTCAGTGCTGTATTCCCCCTACTGCATCATCTGATCCATTTTCCCCATGTTGAATACTGTTTTCCATTTGGGAGAAGTCTGAGGCAAAGAAGGCGCTGAGTAGTTCTGCCTTTTCTGTGTCCCTTATTAGCATTTTGCCATCTTCTCCATGCAGTGGCCCTACCATTTCTATATTTCTTTTTGCTACATACATAACCAAAAAGCTCTTTTTATCGTTTTTAAACTCTTTAGCAAACCTGAGATTGTTCTGTGCTTTAGTTTTCCAAGTTTCCCTAGATGTGCCATTGTATGAATTCCTCTTTGGTGACTTCCTCTTTCTATTTCTTGTACTTGCCCTTTTGAGTCTTAACTCAGTTGAAAGTTCTTTAGACACCTCCCATTTTTCTTCCTCAATCGAACTGTTAGATACGGAAGGCACAATTTCAAACTTTTAAGAAACTCCCATCCACCACAAAGATCCTTCTATTTTAATATGTCTTACCATGGGATCACACCCATTATTGCCTTAATTTTACTAAAATCGGCTTTCTTCACATCTAGAATGCATGCCTGAACATGCTTGGCTTCCCCTTTCGGCTATACAACAAACACAGGAGAAGGTGTTTACACCAACCTAAGGACCCAACTTCCACTGCACTAACTAGGTCTTCATTGTTGATTAGGATCACTTCTAAAAGAGCTGACACCCTTGTTGCCTCTTCCACTTTCTAGACCAGGGACACGCAACCTTTTTCAGACCTGGGCCAGTCTGCCGTCGCCCAGGTCTCGGCTGGGCCGAGGGGGGGGGAATGGTGGCGCTCGCGCTCACGCGTGCACCCTCCTCCACCGCGCGTGACCCCCCCGTGCACGCAGCCGCTGCTGCAGCGGCCACAGCTGCAGCCGCCATGGCGCATGTCGCGGCAGCCATTTTGGAAGTCAAAATGGCAGTCGTGACGCATTTGCGCATGCGCAAACGCATCATGACCACCATTTTGACTTCCAAAATGGCGATCGCCACGAGCGCGGCTGAAAACGCGCTCCAACAGCGGCGAGCGGCGGCGGCGAGCGGCGGCAACCTTCGGCCTGGGCCGGTAAGTCCGGGGCCCAGAGCCTTAACCGGCCCCCGGGCCGTAGGTTGCCAGTCCCTGTTCTAGACAATGAATCAGTCTGCAAGGCAAGTGAAGAATATGTTGGGCCTTATATTACTGGCAGAACATAAGGTCCAACAATCTCTAATTCTTGTCCAATAATCTCTAATATTAAAACATTAAGCTTCTGGTCTTTGTTCCCATTGATTTCTCTTACATGTTTGTTCAAATCAAAAATCTGGTTAGAGATTTCAGATATTGAAACTTGCATTTTATTTTAATAAACCATAAGGTTGCAAGTTCAATACTAGAATCATAGAATCATAGAGTTGGAAGAGACCACAAGGGCCATCCAGTCCAACCCCCTGCCATGCAGGAACTCCCAATCAAAGCATCCCCTATAGATGGCCATCCAGCCTCTGCTTAAAGACTTCCAAGGAAGGAGACTCCACTACTCTCCGAGGGAGTGTGTTCCACTGTTGAACCGCCCTTACTGTCAGGAAGTTCCTCCTAATGTTGAGGTGGAATCTCTTTTCTTGCAGCTTGCATCCATTGTTTCGGGTACTAGTCTCTGGAGCATCAGAAAACAAGCTTGTTCCCTCCTAGCCAGGGTTCAGGCTTGACTCAGGCCTGCATCCTTCCGAGGTCGCTAAAATGAGTACCCAGTTGTTGGGGGGCAATGAGCTTACAGTTGTAAACCGCTTAGACCAGGGGTAGGCAACCTTTCCCCTTTAAGGGCCGAGGGACTTCAGCTCCCAGAATCCCAGGAGCTATTGGCCAACATAGGACTATTGGCCAACATGGCTGAGGCTTCTGGGAGCTGAAGTCCCTGGGCCCTTAAAGGGGAAAGGTTGCCTACCCCTGACTTAGACATTGCATAGCGCAGTATGAAGCGGTATATAAATGAAGCTGCTTTGCTTTGCTTTATAAATATTGAATCAGTTTGGGTTCCCTCTGTGGGATCTTTGATGTGAATGTAAAGTCTGACTATGAGAAAAGATCTTTCCATATTCCATGCACTGCTATGGCTTCTCTCCTGTGTGGTTTTTCTGATGTGAACGTAGATGTCCACTCTGAGTGAAGCTCTTTCCACATACCATGCACTGATATGGCTTCTCCCCTGTATGAGTTCTTTGATGTGACTGTAGATGTCCACTCTGATTGAAGCTCTTTCCACATTCCATGCATTTATATGGTTTCTCCCCTGTGTGAATGCTTTGATGTTTTCTACATGAACTGCTGTTACTGAAGCTCTTTCCACATTCCACACACTGATATCGCTTCTCCCCTGTATGGCTTCTTTGATGTGACTGTAGACTTCCACTCTGATTGAAGCTCTTTCCACATTCCATGCATTTATATGGTTTCTCCCCTGTGTGAATACTTTGATGTTTTCTACATGAACTGCTGTTACTGAAGCTCTTTCCACATTCTATGCATTTATACGGTTTCTCTCCTGTGTGGCTTCTTTGATGTAAATGTAGATGTATACTTTGACTGAAGCCCTTTCCACATTGTATGCATTTATATGGTTTCTCCCCTGTGTGGATTCTTTGATGTGAACGCAAATTATGATTATGAGAGAAGGTCTTTTCACACTTTTGGCATTTGTATGGTTTTTCACCTGTGTGGATTCTTTGATGTGAATGAAGATTTCCACTGTTAATGAAGCTCTTTCCACATTCCACGCATTTATATGGTTTTTCCCCTGTGTGGGATCTTTGATGTGAACGTAGGCTTTCACTCCAACAGAAGGTCATTCCACATTCCATGCACTCATATGGCTTCTCCCCCGTGTGAGTTCTTTGATGTGAACGTAAAGTTTGCATAAAAGAGTAGGTCTTTCCACATTCTAAGCATTTATGTGATTTCTCCCCTGTGTGAATTTTTTGATGTGAATGTAGACTTCCACTGTTATTGAAGCTCTTTCCACATTCTATGCATTTAAATGGTTTCTCCCCTGTGTGAGTTCTGTTATGTGAATGTAGATGTGCATTCTGACGGAAGCTCTTTCCACATTTTGTGCATTTATATGGTTTCTCACCTGTGTGGATTTTTTGATGTTTACCTAGATTTGAATGGTTACTGAAGCTCTTTCCACATTCCATGCATTTATATGGTTTCTCCCCTGTGTGTGTTCTTTGATGTGACTTTAGATCTCCACTTTGACTGAAGCTCTTTCCACATTCCATGCATTTATATGGTTTTTCCCCTATGTGGGTTCTCTGATGTGACTTTAGATCTCCATTCTGACTGAAGCTCTTTCCACATTCCATGCATTTATATGGTTTCTCCCCTGTGTGGGTTCTTTCATGTGAATGTAGAGTTCCACTCCGACTGAAGCTCTTCCCACATTCCATGCAATTATATGGTTTCTCCCCTGTGTGGGTTCTTTGATGTAAATTTAGACCTCCACTCTGACTGAAGCTTTTTGCACAGTCCATGCATTTATATGGTTTCTCCCCTGTGTGGGTTCTCTGATGTGACTTTAGATCTCCACTTTGACAGAAGCACTTTCCACATTCCATGCATTTATATGGTCTCTCTCCTGTGTGGGTTTTTTGATGTGAATGTAGATGTGCACTCCGATTAAAACTCTTTCCACACTGCTTGCATTTATATGGTTTCTCCCCTGTGTGAATTTTGCAATGTATGTTTAAGTGAAATTTAGATTGGAATATTTTTCCACAGACAGAACAGTTTAACCTTCTTTTCCCTTTACAGTTCTCCTGCAGAGTCAGGGGTTCACAAATATCCTGCTCCCGAGAAGCCAAGTTCTTCCTCCAATTCTTTGATTGGTTTCTCTTTTGCCTTTTCGGTCCCCTTTGATTTCCAAATGCCTCTTTCTCCTCAAGAATCTTGGCTGTTTCTGATGATACCATAGAGGCCTCCACAATTTTCTCCTTCTCCTGCTCATTTCCTCCTTGAGAAATAAGAAGATACCATTAGGAATTGAACACAGAAACACACGATCTCATTGGGGATCAAGACGAATCACTGCCAACATTCTTCCCTTACCCCTCAGTCAAGACTGTCTATTCAATTTTGGTCAATTTCCTTTGTTAACAGCACCAGCCACAGATTTCTGTCTCTTCATTATCCAGTGAAGACAAAAATGCTACTTACCTGCAGAGGTCACGTTCCCATTATCTTTCATCCTGACTTCCTTGTAGAGTGCTCTATGGCTCTGATCCATGAGATCCCACTCCTCTCTGATGAAACAAACAGCCACTTCCTTAAATGGGACTGGGAGCTGAAAGAGAGAAAATGGCAACCCTTCTCTATTCACAAATTATTTCTTCTGAAAGTGTTGTACAAACAAAAATAATTTGGGTAGCTCTCCATATGCCTTTTCAGGTTAATTATTAAAAATAACTTTTTGTAGGATTCATGCTTTGGTCAGACTTTACCTAGGTGTTCCTGCAGTTTTGGAGCATCAGTTGCCTCCAACTGTATTCTGTGACTTGATCATGTTTTTGGAGGGATACACCAAATTCACCACATCTGTAATTATCCAATTACCGAAAGAGGTAGTGGCGTCTCTTTGTCTGGACATCTTCAAATAGAGGCTGGACAGCTACCTGTAGGGGATGCTCTGGGTGTAGGTCCTCCACTGAGCAGGATGCTAAACTCAATTGCCTCTAAGGCACATTTGAACTCTGTATTCCATGATTTTATGATTCTACGACTAGATGAGGGTGATGACACAAACCACAAGCATTCCACAGGAGCCATTTTCTAGGAGCCATTCCAGGCAATTTTCTGTAAAATGGCCCACAGGAACAACTTTCCAAAGAGTTATGCCCACTAAATTCACTAGTAGTTCAAGGACAGTGGTGCAGCAAGCCATACAAATTTTCAAACAGACCAACTATCTGTATTCTGGAAAAAAGCGTGGAACACCAACTTTCTAGACAGCTGTTGTGAGGACTGCTCCTTGGGGGAAATAGTGAGGTTGGGTTCAAGCAAAGGAAGATCCAATCCCCAGCCTCATCATCCAACCTCTGATGCCAGCCTTGAAGAAGCTGTGGGTATCCATTCCCAGGCATTCACACTGATATATTTTATAGTGAATAGACTCATAGACAGAAGCAACTTTAGTGTTAAGAAATATATGTATGGGAGGAAGGAACATCAACAATCTAAGATATGCAGAATACACAATACTACAGCAGAGAAGAACACAGACTTGGAGCAATTACTGAGGAGGCTTAAAGAACAGAGCACAAAAGCAAGCTTGTTGCTGAACATAAAGAAAACAAAAATAATGACCATGGAGGATCTACATAAATCCAACCTAGATGATGAGGACACAGAAATAGATAAATAGTTGCTGTACTTAGGACCAAACATTGATCAGAATGGGGACTGCAGTTAAGAAATAAGAAGACTAGGAATGGGATGGGCAGCTATGAAAGAACTAGTAAAGATCCTAAAGAGCAAAGATATACAACTGAATACTAAGGGTAAAATCATCCAAACCACTGTGTTTCCCATCACTATGTACAGATGTGAAGGCTGGACAGTGAAGAAAGCAGATAAGAGGAAAATTAACACATGTGAGATGTGGTGCTGGAGAAGAGTGTTGAAGATACCATGGACAGCCAAAAAGACAAATAAATAGGTTCTACAGCACCTGTAATTTCTTTGTGAGCCAAGATGATCAAATTGAGGCTGTTGGACTTTGGCCATATCACGAGAAGACATGATTCACTACAAAAGACAATAATGCTAGGAAAAGTAGAGGGCAGCAGAAAGAGAGGAAGACTGCAAGCCAGATGGACAGACCCAATCAGATATGTCATGGGTGTAGATTTGCAGGAACTAAGCAGAGTAGTGGAGGATAGGGGGTATTGGAGATGTCTCATCCAGAGGGTTGCCAAAGGCAGTTAGCAACAACAAAGACTTGTTCAGAGGAGCTTGGGTTGCCCTGAATTTGCAAGGCCTGAGCAGGCAGCTGATGACCAGGTGTCTTGGAGGTTTCTCATTCACAGGGTCATAATGAGTCAAAGTCTGACTTGATGGCAAACAACAACATATTATCTCGTCCTCATTTCTTTTAATAGCCTCTGAAAAGCCACAAATTATTATTGAACTAATTTGAAGGGGAAAAAATCTTTTTAAATATATATCATATTGAGACTCATGGCCTTTACAGACTGCCAGAAATAATGCAGCTTGAGTCCACTTTAACTGTCCAGGCTCAGTGCTAGGGGGTTATGGGAACTGTAGTTCTTTCTGAGACATTGAGCCTTCTCTGTCAGAGCTCTGGTGCCACAATAAACTACAGTTCCCATGATTCCTTAGCACTGCGCCAGGGCAGTTTAAGTGGACTCAAGCTGCATTATTTCTGGCAGTCAAGGCCCTCAGAATCTCTTTATACCAACTCTCCCGGCCCTGACCTCCAAAGCAAAGGTCCAGCCAAAATCTCAACATCTCCAATATCAGCAGCAATGCCAGCCCAAAGGAGGAGAAGCGGAGGTGTTTTAAATCCACCTCTTAGCTTTTGTTTCCATCTTTGAGCTAAATAATCTTAGAGGCAAGACAGGACCCTGAACTATTTCATCCTTCTCCCTTATTTCTAACCATATTCTTTTTCAAGCAGAGAGGCTCTCTTCCCTCTCCTCATTCTCCAGCAGCCTTTTTAGCATGAAACTACATCTCATGCTAAAAGTGCATCTCCAGAGGAGTATAAATCTCATGGGGCAATTCTGGAAGACATAAGATCAAATATATCTGCTGGCTTTTTTGGCATGGAGACTCCCAAATGTGGAGGACCCCTCCTCAGTGCCATTGCTGATGTTGGCTGGAGAGTCTTCCATTAGGATGGAACTTTGAACCCTCCGCTTGTCACCCATAAAAGGCATTGATGCTTCCCCAGCTGCAAGGCCTCCTCTCTCCTCTTGAGGGACTCCAATGGGCTGAGATATTTCATAGGGGATTCAGAGATGGGGGCTATTATGGGATGAAACAAAGCCAGAGTGACCATGAATGCAAAGGAATACAATTTGAAAGGGAGGGTGGTGAAAGGAGGAGGCAGAAGAGTTTGTGCCTCTGAGAGGAAAGCAAACTCAGTACCAAACAATTTTACTTCCACCCAGTCTTGCTTAGCAAAATGTGATTTCTTAAATTAAATTAAATTAAATTCTGGGGCGTGGGGCTGGAGGCTCTCTCTTCTCCCTCTTCCTTTTCTATCAGCCCCAGGATACCTATCTTCTCTTCCTGGAAAGCTTAACTTTTTGAGGACAAAGAAGGGCTGAAGGAAACAGTGTCTCTCTTTCTATTCCTGAAAGCCTTAAAACTTCATCTCTAGCAGGCTTCTGACAGAGGATCCTAAGCAAAAAGGATGGCTGAAGGACTAAATAAATGCAGGAGCCTTAAATATTTTTTTCAAACTTGGGAAAGTCTCATGACACAGAAGATTGCAATCCTATACACTCTGACCAGGGATTAAATTCAGTGGGACCTTGCTTCTTAGTATACCGCCAAAAGATTGTACTGTAGCTGACCCACCACTTACAAAGGAGTCACAAGAGATCCATCCCTCTTACACAACACTGGGAGAGACAATGAGGAAACAAATTAGGGGTGAGTTGTATTTCTTTCTGTGCTGTCCCTTGAAATCCTAAATGTTGCATTGCTGGACCCATGGGTAGTAAGATTGAGCATGTGTGTGTGGCAGAGGAAAAAGAGATATACTGACTTGTGGATGCTTCCTAGGTCTCCCTCGTCCCCTCTTCAAAGGTTCTGTGCTGGCAGGTTGCTCCTGGGCTGCTGCTACAGAAGTCAAAGGATGGCTGCCTTCTTCACCTTCTGTGCTCAACAAGACTCCATTCGCTCGCTGGGATTGCACTCTTTCTTGTCCACTAACTAGCTTTTCCCCTCTCTTGGTCCTCTCATGTCTGCTGGCTTGATAGTTTCCTCTCTTGCTGTAAGTCACCTTAAAGAAACAGAAGGATTCAAAGGTGATCTTGTGGATTCCCCTTTGCCTACTCCTCCTTCTTGCAACAGCAGCAGATTCATCACTACAACCACTATACCAGGTGTCCTGGTGATGCCAGAAGGAAAGGCAAAAGGAAGAAGAGGGGGAGGAGGAAGCAGCAATGATACTGGTGTCGATGGTGATGAGGATGGTCCTGTTGGCTGTTGTCCCCATCTGAGGGGGAGGGGGAAGTGGAATCCCTTGTTTTACAATTTAGCACCAAGATGGCAAAAGCAGGAAGATGGAGCAATTGCCATTTTCTCATGGAAGGAAGCAAAAACTAGAGGAGAGAGGGAGAGAGAGCGCGCTAAGCTCTTCAAATGCTGAGGGAGTGGGTAGGAAACATGAGTGGGTAGCTGGTTGGGCAGGAGAGGCTTCTGAGAAGCAGAAAGCGAGTTGGGAATCTCCACAGCCTTTTGGTTGGCTCAGCCACTGCTGCTTTGTAAGCTGAAGTGGGGGACACCTAAAAAGGAGCATTATGTCACCAAGCATGCCTTTCAGTGGGACTGGCAAATTGGAACATGCTTGTTGGGAGCAATCAGGTAATGGGATTTCTCTGCATGAAAGGCTTTTGTGCACATTTCAGTGTGCATTTTCATATGCATTCTTATATTATTTTGTGAAAACCGATAGCTATAAAAGAGTGTTCATTTAGCCCAACTGAGATATAGAGTGTATCAGTTTGCCTATCCACCCCCACTCAGTGTGTCAGTTCAAAGGTTAAAAATGTGAAATCCTGTGGTTACTGGCTAATGAGTGGACAATAGCCCAAGCAAATCTTTTGTTTTGGTGGAATCTCACCTTCTGAGCTGCTTTAGATGGACTCATGTTTGTGCTTCCTTTTAGTCTTCCTCTTGATCTTTTAGGAGATGGTTCTCCTGTTGGTTCCTAAACAAAGGAAGGCATGATATTGAGGCAAAGATTTCAACAAAGATCATAAATTCAAACAACAGCACAAATTCAACTATGTCACTAAGTGATTCAGTTTTAAATGTGAAAGAAAATAAACAGAAGGTGGGACAGACGTACTAATGAGAGTTGAATGTTGCATCTTGACCACAGGACTTGTATAACAAAATTATGAAAAATCTTGTAAACAAAATTTTTAAAGAGTGACTATTGTTAATCAAAAGCCACATAAATAATCAACAGCCACATAAATAAGATGAAATGCAGATCACCAACAGGAAACATCTAAGTTGGTTTAAACTATAAACAACTTTTATTTTCTTAAAGCTACAAGGGAGTTTTGCTTTGTTCTGTAGTTTTCAATCAATTCCCATTTCACTAACATAATGGAATGTTCTGCATTATGTGAAGAACGAGGTGGAGAGCTGTCTTTATCACATTCATGTTGTTCTTGTTATTAATTGCCCTCAAGTCAGTCTTGACCCATAGCAACCCTGTAGATGAGACATCTCCAAGACTCCCTGTCCTCCACTACTCTGCTTGTGTCCTGTAAACTCATATCCATGATCTCCTTAATAGAGTTCATCCATCTAGCACATGGCCTTCCTCTCTTTCTACTTCCCTCCACCTTTCCTAGCATTATTGTTTTTTCTAGTGAGTCCTTCTCATGATGTGTCCGAGTATGATAGCCTCAATTTTCTCATCTTGGCTTCCAGGAAAATCTCTGGCTTGATCTGCTCTAGGACCCATTTGTTTGCCTTTTGGCCACCCGTGGGATCCTCAACACTCTTTTCCAGCATCACATCTCAAATGCATTGATTTTCTTCCTATCCACTTTCTTCACTGTCCACTCTCGCATCCATACATGGTACTAGAGAATACAATGGCTTGTATGATTCTGACTTTTGTGCTTAGTTGTATATCTTTGCATTTTAGAATCTTTTCTAGTTCTTTTATAGCCGCTCTCCACATTCTTAGTCTTCTGATTTCCTGGCTGCAGTCCCCATTTCTATCAGTGTTTGATCCCAGGTATGAGAACTCTTTTACCACTTCTATTTCTTCACTGTCTAGGTTGAATTTGTCAAGATTCTCCATTGTCATTATTTTTGTTTTCTTTATGTTCAACAGTAGTTCTGCCTTTGCCCTTTCTTCCTTGATCTTTCTTAGTAGTTGTTCCAGGTCGGAGAAGTTTTCTGCTAGTATTATGGTGTCATCGCATTTGTTAGATTGTTGATATTCCTTCCTCCTATTTTCATCCCTCCTTCTTCTTAGTCCAAGCCTGCTTTTCTTACAATATGTTCTACATATAAATTGAACAGGTAGGATGATAAGATTATTAATAATACTTATTTGTATACTGCTGTTTTACACAGCACTTTACAGAATGTACAAAAGAACATAAAAGCCAAAAGCGTACAATCTAAAAGTCGAAGATAAAAATATACAGTAAATAGACAATTTATCCCAATAAAATACAATTTTAAAACTATAAAACTATAGACAAATAAGTGTGGATTATCAAACAATATCAGTTTGCAGTCTGAAATGCTTCAGAGAACAGAAAAGTCTTTAGTTCAGACTTGAAAATAGTTAAAGTAATAATCCACAGCTGTTTGGGGAGGTGATTCTGAGAGTAAGGTGCGGCAAGCAAAAAAGGACAAATCCAATCAAGAGAAGACAAAACTCTTTGAAGGTTAAAAGAAGGAGCTTATACTGGATACTGGAAGGGATGGGGAGCCAGTGAAGAGATGTCAGAAGTGGAGTGACATGATCCAAATGACGAGCCAAAAAGGTGTATCTTGTGACTGCTTTCCAAGTCTCCCTTGTCCCCTCTTCACCTATTCTGTGCTGGCAGGTTGCTTCTGGGCTGTTGTCACAGAAGAAATCAAAGTCTGGATGGCTCTTTCACCTCATGTGCTCATCATGACTCTGTTCACCCACCAGGGTTGTTCTCTCTCTTTCTCTCATCTGCTCGCTGGCTTTTCCCCTCTTTTACTTCCCTCCCACCTGATGTTTCACTCACTCCATTGCCTGCTATAAGGAATAATAATAATAATAATAACAACAACAACAACAACAACATCATCATCATCATCATCATCATCATCATCATCATCATCATTATTTATCATCATCATCATCATCATCATCATCATCATCATCATCATTTATATCCTGCCCCTCTGTCAAGCAACCTGGGCGGCTTACAGTAGTTAAAAAACTCCATACAATCTATTACAATATCACAAAGCACAAACCTTGAAGAAAAGACATTCTGAACATTCCAATTTCACAGCAGTAAAGATTTATTTTTTTCAGAGTACAACCCTGAATACAGAAGAACATACAAGTAAATAAAGGTTTAACTGTTTAGGAAAAATGCCCCTAAGATATCCAGGATTCACTTACAACATTCCAACACAAAATAATATTAAAACAGCATAGCCTCTGCAGTTCAGAAGTTAAATGTGATAAACCCTGTCGTTACTGGTTAATGAGCAGATAATGATCCAAGCGAATCTTTTGCTTTGGAATAATCTTACCTTCTGAGATGCTTTAGATGGACCCTTGTTTTTGCTTCCTTTTGGTCTTCCACGTGGTCTTTTAGGGGATGGCTCTCCCACAGGTTCCTAAATATAGGAAAATATGCTACTGGGGCAAGGATTGTGGCAAAGTTCTTAAATACAAGCAACAGCACAAATCCAACTGTGTCACTGAGTGGTTCCATTTTAAACATGGAAGAAAAACAGAAAGGGGGACAGAACCATTCATAGGAGCAAAATGTTACAGCCTGACCATTAAAACAAAATTGTGAAAAAGCTTGCATTTTCAGACTCCTTCCATCTAAATTGATTTTTAAAAAATTACTATTGTTTTTCTAATCATTCAAGATGTTTTATAATCTATACACACATAAATAGGATGAACAGATTCAGATCTCCAACAGGTTTGTTTTTTTAAATGAAATATTTAAGTTGGTTTAAATCAGTGTTTCTCCATTATTTTCTGTCACGCCCCCCCAGGAAAGAAGAAAACATTTCGCGCCCCCTGCGCGATCACATGGGCGGGTTTGGCCAATCAGGATACAGCTACTGGGACTGTGCTGGGACAATCTCCCTCTCTCCAGCCATAACGGGGCCCCCTTTATGGAGCCTCGCGCCCCCCCTGGGGGGCCCGCCCCACTATTTGAGAACCGCTGGTTTAAATGATAGACAGCTTTTATTTTCTTAAAGCTACAAGGAACAGTTTTGCTTTGTTTTGTAATTTTCAGTCTATTTCCATTTGTCTAACTTAACAGAATATGTGCATTCTGCGCAGGGAAGTGGGTAGGTGTGTGTGGAGCTGTCTTTACCACATTCTAGTAAAATGAAAATCCAATGTAGAGTTTAAAAGGTACCTCAGATAAAGCAATGACTGTTTCAACTATTCACCTGCTCCCCAACTCCATGGGTTTGCTGCTTGACAGTAAATAAAGACTCATTTAAATGGAGGCGATTCCAGATTTCAAATATTTATTAAATGAAACATATGTATAGCAGGCCCTTGATATTTGCTGAGGTTGGGTTCCAGGACTCGCCGTGGATACCGAAATCCCCACTATATAAAATGGAGCCCCACTATATAAAATGGAGGAGTAAAATGGTACCCTCTATGTTAGATGGAAAAATCAAGGCTTGCTTTTTGGATTAAAAAAAACCAGAAACATTTTCAAGCTGTGGATGGTTGAATCTGTGAATACAGAGGGCCAACTGTACTACACAGAAAGAAAGAACCTACATCCAAATTCCAAATATTGAACTTTTCATTTGGATTACAGGAGACCGTTGGACTAAATCAATGCAGAGGTTTTTTTAAAGGAGCCTTAAACGTTTAAGGCTACCAAATTGCACTTGCAATTGCCGCCATCACAGCAACATAACAACAATGAACACCCAGCACCACTGCCACACGCTGCCAGAAAGCCAAGAGTTTCCCGTCCACCAGGCACATGTGCCTCTGAATCATTCAGCCTCTCCACTAGGTACACATATGTGGGTGGTTAGGTTGAGTAAAGTGTGTGCATATGTAGGGGGCAGGGGGAGAGATATACTGACTTGTGGCTGCTTCCTAGGTCTCCCTCGACCCCTCTTCAGCGGTTCTGTGCTGGCAAGTCGCTCCTGGGCTGCTGCCATGAAAGATGTCGGAGGCTGGCTGGGTCCTTCACCTCTTGTCCTCATCGTGACTCCGTTCTCTTGCTGGGGCTCCCCACTCACTTGCCCATTCACTGGCTTTTCCCTTTTGTCCCCCTCCTGTTCCCTGGCTCGCTCGATGTAAGATACCTTGAAGAAAAGACATTCAGATTGTTCCAGTTTCACAGCAGGAAAGATTTATTTCTTCTAGATTACAGTCCTGAATACAGCAGAACATACAAGTATATAAAGGTTTGGTTTTTGAAAAAAAAGTTGAGACGAGGAAAATTGTCCCTAAAATACCCAGAACTCTCCTGCATTCCAGCATGAAACAATATTAAAATAGCACAAATTCTGCAGTTCGTATATTAAATATATGAAATCTGTGACTGCATTAAACAGAAAACCTGAATTCTTCCTGTGCTCACTCATGGCCATGCAAAGCATGAAAAGCCATGACTGCAACCTGCAGCATGGTAAAGTTACTTGTTTGTGTCTCTGTGTTCCTGAATTCCCAAGCCAGCATTCTGGGAGACATTTGTGAAGAAAGAAGCTGAGCATGTCTGGCTAGAGCTATGCTGGGAAAGCTGGGCAAGTCTGGTTAGCTCACAACTCAGGGAAGGTGATATGATAGCCCTGTTTAAATATTTCAAGCGATGTCATACTGAAGATGGAGTAAATGTGTTTTCTGCAGCTCCAGAGACTAGAAGCTGGACCAATGGGTTCAAAGAAAAAGGAAAAGATTCCACCTCAACTCCATTGGAGAGTAGTGGAATTCCTGCTTTGTTTTTGTTTTTTTTAATTGTAACATATTTTAACATAACATATACATATATACCTAACAAACATAACATACATTTATATACATAAAAACATCCATTAAAAACATTCTTTCAAACACTAACATATAATTTGAACATAAATTTTGCTTTCTTTGTTACTATAACCTTTGTAATTGTCATTTTTGACTTCCTTAATCTTACCCATTATCTTAAGACTTTTCCTTTTGAAACCCTTATTTGATTACTGTTCTTTTTCTTTTATTTCAATTTTTTTATTGCTTATTTTACATTTTATATTGTAATCATATCTTTTTTTTGTTTGTCTTTATTTAAGTTCACTGTGTATTGGAATTTGTCATTCATAGTCTCAATTTTTCCATTTTCCAATATTCTTTAAATGGTTGCCAGTCTTTCTCTATATCTTCTACTGACTTTTCTTTTATTAATGCAGTTGACATATTTAATTCTATGGCTTCTCTCATCTTGGCTTCCCAATCTTTTCCTGATGGGCTTTTTTCTTTTTTCCAATATTTTGCGTAGATGATTCTAGCAGTTGTAGCTATATAGAGAAGTTGTCTTTTATAAATTTTTTCTGCCTTTTTTTCAATCAGATGTGTTATGTTCAAGAGGAAAAATGTTGGGTCTAGTGGAATTTGTACATTTAAGATTTCGGAGCTTTTTTTTTTTTTTTTGGTATTGTTTTCCAAAATTTATTAGCTTCTCTGCACTCCCACCATAGATGATAAAATGTTCCAACTGTCTTTTTACATTTCCAACATTTTTCATTTCCAGAGTTATAAATTTTGGAGTTCCTTCTTTGGAGGTTTCTAAACAGAGGCTGGATGGCCATCTGTCAGGAGTGCTTTGACTGTGAGTTCCTGAATGGCAGAATGGGGCTGGACTGGATGGCCCTTGAGGTCTCTTCCAACTCTATGATTCTAAGGCTGTGAAGGACCCCCTTTGGGGAAACAGAGGTAAACTAGGAGCTTGCCAATAAAAAAGAGTTACAGTTAGCCCTACTATCAAGAGGTTCTGCATCCATGGATTCAACCATCCATGGTTTGAAAATATTTTTTAAAAAAAATCCCAAAAGCAAACTTCAATTTTGCCACTTTACATAAGGGAGACCATTTTATTATGCCGTTGTATATGATCTGCAGCAGCCTCCTCTCTTCTCCAGAAAACTAAGGATCTCCCCTCTGTTTCTTTTCCTTTCCAGAATTATGGAGGCTGAGGGATTTCCTGCCCCTGGAAAGCAGAAACTCTCTGCTATGCTGCTTCCTCCTCTTCCCCCTGCTTTTAAATCACATTAAATCATGGCCATGCTGGACTTCTGGCATCCCATAAAAGCTTAGGAAAGCTCCCTCCCCCTAAGCTGGGGCCAGAGCAAATACCCCATTCATCCGGCCAGCAAGGATGTTCTTATTCCTAATCCCATTGGGGAGGCCACTCCATTGCCTAAGAGAGGCCACAGAGAGGCCCGTCCTGTGTCTCCACTAAACATAGCTTTGAAGATGGTGGGAATGAAGGGGAGCCTCTGAAGGTCCTAAATCCCAGGCAGGATCAGACTGGAAATGTCCGAGAGAAGGAAAACCTGCTGGCCTGGTTTTGTGGTCACCAAAGGGGTTACTAAGAGATGCTCAGATGGAAGGAGTTAGGAAATGTCACAAAGGGCCTTTGCAGACTGCCAGAAATAGTGCACATTAAATTGAGGCACTGCCCTGGCTCAGTGCTAGGGAGTCATGGGAACTGTAGTTTAGTGTGGCACCAGAGCTCTCTGACAGAGAAGGCTCAATGTCCCAGAAAAAAATACAGTTCCCATGATTCCCTAGCACTGAGCCAGGGCAGTGCCTCAATTTAATGTGCACTATTTCTGGCAGTCTGCAAAGGCCCAAAGAAGCAATCAAATCAGTCCTACATCTAGGCTTGGAGTTTGGCTCCCTCCTCCTCCTCCCTCCAGCAGTCTCGTCCCTTATTCTCCGGCCAAAGACAGCTCCCCTCTTCTCCAGCCTCCTTCTTCTAAGAGCACGGAGGCTGGGAGGATCCCCTTTTCCCCCAAACTCCCAACATCTCCCCCCAAAGTTGCCTTTTCTCTTCTCCCAGGATCTTTGTTGGGTGTGTGTGGGTTAAGGGGGCCTTCCTTGCTCTCCTCCTCCAGCCCCACAAGGCTCCCTACAGGAGACCCCTCAGCCTTCCAGACACTTCTTGGGAACTTGGGGTCCCTCCTCCCCCAGCACCCCTTTACTACCCTCCTCCTCCTCCTCCCTCCAACAGACTCTTCCCTTCCTCCTCTCCAAAGGACTCCCCTCTGTCCATCCCCTCCCTCACCACCTCCCCCCCCCAAACTCCCAACATCTTCCCCCAAAGTTGCCTTTTTCCCAACCAGGATTTTTTTGGGGGGAGGAGAAAGGGGTCTTCCTTGCTCCCCCCTACAGGAGACCCCCTCAGCTCCCACAGGGCTCTTGGGAATTTGGGGTCCCCCCCTCCTCCTCCTCCTCCTCCAGCAGCCTCTTCCCTTCCTTCCCCCCCAAAAGAGGAAGCTAGAGGGCTCCCTCTGCCCCCCATCTCCCCCCCCCCCCTTTAAGCCTCCTTCTCTTTCCCTTCGTGGCCCCCTGGCATCCCATCCCAGTCCCCCCTCAGCCCTCCCAAGAAAGAGCCCCCTCCAAAGACCTCCTTCTTCCCTTTTAATCCCCCAAAGAACCCCCCCCGAGGAAGAGGAGGCTCCAAGGGGGGGTCTTTTTGGGGGGTGAGGCCTTACCTTCTTCCGCCTCTTCCCACTGAACCTATCTCCCTCTCTCCAAGGAAATGCAGAGTGACCCCCCTTCCGGAAGTGAGGTCAGAGGGCGCCTGGCTCTTCTCCCCCTCCTCCTTCCCCCGCCCAACTCTTTCCCTGCCTCTCTAGGAAGCGGGACTCGCTGCTCGGAGGCCTTTGCAGACGGCCAGAAATAGTGCAAATTGAGTCCACTTGAACTGCCCTGGTTCAGTGCTGGGGAATCATGGGAACTGTAGTTTATTGGGGCACCAGAGCTCTCTGACAGAGAAGGCTCAATCTCTCAGAAAAAAAAACAACAACTACAATTCCCATGATTCCCTAACACTGAGCCAGGGCAGTTAAAAGGGACTCAATTTGCACTATTGCTAGCAGTCTGCAAAGGCCCTCAGTCTCTCCTACAGACCCCTCCTTTGCTCCAGATAAAAGGGAGGGAAGGAAGGAAGGAAGGGGCGGCCAGAGCCAAGGGAAGGGTAGGAAAGGAGGAGAGAGAGGCAGGAAGGAGGCCCCAAGGCTGCCCCTTCCCCTCCCAGGGCCTCCTTCCCTCTCCTTCTGGGAGTTCTGCCCAGGCTCCAGTTGCTGGGGTTTTTTTGGGGGGGGGGAGGGCAGTGTGTTCCAGTGGGAAGAGAAGCCTGGTCCTCTGGGAGCCCCAAGAGAAAGAGGAGGAGGAGGCCCCTGGGGAGAAGCAGCCCAGGCTCCTTGGGGGCCACAGAGGGGAGACCCTGGTTAGGAAGGAAGGAAGGGATAGAGGGAAGGAGGCCATGGGGGGCAGTGTGGCCTAGTGGGGAAAGTGGCCCTGCTAGTGGGGGAAGAGAGTGGGGGGCAGAAAGGAGGAGAGGGCCCCCTTGGGGTCCCTGCATCCCAGTTTTCTTCAGCAACAGCTGTTGATCTGGATATGTTCTCCTTATCCAAAATGCAGGTCCATTATTCCCTTAGTAGCAGCAAGGCATTTAATGTTCTTCCTTGTTGTACAGCGGAATTGCAAACACAGAAATACTTCTTTATCCCTTAACTTCCAGGGGCACCCCTTTCTTTTGTCTCCCCCCTCAAAAAAAAAATATCTTTGGGAGCCATCCTGGCCCGGGGTGGGAGGGTTGGACTCTAACTCTGGGGACCTGGGTGCGAATCCCTCCTCAGCCATGGAAGCCCACTGGGTGGCCTGGGGCAAGAAGTTACCAACAAGAGTTCCCAAGGCAAAAACCAAGATGTAAACCAAAAAACCAAAGAAAGGGGTTATGCCAAAAGAATGAAATCGAACAATGCCCCACCTGACTTCAAAGACAAAAATATAAGAAATAACTGAACCCTGGAGCAAAAAAGCCTCTATAATTACTAAAAGGGTAAAAGTACCCCACTGAATCACGTGCCAATGATGAAAATGAAATAAAATGCACAAAAAATCTAGGGCTGAATTTATAAAAGAATAACAATGTGCTTAAAAAGCACTTAGTTCAAAACAAGGCCAAATAACTAAAAGGGTGTCATTTACCCCACTGAAGAAACCGCAAATGCAAAAAAAAAAGGTAAAATAAAAATTCATAAACATTGAATTTTGAACACAAGGGCATTGTTATTCTTTTATAAATTTAACCCTTGATTTTTTGGATCCTTTTATTTCATTTTCATTATTGGCACGAGATTTAGTGGGGTACTTTTACCCTTTTAATAATTATAGAGACATTTTTGCACCAGGGCTTTGTTATTTCTTTACATTATTGTTTTTGAATTTAAACTTTAAAGACAGCCTTGGTTTATGAATTTTTAATGTACCTTTTTTTTTTTGCATTTGCGGTTTCTTCAGTGGGGTAAATGACACCCTTTTAGTTATTTGGCCTTGTTTTGAACTATAAGTGCTTTTTAAGCACATTGTTATTCTTTTATAAATTCAGCCCTAGATTTTTTGTGCATTTTATTTCATTTTCATCATTGGCACGTGATTCAGTGGGGTACTTTTACCCTTTTAGTAATTATAGAGGCTTTTTTGCTCCAGGGTTCAGTTATTTCTTATATTTTTGTCTTTGAAGTCAGGTGGGGCATTGTTCGATTTCATTCTTTTGGCATAACCCCTTTCTTTGGTTTTCTGGGGCAAGAAGTCACACTCTCTCAGCCTCAGGGGAAGGAAAGGGGAAGCCACCTCTGAAACCAATCTTGCCCAGAAATCCCCAGGAGAGGGTCCCCTGAGGGTCTCCAGAAGTGGGAAAGGACTTGAAGGCACACAACAACAACAACTCCCCCAAATATCTTTTCCTGGGACCCTCCTCTTCCTCCTCCGAAGTTTCTTTTGGAGGAAGGAATCTCCTCCCAGGAGCAGAGAGTGCAGGTTCCTAGAGAGGCCGGAAATGTTAATGCGGAACAAGGAGATGAGAGGCTCCCTCTGACCTTACTTCCGGTGGGGGGAAAGAAAGGGTCCTCTCAGAATCCGGGGGGGGGAGGCTCTTCAGGGAGAAAGAGGAGGAAGGAAAGGGGGGGCCAATAAGGGGAGAATGGAGGGACCCCAAATTCCCATGAATTAGACTCTGTGTGTCTTTTGGGGGGGGCTGGAAACCCTTTTCTCTTTCTCCCAAAGGCCTCCTCCTCTTTTCTCAAGGGGGGGTCTCTGTGGGGCCCACATATTTGGAGCGGGGGGGGCTGTTCCAGGGGAATAAGAGCCTCTTTCCTGGCTTTTTTTGGGGAGGATGGGGGTCCCTTTGGCTCTGGGCCCTCCTTGTGTGTGTTTTTCTTTTTTTTTCAGGGGGGGGGTCTTTGCTGGGACTGTTATGGGATGCCAGGAGACCAGCATGGCCAAAAAGGGCAAGAAAGGCAGATTGAAAGGGGAGGAGGAGAAGGAAGATGTAGGGAGGTTTTTTTTGGGGGGGGGGGGAAGAGACCTACCTGGAAAAGGGGGCAGAGGGGATTCTGGGGGGGGGGGAGAAGAAAAGAGGGTGCTGGAGGAAGGAGGAGAGGGAGGCCGGCTCCAAGCCTTTTTTGGGGGGGAGGTGTTGGGGGAGATCCCTGAGGCAGGGATGACTGTGAGGGGGGGAATGGGGGAGGTATTATCTAAAGGCAAAGTCTCCCCCCCATATACCCATATACCCTTGTTTTTAAAAAAATATACACACAATAATCCACTAACTGTGTATATATATGTATATAATCCACTAACTATATATATATATATATATATACATACACACACAACAATAATCCACTAACTGTGTGTATGTATATATATATATATATATATATATACACATACAATAATCCACTAACTATATATGTATGTGTATATATATATATATATATATATATCCTTGTTTTGAGGGTCCCTTTCTGGTTCCCTTTGCAGAGCTCATTCATGGTGGGACTGGGAGAGAGATCCTTCCTTCTACATAATTCTGGGGAGGAAGAGGAAGAGAGGGGCTCTGATTCCAGCAGACCCATTGAAGTCAATGAATCCATTGAGCCCTGGCTGATGTAAGTCTCACTGTTCTCCGCAGGTATGAGTCAAGATCCAGCATTTAGACCCTGCAGTCTTAAACAGTCCTTCCTGGCATCATTGGTGAATGAAAAACAATTCCTTCCTCTAAACAGGCAGGAATTGGGCTTTTCCCCCCTCCCTTCTCTTCCTTTTGCTTTAGTTTCTTTATGGAGGCATGTGTCAAACAGACCCATCAAAATCCATCTCCTGGTTTTCACTGGGAAAGATTAAACCTAGAGCCAACCTTTAAGCCATTGCTCCTCTACCCATTTTCCTGAGAGTAAATCCCAAAGAGATTAGTCATTAAGGTGACACAAGGATCTTTTGGGGTTTGGGTCTGTCTGCTTCACTTTAGAAAGGAGTAAGTGAATTTGGCCATTGTGAAATTCACTTATTCCTTTCTAAAGTGAAGCAGACAGACCTTGAAGGAAAATAAAATGGGGGAAAGATATTCTTTATGTCGGGCTGAACAATTTTGGCAGGTTGTTTAGAGACACTAAAGAAGCCCCACATAGTCACAAGTCCACTTCTAGTTTTGTGAAAACAGGTGCTGGAGGGGTCTGTAACCTCTTTAAAAGGTGGATAGCTACTTCTGAAGGCTCCCAGAAGAGGGAATACCCCTCTCTCTCTCTTTCTTTTTTTTGCCTGAGAATCTGGGGGCCCATACCTCAGAATTATAGTACTAAGAATCATAGAGTTGGAAGACTACAATGACGATCCAGTCCAACCCCCTGCCATGCAGGAACTCATAATCAAGGCACCTCCAACAGAAGGCCATCCAGCCTCTGTTTAAAAACCTCTAAAGAAGGGGACTCCATCACACTCCAAGGCTGTTCCACTGTTGAACAGCTCTTGCTATCAGGAAGTTCTTCCTAATATTTAGGTGGAATCTTTTTTCCTGTAGCTTGTTCTGGGTCCTATTCTCTGGAGCAGCAGAAGACATCCTCAATATGACACCCCTTCAAATATTTAAACAGGCTATCTATCATATTAAGTCTTAACTGTCTGTTCTCCAGGCAAAACATATCCAGCTCCCTAAGGGCCTTTGCAGACTGCCAGAAATAGTGCACATTAAATTGAGGCACTGCCCTGGCTCAGTGCTAGGGAATCATGGGAATTGTATTTTTTTTCTGGGACATTGAGCCTTCTCTGTCAGAGAGCTCTGGTGCCACAATAAATTACAGTTCCCATGATTCCCTAGCACTGAGCCAGGGCAATGCCTCAATTTAATGTGCACTATTTCTGGCAGTCTGCAAAGGCCCTACGTCTCTCCTCATAGGGCATAGTTTCCAGACCCTGCACCATTTTGGTCACCCTCTTGCTGCTCAGCCACCTGCTTGGTTGCTGGTCCCAGCATGACCGGGTGCAAACGGAGCAGTGACCGAGATGCCTCTTACCCACACCTGCCTTTGCCACAAGGCCAGCACAGGCGAGGGGCTCCTTGGTCACTGCTCAAGTCAGCTGCTCAGTTGCTGTTTTCAAGGTGACTGGGTGCAAAGGGAGCAGCGACCAAGATTAGCTTTTCTGATTTTGCAGTAGAACAGTAGACCTAATATCAAGAAATATGTATTGGCACTAGGATTGTTACCCAATATGAAAGGGGGCAGGAGCCTGAAAAACTGGGGACCACTAGTCTATCAAATAAGAAAAGTGGTTAACATAGCCCAGTTCACTAGCTAGACAGAAATATTTCTCTTCCTCTGTTTCCAATGTGTTTAAGAGGATGGTACTCCACCTAGGAGACAGTCTGAGAGGCAGCGGTCACAAGCAATCATGAGATTGCTGGCTGTTTATCTGATTGAGATTGGTTTTATAGTCCCACGTAACTATATTTAGTTAGGGTCCAGTCACTGTAGTGCACCTGATTTTATTTCAGTTAGAGAGACAATGTCAGCTACATCACCAGTTTATGTTGGAGACAAGCTGTTAGTGCGTATTATTTTCGCTAATTTCCTCAAGCCAGGATTCTGCATTTAGCTACCTGCCATCAACTATGATTCAGACAATTCTGCTAAGGACTTGTTCCTGGCCTGCCCTGATTTTCTATGTTGTATTGAGTTCTTATTTCTGTTTGCCTTGTATTATCCTTCTTACAGTTGCCAATAAAGATGCATCAACTATTCTACTGAGAATGACCTATCTTAACTTTATAAATGCTCTTCTTTTTAAAGCAATAAAGCATTCATTTTCACAATTTGTTGCTACTAATTCATCTCAAGGCCTTATATTTACAAAATATACATACAAAATAGTGCATCCAGTCTGTAACAATAGGATAGCAGCCTTCTTCCCTGTTAGTCTCAAAGGGGCTACAGCAGGGGTAGGCAACCTTTCCCCTTTAAGGGCCAAGGGACTTCAGCTCCCAGAAGCCTCAGCCATGTTGGCTAATAGTCCCATGTTGGCCAATAGCTCCTGGAATTCTGGGAGCTGAAGTCCCTCAGCCCTTAAAGGGGAAAGGTTGCCTACCCCTGGGCTACAGTATTCTTTTCAGGCTAAATAACACAACTGTCTTCCCTTTAATGCTTCACAAATCCAGTTTGAGGTCTACAAGAACACCATCTGTGGTTAAAGAGAGCTGTTTTCATTCTGGATTTCTCTCTTCTCAATGCCACTCCCCCCCCCCCCCATTCCTTATGTCTCCTTCTCCTTCTCCTGAGGCTACTGGTCACAATGACTTTGTAACTTTTCTAGACAAAATCAAAGACAAGAGGGTCCCTCTCCATCCCACTTTCTGGGGAAGACAGGCAGCATAGGGTGCTCAACCTGAGGATAATAGAGCAGAGGACAGAATAGGAGAATTTCAGCACAGAATAAGTAAAGAGATAGTACAGAAATATCTGCTTAATCTAAATGAATATAAGTCTCCAGGACCAGATGAATTACATCCAAGGGTATTAAAAGAACTGGCAAACGTAATATCGGAACCATTGGCAATAATCTTTGAGAATTCCTGGAAAACAGGAGAGGACTGGAGGAGGGCAAATGTCCCCATCTTCAAAAAGGGGAAAAAAGAGGATCCTGGAAAACAGGAGAGGACTGGAGGAGGGCAAATGTCCCCATCTTCAAAAAGGGGAAAAAAGAGGATCCCAACAATTATCGTCCAGTTAGTCTGATATCAATACCAGGAAAGATTCTGCAGCAGATCATTAAACAGAGAGTCTGTGAACATCTGGAAGATAATTTCATAATCACAAAAAGTCAACATGGGTTTCAGAGGAACAAGTCATGCCAGACAAATCTGATCTCTTTTTTTGATAAAATTACCAGCTTGGTAGATGAAGGGGATGCTGTGGATATAGTATATCTTGATTTCAGTAAGGCCTTTGACAAGGTTCCCCATGACATTCGTGCAAACAAGCTGGTAAAATGTGGGCTAGACAAAGTAACTGTTACATGGATTTGTAATTGGTTATCTGGTCGAACCCAAAGGGTGCTCAACAATGGCTCCTTTTCAACCTGGAAAGAAGTGACCAGTGGGGTGCCACAGGGCTCTATCCTGGGCCCAGTGCTATTCAATATCTTTATTAATGACTTGGATGACAGTATTGGGGGCATAGTTATCAAATTTGCAGACGACACCAAATTAGGAGGAGTAGCTAATACCCCAGAGGACAGGATCAAAATTCAAAATGACTTGAACAGACTAGAAAGCTGGGCCAAAGCTAACAAAATGAAATTCAACACGGAGAAATGTAAGGTACTGCACTTAGGGCAGAAAAACGAAAAGTATAGATATATGATGGGGGACACCTGGCTGAATGAGACTACGTGTGAAAGGGATCTAGGAATCCAGGTGGACCAAAAGTTGAACATGAGTCAACAGTGAGATGCAGCAGCTAAAAAGGCCAATGCAATTTTAGGCTGCATCAATAGAAGTATAGTGTCTAGATCAAGAGAAGTAATAGGGCCACTCTATTCTGCTTTGGTCAGGCCTCACCTGGAATACTGTGTCCAGTTCTGGGCACCACAATTCAAAAAAGATGTGGAGAAACTGGAGCGTGTCCAAAGGAGGGCAACTAAAATGGTGAAGGGTCTGGAAACTAAGCCCTATGAGGAACGACTTAGGGAGCTGGGAATGTTTAGCCTGGAGAAGAGAAGGTTAAGAGGTGATATGGTAGCCATGTTTAAATATTTGAAGGGATGTCATATTGAGGAGGGAACAAGCTTGTTTTCTGCTGCTCCAGAGACTAGGACCCGAAACAATGGATGCAAGCTGCAAGAAAAGAGATTCCACCTCAACATTAGGAGGAACTTCCTGACAGTAAGGACTGTTCAACAGTGGAACACGCTCCCTCAGAGATTTTGGTGGAGTCTCCTTCTTTGGAGGTCTTTAAGCAGAGGCTGGATGGCCATCTGTCAGGGATGCTTTGATTGGGAGTTCCTGCATGGCAGGGGGTTGGACTGGATGGCCCTTGTGGTCTCTTCCAACTCTATGATTCTATGGCGTGTGGATGTTGACAGTTGTTTATCTGTGTTCTATTATTCTCCCATCTTTCTTGAGGGGGCTTCTCCATGTAGGCTTTGGAAAGGAGCAAAAATCTAGTCTGCTCTCTTCTTTGGCTCTTCCATTAATTTTACATGAAACCCTTTCTCTCCCAACCCCTCTCCCAAATCTCAGCTCAAGACAGTGTGCTTGTGTGTGCATATGTCTGACTTGTTTGTGTACAGTGTGCATATCAGTGTGTGTCTTGCTTTCATCCTCTGCCTCCAGATGTGCTCTTTAGCAGATCAAGAGGAGCCTCCTCAACATCATCTCCCCTCAGTCTACTTGCCTCCTATTTAATTCTCCCAAGTCCTTCTTTTCTGCTGCAGGGACCCCAAAGGGGATTCCTCCTTTTCGTCTTCTCCCCATCCACAAATAGCAAGGACACTTTTCCCACTTTGCCACACTGCTTTGCCACACATGCCCTTTTCCTAACCAGAGTCTCTCTTCTGTTGCTCTATTGTGGCCCCCAAGGAGACTGGGCTGCTTCTCCCCAGGGATTTCTGCTTCTGCCAGGTAATCCCAATCCCACTGAAACACACTGCTCCACCACCATCCCACACCAAGAGACTGGCCCCATGTAGACTGAGCAGACCTCCCATATGGGGAGAAAAGGGGCGGGTGGGGGAGGAAGAGGAGCAGGCAAGAGGGTAAAAGAGAATATTGGGAGGGGGAAGGGGAGGGGCCCCCAAGTGTGCTTTTGGGAGGGCAGAAAGATGGAGGGAGGAGGACAAGATCCCCTTTTGGGTTCAAGAAGGTGAAGGGAAATGATTCCTGGAATCCTCCTTGTTCACACGTGACCCAAAGTGCACAATGCTGAAGCTTTGCACCAAGAACAAACACCACAGAAAGTTCTGCTGTACAGTTCAGTACAGGCTGGAGAACTCGCTCTCCCACATACAGAAGCTGCAGACACGACAACACGCCGAGTACTCTTAAGGAGGCTTTTAATCTTCATTCTGATATTTACAGTATCTCACACCGACTGACAAAATGCTTTGCTCAACTATACACAACAACACTGCCACACAGTGTATTGGAGCTCCTCCCTTTTAGTCCAACCCCTTACTGATGTGCAACACAGTTTCCTGTTCCCCATGTGGCATGACTTTACAGTATTGATACCTGATGATTTTATGTCCTGCTTTGTGTCATCATCACCCTGTGACACAGTACTCTTCAATCTGCTTACTCATCATGATTTCCACATGAACTAACGTCACCTTTTACCTACGTCCCATATTGCTGTATCTAGGACATTTTCTTCTAGATGCTTCCATCCTGACACTCCTGGCAAAGGAAGACCCCCTCAAGTCATCCAGAGGCTCCTCCAGCTTGCAAAACCTTCTGCAGTTGGAGTAACTGTGCCTTTAACAACAGGAAACATATTTTGAGAGACGGGTGAAATGGGACAACCACAAACAGCTGAATCAGAAGCATATGGCACGAGGCAAGTTGCAGCAAGGTTGCATCAAATGTGTGACAGAGTGGTGACTCAGAGCCAACACTATATAAGTGGACCAAGATACTGGTCAGGTGTGAGTTGTGAGTTACTGTGGGTTAGTTTGGAGCAGATATTGGGATAGCTGATTAGAAGTTGACGGAGTAGAGTCTGTATATATCATGTATTATATTGTACACATTGCAACAGAAGATAAAGCCTCCAGAACTTTGGATGAAATCAACAAACGTCTATGAGTGTTTAAGTGTGAAAAGTGATCAGTGCATTGCTGGGTGTTTTTGTAATCTGCCACATTGTTTTTGCTACACCCAGGTGACTTGCACCCAGACTGCACTGTTAATTGGCTATCCCCTCACCAACACATATCACTGCCACTTAGCATGTATTGTTTTTGTTAGCTGCTTTCAAGTCCGCCTTGACCCTGTGAAGGAGACATCCCTAATTCCCCCTATTCTCTACCTCTCGGCTCAGGACTGTGTCCCTCTACCTTCTCCAACACCATTGTCTTTTCTAATGAATCATGCCTTCTCATGATGTGGCTAAAGTACAATAGCCTCAATTTAGTCATTTTGGCTTCCAGGAAGAGTTATGGCTTGATTTGTTCTAGGATCCAACTATTTGTTGTTCTGCCTGACCATGGTATCCTCAGCACACTTCTCCAGCACCACATCTCAAATGAGGGCCCAAACAGTTGGGCCAAATGAAGTGGCTTCCAGACGCTTTGGAGGCGTGCTGTTTAAATGTCGCACCCCTCCAAAGCAGCTGGAAGCTGCACTGAAGCCACACTCTGTTCCTTAGAACTGGAGCAAAAAGGAGTCAGGATTAATCCAACCTGCTTCCAACTGGAGCAGATTCAGGCTGCTCTTTCAGGCCCATCTGCTCCGGCCCCGAGTTGATCGTCTTTCTGTCTGCTTTCACTGTCCAGTTCTCGCATTCTGTACATGGTGATGGGGAATACAAAAGATTGGAAGATTCTGACTTTATGCTCAGTTGTATCTTTACACTTTAATAATAATATAATAAAATAATAAAATTTATTTATATCCCGCCCCTTTGAGATCAATCGGGGCAGCTAACAACAACAAAATATTACATAATACAAACAAGTAAGATTCCCTCCCCCCCCCTTAAAACATTATTAAATCAGTCCAAGTTAAAACTACGACATACAACACAATAATTTAAAAACCTTTAGGACTTTATCTAGTTCTAGCTGCCCTTCCTATTCCATCTTCTTCTGATTTCTTGACTGCAGTCTTCATTCTGATCAATGTTTAAGCTAAAGTATGGGAAATCTTTATTTCGATTCCCTCATTATCTAGGTTAAATTTATGTAAATCCTCTATGGCCATTATTTTTATTTTCTTTATGTTCAGCAGTAAGTTTGCCTTTGCACTTTCTTCTTTTAACTTTCCATAGTAACTGTTGCAAGTCTGTGATGTTTTCTGCTAGTAGTTTTCTGTGTCTAAACCTGCTCTACACATATTTTTTGCATACAAGTTGAACAGATAGGGTAATAAAATGCAGCCTTGCCTGATCCCTTTGCCAATTGGGAACCATTCTGTTTCTCCGTATTCTGTTCTTACAATAGCCTCTTGTCCTAAGTACAGATTCCTCATCAGGACTGTAGTGGCACTCCCACTTCTTTAAGAGCATTCCATAGCGTTTTGTGATCTATGCAGTCAAAGGCCTTGCTATAATCTATACAGCACATGACGATTTTCCCCACAGAATTCTTTGGCTCGCTCCATTAGCCATTTTGTATTTGTTCCTAGTGCCTCCTTTCCTGAACCCTGCTGGGCATCTGACAATTCTCTCTGTAAATATAATTGGCATCTATGCAGCGAAATTTTGTGCATACTTTTGCTTATGTGGGAAATTAATGTTATGGTTCTATAATTGCTGAAGTGTTTTGTGTCTCCATTTTTGTGGATGGGGATGTATATGTGTCGTTTCCAATCTATTGGTCATTGTTTTCTTTTCCATATGTTGGACATATTTTAGTTGACATTGGAATTGATTCTGTTTGTACTGGGATATTGTCTGTTCTTGGTGATATATTCTTTCCAATTTTGCTTCCACTTTGTTTTCCAAAATATGGTGTTTATCTTCATGTGAGTCTTCATTCCATGTATCATTCTTTTTTTTTTTTTTGTCTTTGATAGAGCTCTCCTGTGCATTGATTCCATTGTCTTTTTATTTCATCTTGATCATTTAATATGTTCATCTTCTGATCGTAGAGCATCCCCACCCTTCGTATGAATTTCCCTTGGAGTTCACAGATCCTGTGGAAGAGGTCTTTCATTGTTCCTTTTTTGTTGTTGTCTAATTCTCTGCTTTTTTAGTAATTTTCTTCATCCTTATGCACTACTTACTGAACTAGTGGTTCTGGTTCCGTTCTATCTCCCTTTTCTTTTTCTTCTTTTCTCACCTAGGATGTAATGTATATACTCATCTATAAGTTGAAAAATGCATGCCAAAATATTGCCCCCAAAATCCTGGGTCCACTTGTATATGGGTCAATCCAGTAATCCTGCTTAGAAAGTTCCTAAAAGAAGTGCTGCCCACTACCCCATTCTCCCTACTTCAGCAGAGCTGTCCACGCAAGAAGACAGACTGTGCGTGTTTGTTGCCGGTTTGCTAGTGTTACCAGCACTGTTTTAATATAAAAACCCCTTTGTGGGTCTCCTGTCATGGTCCTAAACCCAAGAAGCCATAGATTCAAGGTGAGAACCTCACGTAGACACTTGAGTGGTCACATCTGCCTCAACAATTCATTAACAGATCAAAAGGCCAGGGTTAGGAGCTGAAAAACAGGACATTCACACCTAGGAGATTTGAGTACCAGCCAGGATGTGTCCAGCTAAGAATGAGATAACATCAACACCCATCTCCCCTCTTTGGAAATTATCTACTTCAAAGACTATCTATCCGGAATCCTTTGATATACAGTAGCAAATCTTCGTCTCAGGCTAGGTTTAAGGGTATAAAAGGTTCCCTAAATGTCAGGCACACTGGGTTTGGTTGTCCTTTACATCCTTTGTTACATGCTCCTAAATTGTACCCTGAAGTTACCCATGGGTCATATCAAAATCTATAATATTGGGCCCAAAACCTGACCTCGATTTATACATGAGGTCGACTTAAACATGAATATATAGGTATAACTAGAAATATATATAATTAAGCATATATAAATTTGTACATACATGACCAGACAACACAACATTCATGCTAGTACTCATCTTATACTCATCTTACAAACCAATCGATGAACTGATTAAACCATGACAGGATTGACTAATCCTGACAAAAGGGCAGAAAAAGCACATCACTAGGGGGGGAAATTGGGGGGGGGGGAATTATCCTTTCTACTCCACCTTTACATCCTGAGGACAGAAAGATGTCAACATTTGACTGAGAAACAATTCAGTGTGTGTTAACATGGAGCCAAAAAGGAAAAGAAATGCCCCTGCCCTGAGTTGTATGAACACACAGTCTACCTTCATGGTCACAACCAGATGAATTGGGGAGGATCTCATTAATAGACATACCAATTCTCCATAATTGACATCATGTTTCATAGACTTTGGATGAGCTGCCAAGACAACAGAATATTCCAAATAATTTAAAGGTTTTGAACAAACATTTAAGTCTTAAGATATTTCAGTATCACATACTTTCAAGAAAAACAGCATCAAAGAGGGTTATAATAGTTTTATAAAACAGAATCTACATATACTGTCTCTGCAAACAAAAAATATTTGTCCACTTTCTCACCAGTGTGAACATTCTGATTTCTCAAAATTGTTGACTTCCAAACAAAACATTGTTCACACTGCTTGCATTTGTATGATTTTTCTCCTGTGCTAACTCTGAAATAAGTTCCATGGTTTGACTTGTCAGCAAAATATTCTCCCCAATGCTAGTGTGGACTGTCATATGAGACATGAGATGTGAACTCTGAGCAAAACATTCTCCACACTGCTGACATTCATAAGCATTCTCTCTTGTGTGGACTCTCTGGTGCCTCTTAAGCTGTGACTTGTCAGCAGAACATTTTCCACACTGCTGGCATTTGTACGGTTTTTCTCCTGTGTGGACTCGCAAGTGCAGCCCCAGGTGTGACCTTTGAGCAAAATACTTTCCACACTGCTGACATCCATAAGGCTTCTCTCCTGTGTGGACCCTCTGGTGTCTCTTAAGCTGTGACCTGTCAGCAAAACATTTTCCACACTGCTGGCATTCGTATGGTTTCTCTCCTGTGTGGATTCTCTGATGCTTGACAAGGTTTGACTTGTCAACAAAACATTTTCCACACTCCTGGCATTTGAATGATTTGTCACCTGTATGGCTTCCCTGATGAACCACAAGGGTTGACTTGTCAGCAAAACATTTTCCACACTCCTGGCATTTGTATGGTTTCTCTCCTGTGTGGACCCTTAAGTGCAGCACCAGGTGTGACCTTTGAGCAAAACACTTTCCACACTGCTGACATCCATAAGGCTTCTCTCCTGTGTGGACTCTCTGGTGTCTCTTAAGCTGTGACCTGTCAGCAAAACATTTTCCACACTGCTGGCATTCGTATGGTTTCTCTCCAGTGTGGACTCTCTGATGAATGACAAGGTCTGACTTCTGAGCAAAACATTTTCCACACTGCTGGCATTTGTACGATTTGTCACCTGTATGGCTTCCCTGATGAACCACAAGGGTTGACTTGTCAGCAAAACATTTTCCACACTGCTGGCATTTGTATGGTTTCTCTCCTGTGTGGACTCTCTGGTGTATTTGAAGGTGTGACTTGCGAGCAAAACATTTTCCACACTGCAGGCATTTGTATGGTTTCTCTCCTGTATGGACTCTCTGGTGTCCCTTAAGCTGTGACTTATAAGCAAAACATTTTCCACACTCCTGGCATTTGTAGGGCTTCTCTCCTGTGTGGATTATCAAGTGCTGCCCCAGGTGTGCCCTTTGAGAAAAAAACTTTCCACACTGCTGGCATCCATAAGGTTTCTCTCCTGTGTGGACTCTCAAGTGCTTCACCAGGTGTGACTTTTCAGTAAAACACTTTCCACATTGCTGGCATTCATAAGGTCTCTCTCCAGTGTGGAATCTCTGGTGTCTTTCAAGCTGTGACTTGCCAGCAAAAAATTTTCCACACTGCTGGCATTTGTATGGTTTCTCTCCTGTGTGGACTCTCAGGTGCTTCCTCAGGTATGACCTTTGACCAAAGCCCTTTCCACACTGCTGGCATATGTGTGGTTTCTCTCCTGCGTGATTCACAACGTCTCCTATAAAGGACAAGGACAGATAAGACTGAATCTCAGTGTTCAGAGAGCATGGACCTCTAGAAGCAGCAATAGAACTAATCCAGCTCATGAAGGAAAAGAAACATCAGAGAAAGAGGAGCTTTTGTGTCCCCTTTCCACCCTTCATATATATTAGTTTATTAACCTCTTTTTAGGTCTGAAAACAAGGACCTGAGCTGGTTCGCACCAGTTCACCTATGCCAGTCATTAAAATTTGTCAGGTCATTGGTTGCCTCTCAATATGTGAGGTACTCTCTGTGTATGAGAGGGGACTGGGTGGGAGAGAAGATTTGAGTGAAAGTGTGTGTATAAAACAGTATGATGGGGAAGAGGTGAGAATGAGATGTCAAAATGTGAGATACTGAAGTGGTACAGATGAGCATCAGGGCAGGTGGGAAATCCAGAGAGGGTTGGAACTGAACATGCGTATTAAAAATGAAAAGGGGGTAGGATGAGTGAACAGCCCAATGGTGTAGTGACTAATTGACATAGGGAAGAAAGCTGAGGTTTGTAACACTGGACAAGCCATGCTGTTGCTCTTGGAGTGGCAAGGGGGGGGGGGAGAACACAAATCTCTCCTTGTCCCAGAAGGAGAGTCTGGTACATTCGGGCAAAATAAATTAAATAAAACCAGTTGTTAATTATTTGGATCGACACCACTGGACCTGAGAAGTAACTGCTACCTTGGAGGCCACTGCTTTCTGGTCCTATTATAGATTGTCCCAGAGGTACCTTTTATCTACAGTGCTGGACCTCTCAACGGTATTCGATACCATCGACCATAGTATCCTTCTGGAATGCCTGTGGGATTTGAGGATCAGAAGCACTGTGCGTCAGTGGTTCTGGATCTTTCTCAGGTTCCAGATGGTGATGCTTGGGGACTGCTGGTCCTCAAACATGGAGCTGTTATATGGCATAGCACAAGGTACTATCCTATCCACAATGCTATTCAACATCTACATGAAACCTCTGGGAGAAATCATCCAGAGGCATAGGGCAAGATGTTATCAGTATGCTGATGAGACCTAAATACAGTAGTGTCACGGGGTGTGTGTATGTGTGTGCGGACTGCACTAGGTGACACCCAGAATGGGGGTGACACCAGGTTGGGCTCTCCAGGAGAGAGACATGTGCATCCCTGCAGGCTGCTCTGTTCATTGCTTCCTCTCCAGGGAGAGAGCCCAGAATGGAGGAGGACCAGTGTCCTGCCATCACCTCCTCAGCTGCCTTCCAAAGCAGCCTCCCGCCCCCATGCCTTCCAAGTCCACACTGGACTTGGAAGGCAGCTGGGGATGGTGCAACAGCAACACTGTCCTGGGCTTTCTCCCTCCTTCTCCGCCCTGGCCTTTCTCCCGGGGGGGGGGGGGGGGGGAGGCTGCCATTTTGGCCCCAACCCCAGAACTCCCACCTCCCACACTGGGTGAAACATGGGCTGGGGACACCAATGCCCAAATATATCTCTCCATGCCTTCAGATATAGCCTCAGGTAAAGATAGTGTGTCCTCCCTGAAGCACTGCAAAGTGTAGGACATGCCTGGAGGAGGTAATGGGCTGGCTAGATTGAGGAAAAACAAATTGCTGAATCCAGACAAGACAGAAATGTTTGCTATAAGGTTGTAACCCGAGTTTGGAGGTGTATCAACTAGTCCTAGATGGGGTTATACACCTCCTGAAAAACTGTGTTTGTGGCTTGGGGCTGCTTCTAGATCCATTGCTTCAAATGAAAGCTCAGATAGATGTGATGGCCAAGAGTGCTTACTTGGCTGCTACACCAGCAGCACCCCCTCCTAGAACTGGAGGACCTAAAGAGGGTAGTGCACACGCTGGTAAAGGCTGGACTTTATTTATTTATTTGGAGTACAGTTGCCCTTCCGTTTTCGTGGACTTCAAATCCACAGGTAGGAAACAGGAGTACATAATGGGGGGTGTGCCCACAGGCAGATGCTGCCATTCAAGCCAATGGGGCTTGAATATCAGCAAGTTTCCATTTTCATGGGGGGGGGGGGGGGATATCTGGAATGGATCCCCTGCGAAAACAGAGGGGCAACTGTATTTATACCCCACTCCTAAGCCAAAAAGGCTCTCTGAGCTTACCAAGTTCAGAAACTTCAGTTAGTTCAGAACACAGCAGCCAGATTGATTACTGGGACATCCATGAGTAATCGTATAACACCAATATTAAAATCACTCCACTGGCTGCCAATCAGTTTCCAGGCAAGGTACAATGAGTTGGTTATTACCTGTAAAGCCCTACATGGTTTGGGTCCAGGTTACCTACAGGATCACCTCCTCTCATATAATCTGCCCTATACACTCAGGTTCTCTGGCAGACATTTACTCCAGTTCAGCCAGGACTAGGTTGGTAATTATCAGCCAGAGGATAATTGTCTTCAGCTGCCCCTACACTGTGGAATGACTTGCTGGAAGAGACTGGAGAGCTGGATACACTGTCTGAATTAAAGACAACATTAAAGAAACATTAAGGCCCTATGTTCTTTTTATTATAATAAGGGAGGTCAGTTTATACCAGCAGCCCTTCAAGTTTTTGTCGCTAAGATCCTAGCACAAGTATTATATGGAACCGAGGTTTGTACTTTTAATTGTATTGCTCCTTTTGAGACCGTTGAAACAAAATTTCTAAGAACAATTCTAGGTAATTCCAAACTGTGTCCCAAATGTCACCCTTCGTTTAGAAGTAGGCTTGTTGTCTGTTGAGGCCCGTATATGGATACGCAAATTTAATCAATGGCTTAAAATGTCTTTTGTTCCGGTTGGGTTGGCACCATTAATTTTAACAGATTCTTTTTCTTCCTCTTGGAAGGAATCTCTTACATTAAAACTTTTTTTCCTTGGATTTTCACCCTTGGCTATAGCTGCTCTAGGGTATGATAAAGCAAAATCTATCATTTCCCAGCGTATAAAGGACATCGATTTTCAAACACATTTAAACCAATCAACCCTGTATCTCATTAGAGAATCCAGCAGACCTGGCAAATATGCCAGATATTTTGACCATCTGAATGTTTTGAAGTTTAGGAGAGTGTTTACGCTTGCAAGGTTTAACATTTACCATCATCAGTTCTGGAAGGCAGATATAAAAAGATCCCCTACCAATATAGATAGTGTCCTTGTGGCACTGAGGAAATCGAAAATATCAGTCATGTTCTCTTTGGATGTTCACTGTACACAGAAATACGTGCTTTATATATAACCCCAATTGTATTGCAGCTTCCAGGAAGACAGGAGAAATTTTATATTGATTATCTTCTTGCGGATCGCAATGAAGATATAACCCGAAAAGTTGCTAAATTTTTTTGCAGCTGCTATTGTAAACCGCAAAAATTTCTTAAAGCAGATGTAAAGATTGTTTTTATGATTTGTTATGATTATTGTGTTTTACTTGTATAGAGTTTTGTTATAATAGATTTGATTTGGTCTAGATGAGATGTTTTAGGGGGGTACGGCCGTAGTGTATTTGTCAATCTATTGACAGGTATTAGGAGATTAGCTCCAGTTTAGGAATGGTTAACTTGTTAAAGTGTCTGGGGGCACGGCAGTAGTAAACCTTTTTTATCTATTGGCAAGTGACAGGGGATTCAGCTGCAGTATGGGCACCAGAAATGCTTAAAGTTTTCGGGGGTACAGCCGTAATGTATTTTTAGTTCATCTGTTCAATTTGTTCAATTCATTGTTAAGTGTTAAGGGATTTAACTATAGTACAGTCATGCCCAATCTTGATAGTTTAACTAACTATTTCTACTCAAACGGGTAATACCCCACAGATGTCATTGTTTTATTATATTATGTTATTGGTGAAAAATCTTTTTAGTTCTATAATTTATATGAATTATAATACATAACTATATTTTTATATTTTATATTTTATAATATTAGCTACATGGTATGTCAAAAGTATTTTAAAATGTTTATGTAAAAAATGCACAGAAATACGTGGCAACTAGCTAGTTATATTGTCCACTCCCCCTTTACTTTTAGCTAAAGGAAAAACAAAAATGTTTTAGGGCTAGTATTATATGTTTAGGGTCTAGAGACCTATATGAGATCACATAATTTCATCTTATTGTAACTATTAGAATTTTCTAGTATTACTCTGTTTAGATAATGATGTCATCCTACCTCTGTCTCTTTACAAATAAGGACATGTTAGTAGTCACCAGTATGCTTCTGTAAGAAGCTATTGTATACAACTAAGATGTTTTATTGTGATTTTATGCTGGCCGAATGGCTGTAATAAAAGACTGCATTGCATTAAAGACTAATCTTTTCCAGCAGGCCTATCCAATTGTTTTTTTAAACTGTAAATTTAATCATAGGTTTAATACACATGTGTCGTGTTCTTTTCACTGATGTATGTTTTAACTGACATTGTGTTCTTAACTGATACATATTTGTTGTTGTTCCTTGTCGTGATCCATGAGGAGAGGCAGGTAACATATTATTATTATTATTATTATTATTATTATTATTATTATTAACTATGAGTGACAGAAGTGGAAGCAGGAAGGAGAAGGTTTATTGTGAGCCACTTTAAGTCTCATTTGGGGAGAAAGGCAGGATAATAAATATATAAATAAGAAAGGCTGAGCAAGAGGGATGGGTAGACTGAGGAAGTCATGCAAGAGCTTCATGGATGAGCTGAGATTGAGACAACCATTTTAGTGATGGTAACGCTTCAGAAAACCCCTAAGACATGGATGGGCAACTTTTGAGGATTGGGGGGAGATACTGGACCCCCAGGGGATCCCACTGGGCAACCCCTCCCCACCACCATGTACCACCAGAGAAAAAGGAAAATGTTTTGCCTCTAAAGATCCCCTGACCTCCCTTAGGGAATGTGGGGGCAATTTTACCACTGTTAGGCACTCTCTGAGCCATTTTTGGGCCAGGGGAGGCCTTCTTCCCAAGAGGATGTTGGAAGCCTGTTCAGGGCCTAGAAGGATTAAAAGAGGGGCCAAAAACATAGAAAAAAATGCTTAGAAATATGTTGAAGAGCATTTGGGGGTAAAAAGCATTAACTGCCATGATTCCTTCCTATGAAATCCTAGGACTGGCAGTTTAGGAATGAGTATTGCTAATTCTCAACTGGAGAGGTCTAGTGTCTCATTAAACTACAAATCCCAAAATTCCACAGAATGTTGCCATGACAATTAATGTGGAATTAAAGTGCTATGAAAGGTACTTCCATAGAAAGGGCAATGGATCCACATTCCTTACCCAGGGAGGACACATTCTCATAGTTTTCTATCATGACATCCCAGTATAAAGATCTTTGGTTCTCATCCAGCAAGTTCCATTCCTCCTTCGTGAAATACACAGCCACATCTTCAAAGGTCAACTGCAAGAGAAAATAGTCCTCATCCAAAGAGATGTGGAACAAAACACATGGTACTTCCCAAACAAGCTTCAGAATAAAACCAGATACTTTTAAATAATCCCCCACCTCTTTTCTTTAACCCCTTCTATATTGAAGAATAGCATATCAGGAAGAGAAAAAAAATTACTAGTTCCCCGATGAGCTAGCTTTCTCCTGTTTAAACATGTGGGAGATTTTCCACATACATCCTCCCAATCTTCATTACTAGCTGGAATGTTTCCAGGGCAGCCTTGACCAATCTAGTGTTCCGCTGATGTTTTGGATTTTTATTCCTTATATTTCCAGCTATCTGGACACATTAGATGAATTATCTTGACACCTAAGGCAGAGAATATAACAAGGTTCTCGCTCCATCCCTGGCAGCTAAAATAAAAATAATAATAATTACTGCCTTTCATGATGATTCAAGACCACTTACCTGAATCGTCTGCCTCCCTTCACCAAAGTGGTGGCACAAATCTTGCCTAAAAGTAATGACTTCAATGCTAATACAGGGACAGAACATCTATTAATTCCCTGGACCTTGAAGAATAGTGCATTAGGGAGAAGACAAAATTACAAACCAACTCCCTGATGATCTAGCTTTCTCATGGAGAAGGAGATTTTATATAGTACATGGGAGTTTTCCCATATATGTCTTCCCAACAGCCACTACTAACTTGTATGCATCTGGGGCAGCCTTGCCCAGTCTTGTGTCCTGCAGATATTTTGAATTAATAATAATAATAATAATAATAATAATAATAATAGTATGCTGATGACACTCAAATCTATTTCTCCGTGTCTCGTTCGTCGGCCTCGAATTCCGATGGCATCTCCTCTCTCAATGAATGTCTTCGGGCGGTAATGGGCTGGATGAGGAAAAACAGATTGAAGCTGAATCCAGACAAGACGGAGGTGCTCACGGTAGCGGCCCCGAAACCAAGAATTGGGTTGCAACCTCCAGTCCTGGATGGGGTCACGCTCTCCTCCAGTGACTGTGTTCGCAGTTTGGGGGTGCTCCTTGACTTGTCGCTCCTGATGATAAATCAGGTTAATGCGACGGTCAGGAGCGCCTGTTATCAGCTTCGGCTGATACGCCAGCTGCGCCCTTTTCTGGAAGGGATCTCGAGACCGTTGTGCACGCACTGGTAACCTCACGCCTCGACTTCTGTAATGCGCTCTACATGGGGCTACCCCTGTGCTTAGTTTGGAAACTACAGTTGGTTCTAAATATGGCGGCCAGGCTGTTGTCGGGAACATCTAGGAGGGACCACATCACTCCGGTTTTGAGGTCCCTCCACTGGCTGCCTATCGGTTTCCGGGCTCAGTACAAGGTGTTGGTTATCACCTTTAAAGCCCTAAATGGCTTGGGTCCAAGCTACCTCAGAGACCGCCTCTTCCCATACAATCCTCCCCGTGCCCTCCGGTCCTCTGGGAGGAATTTGCTGCAGCCTCAAAAATCTAGGCTTGCGGCAACCTCCCAGAGGGCTTTTTCTGTTGTCGCTCCCAGACTCTGGAATGGCCTGCCGGATGAGATCCGTCAATTAACATCATTGGACAGCTTTAAAAAGGCTGTCAAGACGGATCTCTTCCGGCAGGCCTTTCCAGACTAAATTTCCAGACTAAATTACCCGGCCTTGGATCCTTGGGATCTCCCTCCTCTTAGGACTTGGAGTTGTAGGGGGTTGCTGGTTTGAATTTTTTTTTTTGTATTTTTATTTTCTTCAAATAATTTTATTGTTTTAACTGTAAATTGTTTTAACTATGACATGATTTAATAACTTTTTAAGGGGGGGAGGAGGGAATTATATTGTTTTAAGTTGTATTTATTTTATTGTTGTACACCACCCGGATTGGCTTGCCACAGGGCGATATATAAATAAAATTTATTATTATTATTATTATTATTATTATTATTATTATTATTATTATTAATTTTTTATTTATAAGCCGCCCCTCTGCTTGGCAATCGGGGCAGCGAACAACATATTAAAACAAGGAACAGTTAAAATATACCCAGATCCCATGCCCTAACCCTCCCACCCCTTAACAAAGAATTTACACTTCCTTTCATTCCAGTTGGTTCACAAGTGGAACTATTTTGGCACATAAGCAGAGAACAACACAAGGATCTCTCCCCATTAAACAATTAGAAATTGCTATTTCACATCAGTCTCAAAGCCAGTGGCCTGAGTCAACTACCACCCACCACCAAAGTGAGGGCACCAATCCTGCCTAAAAGTGTTGGAAGACTTTTGCATTCTCTTTTCCTCTCCTTAGACAGATAGAAGTTTCCTGCATGCAAACTCCTCTCTCTTTCAAACTAACCATGTAATTTAGGTTCTTCCCCCCCCCCCCCCCCCAATTTGGAATTAACAGACATTCTTTCGAAGATTTTCAACTGAGCTGTTGTGTTCTTCCTGCTCTCTCAACTTTCTTTGGAAAGATGGTGAGATAAATACCATATTTCTTTTACCTGAACTATTCACTAGCTAGATTAGGATATAGCTTCTATGTAAATACAGATTAAAGCCATTAGTAAGCTTTTGTTTTAAACTACAAACTATGTGTTTGCTGTTTTCTGGAGTCAGTCTCGGTTCTTGGGAAAGCATAGTTAGACAAGAGCACATTTTCTGCTAATTTTAAAGCTAGACCCTAACAGACTTGGCTTTGACATTTTCGATACTTAAATATTTTTGTTTCCTTACTAAAGGCTGAAGCCTTAGGAAACTTAAATTACCCCACAAAAAGCCATGGATTTAATGTTAACACAGGAATAGGGCAATCCCTGTGGACAAACCAGAAGAGTCCCTGAAGCCCAGTCTCATCACCCCAGCCCTGATTTGTTGGGTGGGGAGAAAGGAAGGATAAAATGGCAGGAAACACTGATCAACTGAGCCACTGCAGGACAGAGGATGGCATCTGGCCATCATTATATCCCAGACAGACAAACCAAGGAACCAATTCATTGGAGGAAGAATTGAACAACACACTGGGAGGAGTGAATTCCTATGCCCTCAGTATCAACCATTTGGGACCCTCTGTTGGAGAACCCTCCCAATGGCTCCATCGGAAAGGAGATGGTGCTGAAGGCTAACCTGGTCCAAGGGCTTCTTTCCAGAAGTTTCTTCCATGGAGGAGGAATCCAATGGAGACTCTACTCTCCCTGTTTGGAGACCAGGCAGGGCTATCCTGGACCTCTGACCACCTGCAGAAGGTACAAAGGAAGCTGTTTCACATATGCACACATTTATGTTGTCTTCCATGAACCACCACAAAGACAATTAAATGGGTCTGAAAGCAAATCAAGCCCAAACCTTTCCTAAAAGACAAAATAACTAAATTGAAGCTGTCGTACTTAAGACACATCATGAGGTGAAATGATTCACAGAAAAATTAAAGGGGTGGGAAACAAAAGGGATGCTACTATGGGAGTCTACTACAGACCCCCAAGTCAGATTGGATGATGCCTTTATAGAACGGATGACCACACACTCAGAAGGGAGAGATGTAGTAGTGATGGCTGACTTCAACTATCTGCCCATTTGCTGGAAGTCAAACTCAGCCAAAACTTTAAGGTCTAGCAAATTCCTCACTTGCCTTGAAGACAATTTCATTGCCCAAAAGGTGGAAGACGCAACAAGGGGATCTGCTATTTTAGATCTGATCCTACCCAACCGGGATGACCTGATCAAAGGGGTGCAAGTGGTGGGATCCTTAGGTGGGAATGATCATGTTCTCCTGCAGTTTGTTATACAGTGGAAAGGAGAAGCCAGGCATAGTCAGACACGCATTCTAGATTTTAGGAGTAAACTTAGGGAAATACTGGGGATGGTCCTGTGGTCAGAAATACTAAAAGAGAAGGGAGTTCAGGACGGATGGGAGTTTCTCAAAAGGAAGATACTGAAGGCACAATTTAAAACAATTCCGATGAGGAGGAAGAATGGGAGGTGTCTAAAGACACCAGGATAGATGACTAAGGAAGTTACAACTGAGCTAAGTTTTAAACAGAACATGTATAAGAAATGGAAAAAAGGGGGAATCACCAAAGAGGAATTCAAACAAATAGCTAGCACGTGTAGGGGTAAAGTCAGAAAATATAAAGTGCAGAATGAACTCAGGCTTGCTAAAGAGGTTAAGAACAATAAAAAGTGCAATAAAAAGGAAGAAGAAGGAAATGGTAGGGCCACTGCACAGAGAAGATGGAAAAATGCTAACAGGACAGAGAAAAGGCAGAACTATTCAATACCTTCTTTGCCTCAGTCTTCTCAGAAAAAGAAAAGGGTGCTCAACCTGAGGAAAATGGAGCAGAGGACACAATAGGGGAAATGCAGCACAGAATAAGTAAAGAGGTAGTACAGGAATACCTGGTTAATCTAAATGAATTTAAATCTCCAGGACCAGATGAACTGCATCCAAGGATATTAAAAGAATTGGCAAATGTCATATTGGAGCTATTGGCAAAATCTTTGAGAACTTCTGGAGAAGAGAAGTCCCAGAAGACTGGAGGAGGGCAAACATTGTCCCCATCTTCAAAAAGGGGAAAAAAGAGGATCCCAACAATTATCATCTGGTTAGACTGACATCAATACCGGGAAAGATTCTAGAACAGTTCCTTATACAGAGAGTCTGTGAACGTTTAGAAGGGAATGCCATAATCACTAAAAGTCAACATGGGTTTCAAACAAGTCATGCTAGTCGAATCTGATCTCGTTTTTTGATAGAATTACCAGCTTGCTTGATGAAGGGAATGCTGTGGATATAGTATATCTTGATTTCAGTAAGGCCTTTGACAAGGTCCCCCATAACATTCTGGTAAACAAGCTGGTAAAATGTGGGCTAGACAAGGTAACTGATACATGGATTTGTAATTGGTTGACTGGTTGAACCCCAGGGGTGGTCAGCAATGGCTCCTTTTCAACCTGGAGAGAAGTGACCAGTGGGGTGCCACAGAGTTCTGTCCTGAGCCCAGTGCTATTCAACATCTTTATCAATGACTTGGATGAAGGAATAGGGGGCATACTTATCAAATTTACAGGCGACACCAAATTAGGAGGATTAGCTAATACCCCAGAGGGCAGGATCAAAATTCAAGAAGATGTTAATAGATTAGAAAGCTGGGCCAAAGTTAACAAAATGAATTTCAACATGGAGAAATGTAAGGTACTGTACTTATTTTAAAAAATTGAAATGCATAGATATAGGATAGGGAACACCTGACTTAACACGACTATGTGTGAAAGGAATCTAGGAGTCTGAGTAGACCACAAGTTCAACATGAGTCAATAGTGTGATGCAGCAGCTAAAAAGGCCAATGCTATTCTAGGCTGCATCAATAGACGTATAGTGTCTAGATCAAGGGAAGTAATAGTGCAACTGAATTCTGCTTTGGTCAGGCCCCACCTGGAATACTGTGTCCAGTTCTGGGCACCACAATTCAAAAGGATGATGAAAAACTGGAGCGTGTCCAGAGGAGGGTCCCTAAAATGGTGAAGGGTCTGGAAACCATGCCCTACGAGGAACAACTTAGGAATTGGGTATGTTTAGCCTGGAGAAGAGACGGTTAAGAGGTGATATGATAGCCCTTTCTAAATATTTGAAGGGGGGTCATATTGAGGGAGCAGGCTTGTTTTCTGCTGCTCCAGAGAATAGGACATGGAACAATGGATGCAAGGTACAGGAAACGAGATGCTATCTTAACATTAGGAGGAATATCCTGACAGTGAGAGCTGTTCGACAGTGGAACACACTCGCTCAGAGTGTGGTGGAGTCTCCTTGTTTGGAGGTCTTTAAACAGGGGCTGAATGGCCATCTGTTGGGGATGCTTTGATTGAGAGTTCCTGCATGGCAGAGGGTGGACTGGATGGCCCTTGTGGCCTCTTCCAACTCTATGATTCTAAGATGGTGATGGTCAGTAAAGTGGAAAGCAGTAGAAAAAGGAAAGAATGCACTACAGGTGGATGGACTCAAGGAAGCCAAAATACTGAGCTTGCAAGAACTGTTTGAACCTGTTAACAACAGGGTCTCTCAGAGGTCATTCACTCATAGGGTTGCCCAAGGCGGAAGACAACCTGACAGCACTGAACAAAAACAGAAGGCTCTTTGTTGGGTTCCTTCTTTTACAGGAAAAACCCAAACCTAATCTTCTCCCCATGCCAGCAGGATTATGCATAAAAGTTAGCCCTCAGGCCAGTGTGGGAATCCCTCTATGTGTTGCCAGACTACAACTCCCAGCACCCATCACTTACTTGTTATACTGCCCAAGAGGCTGGTGGGGGTTACAGTTCATTACCATCTGGAGGGCCCCAGGACATTCACTCAGAAGCAAAGAAAATAAACTGTATGCAGTGAAGAAAACAAAGGCAGAGCCCTCCTCCCTACAGGTTTCAGGGGTTGCCTGTGAAAAGAGCACCTCTCCCCAAGAGCCATTACTGTCTGCAAGCCTCCTTTGGAAGGGAACTGGGTGACAGCCAAAGTGTTTTTACATGTTTATCCTTTTACCAGGTCCTGCGGGGATAAAGATTTGAGGTTTGCAAGAATGAAGGGTGGGCAGGAGAGAGAGACAGAGAGCTTGGGAGGAAATGTTAATGTGGAGAAACCACAGAAACATGTCCTTTTTCCCATTTTCAGAAGGAAAAGCTGGAGGAGGCAGGAGAAAAAGGTCAGGGGGAAGATGGGGGGTGATGATGGCAGACAGGGAGAAACATCCCAAAGGAGAGCAAAGCAAGAAACATTTTCTCCCTTGAGAGCCCTGGCTTTGGGGGTTAAGTGGGTTGGAGTGACAGATAGAGGGAGGGAGTATGGATGGGGAGTATGGATAGGGCATGGCAGGACTGAAGAAAGGAAGCTGAGAATGAAACATAGGGAACAGAGCCTTTCCACCAAAAATAAATAAATCACTTTTTGCTATTCAAGGAAAGGAAATTAGGAGGAAGTGAAAATATTTAGGGTCCAGTTTGCATTCCTTTCTGAGGAAACTCTCTGCCTACTTCTTCTATTGTCCCCCCCCCCCCTTTAAACAGCATTACCTTCCACTCATGGCTACCTTTGCCTTCTGGCATCCCATAACAGCCCCCTGCCAGTCCACATGTCTCAGGAAAGACCTCTGCAAAGTGTATACTGAGTCAAAAAACCACCCAGAAAGGATGTGATTCTCTTTGATCTCCCTCCCAAATATCCTGGCCCCATGGAGACTCAAGACAAGACAGGCCTGGCAGCTGGAGAAGAAGGGGGGCTTCCTTGCTTCCACCCCCCTCAGCCAAGGCCTCCTCTTTAAATGGCCCATCTGTCAGGGATGCTTTGAGTTCCTGCTTGACAGGACTGGATGGCCCTTGTGGTCTCTTCCAACTCTATGATTCTATGACTCTACTGCCCCCCAACAATGACACTAAAAGGAAGCTTTTTTTTTCCATTCCCAAACAGGAACCAGATTTGGGATTCCCCATTACTCTGTTCCCCAGCTGCCTCTGGGCACTCACCTTTCCTTCCCTGCCAAGAAAATTCAGAAGGACCCCTTTTGGAAATGACCCTTGGGTGCATCACTTTCATCTTTCCCTGTTTAACATGTCTTCTACCTCTTTAGAAACCAGAGCTCACTGCTTGGAGGTCTGGTGGCAAGAAGGTGTCCCCCTCCTCCTTCCTTCCAACCTGAAATTTGTACCTGAGAGGATTCCTAAGGTTCTTAGAACAGACTTGGAATCTTGCCTATGCTAATAACGAAACAAACATAGCTGCAAAACACAGTGCAGAAATAACTCAGTTTGAGATCACCTTAACTGCCATGGCTCAAAAAACTACAGTAGCCAGAATTCCCTAGCACTGAGCACTGTGTCAAACCAGATTATTTCTGCAAATAATCTGTTTTGTGTTTTGGACCAAAGTCAAGTTCAGAACTAGACTTATAAAAATAAAATATCCCCCTTATGCCTGACCACAAGATTTGAGTCCAGTTTAAATGCAGATCAGACCAGCTTGCCCATCCAGTGATACTGGGAGTGCAGATGAGTGTTTGGTTCCTCCCATAGGAAGCCTCCAAGCTTCTTTCCCTCTCACTTAAATGGTTTGTTTCTCTGGTACATGTTATTGTGAAGATCAGTAGAAGGTAATTGGGATTCTTGTGGGCCTCCCAGAATCCCTGTCTACATTCACAAAAGAGGGATTTTGCTTTGCACAAGTGATGGATTTTATCTGATCAGTGGGTTTATCAGCAAAAGAGGTTTAGGTTCTCCCTTCCTCTCCCTTGGTGGTTCCCTTCTTGGGTTCTGTGCCATCTTTACTGGCTCCTTCCTCCCTCAAGAACTTTCCCTACACATCCATCCTTCCCTGTTCCATGAGTCCAGGCAAAAGACCCCCTTCCCTCTTTAAGTTTGGTTTACAGCTTTGTTTTGAGTTTTCATTTGACAGTCTTAAACTGCAGCCCAGCCTGGATGGATATGTGTCTTCAGAAAGAAGGAAGAGCTACCACCTTCCTGGAAGGCAAATTGGGAGGGAGGCCCACCTCCTTCCCAAAATCATAGAGGAAAGGATCTGCCTCTCCTCCACTGCCAGGTTGAGTGAGCTCTGCAGGAGGAAGAGAAACTAGAGGGATCCTTAAAGCAAGGCAATATTTTGTGGGGTGGAAACTTGCCTTTAGGTAACACCCCACCCCATTCCGCCCCCCACATCATCCCTGCCTCAGGCCTCACGCACAACCTCCTCTCACAAATCCCCACAAGGCTTGGAGTCTGGCTCCCTCCTCTTCCCTGCAGCAGGCTCTTCCCTTCTGCTACCAGGAATATAAAGCCTGGGGGAGGCTCTCCTCCTTCCTTCCTCTCCCACCTATAGCACTATTTAAGGTGCCTCCATCCCAAATGTCTTCCCTTAACTCCTTCTTTCCACCTTCTGCATCCACTGGGCCTTTTTCCAAGGGATCTCAGCAGGAAGATCTCCCCCTTTCTCCATTTTGGCCACATGAAAGCTGCTTTTTCTTCTCTAAAGTCCAAGGATTTCTTGCCTCTCTAAGTAGCTGAGCACTCCAAGACCCCTCTCTCCCTCCCTCCTTTCCCTTGGTCCCCCTTCCAGGCAAAGGATGTCAAAGGAACTCTCTGCCCACTAGGCCACCTGGCCATCTCCTCTCCCTCTGGCCAGGGCCTTTGGGCTATACCCAGAGAACTCTACTCTCCCCTCAGCTGAAGACTAACCCCCCAAGACCCTCCTCCCCACCTTCTGCCTCTTTCTTTCTTCCTTCCTTCCTTCCTTCCTTCCTTCCTTCCTTCCCTCCTTCCTTCTATCTGCTGCCTCCCTCCAACCTCCCTTTGGGGCCCAGACTCTCCCCGCTAAAGGACTCAAGGTGGAGGGTGGAAAACTGGGCACTTGAGGAGACTTTCCTTGGGTGGAAGGTGAGAGAACCTGGATCTCTGGGGCGCCTCTTTCTGGCCAGCAGAGTCACCTGGTTTGGCACCAGCAGGGGGGCAGCAATGAAGTCCTTTAAGGAAGAAAAATAACTTTGGTTTAATATGGTTTTATAATCTTTATAATTTATAATATTTTGGTTATACATATTTGTCAGCTTGCTTTATACTGTATAATAATTTTTCTACTTTCCCATTTAAACTTCCTTCACAATCTGTTTGCTGCTCTTTAGGGAGGACTACGCAGATTTGGCTGTTGTCTCAAAAAAAGATCCCTGTGGTGCCTTAATGACCGTGGCTGCTGGCACACTGGGAAAATAAAGCAGTCTGACACCACTGTAACTGCCATGGGTCAATGCTATAGGGAAATCTGGGATTTGTAGTCCTGTGAGATGTTTAGCCTTCTGTCAGAAAGCTCTGGTGCCCCACCAACTACAAATCACAGAACTCTATAATAATAATAATAATAATAATAATAATAATAATAATAATTTATTTATAGCCTGCCCCTCTGTGCGGCAATCGGGATGGGTTACAGCAGGGGTAGGCAACCTTTCCCCTTTAAGGGCCGAGGGACTTCAGATCCCAGAAGCCTCAGCCATGTTGGCCAATAGTCCCATGTTGGCTAATAGCTCCTGGGATTCTGGGAGCTGAAGTCCCTCGGCCCTTAAAGGGGAAAGGTTGCCTACCCCTGGGTTACAGCATATAGCGTTGAGCCATCCAAGTTAAAGTTGTGTCAAACTGCTTTATTTCTGCAATGTGGCAGCAGCCCCAGAGAACTCTTTGGACTTACTCTCAGGAAAATGGGTGGAGGAATTGTGACCTAAGGGCTGGATATGGATCCAGTCATTCCCAGCGAAAACCAGGAGACATAGGGCCTTTACAGACTACCAGAAATAATGCAGCTTGAGGCCACTTTAACTGCTCTGGCTCAGTGCTAAGGAATCATGGGAACTGTAGTTTATTGTGGATATAGACCTCTCTAACAGAGAAGGCTCAATGTCCCAGAAAAAAAATACAATTCCCATGATTCCCTAGCACTGAGCCAGGACAGTTAAAGTGGCCTCAAGCTGCATTATTTCTGGCAGTCTGTAAAGGTCCTTAGGCTGACCAAGTCTGAATAGATTTTGAAGGGTCTCTCCAGAGGCAAGTGACCAAAATGGTGACGGGTCTAGAAACCATCCCTTAGGAAGAGTGACTTAGGGAGCTGGGCATATTTAGACTGGAGAAGAGACAGTTAAGAGGTGATATGATCGCCCTGTTAAAATGAATAAATAAATAAAGAGTGGAACACACTCCCCTGAAGAGTGGTGGAGTCTCCTTCCTTGGAAGTCTTTAAACAGAGGCCAGATGGCCATCTGTCAGGGGTGCTTTCATTGAGAGTTCCTGCATGGCAGAATGGGGCTGGACTGGATGGCCCTTGGGGTGTCTTCCAACTCTGTGACTCTAAAACTGGGGTAGGCAACCTTTCCCCTTTAAGGGCTGAGGGACTTCAGCTCCCAGAAGCCTGAGCCATGTTGGCCAATAGTCCCATGTTGGCCAATAGCTCCTGGGATTCTGGGAGCTGAAGTCCCTCGGCCCTTAAAGGGGAAAGGTTGCCTACCCCTGCTCTAAAACATGGGTGAAAAAGGAGAACAAAGCACATGCAGGATGGGGGGGGGGGGGGGGGAGTCAAATCTCTTCCTCTCTTACAATAAGGAATTGCAAAGAATTTGTCTGTTGGTTCTTGGGGACTTTGGGCCTGAAGACTGCCAGAAATAATCCAGGTTGAGACCACTTTAACTGTCCTGGCTTAATGCTAGGGAATCATGGGAATTGTAGTTTTTTCTGAGGCATTGAGCCTCCTCTGTCCGAAAGAGCTCTGGTGCCACAATAAACTACACCCCCCATTATTCCCTAGCACTGAGCCAGGACAGTTAAAGGGCTCTCAAGATGGATTATTTCTGCCAGTCTGTATAGGCCCTTTGTAATTCCTTATTGTAAAACAGGAAGAAATTAGACTTTTTGCCCTCCATCCTGCATTTGCTTTGTTCTCCTTTTCCACCCATGATTTTAGAATCATAGAGGACTCTCAGTTTCCTTGAGAAAACTAAAGGGTTCCCTTGGAGGCTGTGGGTGGGTGGGGGTCTCCTTCCCCCCCCCCTCCCCACAACAATCTCCTCCATTTTCCTCCTCTGGGAAGGAGAGACCCTCTCCCCCTGCCTCCTCTTCCCCTTCCTCCCCTTTGACAATGGCCCTTCCTTGCCCCCAATGCCTTTGGGCATCGCATAATAGCCCCCCCCATTCAGTACTCCAAGGAAGGCCCCCCCAAGCCTGATCCGAAGCCATGATGCGAGTATTGCCTTTGAAACCCCCCCCCCCAACGAAGGGGGAAAGAAGGAAGAGGAGGCCTCGCAGGGCCTTTAGAGGGGAAAAATGGGGGATTTCCTTCTTTCTACCCCAAAAATAGCCCCAGCCCTTCCCTCTCCCTCCTTCCCAACCAGAAAGCAAATTTGGAAATCTCTTACCTTCCGCCTCTCTCCACAAAACGCCTCCTTTTCCTTCTCCAAGGACAGTCAGATAGAACAGGAAGTGAGGTCAGTGGGTGCGCCGTCGCTCTTCTCTTCCCCCTCAGGAACACTTCCTGCCTCTCTAGGAAGCAAAACCCGCGAGAGTCTCTCTCTCTGTGGCAGGGGTAGGTAACCTGTCCCCTTTAAGGGCCGAGGGACTTCAGCTCCCAGAAGCCTCAGCCATGTTGGCCTATAATAGTCCCATGTTGGCCAATAGCTCCTGGGATTCTGGGAGCTGAAGTCCCTCGGCCTTTAAAGGGGAAAGGTTGCCTACCCCTGCGAGTCTGTGGAAACCTCTGGAAAGAAAGAAAGTGGCAGATAAAGGGGAGGGAAGTCCAGCTAAATAAATAAATAAAGGACACATCTGGAAAGGATTAAAGAGGTTATGCGTTGGACCAGGACTCAGCGATTCCCGGCTCAGCCATGGAGGCCTACTGGGGTGGCCTTGGGCAGTCACACTCTCTCAGCCTCAGAGGAGGGCAAGGACACGCTTTCCCCAGTAATATGAAGGCTCTGGGGGGGGGATGTCTCTTGCCAAGAATACCCCGTGGTGGGTTTGTCATAAGTCAGAAACTGTTTGAAGACACACAACAAATAATAATAATAATAATAATAATATAGGCAATCGCCCTCCCTCTTCCTTCAGGTCCCCTGAAACGTTCTTCTTTAGAAGCCTTTTTTTTTGTGGGGGAGTCTGATTCATTTCCCCCAAATGAGAAATATGTCTCTAGGTTTAAATTGTGCTTTTTGTTAACCTTTAATGCTGTTTTTTCACTTGTTAAATCCTTCAGCGCTTTTAAAATAATAACCCTCCCCCCTCCCTTTCCTTCTTGTTCTGCTCAAAAGAGAGTTGGACTGGGAGATGGAGTGGGGGAGTCTGTTTTCAACTTCCATCCAAACCCAGCAAAATGAGGGGCAGAGAGTGAGGGACCCTTTGCTTTCTTCACCCAGCTCCATCCCTCTTCTGAACTCCCCCCCTTTTGTGCCATTGCTTTCTCCAGCCTCTGAGCTACACCTTTCTCTCTCTCACACACATTGTGATATCAAGGACTTTGGGTGGGAATTGTTGTGGGTTTGGGTTACTTGTGGCGTTTCTCAAGGCGCCATCCTGTCCCAAATGTTGTTCAACATATACATGAAGCTTCTGGGAGAGATCATCCAGAGACATGGGGCAGGATGTTATCAGTACGCTGCTAACACCCAGATATACTTCTCCGTGTCTCGGTCATCAGCTTTGACTTCAGATGGCGTCTCTCATCTCAATGACTGTTTTAAGGCAGTAATGGGCTGGATGAGGAAAAATAGATTGAAACTCAATCCAGACAAAACAGAAGTACTTACAGTAGCAATCCCAAAACTAGGTATCGGAATACAACTTCCAGTCCTGGAAAGGGTCACACTCTCCTCTAGTGACTGTGTTTCGCAGTCTGGAGGTGCTCCTGGATCCGTCACTCCAGATGATAAATCAGATAAATCAGATAAACGGTCAGGAGCGCCTGTTACCAGCTTCAGCTGATACACCAGCTGTGCCCTTTCCTAGAAGCAAGGGGCCTTGAAACTCTGGTGCATGCGCTGGCAACCTCCCGCCTTGATTTCTGTAATGCGCTTTACATGGGTCTACCCTCATGCTTGGTCCAAAAACTTCAACTTGTACAGAATATAGCAGCCAGGTTGGTTTTGGGGACATCAAGGAGTGACCACATAACACCTGTCTTAAGGTCACTCCACTGGCTGCCTGTCAGTTTCTGGGCTCAGCACAAGGTGTTGGTTATTACCTTTAAAGCCCTAAATGGCTTGGGTCTAACCTAGCTTAGGGACCGCCTCCTTCCATATAATCCACCCCGCACACTGGGAGGAACTTGCTTCAGCCTATAAAATCTAGGCCAGGGGTTGGCAAGTTCCCCTTACCTGGGGCTGGTCTGGGATCCCTTGGTCTTCCACTTCCGGAGTACTGTGCATGTGTAAACGAGTCGCAGTCGCCATTTTGGAAAACAAAATGGCGGTGTGTGTGGCGGCGGGGGCCGGTCCAAAGGCCTCGGGGGGGGCGACCCCGGCCCGCAGGCTATAGGTTGCCAACCCCTGATCTAGACTGTCTGCTACTTCCCAGAGGGCCTTTTCTGTAGCCACTCCCAGATTATGGAACAGATACATCCCCTGTTTTTCAGCATCTGGCAATTTACAAAAGAGGTCTCAGACAAAATATACACCTTATTGTTCCCATCCCTGGAATTGATTGAATTTATCAGGGGAATTGAAAGATTTGTGGACAAGGAAGGGGCAGATAGGAGAGGGAGCTGGCGCTAGGACTTGCTTCCATCTTGACCATATCTTGTAGCCATGGGTTGTTAATGTTTCTAATTACTTAGAATCATAGAATCATAGAATCATAGAATCATAGAGTTGGAAGAGACCACAAGGGCCATCCAGTCCAACCCCCTGCCATGCAGGAACTCCCAATCAAAGCATCCCCGACAGATGGCCATCCAGCCTCTGCTTAAAGACCTCCAAGGAAGGAGACTCCACTACTCTCCGAGGGAGTGTGTTCCACTGTCGAACCGCCCTTACTGTCAGGAAGTTCCTCCTAATGTTGAGGTGGAATCTCTTTTCTTGCAGCTTGAATCCATTGTTTCGGGTCCTAGTCTCTGGAGCAGCAGAAAACAAGCTTGTTCCCTCCTTGATATGACATCCCTTCAAATATTTAAACACGGCTATCATATCACCTCTCAGCCTTCTCTTCTCCAGGCTAAACATCCCCAGCTCCCTAAGTCGTTCCTCATAGGGCTTGGTTTCCAGACCCTTCACCATTTTAGTTGCCCTCCTTTGGACACGCTCCAATTTCTCCACATCCTTTTTGAATTGTGGTGCCCAGAACTGGACACAGTATTCCAGGTGAGGCCGGACCAAAGCAGAATATAGTGGCACTATTACTTCTCTTGATCTAGACACTATACTTCTACTGATGCAGCCTAAAATTGCATTGGCCTTTTTAGCTGCTGCATCGCACTGTTGACTCATGTTCAACTTGTGGTCCACCTGGATTCCTAGATCCCTTTCACACGTAGTCTCATTCAGCCAAGTGTCCCCCATCGTATATCTGTACTTTTCGTTTTTCCGCCCTAAGTGCAGTACCTTACATTTCTCTGTGTTGAATTTCATTTTGTTAGCTTTGGCCCAACTTTCTAGTCTGCTCAAGTCATTTTGAATTTTGATCCTGTCCTCTGGGGTATTAGCTACTCCTCCTAATTTGGTGTCATCTGCAAATTTGATAACTATGCCCCCAATACCGTCATCCAAGTCATTAATAAAGATATTGAATAGCACTGGGCCCAGGACAGAGCCCTGTGGCACCCCACTGGTCACTTCTTTCCAGGTTGAAAAGGAGCCATTGTTGAGCACCCTTTGTGTTCGACCAGATAACCAATTACAAATCCATGTAACAGTTACTTTGTCTAGCCCACATTTTACCAACTTGCTTGCAAGAATGTCATGGGGAACCTTGTCAAAGGCCTTACTGAAATCAAGATATACTATATCCACAGCATTCCCTTCATCTACCAAGCTGGTAATTTTATCAAAAAAAGAGATCAGATTTGTCTGGCATGACCTGTTTCTCTGAAACCCATGTTGACTTTTTGTGATTATGAAATTATCTTCCAGATGTTCACAGACTCTCTGTTTAATGATCTGCTCCAGAATCTTTCCGGGTATTGATGTCAGACTAACTGGATGATAATTGTTGGGATCCTCTTTTTTCCCCTTTTTGAAGATGGGGACAACATTTGCCCTCCTCCAGTCCGCTGGGACCTCTCCTGTTTTCCAGGAATTCTCAAAGATTATTGCCAATGGTTCTGATATTACATTTGCCAGTTCTTTTAATACCCTTGGATGTAATTCATCTGGTCCTGGAGACTTATATTCATCTAGATTAACCAGATGTTTCTGTACTATCTCTTTACTTATTCTGTGATGAAATTCTCCTATTCTGTCCTCTGCTCCATTATCCTCAAGTTGAGCACCCTTTGCCTTTTCTGAGAAGACTGAAGCAAAGAAGGTGTTGAGTAATTCTGCCTTTTCTCTGTCCCCTGTTAACTTTGCCATCTTCTCCACACAGTGGCCCTACCATTTCCTTCTTTTTCCTTTTGCTACTGACATACCCCCAAAAGCCCTTTTTATTGTTCTTAACCGCTCCAGCAAGCCTGATTTCATTCTGCGCTTTAGCTTTTCTGACTTTAACCCTACACGTGCTAGCTATTTGTTTGAATTCCTCTTTGGTGATTTCCCCATTTTTCCATTTCTTATACATGTTCCGTTTAAAACATAGTTCAGTTGCAAGTTCCTTAGTCATCCATCCTGGTTTCTTGAGACACCTCCCATTCTTCCTCCTCATTGGCACGGTTTGAAATTGTGCCTTCAGTATCTCCCTTTTGAGAAACTCCCATCCGTCTTGAACTCCCTTCTCTTTTAGTATTCCTGTCCATGGGATCACCCTCAGTATTTCTCTAAGTTTAGTAAAATCAGCTTTCCTAAAGTCTAGAATGCGTGTCTGACTATGCCTGGCTTCTCCTTTCCACTGTATAATAAACTCCAGGAGGACATGATCACTCCCGCCTAAGGATCCAACCACTTGCACCCCATTAACTAGGTCTTCCCTGTTAGTTAGGATCAGATCCAAAATAGCTGACTCCCTCGTTGCCTCTTCCACCTTTTGAACAATGAAATTGTCTTCGAGGCAAGTGAGGAATTTGCTAGACCTCAAGGATTTTGCCGAGTTTGACTTCCAGCAAATATCCGGATAGTTGAAGTCACCCATCACTACTATATTTCTCCTTTCTGAGTGTGTGGTCATCTGTTCTAGAAAGGCATCATCCAGTTCTTCTGCCTGAGTCGGGGGTCTGTAGTAGACTCCCACAATAACATCCCTGTTGTTTCTTTCCCCTTTAATTTTTATCCAAATGCTCTCCACCTGGCTTCCAGGATTGTTGTCCTGGATTTCTTCACTGGTGTAAATATCCCTGACATATAATGCTATTCCTCCTCCTCTCCTGTTTGGCCTGTTTCTCTTGAAGAGGTTATACCCCTGTATTTTTACATTCCAATCATGAGACTCATCCCACCAGGTTTCAGTGATGCCTATTATATCATATTTGCTTTGTTGCGCTAGGAGTTCAAGTTCATCTTGCTTATTTCCCATGCTCTGTGCATTAGTGTAGAGACATCTAAGACCATATGTCTCCTTTACTTGCTGCCTTAGCACGTTTTTTTGCCTCCCACTGTTGGGTCCCTCTACTGTTTGCTTTGTTTCCTCTATGACAGTTTGACTATTTTTTCCAGTCCTTTTGTCTTCCAGGGTGCTGTCTCCCTTCCCCACATAACTCAGTTTAAAGCCCTCCTGATCAAATTCTTCAGACTGTTGGCAAAAACGTTTCTTCCAACTGGTGTGAGATGCAGCCCATCCCTTGCCAGGAGTCCACCCTCATGGAACCGCAGCCCATGATCCAAGAATCCAAATCGTTCTCGACGACACCATCTGCGGAGCCAATTGTTGACATCTGCTATCTTCCTCTCTCTTCCTGGACCGTGCCCTTCAACTGGCAGTAGAGACGAGATGACAATCTGTGCCCCCATTTCTTTCAGCTTCTTTCCTAGAGCCTCGTAATCCCTTTTGATGTTTTGAAGGCTGTGTCTTGCTGTGTCGTTCGTTCCCACGTGAACCAAAAGGAAGGGGTATTGGTCGGTAGGCCTGACCAGTCTTCTCAGCCTCTCTGTCACATCTCGGATCTTTGCCCCAGGGAGACAACACACCTCCCGAGACATCTTGTCAGGCCCACAAATCACTGCTTCTGTCCCTCTCAGCAAGGAGTCCCCCACCACGACCACACGTCTCCTACGAGGCTTAGCAGCGACTGTTCCCTGTGGTGGTACTCCCAGCTCTTTCCCTGAAGTCTGTTCATGCTGCTCTTTCTCGTCCTCCTTGGTAAGGGAAAGAGCTTGAAAACGATTCTGTAGCTGCAAGCTCCCAGAACGATCTCTGGTCTCCCTACTTCTACGTGTGACATTCCTCCAGCTGTCTACCTCCTGTGTATGTGGTGTGACGTTCTCTTCCCCAGCAACTTCCACTGTGTGGTCCCTGTCCAAGACCGTTCGTTCCGTTCTGTCTAGGAAAGCCTCTTGCTCCCTAATATTCTGAAGTGTAGCTACCCGCGCCTCCAGCTGCTGTACTTTCTCCTCCAAGAGAGCTACCAACTTGCACTTGGAGCATGTGTAGTTCCCGACCTCTGTAGGTAGGAAGACAAACATACCACAGGTATTGCAGGTGACGGCAGCAGTTCCTTCAGTATCCATACTAAGTATTAAAAAGGACTATGGCTTTCCTCCTCAAAGAAAATCTCTTGCTAAAACCAATGTTAAAGTCTGCAGATGACCAAAAGTTTTCTACAATTGGTAGTGGTTATAAAATTCCTCTGGGAGCAGTTGTAAAGAGCTAACTGCCTAGCCCACCCCCTATTGATTTGCAAATGCTCTTAACAAAGCCCCACCCGCTGAGTCACAGTCACACTTCCCCCAAGAGTTTTTAAAAAGAACTTAAAAACTTACCCTCTCAAGATGGCTGCCTGGAAACTGTTTTCTTCCTCTCTCCTAGCAGGAATTGGCCTGGAAAGCTTTCTTTCCTGGCAGAAACCTCTTTCTCTTTCTCTTCTCTTTTAGAAACTGGCCTGGAGAGCCTCCTCCTCCTCCTTCCCTGTCCTGGCCGAAACTGACCTGAAACTGACCTCTGGGAGCAGTTGTAAAGAGCTAACTGCCTAGCCCACCCCCTATTGATTTGCAAATGCTCTTAACAAAGCCCCACCCGCTGAGTCACAGTCACACTTCCCCCAAGAGTTTTTAAAAAGAACTTAAAAACTTACCCTCTCAAGATGGCTGCCTGGAAACTGTTTTCTTCCTCTCTCCTAGCAGGAATTGGCCTGGAAAGCTTTCTTTCCTGGCAGAAACCTCTTTCTCTTTCTCTTCTCTTTTAGAAACTGGCCTGGAGAGCCTCCTCCTCCTCCTTCCCTGTCCTGGCCGAAACTGACCTGAAACTGACCTCTGGGAGCAGTTGTAAAGAGCTAACTGCCTAGCCCACCCCCTATTGATTTGCAAATGCTCTTAACAAAGCCCCACCCGCTGAGTCACAGTCACACTTCCCCCAAGAGTTTTTTAAAAAGAACTTAAAAACTTACCCTCTCAAGATGGCCTTACCCTCTCAAGATGGCGGATTGTGGATTGTGTTTGTTAAAGAACAAAGCAAGATCGATTGATGGTGGGCCATTCATTTCCACGTTAACCCAGTGTATGCTCTGATCTTTTTTAATTAAATGAGGGATTTGACTAATGCTGCAAAATATCGTTCAAGATCAGGAATTGCTAACCCTCTTTTTTGGAAGTGAAGTATCATGTGGATTTCCTGAATCTTATGGTTAAAAGCAAATGTATTGATGAGATTTTGCCAAAGTTTGAGTTTTGTCTGCGGTGGTTGAAGTGGGATAGTTTGAAATAGAAAGGATAGGAGAGGGACAATAAACATTTTAATGAGTGATAAGCACAGAGACGGATGAAGCTGGTGAACGGAGATCCTGCACACACTCTGCCACTATGCTCAATTCACCTCATCTAAAAAATAACAATATACTCCAGGGGTAGGCAACCTAAGGCCTGGGGGCCGGATGCGGCCCCCCGAGGCGTTTGGACCGGCCCCAGGCCAGTGCTGCCGCCTCTGCCGCCACCCGCCTCCACCGCCGCCCACCATGATAATATTGATTATTGTTGTTATTACTTGTTCTTGGGGTTTTCTTGGCAAAATCTCCACAGGGGTTTTGCCATGGCTTTTCTGGGGCTGAGAGAGTGTGCATGCATATTTTTAAATTCTTTTAATTTTTTAAAAAATTATTTATTTATTTGTTGGTTGGTTGGTTGGTTGGTTTTTGGGGCTTCGGCCCCCCAATTGTCTGAGGGACAGCAACCCGGCCCCCAGCTCAAAAAGGTTGCCTACCCCTGAGCTATCTCTTCCCAAAGGAATGTTAATTGACCCCAATTTCTAGCTGTGCTCAGAATACCCTCCCTTCATTTATTTACTTAGTTTATTTAATGCATGTACAGTGGGTCCTTCCTATACGGGGGGGGGGGGGTATCTGTTCCGGACCCTCCCCCTCGCTTAAGGCAAATAAACCGGGATCTCAAGTCCCATTTGTTATAATGGGTGTATGCAGCACAGCATGCATGCCCCATTCAGTCTACTGGGGCTTGCAGTCTGTGTGATCTTGAGTCCGCATATGGCAAGCCTGTGTATGGTGCAGGCTTTCAACATCGGCAAGGCAATATGTGGTGTGTAGGAGCTGAGAACCCACAGGAATCCACAAAATGGCCACAGTTCCTCTCCTTTGTCTTTCTCAAAGGCAGTTCAGCAGCACCAGAGGCCAAATCCAGAGTCTGTCTTTTTTGGATGGAGTGAAAAGTTGTAAAGACCCCATTTCATTGCAAGCTCTCAAAGAGATGAAGCAAGAAGGCTATGCATGCTGTTCTTTCTGTCATGTGAAGGGGAAGAAGCTGAACTATCTAAAAAGTGCATAGAGAGCTGCCCAAATTATTTCTGTCTTGTAGGGGAACAATTTAAAAGGAGATTATTTGTGATGAATGTTGTCATTTTCTCCCTTTCAGCTACTCCTCTCCTTTGAAGAGGTAGCCATGTGTGTCGCTATGGTGGAGTAGCATATCCTGGATTGAGGCAACAGGGCTCTCTACAAGCAAGTTAGGATGGAGGGTGATGGGAACGTGGTCTCTCCAGGTAAGGAGCAATTTTACCTTCAGTGGATAGTTCTTGGAGGGACACAAATTTGGGGCTGGTGAAGCTAAAAGGAGAAATTGACCAGAACGGCATAGAGATTCTTGGCTCAGAGGAAGGGTAAGAATCTTGGATAAAAGTAGTGATTGGTATTGATCCCCTCTGAGATTCTGGATTTCTATGGGGGGTTGCAGACTGCCAGAAATAGTGCAAATTGAGTCCACTTTTAGGGTTAGGGTTAGTGCTAGGGAATCATGGGAATTGTTGTTGTTGTTTTTCTGAGACATTGAGCCTTCTCTGCCAGAGAGCTCTGGTGCCACAATAAAATACAGTTCCCATGATTCCCTAACTCTAAAAGTGGACTCAATTTGCACTATTTCTGGCAGTCTGCAACCCCCCTAAAGGCCTTTGCAGACTGCCAGAAATAGTGCACATTAAATTGAGGCACTGCCCTGGCTCAGTGCTAGGGAATCATGGGAACTGTAATTTATTGTGGCACCAGAGCTCTCTGACAGAGAAGGCTCAATGTCCCAGAAAAAAATACAATTCCCATGATTCCCTAGCACTGAGCCAGGGCAGTGCCTCAATTTAAAGTGCACTATTTCTGGCAGTCTGCAAAGGCCCTAAGTTAAACTCCTAATGAGATCATCTTTTTTTTTCTCAAGCAGGTAATGAGCAGGAGAAAGAGTTTTGTGGAATCCCCCGTGTTGTCATGGGAAACCGCCAAGACTGTTGTTGAGGATACAGAGGAGTTTGGAAATCAAGGGAGACTGAAAAGACAAAAAGGAAACCAGTCAGAGAATGGGAAGGAAAGCTTCTCTGCTTCTCAAGGGGAGGAACTCATGACCCACTCCCCAGAAAAAACACAAAAAAGATAAATTGTCCTGTCCGTGGAAAAATATTCCAATATAAATCTTAGTTAAACTTACGTTACGGAATGCACACAGGGGAGAAACTGTATAAATGTAAGGAATGTATGTGGAAAGTGCTTCAGTGATCATAGAACATGTCCTAAACATCGAAGAGCTCACACAGGAGAGAAGCCATATATAAAAAAAAATTTTTTTTAAGGGGTGGGAGGGGGGGAAATAGTTCTTAAATGTTGTGATTTTCTTTTGTAAGCCGCCCCGATTGTTCTCAGAGGGGCGGGATATCAAATAAAAAGTATTATTATTATTATTATTATTATTATGTAGGGAATGTGGGAAAAGCTTAGAGTGGGCATCTACATACACATCAAAGACCACTGGTGAAAGACAGGAAAACAATTTGAAATATGGGTTTTAAATGATAAACCAACTGATTTTTTTTAAAAGACTGGAAACCATTGATGAACATTTGGAGTAATAAGAATTCTAACAAGGTAATTTGTGGTCATGGTTAGTAGTAACTTTACTAAGTTTATTTAGTTGGTTCTGTAATGCGAGTATAATATATTTTCATTACAGTTCAGAAGGGGGGGGGCGGTGTCAGGGCCCTTATGTGTTTTTGCCAGTGTTTATTGTATTAGTTTGTGGTTATTGTTTCCGTTTAGTACAGTGTTTTAGTCCTAGTTTAATTTTAGTTTCACACATATATGCATCTGTCCATATGTCTATCTTTTTCTTCTTTCTTTTTTTCTGAATGTTTTTATGTTGATTGTGAATTAGTCTGTCGGTATTAATATAATGCGGGAAACTCGACTGCATAATTTCTAGAAGAACTCTTCTGTTCTAGAAGAACATGGCCACACAGCCCGAAAATCCCACAAAAAACAAAACGTTTTTCACAATGTTGACATTTTAATGGTTTCTTTCCTATCTGATGCCCTTAAAGGTCTGACTTGTCAGCAAAACATTTTCTACACTGCTGGCAATTGTATAGTTTCTCTCCTGTATGGACTCTCTGATGTCTCACAAGGTGAGACTTGACAGCAAAATATTTTCCACACTGCTGGCATTTGTGTGGTTTCTCCCTCTGATGCCTCAAAAGGTCTGACTTAAGAGCAAAAAATAAGGTGGCTTATCTAGTAAAGAATTCCATAGAAATACAAGAATGGATATCAAAATAAAGGATTTTCTGAGGTAAACGTTTTAGGTAAACACAGGGAAATACTACTAATATGTCTCCTAAGAAAGTAAAACAAACACTGGAGAATCCACTACAAAAAGTGGGCAAATAAATAATGGTGAGTTTAGACACCACCATACCTGAATCCCCTGATAATGTGGAAATATGGAAAATTAAAAGAGAGATTGGCTAGGCTTGAAAATGAGAGATCCTTAAGAGAGAAAGAAATGGAATCGACTAAGAATGAGGGAAACGGACATATCAGCCGCTCATACAAGAGTTGAAACAGAAGCAAATAGAGTTCTCCAAATTGATATGAAAAGGTTTCCCATATTTTATAAAGGAGACAACATAGATTTCTTTTTTTACTAGTTTTGAGAGAGCTCAAAACTTTCCTTGGGGAAAGAATGGGGTATTTAAGATTGCAAATTTGTGCTGGTTTGTCAGAAATCTATGCAGAAATGAGAATGGAGGAATTGAATAATTATGATTTAAACAAAGAGAGAGTCAAGCAGAGGTTTGGTTTAACACCTGAACATCATAAAATAAGTTTTGTAATTTAAGGAAGAAGCCTGGGGAGACCTACATGCAATGAGGCTGCAGGCTTGATGACTTATTAAGTAGTTGGATTGGTGGTTCCAAAGTAAATACAAGAAAGGAACTAGAACAGTTGGTTGGCCTGAAACAATTTTATAATATATGTCCTCAAGAATACAGATGGCTGATTCAAGATAAAAGGCCAAAGATTGCAGTGGAAGCAGCTGGGCTGAGGGATAGTTTAGTAACCATAAGGGTTGAAAGTGGCAGGAAAACTATAACCCAAGATGCAAAACCTCATTTTAATGATACGATGTTGCCATATGGCATCAATGTTTGTGTCTGTAGGATTGGAGAGAGGGGTTCTCTTCCTCATACTTGCACTGATTCTCTCTATGGTCATTTGGTCAGTGCGACTGTGAAGAAGTCACTTCCTACCTCCTCCCACTGTAGTAAAGGTTAATAGTTTATGACTCTTTATTCTAACTCTCTCTTCTCTTTTCACTACCATCCAAGATGGACACAGCCACCAGGCTGTTACTCTAAGGATGTTTTTTCTTCTTACTTGCACGCATGGAGATCAGCTATAGGGATCTCTCGATCATAGGACAGTTTTCTCATGTTTTAACTCGAAATTAGTTTAATTCTGTTTTATGGGGGGGGAGGGTTGGGGTCAGGGTTGTGATTTTAACTTGTTCTTTTTAATTGATGTACGCCGCTTCGATTGCTATGCAGAGAAGCGGGATATAAATAAAATTTATTATTATTATTATTATTATTATTATTGATAATTTATTTTTCTAGAACTTAGATGAATACTTTGTAACAATAAAGTAAGCCTTATGTTTACCTTACTTATGTATCCTGTTAATTTACCAGAATATATACTGGCATATACCTGTCATATACTGGTGGAGTACACTGCTAACATTGCTGCTGAATTTAATTACTGCATATCCCCCAAAACCTATTATTATTATTATTATTATTATTATTATTATTATTAATTTTTAACAAGGAAAGCTTATAAGGATTGGCAGACTTCAAAAGACAAGGAGGTATTTGAGGGGAGGAATGTCAAGCCATGGCAGTATGACAGAACAAAGGCACCTGAAAGGAGAGAAGGATTAGCCAAAGAGAATCAACAAGTGAGGGTGAACATGGACAACAGGATTTGTTATTCTTGTGGATGTTAGGGACATATGCATTTTTGCTGTCCAGAATGAACTGCCAAAGATCAAAACCCACTGGCAAAACCAGCCTATTGTGTGAAGGAAATTCAGCCACAGGAGCTGAACTCCATCCTCAGAGCTGAAACAGCCAGCTTGGAAACACAACCCTCCGGTGATGCAAAAGAAACACAGTTTTGTATATTTGTAACACTAGATACATGACTGCAAGCAGAGTAAGAGGGAAAGCTGCAGATCCAAGATCAACGGATCTGGGAACTAAGAGATACAGGTTCCAGTGTTTGTACAGTGACACCTCATTTAATAAGTCCCAAAGACATATTACCAAAAGAGCAAGTTATTCTGAAAGACTTGGGGGCCCCTGCATTTTTGGTTCCAGTAGCCCAAGTTTATGTTAGATATAAAGAATGGCAAGAAGAGTGGAAAGTGGCTGTTTATTCAGATATCCCAGCTCCTTGTCAAATTGGCTATGATCTTGCCAGACATGTAAAGTATACCTGTGTAACTACCCATCACCAGAAGCAGTTAGAACAAATTCCAGTATCAGAGGTAGAAAGGGAGGAACCATTTGATGAAGAAAATCCTACCCTAAAAGATACTTCACTATATACAGGACTATGTGAAGTCCTTGTTATCTGCTGGGGTTTGGTTCCAGGACCCCCCATGAATAACAAAATCTGTGGATGCTCGAGTCCTATTAAATACAATGGCCTAGCAAAATTGTGTTCCTTATATCAAATGGAAAATCAAGGTTTATTTGGAATCTATACTATTTTTTGAATATTTTAAAGTGTGGATGCTTGAATCTGTGAATTAAAAAATCCGTGGATAAGGAGGGCCAACTGTACAAGTGTAAGTGTTATACCAGATATTGAGAAAAAAGTATTAAAATGTGTATATCTAGTGAACAAGATTAATCTGAGTTTAGCAATGAGCAACGGCTTGATGAAAGTTTGAAGCTGTTATTCCTAATGGCTAAGACAAAGCTTCCAAAACTAACAAGAGAAAATTTTGTAGATACCAGGTGATTCAGAATAATTTGTAGAGGGAATCCTTGAGAGGCAAACACAACACCCAGAAGGAACACCATCAGCTGTTAGTAGTACCTCTAAAATAGAGAGAAAAACTTATGAACATCGCAGATGCAAGTACATTTGAAGGTCAATTGGGAATAAATAGAACTACCCAATGGATTATTGATGTTTAATATTATATGTTGCAAGAAGAAATGAACTAAGAAATGAACTATCATTTGAAAGTATGATAATGTAAACAGGTGAAGAATTATTGTAAAATTTTAATATGCTGTTGAGAAATGAGATATTATATAGCTATGTAAATCTGGTATGTATATTAACAAGGTAACTGCTTGGGAATAATTATATGTTCTGTATATAAGTCAAGCTGCTAGATCTTATTGCTGTTTATAGAGATCCATTAGAGGGCCTCCATTGAGCAATGACTTTGAAGGGGGAAGGTAGGTGACTGAGGGCCTTTGCAGACTGCTAGAAATAGTGCAAATTGAGTCCACTTTAAGGGTTAGGGAATCATGGGAACTGTATTTTATTGTGGCACCAGAGCTCTCTGACAGAGAAGGCTCAATGTCTCAGGAAAAACAACAATTCCCATGATTCCCTAGCACTAACCCTAACCCTTATAGTGGACTCAATTTGCACTATTTCTGCCAGTTTGCAAAGTCACTGAGTCACTGGGCAGACTTGGTTTCTTGATAGTCTGACTGTGAGGAAGGGGCTTCCAGGGAAGGGGTACATATAAAAGGTAGGAGTGAGTGACTGTGAGTGAGTTCTGGCGGATGAGTTAAGTCAATTCAAGAGAGGTGAGTTGAGTTCAAGAGCTGAGTTCAAGTGAGTTCAGTATACAGTAGTTGAGGGGAGGTTTAAGAGAGTTTAAAAGAGTTGAAGGGAATTGAGTGAAAGAAGAGTACTGAAGGGGAGAGAAAGAGTACTGGAAATTGTAAAGAGGAAATGGGGAATTGCTTGTAACCGTTATATTATTGTAACTAAACCACCTTTGGAACTAGCCTGCCTAAACTACATTCTTCCTAAATGTTATTGAATAAAGTCAATGTTTACTTGTTACAACAGAAGCCTCTTCTTGAGTGAATTCAAAACCATATGGGCACATACAAACATGCTATCAGATATTAAACGTAGTTTTTTGTGGGTTTTTCAAGCTGTGTAGCCATGTTCTAGAAGAGTTTCTTTCTGACGTTTCGCCAGCATCTGTGGCTGGTATCTTTAGAGCCTGGTACCAACTGAAGATGCCAGCCAGAGATGCTGGCGAAACGTCAGAAAGAAACTCTTCTAGAACTTGGCCGCACAGCCCGAAATACCCACAAAAAACTGTGGATGCTGGCCATGAAAGCCTCCGACTTTATATTAAACTTACTTGGGACATTAGCCCATATACATTTAGGGAAAGTGTATAAAGGGTAGATGCTAGGCAAGTAACACTGACAAAGGGCCTTTTAATAGTGAAGATGTAAAAGGTAACCTCAAGGTATAGATAGGCGGTCTCATGTGAGTGTTCCCAACAGAAAAATAACAAAAATCCCTGATCAAGTAACCACCAGGAGAGCCCATAATGCACCTTTACCTGTTCCCAACAGAGGATCAAAGCCACAATGCAAGATTTTTAAAATCACAAGCTTTGAAGCAGAAATAGAATTAAATGAGATTTTAATAGGGCTTTGCAAGAAAGAAAGTAAGATGTACGAAGGCTGTCTTGCTTTTCCGCACTGCTAGTATTTCTATGGTTCCTCTTTAATGTGGACTTCTTCGTACTCGAAAAGGTGTGAATTTTCAGGAAAATGTTTCTCACTGTCCTGTGGTTTGTATATAGTTTGTGTGCTGTATGGATTCCCTCATACCTCAAAAGGTGCAAACTGGAAAATATTTCAAACAGGACAATTGAATCATTTATCTCCTATGTGGATTCTCCGATGCTTCAAAAGATGTGATGTTTGAGCAAAACCATTCCTATACTGTTGCCATGTATGGTTTCTCTCCTGTGTGGACTCTCTGATATATCTCAAAGTGTGACTTCCAAACAAAGCATTTCCCACACTGCTAGCATTTGTATGATTTTTTTTCTCCGGTGTGGATTCTTTAATGTCTCTCAAGGTGTGACTTCAGAGCAAAATATTTCCCACTGTCCTGGCATTCTCTCCTATGTGGACACTCGGATTAGTCACAAGGTCTGACTTGTGAGCAAAACATTTTCCACACACCTAACATTTGAAAAGTCCTTCTCCAGTGTGGACTGTCTGATGCTTCAAAAGATATGAATTTCTAGAAAAACCTTTCCCACATTCTTGGCATTTGTATGGTTTCTCTCCTGTGTGGACTCTCTGATGCCTCAAAAGGTCTGATTTCTGAGCAAAATCTTTCCCACAAGGCTGGCATGTGTATGGTTTCTCTCTTGTGTGGACTCTCTCATGTCTCTCAAGGTGTGACTTCTGAACAAAGCATTTCCCACACCATTGGCATTTATGTGGCTTCTCTCTTGTGTGGACTCTCTGATGAGTGACAAGGGAAGACTTCTCAGTAAAACATTTCCCACACTCTTGGCATTTGTATGGTTTCTCTCCTGTGTGGACTCTCTGATGACTCACAAGATGTGAATTCTGAGCAAAACATTTTCCACATTGCTGGCATTTGTACGGTTTCTCTCCTGTGTGGACTCTCTCATGCTCCAAAAGGTGTGACATGCGAGCAAAACCTTTCCCACACTGCTGGCATTTGTATGATTTCTCTCCTCTGTGGATTCTCTGATGGTTCGAAAGGTCTGATTTCTGAGCAAAATCTTCCCCACAAGGCTGGCATGTGTATGGGTTCTCTCTTGTGTGGACTCTCTGATGTATCTCAAGGTGTGACTTCCGAACAAAGCATTTCCCACATCGTTGGCATTTGTGTGGTTTCTCTCCTGTGTGGACTCTCTGATGAGTGATAAGGGAAGACTTCTCAGAAAAACATTTCCCACACTCTTGGCATTTGTATGGTTTCTCTCCTGTGTGGACTCTCTGATGACTCACAAGGTGTGAATTCTGAGCAAAACCTTTCCCACACTGCTGGCATTTGTATGGTTTCTCTCCTGTGTGGACTCTCTCATGCTCCAAAAGGTGTGACATGCGAGCAAAATCTTTCCCACACTGCTGGCATTTGTATGGTTTCTCTCCTGTGTGAACCCTCTCATGCCGCAAAAGGTGTGACATGCGAGCAAAACCTTTCCCACACTGCTGGCATGTGTATGGTTTCTCTCCTGTGTGGACTCTCCCATGTTCCAAAATATGTGATATGCGAGCAAAACCTTTCCCACACTGCTGGCATTTGTAAAGTTTCTCTCCTATACTGATTTTCTGGTGGTGCACAAGACCTTTTTTAATAAAACATTTCCCATTTTCTTGGTATTTGTATGCTTTTGCTTCTGTGTGAAATCTCTGGTGGATCAAAAGGGATGAATTCTTAGTACATTTCACACACTCCTGGCATTTGTTCAGTTTCTCTTCTGTGTCAACTCGCTGGTGCTTCACAAGGTTTGCTTTTTGAGCAAAAGCTTGCCCACACTCCTGACATTTGCAGGATTTCTTGCTTTTATGCACCCTCCGATGTACCACAAGCCATGCCTTTTGAGTAAAACATTTGCCACACTGCTGACATTTGTAGGGGTTTTCTCCTTTGTAGTTTATCCAGTGGCCCAGAAGGTCTCTGTGCAATTTCAAATGTGCCATAAATAATGAACTGTATGCAAAGCATTTCCTACACTTATGACATTTGTGTGGCTTCTTTACTGTGTGGGCTTCTTGGTGGTTCACACAGTACAATTTATAATCAAAACCTTTCCTTTTTTGAGGAAAGCATTTCCCAGATACATTGCATTTGTAGGGCTTCTCTCTGATATTACTTTCCTTTTCTGAATGTTGAGCTTGCTTAGTAAGTTCCAGTTTTTGCCTAGAACAATTCCCATACTTAGCACATACACATGTGTTCCTCCAGTATTCTGCTGTGAAAAAGAAAACCAGAAAAGAATTGTGTGAAAAAGAATTTCAGAGTATGGGAAACACATTAAAGCCAAACAATCTTTTAAAAAATCACCAAAACAAAAGAGATGCTATGCTCCCTCTTATGCCTTAGTTCCAGACTATCTAATAGCTTGAATCTCATCATAAGAGTCTGCCTGAGTCTTAAAAACTTCAGGGGAGGGATTTCTCTATACCAACACCCTCTGGCAGGCATTGACCATAGAATTGTGCTGGAGAACCTCTAATGACAAAGAGGCCACCTCTGGAGGTCTTCCTGCATGAATCTAAGGTCTACTTCCACCAGAAATATCAGGGATCGCACTGTATAAATCAAACAAATAAAGAAAAACTTTATCCTTAGTGCTCTTTTAGGCTCCAAGCAAATGCTTTCTCATTTTTTCATATTTTGAGACATTTAGGATTTTTACATGCTAAAACCCTATACCATGCTACTCATTTTAGTTTTGTTTCATCCGCTATACGAGTTATATTTGAGCTGCAACAAAAATATGTCTGAAAATGAAGACTTGGGGGCAAGCACCTGGCTGCCTGAACCACTGCTTTCGTCCCTTGTTTGAAGCCTTCCCTGGGGTGTCTGCTCACAGACACATGGAGCAGGACTACTGAGAATGGAGGATTTGTGAGAAAAGACTGAGGGAGGGAAACTTCCAGTCTGAGCTGGGATTGAACCTGAGCCCTTTGGAGCTTAGAGCTCAGTAAAGATGAATCCTCTTGGACTGAGCAGAGCATGTAAGGCAGGAGTGGAAAATCAGTGTTATATGGGCCACACATGGATGCCTGGCCTGGTTCTGGTGTCAGGTTTTCAATAAGGGACAGGGGGAATTCATGACATGAAGGGTTGACAAGTGTTCTACCTAAATACCAAATGAAATTATTAATTTCAGTTAACTTATCCAGGCATTTCTCTGTAAGAATTAATACACTGTCCACACATAAATTACATGATGTACACATTTCTGACTAATGCAATCCTGCCAAGGATGGAAAGATTTCAAGCCTTCCATATTTTAGGTTTATATAGCCTCCATGTGTCTACTGGGTTATAATTTCAGGGTATGAGCTGCTGGATGTCTTTCATGATGATTATTCCCAAATAGGAAAAACATTGAGGGACAAAGTTGCAAGCCCATTAGGTCCTGCCAGGATTTTTGCTGTTGGTATGAAGTGTTTAGAGCCATTAATGTGGATTTGTTAAAGTTAATTTTTAGACCTGAATAACTACCAAAGGACTCAAATGTCTTTTTTAGAGGTAGAAATAATAATTCTGGGTGCAATTAAAAAAATCAACACATCATCAGCATAAAGTGCAACCTTATGGTGTTGGCTGTTGATGCAAAGGCCAACGATATCAGCATTATGCCAAATCATGTTAGCCAAGGGCTCCATTGTCAGTGCAAATAGGAGAGGTGACAATGGGCATCTTTGTCTAGTGCCCCTGGAAAGTGCAAAAGGTGTTGAGTCAAGGCCATTGACCAACAATGTCACCTCTAATTTCTCATAGCTAAGGCGAAGTGCTCCTATGAAGCCATCTCCAAAATCCATTCCCAAAAAGAAATGGCCATTCCAACATGTCAAAGGCTTTCAAAGCATCAAGTGAAAGTAAGGCTAGAGGACACTTTGACTGGTTGGAATGGTGGATGATACTGAATACCCTGCAGACTGGATCTGCTAGGTGTCAGCCTGGGATGAAGCCCACCTGGTCAGGATCAATGTATTCTAAAATAAACTCATTTATTCTGGAGGCCAAAATAGAAGTAAATATTTTTGCATCTTGATTAAGGAGTGCAATAGGATGGAAAGATATTGGGCCTTTGCAGACTGCCAGAAATAGTGCAAATTGAGTCCACTTTAAGGGTTAGGATTAGGGAATCATGGGAACTGTATTTTATTGTGGCACCAGAGCTTTCAAACAGAGAAGGCTCAATGTCTCAGAAAAAAACAAAACAATTCCCATGATTCCCTAGCACTAACCCTAACCCTTACAGTAGACTCAATTTGCACTATTTCTGGCAATCTGCAAAGGCAGTCAGTCTCTGGGCATTTCTCTTTGGTTTTTGGGATTGGTATTATTTGGATTCTATGCCAACTTGTCGGCACAGGAGTATTATTAAGAATGGAGTTTAAAAGGGCAATAAGATAGGGTGAAATTTGGTCAAATAACAATTTGTAAAATTCTCCCGAGAAGCCATCTAGGCCTGGACTCTTATTCAGTTTCATTTCAGATATTGTCTTTTTGTGTCCACCTGGGTGAATAGGTTTGTTTAACAGTAATTTATGAGAATCTTTGAGCTTCTTCAGATTTAGAGATTGCATAAATTGGTCAATGTCCAAATTTTGTGGCAATTCAGAGGTATATAGTTTAGGATAAAAGTTTTGAAATTCTTTCATAATTTTGTCAGGAGCTTCTACGATAGTCCCTTCAGAGGAATTGAGAGTGGATATGGTTTTCCTCCCTACCTTATGCTTGACAGTTCTATCAAGAAGTCGAGAATTTTGTTGGTTAAATTCATAGTAGAATACAAAATGGTGCTTTGCATCGCGCGTCCATATGCACTACTCCGGTGCCATTTTGTCTTCCAAAATGGCACCCAGAGTCGTGTGCATGCGCGCGCGACGCTGGGCACATGCGTTCAACTCCGGATGCCATTTTGGAAGACAAAATGGTGTTCGGCGGCGCATGCGAGCAGCGGCGACAGCAGGGCTGGCCATGGGCTGGTAAGAAGGCCTCGATGGGCCGGGTCCAGCCCGTGGGCCGTAGTTTGGGGACCCCTGGTATAGCCTCTTGCATCACAGAAGCATGCAATCCCACCATCACATTTTAGAATGGAAATGATCATCAACAAGGGAACAAGAGAGCCTTACCAAGACAACCCATAATGTCACAGGTCTCTTTCATGATCTACATATACTTGTCCCTTTCCTATTTTGGCTGAGTCAGGAACCCTGTCAAAGCATTGTAGCTGTTAATGCCATTATTATAAATGAATTTTAAAACATAAGACTTCAGGCCAAAACAGACTACAGAAATCATCCAGCTTGAGACCACTTTAACTGCCCTGGCTCGATGCTAGGGAATTCTGGGAACTGTAGTTTTGTGAGACATTTAGCCTTCTTTGTGAGAGAACTCTGGTGCCACAACAAACTACAGTTCCCAAAATTCCCTAACATTGAGCCAGGGGAGTTAAAGTGATCTCATGTTGGATTATTTCTGCACTCTGTTTTGGCCCATAATCATCCAGGGAAAGAGAGCCTTACCAAGAGAAGCCTGGATCCCATGGATCTCCGTCATGATCTCCCTGTGTAAGGCTCTCTGGTCAAGATCCAGCAGGGCCCACTCTTCTGGGGAGAAAGACACGGCCACCTCCTCAAAAGTCATCAGCCCCTAGAGACAGAAGAAAAAGGTTCTTGCTCACACCAGATATCAGGATGGCTGCCGGCTGTGGCAATTAGTGTAAAGCATCCACACAGGCTGATATGGCTCAAAGGCAACTGAGGTGAGATTGATTTGTCTACAAACACTGAATGAGCATTGTAGACAAGATCTGACAAACACAGGAGCCTCAGCCCATGATATATTCTACAGCTGCAATAAAAGGAGACTGGCTTTAAAGAAACATTACATCACAACTGAAGAACAAAATGCCAAAGGTCTTACACTGCAGGATTTGAACCAGGGGAAGACAACTGCAAATGCAGTGGGTCAGTCTAATATGTGCATTTCAGCATGCCAGGAGAGATTATGCTGGGTCACTTTCAACTGCAATGCTGGCCAATTTTCAGCTGGTGTTTGTTATTTTTTTCCTGTTTTGGGCAGTGCTGCCCAAAGTTGCACTGGGGGGGGTGCAGGCCGCACCAGGTGACACTCTAAGGAGGGGTTGACACCACTGCTCTTCAGACATATGTGATGTGGCAGAAACGGGCTGTGGCATTTGCCTGCTTCCCTTTAAAATGCTTTAGGGATGGTGGGAGTGGGGCTAAGCTCAGTGGGAGGAGAAAGGGACCTGCAGGATTTTTAAATTAAGTTTTAAAATTTTAAAATTAAATTTACATTTAAAAAAAATTAAATTGTTCTTTTAAATTTTTATTTAAAATCATCCCATTTCCCCAAATCTTCACTATGTATATATAAATACATTTTAGTTCTACATATGAAACTGTAATTTGAAGGCATAGTTTTAATTTTGCTAGTTGTTTATGTCATAACTATTACCATTATATTCAGTTATATATAGGAATTACAATTTATGAGCAACATTAGTGCAAAAATCATTACTAAGGATTCTGCAGCACGTGGTATGGGAGAAGGTCAATGGGTGTGTGTGTGTCAGATGCCAACCCTAGTGATGCCCCTGGTTTTGGGGAGGGTTTGTGAAGTTTCATGGCATATCCTCCAACTTTCCCAATCTGGCAAGGACAGTGCCAATTAATCCTCTTCCCCTCTCTACTTTTTAAGTGAATTTTAAAATGTCCCAGTTTCTTTCTCTTCCTCCTCGCTACCCACCTAGATCGCTATTCACCACATTTCCACTCCATTTACTCAGCCAGCATAGAATTGTACTATGACTCTGGAGACCAGGGTTTGAATCCCTTCTCAGCAATGGAAACCTATTGTGTGACCTAGGGCAAGTCACATTCTCTCAGCCTTAGAGGAACGCAACCTCCATGGTGCTCATCTTAGGGTACCGTAAGTTCTAAACAATTTGAAGGCATACCACAATAACTCAACAAAAGGGAAAGGAGGGAAAGGGGCTAAATCTTGCCCTACCTAGTAGACTCTGAAAAAAGCCAACTGCTACAGCCTCCCTTGGTTTTGGTGTCCTTCCTCAGCAATAACTTTTGCCATTGTGACCACAGTGATGTTGCTAAGCCACACACAACCCAGTTTTCAGCTGTGATTTGTTGGAGGGTATGTTATGGGGTGCTAGAAGGGTAGTGCAAAACGGCTGCATTTTGGCTGGTTTTAAGCCAACTTGAAATCCAACAGATTTAGATATATAATTGTCTTGTGGGGGGATGTATGTATGTAGGTATATAACATTTTTAAATATATATTTTAAAATTTTAAAATAATAAATTATTGACATTAAAACAGCATGGTCCAAATCTATAAAAAGCAATCTGATCCATAAGACAGAAATAATCAATGGCCCAAGGTCCTAGTGGGCCTTCATATAAAGAGACACCAGATACAGTCTTCATATGTGGCCAATAAAGTTCTTATCTTCTCCAATTTTTAACAAAATATTTCCAGAACACTGGCATTAAAAGAATTTTAAGAATGGCTCTAGGGGTTTTCTGGAGCTTTCAGGGCTAGATTTGGCAGGTCCAAAGACCACCTGCGGATCCCAGGCCCAAATTTGCCTGCCCCGCCTCAAACATTCCTGAGTGGCATTGGCTGTCTTTCTTGGTTTTGCTGGTTACTTGGCATCTCCAGAGGCAACAGCAGCCTCCCTCTGAATGCCAGCTGCTGAACACAGAGGGAGAGCGTTTTTTCTGGATCAAGGAGGCTGCGACAATCTATCAGCTCCCTTTCTTTCTAGAAAATGTTCAGAGGAAAAGGAGAGCAACTCTAACCCAAGAATAAAAGGCACTGGGATTCAAACCTAAAGGAAGCCCTCAAACCTCTGGGCCAGGATGGATAAAATCTGACAGTCTGCATTTCTCTCTCATTCATGTTTTTCAAATCTCTCCTTTAGGAAGATGAAGACATTTGCAAATTTTTACAATTTTTTAAAATCCAAAGGAAACGGAAACAAAATTCTCCTCTATCACTGAGAGAGATGTGATCTGGAGCAAGAAGAACACAGACTGCTCAAATGCTCTTGTTCCAGGATTCCTTCTCCTTACCTGATCTGATTCTGGTCCACCACAAAGAGGAAGAGGCAACTGAATCCTTGCTGGTGGGATCATTCCAGCCTCTGTGGGAGAGACCAAGGTTGCGGGAAAGCCGGTCACATCACCTTGTGTCAGAGGTTACCATTACAATCTTATACAAAGACTCACTAGGAAGTACAAGCCTACCTCAGCTAACAAAAGCCTCCCACAAAGATGTTCTTTTTTACAAAATCATAATATGCCCACCCAGCCTCCATTTCTTCATCCTCTGTACAGCTGAAATTATTTTAGCAGCATATTTGCTGGAACAGTGGTGAAAGAAGGCTGAAGAAAACATAAGCACTTTCAGTGACTAGTTGTAGCAATATGTCTGGAGTAATAATGTCAAGCAATAATGCTTGAGCTGAGAAACAGTAGGTTTCTACTGTACCTGATCCTACTGCAGTCAAGTATGCCTACAACAATCAAGGGAAACAACGGCTGCCTCCAAAGGCCCTCACTGAGCAGGCAGGAACAACTAAACAGAAAGGAAAGGGGAGAGCGGAGAAGCCTGCCTCAACAGCTGCCCCAATACTTTTTAAAAATAATAGATCTATACAGTTTGACCATAGAAATCATAAGAAACATTGGGGCTGGTGAAAGAAAAAGATATTCCTGAATGGATTTTTGAAAAAGTCTTCAGCTGGGTTCTAGAAGGTTCCAAATGTTTTTGTTTACTTACGCAAGGCTTCCTTGACCTTATGGTTTCACTTCACATGTGCATGTTGTTGGTTTTGGCTCAAAAGTGTGTTGAAACATATTGACCTGTTGTTCTTTCTTGTAGTTTAAGAACCCACCTATATTCTTCTCATGTGATTTGTGCCACTGGTTATCAAATTTTCTGATTGTTTGCTAAGGTATTCCTGTATTCTATTGGAAGTCTTGGAACAAAAGAACACTTCCAGCCTAGGAAAACGCAGAGGGTGCTTCGATGCAGTGATTCGATGCTGGACTGGGGCATGGGGGGGAAATGCAGTTCTAGCCTCCACTGAGCCCTGAAAGTCATTGGGCAACCTTTAGCCCCCTGATCTCTCTGAGCCTGCCTGACCTACCTTTGTTGTGGTACAGACAAAAGAGAAAGGGTAAGACAGCTCTGAATAGAAATACAGGGAACAAGATGTGCCATGTATGTCAGGGATGCATAAAAACAATCTCTGCATGTGGAGATGAGCAATGTCCATGTCGTGCAACACTTGCATCAAATGGCAACATTTTTCACCAAATGTACAATGGAATGGACAGTGGAATGCACAGTGGTACAGCAAGCACATCAGGCAACTATGTCCCACTGTTTCCATAGAAGATCCTGGGAGGCAATAACACAGCCCTGTAAAATGTGTACTTGAGCAGGGATTCGAACCCTGGTCTCCATAGTCATAGTCTAACATTCAAACCACTACACCATGTTGCCTCCCAGGGTCACCTTAGAGATCCTGTAAGTCAGAAATGACTTGAAGGCACACAGCAACAACCATCACGACAAATAGTGATGCAGGGGTTAGGAAAATCCAGTGCCAGCTCACACTGAGCCACAAAATCCACTGGGAGATGTCAACCACCTACTCTCTCTGGAAAATCCAGTGCCAGCTCACACTGAGCCACAAAATCCACTGGGAGATGTCAACCACCTACTCTCTCACACATACACTGACCTACCTCACAGGGTGGTTGTTGTGAGGATGAAGTGACCTTGAGTTGAGGGGAGCAAAGGCTAGATATAGATAAATACACAAAGCTCTGGAACATCATGTTCAAAGAAAAACTAACTGAAACAGGAAGGGCTGCTAGAGACAATCCAGACCACTCTAAAAGATATTCAACACTGTGAAAATTTATTAGTTATGCAAATGAAAATGCAGAACTTCCTCGCATGTGGCTTTTTGGAAAGATATTATAGTTCTTCTTATGTCAGCTGGAGATTTTTTTTAGCTAGATAGTCAAGTAACAAACTCAAAGCACCTTCTTTTATTGATTCTTAGATGCATTCTTTCCTGGGACCTTATCACATGGGGGTCTGAAGCAGTCCCATCCCCGTGGTATACCCGTCCCATTGCGCTTCCTTTCCCCAGGTGATCAAACGACGTCGCAGGGAAACCCCGCCCATCCCCGTCGCATCCCTGTATCATCCCCGTTCTTTTGGATTCCTGGTCGAAATGGGAATTACATTTCCCGCGACCGGAAGGAAGCGCAATGGGACGGGGATGCGACTGCTTGGACCCCGTGTGATAAGGTCCCTGGTTTTGTTTGTTTCTGTCAATACACACACACACACACACACACACATATATATATACTTATAATTATATTATATTTTAAACGTATATATATATATATATATATATAGAACGAGAATTAACACAAAGTGGCCGATATCCTATATCAAAGGTAGAGAGGATAACTCTCTGCTTGTGTAGAGTTGTGTAGAGTTCCTGGTGTGGAATGGCAGTCTTCTTGCAGCAAAATACACACCTACAGATAAATCTGGAAGCCCAGTGACCCTGCATGCGCAACTCCATTTCCACAATCATGAGCTGAACATGGATGTGCCACATCAAACCAAAAAGTTCAACAGCTTCCAATGGGGAAATTAGACCCAGTGTGCTGTAGTAGTTCAATGCTAGGCTCTGCGGACCAAGGCTCGAATCCCCTCTCTGCTATGGAAATTATTATTATTATTATTATTATTATTATTATTATTATTGAAACTCCCTGGGTGACCTTTGGCAAGCCACAGTCTCTCAGCTTCAGGGGAAGGCAAGGGGAAACCTCCTTTAAATCAATCTGGGCAAGAAAGCCCTGTGAAGCTTTAGGGTGCCATAAATTGGAAAGACTTGAAGACACACAACAACAACAAAGAGGCATCCATACCTTGCAAGGGCCTTCCTCCATCACACTCCTCCTCGATCACCCTCCATTGGGAACTCTGCCTGGGATCCAATGGAGCCTTTTCTGCCACAGGGAATGCAGAGTGAACTTCTGACAAAAGGTTGCTGGCCTGAAACAGCAGTCAGGATTCAAGACATGGAATTTGGAGAAGGATGAGAAAATGGCAAAGGTCTTTGGGGAAGGGGTTTGCCTTTTGTGGTATGAGACTTCCACCCACAACTAAGCTGGTTAAAAGCCAGCAGCACATAAGCCCAACTTGAAAAAGTGACATACAAAATAAGAGTTCAGAAAGGTGGGATACAGAATGACACTTGTGTTAATACTTGGCATACATTTATTGTATGTGCTGGAACACAATTCCATGGAGCCCACAGCAAGAACATCTGGAGTTCTGGAAAACTCTGCTTTGACATATAATGGAAGTCTACTCATATACCCAGGTCTACAAATGTATGTGTGTGTGTGTGCGTGTGTATGTAAGAAAGAACTGAAACAGACATACGGAGAAACAAATAAAACCTACTGCCACTGTATAGATATACCTACCTGTACACTCTGTGGAAACAAGGCTATTGTAGGTCATTTATTATGTTGGTTTTGGAATAAAGATAACATTAAAAAAAGTCAGCAATGGTAAAAGTGTTTCAAGAGCAAGAACTAACTACTTGCTGGAGCGTGTGGAAGACTGTTCCGCTCCTGAACATATCAGGGCGTGATTCTGCCATTAGAGTCACTACAGGGAAAGTCCGGTTGCGTGGCACTGCCAGCAGGGAGACCTGGCACTTCTTTTGAAAATCTGGCACATAGAGCATACACCTAGTTTTAAAACAATCACTCTTATGAGATGCTTCAGGGACTGAGATTCTATCTACTTCATCAGAGGGTGGATCCTCCCCACACTTCTCCCTATCAAAGCCAAATCTGGGAACACTACATTTCAGCCTTTGCCTCCTGATGTCATCAGACCCCAGAAAGGCAGCCCAGAGCCAGATCCTGCTCACCTTGGCCCCAAGGAGAAACACTCTCACCTGCTGTTCTTTCTGTGTCTTCTCTGCCTCTACCTGACTCAGGAGGAAACCTTCTGCCAGGGCCACCGCCTGGGAACAAGTCTCTGCCCCACATTCCCTGACCCAGTTCTCCATCTCTGGGGGCAAGATGCTCAGGAACTGCTCCAAGGTCACCAGGTCCAGGATCTCATTTTTTGTGTGTTGCTCTGGCTTCAGCCACTGACAGCAGAGATGGTGGAGTAGGCTGCAAACTTCTCGGGGCCCCTCGCCCTCCTTGTAGGAGAACTGCCTGAAGCGCTGGCACTGTGTCTCTGAGCTGGCAAGTTCCTCTCCCAGGAACCTCTGGACTGCATTCTCCCAGAATCCCACACTGTTCTCAGCACTGAGGCCATCATGGCCTTTTCCTCCTTCAGGACCAGCTGAGTCTGGTTCATCCATCTATCTTTTTTTACACCAATGAAGCCACAGACAGAATCAGTTATTCCTCCTCCGTCCATCTGAGGGTAAAGATGTCACTAAGATATTCTCTGCAACACCCTGTAAAACCAATACATTATTTTGTTATTACTGATATTAGGTATTTAGAGCACCATCAATGTACATTGTTATGTTAAGAATAGTTTTTCTGGTCTGAGTACTCTAAAAGCACAAGATGCTATCTGATCTTAGAGGTTAAGCAGGGTCCGCCCTGGTTAGTACTTGGATGGGAGATCGCCAACAAATAGCAAGTGCTGTAGGCTGTGTTTCGGAGGAAGGAACTGGCAAAACCATCTCTGAGGATTCCTTCGCTAATAAACCCCTATGAAATTCATGGGGTGACCATAAGTTGACAGGCGACTTGAAGGCACACCCAGGGAAGACGAAATCTGTGGAGGCCTCCAACAGCAAACAGGGCTCTTCCCTGAAGGAAAGGCAGTTTTGGGTTCTTTCACCTGAGAGCCAGTGTCAATAGCGTGAAAAGCATCAACAGAGTGAAAAGCAATTTAAAATAACATCCACCCAAAAAACCCAGTGCATTGTGCTATTGCCATACTTAATTTTCAATGTTATCTTTTATACCACATATAACATCTAGAACCAGCATGGCAGAAGGGCTTTGAGTGCTGGACTACAGCCCTGGAGATCAGGGTTGGATTCCCTGCTAAGCTATGGAAGCCCACTGGGTGGCCTTGGGAGAGTCACACACTCTCAGCCCCAGACAGCCCTGGCCCTGCCCCCTTTGGGATGGAGGGGGACCCAGCTTACCTCCCTCTCCCCGAAAACAGCCCCCTCCTCTCCCTTCTCCTTCCCCCCAATAGCCCCCCCCAAACGATGAAGGAAGGGCGGGCGGGAGGGGAGGAAGGAGGCTGGGGGGCAAGAGGGATAAGGGAGGGAGGGGTTTAGGATGGGTGGGGGCCCAGCTGGAAGACCAGCAAGGCCTCCTCTTCTCCCCCCGCCCCCGCAAAATAACATTCAGTGTGCCCCCCCGCCTCACCTCCTCCTCTCCCCCTCTTGCTCCCCCACCTCCCTTCCCCCCCCCCCGGACTTTTCCCATTCCCTGCCTCTCTAGGAATCGTAACTATGCTCTCTCTTCCCTTGTAGGAAGACTCTCTAGGAATCTCAGTGCGTCTCTCTCACCCATGGTGGACGCTCTAGGAATCTAAGCCTCTGCACTCGCGCTCTCTCCCCCTTGAGGTGGACTCTCTAGGAATCTTGGGGTCTGATCTCTTCCCCCCCCCCCCCGCCCTTAGAGGAGGCTCTAAGAATCTGAGGGCCTTTACAGACTGCCAGAAATAATGCAGCTTGAGGCCACTTTTAACTGCCCTGGCTCAGTGCTAGGGAATCATGGGAACTGTAGTTTATTGTGGCACCAGAGGTCTCTGACAGAGAAGGCTCAATGTCTCAGAAAAAAAATACAATTCCCATGATTCCCTAGCACTGAGCCAGTGCAGTTAAAGTGGACTCAATTTGCACTATTTCTAGCAGTCTGCAAAGGCCCTGAGTTTTTTTTTTTTTTGCGCTCTCTCTCAATCTCTCTCTCTCTTTTGGAGGAGGACGCTCTAGGAAACTGAGCCTCTGCTCTCTCTCTCTCTCTCTCTCTCTCTCCCCCCTTGAAGGAGGACGCTCTAGGAATCTGAGCCTTTCCGCCCGCTCGGACCCTGGTTGGCAAAGAGAAGGAGGAGGAGTATTTGGGAGGGAGAGAGTAGGCTGGAGAGGAGGAGGTCGGGGCCACAGCATCACATTGTTGAGTCATCAGTGTAGTGTAGTGGTTTGACTGTGGACTGTGACTCTGGAGACCAGAGTTTGAATCCCTGTTCAGCTACTGAAGCCCACTGGGTGATTTTGGGCAAGTCACGGTCTCTCAGAGGATGACAGTAGCAATCCTCCTCTAAACTTAAAGAAACCTGCCAAGAAAGGGTCTGGAAAAGCAAGCCCTATGAGGAACGACTTAGGGAGCTGGGGATGTTTAGCCTGGAGAAGAGAAGGCTGAGAGGTGATATGATAGCCGTGTTTAAATATTTGAAAGGATGTCATATCGAGGAGGGAACAAGCTTGTTTTCTGCTGCTCCAGAGACTAGGACCTGAAACAATGGATGCAAGCTGCAGGAAAAGAGATTCCACCTCAACATTAGGAGGAACTTCCTGACAGTAAGGGCGGTTCGACAGTGGAACACACTCCCTCAATGGAGATTTTGGTGGAGTCTCCTTCCTTGGAGGTCTTTAAGCAGAGGCTGGATGGCCATCTGTCGGGGATGCTTTGATTGGGAGTTCCTGCATGGCAGGGGGTTGGACTGGATGGCCCTTGTGGTCTCTTCCAACTCTATGATTCTATGATTCTATGATTCTATGAAAACCCCATGATAACTTCTGCTTAGTGTTGCCATAGATCAGAAATGACTTGAAGGAACACAACAATAAGGATGAATATGGTATAATTTGCTTTTTAGAAACCCAGGATGTCTGTTAATAATTTTTCGTATGATGAATACATGATATTCTTTTCATCAACAGCAAGGTGACCAGTCAGGAGTGGCCCATTTTGAAGCAAATGCTTCATGTGCCTCCTTGCCTCGTGATGTGTTTGGAAGAGGAGGAGTCATCCTCTTGGGTTATCATAGAGAGGAACTATCTTCTTGAATTTATTTAAAGCAGTTGGCCAAACTCCTTATTCACCCACCCTGCTTTCTTCAGCTGTCTCCCATTTTTCTTTCCTGTTGACATCATTTGCCATTGTGTCTCTCAAGTCTAGCTGTCCAGCAATCCAGAGGTCACTTTTCAACTGAGTTAATTCTCTTCACTCCCCAGCTTTCCAAACAATACACAGAAATTGAAGATACGATGGCACCAACAATCCTAATTCAATTATATATCTTTACACTTCAGGATTTTGTATAATTCTTTCATAGCTGCCTTTCCAAGTCCTAGGGCCTTTATAGACTGCCAGAAATAACGTAGCTTGAGGCCACTTTAACTGTCCTGGCTCAGTGCTAAGGAATCATGGGAATTGTAGTTTATTTTGGCACCACAGCTCTCTGACAAAGAAGGCTCAATGTCCCAGAAAAAAACTACAATTCCCATGATTCCCTAGCACTGAGCCAGGACAGTTAAAGTGGCCTCAAGCTGCATTATTTTTGGCAGTCTGTAATGTCAGAACCTGGGTTCAGGTTCTGCCAGATTAGTGTTGGGGATGATGGATAATGAGAATAGACTGGAAGGTGCTGGAAGATATGGGAGGATGGGTGGTGTGCAGCTGCTGGTTTGTTTTGATAACGGGCGCTTTGGAATGTTGAGAACTGGAAGGGAGGAAGGTACTTCTTGGAGCCGTCGGTAAGGGATGAGCTAAGGAGGGGGTGAAGGAGCTGGGGAAATGAAACTGTGGGAATTGTAGGTGGAGATGGGTTTGCGCGCCTAAATGTTTAGGGGGTGGAGTGAAGGTTTGAGTGGTTTTAATGAGGGGCTGTGATGTTGGGGGGGCAGTTCTGGCTTAAACGCAGTGCTGTGAAATACTGACTTTGTGTATTCAATAAACTCCTGATTGCTGATATTGGCTGGTTTACTGACTTCACAGAGTTCTGATTTTGCTAAATCTGACAGTAAAGGCCCGATTTCTTGACTGCAGTCTCCATTCTGACTGAGCCACAGTATGAAAAATCTTGAACTGTCTCAATGCCTTCATCATCTACATTAAGATTATGTAAATCATCTGCTCATTATTGTTGTTTTCCTAATGTTCAACTGTATTATTAATGTTCAGCATCTTTGTCATGCAAAACTAGGGCTTGAGTGGGGTGTGATCCCTCTCCCAGTTTGTCTCAGGATCCCCAGTCACTAGGAAGAGGTCTTGATCCTGTTGGATCTTCTCTGTGGACATAGCGATGATTTTAGCATGACATGTGGCAGCCATCTTTGTCATGCAAAATGAAGGCATGGGGTGGGGTGTGACCCCTCTCACAGTTTGTCTCAGGACCCCCAATCTATTGGAAGAGGTCCTTATCCTGTTGTCTTCTCTGTGGACACAGCAATGATTTTAGCATGACAAGTGGCAGCCATCTTCTGCAAAACTAGGGCTGGGGGTATGGTGCGACCCCTCTGAGAGTCTGTCTCAGAACCCCAAAGGATCCTGTTGGATCTTCCTGTGGACATAGTAATGATTTTAACATGACAGTTATCTTTGATGGCTTTATCTTTCTTATCCAGTAACTTAAATGAACAATTAAAATTAAATTTCTTATTTGTATTTCTCAAGCGATTACCTTTATCTTTCTATTGGGGCTTTCCTTTTTTTAATTTTTTGGCTACATAATAATAAATAATAAAAATAATACAATGTATTTGTATCCCGCCCCTCTGCATAACGCAACCGGGGCGGCTTACAACATTAAAATATACATTTCACATCCCACAATCCCATCCACCCCTGAAAATACTATTAAACAATGACAATTTAAAACACACTTAAAATAATAATACAAATAAACAATAACTGCACTTGCAAATGCCCTCCTTTAAGAACTACAAATGGAAATGCCACCAGACCATTGCCTGAGTTCAGCACTTTTGTGACACCACTAACATCTCATTCCTCTCCTCACAGTCCCTTCTTTAGTACTCTGCTTAGAGGCCACCAGCATTCATATCAAACTATACATTACAATTAAATCCTTCAACTTGAACTTATACATATAATATTATCCCCCTTTGCAATTGCCTCATTTCACAAGTATTTGTACCTAAAATAAATGAGTATCTCCCCCTCCTTGCTCCTTTATATACTCAAATACCAATCTTCTTTTATTTTAACTGGTAGTTTATTTTTTAGGATTTGTGTTAATTTAACTATCTCTACTAATTTCATTATCCAGTCATTTTTACTCGGAACATCCTTCGTTTTTCATTTTTACGCCAATAATATTCTTGCCATGGCTATCATATAAAACAGGAGCTTCCCATATTTTTTTTTCCAATTTTGCTATCAAAAATTCCTAATAAAAAGCTTTCCGCTTTTAAATCCAGATCAATATGGAATATTTTACAAATGGTTTCCTTAATTTGTTTCCAGTTTTTTTTACTTGTTTGCAGTTCCACCAGCAGTGAATAAATGATGGTTTCTAAAGGACTCATAAAAAACTTTTTATGAAATTTGATTTTATTGCTGTTGCAGACCAGCTGTTAATATTTGTTCAAAATTTACTGTGAATGTTATCAGATTAGGATATGGGTGTGTTGAATTTAAATTTACCAAGAATTATTTTTATATTTTAAAAATCCCATCAATTATATATATACCTGCAATTTTTACCTCAGAACCATGTCTGTATTTAAATCAAGCAGATTGGTCTACGCCACTCTCTACTTACGTTAGACGTTGCATCTTTCAACTAATATACCACTTACTGATAGGATCTGAGATTTAAATTAATTTCTTAATACCAAAATTTCCAATGCTCTTCTCACAGAAGTTATTTCCACTTTAGCAACATTAGTTCTTTCTTCTAACAGCAATAGATTCAATGGAGAACACTACCTCCAACTACGTGGTCCCTCATGTCTCACTCTTATTGCAAACATATTCATGGGAAATTTTGAACTGGACAAAGATTTCACTAACAAACTGCTGATAAAAGATGGTACGGTGCTAATTTTGGAGATGGGACAGAGCCAAGAAAGCTGAGACCGAGTTAGATATTACATCAGTTCTACTGATCCCAGATTAAAGTGTATTGAACAGAACCAGTGGCAATGTACTCTTTTCCACAATAGATTTAATAGATTTCTTGTAAAACAAGAAAAGGCTTTTACATCAAACCCACAGATGCCTACATCTGTCTAAACAGGCAAAGTTGAAACCTCAATGAAATAAAGGGGGGGGGGGGAAATCATCTAGAACTTGGCTTTACAAATCAGACAATCCACAATAGATTTAAAAAAAAAGAAAAAAAAGAACCAAGTATCTTTTAAGAACACTGCTTATAGAGAGGATACCTTCCATAATGGACAGCAGCATTATCTGGACAATTGTCTTATCAAGAGAAAATGTCTTATCAAGAGAAAATGACACAGGAAACAAGGAACAATCATTCTGGATTTCCATTCATCTCCTATTAATTGGTAACCACAGCAAGCTACCCACTGTTAGCAAACTGTAATCGGTGAGATCTCTGTTACAGCATTCTGCAAGTCTGCAAATCTAGGCAAATTATTAGGAAGAGCTGTTCTTAAACCGATTAGCAATCGTGGCTCACCAGCCACTGACAGATCACCTACAGGCCCAGCAATGCAATTTATATCATTGCATACAAATGTCCAAGATGCCATATTCAGTAGAAAGGTAAAACAATTTATCTGATCTTTCCACATGTTTTGCAAATCAGAAACCTGCAATCTTGATGGAAACAAATTGGAAGAATTATCCACAGAGAGCTTCAGTGTCTCTGGTTTGTCAATTTTTGTAAGAGAGGTGTAATCTAATCCTAGAACATTGGAAATAAGAGAAAATTTCTGGACTTGACACCTTAAAATTACATGGTCTGAACCGGAAAGATTATACCTTACATCACTTACATACTGGTGAGTGATGCCACCCTTCAGAATATTCTATCCTCACTATTCTACAACTGTGACATTGCCTACAGCATTCTTTTACTCACATTAGAGTAGCTAAAAGTAGCAGACATTGAAACATTTTCCTCTACAACTTCAATTATTTCTGTTATGTTAAGCCAGTGTGAGAAATATATGGTTTGAATGATCAATTGCATCAAAACAAAGCTGTCTGAGATGCTGGTAGATACTTTAAAAACAGCCTGTTTATGTGTATCAGAGTATGAGTATTTTAATTAATATTCACATCATTTCATCCCTCTTTCCTGTGCCCTCAAATGGGAATGCCATTCAAAGAAAGTGTTGCCTAGTTATTACTAGTTTTGTTTTGTTTTTTAAAATGTTTTTATATTATGTTTATTGTAACTTTTAATCATATATTATTTAATGCTCTTTTAAGGGGGTGGGTTGGTTTGATTGAAATGATGTGGGGATTTTTACTGTAAGCCGCTTGGATTGCTGTCATTAAGCGGGATATAAATAAATTTTATTATATTATTATTATTAGACATGGGGAATTATTTGAAACTAATTCTCTGATGTGTGAAGTCACAAAACCGTGAAAGCAAAACCAAGCTGTTCATCTTCTCCTACCCTCAAATGGCAGCTCACCTGCTTCTCTGTTGCTGTTTGATCACTTCTGAGGCATCCAAGGATTTTTGAAAGCATACATTAAGCACTGGGTACCAATGACAATGCTGTGAGATAAGGGAGAATGTCAGAGGTTTCTAGACTAGAATAATGTCACCCATCATATATAATCAAACAAAAACCAGGATCACTGTGGTCAGAAAGAGACAAAAAATAAACTACAATTTCATGTTGGATATGCGACTATTAGAGTGGACAGCCAGGTGAAGGAGAATACATCGCCATAGTCTTCACCAAAGAACAGGAGGAAGCATGGGCCTAAATCTAATTGCTTGTCCCCAATTAAAGCAAACCCATTCAATCAATGGGATTTGGATATATTTGACTTAACATTCAGCAAGTGATACATTGGTCTACTCTAGTTGGGATTAGCAATTGGATTGAAGCCAAAGAGTAAACATCTGTCCAGCCCTCTGGCTTTTCCCCCCTTCTCTTTCAAACGTGAATGAGCATAGTTGCATACATGGCCATAAAGATGGGTTATAGTTGAGAGGCAGTGATGGGAAGAAGGAAAGGACTCACAGAGGACGTTATCACACCAGGGGTCTCAAAGCAGCAAGAAAAGCAGCATGGAATCAATCCAGAACCATACCGGAATGATTCTGGTTGCGCAGCCGTAATTCCTCTTTGAAAGAGGAATTACAAAGAGCTGGAACAATGCCGCGATGGTGCAGGGATGATGCAGGGATGGGCGGGGTTTGCTGCGATGTCGTCTGATCATAGGGGCAAAGGATCCAGAATGATGCAGCGATGGCGCAGGCATGGGGCTGCTTTAGACCCCATGTGATAACGTCCAGAGATGGTGTAGGGCACAGAAAAGCCACGGGAAAATGGATGAAGCACAGGAAGAGAGGTGAAGATGTTAAAGCCAAAGCAACAAACAGTTGGAGAGGAACAGTTTAGGGACACAGGGAAGAAAGATAATAATAATAATAATAATAATAATAATAATAATTTTTATTTCTATACCGCCCTATGGTGAACCAATCTAGGCAGTTTACAACAATTAAAAGAACAACAAAGATAAAACAGTATATTCCCTCCCCCCCTTAAAACATTATTAAATCAGATATCAGTTAAAACAATTACGGATTCATTAAATATAAAATGAGTTGATGCGACAAAGAAGGCATGTTTATTTGTTTGATGATTTATTATTTGATGTTTAATTATATGTTTTAAGGATAATCATTGGTTTAATACTTTCTTAAGGGGTGGGAGGGTCTGAGGTTTTGGATAGTGTTTTAACATATTGTATGGAATTTTAACTATTGTAAGCCGCCCCAAATGTTTGACAGACGGGCGGGATATATAAAGTATTATTATTATTATTATTATTATTATTATTATTAATGTGAGGTAAATCAGAGACAATGGCTGGGGCAGGAAGGAGAGAGCAACAAATAGCCTGCAAAACACAACCAGAAGTGAACAGTGAATGGAAATGATGTCCGATGTTTACTCATCAATATTCATTCATTCAACCTTTATTAGGCATACAACAATAGAATTTACAATAAAATAAAATACATTTACAATAAACTTCAGAATCGTTATTATAAAAATTTAAGCCATATTCTTGTTGCTTTCACCAGAAAATTGGCCAATAGCCTGGTAATATGTGGATTCCGATCTTCCAATAAGTATTCCACTGATAACCCATCCAAACAGATATTCATTTCCAATAACCTCCTTAACAATTTTCCCTGAGAGTTATATACAATGGACAAAGCAATACAATATGATGGAGAACATCAGGAGCTTGATCACAGTGGCATAAACGGTACGTTTCAAAAATGGGGCCTGGTGTTAAAAATAACACCACCATGTAGAAATACTGAGAGCAGAACATGTCTTTTTCTTCCCTTTGCCAAATGCTTATTTTCAAGCATTGATGTGTGCTTTGAAAGGGAAATTCCAAAACTACTAACCAAATGGCCAATTCTCAACAGCGAAAAATAACCATAAAAGTATATGCTATTTTGCTTAAGCCAGCCATAAAGCTTACTATTCCATCATGCCAGAGATGTATGATTATATGAGCTTAATAAACACAAAACTCAACAAATTTTCTTATGATCCAGATGCTGCTACATCCACGTTCCTTTGGGCTCCACATAATGCCTTTCAATTTTCCTTCCACAAGTGAAATACCAATTGTCTTTGTTCACAGGTCCCTGTCCATGTTCTTCTTTGTTTAAACAAAACTTGGCCCTGCCTTGCCTGCAAGGAGAACTATATTTTCTCTATATTTTCCTCACCCCATCCATGTTAAACTCTGAACAACTGTTGTTTGCTTCAGAGACTAACAGCCCTTTGCTTATTATTTTACTTACTTATCTGCCAGCATTCTCCACATATTTCTATTTCCCAATAGCAGTGTACATAGTGTGAAATGCTGAATTAATTCTACATTAATTATACATCATTATATATTGTTATTAATCACATTCTTGGATTTCTTGGTTACAAGACAGTTAACATTGGCAGTGCCTACAGTAGAAGATAAAGTAGTCCTATGTTTTAAAAACAACAACTAGTGTTACGAAGTATCTGAAAAAATCATGAAAAACATCATTTCTGTGTGCAAGGTTGCCTACTGTCAAGAACTATCTTTTCCCCCAAGAGTACAGTGAACAAGTCTTCTGCATTGCAAACAGTAACATTTTATTCCAGAAAAAACATAGGTGTGGACACTATATAATTATGAGGTGGAATATGATTCAATTATGTATTATAGTTTATAGAAAAATCTGTATAGAAATATGTGATTTTGTATAGTTATGTGTGAGAATGTTAGATTGTATTTGTCTAGTTATATATGAGAATATTATACATTTGGAAAAGTAAAGGAAAAGATATATAAATATAAATATATATATAGACAGGTAATCAGGAGGAAATTATAAATACAAGATAGCCTAAATCAGTGGATAACTGAAGGAAGTCAATCTATGTTTTCTACACTTTTCTTTTATTTCTTTTATTTTTACTTGTGTTCTCTTTCTTTATTTTTCCTTTTGTATGTTTTAGTCCATGTTGGTGATAGATTTTTTTCTCACTTCTTTTTTATGTCTTTGTCTGAATTTATGTTGTTAATTGTTACTATGTCTGATTTTATATATGGTTTTTAATCAATAAAAATTATTTAAAAAAGAAAAAAGGGAAAAAAAACCATAGATGTTAGCACAAAGACGTCTGAAGACACATGTGCCATCATCCCCAAACATTGGCATAATATTATCATTACCCTACCCGTAAAATTTGCAGACTTCACCTTAATTCATTAACTAATTTAAACATACCAACCCTTTCTTCCACATCCCCTTTTTCACCCAGGCCCCCAATACTGTTCTGATCTCATCTCAACTTTCTCTTTCCCGCTAACCGACATTGAGAAAATTCCTCCCCCACAAATCTGCACAGTCCTGCACCAGGCACCAAACATCCCTTTGAAACGCCACCAATTATCTCCACTGGCACTGCATCTTCCCTCATCCTTTTGCATAACTAAAACACTACAATATCCAGATGAAAATGTGTATATATCACAGCCACATCCATCTTGTGGCAGAATATGCCAGATTCTGACACCATTTTGTCTCCCATTCACGTTCCTCCCTCCAGCATTCAGGAGAAGCTATCACATTATATTACATTATATTCTAACATTGTTACCTCACATTACATCCTAACGTTGTTAAATATTTATTTAAAATATGATGAAATAAGATCAGCAAAATGGATAAATATAAGATCTTTCTTTTTTTTTTTCTTTTTTTAAAAAAAAGGGGAACAGCAGTGAGTGAAAATAAGATAGTGTGTTCTAAGTGCTGATCTTTAAAGAAAATCACATGGAAAATAAAGTGCTCCTCCTTGCCCTACCAGTCTCACGGTTTTGTCCTTGTGCCCAAAGCCCCTCTTTATGTGCTTTACGTGCCTCTTCCTAGTAGTAATAGTGAAAGAAAGGCATTGATGAATTGTATTAACCATTCGCTTACAAGGGATTTGATTCAAGGAACATAAGAATAGTCTTTTGTGGGTTTTTCAGGCTGTGTGGCCATGTTCTAGAAGAGTTTCTTTCTGACATTTCGCCAGCATCTGTGGCTAGCATCTTCAGAGAAAACTGGAATGGAAGGGAATGGATCTAAAATAAACAAGATGTGGCTACCAGTCCTACAAAATAAGAAAATCCGCACTCAGCAAGTGCAAATGGGAAACCAACCAGGGTCAGGGGCTTTCCCAACAGATAATAGCAGACAATCTCCTTGATTGCATATCCTCACCTGGAAGCCATGCCATTAACAACAGAACAATATATATTCAACACAGGTTACATGGGAATAGCAGACAATATCCTTGATTGAATACCCTGAAGCCATGCCATCAACAACAGAACAATACCTATTCAACACAGAACAACACACAGTTCACCTGGGAACCACTTCTCCCTACCCAGGGTCTCACAGTATATATAGATCCATTCCCTTCCATTCCAGTTTTCTCTGAAGATACTAGCCACAGATGCTGGCGAAACGTCAGAAAGAAACTCTTCTAGAACATGGCCACACAGCCCGAAAAACCCACAAAAAACTATGGATACCGGCCATGAAAGCCTATGACTTCACATAAGAATAGTCGTTCTGCATCATACCAAAGACCTTTATAGCCCAGCACTGTGTTCCAACAGCAGCCAAGTAGAGGTCCATGAGAAGCCCACAGCAGGACATCTGTGCTACACCACCTTCCCATTCATGTTCCATGTTAAGTGATACTGAGAAGAACAAGATGACTCTTGAGGGAACATACAGTAATCACAACTAGTAGTCCTGATAACTTGATCCTCAATATTCTAATTGTTTCCCCAATGGCACTAAGTAGAACTGTGTTAAGTTCAGTAATAACAAGGCAGGAGTTGGTGGCTTTCATACCAAGGGTGCAATGAATCCACTCTATTCTGCTTTGGTCAGGCCCCACCTGGAATACTGTGTCCAGTTCTGGGCACCACCATTCAAAAAGGATGTGGGGAAACTGGAGCGTGTCCAAAGGATGTGGAGAAACTGGAGCGTGTCCAAAGGAGGCGACTAAAATGGTGAAGGGTCTGGAAACCAAGCCCTATGAGGAACGACTTAGGGAGCTGGGGATGTTTAGCCTGGAGAAGAGAAGGCTGAGAGGTGATATGATAGCCATGTTTAAATATTTGAAGGGGTGTCATATTGAGGAGGGAACAAGCTTGTTTTCTGCTGCTCCAGAGACTAGGACCCGCAGCAATGGATGCAAGCTCCAGGAAAAGAGATTCCACCTCAACATTAGGAGGAACTTCCTGACAATAAGGGCTGTTTGACAGTGGAACACACTCCCTCGGAGTTTGGGGGAGTCTCCTTCCTTGGAGGTCTTTAAGCAGAGGCTGGATGGCCATCTGTCGGGGATGCTTTGATTGGGAGTTCCTGCATGGCAGGGGGTTGGACTGGATGGCCCTTGTGGTCTTTTCCAACTGTATGATTCTATGATTCACTCTGTCTTATGCAAGACTTTAAAGGATCTATCCAAGGTGCTGTTCCTATTTTGTGGACAGGGGTATAGCACTTCAGACAGCTCCATTAATTTCCGTAACAAAATCTGCTCTTGTCTTCACTGGCCAGGATATTCAAGGGGCAACCCAAAGTATCTTCCCCTAGACCACTCCCTTTTATCTGGGTCTCCATTCCCATGCTGTAGTGGCTATTCTCACAGGTGTCCCACTGAGCTGCCTGCTGCTTGGGTTGATAGCTACTGAGGTCAGACTGAGGCGTCCAGCTATGAGCACAAGGCTGGATGCCTTGCTCTGATCTCAGAATGAGTGATCTGTGGCAGCAGAAGATGCTTCTGGTGGCCCAGCAGGATGTCTGTGCAGACAGCCACCACAATGTGGGAACAGAGGGCTCTGTATCTTCCCGGAATATCTGGAGTAACAGGTATATTTTTCACATTGTTTTAAGGCTGATATAGCCCAGTTCTAGTGCAGAACATGGCAGACATCATCTGGATTGCTCGCACCAGAACCAGGGTTTGAGACATGCTTTGTCTGAACTGGATTATGCCAGAATGAGGGTGTGGGTGGGAAACAGGCTAAATACCCTAAAGACACCAGAACCTGTCTGGTCTTTGAAGCTAAGTGGGTTCACCTCTGGTTTGTACTTGGATGGGAGACTGACAAGGAATACCAGGTGCTGTGTGCTACATTTCAGGGGGAAACCACCCGACTATTCCTTGCCCAAGTAAACTCTTATGAAATTGACAGGGTCACCATAAGTCAACAAGTGACTTGAAGGCACATAGATTCACTACACCCTTGATACGGACTCACCACTACTGGAGATCTGAAGTTAAGTTGTACTAGTTTTAACAGAAGAGGTGAGAACCGTCCTTCTTTTGTTGCAATGCCTCCTCAGTCAGAGGAAAAGGAGCAAAAGAAATAGGAGGTGTTAGGGACTAGTGAGCTCGCTAGTAAAGAGAACTGAGTTTGCCTCACTCTTGTTAATACACACCACATAATTCATACACACACACACACACACACCACATTATCTGGAATCTTGCAGACATCATGAATCCATGGCAGCTCATCTCACCATGGGCCTTTACAGCCTTTTCAGATTAACTACAGGATCACAGGCTGTTTAACCACAGTATGATTTCAATGCAGCCCATAAGTGGGTATTTGTGGGACATATCGGAAGGCGTGTTTAATTTCTAAAATTTTACACACTGCACTACAAAGGAGAAATAAGAAGGGGGGAAACAAGTACTCTGTAAATTATAAGGGGTTAAAAATGGGGTGTGGTGAAAGGGGAAAGAAGAAATTCTATATCACAACCATGGGAGAGAATGCCTTCCAGAAGCCGATGAGTTAAAAAAAAACCCAATGGGAATGAGAATGAGGTACAGAGGTAGTTAAATCTTATGAAATCCTTTGCGGGTACAATCACAGTGAGGTGGGTAAGTATATAAATTCACTGAAATTCTTTGTTCCCCACAGCTATCATAGAGATATTCTTTCCGATTATACACCTCTAAGTAGTTGTAGTAGCGTTGCTAATCTAAATTTATACCTTGCTTCTCTGCCACAACTGCACAAGGCAATTTGCAATAAATACAACTAAAATTTATTTTTTTTTTAAAATCCACAACTCTACCAGAATAAGAACTGCATAGTGCTCATTCACATCTATATAGGCTACCGTACCTATTGTTTAACCGTTATGTTAAATATGATCCTAGCACCATCAACAACTCTGATTATAAAGAACAGGTGAATGATATGCTAATTAAGATGCTTCTTATTAGACATAATGATGAAGAAAGTCAGGTGAAATTAAGATTTGACCTAAACATATTTGCATCCCATCACATCCGACATGCTAAAGATGTGAGGCCATCCAATTTTGTCCTTACAATTTTGCTGTCAACGTAGTTTCAACAGAAACATAGCTTGTTGAAGGTCACATAGGACGTTATCACACGGGGTCTAAAGCAGTCCCATCCCCGTCGCATCCCCATCCCATTACGCTTCCTTTTCCCCTGTGTTCACATGATGTCGCAGAAAACCCCCGCCCATCCCCGTCGCATCCCTGTCCCAATCCGCTTCCTTTCCCCGTGTCTTCACACGACGTCGCACCCATCCCCGTCGCATCCCCGTCCCCTTGCGGCATCACCCGGCATCATCCCCGTTCTTTTGAATGCCGGTTTCTTTGGGAATTACATTTTGCCGCAACCGGAATGATGCTGCTTTCTGTATGCCGGTAAGTTCTGGATTGAAAAGGAACCGCAATGGGACAGGGATGCGACGGGGATGGGACTGCTTTAGGCCCCGTGTGATAACGTCCATAGTTCTGTGGCTCAGCACAATTTGAATCCAGACCATCACACTCCACAATCTCTCTGTGATATGCCCCTAGTCCTACTCCAACTGTGCATATATAGTTCCTAATGCAACAAGGCCCAGTCCAGCAACCACAGCCGTCTGAACATAGACAGCCTGCGATAACTCACCCATCAGGGGAGACAGACAGCATTTTTCTTCTCTCACAGAAATAACACTGTTACTCAAGGGTTCTCTTTAATATTCCCTTAGCAAAAATGTTACTTCAGTCTCAGGACCAGATCCAACTCTCCATAACATTTTTTCTTTCTGTAAAGTTTACCGTTATGGACTGGGCCCCTGGTGCCCTTTTACACAACACAACGACAGCACAATGATACCACTTTGACTGCCACAACTGCATCTCATGTAGTCCTAGGATTTACCATTTATGGAGGGACATTTAGGTACTCAGCTCCAGTGCTTAGCCGAACTACAAACCTCAGGATTCCATAGGATACCATCATGACAGTCAAAGTTGAATCACAGCACTATAAAATGTATAGGGCAAAAGGTCTCCAGTTCTCTTGCTTAAACTCTCCTTATGTTTTGCTGCCAGCCCAGATATTACATATCTTAATATATATTTACCTCTGGCATAACTAATGATGTGTATGTGTGTGGAACTAACAATTTTACTTTCCACAGCAGTAAAACTAAAATAGCACACATTTTCAGTCTCCTCCCTCCTTTTACATTATGGTTTCTTACACTATTATAGTCCTTCCAAATGTACCCACAAAGATATTCCTATTTGAAATACACCCACAAACAGCAATATTAATAATATCCCCTAATATCCACATTCTGTAACAACTACAATAAATTTAAACCCTGTTTTCAAATGCTCGCTCTCTCAAACAACAAATCACAATTCACTTCCTAAAGTCCCACAATCTCTCTCCTAACAAACAATTTGCCAAAAATCGCAATACTTGCGCATTACACATTTCCCACTTTACCTATCTCTACATGGATTGTATATGGTTTAAAATATAATCCATACAAAAATGGATTATATCTTACTTAACTTAATACCATAGTTTTATTTCTATATTCTCTCAAAATACCCATTTCTAAAAGCATTTTAATACTCTCCATAGAGACACCTTGTGCAATTGAGAACTGCATTACAATATTCAGGGAAGGTTAATGAACAAACCAAGTTCCAATCTATATTACAATCTGGTTAGCATAGCTCCTATCCATTCCTAATTTCAAACATAAAATTCTTTCAGCTGTTTCTTGGCATGGGGGAAAAATACTAAATAATACAACATCATGTCTGAAGACCTTTTTTGTAGGCAAAGAATTGTGCAATTTTTCTCTCTAAACAAATGGGAATCAAAAAGTCAAAGTCATATTGGAAGTGAAAGAATCATTTTAACAGGAAATGCATGCGCTCACATCTGACACCACTGGAAGTGCACTCCAGTTAATAATAATACAGTGGAACATGGATAATTCGAACGTCTACAATTCAAAATCTTCTTTAATTCGAATATTTTCCCTGGTCGCTAGAATCTTGTATTAAAACAATGTTAAAAATTATGGTTAATTTGAATTATATATTGGATAATTTGAAGTTTTTCCAAGGCAAAACCCCCCCAGCGCCAGGAGGAGGAGGAAGGAGAGGTGGTTGACGATGTTGTCATCAAAGCGGACATACAAGACTTTGACTTTGGCTGAGAAAATTGCGGCCATAAAAGAGGTAGAAAAGGAGACAAAGAAAAAAAATCTGAAACTGAGGCATCATTTTCGGAAGAAATGTCTATTATTAGTGCTACCGAAGCAGCGAAACATATTCAGCAGCTTCGACGTTTTTTAGAAAGCAAAAACAACGTGAGTGATTATATTTTTACGTCTCTAAATGCAGTTGACTCTTTTGTTAAAACTGAGAGACTTAACAACAGAAAACAAGCGAAGATTTCGGACTTTTATCAAATACATTGAAAATGTAAAACGTATCTATACCTTCTTACATTATCAAAGGCTTTCTCTGCATCCAGAAAGATCAAAGCCAATTTTTTCTGTATATTTTTTTGATGAAGATCAATTATATTTAATAGGTTCCTAAAATTTTGTTTTGGACCTCTGGATGGAAGAAAGCCATTTTGGTCATCATGAATCCAATTACTTAATACCTTTTTCAATTGATTAGCTAATATTGATGCCAAAAGTTTATAGTCCGTATTTAACAAAGAAATTGGTCTATAACTATTGGGGTCTAATTTGTCCTTATCAAATTTTAATATCAGAGAAATATTTGCGGATTTCCATGATTGGGGAATCGAACCCTCAATGATATTATTCATTATTTCCAAAAGTGGGGAGGTCAAATCCGATGCAAATACTTTGTAATATGCATTTGGATAACCGTCTGGTCCTGGAGCTTTAAAGGATTTGGCATGGCTTATTGCCATTTCCAGTTCAATTTGTGTAATTGGCCGATTAAGTGAGTCTCTTTCTTCGTTTGTTATTTTAAAAAAAGATATATTGTTCAAGTAGTTCTCAATCTCGATCCCTTGTGCAGAGTTTGCCTTGTACAAACTAACAAAAAATTCTGCAAAAACTTTTTTAATCTGTGCCTGGGTAGTCATTATCTCATTATCTTTCCGAATTTGTGCAATGTTCCTCCTAGCCCTTTCTTTCCTAATTTTATATGCCAACATCCTTCCAGGTTTGTTCCCTGATTCGTAGTATTTTTGTTTTATATATCTGATTTTTTTCCCCATCTGTTCCACAGTTAGAATAGACATATACCTTCTGATTTATTAGTGTAGTTAATACTGTACTGTATATGCAAAAGAATATGAACCATTTATGTATTAGCTCTGAATTCCTTACTATAGTTATAGTAAGTTATAACATATTGATTTATATACAGCTTGTCACTTTCATTATAATCTCTTTGAGTAAAAACGTATGTGTAATGTATTTAAATTTTGCAATACAGTATCCCGTTTTTTGGATAATTCAAATTTTGGATAATTTGAATTTTTTTACTGGTCCCTTGGGGTTCGAATTATCCAAGTTCCACTGTAATAATTTTTATTTTTATCCCGCCCCTCCGCAGTGCAATCGGGGCAGCATACAACAAATTAAAACAACATCACAATCCAGTTCCCATGGATTGCTCACAAAGGATATCCCAGTCTGAAGTAACAAATGGCAAAGTACCCTATTGCCAATATTGCATCAATAAAAAGCATGCTATGCAACCATTTTCACGGTTACAGCTTAATGTGGTGATATGAAAGAGCCCTGGTGGAGCAGTGGTTAAATGCCTATACTGAAGCCACTCACTCACAAACCACAAGATTGTGAGTTCGATACCAGCCAGGGGCTCAGGCTTGACTCAGCCTTGCACCCTTCAAAGGTTGCTAAAATGAATTCCCAGTTTGTTGGGGGCAATGAGCTTACAGTTGTAAATCACTTAGAGACTGCATAGCGCAGTATGAAGTGGTATATAAACGAAGCTGCTATTGCTCTGTTAAAGCCGACTGAATTTTCCCCCATATTATAATTCTGCATAATGTATATTACTTTAATAAATATTTAAACTCATTAAATCATTTTTAATTGCTAATTTCTCCCTCCCTGGCATATACTAACAACATTCACCACCACCAGTTCAGAAGAATGCCATTCAGATTATGGTTAACCAGTGAAGACCTCCCAAAGGCTTTTTAAAAAGCAGCATTATTCCATACAGAATGCAATCCGGGAACATTAAAATGCAATTTTCTTACATACATCCCTTAGCCTGCTTATTAGAATTGCTATTTTTAATATCTAATTTATTAGTTCTTTCATCTAAATTAGGAGAGTCTCTTTCCACATTATGCTTATCTGCTATCAAAAGGGAGGGAGGGGTCCATCTTCTGCAACTGTCGTTCTTTATTATCATGTGCCTTCTGTGCAATATTCTGCTCTGCAAGAGTACACCTTGCATTACATTTGTCCTGCAGGTGAGACAGGACCCCTTGCACCTTATGTATTATAATAATAATATAATAATAAAATTTATTTATACCCCGCTTAAATGAAGACAATCTAATTTCCCTGGTCAGACCATAAAAGGAAGTTTTTATGTGGTGGAAGTGCCAAGAAGCAAAAAGATAATTGGAAATCTATAAATAAAGAAATAAGTAAAATTTTAGAAATTGAAATAATGCCCTATCCTAAGATGTATTTACTAGCTATAACAGAGGATGAAGAATTGGAGAAAAAATTATGGGAAATTTTGTTATTTTATTTGATAATAACAGCAAGAATAAACTACGTGGCAAAATGGAAATCTAAAGAAAGCCCTTCAATCAAAGACTGGCAAATAAAGTTATACGATATAATGGAGAATGATAAACTCTCCAGTCTAACAAAAGGCAGAGAAATTAGTAAATATAAAAAAGAATGGACACCACTACTGAGGCATTGGCAACAAGAGAAAATAGGTAATGTTTTTGTGGGTTTTTCAGGCTGTGTGGCCATGTTCTAGAAGAGTTTCTTTCTGACGTTTCGCCAGCATCTGTGGCTAGCATTTTCAGAGAAAATAGGTAATGTTGTTTTGGATTTGGATTAAGAGAAAGTAGAGTTCTTTTTAAAATGTAAAAAATAAGAAGAATCAAAAAACAAAATAGAATGGATAATATTGGACGTTTGCATATATATAAGTATGATGTCAATGAGGAATACAATATTTACGAAGTGTTTTTATAGAATATAAAATAACAAGACATGGAGAATGATGGAAGCATTGTTTGTTGTTTATATGTTGTTTCTATATTGTTTAGGTTTGTCTAATGTTTTATGTTTGTTTAATGTTTTATAACTGTAGGTTAGTCTGGTGTTAATATATATATATATAAATGTATGTATATATAAAAAAATAATAATAAAAGGAAGTTTTTACATTTGCTAGTTCATCACGTAATTTCTCGACCAAGCGTTCCTGTAAAAAAACACTGTGAGCTAACAAGTTCTCTGGCTTCTCATTAACTTTTTTTTTGGGGGGGGGGAGGAAGAGGAGGAAAGAGTTTTGGCCAAATTGGGGCAGCAAAGGGGGGTGGCAGAAGAGGACGGCCATGAATCCATCAGGAAAACTCTATCCCTTATCCCGGTAGAAGGACCCCTCTTCCTTTTTCCTTTCTGCCTCTTCCCCCCCTGCTTCTCTTCCTTTCCCTCCCAGCCTCCCTTCCTCCTCCCTCTGGTTTGTGTCTCTCCTTCAAAGAAGCCAAGAGTCTTGGCAAGATTTCTTGAGAGAGAGTTGCCCCCCTCCCCCCCCCGCACACAATGACCTTCCTCTGAGAAAATGGGTCTTGCCCTAGGGCAGGGGTCCTCAAACTATGGCCCACGGGCCACATGCGGCCCGCCACCGCCATTTAGCCGCCCCGCCGGGTGTTTTTGCCGCCGCTGCCTGTCCTGCTTAGCAGCCGACTTGTCCCAGGCCCGCAGTGCGCATGTCCGGCCCTCCAATAGTCTGAGGGACAGTGAACTGGCCCCTCTTTAAAAAGTTTGAGGACCCTAGGGTCTGTATCTGTGTAGGTTTCCATGGCTGAGCAAAGGAGATTCAAACCCTGCTCTCCTCCGGTCCAGCACTCAAACCGTACCCCACATTGGCTCTAAAGCAGAGGGTTTTCTTGGAAAGACTGTCTTATGGCAACACGTTCCCGAGGTTTTCCTGGCTAGATTTTCTCAGGGGTGGCTGGCCCCCGTTGCCTTCCTCTGGGATCCCTCCACCAGAAGGGTGCTCTTAGCACCATCACTCGGCTCTCCCTGCCTTTTCTTCTGCTGTTCTCATGATTTGCCTTTCGCCCGGCCCTCCCTGGGCTCTTGTGATCACTCCAAAAGCCAAGGGGGAAGATCCTTTCACCTGCCCCAGATTGGCCCCCAGAGGGGAGGCTTTTCTCTTCCTTCACCCTCCCCTGGGAAGGGAGGTGGCTCTCTTATTGCCAGGGGATGCCCCTTCCAATTAAGAGCCAGACATGATTTTAGGCCAGGGGTAGGCAACCTAAGGCTCGGGGGCCGGATGCGGCCCCCCAAGGCCTTTGGACCAGCCCCAGGCCAGTCCTGCTGCCGCCGCCGCCGCCACAGCCCCCCGCCGCTGCTGCCACCCGCCATGATGATATTGATTATTGTTGTTATCACTTGTTTTTGGGGTTTTCTTGACAAAATCTCCACAGGGGTTTTGCCGTGGCTTTTCTGGGGCTGAGAGAGTGTGCATGCATATTTTTTTAATTTCTAATTTTTTTTAATTTTTAATTTTATATTTTATTTATTTATTTATTTATTTATTTTTGGTGCTTCGGCCCCCCAATTGTCTGAGGGACAGCAACCCAGCCCCCGGCTCAAAAAGGTTGCCTACCCGTTTTAGGCTTTGGGGGAGGTTGTCTTGCCAAAGGCAAGATATTTTTTTCTGATTTGGAAGCAATGCAAAATACCCACTGTGGTTGTAAAAGCCTCATGATTTATTATATACCTAATAAGCTATACAAATGAATATGCATAAATCATACAAGCAAACATCTCCTTTCAGCTGCCGGGAGCCCCGAAATAGCAGCAGAGTGGACACCTTCTGTAGCCAGCAAGACACGGTGGCACAGGTTTGAAAGTCCCTGCTGAAGCTCCAGTCATATCAACTTGTAGGAGTTTTGATAGGTTTTTATTGGTCTGTATCATGAGGACTTTAGCTGTTATTTATCCTCTGATATAGATGACACCACTTTGAAATTGTGCTCCTCCATACCCCTCCAAGGCCATAAATTTGGTGGTTAGCCATGAGCCTGGAGTTCCTTCTTTAGAGGTCTTTAAACAGAGGCTGGATGAGACTACATGTGAAAGGGATCTAGGAGTCCAGGTAGACCACAAGTTGAACATGAGTCAACAATGTGATGCAGCAGCTAAAAAGGCCAATGCAATTTTAGGCTGCATCAATAGAAGTATAGTGTCTAGATCAAGGGAAGTAATAGTGCCACTCTATTCTGCTTTGGTCAGGCCTCACCTGGAATCCTGTGTCCAGTTCTGGGCACCACAATTCAAAAAGGATGTGGAGAAACTGGACCGTGTCCAAAGGAGGGCAACTAAAATGGTGAAGGGTCTGGAAAACAAGCCCTATGAGGAACGACTTAGGGAGCTGGGAATGTTTAGCCTGGAGAAGAGAAGGCTGAGAGGTGATATGATAGCCTTGTTTAAATATTTGAAGGAATGTCATATTGAGGAGAGAACAAGCTTGTTTTCTGCTGTTCCAGAGACTAGGACCCAGAACAATGGATGTAAGTTCCAGGAAAAGAGATTCCACCTCAACATTAGGAGGAACTTCCTGACAGTAAGGGCTGTTCAAACAATGGAACACACTCCCTCGGAGAGTAGTGGAGTCTCCTTCCTTGGAGGTCTTTAAGCAGAGGCTGGATGGCCATCTACTGGGGATGCTTTGATTGGGAGTTCCTGCAGGGCAAGGGAGTTGGACTGGATGGCCCTTGTGGTCTCTTCCAACTCTATAATTCTGATTCTATGATTCTATGCTTTGATTGGGAGTTCCTGCATGGCAGGGGGGTTGGACTGGATGGCCCTTGTGGTCTCTTCCACCTCTATGATTCTCTGATTCTATTATTCAGTCTGATATCTTTAGATTCCTCCTACATTATTCCAGTGGATGTTATGTCTCTGTCTGGAGAAACTGGCTGATCTTCTATCTGTTTGGATTCATCCCTGCTCTTTCCCACCTATATGTTATCTCTTAGTCTAGGTTGGCTTGTTATCTCTTCTAAATGTTTAGACTTCACCCCGTGCTTTCTCAAAATCATGTTATCTTTTATAGACATTAGCAAATATACAAGATGTGATTTATCAGACTCAAAGCAAGGTTTTGCTCAAAGAAGTAATCTGTGTAGGTTGCACTTTGCAGTGCTGACGGTGGTCCCCAGGGTCTTTGCTTGGGGGCTGTAAGATGCAATGGTGGGCAGCATCCACAGCCAGCCCCTATGCCTCTCCATCCCATGGCCCATAGCCTAATTGTGTGCATGATGAGGAATTATCTCTTAAAGTGAAAGGAAAAGGGGAATTAGTGCTAGAAATTAAGTGGCAGTTGCATGTTTCCTATGTAATGTTATGTGGACTTATCAGCAGCATTCTATACATTTGCCTAATTCTTGTCCACCTTCCCTCTCAGCAGATTTTAGAAGCATAGAATCATAGAATCATAAAGTTGGAAGAAACCCCAAGGGCTATCCAGTCCAACCCTCAGGAACTCCCAATTAAAGCATCCCCGACAGGTGGCCACCCAGCCTCTGTTTAAAGACCTCCAAAGGAGACTCCACCAAAATCTCTGAGGGAGCGTGTTCCACTGTTGAACAGCCCTTACTGTCAAGAAGTTCCTCCTAATGTTGAGGTGGAATCTCTTTTCCTGCAGCTTGCATCCATTGTTCCAGGTCCTAGTCTCTGGAGCAGTAGAAAACAAGCTTGTTCCCTCCTCAATATGACATCCCTTCAAATACTTAAACAGGGCTATCATATCCCCTCTTAACCTTCTCTTCTCCAGGCTAAACATCCCCGGCTCCCTAAGTCGTTCCTCATAGGGCTTGGTTTCCAGACCCTTCAACATTTTAGTTGCCCTCCTTTGGACACGCTCCAGTTTCTCCACATCCTTTTTGAATTGTGGTGCCCAGATGGAAATGGTAGCATAGCACTAATACTATGCCAAGTGGATCCATACCAGGATAGGACACAATTACCATTGATGGATAGCCTGGTAGAGGTTGTAGCTATTATACAACAAAATGTGTCCTCAGTTTCTGCTGCCAAGTCCCTGCCAGCGAAGGCAATGGTAGGTATATCAGTACAGTGCTGTGCCAACTGTTGAAACTTGTCCCTATGTTGTGCCTTCCTTGGGGGTGGTGGAGCTAATTAAAAACAGAAGTGTGGCCTATAGTGCCTGCAGTGTTAGTGGAGGCCTCCTACCCCACAGCTCTGTACCCACCAAAACAATAACATTACTGGATCCCATTTTTCAAACTTCTACTTCTTCTCCACCACACTTCTGTTTGGTATTTTGCAAACCCAAGGGCTGCCCTGCTTCCTGCCAAGCAGCTTATTCTGACTCACAGAAAGGACAGGAGTACTGTGCCAGAGACTATTAAGAAGCTCATGCAGCATTCCTCTAGGCCAGGGGTCCCTGGACTTTTTGATTCGGGGGCCGGTTCGCTGGCTCCCAGATCTTCTGGGGGGCCGGAGGCATGCGCACGACTCTGGACACCATTTTGTGGTGCGCATGCGTGCGTGATGCCGGGCGCCATTTTGTGTTCCAAAATGGCACCTGGAGTCGTGTGCTTGCACGTGCGACGCCACGCACATGCGCACTACTCCGGATGCCATTTTGGAAGACAAAATGGTGTCCGGAGGCGGGCGTGAGCAGCAGTGGGCGCGAGCGGCGGTGGCGGCGGCAGCAGGAGCGGCCACGGGCCGGTAGAAAGGGCTCGACGGGCCAGGTCCGGCCCACAGGCCGTAGTTTAGGGACCCCTGTTCTAGACAGATGAACACCCTCCTGGAACATTTAAGAGAGCAAGGGGAAAAGGAGGAGGAATGGGAAGATTGTGCATTTGAAAGTGGACCTTCAAACAAGGGATTTATTGTTAGCCAAAACTGCTGAGGTAAATGCAGAGTCAGTCCAGTAGGGAATTTAATGAGATGAGTAACTCTTTGAAACAGCAAACTCAGGTCATCAAAGATATGTTTGCTTTCATCACCATCCAAGGGATGTGCTGGGGGGGGGGAGTGGGGGCACTGAAAGGGAGAAAAGTAAATGCACAACACACCGCTAATGCTATCCCTCCTACAAGTGTTTCTGCTGCTGTTGCAGGAGCACTGGATCAGCCCTCCACCATTGCCAATACTAACAATGAAGGTGGGGTGCAAGCAACAATAGCAGGCCTGCAAGGAAAATTAAGAAACCAGTCCCATTATCACCTTGAAAGAAAAGAAGGTGAAGAAGGTGTCTGCTATGTATCTCCAGGACTGTACCCGAACCTTGCCTACCTCACAAAACTGTGCATGCACTTTCTGATCTCATTTACTTCCTATAGTGATGTTGCGAAATAGACTCTGTTTTTGTCCCAGGCTGAAGTGCAATGCTGAGTTTTGCTAACAGAAATGAAAAGTGCTCCACAACTATGCTTAAGAACGTATTTTATTTAAATGCACGGTAATGAAACTATTTTATCAAAACTTTAAAAATAAAGCAATTTTTCAACATAACTTTCACCTTCAACATAATTCTGGTGATGTAAGCTATAACATCATTGGCACTATTAGGGGCCTTGCACTCTCTGAGCCTCCTCCAGCGCCGACAACTGCCTTTCCATGCGGTCAAGCCGCCCAAGGATAAGATTCCCTGCAATAGAACATAGAACTGGCAAATGTAATCTCAGAGCCATTGGCAATAAATTTTGAGAACTCCTGGAGAACACGAGTGGTCCCAGCAGACCTAAGGAGAGAAAACGTTGTCTCCATCTTCAAAAAGGGGAAAAAGGAGAATCTTAACAATTATTGTCCAATTAGTCTGACATCAATACCAGGAAAGTTTGTGGAGCAGATCATTAAATAGAGTCTGTCAACATTTAGAAAACAATGCCATTATCACAAAAAGTCAACATGGGTTTCTGAGAAACAAGTCATGCCAGACTAATCGGATCTCCTTTTTGATAAAATTACCAACTTGGTAAAGGGAATGCTGTAGATATAGCATATTCCAATTTCAGTAAAACCTTTGACGAAGTTCCCCATGACATTCTTGCAAACAAGCTTGTAAAATGTGGGTTAGACAACTATTACACGGATTTGTAATTGGTTGACTGGTCAAATCCCAAGCAATGGCTCTTCTTCACCCTGGAAAGAATGAACTCAGGCTTGCTAGAGAGGTTAAGAATAATAAAAAGGGCTTTTTGGGGTATATCCATAGCAAAAGGAAGAAAGAAATGATAGGGCCACCTGCTCAGAGAAGATGGCAAAATGGTAATAGGAGACAGAGAAAAGGCAAAACTAAACACTTTCTTTGCCTCAGTCTTCTCACAAAAGGAAAAGGGTGGTCGACCTGAGGAAAATGGAGCAGAGGACACAATAGAGGAAAAGCACAGAATAAGTAAAGAGATAGTACAGGAATATCTGGTTAATCTAAATGAATTTAAGTCTCCAGGACCAGATGAACTACATCCAAGGGGATTAAAAGAACTGGCAAATATAATATCTCAGCCATTGCCAATAATCTTTGAGAACTCCTAAAGAGTTCTTGGGTCCATCTTATCTTAGGGACCGCCTCTCCCCGTATGATCCTCTCTGCGCCCTTCGGTCCTCTGGGAGGAATCTGTTACAGCCAATAAAAACTAGGCTGTCTCAGACCTCCCAGAGGGCCTTTTCTGCAGCCGCTCCCGGGATGTGGAATGGCCTGCCGGACGAGATCCGTCTTATTACTACGCTCACTGCCTTTAAAAAGGCAGTGAAGACGGACCTCTTCCGGCAGGCCTTCCCGGAATAGCATCTGCTTCATGGAGATGTGATCTCAGCTTTTTATTATTAAGTTCCTATTTTAGTTTGATTGTATTGTTATTGTTTTTAATGGATAAGTGTATTTTAATCTTTTCAAGGTTAATCCTGTTTTAAGGGGGTTGGGAGGGTAGGATTAGGGTATGAGGGAATGTTTTAATTCGTTGCCTGTTTTAATGTTGTAACCCGCCTCGATTGTTGAGCAGAGGGGCGGGCTATAAATAAAATTATTTATTATTATTATTATTATTATTATTATTATTATTATTATTATTATTAGAGAATAGACCAGACTGGAGGAGGGCAAACATTGTCCCCATCTTCTAAAAGGGAAAATAAGAGGATCCCAACATTTATTATCCAGTTAGTCTTGACATCAATACCAGGAAAGATTCTAGAGCAGATCATTAAGCAGAGAGTCTGTGAACATCTAGAAAACAATGCCATTATCACAAAAAGTCAACATGGGTTTCTGAGAAACAAGTCATGCCAGACTAATCTGATCTTTTATTATTATTAAGAGCCAATGCAAAACGGCTTAAAGGGCCAGCCTGGGGGTGGAGTTGGGGGGGGGGCAGCTGCACACCGGCCGCCTCGACCCATCCTGATGGCAGGCAGCCATTTGCACACCATGAGGTGTCAGGATGCCCTCTTGGCACAGCGTGTGCACATGCCGCGCCATAAGGGCACAATAAAACGGCTGCCATGGATGAAAGGGTGGCATTTTGCCGCTCTTTTGGGGGTGGCAAAAAAGAGGATCGGGGCCATGGCGAGCGGTTGCTGCGGCCCCGATCCGCCACTCCCAAAATTACCAGCTTGGTAGATGAAAGGAATGCTGTAGATATAGCATATCTTGATTTCAATAAGCCTTTGATAAGGTTCCCCATGACATTCTTGCAAACAAGCTTGTAAAATGTGGGCTAGACAAAGTAACTGTTACATGGATTTGTAATTGGTTGACTGGCTGAACCCAAAGGGTGCTCAACAATGGCTCCTTTTCAACCTGGAAAGAAGTGACCAGTGGGGTGCTGCAGGGCTCTGTCCTGGGCCCAGTGCTATTCAATATCTTTATTAATGACTTGGATGACGGTATTGAGGGCATAGTTATCAAATTTGCAGATGACACCAAATCAGGAGTAGCAGCTAATACCTCAGAGGACAGGATCAAAATTCAAGAAGACCTGAATAGATTCGAAAGCTGGGGCAAAGTTAACGAACTGAATTTTAACAGGGAGAAATGTAAGGTACTGCACTTAGGCCAAAAAAATGAAATGCATGGATATACACTTGGCTTAACGGGACTATGTGTGAAAGGGATCTAGGAGTCCAAGTAGACCACAAGTTGAACATGAGTCAACAGTGTGATGCAGCAGCTAAAAAGGCCAATGCAATTTTAGGCTGCATCAATAGAAGTATAGTGTCTAGATCAGGGGTAGGCAACCTTTCCCCTTTAAGGGCTGAGGGACTTCAGCTCCCAGAATCCCAGGAGCTATTGGCCAACATGGGACCATTGGCCAACATGGCTGAGGCTTCTGGGAGCTGAAGTCCCTCGGCCCTTAAAGGTTAAAGGTTGCCTACCCCTGATCTAGATCAAGGGAAGTAATAGTGCCACTGTATTCTGCTTTTGTCAGGCCCCAGGAATACTGTGTCTAGTTCTGGGCACCGCAATTCAAAAAGGATGTTGAAAAACTGGAGTGTGTCCAAAGGAGGATGACTAAAATGGTGGAGGGTCTGGAGACCATGCCCAATGAGAAACAACTTAGGGAACTGGGTATGTTTAGCCTGGAGAAGAGAAAGTTAAGAGGTGATATGATAGCCCTGTTTAAATATTTGAAGGGATGTTTTGAGGAGAGAGCAGGCTTTTTTTCTGCTGCTCCACAGAACAGGACTCAATGGATGCAAGCTCCAGGAAAAGAGATTCCACCTGAACATTAGGAGGAACCTCCTGACAGTAAGGGCTGTTCGACAGTAGAACACACTGCCTCAGAGTGTGGTGGAGTCTCCTTCCTTAGAGGTCTTTAAACAGGCTGGATGGCCATCTGTCGGGGATGCTTTGTGATTTCTTGCATAGCAGGGGATTGGACTGGATGGCCCTTGTGGCCATTTCCAACTCTATGATTCGATGAACATCTATTTAGGAATTTGGCAGCAGGACAGGAGGAAGCTGTACCTCACTACAAATGCAAGGAAACAGTACCCAAATAATACTTACAGATCTCTGGAGGACGAGGGGGGGCTTCAGTAGCTGGTCCCGGTGCTGTGCCTTCCATTGCTGCTAGTTCTGTGGAAAGACATACATGTTTAGAAAGAGTTTAAATTCATATCAATCAAGATTTGCTGCTGCACTCCACATGCCCTCCCTACGCAACCACAAAATGTACATACTACTCATAAGGATTTCCATATTACTTTCATGTTCATGCTGTTAGGTGCTGGACAGCATGGAATAAAGGGATCCCTGCTGTATTCAACACCAGTACTCATTATTGCAGTTAACATCTTGAACAATTCATCTGTACTGGCACACCAGAAAGAACTGTGGGATGTCTTCTTCAGCTTCCACACTCCCAATTTCGTATCTCCGTAGTTTTCAGGGTTGGGTGGGGGGAGTTACTTGATTATGGGAATAAAGCATTAAATCTAAATGGAAGGCTAGCGTTCTTGTGGGGTGCAATTTTAGTTTCCCAGGGTGTTAACCCTTTTAAAGGTAAATTAAAATATGCAGGTATGAAAGTTACACTTGTTAGAGTTCAACTTTCATCAGCAGAGCAGCAAAAAATGTGGGTTAGACTACATTTTAATATGCTTTCCTAAAGAATAAAGACTAGCTCAAAAAATGACAAACAAGTAGTTTGTGGTTTAAAAAACAAACAATAATGACTTTAATAAATATTTACACAACAAACTAAATCCTATCCTAACTGGTGTTAATATAGCAGGAAAGGAAATGTTATTCCATCTCAGAGGAGGCAGTTACTGAGCGTTAAGACTGAGAGGAGACAGTTTAGATTAGAATATTCATAGAGTCAGTTAGACTGATAGATAGAATGAGAGGGGGAGGGGAAGGAGGAAGTCCCTATCTAAGCAAAGAGGGGAAAGAGAATGCAATATATAATTCTTCCAACAGTTCTTACCATGGTGTTGGGGCTCCCTTTGGGGTATATCTCCTGCCTCTGCCTCTGATGACGAGGAAGATGACTCCTTCTCCCTCCTCTTGCGCCTGGCACCTAAAAGTTTTGGGAAAAGTAAAGTGCAGTTAGCACATGGCTGGAACTTGAGGGAGTTACGGCCATGAAGCCCCACAGAAAAGCACATTACTTACCCGGAGGTCTTCTCTCCTTCCAAGAGGGCCGTCCTGCAGAAATCCACAGTGCCTTCATCTTTTCAAAAAAGGGGGGCCTGTTGGCAGCTGAAGGAGCCCCATTGGAGGTCTCCATGGCCTCAAAGAATTTTCCCTTTAGGGCTTTAAACTTTGTGCGGCACTGTAAAGCTGCCCGAGCAAACCCATTCTGGTATAGTAACTGGGAGGCGCGGGAAAAATATTGGAAGTTCCTCCGGTTGGTGGACCGCATCACGCGTTGGGCAGCACGAGCCTGTTGTGACAAGCTGTTCAGCAACAGGCTGATCTCCCTGCTCCGCCAATATTCAATGCGGTAGGGTACACGCTGCACCTCCATGATTCCCAACTGAGAGGCAGAGTTTTCCCTTTTTCTTTTCAGTTCCTTTTGATTCCCAAGCTCCTCTTTTTCTATTAAAGGCTTTATATCACCTGCTTGAGAGAAAAGGAGATCAAATTAGAAGCCAAGCACAGAACCATGGACCAGCTCAAGAATTAATCTCAATTACATTCTTTATTGTAAAATCTCCCTATTGCTTTTCACATGATTTACTGATCTACCTTCCTTTTGGAATATGATAATAATAAATTCCATTCTGGTCAATTTCTCACTTAGCTCCCTTAGGCACAGACGTCTATCTCCTTCTTTGGAAGTCTTTGGCTGGATGGCCAACTGCCGAGGGTGCTTTATTGTGCGTTTCTGCATGGCAGGGGGGTGGACTGGATGGCCCTTATTATGTCTTCTGACTCTATGATTCTATGATTCCCTCTTGTGATAGAACAGGAATTTCCTGTTCCATAAGCTTATGAGAACCAAAGGAAACTTAACAGGTGTAGCAACGCAAAATAGAGAAACAAATTTCAAACTGCCAATCCTTTCTATCTGCCCCCAGTCAAAAGAAGTCCCTGGTCAGGCACAAAAGGAAAGGTGGACCAAGCCCAAGACCAGAGCTTTTACCTTGCTCTTCTGCAATCAGAGGGCAAATCTATAAACATGAATCACTCTAAAATATACACAGCAGAATCCTGGAAACAAACCGAACAAATGCATGGAATATGGAAAGTGTCTGAGGGCCGATGCAGAGAGCCACAGCAACCACACACCATGGCCCTGATCCTCCTTTTTGCCACTTCTTTTTGGGGTGGCAAAAAGCCGCCCTTAAAGTCGCCGCAGCGGCTCTTTTGCCCCCCTTTGGCACAGGGTGTATGCATGCTGCACCAACATGGCACCCTGACACTGCGCGCCATACAATCAGCCACACGGCATCGGGGTGACATCAGGGCGGAATTGCAGCAGCCAGCGTGCGGTCACCCTGACCCAACTCCACCCCCAGGCCGGCCCTTTAGGCCGGACTGCATTGACCCTGAGTTGGCATTAGGAACAATGTTCACCTCCAGGCCTTTGTCTTGGGCCAGAAGCTACCAAGCATGGCTATTCCACCAGAATAATTCACAATTCATACATGGGTTGGACTATTCTCAATAAAACTAAGCACAAACTGAGACCTTCACTGAGCACATTGCCCCCTTAATCCCCAGACACAAAATATCTTGACCACACATCGAGGCAGGTACCTGCAGGTTCTTCCCCTTCCCCAGAGCCTTGGTCAAAGGGGTCTTCTCCTCCTTCTAGATGGGAGATGAGATCTGGTTTGGGACAGTCTTCCCAAGAAAACAGAGAGAGGATAGTTGGTACTTTATCAAAATACTTAGGCATTCCAAGGTGTAGCGAGTCACTAGGCAGAGTGGATTTCTCCAATAGCCAATAAGGCTCAGGCTGGCTGCAAAGGTGGGGCTGCCACACAAGTGACTATAAAAGTGGAGGAGCAGAGAGAATTGGATTGAGTGTGTAAGATTGAAATGGAGTTCAGAGCAGTTCAGACCTTTTCTCTTATCCACTGTACTATGTAACCATATGATATGAAATGATCTAATCTTGCTTGCTTATTTTGTTGAAGCAGAGAGTGGCTTGAGTGAATTTATAATAGAAATCGCATAAGCACGGTACCAAAATAAAACACCCGTGAGAGAAGGACTCTGGGAGCTCATCCTTAATCCATTTAATAGAAAGGTGTATTAAGGGAGGAATTGGGGCAAGTGTCAGGACCAAGGGGTTAAGGCAGGGGTTGGCAACCTATGGCCTGCGGGCTGCACCTGGCACACCAACCCCCGCCAACCGGCCCCCGCCGACCCCGCCGTGTATTCCCGCTGCTGCACGCATCACGGCCACCATTTTGTTTGCCAAAATGGCAGCGTCATTCATTTGCGCATGCGCAGGAGTAAGTCGTGGCCGCCATTTTGGCAAACAAAATGGCGGCTGTGATGTGTGCAATGGTGCAGTGGTGGCAGCGTGCGCAGCGGCGGGGGCGCATGAGCATGCACACCACCATTCCCCCCCCGCCCCGCTGGAAGACCTGGGGACCAGCGACCGGCCCCAGGTAGGTTAACGTTTCCGTCCCCTGGGTTAAGGGATGTTTCTGAGGTAAAAGACAAGCCTCAGAGCAAAGATAGGATGGACCCCTGTCGTCACATAATTGGTGCCAAGCGGCAGGATTCAACAGATCCAATGTAAGATCGAATGATCTAGTAAAGAGATAAATAGACCCAGTGAAAGGATTGATCAATCAAGAGAATCTACTAAATTGGTGAAGAAGTTCAGAGATTCAATTGAAAGAGTGTGGATGTCAATTAGAGCAACCCCTAAGGTAATTTCTTGCGGGTAATAGTAAGGGATTACTTGGAAGCTGACAACACTGCAATAAAGAGGTGCAGTAATACTCAGTAGGGGACACAGCTGGTGTTTGAATAAGATATTCAGAATGAGAGATTGTATGATTATACTCCCTCTGAAAGATAAAAAAAAGGAAATAAAACACAGTAAAGTTTTAAACACAAGATGGTTTCTGAGGTAAATGCTGTGGGTAACGTAAGAAATCACCAAAACCATAAGAAAACCAGTACAAAAAGGTGTTTCTGAAGTAACAGTTTGTGGTAAGGTAGGAAATTACCAAACCAATAAAGAAATAAGAACAGATTAAATGATTCCTGAGGTAAAAAGTGTGAGTAACGTAAGGAATCACTAATCTGCTAAAAGGTTTCAGCAAGAATATTAAGAAATAGTTAACTGACAACAACATCTGAGTATTTCCTGAGGTAAACATCTTGGGTAAACATAAGGAAATACTATTGAAATGGCTCCTAAGAGAGAAGAACATAGTTTGGAGAACCAAGTACAAAGAGAAGAACGGAGTGAAGAAATAATGGCAAGTTTGGACACCCTCATAACTGAATCTCCTGATAGTGTGGCAATATGGAAGATAAAAGAATGAATTGTATTACCTAAAACTGAGAATGAAAAAACCCTTGAAAGAATTAAGATAAAAAGAGCTTGAGAATGAGACACTCTTAAGAGAAAAAGGACACGAGAAAGAATTAAGAGAAAAAGAACTAGAAGCAGAAAGAGAAGAAGAAAAAGAAAATATGCTTTTAAGAGAGAAAGAAGTGGAGAATGAGAGAAGGGAGAAAGAAATGGAATTTCAGTTAAGAATAAGGGAAAAGTAATTGTCAAGAACCCCAACACAAACTGTAACTGAAGTAAATAGAGTGCCTCAAATTGACATGAAAACATTTCCCAGGTTTTATAAAGGAGACAATATAGATTCCTTTTTCACAGAATGGGATATTAAAGATCACAGATTTGTGCTAGATTGTCTGAAAGATATGCTGAAATGAGAACAGAAGAAGCAAATGACTATTATTATATCAGAGCTGGACAACTTGGCAGTAGATAGGGGCCAAAATTAAAATAGGCTAAACGTCTTTGGGCCACAGATAGGTTTTAATTAAATATGAATTAATAATATTAATTAGAATTAATAATTGTTAATTCCATTTTCTTCCTCCTCTGTTCTGAACAGCCTTGTCTGTCCTCCTCCTCCACCCGGACCACTCCTTGGGAAAAAGTCAAGCGACAGAGAAGCCTTTGCTGCTCTTCCTTGTCTACTGCCTGACCTTCTCAGGAGAAACCTGGGTGGAAGAGCAGCCTTGCAGGGCAAGCATTTGTCTGTCCTCCTCCTCCACCACCACCACCTGTCCTCCTCCTCAGGAGAAAGGTGGCAGCAGAGCCTTGCAGGACAAACGTTTGCCTTTCCTGCTGGTGAAAGGTCTGGAGATCATGCCCTATGAAAAACGACTTAGGGAACTGGGTATGTTTAGCCTGGAGAAGAGACAGTTAAGAGGTGGTATGACTGCCCTGTTTAAATATCTGAAGGGATGTCATATTGAGGAGGGAGCAAGCTTGTTTTCTGCTGCTCCGGAGAACAGGACCCAGAACAATGGATGCAAGCTACAGGAAAAGAGAGTCCACTTAAACATTTGGAGGAACTTCCTGACGTTAAGGGCTATTCGACAGTGGAACATACTCCCTCAGAGTGTGGTGGAGTCTCCTTCCTTGGAGGTCTTTAATGGATGGCCATCTATTGGGGATGCTTTGATTGTGATTTCCTGCATAGCAGGGGGTTGGACTGGATGGCCCTTGTGGCCTCTTCCAGCTCTATGATTCTATGAACATGTATTTAGGAATTTGGCAGCAGGACAAGAGGAAGTTGTACTTCACTACAAATGCAACAGTACCCAAATAATACTTACAAATCTCTGGAGGGGGAGGGGGGGCTTCAGAGGCTGGTCCCGGTGCTGGGCCTTCCATTGCTGCTAGTTCTGTGGAAAGACATAAATGTTTAGAGAGTTTAAATTCATATCAGTCAAGATTTGCTGCTGCACTCCACATGCCCTCCCTACGCAACCACAAAATGTACATACTACTCATAAGGATTTCCATATTACTTTCATGTTCATGCTGTTAGGTGCTGGACAGCATGGAATAAAGGGATCCCTGCTGTATTCAACACCAGTACACATCATTGCAGTTAACACCCTGAGCAATTCATCTATACTGGCACACCAGAAAGAAGTGTGGGATGTGTTCTTCAGCTTCCATACTCCCAATTTCATATCTCCGTAGTTTTCAGGGTTGGGTGGGGGAAGTTTATGGGAATAAAATTATGGGAATAAAGCATTAAATCTAAATGGAAGGCTGGCCTTCCTGTAGGGTGCAATTTTAGTTAGGCCTTCCTAGAATAGCACCCCTCGTGTACACAAACATAATGGTCTCTCTACCCTGTGATCATAACTATCTTCGGTCTATGTTCTTCTGCAGATTTTAGCTGACATTTTAGCCGATTTTATTGGGATCATCTTGTAATTTAATTCATTTTATATTTTAACTGGTTAATGTTGGGATTTGGGGGTTGGCAAGGGGATTGCTTCTTATGTAACTTTTATTTGTTTTCTTATTGTATTCTTTTATTTTTACGTTGTAACCTGCTTTGATTCCTTTTGGATATAGGCGGGCTAGAACTAATAATAATAATAATAATAATAATAATAATAATAATAAGTTTCCCAGGGTGTTAACCCTTTTAAAGGTAAACTAAAATACGCAGGTATGAAAGTTAAACTTGTTAGTTCAAACTGCATAAGCCTGGAGTCTCCTTCTTTGGCGGTCTTTAAACAGAGGCTGGATGGCTATCTGTTGGGAATGCTTTGATTTTGAGTTCCTGCATGGCAGGGGGGTTGGACGGGATGGCTCTTGTGGTCTCTTCTAATTCTATGATCCTCCTTGTGCATTTGTATGTGTCATGTGACCTGTGTTCCACTTGTTGCCCTTTGCCAGTCCAGGTTCACATGGAATGGGAGTGGGTCCCATCTTGGACGGCAGCCCCATGGCTTTGCTTGACTTAGCTCTCTGTGGGACATGTGTGTGGATGACCCAGGAGAGAAAGCGTCCAATGGTGAGGAGTCCCAGAGTTGGCCATGCATTTTCCCAAAGTGATGCTTCCCTCTAAATCAGGGGTAGGCAACCTTTTTGAGCTGGGGGCTGTGTTGCTGTCCCTGAGACAATTGGGGGGCCGAGGCACCATAAATAAATAAATAAATAAATATGAAAATAAAAATTAAAGATGAAAAAAAATTAAAAAATATGCATGCACACTCTCTCAGCCCCAGAAAAGCCATGGCAAAACCCTTGTGGAGATTTTGCTAAGAAAACCCTAAGAATAAGTAATAAGAACAATAATCAAGTTCATTATGGTGGGCGGCGGCGGCAGCAGGACCGGCCAGGGGCCGGTCCAAAGGCCTTAGGGGGCCGCATCTGACCCCTGGGCCTTAGGTTGTCTACCCCTGCTCTAAATCCTAGGGAACCAGGGGGTGTGATATGAAGGAGTCAGACACAATAAAGCAATGCACAAACTTATTTGAGACAACCCACCAGAGATTCCAGGAGGGAAAGAATAAGGCCTTACACTCCAATCTGTTATCAAGAAGAAACCAACAGGTCACACCCCATCCCTGCCCAGAATGGAAGCCTGTTTTTAGAAACTGGCATCAGGCAAATTCAGGCACATGGACCTTGTGGTGTAAGGTTTCTTTAAAGCAAATTTGCTTTTACAGCAGCAGTAGAATATTCAATGGGCTGAGAAAGATCAGATGTTTGCCAGACCTCCTCTGCAAGGCCAGAATTTGTGAAGCAATAAAGCTGTGGAGTCTTTTTGGCTTGTGAGTCTGTCTTATATTAATAGCAACAGACATTCCAGGCTTGGATGTTGCCTCACTGGTAACTTGACCATAGAGTGGAAAATGTTTCTCAAACAGGAGTTCATCCCCTGAAGATGAAAGGAGTTCATCCTTACCCAGACAGGCCATGTTCCAATAAATCTCCAGCATGACCTCCTTGTAGAGAGCCTGCTGGCCCAGATCCAGGAGGTCCCACTCCTCCTTGGTGAAATACACAGCCACCTCCTCAAAGGAGACCCAAGGCTGAAAAAGAGGAGGAAACAATAGCACAAGGCTGACCCCAAATAATTTCTACACAACCCTTGTTGTGAATGGCAATACATACAGTGAATCCGAGGTACCAAATAGGCAACCAAATGCATAATATATTGCAGATGTTCATCTACACACAATGTGCCACAGCAGGCGTAATGGTACCACATATGCAACATCACTTCTGCAGCCTTGGACTGAGCGTAGACATTCGCCACCAGGGTGGGATGGAAACATTTCAGTGAACAAATGAATAAATGGGCAGCATCTGAGAAGGTGGTGGGGAAGGGAAGGGGGAATGGAGTAGAAGACATTGGGATTCACCTCCTTTTCAATGCTCTTCTTTGCCATCTAGGCCTCTGGTTTCAGCTGGGCTGTCATGCGCTTGCTGATATCTGGAAGAGGAGAGGGATTTCTGTCATTAAAACCCTCCTTCAGGGTCTTAGGATGCACAGGCAGGCTGCGGCTCCTTCACTTCTGACACCATGTTGGGTGTCTGGACTCCGGATGGAGCTGGCATTCCATGCACTGATACTCTCCTTCAGCACCAAGGGGCCTGATAGATGTCATGCCGGTAATGAGGCTTGAATGAGACTTCAGTATCTACACCCAGGCACTTAGATGCCAGTGTGGAATGAAGACCCTGAACCGGACAGGTCAAAGGTGAAGAGATTTGTTTACAAGTGCTAAGTAGAAGCTATATACGAGTAGGAACTGTACAAACAAGAGCTCCTCTCTGACATACAACAGTTCTCACAGTAACTCACACAGCAACTCATCAACTACTTTGTAACCCACAATTGTTGTTTAACTTTAGACATGGCCATATATAGTCCTAGCTGGTGCAACCACTCCAGCACATGGCATAAGTCATTACCTCACTGTGCTGAATGATACATTAACAGCTGTAGTACAGAATACACATCTTAGTGTCTAGCCTCAAGGATATTTATCAACATATGACTTTGCAGTTCTATAGATGTTAAATTTCCATAGCTATTCCATAGCTGACAATAGAATCCATAGTTGGAAGGGAGATTCCAAGGGCCATCCAGTCCAACCCTCTTCCGCCATGCAGGAAGACACAATCAAAGCATTCCCTGTGACCAATGGCCACCTAGCCTCTGTTTAAAAACCATGAAAAGAAAGGACTCCATCACTATCCGAGGCCTCAGTGTCTTCCACTGTTGAATGGCAAAGTGGGCAGAAAGTCTCCCAGATCTGGAATTCTAAAATACTCCAAAATCTAAAATGGTCCACAGGGGTGGCTGAGAGAGTGATACCTTTGCCTTCTGATGATTCAATGTACACAAACTTTGTTTCATGCCAAAATTATTTAAAAATTGGGTATAAATGACCTTCAGGCTATGTCTGAGATGTACATGAAACATAAATGAATTTCACGTTCAGATTTGGTTCCCCTATCTCCAAGGTATCTCATTAGGTAGAATAAAATATTCCAAAATCTGAAATCCAAAAGAGGATCCGAAAGGGAATTTGGCTGAGGCTGGCCCTGGATTTCCACTGAAGCTCTTTTTCTTGTGAAGCAGGAAGATGTAATGTGGCTTCTTTCTGATGTCAGGAGGGAAGAGTTCATTTTGCCAACCTCTATTTTGTTATTTCTCCATCACAATTGTACCCTAAACCCAATTCCTTATCTTTCTGATGTGGCTTTTCTGATTATTCACACCTTCTCTGTAATAAGGTCCCAACATGGGCCTCACCACATGAGGCACTTTTCAGAAGTGACCCTTGGCTAAGTGAAACTTGGTAATTGTATATAGAGACTGTGGTATACCAGGATAATGTACTTAGTATGAAAACCCTTGAAGAGCTGAGAAAGGAAAGGGGAAACTGTAATTGGTTTTTATTTAGACAATTAAGAGAGAGGTATATGATTGATACAAAATTAAGTGGGATAGAAACCACCAGCACTGAGTTGGGAAATATACTGACGACAGAAAAGAAATCAATAGTGGCAAACTTGTATAAAATTCTTCTAAAATACAAAATGGAACCAGAGGTAGTGGACGCAAAATGGACGCAGATGGTGTCGTCGAGAACGATTTGGATTCTTGGATCATGGGCTGCGGTTCCATGAGGACGGTCTCCTGGCAAGGGATGGGCTGCATCTCACACCAGTTGGAAGAAATGTTTTTGCCAACAGTCTCAAGAATTTGATCAGGAAGGCTTTAAACTGAACTGTGTGGGGAAGGGAGACAACGTCCTGGAAGACAAAAGGACTGGAGAAAATAGTCAAACTGTCATAGAGGAAACAAGGCAAACAGTACAGGGACCCAACAGTGGGAGGCAAAAAAACGTGCACAGGCAGCAAGTAAAGGGGACATATGGTCTTAGATGTCTCTACACTAATGCACAGAGCATGGGAAATAAGCAAGATGAACTTGAACTCCTAGCACAAGAAAGCAAATATGATATAATAGGCATCACTGAAACCTGGTGGGATGAGTCTCATGACTGGAATGTAGAAATAAAGGGGTATAAGCTTTTCAAGAGAAACAGGACAAACAGGAAAGGAGGAGGAATAGCATTATATGTCAGAGATATTTACACCAGTGAAGAAATCCAGGACATCAATCCTGGAAGCCAAGTGGAGAGCATCTGGATAAAAATTAAAGGGGAGGGAAACAACAGGGATGTTATTGTGGGAGTCTACTACAGACCCCCAACTCAAGCAGAAGAATTGGATGAAGCCTTTCTAGAACAGATGACCACACACTCAGAAAGGAGAAATATAGTAGTGATGGGTGACTTCAACTATCCGGATATTTGCTGGAAGTCAAACTCGGCAAAATCCTCAAGGTCTAGCAAATTCCTCACTTGCCTCGAAGACAATTTCATTGTTCAAAAGGTGGAAGAGGCAACGAGGGAGTCAGCTATTTTGGATCTGATCCTAACTAACAGGGAAGACCTAGTTAATGGGGTGCAAGTGGTTGGATCCTTAGGCGGGAGTGATCATGTCCTCCTGGAGTTTATTATACAGTGGAAAGGAGAAGCCAGGCATAGTCAGACACGCATTCTAGACTTTAGGAAAGCTGATTTTACTAAACTTAGAGAAATACTGGGGGTGATCCCATGGACAGGAATACTAAAAGAGAAGGGAGTTCAAGAAGGATGGGAGTTTCTCAAAAGGGAGATACTGAAGGCACAATTTCAAACCGTGCCAACAAGGAGGAAAAATGGGAGGTGTCTCAAGAAACCAGGATGGATGACTAAGGAACTTGCAACTGAATTATGTTTTAAACGGAACATGTATAAGAAATGGAAAAATGGGGAAATCACCAAGGAGGAATTCAAACAAATAGCTAGCACGTGTAGGGGTAAAGTCAGAAAAGCTAAAGCGCAGAATGAAATCAGGCTTGCTGGAGCGGTTAAGAACAATAAAAAGGGCTTTTGGGGGTATGTCAGCAGCAAAAGGAAAAAGAAGGAAATGGTAGGGCCACTATGTGGAGAGGATGGCAAAAAGTTAACAGGAGACAGAGAAAAGGCAGAATTACTCAACACCTTCTTTGCTTCAGTCTTCTCAGAAAAGGCAAAGGGTAGCTAATACCCCAAAATGAAATTCAACACAGAGAAATGTAAGGTACTGCACTTAGGGCGGAAAAACGAAAAGTACAGATATACGATGGGGGACACCTGGCTGAATGAGACGACGTGTGAAAGGGATCTAGGAATCCAGGTGGACCACAGGTTGAATATGAGTCAACAGTGCGATGCAGCAGCTAAAAAGGCCAATGCAATTTTAGGTTGCATCAGTAGAAGTATAGCGTCTAGATCAAGAGAAGTAATAGTGCCACTCTATTCTGCTTTGGTCAGGCCTCACCTGGAATACTGTGTCTAGTTCTGGGCACCACAATTCAAAAAGGATGTGGAGAAACTGGAGCGTGTCCAAAGGAGGGCAACTAAAATGGTGAAGGGTCTGGAAACTACGCCCTATGAGGAACGACTTAGGGAGCTGGGAATGTTTAGCCTGGAGAAGAGAAGGTTAAGAGGTGATATGATAGCCATGTTTAAATATTTGAAGGGATGTCATATTGAGGAGGGAACAAGCTTGTTTTCTGCCACCCCAGAAACTAGGACCCGAAACAATGGATGCAAGCTGCAAGAAAAAAGATTCCACCTCAACATTAGGGGGAACTTCCTGACAGTGAGGGCGGTTCGACAGTGGAACACACTCCCTCGGAGAGTAGTGGAGTCTCCTTCCTTGGAGGTCTTTAAGCAGAGGCTGGATGGCCATCTGTCAGGGATGCTTTGATTGGGAGTCCCTGCATAGCAGGGGGTTGGACTGGATGGCCCTTGTGGTCTCTTCCAACTCTATGATTCTATGATTCTATGTGGTAAAAGAAAACATGAGACAATGAGCAAAAAATATAGGATACCCGATAGGCATGGAACAATGGATAAAGACTTGGAACAAAAGAGTGAAATATACAGCATGCCAGAGTTTAAGGGAAAGCTGTTATAAAATCTATTTCAGGGGGTACTTGACACCAGATAGATTATATAAAAATGTTTTAAAAAGCTCCAATAATTGCTGGACGTGCAGGAAGCAGAAAGGGACATTATTCCATCGCTGGTGGTCATGTGGGATAATTCAGAAATAATTGGAAGAAAATCTATTGTATAATGAATGAGATCTTGCAGGTAAAGGTTCAATTTTCCCCAGAGTTCTTTTTGTTAAATATTGTAGATAGTGATTTAGAGAAAATATATGGGAGAATTATATTTTATATGTTAATGACAGCCAGGATAACACTTGCCAAAGAATGGAAAAAACCAAAAATCCCGTCAGTAGAGGACTGGGTTATCAAACAGCATTTTGCCAACCACTACTTTGTTATTTCTCCACCACAATTGTACCTTAAACCCAATTCTTTATCTTTCTGCTATGGCCTTTCTGATTATTCACACCTTCTTGCTTTGGTGTAATGTGTGCTTTCTGGGCTATTTTGCAGAATACAGACAATGTAGCAGAAGGTGTTTCATTTGGAATTTTTGTGGTTTCCTCCATAGCTCTCTAGCAAGCCTGAGCACATTCTGCACTTTAGCTTTTCTGACTTTCTTCCTGCACATACTAGCTATTTGTTATTGTAAGCCGCTTGGATTGTCTGGCAATAAGCGGGATACAAATAAACTTTGTTGTTGTTGTTGTTGTTATTATTATTATTATTATTATTATTATTCCTGGAGAACTGGAAAAGTCCCAGCAGAGTAGAGAAGGACCAGCTGAGCCTGGTCTACCCATGTCTTTTTGCACCAATGAAGCCACAACAGGATCAGAGATGTTCCTTTGTCTAAGAGCACAGATGTCCTTAATATTGCTGTATTATTTTTAATATTAACAGATATTTACAAAGCACCATTAATGTGCACTGTTATTTTAAGAATTATTATCTTGGTGCAGGATCCTAGAGGCACCAGATCCATCTGATCTTGGAAGTTAAGCATGGTCAGCCCTGGTTAGTATTTGAATAGGGGACTGCCAACCAACGCCAGGTGCTATAGGTTATGTTCCAGAGAAGGAACTGGAAAAAACACCTCTGATACTCTTCACCTAAGAAAACCCTATGAAATCCATGGGTTGTATAAGTCAACAGGCAACTTGAAGGTGCACACACACAGACACACACATGAGAAAGAAGAAATTTGTGAATTTGCTTCCAACAGCAAACAGGTCTCTCCCCTGACGGGAAGGCAGTTCAAGAAATTCTTTCATTAGAGAGCCAGTAACAACAAAGAGAAAAGTATCAGTAGAAGAAGAGCAATTTAAAATCATACCATTGAAGACAAGAACAGTACAGTATTCAATATTACATTTTATACCTTACATAATATATAGAACCAGTGTGGCATAGTGGATTTAGTGCTGGACAACTCTGAAGACCAAGGCTTAATTCCCCACTTGGCCATGGAAACCCACTGGGTGACCTTGGGCAGGCCACACACTCTCAGCCCCAGAAAACCCCACGATAGATTTGCCCTATAGTCGCCATAAGTTGGACACAGCTTGAAGGCAGACAACAATCTATATCATATAATTAAATCATATTTATTTCCATATTTATCATGTTATCCTGCATTTTATATTCATTGAAACCTCCTTGCAGTTCCCACTCATTTTATAAGGTACACTGCCTCAGCAGATGGCTTTTCTGAGTACCAGAGCTAAGCGCCTCTTTGGGGGAATTTGGCCAGAATCCTCCTTTCCAGGAACTCCCCACTTTGGTGCCCTTCAGCCGCCGCCATTCCCTGGTTGTCTTTTTTTGCTTTTTTGTTCTGCATCCAGGCCATCCTCTTCATTCCCCTTTTCTTTTCCTTTTACATTTTAATGCCCCCCAAAGGACTCATGCTCACAGCTGCTAATTCTGCTCCTTCTCCTCCTCTTTGATATGGGGAGACCCACCACAAGGATCAGGAATGGAGCCCCCCAATCACCTTTCCTGGGCTCCTGAGCAAAGGGGGTGCTGCCTTCCTTTCTTTGTTGTTTTTCTTAAATGCCCTTAAGTCAATCTCAACTCATGGTGACCCCTATGAATGAAACATCTCCAAGACTCTCTGTCCTCCACTGCTCTGCTTAAATCCTGCAACCCCTTAATACCTGTGACCTCCTTAATAGAGTCCATCCATCTGGCATCTGGCCTTCCTCTCCTCCTGCTTCCCTCCATGTTCCCCAGCATTATTATCTTTTCCAAAGAGTCTTCTTTTCTCATGATGTGTCTGATGTACAACAGTCTTAGTTTGGTCATCTTAGCTTCCAGGGAGGTTTCCGGCTTGATCTGCTCTAGGACCCATTTGTTTGTCCTTTCATCTGTCCATGGGATCCTCGGCACTCTTCTCCAGCCCCACATTATCCCAAAAGTATTGGTTTTCCTCCTATCATTTTTCTTGACTATCCAGCTCTCACATCCATCCATGGTAATAGGGAATACGATGGTTTGTATGATTCTGACTTTTGTGCTGAGTTGTATGTTTCTGCATTTGGGGATCTTTTCTAGTTCTTTCATAGCCATCCTCCCCATTCTTAATCTTCTCCTGATTTCCTGACTGCAGTCCCCATTCTGATCAATGTTTGATCCCAGATATGAGAACTCTTTTACTATTTCTATTTCCTCACTGTCTAGTTTGAATGTGTGTAAGTTCTCAGTGGTCATTATTTTTGTTTACTTTATGTTCAACATTAAGCTTGCCTTTGCACTTTCTTTTTTTATCTTCCTTAGTAGGTGTTCCAGGTCTGTGAGGTTTTCTGCTAGTACTGTGGTGTCATCTCCATATCTCAGATTGTTGACATTCCTTCCTCCTATTTTCATTTCTCCCTCTTCTATGTCCACGCCTGCATTTCTTATAATATGTTCTGCATACAAGTTGAACAGATAGAGTGAGAGGATGCAGCCTTGTCTGACTCCTTTGTCAACTGGGACCCATTCTGTCTCTCTACATTCTGTTCTGACAGTAGCCTCTTGTCCTGAGTTCAGATTCCTCACTCCCCCAAGGCTCCCTCCCTTCCTCTCTCCAGGGCTAGGTGCCTTTTGGGGAGAGAAAAAAGGTGGGCTCCAATCCATACAAAAAGCCAAACTGGAGTCCCCCTCCTTTACCTTACCTTCCTCCTCTTAACTTCTTCCCCCAAAGCTTTCCTTTTCCAGCTAAAGAAATACAGAAAGAGCCTCTCTTCACCGGAAATGAGATCAGAGGGTGCTCATTTATTCCCCCCTCCTGCTTAACATTTCCTGCCGCTCTAGGAAATGAAAGGTTGTTGCACATAGGTCTGAGAAATGAGGGGTGCATCACTCTACTCTGCCCCCTTGCTTGACATTTCCTGCCTCTCTAGGAAGCAGAGCTCGTTGCTCATTGGACCCTTGGGGGCAGATGGGACTTCCCCCCTGCAACCCTTCCTTCCTTTTGCCCCTGAATTCCATTTTGGAACAGAAGTGGGATATAAATCCAATAAATAAATAAATAGAGAGGAACCCCTGGCAAGAAAGAGGAGGGACTAATAATGAAAGTGGTGCCCACAAATAGATTCCCACACAAATAAATGTCCTTTGCAACCTAACTCCCCCCTCCTTCCCTGAATCCTTTTTTTTTTTTGAGCAGCCTTTGAGGAGGGCTTAGGGCAGGGGTAGGCAACCTTTCCCCTTTAAGGGCTGAGGGACTTCAGCTCCCAGAAGCCTCAGCCATGTTGGCCAATAGTCCCATGTTGGCCAATAGCTCCTGGGATTCTGGGAGCTGAAGTCCCTCGGCCCTTAAAGGAAAGGTTGCCTACCCCTGGCTTAGGGCCTTTGCAGACTGCCAGAAATAGTGCAAATTGAGTCCACTTTAACTGTCCTGGCTCAGTGCTAGGGAATCATGGGAACTGTAGTTTATTGTGGCACCAGAAAAAAATACAATTCCCATGATTCCCCAGCACTGAACCAGGACAGTTAAAAGTGGACTCAAGCTGCACTATTTCTGGCAGTCTGCAAAGACCCTTAGGGCCTTTGTAGACTGCCAGAAATAGTGCACATTAAATTGAGGCACTGCCCTGGCTCAGTGCTAAGGAATCATGGGAACTAATTTATTGTGGCACCAGAGCTCTCTGACAGAGAAGGCTCAATGTCCCAGAAAAAAATACAATTCCCATGACTCCCTAGCACTGAGCCAGGGCAGTGCCTCAATTTAATGTGCACTATTTCTGGCAGTCTGCAAAGGCCCTTAGTCTGATTCCCCTTCCCTCCTAAAATGGGAAAGGTGTACCTGAGTTTAAACTCTTTTAAACCTTTAATGCTGTTTTTCTTCATTGGAAAAAAGCGCCTGCTCAATGTATTTTGCAGCTAAGGTCCAGGTACCCCTCTTGCTGTGCTCAGAAGAGAATTAGGTTGCGGGGAGATTGAGAGGGAAGCTCTGATTCAGGCTGTGTGTGAGCGTGTGTGTGTGCACACGCACAATTTCCATACATCATGACAACCCCACAACAAAATGCAGGAGGAAGAGGGGACACTTTCCATATTACTGCACTACACCTTTACTGCTCTGGCTGCTTCCTGTTGCATTGTAGTTCAGTGAGGCCTAAGAGCTCCCTGGCTGAGAATACTAAATGTCCCTCCCTAAACTGCAAGGGATGCAAGGGCTGAAGTGATTAAGATGCTGATTCTGTTGACTGCAAGATTGGCAGGTTGGCAGTTTGCGGCCTGGGTGCTGCAGGATGGGGTGAGCTCCTGTCACTAGTCCCAACTTCTGCCAGCCTAGCAGTTCGAAAACATGCAAATGCAAGGAGATAAACAGGTACCACTTTGGTGGGAAGGTAAACAGTGTTCTGGGCAATCATGCTGGCCACTGGATCACAGAGTAGTCCCTGACAACGCCAGCTCTTTGGCTTAGTAACGGAGATGAGCACTAGCCCCTATGGTCGGACATGACTTAAGAACCTTGTCAACAGGGAACACCTTTGCCTTTTAAACTGCAAATCCTAGAATGTAACAGGAGCAGTTAAAGTGGAACAGCAGTGCTATAAGAGTGTAGTGTGGTAATCTAGTTTATTATCCTCCCTCAAAATAACTCTCCCCCTCCAACCATCCCATGTGCAGACTCTTTCACCTGCATCCTCTAGGCTCCAGCTTCCAGTTTTTGTTCTGATTTTGTGATATTATAAACCACACTGTTGTTTCAGAGTTGGATGTGAGTGGAGTAGGCTATGAAATCCTTCCCTGTCTGCTCCCACCAGAGAGCATCTCAGCCCCCCTCCCTTCTCTCCCCATTTAGAGCACTCTGTGCATGCTCAAAGGACTGCTTTCCCTCAGAAGAATCCAACACCAGGCCTGTCAGCAGGAACTTCAGGGTTGCTCCTGAAGGGAACACAACTGCTCTGTTTTTCAATATTGCAGGGATCTGAAAATAATATCTTTATGCAGAAAACATGGATTATTGGGAGGGTAACATGGCATTACCGCTGTTAGGAATTAAAACTTGATCTTAAAACAGGGAGACAATCCTGTTGTAAAGCTCTTTTACATCTGTTAATTATTAAATAATTAACAATTGCCACTCAGATAAATGAATGTTGCAACCTCTAAAGATGTTTAATTCTCCTATATGTGTGCATGCTGGGGAAATTGTTTTGCATTGGAAAGCTTTTAGCAGGGACTTCATGGCTGCTCCAGAAGAAACCAGAACTCCAGTCCTCTCCTATGACTTGGGACTGAGTCAAGAAGCCATAAAACTTCCACAAAATTGTGTGGAAAATGGGGCCTGTGGGATTTTTGTGGCTTGTTTCCTCATTCCCAGCTAGTCTGGTGTGGCTGATAGATTTTGTGGGTCGGTGTTGCCCTCTTGGAAGTTCCCATTTTAAACCAATCTATTGTGTTCCAGGTGGTTTCTAAACATAAAGTGGTTAACAAAAGGAATACATTTAATGAATAATAATAATAATAATAATAATAATATAATTTGAGATATAAAATTGTATTCTCAGTCATGCCCAACCCATCCCAACATCTTTGGCCTCAGTCTCCCTTTAAAATGTCCTATTCTTCCCATTGTCTTCCATTTTTGCCCTGCCCACTTGTGACAAATGGGAGTCCCTCCATTTATCAGGGCCTTTTTGTGGGAGGGGGTACTGGAATATATGAGGAGAATGACATCACTAGTGGTGTGAGGACAACCAGCAAATCAGATGGCTGTTAGAAAAAAAACATTCTGGATGGTGGTTGGAGAGAGAGACAGTTGAGGGAATTGAGAGTAAGAGAAGAGCTGAAAAAAAGCAAGGTCTCAGCTCTTAATCCTTTTTTATTAGTCAGGGATTCTGGTTTGGCTGAAATGATTATTATTTTGTAACTTAAGTTTTTGACTGGATGACCAGTTGTCCTCCATGTCTTCCTCTTTAACGTTCTTTATTTTATAATAAATCTTTTCTTGAGTGCTTTGCCTCTTCTTCATTCCTTTTAACGGCTTTAGCTCGCCTAGTATTTGTCCTGATTTTTGGTTATCAGTAGAAGGCCCAGCAATGATGAACACTGCCCTGAATCCCAAGTGCCACCAAGGCAAGGCAGGCAGGTCATGCCTAGGTCACTTGGAAGACTGGAAAATCCCCAATCCCCAGAGCCCGGCTGATCGTGTGGGAGTTGCAAATGGACAATCATTGCCTCCATAATCAGAAAGATGAGCAATAATGGCCTAGATGTCTCACCTGATGGGCCAATTAACGACTTAATCCTCTCCCATTTCCCTTTGAATATTGCCAGACCAGATTACCTCATCCAGGCAGTCTCACACCTTTGCCCTGAGGCTAGTTTCAACCCTTAAAACCCCCTGGATTTCTCCCCTTAGTGTCACCAGTCAGAGTTCATGAGGACCTTGCGTCACTCTGTTCTCTGGTCTAGTTACTGGCCCCTCCGTTCAAACCAACGCGCTTGGAATGGTTGTGTCTCACGCCACTGCACCCAATTGGATCCCAGAGAAACTTCATCTGTGGTAAGTATCACCCATAGTTCTGCCTCTAAACCTTTTCCAAGCTAACCCTTGATTTTCCTGAGCCTTGCATGAGTGCGCGCATGTATGTGAATTGCTGTGTGATTTTCCCCTTTTATAAATAATACTTTAATTGGCGAATTCTGTCTCTGCATCAATTCTTAGATTCCCCAACTCTTGCAGCCAACACCCTCTCGATTTGAGGTAAATCAAATTCCCCTTAATAGACTTTTGACTACAAAGTGGGCAGCAAGTTATTTTATTATTATTTTATATGATAGTCCTGTTTAAATATTTGAAGGGATGCCATATTGAGGAGAGAGCTAGCTTGTTTTCTGCCCCAGAGACAGAGAATCCTCAAAAAGAAGGGAAAGGAGTAAGAAGCTGAGACTATCTTCCTCCTTCTCCCATCTGCATCTGCCAACTCAAATCTACCCCATTTGTTCTTGCTTGCAATACACACCCCTTGCCCCTCTGCACCAGACAGGCTGGGTGGTTCTGTGTATCTGCATAGAACCAAGAGGCTGAATTACGGTAAATCCTTTCTGAGGCAAAGACTTATTATATGATGACATGCATACCCCCATGCCACACAGGCAAGGCGATTATCCATATATGTTCAGGGTCAAGGACTTAAATATATTTTTAAAAGATCCTTTCTGAGGCAAAGACTATGTGGGAACACGGGAACACACACAAAGCTCCAGATAAGTGATGCCATTTTGTGTATATGTACTGGTTTCAGGGCTGAAAGTTGGAAAAACTCAGGCTGTGCAATTCTGTGAATACGTAGAGGCTTCTAGGCTGGAGAAAAATAACAAAAACAAGAACACCTTGTTCTTGTTTTTAAATAAATAAATAAATAAATAACTTGTGGTTCCAGCTGGGCACCACAGTTCAAAAAGGATGTTGAAATACCGGAGTGTGTCCAGAGGAGGGCGACTAAAATGGTGAAGGGTCTGGTAACCATGCCCTACGAGGAACGACTTAGGGAACTGAGTATGTTTAGCCTGGAGAAGACAGTTAAGAGGGGATATGATAGCCTTCTTTAAATATTTGAAGGGATGTCATATTGAGGAGGGAGCAAGCTTGTTTTCTGCTGCTCCAGAGAATAGGACCCGGGGCAATGGATGTAAGCTACAGGAAAAGAGATCCCACCTCAACATTAGGAGGCACTTCCTGACAGTGAGAGCTGTTCGACAGTGGAACACACTCCCTCGGAAGATGATGGGAGTTTCCTTCTTTGAAGGCTTTTAAACAGAGGCTGGATGGCCATCTGTTGGGGATGCTTTGATTTTGAGTTCCTGCATGGCAGGGGGGTTAGACTGGATGGCCCTTGTGGTCTTTTCCAACTCTATGATTTTATGAAATAGGAAAGGCTGAGCAAAGGGGCTAGACTATCACCTCAGACCTTTATAGATGAGGTGGGATTTGGACCCTGATTTTGGTAAGGAGAAGGCTCCAGAAAGGGTTGACAACTGTTGAGAATTAGGGGGACACACTGGACCCCCAGGGGATCTCAGTGGGATTGTATCACCTGAGATTGTATCACCATTGTATCATCTGAAAAAAAATGGAAAAATATTTTGCTCCTAAATATCCTTCAGGGATGCAGTGGCTTAGTGATTGAGATGCCAGTTCTGATGATTGGCAATTCAAGGCCCGAGTGCTGCATGATGGGGTGAGCTCCTGTCACTAGTCCCAGCTTCTGTCAACCTAGCAGTTCAAAATATGCAAATGCAAGTAGATAAATCAGTACCATTTTGGTGGGAAGGCAAAAGTGTTTGGTGCAGTCATGCTGGCCACATGACCACAAGAGTCATCCTCGGACAACACTGGCTCTTCAGCTTAGTGATAGAGATGAGCATTGCCCCTTACAATCAGTCATGACCAGACATTCATGTCAAAGGACTATCCTTACTTTTACTTAAATATCCTTCAACATCCCTTAGAGCAGGGGTAGGCAACCTATAGCTCGGGGGCTGAATGCGGCCCCCTGAGGCCTTTGGACCGGCTCCAGGCTGGTCCTGCCGCCACCGTCGCCACCCCCCCCCCCCCACTGCCCCCTGTCGCCGCCATGATGATATTGATTATTGATGTTATTACTTGTTCTTGGGGTTTTCTTGGCAAAATCTCCACAGGGGTTTTGCCATGGCTTTTCTGGGGCTGAGAGAGTGTGCATGCATATTTTTTTTAAATTTATTTTTTATTATTATTATTTTATTTATTTATTTATTTATTTATGGTGCTTCGGGCCCCCAATTGTCTCAGGGACAGCAACCTGGCCCCCGGCTCAAAAAGGTTTCCTACCCCTGCCTTAGAGGAAATGGGCTCTCTCAGCCATTTTAGAGCCAGAGAAGGCCTTTCTCCAAAGAGGAAGTTGGAGGCCTGTAGAAAGACAGAACTTGGAAAAAGTGCTCTGGGATGTGTTCAGGGTCATTTGGGGGCAAAAAACATTAACTGCCATGGTTCCTATCTCGAAAATCTAGGATTGCCAGTTTAGGGAGGGAGAGTCCTTAATTGGAGAGCTCTAACGCCTCACTACAAATTCTAAGATTTCATAAGATGTTGTCATAACAATTAAAGTGGAATCTTAGCACTATTACGTGTATATGAAAGAATCAGTTTCCATAGGAAGGGTAATGGATTCAAATTCCTTACTGAGGGATGACACATTCTCATAGTTTTCTATCACAACCTCCTCGTACAAAGATTCCAATCCAATAAGTTCCATTCCTTTTCTGTGAAATACACAGCCCCATCCTCAAAGGTCACCTGCAAGAGAAAACAGCCCCCATCTAGAGAATGACTTATCAGGATTGGAGGAAAACACACAGTGCATCCCAAATATTATGTAATTGCTTCAGAATACAGAGAAGAATAGATATGCCTCAATACTCCTCAGTCTCTTTTTATTAACTCCCCATATCTTGAGATAACTCATCAGGTGAAGACAAGGTTACAATCAGCCTTCCCAATGAACTACATTTCTCATGGAGAGGAGATTTTACTTAGCATGTGGGAACACTATCACAGGTCTTCTCAATCTGCATCACTAAGGACCTTATCAAACGCTGGCCACAAAGCGAAAAGTAACAGAAAAGTAACCGAAGTGAGAATAAATTCAGTTCTATACCGAAACGAACTGAATTTCGCCCTGGTGGCCATAGCGCAATGAATACGAAGGCTCCAAAGGGGATTTAGCGATCAGGCGCCGCGGGATGCGGTTCACGTGGGAAGAAGGAAAACACACACACACATTTTCTTCTCTCTCTCTCTCTCTCTCTCTCTCTCTCTCCCTTCCCGCCACCCAAAAAGCCAGCGTCGCAGAAGGCGCTTCTGTGGATGGCAAGGATGGGATGAAGGAGTCGGGAGGAAAGGCAGCCAAGGGGACCGAGGAGGAGGAGGAGGGCTGGAGGACTGGAGGAGGGAAGGGGTGTTGGTGGGGAAAAATGCGAGAGAGATGGAGAGAGAGAGAGATCGCCTCCCTCTTCCCTCCTCCTCTCCTTCTCCTCCTCTTTCTCAATCCGGTTTGCCTTTCGCCAATCCCTTCCCCTCGCCGGGATTTTCTGCTTGGGAGAGCTCTCCCTGCTTCCCCGCCCCACCAGAATTGCGCAATGAATACGAAGGCTCCGCTTGTACTTCCCCAACAAACCGAATGTCAAAATCTCCCTACTCGCTACGGATTAGCTTCGGGTTCTGTGGAGTTTCGGGGCAGCGTCGTGTGTACACGCGGGGAAACAATACAGATTAGCTCCGTGTTCTAGGGCAGCGTCGTGTGTAAACACGGGGAAATAATATGTATTAGCTGCAGGTACCCTTTGGATTAGCTCTGCTCTAGACCCCATGTGATAAGGTCCTAACTGATGTAAGTCAAGGGCGGCCTCACTCAATTGGCAGATGCTTTGGATTTCCAGCCCAAATTGTCAAGATCTTTAAGCACATGAGGCAGAGAACACCACAACAGCCTCTTCTTATCCTGGACCCAAATTAAGGGTGGAAAACAATAAATTAAATCATTAGCAATTGCTGTGTTTCGTGATGGCTCAAAACCAGCTGCCTGAGTCAGGTGCTTCTCTCCAACAAAATGGTGGAGCAACATTGCCTAAAAGCCAAGGATTCGATCCTTGGGAGGATGAACTGAAGAACATTTTAGGTAGAGATATCCTTCTATCCTGGGCATCAACCATTTGGGACACCCTGTTGCAGATCCTCCCCAATGGTTCCATTGCAAAGGAGGGAACGTTCACCTGTTTCAAGGGTCTTGATTGGCTGGGGTGAGGGGATGGCAGGAAACACTGATCAACTGGATCACTGCAGGGTGGAGGATGGCATCTGACCACCAATCATATCCCAGACTGGCACACCAAGGATTTAATTCCTGGGAGGCTGTCAGAAATGCATTAGCTTAATGCTTTCCTGCCAGAATTTGTTTTGATTGATTTTGATTAGAGATGGGATTGATAATATATAGTTGGCTGTAATGGTTAAAACTGTGAGGTTGCGCTGTAAGGGTTAATGAGTTTCAAAAGAGCTAAAAAAGGCAGGGAACTAAAAGGCTCCTTTGGTATGTATGTGTGTGGGATGTTTCCACCTTGGCTGAAGCTAGAGGCTTGAGTTTAAAAATATGGTTGAAGAGATAATGAGACTGGTTTTGAAAGCGCTTTATGTATAAATAGATTGTTTGAATAAGTGATGGTTTTAGAATTTTACATATTTGGTTGTTAAATATGTTAGACACACATATATGATGATATTGATAAATGCATGGTCCCAATCCCAGTGATATATCACATAAACAGAGTGCAGATGTTACTTCAAGGTTGTTTTGTCTATTATCAGTGGGAAGCTACAGATTCACATGCATCATGCCAATTGCCGGACTTTCCAGACAATAAAACATTACATCAGGTTAATGGCCAAAGCACGGGAATTTGTGAGCAAGCACTGAGTTACACCAACCTATGGGGAGGGACTTTGCTATGTTTTATATAAGTGTCTCACTATGCTTTAACTTCAGACTCGTCAAAGAAGTCACGGACCTGTCTGCTATGTTTTCTTTGCTGCAATAAAAGCTGTCCTTTGACTTTTAAGTCTTGGATCTGTTTTTATGGTCTGAAAGAAGACCTGTGGACATGCTGTACCTGACAGAGGCAGAATTGAACAACGATCGGAGAGGGGGAAACCCCTCTGCCCTTGGTTATCAACCATTTGGGACCCTGTGTTGGAGAACCCTCCCAACGGCTCAACTGCAATGGAGAAGGAGATAAAGGTTAACCTGTTCCAAGGACATCTTTCCTACAGTGTTTTCCATGGAGGAGAAATTCAGTGGAGACTCTCCTTTCTCTGAGAACAGGCAGGCCTATCCTGGACCTCTGGCCACCTGCAGAAAGTACAAAGAAAGCTGTTGCATATGTATACACATTTATGCTGTGTTCTATGGACCATCAAAAAGACAATAGCCTCGGCAGATGGCTTATTAAGCCGTCCTCGAGGCAGGGAAGAGGAGGGGCAGCTGCACGATCGGCGCCCCTTCCTCCTCCCGAGGTTGCCCTCGGAGCTGCCAGCCCTCCGGACGGACGGCGCTCTCAGGGCAACCTCCCGCCGCAGCGTCCAGACACGCTGCGGCGGAAAAGTCAGTGAAAGTGCACCCTACACTTTTGGGGCGCACTTATACTGACTTCTGAAAGGAGCACTGATTTAGCGCTCCTTTCAGGGGCGCTGACGGTGCGCCGCGGTGCGGATGCCTCAGTCCCGCGGCGCACCGTCCCGCGGCGTCCCAGAGGCCTTCGTCTGCTTCCCCCCTAAATGGGTCTGAGAGAAACTTGAACATTCCCTAGCAGATAAAATAACTAAATCAAGACTAATACTTTAGACACATCATGAGATGATATGGCTCACTAAAAAAAACAATCTTGGTCGGTAAAGTGGAAGGCAGTGGGAAAAGGGAAAGAACACACTGCAGGTGGATTGACTCAAGGAAGCCAAAATGGTCAGCTTGCAAGACCTGTTCAAACATGTCTGTAACAAGGTCTCTTGGAGGTATCTCATGCATAGAGTAACCCTAGGCTGAATCCAATCTGACAGCACAAAACAACAACAAAAAGCTTTTCTGCTGAGATCTTCCCCTATTCAACAGAAACACCCCTCCAAAAAACACCTCTAGCTGGAATTATCCACAAGGTTTAGCAGTAACGCAGGAGTGGGGAATCATGCAGCCCACCAGGTATTGGCAGACTACAACTCCCAGCACCTCTCAGGGGCTGATGGGAGCTGTAGTTCATCAACATTTGGGGGGACACAGGATGCCCCCCCCCGAAGAAACAGAGGCAGAGTCCTCCCATCCCTGTTTTGGAGGCAGCCTGGGGCAAGGAGTGTGGAAAAAGCATCAGCACCAGATCTTTTTACCTCCAAAGATCCATATGCATTCACATATGCACCCTCCCAAGAGCCATTCTTGTCTTTTGACACACACCCTTCCAAGAAAGCTGGGTGCCAAGTGGCCATTTATTTATCTAGTCAAAGTGTTTTTGCTTGGGATCCTCTTTCAAGGACGTGCCAGGGATGCAGATTCATGGTTGGCAAAAGGAAGAGAGAGAGAAGACAGAGATATGGTTACCTTCAGCCCCTCTTTGTCCTTCATTTATTCAATACACAGCAAGCACAGTTTCCTAGAGGAAATGTTAATATGGGGAGAAGGATAGAAGCCATGCACTCTGTCCCCATTTCCAGAAAAAGAATATGAGGCAGGAGAAAAAGGGGAGTTAATGAAGAAAATTAAATGTCCCCTGTTTTCTTTGGGGGAAGGAGTTTCCTGATGCATCTGATGACAGAACAAGAGGCAAGGGGACAAAATAGGTTTTGTTCTATTTTTATTTAGAAAAAAAAATCCTTTCTTTCTTTCAGCAGCATAGGAGAGATTTGCAGGAAGAAAAGAGACTCCTAAAGTGGCAAGGAAAAATGTTAAGGAGGGGAAAGGAGAAGAAGGACAGGAGGAGGACGGAGGGAGAAGGGAAAGGGGGATTCAAGGACCCCAAATTTGCTTTTCTCCTGGGAAGGAAGGAAGGGTCATGGCTGGTGGGGGGGGGGAGTTGGAGGGTTGGGAGGGAGACTTACTTGGGTGAAAGGAAGGAAGCCTGTTGGAATATGTTTGCATTCTCCTTTCCCTTCCTTATATAGGTAAGGTTTCCTACTTTGGTGACTCTCCCTTTGAGACTAACGGTCTTTTCAGACTGTCTTCTCTCTCTAAAGATTCTAAACTGCGATGTAGTAACTGCAGCAAGCAGTTATAGAATTCAAAGACATAGCCGTGTTAGTCTGTATAATTAGTATTAATTGTAGAGAGATTCTGCAGCACCTTTAAGACTAACTGAAAAAAAATTAAGACATTGTCAGCTTTCGTGGACTTCAGTCTACTTCTTCAGATGCTTCAGATTCTCCACCACAAGCATCTGAAGAAGTAGACTTAAGTCTACGAAAGCTCATGCTGATAACGTCTTAATTTTTTTTCAGTTAGTCTTAAAGGTGCTGCAGAATCTCTCTACAATTAATACTAAGTAAGCAGTTACGACTTTTCCCCCTTCTTCTTGTTATTTTAAAGTTGGTGAGATTTCCTCTCTTTACCTGAAACATCACCAGTTAGATTAGGATTATATATGTGTGTGTGTGTGTGTGTGTGTGTGTATATATTCAGTTATGTCTTTTTCCCCTTCTTCCTGCTGTCTCAAAGATGGTGAGATTTCCTCTCTTTATCTGAAATATCAGCAGTTAAATTAGGATTATATATATGTGTGTGTATATATATAATAGAATCATAGAATAGAATCATAGAGTTGGAAGAGACCACAAGGGCCATCCAGTCCAACCCCCTGCCATGCAGGAACTCCCAATCAAAGCATCCCCGAAAGATGGCCATCCAGCCTCTGCTTAAAGACCTCCAAGGAAGGAGACTCCACTACTCTCCGAGGGAGTGTGTTCCACTGTCGAACCGCCCTTACTGTCAGGAAGTTCCTCCTAATGTTGAGGTGGAATCTCTTTTCTTGCAGCTTGCATCCATTGTTTCGGGTCCTAGTCTCTGGAGCAGTAGAAAACAAGCTTGTTCCCTCCTCGATATGACATCCCTTCAAATATTTAAACACGGCTATCATATCACCTCTCAGCCTTCTCTTCTCCAGGCTAAACATCCCCAGCTCCCTAAGTCGTTCCTCATAGGGCTTGCTTTCCAGACCCTTCACCATTTTAGTTGCCCTCCTTTGGACACGCTCCAGTTTCTCCACATCCTTTTTGAATTGTGGTGCCCAGAACTGGACACAGGATTATTCCAGGTGAGGCCTGACCAAAGCAGAATAGAGTGGCACTATTACTTCTCTTGATCTAGACACTATACTTCTACTGATGCAGCCTAAAATTGCATTGGCCTTTTTAGCTGCTGCATCGCACTGTTGACTCATGTTCAACTTGTGGTCCACCTGGATTCCTAGATCCCTTTCACACGTAGTCTCATTCAGCCAGGTGTCCCCCATTGTATATCTGTACTTTTCGTTTTTCCGCTCTAAGTGCAGTACCTTACATTTCTCTGTGTTGAATTTCATTTTGTTAGCTTTGGCCCAACTTTCTAGTCTGTTCAAGTCATTTTGTATTTTGATCCTGTCCTCTGGGGTATTAGCTACTCCTCCTAATTTGGTGTCGTCTGCAAATTTGATAACTATGCCCCCAATACCGTCATCCAAGTCATTAATAAAGATATTGAATAGCACTGGGCCCAGGACAGAGCCCTGTGGCACCCCACTGGTCACTTCTTTCCAGGTTGAAAAGGAGCCATTGTTGAGCACCCTTTGCGTTCGACCAGTTAACCAATTACAAATCCATGTAACAGTTAATTTGTCTAGCCCACATTTTACCAACTTGCTTGCAAGAATGTCATGGGGAACCTTGTCAAAGGCCTTACTGAAATCAAGATATACTATATCCACAGCATTCCCTTCATCTACCAAGCTGGTAATTTTATCAAAAAAAGAGATCAGATTTGTCTGGCATGACCTGTTTCTCTGAAACCCATGTTGACTTTTTGTGATTATGAAATAATCTTCCAGATGTTCACAGACTCTCTGTTTAATGATCTGCTCCAGAATCTTTCCGGGTATTGATGTCAGACTAACTGGACGATAATTGTTGGGATCCTCTTTTTTCCCCTTTTTGAAGATGGGGACAACATTTGCCCTCCTCCAGTCCGCTGGGACCTCTCCTGTTTTCCAGGAATTCTCAAAGATTATTACCAATGGTTCCGATATTACATTTGCCAGTTCTTTTAATACCCTTGGATGTAATTCATCTGGTCCTGGAGACTTATATTCATCTAGATTAACCAGATGTTTCTGTACTATCTCTTTACTTATTCTGTGCTGAAATTCTCCTATTCTGTCCTCTGCTCCATTATCCTCAAGTTGAGCACCCTTTGCCTTTTCTGAGAAGACTGAAGCAAAGAAGGTGTTGAGTAATTCTGCCTTTTCTCTGTCCCCTGTTAACTTTTTGCCATCTTTTCCACACAGTGGCCCTACCATTTCCTTCTTTTTCCTTTTGCTACTGACATACCCCCAAAAGCCCTTTTTATTGTTCTTAACCTCTCCAGCAAGCCTGATTTCATTCTGCGCTTTAGCTTTTCTGACTTTACCCCTACATCTGCTAGCTATTTGTTTGAATTCCTCTTTGGTGATTTCCCCATTTTTCCATTTCTTATACATGTTCCGTTTAAAACATAGTTCAGTTGCAAGTTCCTTAGTCATCCATCCTGGTTTCTTGAGACACCTCCCATTCTTCCTCCTCGTTGGCACGGTTTGAAATTGTGCCTTCAGTATCTCCCTTCTGAGAAACTCCCATCCATCTTGAACTCCCTTCTCTTTTAGTATTCCTGTCCATGGGATCACCCTCAGTATTTCTCTAAGTTTAGTAAAATCAGCTTTCCTAAAGTCTAGAGTGCGTGTCTGACTATGCCTGGCTTCTCCTTTCCACTGTATAATAAACTCCAGGAGGACATGATCACTCCCGCCTAAGGATCCAACCACTTGCACCCCATTAACTAGGTCTTCCCTGTTAGTTAGGATCAGATCCAAAATAGCTGACTCCCTCGTTGCCTCTTCCACCTTTTGAACAATGAAATTGTCTTCGAGGCAAGTGAGGAATTTGCTAGACCTTGAGGATTTTGCCGAGTTTGACTTCCAGCAAATATCCGGATAGTTGAAGTCACCCATCACTACTATATGGTATATTTATATATATATATATGCTATATATATATATAGCATTATTTTTTTAAACTTCTCTTTTTGAATCAGTCTTTATTCTTTAGGCAAGCAGAGTCAGGCAAAAATCACACTTCTGCTATTCTGCTAAAGACAAGATCTTAACAGGTTTAGCTTTCATATTTGTATATTTTTGTTTCTTTTAAAGGGTTATACCCCTGAGAAACTTAAATTACCCCCCAAATGTCCTCCTTGGAGTCCTCTGTGGCCAAGAGAAGACTGAAGAGCCCCCCAATTCTTTTCCAGGCAGAAGAGGCACTTGGGGGCAAAACAGGCTTAGAGGGCTTCTTTTAAAGCAACAAAAACTGAAGAATTCAGCAAGAGAAGAAGAAGGGCATTAAAGGCCAAGAGCCAGTTTAAACTCTGCCCCCCCTTTCCATTTTGGGGAAAATACAATCCCTCCTTCCCCTCCCCTTTTGTTGTTGTTGTTCTTCTTGCTCTGCGCCTTCAGGTCCTCAGGGCCAGCCTCAGGCGGAGCTGTGGTGGGGTTTTCCTGGGGCCGAGAGAGTGTGACTTGCCCAAGGCCACCCAGTGAGGGGCTTCCATGGCTGAGCAGGATTCGAATCCCGCTCACCCAGAGTCTCTCCCTCCTGGCTTCAGGGGCCCAAAGGGAAAGGATCGGGAGGGGGGGGGAAGCCCAGGGCCTTCTCCTTCCTTCCCTCCCTCCCTTCCTTCATTTTAAGGGAACCTGTTTAGTTAGATAGATTAGATAAAATAGGTAAGATGAATAGATATAGATCAGGGGTTGGCAACCTATGGCCCGCGGGCCGGGTCCACCCCCCGAGACCTTTGGACCGGCCCCTGCCGACCCCCTGCAACTCATTTGCCATTGCGCAGTACTCCTGTGCATGCGCAAACGAGTTGTGGCTGCCATTTTAGACAACAAAATGGTGGCGGCAGCGCGCATGGCGGCGGGGGTCAGCGAGGGGTGCGCTTGGAGCGTGCACACCGCCATTCCCCCCCAGCCCGCGGAAGACCAGGGGATCCCCGGCCCGGCCCCAGGTAAGTGGAACTTGCCGACCCCTGATATAGATAAATAGATAGATTAGATAAGAGAGATATAGACACACCTAGCCTGCCCCACCAGCCCCTTTAACACAGCAAAGGCAGCAGCGGTGTGGCTTCAGAGGCCCCAGTGGAGGCTATTTAGGCCCCCTCCTACCAGCTTTTGACATTGTGGGCGCGACTTTCCTCATGAAGGGATGTCTGGCTGTATTATAGCCCGCCCCCAACTCCACTACCATTTGTGGTGGCATTGTTGGAGGGGGGAAATCGGTCAGAGGGACAGTTAGCCCACCCAATACCAGTACCATCTGTAGCAGTGCTGTTGGGAGAACACTGGGAAGGAGGCCATCCAGTTGCCTTAATACCTTCATCTCTTGTAGTGACCAGGAATGATTTGGGAACAGGAATTGAGGTTGTGCGGGGGAAAGGAAGGTATTGCAGGAACAGAGTGAAGGGATGTTGCAAAAGAAGGTGGGATCGATGTTTGAAAGCTATCCCGCCTTCAGTTCACTCTGTTTCCTGGAATGGATTGGAGAGCGCACCAATCATTCCACAGACACTCTGCTCCTTTGCAATGCCAGGTCAGTTAAAAACAAGACTCATATCATCCATGACGTCCTCATAGAGGAGGCTGCCAACCTAGTTTGCTTTACAGAGACCTGGCTGGGAGAAGGCAGCGTTGTGACTTGGACACAGGTCCTCCCAGCTGGGTACTCGGTTAGTGAGCAGGTAAGGGGAAGTGGGCGGGGGGGGGGGCGGAGTGGTTTTAGTTCATAAGAACAACTTGACCTTGACCAGAATACCTGTCCGGAACACAGTACTGGTATGTACCTGAGCCTGAGGACTACGGATAGTTTGGGGATTCTGTTAGTATACTGTCCATCCCGTTGTCTGACAGACTCCCTAAGGGAGCTGACACAGCTGGTCTCCGAGTTGCTATTGGAGTTGCCCAGATTTTTAGTTTTGGGTGACTTCAACATTCTACTCAAGACCAGTCTGTCAAATTTAACAGGTGCGGCTCGGGAGTTCATGGAATCCATGACAAGCATGGGCCTATTCCAATTGGTTGTCAGGCCCACTCATTGTGCGGGTCATACACTCAATGGGTTTTTTAGTAAGGAACAGGAATATCCGTGGGTGGAGGTTATAAAAACCACTGCATTGTCATGGACAGGTCATTTCCTGGTCAAGACTGAACTAAGAGCCACTATCTGCCTCAGCGGGGGTGGTGGACCTATTAGAATGGTCCGCCCTCAAAGGCTAATGCAACCAATTGGATTCCAGAAAGCCTTAGAGGGTTTAATGGTTGGTAATGCCAGTGACTCTGTCAAAGCTTTGGTTAATACCTGGAACACTGATCTCGCCAAGGCTATCGACACAATCGCTCCCAAGCGTCCTTTCCAACCTGCTTCTAACCGTAAGCCATGGTATACAGAAGAGCTTAGCAAGATTAAGTGGGCTGGACAACGAGTAGAGCGCATCTAATGGAAAACTCAACTCTTATCCGACAAGACTCGTCATAGGAACTTTCTTTGTTCCTATCGAGAGGCAATACTTTCTCCTCTGCATGTATTGTGTCTGCAGAGTCCTGTCCAGCAAAGCTGTTTCTTAACCCAATAATGGCCTGCTGTGACACGTTTAACAACTTCTTTGCAGATAAAATCTCTCAGTGTTGTAACAGAATCAATTGACGAGGTGTCCAGCAACTCCGATGATGAAATTATACTGGATCAGCTTCAATCTGTGAGTACCAATGATGTGGACAAGCTCCTTGGTAGAGTGAGGAAAACATCCTGCCCTCTTGATCCTTGCCAATCATGGCTGGCCATCTGGGCAGAGATGCCTTGAGGCTATTCCTTAGGGACATTATCAACGCATCCCTTAGGGAAGGCTATATTCCATCCTGTCTGAAAAAACTTCTCTGGACCCCCTGGACATGAACAGCTATAGACCAGTCTCTCTACTATTTTTTTGAGCAAAGTGAAGGGTGGTTGCTCTTCACCTCCAAGCTGTCTTGGAAATAACCGATTATCTCGACCCATTTCAAATTGGCTTTAGGACAGGATATGGAGTTGAGACCTCCATGGTTGCCTTGGCTGTTGACCTTCGCATCGACAGAGGTAGTGTGACCCTATTGGTGCTTTTAGACCTCTCAGCGGCTTTTGATACAATAGATCATATCATCCTCCTGAATCGCCTGAGAAGGCTAGAAATTGGAGGCACTTCATCGCTGTGGTTCCATTCCTTCCTCTTGGGCAGATCCCAGAGGGTGAATATACAGAATATGGCAGCCAGGTTGGTCTCAGGAACAAGAGACCATATTACGCCCATTTTAAAATCACTTCACTGGCTGCCCATTAGTTTCCGAACACAGTACAAGGTGTTGGTGATCACCTTTAAAGCCCTAAATGCTTGGGTCCAACCTATCTCTGGGAGCGCCTCCTTCCGTACAACCCACCCTGCACACTCCGGTCCTCTGGGAGAAATCTGCTGCAAGCTATAAAAACTAGGCTGTCGGCAACCGCCCAGAGGGCCTTTTCAGCAACTACTCCCAGATTATGGAACAGCCTGCCAGATGAGATCCGTCATATTACCACATTGAACAGCTTTAAAAAGGCTGTTAAGACGGATCTCTTCCGGCAGGCCTTTCCTGAATAAACATCCTGGTCCCAAGAGTTAATTCACTTTTTTCTTTCCCCAACTCTGCCGCAGTTATTGTTATTGTTGCTTGGTGTTCTTTGACTTGTTTTAAGTATGTTTTAAATTCTTTTATCATTTAATTCCATTTTAAGGGGTGGGTGCGTTTGTGGGATTTGTATTGCATTTGTTTTGTACTTTTAATGTTGTAAGCCACCCCGGTTGCGTCTGCAGAGGGGCAGGATAAAAATAAAATTTATTATTATTATTATGAAGTATTTATACCCCGCTCTTCAGCCAAAGGCTATCAGAGTGGCTTACAAGTGGATTAATGACGGTTCCCTGCCCTCAGGTTTACAATAGACAGACAGATAGGCCATCTGTCAGGGATGCTTTGATTGGGAGTTCCTGCATGGTAGGGGGTTGGACTGGATGGCCCTTGTGGTCTCTTCCAACTCTATGATTCTATGATTAGATAAAACAGATAGATATAGATTAGATAAGAGAGATATAGACAAATATAGATTAGATAAAATTTATTAGATAGATTAGATAGAGAGACTAGATAAGACAGATATAGATACATAAGATAGATATAGATAGATTAGATAAGATAGATATATACATAAGAGATAGATAGATAGATAGAGGCCTCTTTCTTTCTTTCTTTCTCTTTCTTTAACTGGGAGCCTCCTCCTCCTCCTCAGAGTTTGGAAGGAAGAAAGGAAGCCCCGCCCGACGAAGAGCAGCGAGCGCAGATTCCTAGAGAGGGCAATGTGTGTGAGGAAGAGAAAATGGCGGCTCCCCTCTGACCTCATTTCCGGTGTGTGGAGGGGGGCAGAGAAGGAGGGTCCTCTCTGAATATCTTTGAGGGGAGGGAAGGCGCCTCGGAAAGAAGGAGGGAGGTAAGTTACCCCAAATTTTCAAGGAGAGTGGGGGGTGTATCTTGGGGGTAGGATTATTGGTGATGGGGGCGAAGTAAGGAACCCCCCCTTCTCTCCTCCTCCCCCCAAAAAGCCACTGGGACTCCTCTGTGTGTGGGGGGGGGGGCTGCACAGGGAGAGGTTTCCAAGGGAACCACAAGGGCCTGGCTGCTTCAGTGTCTGTGTCTTTCCTGGGGAGCCTGGAGGGAGCCTGGACTGTTTCCAGGAGTCCCTCGTGGCCAGAAAGGGGAGGGAAGGCAGTTTGAAAGAGGACAAAAATGAGGAGGAGAGAGTGTCTGCTCCCAGAGGCAGGAAATGGTGGGGATTATGGGAGGCTAAGAGATCGGGCTCGGAGGGGGTCTTTCTTAGGGTTTTGAAGACCAGAATGGCCAGGACTGAATCATAGAATCATAGAGTTGGAAGAGACCCCAGGGGCCATCCAGTCCAACCCCCCCTGCCATGCAGGAACTCTCAATCAAACCATCTCCTGTGACAGATGGCCATCCAGCCTCTTTAAAGCAGGGGTAGGCAGCCTTTCCCCTTTAAGGGCCGAGGGACTTCAGCTCCCAGAATCCCAGGAGCTATTGGCCAACATGGGACTATTGGCCAACATGGCTGAGGCTTCTGGGAGTTGAAGTCCCTCGGCCCTTAAAGGGGAAAGGTTGCCTACCCCTGGTTTAAAGAGTACCAAAGAAGGAGACTCCACCATTCTCCGAGGGAGTGTGTTCCACTATCGAACAGCCCTTACTGTCAGGAAGTGCCTCCTAATGTTGAGGTGGAATCCTTTGCTGGAGCTTGGAATGCAGCTTAAAAGAAGGGAAGAGAAGCAGAAGGGGGGGGGGGGATTGAAGGGGAAGGGAATCATAGAATCCTAGAGTTGGAAGAGACCCCAGGGGCCATCCAGTCCAACCCCCTGCCATGCAGGAATGCAAAATCAAAGCATCCCCTGTGACAGATGGCCATCCAGCCTCTGGTTAAAGACCTCCAAAGAAGGAGACTCCACCATTCTCGGAAGGGATGTCATATTGAGGAGGGAGCAAGCTTGTTTTCTGCTGCCCCAGAGAACTGGACCCAGAATAATGGATGCAAGCTACAGGAAAAGAAATTCCACTTAAACATTAGGAAGATTATTTTTTTGTTTTAATTTATTTTTATTATTTTATTATTGTGTGTATTTTAGATTGTACGCCTTTGGCAGGTTTTTATTCTATTTTATACTTAATTTTCTTTTTGTACAGTGCTGTGTATATTGACAACGCTTTAGAAATAAACTATAGTAATAATAATAAGAAGAACGTCCTGACAGTAAGGGCTGTTCGATAGTGGAACACACTCCTTCCTCGGAGTGTGGTGGAGTCTCCTTCTTTGCAGGTCTTTAAACAGAGGCTGGATGTCCATCTGTCGGATATGCTTTGATTGGGATTTCCTGCATGGCAGGGGGTTGGACTGGATGGCCCTTGTAGTCTCTTCCAACTCTATGATTTTATGACATCGTGTTTGGGGGGGATAACTAATTTGGGTTTTAATAATAATAATAATAATAATAATATTTATTGTATACCACCCAATGGTTTCCCAATCCGGGCGGTTAACAGCATAAAAACAATACAAAATATATCCCTGCCACCCTTAAAACAGTATTAAACAATTCATTTTAAAATCAGTATAACAGCAACAATAAAATCAATTAATTTTAACAAAATTTATCTGTGATTAACAGCCTTTTTAAGTGGGCAAGTGGCAACATTTATTACTATTAGGTAAAATATGAAATTAACATATATTATAAAATAGGAAGGAGTCATTCCCCCTTCGGGTGTTTCCCCCCATCCTACTTAGAATAGTCCCATTAAAACAAGCAAGATAATGTAATACTGTTTTCAGTCGGTATGGCTAAGTCAAGATCCAGGAGTTACGAGGAGGAAGGATGGTAGACAACAACCTCCAGCTTTGGGTGAGGCAAAGCAGAGGGAGGGAAGAGTTGGTAGTACTGTCCACTGCCTAATCTGCCCAGCTACACAGGTCTTTCTGCAGCTGGGCAGGCTAGGCAGAGGGAAAGAAGGGTTGGCAGGGCTTTCCGCTGCTGCTGCCCCCACCATTGACACTGCTACCCCACACCAGGTGACACCAGCCCTAGTGGCTAAATCTTATGGGTAATCCCAAGTAGAGAGATTTGGGTTTTTTCCCTAATGGAGAAGGAAGGAACCCAACAGAAGAGTCGTTGTTCTGTGCTGTCAAGTTGGCTTCAACTCAGAATGACTTTGTGAATGAGAGACTTCCAAGAGACCATGTTATTAACAGGTTCAACATTTTGCTTCCCTGAGTCAATCCATTTGTAGTGTGCATTTCCTCCCACTTTATTGATTATCATCAGCTTTTCAATGAGTCATATCATCTGACAATGTTTCCAAAATACAATAGCCTCAATTTAATTATTTAGTCTTCTAGGGAATATTCTGACTTGTTTTGTCCTCAGAACCATTTAATTGTCTTTTTGGTGGTCCATAGAAGACTTTATAAATGTTTTCACTTGTAAAGCACCTCCAATTGTACTTTCTGCAGGTGATCAGAGATCCAAAATGGGCCTAACTGGTCTTCAAACTTATGGAGAGAGGAGATCTCTGTTGAATTCCTCCTCCATGGAAGAAACTGCAAGAAAGATGTCCTTGGAAAAGGTGAATGTTCATCCCCTCCTTCTTTGCAGTGGACCATTGGGAAGGTTGTGTGGTAGATGGCTCCACAAATTTGATACCAAGGGTGGAAGAATTCGCCTCCCCAGTGTTTTTAAACTTTCACTTCCCCAAAATTGAAATTTTGTTTGTCAGTCTGGGATGCAGCTGATGGTCAGATGTCATCCTTCCACTTGCCATGTGTTGATCAGCACTTCCTGCCATCTTGTCCTTGCTCTTTCCCCAGCCAGTCAGGGCCAGGGGAGGTGAGACTGGGCTTCCAGCTCAATGCTTGTCCTGCAGAGACCCCTCTGGCCTGCCACCAGGTCATGCTCTATATCTGAGTTAACATGAAATCCGTGGCTTTTAGACAGGGTTGATGTCACCACTTTGGTGGATAGAGGGAGCTGTCTCAGGCAAGTGATCTTGAGCCACCATGAAAGGCAACAATTGGTAATTGTTTCATTTGTTATTCCTATATTTTTACGGCCAGGAACAGGAAGAGATTGTTGTAGTATTCTCTGGCTTGTGTGCCAAAATAACTAAACACATTTGCAAAGTACAAAAATTAAAGGTAGTGGAAATCCAAATTATCTACAGGACACTAGATTGGGAATTGTTGCCCTAGACACATGCCAGTTAATGTTTGGGAGGGTCTAAGTGGAAATGCTCCCATGTGCCAAATAGAACTTCCTTTTACATGAGAAAACTAGTTGATCAGGCAGCCAGGTTATAGTCCTCAGGCACTAATCTTCAAGATGCAGGAAGTTAATAAAAACAGACGGGGTTATTCAGACATGTTCCCCCTCTGTCTATATTATGAAGCAATTCAGTCCTGCTGGGGATGCACCATGGTTTTTCTCCACACCTGATGAGTCTTTGTCTGGATGAGGGCTGCTTTCTGTTTCAGGTGGCCTTTGAGGATGTGGCTGTGTATTTCACAGAAGAAGAATGGAACATGCTGGATCAGAACCAAAGATCTTTGTACACTGAGGTTATGATGGAAAACTATCAGAACGTGTCTGCCCTAGGTAAGCAACTTTGATTCATTGCCCTTCCTAGGGAGAGTGAGGGCCTTTTCACACTACACAAACCATGAATTCACTTTAGCTGCCATGGCAATGTCCTGTGGGATCCTGGGATTTGAAGTTAAGTAAGAACTAGGGCTCTTTTATTGAGGATTCTAAATACTCACTAAACTGCCAGTCCTAGGACTTCATAAGATGTTGACATGGCAGTTAAAGTGTAATCATAGCTTTGTAACTGTGTAGTGTGAAAAGGCCCTTATTGCTTGCTTGGGCAGGACTGAGGGTTTTTTATTTTGCTTTCTCATCCATCAGTGTTTAATACTCATAACAAATTTCTCTTTAAAACAAGGCAGGTGCTCCCTGCACACCTTGTTTCCAAGCAGAAGCCTATGTCTCTACCTGGAAACAAGGTGCATGCTTCCTGCAGTGTGGGTTTCCATGGCTGACCAAAGATTTGAAACCTGGTCTCCAGAGTCATAGTTCAGTACTCAGATCACTAAACCATGCTGGCTCTCATGCAGCCCCCTAATTCCAAACAGTTGACTACCCCCGTTTGACAAGCTCTTTGTGGCCCTTACTGAGATCTGGGTCCCAGTCCTGCTCATCCATGAAATTCTCAGATGACCTGGAATTCCCTCATATTGAAGCTTCTGTCATGGTCAGTTTGACACTCTATGGATGGAAGATAACCTCTTAGGAAGGACCAAAACGGCCAGAAAGTAATGACTTCCAAGGCAGCTGTTTGTCCCCAGGTCTTTCTTCCAGAAATATCATGTGGCTTCATTAAGCTCTTGTGAGTAATATCTAGCAGCAGAGGAGGAGAAGACACAATAGCTCCTCTTTCCCTGAAATTGCTTTTCTTTTGGGAAACTGAGCTTGCTTAACTACACTGTTGCTCCCAGTTCCTTACTTAATGCTGTGATTCAGTTTTGTCTTTGTTTCCTGCTTCACAGGAGATCACTGGAGGAAAATGGATGTATGCACTGATCTGCCTCTTATAAGCTGCCAAGTCCACATACCAGGCAAAGCATACAGATGGCAAGAACATGGGAAATATTTTGTTTATAATTCAGATCTTATGAACTCTACGAGAAGTCAAAAACAAAAGAAATGGTACAGATGCCAGGACTGTGGAAAAGATTTTCCTTGCTATTCAAAACTTGTCACTCATCAAAGAGTCCACACAGGAGAGAAACCATACAAATGCCAGCAGTGTGGAAAATGTTTTGCTCTCAAGTCAGACCTTTTGAGGCATCAAAGAGTCCACACGGGAGAGAAACCTTTCAAATGCCAGCAGTGTGGGAAATGTTTTGCTCATAAGTCACACCTGGACAGTCACCAGAAAGTCCACACAGGAGAGAAACCGTACAACTGCCAGCAGTGTGGAAAATATTTTGCTCAGAAGTCAGTGCTTGTGAGTCATCAGAGAGTTCACACAGGAGAGAAGCCATACAGATGCCAGCAGTGTAGGAAATGTTTCGCTCGAAATTCATTACTAGTGACACATCAGAGAGTCCACACCGGAGAGAAACCATACAGTTGCCACCAGTGTGGAAAATGTTTTGCTGACAAGTCAGACCTTTCAGGACATCAGAGAGTCCACACGGGAGAGAAACCATTCAAATGTCAGCAATGTGAAAAATGTTTTGCTGACAGACGAAATCTTTTGAGGCATCAGAGAGTCCACACAGGAGAGAAACCATTCAAATGTCAACAGTGTGGAAAATGTTTTGCTGAAAAGTCAACTGTTCTGACTCACCAGAGACTCCACGCAGGAGAGAAACCATACAAATGCCAGCAGTGTGGAAAATATTTTGCTGATGACTCAGACCTTTTAAGGCATCAGAGAGTCCACATGGGAGAGAAAGCATTTGAGTGTCATCAATGTGAAAAATGTTTTGTTGACAGGACAAATCTTTTAAGGCATCAGAGAGTCCACACGGGAGAGAAACCATTCAAATGTGAACAATGTGAAAAATGTTTTGTTGACAGGCCAAATCTTTTGAGGCATCAGAGAGTCCACACAGGAGAGAAACCATTTAAATGCGAACAATGTGGTAAATGTTTTGCTTACAAGTCAATCCTTGTGACACATCACAGAGTCCACACAGGAGAGAAACCATACATCTGCCAGCACTGTGGGAAATGTTTTGCTCACAAGTCAGCCACTGTGAATCATCAGAGACTCCATACAGGGGAAAAACCATTCAGATGCCAAGACTGTGGTCAATGTTTTTCTCGGAATTCACAGCTTTTGAGGCATCAGAAACATCACAGAGAGAAAGCATAGAAATGCCAGCAGTATGAAAAATGTTTTCTTTGGGGAGACAACTTCTATACATCTAAATTGTGTCTTGTAAATCTCTATCATGATCTCATTTCTGCCGTTTCTGCTTCACAGCTTATAATTTTAACATATCTTGCACTTTGGCAGGGTGCAAGAAATAATTTTCCATCACTTAGGGGTCAGGCAGGCAGGGGGCATGTATGGCGGCAGGGTCCCCAGATGCTCACCTGGTCAAGTGTTCTTACTTTTGTTCTTTTTCTCTATGAAGTGTCTTTTTCCAGACTGGAAGCCTACACAGGTACATATCCCCGCATAGTCTTTGCTAAAATTGCATAGACTGTCTTGGGCCTGGAGCCCAGCAAAGACAAATGAGAGGAAAGGGGTGCAATTAATACAGTTGTAAACCGCTTAGACACCCCATAGCGTAGTATGAAGTGGTATATAAATGAAGCTGCTTTGCTTTGCTTTGCTTATTAATATTAGCAGCAGACAAGGAGGAGGCAAAAGAAGGGGGTCCCTTTATCTGTCTCGCTTCTTGTTGAGTCTCTTTTTCTCTCTTTTCTAAGCCTCACTAATGGTGCTGAGAGGGGGAGGGAGGAGATGAGGAGGGGCTGTTGCTGGTACCCTTGTTGACTGTCTTCTTCCTGAAGCAAGAGCAAGATCAGCCCGGAAGGGACCAGGGCAATAGCTGAAATAGAACTCAGCTGGACAGCACAGGCCATTTTTGAATGATGGATGCCAAAACCACTGGCATGGGACACATTTCATAAAATATTTTATAACTGAAATGTTATTATTAACTTTGTAATGGCCCCAAACCATAAAGAGCACAATCAAATGACCCAGAATGTTGACTTTCAGGTGGGTCAGTGCCCACCAAATTCACCAGCCACAAAAGTCTAGATGAGAGCAATGGAGGAAGCCACAAATATTCTAGGTGAACCCCCTTCTGCTTCCCATTCTGACCGCCTCACTTGTATTCTGCAAAGAAGCTTCAGTCAGAAACCTTTGTTAAAAGTGGAATCGGTGGATTTCACATTTTCTCCTTCATGGGAAGCCATTCTTTCCTATTAGAGCAGTGGAAATGGTTGAGATAAATATTTCAGAGACAAAAATATATATCCCTTTTAAAAATGCATTTTATTTCTCAAACAAAATATTACACATTGCAGCATCTGAGGAAGACCATGTCTACTAAATAAAGTTCATGCTACATCTTCTTTCCCCCAGTTTAGTCTTAAAGATGCTATATGATCCCTTTGCATGTTGTTTTTTGTAGTTCTATCTGGATACTGTAATTTAACTGTTGTATTGCATAGTTTTATATTTGTTATCTCTTCTTCCTTCCCTTCTCTCTCTCTCTCTCTCTCTCTCTCTCTGCATAAATAAATATATATGCTTTTAGCAGGTCTGGCCAGTTTCTGTTGCCCTTTTACTTTTAAAGTATCAGGTACACTGGTGGCACTATATAAATAAATGATAATAATAAAGTGTCTACCCTGTCAAAAGGTTGTGAGAAGTAGAGGGGGGCTAACTCCTTTTTCTTCTCTGCAGCATTTGTTTGATTTTAAGATCTTGTCTATTGGCCTTTTGGGATGAAAAGACCTGCAGTTTAGTCATGTTTTTTTAAATAAATGCACCAATCACATAGGCCTCTTTGTTCATGCCTTCTCTTTAACTTAAGTGCATACAAAACTTAATTCAGGGGTAGGCAACCTTTTTGAGCCGGGGGCCGGGTTGCTGTCCCTCAGACAATTGGGGGCCCAAAGCACCATAAATAAATAAATAAAGTTTTTTTAAAAAAGTTTTAAAATATGCATGCACACTCTCTCAGCCCCAGAAAAGCCATGGCAAAACCCCTGTGGAGATTTTGCCAAGAAAACCCAAAAACAAGTAATAACAACAACAATATCGTCATGGCGGGCGGCGGCGGCAGGGGCAGGATTGGCCTGGGGCTGGTCCAAAGGCCTCGGGGGCCGCATCCGGCCCCCCGGGCCTTAGGTTGCCTACCCCTGACTTAATTTCTCCCAACTCCTTCCCTTGCTGCCCCCTTGTGGCCAGGTGACCTTGTTCTCTGGAGGGCTCCATGCCAGTGGAGCATCAGTGCTGGAGTGTCCTCCAAGCGAGGAAAGAGTTCCCGTACAGCCCTGGAGGTTGTCTCCACACTGTCTGTAAATGGGGCCCACCCTGACTGAAGTTTGGGGGGGGGTTGCCAGATATCAGGGCTTTGCTCTGAGACTCCTGTATCCATGGGCCATTTCCAGGCAGGAGACAAAAGTGCCTGTTCTCCAGTTTAGGGGGGGCCTCATCTCCAGGCAGAGGAAAGGGCTCTATTCAAGTCTGCAGTTCAGCTGGTAGGGCAATAGCTTGTTACGATTTGCAAGGCTTAATCTATTTGTTGCTACTCTGAATGAGGTCTATGAATTTACTTGGCTTCCTCCTCCCCATCCCAATTGCTGTGATACCAGGGCACACCCTCCACTCTGCTTCTGCCATCTGGCTAAAAGCAGGTAAAGGTATTCCCCGTTGACAAGGTTGTCAAGTTGTGTCTGACCGTAGGGGCTGGTGCTGGTACTGGTGCTGGTGCTGATCTCTGTTACTAAGCCGAAGACCCAGCATTGTCAGAGACTACTCTGTGATCCTGTGGCCAGCATGATTGCACAGAACGCTGTTTACTTTCCCACCAAAGTGGTACCTACTTATCTACTTGTATTTGCATGCTTTCAAACTGCTAGGTTGGCAGATGCTGGGGCTAGTGACAGGAGCTCACTCCACCTTGCAGCACCCAGGTCTTGAACTGCCAACCTGCCGATCTTGCAGTCAACAGAGTCAGCGTTGTAACCACTTGAGCCACTGCATCCCCTAAAAGCAAGTAGGCTAAATTAAATGTCCTTATTCTGTCCCTGTCATAACATCCCCTGGATGAATCCGACTGAAGAGCAGGAAGATGTCATAACTCAACCCCTGGATGGCCCATTTGAGGAGGAAGAAAGGGCAGTATGCCAGGAATCTTAAAGATTATCCTTGCTGACTTCTCAAGGGGGAGAATGAGGAGGGGGCCAGTGCCTAGAGGAGGAAGAGAGGAAGGGGCAGTATTTGGCCAGTGGAAGATGAGGAGCTGGTCTGGTGTGTGCAGGAATGCGGGAGTTTATAAACCAGCAAAGCCCCCCCTTTTTAAAAGTGTTTTTATTTTATTCTTTTAATATATCTTTTTCTTCTTCCCCTTCCCGCATGGAAAGTGCAGAGAAGAGAACCTTATGGACTACGGGGGGGGGGGGGGGGACCAGAGTCTCCTAGGGGAAGAGCTGTACATTTAGTCAATCAGATTTGCCAAAGAGGGAAGAGATCACCTTTACTGGGGATGGAGGTTGGCCAGCAAAGATCCCCACGCATTTCTCTTTGGCTTACCTGGAGGTTGGAATGGGCTAATGTCCAAATTGGCCAGGCTCTTATAACAGATTGCCTTGAGCCCCCCCAAGTTACCCAAACTGCTCTGAGGCCCCCCAAACAAGTCCTCTTAAGCCTTTCCACTGTAATGTCACAAAAGACCCAGGATCAGGAAAGATGCCGAGGAAACAGGAGCTTCAGGGATTGGCAGGGCTCTTGTGATCTCAACAATCCAACAGGATCAGGGACTTCAGCTTCCTCCTCTGGCCTTAAGTTTGCTGGTATGCATAAATCCCAGATGTCAAATGCCGTGGAGAGAACTGATGGTGTATGAAGCCACAAAGCCTCCACAACAAGAGCTACTGAGGAAGCACAAACTTCAGAGATTGGCAAACTTCAAGTGATGGCAGAACCAGGGGCTCCATCTTCACTACGTGGCCATAGGACCCTGTAGGAAGTAGGAACACAGTAATAGATACCAAGGAGGGCTACATTTGAATATTTACATGTCATTAGCCTTTGTCTCAAGAGAAACATTTCAGGCTGCCTCCTATAAGGTACAATTCTTTTCTTAGTGTCCTTCTGGCTAGACCTATATAACCAACTATAAATCCCAGGTTTCCATACAACGGAGCCATGGCAGTTCAGGGGTTACTGAACTGCGTTAATTCTGCAGTGGGTCAGCAGCCAATGTCTGCCTCACCATAGCAAATTCTTATTCAAAGGTTAATACATTCATTTTGCTCCCTCCTCATACCTACATCCCTAGCCCATGGTGTGCCCCATGAAAATGCCAGTACATATGGATTTCCACTGCTGCACCGTTCTTTGGTGTGAATTGGTGTAACTGCATTATAACAATAGTTACATGCATAGTTTTCAGACCAGTTCAAGACATTTGATGCTCTTCCCATGTTTAAGACAGTAGCTTCTTATTCCTCTTTCTCTGTCTTACACAAACACAGAGTGAGAAAGAGGGAGCTTCCCCTTGGGGACTGAAGATCCCGGCTTTCAATTTTTCTGCACTTGTTATTGCCTGCCCTAGTCTAGCTCTAACAGCTTCAGCCATACGAAGGTCTTGCTTTTCAACTGATTCTGCCCTTCCTCCCTTCCATCTGGAGTGCCTACATGTACCAAGTTCATTGATTGCTGTCAAAAGACATATTTCCTATAATACCTTAGAGACAGCTCCCTTGCTCCCATGCCCTGCTGTAACTTAAAGGAAGAATCCTATGCATATGGAATTAAGGTTGCATCTACACTTCAGAAATAATGCAGCTTGACACCACTTTAAGTCCTGTAATGTGGTGGCTCAAGTGGTTAAGAAGCTGACTCTGTTGATTTGAAGATTGGCAGGTGGGCAGTTCAAGGCCCAAGTGCTACATGATGGGGGTGAGCTCCCATCACTAGTCCCAGCTTCTGCCAACCTAGCAGTTCAAAAGCATGCAAATGCAAGTAGATAAATAGGTACCATTTTGGCGGGAAGGTAACCAGCATTCTGTGCATTCATGATGGCCATATGATCATAGAGTAGTCTCTGACAACGCTGGCTCTTCAGCTTAGTAACAGAGATGAGCATTGCCCCCTATGGTCAGACATGACTTGACAACCTTGTCAATGGGGAATACCTTTACCTTTTACCATTAACTCCATCTTATGGAATCCTTGGGTTTGTAGTTTTACAAGGTCTTTAGCTGTCTCTACTAAAGAGTGCTGGTGCATCACCTAACTACAAATCCCAGGATTCTGTAGGGTGGAGCCACGGCTGTTAAAGTGGTGTCAAGCAGCACTATTTATACAGTGTAGATGCACCATGAGTCTCCTGTATTTCAGCTATGCTCTCCTTTAGTGAGAGTGTCTAGAATTGTGCCATCAGCTGTTCTTAAGTATATGCAGTGACCACTTGTGCTGAGATCTCCCATGGGCCTTCCTGCCTCCATTTCCCCGTCTTTGTAGGAAGTGAAGAGGCATCAACACTCGTATAAATCAGTTAGGGACAGAGGTATGCCTGCCCTTTTCTCTCTTCTCTGTTTCTTTCTTTGACCTATGTGCTCAACCCTTTTTGTTTCTTGTCTCCTTGCAGAGGTCACTTTGCCATTCTTCCAAAAGTTAGTCAGTCTTTTGTTCCCTCTTGTTTTTAAGAAGGGAGCATCCATGATGCTTTCATCCTCAAGGATGCTGAGCAGACAGAAGGGGGAAAATTGGCTTACCTCCAGGGTTATTCGATTCGTGGGGAGAACCGACTGACCGCATCGCAAGCTTGCACAACAGGCCAAAACCCCACAGGCAGTCTGCACCACCCCCTTCTTCTTCTACAAGGACTGATTGGCCAAAATGGGGTATTAATGGGTACAAGTTGCGCCACAATATTATTTTCCCCCTTCCACCCCAAAGACATGCACATGTGTGCACTGACATGCTGCCAGTGGCCACCAGTCATCTCTGTCATCCTGCCCGCTGCCACACCATTTGACACACCACACAACCGACCATGCGACTTGCCACTCCATCGCATAAGCGATCAACCACTTGTATAGCACTTTGGTGTGGTGAGTGACACACCGGTATAGTGCAATGATGGATGCCACCTTGTACATGCTCATCCTTTCCCCATGGTTCCTTGTTGGATCAGCCAGTTTGTTAATATTCTTATTGAATACATTGTTGGCAACCTGCTGTGTTTGTCATCATTTGACTGCATGGAGGATGTGGTGGCTCAATGGTGCAGCTGACCACTTGTGCACATGTGTGATCGATTCACAGGTGGTTGACACAAAACAACAACCCTATGAGAAGCAATGTTGTTATCGGCTTGCTGGCCTCTTTGCCTGTCTCCACACCAGTGTGCAGGCCATATGCTGGTGTGATAAGATAGTTCACACTTTCTGGCTTGATCTGGAGCAACTTGGGGGTTATTTCCCTCTGGTGTTTAGCCCCAAAACACAGCTTCATTCCAATTTCTTCCCATTTTGGCCATGTACATTTAAACAGGAAAGGTTCAAAACAGGGTAGAACCACTTCTTTTCGCTCACACAGACATCCTCATGGATTACTTACACCCATACATGAGAGCCAGCATTCGGGGCTCTTCTACTGAAATCCTTCTTTTGGCTATCTCATTTTCTGTTCCAGTGGGATTTTCTGAAACAATAAGTGTACGTTTTACTTTTTTTAACCTTACAAGAGCATCCCAACTATTTCTCTCCTGTCTGATACCACAAACTCATATTATACTGGCTACTCTGCACTCTTGTTTGATATAGATACCAAATATTTTCATAATCTGTCCCTTTGTTTCCCCTGTGTTTGATTTTGGACCGTGTGATCCCTTGGGTGGGTATTTGATTTACATCTCTAGACAGCTTTAAAAAGGCTTTTAAGACGGATCTCTTCCAGCAGGCCTTTCCAGGATAGGAAATCCCGGCCTCAGGAACCCCTCTTAGGGGAGCCCTCTAGGATCCTTCTTCTTAGCCCACCTCCTCATCAACACATAACCGCTATCTTTCCTTTAATGGCTTATCTGTATTGATGTTGTTTGTCAATTGTTTTGGGGGGGTTGCAGACTGCCAGAAATAGTGCAAATTGAGTCCACTTTAAGGGTTAGGGTTAGTGCTAGGGAATCATGGGAACTGTATTTTATTGTGGCACCAGAGCTCTCTGACAGAGAAGGCTTGATATCTCAGAAAAAAAATACAGTTCCCATGATTCCCTAGCACTAACCCTAACCCTAAAAGTGGACTCAATTTGCACTATTTCTGGCAGTCTGCAACCCCCTATTGTTTAATTTGTATGGTTTTAATTCTTAGTTGATTTAAAACTTTTTAAGGGGGGGAGGGTATGGGGGTTTGATTGTACTTTGTATTTTTTTTAAACATTGTTAGCCGCCCCGATTGCACTCATAGGGGCAGGGTATAAATAAATTTTATTATTATTATTATTATTATTATTATTATTATTGATTTCTTGTCCTTTGTAAAGAACAACACAGAGTGGCGATGATAGGGATGAGGATGAGGATGAACACTCAAATGCTTTTAAAATATTTTCACTGGCATATGAAAAGAGGAATTATAAGCACAAGTGCCATGAATAGCTACTGCAGAGACATAGGCCCCAGGGCAATCAAAGCAAAGCTGGTCCAGAATAAGACTGAAGATCCTGACATTATGTGGCTGAAATGGGGACACAAGCTGAGCAGAGTCAGGCCTGGTTAACACCTGAGAGCAGATGTGGAGCCTTTCTCGTGAAACCCTCACGTCACAGTGTGGTGGTTTCTCAGCTTTTGCATGGAGCTTTTCACATTGCTAATGGTAGAAATGCCTCTCCTAAACTCTTGTGACTGGTAGTGAGAGCTTGAAGGTAAAAATGTTAGTATTTTTGGTCCCACCTGTTTGTCAACTGCTCTGATCACCACAGCAATGGAGCTCCTGACACTTTCCAAATGCTGAACTCAGCCATGGAATGAAATGGGGGGAAGTCGACTGGCAGGCCAAATGCAGAGGCAGCTGAGAGTCCTCTGGGAGCTTTGAGATACAATTTTGCCAACAGTTACCAACTCCTCTGTAAACTATAACAAGAGTGGATCTGCTTTACAGCCAGGTGTGTGCTCCCTAGGTGTCAGGTTTCCAAGGAAGTGACAGGTTTCCCTGCTGGCATTGCCACACAACCAGACTTTTCCCTTTGGTGATTCCAGTGGCAGTTTGGCCCCGATATGTTCAGGAGTGGAATGGGCTTCAACCCACTCCAACAAGTAGCCCATTCTCATTCTAAGGTAGGCTTGTAGAACATGTGGCCTGCTAAAAGATTTCAGGCTGGACAGAGGAGAAGGATGGGCAAATGCTCACCCAGCAAAGCTCCTCCACCATTCAGCTTTCTCCCAGGGAGAGGGCTGGGTGGAGGAGGAGGATAGGCAAATGCTTGCCCTACAAAGCTGGGTGGATGAGAATGGGTAAACACTTGCCCAAGGCTCTTCTGCCGCTTGGCCTTCTCCTGAGGAGAGGGCCAGGCAGATGAGGACAAGCGAATGCTCACTTTGCAAGGTTCCTCCGTAGAGGAGGACAGAATTAATATTAACTAATTAATAATTAAAATAGTTTATTCATTAATTTTACCTCTACTTGGAAAGTGAGCTGCTAAAAACCTATCTATGGCCCAAAGAAGTTTCGCCTATTTTAATCCTGGCTACTGGGAAGTTGTGCAGCTCTGCTCTTTGGGCCAGAACTTACCGTCGCTGACTTTTTTCTTTTCATTTTATTGATATTCCAAAGCCAACATGACCAATTACCAACATGAGTTTCATACAGAAAAAAATTAAAAGGGTGGAAGGCGGTCAGTGGGGATCCTGCACTGGGACTACTGGGGAGGCAGGGCTTCCAGTGCCAGGGAAATGGCCGCACAGGCCTAGGGAAGTGTCGCCTGCCGTCCCGCCTGGGTCAGACACCCCGAAGGCCTGGAGACCCTTTGTAAGGGCCCCAAGGAGCATTTTCGGGGGTCCGACTGGGTTCACCCCCCTTTTCCTGGGTGTCACCTGGTGTGGCCCGCACCCCCACCCCCACCCCCCAGGAATGCCCACTGAGTGCAGCAAACACTTTTGCAAGCTCCAGTGAATTCTCATTTCCCAAACAGGCTATTTCCTTTGAGCTCTGTGGAATGTGAATGCTTGTTCCCTGCCTTGTAGATATGTTCGATGGACTGGGCCAAATACATATCAGGTGAATTAGGATGGGGGGGGGGGGCAGAAATGAGGGATAGTAGATGGTGTTCTGGGCTCTTCTCTCCAGAAGGACTACAAATCTACATATTCTGGAAGAGACATGCCAATGTAAAATTTAAAGCTTTGCTAGTCATCTTTCCTGGTGTCACTGTGAATATGTTTAAATTCCAAGGTAGATAGAGAAGAGCAGTCAGAGCCAAATGGAACACAGTGGGTGAATCGGATATTTTAAATAAAGAATGAGGCCAAAGGTGTTGGCATGTGTTGGACACACTTCAAAACAAAATTGTACACCGTATATCAAATATGCACCTTTTATTTCTTATACCCAGAAACCACCTGGAACACAGTCAAATGGTTCAAAAGGTTCAAAAGGCCAAATTCTGAGTGGGCAACACACACAGCAAATTCATCAGCCACACAAGACTAGGTGGGAGTGACAGAACAAGCCACAAAAATCCCACAGGACCGGCCTTCCATGCAATCTTGTAGCAAAATTGTGGCTTCGTGGATCACTTCATTGTCAAAGTAGGGGACCAGGGCTGTCAGCTTTCTGATGCAAAACATTTTCCCAGCATGCACACATATGAGATTTAAACATCTTTACAACATTACTTGACAATTAAATTTAAAAGAGCTTTACAACAGAATTGTCTCCCAGTTTTAAGATCTAGTTTTAATTGATAACAGCAGGAATACCTTGTTACCCTCCCGATAATCTGATTTCAACATAAAGATAATACAGTATGCCCATGCTGTCTGCGGGCTTGCGATCCATGGATTTAAGCTTCTGTGGATGGCAAGCTCCAGTGTTTAAAATGGTATTGGAGTTGCAAGTGTGAGCGCAGCGCCAAACACAGGAAAGTGTGCCCATAGAAATAAATGGGACTTGAAATCTTGGGGGGGGATCCGGAATGGATCTCTCGCAGATACCAAGGGCCCACTGTATTTATAAATCCCTCTAATATTTAAAAACAGAGCCATTCTCTTCAGGAGCAGCCCTGAAGTCCCTGTTGACAGGCTTGGTGCAGGACAGGGAGGGGCAGTTGAGATATCCTCTGTTGGGAGCATCTAAGAAAGGGTTTTATAGCCTACTACAGTCACACCGGACTATACATAGTGACTTAAATAATGCCCTCTATTTCCCCTCTTCTTTGCTTGGGTTCTTTGTACAGGGAAATGAATACACACAACCCATATACTTGCAAAGCTCTCTCCATCTCCCCCTCTCAGCCCAATTCTCTTCTAGGTACAGCACGGGGCAACAGGAACACCGAGAGTTTTGGTGCAAAATTGATTTACCAGTTTTTTAAAATTAAAAATAATTAAGGAATTTAGCAAGCGACAAGCATCATTAAAGGTTAAAAACAATTTAAACCCAAGTACCTCTCTATTTGGAAGGGGCTATCAGACTAGCAGTAGGGATATGGTGGCTTATTGGTTAAGACACCAATTCTGACAATCGGAAGATCAGAAAGTTGGCAGTTGGAGGCCCGAGTGCCGCATGATGAGGTGAGCTCCTGTCACCTGTCCCAGCTTCTGCCAAGCTAGCAGTTCAAAAGCATGCAAATTCAAGTAGATAAATGGGTATCACTTCAGTGAAGTAACAGCATTTGCTGCAGTCATGCTAGCCACATGGCCACCAGAGTCATCTTCGAACAATGCTGGCTCTTCAGTTTAGTAATGGACATAAGCATTTCCCCCTAGATGGTCACAGCTAGACATTCATGTCAAGGGACTACCTTTACCTTTTATCAGACCAGCATCCCCCTGTCCCAGCCTATTAAAGAAAATGGTCTGTGAAGGTTTTCACATTCTGTGGATTTTTGAGGTTTCCCTCCTATGTGGATTCTTTGGTGTGAATGTAGATGGGCACCCTGACTGAATCTCTTTCCACATTTCGTGCACTGATATGGTCTCTCCCCACTGTGGGTTCTTTGATGTATATGTAGATGTCCATGCTGAGTGAAGCTCTTTCCACATTCCATGCACTTATATGGTTTCTCACCTGTGTGGGTTCTTTGATGGGAATATAAACTGTAACCATGAGAGAAAGTCTTTCCACACTCTATGCATTTATGTGGTTTCTCCCCTGTGTGAATTTTTTGGTGTGACTGTAGATGGGCACTCTGACTGAAACTCTTTCCACATTCCATGCACTGATATGGCTTCTCCCCGGTGTGGGTTCTTTGATGTAAACGTAATTTGTACCTATTAGAGAAGCTCTTTGCACATGCAATACACTGATAGAGTTTCTCAACTGTGTGAGTTCTTTGATGTGAATGTAGATGTGTACTCCGACTAAAGCTCTTCCCACAGTCTATGCATTTATAAGGTTTCTCCTCTGTGTGCATTCTTTGATGTGAACGTAAATTCTGACTACGAGTGAAAGTCTTTCCACATTCTATGCATTTATGTGGTTTCTCCCCTGTGTGGGTTCTTTGATGTGAATGTAAATTCTGACTATGAGTGAAAGTCTTTCCACATTCTATGCATTTATGTGGTTTCTCCCCTGTGTGAATTCTTTGATGTGAACGTAGATGAGCACCCTGACTGAAGCTCTTTCCACATTCCACACACTGATATGGTTTCTCCCCTGAGTGGAATCTTCGATGTAAATGTAGATTTGCACTCTGAGCAAAGCTCTTGCCACATTCCTTGCATTTATATTGTTTCTCTCCTGTGTGGATTCTCTGATGTAAATTTAAATTATGACGATGAGAGAAGGTATTTCCACATTCCATGCATTTATATGCCTTTTCACCTGTGTGAGTTTTTTTATGTGAATTTAGACCTGCGCTTTGGCTGAAGCTCTTTCCACATTCCCTGCATTTATATGGTTTCTCCCTCGTGTGGGTTCTTTGATGTGAAAGTAAACCATCATTACGAGCGAAGCACATTCCACATTCCATGCATTTGTATGGTTTCTCCCCTGTGTGGATTTTTTGATGGGAATGTAAATTCTGTCTATAAGAGAAGGCCTTTCCACATTCTATGCATTTATGGGGTTTCTCTCCTGTGTGGCTTTTTTTATGTGACTGTAGATTCGAATTTTGACTGAAGCTCTTTCCACATTCCATGCATTTATATGGTTTCTCTCCTGTGTGGATTCTGTAATGTACGTTTAAATGACCTTTACATTGGAATATTTTTCCACAGATAGAACACTTTACTCCTCTTTTCCCTTTGTAGTTTTTCTGGGGAGTCCTGGGGACCACACAAATATTATCCTCCTGACAAGCAGAGGATTTCTCATTCTTATTCTCATTCTTCGATTGATTTCCCTTTTGACTTTTCAGTCCCTTTTGACTTACAAACTCCTCTTTCTCCACAGCTATCTTGGTTGTTTCCCATATCACCATAGAGAGGTCTATAACATTCTCCTTCTCTTGCTCATTACCTGCTTAAGAAGAAAATCATCCCATTAGGAATTGAACACAGAAATTCAGGATCTCATTGGGAATTAAAAACAAACAATGTTTTTATACAACATCCTTTCCTCTCAGCCATTTTGGTCAGCCACAGATTTCTTTCCCTTCATAAATGTTCCATTAAAGATATAAATGCTCCTTACCCAGACAGACCACATTCCCATCATCCTCCATCCTGACTTTCTTGTAGAGAGCCCTATGGCCCTGATCCAGAGGATCCCACTTCTTCTTGATGAAATACTCAGCCACTTGCTCAAAGGGGACTTAAAGCTGGAAGAGAGAAAATGACATTTCTCTAATCACAAACCAACTTTTCTGAAAGTGTTCTCCTATAAACAGAAATAATTTGGATGGATCTCCATATGCTTTTTAGTTGAAGTAAAAAAATTTCGTGGGTAGATTCATGACTTTACAGGAACAAAAGAACAGAATGTGTAGTCTTACATGTTCTTCTCTGGATTAGGCCTCTGGTGCTACTGAACTGTTGGGAGGGAAAATTTGATGGGTATTTGAGGCCATTTTATGAAGGCTTCATAGCTGCTACACACCAGACATTGTGCATTGTCTTGGGGTCTAGAAAAATACAGAAATGCTTTAAATAAAACAAATGGATAGATAGATAGAGGAGGTGTCTGAGTATAGTAGCAAAATGTGGTCAATGTCCCTTTGGGGAAGAGATGGCTGATGGGAAAACTTTTGCCCTTTTGAGTCACTTGGCTTCATTTATATCGTCTACTTCCTGCTTTTGAGGAGTGGTAAACGGACTACATAAAACAAATGTTTTTTCACCTTTCTGTTTTGGAAAAAAGGCTTCACCTGTTCCTAAAATGGTCCTGGGGGACCTGGAAACATGGCAAATTTTCCCCACAGTGAACTTTTTGGAGGTGGGAATTGTGGTATTCTTTTGGCAGTGGGGTGTCTGGTGGTGGTGTGCAGGCCCCCCCAAAGGACTAATAAAAGGCTAATGCAACGGCACATAATGTATGTGCATGTGTACAGACACAAACACAGAAAGAGACATATCTCTCCCCCTATATTTCTCTCTTCCCTTCTCTTTCTCTCTCTGTTCACCCCACCAGCACCCCTGATCCTTTTAAAGCTGCCTTCCAGGCACCTAAAGGAGGATTTTCTTGCTCTCAGTTTTGTTGTGTGTGTGTCTCCTTACTAATGATTCAACTCAGCCAATTCACAATTCGCAGGTAGACTAAATAAATGCAGGGTGTTTTTGAATAATAGACTTAAGAAACATTTAAGGTCACCAGATTGTAGCCACAGCTGCTGCCATAACATCATGCCATAACATAAGCTTCCTGCAGAGCTTCGCTCCTCTGCATCACTTGTCTCTTTTAAGAGAAATTTAAAAACGTATTTATTTCAGTTGGCATTTCCACCTTAAGTAATGGTATTTTTTCTTTCTCTGCCCCATGTGTTTTCTTATTGACCCCGGATTGTTTGTAATTTGATTCCTGCACCGATGTTTTTAATCTTTATATTGTAACAATTTTAACTTTTTGTAAGCCGCTTTGATCATATTCATGGAAAGGCGGGGTAAAAATAAAATTTATTATTATTATTATTATTATTATTATTATTATCATCATCATCATCATCATCGACAACCACCCACTACCATCTCCCCCCTCCCCACATACACAATTAAGGCATATCAAAGGCAAAGATCCAATTTTTCTTTTCCTTCCCTACATTCACTCACTTGCCCTATTTTTCCCCTTCTGAAGCCAGAGGAAAGTTTTGTGCTTTTCAAAAAAGAAAGAAAGAAAGATGCACTCACATGCATATAGGGCCAAAACAGACTGCAGAAATAATCCAGCTTGAGACTACTTTAACTACCCTGGCTCAATGCTAGGGCATACTGGGAAGTGTAGTTTTGTGAGACATTTAGCCTTCTCTGTTAGAAAGCTCTGGTGCCACAACAAACTACAGTTCCCAAAATTCCCTAGCACTGAGCCAGGGCAATTAAAGTGGTCTCAAGCTAGATTATTTCTGCAGTCTGTTTGACCCATAGTTCCCTCCTATGGCCAACAGGAATCTAAACACATGCACATGCCTCAGAAACTCTGTTTTCTCAGCTTCCCCAGTGTGCATGCCTCTCCATTCCTCACCGTAGCTATCCACCAAACTGCACCTACTGTTGCTGTCAGAACAGCAGCAGCAGCAGCAGCAGCAACAACAAACACCCACCACTACCCACATGTTATAAAATAGTCCAAGAGCTTCTCTATCTGCCAGGCACATGTGCGCCCGAGTCCCACAGTCTCTCCTCCCAACACACATTAATGTGTCATTAGGTTGAGCAAAGTGTGTGTGTGAGAGAGGTGGGGGTTAGAGATCTACTGACTTATGGCTGCTTCCTTGGTCTCCCTTGTCTCTTCTTCAGTGGTTCTGTGCTGAGAGGTTGCTCTTGGTCTGCTGTCAGAGAAGAAGTTGAAGGCTGGCCAGCTCCTTCACCTCGTGTGCTCATCATGGCTCCATTCACTCGCCAAGGTTACTCTCTCTCTTGTCTCCTTGCTGGCTTTTCCTCTCTCTTACCTCCTCTCCTGCCCACCAGTTCGCTTGCTCCCTCGCTTGCTGTACGGCACCTTAAAGAAAAGGGAGATTTTCAAAGGTGATCTCCTTTATTCTCTTTTGCCCACCTCACTCCTTTGCTGGTGCTGCAGCAGTGCACTAACATAACCACCATGCCAGACACCCAGGTGATGCCAAAAAGATGAACATCAAGCATTGGACATAGTATTCCAGGTGAGGCCTGACCAAAGCAGAATACAGTGGTTCTATCACTTCCCTTGATCTAGACATTATATTCTTGTTGATGCAACCAAGAATTGTGCTGGCTTTCTTGGCTGCGACATCATACTGCTATCTCATGTTTAGTTTGTGGTCTATGAAGACTCCTAGATCCCTTTCGCATAAACTGTTGCCTAGCCAGGTGTCTGCCATCCAATATCTGTGCATTTCATTTTTTCTGCCTAGATGTTGGACCTAACATTTCTCCCTGTCGAAATTCATCTTGTTCGCTTCAGCTCTAATCTACCAAGTTCACTTAGGAAGCTGAGTATGTTTAGCCTGGAAAAATTAAGGTTAAGAAGGGATATTGTAGCCCTGTGTAGATATTTAAAGAGGTGTCATATTGAAGATAGAGCAACCTTGTTTTCTGCTGCTTCAGAGAATGGGACCCAGAGCAATGGATGCAAACTACAGGAAGAGACATTCCAGCTCAACATTAGGAGGCACTTCCTGACAATTTCCTGAGCGGCTCGACAGTGGAGCACACTCCATCTGAGTGTGGTGGCATCTCCTTTTTTGAAGGTATTTAAACAAAGGGTTGATTGTGTGTGTTCTTGCACAGCAGGGGGTGAGACTGAATGGTCCTTGTGGTCTCTTCCAACTCTATGATTCTCTGATTCTAGGATTCTAAGGTCACCAGAGGTCTTGGGGGGGGGGGGGGAGTCTTATTAGCCTCAATTTTTGCATTTAAATGAAAACAAGTTCTCCTCCATCCCAACCCAATCCTTCGTCAATAAACCACACATCTTTAAAAAAAATCGACTGGTAAATATATATATATATATCCCTGAATTGATTTACATGTCTACATCTTGTGCCATTAATCACAGAATAATGGTGGCTCTTTAGTTGATTTTTCTTCTAAAATGTACCTTCCTGAACAAGACAGCACAATCTGGATTACCCAAGGATGGAATTTATAATAATGCTTGGTGACTATATATTTTCAGAGACATTCTAATTTCCACCAATGTATCATTGATTTTTTATCACTCAGCTCTAGCTGATTGTTTAGTATGGTGTTAAACAGTGGTATTGCTAGTGTGAACACCACCCGGTGCAATAAATCATGGTATTAACCCCACTGACCTCCTTCAATACAAAATCCCTAGTAATTTTTTTGTACTGATGTTACTTGTAAATTATAACTCCTGCATACCACTGAATATAAGGGCTGTAGGTTTGACATAGACAATTATCGAAATGAAAATTACATCTTTAAATTACAATGTCATAAGTACAGCCTAAACATATTTACATTTACATAATTTAATGTGACTAAAATGAAAATCTTGTAAAATGTGATGTTTTTAAAGAAAATTTTAAAAGATTTTTTAAAAAGACATTTAAAAACTGAGGGCCAAAACACGCTGCAGAAATAATCCAGCTTGAGATCACTTTAACTGCCCTGGCTCAGTGCTATTTATTTTATTTATTTCATTTTATTTCCAGGACTTATATCCCGCCTTTCTCCCACAGTGGGATTCTGGGAACTGTGGTTTTGTGAGACATTGAGCCTTCTTTGTTAGAGAGCTCTGGGGCCACAACAAACTACAGTTCCCAAATTCTCTAGCACTGAGCCAGGACATTTAAAGTGGTCTCAAACTGGATTATTTCTGCAGTCTCTTTTGGCCTTGAGGCCTCTTCTTTCTCTGCTTAGGGTGTCACCTGGTGTGGCCTACACACCTTGCACGCACGCACACACCCACACCCAATGACGTCCCTGGTGTTAAGAAGACTGGAGAATTTGAATGATTATTGTCAGACATCCAGGATGTTCCAGTCTCACAGTAGTTAAGATTTATTTCTTCCAGAGTACAGGCCTGCACACAGAAAGAATATACATGGATAGAAAGGTTTCAATGTGAAGTCGTAGGCTTTCATGGCCGGCATCCAGTTTTTTTGTGGGTTTTTTTCAGGCTGTGTGGCCATGTTCTAGAAGAGTTTCTTTCTGACGTTTCGCCAGCATCTGTGGCTAGCACCTTCAGAGAAAACTGAAATGGAAAAGCATGGGTGTATATATACTGTGAGACCCTGGGTAGGGAGGAGTGGTTCCCAGGTGAACTGTGTGTTGTTCTGTGTTGAATAGGTATTGTTCTGTGTTAATGGCAAGCTTCAGGATATGCAATCAAGGATATTGTCTGTTATTCCCATGTAAACTGTGTATTGTTCTGTGTTTGAATAGGTGTTGTTCTGTGTTAATGGCATGGCTTCCAGGTGAGGATATGCAATCAAGGAGATTGTCTGCTATTGTCTGCTGGGAAAGCCCCTGACCCTGTTTGGTTTTCCCTTTGCATTTGCTGAGTACAGATTTTCTTATTTTGTAGGACTGGTAGCCATATCTTGTTTACTTTGAGGGTTTCTTCTTTCCTGTTGACGTTGTCTGAGTGTTTGTGGATTTCGATGGCTTCCCTGTGCATTCTGACCTGATAGTTGTTGGCATGGTTCAAAATTTCAGTGTTTTCAAACAGCATTTTGTGCCCAGGATGGTTTATGATGTGTTCTGCTACTGCTGATTTTTCTGGCTGGCCCAGTCTGCAGTGTCTCTCATGTTCCTTGGTTTCAGTTTTTAAACAAGCTGAAAGAAGGAAAACTGCCCCTAAGATGACCATGATTCTCCTACAGTATTCCAATATGAAACAATATCAAAATAGCTCAAACTCTGCAGTTCAGAGGTTAAATAAGTGAAACCCTGGGGTTGCTGAGTAATCTTACCTTCTGAGCTGTTTTAGATGGACTCTTGTTTCCCCTTGCTTTCGGTCTCCCTCTTGGTCTTTTAGGAGTTGGCTCTCCCAGTGGTTCCTAAATAGAGTCACAGAATCATAGAATCAGAAGATACCAGAAGGGTCATCCAGTCCAACCTTCTTCTATCATGCAGGAATACACAATCAAAGCACCCCTGACAGATGGCCATTCAGCCTGTGTTTAAAGACCTCCAAAGAAGGATACTCCACCACTTTCCGAGGGAGAGTGGAAATACAGGAAAACATGCCACTGGGGCAAGGTGTTAACAAAGATCCTAAATACAAGCAACAACAACACAAATCCAATGGTGTCACAGAGTCATTCAGTTTTAAATATGAAGGAACCATTAATGAATTGAATGCTACATCATGACCACTGGACTTATATGACAAAAATGTGAAAAAGATGGATTTTCAGATACTCTCAAAATTAAATTTATTTTTAAATATTTTTTTCCTAATCATCCAGAACATTTCATAATCAACAGTCACATAAATAAGATGACATAAGACACAGATCTCAAGCATTTTTGTTTTAAACAATGAACTATCTAAATTGGTTTAAACTATAGACAGTTTTTATTTTCTTAAAGGTAATAGGGAGAGTTTTGCTTTGCTCTGTAGTTTTCAGTCTATTTCCATTTGTCTAATTCAGTGGTACTCAAACTTTGGGCTCCCCTATTTCCATATTATGTCAAGTGGAGTGGGGCCATGACATACAGTCATGGCCCCGCTCCACTTGACATAGTATGGAAATAAACATATTTTATTTGTTTAGTGTATATATTTTCATTTCCACATTCATGTATATACATATTTTAACATTTTATAAGGTAATAGCATTGTTCAAATTTGAACAGTTTGATTTAAGTACATTTAATGTTTAACTCAACGCATGTTTGAACTTCATACATAAAAAAGTTTGGGAAGCAGAGGAGGAGGAGGGATCAGGACCTCCAAGTCTTGCACCCCTCTGGAACAACTCTTGCACTTTCCCCACAGAGGTCCTGCCCCACTATTTGAGAACCACTGGCCTAACTTAAATGATTCCTGTGCTTTGTGTACAGAGGAGTGGGGTGTGAGTGGGATACTTGTTTTTACCATGTTCTAGTAAAGTGAAAAGCCAATGCAGAATTTAAAAGATGTCTAGAATTCAAACAATTCAAGAGCAATGGTTGTTTTTGCTATCCCCACCATGGGTTCGCCGCTTAAGAGTCATTTAAGTGGATGTGACAAAGCTTTCAAGTTTCAGATATGAACATTTCATTCTGATTACAGGAGGTTGTTGGACTAAATAAATGAAGAGTTTTTTAAAAAAAGGAGCCTTAAACATTTAAGGCAACCAAATTGCACCTGTACTTGCTGCCACAACAGCAGCAGAAACAATAGACACCCACCACTACCACCACCACATGCTACCAAAAAGCCCAAGAGCTTCCCCATCCATCAGGTATGTGCACCACCAATAGATGTGCACCCGAAAAATGTTTATCACTTATTTCCTTCTTTTATAGTAAAGGAGGCCAGCATGTTCCCTCGGCTATTCTGGTGTTCAAAGCGAAGATCCTCCCCCAAATGTTATTTGGAGCACAAGTGTGTGTGTGTTCAAAAAAAAATTCCAGCCTTGGAATCTTTTCAAACAAAATTTCTGAGTTTTTTGTGGGGTTTTTGGACTGTGTGGCCATGTTCTAGAAGAGTTTCTTTCTGACGTTTTGCCAGCATCTGTGGCCAGCCAAAAACCCACAAAAAAACTATGGATGCCACCCATGAAAGTCTATGACTTCACAAAGTTTCTCAGAACTATTTTCAGCCTCCTATGGTGTGTCCCAAGTTTCTCTCAGGTTGGAAACCAGTTTAATTTCTGTCGAATCACAAATATGGATATAGAATTTGACTCTCAGTGATATATTCAAGTAAAGATGGCAAATGATAGTTGAGGAAAAAGTGCAACCTCTGGGATTCTCACAATCTGTTATTCTTGCCATGAGATATGCAAAAGCCAAAGGGAATATTCGTCAGTGCATCTGGGACACTGAGTTACAAAATCATATAAGTGCAGCCTCCCTACATTCAACATTTAAAGAGTGGGGGAGACTTTGTCCTTGCAGCATATTTGAACAATTTAACAAATCCAAAGTATAGGAAAGCCTTTACTCTGGCTAAATTTAATGTCCTTCCATTGGCTTTACTCAAAGGAAGATATAATAATAAACTGCTCTGTGAATGCCTATGTTCTTGTGGGTCAGGGGAGGTAGAAACAGTGGGGCACATTTCATTGTTTTGTACCTTTTACCGTAATCTCCAGCACTGTTTTATGGCCTCAATTTTACAAAAAATACCAGGAAAAACCTGACAAATTTTATACTAATTACCTCCTTGTTGATGAGCAGTCAGAGATTACAGCCAAGGTGGCAAGTTTTTGCATTGGGGCAACAGCTTGCCGTCAAACGATGGTACTTTACATTTTAATGTGTGTATTATTTGAATTGTTTTTTTACTATGCAGTTTCTAAATCTATTCAGATTTTGAATTATTGATAAAAATTTGATGTATAATATTATCCCTCCAGTATGTAATAACATTTGATGTATTTCCTTGTTGTTTTCTTTTTTTTGTACTGGTCATTGACTGTAATAAATTTCATTCATTCATTCTCTTGCAGTTTGCTGGCTTTTCCCCTCTCTTGCACTCCTCTTGCCCACCGGCTCGCTGACTCCATTGCCTGCTGTAAGGCACTGTGACAATAATAATAATAATAATAATGTTCCAGTTTCACAGTGGTAAAGATTTATATCTTCTACAGTACAGTCCTGAATACAGAAGGACACACGTGTCTATAAAGGTTTAATTTTTCAAAACAACTGGAACAAGGAAAACTGCCTCTCCTACAGCATTTCAAAATAAAATAATAAAACAGCACAAACTCTGCAGTTCAGGGGTGAAAACCTGTGGTTACTAGTTAATGAGTAGATAATAATCCAAGCACATCTTTTGCTTTGGAGTAACCTCACCTTCTAGCTGCTTTATAGGGGCTCCTGCTTTTAGTTCCTTTTGGTCTTCATCTTGTTGGCTTTTCTAGAGATGGCTCTCCCGTTGGTTCCTAAATACAGGCAGACATGCTATCGAGGCAAGGATTTCAAACAATACCAATACCTAAATACCAGTAATAGCACATGTCCAACTGTGCCACTGAATGATTCAGTTTTAAATATGAAAGAAAATAAATAGAAGGGGGACCGAACTATTAATGTGAGTAGAATGTTACATTGGGGTCATCTAGTTTTTAGCTTCTGTGTGCCCACTCTGCAAAGCAGCGACTGCCCTCTGAATTCATTGCACACAAGCAGATAATTAAAAAGAAATCTGCATCAACCCCAAAAGAGCAGAAAAGCCCTGGTATCTCCACAAGCCAATCTATTTTGAAAAGTACCAAAAAAATCTGGTTATCATCCTGCCTTATCAGGGATGTGGTGGAGGGGTGGAAAGAAAGTGTCCCAGCCTTCCCTCCATGCACTCACATGCTTTCTTTCTGAAGTTTTGTGCCTTCTAAACAAGAAAGAAAAAAGGCAACACACACACTTACAAACACACACAGTTATCAGGGATTGACACACAAACACCAACACCCCTCATAAACCCTTTTCCTGGCTTCCCTGGTATGTGTGCACCTCTTTTTTTCTCATCAGAACTAGTCACTAAGGACCTTTGCAGACTGCCAGAAATAGTGCAAATTGAGTCCACTTTAACTGCCCTGGCTCAGTGCTAGGGAATCATGGGAATTGTATTTTTTTCTGAGACATTGAGCCTTCTCTGTCAGAGAGCTCTGGTGCCACAATAAACTACAGTTCCCATGATTTCCTAGCACTGAGCCAGGACAGTTAAAGTGGACTCAATTTGCACTATTTCTGGCAGTCTGCACCAGGCCACATGCCAATAGCTTCTCTATGGGCCATGCACGTGCACGCCTGTGCCATGCTTGGTAGCAAGAAACTTGAAGAACCAGGAAAACATTTTTAAGTGTAAATTCTCTATAGCAGGGGTAGGCAACTTTTCCCCTTTAAGGGTCGAGGGACTTCAGCTTCCAGAAGCCTCAGCCATGTTGGCCAATAGTCCCATGTTGGCCAATAGCTCCTGGGATTCTGGGAGCTGAAGTCCCTCGACCCTTAAAGGGGAAAGGTTGCCTACCCCTGCTCTATAGCAAGGGGAGGTAGGTGCATACCCCCTTCCTCCTCCTCTTCCCCAACAAAGCCCTATTTAGGGCTCCCCTGCCGCTTCCCCCTCAAAGTTGCCCTCTCACCTCCTCCTTGCCCTCCTGCTCCACCCACTGGGTCCTCCTTCCCCTTCCTCTGGGACCCAAGGCTTCAGGCCCAAGGCTGCCCAGGAGCCCCCTCCCCACCAACCTTCCCAGGAGGCCCCTCTTGGCCGGGTGGAAGTCCTCCAGAGGAGGGGGGAAGGAGGGGGGATCCCTCAGTCCTCCAAGGGGTGAGAGAGAAAGAGGAGCGCTCAGCTTCCTAGAGAGGCAGGAAGTGTTACCCTTTAGACGGGACAAAAAAAATCAGGTGAGCCGGTGAGGAGCGAGGGAGTCTGTTCCCCTCAGTCTTCCAAGGGGTGAGAGAGAGGAGCGCTCAGGCTTCCTAGAGAGGCAGGAAGTGTTCACAAATTAATACAAAAATAATCATGTGAGGAGGTGAGGAAGGAGGGAAGGAGGCCTAGTGAGGGGACCAGGCGAGGAGGGGAGAAGTACCCTAATTTGGGCTTTGGGGGGGGCAATGGAGAGGAGCCCCCTCCCGGGCGTTCCTGGTGCCCCCTTTGGGGAGGAGGAGGAGGAGGAGGAGGAGGAGAAGGACTCGTCCTTTGGACCCCTCCAGACCTTCCCTCAGGCGCCAAAGACCTCTCTTCCCTCCCCTCACGATTTGGGGCAGGAAGGGAAGAGTGAGACCCCTGCTGTGGGGAGAGGGAGGGGGCTGCAGGGGCAAGACCAGGGACCGGCAACCTACGGACTGTGGGCCGGTTAAGGCCCCGGGCCCTGGACTTACCGGCCCAGGCTGAAGGTTGCTGCTGTTGACGCTGCCGCACGCCGCCGTCGGGGCACATTTTTGCCGCTGTGCGGCCGTGCTCCCTGCGATCGCCATTTTGGAAATCAAAATGGCGGCCGCAACGCGCTTGCGCATGCACAGTACTCTTGCACATGCGCAAACGCATTGCGGCCGCGATTTGGACTTCCAAAATGGCGGCTGCGACATGCGCCGTGGTGGCTGCGGCTGCGCGCGCTATGTCGGTGGCCGCGGTAGCAGCCGTGTGCACGGGGGGGTTGTGTGTGGCGGAGGAGAGTGCACGCGCGCATGAGCGCACGCGCCGCCATCCCCCCCCTTGGCCCAGCCGAGACCTGGGCTACGGGAGACCGGCCCAGGTCTCATAAAGGTTGCCTGCCCCTGGGCAAGATGAATGGGAGGGGGGGAAGGAGACCCCTGTGGGGAGAGAGGGAGGCAGAGGATGGGGTTTTTTGGGAGGGGGGGTTAAAAGAGGGAGAAAGCCTTTTCCAAGTTGGGAAAGGTTCGTCCTTGGAAGGTCTCCATCGTGACAAGGCAGAAGGCAAGAATAGCAATACTGCATCGAGTAAATGGGGCCTACGTAAGCGTTGGTTAAATCAATGGCATTCCCATTGATTTAACAGCACTATTCTATTTCATAGGAATCCATCAGGCCAACCAAAATGCCCAGTATACTTGTTACAAGCTTTCGAAGCTCCATGGGCTTCTTCTTCATCAGGCAAGATGTTACAAACATGGCAGGGGGTTGGACTGGATTGCCTCTTCCAACTCCATGATTCTATGGTTCTAACCAAACAGGAGGAAAACAATTGGAGATGTTGGTCAGATGCCTACATGTTGTTTCATTCTTTAGTTAAAATGGTATATGGTGGGGAGGATATCTTTTGTAGGCAGGCTCCTCCTCCTTCTGGCCCTGTAGCTATAGGGAGATTTGCAAAGTCCAGGAAATTTAAAATCCATTTGCATCTCAACAGGGACCCCTCTTTTGCAATCCAATATGTCTCCATTCCATTGAGGCCACAGGCCTCTTTGTGGCAGAGTGTAGTGGAAATAACAAATCTGCAAACAAAACAGCTCACAGCACCAGGATTTCTGAGCAGAGCAAGAGTGAAGAGAGAGGACCTTGAGTAGTTATAAACACAGTTTTATTAATGCCGGCAGTCCCAAAGGAATTAGCATTCCAAGCTTTGGACCAAGAGCAAAGGAAAATGGCTTCTGTTTTATACACCATCAAACAAAGAAATCCAGTTCTGACACCTTATTGGGTATTTCAAACTCTAAACATATAGAATTCTAAGCAATGAGAATCAAAAGTTCAGAATACATTGTAATATACTTAAGCCATATTCCAATCTTCCTTATCAGTAATATGGGCCCCTTAGCACAGTTAGCACAGATTCTTCCCTCCTATCACTGATTTGTTATGCCTAACATATACCATTCCCGGTGCCTAATGCATTCAGGGCCCTTCAAAAGGTCAGGCTGTATCTAAATATCTCTGCACAATCCTGAAGAGGCCTCATCTCCCAGAATCCTCTCTGCATGTGGCCAAATTGCCATTTCTTTCTACAATTTTGCTACTTTGATTGCTAAAATATATTGATTATTGAAATTCTTCCACCTCAAGAGAACAATGGATTCCTCAAGAAGTCTCCATGTATTTGCATCAGGAATATTTTGGTGGATATAGAGATAAAACATGCAAATTCAGTCCAAATTTAAGAAGGAAGAAAAAATGTTTTACCTTGATTGAAGTTCCCAGTCCACAGGTTTTTCTTTCCGATTCCCCTATTGCAGCTAAAATCTCCCTACAGTCGGCCCTCCGTTTTCACAGAGGATCCGTTCCGGACCTCCCTGCGAAAACAGAGACTTGCCAATATTCAAGCCCCATAGGCTTAAATGGGGCACATGCAGGCATGTGCCTGCAAGGGTGTGCCCCATTGATCTTAATGGAGGTTGCCCCTCTGTGAATATTCAAAACCGCAGATCTCAGGTCCATGAGAATGGAGGGGCAACTGTATAGCCACGTGGCCAGAAGGAGGAGGAGGTTGCCTGCAAAAGATATCCTCCCCACCATATACCATCTTAACTAAAGACTGAAATAACATATAGGCATCTGACTAACATCTCCAATTGTTTTTCTCCTGTGAAGTCGTAGGCTTTCATGGCCGGCATCCATAGTTTTCTGTGGGTTTTTCGGGCTGTGTGGCCATGTTCTAGAAGAGTTCCTTTCTGACGTTTCGCCAGCATCTGTGGCTGGCATCTTCAGAGAATACTGGAATGGAAGAGAGTGGGTCTATATATACTGTGAGACCCTGGGTAGGGAGGAGTGATTTCCATGTAAACTGTGTATTGTTCTGTGTTGAATAGGTATTGTTCTGTTGTTAATGGCATGGCTCCAGGGTGGGAGGATATGCAATCAGACCCAGGAAAACACAGAGGAGTGAAGATGAGCAGCTACCCAAAGGGAAAGTTTTACCATATATCAAAGGAGTCACAGACAGAATAGGGAAAGTGGTGAGGAAACACAACCTCCAAATGGTTTACAAACCAACCAAGAAAATCCAACAAATGCTGCGCTCAGCGAAGGACAGGAGAGACCCTCTCACAGCCGCAGGAGTTTACCGCATACCATGCAGCTGTGGACAAGTCTACATAGGGACCACCAAACAGTGTACAAACACGAGTCAAGGAACATGAGAGACACTGCAGACTGGGCCAGCCAGAAAAATCAGCAGTAGCAGAACACATTATAAACCATCCTGGGCATAAAATGCTGTTTGAAAACACTGAAATTCTGGACCATGCCAACAACTATCAGGTCAGAATGCACAGGGAAGCCATCGAAATCCACAAACACTTGGATAACTTCAACAGGAAAGAAGAAACCCTTAACGTAAACAAGGTTTGGCTACCAGTCCTACAAAATAAGAAAATCAGCACTCAGCAAATGCAAATGGGAAACCAACCAGGGTCAGGGGCTTTCCCAGCAGACAATAGCAGACAATATCCTTGATTGCACAGTGCTGCTTTGCTAGATTTTGCTAACCAATGGCATGCCACGAAATTCGGAGAGCAGCTCGTTCGCGCCAATTTCGTAAGTTGGAACGCTTTCTTAAGTCGAAGCAAATTTTTTCGGGAGTCGAATTTTTCGGTAGAAGCATTCGTAAGTAGAGGTACCAGTGTGTGTGTGTGTGTGTGTGTGTGTGTGTGCAGGAAGGAGTGAAAACCAATGGAGAGGGAAAAGGAAGCAGTTCCAGTTTGGCTCTTCTTTGGCTGTTCCTACATTATTTCTATTTTAATATTCTTAGGGATGCGGTGGCTCAAGCAGTTAAGATGCTGATTCTGTTGATTGCAAGATCGGGAGGTTGGCAGTTTGAGGCCCGGGTGCTGCAGGATGGGGTGAGCTCCTGTCACTAGTCCCAACTTCTACCAAGCTAGGAGTTCGAAAGCATGCAAATGCAAGGAGATAAATAGGTACCACTTTGGTGGGAAGGTAAACAGAGTTCTGTGCAATCATGCTGGCCACAGTATCACAGACTCGTCTCTGACAGTGCTGGCTCTTTGGCTTAGTAACGGAGATGAGCACCGCCCCCTACAATCAGACACAACTTGACAACCTTGTCAGTGTGGAATACCTTTACCTTTAATATTCTCTCACACTAAATCTCCTACCACAGGGAGTATCTGGGCTGGGAAGTGAGGGGCTTCCCTGGCTCCCCTCCATCCTCTGTGTCCAGATTGGAGCCACTGAAGGCAAAAAGTACCCCGCCCCAGTTTTATTTTTTTTATAAAAAACCAAAAAACATACACCCAACATACAACAAACAATTGCTTAAGGGAAGGGGGTCTAAGGGAAAGTGGTAGAGTCTCCTTCCTTGGAGGTCTTTAAACAGGCTAGATGGCCATTTCTTGGGGATGCTTTGATTGAGAATTCCTGCATGGCAGAATGGGGTTGGACTGAAGCTCTTGCAGTCTCTTCCAACTCTGTGATTCTTTTTCTGCTCCAGGAATCCCCTTCCCCCATTGCCTCCCCCACCCAGAGTAGAGCCACTCTTCCCGCTCGGGGTGCATAATCTACACTGTAGAGATTGAACCTTCTCTGCTGGAAATGGACGTATATCAGGTATTAACCAATGTTCCTGTTAGACGCCTCTTTAAGTGCTACAAGTCCATCCTTTGGGACCATGGGATTTGTAGTTTTGCCAAGTCTTTAGCCTGCTCTGCCAAAGGGGGATGGTGCCTCCCAAAACCTATAAATCCCAAGATTATTTTGGATAGAAGCAGCTAAAAGTTCTACAGTATAGATGCCCGCTCCCCCCCCCCCCGCCACTGCCAGGGCCTTCCTCCCCACATTTGTTGGAGGGAGGAAACTGGGACACACACACACACACACTGCATGATTTAGAGGGGGCTCCTCTCTTCCCTCAAAAGTACCCCCCTTGACCTCCTCCTTTCGTGCCTGCCCTCCCCCCACTCAAATACTCCCCCATGCCTCCTATGCCTCCCTGCCAAAGAGGGTCCAAGGCAGTAGAAAGCTCAGATTCCTAGAGAGTCCTCCTCCAATGGGGAGAGAGAGCAAATGTTTAGATTCCTAGAGAGTCCTCCAAGGGGAGCTCAGATTCCTAGAGCGTCCTCCAATGGGGTCTGTGAGAGAGAGAGAGAGAGAGAGAGAGAGAGAGAGAGAGAGAGCGCAGAGGCTCAGATTCCTACAGAGTCTTCCTCCAAGGAGGGGAAGAGAGAGTAGACAGATTCCTAGAGAGTGTTCCTCAAGGGGAGAAAGAGTAGAGGCCCAGATTCCTAGAGAGTCATCCTCCAAGGGGGAGAAAGCGAGCAGAGGCTGAGATTCCTAGAGTGTCCTCCAAGGGGGGAGAGAGAGAGAGCAGAGGCTTAGATTCCTAGAGTGTCTTCCTCCAAGAGGGGGAGAGAGAGAGAGAGAGAGAGAGAGAGAGAGAGATGAGTTTCAGGTTCCTGGAGAGTCTTCCTCGAAGGGGGCAGAGAAAGTAGAGGCCCAGATTCCTAGAGAGTGTTCCTCAAGGGGGAAAGAGTAGAGGCTCAGGTTCCTAGAGAGTCATCCTCCAAGGGGGAGAGAGCGAGCAGAGGCTGAGATTCCTAGAGTGTCCTCCAAGGGGGAGAGCGAGCGAGCGAGCGAGCAAGCGGAGGGGTCCAGAAAGGTCAGGTGCTGGGAAAGGGAGGAGAGGGACCCAGTGGGTGGAGCATCAGAGGAGGAGGTAAGGGAGAGGGCCCACTGTGGGGAGGGGGCTCCTTAAATGGGGCTTTTGGGGGGGGATAGAAGGGGGGAGGCTTAATTTCCCCCAGGGGCAAAAGGAGAGAGGTCTACTCAGGTGGGAAGGGGGGGAATTGAGGGAGGGGGTGATGTGAGCCCTGAACCTGGCTTCTAGGAGGAAGAGAAAGAGTTGCCCCCTCCTTTCCCCCCCCCCTTGACCCCTCTTTCTCCCCCAGGGAAGGCCAGGAGCACCTGGCAATGGAGGAGCCTCCCCTCATCTCTTGGCCAAGCTCTTATCTCTTTTTCCTCTCCTCCCAGGACCCCTCATGGAAAAGGGGGGGATAGGTGTAGTTTCCATGGGGGGGCCACATGTTCCCCCCCCCATCTGCCTCTTCCTTTCTCTCCCAGGACCCCTCATGGAAGGGGGGAATGTATGCACTTGCCTTGGGGGCCAGAAGGGGGGCTGGCAGATAAGAGACATACACACTCCTCTCACCTTTTCTTCCAGGGGCTGCTTGGTGTAGTTTTCTTCCTCTTTACAGAGAGACCCAGAGAGGCTCTTTTGGGTTTCCCTAAATGGGAAAGAGCCCCATGAGATGTTAGGCGGGGGGGGGGGGGAAGACAGGGAGGAAGAAATAAATACACCTCTCCACTTCCTTGCTCACCACTTTCCCCTCACACATTTCCCCCTGCCCTGTAGGATTCAGCTCTGAATGTCAGGAAAATGGAGGAAATGAATGCTTAATTTTGTTTTTCCACAAAATTTTCCTGGGATAACCAGCACTTTAGAATGTCAGCATTCCAGGCATTTGAGTAACTATAACATATCAAAGAAACAAAAGGAAATAATTCCTCCATATAACATAGGAAAGAATTCTGCATTTTTCCCTGCTCCTTTTTCTTATCCATGCTTAGAACAGATGCTTTGGGAATGATTAAGGGCCTGTACAGACTGGCAGAAATAATGCAGCTTGAGATCACTTCAACTGCCCTGGCTCAATGCTAGGGAATCATGGGAATTGTAGTTTATTGTGGCACCAGATCTCTCTGATAGGGAAGGCTCAATCAGAAAAAACTACAATTCCCATGATTCCCTAGCACTGAGCCAGGGCAGTTAACTGGTCTCAAGCTGCATTATTTTTGCCAGTCTGTATAGACTGTAAGTTGAGATCCAATGCTTAGACTGCCATCCTGCGCCCACTTTCCTAGGAGCAAAGGCCCCCATCAGCTCTGTTAACCTAGAAGACTCCCTGTGGTCTTTGAAGCAACAAACAACGGCGTTTTTCACACAGCTAAAAAATCTGACTTAGGGCCTAAGCAGACTGCCAGAAATAGTGCACATTAAATTGAGGCACTGCCCTGGCTCAGTGCTAGGGAATCATGGGAACTGTAATTTATTGTGGACCAGAGCTCTCTGACAGAGAAAGTTCAGTGTCTCACAAAAAAATACAATTCCCATGATTCCCTAGCACTGAGCCAGGGCAGTGCTTCAATTTAATGTGCACTATTTCTGGCAGTCTGCTTAGGCCCTTACCTTGCCTGGTTTGAATCCTCTTCCAGGATGCAGCTGGGTATTATTGCTCAACTGGCCAGTTTGCAAAGTCGGGAAGCTCCTGAGTTGGAAAAGGTGCTGGTTGAGAGTTGGACTTTTTTTAACTGTGCAAAAAGCTCCAAACTCAGCTCTGCCTCAGAAAATGGAAACAAATAGATCTGGAAAAAGAATAAAATCAGGAAGATGGAAAGCCATTTCTCTATGTATTTTATTTGCCAGTGCCCAAATGCAGGTGCAGAGTATCTGTTAAAGGCAGGAAACCCAAATAGGAGAAAGGCAAAAGTTTTCCCATCCTCTGTCTCTTCCTCCCAAAGAATGTGACAGACCCCCATTTCCCAGCTACATCCTGACATGTTCCCCTCCCTTTGCAGTCAGGCAGGTGAGGGGCAGGAGGAGTCCATCATGTCTCCTTCTTTGTCTTCCCAACCCCAGGCACTGCCATGATAACAAAAGACTAATCCAGATCTTCTTTTCTTTAGGGCAGAGGGGAGAAATAGCTGCCAGACCCCTCCATCTGAATTCCTGACCTTCAAGGCTGCAAGCAGATATCAAGGAGACCAAGTAAGAAAAGTAAACTCTGCAGTTTTCTTGGAGCAAATCATGAATTCTGCCAAAATAATTTCTTCAAAATTAAATTGCACACCCAGAGCTGCCTGGCTATCAGATCCTTTCTCAATCTGAGAGCCATGGAGAGTGCGGTAAGAGACACACATTCTCTTTGTATGGGAAATGTGTTAATTGTCTCTTGCAGGTTCTTCACTCAGAATTTCTCAGTGGGCTCCTATCACCTACCTACCTTGCCTCTTGGCTTTCAGTTCCCCTTGGATTCACTGCCTAGTGGGCCAACTATGGACAAACGTGTGGGTTTTGTGGGTACAGGTTTCTGTGCCCATGACCAAGATGCTCAACATTCCTGTCAATGAGTGACTTAGCTGCAGGCTAAACAACAATAAGAACAAAGTTTATTGAATGAGAGATTTCTTTATAATTTTCAGTATTAATGCTTGTTCATTATTTCTATTAATGTTACAGGTGTACTGAACTCTAAGCACTTCTTCAAGTTACACAATTCTAGCATTTTGGTACCACTTGACCATGGTCCCAGGTCCCGAAGAATCTTGGGGGTTGTAGTTTGGGAAGGCACTAAGAGCTTTCTCGAAATACTTCACAAAACTAAACATCCCAGGATTCTGTAGGACACAGAGCTGTGGCTGTTAATGTGGCACAAAATGTTGAGAAATGCATGGATTGACAGATTAGCTCAGCAATGACATTCACTCCTCCCATCTGTTTGTATAGAACTCGGAAGCATTTTCTGTTTTTGTTTTTAATGTAAAAATTATCCTCAGCTTTTTCCTTTGTTTAAATAAATTCTGGCCTTTCAGTTATCTCAATATTTGCCCCTATTTCTGCTGTTTTCCTTGGCAGGAAGACTTATTATTATTAATATAAAAATAAAAAAAAATATTGTTATTATTATTTTATTTTGCTGTTCATTGGCTAAGGAGGCTCTTAGCTCTGGCAGTCAGAAATTGAGCCTCCATTTGCCAAAGCAATGTACCCAATAAAATGAATGGGACTACAATGAGATTTTAATGGATATAGAATGTAGGATAATAGGATTAATATAATGGAATTATATATTGTATATTGTTGTTTGTCTTCAAGGCCTATCTCACTTATGGTAAATCTAAGGCAATCTATCTCAGGGCTGAGAATGTGTGACTCACCCAAGGTCACTCAGTGGGTTTCCATGGCTGAGTAAGGAATCGAACCCTGATCTCCAGGGTTGTAGTCCAACACTCAAACCAATACGCCATGCTGGTTCTAGATATTATATGCAGTATAAAATATAATATTGAAGGTTGGTAATAGCATATTGTAGTGTTTTTATTTTCATTAGATATGATTTTAAATTGCTTTTCACTCTATTGATGCTTTTCACACTATTGATATTGGCTCTCAAGTAAAAGAACTGAAACTGCCTTTCCTTCAGGGAAGAAACCTCTTTGCTATTGGGGGCCTCTACAAATTTCTTCTTCCCTGTGTGCCTTCAAGTCACCTGACAACTTATGGTGACCCCATGCATTTCATAGATTTTTATTAGGCAAGGAATCCTCAGAGATGGTTTTGTCAGTACTTTCCTCTGAAATAGAGCCTACATCGCCTGGTATTTGTTGGTGATCTCCCATCCAGTTACTAACCAGAGTTGACCCCGCTTAATTTACAAGATCAGACATGCTCTGGTGCCTCTAGGGTACCTTTACCAAGATAATAATTCTTATCACTACAGTGTACGTTGATGGTGCTCTGTAAATACTTGATAATAACAGTAATAACAAAATGTATTGATTTTACAGGGTGTTGCAGCAGAGCATCTTAGGATCATCTTTGCCCTCAAACAACAGAGGAGGAATAACACATAGATGGATGAACCAGATTCAGTTGGTCTTGAAGGAGGAAATGTCCCTGATGGGGAATTCTGGGAGAGGGTAGTCCAGGGGTCCCTGGGAGAGGATCTTGCCAGCTCAGAGACACAGTGCCAGCGTTTCAGGCAGTTCTCCTATGAGGAGGGCAAGGGGCCCCGAGAGGTTTGCAGCCAACTCCACCGTCTCTGCTGTCAGTGGCTAAAGCCAGGGCGATGCACAAAAAATGAGATCCTGGATCTGGTGATCTTGGAACAGTTCCTGACTATCTTGCCCCCAGAGATGGAGAAGTGGGTCAGGGATTGTGGAGCAGAGACCTGTTCCCAGGCAGTGGCCCTGGCAGAGGGTTTCCTCCTGAGTCGGACAGAAGCAGAGAAGGAGCAGAAAGAGCAGCAGGTGAGAGCATTTCTTCCTGGGGCCAAGGTGAGCAGAACCTTGATCTGGGCTGCCTTTTTTGAGCCTCTGATGACTTCAAGGGGGCAAAGGCTGAAATGTAATGTTCCCAGATTTGGCTTTGATAGGGAGAAGTGTGGGAAGGATATGCCTTCTGATGTGGAATCTCAGTCCCTGAAGCATCTCAAAAGAATGATTATGTTTTAAAACCAAGTGTGTGCTCCCTGTGTGCCAGGTTTTCAAAGGAAGTGCCAGGTTTTCTTGCTGGTACTGCCATACAACCAGACTTTCTGCCATAGTGACTCCAGTGGTAGAGGGGTCCCTTATTTAAAATGGAAAATCCAAGTTTGCTGTTTGGAATTTATACTTTTTCTGAATATTTTCAAGCTCTGGATGCTTGAATCTGTGGATAAAAAATCCATGGATAAATAGGGCCAACTATATATATATATTATCTGTCCATTCATGCTGGCCACATGACGGAGATGTGCACTACCCCCTATGGTCAGACACAACTTGACAAACTTGTCAATGGACAATACCTTTGCCTTTTACTTTATGTATGTATATAAAGCTGAATTCATGAGAAGACTTCTGTTATAAGTCAAAGCAGAGTTTTCCAGAACTCATGATGTTTTTTGCAGTGGGCTTCATGAAATTGTTTGTGTTCCAGCATAAACAATACATGTATACCAAATACTAGCAGAAGTGTCATTCTGTATCCCACCTTTCTGAGCTTTTATTTTGTATGTCACTTTTTCACGTTGGGTTTATATGCTGCTGGCTTTTTACTGGCCGGGGTGTGGGTGGAAGTCTCATACCATAAAAGCTCAAATCCTTTCCCCAAAGTCCTTTGCTATTTTCTCATCCTTCTCCAAATTCCATGTCTTGAATCCTGACTGTTGTTTTAGACCAAAAACCTATTGTTGGAAGTTCACTCTGAATTCCCTGTGGCAGAGAAGGCTTCAATGGATCCCAGGCAGAATCCCCAATGGAAGGCAATCAAGCAGGAATGTGATGGAGAGGACCTCTTGCAAGGTAAGGATGCCTGTTTGTTGTTGTTGTTGTGTGCCTTCAAGTCATTTCCAGCTTATGGTGACCTAAAGTTTCATAGAGTTTTCCTGGCCAGATTTGTTTAGACGAGGTTTCCCCTTGCCTTCCTCTGAGGCTGAGAGAATGTGACATGCCCAAGGTCACCCAGGGAGTTTCCACGGCAGAGAGAGGATTCGAATCTTGGTCCCCAGAGCTGTAGCCCAGCGCAAAAACTACTACAGCATGCTAGCTCTAATTTCCCCAATGGAAGCTGTTGGACTTTTTGGTCTGATGTGGAACATCCATGTTCAGCTCATGATTGTGGAAGTGGAAGCTCTGCTTCCAAGTTTTGGCTTCCTGTTTGGCCTGAGAGGCACTTGGCAGTGCGAGACGAGAGCTCCACACTGGCAACTTCAACACCCAAAATGCATCCTTTCGGTCAGCACATTCTAGATTCAAAACTTGTTTATTTTCTAATTTGATCCAGTCCTGAATCCACATCATGCTGCATGCCTATATTTTACAGTTGGGCAATGCACAAACACTTTTTTCTTTTCTCTCTTTTAAATTTGTCCATTTGATTCTTGCTTAATTCCCCTTCCATATATATTTGCTTAGTTCCTTATTCCATTCCTTTATGATCTTTTCTTTTGTGATGATTGGGATGTTAAGCAACAAAAACAATATTTTTGGCAATACTACCATTTTTATAGATAATATTTTTCCTAATATGGACACATTTAATCTGTCCCACCTTTGCAGGTCCTCCTTTATTTCTCTCCACATTACTTTATAATTATTATATAAACTTATCTTATTTTTAGTAAGCCAGATTCCCGAATATTTTTCCCAATCTTACATCCTAATTTTTTAAATTAACTGTTTTTCTTCATATTTTTTCATTAGTATCCATGTTTTTCCTTACTCATTTTAAATCCTGAAGTTTGCCAAAGCCTTTTAGTTCATGTAGTAGTTTTTCAATGTTATTTACATCATCATCTCAGTGGGGGGAAAAACAAGATGTTAGTAGTAAGGGGTTTTATTGTAACTATTGTTTTTATATATACTGTTTAATAAAGAATTTTTAAAAAATGATTGTGGAAGTGGAGTTGTGCATGCAGGGTTACTGGGTTTCCAGGTGCATCTCTAGGTGTGTATTTTGCTGCAAGAAGACTGCCATTCCACAACAGGGATGTGTAGTATGTTCAGTGCATAGCTCCACAAGCAGAAAGTTATTTACTCCACCCTTGATGTAGGATCTTGGCCACTTTATGTTAATTCTTAGTGTGTGTGTGTGTGTGTAGGTAGATTTTACAGAAACAAACAAGACCAGCAAAGAATGCATCTAAGAATCAATGAAAGGAGGTGCTTTGAGTTTGTTACTTGACTATCCAGCTAAAAAATCTCCAGCTGACACAAGAACAACTGTAATATCTTTCCCAAAAGCCATATGTGAATAGGTTATTCATTTTCATTTGCATAACGAATAAACTTTCAAGGTATTGCATATAATTTGGAGTGGTCTTGGTTGTCTCTTGCAGCCTTTCCTGTTTCAGTTAATTTTTCTGTGAGCATGATATTCCAGAACTTTGTGTTCTTATCTGGCCTTTGCTCCCTTCAACTCAAGACCATTTCATTCTCACAAAAATAACCCTGTGAGGAAGGTTAGTGTATTTGTGAGAGTTGACATTCCTCAGTGGATTTTGTGCCTCAGTGGGAGCTGGCACTGGATTTTCCCAAGCCCCTGTCTGATATCCTAACCCTTGCATCGTTATTGGTTGTGGTTGTTCTTGTGTGCCTTCAAGTCATTTCTGACTTGTGGCAACTCTAAGGTGGTCCTGGGAGGGAAGATGGTGTAGTGGTTTGAGTGTTAGGCTATGACTATGGAGACCAGGATTTGAATCCCTGCTCGACAGTACCTTTTATTGTGTTGTGTTCCTGCCTCCCAGGGTCTTCTGTGGAAGCAATGGGACATAGTTGCCTGATGTGGTTGCAGTACCACTGCGCATTCCACTGTCCATTCAGTCATAAATTTGGTCCATTCAGTCATACATTTCCTTTCTGTTTAGTTGTTCCTGCCTGCTCAGTGAGGGTCTTTGGAGGCAGCCATTGTTTCTCTTGATTGTTGTAGGCAGGCATACTTGATTGCAGTAGGATCAGGTACAGCAGAAACCTACTGTTTCTCGGCTCAAGCATTATTGCTTGACATTATTACTCCAGACATATTGCTACAACTAGTCACTGAAAGTGCTTATGTTTTCTTCAGCCTTCTTTCACCACTGTTCCAGCAAATATGCTGCTAAAATAATTTCAGCTGTACAGAGGATGAAGAGGAAACTGAGGTTGGGTGGGCATAATATGACTTTGGAAAAGGAGTATCTTTGTCAGAGGCTTTGTTAACTGCAGTAGGACTAGTGGGTCTTTATTTAAGACTGTAACGGTAACCTCTGACACTAGGTGATGTGACTGGTTTCCCCCCAACCTTGGTCTCTCCCACAGGGGCTGGAATGATCCCACCAGAAAGGACTCATTCACCTCTTCCTCTTTGCGGTGGACCAGAACCAGATCAGGTAAGGAGAAAGAATCCTGGAACAAGAGGATTTGAGTAGTCTGTGTTCCTCATGATCCAGATCACATCACTCTTGTGATAGGGGAGAATTTTGCTTCACTTTACTTTGCATTTTAAAAAAAATTGTAAAAAAAATTCCCATCTTGCCAGTGGAGGGAAGTTGACATCTGAAAAACATGAATGGGGGACCAACAGATTTTATCCATCCTGGCCCAGAAGTCTGAGGACTTCCCTTTGAAATCTCTAGGTTTGAATCCCTGTGCCTTCAGCCTTGTTATTCTTGGGTTAGAGTTCCTCTCCTTCTCTTTTGAACATTTTATAGATCACAGAAGGAGAGCTGATAGATATTCCTATTCTCCTTCCTTGATCAAGAAAAAATGGTATCCCTCTGTGTTTAGCAGCTGGCATTCAGAGGGAGGCTCCTGTTACCTCTGCAGCTGCCAAGTAGCCAGCAGAACCATGGGTAACATTGGCCTTTACAAGGCAGATGGTCAATGCTGCTCAGGAATGTTTCAGGCAGATCCGGGCCTGGAGTCCGCAGGTGGTATTTGGAATGGCCAAGTGCAGCCTCAGAAGCTTCACAAAACCCCTAGAGCCATTCTTAAATTATTTTAACACCAGTGTTCAGGCAATATTTTGTTAAAAATTGGAGAATATAAGAACATCATTGGCCATGCATGAAGACCGTCCTAGGACTTTGGGCCATTTAAGATTTCTGTCTTATGGACCTTCTCTCATATTGCTTTTTATATATTTGGACTGTGCTGTTTTAATTTGAATAATTTATTATTTTATATATTAATATATTTTTTAAAAATGTGTTATATACATACACACATTTTGCCCCCACAGACAATTTATATGCTAAATCTGTTGGATTTCAAGTTAGCTTAAAACTGCCCAAAATGCAGCAGTTTACTCCCCACTACATCTCTAGCACCCCATAACATACCCTCCAACTAATCACCGATGGAAACTGAGATGTCTGTGGCCATGCAACATCAGATTGTGGTCAAGATGGCTAAAGTTATTGCTGAGGAGGAACACATAAACCAAGAGAGGCTGTAGCAGTTGGCTTTCCCCAGAGTTTACTAGGAAGGGCAAGATTTGGCCATCTTCTCTTCTTTCCCTTTTGATGAGCTGTTGTTGTGTGCTTTAAAATTGTTTCCAACCTATAATACCCTAAGATAAACTTATCATAGAGGTTGCCTTCCTCTAAGGCTGAGATAATATGACTTGCCCTAGGTCACACAGCAGGTTTCCATGACTGAATAGGGAGTCAAACCCTAGTCTCCAGAGTCACAGTCCAACACTTAAAACACTATACCATGCTGGCTGAGTTAACAGAGTACAAATGTGGTGGGTGGCGATCTAGATGGGTAGCGAGGAGGAATGCAAGGAGATGGGTAGCGAGGAAGCAGGAGGAAAAGAAAGAGACTGGGACATTTTAGAATTTACTTAAAAGGCGGGGGGGGGGAGGATCTTCGCAAACCCTCCCCCAAAACTAGGGGGGGGGAACCTAACAAACTAGCTGAAAATTGGCCAACATGGAGTTGAAAGTGACCCAGCATCCCTCCTGGCATGCTTAAATGCCCACATCTGCCCTGCTCGTCCCACCTGCAGTTGCCTTCCCCTGGTTCAAATCCTGCAACTTAAGACCTTTGGCCTTTTGTTCCTCAGTTGTGGTGTAATGTTTCTTTTCTTTTTTTAAATTTTATTTATTAAAACATTCTATACATTCCAAATTATCAGGCAATACAAACACATAGTACCTTACAATTAAGAACAAACACACCTTCTACACAAACTAAACATATCTTCATAAGTTATCAAAACTACCTATTATAGAAAGAGACATATATGTCTATATTGTACTTCATTACCCCTAACACCTTTCACTTTTCCTTCCTTCCTTCCTTCCTTCCTTCCTTCCTTCCTTCTACTTAATCTATCTAGCTTCTTCTCCTTTCCGCATTCAATATAAGCTTTTGTTGTTAACTTTCAAAGCCCAGCATGGGCTAGCCCCTCTTTACTTATCTGACCTTCTCTCTCCCTACACTCCCTCCCGTACCCTTCGTTCTAATACTCAAGGTCTGCTGTCCCAACCAAGGATCTCCACTGCTCCATCTCGGATTCGCCCCTTTTCGCTTGCCACCCCTCACTTCTGGAACCTTCTTCCCCCTCAAACACGGGCCATTACTTCTTTATCCACCTTCAAATCTGAGTTAAAGACTATTTTGTTCAGGGAGGCATTCCCTGGTATTGTCTGATATACATTTACTTGTTTTCTCACTTAGGTTTACAGTGGATGTTGTTAGTAATTGTTGTAATTGTCTTTGTTTAAACTGACTTTTATTATTTTGCTCATTGTTTTAACTTAGATTGTACGCCTCTGGCAGGTTTTATTTGTTATTTGTTTTATTCTTGATTGTCTTTTGTACAGCGCTGAGTACACTGACAGCGCTCTAGAAATAAACTTTAATAATAATAATAAATTGAGTCCACTTTTAGGGTTAGGGTTAGTGCTAGGGAGTCATGGGAATTGTGTTTTTTTTCTGAGACATTGAGTCTTCTCTGTCAGAGAGCTCTGGTGCCACAATAAAATACAGTTCCCATGATTCCCTAACCCTAACCCTAAAAGTGGACTCAATTTGCACTATTTCTGGCAGTCTGCAACCCCCTTTAGTTCCTTATTCATTTAACTCACTGTACTAGATTACAAAATCCTCTTCACATTCAACTCTCTTCCTGTCTTACCTTTCCATTTCCATTCTTTCTTCCTCATTCTTTCCAACCTCTCCCTCAAACCCATCTTCCTTTTTCACTTCTCTCCATCCTTCCATCTCTCCCTCTTTCTCCTCCTCTCCTCTCCACACTCTCCTACCTTACCCACTTACTCTTACCTTCAACTACATCCTATCACCTTCTTCTTTCTATTCATCCATACCACTTTTTCATTTTTCCTTTCTTCCTCTTTGCACAACTTCCTTTCCAAAACATTCATACAAATAGACTTCCTTCTTACTAGTGCTGGTTGATTATAACCTGTTTCTTTGACCTTATCTACTGCTAGCTATAGAGAATCTTCCTCGCTTCGACTTATCTGAAATCTTAAGTCTCAAATCTTACGTTTCCATGTTCCATTTGTGTTAATATTTCCATTACATTTATATTTCATCTTTTTCTAAAGTTGTATCTTTCGGGTGTCCTCATCTTACTCCATCATATTGATTATCTATTACAAGTTTGTTTCTATTTCCTTTTTAATTTCATCAAATATTCTTAAAATCCAATTATAGCCACTTTTCCCCATACATGTTCTAAATAACCTAATACTGGCCTCCATTCTTCAATCACTTTCTTTCTGGGTTCCTGTCTCACAATTTGGGTCAATTCATCCGACTCGATCGCATCATATAATTTCTTTAGCCACTCTTTTATACTAGGTGTATTTTTTTATTTCCAATTTTGTGCCAATACCATTCTTGCTGTGGTTACTAAATAAAAAAGAATTTTACCAATTTTTTTCTCCAGTTTTTCTACATAGGGAGACAGCGCACAGAGTAAATTGGCTAACTTATGAGCAATTACTAAAAAAGGACAGTAATGGAAATTTTGTTTTAAAATTACAAGAAGAATTAGATAGAGAAGGACTTAAGTTAGATTGGTTTCCATACAGACAAATATTAGAGCGTCACAGATTAGATAGCAAATTATATGGATTTAGGAAAAATAATGAAGAATTTGATAAAGTAACTTTAATTGATAAGGAAAAATGGATCAGAAATTATTACGCAATACTTTTAAAATGGGAATTAGAGGAGGAGGTCGTCAAAGAAAATATGATACAATGGGCCAAAAATATTGGACACTCAATAGAGTTATCCAGATGGAAACATACATGGGTAAAAGGAATGAGATATACTGTGTCTCAGATTCTCAAAGAGAATTAAATTATAAATTATATTATAGATGGTATCTTACGCCAAAGAAAATATCAAAAATTTATAAAACAAAAAATAATTTATGCTGGAAATGTGGGGTAAAAGCAAAGCAAAGCAGCTTATTTATATACCGCTTCATATCACGCTATGGGATGTCTAAGCGGTTTACAACTGTGAGCTGATTGCCCCCCAACAAGCTGGGTACTCATTTTAGCGACCTCGGAAGGATGCAGGCCTGAGTCGAGCCTTTTATCATTGTTGGTGGACCTGTAAATTTATAAAGTATTGGCAGAAAATAAGTGAAATTATAAGTACTATCTTACAAACGGAGATCCAAATAAGTCCAGAATTCTACTTGCTACTTGCATATGGGAAGAAAAAGTGGTGTAATGTTTCTTTAAAAGTGTAATGTTTTCTTTACTAGAGCTGTAAAATATGTCATGGGCTGAGGCTCTTGTCAGATCTCCACAATGCACATGCAGTGTTTGTGGAAGAAACAATCTCACCTCATCTGCCTTTGGAGCCCTGTCAGCCTCTGAGTCTGCTTTATTTTTCTTCTGTCTCCAGGGCCTGGTTCCTTTTGAGAAAGTGGCTGTGTCTTTTTCCCCGGAGGAATGGGCCCTGCTGGATGCTGACCAGAGAGCCCTGCACAGGCAGATCATGGCAGAGATCCATGAGATCATGGCCTCTCTTGGTAAGGCTGTCTCTTTCCCTGCATGATTATATTGTCTGTTTTAAAATTCATTTATAATAATGGCATTAACAGCCACAATACTTTGAGAGAGGTCTTGACTCAGGCCAAATCGAAAAGGGATAAGCCTTGTATATGCAGATCATGAAGGAGACCTGTGAGGTTATGGGCTGTCTTGGTAAGACTCTCTTGTTCCCTTGTTGATGATAATTTCCATTCTAAAATTTGATGGTAGGACTGCATGCTTCTGTGAGGCAAGAGGCTATGCTGACAGTATCATATCTGGAAGTAGGATCCCCCATGACAGGCAGGCTTTTGCTGAAGAGCCAGACAAAATGTGCCAGCAGATAGTAGGCAAGCAGCAATAGTATATCTGTGTGTGTGTGTGTGTGTGTGAGACACTGATGGAAGATCTCTCGGAGACTGAAGAGCAAAAGCCAAATACCAGTAGAATTGTGTCTAATAATACAACTGGACTAAAACTTAAAGGATGTGAAGTCGTAGGCTTTCATGGCCGGCATCCATAGTTTTTGTGGGTTTTTCAGGCTGTGTGGCCATGTTCTAGAAGAGTTTTTTTCTGACGTTTCGCCTGCTAGATGCTAGCCACAGATGTTGGCGAAACGTCAGAAAGAAACTCTTCTAGAACATGGCCACACAGCCCGAAAAACCCACAAAAACTTAAAGGATATTTGGTTGCTGGCCTGCACAGAGATGAAAGAAAAGTCCCGAGCCACACAATATGATGGGGTCACACTCTCCTCAAAGGACTGTGTTCGCAGTCTGGGGGTGCTCCTAGATTCATTGCTTCAGATGACAAGTCAGGTGAATGCGGTGGTCAGGAGCGCCTGCTATCAGCTTCGACTGATTCACCACCTGCGCCCTTTCCTGGAGGTCAGGGACCTAAAAACTGTGGCACATGCGCTGGTCACCACTCATCTCAATTTCTGCAATGCACTCTACATGGGGCTACCCTTTGCCTAGTTCAGAAATTTCATTTGGTACAGAACATGGCAGCCAGGCTGGTCTCAGGTAAAACCAGAAGAGACCATATAACACCTATTCGAAGATCGCTTCACTGGCCATGTTCTAGAAGTTTCTTTCTGACGTTTCACCAGCATCTGTGGCTAGCATCTAGCTGGCGAAACGTCAGAAAGAAACTTTTCTAGAACATGGCCACACAGCCCGAAAAACCCACAAAAACTTTCAGTTTCCGGGCACAGTACAAGATGTTGGTTATTTGTTTTGATATTTTGAATACTGTACGCCGCCCCGATTGCTTAGCAGAGGGGCGGGATATAAATAAAAATTATTATTATTATTATTATTATTATTATTGCCTTTAAAGCCCTAAATGGCTTGGGTCCAACCTATCTTCAGGACTGCCTCCTTCCATATAATTCACCTCGTGCACTCAGGTTCTCTGGAAAAAATTTATTGCAACCCATAAAAACTAGATTATCTGAAACTGAATTGTTACCTATGATTTGGCCCCATTGGTCTCTGCCATATTTTATATTAATGCAAGAGACACCACATGGGTGACCGGAATCTAACCCCACTGTGCAAGCCGTGGACCTGACAGAAACCTCTTTGTCGTGGCAGCGCTAGTAGCAGGGAGGAGGGCTCCTGTCTTAATGAGATCATGGATGTCCACAGGACAATTCTGTTTGTCGTGGAAGGAGACAATGGACTTGGCCAGACTACATATTTCTGGCAGCCAGGTGGACTAGGGAGTTTTGACTCTGTAGTCCAAACCTTTTGTTCTCAAATATACAAAGCCAAATAACTCACATATTCACACTATTTTCCTCAGTCTGTGAAACCATTTACCAAAGCCTTAATCCTCTTCACTTTGGGTTTCTGCCCCCAAGCCATCTTTTTAGCATAAGAAATTAGCAAGAGACTGGCCATTCTTTGGTTCAGTCCAATAGCTGGCAGGCACTTTGTTGGTTTACTTTACTAGCACCTCAATATGCTTGCCAAACCCATATGCCACAAGAGCTATTGAGTCCTTTCTCCTCATTCAGGACCCTCAGCAATTGGAATCAAAATCTGTCAAGGTAACGTATCACTGTTAGCGAAACCTCAGTTCTATTTCCCTCTCCCACCTTTGTTTCTTAGTTCTTGTGGGTGTGCATGTTTTGTTTTTATTTTTTAAACGATTTTGTTGGGGGAAAATCCACAACAACAAACAATGCAAAGTTTCTGGGTGCAGAAATATACCACTACAAGAAAAGACAATCAACCATTATATATGGATTACTGCAGTTCCAGGAGTGTACAGTCATGTAAAAAGCTTATGAACAGGTAGATTTCTCTGAATGTGAACCCAGGAAAATGAGAGAGTCATAATTCAACACATCTTTCCAATAATCAGTATGAGAAGCTGAGGGTTTCAGTTGACATATATTAGTGTTTATATAGTCAATAAAGAGAATCCAACTCTCTTGGAATCTGGTGTGTTTTCTTATAAAACAGGACTTAATGTTGTATGAGAGTTTATCCATCAACCAAAGGTCCCACACTCTTCACCACCACTTCTGAATTTTGAGATTTCCAGTCTTCCAGTGTTGCACAATTTCCATTCTAGCTGCTGATATTAGAAACGAGATCGAATGTCTATATTTTAAATGGATATTGTCTTTGCTGTGAATGTTTAACAACAAAAGACCCGGGCAGAAACCCACAGACTGGTTAATAATATGAAAGATTTGTTTTAAAACTTCATTCCAGAATGGTTTTATTTTAGGGCATTCCAACCACATGTGGGCATATGACCCAGGGATTGTGCACCCCCTCCAATACTTTGGCAAAGTTTTCTTCGTAATTCTTGAAATCTGTATGGGAGCCAAGTGTGTGCATGTGTTTGATTAGTCCCCTTTTATAAAATATAAAAACCTATTTTGGAAACCTGCCTCTGGAGTTCTGTGTGGTTCTGTGTTCTGTGTGGAGTTCTGTGTGGCTTCGGACTCAGTATAGTTGCATTGATCCCTGGGCCCAGCCAAATCATACCTCTCTCTATTTGAGCTAATTACCAAATTCCCCTTAGAAAGCATAGCAAGTGCAAGTGTCCTCCCCGGACCCCTGCATTTTGGGTAACAGTATTAGAATGTGTGGTGGCTTCCCAGCTTCAGGGGTTTCTGGACTTAGCTATGGAACAGAAACAGCCTTGGTGGATGACCTGCGCAGGCTAAAACCTTTTTCTTTACACAGGCATTTAAAACAAAACATGGGAGTCAAGTATGTGCTTATGTTTGATTATTCCCATTAATAAAATATGAAAACCTATTTTGGAAACCTGCCTCTGGAGTTCTGTGTGGTTTCAGTATCATTGGGTTGATCCCTGGGCTGTGTTTTACCCTGGCCAAATCATACCTCTCTCTATTTGAGCTAATGACCAAATTCCCCTAGAAAGCATATCAAGTGCGAGTGTCCTCCCCAAACCCCTGCATTTTGGGTAACAGTATTAGAACATGTAGTGGCTTCCCAGCTTCAGGGGTTTCTGGATGAAATGGATTATCTAGATCCATTTCAGTCTGGTTTCAGACCTAGATAGCCTTGGTCACCTTGGTAGATGACCTGCGCAGGCTAAAACCTTTTTGTTTACACAGGCATTTGAAATAAAGTTTTTAAAGAAAATCCTGGGATGTTGTATTGTTTTAATGTGTGTGGTTTTAAATACTTTTATCTTTTTAACTGTATTCTGTTTTAAACAATGATCTATTTTAATATTGCAATAGTTTAATTCCATTTTAATTGTCACTTTTGTAAGTTTTTAAGTTTGTAAGTTTTTAATTGTGCTGTACTTTTTACTGTAAGCTGCCTTGGGTCTCAATTCTAGGAGAAATGTGAGATACAAATAATATTTGTTGTTGTTATTGTTGTTGTTATATAGATCCTTAGGCTCCCACTGTAGCCCATCCTTACTGTATAGATTACATGTGGCTCTTTAGATACTGGAGAGAAAAAAATCAGGTGAAGGAAGGAGGGGAAACAGAAATTATGGGGAGAGAAGGTTTCCAGCATAGTTGTTTAAAAATCAGATCAGTTCTTTGTCACAGAAAGGCAAATATTTGGACATTCACACAGGCACACACACGCACCCTTTATTGTAAGAGAAGCCCCTTATTTAAAACTTTGAAAGCTTGTCCCTTATTGGACTAACAGCTGACCCTTAATAAAAGGAGTGCCCCCTGGTTGGTAGCCTGAAAGCTTTTCCTTTCATTTAGACTGAATAAGATGCCCAAATTCCTGTATTTTGGGATGTGGGCCCTTCATGAAGACAGAAGTGTGTGAATCATGTAATTTATGTGTGGAAAATGAATTTGTTACAGACACATGCCTGGCTAAGTTAATTAAAATCAATAATTTTATTTGACATTGGTGTAGAACATTTGTCCACCCTGCATGAATTTCCTCTGCCCCTCATTGCTATTTTGAAAACCTGACACCAAAACCAGGCCAGCAGTATTCAGGTGCTATATTATTAGATCTGAAGAACTAATGACTGTATGAGTAATCTGTATAATGGAATGTACATGATGTAATGCATGAGCAACCCTGGACAGAGGTTGCATCAGCCCAAGGTATATAAGGCACAACCTCAGTGTAAGCTGTTGCGGGTCACTGAAAGTTGTGAAAGTTGAGGAGGGCTCCCTCAACCGCGCCGGGCCTCCGAGAGCCCAAGGGGGTCCTCCGGGGTGCCATTTTGGAATACAAAATGGCGCCCCGGAGGACCCCCACGGCCGCGAAAGGTGGCGGTGGTGGCAGGACCAGGCAGGGGCTGGTCCGAAGGCCTCCGCAGGCCTTAGGTTGCCGACCCCTGGTCCAGACCTAAGGCGTAAGAGGGAGCATAGCATCTATTTTTTTGTTCTGCTGATTCATTTGTCTTTAAGATTATTTGGCTTTAATCCATTTCCCATACTCTGAAATTCTTTTTCACACAATTCTTTTCCCCTGTTTTTCTTTACAGCAGAAAACAGGAGGAAAACATATGTATGTGCTAAGTATGGGAAGTATTCAAGGCAAAAACTGGGACTTACTAAGGAAGCTCAACATTCAGAAGAGGAAAGTTATATCATAGAGAAGCCCTACAAACACAAATTGTCTGGGAAATGTTTTCTTCAAAATACAACACTTGTACCTTGTAAGAGGCCCCATGCTGTAAAGAAACACTTAAGGTACGAGATTTCTGTGAAAGGTTTTGATTATAAATTATACAGCATGAACCACCAAGAAGCCCACATAGTAAAGAAACCACACAAATGCCGAAAGTGTGGGAAATGCTTTGCATACAATTCACTACTCATGGCACATTTGAAAGTGCACAGAGACCTTGTGAGACACTGGATAAACCACACAGGAGAAAAACCCTTCAAATGTCAGGATTGTGGCAAACGTTTTGCTCAAAACCCAGGTCTTGTGAAGCACCAGAGAGTCCACACAGGAGAGAAACCATACAAATGTCAGGAATGTGGGAAAGCTTTTGCTCAAAAAGCAAACCTTGTGAAGCACCAGAGAGTCCACACAGGAGAGAAACCGTACAGATGCAAGGAATGTGGAAAAGCCTTTGCTCAAAAAGCAAATCTTGTGAAGCACCAGCAGGTCCACACGGTAGAGAAACTGTACAAAAGCCAGGAGTGTGGGAAAGGTTGTATTGAGAATTCACCAGAGATCCTCCAGAGATTTCATGCAGGAGGAAAACTACACAAATGCCAAGAAAGTGGGAAATGTTTTGTAAAAAAAGGCCTTATGCACCACCAGAAAATCCACACAGGACAGAGACAATACACATGCCAGCAGTGTGGGAAAGGCTTTGTTCAGAAGTCACACCTTGAGAGATGTAAGAGAGTCCACACAGGAGAGAAATCCTACAAATGCCAGCAGTGCGGGAAAAGTTTTGCTGACAAGTCATATATTGTGAGGCACGAGAGAGTCCACACAGGAGAGAAACCATACACATGCCAGCAGTGTGGGAAGAGTTTTGCTGACAAGTCAGTTCTTGTGAGGCATGAAAGAGTCCACACAGGAGAGAAACCATACAGATGCCAGGAGTGTGGGAAATGTTTTGCTCACACGTCACACCTTTCGAGGCATCAGAGAGTCCACACAGGAGAGAGACCATACACATGCCAGCAGTGTGGGAATGGTTTTGCCCACAAGTCAGCTCTTATGAGTCATCAGCGAGTCCACACAGGAGAGAAACCATACAGATGCCAGCAATGTGGGAAATGCTTTGTTCAGAAAGCACACCTTGTTAAACATCAGATGGTTCACACAGGAGAGAAACCACACACATGCCAGCAGTGTGGGAAATGCTTTGCTCAGAAGTCAACCCTTGTGATGCACCAGAGAGTCCACACAGGAGAGAAACCATACACATGCCAACAGTGTGGGAAACGTTTTGCCCACAAGTCAGCTCTTGTGAGTCATCAGATAGTCCACACAGGAGGGAAATTGTGCACTTGCCAGAAATGTGGGAAATGCTTTGTTCAGAAGTCACACCTTGAGAGACATCAGCGAGTCCACACAGGAGAGAAACCATACAGATGCCAACAATGTGAGAAATGCTTTGTTCAGAAGTCACACCTTGTAAAACATCACAGAGTTCACACAGGGGAGAAACCATACCCATGCCAGCAGTGTGGGAAACGTTTTGCTGACAAGTCAGATCTTGTGAAGCATCAGAGAGTCCACACTGGAGAGAAACCGTACACTTGCCAGCAGTGTGGACAAAGTTTTGCTCAAAAGTCAGCCCTTGTGAGTCATCAGAGAATCCACACAGGAAAGAAACCATAGAAATGCTAGCAGTGTGGGAAGTGCTTTGCTCAAACTTGGGATCTTTTGAAGCATCAGGGAATCCACACAAGAGTGAAATCATTCAGTTGTTATATCTGAAATACTTTCATCAAAAATTCATAACTTTTGATTATCAGGGAGTCCATACAGAAGACAAACTATACAAACCATAGGACTGTTGGAAATGTGAAAGGGGTCTAGGAATCCAGGTGGACCATAAGTTGAACATGAGTCAACAGTGCGATGCAGCAGCCAAAAAGGCCAATGCAATTTTAGGCTGCATCAGTAGAAGTATAGTGTCTAGATCAAGGGTAGGCAACCTTTCCCCTTTAAGGGCTGAGGGACTTCAGCTTCCAGAATCCCAGGAGCTATTGGCCAACATGGGACTATTGGCCAACATGGCTGAGGCTTCTGGGAGCTGAAGTCCCTCGGCCCTTAAAGGGGACAGGTTGCCTACCCCTGGTCTAGTTCAAGAGAAGTAATAGTGCCACTCTATTCTGCTTTGGTCAGACGTCACCTGGAATAGTGTGTCCAGTTCTGGGCAGCACAATTCAAAAAGGATGTGGGGAAACTGGAGCGTGTCCAAAGGAGGGCAACTAAAATGGTGAAGGGTCTGGAAACCAAGCCCTATGAAGAACGACTTAGGGAGCTGGGAATGTTTAGCCCGGATAAGAGAAGGTTAAGAGGTGATATGATAGCCGTGTTTAAATATTTGAAGGGATGTCATATTGAGGAGGGAACAAGCTTGTTTTCTGCTGCTCCAGAAACTAGGACCCGAAACAATGGATGCAAGCTGCAAGAAAAGATTTTCCACCTCAACATTAGGAGGAACTTCCTGACAGTAAGGGCTGTTTGACAGTGGAACACACTCCCTCGGAGAGTAGTGGAGTCTCCTTCCTTGGAGGTCTTTAAGCAGAGGCTGGATGGCCATCTGTCAGGGAAGCTTTGATTGTGAGTTCCTGCATGGCAGGGGGGTTGGACTGGATGGCCCTTGTGGTCTCTTCCAACTCTATGATTCTATGTATTTTTGAAAATTAAAACCTTTTCAGGCATGAAGTAGTCCACATTAAAGAGGAACCATAGAAATACCTGCAGTGTGGGAAAGTTTTGTTTGGAGAGACAGCCTTTGTACATCTTCATTTCTTTTTTTGAAAAGGCCTATTAAAAACTCATTTGATTCTATTTCTGTTTCAAAGCTTGTAATAAATAAATAAATAAATAAAAGACAGAACTTCACATTGTACTTGCCTCCTGTTTTGTTTCATTCTAAGTCCATTACTTGATATCATATATACATTAATAGCATATGTTTTACATCTTTACAGCCAGTGTGGCATAGTGGTTTGAGCATAGGACTAGTTCTGTGGAGAGTGAGGTTTGATTCCCCGCTCAGCCATGCAAAACTGTTGGGTGAACCTGGGCGAGTCATACCCTCTCAGTCCCAGTTAAACCCTGTGATAGGATCACCATTGCCTTAGGGTTGCCAGAAGTTGGAAATGACTTGAAGGCACACAACAATAACAATGCCAGTCAAAAATCCACCATTTGGTCAACCAAAATGTACAATATACATGTTGCAAGCTTTCACTGGCTTGTTTCTTTATCAGGCAAGATGTTACAAACGAAATCTCTTAGGATGGAAAGTAGGGGGGCTTCCTTACTTCCACCCCCAAGGCTTTCCCCCTAAGGAAGACCCCCCCTCCCTCCCACCACTGACTTCTAAATGGAGGCTTTTCCCCATCCTTCATTCTCTTGTATGAACCAAAATGGAGGGTCCCCCATCCCCATTCTCTCTTCCCTCTAAGCACCCATCTTCCTTCCCCTCCAAGAAAATCCAGAAGGATCTTTTGTTCTTATCTGACCCAATCTTCTAGAATCTCATTCAGACACTCAACTAATTACCAGTTGCTCCCAACATTTGATACTCTCCCAACAGATGACTTACCATATTACATTTACTATAAATTACACCCATGTTCATTACCTTACCTCAATTTCTCTAATAAGCACCTACATTTCAAACAAAAGTCCATCATGTCACATTGGCTTCTTTCCCAGTTACTTTGCACCTCTCCAGACCACCCATGAAAACACTTTTAGTCATATGGGAGCTAAGGAGGGAGTTTATTTCTTTGCCCCCTTGGATGGTTTTTCTCAAAGTGGTTGTGGGGCCTGGAGGTGACAGGGAAAGGAATCCCCTTGGAGTCTCCCTGAAAGACAAAGTCCCTCACCCCACCCTCAACTCTCCCATAGCCTTCAGAGTGGGGACTGCCATTTGGCCAGTGCTAGAGAAAGATTGAAAGGGAAGGTGGGGATGCCTAATCTTGTTCCCTTTGGCCTGAGGCAGAAAAGTGATATTCTGCTCTGTTTCCCCTCTGTATTCACATCCTCTTCTCCCCATGTTCTCCCCATCTTCAAAAAGGGGGGAAATGACAACCTAAATAATTATTACCCAGTCAGCCTGATAATCAACACCAGGAAAGATTCCACAGAATATCATGAAAAAAAAAAACAGTCTGTAAGCACTGAGAAAGGAATGCTGGGGTCACTAAAAGTCAACACATGCTTCTCAAAAACAAGTCATGCCAGACTAATCTTATCTCTCTTTTTTATAGAGCTACAAGAATGGTAGATGAAGGGAATGCTGTGGATGTAGCATATCTTGATTTCAGTAAGGCTTTTGACAAGCCCCCCCCCCGATATTCTTGCAAACAATCTAGTAAAATATGGGCTAAATCAATGCACCAGTTAGGTGGATTAGTAATTGGTTCACCAGACGAATCCAAAGGGTGCTCAGCAATGGCTCCTTTCCATCCTGGATGGAAGGGACCAGTAGGGTGCCACAGAGTTCTATCCTGGATCCAATGCTATCCAACATCTTTATCAATGACTTGGATGAAGAAATAGAGGGCGTACTTATCAAATTTGCAGATGACACCAAATTAGGAGGGGTAGCCATTACCCCTGAGGACAGAATTGGAATTCAATAATAATAATAATAATAATAATAATAATAATAATAAATTATTTTTAACCCTCCCCTCTGCTAAGCAATCGGGGTGGCGTACAGAATTAAAACAAGACAGCAGTTAAAACAATTCCATCCCCCCAATCCCTGACTCACCTACCCCATAAAAATCAGATTAAACTAGTTTAATGATTAAAATAATAAGATAAAATCAACAACAATAATTTAAGACCCCAAAACAGACAGTGGTGGCAGGAAACAGTAAACAAACCAAACCTTGTGGGGCGGGAGAATAATTCCAGGAAGGCCTGCCAGAAGAGATCCGTCTTTACTGCTTTTTTAAAGTGTAATGTGCTCTCTCCTCGCTGTACCGGTAATTAACCTGGCTGCCATGTTTTGAACCAATTGAAGTTTCCGGGTTAAGCACAAGGGTAGCCCCATGTAGAGTGCGTTACAGAAATTCAGATGTGAGTTTACCAGAGCATGTACCAGTTTCAAGATCCCTAGTCTCCAGGAAAGGGCGCAGCTGGCGTATCAGCCAAAGCTGATAACAGGCACTCCTGACCGTCGCATTCACCTGATTGGTCATGTGAAGTGACGCGTCTAAGAGTACCCCTAGACTGCGAACACAGTCCTTGGGGGAGAGTGTGACTCTGTCCAGGGCTGGGAGTTGTATTCCCAAACCTGGTTTCGGGCCTGCGATTGTTAATATCTCAGTTTTGTCTGGGTTCAGTCTCAGTCTGTTTTTCCTCATCCAATCCATTACCGCTTTAAGACAATCATTGAGAGGAGAGACGCCATCTGAAGTCTGAGCTGAGGACTGGGTCATGGAGAAGTATATCTGGGTGTCATCAGCATACTGATGGCACCGCGCTCCATGCCTCCGAATGATCTCTCCCAGCAGCTTCATATAGATGTTAAATAGCATCGAGGACAGAATGGTGCCCTGAGGGACGCCACAATTAAGCTCTATTCTAGAAGAGCAACTGTCCCCGAGCCTCACCCTCTGGGATCTGCCCGAGAGGAAGGAACGGAACCACTGCAATGCAGTGCCTCCGATTCCTAACTCCCTCAGGCAATCCAAGAGGATGGAGTGATCTATTGTATCAAAGGACACTGAGAGGTCCAAGAGCACAGCAGGGTCATATTACCCCTGTCGATACTCAAGCGGAGGTCATCAGTCAGTGCAACCATGGCAGTCTCAACTCCATATCCTGTCCTAAACCTGGTTTGAAATGGATCAAGATAATTGGTTTCATCCAAGACAGCTTGGAGTTGGGAAACAACCGCCCTCTTGATCACCTTGCTTAAAAAAGGAAGCAAGGAGACTGGTCTATAGTTGTTACTGTCCAGGGTGTACAGGGAAGGCTTTTTCAGGAGGGGCTTAACCGCCGCCTCCTTTAAACAAGATGGAACAACGCCCTCCCTGAAAAACCCATTGATAGTATCCCGAAGGAATGCCCTCAACGCGTCTCCCCCCTGGACGACCAACCAAGATGGACATGAATTGAGAGGGCAGGTCGTCTTCCTCACTCTACCAAGGAGCTTGTCCACATCATCGGTACTCACAGATCGAAGCTGATCCAGTAAAATTCCATCAATGGAGTTACTGACGCCTCGTCTATGGATTCTGTCAAAACACTGGCATTCAGCTCAGCTCTTATTCGAGAGATTTTTATCTGCAAAGTAGATGTTAAATGCATCACAGCAGGCCGTTGTTGGGTTAAGTAGAGGGTACTGCACAGGGGGCACCTGTGTCAGTTGCCCCACCGCCTTAAACAGCTCTGCTGGACGAGACTCTGCAGGTGCAATACGTACAGAGGGGAAGAGTTTCTGCACTGTACGTATTGCCTCCTGACAGGAATGAAAATGTTTCCTATGGCGAGTTCTGTCGGATAAGAGTAGAATCTTCCGCCATTCGTGCTCTAGTCGTTAGGGTACTTAATGTGAAGTGACTGGCTCTGCTTTTTATAGTAATTTCCCCCCACATCATCTCAGGCCAACAGAGGGAGGCCCTTTTTTGGGAGACACACATTCCTCCCTCTGGTCTGCTTACCTTCCAAGACCAGACAGTGTGAGCCAAAATGCTCAGCCCACCTTCTGTCAGATTGAGTTGTACAATAATCTGATCTATCAGAAAAGGAAACACACATACACACACACACTTTGGCCAAAATCTTACTCAGTCTGAGGGAGAGTATTGGTTCAACAGAGGCCTTATTTAACCTTTTCTAACAATATTCTGGAACATTCCATTAACATCAACTCAGCATGCCCAGAGCTTACATGATAGGTAAAGCCTTAATGGGTACCTACTTGGCTAGTCAAATGAAAGTTCAAGAGCACAAAATGGCAGCTGACACACAAAATGGCTACCACCTCAGTTCTTTACAATCAGCTGGTTTAGGCCCTCTGATCTTTGTTGTTGTTTGTTTTCAGGTTGTTTCCAACTTATGGTGATCCTAAGGTGAACCTATCATGGTTTGGTTTTTTTTGGGGGGGGGCATGTTTCTTCAGAAGGGTTTTCCTATTGCCATCCTCTTAGCTGAAGGACAGTCACTTGCCCAGGATCATCCAATGGGTTTACATAGCTGAACTGGGATTCAAACCCTGGTTTCCACAGTCATAGTCAATTGCTCAAACCACCACAGCATGCTAGCTCAGCTTCTGACCTTAGGTCCTTGCAGCTTCTTTGCTGCCAGAAAAAACTGGGCTGCCCAATATGTCATAAGTGGTTTCACCCAAGGTGTTTGTCTTTGGATCTGCAAGGTCTAGCATCACCACACTTTGGGTGTATCTACATTGTAGAAATAATGCAGTTTGACACCACTTTAAGTGCTGTAGCTCCATCCTATAGTATCCTGGGATCTGTATTTTCACAAGCTTTCTCTGCTTAAGAGTGCTGGTGCTCAACAAAACTACAGATCCCATATTGTATAGCAGGGATAGGCAACCTTTCCCCTTTAAGGGCCAAGGGACTTCAGCTCCCAGAAGCCTCAGCCGTGTTGGCCAATAGTCCCATGTTGGCCAATAGCTCCTGGGATTCTGGGAGCTGAAGTCCCTCAACCCTTAAAGGGGAAAGGTTGCCTACCCCTGTTGTATAGGATAGAGTCATGGCAGTTAAAGTTGTTAGCGCAGAGGGAAAATTGAGTCCATATGCTGAAGGCTGCCAGACAGGAAACAGACGCCACTGCAAAGTCTGGAAAGTCACTCACATCTGCTGGGTTCTTCTGAAGAATCTTTTTAATCTTAGTTGCAGCAAAGTATTTACAAGGACGATACAGCAATATTTACAGAAACTGACATAATGCTCCACCACCAACCGACATCCACACCACCACATAGTACACTGGAGCATTTCTCCATATATACACAAACACAGCTAGGATTCTGATCCAACCCCCAGCTACTGTTTCATCATCTTCCTGTCATGTGTCCATAGTGACTGGGCAGTTTGGACCTGCTATGACTCATCTCCATGTTCAAGTTGCATCAGCTTCCTCTGAGTCAGCATTTCCTCTTTAACCCATTACATGCACCTGAGACATTTTATACTGCCTTGAGCAAAAATGTACTGACAAAAGTGGTGTCAAATTGCATTAATTCTACAGTGTAGATGTACCCATGGAAAGAATGAAAAACCAGGAATCTGTTCCTGGCCTCTTTAAGTTCAGGTGAAAACACAGAAGGGGTCCCCCATCATTCTCACCACAGGATAGACTATTTACATTAAAGGTAAGACATGAATAAAGAGACTACTATGATTGATGCAACTGTTTTATTTTTAAAACCATGACTAAACTGGGGGTCTTTTCATCCCAGCATGCTTACATACCAAATCCTAAAATTACACAAATGTCGCTGAGAGGAGTTAGCCCCTCCACCCCCCGCTTCTCATGGCCCTTTGACAGATTGGACACTGATTATGATCACCATCAGTTTATACAGAGCCATGTAGTATCTATGATGCTTTACCAATTAAAGAAAAAACAGCTAACCCTATAAAAGGCATACAATCTGCCGGGCTTTCAGGCAGAGAATCTGGCTCCCCCAAGGGAAGCAGAGGCAGTAGTATTAGGTGCCTACTTCTCATCAAACAAAAAATGACAGGTATCCCCACCCCTTTTTTTGAGGGGTACACTTTTAGTCTCACCTCCCTGATTTTGGGGTTCCCTTTGAGGGAATTTTTTTGGGGTTGTACTCCTGTTGTCTAGGTTCTGATGATTCTGGGGTTCCCTGTGAACTTTCAACGGCTCATGGTGACTCTATGGATGAGACATCTCCAAGACTCCCTATTTTTCACTGCTCTGCTTAGGTCCTACAAACTCATGCCCAGGAGCCCCTTAATAGAGTCCATCCATCTAGCATGTGGTTTTCCTCTCTTTCCTCTACCTTTCCTAGCACTGTCTTTTCCAATGAGCCATTGCTTCTCATGATGTCACCAAAGTACGACAACTTCAACTTTATCATCTTGGCTTCTAGGAAGAGTTCAGGCTTGATTTACTCTAGGACCCATTTATTTGTCTTTTTGGCAGTCCACAATATCTGCAGAACTCTTCTCCAGCACCACAGCTCAAATGAATCAATTTTCCTTCTATTCACTTTCTGCACTGTGCAGCTCTCGCAAGTGCCTTGAGGATGATTCTCTGTTCCTTCTACAGTCTCGAGACCTTAGCCACCCCTTCTGTGTCATCTTCAAAATCTCAAGGAAAACCCAGAGTGACCACAAAGGTACATGGAGGGCTTGTTTGCATTGTTGGGAGAACATGAACTGTAACTGCCATGAGTTACATGAAGCTGAACCTTATCCCTTGTCATGTGGTTTCACAATTAACACATTTTTTTTAAAAAAAAAGCAGCTCTAGAGGAGCTTTACTTACTTACATTTATTCAGAAGATACTGGACCACAGAACTGTTCACACGATGGTCATCAGATACAGGATTGGGCCTAAAATAACACTCCTGCTGGATGAGGAAGTGAAATTTTGAACAAAAACATTAAAAAGGAAAAATGCCTTCATCTAGCAGCCAAAGCCATACTGTAAGAAATGACTCTTGGAAATAGCAGATATCCCAGAAAACAGTTAACTTCAGAATAACAACGTAAGTACAGCAGTAATTCCTACTAGGACACACTGCCTTCTCTACCTGCCTTGGACTCCTAGCACAATAAAGCAAATATGATATCATATATCATAATAGGCATCACTGAAATCTGGTGAGATGAGTTTCATGATTGGAATGTAGGAATAGAGGGGTATAACCTTTTTAAGAGAAATAGGCCAAACAGGAAAGGAGGAGGAGTAGCATTATATGTCAGGGATGTCTACATCTGTGATGAGATCCAGAACTTAAATCCTGGAAGACAGGTGGAAACTATCTAGATAAAAATTAAATGGAAGGGAAACAATGGGGATGTTATAGTGGGGGTTTACTACAGACCCCCAAGTCAGACTGAGGAAGTGGTTGATGCCTTTCTAGAACAGATGACCACACACTCAGAAAGGAGAGATGTAGTAGTGATGGGTGACTTCAACTATTTGTTGGAAGTCATACTCAGCCAATGGTCTAGCAAATTCCTCACTTGTGTTGAAGACAATTTCATTGTCCAAAAGGTGGAAGAGGCAACAAGGGGATCAGCTATTTTAGATGTGATCCTAACCAACAGGTCAATGGGGTGCAAGTGATGGGATCCTTAGTTGGTGCTCTTGGACCTCTCAGCGGCCTTTGACACCATAGATCATGCCATCCTCTTAGATCGCCTGAGAGAGTTAGGAATTGGAGGCACTGCTCTTCAGTGGTTCCGTTCCTTCCTCTCAGGTAGATTACAGAGGGTGAGGCTCGGGGACAGTTGCTCATCTAAAATCGAGCTTAATTGTGGTGTCCCTCAGGGCACCATCCTGTCCCCGATAATAATAATAATAATAATAATAATAATAATAATAATAATATGGTTTATTTGTATACCGCCCCTCTGGCAAGCCAATCTAGGCGGTGAACAACAGGATACCTTAATAAATTACAACAAATTAAACAACAATAATACAATAATACATTACAGTAAATTAAACAATATCCTTCCCTCCTCCCCAAACATCAAGCAAATAGCAACATTAAGATCCCATCCCTCATTCCTACCCCCACTCCCAAAACAAATCAACAAACAAATTAAGAACAATTATTAAAATACAGTACATTAAAAATACAATATGTGTAAATTAAGATAATTGGACAAATAAGTCCAAACAACAATTTGATCTTAAGGAGTCCCCCCCCCCCGAGTTCATCGAGTCCCCCCGTGCCTGTTGTTACTGGCAGGCTTAATTAGTTCTGTGCTGGGTGTTGGACGAACCGTGCCTCCACTGCCAACGGCGCTGCGCCCTAATGAAAATGGAGCTGGGCGTGTAAGGAGGCCAACGCCCTCCTTCCAGCGGCCCCGCTGCGGACAAGTGTTCCCAGCCGCCCAAATGATGGTAGCTAGGGCGAACAGAACCCTTCAAGTCCTATGTCCTTCCCGGGGCCGCAGGAGAGCCGGGAGAATCCCCACCACCACGAGGGTCTGAGGGGGATGTTCCTGGGCAGGTTTTTAAGCCCGCCGGCATTCCTCTTAACAGCTCAGACATCATCACTGCTGCGTTGGTCCTGAGGAGGTGTTCCTGGGCGGGGATTTTAAGCCCGCCGGCTTCCTCAGTCCCGCGCTGCTCCCGGCCGCCCAGCTGTTGATGGTGAGGGCAGGCAGAGCCCTTAAGGGACCACAGTCCTTCCCAGGGCTTGTGCCGGCCAGGGAGGTCGCCGCGCCGCCGCGTTGGTCCTGTTGGTCGATGTTGTTTAATATTTATATGAAGCTGCTGGGTGAGATCATTCGGAGGCATGGAGCACGGTGTCTTCAGTACGCTGATGACACCCAGATATATCTCTCCATGACCAGATCATCAACTCAGACTTCAGATGGCATCTCTCCTCTTAATGACTGTCTCAGAGCAGTAATGGGTTGGATGAGGAAAAACAGATTGAAGTTGAATCCTGACAAAACGGAGGTACTTGCAGTGACAGGCCCAAAACCAGATCTGGGAATACAGTCCCCAGTCCTGGATGGAGTCACACTCTCCGCTAAGGACTGTGCTCGCAGTCTGGGGGTGCTCCTTGATTCGTCGCTTCACATGACTAGTCAGGTGAATGCGACGGTCAGGAGTGCCTGTTATCAGCTTCGGCTGATACGTCAGCTGCGCCCTTATCTGGATATGAGAGACTTGGAAACTGTGGTACATGCCTTGGTAACCTCACGTCTGGATTACTGCAACGCACTCTACATGGGGCTACCCTTGTACCGCCTCTCCCCATATGATCCCCCCCGCGCTCTGCGGTCCTCTGGGAGGAACAGCCAATAAAAACTAGGCTGTCTCAGACCTCCCAGAGGGGGGGGGGGGAATGGTGGCACATGCGCGTTCCGCGGCGGCGGCGGCACATGTCACGGACACCATTTTGGAAATCAAAATGGTGGCCACAACGCGTTTGCGCATGTGCAAGAGTACTGCGCATGTGCAAGAGTACTGCGCATGCAGAAACGCATCACGACCGCCATTTTTATTTCCAAAATGGTGTTCGCGGCAAGCGCAGCCGCAGAGTGGCAAAAACACGCCGCTGTGGCGGAGTGCGGTGGCGGCGTGCTGCGGCGGCGGCGGCAACCTTCGGCCTGGGCTAGTAAGTCCAGGGACCGGGGCCTTAACCGGCCCCCGGGCCGTAGGTTGCCGGTCCCTGGTGTATACTGTACATATCTGTATATAGGACAGGGGCCGGCAACCTACGGCCCGCAGGGCTATTAAGGCCCAGGTCCCCATACTTACCGGCCCAGGCAGACTGCCACACGCCACCGCCGTGCGTTTTGGCTGGTGTGCGGCCGCGCGCGGCGCAGCTGCCATTTTGGAAATCAAAATGGCGGCTGCGACATGCACAGAGGTGGCTGCGTGGCGGCGGCGCCAGTAGCGCACGTGCGGGGGGTTCGCACGCTGTGGGGGGTGCGCCATCCCCCCCCTTGGCCCAGCGGAGGGGAGGACTTCACGGGACCGGCCCCTGGCCTAAAAAGGTTGCCTACCCCTGATATAGAGCAACAAAGATTAAAGCCTCATTCGTGAGACGTCTGGCTGTAGAGTCTCTGTGCTCTATCTGGAAGGGGAGAGGAGTTTCTCCAGCTGACAAGCAGCCTGCTTCGTCGGAGAAGTCTGGATCCTGGTGCTTCAGGTTACGTGGTCTCCACACGCTGCGTTACCACACCTAACACAGGTTAAACCAGATTGGATGACAAAAGAATGTTCAACTGAACTAAGTTTTAAATGGGAGAAATGGAAAAGGGGCAAAATCACTAAAGAGGAATTCAAACAAATTGCTAGCACATGTAGGGGTAAAGTCAGGAAAGCCAAAGTGCAGAATGAGCTCAGGCTTGCTAGAGGGATTAACAACAATAAAACGGGCTTTTGGGGGTATGTCTGTAGCAAAAGAAAAAAAAAAGGAAATGGTAGGACCACTGCACATAGAAGATAGAGAAATTCTAACAGGGGACAGAGAAAAGGCAGAATTACTCAACATCTTCTTTGCTTCATTCTTCTCACAAAAGGGAAAGGGTGCTCAACCTCAGAAAAATGGAGCAGAGGACACAACAGGGGAAATGCAGCAGAGAATAAGTAAAGAGGTAGTACAGGAATACCTGGTTAACCTAAATGAATTTAAGTCTCCAGGACCAGATGAACTACATCCAAGGATATTAAAAGAACTGGCAAATGTAATCTCAGAGCCACTGGCAATAATCTTTGAGTACTCCTGGAGAACAGGAGAAGTCTCAGCAGACTGGAGGAGGGCAAACATTGTCCCCATCTTCAAAAAGGGGAAAAAAGAAGATCCCAACATCTATCACCCAGTTAGTCTGACATCAATACTGGGAAACATTGTAGAACAGTTCATTAAACAGAGAGTCTGTGCATATTTGGAAGGCAACGCCATAATCACAAAAAATCAACATAGCTTTCTCAAAAACAAGTCACGCTAGACTAATCTGATCTTTTTTTGATAAAATTACCAGCTTGGTAGATGAAGGGAATGCGGTAGACCAGGGGCTGGCAACCTATGCCCGCGGGCCGGTTCTGGCCCAGGTCCCCGTACTTACCGGCCCAGGCGGGCTGCCGAGCACTGCTGCCGCCGCCGCCATGCAGCCGTGCACGCCGCGACCGCTATTTTGATTTCCAAAATGGCGGCTGCGACACGTTTGCGCATGCGCAGGAGTACTGCGCATGCACAAATGAGTCGCGACCACCATTTTGGAAAACAAAATCAAAATGGTGGCCGCGACATGCGCGGAGGCAGGTGTGTAGTGGCGGCAGCGGCAGCGCGCGCGGGGGGGTCACGTGCAGTGGGGGGTGCACGCACGCGCGCACACACACATGCCACCATTACCTCCCCCCTCGGCCCAGCAGAGGGGAGGACTTCGGGGACCGGCCCCCAGCTCAAAAAGGTTGCCTACCCATGCGGTAGACATGGCATAGCATCTAGAAAAGATTCTAAAATGCAAAGACATGCAACTCAAAACAAAGGTTAGAATCATACAAGCCATCGTATTCCCTATTACCATGTGTGGATGTAAGAGCTGGACACTTAAGAAAGATGATAAAAAGAAAATCAATCCATTTCAGATGTGGTGCTGCAGAAGAGCGCTGAGGATCCCAGCCAAAGGACAAATAAGTGGGTCCTAGGGCAGATCAAGCCAGATTTATTAAAAATGCTTCCCAGTTCTATATAAACAGATGGGAGGCGTGAATGTCATTCCTAAGCTAACTCTTTCCATCCATAAAGAGTTATTTATCTCAAAATAAGAATGTCCCTACAGTTGCTTAAAGATGGCACAACTATAGAGGTTTTGTGCCACAGTAACAGCCAGGTGGGTGGGTGGCAGTAGCCCATGGAGAAATTCTGAGTGAAGAACCTGTTAGACAATCATCACAATTCCCCTACACAGAAAACGGATGTCTCTTAGCTCTCAGATTGGAAAAGGAACTGATAAACAGGCAGCTCTGGGTGCGTTGTTCAATTTTTCAGAAATGATTTGGCAGAACTCATGATTTCCTCCTAGAGAAACTGAGGAGTTTATAAATGTCTTACTTGATCTCCTTGACATCTGCTTGTAGCCTCGAAGGTCAAGAACTGGGGAGGGGGGCAGTCTAACAGCTCTTTCCCCTCTGCCCCACTGAAGAGGAGATCTGAAGATGGGGAGACTAAAGGAGAAGAAATGATGTTCTCTGGTGGACTCCTGCCCCACAGTGCAAAGGGAGGGGAACCTAAGTAGAGATGGAGCTGAGAAATGGGGCCTGGCATGTCCTTTTTGGGGAAGAGACAGAGGGTGGGAAAACTTTCGCCTTTTTCCTCATTCGGGTTTCCTCTCTCTATGTTTAATAGATATTCTGCCTCTTGCATTTGGGGACTGGCAACTAAATTACATAGATGAATGGCTTTCCTAATTCCTGAGTTTATTTTTTTACAGATCTATTTGCTTCCATTTTCAGAAAGGAGGGCTGAGTTTGTTGCCTCAATAACCACAGGGAGTCTTCTAGGGTAAGAAGAGCTGGTGGGGCCTTTACTCACAGGAAAGTGGGTCCAGGATGGCAGCCTAAGAGTTGGAGCTGGACTTAGTCATTCCCAAAGCATCTAGGACAAGGAACAGGGGAAAATGCAGAATTCTTTCCTATATTACAGGGAGGAATTAATTCTTATAATTTGTTTGATAATACATCAAAAATGCTTGGAATGTTGATATTCAAAAGTGCTGATTTTCACAGAAAAAATAGCAAAATTATTTCCCCCCTTTCCAGACCTTCAGAACAGAATCCTACAGGGCAGACCTCGTCCTATGTGTCTCCAACCATTCTGGAATTTATAGTCCCAACCTCAGAAATATATATATATATTTTCCTTTCAAAGGGAGGGGAGGAAAAGGGCTGTGAAGAGAGGCTCCATGTAGTTAAATGGCTTTCCTGTAGGGCATCTCTGTGATTCCACAGAAGCAAGGGCATTTTTCCACCCTTGGGGCCGGGAAGTGGAGGGAAGAAGGCAGAGAGGAAGGCCACATGCCAGATGGATGGACTCTATGAAGGAGGTCACTATGGATATTAAGAGGCTGCAGGAATTAAGCAGAGCGGTGGAGGACAGAGGGTCTTGGTGATGTCTCATCCAAAGAGAGAGCAGAGGCTTAGATTTCTAGAGAATTTTCCTCCAAGAGAGAGAGAGAGAGATGAATTTCAGGTTCCTAGAGAGTCTTCCTCGAAGGGGGCAGAGAAAGTAGAGGCCCAGATTCCTAGAGAGTGTTCCTCAAGAGGAAAAGAGTAGAGGCCCAGATTCCTAGTCTTCTTTCAAGGGCGAGAGAGCGCAGAGGCTCAGATTCCTAGAGAGTCTTCCTCCAAGGAGGGGAAGAGAGAGTAGACACTTAGATTCCTAGAGAGTGTTCCTCAAGGGGAGAAGGAGGCCCAGATTCCTAGAGAGTCATCCTCCAAGGGGGAGAGAGCGAGCAGAGGCTGAGATTCCTAGAGTGTCCTCCAAGGGGGAGAGAGAGAGAGAGAGAGAGAGAGAGAGAGAGAGAGAGCGGAGGCTCGGATTCCTACAGAGGCAGGAAATGTCCAGAAAGGTCAGGTGCTGGGAAAGGGAGGAGAGGGGCCCAGTGGGTGGAGCATCAGAGGAGGAGGTAAGGGAGAGGGCCCACTGTGGGGAGGGGGCTCCTTAAATGGGGCTTTTGGGGGGGGATAGAAGGGGGGAGGCTTAGTTCCCCCCAGGGGCAAAAGGAGAGAGGTCTACTCAGGTGGAAGGGGGGGGAATTGAGGGAGGGGTTATGTGAGCCCTGAACCTGGCTTCTAGGAGGAAGAGAAAGAGTTTCCCCCTCCTTTCCCCCCTCTTGACCCCTCTTTCTCCCCCAGGGAAGGCCAGGAGCACCTGGCAATGGAGGAGCCTCCCCTCATCTCTTGGCCAAGCTCTTATCTCTTTTTCCTCTCCTCCCAGGACCCCTCATGGAAAGGGGGGGGGTATGTGTAGTTTCCATGGGGGGGCACATGTCCCTCCCCCATCTGCCTCTTCCTTTCTCTCCCAGGACCCCTCATGGAAGGGGGGAATGTATGCACTTGCCTTGGGGGCCAGAAGGGGGGCTGGCAGATAAGAGACATACACACTCCTCTCACCTTTTCTTCCTGGGGCTGCTTGGTGTAGTTTTCTTCCTCTTTACAGAGAGACCCAGGGAGGCTCTTTTGGGTTTCCCTAAATGGAAAAGAGCCGCATGAGATGTTAGGGGGGGAAAGACAGGGAGGAAGAATCAATACACATCTCCACTTCCATGCTCACCCCCACCATTTTCCCCTACTTCTGCTTTTTAAATTTAATATTTATTTATATTTTGAAGAGACTCCTTGAAATCCATGGGACAGTTCAATCACTATCTGCACCAAACAATCCATTGGGAAAGAAAACCTCTTTCTGTAACCATATCTAGAGATTCAATGATTTTTTTCAATCTAATTTTAAAGAAATAACTAGTTAACTAGTTCAATAAAAGTAGTGTTAAGAGAATAAAAACAAGCAAAATAAATCTGATTTTAAAAATCCTGTCTGTTTTTTCCCCAAAAGCCTCTCACTGGTCAAAAACACACTGCAGGAATACTCCAGTTTGAGACTGCTTTAACTGAGCTGGCTAGGGAATCCTGGGAATTGTAGTTTATTGTGGCACCAAAGCTCTCTGACAGAGAAGGCTAAATGTCACACAAAACTACAGTTCCCAGAATTCCCTACCATTGAGCCAGGTTAGTTAAATCAGTCTCAAACTGGATTATTTCTGCAGTGTGTTTTGGACCATTGTAAATATGGGAAGGAGGTCTGAGAGGCACACATGTTCCTGACTTAAATCCTCTTCCGAGATGCAGCTGAGTATTATTGCTCAACTGGCTGATTTGCAAAGTCAGGAAACTCCCGACTTTGAAAAGGTGCTGGTTGAGAGTCAGATTTTTTAACTGTGTGAAAAACTCCAAACTCGGCTCTGCCGCTGAAAATGGAAGGAAATAGATCTGGAAGAAGAATAAAATCAGGAAGATGGAAAGCCATTTCTCTATGCATTTTATTTGCCAGTGCCCAAATGCAGGTGCAGAGTATCTATTAAAGGCAGGAAACCCTAATAAGGAGAAAGGCAAAAGTTTTCCCATCCTGTGTCTCTTCCTCCCAAAGAATGTGACAGACCCCCATTTCCCAGCTACATCCTGACAGGTTCCTTTCCCTTTGCAGTGAGGCAGGTGAGGGGCAGGAGGAGTCCATCATGTCTCCTTCTTTGTCTTTGTCTTCCCAACCCCAGGCCCCGCCATGATACCAATGGACTAATCCAGATCTTCTTTTCTTTAGGGCAGAGGGGAGAAATAGCTGCCAGACCCCTCCATCTGAATTCCTGACCTTCAAGGCTGCAAACAGATATCAAGGAGACCAAGTAAGAAAAGTAAACTCTGCAGCTTCTCTTGGAGCAGATCATGAATTCTGCCAAAGTAATTTCTTCAAAATTAAATTGTACACCCAGGATCCTTTCTCAATCTGAGAGCTATGGAGAGTGCGGTAAGAGACACACATTCTCTGTGTATGGGAAATGTGATCATTGTCTCTTGCAGGTTCTTCAGTCAGAATTTCTCAGTGGGCTCCTATCGCCTACCTACCTTGCTTCTTGGCTTTCAGTTCCCCCTTGGATTCACTGCCTAGTGGGCCAACTATGGACCAACACGTGTGGGTTTTGTAGGTACAGGTTTCTGTGCCCATGACCAAGATTCTTAACATTCCTGTCAATGAGTGACTTAAATGCAGGTTAAACAACAATAAGAACAAAGTTTTTTGAATGAGAGGCTTCTTTATAATTTTCAGTATTAATGCTGGCTCATTAGTTCTATTAATGTTACATTTGTACTGAACTCTTAAGTACTCCTTTGAGTTGCACAATTCTAGCACTTTCGTACCACTTGAGCCATGGTCCCAGGTCCTGTAGAATCTTGGGGTTTGTAGTTTGGGGAGGCACTAAGAGCTTTCTGGAAGAGAATTCAAAACTCAACATCCCAGGATTCTGTAGGACACAGAGCTATGGCTGTTAATGTGGCACAACATGTTGAGAAATTCATGGATTGACAGAGTAGCTCAGCAATGACATTCACTCCACCCATCTGTTTGTATAGAACTCGGAAGCATTTTCTGGTTTTGTTTTTAATGTAAAAGCTATCTTCAGCCCTTTGCTTTGTTTAAATAAATTCTGGCCTATCAATTATCTCAGTATTCTCTCCTATTTCTGCTGTTTTCCTTGGTGAGAAGACCAATTTTTTATTTTATTTGCTGTTTATCGGCTAAGGAGGCTCTTAATTCTGGCAGTCAGAAATTGAGCCTCCATCTGCCAAGGCATTGTACCCAATACAATCATTGGGAACTACAATGAGATTTTAATGAATATAGAATGTAATATAATAGCATTAATATAATGGAATTATATATTATATATTGGTGTGTGTCTTCAAGGCCTATCTGACTTATGGTGAATCTAAGGCAATCTATCTCAGTGCTAAGAATGTGTAACTCACCCAAGGCCACCCAGTGGGTTTCCATGGCTGAGGAAGGAATCGAACCCTGATCTCCAGATTTGTAGTCCAACACTCAAATCAATACGCCATGCTGGTTCTAGATATTATATGCAGTATAAAATATAATATTGAAGGTTGGTAATAGCATACTGTAGTGTTTTTGTTTTCATTAGATAGGATTTTAAATTGCTTTTTACTCTATTGATGCTTTTCACACTATTGATATTGGCTGTCAGGAAAAAGAACTGAAACTGCCTTTCCTTCAGGGAAGAAACCTGTTTGCTATTGGAAGCCTCTACAAATTTCTTCTTCCCTGTGTGCCTTCAAGTCACCTGACAACTTATGGTGACCCCATGCATTTCATAGATTTTTATTAGGCAAGGAATCCTCAGAGATGGTTTTGTCAGTACTTTTTTCTGAAATAGAGGCTACATCACCTGGTATTTGTTGCTGATCTCCCATCCAGTTACTAACCAGGGTTGACCCTGCTGAATTTACAAGATCAGAATGCTCTGGTGCCTCTTGGGGACCTGTACCAAGATAATAATTCTTATCACAACAATGTACATTGATGGTGCTCTGTAAATACTTGAAAATATCAGTAATAACAAAATGTATTGATTTTACAGGGTGTTGCAGCAGAGCATCTTAGGATCATCTTTGCCCTCAAACAACAGAGGAGGAATAACACATAGATGGATGAACCAGATTCAGTTGGTCTTGAAGGAGGAAAAGTCCCTGATGGGGAATTCTGGGAGAGGGTAGTCCAGGGATCCCTGGGAGAGGATCTTGCCAGCTCAGAGACAGAGTGCCAGCGCTTCAGGCAGTTCTCCTATGAGGAGGGCAAGGGGCCCCGAGAGGTTTGCAGCCAACTCCATCGTCTCTGCTGTCAGTGGCTAAAGCCAGAGCGATGCACAAAAAATGAGATCCTGGACCTGGTGATCTTGGAGCAGTTCCTGATCATCTTGCCTCCAGAGATGGAGAAGTGGGTCAGGGATTGTGGAGCAGAGACCTGTTCCCAGGCAGTGGCCCTGGCAGAGGGTTTCCTCCTGAGTCGGACAGAAGCAGAGAAGGAGCAGAAAGAGCAGCAGGTGAGAGCATTTCTTCCTGGGGCCAAGGTGAGCAGAACCTTGGCCTTTTTTGAGCCTCTGATGACTTCAGGGGGGCAAAGGCTGAAATGTAGTGTTCCCAGATTTGGGTTGATAGGGAGAAGTGCGGGAAGGATATGCCTTCTGATGTGGAATCTCAGTCTCTGAAGCATCTCAAAAGATTGATTATGTTTTTAAACCATGTTTTTGTTCATTGTGTGCCAGGTTTTCAAAGGAAGTGCCAGGTTTTCTTGCTGGTACTGCCACACAACCGAACTTTCTGCCATAGTGACTCCAGTGGTAGAGTCTGGCCCTGATGTGTTCAAGAACTGAATGGCACTCTAGCAAGTAACCAGTTGTTGCTCTAAGGGCTGAAACTCTTTTATCGTTGCTGAATTTTTTCATTTTATTTTTATTCCAAAGCCAACATAACAAATTACTAACAATAGCGTTGTGCCCATAGAGTATACAATATACAATAACAGCAGGTTTTCATGTTTGGTTCTCCACATATCTGTCACAGTCTTCCTTATATACACACACTCAGATATACAGTGGAACCTCGTTATCCGCTGGGGTTTGGTTCCAGGATCCTCCATGGGTAACAAAATCCGAGATGATCAAGTTACATTAAATACACTGGCAGAACAGAATGGGGTCCCTTATTTAAAATGGAAAATCCAAGTTTGCTGTTTGGAATTTATACTTTTTCTGAATATTTTCAAGCTCTGGATGCTTGAATCTGTGGATAAAAAATCCATGGATAAATAGGGCCAACTATATATATATATTATCTGTCCATTCATGCTGGCCACATGACGGAGATGTGCACTACCCCCTATGGTCAGACACAACTTGACAAACTTGTCAACGGACAATACATTTGCCTTTTACTTTATGTATGTATATAAAGCTGAATTCATGAGAAGACTTCTGTTATAAGTCAAAGCAGAGTTTTCCAGAACTCATGATGTTTTTTGCAGTGGGCTTCATGAAATTGTTTGTGTTCCAGCATAAACAATAAATGTATACCAAATATTAGCAGAAGTGCCATTCTGTATCCCACCTTTCTGAGCTCTTATTTTGTATGTCACTTTTTCAAGTTGTGCTTATGTGCTGCTGGCTTTTTACTAGATGGGGTGTGGGTGGAAGTCTCATATCATAAAAGCTCAAATCCCTACCCCAAAGACCTTTGCTGTTTTCTCATCCTTCTCCAAATTCCATGTCTTGAATCCTGACTGTTTTAGGCCAAGAACCTACTGTTGGAAGTTCACTCTGAATTCCCTGTGGCAGAGAAGGTTTCATTGGATCCCAGGCAGAATCCCCAATGGAAGGCAATCAAGCAGGAATGTGATGGAGAGGACCTCTTGCAAGGTAAGGATGCCTGTTTGTTGTTGTTGTGTGTCTTCAAGTCATTTCCAGCTTATGGTGACCTAAAGCTTCATAGGGTTTTCCTGGCCAGATTTGTTTAGACAAGGTTTTCCCTTTGTCTTCCTCTGAGGCTAAGAGAATACGACTTGCCCAAGGTCACCCAGGGAGTTTCCACGGCAGAAAGAGGATTCGAACCTTGGTCCCCAGAGCTGTAGCCCAGCGCAGTAACTACTAGAGCATGCTAGCTCTAATTTCCCCAATGGAAGCTGTTGGACCTTTTGGTCTGATGTGGAACATCCATGTTCAGCTCATGATTGTGGAAGTGGAAGATCTGCTTCCAAGTGTTGGCTTCCTGTTTGTCCAGGGAGGCACTTGGCAATGTTTTATATTTTATTATATGTTTTATTGTGAACTGTATGCTTTAACTGTAAGCCGCCCGGATTGGATTACCAATGGGCGGGATACAAATAAACTTTATTATTATTATTATTATTATTATTATTATAAGATGAGAGCGCCGCACCGGCAACTTCAACTCCAGCACCCAAAATGCATCCTTTCGGTCAGCACATTCTAGATTCAAAACTTGTTTATTTTCTAATTTAAATCAGTCCTGAATCAACATCCTGCTGCATGCCATGCCTATATTTTAAAGTTGGACAATGCACAACCGCATTTTTCTTTTCTTTCTTTTAAATTTGTCCATTTGATTCTTGCTTTATTCCCCTTCCGTATAATTTGCTTAATTCCTTATTCCATTCCTTTATAATCTTTTCTTCTGTGATGATTGGGATGTTAAGCAACAAAAATAATATTTTTGGCAATACTACCATTTTTATAGATAATATTCTTCCTAATGTGGACACATTTAATCTGTCCCACCTTTGTAGGTCCTCCTTTATTTCTCTCCACATTGCTTTATAATTATTATATAAATACAGGTTATTTTTAATAAGCCAGATTCCCAAATATTTTTCCCAATCTTACATCCTAATTTTGTAAATTACCCGTATTTTCCAGCGTATAAGACGACTGGGCATATAAGACGACCCCTCTTCCAACGGGGGAAAATGAGAAAGTGTTGGGGGGAAGGACTGCCAATATACTAGGTGATGCTTCTGGGGTATGTACAATTTGTAGCCACGTAAGTGACCCTGGGCATGTCACACACTCTCACCCTCAGGGGATGGTAATGGCAACCCCCATTTGAAGAAACATGCAAAGAAAACCCCATGATAAGATTGCCTTAGGGTTGCCATAAGTCGAAAAGGACTTGACACACAAGAACAACAAAAAAGTCTGCAGTTGTTTCATAGGTAGTACATGGGATTAGGAGCCAGCATGGTGTAGTGGTTTGAGTGTTGGACTACCACTCTGGAGATGTGGGTTTGATTCCCCACTCTGCCATGAAACCCACTGGATGAACTTGGACAAGTCACAAACTCTCAGCCTTAGAGGAAAGCAATGGCAAACCTCCTCTGAGCAAATCTTGCCAAGAAAACCCCAGGATAGGGGTTCACCTCTTATCCGCTGCTGCTTCCTCCTCCTGCCTCATGCTACACCACACCACCCCTTCCTCCTCCCTCCTCCTCCTCTAACCTGACTTCCTCTCTTCTTCCTTCTCCCGCCTCGTGCTGCGCCACCCTTCTTCCTCCTCCTCCTCCACCCGGTGTATAAGATGACCCACGACTTTGGAGAACATTTTCCAGGGTTAAAAAGTAGTCTTATACGCCAGAAAATACTGTAACTGTTCTTCTTCAGACTTTGTCAACTTTTTCATTAGTATTCATGTTTTTCCTTATTCATTTTAAATCCTGAAAGTTTGCCAAAGCTTTTTAGTTCTTGTAGTAGTTTTTCAATGTTATTTACATCATCATCTCAGTGGGGATAAAACAAGATGTTAGTAGTAAGGGGTTTTATTGTAATTATTGTTTTTATATATACTGTTTAATAAAGAATTTTTAAAAAATGATTGTGGAAGTGGAGTTGCGCATGCAGGGTTACTGGGTTTCCAGGTGCATCTCTAGGTGTGTATTTTGCTGCAAGAAGACTGCCATTCCACAACAGGGATGTGTACCGTATTTTCCGGTGTATAAGACGACTGGGCGTATAAGACGACCCCCCAACTTTCCCAGTTAAAATATAGAGTTTGGGATATACTCACCGTATAAGACTACCCCCCTTTCCAACACACGCCAAATAAAAAATTTAAAAAATTAGATTTGATTTCAATATGGTAATGTTAATTCCAATGCTTATGACATGCAGGTACTTAGCAGGAAAACTGTCACTTATAAACACAACAAACTACAGATCCCTAGCATTTCTTTCTGCATTGTGTTTTTTGACCTTACTTTAAAAAAAATAGTCCAGATTTAAATGCTGCTGTAAAAATTATTTCCATCTCCCAGCTATGAGATGTTTGGGGGAAAATGAGAAAGTGTGGGGGGGAAGGACTGCCAATATACTAGGTGATGCATTCTGGGGTATGTACAATTTGCAGCCAAGTAAGTGACCCTGGGCATGTCACACACTCTCAGCCTCAGAGGATGGTAATGGCAACCCCCATTTGAAGAAACATACCATTCTTTAATGATAAGGTTGCCTTAGGGTCACCATAAGTTGGAAAGGACTTGAAGACACACAAGAACAACATAAAGTCTGCAGTTGTTTCATTGGTAGTACATGGGAATAGGTGCCAGTATGGTGTAATGAGAGACCTGGGTTTGATTCCCCACTCTGCCATGAAACCCACTGGGTGAACTTGGACAAGTCACACACTCTCAGCTTCAGGGGAAGATGGCAATGGCAAACTCCCCTCTGAAGAAACCTTGCCAAGCAAACACTATGAGCCTTAGGTTTGCTGTAAGTTGGAAATGACTCAGAGGCATACAACAACAACAACAACAATCTTAGATGTCACACTCTCTCAGCCCCAGAGGGTGGCAAAGGCAAACCCTGTCTGAAAAAACACATAGGAAAGAAATGATAGGTTTATAATAGGTTTGCCTTAGTGTCATCATCAGTTGGAAACGACTTGAAGATGCACAACAACAAAAACAGTCTTGAAAGTCACACTGTCTCAGCCTCAGGGAAAAGCAAAAGGCAAACCCCAGGATAACTTCATCTTTGAGTTGCCAAAAGTCAGGAAGGGCTTGAAGGCATGCAACAACAGTCTTGAATTTGCACCCAAGCATTCTCAGTTTTTGAAATAAAGTGACACTGTCTCAGCCTCAGGGAAAACCAAAGGCAAATCCTCTGTCCTGATGCAGACTATTTCAAATAATCATTACATCAGGAGTTTGATCCTTGCACAGTTATTGCTCCCACAGGAAATCTGGCCAATTAAATGCACACCCACACCTACTAGGAGGAAGACATTTTCTCAAGAAAATTAAATATTAAAAAGGTGCTTATAGAATGCTCTGTACAGATTGGAAACACAGAAAAAAATAGGGGAAATGGAAGAAGGGAAATACTAAATACCTCCTCTTCAGGCTCCTCCTCCTTCTCTCCCTCCCAGGCTTTTTTCTTTCTTTCCCATCCTCCTCAGAGCAGTCTTCCTGCTCCTCCTCCTCCTCCTCTCCCATTGGGCTCCTTCCTTCCCCCCTCCCTCCTCTGTGGGAGGAGTCTTTCTCAACCTCCTCAGCTTTAAACCGGCGTATAGGACGGCCCCCAGCTTTAGCTCCAGCTTTTCCTGCTTAGAAAGTCGTCTTATACGAAGGAAAATACGGTAGTATGTTCAGTGCATAGCTCCACAAGCAGAAAGTTATCCTCTCCACCCTTGATGTAGGATTTTGGCCTCTTTATGTTAATTCTTTGTGTGTGTGTGTGTGTGTGTAGGTAGATTTTATCGAAACAAACAAGACCAGCAAAGCCTGCATCTAAGAATCAATAAAAAGAGGTGCTTAGAGTTTGTTACTGGACTATCCAAATAAAAAATCTCCACCTGACACAAGAACAACTATAATATTTTTCCAAAAAGCCGCATGTGAGGAAGTTATGCATTTTCATTTTGCATAACTAATAAACTTTCACAGTGTTGCATATATGGAGTGATCATGATTGTCTCTAGCAGTCCTTCCTGTTTCATTTAATTTTTCTATGAGCATGATGTTCCAGAGCTTTGTATTCTTATCTGGCCTTTGCTCCCTTCAACTCAAGACCATTTCATCCTCACAAAAATAACCCTGTGAGGTAGGTTAGTGTATGTGTGAGAGTTGACGTTCCCCAGTGGATTTTGTGGCTCAGTGGGAGCTGGCACTGGATTTTCCCAAGCCCCTGTCTGATATCCTAACCCTTGCACTATTATTGGTTGTGGTTGTTCTTGTTCTGTGCCTTCAAGTCATTTCTGACTTATGACAACCCTGAGGCGACTCTGGGAGGGAAGATGGTGTAGTGGTTTGAGTGTTAGGCTATGACTATGGAGACCAGGGTTCGAATCCCTGCTCAACAATACCTTTTACTGTGTTGTGTTCCTGCCTCCCAGGGTCTTCTATGGAAACAATGGGACATAGTTGCCTGATGTGCTTGCAGTACCACTGTGCATTGTACTGTCCATTCAGTCATACATTTGGTGAAAAAATGTTGCCATTGGATGCAAGCTTTGCACAACATGAGCATTGCTCACCTCCACATGCAGCGATTGGTTTTATGCATCCCTGACATACATGGCACATCTTGTTCCCTGGGTGTTTCTTTCCAGAGCTGGCTTTTGCTCTCTAGGACTTAAGTCCCTCATTACTTTCTACTCTTTGTCTGTGTGACAACCACCTTTTGATGTAGGTCAGGCTCAGAGAGATCAGGGGCCAAAGGTTGCCCAGCGACTTCCAGGGCAGAGTAGAGGCTAGAACTGCAATTTTCCCATCCCAATCCAGCACCTGAATCACTGCATCCAAGCACCCTCTGCATTTTCCTGAGCTGGACGTTTTCTTGTGTTTAAGATTTCCAATAGAATATAGGAATGCCTCAGTGAACAAGCAGAAGATTTGGTACAGTAGCACAAAACGTATGGGGATACAAATAGGGATGGGCCCCTGAACTACAAGAAAGAAGATCAGATCAATATGTTTCAGTACACTTTTGAACCAACAATATGCACATGTGAAGTGAAACCACAAGGTCAGGGAAGGCTTCTTCCAAACTCCATTCAGCAATAACTTTTTTCTTTCACCAGACCCAATGTTTCTTATGATTTCCGTGGCCAAACTCTATGGATCTATTCTTATTTAAAAACTGTTAGGGATAGCTGTTGAGGCAGGCTTCTCCGCTCTCCTCTTTCCTTTCTGTTTAGCTGTTCCTGCATGCTCAGTGAGGGCCTTTGGAGGCAGCCGTTGTTTCCCTTGATTGTTGTAGGCAGGCATACTTGACTGCAGTAGGATCAGGTACAGTAGAAACCTACTGTTTCTCAGCTCAAGCATTATTGCTTGACATTATTACTCCAGACATATTGCTACAACTAGTCACTGAAAGTGCTTATGTTTCTCCAGCCTTCTTTCACCATTCTTCCTGCAAATATGCTACTAAAATAATTTCAGCTGTACAGAATATTAAGAGGAAACTGAGGTTGGGTGGGCATAATATGACTTTGGGAAAGGAGCATCTTTGTCAGAGGCTTTGTTAACTGCAGTAGGACTAGTGGGTCTTTATTTAAGACTGTAACGGTAACCTCTGACACAAGGTGATGTAACCGGCTTCCCCCCAACCTTGGTCTCTCCCACAGGGGCTGGAATGATCCCACCAGAAAGGACCCAGTCGCCTCTTTCTCTTTGCGGTGGACCAGAACCAGATCAGGTAAGGAGAAGGAATCCTGGAACAAGAGGATTTGAGTAGTCTGGGTTCCTCAAGCTTCAGATCACATTACTCTCATGATAGGGGAGAATTTTGTTTCAATTTACTTTGGATTTTAAAAAAATGCAAAAAAAAAACCCCCCACGTAATCTTGCCAGTGGAGGGAAGTTGACATCCGAAAAACATGAATGGGGGACCAACAAATTTTATCCATCCTGGCCCAGAGGTCTGAGGGCTTCCCTTTGAAATCTCTAGGTTTGAATCCCTGTGTCTTCAGCCTTGTTATTCTTGGGTTAGAGTTGCTCTCCTTCTCTTTTGAACATTTTCTAGATCACAGAAGGAGACCTGATAGATATTCCTATTCTCCTTCCTTGATCGAGAAAAAATGCTATCCCTCTGTGTTTAGCAGCTGGCATTCAGAGGGAGGTTCCTGTTACCTCTGGAGCTGCCAAGTAGCCAGCAGAACCATGGGTAACATTGGCCTTTATAAGGCAGATGATCAATGCTGCTCAGGAGTGTTTCAGCCAGTGGAAGGCAGATTTGGGCCTGGAATCCGCAGGTGGTATTCGGAATGGCCAAGTGCAGCCTCAGAAGCTTCACAAAACCCCTAGAGCCATTCTTAAAATTCTTTTAAAACCAGTGTTCAGGCAATATTTTGTTAAAAATTGGAGAATATAGGAACATCATTGGCCATGCATGAAGACCGTCCTAGGACTCTGGGCCATTTATGATTTCTGTCTTATGGACCTTCTCTCATATTGCTTTTTATATATTTGGGCAGTGCTGTTTTAATTTGAATAATTTATTATTTTATATTTTAATATATTTAAAATGTGTTATATACATACATACATTCTGTCCCCCACAGACAATTTATATGCTAAATCTGTTGGATTTCAAGTTGGCTTAAAACTGCCCAAAATGCAGCAGTTTACTCCCCACTACCCCTCTAGCATCCCATAACATACCCTCCAACTAATCACTGATGGAAACTGAGTTGTGTGTGGCCAAGCAACATCAGATTGTGGTCAAGATGGCTAAAGTTATTGTGGAGGAGGGACACATAAACCAAGAGAGGCTGTAGCAGTTGGCTTTCCCCAGAGTTTACTAGGAAGGGCAAGATTTGCCCACATTCTCTTCTTTCCCTTTTGTTGAGCTGTTGTTGTGTGCTTTCAAATTGTTTCCAACCTATGATACCCTAAGATAAACTTATTATAGAGGTTGCCTTCCTCTAAGGCTGAGATAATATGACTTGCCCTAGGTCACGCAGTAGGTATCCATGACTGAATAGGGAGTCAAACCCTGGTCTCCAGAGTTACAGTCCAACACTTAAACCATTATACCATGCTGGCTGAGGTAACGGAGTACAAATGTGGTGGGTGGCAATCTAGGTGGGTAGCGAGGAGGAATGCAAGGAGATGGGTAGCGAGGAAGTAGCGAAGAAGAGGCAGGAGGAAAAGAAAGAGACTGGGACATTTTAGAATTCACTTAAAAAGGAGGGAGGGAGAATTAATTGGCACTGTCATTGCCAGATTGGAAAGTTGGAGGATATGCTATAAATCTTCCAAACCCTCCCCCAAAACTGAAAAAAAACCCTAACAAACTAGCTGAAAATTGGCCAACATGGAGTTGAAAGTGACCCAGCATCTCTCCTTGGCCTGCTCACCCCATCTGCACTTGCCTACCCCTGTTTCAAATCCTGCAAGTTAAGACCTTTGGCCTTTTGTTCCTCAGTTGTGGTTTAATGTTTCTTTAAAAGTGTAATGTTTTCTTTAGTGCAGCTGTAGAATATGTCATGGGCTGAGGCTCTTGCATTTGTCAAATCTCCTCCACAATGCACATGCAGTGTTTGTGGAAGAATCAGCCTCACCTCATCTGCCTTTGGAGCCCTGTCAGCCTCTGAGACTGCTTTATTTTTCTTCTTTCTCCAGGGCCTGATGCCTTTTGAGAAGGTGGCTGTGTCTTTTTCCCCGGAGGAATGGGCCCTGCTGGATGCTGACCAGAGAGCCCTGCACAGGCAGATCATGACAGAGATCTGTGGGATCATGGCCTCTCTTGGTAAGGCTGTCTCTTTCCCTGGATGATTATATCTTCTGTTTTAAAATTCATTTATAATAATAGCGTTAACAGTTACAATACTTTGATGGAGGTCTTGACTCAGCCCAAATAGAAAAGGGATAAGCCTTGTATATGCAGATCATGAAGGAGACCTGTGAGGTCAGTATGCTGATGACACCCAGATATATTTCTCCATGACCCGGTTGTCGGCTTTGACTTCAGATGGCGTCTGCCCTCTCAATTATTGTCTTAAAGCAATAATGGACTGGATGAGACTGAATCCAGACAAGACAGAGGTACTAACAGTTACGGGCCCGAAACCAGGTCTGGGAATATAACTTCCAGTCCTGGATGGAGTCACACTCTCTCCAAGGACTGTGTTCACAGCCTGGGGGTACTCCTAGATTCGTCGCTTCACATGACAAATCAGGTGAATGCAGTGGTCAGGAGTGCTTGTTATCAGCTTCGGCTGATACGCCAGCTGCACCCTTTCCTGGAAATTAGGGATCTTGAAACTGTGGTGCATGCTTTGGTAACCTCTCATCTCAATTTCTATAACACGCTCTACTTGGGGCTACCCTTGTGCTTAACCCGAAAACTTCAATTAGTTCAGAACATGGCAGCCAGGTTGGTTACCGGTACCTCTAGGAGAGAGCACATACTGTGCTTAAATCTTTCCACTGGCTGCCTATTAGTTTCCGCGCACAGTATAATGTGTTGGTTATGACCTTTAAAGCCCTCCATGGCTTGGGTCCAACTTATCTCCGGGACCGTCTCCTTCCATATGACCCTCCCCACACACTTTGGTCCTCTGGGGGAATCTACTACAGCCGATGAAAACTAGGATGATGGCGACCTCCCAGAGGGCCTTCTCTGCCATCCCTCCTAGATTAGGGAATGGCCTGCCGGATGAGATCCATCTCATTATCACTCTAGACAGCTTTAAAAAAGCTGTCAAGATGGATCTCTTCCAGCAGGCCTTCCCTGGCTAGCTTTCCCAGCCCTAAGATTCGGCCACCAGCCCTCGGAGTTGCCATTGCTGCGTTATTCCTTTATATGACTTGGTTTTATTCTATCCTCTGTTTTAAAATTGACTAGTTTAATACTTTTTAAAGGGGTGGTGGGTTAGGGAATTGTTGTATTATGGATGTTTTTTAATTTGTAAGCCGCCCCGATTGCACTGCAGAGGGGTGGGATAAAAATAAATTTTATTATTATTTATTTATTATTAGGTTATGGGCTGTCTTGGTAAGACTCTCTTGTTCCCTTGTTGATGATAATTTCCATTCTAAAATGTGATAGTGGAATTGCATGCTTCTGTGAGGCAAGAGGCTATGCTGACGGTATCATGTCTGGCAGTAGGATCTCCCATGGCAGGCAGGCTTTTCCTGAAGAGCCAGATGAAATATGCGAACAGCTGGTGGGCAAGCAGCAGTAGTATATCTGTGTGTGTGTGTGTGTGTGTGTGTGAGTGAGAGAGAGAGAGACACTGATGGAGGGTCTCTCAGAGACTGAAGAGCAGAGGACAAGTCGTATTGTGTCTGATGATGCAACTGGACTCAAACTTAAAGGATGTTTGGTTGTTGGCCTGCACAGAGATTAAAGAAAAGTCCCAAGTCACACAACATCAATAGAAAAAGAGGGAGACCACCCTACAGGTGGATTGATTCAATCAAGGAAGCCACGGCCCTGAGTTTGTAAGAGATCAACAGGGCAGTTGGTGGCTGGAACTTTTGGAGCTCTCTCATTCATACGGTTACAAGAAGTTAACTTCATATCAGAGAACAAAACAGAGAACACAGCTTGCTGTGAAGAATTTGCAAGATACTTTGCAGACAAAATCGCTCAGATTTGCTCTGACTTGGATGCCCAGGTTTCAGCAGTGGCCAGGAGTGCATTTGCACAGTTAAAACTTGTGCACCAGCTGCACCCATTCCTTGAGACATCAGATCTGATTACAGTGACACATTGCTTGATTACATCCCGTTTGGACTACAGCAGTGCATTCTATATGGGGTGCCTTTGGAAACTGATGGGAAACTTCAGCATGTGCAGAATGCCGCTGCCAGAATGCTGACTGGGGCCAGTTATAGGGACCATATAACTCCCTTACTGAAACAGCTTCATTGGCTACCGGTTCATTTCCGGACACGATTCAAAGTGCTGGTTACGACTTATAAAGCCCTACATGGCTTAGGTGTAGATTATTTAAGAGACCGTATCTCCCCATACAAACCATCTAGAGCCCTGAGATCTTCAGAAGGAGGCTTTCTCTCAGTCCCGCCACCTTCACAGGTTTGTCTGTTGAAGACACGAGAGACAGCCTTCTCGGTGGCTGCTCCTGCCCTCTGGAATGCCCTTCCACAAGAAGTAAGGCTGGTCTCCTCCTTGCTTGCCTTTCACTGACAGGCAAAAACGGCTCATTTCAGGCAGGCTTTTAATGCTTAATGCAATTATGGGATGGATTTTATATGGATATTGTGGTTTTAATGTTTGTATTTTATATTGTTTTTAGCTGATGTTTTTAATTGTTTTATTGTGATATAATTTTTTAGAATTTTATTTGTGAGCCGCCTTGGGTCCCTTCGAGGAGAAAGGTGGGATAGAAATTAAATAAATAAATAAATATAAAATAAAATAAAATGAACAACAAAAGAAAAATAACAGCAGAAATGCTGCTTCTTAGTGGGAATAATGTCTCAACTATGCCAGTCACAGGAGGCTCCTTAAGACAGGGCTGGGGAATAGACGTCTCTTTGGATACCCTCTACCCCACACACAGCATCTTTCCCAAGTCTTGCCTATTGAAGTGGGCTTGCAGTATTGTGGATAGCATTGTGTAAGGAGATGTCTTATACCTCTTTGTAGCCATGTTGGCCATATAGCAAAGTACAGTATTATCCAAAATCCACAAAACAGTGATACCTTTATTGGGCCAGGCAGTGGAGCTTCAAAAGCTTTCAATATGTATAATGTGCATTTTGGCTGGCTCAAGAGAGAGGCAGCAACCTCAGCCAGCCCATTTTGGGTGCATTCCCAAGTTGCCTGAGCATAACGTAAATATCAGCAAGGGGATACTAACTCCATGCACTATAGTAGCATGGCACAACACATATCAATGACTGGATGCCAGTGTGCAACTGCAATGCACAATACATGCCTTCACTTCTGCTCTTGTCAACAGACTATGCTTGATATACTATGGTGAATAATTCTTCCTGCGGGTGTTGGGCCACTTACTTATGGGTGAGAACCTAGAGAACCTAAAATAACTGACAGCCCCTCTGCTCTCTCCACGTTCAGCCTTTTTGAATTCTTGGGCAGGAAAATGGTGTCAGTGGCATCTCTTTGACACTTCCTCTCAAAGGAGTGCCAAGCTTTGAATTATTTAAATAAGACATCTGTGTGTGTTCATCAGCTTTTCTGGGTTAAAACCAGGCAAAGTTATCACCTTTAAGTTAAAGGCTATAATCACTGCTAACATAGACACAATTTTCTTTGCTTTGTCTTTTCATCCTTTTTGACATTGTGTATTTTCTTAGCTTTATTGTCTCACCTCCCTCACAAATTACATTTTGCCACAACTTGCTGTATTTCCCTCCTCATCCAGACAGCCTTTAGGGTGAGCGCAAACATTTGTGCCTGCTGGAATTTTGTAACTTCTTTGTCATTGTTTTGCTTTGTCTTTTACATCCTCTGTTACTTGCCCCTATCATATCAACATCCATAATTTTGTCTGCAAAACCTGCCCTCGACTTATAAATGAGGTCAACTTATAGTTGATTATATACAGTACATGCCACTGTATATGGTAAGACTACAGTCAAAGTGGTTTACAGTAAAATTATTATACAATATTTCAATCCAGTAGGAATTCCAACTCAAAGCATTACATTAAACATCTAACAGCATAAAACAAGGTTCAGCAAAAATGGATAGCACTGATTTTCACTGCAAGATGTGGCGGAGACCTCCGTATAGCATTCCTTATATATACTGTTGTATCAGAAAAAGGGAACTGGAGACCCATGGACTGAAGGACCCAAGCCTGCAGCAGCTTCTTTTCTCCCACTCCACCACCTGGGCAGTGAAGGGCTGGCTCCCAACGCTGGCAGAGGCTTTAAGAGCCTGTCCTCCTCACCATCCCAGCACCACCTGGGCAGCGAAGGGCCAGCTCCCAACCCGGCAGAGACTTTAAGAGGCTTCCATCCCCCCCTCCCATGCTACAGCAACGACAGTGGGAGGGCTGTGGGCATGTTTCTTGCCCAGTCCAATTCCAATTTTCCACCAGCAGCACAGTGGCGAGCGAGGGTGGGCACGGCTATAAAGCCAAGCCCAATTTGTGTGCTTGGAGAAGCAGCAACGTCAAAACTGGACGCTCTGTGGGTTATAGATAATGAACTAGAATGGAGAGGGTTGGAGAAGAGTTAAAAAGGGGAACTGTGGGAATGCCTATCGAGGTAGTATGGGGCAAAGGTAGATATGGCGATAACAGGGTAGAACTATGTTACAAAAGAAGGTGAGATCGATGTTTAAAAGGGATCCCACTTTCAGTTCACCCTGTTGCCCAAAGTAAGTTGGGGAGCTTGCCAACCTTGCCACAGAACCTTACCCTGCTCCTTAGTAATGCCAGGTTGGTGAAAAATAAAACTCATATCATCCATGATCTTCTCATGGAAGAGGAAGCTGACCTGGTATGTTTCTGGCTTGGGGAGGATAGTGCCATCACCTGGAATCAGGCTCTCCCAACTGGGTATTCTGTGTTCGAACAGGTGAGGGAAAGTGGGCGGGGGGGAGGCATGGCTCTGGTTCACAAAAATAACCTTTCCTTGGCCAGGATACCTATCCGGAAAACAGACCATTTCAAGAGTATCTACCTGAGCCTGAAGACCAGGGACAGTATAGGGATTCTGTTGGTATACCGTCCACCCTGTTGCCTAATAGACTCCCTATCTGAGCTGACACAGCTGGTCTTGGAGTTGTTGCTGGAGTCGCCTAGACTTTTAGTCTTGGCCGACTTCAACATCCCTCTCGAGACCAGTTTAACAGGTGCAGCTTGGCAGTTCATGACGGACATGAGCCTATCCCAATTGGTTCACGGGCCTACACACTCGGCAGGTCATACTCTCGATGCGGTCTTTAGTATGGAGCAGGTATATCCATGGGCAGAGGTAAAAAATACCTCTGCACTGTCATGGACAGATCATTTCCTGATCAAGGTTGAACTAAGAGCCACTGTCCAACCCACCGAGGGTGGAGGACCTATTAAAATGGTCTGGCCTCGGAGGCTAATGGAGCCAATTGGATTTCAGAAAGCCTTGGAGGATTTCTTGGTTGGTAAGGCCAGCGACCCTGTCGAAGCCCTGGTAAACACTTGGAACACCGATCTCACCAGAGCTATCAACACGATCACTCCCAAGCGTCCTTTCCAACCTGCTCTAAATTGTCACCCCTGGTTCATAGAAGAACTCAGGAAAATGAAGCGGGTTGGACAATGACTAGAGTGCACCTGGTGGAAAACTCGACTCTTATCTGACAGAACTCATCATAGCCAATTTCTTTATTCCTATCGAGAGGCAATACAGGCAGCGAAGAAGTCTTTCTTCTCTGCTCGTATGGCATCTGCGGAATCTCGTCCAGCAGAACTGTTTAGGGTGGTAAGGGAACTGTCACAGGCTCCACCTGTGCAGAACCCTTTACTTAACAACAGCTTGCTGTGACGCTTTTAACATCTATTTTGCACATAAAATCTCTCAGATAAGAGCCAACTTAGATGCCGGGATTATAACAGAAGCGACTGAGGAGGTATCCAGTAAACCCGTTTATGAGAGATTAAACTTGATCAATTTGAGCTAGTGAGTACTGATGACATGGACAAGATCCTTGGAAAAGTAAGGAAGACGACGTGCTCTCTCGATCCCTGCCCATCTTGGCTAGTTGTCCAGGGGGGTGATGCATTGATGGCCTTCCTTAAAGAGGTCATCAATGCATTCCTTTGGGAGGGCGTTGTTCCATCAAGTCTAAAGGAGACTGCCATTAGACCACTCCTGAAGAAACCTTCTCTGGATCCCCTGGACATGAAAAACTACAGACCATTCTCACACTTACCATTCTTGAGCAAGGTGATCGAGAGAGCCGTCGCCTTCCAACTCCAAGCGATCTTGGATGAAACCAATTTTCTAGATCCATTTCAAACCGGCTTCATGCCTGGAGATGGGGTGGAGATGGCCATGGTCGCTCTGGTAGATGACCTTCGGCTGAGCATCGACAGGGGTAGCGTGACCCAGTTGGTGCTTTTGGACCTCTCAGCGGCCTTTGATACTATAGACCACAACATCCTTTTGGAGCGCCTGAGAGAACTGGGAGTGTGAGGCACTGTTCTTCAGAGGTTCCGCTCTTTTCTCTTGGGTAGGTTCCAGAGGGTGGTACTCGGGGACAGCTGCTCATCAAAAACAGAGCTAAAATATGGTGTTCCTCAGGGAGCCATTCTGTCCCCTGTTATTCAATATTTATATGAATATGTTATTCAATATTTATATGAAGGCGCTGGGAGAGATCGTCAGGAGATATGGAGCAGGATGCTACCAATATGCTGATGACACTCAAATATTCTTCTCCATGTCTCGGTCAACTGCTATGACGGCAGATGGCGGTTTCCCCTCAATGAATGCCTTGAAGCGGTAATAGACTGGATGAGGAAAAACTGACTCAAATTGAATCCAGGCAAAACGGAGGTACTTATAGTAGGGGTCCACAAACCAGAGATTGGCTTGCAACCGCCAGTCTTGGATGGGGTCACGCTCTTCACCAAGGACTGTGTCTGCAGTCTAGGGGTGCTCCTAGACCCATCGCTTCACATGATAAATCAGGTGAATGCGACGGTCAGGAGCGCCTGTTATCAGCTTCGGCTGATACGCCAGCTGCGCCCTTTCCTGGAAGTAAAGGATCTGGAAACTGTAGTACATGCTCTGGTAACCTCACGACTTCTGCAATGCACTCTACATGGGGCCACCCTTATACCTAACTCGGAATAATACAAAATATGGCAGCCAGGCTGATCACTGGAACATCATGAAGTGATCATATTACTCTGGTTTTTAAATCTCTGCACTGGCTGCCAGTTAGTTTCTGGGCACAGTATAAGGCAGGGGTAGGCAACCTAAGGCCCGGGGGCCGGATGCGGCCCCCCGAGGCCTTTGGACCGGCCCCAGGCCAGTCCTGCCGCCGCCGCCGCCCCCCGCCCACCATGATGATATTGATTATTGTTATTACTTGTTCTTGGAGTTTTCTTGGTAAAATCTCCACAGGGGTTTTGCCATGGCTTTTCTGGGGCTGAGAGAGTGTGCATGCATATTTTTTAAAATATTTTTGTATTTTTTTAAAAAAATAATTTTAAATTTTTATTTATTTATTTATTTATTTATTTATTTTTGGTGCTTCGGCCCCCCAGTTGTCTGAGGGACAGCAACCCGGCCCCCGGCTCAAAAAGGTTGCCTACCCCTGGTAGAAGGTGTTGGTATTAACCTTTAAAGCCCTACATGGCCTGAACCCATGTTACCTAAGGAATCGCCTATCTCCATATAATCCGCTCTGTGCCCTCAGATCCTCTGGGAGGAAGCTGCTTCAACCAATAAGAAGCAGGTTGTCAGCAACCTCCCAGAGGACTTTCTCTGGCACGGCTCCTAGACTGTGGCATGCCCTGCCGGAGAAGATCCATCAGATAACCAACTTAGATGGCTTTAAAAAAGCCATCAAGACGGATCTCTTCCAGCAGGCATTCCCAGAATGATAATTCCCATAATCTCTCCACCACCATTAGATCACTCCTTTATAATCAGTGCCCTGTTTAATCGCATTGAATTTGTAATTTTAAGTTAAATTTTAATGTTGTTATGAATTTAATATATTTTTAGGGGGGGTGAATATTCTGTGTAATGCATGGGATTGTGCTTTTAGATTGTAAGCCGCCTTGATAGCCTCGGCTAAAGGTGGGATATAAATAAATTATTATTATTATTATTAGGAAGGAGAGTTTTATTTTGGAAAAAAAATTACGCTAGTAGGCTCAGCAGGAAATAGCTTTCCAGAGAGGCTGAGACCCGAACTAAGCAACTGAAGGCCCTTTTATAGTGATCTTACAAACATGTCAAACATATAGAAAAAACAATCTCCCCCCGCCCCCTCTATTTCAATTAGTTTCACAATATTCAGCACTTCTTACTTGGGCAAAGATTGTTTAAAGAACAACAAATGTTCATAGAATCATAGAATCATAGAGTTGGAAGAGACCACAAGGGCCATCCAGTCCAACCCCCTGCCATGCAGGAACTCCCAATCAAAGCATCCCTGACAGATGGCCATCCAGCCTCTGCTTAAAGACCTCCAAGGAAGGAGACTCCACCACACTCCGAGGGAGTGTGTTCCACTGTCGAACAGCACTTACTGTCAGAAAGTTCCTCCTAATGTTGAGGTGGAATCTCTTTTCCTGGAGCTTGCACCCATTGTTCCGGGTCCTATTTTCTGGGGCGGCAGAAAACAAACTTGTTCCCTCCTCAATATGACATCCCTTTAAATATTTAAACAAGGCTATCATATCACCTCTTAACCTTCTCTTCTCCAGGCTAAACATTCCCAGCTCCCTAAGTCGTTCCTCATAGGGCTTCGTTTCCAGACCCTTCACCATTTTAGTGGACCTCCTTTGGACACGCTCCAGTTTCTCCACATCCTTTTTGAATTGTGGTGCCCAAAACTGGACACAGTATTCCAGGTGAGGCCTGACCAAAGCAAAATAGAGTGGCACTATTACTTCTCTTGATCTAGACACTATACTTCTACTGATGCAGCCTAAAATTGCATTGGCCTTTTTAGCTTCTGCATCACACTGTTGACTCATGTTCAACCTGTGGTCCACCTGGATTCCTAGATCCCTTTCACACGTAGTCTTGTTCAGCCAGGTGTCCCCCATTGTATATCTGTGCTTTTCATTTTTCCGCCCTAAGTGCAGTACTTTACATTTCTCCGTGTTGAATTGCATTTTGTTAGCTTTGGCCCAGCTTTCTAGTCTGTTCAAGTCATTTTGAATTTTGATCCTGTCTTCTGGGATATTAGCTACTCCTCCCAATTTGGTGTCATCTGCAAATTTGATAACTTACCCCCAATACCGTCATCCAAGTCATTGATAAAGATGTTGAATAGCACTGGGCCCAGGACAGAGCCCTGCGGCACCCCACTGGTCACTTCTTTCCAGGTTGAAAAGGAGCCATTGTTGAGCACCCTTTGTGTTCGGCCAGTCAACCAATTACAAATCCATGTAACAGTTACTTTGTCTAGCCCACATTTTACCAGCTTGTTTGCAAGAATGCCATGGGGATTTGTCAAAGGCCTTACTGAAATCAAGATATACTATATCTACAGCATTCCCTTCATCCAACAAGCTGGTAAAGAAGATGGTTTATAGAAGATGTTTTCAGGACAGGGAGTCTGAGTTCTTATCAGTGTGAACCTTGATGGCAGTACAGAACATCGCCCGAGTTTAGCTAAAATAAACACCCAGATGGACAGGAAAATGTTCAAAGTCTCAAGCTGGGCCAAAGCTAACAAAATGCAATTCAGAGTCCCAGTTGATTATGTAGTCTGACCCTGAATAGTAATCATTGACAATCATAGATAATCATTTTAGAATGCAGTTTTTCAGCTATAAGCAATTGAGGAGGGATGTCGTATTGAGGAGGGAACGAGCTTGTTTTCTGCTGCCCCAGAGACTAGGACCCGAACAATGGTTGCAAGCTGCAAGAAAAGAAATTCCACCTCAACATTAGGAGGAACTTCCTGACAGTAAGGGCGGTTCGACAGTGGAACACACTCCCTCGGAGAGTAGTGGAGTCTCCTTCCTTTGAGATCTTTAAGCAGAGGCAGGATGGCCATCTGTTGGGGATGCTTTGATTGGGAGTTCCTGCATGGCAGGGGGTTAGACTGGATGGCCCTTGTGGCCTCTTCCAACTCTATGATTCTATGATTCTATGACTACTTCACTGTGGCTCTCACATTATTTCCTTAACCATGAAATAGCCCAGCATCATTGAGATTTGGTTCCCTTTATATGGAGGACTCTGGAGGCTGTTAGCTTAGGCCAGGGATAGGCAACCTTTCCCCTTTAAGGGCCGAGGGACTTCAGCTCCCAGAAGCCTCAGCCATGTTGGCCAATAGTCCCATGTTGGCCAATAGCTCCTGGGATTCTGGGAGCTGAAGTCCTTCGGCCCTTAAAGGAGAAAGGTTGCCTACCCCTGGCTTAAGCAGTTCATAGCTTTCTTTGAGTCTCTTAGTCTTAGGGCCTTTACAGACTGCCAGAAATAATGCAGCTTGAGGCCACTTTAACTGTCCTGGCTCAGTGCTAGGGAATCATGGAAACTATTTTTTTCTGGGACATTGAGCTTTCTCCGTCAGAGAGCTCTGGTGCCACAATAAACTACAGTTCCCATGATTCCCTAGCACTGAGCCAGGACAGTCTTTTCTATTCCTGGAATAAACTAGTGTGTATGTGTGTCCATCGAAGTTCCAGTGAGTGGGGTTCCCTTTCCCAAGGATAGTGGGAGCAGGACATCTGGCAAAGTGGAACTTTAGTAAAATCGAATTAGAACAGTCCCTCTTTCTTATAAAAATAAAACACTTTTTTAAAAATACGCACAATAAATAATGCCAATAGTGAAGAATCTGTCAGGAATTAGTGAATGGGACTTAGAGTCAGATGTGGAAATGTACAAGATGTATGGGGAAGTTTTCCTGTGAGAAAGGCTTGGAGGGAAAGACAGGCCAGACAAACACCAGATGTCTCTTCAGACATAAACAGGACACCAGAGAGGGGGTAAACAACAAGGTGTTTGGGGAAAGAAGAAAGAACTGATCATAAACACATGACGTCAGCATGTTGACACTTTGCAAGTCACATGGGCATTGACACAGACACCAAGGGACTAAGGGTCTGGGAAATTGAGTTACATCCAGTCAACAAAGAGGGATACGCCCAAGTGGGTGGAAGCTTGCGAGGAGACAAAATCCTTTGTGTGAGCTGTGGACCGTGCTGGGAGGTGTTGGTGTTTCATCTGGCTACCGCTGTGTGGTGTTGCAAGAAACTATTTTGTAAATAATTGAGGACTGTAAATGGCTTAATAGTTGTAGCAATAAAGCTTAATTTTATTTGCTTACAACTGGAGTGGTTTCTGACTGCTGAACAGCTGGAGAGCTGAGGCAGGAGTTTCAACAGGTTCCAGATGAGAAGAAAAGTCTGGAGGACGTGAAGGAAAAGAGTCAGCTTTTCCTGTCAACTCTGCTGAATGGTAAACACTACTGCAACACACATCATCCACCATACTGACAGAATCAGTGAATAAATGGAATGAAATCAATATGCATAACTTAGTCTACATACGTCTTTTATTAGTAAACTGCTGTATATAATTTAATCTTCCACCCAGTGTGGGATGTAATAAAAGAAGTATAGTAAAAATGTGACCCACTGCTCGGTTCCTGTTGTCAAAAAGATCTCTCCTTGACTTCAAATGCCCCAAAATATGTTGTAAATGCCTCCCCCACTCCCTATAGGGCATTGTTCAACAAAAAAGGTTATATTTCTGTTTTGTTTTTTGTGGTGAGATGTGCTGGTGGTTCGCCACTCCAAGGTCTCTTAAAAGGGCTAAGCTCAGTGTGAAGAATCTGCACAGCACTTTGCAGATAAAGTCACTCTGATCCGCTCCGACTTGGATGCTTTAGTTGATACAGTGCAAGTGGATGTAACCTTGACGCCTGTTTGACCAGTGTTAATAGATATTTTTCAGTTTGTGCAGCCTGATGATAATGGACAGGATGCTTGGAGAGGCGAGAGCCACCACATGTGTGTTAGACCCATGTCATCCCTGGCTTATCAAACAGGCCAGAGGAGGACTGGCTGAGTGGATGAAGGAGGTAGTCAGTGCCCCCTACAGCAAGGCAGTGTTCCAATTTGCCTAAAGGAGGCAGTTGTAAGTCCTTTGTTGAAAAAAACATCCCTGATTCTCACTATAATGGATAATTATCAGCCAGTGTCTAACCTTACATTATTGGGCAAAGAATTGTTACCTATGATTTGGCCCCATTGGTCTCCGTCATATTTTATATTAATGTAAGAGACACCACATGGGTGACCGGATTTTGACCCCCCTGTGGAAGCCCTAGATCTGACAGAAACCTCTTTGTCGTGGCAGCGCTAGTAGCGGGGAGGAGGACACCTGCTTTAATGAGATCATGGATGTCCTCAGGACAATTCTGTTTGTTTGGAAAGACACAATGGACTTGGCCAGACTACATAATTGCTGGCAGCCAGGTGGACTAGAGTTTCAACCCTGTAGTCCAAACCCTTTGTTCTCAGATATACAAAGCCAAATCACTCACATATTCACACTATTTTCCTCAGTTTGGGAAACCATTTACCAAAGCCTTAATCCTCTTCACTTTGGGTTTCTGCTCCCAAGCCATAAGAAATTAGCAAGAGACTGGCCATTCTTCAGTTCAGTCCAGTAGCAGAGAGGCACTCTGTTGGTTTACTTGACAAGCACCTCAATACGCTTGCCAAACCCCTATGCCACAGGAGCTATTGAGTCCTTTCTCCTCATTCAGGACCATCAGCAATTGGAATCAAAATCTGTCAAGGTAATGTATCACCATTAGTAAAGCCTCACTATCCCCTCTCCCACCTTTGTTTCCTAGTTCTTGTGTGTGTGCATGAAAGCTTGTGTGTATGTACATGTTTTTGTTTTTATGTTTAAATGATTTTATTGGGGGGAAATCCACAACAGCAAACAATACAAAGTTTCTGGGTGCAGAAATATACCTCTACAAGAAAAGACAATCAACCATTATATTTGGATTGCCGCAGTTACAGGAGTAGTCATGCAAAAAGCTTATGAACAGGTAGATTTCTCTGGATGTGGACCTGGGAAAATCAGATGGTCATGATTCAACACATCTTTCCAACAGTCAGCATGAGAAGCTGAGGGTTTCATTTGACGTATATTAGTGTTTATATAATCAATAAAGACAGTCCAATTCTCTTGGAATCTGGTGTTTTTCTTATAATACAGAATAATACAGGATAATAAATGTTGTATGAAAGTTTATCCATCAACCAAAGGTCCCGCACCCTTCACCACCACTTCTGAATTTTGAGATTTCCAGTCTTCCAATGTTGCACAATTTCCATTCTAGCTGCTGATATTAGAAATGAGATCAAATGTCTATATTTCAAATGGATATTGTCTTTGCTGTAAGTGTTTAACAACAAAAGACTTGGGCAGAAACCAGGTTAATAATATGAAAGATTTGTTTTAAAACATCATTCCAGAATGCTTTTATTTTAGGGCATTCCAACCACGTGTGGGCATATGACCCAGGGATTGTGCATCCCCTCCAACACTTTGGCAAAGTTTTCTTCGTAATTCTTGAAATCTGTATGGGAGCCAAGTGTGTGCATGTGTTTGATTAGTCCCCTTTTATAAAATATAAAAACCTGTTTTGGAAACCTGCCTCTGGAGTTCTGTGTGGTTCTGTGTTCTGTGTGGAGTTCTGTGTGGCTTCGGACTCAATATAGTTGCATTGATCCCTGGGCCCAGCCAAATCATACCTCTTTCTATTTGAGCTAATTACCAAATTCCCCTAGAAAGCCTAGCAAGTGCAAGTGTCCTACCCGGACTCCTGCATTTTGGGTAACAGTATTAGAATGTGTGGCTTCCCAGCTTCAGAGGTTTCTGGACTTAGCTATGGAACAGAAACAGCCTTGATGGATGACCTGCGCAGGCTAAAACCTTTTTCTTTACACAGGCATTTAAAACAAAGTTTTTAAAGAACATCCTGGGATGCTGAATTGTTTTAACGTGTGTGGTTTTACATGCTTTTATCTTGAATTGTATTCTATATTAAACAATGATCTATTTTAATATTGCAATAGCTTAATTCCATTTTGTCACTTTTGTAAGTTTTTTATTGTGCTGTACTTTTCAACTGTAAACTGCTTTGGAGCTCAAATCTAGGAAAAAAGTAGGATACAAATCATCATCATCATCATCATCTTCTTCTTCTTCTTCTTAATATAGATCCTTAGGCTCCTGCTGTAGCCCATCCTTGCTGTATAGATTACATGTGGATCTTTATATATTGGAGAAAAAAAATCAGGTGGAGGAAGGAGGGAAAACAAATTATGGGAAGAAAAGGTTTCCAGCATAGTTGTTTAAAAATCAGATCAGATCTTTGTCACAGACAGCAAATATTTGGACATTCACACAGGCACACACACGCACCCCTTATTGTAACAGAAGCCCCTTATTTAAAACTTTGAAAGCTTGTCCCTTATAGGACTTACAGCTGATCCTTAATAAAAGGAGTGCCCCCTGGTTCATAGCCTGAAAGCTTTTCCTTGAGCTAGCATCTCTTTTAGACTGAGTAAGATGCCCCAAATTCCTGTATTTTGGGATGTGGGCCCTTCATAAAGACAGAAATGTGTGAATCATGTAATTTATGTGTGGACAATGATTTTTTTTTACAGTCAAATGCTTGGCAAAGTTAATTAAAATCACTAATTTTATTTGGCATTTGTGTAGAGCACTTGTCTACCCTACATGAATCTCCTCTGCCCCTTATTTTGAAAACCTGGCACTAAAACCAGACCAGCAGCATTTATGTGCTATATTATTAGATCTGAAGAAATGCAGAGTCATGATATGTGTGTGCATTGTGTGACAAGGCCAGGACCTCTGATGATAAATGTCCTTGGAAGGAGCCAGATCACTAATTGTATTCGACTGCACATATGACTGTATGAGTAATCTGTATGATGAAATGTACATGATATAATGCATGAGCAACCCTGGACAGAGGTTGCATCAGCCTAAGGTATATAAGGCACAACTCAGTGTAAGCAATTATGGGTCACTGAGAGTTGTGGGTCATAGTTGTGGAGTTGTGGAGAGTCAGTGCAGTGAGTTGGTCTGTGTTAGTAAGTATTCTGTAGAGTTCCTGTATAGTTCTGTGTTGCTGTGAGTAGGAGAAGGAGGAACCCTGTGTTGCTTGCTTTCATCCTGGAACTCTACTCTGCATTTGTATATAGTTATCTCCTATTGTCTGTAAATAATTCCTTCACCTTGAGCTGTACGATTCCGCTTCCTGATTTGGAGAGTATCTTGAGGTCTTTGCTGAGATACTGAAGCACATTCATGCCTTGCCCTCAGCATGACAGTCAGCTAGTCTAGACTTAAAGCATAAGAGGGAGCATAGCATCGCTTTTTTTGTTCTGCTGATTGATTTGTCTTTAAGATTTGGCTTTAATCTGCTTCCCATACTCTGAAATCCTTTTTCACACAATTATTTTTTTCTGTTTGTCTTCACAGCAGAAAATGGGAGGAAAACATATGTATGTGCTAAGTATGGGAAGTATTCAAAGCAAAAACTGGGACTTACTAAGCAAGCTCAACATTCAGAAGAGGAAAGTTATATCATAGAGAAGCCCTACAAACACAATGTATCTGAGAAATGTTTTCTTCAAAATACAGCACTTGTACCTTGTAAGAGGCCCCATACTGTAAAGAAACACTTTAGATATGAAATTTCTGTAAAAGGTTTTGATTATAAATTGTACAGCATGAACCACCAAGTAAAGAAACCACACAAATGCCAAAAGTGTGGGAAATGCTTTGCATACAATTCACTACTTATGGCACATTTTAAAGTGCACAAAGACCTTGTGAGCCACTGGATAAACTACACAAGAGAAAAACCCTACAAATGTCAGGATTGTGGCAAACATTTTCCTCAAAACTCAGGCCTTGTGAAGCACCAGAGAGTCCACACAGGAGAGAAACCATACAAATGCCAGGAATGTGGAAAAGCTTTTGCTCAAAAAGCAAACCTTGTGAAGCATCAGAGAGTCCACACAGGAGAGAAACCGTACAGATGCAAGGAATGTGGAAAAGCCTTTGCTCAAAAAGCAAACCTTGTGAAGCATCAGCGAGTCCACATGGTAGAGAAACTGTACAAAAGCCAGGAGTGTGGGAAATGTTGTACTGAGAAATCACTAGAAAGCCACCAGAGATTTCTTACAGGAGGAAAGCCACACAAATGCCATGAAAGTGAGAAATGTTTTGTTAAAAAAGACCTTATGCACCACCAGAAAATCGACACAGGACAGAGACGATACACATGCCATCAGTGTGGGAAAGGCTTTGTTCAGAAGTCACACCTTGAGAGACATAAGAGAGTCCACACAGGAGAGAAACCGTACAAATGCCAGCAATGTGGGAATGGTTTTGCTCAGAAGTCAGCCCTTGTGAAACACCAGAGAGTCCACACAGGAGAGAAACCGTACAAATGCCAGCAGTGCGGGAAAAGTTTTGCTGACAAGTCAGTTCTTGTGAGGCATGAGAGAGTCCATACAGGAGAGAAACCATACACATGCCAGCAGTGTGGGAAATGTTTTGCTGACAAATCAGATCTTGTGAGTCATCAAAGAGTCCACACAGGAGAGAAACCGTACAAATGCCAGCAATGTGGGAATAGTTTTACTCAGAAGTCAGCCCTTGTGAAGCACCAGAGAGTCCACACAGGAGAGAAACCATACAAATGCCAGCAGTGCGGGAAAAGTTTTGCTGACAAGTCAGCTCTTGTGAGGCACAGGAGAGTCCATACAGGAGAGAAACCGTACACATGCCAGCAGTGTGGGAAATGTTTTGCTGACAAGTCAGATCTTGTGAGTCATCAGAGAGTCCACACAGGAGAGAAACCATACACATGTCAGCAGTGTGGGAAATGTTTTGCTCACAAATCAGTTCTTGTGAGTCATCAGAGAGTCCACACAGGAGAGAAACCATACACATGCCAGCACTGTGGGAAACATTTTGCTCGCAACTCATTCCTAGTGCTGCATCAGAGAGTCCACACAGGAGAGAAACCATACACATGCCAGCAGTGTGGGAATGGTTTTGCCCACAAGTCAGCTCTTGTGAGTCATCAGATAGTCCACACAGGAGAGAAACCATACAAATGCCAGCAATGTGGGAAATGCTTTGTTCAGAAGTCACACCTTAAGAGACATCAGCAAGTACACACAGGTGAGAAACCATACAGATGCCAGCAGTGTGGGAAATGCTTTTCTCAGAAGTCAGCCCTTGTGATGCACCAGAGAGTCCACACAGGAGAGAAACCATACAAATGCCAGGAGTGTGGAAAATGCTTTGCTCAGAAGTCAGCCCTTGTGAAACATCAGAGAATCCACACAGGAGAGAAACCATACACATGCCAGAAGTGTGGGAAAAGTTTTGCTGACAAGTCAGATCTTGTAAAGCATCAGAGAGTCCACACAGGAGAGAAACCGTACACTTGTCAGCAGTGTGGGCAAAGTTTTGCTCAGAAGTCAGCCCTTGTGGGTCATCAGAGAATCCATACAGGAGAGAAACCATAGAAATGCTAGCAGTGTGGGAAGTGCTTTGCTCAAACTTGGGATCTTTTGAAGCATCAGGGAATCCACACAGGAGAGAAATCATTCAATTGTTATCTGAAATACTTTCATCAAATTCATACCTTTTGATTATCAGGGAGTCCATAGAGAAGACAAACTATACAGACCACAGGATTGTCGGAAACGTATTTCTGAAAATTAAGACCAAAATTAAGAATGAAGTAGTCCACATTAAAGAGAAACCATAGAAATATCAGCAGTGTGGGAAAGTTTTGTTTGGAGAGACAGCCTTTGTACATCTTCATTGTTTCTTGAAAAGGCCTATTAAAATCTTATTTGGTTCTAATTCTGTTTCAAAGCTTGTAATTAATTAATAAAATATATAACTTCACATTGTACCTTGTCTCCTGTTTTGTTTCATTCTAAGTCCATTTCTTGATATCATATATACATTAATATCATATGTCTTAAATCTTTACAGCCTGTGTGGCATAGTGGTTTGAGCATAGGGCTAGGACTCTGGAGAGAGGTTTGATTCTTCGCTCAGCCATGCAAAACTGCTGGGTGAACCTGGGCGAGTCATACCCTCTCAGTACCAGTAAAACCCTTTGATAGGATCGCCTTAGGGTTGCTAGAAGTTGGAAATGACAATAACAATGCCAGTCAAAAATCCACCAAACTGTGATACCTTTATTGATCAACCAAAATGTATAATATACATGTTGCAAGCTTTCACTGGCTTGTTTCTTTATCAGGCAAGATGTTACAAACCAAATCTCTTAGGGTGGAAAGTAGGGGGGCTTCCTTGCTTCCACCCCCAAGGCACTCCCCCTAAGGAAGACCCCCCAGCCTCCCACCACTGACTCCAAAAGGGAGGCTCTTCCCCAGCCTTCATTCTCATGTATGAACCAAATGTAAGGGTCCCCCATCCCCATTCTCTTTTCCCTCTAAGCACCCATCTTCCCTCACCCAAGAAAATCCAGAAGGATCTTTTGTTGTTATCTGACCAACAGTCAAACCCACCAATCTTCTGGAATCCCATTCAGAAACTCAGCTAATTACCAGTTGCTCCCAACATTTGATACTCTCCCAACAGATGACTTACCATATTACATTTACTATAAATTACACCCATGTTCATTACCTTACCTCAATTTCTCTAATAAGCACTTACATTTTAAACAAAAGTCCATCATGTCACATTGGCTTCTTTCCCAGTTGCTTTGCACCTCTCCAGACTTATAGAATTATTGTCTAGTCAGCCTGATATCAACACCAGAAAAGATTCCACAACAGATCATGAAATAAAAACAGTCCGTTAGCACTGAGAAGGGAATGCTGAGATCACTAAAAGTCAACATAGGCTTCTCAAAAAGAAGTCATGCCAGACTCATCTTATTTCTCTTTCTTATAGAGTTATAAGATTGGTAGATGAATGGAATGTTGTGAATGTAGCATATCTTGATTTCAATAAGGCTTCTGACAAGCCCCATCCCCATGATATTCTTCTAAACAAGCTAGTAAAATATGGGCTAATCAATGCACCAGTTAGGTGGATTAGTAATTGGTTGACCAGACAAACCCAAAGGGTACTCAGCAATGGCTCCTTTCCATCCTGGATGAAAGTGACCAGTGGGGTGCCACAGGCTTCTGTCCTGGATCCAGTGCTATCCAACATCTTTATCAATGATTTGGATGAAGAAATAGAGGGTGTACTTATCAAATTTGCAGATGACACCAAATTAGGAGGGGTAGCCAATACCCCCGAGGACAGAATTGGAATTCAATGGCCAGGATATTTAATGTGAAGCGACTGGCTCTGCATTTTGTAGTAATTTCCCCCTATATCTTCTCAGGCCAACAGAGGGAGGCTCTTTTTTGGGAGACACATATTCCTCCCTCCAATCTGCTTACCTTCCAAGACCAGACAGTGTGAGCCAAAATGCTCAGCCCACCTTCTGTCAGATTCAGTTGTACGATAAACTGATCTATCAGAAAAGGAAACACACACACATATACTTTGGCTAAAAGAGTCAGGCCACCCTCATCTTACTCAGTCTGAGGGAGAACATTGGTTCAATAGAGACCTTATTTAACTTTTCCTACAATATTCAATATTTTCTAACAATATTCAATATTCCATAAAGGTAAATTAAGCATGCCCAGAGCTTACATGGTAGGCAAAGCCTTAATGGGTACCTACTTGGCTAGTCAAATGACAGTTCAAGAGCACAAAATGGCTGCCACCTCAGTTCTTTACAATCAGTTGATTTAAGCCCTCTGATCTCTGAACAACTTGCTTTCAAGTTGTTTCCTAATTATGGTGATCCTAAGGTGAACCTATCAGGGATTTTTTTTGGCCATGTTTCTTCAGAGGGGTTTTGCTATTGCCATCCTCTGAGGCTAAAGGAGAGTCACTTGCCCAGGGTCACCCAATGGGTTTACATGGCTGAACTGGGATTCAAACCCTGGTCTCCACAGTCATAGTCAATTGCTCAAACCACCACAGCATGCTAGCTCAGCTTCTGACCTTAGGTCCTTGCAGCTTCTTTGCTGCCAGAAAAAATAGGGCTGCCCAATATGTCATAAGTGGTTTCACCCCATGTCTTTGCCTTTGGATTTGCAAGGTCTACAGCAGGGGTAGGCAACCTTTCCCCTTTAAGGGCCGAGGGACTTCAGCTCCCAGAATCCCAGGAGCTATTGGTCAACATGGGACTATTGACCAAAATGGCTGAGGCTTCTGGGAGCTGAAGTCCCTCGGCCCTTAAAGGGGAAAGGTTGCCTACCCCTGGTCTAGAGCATCACCACACTTTGGGTGTATCTACATTGTAGAAATAATGCAGTTTGACACCACTTTAAGTGGTGTAGCTCCATCCTATGGTCTCCTGGGATTTGTAGTTTCACAAGGTCTTTAGCCTTCTCTGCTCAAGAGCACTCACAAAACTACAGGTCCCATTTTGTATAGGATAGAGCCATAGCAGTTAAAGTTGTTAGCGCAGAGGGAAAATTGAGTCCATACGCTGAAGGCTGCCAGCCAGGAAACAAACGGCACTGCCAAGTCTGGAAAGTCACTCATGACTGCTAGGTTCTGAAGAGGCTTTTTAATCTTAGTTGAAGAAAAGTATTTGCAAGCACAATACAGCAATATTTACACAAACTGACATAATGCTCCGCCACCAACTGACATCCACATCACCACACAGTACACTGGAGCAGTTCTCCTTATATACACAAACACAGCTAGGATTCTGATCCAACCCCCAGCTACTGTTTCATCATCTTCCTGTCATGTGTCCACAGTGACTGGGCAGTTTGGACCTGCTATGAATCATCTCCATGCTCAAGTTGCATCAGCTTCCTCTGAGTCAGCATTTCCTATCTAACCCATTACATGCACCTGAGACATTTTACACAACCTGGGGCAAAAATTTACTGACAAAAGCAATGTCAAATTTCATTATTTCTACAGTGTAAATGTACCCATAGAAAGAATGAAAAACTAGGAATCTGTTCCTGGCAGCTGAGAGTGTTGAGTCATATCACTGAAGGAAGGATGCACTCTGGAGAGCTTCTTTAAAGTTCAGGTCAAAACACAAGAGGGGGTCCCCCATCATTCTGCCCATGGGATAGTCTATTTACATTAAAGGTAAGACATGAATAAAGAGACTAGTATGATTGGTGCAACTGTTTTATTTTTAAAACCATGACTAAACTTTTCACCCCAGCATGCTTACATACAACATCCTAAAATTGCACAAATGTCGCTGAGAGGAGTTGGCCCTCCACCCCCCGCTTCTCATGGCCCTTTGACAGATTGGACACTGATTATGATCACCATCAGTTTATACAGAGCCATATAGTATCTATGATGCTTTACCAATTAAAGAAAAAAAAGTTAACCCTGTAAAAGACATACAATCTACCCAGCTTTCGGGCAGAGAATCTGGCTCCCCCAAGGGAGGCAGAGGCAGTAGTATTAGGTGCCTACTTCTCATCAAACAAAAAATGACAGGTGGCCCCACCCCTTTTTTTGAGGGGTACACTTTTAGTCTCACCTCCCTGATTTGGGGGTTCCCTTTGAGAGAATTTTTTGGGGTTGTACTCCTGTTGTCTAGGTTCTGATGATTCTGGGATTCCCTGTGAACTTTCAACAAGTCTGTGGGACCCCTTCCTAAGCCTCAAATTTCCCCAGGCATCCAGAGGAAAGAGGGCACATGCCCACAGCCTGCCAGACAATGGCTGTTTTGGGGGGGAGTCACTGCCAGTGACTTAGTGAATGCTTCCTGGGTTTTGAGCTGCAGTGCATGAGATTCCCAACCTACGGGTCCCCTATGCCTGCCTGAAATTATATGGAAGGGGAGGATGAGGCCCAGATGCAAAGACAGCCACCTTGCAGGCAGAAGAGAAACACACAGGCCTTGGTGCTGCCCCACTTGGCTTTCCTCCTCTGCCCCACTTGGCTTTCCTAGGGAGGTTGATTGGAGTCTCTGGACATTACATCCTCTGGCCAGAGGGTGCAGTGAGGGCCCCTGTGGGGTGAGGGTATGTGTAGGTGGGGGACAAAATGCCCTTGCTCCTGTGACCATGAGATGCTATAGAAGCCCCTACAAGGAAGCCATTTAACCACATGCAGCCTCTCCTCACAACCCCCCTCCTCTGAGGTTGGGACTGTAAATTGCAGAGTAGTTGAGACACACAGGCTTTTGTTTCTCAAATTAAGATTTCCCTTGCCTTTTCGAGTATTCAGGACATCTCTTTCACATGAAGGTGAAGGGATGGGGAGGCTGTACCTGATGAACTTCTGTTTCCAAACAGTATAGTCCAAAAAGACCTTTATGGGAAGGGGAAAGTGGTGAAGTTATATTTTTGTTGTTAACTACCCTCGAAGCTATCCCGGCTTATGGTGACTCTATGGATGAGACATCTCCAAGACTCCTTATTTTTCATTGCTCTGCTTAGGTCCTACAAACTCATGCCCAGGAGCCCCTTAATAGAGTCCATCCATCTAGCATGTGGTTTTCCTCTCTTTCCTCTACCTTTCCTAGCACTGTCTTTTCCAATGAGACATTGCTTCTCATGATGTCACCAAAGTACGACAACTTCAACTTTATCATCTTGGCTTCTGGGAAGAGTTCAGGCTTGATTTCCTCTAGGACCCATTTATTTGTCTTTTTGGCAGTCCACAAGATCTGCAGAACTCTTCTCCAGCACCACAGCTCAAATGAATCAATTTTCTTTCTATTCACTTTCTGCACTGTGCAGCTCTCGCAAGTGCCTTGAGGATGATTCTCTGTTCCTTCTACAGTCTCGAGACCTTAGCCACCCCTTCTGTGTCATCTTCAAAATCTCAAGGAAAACCCAGAGTGGCCACAAAGGTACATGGAGGGCTTGTTTGCATTGTTGGGAGAACATGAATTGTAACTGCCATGAGATACATGAAGCTGAACCCTATCCCTTGTCATGTGGTTTCACAATTAACACATTTTTTAAAAAAAGCAGCTCTAGAGGAGCTTTACTTACTTACATTTATTCAGAAGATACTGGACCACAGAACTGTTCACACGATGGTCATCAGATACAGGATTGGGCCTGAAATAACACTCCTGCTGGATGAGGAAGTGAAATTTTGAACAAAAACATTAAAAAGGAAAAACGCCTTCATCTAGCAGCCAAAGCCATACTGTAAGAAATGACTCTTGGAAATAGCAGATATCCCAGAAAGTTAACTTCAGAATAACAACATAAGTACAGCAGTAATTCCTACTCGGACACACTGCCTTCTCTACCTACCTTGGACTCCTAGCACAACAAAGCAAATATGAATAGGCATCACTGAAACCAGGTGAGATGAGTCTCATGATTGGAATGTAGGAATAGAGGGGTATAACCTTTTTAAGAGAAATAGGCCAAACAGGAAAGGAGGAGCAGCAGCATTATATTCAGGGATGTTTATACCTGTGAAGGGATCCAGAACTTAAATCCTGGAAGACAGATGGAAAGCATCTAGATAAAAATTAAAGGGAAGGGAAACAACAGGGATGTTATAGTGGGAGTCTACTACAGACTCCCAAGCTCAGAAAGGAGAAATGTAGTAGTGATGGGTGACTTCAACTATTTGTTGGAAGTCACAACAAATGGTCTAGCAAATTCCTCACTTGTGTTGAAGACAATTTCATTGTCCAAAAGGTGGAAGAGGCAACAAGGGGATCAGCTATTATAGATCTGATCCTAACCAATAGGTGTAGTGGAAAAACCAACTGCTGTTTCGGTTGATATGCCAGCTGCGCCCTTTCCTGGAAGTAAGGGACCTAGAAACTGTAGTACATGTGCTGGTAACCTCACGACTCAACTTCTGCAATGCACTCTACATAGGGCTACCCTTATACCTAACTCGGAAACTACAACTAGTATGGCAGCCAGGTTGATCACCAGAACATCAAAGAGTGATCACATTACACCTGTTCTGAAATCCTTGCACTGGCTGCCCATTAGTTTCCGAGCACAGTATAAGGTGTTGGTGATGACCTTTAAAGCCCTACATGGCCTGGGTCCATCCTATCTATGCAATCGCCTATCTCCATATAATCCACCCCGCGCCCTCAGATCCTCTGGGAGGAAGTTGCTTAAAAGCTAGGTTAGCGACGACCTCCCAGAGGACTTTTTCTGCCACAGCCCCCAGACTGTGGAATGCCCTGCCAGAGGAGATCCATCAGATAACAAACTTAAATGGCTTTTAAAAAGCCATCAAAATCAATCTCTTCCGGCGGGCGTTCCCAGAATAATATTACTTTCCAACTGGCTCCTCGTTGTTAGATAGTTCTCTCCTTTCTTCCCCTATTTACCTAGAGTGCCGCTTGTTTTAATCTGTTAGATGCCTCAAAGCCTATTGTTTTTAATCAGATTTTAATGTCAGTTTAATTTATTTTTAAGGGGGCGTTATCTGCTTGTTGTATTGTTTGGGTTTTGTGATTGATTTAAAATGTAAGCTGCCTTGATAGCCTTGGCTAAAGGCAGGGTATAAATTATTATTATTATTATTATTATTATTATTATTATTATTATTATTATTATTATTTTATTCTCTCTGGGCTTTAGTAAGTGAAGTTAGTGGGGAATTCGGGCTGCTCTTTTCCCCATTCTCTAAAATCTGATTCTCATCTCTTCCCTTTTCACTTGCTCCTCTCTCTTTCACTGTTTTTCCACTTGCTTTTTTTTTTTTTTTACAGTCTGGGCTATCTCTCCTAGCTCTTGTTATTCTCAAAGCTGCAGCAAGCAGTTCAGCTGTGTACTGAATTCTGCTCTCTCTCTGCTTCTGCATCATCACATCATAACTTTCTTCAGCTGTTTTTAATAACCAAGCCATGTTTAAAGTAGCAAAATCCCCTTGCTTTAACCGTTCTCTCTTAATTTCTGGGGAACTTTGGCTCACAAAAAACATCTGTATCATGGTCTTATTCTGTTCTGGCTCAAAAAGCGTAAGCTTCCTGAAAGCTTCACACAGTCTCTCCAAAAAAAACCTTGGGGATGTTTCTGACCTTTGCTTTATTTCAATAATAATAATAATAATAATAATAATAATAATAATAATAATAATTTATATCCCGCTTATTGGCAACAATCCAAGCGGCTTACAGTAAAAAATCCCCACATGTTATCCAAACCAACCCTAGCCTCCTAAAACAGCATTAAATAACGTATAATTAAAATTACAATAGACATAAAATAAAACAATATAAATTTAACAATATAAACTTAACCTATTTGGGCAGGTATGGTACCCTAAACTGCATTTCCCATCCATCAACATGATGGGGCCACAATGGGGATGCAGGAGTCAGAAGGTCCTAAAATCCTGGCCAGGATAATTAGTCTGGAAAGGCCTGCCAGAAGAGATCCGTCTTGACAGCTCTCTTGAAGCTGTCCAAGGATGTCAACTGACGGATCTCGTCCGGCAGGTCGTTCCAGAGTTTGGGGGCGACAGCAGAAAAAGCCCTCTGAGAGGTCGCTGCAAGCCTAGATTTTAAGGGCTGCAGCAAGTTCCTCCCAGAGGATCGGAGAGCACGGATTATATGGGAAGAGGATTATATGGGAAGAGGCGGTCCCTGAGATAGCTTGGACTCAAGCCATTTAGGGCTTTAAAGGTAATAACCAACACCTTATACTGGGCCTGGAAGCTAACAGGCAGCCAGTGGAGGGACTTCAGAACCGGAGTAATGTGGTCCCTCCTAGATGTTCCAGAAATAAGCCTGAACGCCATATTTTGACCCAACTGAAGCTTCCGAACTAAGCACAAGGGTAGCTCCATGTAGAGCGCATTACAGAAGTTGAGGCGTGAGGTTACCAGTGCGTGTACGATGGTCTTGAGATCCCTTACTTCCAGAAAAGGGCGCATTCACCTGATTTGTCATCAGGAGCGACAAGTCAAGGAGCACCCCCAGACTGTGAACACAGTCACTGGAGGAGAGTGTGACCCCATCCAGGACTGGAGGTTGCAACCCAATTCTTGGTTTTGGGGCTGCTACCGTGAGCACCTCCGTCTTGTCTGGATTCAGTTTCAATCTATTTTTCCTCATCCAGCCCATTACCGCTCGAAGACATTCATTGAGAGAAGAGATGCCATTGGAATTCGAGGCCGACGAACGAGACACGAAGAAATAGATTTGGGTGTCATCAGCGTACTGATAACACCCAGCACCATAACTCCGTATAATCTCACCCAGCGGCTTCATATAGATGTTAAACAACATCAGGGACAAAATAGCCCCCTGAGGGACCCCACAAGTGAGGTCCCTCTTACTGGAGCTACAGTCCCCGAGCAGCACCCTCTGGGACCTACCCGAGAGGAAGGACCAGAACCACTGCAGAGCAGTGCCCCCGATACCTAACCCCTCAGGTGGTCCAAGAGGATGCCGTGATCTATTGTATCAAAAGCTGCTGAGAGGTCTAAAAGCACCAATAGGGTCACACTAACCCTGTCGATGCTCAGACGCAGATCGTCAGTCAAGGCAACCATGGCAGTCTCAACCCCAAAGCCTGTCCTGAAGCTGGTTTGAAATAGGTCTAGATAATCGGTTTCATCCAAGACAGCTTGGAGCTGAAGAGCAACTGCCCTCTCGATCACCTTGCTCAAGAATGGCAGCAATGACACAGGCCTGTAGGTCTTCATATCCTGGGGGTCAAGGGAAGGTTTTTTCAGGAGCGGCCTAACAGCCGCTTCCTTCAAACAAGATGGAACATATCCTTCCCTAAAGGATGCATTAAAGATATCTGTAAGGAATCTCATAAATGCATCCCCCCCCGGACGGCCAGCCATGATGGGCAAGGGTCAAGAGGGCAGGTTGTCTTCCTCACCTTACCAAGCAGCTTGTCCACGTCCTTGGTACTCACAGATTGAAGCGGATCCAGTATAACTACATCGGCGGAGTCACTGGACGCCTCGCCTATAGACTCTGTTTCAACAGTGGCATCTAAGTAGGCTCTTATCTGAGAGATTTTATCTGCAAAGAAGTTGTTAAACGCGTCACAGCAGGCCGTTGTCGGGTTAAGTAAGGGATTAGGCGCAGGGGACACCTGCGTCATCTCCCTCACCACTCTAAACAGTTCTGCTGGACGGGACTCTGCAGATGCAATATGTGCAGAGGAGAAAGCTCTCTTCGCTGCACGTATTGCCTCCCAATAGGAACGAAGAAAGTTCCTATGGTAAGTTCTGTCAGTTAACAGTCGAATCTTCCGCCACCTGCACTCTAGCCATTGTCCAACCCGCTTCATTCTCCTAAGCTCTGGCGTATACCAAGGCCTACGATTTGAAGTGGATTGACAAGGGCGCTTGGGAGCGATCGTGTCGATAGCCCTGGTAAGAGCGATGTTCCAAGTATTAACCAGAGCTTCGACAGGATCACCGGCATTCCCAACCATTAAACCCTCTAAGACTTTCTGGAATCCCGCAGGATCCATTAGCCTTCGAGGGCGGACCATCCGAATGGGTCCACCACCCCTGGTGGGGCAGATATTGGCTTTAAGTTCTATCCTGACCAGGAAGTGATCCGTCCATGACAATGTGGAGGTATTTATCACCTCTGCCTACAGATATTCCTGTTCCGTACTGAAGACCGCATCGAGTGTATGACCTGCACAATGTGTGGGCCCGTTGACCAATTGGGATAGGCCCATGTTTGTCATGGTCTCCATGAACTCCCGAGCCGCACCTGTTAGGCTGGTCTCGAGCGGGATGTTGAAGTCTCCCAAGACTAAAAGTCTGGGGGACTCCAGCAGCAGCTCAGAGATCAGCTCGGTCAGGGTGTCTGCTAAATAATGGGGTGGTTGGTAGACTAACAGAATCCCCAAATTATCCCTGGTCTTCAGGCTAAGGTACATACACTCAAATTGAACTGTGTTCCGGACAGGTATCCTGGTCAAGGTAAGATTAGTTTTATGAACCAAAGCCACTCTGCCCCCCCCCCGGTCACTTCCCCTCACCTGCTCACTGACAGAGTACCCAGCTGGGAGGGCCTGCGACCATGTGACTGTGCTATCCTCTCCCAGCCAGGTCTCTGTTAAACAAGCCAGGTCAGCATCCTCATCCAAGAGTAAATCATGATGTGAGTCTTACTTTTAACCGACCTGGCATTGTAGAGGAGCAGAGTGAGGTTCTGTGGAATGGAAGGTCTGCTCTCCAAACCATTCTGGGAAACAGAGGGGACTGATGATGGGATAGCTTTCAAACAGCGATCCCGTCTCCTTTTGTAACATACATTCCCTCTGCTCCGTCCATACCTCCCGTTCCCCAGCACAACTCCGATAGCCGCCTTCCCATCTTTCCTGGCCTCAGGTAAAATAGTGTCCCCTTCCAATTTGGTATTTTTAACAACTTAGAATAATCCACATCTGCCTGTCCTCCTGGGCTTTCCTCCTGGAGAGGTGAAAGAACTGGGCATTTTTATAAGATGCTGCCCGACGCTCCAAGGAGGCTTGCTGTGCCGCGGCAGGTGGTGCTGGGCCCACAGGAGAAAGTTGTAAGCGGGACCTCATTCCCCTTAGAGTTACAACAGAAGAGAGCACAGGGGGAAATCTAAAGCCCCACCCTGGTCCAGTACTATAAATGTTACTGTGCCAGGGAAGATGGTCTAGGACGTGCCAAACACTGCCCCCTTCCCTCAGTCTTTGCTGGCGTGGAGCAGAGCCCTCCTCTGCTGCATAGAATCATAGAATCTTAGAGTTGGAAGAGACCACAAGGGCCATCCAGTCCAACCCCCTGCCATACAGGAACTCCCAATCAAAGCATCCCTGACAGATGGCCATCCAGCTTCTGCTTAAAGACCCCCAAGGAAGGAGACTCCACTACTCTCCGAGGGAGTGTGTTCCACTGTCGAACCGCCCTTACTGTCAGGAAGTTCCTCCTAATGTTGAGGTGGAATTTCTTTTCTTGCAGCTTGCATCCATTGTTTCGGGTCCTAGTCTCTGGAGCAGCAGAAAACAAGCTTGTTCCCTCCTTGATATGACATCCCTTCAAATATTTAAACACGGCTATCATATCACCTCTCAGCCTTCTCTTCTCCAGGCTAAACATCCCCAGCTCCCTAAGTCGTTCCTCATAGGGCTTGGTTTCCAGACCCTTCACCATTTTAGTTGCCCTCCTTTGGACACACTCCAGTTTCTCCACATCCTTTTTGAATTGTGGTGCCCAGAACTGGACACAGTATTCCAGGTAAGGCCTGACCAAAGCAGAAGAGAGTGGCACTATTACTTCTCTTGATCTAGACACTATACAGGCAGCAGACAGGAGAGTTCTTGTAGCCTCCGCTGATGCAGACTCCTCCCTCCACTGCCCACAGGTGTTCTCAGGCAGGGGCCAAGCAACAGGGAACTGTCATTGCCGGCGTGGAGCAGAGCCCTCCTTTGCTGCAAGATGTTAAGGCAGCAGACAGGAGAGTTCTTGTAGCCTCCGCTGACGCAGACTCCTCCCTCCACTGCCCAATCTAAGGTGTTCTCAGGCAGGGGCCAAGCAACAGGGAACTGTCTTTGCTGGCGTCGAGCAGAGCCCTCCTCTGCTGCAAGATGTTAAGGCAGCAGAGTTCTTGTAGCCTCCACTGACGCAGACTCCTCCCTCCACTGCCCACTGATAAACTTAGACAAATCCACCATGGTTTTCTCTTGCTCCACCCCTCCCTGGGAGACTAAGCACTCTTCTCCACTGAAAGGAAAAGGAGTCTGTTTCCAGCAGATCTCTGTCAGGGGCAGTTAATTTCTTTCAGGTTTCTGCACAATTCTCTTTCCAATTTCCTCAAAAAGTAGATCCTAGAGAGGGCTCAAACATAGTTTTTGAAGACTGCTTACCTCCCATATTCCTCCCCTTTCTAAACAGACAAAAACAGACACAAAGGAAAAGGGAAATGGATTTTTTAAACATCAATCACACAAAGTTGCAAAGTTGCTGGCCTGTACACCCAGACGTTCAATAGCCAAGAGCTACCCAGGGAGATACCTGACGGCATGTAACAGGAACCGCAGCACCATTCATTCACCAAATGATAAACAACAGTCACACCAGATGGGCTTGTCTGCCACACAACCTCACAACTATTCACACACCTGGTCTTGCCCCGTGGCAAAATCTGAAGTGGTCTGCCTCTCACACAGATGCACCAACGGAGTGTCTGCCTCTCACCCAGACACATCAACATTCATACACGATGAGCTACCTCCCAGCTCCCAGTTTCCAATTTCTACCTGAAGTGGACCTTAGTTTCTGGGTTTTCACAGAGTCTCCTCTGACCAGGAGATTGATATTAATCCAGAAACAAAAAAGGGGGTGGCCTGTCCCCTTGTTGCCCAAAAAAACATTGGGCCTTTCCCAAGGTCCACTGCCCTGCCTACCTTTTTCCCAGTTTCTAACTTTACTACTCACCTGATCCAGAAGAGGCCCGCCTCTTGTTCCCCGTCTATGTTTTCAAACTACTGGCATCTCTCGCATAGTCCTAGGCTGGAGTCTGCTTCCCGCCTCAGGCAGAAAGAAATTCCAGGTCTGTTCTTTCCAAAAATGTTGGAAATGTGCACATGAGCTTCCATGGATCTCCCCCTACCAAAGCAGAAAACTGGTCCAACAGAGAGGGAAAAATTTCCCCACCTCTGGTCTGTCTCAGTTTGCTCCAAAGAATCTGAGTCATGGCACCAAAATATGTAGTGGAAAAACCAACTGTTGCAAATTAACTCCCAGCATCCACAGTTCTTTGCAGAGCATGACGCAGAAACAGGAGACCAAAAATAGATTGAAAGCATAGATTTATTTACTTATTGCCGGCAAGTCCCCAACGGAATTAGCATTTCAGATCATTGGGGCAAAGAAGAAGCCAAGATGGCTGTAGTTTTATGCACTCACAGACAAAGAAGTTCAAAGCTGGCTTCCTATTGAATGCTCTAAACTTTAAACACACAAAATCCTCAGCAATGGAATGCAGATTTCAGAATACTTTATAATATGCTTAAGTTACTAAGTTGCCATGCCAACCACACACCAAAATATCTTATCTGTAAACAAACTGGTGTGTACTAGGCAGAAGGCCCTTTTGCACAAACAAGAGAAGTTACCAACAATTTATTATGGCTCTCTGGCCCACACTGGCTCCTAATGAAAGTATTTAATGCATCAGGTTACCAGGTCTGGAATCAGACTGTCAGAGGGCCTTTACAGACTGCCAGAAATAGTGCATATTGAGTCCACTTTAACTGCCCTGACTCAGTGCTAGGGAATCATGGGAACTGTAATTTATTGTGGCACCAGAGCTCTCTGATAGAGGCATCTCAATGTCTCAGAAAAAAAACTACAATTCCCATGATTCTCTAGCACTGAGCCAGGGCAGTTAAAGTGGACTCCATGTGCACTATTTCTAGCAGTCTGCAAAGGCCCTAAATAACCCTTTAGTTTTCTTTGAGTTTAAATCTTTCAGCATCTTCCTGAGAGGCCCACTTCCCAGCATTCCCTTTGCATGGCTGCTTGACCATTATTTTACATTTGTAATAGCACACATCTCTAATTTACGCATATAAAACATTAATTATCAAATTCTTCTGCCTCAGGTTCTTCCATGTGAACATAGACTCGAACTTGGATGAAAGCTCTTCCCATATTCCAAGCTTTTATATGGTTTTTACCATGTGGGTTTTTTGATGTAAACGTAGATGTCCACTCTGACTGAAGCTCTTCCCACATTCCATGCATTTATATGGTTTCTCCCCTGTGTGGGTTCTTTCATGTGAACGCAGATTTCCACTCTGACTGAAGCTCTTCCCACATTCCATGCATTTATATGGTTTCTCCCCTGTGTGGGTTTTTTGATGTGAACACAGAATTCCACTCCGACTGAGGGTCTTCCCACATTCCATGCATTTATATGGTTTCTCCCCTGTGTGGGTTCTTTCATGTGAACGTAGATTTGAACTGTGACTGAAACTCTTCCCACATTCCATGCATTTATATGCTTTCTCCCCTGTGTGGGTTCTTTCATGTGAACGTAGAGTCCAATTCTCACTGAAGTTCTTCCCACATTCCATGCATTTATATAGTTTCTCCTCTGTGTGGGTTCTTTCATGTGTACGGAGAGTTGAGCTGTGACTGAAGCTCTTCCCACATTCCATGCATTTATATGGTTTCTCCCCTGTGTGGGTACTTTCATGTGAATGTAGAGTCCAATTCTCACTGAAGTTCTTCCCAAATTCCATGCATTTATATGGGTTCTCCCCTGTGTGGGTTCTTTCATGTGAACGTAGATTTGAACTGTGACTGAAGCTCTTCCCACATTCCATGCATTTATATGGTTTCTCGCCTGTGTGGGTTCTTTCATGTAAATGTAGACTTCCACTCTGACTGAAGCTCTTCCCACATTCCATGCATTTATATGGTTTCTCCCCTGTGTGGGTTCTTTCATGTGAACGCAGATGTCCACTCCAACAGAAGCCCTTCCCACATTCCATGCATGTATATGGTTTATCCCCTGTGTGGGTTCTTTCATGTGAACGTAGAGTTCCACTCTTCCTGAAGCTCTTTCCACATTCCATGCATTTATATGGTTTCTCCCCTGTGTGGGTTCTTTCATGTGTACGTAGACTTCCACTATAACTGAAGCTCTTCCCACATTTCATGCATTTATATGGTTTCTCCCCTGTATGGGTTCTTTCATGTGAATGTAGACTTCCACTATCACTGAAGCTCTTCCCACATTCCATGCATTTATATGGTTTCTCCCTGTGTGGGTTCTTTCATGTGAACGCAGATTTCCACTCCGACTGAAGCTCTTCCCACATTCCATGCATTTATATGGTTTCTCCCCTGTGTGGGTTCCTTCATGTGAATGCAGTTGTCCACTCCAACTGAAGCTCTTCCCACATTCCATGCATTTATATGGTTTCTCCCCTGTGTGGGTTCTTTCATGTGAACGTAGATTTGAACTGCGTCTGAAGCTCTTCCCACATTCCATGCACTTATATGCTTTCTCCCCTGTGTGGTTTCTTTCATGTGAACGTAGAGTCCAACTCTCACTGAAGCTCTTCTCACATTCCGTGCATTTATATGGTTTCTCCCCTGTGTGGGTTCTTTCATGTGAATGCAGATGTCCACTCCGACTAAAGCTCTTCCCACATTCCATGCATTTATATGCTCTCTCTCCTGTGTGGGCTTTTTGATGTCGACGTAGATGTCCACTCTGACTGAAGCTCTTCCCACATTCCATGCATTTATATTGTTTCCCTCCCATGTGAATTTTGAAGTTTATATTTGATTGTGATTTATGTTTGCATATTCTCCCATAGACAGGAAACTTTCCCTGATTACGTTCAACACCCTGAGAGGCAGAGGAGTTGCTCTTCCCATTTTTCATTTGGTTTCCCCTTTTCCTTTTCAGTTCCTTTTGATTTCCAAACTCCTCTTTTTCTATTAAAGGGTCCATAATTTCCCTTGACGTCAAAGGTGGCTCCTTGTATTTCTCACTCTTCTGTTCTTTGCCTGCTTGAGGAAAAAGGAGATCCAATTAGGAGCCAAGAATCAATCTCAATTACCTTATTTATTCTAAAATCTCCCCACTCCTACAAACATGACTAAGTTGCCTTTTTAAAAGTTTGGGAATATTTCTTTCAAGTGGTCCCTTGCAGTTTTCACTATACCTTCCAGAATCATAGAGTTGGAAGAGACCACAAGGGCCATCCAGTCCAACCCTCTGCCATGCAGGAACTCCCAATCAAAGCATCCCTGACAGATGGCCATCCAGCCTCTGCTTAAAGACCTCCAAGGAAGGAGACTCCACTACTCTCCGAGGGAGTGTGTTCCACTGTCAAACCGCCCTCACTGTCAGGAAGTTCCTCCTAATGTTGAGGTGGAATCTCTTTTCCTGCAGCTTGCATCCATTGTTCCAGGTCCTAGTTTCTGGGGTGACAGAAAACAAGCTTGTTCCCTCCTCAATATGACATCCCTTTAAATATTTAAACAAGGCTATCATATCACCTCTTAACCTTCTCTTCTCCAGGCTAAACATCCCCAGCTCCCTAAGTCGTTCCTTATAGGGCTTGGTTTCCAGACCCTTCACCATTTTAGTTGCCCTCCTTTGGACACGCTCCAGTTTCTCCATATCCTTTTTGAACTGTGGTGTCCAGAACCGGACACAGTATTCTAGGTGAGGCCTGACCAAAGCAGAATAGAGTGGCACTATTACTTCTCTTGATCTAGACACTATAGTTCTATTGATGCAGCCTAAAATTGCATTGGCCTTTTTAGCTGCTGCATCGCACTGTTGACTCATGTTCAACTTATGGTCCACCTGGATTCCTAGATCCCTTTCACACGTAGTCTCATTCAGCCAGGTGTCCCCTATCGTATATCTGTGCTTTTCGTTTTTCCGCCCTAAGTGCAGTACCTTACATTTTTCTGTGTTGAATTTCATTTTGTTAGCTTTGGCCCAGCTTTCTAATCTGTTCAAGTCATTTTGAATTTTGATCCTGTCTTCTGGGGTAAAAAACCAAGAACATCAATACCATTCTAGTCAATTTCCCCTTAGCTCCTCTAGCCACAGTTATTGCCCCTTGTCCTCTTGAGATAGAACAGTAGTTTTAATTTCTGTAAGCTTATGAGAAGCAAAGGAAACTCAACAGGTGTAGCAAGGCAAGGGGAAGAAGGGAAGTCTCACTAAAATGAGAAAACGAATTTCCTATTGCCAATCCTTTCCATCTGACCCCAGTCAAAGGAACCCCTGGTCAAACACAAAAGGGAAGATGGACCAAGGCCAAGACTAGAGACTTTATCCTACTGAGGGCAATTCGACAAATATGAACAATGCTAAACACTGTGGAGTCCATCTTGGCAACACACCAAACAAATGCATGAAATTTTTTTAAAATGTTGAAAAGTGGGCTACAAATAAGTTTTATTTATTTTATTCTTTATGAAATGTGCGAAGCGTTTTGAGTCAGCATGAAGACCAATGTTTATCTCCATGCCTTTCTCTTGAGCCACTAGGTATGGCCTGTCTACCAGAATGATGTACACTTTATTTATGGGTTGGACTGTTCTCAGTAAAATGAAGCACAAGCAGAGACCTTCTCCAAGCACACTGCCCCCTTCATCCCCAGAGAGGAATGTTAGAATATGGATGGGTTATACAGTCAAAGGTGAAATGTAGAGATGTGTGTGTGGAATTTTCCGCATGGGAACAACATCTAGGCAAACAAAGACAACTCGGTCCAGATGGCCAGGGAGTAATAACACGAACAGTTTTAGCTGGGAAACAGATAGTGAAATTCAAACATCATTAGGTCTTGGGAAAGGAGTCACATGAGTGGATGATGGACAGCAAGGGGCTGGGTTAGAATACATGATACAGGCAATATTCAATCAGCATAGGGTTAACACTTAGAAGGTGGAATGAGGGCAGGGCCGAGAAATCTCTTTGTCTAGAATTGGTAATATTTTATGCATTCTTCTTGTATGTGTGTGATCGCAATGGATTTAACCATGAGGTAATTTCTGGACTATAATATGCTTATATTGCTTTTGAAATGTAACTTATGGATCTGGAAACATGGATCTGTAACTCTTCTTAACTTTCAACTACAACAAGATGTGATCCTATGGTGAACTGTATATTTTTCTTTGCTTATTTTTATCTTATGGAACAGTAAAGCTCCACTTTGGACCTACATGATTTGTCTGTATGCTTTTAGCATGAGAAGGCTGATGGAGGAAGAAGTTTCTCTAGCTCTGCTGCATTTCAAACACACCACACCAATAAATCAACAAGGAAATGTCTTGACCACACATCTAGGCAGGTACCTGCGGGTCCTTCCCCTTCCATGGAGCTCTGGTCAAAGGGGTCTCCTCTTTCCAGACAGGAGATGAGATCTGGTTTGGGATATTCTGCCAAAGAAAACAGAGAGAGAATAGTTAGTATTATGCAAAAATATTTTGCCATTGTTGTTGTTGTCATTTCATTTACTTATATCCCACCCTTCTCCCAATATAGGGGCTCAGGACAGATCTAAGGGCTCAAGACGTGTTATGACCCACCTCCCATTCCCTCGGCAGCATGGTGCCCATTGCCAGTCCAGGTTCTAGATATGGAATGGGAGTGGGCACCATTTTGGCAAGTAGGACAGTGGCTTGGGCTAGCTCTGTGTGGGATGTGCATGTGAATTACTCAGGGGAGAAGTGTTTGGTGGTGGGTAGTCCCAGAGGTGGCCATGCCTTTTCCCAAGGTGGCACTTCTCTTCCAAGCCCTAGGGAGGGGTAGACAACCTAAGGCCCGGGAGCCGGATGCAGCCTTCCGAGGCCTTTGGACAGCCCCCAGGCTGGTCCTCCCGCCTCTGCCGCCCGCCATGATGATATTGATTATTGTTGTTATTACTAGTTCTTGGGGTTTTCTTGGCAAAATCTCCACAGGGGTTTTGCCATGGCTTTTCTGGGGCTGAGAGAATGTGAATGCATATATTTTAATTTTTAAAATATTTATTTATTTATTTATTTATTTATTTATTTTGGTGCTTCTGCCCCCAAATTGTCTGAAGGACAGCAACCTGGCCCCTGGTTCAAAAAGGTTGCCCTAGGGGATCAGGGTGTGAGAACTGAAGACATAAGACAATGCAATATAAATGCTGGCATGTCAGAAATGCAGCCTGCTTCCATCTCCATTGGGATGCACCGGTTTAGACCAACAGGGGTGTTCTGGGGGGATTCGCGTAGGAGTTTGGAGGGGGAGAGAGACCCTGTGTTCTGTTCAGTGCCTACATAAAACTAAGGAATATGACAGTGAAGGAGCTGTGGCAGTCACCTGCACCAGCTGTGTTATGTTTGTGTTCTTGGCAAAGGATGCGGGGAACTTCACCCACAACAAGTGCTAGTTGGTTCCCCTGTTGGAAGAGATGGTCCAGCAACTTGAGGCCCATTTATCCACTCTGCAGCATATTAGGGACTAGGAGGATTTCTTGGACAGAGGGAAGAAGACTATCCTGGTAGAGGAACACACAGGGGATGGTATCTCTGAGGAGGAGGTCAGTTCCCATAGACAAGAGTTAGACCATTGGAGGAATGTCACACAGAGGTAGAAAGACCAGGGATCATTCTGTGAGTCTGGAGTTGCAGAACTGATGTGAAGCTCTCTCCCCTTATCAGGAAGCAAGAAGGGCAGCGCTGTCAATCCTCAGAGAAGGTGCATGAGACCTGGGGGGGGGGGGGAAATAAGCACATGGAATGGCCTCTGCCAAATCCCAGGGGAGGTGTGTGGTGTTGCTAGGAGATTCCTTGTTGAGAGGCACAGAATTAGTGTTTTGTGGGCCTAAGAAGATGTCTCGAGAGGTATGCTGTCATCCTGGGCAAAATCCGCTAACAAGACTCATCGAGCCCACTGTCCTTTTTTGTCCACATTGGAACTAATGAGACTGCAAGGCACAGCCTTCAGAACATCAGAAGGGATTATGAAAAGCAAAGCAAAGCAGCTTCATTTATATACCGCATTATGGAGTGTCTTAAGCGGTTTACAACTGTAAGCTCATTGCCCCCCAACAAGCTGGGTACTCATTTCACCAACCTTGGAAGGATGCAGGCCTGAGTCAAGCCTGAGCCCTGGCTAGTATTGAACCTGTAACCTTGTGGTTTATGAGTGAGTGGCTGCAGTTCAGGCAGTTAACCACTGAGGCTCTGGGGAGGAAGATGAAGAGTCTGGATCCACATTTTGTTAAACAGAGGCTGGATGGCTATCTGCTGGGGGTGCTTTGAGTCTGTATTTCTGCATGGCAGGGAGTTAGACTGGATGGCCCCTGAGGTCTCTTTCACCTCTATGATTCTATGAAAGCGCATGGCCCACGAAGGGAGAGAAAACTAGTGGAAGTGAACAACTGTCTCCACCAATGGCCACTTGTGACAGGGAGTGCCTAGACTGAATGGCTGAAGGGGTTTTTGATGGATGACCCTTGCGGTCTCTTGCAACTCTGTGATTCGATGACTTCCCTGCCCCCCAAACAGGAGCTCATCCCCTGAAAGGCATGCTTACCCAGAGCGGCCACGTTCCCATAAGTCTCCAGCATGACCTCCTTGTAGAGAGCCCGCTGGCCCAGATCCAGGAGGTCCCATTCCCCCTTGGTGAAATACACGGCCACCTCCTCAAAGGAGACTCCAGGCTGAAAAAGGATAAAAGAACAGCACAAGGCTGATCCCAAATCATTTCCTCCAAACATGAATCACCCTCCTCACTCCATGGCCCAAAAGGCTAGGAGGGAGGAAGGATAATTTGGAAATTCTAGCCGAGACCTTTCTCTGGCACTGCATAGCTTAAGCATACATTTAGGGAGTTATGGCTATGCAACTCTCGTGGTGAATGGCAACAGAGTACAGTGGAACCGAGGCACCAAACAGGTGACCGAATGCACAGCACATCGCAACTGCCCATCCACGCACAATGTGCCAGAGCATGCACAAGGGCACCCCATGTGTAAGGCCGCTTATGCAGCCTTGGACTGAATGCAAATGCTCCCTAGCAGCTGAGAAGGTAGAAGGGAAGGGAAGGGAAGGGGGAGTCTATTCATTGACCTTAATAGATTAGAACACTGAGCGAAAGCTAACAAAAAGAACTTCAACATGGAGAAATGTATGGTACTGCCCTGAAGGCAGAAAAGGGAACTAGGAGTTCTAGTAGACCAAAAGGTGAACATGAGTCAACAGTGTGATGCGGCAGCCAAAAAAGCCAATGTGATTCTAGGCTGCATCAATAGAGGTATAGCATCTAGATCAGGGGTAGGCAAACTTTTTGGGCTGGGGGCTGGGTCGTTGTCCTTCAGACTATTGGAGGGCGGAAGTAAATAAATAAAATACAAAATAATTCCTACATACACTGCACACATATTTTGAAGTAATAAAACAAAACGGGAACATATACAATATCTAAAAACCCAAAATTTTACCAAGAAAACCCCAAGAAAACAGCAACAAATCAGCATCAACACAACAACAATTAATAATAGAAATTTTGCCAAGAAAACCCAAAGGGGAAAAAAAACCACTATCTCAGCCTCAGAGGAATCCCTGCTTGGCTATGCAAACCCACTTTGGCCAAGTCACTCTCTCTCAGCCTCAGAGGAAGGCTATGGCAAACCCCCTCTGAAGAAATTTTGCCCAGAAAACCCCAGAATAGGGTCTCCCTAAGTTGGAAACGACTTGAAGCCACAAAACAACAAGGGAGGCACAATGTCTCAGCCTCAGAGGAAGGCTATGGCAGACCCCCTCTGAAGAAATGTTGCCCAGAAAACCCCAGGATAGGGTCTCCCTAAGTCGGAAACGACTTGAAGCCACACAACAACAACAACAACAACAGCAAGGGAAGCAATAGCAATGGCAAGTTCCCTCCCCCTGCGAACCAACCTCTCTCCTCGTAGCTCTCACTCTCGTTCTCCTCCCTCGCACGCTCCCTTCCCGCTCTTCTATTTATGTGGGGCTGGACGTTTGCATGTGGAGAGCAGAGAAAGAGGCAGAGGAGGCCGCACGCTCGCTGGCTCACCACAACCCAGCCACCATTTTGTGTTCCCCCATGGCAGAACACAAAATGGCGTCCGGAGACGCACGAGAGAGAGAAAGGCAGCGGCGGCAGTGGCAGGAAGGTCCAGGGGCCGGTAACAAGGCCTCGACGGGCCGGGTTTAACCCATGGGCCGTAGTTTGACGACCCCTGATCTAGATCAAGGAAGTAATAGTGCCACTCTATTCTGCTTTGGTCAGGCCTCACCTGGAATAATCCTGTGTCCAGTTCTGGGCACCACAATTCAAAAAGGACGTTGAAAAACTAAATATTAGGAGGAACATCCTGACTGTAAGAGCTGTTCAACAGTGGGCACACTCCCTCGGAGAGTGATGGAGTCTCCTTCTTTGGAGGTCTTTAAACAGAGGCTGGCTGGCCATCTCTTGCAGATGCTTTGATTGAGAGTTCATGCATGGCAGAAGAGGGTTGAACTGGATGGCCCTTGGGGTCTCTTCTAACTCCTCCAACTCATAGAATTCTATGATGCTATGGGTGAAGAAGAAGAAGTGGGACTCACCTCCTTCCTGAGGCTATTCTCTGTCATCTGGGCCTCTGGTTTCTTCTGGGCTCTCATGGATTTGTCGATGTCTGGAGGAAGAGAGGGATTTCTGCCATTAAAGCCCACCCTGGGCATCTCAGGACACAAAGACAGGCTTCGGCTCCTTTACTTCATTTTTTTAAAGAAATTTTATTATTAAAAAGCATAAAAACACATTCACGTAATCATACAATCCAAATTCAATCATTTCCTTATCTTAATCAAAAATTTCTCCTAAATCTAGCATCCATTATCTATTGGTTGATATCAATTATCTGTTCAACATATCAATTAAAAGAACGCATATAAACTATAACAACCTCATGACTTTTAAGTTGCTCTAATTTACTAAATATACCATCCTAGGAAGATTCTTTCTAATTTCTTTATCCTTCCTTACTCCTAACCATCTGTTCTTACACACTCCCCACTCCCCACTCCCTCTTGGTGAAAATCACGGCCACCTCCTCAAAGGAGATCCCAGGCTGAAAAAGAGGAGGCAGATCACAAATCATTTCCTGCAAATAGGATTCCTTCCAGGCAAAAAGATTCAACCTTCTCACCTCACAGATCGAAAGGGTTAGAGGGAGGGAAGGAGGAGGAGGAGAACTTGGAAATTCTGGCTCAGATCTTCCCTTGGTGAGGTAAAGAGCATAAATCTCCACATGTGGAGCTGTGCCCGGATGATGCTACACAGCCCTTGTGGAGAATGGCAAGAGAGAAGAGTGGCACCAAGACTCTGAATAGGGGACCGAATGCACAACACATCACACATGCCCATCCATGGGCAATGTGCCACTGCATGTGCAACGGCACCCCATGCGCAATACCGCTTCTGCAGCCTTGGACTGAATGCAGACGTTCCCCACTTGGGTGGGATAGAAACATCTCAATGGAGAAATGAATCTATAGACAGCAGCTGAGAAGGTGGAGGGGAAGGGGAAGGGCAGGGAAGGACAGGGAAGGAAAGAGGAAGGGAAGAGTAGAGGAGAAGACACCAGGACTCACTTCCTTCCTGAGGCTGTTCTCTGTCATCTGGGCCTCCGGTTTCTGCTGGGCTGCTGTCACGCATTTGCCGATGTCTGGAAGAGGAGAGGGATGTCTGTCATGAAAGCCCACTCTGGGCGTCTCAGGACCCAAAGGCAGGCTGCGGCTCCCTTACTTCTGACCCCACAATGGATGCCCAGACTCTGGCTGGAGCTGGTATTCCAGGCCCTGATCCTCTCCTTCAGCACTAAGCGGACTCTTAAAGACTGTAACCCGATGAAAGATGCCAAGTGGGTGGTTAAGAACAACAACTACCACAGGATCCTAGATTTGGAAGGAGACCCAAGGGCCATCCAGTCCGACCCCCTTCTGCCACGCAAATGAATACATGATCCAGGCCCTGTGACAGATGGCCATTCACAGCCTCTTTTCAAAGATCTCCAGAGAAGGAGGCTCCACCACCCTCCGACACCGCAACCAATTTCCCTGTTGAACAGCTGCTTTTCCCATCAGGAAGTTGTTCCGAATGTTTCTGTGGCATCCCTTTTGCTGTAATTTGCATCCGTTGCTCTGTGTCCCAAAACAAGATTACTTCTCCTTCATATGACATCCCTTCAAATAATTAAACATGGGAGTCACACACAGAGGACAAACATTTAGAAGCCACGTCTTGGAAGGGACCGCAAGGGGCCATCTAGTCCAACCCTCTTCTGCCATGCAGGAATCCACAATTACAGCACTCTCGAGAGATGCTTGGTGTCTTCCAAAGTGGGGAGAGTCCACCACCCTCCGAGGAAGTCTATTCCACTGTCAAACAACGACAGTGAAAGAGTTCTTCCTAATGCTTAGCTGGGATCTCTTTCCTTGTATTCGGAATACATTTTTCACAGGATCCTAGAGTTGGCACAGACCCCAAAGGTAATCCAGCCCAGACCCATTCTGTCATGCAGGAGGATACATACTCCAAGCACTCCCTGGGACAGATAGCCACCCAAACTGCTTAAAAACCTCCAAAGGAAGAGACTCCTCCACTCTCTAAGGCCGCAGCATTTTCCACCACGAAACACTTCTTATGATCTATGGCAGGGGGTTGGACTGGATGGCCCTTGTGGTCTCTTCCAACTCTATGATTCTATGATCTAGAAGTTCTGCCTCATGTCTTCCTGTTTCTAGAACCCTTTGCTCCATGTTCGATTCTCTGGAGCAGCAGAAACTTGCTCCATCCTCAATATGACATCCCTTCACATATTTAAACAGGGCCCATATCATTTCACCCCTCAACCTTCTCTTTCCAGGCTAAACCTACCCAGTAACTCCCTAAGTCTCTCCTCAGAGGGCTTGGGGCTTTCCAGACCTTCCACCATTTTGGCTGCCCTTCTCTGAACTATTCTGGATCAGATAAAGGATTACCTAGTCTAGCATTCTGTTCACACAGAGGACAGATATTTAGAAGTCTAGGTAGGGTTGGATGGGACCCCAAGGGGCCATCTAGGCCAACCATTTTTTGCCATGAAGGAAATGGGGGAGAGTTCACCACCTTTTGAGGGAGTCCATTACACTGTCAAACGATAACTGTAAAGCCGCTCTTTTAGACAGATACAGAGGGCAGTGAAGGAAGCAGACAGAAAGAGAATTAACCCTTTTGAGATGTAGTGCTGGAGAAGAGTGCTGCGGAGATGAGCATTTGGGAAGACAAGGGAGACTCAACCTGTCTGGCCAACCTGTGAATGAGAATGGCCATGGGGCAGAGAGGAAGGGGTCTTGGGGGTCCCCCTCTTTCTTTCTCTCTCTTTCGGGGTTCACCTACCTTTCCTAAGGCCAATCTGGGACTGAGAGCAGCCAGAGAAAGAAGGCGATGGGGCAGAAAGGAAGGGCTCTTGGTCGTCCCCTTCTTTCTTTCTCTCTAGGGATTCACCTACATTTCTCTAAGGCCAACCTGGGATTGAGAAAGGCCAGAGGAGGAAGGCCATGGGGCAGAGAGGAGGGGATCTTGAGGGTCTGCCTCTTCCTTGGGGTTTACCTACCTTTCTCTAAGGCCATCCTGGAACTGAGAGCGGCCAGAGGAAGAAGGCCATGGGGCAGAGAGGAGGGGGTCTTGGGGTGCCCCTCATTCTTTCTCTCTCTTTCGGGGTTCACCTATCTTTCTGTAAGGCCAACCTGGGACTGAGAGCAACAAGAGGAAGAAGGCCATGGGGTAAAGAGGAAGGGGTCTTGGGGGTCCCCCTTTTTCTTTCTCTCTAGGGATTCACCTACCTTTCTCTAAGGCCAACCTGGGACTGAGGAAGACCATGGCGCAGAGAGGAAGGGGTCTTGGAGGTCTCCCTCTTCCTTGGGGGGTCAGTTATCTTTCTGTAAGGCCTACCTGGGATTGAGAGCTGCCAGAGGAAGAAGGCTATGGGGCAGAGAGCAGGGGATCTTGGGGGTCCCCCTCTTTCTCTCTTGGGGCTCAGTTACCTTTCTGTAAGACCAACCTGGGACTGAGAGCAGCCAGAGGAAGAAGGCCATGGGGCAGAGAGGAGGGGGTCTTGGGGGTCCCCTTCTTTCTTTCCCTCTGTCTTGGGGGTCAGTTACCTTTCTCTAAGGCCAACCTGGGACTGAGAGCGGCCAGAGGAAGAAGGCCATGGGGCAGACAGGAGGGGGTCTTGGGGGTCCCCTTCTTTCTTTCCCTCTGTCTTGGGGGTCAGTTACCTTTCTCTAAGGCCATCCTGGGACTGAGAGGGCCAGAGGAAGAAGGCCGTGGGGCAGAGAGGAAGAGGTCTTGGGGGCCCCCTCTTTCTTTCTCTCTCTCTTTCGGGGTTCAGTTACCTTTCTGTAAGGCCAACCTGGGACTGAGAGCGGCCAGAGGAAAAAGGCCATGGGGCAGAGAGGAGGGGGTCTTGTGGGTCCCCCTCTTCCTTGAGGTTCACCTACCTTTCTCTAAGGCCAACCTGGGACTGATAGGGGTCAGAGAGGAGGGGTTCTTGGGGGTCCCCCTCTTCCTTGAGGGTCAGTTACCTTTCTCTAAGGCCAACCTGGGACTGAGAAAGGCCAGAGGAGGAAGGCCATGGGGAAGAGAGGAAGGGGTCTTGGGGGTCCCCCTCTTCCTTGGGGTTCACCTACCTTTCTCTAAGGCCAACCTGGGACTGAGAGCGGCCAGAGGAAGAAGGCCATGGGGCAGAGAAGAAGGGGTCTTGGGGGTCCACCTCTTCCTTGGGGTTCACCTACCTTTCTCTAAGGCCAACCTAGGACTGAGAAACTCTATGGATGAAGGATGGAGACCTTCCCCCTTTTTCTGTCTCTCTCTCTCTCTCTGCCTCGAGCCCCCTCCCTCAGCCCTTCTTGCCCTGGGGATGCTGGGGCCTGCAGTCCCTCCCTTCTTCCTTCTGCCAGGAGCCCCTCCCTCAGCCCTTCTTGCCCTGGGGATGCTGGGGCCTGCAGTCCCTCCCTTCTTCCTCCTCGCCCCCCAAGGAACCCCTTCAGGGGCTAATCTCCTTCTTCTTCAGGGCTCCTCTTCACATTTCCCATAGTCCCCCAAGGGCCCAAACTCCGTCCAAGGGGAGGGGGCCACCGGAAGTGCCCCTTACCACTTCCGCCGGCGGCGGGAAGGAGGCCCTGCCAGCGACGCAGAGGAAGTCAGCGAGTCCTTCCTTGGGGAGAGAGAGAGAGAGAGAGAGGAAGGAAGGGGCCTTCTTCTTAATCTTAATCTCCCCTCAGCACTGACTCCTCCTCTGGCTCAGCCCCCTCCGCTTCCGGTCACGTGGCCACGGAGCCCCTCCCTCCCTCTTCAGCGCCCGAGGAGGAGGAGGCGGCCTTTTGCAAAGAGACCTCTCTCGCTGACAGGAGCCGAGGCCAAAGGGGCGGAGCCAGAGACTCCGCCCACGGCCCTAAAATGGCGGCGGCGGCGGCCTACCATAGAGAGGAGGAGGCGCGTCGGAAGACTCTATGGTGGTGGAGCTATGGGGAAAGGAAGAGGAAGCGAAGGAAACCCTCAGAGATAGGAAAGGTTAGAGGAGAAGCATCATGGCAAGAGAGGGAGCAGAGAGCCATCCCCCTTGATCCCTCCTCCTCCTCCTCCTCCTCCCTTTGTGCCCGCTCCCACCTTCTGACAGTAAGAGGAGGAGGAGGGCAATGGCGGCCTTCCTCTTCTCTTTTCTTCTCGGGATTGCTGCTGCCTCTGGTCCTGGGAGGAAGGCAGGGTCTGAGGAGGGACGAGGAAAAGGGGAGCCCTCTGACCTCTCTTCCTCTTCCGCCTCTGGGCCTCCTTCTCCACTTCCGAAGGGAGCTGGGCCGGCTCTGGAGGAGGAGGGCGAGGGCAATGGCAGCCTTCCTCTTCTCTTCTCTTCTCTGGATTGCTGCTGCCTCTGACCTTGGGAGAAAGGCAGGGTCTGAGGAGGGAAGAGGAGGAGGGGGAGCTGGGCCGGCTCTGTTCTGGGCCTGAGGGGGGACTGTGGTACTGGCCCTTCTCTCTGGAGGAGGAGGAAGAGGAGGAGCCTGTGCCCTCTGACCCCTCTTCCACTTCCTCTTCCGCCAGCTCTGGGCCTCCTTCTCCACTTCCGGAACACTCACTTCTCTGCCAGCCCAGAGGCAGTCCTTCTCTCTGGAGGAGGAGGGGGAGGAGGAGGAGGGGCCCGCAGCCAAGGGAGCAACACACAGAAAAAGAGCCAAGGGGTCAAAGGCCTGAGGAGAGAGAGGCCAAGAGATTCCCAGGCTTTGGCTGATAAGGGCACTTCTCACCAAGGCTGAGGATTTCTCTTCCAGTTGCTGTTGACCAGGAGCAGGAATGGTCCAAGGGCTCTTTATTGGTCATTTATTTACTGTATTTAAACCACAAAGGCTCTCAGAGCGGCTTAAAGGTAAAAGTAAAGGCAAAGGCATTATTCCCTCTTGACAAGGTTCTCAAGTTGTGTCCGACCGTTGGGGCCATGGCTCATCTCCATTACTAAACTGAAGAGCCAGGATTTGTCCAAGGACTACTCTGTGATCCTGTGATTGCCAGCACGGCCACACAGAACGCTATTGATCCTCCTACTGAGAAATGACACCTATTGATCTCCTTGCCTTTGCATGCTTTCCAACTTCTAGGCTGGCAGAAGCTGGGACTAGTGACAGGAGCTGACCCCATCATGGAGCACCCGGGCCTCGAACTGCCAACCTGCCCATCTTGCAAGCCACAGAGTCAGCCCCTTCCTTAAGCACTTGAGCCACAAAGGCTCTCAGAGTGGCTTACAGATACTTAGAATCATAGAGTTGGAAGAGACCACAAGGGCCATCCAGTCCAACTCCCTGCCATGCAGGAACTCCCAATCAAAGCATCCCCAACAGATGGCCATCCAGCCTCTGCTTAAAGACCTCCAAGGAAGGAGACTCCACCAAAATCTCCATTGAGGGAGTGTGTTCCACTGTCGAACCGCCCTTACTGTCAGGAAGTTCCTCCTAATGTTGAGGTGGAATCTCTTTTCTTGCAGCTTGCACCCATTGTTTCAGGTCCTAGTCTCTGGAGCAGCAGAAAACAAGCTTGTTCCCTCCTCAATATGACATCCCTTCAAATATTTAAACACGGCTCTCATATCACCTCTTAACCTTCTCTTCTCCAGGCTAAACATCCCCAGCTCCCTAAGTCGTTGCTCATAGGGCTTGGTTGCCAGACCCTTCACCATTTTAGTTGCCCTCCTTTGGACACGCTCCAGTTTCTCCACATCCTTTTTGAATTGTGGTGCCCAGAACTGGACACAGGATTATTCCAGGTGAGGTCTGACCAAAGCAGAATAGACTGGCACTATTACTTCTCTTGATCTAGACACTAGACTTCTATTGATGCAGCCTAAAACTGCATTGGCCTTTTTAGCTGCTGCATTGCACTGTTGACTCATGTTCAACTTGTGGTCCACCTGGATTCCTAGATCCCTTTCACACGTAATCTCATTCAGCCAGGTGCCCCCCATCGTATATCTGTACTTTTCGTTTTTCCGCCCTAAGTGCAGTACCTTACATTTCTCTGTGTTGAATTTCATTTTGTTAGCTTTGGCCCAGCTTTCTAGTGTATTTAAGTCATTTTGAATTTTGATCCTGTCTTCTGGGGTATTACCTACTCCTCCTAATTTGGTGTCGTCTGCAAATTTGATAACTATGCCCCCAATACTGTCATCCAAGTCATTAATAAAGATATTGAATAGCACTGGGCCCAGGACAGAGCCCTGTGGCACCCCACTGGTCACTTCTTTCCAGATTGAAAAGGAGCCATTTTTGAGCACCCTTTGGGTTCAGCCAGTCAACCAATTACAAATCCATGTAACAGTTACTTTGTCTAGCCCACATTTTACCATCTTGTTTGCAAGAATGTCATGGGGAACCTTGTCAAAGGCCTTACTGAAATCAAGATATACTATATCCACAGCATTCCCTTCATCTACCAAGATGGTAATTTTATCAAAAAAAGAGATCAGATTTGTCTGGCATGACCTGTTTCTCTGAAACCCATGTTGACTTTTTGTGATTATGGAATTACCTTCCAGGTGTTCACAGACTCTCTGTTTAATGATCTGCTCCAGAATCTTTCCTGGTATTGATGTCAGACTAATTGGATGATAATTGTTGGGATCCTCTTTTTGAAGATGGGGACAATGTTTGCCCTCCTCTAGTCCGCTGGGACTTCTCCTGTTTTCCAGGAGTTCTCAAAGATTATTGCCAATGGTTCCGATATTACATTTGCCAGTTCTTTTAATACCCTTGGATGTAATTCATCTGGTCCTGGAGACTTATATTCATTTAGATTAACCAGGTATTCCTGTACTATCTCTTTACTGGTTAATCTAAATGAATATAAGTCTCCAGGACCAGATGAATTACATCCAAGGGTGTTAAAAGAACTGGCAAACGTAATATCGGAACCATTGGCAATAATCTTTGAGAACTCCTGGAGAACAGGAGAAATCCCAGCAGACTGGAGGAGGGCAAATGTCCCTATCTTCAAAAAGGGGATCCCAACAATTATCGTCCAGTTAGTCTGACATCAAAACCGGGAAAGATTCAGGGAAGTAATAGTGCCACTGTATTCTTTTTTGGGAAGGCCCAACCTGGAATAATCCTGTGTCCAGTTCTGGGCACCACAATTCAAAAAGGATGTGGAGAAACTGGAGCGTGTCCAAAGGAGGGCAACTAAAATGGTGAAGGGTCTGGAAACCAAGCCCTATGAGGAACGACTTAGGGAGTTGGGGATGTTTAGCCTGGAGAAGAGAAGGTTAAGAGGTGATATGAGAGCCCTGTTTAAGTATTTGAAAGGGTGTCATATTGAGGAGGGAACAAGCTTGTTTTCTGCTGCTCCAGAGAATAGGAGATAGAATGTTAATGGATGCAAGCAAGAGGAAAAGAGATTCCAGCTAGACATTAGGAGAAACTTCCTGACAGTGAGAGCTCTTTGAAGGTGGAACACACTCCCTTGGAGATTTTGCTGGAGTCCTCTGGAGCTCTTTAAACAGAGGCTGAATGGCCATCTGTCGGGGATGCTTTGATTTTGAGTTCCTGCATGGCAGAATGGGTTTGAACTAGATGGCACTTGGGAATCCCTTCCGACTCTAGGGTCCTATGTCTTCCTTCATGGCAGAAGAAGGGGGCTGGACTCGATGGCCCTAGATGTGTATGTTGTGTATCTTCCTTTTATGTTAATGCTTTATGTTTCACAGGGGGGATCCGAAATGGTCCTCCGTGAAAACGGAGGTCCGACTGTATATCTTTTTTCCTTTTTTGGCTTGTTTTTAACATAAATATTAAAAACAAGCCAAAAAAGGAAAAAAGATATACAGTCGGACCTCCGTTTTCACAGAGGACCATTTCGGATCCCCCCTGTGAAAATGGAGCCTCACCGATATTGAAGCCCCATAGGATTGAGTGGGGCGCTCCCCATTCATCTCAATGGAGGTCCCCCCTCCATGAATATTTAAAACCGTGGATCTGACTTCCGGGTTGGTATGGAGCCCCGCTGAGAGGTTCTATGTATAGCCTCCAGAGAGCCTCTTTGGAAACGTGGCTATCGATCCTATCAGAGACCTTTAAATTAGATCGAAAAGTATCTCCTTAGTATAGGAGATCCCGACGACTCTATTGGGACAAAGAAATCTTTGCTTGGAAGCCTCCAAGTCCTGGATGGACATTGATCCTCAAGAGAACGGGAGGCCAAGAGCAAATCAGCCCAGAGAAAATGTGGCCACGTTTTCTATAATCTTCCTAAGGGAAGATCGGGGGCACCACCAACTCTTTTATAAACTACTGATTATCAACTCAATTAGTGAGTATTCATGATTTGGTATATACTTGGACTCTTAACGTCTAAAAATATGGTCACTGAGAGACTTTAAAGTTGTGATTGAGAAAGAAAGAGACTATTTTTGCAACTCTCTATAGTGAGGGAGCATTATAGATTGGGATAATCTCAGACTCTATCTGGTATTATATATATAAGTTGTGGGATGTCGGTTTGACTTTCTAGTAATTCGACCAAAAAAAATAATAATAATAATAAGGAGGAGAAAAAAAATAAAAGTGACTGATTTGCAAAGGGAAATTTTTTTTAAAAAATCCCACTTGAAAATATATCTTGGAAAAGCACAAAATAGTTTAAAGGGAAACAGATTGAATATCAGTGTGTCAAGAAAGGGTTAAAGGGGAAAAAACGTGCTTGCTTGCTCTCAAGCCAAAGGGAGGAGGACTGATATTGAGCGAGACGTGGTCTTAGGTGGTGAGACATCGTGAAGGACGTGGAGATCGAGCCGTGGGGGTGTTGGAGAGTGAAGGACAGTGATATTGTGTAGTACGGAGGAGTGGATCCTGGAGGTCCGAAGAGCGAAGGACAGAGTTGGTGAGAGGAGTGCAGAAGTCCCCCTCCCATCGAGTGGATTTTATCCAGGCGGAAGAAGAAAAACAGTTCCTCATTTGGGTTCCTAGAGAGGTAACCAGGAAGAGGAAGTCCTTCAGTGGAACTATAGAATTTCTCCAGGAAAAAAGCAAAAAAGCAAAGCAGCTTATTTATATACCGCTTCATATCGCGCTATGGGATGTCTAAGCGGTTTACAACTGTGAGCTGATTGCCCCCCAACAATCTGGGTACTCATTTTAGCGACCTCGGAAGGATGCAGGCCTGAGTCGAGCCTCAGCCCTGGCTGGTATTGAACTCGCAACCTTGTGGTCTATGAGTGAGTGGCTGCAGTACAGGCATTCAACCACTGCGCCACCAGGGCTGCTACTGCGCCACCAGGGCTGGAAAGAGAAGACACTATAGAGTTTCATCATAGAGAAGAAGAAAAACAGTTCCTCATTTGGGTTCCTAGAGAGGTAACCAGGAAGAGGAAGTCCTCCAGTGGAACTATAGAGTTTCTCCAGGATAGAGAAGACACTAGAGAGTTTCATCATAGAGAAAAGACGAATACATGTCCTTAGCGCTTGAGACTTAGTAGGAGATTTGTTTAATCTATTTAATTGAGAATACCCTCTGGGTTTTTTTGCTTTTGTGGTGGGAGGAGAGAGTAAAGTCTGCAATAAGAGATTTGGGTTAAATTATCTTTGTCTTAAACAACTTTAGAGGACTCTCTACATATTCTCTACTTTCCAAGGTTAGTGGGTTTATTTGGATAGTCTCCTCTCTTTTTCGCCATGGTAATGTTCTAATTTGTTCTTTATGCAATATTGATTGAGTGAAATACCTCAAAAAGGGCATATATATATATTTTCTTTGACTCTTGTAATTGAATTGTAAAAAGGAAAAAAAAAAGGAAAGAAAGAAGGAAACTCAGGAAAAGGGGGGGGGGGAATAAAAAAAAGGGAAGCTACTCCTTATATTTTTCTTGACTTTTTATAGAGATTGTGAGAATTTTATTTTGATAATCAAGTGTTAGTTCTAATTTATTTTGGAGTTCAGGAAATTTTTTTTCTAAATTTAGATTTGACATGATAGGATCCCTTATCACTCTTACCATAAGGATAAGTGTTAATCTGTTTTTTTGTTTTGTTTTGTTTTGTTTTTGCCTTTCTTCCTTTTCCAGTGTCAAGATTTAGCTGGGCTCATTTGTTTTGTGAGCATGATGTCTAGAAATCAATGTGCTAAATATAAAGATGAAAGGCTAGCAGAAGAGCTGGAAGATATCAGGAGGCTGAGAGAAAAAGATTTGGATGATAAAGCTATATGGGATCAAAAATTAAGGGGAAAATGTATAAAAATTCAAGCTCTTCCAGAAAATAAAAATGAAAATTTAATGGATTATTTGATCCCCAAATTGGCAATGTTTCTCAATAAAGATAAGGACTCCTTTCAGATCGAAGTGGATAGGATTTTTTGTCCTAACTTTTTCACTGCAAAAAAGAAGAATATACCAAGAGACATCATAATGTATCTAGTAAGGAGACAGACAAGAGATTTGATCTTGAAGTTACATAATGAATCCCCTCTAATTCTTGATGGTATTCAGATTCAAATTTTAAAGGATGTCCCGGCTAGAATACTCCGAAAGAGGAAAGAGTACTCTTTTGTGATGGTCTTCTTGAGACAACAGGGTGTCCCCTATAGATGGGGCACACCTGATGGTTTCATCTTTTGGTGGAAGAAAAGGAGAGTGATTTTGAGAAACATAGAGGATGCATGGAGGTTCTGGGATCTAGAGGAAAGGAGAAATAAGTCCCGGAGCAGGAACACAGAAGAAAATAAAGAAATTGGGGGAAATACATTAAATTCTAGTCCTAATTTACCAAGCGAAGGCGATGTAGAAAAAGGAAGTGTCAGACAAGTAGAGGAGGGGGCTGCAAACTGGCGTCAGGAAAAGGAGAGAGGTGAATTGGATCAGGACATTTCATCTGAAAGTGGAGAGAATGATTTAAACCAAGAAAGAGAACTTACGGATGAGGGAGAAGTTGGCTTAAGAATTCTGATGTGGAATGTAAGAAAGTCTAAATCAGGGGTAGGCAACCTTTCCCCTCTAAGGGCCGAGGGACTTCAGCTCCCAGAATCCCAGGAGCTATTGGCCAACATGGGACTATTGGCCAACATGGCTGAGGCTTCTGGGAGCTGAAGTCCCTCGGCCCTTAAAGGGGAAAGGTTGCCTACCCCTGGTCTAAATACTCCACAAAAGAGGAAAAAAATATTTAATTATCTAGGAAAAACCAAGGCAGATATATTCTGTCTCCAAGAAATGCATATTAGAACTAAAGATTTTAAATACTTAGAAAATAAAAGATTAGGTAAAGTTTATTCAGCAACAACCCAAAGTAAAAAGAAAGGGGTAGCGATCTATGTGACAAATAAATTTGAATTGAAATTGATAAAAACAGATTCAAATGGACAATTTGTTATTGTGGAAATAAATGTTAGAGGGGAAATTTTTTTGTTGGTGAGGGTGTATGCCCCATTATCCAACAAAAATAATTTCTTTGTCCAGCTTTTGACTCAATTCCAAGCAGGCAACAATGAGTTAATTATTGCACTAGGAGATTGGAACGGGGTGATAGACCCCCAATTAGACAGATCTTTGCCAAATACTAAACATCAGGGGAAATTGCCAAAGAGTTTTTTTGATTTTCAGGAAATATTGGCTTTAAAAGATATCTGGAGATTGCTATATAACAAAGCTAAAGATTATACTTTTTTGTCCCACGTACATTCTACATGGTCAAGAATTGATATGTTTTTAGTTTCTTCTCAGTTATGTGATCGGGTAACTGAAATAGATACAATGCCAGCGATTTGATCTGACCATAACCCTTTGATTATGAAAATGAAGTTAGGCCCCAGAGAATTTAGATGGAAATTAAATGAGAATTTATTAAAAAATGAAAAAATACTTTAAAAAGCACAAAATGAATTAAAAACATTTTTTCAACAAAACATAAATAATGAAACGCCTATGAATATCATATGGGACACCTCTAAAGCCTATATGAGGGGCTTTTTCATAAAAAAAAGTGTAGAGGTTAAAAGAAAAAGAGAAAAAAAGATTAAAGATCTAGAACAAGAATTAAAATTAAATGAAGAATTATTGAAACAAGACCCAAGACAAAATAAAATAAAAGATAATATTAACAGAATTCGTAATCAAATCTCAATACTATCAATGGAAGAACTACACAGAAAATTGAAATATGCCCGACAAAAATACTTTGAATGTTCAAATAAGCCAGGGAAATTATTGGCAAATATGTTAAAAAGGGAAAGAGAAAAGAGAACAATATTAGAAGGAGTTAAATCATTTACAACACATTTTCATATAAAAAGAATTTTGCTAATCTATTTTTCAAATTTATACAAGGAGAAACAAGTTAATATTAATTATATAAAGGAATATCTGAATGAGCAATTTATAACAAGAATCTCAGAAGATTATAAAAAAGATCTGAATAAAAAAATTGAATTACAGGAATTACTCGATGTAATTAAAAGTCTGAAAAGTGGTAAATCCCCGGGACCGGATGGTTTTACAGCAGATTACTATAAGCGATGTAAAGATCAATTAGCAGTCCCTTTGTTAGAAACAATAAATAAAATTCTAGAGGGCACATTCCCTGAGACATGGCTTCAAGCAAATATCATACTCATTCCAAAAGAAAATAAGGATAAATCCAGTCCGAAAAACTATAGACCAATATCTCTTCTTAATAATTAGATGTAGGAAGTAATATAATAAGCTGGATCTCCCCAATCTATAGTAATCAAAAGGTTAAATTAATAATGAATGGCGATTTAACGACACCTTTTATGATTGAAAAAGGTGTTAGGCAGGGATGCCCTTTATCTCCTCTATTATTTATTCTAAATTTTGAAATTTTGATGAATAACATTCGACTTAATGATATCCATGGTATCAAACTCAAAGGGGAGGAGTATAAAGTCAAGGCATTCGCTGACGACTTGTTAATCTCCCTCTCTAACCCTTGTGAAGATACAGAAATTCTTCTTAAAGCTTTAAGTAGATTCGCCAAAGTAGCAGGTCTTAAAATTAACAAAGAAAAAACAACAATGCTTTTAATGAACTTGACCCAAGAGGAAAAGGTGAAATTAAAGGAAATCTCATCATTTCAAGAATCCATCTCTGTTAAGTATTTAGGGATAAACTTTATGATTAAAAATGGTGACCTGTTTAAAAATAATTACAAGAAATGGGCTGAAATAAAAGAGGATTTAAAAAGAGGGTCAAAGGTTAATATTTCCTGGCTAGGTAGAATTTCAACCATTAAAATGTGTGTTCTGCCAAAAATTAATATATCTTTTTCAGAATATACCGATCATATTGAACGATAAACCTTTTATTAAATGGGATCATGATATCTCTAAATTCCTATGGGAGGGGAAAAAGCCAAGAGTACGTTATAAGATCTTACAAGATGCAGAAGATAGAGGTGGATTGGGTTTACCAAATCTCAGAAATTATTATTATGCAAGTGTTCTATTTTGGTTAATGGATTGGTTTGAATTGAAAAAAGAAAGAAACTTAAAACTAGAGGGCTACGATAACATATACGGATGGCATAGTTATCTATTTTATGATAAAGTCAAATGCCATAAAAATTTTAATCATTATATACGTAGATCTCTTTTAAGAGTTTGGTACAAAGTAAAACAAAACTAGAAAGATGTATTGCCCACATGGATTGCTTTGGGAGAAGTAGTCTCCAAAGATAACAAATCTGGGAAAGATAAATGGTTAACGTATGAAGATCTAATTGACAGGAAAGGGGAATATGTAGAATTAAAATCCCAAAAACAACTAAATGCTGAAGGTTATAATTGTAATTGGTTTTCTTTTAGGCAAATTCGAGAACGATTATTAACTGATAAAAAGACTAAAACATTTGGAGTAATAGATAAAGAATTTGAAGAAATAATATGGTCAAAAGACAAACATAAAATTTCCAAATTCTATAAAATGCTACAAAAAAAATAGATTTTGAATCAGAATTAATAAAAACACCAATGATAAAATGGGCACAAGATTTTGGACATTCTATAGATTTAATGCAATGGGAAAAATGTTGGACAAAGAGAATAAAGTATACCCTTAGTTATAACATCAAAGAACATTACTATAAAATGTTGTTTAGATGGCATCGGACGCCAGTTCATTTAGCAAAATTTAGTAAAGCATATTCTAATGAATGTTGGAAATGTAACAAGAAGAATGGAACTCTCTACCACCTATGGTGGAACTGTAAGAAAGCACAAGAATATTGGCGTATAATAAAGACGGTCCTAAGCAAAATTTTAAATTATAATTTAAAACTAGATCCACAATTCTTTTTATTAGGTATGTGCCCAGATGAGGGATTAGAAAAAGAACAGGGGAAAATATTTTACTCTCTTTCTGCCGCCAGGTCTCTTTATGCTGCTAAGTGGAAATCCAATCAAATTCCTTCTCTTCAGGACTGGATAACAAAAATCATGGAATATATGGAAATAGATAGGCTCACTGGTTTGATAAAGGGGTTAAATTATGATAAATTTATAAATGAATGGAAAGTGGTGATTAACTATTTGAAACAAATTGGGATAAAGATAATTCTTTAATGTAATGAATATAATTTTCTTAATTTTCTGTAATATTAGATAGGTCTGTGTATATCTACTAGAGAGAGATTATTATCTTTTTCTTAAAGAAATTAGATATAGAAATAATAACGTAGTATAGAAGTTACGGGCAAAAGATTATTTTTATCTTCCTTTTTTTCTCTTAGATTTCAATACTATCATATGTATTTATAATCAAATATAGAACAATGATATTATACTGAGTGACAGAAAGCAAATGTAAAATACGCATAAGAAGTGAAATGAATCAGGCTAAATGGCAAGGTATATCAATTCTGGAAGATTGTTTTTGTTTCTTCTCGTTTATATAATTCATATATTAAGACTCTTAGGTAAAATTCATAGATATAAGATTATATAATAATATAATAAGACACAGTTTATATTTTTATAGATGTCAAACTTTTGTTGTAATGGATTGATATAAGTATTCTGACATTGGTTGTAATGATATATTTTCTTTTTGTATGTTTGTTTTTAATCAATAAAATATTTTTAAAAAACGTGGATCTGAAGTCTGCAAGAACGGAGGGACGACTGTGGTTGATGGGACTGGAGTTTTCTGCGCCAATGTGTAGGGAGGAGTGGTGTTTTATTGTGGGGTTTTAATAGGATGTTGGGGGGGGGCTGGGCTTGGGCCGCTCTAACACAAACAGTCTGCTGGGAAGCTCAGTCCTTGGGCATTAAAGAAAGTTCTTTTATTTCCATTCATCCCAAAAGACTGACTGCTGGTACTTTGGGAGCTGAGGTTGCTGCGTCTGACAGCAACATCTTCAAAACATACATAAAAGCATGATGCATGTTGCCACCTCCATACCTGTTTCACTGTTTTCTCCTCCCAGATTGTGTCGACCCAATGAATCCTACACACCAAAGCAACTAGGGGGGACCCTATACCCATCGCCATCATAAACCTACAGCTGCAGACAAGACCAGATTATCCAGGCATACAGATGTTGGCCAACCCAGCAACAGTTCTATAGACAGCCTCAGGGCCTCAGGTTCAAATTAAAGGCATTTCGGTCTAGCATGTCAGTGTGTGGATGATGGGTGTTGCAGTGATGCTCTTTGGCACCCAGCAGAATCTGCAGGACAAGCTGGCTGTTGTGATCCACAGCCACTTTGTAACTCTTACCATCAACTGGCTCGGCTTCCCTTCTTCAGGGTCTTGCCTTCCTCAGCCAAGAAGACACATTGTAAAGTCCAAAAGCATAGTTGTATTAATGTATATAAAAGAAAAATAAGATAACTAAGTAAAATCCACTGTGATGAACTTGTTCAGTTCAGCCATGAAAGATTACATCTTTAACAATCCCAAAAGCTTAGGATCCCAACTTGTTGTAGTTGAAAGTTAAGAAGAAGTTCCAGATCCATATTTCCAGATCGAGGTGTTACGTTATAAAAGCAATATAAACATATTAACATCCAGAAACTTACTCCATGGTTAAAACCACTGCCGGACACTCACACACTCACTGTAAATATAAACAAAACTAGACAAAGGATTCTCTAGGCCCTTCCCATACGCTGCCTTCTGGGTGTTAACCTTATGCTGATTGGATAATGCCTGTATGATGTATATTAACCCAGCCCCTTGCTGTCCATCATTCCCCATATGACTGCTTTTCTCATAATCTCAGATGTTGATGCACTGACTATCTTTTTCCCAGCTAAAACTATAATTGTCATGACTTCAGTTGCTGCTAGGAAAGAGGAAGAAAGCAGTTTCCAGGCAGCCATCTTGAGAGGGTAAGTTTTTAAATTCTGTTTAAAAACTCTTGGGGAGAGTGTGACTGTTACTCAGCGGGTGGGGCTTTGTTGAGTCATATTAGCAAGTCAATAGGGGGTGGGCTAGCCAGTTAGCTCTATACAACTGCTGCCAGAGGCCAGTTTCAGGTCAGTTTCGGCCAGGACAGGGGAAGGAGGAGGAGGCGGCTCTCCAGGCCAGTTTCTAACAGAAATCTGTTACAATCTTGTTTGCAAGAATGTCATGGGGAACCTTGTCAAAGGCCTTACTGAAATCAAGATATACTATACCTACAGCATTCCCTTCATCTACCAAGCTGGTAATTTTATCAAAAAAAGAGATCAGATTGTCTGGCATGACTTGTTTCTCTGAAACCCATGTTGACTTTTTGTGATTATGAAATTACCTTCCAGATGTTCACAGACTCTCTGTTTAATGTTCTGCTCCAGAGTATAGATGTCAGACTAACCGGACGATAATTGTTGGGATCCTCTTTTTTCCCCTTTTTGAAGATGGGGACAACATTTGCCCTCCTCCAGTCTGCTGGGATTTCTCCTGTTTTCCAGGAATTCTCAAAGATTATTGCCAATGTTTCTGATATTACATTTGCCAGTTCTTTTAATACCCTTGGATGTAATTCATCTGGCCCTGGAGACTTATATTCATTTAGATTAACCAGATGTTTCTGTACTATCTCTTTACTTATTCTGTGCTGAAATTCTCCTATTCGGTCCTCTGCTCCATTATAACTAGGTTGAGCACCCTTTGCCTTTTCTGAGACGACTGAAGCAAAGAAGGTGTTGAGTAATTCTGCCTTTTCTCTGTCCCCTGTTAACTTTTTGCCATCTTCTCCACACAGTGGCCCTACCATTTCCTTCTTTTTCTTTTTGCTGCTGACATACCCCCAAAAGCCCTTTTTATTGTTCTTAACCTCTCTAGCAAGCTTGAGTTCGTTCTGCGCTTTAGCTTTTCTAACTTTAACCCTACACGTGCTAGCTATTTGTTTGAATTCCTCTTTGATGGTTTCCCCATTTTTCCATTTCTTATACATGTTCCGTTTAAAACATAATTCAGTTGCAAGTTCCTTAGTCATCCATCTTGGTTTCTTGAGACACCTCCCATTTTTCTTCCTCGTTGGAACTGTTTGAAATTGTACCTTCAGTATCTCCCTTTTGAGAAACTCCCATCCATCTTGAACTCCCTTCTCTTTTAGTATTCCTGACCACGGGATCACCCCCAGTATTTCCCTAAGTTTATCAAAATCAGCTCTCCTAAAGTCTAGAATGCGTGTCTGACTATGCCTGACTTCTCCTTTCCACTGTATAATAAACTCCAGGAGGACATGATCACTCCCGCCTAAGGATCCAACCACTTGCACCCCATTAACTAGGTCATCCCTGTTAGTTAGGATCAGATCCAAAATAGCTGACTCCCTTGTCGCTTCTTCCACCTTTTGGACAATGAAATTGTCTTCGAGGCAAGTGAGGGATTTGCTAGACCTTGAGGATTTTGCTGAGTTTGAATTCCAGCAAATATCAGGATAGTTGAAGTCACCCATCACTACTATATTTCTCCTTTCTGAGTGTGTGGTCATCTGTTCTAGAAAGGCATCATCCAATTCCTCTGCCTGAGTCGGGGGTCTGTAGTAGACTCCCACAATAACATCCCTGTTGTTTCCCTCCCCTTTAATTTTTATCCAGATGCTCTCCACTTGGCTTCCAGGATTGATGTCCTGGATTTCTTCATTGGTGTAAATATCCCTGACATATAATGCTATTCCTCCTCCTTTCCTGTTTGGCCAGTTTCTCTTGAAAAGGTTATACCCCTGTATTTCTACATTCCAGTCATGAGACTCATCCCACCAGATTTCAGTAATTCCTATTATATCATATTTGTTTTGTTGTGCTAGGAGTTCAAGTTCATCTTGCTTATTTTCCATGCTCTGTGCATTAGTTTAGAGACATCTAAGACCATATGTCTCCTTTACTTCTGCCTGTGCATTTTTTTTTTGCCTCCCACTGTTGGGTCCCTGTACTGTTTGGCTTGTTTCCTCTATGACAGTTTGACTATTTTTTCCAGTCCTTTTGTCTTCCAGGATGCTGTCTCCCTTCCCCACATAACTCCGTTTAAAGCCCTCCTGATCAAATTCTTGAGACTGTTGGCAAAAACGTTTCTTCCAACTGGCGTTGGACTGTTGGCAAAAACGTTTCTTCCAACTGGCGCCCATCCCTTGCCAGGAGTCCACCCTCATGGAACCGCAGCCCATGATCTAAGAATCCAAATAGTTCTCGACGACACCATCTGCGGAGCCAATTGTTGACATCTGCTATTTTCCTCTCTCTTCCTGGACCATGCCCTTGAACTGGCAGAAGAGACGAGATGACAATCTGTGCCTCCATTTCTTTCAGCTTCTTTCCTAGAGCCTCGTAATCCCTTTTGATGTTCTGAAGACTGTGTCTTGCCATGTCATTTGTTCCCACATGGACCAAAAGGAAGGGGTATTGGTCAGTAGGCTTGACCAGTCTTGTCAGCCTCTCTGTCACATCTTGGAACTTTGCCCCAGGGAGACAACACACCTCCCGAGACATCTTGTCAGGCCCACAAATCACTGCTTCTGTCCCCCTCAGCTAGGAGTCCCCCACCACAACCACATGCCTCCTCCGAGGCTTAGCGGCAACTGTTCTCTGTGGTAGAACTCCCAGGGTCCCCTGCTCTGTCTCTGAAATCTGTCCCTGCTGCTCTTCCTCATCCTCCTTGATGAGAGAAAGAGCTTGAAATCGATTCTATAGCTTCAAGCTCCCAGAACGATAACTGGTCTCCTTACTTCTGCATGTGACATTCCTCCAGCTTTCTACCTCCTTTGTGTGTGATGTGACCTTCTCTTCCCCAGCGACTTCCTCTCTGTGGTCTCCGTCCAAGACCGTTTGTTCCGTTCTGTCTAGGAAAGCCTCTTGCTCCCTAATATGTTGAAGTGTAGCTACCCGCGCCTCCAGCTGCTGCACTTTCTCCTCCAAGAGGGCTACAAACTTGCACTTGGAGCATGTGTAGTTCCCCACATCTGAAGGCAAAAAGACAAACATCCCACAGGTATTGCAGGTGACAGCAGCAGCTCCTTCAGTGTCCATACTAAGTTTTAATTAGTACCTGAAAGAGGATTACAGCTTTCCTCTTCAAAGAAAATCCCTCACTAACAACAGTGTTACAGTCTGCTGATGACTTTTCAACAATTAGTAGTGGTTACGAAATTTGTGCACCGTTAGGCACGCAGCTCTGGCAGCAGTTGTATAGAGCTAACTGGCTAGCCCACCCCCTATTGACTTGCTAATGTGACTTAACAAAGCCCCACCCACTGAGTAACAGTCACCCTGTCCCCAAGTGTTTTAAAAAAGAATTTTAAAACTCACCCACTCGAAATGGCTGCCTGGAAACTGCTTTCTTCCTCGTTCCTAGCAGGAACTGGCCTAGAAAGTTTCCTTTACCTTCTCTTTTCCTGGCAGAAACTGCCTGCAAAGCCTCCTTCTCTTTCTCCTTTCTTTCAGAAACTGGCCTGGAAAACCTCCTCCTTCCCCTGTCCTGGCCAAACTGACCTGAAACTGGCCTCTGGCAGCAGTTGTATAGAGCTAACTGGCTAGCCCACCCCCTATTGACTTGCTAATGCGACTCAACAAAGCCCCACCCGCTGAGTAACAGTCACACTCTCCCCAAGTGTTTTAAAAAAATTTAAAAACTCACCCACTCAAAATGGCTGCCTGGAAACTGCTTTCTTCCTCTTTCCTAGCAGGAACTGGCCTAGAAAGTTTCCTTTACCTTCTCTTTTCCTGGCAGAAACTGCCTGCAAAGCCTCCTACTCTTTCTCCTTTCTTTCAGAAACTGGCCTGGAAAACCTCCTCCTCCACCTTCTCCTTCCCCTGTCCTGGCCAAACTGACCTGAAACTGGCAGCAGTTGTACAGAGCTAACTGGCTAGCCCACCCCCTATTGACTTGCTAATGCAACTTGCTAATGCGACTTAGGGTTACATAAAATAGTTAGAGAGATTTTGCAACTCCAAATACAAATGGAACCCAAATTGTACCTCCTAAGTATATGTAAAGATGAAGACATTGAACGTAAACAGGAAAAGCTACTTTTTTACATCACTACTAGTGCGAGGATAGTATATGCTAGCAAATGGAAATGCAAAAATCTCCCTTCAACAGAAGAAGGGATCTACAAATTGATAGATTTGATGCAATTAGATAAACTTACTAATTTGATGAGAGGCCAGGACTGGGAAGAAACTGGGAAAATTTGGGAACCACTAAGAAATTATGTATATAAAGTGAAAGGTAAAAGTAATTAGAGATACAGGAAGTGTATCATAAGGTTTGGGAAGGGGAAAAGGGGAATGAAAGAGCGACATTGAGTTTAAAATAATTTAAGTTTATTATTAACAAAAGGTCTATACTTAACTACGATAAAGAAGTAAAAGAGAGGTTTTTTTATGCTTAATGGCAATGGCTTGGAAAGGGTTCAGGAAGCGTTCAGTGTGAAAGATGTAAGTAATGTGGAGATTGGTTCTATTTGTCTTTTTTGTTTTGTTTTTTTGTTAGTCTGATTGTCTGATGTTAGTTAGTAAGTCTGTTTAGTTTGTTTTTTGAGATTTTGTTTTGTGTTTATTGTTTATTGGTGTTTTTATGGATTTTAATTCAATAAGTCTATTTAAAAAAAATCTCTCTAGACAATTTTTCTTTCTGTCTGAATCTCTTGAATCTAAATAACCAAAATGCCTTTTTGTGTGTGTGTAAACACACTTATCAGCATTTAAATCAGCAATCTCAAAAACAAAATGTTGCATCTATTGGCCTCTCCTTGCTGTTAAAGTGTATACCAGTCACAAGCTCTCAGCCTTGGACTAAATGTTTTTTTTTTATCAATGTTATTTTAAACTTTTGTTGAGCAAATCATTTTGCTATTAACTCTGTTTGCCATCAGGCATCTTTTTCTTTTCTATATCCAATCACCTTGTGATTTTTAGGTCTATCAACCACATTAAACACCTCTTTGTCTATTAAACACTTGAACTCTTGCTGCACTGTAAAATACCATTTTTACTTTCCTCAACAGGAAAAAGCTTTTTAAATCAGGGGTCCTCAAACTTTTTGAGCCAGGGGCCGGTTCGCCGTCCCTCAGACCATTGGAGGGCCAGAGTAAAAAAAACAAACCCAAACCATCATGACCTTGAGCAAGTCACACCCTCTCAGCCCCAGAGGATAACCATGGCAACTCTCCTCTGAAGAAACTTGCCAAGCAAACCCCCATGATAAAGGTCGCCATAAGTTAGAAATGACTCCAAGGCATTGGATTAACCTGGGGAGGTCACACTCCCTCAGCCCAAAATGGTAATGGAAACCCTCCTCTGGAGAAACTTGCCAAGCAATCCCCCATGATGGGGTCAAAATAAGCCAGAAATGACTCGAAGGCACTGGATTACCCTGGTCAGGCCACACTCTCAGCCCCAGATGGTAATGGAAACCCTCCTCTGGAGAAACTTGCCAAGTGGAATGAGTGTTGGACTACCACTCTGAAGACCTGGGTTTAATTCCCCACTCTGCCATGAAAACCACAGGGTGAACTTGGACAAGTCATACACTCTCAGCCTCAGGGGAAGGCAATGGCAAACCTCCTCTGAACAACCCTTGCCACAGAAACCCTAGGATAGGTTTGTCTTTGAGTTTCCAGAAGTCAGAAATGACTTGAAGGAACACAACAACCACAACCACATTCTTTGAAGTCACACTCTCTCAGACTTGGGGGAAAGCAATGGCAAACCCTTTCTGAATAAACCTTGCCCAAGAAACCCCAGGAAAAGTTCATCTTTGAGTTGGCAGAAGTCTTCTTCCTACTCCCCCTCCCCCCCCCAAAAAAAAGGCTCCTGGAGCAAAGGAGGGAGCCCAACCAAGCCCCCCCGCAAGAGATGCTTCGTCTGCCGTCATCGGGAAGAAGAGGAGGAAGGCTGGCAAGTGCCAGGGCATCAGAGAGAAAGCGGGGAGGGGACTCCCTGGGAGAGAAGAAGAGGCAAAGGAGGAGGAGGAGTAGGAAGATGGCATACTCACCCTGCAAAGGGGCTTCCCTGACCCTCTGTCTCCCTCCTCCTCCTCCGTGGGGGGGGGGCTTTTACTGAAGAGAGAGAGGGAGGGAGGGGAGGGAAGGAAGGAAGAGAGAGAGAGAGAGAAAGGGGAAAAGAAGGGAGCAAAGCAAGCGGAGGCCCCACCCTGAGGCTAAGAGTGTGTGGCTTGCCCAAGGCCACTCAATGGGTTTTTACAGGGCCTTCCCTGTAGAGAGGCAGGACAGGCAAGGCAGAGGAGGGCAGACCAGCTTAGGGCAGCAAGGGGGGAGGGAGGAAGGGAGGCCCTCCCAGAAACACCACGCCTCAGCCCTTTTCCTTCTCCTCCTCCTCCTCTTCCCCCAGACCAAACCAAGCCATTGCGTGGCACACAGGGGACTGACTAGGAACTTGGCTGGGCGCCTCCTCACCCCTCCCCTCCCCAAAGGGAGCCAAGCCAGGGGAGGGGCTCAAACCAGAAACAAGCCAGGTGGAAAAAAAAGCCAGGTGGGCCGTGGGCTGGACTTGGCCCGTGGGCCATAGTTTGAGAACTCTTGCACTACACTAATGCCCAGAGCATATAAAAAAACAACATGAACTTTCCTAGTGCAACAAATCAAATATGATATAATAGGCATCACTGAAACCTGGTGGGATGGGTCTCATTATTGGAATGTAGAAATACAGGGGTATAACCTTTTCAAGAGAAACAGTCCAAACAGGAAAGGAGGAGGAATAGCATTATATATCAGGGATATTTACACCAGTGAAGAAATCCAGGACATCAGTCATGGAAGCCAGGTGGAGAACATCTGGATAAAAATTAAAAGGGAAAGAAAGAACAGGGATGTTATTGTGGGAGTCTACTACAGACCCCCGACTCAAGCAGAGGAATTGGATGATGCCTTTCTAGAACAGATGACCACACAATCAGAAAGGAGAGATGTAGTAATGATGGGTGACTTTAACTGTCCTGATATTTGGTAGAAGTCAAACTCTGCCAAACTTCAAGGTCTAGCAAATTCCTCACTTGTATCGAAGATCATTTCTTTGTCCAAAAAGTGTAAGAGGGATCAGCTAATCTAAATCTCTCTCAGCTATTTTAGATCTGAGATAAATGTTTTCCACATTCCATGCATTTAAATGGTTTCCCCCATGTGTGGGGGCTTTGATGTGATTATAGACCCGAACTTGGATGGAAGCTCTCCCCACATTCCATGGTTTTATATGGTTTTTACCATGTGGGTTTTTTGATGTGAACGCAGAATTCCACTCCGACTGAAGCTCTTCCCACATTCCATGCATTTATATGGTTTCTCCCCTGTGTGGGTTCTTTCGTGTGAACGCAGATGTCCACTCTCACTGAAGCTCTTCCCACATTCTGTGCATTTATATGGTTTCTCCCCTGTGTGGGTTCTTTCATGTGAATGCAGATGTCCACTCCGAATGAAGCTCTTCCCACATTCCATGCACTTATATGGTCTTCCCCCTGTGTGGATTCTTTCATGTGAATGGAGACTTCCACGATCACTGAAGCTCTTCCCACATTCCATGCATTTATATGGTTTCTCCCCTGTGTGGGTTCTTTGATGTAAACGTAGAGTTCCACTCCGACTGAAGCTCTTCCCACATTCCATGCATTTATATGGTTTCTCCCCTGTGTGGGTTCTTTCATGTGAACGCAGATGTCCACTCCGACTGAAGCTCTTCCCACATTCCATGCATTTATATGGTTTCTCCCCTGTGTGGGTTCTTTCATGTGAACGTAGAGTTCCACTCCGACTAAAGCTCTTCCCACATTCCATGCAATTATATGGTTTCTCCCCTGTGTGGGTTCTCTCATGAGAAAGTAGAGTTCCACTCTCACTGAAGCTCTTCCCACATTCCATGCATTTATATGGTTTTTCTCCTGTGTGGCTTCTTTCATGTGAACGTAGATGTCCACTCCAATTGAAGCTCTTCCCACATTCCATGCATTTATATGGTTTCTCCCCTGTGTGGGTTCTTTCATGTGAACGTAGAGTTGCACTCTTCCTGAAGCTCTTCCCACATTCCATGCATTTATATGGTTTCTCTCCTGTGTGGGTTTTTCGATGTGAACGTAGATTTCCACTCTGATTGAAGCTCTTCCCACATTCCATGCATTTATATGGTTTCTCCCCTGTGTGGGTTCTTTCATGTGAACGCAGATGTCTACTCTGACTGAAGCTCTTCCCACATTCCATGCATTTATATGGTTTCTCCCCTGTGTGGGTTCTTTCATGTGAACGCAGATATCCACTCCAACTGAAGCTCTTCCCACATTCCATGCATTTATATGGTTTCTCCCCTGTGTGAGTTCTTTCATGTGAATGTAGATTTCCACTCAGACTGAAGGTCTTCCCACATTCCATGCATTTATATGGTTTCTCCCCTGTGTGGGTTCTTTCATGTGAACGCAGTTGTCCACTGCGTCTGAAGCTCTTCCCACATTCCATGCATTTATATGCTTTCTCCCCTGTGTGGGTTCTTTCATGTGAACGCAGATATCCACTCCAACTGAAGCTCTTCCCACATTCCATGCATTTATATGGTTTCTCCCCTGTGTGAGTTCTTTCATGTGAATGTAGATTTCCACTCAGACTGAAGGTCTTCCCACATTCCATGCATTTATATGGTTTCTCCCCTGTGTGGGTTCTTTCATGTGAACGCAGTTGTCCACTGCGTCTGAAGCTCTTCCCACATTCCATGCACTTATATGCTTTCTCCCCTGTGTGGGTTCTTTCATGTGAACGCAGATGTCCACTCCAACTGAAGCTCTTCCCACATTCCATGCATTTATATGGTTTCTCCCCTATGTGGGCTTTTTGATGTAAGCGTAGCTTTCCACTGTGACTGAAGCTCTTCGCACAGTCCCTGCATTTATATGGTCTTTCTTCTTTATGGGTCCTTTGATGTGAATGCAGAATTCTTGTCTGACTGAAGCTCTTTCCACATTCCATATATTCATATGGTTTCCCTCCCATGTGAATTTTGAAGTATACGTTTGATTGTGATTTATATTTGCATATTCTCCCATAGACAGGAAACTTTCCTTGATCTGAGCCTGAAGTCAGATGTTCAGAATGTTCAGCACCCTGAGGGGCAGACGAGTTGTTCTTCTCATTTTTCATTTGGTTTTCCCTTTTCCTTTTCAGTTCCTTTTGATTTCCAAACGCCTCTCTTTCTATTAAAGGGTCCATAGTTTCCCTTGATGTCAAAGGTGGCTCCTCGTATTTCTCACTCTTCTGTTCTTTACCTGCTTGAGGAAAAAGGAGATCCAATTTGGAGCCAAGCAGAGAAACCCTGGACCGGGTCAAGAATCAATCTCAATTACCTTATTTATTCTAAAATGTCCCCACTCCTTCAAACATGATTATTGGCCATTGCAGATTGCCAGAAATAGTGCAAATTGAGTCCACTTTAACTGCCCTGACTCAGTGCTAGGGAATCATGGGAACTGTAGTTTATTGTGGCACCAGAGCTCTCTGACAGAGAAGGCTCAATGTTTAAGAAAAAATACAATTCCCATGTTTCCCTAGAACTGAGCCAGGGCAGTTAAAGTGGACTCAATTTGCACTATTTCTAGCAGTCTGCAAAGGCCCTAAGTTGCCTTTTTTAAAGCTTTGGGAACATTTCTTCCAAGGGGTCCCTTGCAATTTTCACTATACCTTCCCTTTGGAATATGCTGCTCTCTCAACCAAGAACATCAATTCCATTCTAGTCAATTTCCCCTTAGCTCCTCTAGCCACAGTTATTGCCCCTTGTCCTCTTGAGATAGAACAGTAGTTTTCATTTTTGTAAGCTTATGAGAAGCAAAGGAAACTCAACAGGTGTAGCAAGGCAAGAGGAAGAAGGGAAGTCTCGTTAAAATGAGAAAATGAATTTCCTGTTGCCAATCCTTTCCATCTGACCCCAGTCAAAAGGAACCCCTGGTCAGACACAAAAGGGAAGATGGACCAAGGCCAAGACTAGAGACTTTATCCTACTGAGGTCAATTCGACAAATAAGAACAATGCTAAACACTGTAGAGTCCATTTTGGCAACACACCAAACAAATGCATGAATTTTTTTTAAACTGTGCTAAGTTTAATTCTTTTTAAGGGGGGGAGGATATATTATCATGTATTGTTATTATATACTGTATTGGTTTGTCTTAATATGTAAGCCACTTTGATTGCTATTATAGTAGAAAAGCAGGATAAAAATAAAAGTTTTATTTATTTTTTATGAATTGTGGAAAGTGTTTGAGTCGGCATGAAGATCAATGTTTATCTCCATGCCTTTGTCTTGAGCCACTAGGTATGGCCTGTCTACCAGAATGATGTGCACTTTATTTATGAGTTGTACTGTTCTCAGTAAAATGAAGCACAAGCGGAGACCTTCCCCAAGTACACTGCCCCCTTCATTCCCAGAGAGGAAATATCTTGACCACACATCTAGGCAGGTACCTGCGGGTCCTTCTCCTTCCATGGAGCCCTGGTCAAAGGGGGCTCCTCTTTTCAGATAGGAGATGAGATCTGGTTTGGGATATTCTGCCAAAGAAAACAGAGAGAAAATAGTATTATGCAAAAATATTTTGGCATTGTTGTAGTTGTTGTCATTTTATTTACTTATATCCCACCCTTCTCCCAATATAGGGGCTCAGGACAGATTCAAGGGCTCAAGACATGTGTTGTGACTCACCTCCCATTCCCTCGGCAGCATGGTGCCCATTGCCAGTCCAGGTTCTAGACATGGAATGTGAGTGGGTGCCATTTTGGCAAGCAGGACACTGGCTTGGGCTAGCTCTGTGTGGGATGTGCATGTGAATTACTCAGGGGAGAAGGTGTCTGGTGGTGGGAAGTCCCAGAGGTGGCCATGCCTTTTCCCAAGGTGGCACTTCCCTCCCAAGCCCTAGGGGATCAGGGTGTGAGAACTGAAGACATAAGCCAATGCAACATAAATGCTGGCATGTCAGAAATGCAGCCTGCTTCCATCTCCATTGGGATGCACTGCTTTAGACCAACAGGGGTGTTCTGGGGGGATTAGCATGGGAGTTTGGAGGGGGAGAGAGACTCTATGTTCTGTTCAGTGCCTACATAAAACTAAGGAATATGACAGTGATAGTCACCTGCACCAGCTGTGTTATGTTTGTGTTCTTGGCAAAGGATGCGGGGAAATTCACCCACAACAAGTGCTAGTTGGTTCCCCTTTTGGAAGAGACGGTCTAGCAACTTGAGGCCCGTTTATCCACTCTGCAGCATATTAGGGACCAGGAGGATTTCTTGGACAGAGGAAAGACGACTGTCCTGGTAGAGGAACACACAGGGGATAGTATCTCTGAGGAGGAGGTTAGTTCCCATAGACAAGAGTTAGACCATTGGAGGAATGTGACACATAGAGGTAGAAAGACCAGGGATCATTCTGTGAGTCTGGAGTTGCAGAATTGATTTGAAGCTCTCTCCCTTATCAGGAAGCAAGAAGGGCAGTGCTGTCAATCCTCAGAGAAGGTGCATGAGACCTGGGGGGGGGGGAGCACATGGAATAGCCTCTGCCAAATCTCAGAGGTGTGTGGTGTTGCTAGGAGTTTCCCTGTTGAGAGGCATAGAATCAGTGTTTTGTGGGCCTAAGAAGATGTCTCGAGAGGTATGCTGTCATTCTGGGCAAAATCCGCTAACAAGACTCATCGAGCCCACTGTCCTTTTTTGTCCACATTGGAACTAATGAGACTGCAAGGCACAGGCTTCAGAACATCACAAGGGATCATGAAAAGCAAAAGCAGGGATAGTTTGGGGACTTTGCTAGTCTACCAGCCACCCCGTTGTCTAGCAGACCCCCTGACCGAGCTGACACAGCTGGTCTCTGAGCTGCTGTTGGAGACTCCCAGACTTTTAGTCTTGGGGGACTTCAACATCCCGCTCGAGACCAGCTTAACAGGCACAGCTCGGGAGTTCATGGAGACCATGACAAACATGGGCCTATCCCAACTGGTCCTTGGGCCCACACACTGTGCAGGTCATACACTTGATGCGGTCTTCAGTACGGAACAGGAATATCCGTGGGCGGAGATTGTAAGTACCTCTGCATTGTCATGGACGGATCATTTCCTGGTCAAGATGGAACTTAGAGCCAATGTCTGCCCTACCGGGGGTGGTGGACCCATTAGAATGGTCCGCCCTTGAAGGCTAATGGATCCAATAGGATTCCAGAAAGCCTTAGAGGGTTCAATGGTTGGGAATGCCGGTGACCCTGTCGATGCTCTGGTCAACACCTGGAACACCAATCTTACCAGAGCTATCGACACGATCGCTCCCAAGCGTCCTTGCCAATCCGCCTCAAATCGTAGGCCATGGTATACACCAGAGCTGAGGAGGATGAAGCGGTTTGGTCAACGACTAGAGCGTTAGTGGCGGAAGACTCGACTCTTATCTGACAGAACTCGCCATAGGAATTTTCTTTGTTCCTATTGGGAGGCAATACGTGCAGCAAAGAGAGCTTTCTCCTCTGCACGCATTGCGTCTGCAGAGTCTCGTCCAGCAGAGCTGTTTAAGGTGGTGAGGGAGATGACGCAGGTGCCCCCTGCGCCAAATCCCTTGCTTAACCCGACAACGGCCTGCTGTGACGCATTTAACAACTTCTTTGCAGATAAAATCTCTCAGATAAGAGCCGACTTAGATGCCACTGTTCTGACAGAATCTACAGGCGAGGCGTCCAGCGACTCTGTCAATGAAGTTATCCTGGATCAGCTGCAATCTGTGAGTACCAAGGACGTAGACAAGCTGCTTGGTAAGGTGAGGAAGACAACCTGCCCTCTCGACCCTTGCCCATCATGGCTGGCTGTCCAGGGGGGGGATGCATTGAGGAGATTCCTCACGGATATCATCAATGCATCCTTTAGGGAAGGACATGTTCCATCTTGTTTAAAGGAGGCGGCTGTTAGGCCGCTTCTGAAAAAACCTTCCCTGGACCCCCAGAATATGAGTAACTACAGGCCTGTTTCTTTGTTGCCATTTTTGGGCAAGGTAATCGAGAGGGCGGTTGCTCTTCAGCTCCAAGCTGTCTTGGATGAAACCGATTATCTAGACCCATTTCAAACCGGCTTCAGGACAGGCTTTGGGGTTGAGACTGCCATGGTTGCCTTGACCGACGATCTCCGTCTGAGCATCGACAGGGGTAGTGTGACCCTGTTGGTGCTCCTAGACCTCTCAGCAGCTTTTGACACGATAGATCACAGCATCCTCTTGGACCGCCTGAAGGGGTTAGGTATCGGGGGCACTGCTTTGCAGTGGTTCCGGTCCTTCCTCTCGGGTAGGTCCCAGAGGGTGCTGTTCGGGGACAGTAGCTCTAGCAAGAGGGAGCTCACTTGTGGGGTCCCTCAGGGGGCGATCTTGTCTCCGATGTTGTTTAACATCTATATGAAGCCGCTGGGTGAGATTATATGGAGTTATGGTGCTGGGTGTTATCAGTATGCTGATGACACCCAAATCTATTTCTCCGTGTCTCGTTCGTCGGCCTCGAATTCCAATGGCATCTCCTCTCTCAATGAATGTCTTCGGGCGGTAATGGGCTGGATGAGGAAAAACAGATTGAAGCTGAATCCAGACAAGATGGAGGTGCTCACAGTAGTGGCCCCGAAACCAAGAATTGGGTTGCAACCTCCAGTCCTGGATGGGGCCACACTCTCCTCCAGTGACTGTGTTCGCAGTCTGGGGTGCTCCTTGACTCATCGCTGCTGATGACAAATCAGGTAAATGTGACAGTCAGGAGCGCCTGTTATCAGCTTCGGCTGATACGCCAGCTGCGCCCTTTTCTGGAAGTAAGGGATCTCGAGACTGTTGTGCACGCGCTGGTAAACTCCTGCCTTGATTTCTGTAATGCGCTCTACATGGGGCTACCCTTGTGCTTAGTTCGGAAATTACAGCTGGTTCAAAATATGGCACCCAGGCTTGTCTCGGGAACATCTAGGAGGGACCACATTACTCCGGTTTTGAAGTCCCTCCACTGGCTGCCTATCAGCTTCCAGGCCCAGTACAAGGTGTTGGTTATCACCTTTAAACCCTAAATGGCTTGGGTCCAAGCTATCTCAGGGAACGCCTCCTCCCATACAATCCTCCCCGCGCTCTCCGTTCCTCTGGGAGGAATTTGCTGCAGCCTCAGAAATCGAGGCTTGCGGCTACCTCCCAGAGGGCTTTTTCAGTTGTCGCCCCCAAACTCTGGAACGGCCTGCTGGATGAGATCCGTCAGTTAACATCATTAGACAGCTTTAAAAAGGCTGTCAAGATGGATCTCTTCCGGCAGGCCTTTCCAGATTAATTATCCCTGCCTCGGCTACTCCCACTCTCAATGATCTTCGCGTGGCCCCATCTACAGATGGATGAAGATCATTGCCTTGGGCCAATTTTATGTTTGTAATGTTTTTAATTTTTAATTGTTTAAATTTGCTATTTTAAATTTTTATTGATTTAATACTGTCTTAAGGGGGCGAGAGATTATGTTTGGGATATATTGTATGGTTTTATTGTTGTAAGCTGCCCTGATTGGGCTCCCAAAGGGCGGGATATAAATAAAATTTATTATTATTATTATTATTATTAAACCAAAGCAGCTTCATTTATATACCGCTTCATACCGCGCTATGCAGTGTCTAAGCGGTTTACAACTGTAAGCTCATTGCCCCCCAACAAGCTGGGTACTCATTTCACCAACCTTGGAAGGATGCAGGCCTGAGTCAAGCCTGAGCCCTGGCAAGTATTGAACTCACAACCTTGTGGCTTATGAGTGAGTGGCTACAGTTCAGGCATTGAACCACTGAGGCTCTGGGGAGGAAGATAAAGAGTCTGGATCCACATTTTGCCTGGTTGGCTATCTGCTGGGGGTGCTTTGAGTCTCTATTTCTGCATGGCAGGGAGTTAGACTGGATGGCCCCTGAGGTCTCTTTCACCTCTATGATTCTATGAAAGGCCATGGCCCACAAAGGGAGAGAAAAATAGTGGAAGTGAACAACTGTCTCCACCAATGGCCACTTGTGACAGGGAGTGCCTGGACTGAATGGCTGAAGGGGTTTTTGATGGATGACCCTTATGGTCTCTTCCAACTCTGTGATTTGATGACTTCAATGCCCCCCAAACAGGAGTTCATCCCCTGAAAGGCATGCTTACCCAGAGCGGCCACATTCCCATAAGTCTCCAGCATGACCTCCTTGTAGAGAGCCCGCTGGCCCAGATCCAGGAGGTCCCATTCCCCCTTGGTGAAATACACAGCCACCTCCTCAAAGGAGACTCCAGGCTGAAAAAGAGGAGAAAAGAAATTTGGAAATTCTAGCTGAGAACTTTCTCTGGCACTGCATAGCTTAAGCGTACATTTAGGGAGTTATGGCTATGCAACTCTCATGGTGAATGACAACAGAGTACAGTGGAACCGAGGCACCAAATAGGCGACCGAATGCACAGCACATCGCAACTGCCCATCGACGCACAATGTGCCAGAGCATGCGCAAGGGCACCCCATGTGCAAGGCCGCTTATGCAGCCTTGGACTGAATGCAAATGCTCCCTAGCAGCTGAGAAGGTAGTAGGGAAGGGAATGGCAGGGCAAGACAGGGAAGGGAAGGGGGAGTCTATTAAACGACCTTAATAGATTAGAACACTGAGCGAAAGCTAGCAAAAAGAACTTCAACATGGAGAAATGTATGGTACTGCCCTGAAGGCAGAAAAATGAAATGCAGAGATATAGGATAGGGGACACCTGGCTTAATGAGGCTTCTATGTGTGAAAGGGAACTAGGAGTTCTAGTAGACCACAAGGTGAACATGAGTCAACAGTGTGATGTGGCAGCCAAAAAGGCCAATGCAATTCTAGGGTGCTTCAATAGAGGTATAGCATCTAGATCAAGGAAGTAATAGTGCCACTCTATTCTGCTTTGGTCAGGCCTCAGCTGGAATAATCCTTTGTCAGTTCTTGGCACCACAGTTCAAAAAGGATGTTCACAAGTTGGAGCATGTCCCTCGGAGGATGTTTAAAATGGTGAAGGGTCTGGAAACCAAGTCCTATGAGGAATGAATTAGGGAGCTCGGTATGTTTAGCCTGGAGAAGAGAAGGTTAAGAGGTGGTATGATAGCCCTGTTTAAATATTTGAAGGGGTGCAATATTGAGGAGGGAACAAGCTTGTGGATGCATGTTACAGGAGAAGTGATTCCACCTAAATATTAGGAGGAACATCCTGACTGTCAGAGCTGTTCAACAGACTCCTTCTTTGGAGGTCTTTAAACAGAGGCTGGCTGGCCATCTCTTGAAGATGCTTTGATTGAGAGTTCGTGCATGGCAGACGGGGGTTGGACTGGATGGCCCTTGGGGTCTCTTCTAACTCCTCCAACTCAGAGAATTCTATGATGCTATGGATGGAGAAGACGATGCCGGGACTCACCTCCTTCCTGAGGCTGTTCTCTGTCATCTGGGCCTCTGGTTTCTTCTGGGCTCTCATGCATTTGCTGATGTCTGAAGGAAGAGAGGGATTTCTGCCATTAAAGCCCACCCTGGGCATCTCAGGACACAAAGACAGGCTGTGGCTCCCTTACTTCTGACCCCATGCTGGACATCTGGACTCTGGCTGGAGCTGGTATTCCAGGCCCTGATCCTCTCCTTCAACACCAAGAGGATTCTTAAAGAATGAACCCAATAAAAGATGCCAAGTGGGTGGTTAAGAACAACAACTACCCAGGATCCTACAGCTAACTGATTGTAAACTGCTTAGGGAGTGCCAAACGTACTGATAAGTGGTCCAGAAACATACATGCGATTGCTATTGCCAATCCTACAGTTGGAAGGGAGACCCCAAAGGCCATCCAGTCCAACCAGAACCAGGCACAGTTCATTTGTTCTCAATACAATTAAGCACAAGCAGAGACCTTCCCCAAGCCCATGGTCCTCTTGAGCCCCAGAGAGGAAATGTCTTGACCACAAATCTAGGCAGGTACCTGCAGGTCCTTCTCCTTCCCAGGAGCCCTGGTCAAAGGGGTCTTCTCCTCCTTCCAGACGGGAGATGAGATCTGGACAGTCTTCCCAAGAAAAGAGAGAGAGGACAGTTAGTACTCTGTCAAAAAACTCAGGCATTGCAAGGCTGTTCCCTCATACTCAGGTTTGTCTGTCCGCTCCCTGATTTCTTCCACTCCATCAAGAAAATACAAAGATTAGAGAAGCATACCCTCTTATATCTCCTGAGAAGAAACAGGAAAGGTGTTTCAGGACCGGCCCTGTCATTAGGGAGGGTGGGGAGCCCATCCCAGAGGCAGAAGATGAGTGCTGGGGAGACATGTGTGTTTGTCATGTGACCTGCTTTCCACTTGTTGCCCATTGCCAGTACAGACGCCATACACAGAAAGCGTGTGGGCACCATCTTGGCCGGGAGCCCAATGGCTTGGCTTGGCTATCTATGGGATGTCTGTAAGGATGATCTGGTGGTGGGGAGTCCCAGAGGAGGCCATGCACTTTCCCAAAGTGGCCCTTCCCTCCCAAACCCTAGGGAACCAGGGGAGGCGAAATGAGGGAGCCAGACACAATAAAGCAATGCGCAAACGTATTTGAGACAAGCCACCATAATGCAGGGAAGGAAAGACTAAGGCCTTATGCTCATATCTCTCACCAAGAAGAGGAGTTGCATCCCATCCCGACCCAGAACGGAAGTCTGTTTTTGGAAACTGGTATCAGGCAAGTTCATTTTGGGCAAACAGGAGGCACACCCAGCCACATGGGCCTTGTGTTGGAAGGTTTCTGTAAAGCAACTCTGCTTTCACGCCATCAGTAGAGTATTCAATGGGCTGAGGAGACTCCCATGTTTGTCTCCACAAGGCCACAATTTCTGAAGCAATAAATCTGAGGAGTCTTTTTGGCTTATGAATGAGCCTGTCTTATATTAAGGACAACAGCAGACATTGCAGCCTAGATGTTGCTTCCCTGATGACTGGACAATAAGAGTGGAAAAGGTCCCCCAAACAGGAGTCCATCCCCTTGAAGGCAAAAGGCATCCTTACCCAGAGAGGCCACGTTCCCATAAGTCTCCAGCATGACCTCCTTATAAAGAGTCCGCTGGCCTGGATCCAGAAGGTCCCACTCCCTCTTGGTGAAAATCACGGCCACCTCCTCAAAGGAGACCCCAGGCTGAAAAAGAGGAGGAAACAAAAGCATGAGGCAGATCACAAATCATTTCCTGCAAATAGGATTCCTTCCAAGCAGAAAGATTCAACCTTCTCACCTGACAGACCGAAAGGGTTAGAGGGAGGGAAGGAGGAGGAGGAGAACTTGGAAATTCTGGCTCAGATCTTCCCTTGGTGAGGTATAGAGCATAAATCTCCACATGTGGAGCTGTGCCCGGATGATGCTACACAGCCCTTGTGGAGAATGGCAAGAGAGAAGAGTGGCACCAAGACTCTGAATAGGGGACCGAATGCACAACACATCACACATGCCCATCCAGGGGCAATGTGCCACTGCATGTGCAATGGCACCCCATGTGCAATACTGCTTCTGCAGCCTTGGACTGAACGCAGACGTTCCCCACTTGGGTGGGATAGAAACATCTCAATGGAGAAATGAATCTATAGACAGCAGCTGAGAAGGTGGAGGGGAAGGGGAAGGGCAGGGAAGGACAGGGAAGGAAAGAGGAAGGGAAGAGTAGAGGAGAAGACACCAGGACTCACTTCCTTCCTGAGGCTGTTCTCTGTCATCTGGGCCTCCGGTTTCTGCTGGGCTGCTGTCACGCATTTGCCGATGTCTGGAAGAGGAGAGGGATGTCTGTCATGAAAGCCCACTCTGGGCGTCTCAGGACCCAAAGGCAGGCTGAGGCTCCCTTACTTCTGACCCCATGCTGGACATCTGGACTCTGGCTGGAGCTGGTATTCCAGGCCCTGATCCTCTCCTTTAGTACCATGCGGACTCTTAAAGACTGTAACCCGATGAAAGATGCCAAGTGGGTGGTTAAGAACAACAACTACCACAGGATCCTAGATTTGGAAGGAGACCCAAGGGCCATCCAGTCCGACCCCCTTCTGCCACGCAAATGAATATATGATCCAGGCCCTGTGACAGATGGCCATTCACAGCCTCTTTTCAAAGACCTCCAGAGAAGGAGGCTCCACCACCCTCTGACACCGCAACCGATTTCCCTGTTGAACTTCTGCTTTTCCCATCAGGAGGTTGTTCCGAATGTTTCTGTGGAATCTCTTTTGCTGTAATTTGCATCCATTGCTCTGTGTCCCAAAACAAGATTACTTCTCCTTCATATGACATCCCTTCCAATAATTAAACATGGGAGTCACACACAGAGGACAAACATTTAGAAGCCAAGTCTTGGAAGGGACTGCAAGGGGCCATCTAGTCCAACCCTCTTCTGCCATGCAGGAATCCACAACTACAGCACTCCCGAGAGATGCTTGGTGTCTTCCAAAGTAGAGAGAGTCCACCACCCTCCGAGGAAATCTATTCCACTGTCAAACAACAATGACATTGAAAGAGTTCTTCCTAATGCTTAGCTGGGATCTCTTTCCTTGTAATCGGAATCCTTTCTTTCACAGGATCCTAGAGTTGGCACAGACCCCAAAGGCAATCCAGCCCAGACCCATTCTGTCATGCAGGAGGATACATACTTCAAGCCCTTCCTGGGACAGATAGCCACCCAGACTGTTTAAAAACCTCCAAAGGAATAGATAAAATTATTAAACAAAATCGTAAAATCGTAAAAAACTAACTTCCAAATATTATGAGATTCTACAAGAAAGAGAACTGGAACAAGACTTAGTAAAAGATACGATTATTAGATGGGCTAAGGATATTGGAAGGGATATTGATTTAAATGGTTGGGAATGGGCAAGAAAGAAGACACAAAGATTTACTCCATGCCAAGATCTGAAAGAAAATTATTTAAAAATGGAGCCGCGTTGGTATCTTACTCCGGTGAAATTAGCAAAAGTTCATAAAAATGGTAATAATAGATGTTGGAAGTGTAATCAAACTACAGGAAGTTGGTTACATGTATGGTGGAATTGTGATAAAGTAAGGAAATATTGGATGACTATTCATAAGGTAATTTGTGAAATATTTAAAAAAAGATATGACATGATACCAGAAATGTACCTATTGAATATGACAAATAAGATCCCAGAAAAAATTGAAAGGAAATATGGGAGAATATTATTATATATGATAACTTCAGCTCGGATGACATTAGCAAAAAAATGGAAACTAATAGAAGTGCCCTCAACCAGTGAATGGTTTACAAGGCTTATTGGAATGATAAGTATGGATAAACTCACAGCTAGATTGAATAAACAAAATGTAGAAAGTGTTGAACAAGACTGGACCCCGATATTGCAATACTGTAAAAAAGAAAACTTAATTGAGTAGAGATAAATTGATTGGAAAATGTAAAATATTAAGTGACTTAAAAATAGTATGTGAATACTAACAGAAAACATTTATAAGACTTATTATTAAAGATCAAAAATGGTTAAAGCGGACGTTATAACACACAGTGGAGTTAATATGAAATTGCTTGTATATGAAGATAATGAGCGAACTTTGAAGTATGGTTGAGTACAAACTGAAAATAACCTTGGAAGTCAAATGTAAATATTTTGTATATAATTATTGTAAAAGACATAAATATTTCAATTGGATATGTATGTTTGAATAATACATGTTAATAAAATATAATGAACAACAAAAAAAACCTCCAAAGGAAGAGACTCCTCCACTCTCTAAGGCCGCAGCGTTTTCTACCACGAAACACTTCTTATGCTCTAGAACAGGGGTAGGCAACCTTTCCCCTTTAAGGGCCGAGGAACTTCAGCTCCCAGAAGCCTCAGCCATGTTGGCCAATAGTCCCATGTTGGCCAATAGCTCCTGGGATTCTGGGAGCTGAAGTCCCTCGGCCCTTAAAGGGGAAAGGTTGCCTACCCCTGGTCTAGAAGTTCTGCCTCATGTCTTCCTGTTTCTAAAACCCTTTGCTCCATGTTCGATTCTCTGGAGCAGCAGAAACTTGCTCCATCCTCAATATGACATCCCTTCACATATTTAAACAGGGCCCATATCATTTCACCCCTCAACCTTCTCTTTCCAGGCTAAACCTACCCAGTAACTCCCTAAGTCTCTCCTCAGAGGGCTTGGGGCTTTCCAGACCTTCCACCATTTTGGCTGCCCTTCTCTGAACTATTCTGGATCAGATAAAGGATTACCTAGTCTAGCATTCTGTTCACACAGAGGACAGATATTTAGAAGTCTAGGGTTGGAAGGGACCCCAAGGGGCCATCTAGGCCAACCATTTTTTGCCATGCAGGGAAAGGGGGAGAGTTCACCACCTTTTGAGGGAGTCCATTATACTGTCAAACGATAACTGTAAAGCCGTTCTTTTAGACAGATACAGAGGGCAGTGAAGGAAGCAGACAGAAAGAGAATTAACCCTTTTGAGATGTAGTGCTGGAGAAGAGTGCTGCGGAGATGAGCATTTGGGAAGACAAGGGAGACTCAATCTGTGTGGCCAACCTGTGATTGAGAGCGGCCATGGGACAGAGAGGAAGGGGTCTTGAGGGTGCCCCTCTTTCTTTCTCTCTCTCTCGGGGTTCACCTACCTTTCTCTAAGGCCAACCTGGGACTGAGACCGGCCAGAGGAAGAAGGCCCTGGGACAGAGAGGAGGGGGTCTTGGGGGTCCCCCTCTTCCTTGAGGGTCAGTTACCTTTCTCTAAGGCCAACCTGGGACTGAGAGCGACCAGAGGAAGAAGGCCATGGGGCAAAGAGGAAGGGGTCTTGGGGGTCCCCCTCTTTCTCTCTCTCTTGGGGTTCACCTACCTTTCTCTAAGGCCAACCTGGGATTGAGAAAGGCCAGAGGAGGAAGGCTATGGGGCACAGAGGAGGGGGTCTTGGGAGTCCCCCTGTTCCTTGGGGTTCACCTACCTGTCTCTAAGGCCAACCTGGGACTGAGAGAGGCCAGAGGAAGAAGGCCATGGGGCAGAGAGGAGGAGGTCTTGGAGGTCTCCCTCTTTCTTGGGGGTCAGTTACCTTTCTCTAAGACCAAGCTGGGATTGGGAGAAGCCAGAGGAAGAAGGCCATGGGGCAGAGAGGAGGGGGTCTTTCTCTATGGCCAACCTGGGACAGAGCAGCCAGAGGAAGAAGGCCATGGGCCTCTTACTTTTCTCTCCTGGGGGTCAGTTACCTTTCTGAAGCTGTTGGTGTTTCTCCCTAGAGCTTCTTCTGAAGGGCCTGCGCCCTCCCACTTCCGGTCCTCCAGCCAGGCCTCTGGCCCACCCCTTCAGCTTCCGGTCACGTGTCCAGAGAGACAGGCCCCTTTGGAGATAGCCGGGCATCTGAGGTAGCCTTCCCTCCCTCTTCAGCGCAAGGAAGGAAGGAAGGCGCCTGAGGCCTTGGGCAGAGATCGCTCTTTCCCCAGGAGAGAGAAAAGGGGGCGGAGGCAGACCCGCCGGCCACGCCCTCCTGGTGCCCCACTTCCGCCCACGGCCCTAAAATGGCGGCGGTCTACCATAGAGAGGAGGAGAAGGAGCGACGGAGGACTCTATGGTGGTGGAGCTATGGGAAAGAAGGAGGAAGCCCACAGAGATAGGAAAGTGTAGAGAGCCATACGCCCATAAGTTTAGGGCAGGCCTGGGGGCTCCGTGCGGCCCACCAAAGGATTTGGAGGAGGAGGAGGAGGAGGAGGAGGAGGAGGAGGAGGAGGAGGAGGAGGAGGAGGAGGCCGACAGCTGGACCCCTCTGGCCCTGGCCCTGGCCCTGGCCCTGGGAGGCTCTGGCTCAGTGGCTTGGTTTTCTCCCAAAGAGAAGGAATGGGGGCTGGAGGATGGGCAAAGGCCTGCCCTGCAAGGTCCCTCCCTTGCCTGGCTTCCTCCTGAGACGGCTGAGCAGCAGAGGAGGAAGAGGATGGGCAAACACCTGGCCCTTAGTTTAGCCTATTATGATTCTGGCCCCTACCTCCTGCCAAATTGTGCAGGTTTGGTTTAGAGGCAAGATCGTGGCAAGAGCAGGGGCCAGAGAGTACCAGGAAGGAGGTGCTGGTGCTGGGCCTGGTCTGCTCTGCGCCTGAGGGTGGCTGTACTGGGGTCCGAGGGCCAAAGGGGACCTGGCCTGCCTGCCTGCCTGCCTGCCGTACAGAGGGGGAGGCCAGCCCAGAGGCAGCAGCCCTTCTCTCTAGACAAGGAGGATGAGGATGAGGATGGGGCACCCGCAGCCAAGAGAGGGAGATCCAGGCATTGGGGCCCTGGGACAGGGGACTGGGGGAGACGGGGAAGCAGCAGGCAGAGGCAGAGCCGTTTCTGAAAAGAGCATCCCTCAACCCTCCCCTTGAACTCTCTCCCATCCCAAATGGCCATCCGGAGAGCTATGACAGCAAACCCACCTACGCACCCGCCTCCTGGGCTGAAAGTGCTGCTGCTGAATGCCAGCCCAGGGGAGGGCAAGCAGCTGCCCTCAGGGCCCTGGCCCTGGAAGAACAAGCTGACCTGGCCTGCATTGCAGAGACCTGGGGGTTGGATGAGGCTGGGGCTCTGTGTGAGTGTGAGAGTGTGAGTCTGTCACACTGAGGTTGAGGCAGGATCGTGATTTCTAGTATCTCTGCCAGACCTAGAGATGCCTTAATGAAATATTACCTTTTCTTATTCTTTTTAGATTGTAAGCCTGAGGGCAGGGGAACGTCTAATCAACCATCTGTAAGCCGCTCTGATAGCCTTTTGGCGGGTTGTAAATAATAATAATAATAATATAAGGAAGCAGAAGCAGACAGTCACGGTAAAGATATTTGTAAAGATATTTGTTTACAGGTGACCAGGAAGACAAGTACATGGGAATCACTCCTCTCTCCCAGGGTCTCTCTTCCATTCCAGCATTCTCCGGCCATGGGACAGAGAGGAAGGGGTCTTGGGGTTCACCTACATTTCTCTAAGGCCATCTTGGGAGTCCCCCTGTTCCTTGGGGTTCACCTACCTGTCTCTAAGGCCAACCTGGGACTGAGAGAGGCCAGAGGAAGAAGGCCATGGGGCAGAGAAGAAGGGGTCTTGGGGTGCCCCTCTTTCTTTCACTCTCTCTCGGGGTTCACCTGCCTTTCTCTAAGGCCATTCTGGGATTGAGAGTGGCCAGAGGCATCATCGTGACAAGAGCTGGGGCCAGAGAGCACCAGGAAGGAGGAGGAGGAGGAGGTGCTGGTGCTGGGCCTGGTCTACTCTGGGCCTGAGGGTGGCTGTGCTGGGGGTCCGGAGGGCCAAAGGGGACTTGGCCTGCCTGCCTGCCTGCCTGCCTGCCTGCCGTACAGAGGGGGAGGCCAGCCTAGAGGCAGCAGTATCTAGTATCTCTGCCAGACCTAGAGACCTGGGGGTTGGATGAGGCTGGGGCTCTGTGTGAGTGTGAGAGTCTGTCACACTGAGGTTGAGGTGACCTCAACCATTTGTAAGCCGCTAATCAACCATTTGTAAGTCGCTCTGATAGCCTTTTGGCGTGGTGTAAATTGTAATAATAATAATAATAATAATAATAATAATAATATATGGAAGTAGAAGCAGACAGTCATGGTAAAGGTATTTGTTTACAGGTGACCAGGAAGACAAGTACATGGGAATCACTCTTCCCTCCCAGGGTCTCACAGTATATATAGACCCACTCTCTTCCATTCCAGCATTCTCTGAAGATGCCAGCCACAGATGCTGGTGAAAAGTCAATAAGAAACTCGTCTAGAACATGGCCACACAGCCCAAAAAACCCACAAAAAACTATGGATGCTGGCCATGAAAGCCTACAACTTCACATATCAAACAATCTACTTATACCCAAAACACATTACAACTCAATATATTTACTCATCTTTTAAACTCAAGCCTCTAGCTTCAGCCAAGGCAAGAACATCCCTCACATTCCACAAAGAGCCTTTCAGTTCTCAGCTAGCATGTTTCCCAATTACAACTCATTAACCCTTACAGCACAACCTCACAGCTTCAACCCTTATAGTCAACTATATCTTAACAATCCCATCTCTAATAAAATTCAATCAAAGCAAATTCTCGCAGGAAAGCATTAAGCCATTCCTCCATTCAGGGGACAACAGAGAATCCCTTTGTGGGAGAAAGGTGTGATATAAATCCTCGAAATAAAAATAGTGAAATAAAATTAAGACCCTGCTGTCGCATCCCCCCCCCCTGCAACCTAGCCTTGCCGGTAGTTCATCTTTTCCACCTTTTCTGTATTTCAGAAGAACAGGGCAATGCAGCCATGCTCCCAGTCCCAGATGGTTTCTGTCTCTTGATGATGTCCTCCATCTCTCTTACCTTTATGGCTGAGCTTTGGACCAGAATTGCACTTATAGTGACCCCCTCCCAAAATAAAACCCCGCTTTCTCAGCGCATTGGCTATTGTCTCTGGTCCCTGTCCTCCACTCTTCTTCCCAGTTTGGAGGACCCAAGTCTCAGCCAGGCAGAGCCTCAATGGTGCTGCCTTTCTAGGTACACCCCCCCTCCCAGTTATACTGGTGTGTGCCCAGGCGTGTGTCATGGAGCGGATGGACTGGACACAAGCTTTCCCCCCTTGAGAGAAGCTGAAAACGTTGCCCTTTGTTGCAATGCAGTCTCCCTCCTCCCAAAGGCATGATGGAAGAAGAGATGGATGATGGTCTACAGAGCAGCTCCTGGGCCCCCGTTCTGGCTTGGCCTCAGACAATGGGGCAGATCTGGGCTGTTTCCAGGGGGACCCTATAAAGCTGAACCACCTTTTCCCCCATTTTCTCTCCTTGTGCCTCCAAGCCCAGGTAACGTTCCCTCTGCTCTCTTCCACCCCAAAACTGCCCACCTGCTGCAAGCTTCCCTGTGAATGGACCCTTCGCAGGGAGTTGGGAAGCAAAGGCAGCAGTGAAAGAGCCCTGTGATGCCTGGAAGTCAGACACAGTTGTTGCGCTGCAAACACCTTTGTGTGCTATGGTCCCCTTCCCCAAATGCCTGGGCCGGTCCTCCTGCGCTAAGAGTGCCATTGCAGACCCCCGATTTTTCGGGGGGCTAACACCGAGAGGACAAGGAAAGGCAGAAAGTGCAGCAGCCGGGGCAGGGGAGGCAACGTGGATGGGGTGGAAATTGGGCGGATAATAGGTTTCCACAGCAGTAGCATCACTAGGGGCAAGGGGTGTGGACCAAACCGGGTGACATCCCAAGGGGGGAAGAAATGACACCTGGCCACTGTTCCCCCATGGCCACAACCCTCCTTGCCATGGACCATTGTTGTTGTCGTCATTGTTCCCTTGCCAGATTTCTCTCTGTGTGTACCATACCCATCCATTGAGGCTGAGAGAGTGTAACTTGCCCAAGGGTCACCCAGGGGGTTTCCGAGTTAGCCATTGAAAAGCCCCTTCAAAAGCAGATGGTCCACCTCCAGAGCTTCTGTCCGGGGGTTTTGGAAGGAGCCCCCCAACCCCTGGCCTCCCCATGGCTGGGAGTGCCTTCCTGCCCTTTGACCCCAGGACAAACTGCAGAAGGGCTGCTTCTCTAAGCCCTGGCCGGAGTAAGACCTTTCCAACCTATGGCGACCCCCAAGGTGACTGTATCATGGGTTTGTCTTGAGAAGTTTCTTCAGAGGGGCTTTGCTGTTGCCTTCCCCTGAAGCTGAGAGAGTGAGACTTACTCAAGGATGCAAGCCCAGTACTGTCTCATAGACCAAATAATCAAGTTTGAATTATTCAGGTACAACTCAAACAGATTCAGACTAATAGATTAGAAGAGCATCAGGGATTAGATGATCCCTCTCCAATTAACCAATTTACTGAGTCTGATGAATCAGATGAAGTTAATTTTATACCAATTAAATTGGTTACTTGGAACATTTCGGGATGGAAGACTTCCCTAGAGGGTGAGGACCTCTTTAAATTTTTACATGGATATAACTTGATAGCTTTACAGGAAACTTGGATTACGGAAGAGAATAGAATTGGATTGAGAGGTTATCAAGTTTGGACTGTCCCTGCTTGTAAATCTAGCAATAAAGGAAGAGCCTCAGGGGGTCTTCTGGTAGCTGTCAAAGATGACCTGGGTTGGGAAGGGGAGCTGCTGATGAATCTCATAACTCCTCCATATTGTCAAATTGTAAAATTCCAAACTCCAGATAATTTGTTTATTGTGATAAATATTTACATTCCACCTACTAATTCTAAATACTATAAAATAGAGGTGTGGCCCCTATTAAACGACTTGCTAGAAGAAATTAACTCTAAATTTTCTGAAGCTTTGATAGTGTTACTAGGGGATTTTAATGCCCATTTAGGTCATCACCTAATAAGATTCACATTCTATCAGGGGTACAGGAAGAGCTACGGGATGTATTTTGTTGGAATTCTAGTGATAAAAGGATCAATCAATCTGGAATTAAACTCTTAGAGCTACTACTTTCTTTCGATCTACAAATCCTGGGCCCTAGTGATTCTAACTTGCCATACCCGTTTACATACTACACCCGTAATGCCGGCAGTGTTATTGATTTTGTGTGTGTCAAGAAATTTAAGTCATCTTTTCACGGGCATTGCCATGAATATTAGAGAGGACAGCGATCACCAACCAATTTCGACACATATAAGGTTGCATTCTGATTTGAGACCAACTTCGCAGATTCAAGGGCAGGCAACTCGGTGTATGGTAATTGTGAGAGAGAAGAGACTGAAATGGCAACAGGTGGATGTAAAAAAGTTAGATGCATTTTATAAGTCAGAACTAGGCAGCTCATTAGGCTTGCTGATTAGTAGCAATGATTAATGATGTCCTTGAGGCATATTCTGGCATCTGTTCATATATAAGACCCCTGCTGGTATCTCAGTTTAAGAAAAAGGACATTAATAATAAAAACCATCCCTAGTTTGATTATGAATGTCGCAGAATGAGGACCCTCTTAAGAAAACAAATGAGATTGGTACATTTATCTCCTGTCACTGATGTATATACTTAGTAATGAGCAACATCAGAAAGCAATATAAAAGTTTAGTCAAGAATAAAAAATTGTGTTATATAGCCAATTGTTGGCTAGAATTGGAAAAAGAAGCTACTAACGAGAATATGGCCCAGTTCCGGCAGTTAGTTGCCAGGAGGCTAGGAGATTTGAGATTCAATTTGGAAATACCAATTGCTGCCTCACCTTGGGAAGGCTATTTTTCAAACATGTTTAAAGAGCTGCCAACAGCAAATAATACATCTTCAACGGAGGTAACTATGGGAGAGTTAAATGATTTCCCTAGCTGGCCCCCAGTTACTATTCAGGAAATTAAAAACCTTATTGTTTTATTGAGAAATAACAAAGCACCAGGTGAGGATTGTATGCCTCCCAAATTATTCAAGAATAAAATAGACTGGTGGGCTGCCTTATTTGCAGGTTTATTTACACATATAAATAACACTGGATATATTCCCAAAGGATGGAGAGCAGGAATAGTAATTCCTTTGTACAAAAAGGGTGACAGAAGAAATCCCCAAAACTATAGGCCAATCAGTTTAATAGATGTAGCTGCTAAAATTTATGCAAAGTTCTTACTTTTGAAATTGGAGGATTGGGCGGAGCTAAATGAGATATTAGTTGAAGAGCAGGCTGGCTTCAGACAGGGAAGATGCACTTTGGATAATTGCTTTACCCTTTTACATCTAATTTCTAAATACTCTACAAGCAGTGGAGGATTATATTCAGCCTTCATCGATTTAAGAGCAGCTTTTGATTCTATTAATAAGACTCTTCTGTGGCAAACATTTTTAAAGACCAATATTGACAGGAGGCTTTTGTTCCTAATAAAGGAACTTTACTCAGATACCAGCCTACAAGTTAGAACAGGTGTAAATTTAGCTTTAACCAATCAAATTTCCACATATAAAGGAGTTCAGCAAGGATGTATATTGGCCCCATTTCTCTTCAATTTCTATATTAACAATATTGTTACTGAACTGTAGGATGGACTTTCATATGCCTAAGATAATGGATAGAGCTGTAAATGTACTATTATACGCAGATGATATGATTCTATTATCCCAAACTAAGATAGGTATGTGCAGACTATTGAGTAAATTTAGTTTATATTGTCATCTTAATGATTTGGTAATTAATAATAGCAAGTCCAAAGTAATTATTTTTGGTAACAAAAGAAAAACTCATAAATGGTGCATAGATGCTAAAGAAATTGAACAAGTAGATGCATATAATTATTTGGGTATAACATTTACGTATAAAGGTACATGGATTCCACAGATAAAGAAGAATGAACTAAAAGCATCCGCTTGTATTCACACTTTAAATAGATTACTAAATAACAAGTATCCAAATTCATACCACCTGGTACTAAAAATGTACAGGGCTAAAGTTCTGCCTGTTTTGTTGTATGGTGTTGAAATTTGGGGAATTAAGTTAAATATGAAAATCGAAAAAATTCAGAATAAATTCTTAAGAATGCTATTGGGGGTAGCAAGAAGTACACCAGTTCAAGCAGTTAGGGCGGAATTTGGTATGGTAGCCATTTCTGATCTCTGTTTACTCAGAATATTCAATTATTGGTTCAAGTTGTCACTCATGGGTGATGACAGGTTGCCTAAGTTATGCTTATTTAGAACAGAAAAATATTCCATCTCTAAATTCATGGTATTCCAACCTTTCTAAAAGACATCACAGTGCAGGATATAGTGTAATGGCTTTCAGAAAATTTAATAGAAACAATGTTAATCAGTTTAAACAAAGAGTATTTGACATTAGAGCCCAATTGGATTTAGCAGCATTAGCCTCTGTGAAATCCTTGAAATGGCTATCAAGAGCCAAAACATCATTTCAAGAAGAGAAATATTTGCATTTTTCCATGAAAAAAGAGCATCGAAAGGCGTTTGTTAATCTTTGTTTTGAACAAATGGAATCCAGAGTGCTACAGGGCAGATATCAGGGTATTCCCTTTTCGGAAAGACTATGTATTTGTGGTGCACCGTATGTTGAAGACCTTGCTCATTACTTGTTACACTGTAAATTGTATGATGATATCAGGGAGAAAAATTTGTCTCCCATACTTAAACATTTTGGGGAAAGAGATGAAGGAAACTTGCTGTTTGTATTACTGCAAGGATCTGATCCCTTCATAACCTTCAGGGTCGCCTGGTTTGCAATAAAAGCAGCTTATATTCGGAAGCATGAAGTATCTAAAGCTAATTAGGGGGGGGTTGCAGACTGACAGAAATAGTGTGACTTCAGTCCACTTTTAGGGTTAGGGTTAGTGCTAGGGAATCATGGGAACTGTTATTTTTCTGAGACATTGAGCCTTCTCTGTCAGACAACTCTGATGCCACAATAAAATGCAGTTCCCATGGTTCCCTAACTCTAACCCTAACCCTAAAAGTGGACTGAATTCACACTATTTCTGGCAGTCTGCAACCCCCCTAGGTTGCACTTTCTCTTTCATGGGTATAATTTGATACGATTCAAGTTTAATCCATGTAAGTAAATATTATTATTATAATTAATTTTAGCAATTTTGTATTCTATTTTATTTTATCCTATCATTCTTTTAATTATATTTTACTGATTAAGTTTTAATGTATCTGTATCTATATTCATTTGAAATGGTCGGAAGACTTGTTCAATAAAGATGTTCTGTTCTGTTCTGTATATAAAACATTAATTAAAAAAAATTCTCCTGCCTCACATGGGGCAAATGGGTTGCAAGTGGTGGGATCCTTAGGTGGGAGTGATCATGTTCTCCTGGAGCTTCTTATACACTGGAAAGGAGAAGCTAGGCATAGTCAGACACTCATTCTAGACTTTAGCAGAGCTGATTTCAATAAACTTAGGGAAACACTGGGAGTGATCCCATGGTCAGGAATACTAAAGGAGAAGGGAGTTCAGGATGGATGGGAGTTTCTGAAAAGGGAGATACTGAAGGCACAATCTCAAACTGTTCCAATGAGAAGGGAAAATGGGAGGTGTCTCAAGAAACCAGGTTGGATGACAAAAGAACTTTCAACTGAACTAAGTTTTAAATGGGAGATGTATACGAAATGGAAAAGGGGCAAAATCACTAAAGATGAATTAAAACAAATAGCTAGCACCTGTGGGGTAAAGTCAGGAAAGCCAAAGTGCAGAATGAGCCCAGGCTTGCTAGAGGCTAAGAACAATACAGGTATGTCTGTAGCAAAAGAAAGAAAGGAATCGTAGGACCACTGTGCAGAGAAGATGGAGAAATTCTAACAGGGGACAGAGTAAAGGTAGAACTATTCAACACCTTCTTTGCTTCAGTCTTCTCACAAAAGGAAAAGGGTGCTCAACCTCAGGGTAATGGAGCAGAGGACACAATAGAGAAAATGCAGCACCGAATAAGTAGAGGTAGTACAGGAATATCTGGTTAACCTAAATTAATTTAAGTCTCCAGGACCAGATGAACTACATCCAAGGATATTAAAATTCGTCATCTGGGGGAGAGATGCAGGCCCATCTCCATCGGGCCTAGCCTAAGTAGAAGAGCCCTCCCTCCACTCCATCCGAAGTCATCTGGGGGAGTGATGCAGGCCCATCTCCATCGGGCCAAGCCTAAATAGAAGAGCCCTCACTTTTTAAGGGGCGGGTGGGTTTCGGAATTTTTAGGTTTTGTTTACAGTGTATTAACATATATGTATGGAGATTTTAATGTTGTAAGCCGCCCCAATTGCTCTGCAGAGGGGCGGGATATAAATAAATAAATAAATAAATAAAAGAACTGGCAAATTTAATCTCAGAGCCACTGGCAATAATCTTTGAGAACTCCTGGAGAACAGGAAAAGTCCCAGCAGACTAGAGGAGGGCAAACAAAAAGGAGAAAAAGAAGATCCCAACAACTATCACCCAGTTAGTCTGAAATCAATACTGGGGAAAATTCTAGAACAGTTAATTAAACAGAGAGTCTGCACACATTTAGAAGGCAACGCCATAATCACAAAAACTCAACATGGCTTTCTCAAAAATAAGTCACGCCAGACTAATCTGATCTTTTTTTGATAAAATTACCAGTTTGGTAGATGGAGGGAATGCGGTAGACATAGCATAGCATCTAGAAAAGATTCTAAAATGCAAAGATATGCAACTCAAAACAAAGGTTAGAATTATACAAGCCATCGTATTCCCTATTACCATGTGTGGATGTGAGAGCTGGACACTTAAGAAAGATGATAAAAAGAAAATCAATCCATTTCAGATGTGGTGCTGGAGAAGAGTGCTGAGGATCCCATGGACAGCCAAAAGGACAAACAAATGGGTCATAGAGCAGATCAAACCAGAAACCTCCCTGGAAGAAGCCAAGATGACCAAACAGGCTGTCGTACTTTGGATACATCATGAGAAGGGAGGACTCATTGGAAAAGACAATAATGCTGGGAAAGGTGGAGAGAAGTAGGAAGAGAGGAAGGCCACATGCTAGATGGATGGACTCTATTAAGGAGGTTACAGGTATTAAAGGGCTGCAGGAATTAAGCAGAGCAGTGGAGGACAGAGGGTCTCTTGGAGATGTCTCATCCATAGGGCCGCCATGAGTCGGGATTGACTCAAGGGTAGTTAACAACAACAAATTCTGGGAGGCCCAAATGATTATTCTATGAATATCCAAAAAAGCACAAACATCCATCTTTAGATACCTTGCAGCCTTTGCCTGGGATCCTTTTTTTTAAATGTTTGCAATGATGAATATTTCAAGGAAAGCGTGGGGTAAAATGTATTTTTTAAAAAATGAAAGCTCTCTGGCATCAAAAAGAACTGCATTTAATTCATATCCTCAAGAATGGTGTGTATTCTATCAGGCCCTGGTATGAGGTCAGTACAGGTATTTTTGCCTATGTAAACAACCCCTCAGTGAGTAATTGCATTATTTTGCTATCAAACAAATCTACTAGAGAACAGTAAAAAAATGTTTGGTCTTCCCACCAAGGAAAACAGCAGAAATGAGAGACAATTCTGAGATAACTGGTAGGCCAGAATTTGTTTAAACAAAGGAGAGGGCTGAAAATAGCTTTTTAATTTTGTTTTATTAAAAATGCTTCCCAGTTCTATATAAACAGATGGGGGGGGGGGGAATGAATGTCATTCCTATGCTAACTCTTTCAATCCATAAATAGTTATTTATCTCAAAATAAGAATGTCCCTACAGTTGCTTAAAGATGGCACAGCTATAGAGCTTTTGTGCCACAGTAACAGCTGGGTTGGTGGGTAGCAGGAGCCCAGGGAGAAATTCTGAGTGAGGAACCTGTTAGAGACAATCATCACAGTTCCCCTACACAGAGAACGAATGTCTCTTAGCTCTTAGATTGGGAAAGGAACTGATAAACAGCTCTGGGTGTGCTGCTCTATTTTTCAGAAATGATTTGGAAGAATGCACGATTTCCTCCTAGAGAAACTGAGGAGTTAATAAATGTCTTACTTGATCTCCTTGACATCTGCTTGTAGCCTTGAAGGTCAAGAACTGGGCAGGGGGGCAATCTGACAGCTGTTTCCCCTCCACCCCACTGAACAGAGGATCTGAATTCGTCCTCTGGTGCCATGGCAGTGCCTGGAGATGTGGAGACAAAGGAGAAGAAATGATGTTCTCCTGCCCCACACTGCAAAGGGAGGGGGACCTGAGTAGAGATGGAGTAGAGATGGAGCTGTGAAATAGGGCCTTCTTTTTGGGGAAGAGACAGAGGGTGGAAAAACTTTTGCCTTTTTCCTCATTTGGGTTTCCTCTCTCTATGTTTAATAGATATTCTGCCTCTTGCATTTGGGGACTGGCAACTAAATTACATAGATGAATGGCTTTCCTAATTCCTGAGTTTATTTTTTTACAGACCTATTTGCTTCCATTTTCAGAAGAGAGGGCTGAGTTTGTTGCCTTGCCTCAATGACCACAAGGAGTCTTCTGGGGTAAGAAGAGCTGGTGGGTCCTTTACTCACAGGAAAGTGGGTCCAGGATGGCAGCCTAAGAGTTGGAGCTGGACTTAGTCATTCCCAAAGCATCTAGGACAAGGGACAGGAGGAAATGCAGATTTTTTTCCTATATTACAGGGAGGAATTATTTCTTATAATTTCTTTGATAATACATCAAAATGTGGATATTCAAAAGTGCTGATTTTCCCAGGAAAAATATGTAGAAAAACGAAATTATTTCCCCCTTTCCAGAACTTCAGAACAGAATCCTACAGGGCAGACCTAAGAGACTCTCTGATTTCTTTTCAGGACTTTGCTGCCTTTTTTGCTAGTGGGGGACGGGGGGGTGTATAGTCATATTAGTTTGTGATGTTCATGGGCCAGCTGGTCCCTCTCTTGTGTCTACCTCACTGGGTTGCCAATTGTAAAAGCTAGTTTTATTTAACTAGTTATTTTCTTAAAACTAGTTTAAAATCATTGTATCTCTAGCCATAGTTATAGAAAGAGGTTTTCTATCCTAATGAATTGCTTTGTGCAGGTAGTGACTAAACTGTTCCATGGATTTCCAGGGGTCTTTATAAAGGATGACTAAAAACACAACAAAAAAATTGTGCAGGTAAAGTGATGAAGGGGACACAGAGTGTTGTTGTTATTACTCCCTCCCTCCATTCTAGTCTCTCTTTCTCTGCCTGACATCTCATGGGCTTCTTTTCTATTTGTTGTTGTTGTTGTTGTTAAATGCCCTCGAGTTGATCTGGACTCAGGGCAGCCCTATGGTTGAGACATCTCCAAGACCCTCTGTCCTCCACCGCTCTGCTTAATTCCTGCAACCCCTTAATACCCATAGTGACCTCCTTCATAGAGTCCATCCATCTGGCATGTGGCCTTCCTCTCTGCCTTCTTCCCTCCACCTTTCCCAACATTATTGTCTTTTCCAATGATTCATGCCTTCTCATGAAGTGTCCAAAGTATGACAGGCTGAGTTTGGTCATCTTGGCTTCCAGGGAGGTTTCCGGTTTGATCTGCTCTAGGACCCATTTGTTTGTCCTTTCATCTGTCCATGGGATCCTCGGCACTCTTCTCCAGCACCACATCTCAAATGCATTGATTTTCTTCCTATCATCTTTCTTAAGTATCCAGCTCTCACATCCATACATGGTAATAGGGAACATGTGGCTTGTATTCTAACTTTTCTGCCGAGTTGTATATCTTTGCATTTTAGAATCTTTTCTAGTTCTTCCATAGCCACCCTCCCCATTCTTAGTCTTCTTCCGATTTCTTGACTGCAGTCCCCATTTCTATCAATGTTTGCTCCCAGGCATGGGCATTCTTTTACTATTCCTATTTCTTCATTGTCTAGATTGAATTTGTGAAGGTCCTCCTCAGTGGTCATTATTTTTGTTTTCTTTATATTCAGCATTAAGCCTGCCTTTGCACTTTCTTCTTTGGTCTTCCTTAGGAGGTGTTCCAGGCCTGTGAGGTTTTCTGCTAGTACTATGGTGTCATCTGCATATCTTAAGATTGTTGATATTCCTTCCTCCTATTTTCGCTCCTCTTTCTTCTGTGTCTAAACCTGCTTTTCTTATAAGATGTTCTGCATACAAGTTGAAAGAGCCTCTCCAGGTCTCCTTGGAAGGAGGAAGAAGAAAAACACACGAAACAGCCCCAGGAAGAAAAAGCTCTACACATGTATGCGTGTGTGTCTTATCCAGCCAACCGACAAGGAAACTGCATCCATTCCCCTCCAGGAGGGGGTCCTGAGAGAAGACAAAAGAGGGGGGAGCTTGGTAAGCAGATGGGGGGACCTCTTCCATTGCCAGACACCTGGCCTTTCCTGGGGGAGGGAGGATGGGAAGATAAGAAGAGGGGAAAAGAGGGGGTATTACTTTCTCCTACCCCAATAAACCAATTTTATTCCTTCCCCCATCCCTTCCCTTCCGCCTTCTCTGGGGATCAGGGCCTTTGTCCTTTGGGCGGATGGGGGGACTGACTGTGGGGTGTTTTTCTCTCTCTGCCTCCCTCCCCCCTCCCTCAGAACCTTTTCCAGCTCCATTCATTCCTTGAAGAGTATTTCCCCCCCCCACAAAAACCCCACCACCTGCTTCCCCCCCCCCACACACACACACACTCCTCACAGACAGGGGTCTCTTCCTCCTCCCCCTGGGCCCCCTCCCTCCCTCCCCTCCAAAGGCAGGGACTCCCTTCTCCCCCTGGGGCATCCTTCCTTTTCCTCCCCTCCCTCTACCCTCCCCCATCCATGGGGGGGGGCTGTAAGCTTTGCATGGGGAGGGAACGGAGCGCGGGGCTTTCCCCTCCCAAAGGGGGCGCCAGGAACCGGGGACCCCCTCCCCAGCTGGGAGACCGGCTAAGACTCCTCTTCTCTCCCCCGCCCGGTGCCTCCTGCTCCACCCTCTGGGCCTCTCCCTCCCTCCACCTCTTCCCCGCACTTGACCCTTCTGAACATCTGCCTCTCTAGGAATCTGAGGCCTCTGCGCTCTCGCTCTCGTTCGCTCTGTCGAAGGACTCTCTAGGAACATGAGGCCTCCGCTCTATCTCCCCCTTGAAGGACTCTCTAGGAACATGAGGCCTCCGCTCTATCTCCCCCTTGAAGGACTCTCTAGGAATATGAGGCCTCCGATCTTTCTCCTCCTTGGAAGACTAGGAACATGAGGCCTCCGATCTTTCTCCCCCTTGAAGGACTCTCTAGGAACATGAGGCCTCCGATCTTTCTCCCCCTTGGAGGACTCTCTAGGAATATGAGTTCTCCACGAGCCGTCCTCCTGGAGGAGTCTCTAGGAATCTGAGCCTTTCTGCTCCCTCGGACTCTCCCAGGCAAAGAAGGCGGTAACTTGGGGGCGCCCCAAATGGGGCTTTGTGGGGGCGAAGAGGAGGAGAAACCCCTCTTGGTGTGTCCCAGGAGGGTCCCGGTTCCTGCCGCCCCCTTGCTCCCCTCTGAAGCCCTCCAGGTTCCCCTTTTTCCTTTCAAGGGCCTCTTGCTCCTTCCTCCCCCAAAATACCCCCCCCCCAAGATGGAGAGAGAAGGCAGAGGGAGACCTGGCTGTGGGGCTGAGGGGGCGTTACACACTGTAGGAATAAAGGCACATTGACACCACTTTAAATGCCAGGCTCCCTCCTACAGAACCCTGGGATTTGTAGCTTTTGTGAGGCACCAGCCTTTGGGGGCAGAGGAGTTGGTAAAACTACAAATCCCAGGATTCCATAGGATGGGGCTACAGCACTTAAAGCGGTGTCAAACTGCATGGGAATCATCACATCCTTCCTTGGTGGGTGGAGGGGGGTTGTTTGACTCTGGGACCGGCTGGGGGGGATGTCTTTCCTGGGACACTTGGAAACCTGGGAGGAGGGTCTATTATGGGATGCCAGGAGGCCAAAATGGCCCCGAAGGGCAGGGAAATGGCAGGGAGTTTAAAAGGGGAGGAATAGACTGAGGACAGAGCCAGCATGGCAGTGATGGTGTTGAGCAGGGGTAGGCAACCTTTCCCCTTTACGGGCCGAGGGACTTCAGCTCCCAGAAGCCTCAGCCATGTTGGCCAATAGCTCCTGGGATTCTGGGAGCTGAAGTCCCTCGGCCCTTAAAGGGGAAAGGTTGCCTACCCCTGGTGTTGAGCCTTTGCCTTGGGCTCTGGAGACCAGGGTTCGAATCCACACTGGGCCATGGAAGCCCATTGGGTGACAAGTCACATTTTCTCAGCCTTAAAGGGGGGCATTGGCAACCCATCCCCCAAACCAATCATGCTCATAAGGCCCTGTGATAGGCCTGCCTTAGGGTCGCCATAAGCTGGAAATCCCTTGAAGGCACTGGACAACAAAAGTAGGTAGAGGAGAGAGATGGGGGATGTTGGGAGTTTTTGTGAGGGGGGAATAGAGACACCCCCACAGCTTCCATGTTCCTGGAAAAGGAGGGGGCAGAGGGGAGGCCTAGGGGGAGGAAGCCAGACTCCAAGCCTGGGGTGGGGATTTGTGACAGGCAGGGGGAGGTCGTGTGAGAGGCCTGGTGCATGGAGGAGGAGAAATGGAGGAAGGACTTATCTAAAGGCAAAGCCTCCCCTGCCTTCGAAGAAAACTGCCTTGCTTTGAAGGTCCCTCTAGTACCATTTCCCCAGGCAAAACTCACTCATGGTGAGGTTGGGACAGAAGGGCGACCCTTCCTTCTCCATAATTGTGGGGTGGAAGAAGAAGGGGGTTGAGACTGACCTCCCTTCCATTTTGTCTTCCAGGAAGGGGGTGCCTTTCCCTCCTCCCCAGGAATCCTCTGGAAACACACATCCAGACCTGGCCTTCAGCTTAGAGAAGGGGAGCTGGCATGTCCAAAGGAATAAAGTCCAGTAGACGATAAAGCAACCTTGTGGGCAGAGGGAAGGAGGGAGGCTTCTTGTTATTTTATTTATTATTATTTATTGTATTTATATCCCACTCTTTAGAAATACTCTCAGAGCAGCTTAATTACTTCTGTTTGGAGCTAGGGAGGGAGGGAGGATGGATGGATCTGGGACATTGTGGAAAGAGCAAAGAACAAACTGGAAATGGAAAGAGCCCAAGAAGGCAAAGCCAAGACTGGAGCCACCATGAGAACCCAAGGCTCCTTTTGGGATGATAAACCCACAGGGCAAATACCCCTCTCTTGTAAATGTAGACTGGGAAGCCCACAGAATCCTGATTCTGCCTCCCTCCTTTTTCCCCTTCAGAACCGTCCAGCTTAATCCAAAAAGGCTGGGGTTGGACTGGATGGCCCTTGTGGTCTTTTCCAATTCCATGATTCTGTGATTCTATGCATAAAAGTCTGTCTTTGGTTACCTCACAACCTTAGCCTGGGATCTTACCGAAGATCCCAGGCAAGAGAGACAAGAGAGGTGCCAAAGGAGGGGAATGCTGACTGGTGGAAGGTATAAAAGACAAAATATCTCTGAGTAATACAATAAGTTGTCACCATGTTTCAGCAAACTTTTTGTCCAAAACTAAAAATATGTGAAATGAGACAACTATGTGATTTCCCTACCTTTACCCTCTGAGGTGACAAGAGTTAAAAATATTTAACAAGAGTAATGTTTAAGTTATTGGAAGAATAGAAGAGCCACTCTGTATCTAATTCTGCTCTCTCTTCTCACATGGAGACTGTCCAGAGCCCTTCAATGGGAAGCCTCAAACTGCATCCTGACCCACTCCTCCTCCCTAGGAATTGGGCTTGAGAGGGATCTCTTTTTCTGATCTCAGAGGCAATAAGTAATCATCATTTGCAACCTACAAATTTCACCCAAAAATGTACAGATTTTATGATGCATACATAAAATACTAGAGGGAGGGAGGGAGTTAAAGGGATTGTCCTAGAATCTAGGTCACATGAGAGGACCCAGTAGCCCCTGGGAAAACTCGGGGGAGCACAACTTCCCCACCACACAAAAAAGTAAAAAAATATTTGTCACCAAATGTCACCTAACAGCCTCTGAGGAGCAGGGGTCAGGGGTTATTTTCACCATAGTTTTAGCCTTATGGGCCATTTAAAGGCACACTGTAACCTGTTCACTTCCTGATTTTAAAAATGGTTTCTCTGGCCCTAAAATGGTCTGATGAAAATGCCCCCAATCTCACTAGATAATTTTTTAAGGGTTGGGAGGGTTGGGGCTTGGGGTTGATTGTACTGTATTGTATTTTTATGTTGGAAGCCGCCCCAATTGCTAATCAGAGGGGCGGGGTGCAAATAAATTTTATTATTATCATTATTATTATTAGAGGCAAAAAATGGTGAAGGGTCTGGAAACCATGCCTTATGAGAAAAGACTTAGGGAGCTGGGTATGTGTAGCCTGGAGAAGAGATGGTTAAGAGGTGATATGATAGCCCTGTTTAGATATTTGAAGGATGTCACGTTGAGGGTGGAGCAACCTTGTTTTCTGCTGCTCCAGAGGATAGAACTGAGAACAATGGATGCAAGCTATGGAAGGGAGATTCTACCTAAACATTAGGAGGAATTTCCTGACAGTAAGAGCTGTTTGACAGTGGAACACACTCTTTCAGAGAGTGGTGGAGTCTTCTTCTTTGGAGTCTATAAACAGAGGCTGGATGGCCATTGTGGTCTTTTCCAACTATATGATTCTGTGAGAGAGTCTGTAAGGATTTAGAAAGGGATGCCATGATTGTAAAAATTCAACATGGGTTTCTCAAAAACAAGTCATGCCAGACTAATCTTATCCTAATCTTATCTTTTTATATATATATATATATATATATATATATATATATATATGAAGGGGATGCTGTGGATGTAGCATATCTTGATTTTAGTAAGCCCTTCAGTAAGGTCTTCCATGACATTCTGGCAAATAAGCTAGTGAAATGTGGGCTAGACAATGCTAATGTTAGGAGAATTTGTAATTGGTTGAACAGCCATACCCAAAGAGTGCTCAGCAATGGGTCCTCTTCATCCTGGAGAGAAGTGACCAGTGGGGTGCCACAGGGTTCTGTCCTGGGCCCAGTGCTATTCAACATCTTTATGTTGGCTTAGATGAAGGAATAGAAGGCATGCTTATCAGATTTGCAGATAACACCAAATTAGAAGGAGTAGCTAATACCCAAGAGGATAGGATGAAAATAAATAGAAGTATAGATCAAGAGAAGTAGTAATGCCACTCTATTCTACTTTGGAATACTGCATCTTATTCTGGCCACCTTAATTCAGAAAGGATGTTGACAAACTGGAGAGTGTCCAAAGGAAACCATGAAAAGCAGCTTAGGAATGTGAGTATGTTTAGCCTGGAGAAGAGAAGGTTAAAGGGGTGATATGATAGCCCTGTTTCAATACTTGAAAGGAGCAAAAATGTTTTCTGCAGCTCCAGAGACTAGTACCTGGACCACTGGGGTTCAAAATGAAGTCCCTCCATTTATCAGAGCCTTTTTCCCTGTGGGAGGGGGTAATGGAATCTATGAGGAGGATGACATCATTAGTGGTGTGAGGGCAACCATCCAATCAGATGGTTGTGATAAAAGAATCTTCTGGATGGTTGCTGGAGAGAAGGCCTGAGAAAGAGTAAGGCGTCGCCCTGTGGGCCTGCCTCACTAATAGTCAGAGAAGTCAGGTTTGCAGTATGTTAAGGTTTGGCTGACATGATTGCGTTTTGAAACTGATATTTTAAGTTTTGTGCTTGGAGGACCAGTTTTCTGTGTTTAATTTCTTTAATGTTACTTCTTTAAAATAAAACCTTTTTCTTCAGTGCTCTGCCTCTTTTTTCCTTCCTTCCAACAGCCTTAGCTCGGCTAGTGTCTGTTCTGATTGTAGATGACAGGTACAATGTCCGAATATATTGCTGAGATGTGACAAGCTAAATCATTGGGGTGGTAGCAGCAAGGTTGTTTGTTTGTTTTTTACCAAGGGATCTCAAGGAGTCCCATCCAGCTCAGCGGAGTGGAGTAGGACCATAGAGAACCATCACATGGTGGCAGCGGTTTTTGGACTTAGGAGGTGTTTGAGGCTTGAGTACAGACAAGGAAAAGTGTGCAGTTTCTATTATTTCTCTTTCACTTTGCCTGCTCAAGGACAGGACAGAGGAGAGTGTGTGTGCTTGCAGTGAGTGCTTTTTGTGTCCTTTCACTGTAAGTGGCTCAGAAGGGATACTTTCTCTGAGCTGGCAAGATAAGCGGGGGTGAGGTCTGCCCACTTAGAACCTGTTTGAAGCTTTCAGTAGTTTTCCTCTTTCTCTTTCTGTCTCTTTCTTCTTGGTGGAGGGGGAAATAGGTGGTGAAGCGGAAAGGGTTTTTTTCTTCTTCTTCTTCTCAAGGCAAGCTAAGGGGCTAGCTGACTGGATTGCCTGTTTTGGTACCCGGTGGTTTGTGAGGAGAAGGGGGAAGGTAGTTCAGGATTTCTCTCGGCTCTGTCCTGTCAATCTACTTTCTTTTCACAACAAAGCATAAGTAGCCTGTTCTGCTTCTAATCATCTCAGCCAAACTGTTGCTTATTTATTTGTATAGCTCACGGCAGGATTTGCTGGAACTTGAGATCTCTTCCGACTCTGTATGAAGGGGAAAGGGCAGAGTGTTAGAAATAAAATAGTTGGGCTTGATCTCTGACCTTCCTCACATCCTCTTCCTCTTTTTCTCAGTCAGGAAAAGATCAAGTAAAGGAGCATTTTATCAAGTCACCTCTGAAGTGATAGCAAAAAAGAAATCATTTTATGCAGTTTGGAAATCACAGGTGACAGAATTAAAGGAAGAACAAGGAAGAACAAATTGATTACTTCTATGAGTGCTAATATTTTCAACTCTTCACAGTAAAATCAACAAGGAATAAGAAAAGTGTAGGTAAGAACACAAACAGCACAACTATTGCAGGTGACTGCAGCAGCTTCCTCACTGTCTTAAATGGGCACTGAAACAGGACTCTGAGCTTCTCCCTCTAAAACTGCCCTGTTGGCCTGGCTTGTTCCCCAACCTCTGTTACCGAGGTCAAGAGACTGAGGCTATAGCTATATACAGAGCTACTGGCTGCTAGTTCCTTCCTCCTGCAAGTCTCTGACTCACTTCCTTTGAGCAAAAGCCCTCCACAAGCCCCTTGAAAAAATAAAAATGTTAAAAAGTAAAGGAGAAGCCCTCAAACCCAGCTCCCAGCTCATCCGCTGCTCTGTGCTCTGAGTCTTCCTTTACTGTGAAAATTCCCACACTATTAGGTGCGTGCCTCTGGCAGCAGTTATAAAGAGTGAGGTTGCTAGCTCTGCCCCCAGTGACTCACAGAAGCCCCACCCCTCAGGAACAAACACACTCACTCAAAGTTTGAAAAAAACTCACCTAGTCAGAATGGCCTCGCAGACAAAGCTCTCCTTCTCTTGGAAGAGTTGTCTGTTCTGCTCTGAATTATGCCTGTGCCAACTGCAAAGAAGTATAAATAAATTCTGATTGCTCTCATATTTGTAACAAAAGGAAGCTAGAATTTATATATATATATATAGAGAGAGAGAGAGAGAGAGAGAGAGAGAGCGACCCTGACGAGTGAATGGAAACACAATGAGCATATGAAGTGAAAGAGCCAGCAAACTTTCAACTTCTTTTTTTTCCTTTTTTTTAATTTTATTTTTAATTGTAGCTTTCAACTTCTTCTATGGCAGCAGCCTAGGTGCAACCTGTTAGCACAGAACCACTGAGGAGAAGACGAGGGAGACCGAGGAAGCAGCCAAAATCAGTATATGTACAGACCAATTTAACCACCAAACCAAAAATATATCTATTAGGAATGGTAGATGAAAGAAACGAAAGTAAGCATGGGAAAACCCTGTTCTACTTGATAACTGCGGCGAGGGTAGTTTACGCAAAAAAATGGAAAGAAAAAGCAATCCCAGATTTAACAGAATGGATAGAAAAAATTGTAAATTATATGGAAAATGATAAATTAACAATGATGCTGAAGGACACAGAGAACAAATACGATAGAGATTGGGATAAAGTAAATTATTTTATTAGTACACAGACATGAAACTATGTAAAGTAAAATAATTAATAATTAAGTATCAAAACTCCAGAACATGTAAGGAAACATTTCAAATAAGGTCTAACCCAAAGAAAAATAGGATTTGAGAAGTAGATAGAATTACAGAAGGATTAAAATTATGTAAGAATAATTATGTCTGAACAATTATGTTTGAAGAAAAGGACACAAAGAGAAAAGAAAAATAACCCGAAGTGTAGGTGAGGAAGGATGTTATGTGTTAGATGTTAGTTGTTTTATGTGTCAGTAATGTTATGTGTTAGATGTTAGTTGAGTAAGTATTGATATTTTGTTTGTTGTGTAATTGTAATTTATATGTATGTTAAGTGGAGTGATTTTATGTTTTTAATTCAATAAAATAAATTAATATATATATATATATATATATAGAGAGAGAGAGAGAGAGAGAGAGAGAACGACCCTGACGAGTGAATGGAACCACAATGAGCATATGAAGTGAAAGAGCCAGCAAACTTTCAACTTCTTTTTTTCTTTTTTTCTTTTTAATTTTATTTTTAATTGTAGCTTTCAACTTCTTCTATGGCAGCAGCCTAGGTGCAACCTGTTAGCACAGAACCACTGAGGAGAAGACGAGGGAGACCGAGGAAGCAGCCAAAGTCAGTATATGTACCAAAAAATACCACAATCCTTCTCCCTCAAAGTCCACTATGAGAAATTTTTTGTCATGTTTTCAGGTCCCTCAGAGCCATTTTAGCAATAGGAGATACCTTTTTAAAAAAATAGGAAGATGAGAAACCATTTGTTTTCTATATTGCATCTACTCCCTAAAGGCAGGAGGCAGAAGATATTAAGTGAAGTCAAGTGACTCAAAAGGGCAAAAGTTCCCAAAGGGACAAGCATTGACCATATTTTGCTGGTAAACTCAAGACACATCTGTCTGTCTGTCTGTCTGTCTGTCTATGCATTTGATCTGTTAGTACCTCTCGATCCCGACAATGTACAGAGTCTTGTGTGTAGCAGCTATGAAACTGAACTTCAGAGTCCATAAAATGGCCTCAAATTCCTTTCAAATTTTCCCTCCTGTGCAGTTCAGTACCACCAGAGGCCTAATCTGGAGGAAGACATGTAAGAAAACTGCAGATTCTGTTCCTTTGCTCATGTGAAGTTATGAATTCTTCCCCCCAAAATATTTTTGATAATTGAACTAAAAAGCATATTGAAATCCACCCAAATTATTTCTGTTTATAGGGGAACACTTTCAGAAAAGAGGGTTTGTGATTAGAGAAATGTCATTTTCTCTCTTTCATCTTCCAGCCTCCTTTGAGGAAGAGTATTTCATTCAGGAGAAGTGGGATCCTCTGAATCAGGGCCATAGGGCTTTCTACAAGAAAGTCAGGATGGAGGATGATGAGAATGTGGCCTATCTGGGTAAGGAGCATTTTCACCTTCAATGGAATATTTCTGAAGGGAAAGAAATCTGTAGCTGGTGCAGTTAACAGATGAAAATGATGAGAATTGCTGAGAGCAAAGGGAAGAATGTTGTATAAAAGCAGTGATTGGTCTTGATTCCCAATGAGATTCTGAATTCCTAATGGGATGATCTTCTTCTTTTTCAAGCAGGTAATGAGCAGGAGCAGGAGAATGTTGTAGAACCCTGTATGGTGACATGGAAAACAATCAAGATTGTTGTGGAGAAAGAGGAGTTTATAAATAAAAGGGGATTGAAAAGTCAAAAGGGAAACCAGTCAAAGAATACAAACTCCTCTGCTTGTCAGGAGGAGGATATTTGTGAAGTCCTGACTCCCCAGAAAAAGTACAAAGGGAAAAGAGGAGTAAGGTGTTCTATCTGTGGAAAAATATTCCAAAGTAAATACCACTTAAAAGTACATTACAGAATCCACACAGGGGAGAAACCATATCAGTGTATGGAATGTGGAAAGAACTTCAGTCAGAGTTCAAATTTACATTCACATCAAAGAAGCCACACAGAGGAGAAACTACATAAATGCATAGAGTGTGGAAAGGCCTTCTCTCATAGTCAGACTTTACATTTACATCAAAGAACCCATACAGGGGAGAAACCATACAAATGCATAGAATGTGGAATGTGCTTCTCTCGTAATGATGTTTTACTTTCACATCAAAGAACCCACACGAGGGAGAAACCATATAAATGCAGTGAATGTGGAAAGAGCTTCAGTCAAAGTGCAGGTCTAAATTCACATAAAAAAACTCACACAGGTGAAAAGGCATATAAGTGCATGCAATGTGGAAAGAGCTTCACACGGAGAGGAAGTCTATATTTGCATAAAAGATTCCACACAGGGAAGAAACCATATCATTGTGTAGAATGTGGAAAGAGCTTCAGTCAAGGTGCCCATCTACATTCACATCAAAGAATTCACACAGGGGAGAAACCACATAAATGCATAGATTGTGGAAAGACTTTCAGTCATAGTCATCACTTACGTTCACATCAAAGAATCCACACAGGAGAGAAACCATATAAATGCATAGAATGTGGAAAGAGCTTTAGTCAGAGTGCACATCTACATTCACATAAAAAAACCCACACTGGGGAGAAACTCTATCCATGCATGGAATGTGGAAAGAGCTTCTCTCGTAATGATGGTTTACTTTCACATAAAAAAACTCACATGGGTGAAAAGGCATATAAATGCATGGAAAGTGGAAAGAGCGTCAACTGGAGTGGTGTTCTACTTTTACATCAAAGAATCCACTCGGGGGGAAAAACCATATAAGTGCATGCAATGTGGAAAGAGCTTCACACAGAGAGCAAACCTACATTTACATCAAAGATTCCACACAGGAGAGAAACCATTTAAGTGTGTGGAATGTGGAAAGAGCTTCAGTCAGGGTGTCCATCTACATTCACATCAAAAAATTCACACAGGGGAGAAGCCACATGAATGCACTGAATGTGGAAAGAGCTTCAGTCAGAAGGGAAACCTCTATTCACATCAGAGAACCCACACAGGAGAAAAACCATATAAATGCATGGAATGTGGAAAGAACTTTAGTCAGAGTGCACATCTACATTCACATAAAAAAACCCACACTCAGGAGAAACTCTGTCAGTGCATGGAATGTGGAAAGAGCTTCTCTGATAGCTACAGTTTACATTTACATCAAAGAACCCACACAGGGGAGAAACCATATCAGTGCATGGAATGTGGAAAAACCTTCAGGCAAGGTGCCCATCTACAGTCACACCAAAGAATTCATACAGGGGAGAAACCTCATAAATGCATAGAATGTGGAAAGAGCTTCAGTCAGGGTGCCCATCTACGTTCACACCAGAGAATTCATACAGGGGAAAAACCACATAAATGCATGGAATGTGGAAAGACTTTCTCTCTTAGTCATAGTTTACATTCACATCAACGAACTCATACAGGGGAGAAACCATATAAGTGCATGGAATGTGGAAAGAGCTTTAGTCGGAGTGGAGATCTAAGTTCGCATCAACGAATCCATACAGGGGAGAAGCCATATAAGTGTATGGAATGTGGAAAGAGCTTTAGTCAAAATGCACATTTACGTTCACATCAAAGAATTCACACAGGGGAGAAGCCATATCAGTGCAAGGAATGTGGAAAGAGCTTCAGTCAACATGGAAATCTACATTTACATCAAAAAACGCACACAGAGGAAAAACCATATAAATGCATGGAATGTGGAAAGAGCTTCACTCAGCATGGACATCTACATACACATCAAAGAACCCACAGTGGAGAGAGACCATATCAGTGCAAGGAATGTGGAAAGAGCTTCAGCCAACGTGGAAATCTGTATTTACATCAAAAAATGCACACAGGGGAGGAACCATATAAATGCATGGAATGTGGAAAGAGCTTCACTCAGCATGGACATCTACATACACATCAAAGAACCCACAAAGGGGAGAGACCATATTAGTGCATGGAATGTGGAAAGAGTTTCAATCAGGGTGACCACCTACATTTACATCAAAGAATTCACGCAGGCGAGAAGTCACATAAATCTACAAAATGTGAAAATACAGTGGGCCTTCTGTATCTGCAGACTTGCCATCTGTGGATTTAAGCATCTGCAGATGGTGAGCCCATGGGGGGGCAGAGAAGGAAGAGGAGGAAGAAGCCATGGAGTAGGAAGATGAGGGGAAGGGAGGAGCAGGAGGAAGGGGGGAGGAAGCCATGGAGGAAGAGGAAGGAGTGGGAGGAAGCGGTGGTGGCAGATGTCCCTTGCTGCCAGCCACCTGCTGTCTCAGGAAAGCCGGAAGGGAGGGAAAATATATGAGGTGAAGTCCCATTGTCGCCAGTGGTGGCACAGCGCTACCGTTGACAATGGGATTTGAGCATTTGCAGATTTTGGTATCCGTGAGGAGGTCCAGAACAGATCCCCGCAGATACCAAGGGCACACTGTACCTTTTTTTAAAATATCCTGGGGAGGAGCTAGTCTGATTGCCTCTTCCAAATGGAGAGGTGTACCTGAGTTTATATAGTTTTTAAATCTTTAATGATGTTTGTCACTTGCTAAATTTCTTAATTTTTTTAAAAATTAAACCTGCTAAACCAATTTGGCATCAAAGTTCCTGGTGTCCCCCTTGCCCCATGGTGTGTCTGGAAGAGAACTGGGTTGGTGGGGAGATGAGGGAGCTTTGCAAATAGATGGGTGTTCAGTTTCCCTGTACTAGGTACCCCTCTTCCAAGCAAAATAGGGACGACTTTATTTTGTTCACTGAACTCCCCCCTTCCTACCACTCCACATGCTGCCTCCTTTTTCTGCCTCCTCCAGGCTCCAAAATCCTCTTTCACTCCCCCCACCCTGGCCAGCATTGTGATATTGTAACCCACTTATTTTAGGCACTATTGTTCAGTGTAACTGTAGCAGCTATAAAATCCTTTCCTAGGTGATCCCAACAGTGTCTCTCCATTGCCCCTTCCCTTCTCATTCAGACTACTCTGCACATGCTCAGAGCACTGCTTTCCCTCAGAACAGTCTAGCACCAGGCCTGTCAGCAGGGACTTCAGGACTGCTCCTGAAGGGAACAGAACTGCTCTGTTGTTTTTAAACAGAGGGCATCCCTGGTGACGCAGTGGTTAAATGCTGATACTGCAACCACAGTGTTGTAAGTTTGATGCTAGAGAAGGGCTTCAAGGTCCACTCAGCCTTCTATCCTCTTGTAGGTTGGTAAAATGAGTACCCAGCTTGTTGGGGGCAATTGGCTTACACATTGTAGCCTGCTTAGGGAATGGTAGTTCATATTTATGCAGAAGACATGGATTATTGGGAGGGTAACAAAGGTGTTTCTGCTGTTACGAATTAAAAGATCTTAAAACGGGGAGATAATTCTGTTTAAAACCTTTTAAATTTAATTATCAAGTAATATTGTAAACATGTTTAATTCTTTTCTATGTGTGCATGCTGAGAAAACTGTTTTGCCTTCAAAAGCTGTCAGTTCTGGTTCTCTACTATGACAATGAAGTGATGCAAAAAGCCACAAATTTCACACAAGATTTCATGAAAGATGGGTCTTGTGGGATTTTTTTTGACTACCATTACTCCCCACTAGTCTTGTGTGGCTGATTAATTTTCTATTTGTGTCTTGCCCACTCTTGGCCTTTTGAACCATTTAATGGTGGTGTCTGAGTATAAAGTGGTTATTAAAAGGAGTATATTTGATATGTTTTGTGGTGTAAAGATTTGTTCTGAAGTGTGCCTAACACATGCCAACATATTTGGTTTCAATCTGTCTTTAAAATGTTCCATTAGTCCACTGTGCTCTATTTTGTTCTGAATGCTCTTGTCCATCTACCTTGGGATTTAAACATATTCACAGTGACTCCAGGAAAGATGACTTTAGCGAACCTCTAATACAGGGGTCGGCAACATTTGTTGCTGGGGGGCCGGAAGGGGGGGGAAATGGGGCAGGCGGGTGCATGTGCGCATGCGTGCGTGCACTTTCCCCTGCGCATGTGCATGACGCTCGCCGTCACGCGCATGGGCCGCCATTTTGGAAGGCCCAACAATGTTGTGCGCATGTGCACGGCGCCGTTGGGCCTTCCAAAATGGAGCTTGCACATGCATGCGTGCGAGCGCTGGTGCCATTTTGGAAGGCCGCAGCATGCGTGCGCCGGGCAAATTTGCCCAGAGCTGGCGCACTGGGGCCGTGCTAGGATCCAGGGAAGGCTGCAGCGCGCCTGCTCCAGGTGAATTCACCCGGCGCACGCGCGCTGCGGCTTTGCCAGGGCCCAGGGAATGCCGCAATGCACCTGCTCCGGATGAATTCGCCCGGAGCAGGTGCGCTGCAGCCTTGCCAGGGCCCAGGGAAGGCCACAGCGCATGTGCGCCGGGCGAATTCACCCAGAGCAGGCACACTGCGGCCTTCCCTGGGTCCTAGCAAGGCCCCAGTGCCCTGCTCCAGGTGAATTCGCCTGGCGCAGGCGTGCTGTGGCCTTCCCTGGGCCCTGGCAAGGCCGCAGTGCGCGTACACTGGGCGAATTCACCCGGCTCTGGGCGAATTCGCCTGACGCACGCATGCTGCGGCCTTCCAAAATGGCACCCACGCTCACACGGAGCACGCAGGGTGGCGGCAGTGGCAGTGGGAATGGCCACGGGCCGGTCACAAGACCTCTGCGGGCCACACCCAGCCCGTGGGCCGTAGGTTGCCGACCCCTGCTCTAATATTTACATTGGCATGTCTCTTACACCCTCATAAGTAGATTTGCTGCCCTCCTGGAGGGAAGGGGGCAGAAAACCTATCTCTCAGTCTCCACTCACCTGAAACTCTTTGAAGCTCCACTTGGAGGGTTATTCCTAATTCACCTGATATGAATGTAGCCCAGTCCCTTAACATATCTACAAGGCAGGGAATAAGCATGCAAGTTCCACCGATCTCAAAGAAAACAAGTTTGTTTGGGAAATGAGCATTCACAAGGACTTGGGAAAGTGTTTACTGCACTACACCCCTTTCATTTTTCTGTATGAAAAATGTGGTCACAATACTCATGTTGGTAATTTGTTATGTTGGTTTTGGAATATCAGTAAAATGAAAAGAAAAAAGTCAGCAATGGTAAATGTTTCACCCCAAAGAGCAGACCTGCACAACTTGGCAGTAGGTGGAGGCTAAAATAAAAATAGGCTAAACTTCAGGCTACAGATAGGTTTTTAGGGGCTCACTTTCCAAGTCAATGCATAATTAATAATTAAACTATTTTAATCATTAATTAATTAATTAATATTAATTCTGTCGTCCTCCTCTGCAACAGAGTGATGTGAGATAAATGTTTGCCTATTCTCTGTCTGACCCTCAGGTGAAAGCTGAGCAGTGGAGGAGTCTTGCAGGACATGTATTTGCCTGTCACCCTCCTCTTCTGCCTGGCCCTCTCCTTGGGAGAAGGCTGAGCAGTGGAGGAGTCTTGCAGGAAAAAGAGTTCTGGTGCTCTTCCCAAGCTTTTATCTCTGGCCTTTCCTAGTGCAGCTGCTCCTTAATTGCTTGGCGTTTTGTATAAAGCCTCAGAGGTTGACACAGCTGCCTTCTGCTGGTTGTAAGAAGGCACAAGTAAGTTGGCCTCATCCTCCTCAAGACCCAAGTTGGCAGGGGACTCTGCTGCCTGGATGCCAGGCTCATAACCATCTCTTTGGCAGCAGTCTCCCCTGGTACTGTCACAGCAAAACTGGGGCCAGGCTCAGGCTCCTCCACCTCCCTCTCCTCTTCTGAGTCCTCAGCTGGGCATGCTTCCAGGCTGGCCATAACACTATCAAAGTCAAATCTGGGGGCACCCCATTTCAGCAGAATCTCTTCAAGGTGCTTATGAACTGTGAAGTCATTGGAGGCCCAAAAAATGTAGCCCAGAGTCAGAATCAGCTCACTTTTGCCCTGGAACAAAACACTCTCCTGATATTCTTTCTGCTTTTCTCTGCTTCTGTCTGACTCAAGACAAAACCTTCTCCCAGGGCCACTTTCTGGGAACAGGTCTCTGCCCCATATTCCCTGACCCAGTTCTATCTCCAAGAGATGATCAGAAACTGCTCCCAGATCACCAGGTCCAGGATTTGTTTTTTGTGCATCACTCTGGCTTCAGCCACTAACATTAAAGATGGTGAGGTCAACTGCAGAACCCTCAGGGGCCTTCGTCCCCCTCGTAGGAGAACAGTCTGAATTGTTGGCACTCTGTGTCTGACATGGCAAGGTTTTCTCCTAGGAACCTTTGGACTGTTCCGGAATCCCCTAAATACTGAGGCTATCAGGGCCTCTTCTTCCTTCAGGACCAGCTGAGTCTGGTTCATCCATCTGTGTGTGTGTGTTTTCTTATGCCATATAGTCACAAAAAGGACCAAAATTATTCTCTATCTGTCTCAAAGCAAAGATGTCACTAGAATGCTCTACTGCAGCATCCTGAAAAACCAATATAGTTAGTCCTCCATATTCATGGATTATTTGTCCACTAACACTAGCTGGTCCTAATCAGAGCTTCCCTGTTGCAGCTTGGCTAAGTGCCTTTGTTCTATCCTTTGTTGTATCCTTTTGTTCCTCTTACTTGATTGTGGACTTAAGATTCCAGCTGTGTCCTCTGCCTCATCAGCAGGTAAGTCTTGCCTTTGTCCTGCTGGCTGAGACTGCAGTTCAATAGGATGAACTGGCTGAGGCTCTTCAGGGAGAGCTGGCTGGGGCTGCTCTGCAACAGTGACAGCTGCAGGCTGTTTTCTGTCTGGAAGACTTGTCTCCTCATCAGACTGTTCCTCTGGGTCCCAGTCCTGCAGCTTCTGGACTATGACAGAGAGATGTCCATGGGAATAAATTAAATGAAAAAAATCTACCCTAATTAACTTTGCTACCTACCTCCCCTCTTTCCCTGAAACGTTTTTTAAGCATCATTGGGAAGGTTAGTCTTATTTTTCCCTCCCAAAATGAGATAGGTCATAGGTGTACCTGAGTTTAAAGTGTTTTTAAACCTTTAATTCTGTTTTCACTTGCTAAATACTTAATTTTTTAAAAAGCCTGCTAAAACCTATTCTGCATCCAAGCTGATCTTGCCCCTTGTGCCTGGAAGAGAATGGGGCGGGGGGTGACTTTGCAATCAGAAGGGAGGTGGCTGTTCAATTTCCATGCATCAGGAAACTGTGGACCAAAGCAGACAGGCAAAATGTGGTGGGTTCAGGCTGGTGTCACAGTTGGGTGTTTAGATGATGCACGCTGTGAAACCAGTGGGACAGCACCATCATGCCACCATATGGTGAGAAGAACTGCTTCAGAAAGACGCTGCATTTTCCCACTTCTTCCCAAAAAGTGTGCACCTTCACAGGCCCATCTAAATGCACTGGTGCCAGTGCGGTGTAAAAGGAGCACTCTAATTTAAAGCAAACCATACCTATGTAAACTCCCCACCACAGGTATGCCTGTAAAACAAACTGCATGAGAGCCAGCGCATGCACCCTGTCAGTCAGGGGACACTGAAAGTTTCCCTCCCAGATGTTCCCACAGGAGAAAGTGATAATTGTAACTTTTACTTCTGGAGTGGACTCCCATGCACATTCCAGTGCCATTTTCTCAGTGATCCTGTGCAGCTACGCACATCTCCACCTGTGCACTGTCAGTGCTCGTCTTCTACGCTGGACATAATGGCAGTGCCATCCATAAGCCAGCCAAAATGAGGAAGAGGGATGTTGTCCATTGCATAGACAGCTGACCTGATAACCGTGTGGTTACAACCACATGTGCTGGACAAATTGAAAAGCTCCTACCTGAATGCTGATACATTCAATGAGATGGCAGAAGCTATAAGGGCTAAGGGCCACCAATGCACTGGTGAGGAGTATCGCTGAAAGACCAAAACCCTCAGGGCACAGTACAAGAAGGTGAGGCATCACAATGCCCAAAGTGGCCAGGGTGCCACCACCATACCCTTTTACAAAGGACCTCTCTGAACTAGAATGTTCCCAGGAGCTTATTGGTTTCCGAGCATAGTATAAAGTGCTGGTGATTACCTTTAAAGCCCCACATGGCCAGGGCCCAACCTATCTAAGGGATCACCTCCTTCCATACAATCCTTCCCACACCCTCAGGTCCTCTGGGAGGAATTTACTACAACTGATAAAAAACAGATTAACGATAACCTCCTAGAGGACGTTTTCTGCCGCCACTCTCAGATTATCGAATGCCTTGCCAGAGGAGATCTGACAAATAACCAGCTTAGACAGCTTTAAAAAAGCTGTCAAGACGGATCTCTTCCGGCAGGCCTCTTCTGAATAGATTACTTTAATTTAATCTGTGCTCTCTCCTTTTTATACATCGTGTTCCAGAAAACGTGTCATTTTAATATTGTTTTATTTTAGTATTGTATTTAACTCTTTTAAAGGGGGGGGTGTAAATTATTATTATTGTCATTATTGTTTTAATACAGGGTATGTTTTATTTAAATTTAATTTTATTCTATGTGAGCTGCCTTGATTGTCCTGGCAGAACAGTGGGATATAAGAATAAAGTTGTTGTTGTTGTTGTTATTATTATTATTATTATTATTACAAAGAGCAAAGAGTTGCATGCCTTCATTTGTAAGGATGGCAGCATTTGACCCAGCAGATTATGTACCAGTGGTGAAGTCGGCTGGGTCCCAGTCAGCCAGCCAGTCAAAGGCAGGGAGGACCTCTCTGAACCATAATGTTCCCAGGAGCTTATCGAACTTGGTCAAGGTAAGATGTGCCAGGGCCACAGGGAAGGGATACAGGGGGCAGGGGAAAAACATAGCACCCAGGTGGGCATAGGGCAGCCATGACCCTCATCCCTCGCTACACAGGTGAACAGGAGGAACCCCATGACTCAGATGAGACATCCTGTAGTCAGAGAGCTGTGGACATCTCCGCCATGAGACCATCATCTGTGCTGGGGAGGAGACCTCTACGTCTTCTGTAGCCAATAGCTATCATAACCACTCACCTCTCCCACAGGCCTCTACAATGGCCAGTGATGACAATGAGTGTGAAGAGGGGAGAAGTGATGGAGAATTAAACTGGCTGTTGAACACAGTCAAGGCCATACATGGTACACCTGTTCCCCAATAATGACAAGAAATGCACCGCGTCACATGAGCACAGTAATTAACATGGTTTCTGTGACATCTTATGCGCTGGTGCACAAATAATAATAATAATAATAATAATAATAATAATAATAATAATAATAATAAATTTTTATCCCGCCCCTCTGCAATGCAATTGGGGGGGCTTACAATATTTTTTTTCATATTTTATTTTATTTAATTTTTATACAATGTTAAAAAGAAACACAACATAACAAATTCATTACTTTTTAGAAGGAGTTCCCAGTTATTTAACTTAAGAGGAGTATTACAATTGTATATCTAAATTTCCATTTACATAAATCGTACAAAGAACCTGATGCTTTATAAGGGCGTTAATTAACGTAAAAAACGTATAAAGCGCTGTTAGGCTAAATAACATTTCTTATACATTCGTCCTAGGCTAAATATGTGGAAGGGGGAGAAAGATAGGAGAAAGAAGATAGGGGAAAGTGCATGAGGTTTACAAAGGAATAAAAGTGATTATAAGACAACGTTTATTGTCTAACTTTTTTTTTTTAACAAGACCATAAGTTTTCTACTTTCTTCCATTTATCCCTAAATTTGTCCTCCGTTTGGTTTTTTAACGTCATTGTCAATTTGTCCATTTGCATTAAGTCATAAAGTTTAGTTTCCCATTCATGTTCAAGGTTTCCCTTTACTGCTTTCCAGTGTTTGGCAAGTATTAGCCTTGCTGCAGTAATCATATACAGGATAACACCCATTTCTTCCTTGTTTATCTTTTCTTTCAGTTCAGTTGTTATATTTAGTAAAAAGAGTTTAGGGTCCATGTTAAATTTAATTTGAAATGTGCCCTGAATTCTTGTGTGGATCCGCTCCCAAAAGTCGGTTGCTATTGGACAATCCCACCACATGTGGAGCAGATTTGCATTGTCCTTCCCGCATTTCCAACATGTGCTATTTATTTTGCTGTTTGTTTTGGTCAATTTTTCTGGGGAGAGGTGCCGTCTGTACAGCATCTTGTAATAATTTCCAGTCAGCTGAGATCTTTTTGTGAATTTTAAATTTTTAAGCCACACTTCTTCCCAAGTTGCTAATTCAATGTTTTCTCCAAAATCCTGCATCCATTTGATCATTGAAGTTTTTATCGTTTCTTCTTTTAAGTCAATATCCAGTATTAGTTTGTAGATTCTAGAAATCATATGTTTTTCTCCTTTTTCCATGATCTTTTCTAACATATGCTTTTCTAATTCTATTCCTGTTGTTTCCTTATCAATTTTGAATCGTTCCTTTATTTGAAAGTACGCTAACCATTGCAGTTTAAAACCTTCTTCATTTAGTTCTTTATTAGATTTAATTTTTATTTCTTTTGTGGATTTGACTAAAATGTCGACATATGTCAGCCATTTCCCGGGGTGGCTTACAATATTAAAACCAAGAAATACATACAAAATCCTAGAACCCTCCCACCCCTTAAAAAGATATTAAACAGAGAACAATTTAAAAACAGACTAAAATAAATCACAAACGGCAGAAAAACAATCACAATAACAGCAGCACAAAAAGGGAAAGAAGATGGACTGAGTCTAGGGGCCGGGAGAACTATTCAGGAAAGGCCTGCCAGAAAAGATCCGTCTTAACAGCCTTTTTGAAGCTGTTCAAGGTGGTAATAAGACGGATCTCGTCTGGCAGGCCATTTCACAATACAGGAGTGGTAGCAGAGAAGGCCCTTTGGGTGGTTGCAGACAGCCTTGTTTTAATAGGCTGTAGCAAATTCCCACACCTGAGTGTGTGGGGTGGATTATACGGAAGGAGGCGGTCCCGGAGATAGGTTGGACCCAAGCCATTTAGGACTTTAAAGGTCATAACCAACACCTTGTACTGTGTCCGGAAACTAATAAGCAGCCAGCGAAGTGATTTCAACATAGGTGTAATGTGGTCTCTCCTAGATGTTCCCGAGACCACCCTGGCTGCCATATTTTGTACCAATTGAAGTTTCCAGGTTAGGCAATGCACTCTACATGGGGCTACCCTTGTGCTTAACTCAGAAACTGCAATTAGTTCAAAACATGGCACCAGATTGGTTTCTGGTACTTCCAGAAGGGAACACATAACACCTGTGTTAAAAACTCTCCACTGGCTGCCCATTAGTTTCCGGGCACAGTACAAGGTGTTGGTTTTGACCTTTAAAGCCCTACATGGCCTGGGTCCAACTTATCTCCGCGCCCTTCGGTCCTCTGGGAGAAATCTGCTACAGCCGTTGAGAACTAGGCTGACGATAACCTCCCAGAGGGCCTTCTCCGCTACCGCTTCCAGATTATGGAACTTGTGCAAACCTAAGGAGGGGTCCAGCCTCTATTTGGTTTTATGGTCCTGACTTTGGTGATGGATGGTTTCTTGATGAGAAAAACAGGAGGCCTCTCAGCTTCCATACCTGGTTCCCTTGAGATCTTCTTGTAATATCCAAATTAATGGCAACAGAGGGAATCACATGGTAGCACTTTCCTTTTCACCCCAAAGAAGAAAGGATCCAGGAGGGACCATTGCACTGCCTGTGGGGAAGAGAAAAGTGGGGTAAAAAGAGGCCATTTCTTTTAGTTTCCTAACTGTACAACAGAGAAAGAAAAGCCTGAGTCTGAGTGGGTCTGAGAAGTGGGCACTTCACTCACCCTTTGAGGGATGACAGGACTGGGGCTCTTTCTACATATTTGCATATCTGGGTTTCAGTTGCTTTGAAAGTCTCTTTCCTTTATTTTCTAGAGTGCTGAATTTTATCACTCGCACTGAAAACTGCGAGGAACATTGTGGCATATAAAAGACTAACATCATCAGAGTTGTTTCTAATAGAATTGCCATGGCCATCTGTCAGGGATGCTTTGATTGGGAGTTTCTGCATGGAAAGGGGGTTGGACTGGATGGCCTTTGTGGTCTCTTCCAACTCTATGATTCTATGATCACTCTCTGGGCTTACATCCGATATATATATATCAGGGGTAGGCAACCTTTTTGAGCCCTGGGCCGGTCCCCCAAAGTCCTCCTCTCCACTGGGCCGAGGGGGGGGGGGAATGGCAGCGTGCACGCTCACGCGCATGCGCGCAACCCCACCGCCATGTGTGAGCCCCCCTGCGCACAGCAGCGCCGCCGCAGCAGCGTGCGCAGCTGCTGGCCACCATTTTGATTTCCAAAATGGTGGCCGCGACGCGTTTGCGCATGCGCAGGAGTACTGCGCATGCGCAAATGAGTTGCGGCCGCCATTTTGAAGAACAAAATGGCGGCCGCAACTCGTTTGCGCATGCACAGTACTCCTGCGCATGCGCAAACGTGTTGCAGCTGCCATTTTGGAAATCAAAATGTCGGCTGCAGCGCGCTTGGCCGCATGGAGGCCAAAACACACGGCGGCGGCGGCGGCAGGGGTCGGCCTGGGCCGGTAAGTCTGGCGACCTGGGCCGGAACTGGCCCAGGGGCCGTAGGTTGCCGGCTCCTGATATATAGGGTTGAAATACCTGTTCATTCATTTATTTAAAAAAATTATACTGCACCCCATATCATAGAATCTCAAAACTATGTACACTATTATCATTTAGCTTCTCATAGGAATCTGAGGGGTGATGTAGGTAGCAAGGGGAAATCAAAGGGAATGGCAGATGGGCATTGGAAATAGTAGATGGGACATTTATGACTGGGGTGAGAGTTTGCCTTCTGATTTCAGGAGATGAAAGGAGATGGACCTGAAAGAACTAAACTTCAAAGATCCTTTGATATGGACAACCGGACCAATGGGGAAAAGAAAAGGGGATTGGTCAGAGGGTTTTAAAGTACTGGTTTGGTGGGAAATACTCAGAGTTGTTTCTAATAGAATTGCCATGGCACAGAGTCCTGATTCTGGAATAAAGCTATAGTAAATTTACACTTAAAAATGTTGTCTTGGTTCTTCAAGTCTCTTCCTACCAAGCATGACAATTAACAATATAAAACAGTGAAAAAGAACCACAAGCAAACAACCATCTCCTATTCCCCCCCCCCCCATTTTGTTCTTCATATTTTTTCTTTGTCGGGAGGACAAATATGCTTTTTGCCAAGAAAGGAAGGGAGGAAGGGGTCATGGTCATGGCTGGGAGGGCTGAAGGGCCTCGGGGGGGGGGGACTTATTTGGGTGAAGGAAAAGAAGCCCCCCACCCAGTGTCATCACTAGGTTGGTCACCCAGTGTGGTAAATCATGGTGTCACACTCCCCCACTGACTTCCTCCCAACAGTAATGTTCTTTGTACTAATTTCCTTATAAATCATAATTCCCACATATCACTGAATGTAATGGTGATAGTTGTGGCATAAACAACTAGCAAAATTAAATCCATGTCTTTAAATTACAATATTACATACACATAATAAATATGTTTACATATGTCAGAGTAAATTGCACTCTGGGCATAAAATGTCATAGATGTGGCTACGGCATGAGACGGGAGCAAAGGTAACCCGAGTTCAGCTGGGAGACATGATGACTCATTATTTGAAGAGTTCTGAATCACAGGAAGCTGATGACAGAAGGGCAGGAGATGAAGTCAGCAAAGAGTCATGGCTAACAGGTGACAGGAAACTGGGTGACATACTAGACTGAGACCCAGGAAGGTTCAGCGGCCCCAAGAAGGAGGGCAGCAGTGGCAGTGGTGGCATAGGCTGAGGCAGGGTTAGGCAACCTTTCCCCTTTAAGGGCCAGGGGACTTCAGCTCCCAGAAGCCTCAGCCATGTTGGCCAATAGTCCCATGTTGGCCAATAGCTCCTGGGATTCTGGGAGCTGAAGTCCCTCGGCCCTTAAAGGGGAAAGGTTGCCTATCCCTGCTCTAGAGGCTTGGTGGTCAATCCCCTGGGATGCAGGCAAAACATCAGGAATACATTCTTCTAGACCAGGGGTAGGCAACCTTTCCCCTTTAAGGGCCGAGGGACTTCAGCTCCCAGAATCCCAGGAGCTATTGGCCAACATGGGACTATTGGCCAACATGGCTGAGGCTTCTGGGAGCTGAAGTCCCTCGGCCCTTAAAGGGGAAAGGTTGCCTACCCCTGGGCTGAGGCAACACATAGGCAGAGGAGATGGGCCTCCCTCCTCCTGCTGAAGCCCACCTCAAAATGGAGGGGAAAGCAAGAAGGGCTGTGCCTCATCTTCCCCTTCAGGCTGCAGAGGAGAATTATAACTGGCCACCTCTCCGAGGGGCCCCTTGGTGGTCGGTTCATCCAGCGGCTCTTCGCAGGTTGCAGGAGAGCCAGGTGAGTGAGTGAATGAGTCCCACAGTCTTGCTTTTGTGATGATAGCGGTCTTGGTGGTTGTGGTGTTGTTTTTCTTGGCATGATTTGTTCAGAGGAGGTTTGCCCTGGCCTTCCACTGAGGAGGCTGAGAGAGTGTGACTTGCCTAAGGTCACCCAATAGGCAGGGAATTGAACCCTGGGCTCCAGAGTCCTAGTTCAACACACAAACACTGGGAAGCATCAATTTATATTAATGTTTTTCATTTTATTGATGTTTTATTTGTCATGCCCTCCATTTTTCTTGAATGTCCTACATTTCATCCCAGTTTTGTGGAAGAGAATTATAGCAACCCTAGACAGTGCTCATCTGTTTCTAAGTCAAAGAGCCAGCGTTGTCAGAGACTACTTTGGGATCCTGTGGCCAGCATGACTGCACAGAACACTGTTTACCTTCCCACCAAAGTGGTACCTATTCTCCTCCTTGCATTTGCATGCTTCCAAACTACTAGGCTGGCAGAAGCTGGGACTAGCGGCAGGAGCTCACCCTATCAGGAGGCACTTGGGCCTTGAACTGCCAGCCTTCCAATCATCAGAACTGGCGTCTTGACCACTAAAACCCAGTTTAAACCCAGGCGCCCCTCTTCCATGTGAGGAAAATACAATCTCTTCCCCCTCCCCCGCGCAATTTGTTATTGCTGTGTACTTTCTGGTCCTTTGGTGGCTTAGGGCAACCCTTGGCAGGGTTTTCTGGGGCTGAGAGAGTGTGACCCACCCAAGGTCACTCAGAGGACTTCCATGGCTGACCAAGATTTGAATTCCGGTCGCTTGCTCTCCTTTCCTCCCTCCCTCAGGGCTCCAGGGACTCCTAAAGGAAAAGCCCAGGGCCTCCCCCTCCTTCCCTTTCATGGGAATCTCTAGTCTAAACAAACAAGCGGATAAAAGGGCCTCTCTATCTTTCTCTCTCTCTCTCTCTGGTCTTGACCTGGGAGACTCCGCCTCCTCAGAGTTTGTTTGCAGGAAGGAAAGAAGCTCCGCCCCCTTCGCCTCCGAGGAGCAGAGAGAGCAGGTTCCTAGAGAGGTCAATGTGGTAAGGAGGAGAAGATGGCCGCTCCCCCGACCTCGTTTCCGGTGTGTGTGTATGGAACCCGCAGATTCCTAGAGAGGTCAATGTGAGACGGAGGAGAAGATGGCGGCTCCCTCGACCTCGTTTCCGGTGTGTGTGTATGGCATCCGCACAGATTCCTAGAGAGGTCAATGTGAGACGGAGGAGAAGATGGCGGCTCCCCCGACCTCGTTTCCGGTGTGTGTGTATGGAACCCGCACAGATTCCTAGAGAGGTCAATGTGGGAAGGAGGAGAAGATAGCGGCTCCCCTCTGACCTCATTTCCGATGCGCGGATAGTGAGAGAGGAGGCGGGTCCTCCGAATAGCTTCCTTGGGAGGAGGAGGAAGGTAGGAAGGGGGAAAGGGAGGGACCCTGAATTCCCCAGGCGACCCGGAGGTGGGCTGGGGTTTATCTGGGGTTGTTGGGGATGAGGGGGGGGGAGCAAGGAAGCCCCCTTAGTCCCCCCCAAAAGCCACAGGGGCTCCTCATTGTGTATAGGAGGGGGGACAGAGGTTTGGGGAGGGGTCTCCAAGGGACAGCTTGGCTGCCTCAGTGTCTCTGTGGGTGTCTGTGGGGGGGGGGGGAGGCTTTCCTGCGGGGCCTGGAGGGAGTAGGGGACTGTGGCCACCGAAGGGGAAGGGAGGCACTTTGGAGGAGGAGAAGGAGGAGAGTGTCTGCTCCCAGAGGCAGGAAATGGTGGGGATTGTGGGGGGAGGGAAGGAGGGAAAGCCAGGCTCAGTCTAAACCTTGGGGGGGGGGGAGTTGTAGAGGGAGTTCTGGTGTGAGGCCTCAGGCAGGGATGGAGGAGAGTAATGGGGTGAGGTGTTATCTAAATGCAAATCCTCCCCTTCTTATATATATAGGGCTATATATATAGGAAACTAGAGGGAAACTAGAAACTAGATATACACACACACACACACATATGCTGCCTTGCTTTGGGGATCCCTCTAGTTTCCTTTCCCCTGCAAAGTTCACTTGTGCTGGGGTTGGGACAGAGGGAGATCCTTTCCTCTACAGAATCATGGGGTGGAAGAAGAAGGGGGTTAAATCTGACCTCCTCCCATTTTGCCCTCCAGGAAAGACACCCCCCCCAAAAGACACCCCAATAACTTCCTGATTAGAGGAAGGGAGCCAGCAAGACGGAAGGAGCCAGCTCTATTGGGGGAGAGTGAGGGAGGTCTCTGGCCTGGAGTCTGGGAAGGAGGGAAGGGTCTGGGAGGTTGTGCAGGAGCAAACTGAGGCAAAACCAAGATGGGAGCCACCAGGAGGGTGGAGGATAAGGGAACCAAAGGCTCGTTTTGGGGTGAACCAAGGCCGGTCCTGCCACTGCGCACATCGCGCCATTTTGTTTTCCAAAATGGCAGCCGCGACTCGTTTGCGCATGCGCAGTACTCCGACACATGCACAACAAGTCACGGCTGCCATTTTGTTTTCCAAAATGGCGGTTGCGACTCATTTGCGCATGCACAGTACTCAGCGCATGCGCAAACGAGTCGCAGCTGCCATTTTGTTTTCCAAAATGGCGGCTGCTGCTCTCTCGCGCATGCGCATTATGCTGGAAGTACTGCAGCATGCGCGCAAGCGTTCGCAGCGCCATCCCCCCCCCCCCCCCCCCGGTCTGCGGAAGACCTGGGGACGAGCGGACTGGCCCCAGGTAGGAAGAAGTTGCCGACCCATGATCTAGAAGATAATCGGTTTCATCCAAGACAGCTTGGAGTTGGGAAGCAACCGCCCTTTTGATCACCTTGCTCAAGAAAGGCAACAAGGAGACCGGTCTATAGTTGTTACTGTCCAGGGGGTCCACGGAAGGCTTTTTCAGGAGCGGCTTCACCACCACTTCCTTTAAACAAGATGGCACAAAACCTTCCCTGAAGGATGTATTGATAATATCCCTACATAATATTATATAACATAGAAACAGTAACTTTATTAAAGAACATTAAGAAAGTATTTTATCTAGGTTACTTTAAGCTTAGGTTGGTTACAATAACTTCAAACATATAACTGGATTACCAACTAGTCTCTGACTGGACTAACTTAATCAGCCAACTGCCTTTGACGGCCTGTCTGCCAGGTCTGGCTAGCAACTCTGTTACAATGGTATTATTGCTTCCCTCAGTCTAGATCAGAGACCGGCAACCTACGGCCCGGGGGCCGGTTAAGGCCCCGGGCCCCGGACTTACCGGGCCAGGCCGAAGGTTGCCGCCGGTGGTGCTGCCGCCGCGCGCCACCATCGGGGCGCGTTTTTGCCGATCTGCGGCCGCGCTAGCTGCAATCGCCATTTTGGAAATCAAAATGCCGTCCGCAACGCATTTGCGCATGCGCAGTACTCTTGCACATGCGCAAACGCGTCGCGGCCGCGATTTGGACTTCCAAAATGGCGGCCGCGACATGCGCTGTGGTGGCTGTGGCTGTGCATGCTACGACGACGGCTGCAGTAGTGGCTGCGGCGGCCGTGTATGTGGGGGGGTCGCGCATGTCCCCCTCGGCCCAGCCAAGACCTGGGCTACAGGAGACCGGCCCAGGTCTCAAAAAGGTTGCCTGCCCCTGGTCTAGATAGACACTATACTCCTATTGATTCAGCCTAGAATCACATTGGCTTTTTTAGCTGCCACACCACATGGTGACTCATGTCCAGTCTGTGATCCACTAAGACTCCCTTTTGCATGTACTATTGACAGGCCAGGTGTCATCCATCCTATATCTGTGCATTTCATTTTTACTTAAATACCCACACAAGGAAGACATACAAATAGTCAGGAATATTCTCAGAATAATGAAATAAACTCTTTCTGGCCTGTAGTTATCAATTGTGTATGCCTGGAAAGTGTGTGTATGTTTGCGGGGGGAGGGGGGGAGGAATACCTAATTTGGGTTTTGAACAAACTTATTTGCAATTAACTGCCTTTGTAAATTGTAACTGTCAACATTTATACTGTTTGGTAACATTATGAAATCAACATAAGTGATTGAAAAATTATCTTTCCTTATAACATAGAATCATAGAGTTGGAAGAGACCAAAAGGGCCATCCAGTCCAACCCCCTGCCATGCAGGAACTCCCAATCAAAGCATCCCCGACAGATGGCCATCCAGCCTCTGCTTAAAGACCTCCAAGGAAGGAGACTCCACCACACTCTGAGGGAGTGTGTTCCACTGTCGAACCGCCCTTACTGTCAGGAAGTTCCTCCTAATGTTGAGGTGGAATCTCTTTTCCTGGAGCTTACATCCATTGTTTCGGGTCCTAGTCTCTAGAGCAGCAGAAAACAAGCTTGTTCCCTCCTTAATATGACATCCCTTCAAATATTTAAGCACAGCTATCATATCACCTCTCAACCTTCTCTTCTCCAAGTTAAACATTCCCAGCTCCCTAAGTCGTTCCTCATAGGGCTTGGTTTCCAGACCCTTCACCATTTTAGTGGCCCTCCTTTGGACACGCTCCAGTTTCTCCACATCCTTTTTAAATTGAGGTGCCCAGAACTGGACACAGGATTATTCCAGGTGAGGCCGGACCAAAGCAGAATAGAGTGGCACTATTACTTCTCTTGATCTAGACACTATACTTCTACTGATGCAGCCTAAAATTGCATTGGCCTTTTTAGCTGCTGCATCGCACTGTTGACTCATGTTCAACTTGTAGTCCACCTGGATTCCTAGATCCCTTCCACATGTAGTATCATTCAGCCAGGTGTCCCTCATCGTATATCTGTGCTTTTCATTTTTCCGCCCTAAGTGCAGTACCTTACATTTCTCTGTCTTGAATTTCATTTTGTTAGCTTTGGCCCAGCTTTCTAGTCTGTTCAAGTCATTTTGAATTTTGATCCTGTCCTCTGGGGTATTAGCTACTCCTCCTAATTTGGTGTCGTCTGCAAATTTGATAACTATGCCCCCAATACCGTCATCCAAGCCAGGACAGAGCCCTGTTGTACCCCACTGGTCACTTCTTTCCAGGTTGAAAAGGAGCCATTGTTGAGCACCCTTTGGGTTCAGCCAGTCAACCAATTACAAATCCATGTAACAGTTACTTTGTCTAGCCCGCAATTTACCAGCTTGTAAAGGAGTTTTCCCTCTTCTGGTGTCCCCCCGCCCCCATCCTGCTTAGAATAGTCCCATTAAAACAAGCAAAATAATTTGATCCCGTTTTCAGTAGGTATGGCTAAGTCAAGATCCAGGAGTTAAGAGGACGAAGGATGGTAGACAACAGCCTCCTGCTTCAGGTGAGGTGAACACCCAGGCAAAGCAGAAGGAGGGAAGAGTTGGCAGTGCTATCCACTGCATAATCTGCCCAGTTACACAGGTCTTTCTGTCGCTGGACAGGCAAGGCAGAGGGAAAGAAGGGTTGACAGGGCTTGCCGCCACTGCCAGTGCCACCACCATCCCACACCAGGTGACACCAAACCTAGTGGCTAAATCTTATGAGTAATCCCAAGTAGAGGGGTTTCGGGTTCCCCCCCCCCCCAATAGAGAAGGAAGGAAGCCAACAGAAGAGCTTTTTGTTGTTCTATGCTAGTGATGGCAAACCTTTTAGGGGCCAAATGCTCAAACTAAAAGCCTTCCGACTTCCTCTCCAGAAACAACTGAAGATCTGGGGGGGTGAGGGGGGAAGAAGAGGAACAGGTGCATGCCTCTTCTCCCTCCTCCCCCTGCGCTGTCCTCCGGAGAGGCAGCTGAAGGCCTGGGACTGTTGGGAAGGAGGAGGAGCAGATTCTCCGCGTGCCACGGGAAATGGCTTTGCTTGCCATCTCTGGCACATGTGCCATAGGTTCATGGTTCTATGCTGTCAACCTAGTCCCAGAGTGACTTTGTAAATGAGGGAATTCCAAAAGCCACTCCATCCAACATCATCTGGGGGAGAGATGCAGGCCCATCTCCATTGGGGCTTGTCTAAGCAGAAGAGCCCTCCCTCCACTCCACCCGACATCATCTGGGGGAGAGATTCAGGCCCATCTCCATTGGGACTAGTCTAAGAAGAGGAGCCCTGCCTCCACTCCATCTGATGTCATCTGGGGGAGAGATGCAGGCCCAGCTCCATCAGGCCTAGTCTAAGAAGAAGAGCCCTCCCTCCACTCCATCCGACATCATCTGGCGGAGAGATGCAGGCCCATCTCCATTGAGTCTAGACCAGGGGTAGACAACCTTTTTGAGCCGGGGGCTGGGTTGCTGTCCCTCAGACAGTTGGGGGGCTGAAGCACCATAAATAAATAAATAAATAAATAAATAAATTTTTTGGGGGGGAAAAAACAAAACATAAAAAATATGCATGCACACTCTCTCAGCCCCAGAAAAGCCATGGCAAAACCCCTGTGGAGATTTTGCCAAGAAAGCCCCAAGAACAAGTAATAACAACAATAATCAATATCATTATGGTGGGCGGCGGCGGCAGCAGGACCAGCCTGAGGCCGGTCCAAAGGCCTCGGGGGGCCGCATCCGGCCCCCAGGCCTTAGGTTGCCTACCCTTGGCCTAGACTAAAAAGAAAAGCCCTCCCTTCACTCCATCCAACATTATCTGGGGGAGAGATGCAGGCCCATCTCCATCGGTCCTAGTCTAAAAAGAAGAGCCCTGCCTCCACTCCATCTGATGTCATCTGGGGGAGAGATGCAGGCCCAGCTCCATTGGGCCAAGTCTAAGAAGAAGAACCCTTACTTTTGAAGGGGTGGGTAGGTTTTGGGATTTTTAGGTTCTGTTTACATTGTATTAACATATCTACAAAAATGTTAATGTTGTAAGCCGCCCCGATTGCTCGGGATATAAATTATTATTATTATTAGGCTCAACTTTTTGGCTTCCCTGAGTCAATCCTGTGGTGTGTGCTTTCTCCCAATTTATTGATCATAATCTTTTGCAAAGATTCATCTTACAATGTATCCAAAGTATGATGGCCTCCATTTAATTACAGTCAGCTCTCCATATCTTTTTATAAAATTTAAACTGTATTATTTAGACAGTGTATAGCCCAAATTATATGACCCATAATTTATATGCTTTTTCCTCCCCCCCCCCCCCCCAGACACTCAAAGGAAATACATTTCTGAAATTAACAATCATTTTCGGAGATGTGGAAAATATTGTTAATTATATTTTTTATTTCTTCATGCCTTCATATTACCTTCCACTTTCTTAATCACAATTTCCCATTTATCCCTTCATGATACTTTATTGCTTTCCTCAGTATATTTAAATCTTCTTTTCTTAAGGAAATATAATAATGTATATTCTTTTATATATTTAAACAACGAAGATTAATTCCAATGAGATTTATTTTTCCATCCAAAAGTAATCACTGCATGGGCGGCTTTTAACATTTGTTTTGTTACATATCTTTTATTACTATTCAATCCTAATTCTCCTAAATTAAGAGTTAAACAATTTTCTTTGCTTAATTGTATCTCTGTCCCTGTTCTTATATTTATCTGTTCCTTAACTTCTGTCCAAAATTCTTGAATGAATGGGCATTCCCACCACACACACATACACACACACATATCCCCTTACCTCCACATTCATTCCAATATTTTGATTGGAATTTATCATTTATAAATGCTAATTGATGCAGCATCCTGTACCATTTCCCAATCATTTTCATTTGTACTTTTACATTTGTATTTGTAATTTTAACAATTTCTTTTAGCCAAATTTTAATTTTGTCTATATCAACCAATATGTCTTTTTCCCAGTTCATTGTCAACCCCTCTACCATTCTAACTTGGGTTGTTAACCATTTAGTATTAATGTTGGGTTGTTAACATAATCTTATAAATTTTCCCTATTAATCCTTTTCCAGCTTCTATTTTTTATTTCTTCTAGCAAAGTTGGCCCTCCATATCCACAGATATTTTTTTATCTATGTATTCAAGCATCCACAGAAAATTTCAAAATATTTTAAAAATATATAAATTCCCAAAAGCAAATCCTGATTTTGCCATTTTATATGAGGCATGCCATTTTACTATCCCATTGTAATTAATGGGACTTGAGCATCCGCATATTTTGGTATCCCCAGGAGGTCCTGGAACCAAACCCCAGCAGATACTGGCGGACCCACTATGTTTTGTCTTCTAAGGAATATTCCAGCTTGTTTTGCCTTCAGAGCCATTTAATTGTCTTTAATTGAATTGGTACATGGAAGACTGTATAAATGTATTTACATGTAATTGTACTTTCTGCAGGTGCTCAGAGTCCAAGGTGGGCCTGACTGGTCTCCAGACGTATGAAGAGAGATGAGCTCTGCTGAATTCCTCCTCCATGGAAGAAATTTTAGGAAAGATGCCCTTGGAAAAGGTGAACATCCATCCCATCCTCCTTTGTGATGGATCCATTGGGAAGGTTTTGTGGTGAGGGCCCCAGACATTTGATAGTAAGGGTATAAGGATCCCCCCAGTATTCTTAAACCTCCACTCCCTCCAAATTGAAACTTTGTTTTGTCATTCTGGGATGTGACTGATGGTCAGATGGCATCCTCCCACCTGCTATGTGGTTCAATTGATCAGCACTTCCTGCCATCTTGACCTTACTCTTTCCCCAGCCACTCAGGGCTAATGGTGGTGAGACAGCTCCCACACAATGCATGCCCGGCAGGAACCCCTCAAGCCTGTCACCAGGGCTTGCTCTGTATCTAAGATAACATGAAATCCATGGCTTTTAGACAGGGTTGGTGACATCACTTTGGTGGAGAGAGGCGGGCAGGTGGTCTGGAGACAACATGAAAGATAGCAATTGCTAATTGTTTCATTTGTTATTCTAATATTTTTACTACCAGGGACAGGAGGAGGTATTCTGTCACTTGCATGCCAAAATAACTAAATACATTTGCCAAAGTAACAGGAATTAAAAGTAGTAGAAATCCAAATTATCTGCAGGACACTAGATTGGGAGTTGCTGCCCTAGACACATGCCAGTTAATGATTGGGAAGGTCTAAGTGGAAAAACTCTCACATGCCAAATAGAACTTCCTTTCACATGAGAAAGCTAGTTGATCAGGCAGCCAGGTAATAGCCTTCAGGGTCTAATCTTCAAGATGCAGGAAGTTAATAAAAACAGACAGGAGGTTATTCAGACATGTCCCGCTCTGTCTATATTCTGAAGCAATTCAGTCCTGCTGTGGGTGCACCATTGTTTTCCTCCACGTCTGATGAGTCTCTTTTTGGATGAGGACTGCTTTTTGTTACAGGTAACCTTTGAGGATGTGGCTGTGTATTTCACAGAGGAGGAATGGAATCTGCTGAATCATAACCAAATATCTTTGTACATGGAGGTCATGATGGAAAACTACGAGAATGTGACTGCCCTGGGTAAGAAACTTGGATTCATTGCCCTAGACAGAGTGAGGGCCTTTTCAAACTACACAAACCATGAATCCACTTGCAATGGCAATGGCCTGTGGGATCCTGGGATTTCTAGTTTAGTGAGGAACTAGGGCTCTTTGAGGATTCTAAATATCTGTCTCTAAACTGCCAATCCCAGGATTCTATAGGATGTTGCCATGGCAATGAAAGTGTAATCATAGCTTCATAACCGTGTAGTGTGAAATGGCCTTCACTGCTTGCTTAGGTACAACTTAGGGATTTTTTCATTTCACTTTCTCATTCAGCAGAGACTCGAAGATTTATTTCACACCAAAATGATGAACATAGGGCCTGTACAGACTGCCAGAAATAATCCAGTTTGAGGCCACTTTAACTACCCTGGCTCAATGCTAGGGAATCATAGGAACTGTAGTTTATTGTGGCACCAGAGCTCTGACAGAGAAGGCTCAATGTCTCAGAAAAGCCTACAGTCCCCATGATTCCCTAGCATTGAGCCAGGACAGTTAAAGTGGTCTCAAGCTGAATTATTTCTGACAGTCAGTACAGCCCCATAGTCTTCTATTTGGTTACTGTCTTGTGGACAATTCTGTGGTCCAGTATCCTTTGAATAAATGCATTTGCAAAGCTTCTCTAGGGCTGATAAGTTAAATGTGAAACTATGAAACTACATGCCAAGAGATGAGGTTCAGCTTCATGTATCTCATAGCAGTTACATTTCATGTTCTCTTAACAATGCTAACATGCCCCACGTGTTTCTGTGGGAGAGTCATGTTCCCTTCTTTCTCACGCTTTACTGCCAGCTCGAAAGCCTGAGCTCATCTCTTACATAGGCAGGAAGAGGATCTGGGGATTATGGTGCCAGATTCTTGGGGCTGGAAGGAAGAGGATTGCTTTGCCAGCTCAGTGACACGACTGGTGCTTGCCTAAAAAAACCTCATGCCATAAACCTGGTCACTGTAACGTTTAATACCAATGATAAGACATTGCAGATGGCTGGTGGCCACATGGGCATTTTCCAAAACTACTGGGCCAGAAATTACACCTCACACCTACAGCTATATTACCCCATTTGCTGCTTTGGAAGTATTGCTAAAAAGAAGCCTAACTTCCCTTTAAAACAGTGGTTCCCAAAGTGGATAGTAACAATCTCCTGGGGATGTTGAAAAGCTTCAGGGAGGCGCTGAGGGGAAAAAGAGCAGCAGGGAGACACTGAGGGTAGGAAATTGTGGAGATGGGGGTTGCAAGTAGGGTTGCCATTGCTGCTGAAAAACCATGAAAGTCTGGGACTGAAGTCTTTGCAAAGCAGCATGTCTCAGATTTCTGAAGGCAGGAGTGAAACCTCAGAAAAAAACTCATCCAGATCCCACCCCTGAGGCTCTGGGTGGCACTGTGTAGGTGTGCCAGAGCCAGAGCACAGAGGCGGGAAGAGAAGGGAGGGAACCAGAGGCTTGGAGCAGTAAGGAGGCTCCCTTGTGTCTTGGTAAGAGTGTGGCGATGCTGCATGCATGATGGAACTTTTTGCTTACTTGGGGCTAGAGCTGCCCTTCCCTCCACATATAAATGTTGGAGGGGGGCTTTCTTAAGGTCCAGAGTCTCTCTTTCCTCTTAGGGGGGTTGCAGACAACCAGAAATAGTGCAAATTGAGTCCACTTTTAGGGTTAGGGTTAGGGAATCATGGGAACTGTATTTTATTGTGGCACCAGAGCTCTCTGACAGAGAATGCTCAATGTCTCAGGGAAAAACAACCAATTCCCATGATTCCCTAGCACTAACCCTAACCCTAAAAGTGGACTCAATTAGCACTATTTCTGGCAGTCTGCAACCCCCCTTGGTTGCATGCTAATGGGCTGAAGCTCCTCTTTCCTCCTTTTCCCTCCCCGTAGAAATGTGTGTGTGTGAATAACATCCAAAATCCACAAAACAGTGATAGCTTTCTCCTGTTTGATTTTTAACACCTTTGCCCAATGAAGAGGCTACCGTTGAGCTTTAAAAGCTTGCTTCATCTATTTTGTGCATTTTGGTTGGCCAATAAATGTATCACTGTTTTGTGAATTTTGGATGTTATTGTGCTTTGCTGTATGGGCTGGCCAGTTTGGCAACCCCTGGATATGATTCCTAGAGTAGGAGTCCCTCTTAGGGCCTTTGCAGATTGCTAAAAATAGTGCAAATTGAGTCCACTTTAAACTGCCCTGGCTCAGTGCTAGGGAATGAATTATGGGAATTGTATTTTTTTCTGAGACATTGAGCGTTCTCTGTCAGAGAGCTCTGGTGCCACAATAAACTACAGTTCCCATGATTCCCTAGCACTGAGTCAGGGCGGTTAAAGTGGACTCAATTTGCACTAATTCTGGCAGTCTGCAAAGGCCCTTAGTCTCATAGTTGTTTGGGAGCTTTTTTCCCTCCCCCTTCCCCTTCCCATAGAAGTAGGGGGTCACCTTTGCTAAGTTCTCTTCCAAGTGATTTGGAGACATAGGTTTAATTTGCATTACAGAAATAATGCAGTTCAACACTACTGTAACTGCCATGGCTCAATTATATGGAAATCTGGGATTTGTAGTTTTGTGAGCTATGTAGCTTCTCTCAGGGAGCTCTGGTGTGACAACAAACTACAAACCCCAGAATTCCATAGTAATGAACCATGGCAGTTAAAGTGGTGTCAAACTGCAGTGCAGATTCAACTATATGTCATGTTAGTCTGGAACATCAGTATGCTAAGGGATCTTGTAGCACATTTGAGACTAACACTGTGAAAAAAGTTGTAGCATAAGCTTTTGTAGACTTGCATTTGAGGTTTTGTGGAAGGACAGAGGGAAGCTGAATTGAGAGCTGCTGAAAACAAGCCGTGTCTGTCCAGGCTGAGAGGCAAGAGACCTAGCATGGCTCATCCAGGTTTGCCTCACCTTAGAACAGAGCAAACAGACCCTGTTCTTCCCCTTTCATACAATCATAGAGTTGGAAGAGACCAAAAGGGCCATCCGGTCCAACCCCCTGCCATGCAGGAACTCCCAATCAAAGCATCCCCGACAGATGGCCGTCCAGCCTCTGCTTAAAGACCTCCAAGGACGGAGACTCCACTACTCTCCGAGGGAGTGTGTTCCACTGTCGAACCGCCCTTACTGTCAGGAAGTTCCTCCTAATGTTAAGGTGGAATCTCTTTTCCTGGAGCTTACATCCATTGTTTCAGGTCCAAGTCTCTGGAGCAGCAGAAAACAAGCTTGTTCCCTCCTCAATATGACATCCCTTCAAATATTTAAACAAGGCTATCATATCACCTCTCAGCCTTCTCTTCTCCAGGCTAAACATCCCCAGCTCCCTAAGTCGTTCCTCATAGGGCTTGGTTTCCAGACCCTTCACCATTTTAGTTGCCCTCCTTTGGACACGCTCCAGTTTCTCCACATCCTTTTTGAATTGTGGTGCCCAGAACTGGACACAGGATTCCAGGTGAGGCCTGACCAAAGCAGAATAGAGTGGCACTATTACTTCTCTTGATCTAGACCAGGGGTAGGCAACCTTTCCCCTTTAAGGGCTGAGGGACTTCAGCTCCCAGAAGCCCCAGCCATGTTGGCCAATAGTCCCATGTTGGCTAATAGCTTCTGGGATTCTGGGAGCTGAAGCCCCTCGGCCCTTAAAGGGGAAAGGTTGCCTACCCCTGCATTAAGCTGTTGTGAGTAATATCCAGGAATGCAGGGAGGAGAATACCTCCTCATTCCCTGATTTTTTTTCCTTAGGGAAATTGAGCTTGCTTAGCTCCATTGTTATTCCCAGATGTTCTTCCTCACTGAATGTTGGGATTCTGTATTGTCTGTGCTTGTCTTTCATTGCAGGAAATCCCTGGAGGAAGATGTATGTATGCACTGATCATAAGAGAATCCGCACAGGAGAGAAACCATACATTTGCCAGCAGTGTGGGAAATGTTTTTCTCACAAGTCAAACCTGCTTAGTCATCAGAGAGTCCACACAGGAGAGAAACCGTTCAAATGCCAGCAGTGTGGGAAATGTTTTGCTCACAAGTCACACGTTAAGAGTCACCTGAAAGTCCACACAGGAGAGAAACCATACAAATGCCAGCAATGTGGAAAATGTTTTGCTCACAAATCTAACTTTTTGAGACATCAGCGAGTCCACACAGGAGAGAAACCATGCAAATGCCAGGAGTGTGAGAAAGGTTTTGCTGATGAGTCACATCTTTTGAGACATCAAAAAATCCACACAGGAGAGAAACCATTCAAATGTCAGCAATGTGAAAAATGTTTTGTTCAGAGACAACATCTTTTGAGGCATCAGAGACGCCACACAGGGGAGAAACCAAATGTCAATAATGTGAAAAATGTTTTAATGACAGGGCAAACCTTTTGAGGCATTAGAGAGTCGACACAGGAGAGAAACCATACATCTGCCAGCTCTGTGGGAAATGTTTTTCTCAGAAATCACACCTTTTGAAACATCACAAGTATCTCATTAGGGAGAAATCATAGAAATGACAGCAGTATAGAAAATTTTTTCTTTGGGGAAGCAACCTTCATCCATCAATTGTGTCTTGTTAATCTCTATCATGATCTCATTTCTTCTATTTCTGCTTCACAGCTAATAATGTTAATGTATCTTGCACTTTGACTCACTTTGATATGCCACTGAGGGGTGAAGCACGCAGGGGACATGTGTGGTGGGGTCCCCAGATGCTCACTTGGTCAGGTGTTCTTGTTTTTGTTACTATTCAATAGGAAGTTCCTTTTTATAATAAATTATAAATAAATTTTTTATTTATACCCCACCTTTAGCCGAAGCAGTCAAGGTGGCTTACATTAAAAGTACAGCCCACATTTGATGACAATCATATAACCCCCCCCCCTTAAAATTACAATTAAATCAGAGTCATTTGAAAACTTAACATTTAAGCAGTAACACAATAAAACCAAGCACAGACAAAGGCAGTGGAACACCCCCGGTTTATAGCAGGGGCAAGTTTACCCCTCAAAGATGCATATTAGAGGAAAAGGGCTCTTAAGAGGGAGGATCAGAATTAACTAACTCTCTTCCGGATAAGCCTGCCGGAAGAGATCCGCCTTGATCAGGGGTTGGCAACCTACAGCCTGCGGGCTGCATCCAGCCTGCCAACTGGTCCCCACCGCCAACCCCCACCGCCAATGCATCCGCCATTTTGTTTGCCAAAATGGTGGCCGTGACTCGTTCGCGCATGCGCAGTACTCCTGTGCATGTACAAATGAGTCGCGGCCACCATTTTGGCAAACAAAATGACGGCCGCGCTGTGCACGGTGGCAAGGGTCTGGGGGGGTTGTGCGCGCATGAGCGCATGCACTGCCATTCCCTCCCCCCCCGGCCTGTCGGAAGACCTGGGGACCAGCAACCGGCCCCAGGTACGTAAACCTTGCCGACCCCTGGTCTTGATGGCTTTTTTGAAGCCATCTAAGCTGTATATCTGATGGATCTCTTCTGGCAAGGCATTCCAGAGTCTGGGAGCAGTGGCAGAAAATGTCCTCTGGGAGGTCATCATCAATCTAGTTCTTGTTGATTGAAAAAGCTGCCTCCCAGAGGACCTGAGGGAACAGGGCGGATTATATGGGAAAAGGCAATAAGCAAAAGCAGCTTCATTTATATACCGCTTCATATCGCGCTATGGGATGTCTAAGCGGTTTACAACTGTGAGCTGATTGCCCCCCAACAAGCTGGGCACTCATTTTAGTGACCTCGGAAGGATGCAGGCCTGAGTCGAGCCTCAGCCCTGGCTGGTATTGAACTCGCAACCTTGTGGTCTATGAGTGAGTGGCTGCAGTACAGGCATTTAACCACTGCGCCACCAGGGCAATCCTTTAGATAAGTTGGGCCCAAGCCATGTAGGACTTTAAAGGTCATTACCAACACCTTATACTGTGCTCGGAAACCAATGGGCAGCCAGTGGAGAGGTTTTACAATTGATGTAATATGATCACTCCTAGATCTTTCGGTGATTAGCCTGGCTGCTATGTTTTGTACTAATTGCAGTTTCCGAGTTAGGTATAAGGGTAGCCCCATGTAGAGTGCATTACAGAAGTTGAGTCGTGAGGTTACCAGTGCATGTACTATGGTGTCTAGGTCCCTTATTTCCAGGAAAGGGCGCAGCTGGCATATTAGCCGAAGCTGATAACAGGCACTCCTGACTGCTGTGTTCACCTGATCTGTCATGTGAAGCGATGAGTCCAGGAGCACTCCCAGACTGCGGACACAGTCCTTGGTGGAAAGCGTGACCTCATCCAAGACTGGCGGTTGCAACCCAATCTCTGGTTTGGGGGCCCCTACCGTAAGTACCTCCATTTTGTGTGGATTCAGCTTGAGTTGGTTTTTCCTCATCCAGTCCATTACCACTCCAAGACATTGATTGAAGGGAGAACCGCCATCTGCTGTCATGGCAGCAGACTGAGACATGGAGCAGAATATTTGAGTATCATCAGCGTATTGGTAACATCCTGCTCCATGTCTCCTGATGATCTCTCCCAGCAGCTTCAAGTAAATATTAAACAACATTGGGGACAGTATGGCTTCTTGAGGAATGCCATGTTTCAACTCTATTTTAGATGAGCAACTGTCCCTAAGTGCCATCCTCTGGAATCTGCCTGAGAGAAAAGAGTAGAACCACTGAAGAACAGTGCCTCCTATTCTCAATTCTCCCAGACGTTCCAGAAGGATTCCATGATCTATTGTATCAAAAGCCGCTGAGAGATCCAGAAGCACCAATTGGGTCACGCTTCCCCTGTCGATGCTCAGGTGAAGGTCATCTACCAGAGCGACCATGGCTGTCTCCACCCCATATCCAAGCCTGAAGCTGGTTTGAAATGGATCTAGAAAATCGGTTTCATCCAAGATTGCTAAAAGTTGAAAGGCGATGGCTCGCTCGATCACCTTGCTCAAAAATGGTAAATGCGAGACTGGTTTAGTTTTTCAAATCCAGGGGGTCCAGGGAAGGTTTCTTCAGGAGGGGTCTAATGACCGCTTCCTTTAAGCTAGATGGAACAATTCCTTCCCTAAGGGATGCATTGATGGCCCTCTTAAGAAAGGCCATCAAGGCATCACCCCCCTGAACGATCAGCCAAGATGGGCAGGGATTGAGAGGGCACGTCGTCTTCCTTACTTTTCCGAGGATCTTGTCCTTGTCATCGGTACTCACCAACTCAAACTGATCCAGTTTAATCTCACAAACGGGTTCACTGGATGCCTCATCAGTCACTTCTCTTATAACTACAGCGTCTAAGTTGATTCTTATCTGAGAGATTTTTATCTGCGAAGTAGTTGTTAAAGGCGTCACAGCAGGCTGTTGTAAGATTAAGTAAAGGATTCTGTACAGGTGGAGCCTGTGATAGTTCCCTCACCACCCTAAACAGTTCTGCTGAACGAGATTCCGCAGACGCAATACGGGCAAAGGAGAAGGATCTCTTCGCTGCCTGTATTGCCTCATGATAGGAACGAAGAAGATGGTAAACAAGTAGGAGAATTCTCCCAGAATCCACCATTGCCATCAGACGCTTCTGCAGCTTTAGCTGGGGGTGATGCTGATGGTGAGGGCTGGGAAGGGCTCCTAAGAACCCTCCCAGGTCCTACAGAGTCCGCCGCTGCTGCCAGACGCTTCTGTGGCTTCAGCTGGGAGTGGTACTGATGGTGAGGGCTGGGAGGGCTTCTAAGAACCCTCCCGGGTCCTCCAGAGTCTGCTGCTGCCGCCAGACGTTTCCGCGGCTTCAGCTGGAGGTGGTGCTGGGAAGGCTAAATAGCCTTGGGAGCCACCCGGCCACAGGTGTTGAGAGGGCTGGTGGGATGACTAGAGAGCCTCCGCAGGGTCCTCCAAATGCGCTTCCACTGCCACTGCTGGTGTTGAGGCAGCAGGGAGGGCTTCCAAATAGCCTTGGAAGCCTTGGGAGCCACCCAGCCACAGGTGTTGAGAGGACTGGTGGGATGACTAGAGAGCCTCCGCAGGGTCCTCCAAATGCAATTCCACTGCCACTTTTTATCTTTCCAGGCTGGAAGCCTTTGCAGGTATATATCACCACTTAGTCTTTGCCTCCACCCCTGACCTTTTACAGGTACACTGAATTACATAGCTTGTCTTATGCAAGGGGATGGTGGGCTTAGACCCCAGCAAGGAAAAATGAGGGAGAGGGGGTGGCAAGTACAGATAGGATTGCAGTTAGCAGTAGCAATAGCAGTAGTATTTACATTTCTATACTGCTTCATAGTGAATTATGCACTATCTAAGCAGTTTACAATATGTAAGCCCATTACTCCCAAGCTGGGTATTCATTTGACCGACCTAAATAAAGATGGAAGGCTGAGTCTATCTGGAGCCCTGCAAGATTGAACTCATAATGTTGTGGCTGCAATACTGGCATTTCCATGCACCATCAGGACTCCTCTCAGTAGCAAACATGGAGGAGGCAGAGGAGGATGGTTACCTTATCTGTCTTGCTTCTTGGTGATTCTCTATTTGTCTGTTTTAAGCTGAGAGGAGAACTAACTGTGCTGAGAAAAGAAGAGAGGAAAGGAGGAAGGGCTGCCGCCACTAGTGTAATGGTCCCAAACCATTCAGAACACAATCAGATGGTCCAGAACATAAACATCCATGTAAGCCACATGCCCACCAAATTCACCAGCCAAACAAAACTGAATGAGAGCAACTTGCCTCTCACCCAGTTCACCAGTTAAGCAGGATAATATGGGAGGAATACAACAATGTCCCAGAGATTCCACAGGAATCGCCTTCTATTATCCTTTGTAGATAAAACATCTGTAGTCCATAATCAGCCTGGAAGACCAACTTTCCAAATGTTCACTGAGCTCCCCAGTTGTGACATTCTGGTACCTTTCCCATGTTTGTTGTGTGCCTTCAAGTCATTTCCAACTTATGGTAACTTCAAGGCAACCCTCTTGCAGGTTTTCCTTTGCATGAATTGTTAGAGAGGGTTTGCCTTTGTCTTCTTCTGAGGCTGAGAGAGTATGATTTGCCCAAGGCCTCCCAATAGGTTTCTGTGGTTGAGCAAGGATTTGAACCCTGGTCTCAGAGTTGTAGTTCAACACTCAAACCACTACACTTGGAAAAATTATGCTGGGACTTGTCTGTGTCAGGTAGCAATATTTGGTTTCTCTGGAGAGTTTTCTGCATCTCACAAAACTGCAGGTAATTAATGTGGTTGGTGCTACTGTTAGTGGATGTCCTCCATTTTTCTTGTATATTTTAGCCATGTGGAGTTCCCTATGACCCCAGCCTGACCCCTGGGATATGGCAGCCGTAATCCCCTAGACGTGAGGTCAGGTAAACAAGCTAAAATTGCTTAAGACCACTAAAGATTTCCTGGACAGGCAGGTTTTGGGAGTTGCCTTGGGGAATATCCCATTATATTGGAAAAGATACCTAATAGTTGTTTGTTTGTCTTAGTCTCACACTTGATGAGACAGTGTTTAGATTTGATCGCACCCCTTTTCTCTAGCTTCCTTTCCTTGATAGTTTTGAAACCAAATGCATTGTTTAGACTATGCCCAGACTTAAGTAAACAATAGTAAACCACTCAAGCCTTTGTCCAACTATTGTCTTAACTCATGGCTAGAAGGCAGAAATTGTCCTTAAAAACCCCTGGATTTTAGCAGACCTTGTGCTACCTTGGGAGTGCATGCTGAATCTCTGTCGATCTGTGCTCTGAGATAGTTCCCGTGACCCCCTCTCTTGCCGGTCGTGCCCCTTCCATGGAACTCATCCTCATTCGCTGCCAGAAGCCCAGAGAAGTCGCTCAGGTGTGAGTATATCTCCCTCTATCCTGGTTTTTCTCTCTTGTCTCCCCCGCTCTTGCTCTTCCCCGCTTATTCTTCTAGTGTGTGTGTGTGTGTGTGTGCCTCATTTGGATGTTTGCTATTTTTGTGTTAATAAATATTTTAGCCTTTAATTGGAGCTTGGTCCGTTTCAGTGTCTTTCCTAGCCAGAATTCTTACGTCTCCCGTAGACAATTGGATAAGATCTTAGAAGCAAAGTTGGGCACTTCCCTCTCATTTGAGCTAATTATAAATTCCCCAAAATTAGGTCTTGGTTTCCCAACATGCTACCTACAAGGTTTGCTTTCTTTGTTTTCATAAATATGGGGTTTTGTTGCCTGGGAGTAGTTTGGGAATTTTTTTTTTTCTCTGAGGGTTTTTTGGCTTGTTTTCTCATTCCTGTCATGCATGACTGGTGAATTTGCTTAGGATGGTTAGCCAAAAAGGTGGTCTTCTAGTCATTTCTGGGCACCACAATTCCAAAAAGGATGTTGAAAAACTGGAGCATGTCCAGAGGGGGACAACTAAAATGTTGAAGGGGATGTCATATTGAGGAAGGTGCTAGCTTGTTTTCTGCTGCTCCTGAGAAGAGGACTCAGAACTGTTAGGATATGGATGGGATATACAGTCAAAGGTGAAATGTAAAGATGTGTGTGTGTGTGTAATTTTCCACTTGAGAACAGCTTTTGGACAAAGCACAAAACAATATTTAGAGAAACAGAGTGAGTCAACACCAGGTGGCTAAAACAGACGTCAACATGTACTTTCCCAGAGGTAAAACTAATGGAACCAGACTTTATTATGAGAAAGGCTTGATAAAAATACGTAAACATCGTTAGCTTGAGAAAGATAGTCACGTGGTGGATGATGGACAGCAAGAGGCTGGGTTAATAGACATCATACAGACATTATCCAATTAAAATAAGGTTAACACCTAAAAGGTGGAGTATGGGAAGGGCCTAGAAAAGCCTTTGTCTAAAATTGTTATTGTTTAAGATGTGAGCGTGTGTGGCTGGCAACAGTGGTTTTAACTGCAACAAGTTGGATCCTAATGCTTTTGGGATTGTAAAAGATGTAATCTTGTATGGCTGAACTGGACAAGTTCATCACAATGGATTTTACTTAGTTATCTTATTTTTACTTTTTATATGCATTAATAAACTATGCTTTTGGACTTTACAATGTGTCTTCTTGACTGAGGAAGACAGGTTTCTGAAGAAGGGAAGCTGAGCCAGTTGTTGGTAAGAATTACAGAGTGGCTGTGGATCACAGCAGCCAGCTTGTCCTGCAGACTCTGCTGGGTGCCAAAGGGCATCACTATAACACTCATCATCCACACACCAACAAGAACAACGGATGCAGGCTACAGGAAAAGAGATTCCAGACAGTGAGAGCTGTTCGACAGTGAAACACTCTCTTGGAGTGTGGTGGAGTCTCCTCCTTTGGAGGTCTTTAAGCAGAAGCTGGATGGCCATCTGTCAGGGATGGTTTGATTTTGAGTTCCTGCATGGCAGGGGGTTGGACTGGATGCCCTTGTGGTCTCTTCCAACTCTATGATTCTATGATTTCCTAGGTGCCAGCTTTCTTGGCTTTTTGCATCATTCTCATCTAGTCATACACAACTGGTGTAGTGCCTTCCAACTTTATGGTTCTATGAGTTTGTATGAATTCTTGGAATGTGGAAAGACATACAGTCAATGAAAGCTTACGTTCACATCAAAGAATCCACACAGGTGAGAAACCATATAAATAGATAGAATGTTGAATATACGTTAGTGAGTGAAGAATATTAACTACACTTCAAATAAGTCACTCAAGATGACATATCTCTGCAGATATGCTCAGGGCAACACATAGATACAAATACATGGGACATATTATCAAATCTAAAAAGAAGCTTTAGTCAAAAGCCTTTGTTAGAAGCAGATACTTTACCCAAGTCAGTTTCACATTTTCTCCTTCAAGGGAAGCCAATTTTTAAAAATTAGATCAATGCATGCTTCAGAGCAGTCAAAAAGATTCAGAAGAATATTTGACAGCCGATATATCCCCTTTTAAAATGTATTTTATTTCTCAAGCAAAATATAAGTTATTACAAAAATATTACAATATGCTGCAGGCAACACAAGTTTACCAAAGCACAGGCTACAACTTCATTCCCATGGTGCCAAAGGTGCTGCAAGATCCCTTTCCATGTTTTGTATTCTATCTGGATACAGTAATTTGTTTTTAACTATTGTATTGCAAAGATTTGTATTTGTTACTGCTGCTTCCTTTCGCTCGCTCTCTGTATAAATATATATGGTTGTATGCCTTCAGCACCTCTGGCTGTTTTCTGTTGTTCTTTTACTTTGAAAGTATCATGCACAGTGATGGCACTATATAAATAAGCAATAATAATAAGTGCCCACGGTGTCAAAGGGCCATGAGAAACAGAGGGTGGCCCTACTCTTTTTCCCTCTCAGCAGCATTTGTCTATTGGCCTGCTGAGATGAAAAGACCTGCAGTTTAGTTGTGGTTTTTAAAATAACAAATGCACCGATCATATATGCCTCTTTGTTTGTGACTTTGTTCTCTGGAGGGTTCCCTGCCTGTGGAGCATCAGTGCTGGAGGCTCCTCCAATTGGGGAAAGCGTTCCCTTTTGGCCCTGGAGGTGGTCGAGGCTGCCTGCAGTTGGAAGCCCACCCTGGCTGAAGTCTAGAGAGTGGAGTTGTCAGGGCCCGGTCCTGACTCTCTAGTTTCCATGGGTCATCTCCAGTGGGAAGACAAGGATGCCTGTTCTCGAGGTTAAGGAGGGGGCTCATCTCCAGGTAAGAGGAAAAGGCTGTTTTCAAATCTCCAGCTCAGCTGAGACAGCAGCAGCTTGTTACAATTTGCAAGGCTTAATCCATTTGTTACTACACTGTTGTTGTTGTTGTTGTGTACCTTCAAGTACACGCTAAAAGCTCTCACTGCTCTCAAATGTCCCACTTTTGAGAAAGAAAGGAGGGTAGCAACATCTGCGTATAAAAGTAAAGGGATGCTGGTTGAGGTGAGAGATGTTACAGGCCATCGCTGCAGGGAGATCACTAAGGTATAGATCAGGGGTAGGCAACCTTTTTGAGCCAGGGGCCAGGTTGCCTACCCCTGATCTATACCTTAGTGATATATATAATTTTTGGTGCTTCAGCCCCCCCCCCCAATTGTCTGAGGGACAGCAAAAATTAAAAAATATATGCATGCACACTCTCTCAGCCCCAGAAAAGCCATGGCAAAACCCCTGTGGAGATTTTGCCAAGAAAAACCCCAAGAACAAGTAATAACAACAATAATCAATATCATCATGGTGGATGGCGGTGGCAGCAGGAATGGCCTGGGGCCGGTCCAAAGGCCTCGGGGGGCTGCATCCGGCCCCTGGGCCTTAGGTTGCCTACCCCTGGTATAGATTAAAGAGGGTGGGAGCAAGGATGCATCCCTGATGTACGCCTCTTGTAACCTTAATGGAGTTAGTAAGAATGCCCTGTAAACCACACTTTACTCATACAGTGGTATTACTGTATAGCTTCATAATTAGGCCAAGTAGCCTTTTATCAATAGAGGAAGCAAGAAGTTTTTCCCAAAGTTGTGTTCTTGATATCGAGTCAAATGCTGATTTCAAATCCATGAAAGCAACAAATAGACTATGATTGTGAGATCTGGAATACTTTTCTACAAGATGGCTTAAAACTACACAGTGGTCAGTAGTTGACTTGCCTTTTCTAAAGCCAGCTTGTTCATCCCCCAGTTTTTTTTTCCTCCTTCACCCAGTCTGTAAGTCAATTGTTGAAGAAGCGGCCATATAATTCACCAATCATGGACAATAAATTTATTGGGCAATAATTTGAAGGGTCATTTTTATCTCCCTTTTGGTAAATGGGGATAGTTATTGCTCGAGACCGATTACTAGGTAACTGCACCATTCTATTAATATGGGTAAAGAGGGTTGCCAATAGAGGAGGCCACCAAGTAATATTTGCTTTTAATAATTCGGGGATGATTAAATCTGGCCCAGGAGCTTTGCCAGGTTTCAGGGAAGAAATTAACAATTTAATTTCCTGATCAGTAACAGGAGGCCAATGTGGAATGTCTGCAAATTTCTATAAATTTTGGGGCTTTTCCAAGTGAAGGTCCAGATATATATTTCTCACAATCCCTATACACAGTAGAGAAATAATCCTCCCATGTTGGTGCTGGTATATTGCATTGGGGTACTCTCAAAATTACTTAGTGCACCTGTTTCAATAGACCAGAACTGTTTAGTGTTCTTATCAAATGAAGTAGCTCAGGGGTCGGCAACTTTTTTTCCCAACGGGCTAGGAGGGGGGGGGGAATGGCGCTGTTTTGAAAAACAAAATGGCGGCTGCCCCTCCTGCATCGTGCACGCATGCGCACGACGGCAGGGCCCCCCTAGGAGGGTGCCCTCGGCCGAGCTGGGCCTCCTAGAGGCCCAGCGCAGCCACGGAGGCCCCCCAGGAGGCTTCCCTCAGCTGTGCCGGGCCTCCGAGAGGCCCAGCGCTGCCGCGGGGGTCCTCCGGGGTGCCATTTTGGATTCCAAAATGGTGCCCTGGAGTCTCGTGCAAGACTCCAGGTGCCATTTTGGAATCCAAAATGGCACCCCGGAGGAACCCCGCGGTGGCGAAAGGTGACGGCAGCGGCAGGACCAGGCAGGGGCCAGTCCGAAGGCCTCCGCAGGCTGCACCCGGCCCGCGGGCCGTAGGTTGCCAACCCCTGAAGTAGCTAATAATGCCGACCATTGCATGTACATTCTCTCTTTATTCCTTTTTACAATTAGCGATTTAAATATTTGAAGAGATGTCATATTGAGGAGGGAGCTAGCTTGTTTTCTGCTGCTCCAGAGAACAAAACTGGGAACAATGGATGCAAGCTGCAGGAAAAGAGATTCCATCTCAACATTAGGAGGAACTTCCTGACAGTGAGAGCTGTTTGGAAGACATTCCCTCGGAGAGTGGTGGAGTCTCCTTCTTTGGAGGTCTTTAAACAGAGGCTGGATGGCCATCTGTCAGGGATGCTTTGATTGGGAGTTCCTGCATGGCAGAATGGGGTTGGACTGGGTGACCCTTGTGGTCTCTTCCAACTTTATGATTCTATGTTTTTTGATTCAGGCAAGGTTCGCCTATTATCTGTCCAATATTTAGTATATAATTTCCTCAAGTTATTTTTGGTCTCTAAACATTACTGTCGCGATGTTCTTTTTATTTCTCTTTTGGGTGTAATTTTGAGCATCCCTCATACTTTTAGACAGCATTTCCAAGAGGATAGAATAATTAGCTATGGCGACTGGTAAGTCTAGAGTGTCAGTAATTTAATCTTCCTATATATGGAGGAGTCTAATAATGATATCTTATTATTAATATTGTCTGTCCATCTCAATCTTCTATGCCCAATATCAATTTGCGTGTTGTCAAGGTACTGTTGGGGGTTATGGGATATTTCATAAGGGGAGCTAATAGTGAGAGATAGAGGCAGATGATCGCTCACAAGTATGTCTACCACAGAGAATTTCATTATTTGTTTGTAAAGGGAGTTTGATACAGTAGTGTTGTAGCAGAAAAATGGGACACAGAGACACCACGGACTGCAGGAAAGAGAGTTTTATTTTGGGGAAAAAACAAAACAAAATTATGCTAGCAGGCTCAAGAGGAAATAACTTTCCAAAGGTGCTGAGCCCTGAATTAAGCAAAATGAAAATCTTTTATAGTGATCTTACAAGCATATAGGAAAACCACTCCTCCTTCCCTTTCTGGTTCAGTTAGTTTCACAATATCCAGCATTTCTTGCTAAGCAGACATTGTTTATAGAACATGAGTAGTATAATACCCCCACCTTTCGTCAAATCAAAAAGTGACAGGTGCTCCGCCCCTTTTTGGTTCTTAGTCCCGCCTCCCTGTTTTTGGGGTGGTTCTAGGTTTTGGGGTGCTAGGTTTTGGGGTGCTAGGTTTTGGGGTTCTAGGTTTTGGGGTGCTAGGTTTTGGGGGTTCTAGGTTTCGGGGTTCTAGATTTTGGGGTGCCACTTTTTGGGGGTGCCAATTTTTGGGGTGCCAATTTTTTGGGGTGCCAATTTTTGGGGTGCTACTTTTTTGGGGTTCAATCGGTGGCCCCCCCCTGAACCCCAAAAGTTCGGCCATTTTTGTTTTTTGCAAAAGTTGTTTTTGGGGGGTTGTGTGACCCCTCTACGGATTCGTCTCGGGCCCCCCGACCACTAGGAGCAGCTCCCATACCTCTCCGTCCGCCGGTATAGCCGCAAGCCGTGTTCGAAGATGGCAGTCGGCGGCCATTTTTTCTGCGCCGACTTTAGTTTTCGGGGTGGTTGTGACATGTCTCCGGACTCGTCTCGAGCTCCCGAAGTGAACGGTTCAGAGGTCTGTTGCGTTCTGAGCTTCAGAAAGGCGCGCCGTCCAATCTGCTACTGTTCGCCCCTCCCCTGGGGGTGTGTTTTCAAAAAAGGCGCGCTTTTGAGAGAAGCTTATTGGTCCAAGGGGCAGTGGGGTTGTCTCTGATTGGTGCAAATGTCCTACGCTTCTGAGCCCCTCCAATGGCGTTTCAGGCGAAGGGACCACCGCCCTTCGGCGCTGGGGTATATGAGGGAGTCCCTGAGATCCGCACTTCACCCCGCTACCTCGACTACCGCCTTGCTAACGCCTGCTAGCGCTTTTGGGGCTACCTACCTGCAATGGAACCGATGCCTGAGAGATCCCCTTCGGCTGCAGAGGCAGAAGGCCCCGAGGTTTCTTCCCCGGATTCTCCAGTGGCAGCGGAGAAAGCCACAGAGGCCATGCCCGAGAGGCCCCCCTCGGCTGCAGAGGCAGAAGGCATCGAGGTTTTTCCCCTGGATTCCCTTGCGGCAACAGAAAAGGCCACAGAGGCTGTGCCTGAGAGACCCCCATCAGCTGTAAGGGAAGTGGCCATCCAGACTTCTCCGGTGGATTCTCCTATGGCTCAGCCTGAGAGGAGAGGAATTAAGAGGAGGGGGAGAGACCTTGAGACAATGATTGAAGAACTTCGCAAACTATATGAAGCAACCACAAAGCTGATAATTGAAGAAAAGATTTATGGTTCTCCTAAAAATTTGAGGAAGCATTTTGAAAGATGGTTATGTGAAGCGCATCCTGACTGCTTGAGGTGTTTACAAGAGTCGTCTTCAGATGGTGGCTATAATGCTGAAATCTCCAGCGATGATGATGATGATGAAGAACTTTACATACTCCCAACGAGCAGCGAAGAGGAGGAGGAGGCCATTTATGAAGAAATGAGACCCTCAAGCATGGTAAATATGATATTGAGAGAAAATAAGCAGGCTCTCTGTAATTCTCTCTCTCTGTGTGTTAACATCCTTTTTTCTTTTTGTTTTAATGATAGGGAAAAGATGAAGAAGCTGAACAGACCAGAGTGGATGGGAATTCTAATACAGAAGTCACAGAGGAGCTCTGTAAAAATTCAAAATGCTGCGTGGCGTGTTTCTGTCTAAATGCCAGCAATTCAGGAGCAGAAGAGGAAGACAAATAGATGAAAGAGCATTCTATTTAATCTGCTTTTAAAATATAAATAAAACTATCATTATTTTAAAAACTGTGTCTTGTTTTAAAAAGGGGTGGAAGGGGTTGGAATGGGTGGAGTGGCCGCCCATTTTCTTATCTGTTCAGCACATGGTGGCCGGCAGAGAGCCCAGCCCTCTGACTTCAGGAGTGGAAATTTACAAGGAGCAGCATCTATCTGGAGGCCTTCTACGCTGCTTGAAAAAACAGAACCATTGTTTCTTTAAACATAACATTTTTAAAATGCTCAAGGTATAAATATTCTCACAAAATGAGCTTTTGTCAAAAGTGGTTAAATGCCATCTGTGTGTAGAACCCTTTGCTGGTAAAACAACAAAATAAAACAACAAACAGAGAGAGCTGATCCCCCCCCCCCAGGCCCCCCCCCCTTGTGATGTTAAATAATGTCTGATCACCCTAAGCCATGCCAATAGAAATTTACAAGTTCCTATAAGTGACTTTCAGCTATCTATATCTATATATATATATATATATATATATACAAGGTTCATACTTTTAGGATCTCAAATAAAAAAACATTAGCACTGGGTTTGGGGCAACACAAATACAATGAATGGATTTCACAACTGTGTGGCTCAAAAAAGCACTTTTGTAATTATGCAATCCAATGTAAATGCATAAAAAATATATGGGAAGTTTTTTCAAACATCTGGCCCCTATGAGAAATAAAAGAAGAGGGGGTCCAACTGTTTAATCCATTTTGAACAAAATGAAACATGTGGCATAAGTTTATGGATACTGGAGGTGGTAAATAATAAAAAGAAGAATTGTTTAAGGACATACATGTTAACAAAACATCCTCTGTTTTACAAGGGTTCCTATTTCACAAAGGAATAAGCTGGTTACCAAAAAGAGCATGGCATAGAGTTTTAAAATTGCATTTTGTACCATTTTAAGGCTAGGCTAGAAATGTTTGTGGGACAATTTCAATAAAAGAAAGAAAATAGTTAAGTATTTCCCTCAAAATGAGAAGAAACCTTTTAAAAATGAATTTTAAAAACCCTTTATAATGGAGAAGGAACCCCCCCCCTCCCTTCTCCCTCCTCATTTGCAAAAGAATAGGCTTAACAACCAGATGGCGCTAAAGTTGGTTTAGCCTGCTCCAGCCAACCAGGCAGGCAGGCAAAGTGCAAATGACACAAGGGCATCTAGACCGACCCTCAATGGACATGCAGGAATTCCTTATTAAATTTAAAAATTCATATTTACAATATGAAATTTAATTTTTAAAACAGGATCATATTTTTATGGGTTTATTAAAGCCTCCACAGGGAGAGGTGCAGGAGGGAGGTGTGCCCTTAGAAAAACAGTTTTATCAGTCCTAAACATATTCGGTGTTCAGAGCAAAATACGTCAATAGAACGTCACCATGTTGAGGCCGTTTTTGTTTTAAATGACCCAATCAGAATTTCTAAAAATTAGTAAAGTTTAAATGGTCCAATGGGTGAATGTTTCAAGGGAGGGGTCCTTTGAAAGAAACACCATAAAAAGGGGGTCCAAGGGCCATTCTGTCTCAGGCCTACCCCTCTGAGTGAATACTGCTTCAGGGCTCTTCAGATCGCTGGTGAGTATGATTGGATTTCTGGGAATAAGGGGGGGGGGGATTTCCTAGGGCCATCCCTGATGATGGCCAACATGGCTTCCAGAGGGGCTGGGGGCTGCAAAGGCCCCTCTGAGCCATGGCTTCCATAGGGCCTGAGGGCTGCTGGGGGTCCCTCCTTCCCATTGTGTGTGGCTACAGGAGAATAGATATTATTAAATGCCATTATTAATTGCAATTGTTATTTTCTATTTTAGTAAGAATTTAAATGATGGATGATGATTTTGGTTACATATCTGATCGTGAGTTAATATTTTTCCCTCTGTCCTGTCTGGGGTTTGGGTTGGAGTTATGACAAGAAAGACCCTTAAATAATTGTTTGAATTCTTTCCATTCAGAAGATATGGTGGATTTGACATCCATTTTTCAAGAGCCTGTAGCTACCCAGAATAAAATCACGAACAGCAGGCCTGCTACCCCTGGCAAAAATCTAGGTAAATGTTCTTAACTGTTCCCCAAGGGGGGCATGGGAACCTTTGGGGGAAAGGGAAGGGGGGAAGGATTTTGAGGGTGCTTGGGGTATGGTGAACATTTTTCTTTCCCTATTATTTATTTTTATTTTTTCTGTAATATTTCCAGGTCATTACAATGTGGGACGTAGAAATCCGAGTCAACAAAAATGGCAGAATTTTACTCAAGGTAAGTTTGTGTAGTCTCCCTTCCAGCATGGAAAAATGTAGTTACCATTGATGTGAGTGCTTTGCATCTGTTTGCAAATGGCGGGGGTGGGGATGGGGCTAGGAGTAGTTTTGAGAAAGGCAGGACTGTGAAATGTTGACTTAAAAGGCGGTCCGAGTGACCATTTCATGTATTTTTTTTTTTTAATGTAGATTTTTCCAGCAAAAATCAATATGACCCCTTTAACCCAGCTTTGACATCAGCCGTACCTTCGGTTAGTAATCAAGAACCCAAAAAAAGGAAGGCTTCAGCAACTATCACGAAATTAGAGCAAGCTGCAGCTTCAAATCCACCAGCCATAGCGAAAAATGCATCAACTGCCCCTAAAAGTTCGGATGGAGGCAGCTCCAGCCGTGGCAGGGATCCGCGTAAGGCTGCGCCAAGACAAGAGAATACTCCCCAGGAAGCACCATCTGGTCAAAATGGCACTTCAGCCTCGCAACTGCCCCCAGCCTCCTCTGATTCTGGGAAAAAAGCCGCTGGCACCGCTGTCAAGCCTGACTCAACAGATGATGATGATGATGAAGCAGAAAATGCTTCAGCTGATGATAAACTTTCTCTTTTGGAATATTATCATTTAGTCATGTCTAAAATTGAGGCTTATGATATTGAAGTGAATGTTTTGAAAAAACAGTTAGAAAAAATTAAAGATCTGATAGTGGCTAACCCTTCAAGACCGAAATACAAGCAGGAGGTCAAAACTACGATTTCGAAAATTAAAAAAATGTTTAAATCTTGCGTGTGTGCATTTTTAAGGGGAAAAGGTGGAAATGTAATGTTTGCCTCTGAGTCTGTAAGCCAATATTCTCTAAAGTCTGTGTGTTTGGAAAGAGGGAGGGGGGGAACTGAGGATTTCTCTGCATCTGCAAAAAGCCACCAGTGCACACCACATCCCGGTCCTGATGGCCTTTTGGATGGTGCAGCCCCTCAAGCCTCTCCTGATGAGTTTTCAGTGCCTTGTAGCCTTGCAAAAGGGGCTCCCGGACCTGATGGCCTTTTGGATGGTGCCGCCTCAGAGACCCCTGAAGCCTCTCCTGATGAGTTTTCTCCATTTCTGCAAGGAGAGGGAAAAAATGGACATGGTTCCAGCCCTGACTTCCCACCCTCAGAAAAACAGCAAGACTATACCTCAACAACTGCTGCTGCAGAAGAATCTGAAAAATGTGTGGGTTCTCTTCTCCATGCTTCCACGGAGGCAGCCATTATGGTGGGAGGGACTACGAATCCCAACATGCAATGGGGCTGTCCTAGTGACATCATAACCCAGGAAGATGTGTCTGCGTCCTCCTCCCCCTCCTCCTCCCCCGCCCCTTCAGAGGCAGTCTCTCCTCCCAGTCTTTCTCCACAGACCCCGGGGGGCTTCAGTTCTTGGCAATGGGGGGGTGGCGGTAATAATAATAATAATAATCCAAGCCCCCCGCTCTCCCCTGGGAGCCACAGCTCTGATCAAGAGCAAGGAGAGACAGCCCCTAATCGCAACATGCAAGGGGGCTGGCCATGTGCCAACATAAGCATGGGGGCGGCCATTCTGGTGGGAGGGACTGTGAATCCCAACATGCAAAGGGGCTGTCCTAGTGACATCATGACCCTGGAAGGTGTGTCTGCGTCCTCCTCCCCCTCCTCCTCCCCCTCCCCTTCAGAGGCAGTCTCTCCCCACAGTCTTTCTCCACAGACCCCGGGGGGGCTTCAGTTCTTGGCAATGGGGGGGTGGCGGTAATAATAATGAGAGTAATCCAAGCCCCCCGCTCAGCCCCCCGCTCTCCCCTGGGAGCCACAGCTCTGATCAAGAGCAAGGAGAGACAGTCCCTGCAGGCCCCCTTCACACAGGCTCTTCACACAGCAATTCCATGGCCCCCCTCCAGCAGGAACCGAGGCCCCCTGGTGTCTATGTGGAGAATGTCACAACTTGGCACAGAACAATCCCCAGATTCAATGCCAATGTTTATACACATGAATTCAGGTTTCATAACCTTGATCAGATAGCCTCATTCTCACAGGCTGTGGAAGTTTTACACGGTGCCATCCAAGACCTCCTTGACAACTTTTTGAGTAATTTGGAAGATGGAGATGTGGTTCAGATGAGGTTAGAATCACAAGTTCTGCGAAACCCTCTTTTCTCTCTTAGGAGAGGAAGAGATAACTTTAATGCTGAAGACTTCCTAAATAATATTGAAAACCTCTTGCAAAGCAACACTGAGATCTGCATAGATTCGGGTCTAAGGCTTTTTATCACTGTCATACGTGCTCCACGAGGGGGCGCACGCAGAATTCTTAAATCTATTCCATCTAGCAAAATTGTGGAGATGAAGAGGCGCTTTTTAATAGATTTCAATTGTGTAGGACAAAACTTGTGTTTTGCAGGGGGATTATTGGGAGCTTTAGCTGTAGATGATTGCACAGATGCAGAACTGTTAGCTGATGCTAAAAAATTACATAGGGATCTGGAGTGGGCTTATAATAGGAAGGTAACCTTCTCAGATCTACCTGTACTGGAGCAGCATTTAAGAATTAATATTCATGTTATTTCATGGGGAGAAAAAGGGTGGGCTCTGTTTAAAACAGATGAGCCTAGATATTCAAAAACCTGTTTTATGTTTTTCCACGAAAATCATTTTTATGGAATTAAAAATGTAAGAGCCTTTTTTGGTTCAAAAAATTATTGCAGTCTCTGTCATGCTTTATATGATAAAAACCATAGCTGCTTGTACATGTGTGGGTCATGTAGAAGGATGGATTGTACCTATGATAATTTTGGGTTGATCCATTGTGATATTTGCAAAATACTTTGTAAATCGCAAACATGTTTGCATACCCATCTGAATCAAGCTTTGGAGCAACCGGAGCTTTGTCGCCCCCGCGAATGGTGCAGGGGGTGTCAAAGCTATGTTAGGCCAAATCATGATGGCCGGTGCCCAGGGAAGCGCTGTAGAATATGTAAAATTATCCTTGAGGGGGGAAGAGAACATCTCTGCTTTATGCAGAAGCTGCCAAGACTGGTAGTGAATAGTAGAATTGTCTTTTTTGACATGGAGGCCATGCAAGACACGGGGATCCATATTCCCAATTTTATTCATGCTCGGTCACTGATGGCTGAGACAACCCCCATTTTTAAAAGTAAAAGAAAATGGCCCCATTATAATAAGGAATGGAGCTTCAGGGGGGAAAACTGTGTTTCAGAATTCATTGAGACCTTCACAAAAAAAGCATCATTCAGGAATTCTGTTTTTATCGCGCATAACGCGAAAGCTTATGATAGCTATTTTATCGTTAGAGAGCTTATTCGGCAAAAACTCGATCCTGACCTAATTACCCAAGGAGGAAAAATCCAGGCTGTCGTGCTGAACAGTCTGAAAATCACCTTCATTGACTCTCTTAATCATTTACCAATGGCCCTAGCCAAGCTGCCATCCTGTTTGGGTTTTGAATCTGTGAAAGGTTTCTTCCCTCATTTTTTTAACACAGCTGCAAACCAAAACTATGTAGGGCCCTTACCGGCCCCCCATTTTTATGGTGTTGATACAATGAAACCTAAAGAGAAGGAGGAATTTTTAAAGTGGCACAATGAGAATTTGAACAGGCCTTTCGATTTACAGAAAGAATTGGAGTATTATTGTAAACAGGATGTTAAAATTCTGGAAGAGGCTTGTACTCGATACAGAGATGAAATAATTTCTATGACTAGAACGGAGGAGTTCATAGAAGACAAGAATGGTAACTACAAAAAACAGGTCACAGCTATAGATCCTTTTCAGAGTCTCACCTTAGCTAGTGTCTGCCTGAAAATGTACAGGTTCTGTTTTCTCAAGCCTGAAACAATTGCCATCCCTGACCCTAGGGATTACCATGGCATGGTTAAAAGGTTCTCCACTGCTTCCATTCAGTGGCTGACGTACATTGAACATACAGAAAAGATACATATCAGGCATGCCTTAAAGGGTGGGGAAGTACAGGTTGGTTCTTATTTCCTAGATGGCTATGCCTTTGTAAATAACCAAAAAATTGCCTTTGAGTATTTCGGCTGCTTTTTTCATGGGTGCAGGCAATGTTATTCCCTATCTGATCGAAATCCTCTGACAGGTTCCTCTTATGAATTTCTTTACAATGCTACTCAGAGGAAGCTTCAGTATTTGAAAAAATGTGGTTTTGAAATTAGAACTATTTGGGAACATGAGTGGATTTCTATGACCAAAACAGAAGCCACTCTTCAAAACTTTCTTACAGCAGCCAAGTTCCCAGAGCCGCTCTGCCCCAGAGATGCGCTCTATGGAGGCCGAACCAATGCCATTTGCCTCTATTACAAACCCCAGCCTGGGGAGCGGATACACTATTACGACTTTACCAGTCTATACCCTTTTGTCAATAAGACGAAACCTTACCCAATTGGGCACCCTACAATTATCTATCAGGATTTTCAAGATCTTGAAAACTATTTTGGCTTGGCTAAAGTGCGGCTGGTACCCCCTAGGAAGCTGTATTTTCCTGTTTTACCCGTAAAAATAGGAGGTAAGCTAATGTTCCCTCTCTGCCGCACCTGTGCAGAGAACAGACAATTATCCCCGTGTTCACACAGTGATGACCAGAGAGCTTTGGAAGGGGTGTGGTGCACTATAGAATTGAATTTGGCTCTCAAAACAGGCTATAAGCTGTTGAAAATGTTTGAAGTATGGCATTTTGAAGAAAGATCTGAGACGCTGTTTTCAGAGTACATTAAAATGCACCTCAAGCGGAAACAAGAAGCTTCAGGCTATCCCGATTGGTGCGTGACTGATGAAGATAAAAACAAGTACATTCAGTCTTATTATGATAAGGAGGGCATAAAACTTGATGCTGGGGAGATACGTAAGAATCCAGCCAAAAGACAGATTGCTAAACTGTTTTTAAATTCTCTATGGGGTAAGTTTGCCCAGAGGGTGAATCTCCCAAATACAGAAATTGTGAGGGATCCAAATTATCTTTTCCAACTTCTCTTTTCTGAGAAATATGAAGTATCCTCATTTGATTTTATAGATGAAGAGGCGGTGTGTGTAAGTTGGAAGCAAAATAAAACCAGGATAGTGCCACCTTCTAACACCAATGTGTTCATTGCAGCTTTCACTACCAGTTTTGCTAGAGTGGAACTTTATAATCTTATTCAGAAATTAGACCGGAACTGCTTATATCATGATACAGATTCCGTCATTTTTGTGAGCCGGGAAGGGGACTGGGTTCCTGAGTTGGGGGACTACTTAGGAGATCTGACAAGCGAGGTCCCTTCAGATCAACACATTACAGAGTTCGTGGCGGCTGGGCCCAAAAGCTATGCCTACAGGCTATCAGATAATTCTGTTTGTATAAAGGTTAAAGGGATCACGCTGAATTCAGCCAACAGTGAGAAGATTACCTTTAACAGCCTGAAAGATTTGGTTTTTTCATATGTCTCAGAGAGAGCTGGACAGCCCCGTCAAGAGATAGTAGTGGAACAAAACGGAATTGTTAGGAACAAAAATCAATTTCTGATAGAAACCAAGCCCCTCAGGAAAACGCAGAGGGTTGTTTATGATAAAAGGGTCATTGTGGATGATTTCAAAACTTTACCCTACGGCTATTGAAAATATGGATACCCGCTTACAGCATCCTTTCTCAATGATTTTGTCAGGACCTAGCAATTGTGGGAAAAGCTACTTTATTAAAAATGTATTGATGCATGCTGATCATGTGCTTTCTGTCAAACCAAATAATGTTGTATGGTTCTATTCATGCTGGCAGCCTTTGTATAAGGAACTGTTGTCTAAATATCCCTTTATTCGCTTTGTGGAAGGCTTACCTCTTACTTTGGATGATGATGTTTTATTGCCTGTCAATAAAGTTAATCTGGTGATACTGGATGACTTAATGGAAAAAGCTTGTGAAAATGAATCTGTTCAGGTGGCTTTTACAAAGCTCTGTCACCATAAAAATCTAAGTATCATATATGTAGTACAAAATTTATTCTGCTCCGGGAAGCAGGGGCGAACAATCAGCCTTAATGCTAAATATATAGTGGTCTTTAAGAATCCCAGAGACAAATTGCAAATATCGATTCTGGCTCGCCAAATGTATCCTAAAAACACTGCCTTTTTTTTGGATGCTTTTAATGATGCAACCCTGAAGCCCTTCCATTTCTTATTGATAGATTTGCAAGCGGTAACTCCTGAAACACACAGATTACGAACAGGTCTTTTTCCACCTGATCTTCCGGCAGTCTATGTTCCAAAAAAGCCTTTAGGCACTTATAAAAGGCGCTAATTCCTACATAGTGGATTTTTAAGCCAGCGTCGTCAGCTGAAGCAACATCAGCATGTCTGCCAATATAAAGAAAAACTGGGCCCTCTTGAAACTTCTTATTAAAGCCGGTCCCAAGCAGAGAAGAGCCATTTTATGCGGGGCTTCTGAGAGTCTCATAGCGGCTATTGCTGAGATAGCCCTTAATACTGTGAAAGGTAACGTCCCCCTGAAGCCTGCACAGTTTAAGGTCCTGAAAAAGCGGAAGGCCTTCATCAAGCAGCTAAGCAATAAAAAGCTGTCACTAAAAAAGAAAAAGCAACTCATTGAGCAGAGCGGAGGCTTCATCGGACCCTTGCTCGGTTTTGCTATCCCTCTCCTGACCAGCCTGCTCACAAAGTAAAGATGGAATATGCTGAGAAAATGTATCTGGTTCCCAGTAAGCAATTGGAAACCCTGCGAGGAGAGCCAGAAAATATCAGAAACACGGTGGTTAGGCGCCTGGACTCGGACATGCGAGATATTCTCTTAAGGACAGACTTGTCTGAATATGAGAAGGCTAAGCTCTACACCGGTGTTCTACAGCGTTATCTGACCCTAAACCGGATTGGTGAAATGGAGAAAAATCCCATTCTCCCCGATCTTCTGCCACCACCACCACCACCATCACCACCAACCCCTGCTCCTCCTGAAAAAGATGCCTCCATTCAAGAGATTTTGGAAGGTGTCCACGGTCGCTATAGGAAAAATGCTGAGCTTCTGCTAAACAAATTAAGCCAGCATAAAGACATCTCTTCGTGGGATGAGCGAGGAACATTTCTGTATAGAGGAGCAGCCCTGCCTGGGTCCAATATCATCGATCTGATCAGAGGCATCACTCATTCTAACACTGTCCCTGAGAAGAGGAAACCCAAAGGATGGGATACCTTTCTGAAAGCTCTGGCAGAGCTAAATATACCCACTTCTCTTGTGGGAAATATGGATGTTAGACAAACAGTAGAGAACTTGAAAATACCCTCCTTACCACCAACGACACCCCGTTCCCGAGCAAAAAGATCATTCAAGAGACCTCCATGGTTAAAGCTGGAAACCATCCCTGAGTCCCCTTCAGCAGCCCTCGTTAAGAAACCTGAATGGCTAACTTTCTAGCCTGTGTAAATAAATAAATAAATAAATGCCACAACATTGAATCATAAATCGGTCTCTCTCTCTTTTATTGTATCAGTTTTACAATTGATTTTTACATAGGGGGAAGCATGTCTGGACATGTTGAAACAAGCTGTAAGGCTTCTGGTATAGCTGGGTTCTTCTGTCTCTGATAAACCTTATGACCATCCGATCATTTTTTAAAACATCATCAGAATACAGCTTTAAAATCTGGTCAAAAGATAATCCACTGGCCCTGCTTTCTAAAAAGAACACGCAGTGGTACCCGCAGGTCACTGCCTGGGGGTGCTGCAGCTGTTTCTGTTGGAACACCGTCTCCTCGGTCTGGTGTTCTAAAAACTCTGCAATGGTCTTAGGGAGGCGGGGATCATCGGGGGCCATGCCATAGGAATCAAAAAATTCTCCTGGACCCTCCGGTGGCAGGTGGATAGCTATCCAATGTTCTCCCGGTAAATGGTGAGGGTGGGTGTTCACCACTAGCCCGACAGGCCTTTTGGCGATGAATCTCTTTGGAAGCAGATCACTGGGGTATACGTCTAGAAAAGACTTGTTCCGATATAATAGCCGCGATATCTGTCCCGTGTTCATCTTCACATATAATCAAAGAGAATGTTTCTGCTGTGGTTGATTTCAATCACATTGTCAAACACTCCATACAGGATCATATTAATAGTATTTGGTAGGGGAATAGCAAATCGGATCTCGGCTCTGAGGTTTCCTGTTTTTATTAGAGAATAGTGGTCAGCGCAGCTCTGTCCTGGAGACAGGTCGAATCCGTACAAGGTATACCCATTCAAAAATTCATTGCGATTAATTAGAAGGGCCCGGTCTTTCATTTCTTTTCCCGTCACTTGTACTAGCTGCATGAACTCCCTGACACACTGCTCCTCGGCATAATTGGGTTGGAGGGGCTTAGATGGCACTTGGACCCCATCAACATATAGGGCCATAAAATTAACGTTGAAGTGTTTGAAATTGAAGGGGTTTCGGGTGTAGTCTCCGCTAAAAGCGGCATTGTCAACAAAGCCTATGACTATTTGCTTAGGTAGCTGGCCCAAGAAGAGGTTTTCCTGGTTGCATACGAGGCTGCCTCCGGGTATACTGAACACCTTCATACCCACACGCTCGATGGGGTACTTGGCATTAGAGGTAAGCAGCGCTTCTGCATGCCCCAAGCGGACACCCGGTGATACTTTTACCCTTTTCACAAACAGGGCGGCGTTCAAAATATGCAGTTTGTAATTCTCTTGTCTGTTGGCACTCATCAGGCAAAATGCGTCCTTGGTGCGGGTGAGTTTAATTTTCACATCCACACCATTCAGCAGCATTTTATCCTGAAAGAACAAATCGCTGTGCAGAGGCCCCATCAGTTCCCATTTTCGACTGCCAGCAGTTAGAGCCGCCCTCGCTCTAAATCCCCTGTTTCCGGCATCTGTGAGAAGAGTTTCCTCCATCAGGCCAGAGGTATCTTTATGGAAGCCCCCGGCCGTGAACTGGGTGCTCAGGGTGTCACCGCTGTAATTCAGAATCAGCTCCATCATTGCTCTGTAGGGATAGCAGTTGTTGCTCTGCGTAATGAGTCTATCCCCCAATGTGACATCAAGCTGGCTAAAAAGAGAGGCTATGGGGTAATTGACTAAGGCCACTCGAGCAGCATCATCGATATTGGAGTCATCCTCTTTTGTTATTTTACAGCTGATGTATAAAAGAGTGTTGTTTAGATCGATGTAGTCTTCGCTGTTTCCTGTGATATAAAAATCCAGAGGCGCATTGGGAGAAAGGGCCGCCAAAGGAGGGACCTCGATATACATACTGCTCTCGATGCTGGTTTGGGTTGGGGATAGTTGAAAGAGATCCAATTCGGACTTAGCACATTCTTCAGAGGTTCCGTGAATGAATGCCATCTTAAAATATATCTCTTCTATCCCTTTTCGACCCCCTTTTTTTCTTCAGCGCAGCTTTCTTCTTCTTCGCTGTCCGCCGCTTCTGAATCTTTGTTTGCCACACTACCATCCTTTTTAAAGGCATCGGAGGCCCCTGGCGATGTTGAGATGCCTTACGCTTCACTCCGCCCCTTCTTTTCAAGTAGGCTACACCAGAGCCCTCCTGGGGATGTATTTTGTTCATAACTTTTCCCACAACGTCCCCGGCAATGTTGTGCAGCGCTGTCTTAACATGAGGCTTGATAATTTCCAGACCTCTCCTCAGAAGCGGAACAGCTTTTCGAAAAAGACCGCGAAATATTCCTCCCAGCCCCGCTCCATACATCGTAGGTGCCCCTATGAAGCCAGGCAACCCCTGCCCCGCCTGAGCTCTGTAGTAGGCTCTGTAAGCATCGATGTCCCCGTAGTCTTTCAACACAACCATTTTTCTTAAAATTTAAAGATAGGCTTTCCTGGGTCGGAAGTGCAACCTCACTATCACCTTCCCAAGACGAAATGGTACATGTCTGTTCAAATCTGTCTTTATTTCAATGGTAATGGTGTGAATGTGGCTCTTACTGACAGGAATATAATGTGGCTTATCATAGATCACTGTGATGCACTCATGACTTTTTCCTCTGACCGGTATGCAGCGCAGCAGCGGCACCGAAAAATCCCCAACAATCTGATGTTCTATAATATCTGTGTACAGGTACAACGAGGTGAATCCTCCGGTAATGTCAGCTGCTCGAACTGTTGCTTTCCTGGAGTCTCTATGGGGATCATATATACCTAATATACGGCCTAGCTCCTCGGGGTGTGAAAACTGATAAACATGCGGTCCTCTAAACTGCACTGTGCCTGTCACTATATCATAATAGAGATATACATCATCTAGACGTGCCAGTATAGCAGTATTCATGGCTTTCACAATATCGGGGATGTCCTTGTAATAGCCTTTCTTCAGCTGGAACTCCCAGTTCTGTGAATCTCTGGACAACTGAAATGGCGCATTTTCCTTAAGCGTGTACCAACTGTTGGGGTACTGTATCTCTGCTAGCCCCACTTCCCATTCTCCTTGCAAATCTAGAGGTTGAGCCAGTTGTATTGTGAAATTGGAATTTGTATTATGTGGATAGGCGTCTCGACTGGCGTTACTGGGGAGGGTGATGTAAAATCCAGCACTCATTTCTCTCACTCCTTTGATTTCTGTTCAGGATCTGTGAGCTCTGAAGCAGGCACCCAGCTGTTAAATTTATCAGGCCACCCTGACCACTTTACCAAGTAGTATTTTTTCTTTTTTCTGAACCTTGTCGATATAATTTTTTCAATTTGATAGCTTCTATTCTGCAGGTCATTCACTTTTTGTAATTCCTCAGGGTAGAAACCTCCCAACACTGCTTCACCATCATAATCTTTTAGCTGGAAAACAGGCCTCTTTCCTCTTCTGTGGACCTTGTCAACTATGAAAATTTCCTGGGAATACGTGCCTTCATAACTCTTTTCAAACCGGCCCCTACTTTTTGATACCCTCACATGATCTCCTTTTCTAAAGGCAGCTTTTTGCTCCCTCATTTGAAAATAGGGTCCATAAACTCTTTTCCAAATCTGCAGAGAGTTGGAAGAATTCACATCCTGAGGCCTCTCTTGTATAGTTCTATGAAAGCTGCTATTATAACTCTTTATGAGTGCAGGTAATATGTCAATATACTTGAAGGTGTTGTTGGCAGTAAAGTATCTCCACATTCGTGACTTTAAAGTTCTGTTGAACCTTTCCACTATCGCCGCTTTGACTTCGCTATGTGTTGAAAAATGGTGCACCCCGTGCTCCTTTAGCAAGTTTTTCACCTTTTTATTTAGAAATTCTTTCCCCGCATCTGTTTGCAAATGGTGGGGGGAACGACCTGACCCCAAAATAATCTTGAAACCTCTGTACACCTCCGAGCCTGTCTTGTCTTTCAAAGGTACAGCCCATGCATATTTTGACAAAATGTCCACCACCGTTAAAATATATTTATAACCCCTATTGTATTTTTGTAGACTTTGCATGTCCACCAGATCCGCCTGCCATTGATCATCCACATCCGAAACAACTGTTCTGTTTCTTAGGAAATGCTTTCTGGCTGGTTTATGAAGGGTATATGCTTCTTGGTCCCTTAACCACTCTTTCACATGTTTTCTTGTTACACCTTTGTGCTTGGAAGCTTCTCGAAAGAGAGCTTCCACTCCTCCAAAGCTCCCTGCTCCCCCTGGATTATAATATATCTTTTTCAATAGCTCATTCTGAGAAACCATATTGACAGGCGCACATACAGCAATAAAAGCACAATGTCAAAAACACACTATTTTATTAATTTTTTTTTTTAAAAAAAATATATTTACTCCTTGTTAACACAGAGGTCACAAGAATTGAGGAAATAAGTATATTTTACACGGTCAACTATTTTTTCAGCGTAGCGTAAATACACTTTATCTCTTTCTTTTATTAACAGCGCCACTGTGTCTGAAGGAAATTTTGAACTTAAAATACGATTTTGTATTTGAGAACCCAATATCAGGTGCTTTGTGTTTAAACTAAGGCAGTCAAGGGCAGCTGCAAGGGTGATCACTGAATTTAAAAATTTCTGCATATTCAGCTTACAACACAGAGACTTTAAAACAGAATTAATATATGCACTGTCCCACATTATGCAACAATGAGATTCTTGATTTCCTTCATCAAATAAGCAGCCTAAACAACTTTCCTTTAGTCTTCCAAATTTTACATGTTGAATTATTGCGAAAAACATCACGGGAATCAGTCGGGTCATCACTCCTGCTCTTTTCTTTGGAGCCACTAGATGGTTCGGATCAACATCCAACTCGAATGCCTGACTGGTTTGTTCATGGGCTTTGCCTTCATAGACTCGGCCTTCCGTCACATAGCAGCTACAAAGTTTCCTTTCTTCGTTACAGTCACCCCATTCCTGAAAGATAAGATTACAACTAATTTGAAAACACTTTAATATAACATTTCAGATGCCTGATCCCAACCCACCCCACCACCGCCTTTCATACATACCTTTGTAACACTGACTGATTCCTCCCCAGACTCTGCACTGTGTTCGGCCTCCACACCATCCGCATTTCTGAGTTCCTCTTCTGATTCACAGACCGCTGAAAACAGCTGCTTGATCACCTCACATCTTTCAAGGGTACCACGCTTCCCCCCAAAACGGGGTTTTTTGGGTGCAGGAGCAGATGGAGCTGTGAGTACTGTCACCGGCGTCTCCATTGCAGGTAGGTAGCCCCAAAAACGCTAGCAGGCGTTAGCAAGGCGGTAGTCGAGGTAGCGGGGTGAAGTGCGGATCTCAGGGACTCCCTCATATACCCCAGCGCCGAAGGGCGGTGGTCCCTTCGCCTGAAACGCCATTGGAGGGGCTCAGAAGCGTAGGACATTTGCACCAATCAGAGACAACCCCACTGCCCCTTGGACCAATAAGCTTCTCTCAAAAGCGCGCCTTTTTTGAAAACACACCCCCAGGGGAGGGGCGAACAGTAGCAGATTGGACGGCGCGCCTTTCTGAAGCTCAGAACGCAACAGACCTCTGAACCGTTCACTTCGGGAGCTCGAGACGAGTCCGGAGACATGTCACAACCACCCCGAAAACTAAAGTCGGCGCAGAAAAAATGGCCGCCGACTGCCATCTTCGAACACGGCTTGCGGCTATACCGGCGGACGGAGAGGTATGGGAGCTGCTCCTAGTGGTCGGGGGGCCCGAGACGAATCCGTAGAGGGGTCACACAACCCCCCAAAAACAACTTTTGCAAAAAACAAAAATGGCCGAACTTTTGGGGTTCAGGGGGGGGCCACCGATTGAACCCCAAAAAAGTAGCACCCCAAAAATTGGCACCCCAAAAAATTGGCACCCCAAAAATTGGCACCCCCAAAAAGTGGCACCCCAAAATCTAGAACCCCGAAACCTAGAACCCCCAAAACCTAGCACCCCAAAACCTAGAACCCCAAAACCTAGCACCCCAAAACCTAGAACCCCAAAACCTAGAACCACCCCAAAAACAGGGAGGCGGGACTAAGAACCAAAAAGGGGCGGAGCACCTGTCACTTTTTGATTTGACGAAAGGTGGGGGTATTATACTACTAACATGAAAATGTTTACAGAACATGAGAGGATGCTTACAGAACGGGAGGTCTTATCGGAGTGAACATTGTCCTTAGTCTAGAACATTACATGTGTCTTAGCTGAAAAAAATAGGCAGAAAAAACTTTTTTTAAGTCCCATGTGGCTATCTAGTCTGACCCCAAATAGCAATCATAGTCATTTTAGAATGCAGTTTTTCAACCATAAGCAGTTGACTACTTCAGCATAATCTATTGTACTGCTTCATTTTCCAGAGATGTACGTGAATTCTCCATGCTGTTTGAACATTGGATCTCCAATTATTATTATTATTATTATTATTACTATTATTATGTATTTATACCCTGCTCTTCAGCCAAAGGCTATCAGAGATGGGAAGCAGACGAGGGCGTCCAAGACGCCCTGCGACAGTGCGCCGCGGGACTGGAGCAGTCGCACCGCAGCGCACCATCGGCGCCTCTGAAAGGAGCGCAAAAATAGCGCTCCTTTCAGAAGTCAGTGAAAGTGAGCCCTAAAAGCGTCAGGTGCACTTTCACTGACTTTTCTGCCGCAGCGCGTGCGGTCGCTGCGGTGGGAGGTTGTCCCCGGAGCGCCGGACGTGCGGAGGGCCGGTGGCTCCGAGGACGACCTCGGGAAGAGGAAGGGGCGCCGCGCGTGCGGCTGCCCCTCCTCTTCCTTGCCTCGGAGACGGCTCAATAAGCCGTCTGCCGAGGCAGAGAGCGGCTTACAAATGGATTCATTAGATGGTTCCCTGCCCTCAGGCTTACAATCTAAAAAAACAAGACACAAAAGGAGAAGGGAATGGTGGTGGGGAAGGGGAATAAGTCCAGCAGATCTTCTCTCCCTCTCAAGCCTGGACCAAGGCAGATGGACTGGAAGGAGGGCCCTTCTTCTTGTTTAGGCTAGGACCGATGGAGATGGCCTGCCTTCTCTCCCTCAATGATGGTGGATGGAGAGAGGGCCTTTCTTCTTGTTCAGGTTAGGCCAATGGAGATTAATTAATTCTTAAGGATAGGCGCCCCACCATTTGTAGAAGATTTATGCCCGCATGATTAATCCTAACATCTTTAGAATGCCTCTTGGTATTTAATATATGTTCCATGATTTCATTTAAATGCCAATTTCGAAAGAGAGGACAGCCTCATTATTGGCTCCGATTCTGGCATTTAGATCACCCAACACAATTAAATGTGCTTTGGGTGAAATAGCTCCTAAATTTACTAAGTAATCTTCTAGGGTTTCCCAGATATGATTTAACTCTTTCCTGTTACTAATTGGAGGAACATAGACATTGACCATTATAAGACTCATGTATCCAAAATCTATTAAACTTGCAATGGCCAGGTGTTAGAATCCTTAAGAGAAGTAGCGATTAAAATCGCTAACCCTGCTTTAGGCCTTCCATTACCAGAAGGTGTTATAGCAGGTGCTTCTATTACACAGTAAACATTAAGATCTAAATAAGATGTACACCAAGTCTCTTGCATCAGAATTATATCATGTTTCCGTAAAAAATCAATACACTTGGGGTCCCCAGATTTCATCTTCCACCCTGCTATATTCCAGGATAAACAGTTAAGCTGTAGTTTACCTGAATTCAACAAATTAACGCTATTGATGCTTAAAGGAACATAAGAGGGGACATATATTGACAGGTCTGTTGTGAAGAGTGCTGCATTGGCTGACTTAGTGATATTAAATGCCACATATCTTTTCGTTTGTCATGTTAATACTTGGATCTGATCGAGATATCCTGTCTTGTCAAGATAAACTGCACCATTTTTCTTGGGGTCCCATCTTTTTGTTATGCCTGGAGCTAGGGATACTGCATTTCTCTCAGGGCCTCCCTTGTCGGTGCTAGATATTTCCTTGGCTGAGTTGTGCTGATACCTATTGGCTCCTGCATCATTTGTAGAATGACAGTTACCATGTCTTCATTGAGAAGCTCCATTGAGGAAGTCTTCTGGATATTAATTGGTTTTATTTCCCTCATTTTCCCTCCTCGCTGTAGATCTAGTAACGTTGTACAAAGGGACATTAGTCTATCTAAGATCTCAGATTGTAGGGATGGAGGCATAAACTGGCAGTTTTCAAGAGGGTGTCTTCTTCCTCAATAAAGGTTGGATTAAAGGCGTTTAGTGGAAATATTTCTACCTGTGGGGCCTTCTGAAGGTCTTTGTCATGAGGAAGCTGTGAATTTTCATACACGGGAACTGATAGATCAATGTTGTAAAATTTTGATTGGCCTCATTATCAAAATTAACAACAGGTGGCTGTCTAATTAGTGGTTCAGATGGAGCGTCATTTTTGAAAAAGCGAGACATTATCATGCCTTTATCCAAAAAGGCCTCTCTAAGAGAGTACACTTTTTTTGCTATATATTCGTTTGTGAATGTTATTATTGCTTGAGCTTGATTGTACTTATAGAGTTGGTATTCCACCTGTAAGATTTTGGAAGTATACATGATCTTGTTAGTCAAAGATCCTATCAAGTAAGACAGGTGCTCCCTTCATGCTCTTTGAGATGGGACACCCTTGTCTTTGGGATAGTTACAAATGGTAAGTTTGTTTTTAATTAACATCAAATTCCATGTTTTACTAATTTGATTTTCCAATTTAGGTATCGAGTGACGGTTATCCTAAACAGCCACCATATTTCGATGGTGTAAATCATTTTTAAGAACTTTATCCCAAGGATCCTAGTTGTCTAATTTGCTACTTCCAATTTGAAAGTCTTTACTTAAAAAGTCATTAAGTGCAATTTTTTATCCGGGGTTAGATTTTGGAACCTCCTCTTTTGAGCAAGGTATTATATTTAAGTTTTCACTTTTACTTTTTTTCTTTAGACGTTTGGTTGACAAGAAATCCGCATTTAACAATTTAAACAGCTTCTTAAAATTCATCTTTACCTGTTTGGCTAGAGAATTGTAATATTTGCTGGTCCCCTTTATATTCTTTGGTTTCTTTGTTGTATTTAATCTAAGTTGAGGAGACTTTCTAACACCTTTAGCTGCCTTTGCTTTTCTCATTTTAACTTTCTTTTATCTGGTGTTGTCATGAAGTACAACAGACTTGACATCAACCCATTTAATTTCAGGCTGAAAATAGCTCTTTACCAATAATTTAGAAATGGCTGTTAATAGGCCATTACCTTCAGACAGATACATTTTAATAGAATGTAAATCTTTTGTCAGACTTCTGACATGATCTGTCAGTTTTGTGAGTTGTTTAGGAATCATTGTTTCTCCTAAGGTTATACTTAGGTCAGGTACACTTTCTATTACATAATGGGAGGAATTTTCTCTTACAGCATTTGGTATAGAGACAGTGTTATTAGAAATGAGACAGTGTTATTAGAAATGCTATCGGTCAGGGCAATTTCCTCGGCCAAGCTAAAATTGTTCCCACAATGTGGGTCGAATAGCATTTGTTTGTGGTTGAGTGTCCTTTCCAAAATTGTTTCGGATGGTTGCTCTGACCCTTCGTCTGTGATTTTAACAATTTGGGAAAAATACTGCAGAATCTCTGTTTGCTTTGATTGTTTCACATAAGTATTGTTATTAGCCTGAGGAACTTTATCAGTTGGAGAGATACCTAGTTTTTTATATCCCTGCCTAGTTAGGACCATCATTTTCAAATCCAATTATTTTCAGTGTTTTACCCCTTGTATTCTCTAACCCTTAAATTATTTGCAAACCATTGCAAGACAGAATAAAAAAAACAAAACCACAAGACATAATATTGGTTAGACAATAAACCTGGAGAAAAGGAAAGTTCAATAATCTGGAATTCAGCGTATATTATCTTCCAAAAACTCCAAGTATAAAACATGGATACAAATGTGTTATTTGATTTGTAGCCTTGGTCTTTTTTCTCCAAGGCTGTGCAATTATTATTTAAACACTTTATGAATTATGTTCGATCAGGATAAGAAGGCTAGTAGGCGCTTAGCTGTTGGTACTGCCGCACCGCTGCTTCTGATCGGTAAGAAGTTCCAAGGCTGCAGCATTTCTCTGGTTTAGTTTCCTTTGGAAAGAAGTCACTAGAGCCTTATGACCTTTTTAAAACTAGTGCAAAGAATACTCTTGTGATCTGTCATATTAAAATATGAGTTACAAATATGCAGGTTCAGTGCAATTAGAAGCCCAATTGGGTACCGAGGGCATGGAACTCGAACAGCTTCAGGCCCCCAGACTCACCATCTCCACCTACTGAGCAAGTGATGAGCCTTTTCCTTCCATTTGCCATTAGCCCTGCTTTGCCTGACTTCTTAAGCCTTTGTACGGTGATGTCACAAAAGACTCAGGAGCAGGAGCTACCAAGATAACACAAGGAATTGGCTGAGCTCTAGTAATATCAACAGTCCAACAGGATCAGGGGCTTCAGTTTCATCCTCTGGCCTTAAGTTTGCTTGTGTGTAAATCTCAAGTGGCAAATGAAGTGGAGGGAACCGATGGGGTCACAACCAAAAAAAAGTAGCTACTGAAGTAGCACAAATCTCAGGTATCGTCTGACTTCCATTGATGTCAGAGATCCCTCAAAACCAGGGACTTGTCTTCTCTACTTGGCCTTAGGACACTGGTATAAAGCAGGAACTCAGAAATAAATAGTTAAATAAATAGGCACCACACTGGCTACACTGTGTGGTGTACCTTTTCAATCCATCCGTAAGGCAATTGTCCTTTTTCTCCCAGTGCCTTTGTCTGTTCCCAGCAGACCCAAAAGCAAGAGAGGCATCAATGATCAGAGTGAGGAGGAAGAAGAAAATGTGGGGCCAAAACAAGATACCTCTGGCTGCTTTATCTTGAAGCTCCTAATGCAAGATGCTTGTTCCGCTACTTGCATCAGGACATCAAATGTTACTCCCACAGTCCCAACCCATGTTCATGAGTATTGCCAGCTCAGTTCATATGGCCTCACAAACTTCTCCTTCCCCACAAAAGATCCCTTCAGTGGCTGGTAGAAGGAACCCTCAAAGTCCTCATCAATGATTAATTATCAGGCTGTAGAAGACAGATGTGTGGAGTGCTGCGGGGCTCTGTCCCTAAGAGGGCTCCCCAACTTCTAAGTCCCAATGATGGTCAATATCAAACAGGGAGGAGTAAGTAAAGCCTCAGAAGAGAAAACCAGAATTCAAAATAACTTTATAATATGGGGATATGACACATACTACCCATGTTCCTCAAGACTGAGTCCCTCAGTTAGAAAAGAAGTGTTTGTGAACATTCCTTCTTTAACAGAAATTGTTAGGTAAGAGGCAGAAATAACGCAGAAAGAATAAGGACTCCTACACTGTCGATCACATCAGCTTGTTTCAGCAAACGTTTTATCCAAAACTAACATTATGTACATGTGACAGCCCTACAGAGGAAAGTCTTGTATTTTTAGGACAGTCCTACATGTGGAGGATGCATCCTGTTTGTGAAGGTCACCCTGCATTTGTAGGTCACCCCATCCTACATTGCCAGGACACAACCTAAATTTCCAGGACAGGTGCCAAATTTTCACAGCAGAGTGTAATTCACTCTGAGTGTAAGCCCTAAGCCATTTCATCAAGGTATCCAATTGTGCTTTGGGCATTGCTAATGGAGTTTATCATATTTAAAAAAAACCGACTTTCCCCTTCTGTTTTACAGTCGATTATGGGAATAATAATAATAATAATAATAATAGTAATAATAATTTATTTATAGCCCGCCCCTCTGCGCGGCAATTGGGGCAGGGTACAATAATATTTAAAACAAAACAAATTTAAAAACATTCCCTCATCCCATAATCTCACCCTCCCATCCCCTTAAAACAGAATTAAACAACAAACCAATTAAAATACAATATTAAATAAATTAAAAACATCCAAGATAACATAAGGAATCAGAATAACAAATTAGGGATTCATCTCTCAGCTGACAGTTATTCCGGGAAGGCCTGCCGAAAGAGATCTGTCTTTACTGCTTTCTTAAAAGCAGCAAGAGTAGTAATAAGACGGATCTCGTCCGGCAGGCCATTCCAAAGTCTGGGAGCAGTTGCGGAGAAGGCCCTCTGGGAGGTCTGGGACAACCTAGTTTTTATTGGCTGTAGCAGATTCCTCCCAGAGGACCGAAGGGCGCGGGGGGGATCATATGGGGAGAGGCGGTCCCTAAGATAAGATGGACCCAAGCCATGTAGGGCTTTAAAGGTCAAGACCAACACCTTGTACTGTGCCCAGAAACTAATTGGCAGCCAGTGGAGGGATTTCAGCACAGGTGTTATGTGCTCCTTCCTTGATGTTCCCGTAATTACCCTGGCTGCCATATTCTGTATCAGTTGAAGTTTCCGGATTAGGCACAAGGGTAGTCCCATGTAGAGTGCATTGCAGTAGTCCAGACGTGAGGTTACCAGGGCATGTACCACAGCTTCCAAATCCCTCACATCCAGATAAGGGCGCAGTTGGCGTATCAGCCGAAGCTGATAGCAGGCGCTCCTGACCGCCGCATTCACCTGACTATTCATGTGAAGCGACGAATCAAGGAGTACCCCCAGACTGCGAACACAGTCCTTGGAGGAGAGTGTGACTCCATCCAGGACTGGAGACTGTATTCCCAGATCTGGTTTCAGGCCTGTAACTGTGAGTACCTCCGTTTTGTCAGGATTCAACTTCAATCTGTTTTTCCTCATCCAACCCATTACCGCTCTGAGACAGTCATTAAGAGGAGAGACGCCATCTGAAGTCTGAGACGATGATCTGGTCATGGAGAGATATATCTGGGTGTCATCAGCGTACTGAAGACACCGAGCTCCATGCCTCCGAATGATCTCCCCCAGCGGCTTCATATAAATATTAAACAACAGGACAGGATGGCGCCCTGGGAATTCATCCCAGGATGCAGCTGGGAATTATCACATGGAAAATGCCGCCGATGCCACCACCTGACTGCATCCTGCCTAAAACCCGACTCCCATCCATGCTCAGCTGGCTGATTTGCGAAGTTGGGAAGCTCATGTTTCTTACTCTGAATCACAGAAACTGCCCACGATAAAATACCAAATTCCACATTCACCACCAACTGTACTAAAAGATTTTCCTCCTCCTCCCAGCCTGCAGCCCTTTGGAGTTCCCAGATCCTAGTTCCAACCCAAACCAGCAAAGTCTGCAGGGTGAGGAAAGATATGGTCTTTTCATCTTGGGGCCAGTTGCACAGGTTGATAGATTACAAACAAGATGGCAGGAACCTGTAATTTGTGATGACTGGTATTTCATGAACCTCATAACAATACTGGCCTTATTCATCCTATGAATTCCTAAAAGGAATGGCACGAAGGCTCTCAGGATTCCCACTTTTCCAACAGTGCCTTCTGTTGTTCTCAGTCTGAATGATGGGCAGAGATGTCTGAAATGCTGATGGCACAGTTTTGCATTTGATGCTTATCAGTGGCTGTGGAGGGAGGCAAGGCTTCATCGTCCAAAAAGCAGACTGACCCTTCTTGCAAGCAGCAGAAAGACAGGAGAAAAAAACAACAGCAGTTCTTCCAGAAACAATTTCTCCTCCACTTCATTTGGCTTGGTTTTGAGGGTGGCCTCATTCTGATGTACCACTCAGAGGGACTTATACCCCTCAGTGAACCTGCTCTGCTTTTGAGTTTCTGGAGTCCCCTTCAAGGAATTCCAAGGGCTGGATCCTCTCCTACAACGTTAAGGATAGATTTCAGCCTCTTGGAGAACCTCCAGCTTTCCCTCCCTCCCTTACTGGAAAAGGAATCCAGATGCAGTTTGTGGAGAGAGGTGAGGGGATTAGAAATGTGCTGAGAAGGGATCTCAGTCCCTTCAGAGATCCCAGTGGGGAGAAGGAACTGCTCTCTTGGCTTGTATCCCAAATGGCTTGTAACCCTGGTCGCTTGTGGGAAAACCAAACTGGGAAATCTCTAAGAGAACATCCAAAGTGTCTTCTCCTGTCGACTTTCTGCCCACCTTTTGGAATGTAAAGACACAGATATTATGCTAAGGGACAGAAACAGGGAGCAAGCTCCTTTAGATGTGTTTGTGGTTTCCGTGGGGGGAAAAAGAGATGATTCCTACAGAAGGGGGATTTTAGAGGATGGAGCTTGTAGGCTGGGGCTAGGTGTGTGGTTTTCCATTACAGTCGAGGTTCACTCTAGTGATCTTTTGAATAAGACCTTTCTCCATGGATTTAGGGCTCAAATGAAATTAGTTATCAAAGAGCCATGTATTAATGAGGTAGCCATCTTATTCATGACCCTCAAATTGCTTGATAAAAGGAAGCTTTTTAAAATTCAGCATAAAAATTGCCTTAAATGTTACAAGGTAAAGATAAAGGTATTCCCTACTGACAAAGTCATGTCCGACCAATAGTAATTTTCCAGGAGTAATCTGTAATGTTACAAATGTGATGTGAAACGCACATGAATGTCCACATGAGGAAGAAAAGGAGCAGCATAACATCATGCAATGAGGACCCTGCTGTCCTAAGCTCCAGGACAATCCTTAATCAAACCTAATCCACTCTTAGCATCAGGGCTCAATTCATGAAACGTTGTGTGAAATCATATTTAAAATTATGAAGATGCGTTTGAGCATGTGCTCAGTGGCTTGGTCCCACCACTACAATGACACGACCCAAGTCACTGGCAAGGAGCCATGGAAACACAGGCAGCCTCACACTCCTTCGTCTTCCCCTTACAGTTCCCTTCTGAGGAAAAAAGGATAGATTTTGAGATCAGAAGTGTACTTCAGACTGGCCTGACGCAGATTTTCTTTTTTGAAATTAAGGGCCTTTGCAGACTGCCAGAAATAGTGCAAATTGAGTCCACTTGAACTGGCCTGACTCAGTGCTAGGGAATCATGGGAACTGTAGTTTATTGTGGCACCAGAGCTCTCTGACAGAGAAGGCTCAATGTCTCAGAAAAAAATACAATTCCCAAGATTCCCTAGCACTGAGTCAGGCCAGTTCAAGTGGACTCAATTTGCACTATTTCTAGCAGTCTGCAAAGGCCCTAAGTCTCTTGTGCCTTTCAAACCACTGAGCACCTCTACCTAATATAAAGGGAAAGGGATGAGGGAAGCTCTACCTGGACAATGACAACTCACTATCATTCCATATTTTTAAAATACAGGATGTCTCTCTATGGAATTGCAAAATATTCCAAAAACTTTTTTTTCATGACTTACTGAGATAGTGACCTTTGCTTTCTGAGGGTTTAATGTAAACAAACTTTGTTTTATATTGTATAAAATTATCTTCAGGCTATGAGTAGAAGGTATATAGGAAACATAAATGAATTTTGTGTTTAGACTTAGATCTCATCTCCAAGAAACGTCATTATGTACATATATGCAACTATAGATATTCCAAAATCCCCCCTCAAAAAATCCAAAATAGCTCTGGTCCCATGCATTTTGGATAAGGCAGACTTAACCTGAATTGTGTTTGAAATATCCATCTCAAGAAAAGGAGCAGCCAACACAAACATTTATGCTTATGTCTGTTTCAGAGGCACCCAAAGGTTTAGAATACAGAGTGTATAGAAGGTTTTGTTAACTCATCTTTCTCCTAAAAATTTAGGTCCTAGTGTGAATAACCTCAACTTCCAAATGTCTAATGAAAAATGATCAAATGTTGTGTCAGTAGGGCCAACTAAACTAATCTCTGCAAACATCAGAGAACAGTCTTAAAATGCTAAGTATATAGTACATAACATCTGAACATCTACACTGTTTAAGTAACAGATGTTGGGGACAGGGTGGTGGCAGAGTAACTTATCTCCACATGTGGCAATTATATCCAGTAGTAAATTGATTTTAGAAAAAAGTGTATAAAGAGATGAGTGTTTACTTTCACTGTTTCATGGCAATAACTTTTAACTTGTCTCATCAACACCAGATTTTTTTCATGTGTTTGTCAGTTCAAATAGTAATGGATACAAACTGGAAGAGTACATTGTTGTTTTTACTGTGAAATGGAAAAACAAATTAACCAAGTTAAAAGTGTTAGCAATAAAGGAAATCATGATACTTTTTAGAACCACAACACCCCTTTATTACTTATGTCAACTCAAACACACATTTGTTTCACTATCTACTTGTATGGGTTTGGAGAATGTCGTCACATGCTGATTCATCCTCTTTTGCATTTTCTTACTTCTTTAATGATTTTCAATTCATGATTGATTGTTAATCTTGTTCAATGAGGCGGTGGGAGGGCTTCTATTCATGTTGAAACCAATAAAAATCATTGCTGGGTGGATTAAGAGACAGCATGGGTTTCCCAAAAGCAAGTCATACCAGACTAATCCTGTTCTCTTTGATGACTAACATACTTTGTAGTTGAGGGGAATGTAGTGGATATAATGTGTCCTGCATCAGTAGAGTTTGGGTCAAGGTCTCCCTTGATATTTTTGCAGACTGCTAGTGTAGATGGATTTGTAACTGGCATGTGAACCAAACCCAAAGAAGTTTCACCAATGGTTGCTGTCATCCTGGAGAGAAGAGACCAGGGTTGGGGGAGATGCAGGACTGTCCTGAGTCTGGTTTTTTTCAACATCTTGACAAATGACTGAGATGATGGTGCAGGGGGGATGCTCAGTCTGCAGATGTCACCAAGGTGTGTGGGTAGGTGGGTGGCCAATATCTCAGATGACAGACCCAGGATTCAAGACTAGCACATGCTACATGTTGCTCTTGATATAACATCAAACCACTACAACAGAAAAAAAAAACTTAATTCCAGTCATGTCTATTAGGAGAAGGGGTGTGGGCTAATATCGGACAATATATGCAAAATGAATGGCTATAAAACTATTAATTTTATGATTCTGTGTACAAGACATTTTTGAACTCTTTCCACCTCAAACTCAGCACTGAACAGAGTGAGTTCTCTCTGATGGACTAGCAACTTGCAGAACAACTATTTCCAAGCACCACGTCGAAAAACAATGGCCAAGCCTGTATTAGCTGAGTTACGTACCCCCGAAAACTCAAGTTCAGAGTTCTGGATTCAGTGCAATCGGACACGACTTGACAACTGTTTAATTGTTTTTTAATTTTTATATTTATACATATTTAATGCTTTTGTATTGTTTTAAATTGTATTGCTTTAAATTTGCTGTACACTGCTATGAGTCCATATATTGGGAGATGGGCAGGAGATAAGTAAATAAAATAATAAAAATAATAATTGAAACTCTTTCTACAGTCAAAGCATTTACATGATTTCTTCCCTTTGTGGGCTTTGATGTGAATGTAAAATTTGTCTATGAGAGGTCTTTAAACATTATATGGATTTATGTGATTTCTCCCACGTGGGTTGTTTGATGTGTATGAAGATACACATCAAACAACCCACGTGGGAGGGTCTGGAAACCAAGCCCTATGAGGAACGACTTAGGGAGCTGGGGATGTTTAGCCTGGAGAAGAGAAGGCTGAGAGGTGATATGATAGCCGTGTTTAAATATTTGAAAGGATGTCATATCGAGGAGGGAACAAGCTTGTTTTCTGCTGCTCCAGAGACTAGGACCCGAAACAATGGATGCAAGCTGCAAGAAAAGAGATTCCACCTCAACATTAGGAGGAACTTCCTGACAGTAAGGGCGGTTCGACAGTGGAACACACTCCCTCGGAGAGTAGTGGAGTCTCCTTCCTTGGAGGTCTTTAAGCAGAGGCTGGATGGCCATCTGTCGGGGATGCTTTGATTGGGAGTTCCTGCATGGCAGGGGGTTGGACTGGATGGCCCTTGTGGTCTCTTCCAACTCTATGATTCTATGATTCTATGATTCTACATCAACTGAAGCCTTTTCCACATTATATACATTTATATGTTTTTTTCCATGTGGAACCTTTCATGTGAACGTAGATGCCCAGTCTGACGGAACTTCTTTCCACATTTCATGCACTGATATGGCTTCTCCCCAGTGTGGGTTCTTTCATGTGAACGTAAATTTTGGCGATGAGAGAAGGTCTTTCCACATTCTATGCATTTATGTGTTTTCTCCCCCGTATGAACTTTTTGATGTGAAAGTAGAGTCGAACTCTGACCAAAGCTCTTTCCACATTCCATGCATTTATAAGGTTTCTCCCCTGTGTGGGTTCTTTGATGTGCATGTAAATTTTGACTATAAGAAAAGGTCTTTCCACATTCTATGCATTTATATGCTTTATGGCCGGTGTGGGTTCTTTGATGTGAACGTAAAGAAGTACTATGAGAGAAGTTCTTTCCACATTCCATGCATTTATGTGGTTTCTCCCCTGTGTGAGTTCTTTGATGTAAATGTAGATTTCCACGTTGAGTGAAGCTCTTTCCACATTCCTTGCACTGATATGGCTTCTCCCCTGTGTGGATTCTTTGATGTGAACGTAGATGTCCACTCTGAGTGAAGCTCTTTCCACATTCCATGCATTGATATGGCTTCTCCCCAGTGTGGGTTCTTAAATGTGAACGTAAATATTGACGATAAGAAAATGTCTTTCCACAGTGTATGCATTTGTATGGTTTCTCCCCTGCATGAGTCCTTTGATGCGCATGAAGATATGCACTTTCAGTGAAGTTCTTTCCACATTCCATGCATTTATATGGTTTCTCACCTGTGTGGATTCTTTGATGGATACGTAAAGATTGACTGTGAGAGAAGCTCTTTCCACATTCCATGCATTTGTATGGTTTCTCCCCTGTATGAATTCTTTGGTGTAAACGTAACCTTTCACTAACAGCAAAACTCTTTCCACATTCCAAGCATTTGTATGGTTTCTCCCCAGTGTGGGTTTTTTGATGTGAACGTAAATTTTGGTGATGAGAGAAGCTCTTTCCACATTCCATGCATTTGTATGGTTTTTCCCCCGTGTGGGTTCTATGATGTGAATGTAAACTGTGACGAAGAGAAAAGGTCTTTCCACATTCCATACATTTATGTGGTTTCTCCCCTGTGTGAATTCTTTGATGGAAATGTAGATTTCCACGTTGACTGAAGCTCTTTCCACATTCCATGCATTTATATGGTTTCTCTCCTGTGTGGGTTTTTTGATGTAAATGTAGATTTCCACGTTGACTGAAGCTCTTTCCACATTCCATGCATTTATATGGTTTCTCTCCTGTATGAGTTCTTTGATGTGAGCTTAAATTATCAACACGAGAGAAGCTCCTTCCACATTCCATGCATTTGTATGGCTTTTCCCCTGTGTGGGTTTTCTGATGTGAATGTAGAATTGCATTCTGAGAGAAGCTCTTTCCACATTCCATGCATTTATATGGTTTCTCCCCTGTGTGTGTTCTTTGATGTGTATTGCGATGCCCACTCTGACTGAAGCTCTTTCCACATTTCATGCATTTATATGGTTTCTCCTTTGTGTGTATTCTGCTATGTACTTTTAACTGAAATTTATATGGGAATATTTTTCCACAGACAGAACATTTTACCCTTCTTTTCCCTTTGCAGTTTTCTGGGGTGGTCGGGAGTTCACAAATATCCCCCTGAGAAGTAGAGGAGTTATTCTTCCTATTCATTGGTTGGTTTCCCTTTTGCCTTTTCAGTCCTCTTTGATTTACAAACTCATCTTTCTCTGCAACAATCTTGGATATTTCCCATGATACCACAGAGGGCTCCACAAGATTATTTTTTTCTTGGTCATTACCTGTTTTAGAAAGAAGAAGATCCCATATTAGGTGTGTGTGTGTGGGGGGGAACCCTAAGATCCACTGGAGATCAAAACCATCACTGATTTTATCTAACAATCTTCTCTTTTTTCTCAGCCAAAAAGATATACAGTCATCCCTCCTGATCAGTTCCACACACACACACCCCCGTGTGAATCAGGAAAATCACAAATATCCAAGCTGAATTGATTTCAATGACGGCACACACCCGCGTGCCACGGACACACACACCATTTTGTCCCTGCCGCTTGCCATCTGCAAAGGACCAAGACTGCGGACTCCAAGTCTGTGAATGGGGAGGGACGAGTGTATTCCATTATGGTCAATTTCCTCTACTGACTGCACCAGCCACTGATTTCTGTCCCTTCAGGATTTTTTTTTACCTTAAACTTCATTTAATATCTTCTGACTCCTGTCTTTGAGGAATGATAAATGGAACACACACAAGCAAATGATTTCTCACTTTCCTGTATAAAAAATGCCTCTCCTGGTCCTATAATGGCCTAAGAGAGCCTAAAAACATGGCAAAAATGCCCCCACAGCCACTAGAGGGGGTTGAGGTACATTTAGACAGAGGTTAAGGGTTTTATGGTAGTGATGGTTGGTGCAGGCTCCCTAAAGTTCTGATAGGGGGCTAATGTGGCATCCTAGCCTCCAACAGTTGCATACCCGTGTACGTGTATACAGTCGCCCCTCCGTTCTCGCAGACTTGAAGTCCGCAGTTTTGCATATTCACAAGGGAAGACCTGTGTTAAAATAAATGGGCTGCCCCCTGCACATGCTCACCTATAGGGCTTGAATATTTGCGAATCTCTGTTTTTGCGGGGTGTGTGTGTCCGGAATGGATCCTCCATGAAAACAGAGGGCCGACTACACAGACATACACACACATACATACATACACAGACATATATCTCCTCTTATATTTTCCTCTTGTGTGTGTCTTCAAGTTGTTTCCAACTTATGGCGACCCTAAGGTATGACAGGGTTTTGATAGCAAGACTGTGCAGAGGAGGTGTGCCTTTTCCTCCCTCTGAGGCTGGGAGTGTGTGACTTGTCTAAGATCACCAAGTGAGTTTCCATGGTTGAGCAGGGATTCAAACCCTGAGCAGGGATTCAAACACTGGCTCACATATTTTCCTTCTTCCTGGAAAAAAAATCACATACTGGAGGTCTCTCACTCTTTGTCTCCCCTTCCTCCTACAGTAGTTCTGCACTTTTTAAAAATAGAGGAACAGCTCCACCCCCTGCTTCTTTCTCTTCTTTCCTCCAGACATTTTCTTCTCTCTAGAAAGCTGCACTTAGTCTATTTAATGCTTGGAAGAGATGACTAGCTAAAGACACAACTTTCTCTCTCTCTCCAGGCTGGATGGCCACCTGTCAGGGGTGCTTTGATTGTGAGTTCCTGCAGGGGGTTGGACTGGATGGCCCTTGTGGTCTCTTCCAACTCTTATGATTCTATGATTCTCCTTTTCAAAGCTGCCTTCCTGGCACCTGAAAGAGGATTTTCTTGCTAGCTCTGTTTTGGTGCCAGTGTGTGTTTCCTTGCTACTGATTGTTGTTCTGTGCCTTCAAGTCTTTTCTGACCCATGGATATCCTAAGGCAATATTACAGTGTTTTCTTAACAATTTTCTTCAGAGGGGGTTTCTCACAGCCTTCCCCTGAGGCTGAGAGAGGATGACTTGCCCAAAGTCACCACTGGGTTTCATGGCCGAGCTGGGAAGTGAACCCTGGTTTCCACAGTCATAGTCCAACACTCACACCACTATGCCATGGCTACTAACTCCACTTCTCAATTCGTCACCTGTACTCCACATTCTTGGAAGCAGAGGGATGGGTAAGCCAAAGGATTCCACTCACATTTCCCCCACTGCCCTATCAACCCTCTGATACCAGCCCTAAAGAAGCTGTGAGAATCCACATCTAGGCATTCACACTGGTACATTTTATAGGATATACAAAGGTGTAAGGAAAAGCCCCTTTTCTCCTTTGAATGAACTCACAGATTTTCAGTGAAAAGCTTAAATTAGCTATAGAAATGTAACTTTATAATATCAGCAATCCAAGGGCAGAAGATCCATCATGAGAAAGAAAGATTTATTTTCAGGCATTGGGCAGCTGCCTGCATTCCCCTTATAATTTGCATCTAACCTGCTTATACACATACTGCACTTTGCCAAGACTGTGTTGCCCACAACAATCTACGGCTGAGGCACAATCCAGAGTAATAATGGTGATCCATACAATCTTTCCTTACTGGGAGAGATTTTCTTGTTAGCTCTAGAGCCCCCAAACTTGCTTAAAAACATGGCATGCGCTGCTTCTCCACGGAACTACTGTAGAGGCGGCTACGCAGCTCTTGTGTGACCCAGACATCCATCAACATTACCTTCTATGTTTACACACACTGCCAGGTGGCACAGTCCCTATGGTCTATCAGCCATGTGGGGTCTGAGCTTTCTGTAAATACTCTTCTGTAAGTTCCTTGGACATATGGAGGGGTGGGGACTATTATGGGATGCCAGAGGCCAGTGTATCTCACAAGTGAATCACACAATTGCAGTTTCATAGAATCAGAGAGTTGGAAGAGACCTCAAGGGCCATCAAGCCCAACCCCATTCTGCCATGCAGGAAAACACAATCAAAGCACCCCAGGAGATGGCTATACAAGCCTCTGTTTAAAAACTGCCAAAGAAGAAGATTCTACCACACACTGAACATCTAAAATCCACAAAACAGTGATACTTTTATTAGAACAACACAATATATATGTTGAATACAGGTATACATGTATATTGTGCACTTTGTTGGCCCAATAAAGGTATCACTGTTTTGTGGATTTTGGATGTTATTGTACTTTGCTATATTGCTAACATGGCTACTGCTGAATATTTTTTGTTTGTGCAGATTTACATTATTAAGCCTAATTGATTAGGAACCAGATGTCATGGTCAGTCAGGAGCTGGACTCGGAGGATGAGCCTACTCCAGTGCAGGAGGAAAGGGAGGTTCTACCAGGTCCTAATCCTGCCCTGCTAGATCCCAGCCCTGTCCTCCCAGCCCCAGAGGAGGAAGAGCAGCCAAGTCCTAGCACTAGTAGGATCCCTAGGGAGGCACAGCAGTCTAGTGGTAAGGATCAGGAAGAAACAAGCGTGGAAGTGCCTTCCTTCAGACAACGTAGGGAAGAGAGTGCTTGCGTGCTTGCGTGCGTTGGTCAAGGAGGCTTGCAGAGAGGCAACTGACTAACAAACCTCAGCTGGCATGGAGGAGGGAATCCTAGCACTAGTAGGATCCCTAGGGAGGCACAGCAGTCTAGTGGTAAGGATCAGGAAGAAACAAGCGTGGAAGTGCCTTCCTTCAGACAACGTAGGGAAGAGAGTGCTTGCGTGCTTGCGTGCGTTGGTCAAGGAGGCTTGCAGAGAGGCAACTGACTAACAAACCTCAGCTGGCATGGAGGAGGGAATCTCCTACTTAATCACCTGGGAGAAGACCACTCAGTGCCAGAGCTTATTGCAGTTCCCTTGTGGGATACTGTCAGCACTGGCTCCTTGCTCTTTGGAACCCTTGTGTGCCGTGAACCTTTGAATTCGGAACGGGCTGGACGCTTGTTACCTTCTGGCTGCCCCGACCTTGGACTGAACTGGCTACTGTGAACTCTGGAATCCTGACCCTGGCCTTGGTACTGGTGTGCTTCTTGGGAACTAACAGAAAGGTCAGTAGCCTGCCTTTTAGCTCCTTCCTTGTTAAACCATCCTTATCAGCGTTTGTTTGGACTAGTGCTGGCCGTAGTCCAGGACACCAGAGCTATGATCTGAAGCCGAGGACATTGTGAGGGAAGAATCCAAGAAGACACTATCTGCATCTAAAATGAAAAAGACCCCTCAGTGGATGACAGATGAAACTTGTGACGCTGTTCAGTACAAAAGTGAAAAGGGATAAAAATAAGATCAGGAACCTGAATGCAATTGCTCAGCAACTTGTGCCCAGGAACAAAGAAAACTACTATAATAATTAATGCATAAAAACAGAAGATGACAACAATAGGATAAACAAGAGAATTTCCCCATAAGATCCAAGAAATCAAAGGGAAATTTATATCAAGAGCAAGGATGTTATATTATCAGCAGGGGAACACATTACATGACCAAGTACACCTAAAAAGATGAAGGAAACAATAAACTGAAGAATTATGCAAAGGAAAAGCTGTACTTGGAGAATTTATAGATAAGCAAAAAGAAGAACTAAATGACCCAATTACGATGGTAGAAATTGATACAGCTATCAGAAATTTAAAAGAAAGTAAGGCACCAGGGCCAGATGGCCTAACAGCAAAATATTATAAAACATTCAAAGAGGAATTATTGATCCTTCTATACAAAACAATAAAAGAAATAGATAAAAATAAATTTCTGGAAACATGAGTTAACACACTTATCATGCTGGTTGCTAAGGAAGATAAAGACCCTGAACAAATAGGTAATTACTGGCCGATTTCCTTATTGAACCTTGATTATAACATAAATGCATCAATTTTGGCAGAGCGATTAAAGAAAGCATTAGATACATGGATCCATGAGGACCAAGCGGGATTCCTTCCAGGTAGACAACTGAAAAATAATGTAAGAATAGTAATTGATCTATTGGAGTATGACAAAAGTCAATGAAAAGAAGTTGAGAATGGTCTTTTGAGAAGGCATTCAACAACATTAACTGGGATTTCATGAAAGCAAAAGCAAAACAGCTTCATTTATATACCGCTTCATACCGCGCTTTGCAGTGTCTCTAAGCGGTTTACAACTGTAAGCTCATTGCCCCCCAACATCTGGGTACTCATTTTAGCGACCTCGAAAGGATGCAGGCCTGAGCCCTTGGCTGGTATTGAATTCGCAACCTTGTGATTTATGAGTGAGTGGCTGCAGGACAGGCATTTAACAACTGTGCCACCAGGGCTCCTATAGAGGAGAGTGGAATAGGAGAGAGAGAGAGATGGACTGGATTAATAACATCTATAATAAACAAAGTGCACAAATAATTATAAATGAAGAGAAAACCAAGAGTTCTAACATCAATAAAGGAACTCGTCAAGGCTGTCCTCTCTCCCCAATATTATTTATCATTGTTATGGAAATCTTGACTAGGAAAATAAGACATGATCATCTAATTCAAGGACAGAAGATACATAAACATACAGAGAAATATGTGTCTTCGTGGATGATCTAGTAGTTTTTCTGGAAAATCCAATAGAAAATATTAAGAGATTGACAGAAGCATTAGAACAATTTGCTGAATTAGCAGTTTTCAAAGTTAACAATAAAAGTGGTATAATAACAAATAATCCCTCAAAGAAGGAAGATCTAAAAGAGAAAATAGAAATTTTCTGGATGCAGAATATAGGGAAAAAATACCATTAGAAAAATTAAAACAATGGAAGTGGACGATTTCTGGTTGGGATGGAGCCGCACTAGCAGTTGAGTTTGCCTCGCCAGCAAACCAGCTGCGGGTTGTGTGGGGAAAGCCAAAGAAAAATAAAGAAGAAATTGTGAAGTCATAGGTTTTGATGGCCGGCATCCATAGAGAAAGAAAAAAATGAAGGCTATAGAGTAAAATCTAAAGAGGAACTAAAATATCAAGGAATAATAATAGAATGGTTCCCACATAGGCAATTAATTGAAAGGACAAAAATAGACTTGAAATTAGAAGGAATAGAAGAGCTAAAAATGAACTAGATGATGTGTTTTTGGAAGGGAAAAAAACAAAAAACATATCTAAATTTTAAACCGAAGAGAGAATTAAAACAGGAAACAATAAAAGAATCAATGGTAAAGTGGAGTAAGTTATTTCAGTATAACATAGAATTATAAAAATGGGGAAACACTTGGTCTAAAACAAACAAATTCACAATGGCACAAAATCTGAAAGAAAGTTGCTATATATGTGGCATTTAATACCAACAAAATTAGCTAAAATATATAAAAACAAAACTCCAAGTGCTGGAAATGTAGAGAAAAAGAAAGGCCATATTACCATTTATGGTGGAAGCGTAAAAAAGCCAAAAAAAAAAAAAAACCCTAGCTAAAAATACATATGATGATAGTTAAAATGTTAAAAATATCTTTTGTTATGAAACCAGAACTATACTTATTAAATATGACACATGTATTGGATAAGAATACAGAGAGAAAATATGGGAAACTGATACTTTATATGGTAACGTCAGCAACACATGTGTATGGTCAGATGTGGAAGAATAAACAAACGCCAACGACGGAAGACTGGACAAGAAAACTTTTAGACTTGTGAGATATGGACAGACTTTCAAGAAGAATGAAAGAAGAAAAAGACACAACGAAAGAGGAAGATTGGGACTTAATTGTAACATATTTGGGGGGAAAATGAACTGAAGTATTATTAATGATATGTACCGTATTTTTCGGCATATTAGATGCACATTTTCTTCCCCAAAATGGCGGTGGGGAAGTTGGTGCGTCTAATAGGCCGGATGTAGCTCCCCTCCGAGGCCGCCGTGCGTCCTCGGTGGTTGAATGGGCTGCTCCTGGGATCGGAGGCCGAGCAGCCCATTGAACCACCGAGGACGCAGGGGGAAGGAGCGTTGCTTTCCCTGGGACCATGCTGGGGTTGGAGGACTCCTCCGACCCCAGGATCACCCCAAGGAAAAAAATGTTGCTTTCTATGGGGCAATGCTGGAGTCGGAGGACGCCTCTGACTCCAGCATCGCCCCATGGAAAGCTTCCTTGGGGCGATCCGTGGGGTCGGAGGACTCCTCCGACCCCAGGATCACCCCAAGGAAAAAAACGTTGCTTTCCATGGGGCAATGCTGGAGTCGGAGGACGCCTCTGACTCCAGCATCGCCCCATGGAAAGCTTCCTTGGGGAAGCCTCAGAACCCAGGGTCCCTCCAAGGAAAGCCTGGTTGCTTTCCCTGCAGGGATCCTAGGGTCTGAGTCATCCTCCGTGGGCCGGAGGACACCTCAGACCCCAGGGTCCCTCCAAGGAAAGCCTGGTTGCTTTCCCTGGAGGGATCCTAGGGTCTGAGGCGTCCTCCGTGGGTCGGAGGATGCCTCAGACCCCAGGGTCCCTCCAAGGAAAGCCTGGTTGCTTTCCCTGGGTGGATGCCGTGGGTCTGAGGCGTCCTCCGTGGGTCGGAGGACGCCTCAGACCCCAGGGTCCCTCCAAGGAAAGCCTGGTTGCTTTCCCTGGAGGGATCCTAGGGTCTGAGGCATCCTCCGTGGGTCGGAGGACGCCTCAGACCCCAGGGTCCCTCCAAGGAAAGCCTGGTTGCTTTCCCTGGGTGGATGCCGTGGGTCTGAGGCGGCCTCCGTGGGTCGGAGGACGCCTCAAACCCCAGGATCCCTCCAAGGAAAGCCTGGTTGCTTTCCTTGGGCGGATGCCTGGGTCGGAGGCGTCCTCTGACTGTATTTTATTAAGAATCTTTTTTTCCTAGATTTTCCTCCTTTAAAATTGGGTGCGTCTTATATGCCGAAAAATACGGTATATGAGTAAATATTATTTAGTACAGAATAACAGGGAATAAAAAGATAGTGAAAGATGAAAAATTGGAAAACTTGAAATAAAAAGAAAGAAAGAAAAATAAGGAAAATCCAAAGAATGTGATAAAATGGCAGTTATAGAAAAATTAGCTCAATGAAAAGAAATGAAAGACTAGGAAGAACAAAGAGGTACATGTTAGCACATAAAATTGTTTGTAGATATGAATGCATATATGTGTATATATACGTACTGGATTTGTGGGCTGTGGAAGGGGTTTGTGTACATGTATGTGAGTATGGATAGATGGTGGTAAGGGATTATGGGCGGTTGAGTTTGTGTGTGAGTGAATAGGAAGTGATGTGGTTATAGGTATAATTAAAGATGTATGTATTTAGTAGTGTTAAGCTAGATAGTTTGCATAAAATAGTTATAAAGCATGCATGTAGTAATGAATGTAGTTAAATGGTATGTATTTTATAGTGGTTGAGGTAAATGGAATATGCATTTGATGGAATATGCATTTAATGAATGTAGTTTTTTTAAAGAATTTAAATAAATTTAATTAAAAAAAATTAAAACAACAATGGAAATTGTAGGTGGTTGATGGTCATGTTTGGATGGCCTCCAAGGCCATGACACCAGAAGCTACACCCCACACCTACAGCCATATCATCCAATTTGCTGCATGAGGATGGTGGCGAAAAGCCCAAATTCCTTTTTAAGAAAGGCATATGCTCCCTGTTGACCTTGTTTCCATGCAGCAACCTCTTCCCCTGGAAACAAAGTGCACATTCTCTCTGCAGGAGTGGAATGTGTGTGTTTTTGTTGGTTTTTGTTTTGTTTTGGCTGATGGAGCAGCAAATTCAGCAACAGCAGGGGAGGGACAAAACCGCTAGGGGGAGCCTGCAGGATCTCTCTTGGCTCTGTGTTGCTCTTCTCTCTAAGGCAGGGGTCGTCAACCTGCAGCCCCCCGAGGTCTCTGGACCGGCCCCTGACGACTATGACGTGCGCGCTGCCACCACGCCACTGCCGCAGACCCACCATTTTGTTTTTCAAAATGGCTGCCGTGACTCGCTCATGCACGCATGTGCAGTACTTCCGGAGTACTGCGCATGTGTGCGTGTGTGCCCCACCCGCCCCCCAGCCCGGCGGAAGACCTGGGGAACAGCGACCGGCCCCAGGTCTGAAAATCTTGCCGACCCCTGCTCTAAGGAACAGTGGGGAAAGTGTGGGCCACCTAGAGCCTTGGGGACCACTTGTGTGGTCATCATGCTTTCCCAAATTTGGAGGGGAGTTCAAAATGTTTACCTTTTCCCCAATTTGTTTTGAAAATTAGTTTTTGAATAATTTTTATCCCAAGTACCCATGCCACATTCTTGGCCCCTTCTTCTGCAAGCTTCTGCAGAGCCATCTTTTGGAATGAGTGTCCTGCAACAGGTTGTGTCTTTACAGTGAGAGATTGGGTATTAGTAATTGGTTGTGTTGGTCCCATCATAAGGATTGCCTCCCCAAACTGCAGGAAAATAACATCAGATTTGTCTCATTCCTAAAGCTTGCTCTCCAGACTGCTGAAGAGCTATTTTGGGATCCCTACACACTTGACTTTCTTAAGTGCCTTGAAAACCAGGTGATAACCTGCAATTAGGCCAATTAGGAACCTACAATTCATCCTTAGTCCTGGCATTTGCATTATGAAACCACTTCCATGGAAATGTTATAAATCCCATCAATCATGGAAGTGACCTGCTGAATTCTCCCCTTCCTCAGAGCCTTAATATTCAGCTGGGAAATACTATCTGGTTTGGGACATACTTGAGGGAAAAGAAGCAGGCCGATTACTCCTTACTATAAGATATCTAGGTATACCACATCTATCTGACCCGCTTTTGTCTTTGGCATGGGAAAAGATGTCATTTTGTCTTGGGTCTTATTTACCAGGCATTTGGACATATCAAATCTTTTCTCAGAAGCCCACTGTGAGTGTATTCAAAAACCCCACATGGGAATAACTGACCCTGAACTCCATAGATCCCAGTATTTTTGGTGTTAAGAGCATAATAGGAGGCACAGGAGCTGGGTATCCAGACCACTTTGGAGAATCCTAGCAATCTGGCCAACAACCTCCATGGGAAAAAGAGGGCCTCTCTAGACACATAAAATCACCCAGCAGAAGATAGATCAGGCCTGAGATACTGCAGTGGCTAAGGAAACAGGAAACCTATTTTGATTTTTAGAGACAGGAGGGAAAAAGACACACCTCTTTCACATATCTGTATTCTCTGAGGCTGTGTGCACATTATGGATTTTTCCTCCATAGAAATAAAATAAAATATTGCTGCACTTTGAAACTTAGAACATCAGGGAGTTCAATATTCTCCACAACAACTTTTTCTCCAGGCTCAGCAGCTTCATTTCATTTATATACCGCTTCATATCGCGCTATGGACGTCTAAGCGGTTTACCATTGTAAGCTCATTGCTCCACAACAGTCGGGTACTCATTTTAGTGACCTCGGAAGGATGCAGGCCTGAGTCTAGCCTGAGCTCTGGCTAGTATTGAACTCGCAACCTTGTGGTCTATGAGTGAGTGGCTGCAGTACAGGCATTTAACCACTGCGCTACCAGGGCTCAGAGACAGGACATTTTGGGTTGAGTATTAAATCCCAAGATTACCCAGCAAAGCGTGTTGTTTCAAGCATCTCCTGCTACTGGAGACAAAAGAGCTTCAGAAGGAGAAGGAGTCCGAGGCACTGCACTTGCATCAAAACTCTGAACACTTCAAACAGGGCAAAATCAAAGTTTTCTTACACTGAGCTCTGGTCTGGCTCAGTGTAACCCAGGGGCATGACCTAGCATCCCATTTCTACACCTGCAGTTGAATAAGAAATGCCAAGAACATGAATTCATTCCTGCAGCATCTCTCCAACAAAGACAAAAGAGCTCCTTACCCAGAGAGGCTTCCTTTCCGTCATCCTCCATCCTGACTTCCTTGCAGAGAGTCCTCTGGCCTGGATCCAGGAATCCCACCTCCCTTTGGAGGAAATTACACGTTCTCAAAGCGGACCTGAAAGGGGAGAAAACCCACTTATGTCATGACAAACAATCCCTCCTCCTATATCTCCCTTTCTGAAAAATATTAGGCTCAGATGGGAAATGTCATAGAGATGCAAAACCTGCTGGCCTGATTTGGGGTCACCACAGCAATTGTTAAAGAGAACTCAGAGGACATTTGTTGAGGTGGAAGAGTAACAATTTATCTATAAATGGAGGCCATTAAGAGTGTTAAAAGGATATCGATAAGTGATTAACAACATCCAACTGCAGATCATCTCTACAGAAATATCTTCATGGCCAATGGAGATCAGTCATTGCTCAGAGAGAGGAAATGAAGTGTGCACACAGTTTCTGGACTAAAAGTTTGCTGACACATTTTCTTTTTTTTAAGTTGCACAAAAGTTATTAGCTTCAGCATTCTCCGTCTTTGGCACTTCTCTCTGTCTCTCTCTCTCTCTCATTCCCTCCCTTTCACCATAGCTTCCTCTTTCCTCCTTTAATCTGCATCCCTTGCAAGCATCCTAAAGACAATCCCAGGTAAAGGCTGTGAAGCAGCTAAAGACATACTTTTATGCCTTTTTGGATGCTCACTGAATTAAGTTCTAGCAATCCTGTGGGGCCAGTTCCTCCCCCAGCCAAACCTCCCTCACTTGAATGTTGGGAAGTGGGGGGGGGGGAAATAGGGCTGGAATAAGGAATAAATGGGGCTTCCCAGGATCCCTACCTACATTCCTAAGTGAGGGGTTGTTTGCTCAGTGAGTTTATTACCCCAAAAGCCCTTTTGGATGTCTATAGAATTAAGTTGCAGCAATCCTGTGGGGCCACTTCCTCCTTCAGCTGATACCTCCTTGCTGAGCTGTTGGAAAAGAGAAAAAAGGTGGGCTGAGGAATCAGGATCCTGTCGACCTCCCAGAATCCTTGCCTACATTTCCAAGGGAGTGGTTTCATTGCTCAGTGGGTTTATCACCCCAAAAGGAGCCTTGGGTTCCCTCCTCCTCCTCTCTGGCTCCACAGGATTGCTGCAACTTAATTCTATAGACATCCAAAAAGATATAACAGTCTGTCTTCAGTTACATCACAGCCTTTGCCTGGGATCCTCTTTAAGATGCCTGTAAGGGATGCAGATTAAAGAAGGAAAGTGAGCGTTATGAGAGAGAAAGGGAGTAAGAATTAATGCAGAATTAGTTTGACAGCACTTGAATTATGCAGGAAGGTAGTATAACTCTCCCTCTCCTTGATAACCTCCAAAGACACACATTCAAGCCTGGGCTGCAGGTAAGAGAAGGAGGGCAGACAGGTTCAAAGGAACTGCTAGCTTGGCAGAAGCTGGGACTAGTGACAGGAGTTCACCCCATCATGCAGCACCTGGGCCTTGAACTGCCAACCTGCCGATCTTGCCATCAACAGAGTCAGCATCTTAACCACTTGAGCCACTACATCCCTTACATCAGGGGTAGGCAACCCAGGCCAGTCCTGCCGCCGCCGCTCACCATGATGATATTATTGTTGTTATTACTTGTTCTTGGGGTTTTCTTGGCAAAATCTCCACAGGGGTTTTGCCATGGCTTTTCTGGGGCTGAGAGAGTGTGCACGCATATTTTTTAATTTTTTAAAATATTTTTATTTATTTATTTATTTTTGGTGCTTCGGCCCCCCAATTGTCTGAGGGACAGCAACTCGGCCCCCGGCTCAAAAAGGTTGCCTACCCCTGCCTTACATAGTGTCTAGATTGAGTGAAATAATAGTACCACTCTATTCTGCATTGGTCAGGCCTCACTTTGAATAATCCTGTGTCCAGTTCTGGGCAGGCATCACAATTCAAATTGGATGTTGAGAAGCTGGAGTGTGTCCAGAGGAGGGTGACCAAAATGGTGAAGAGTCTGGAAATCATGAAGCCCTATGAGAAGAGACTTAGGGAGTGGGGTATGTTCAGCCTGGAGTAGAAACGGTTAAGAGGGGAGATAACCCTCTTTAAATATTTGAAGGGATGACATATTGAGGAGGGAGCTAGCTTATTTTCTGCTGCTCCAGAGAACAGGACTCGAAACAATGGGTGCAAGCTCCAGGAAAAGAGATTCCACCCCAATATTAGGAGGAACTTCCTGACAGTGAGAGCTGTTCAAGAGTGGAACACACTCCCTTGGAGTGTGCTAGAGTCTCCTTCTTTGGAGGTCTTTAAACAGAGACTGGATGGCCATCTGTCAGGGATGCTTTGATTTTGAGTTCCTGAGGTTTCTATGGCAGAAGGGGGTTGGACTGGATGTCCCTTGGGGTCTCTTCCAACTCTATAGGCCTTTGCAGACTGCCAGAAATAGTGCACATTAAATTGAGGCACTGCCCTGGCTCAGTGCTAGGGAATCATGGGAACTGTAATTTATTGTGGCACCAGAGCTCTCTGACAGAGAAGGCTCAATGGCTCAGAAAAAAATACAGTTCCCATGATTCCCTAGCACTGAGCCAGGGCAGTGCCTCAATTTAATGCGCACTATTTCTGGCAGTCTGCAAAGGCCCTATGATTCTACGAAAAGGCCTTCCTTGCCCTTCGCGGCCAGGCGGGACTTCTAGTAAGAAAGCAGTTCAACCTTCCCTCCGCCGATGCCTCAGGAAAGGAAGCCATTGCTCTCTTGGAACCCCCTTCCTAAATCTCTGTGCCCCGGTGCTTTGGGGCGGGGGAGGAAAAGAAATGGGGGACTCCTTGCTTCCCGTGAATCCTCCAAAAGGCCCCTACAACACACACACACTCCTCGTAGCTTGCCCTCTTCTTGGGAATAGGGGGTCCCTCCATGCCACCCCCACATTACCTTCTTCTCCTCCTTCCCGAAGGTCCTTCCTTCCCTTAAAATCTCAGCCCTCGCTCGCTCTCGCTCTCTTTCCCCCGACGCTCTAGGAATCTGAGCGTCTGCGCTCTCTTTCCCCCTTGGAGGAGGACTCTCTAGGAATCTCAGCATCTGCTCTCACTCCCCCTAGACGCTCTAGGAATCTCAACTTCTACACTCTCTCTCTCTCTCTCCCTCCCCCTCCTTGGAGAAGGACTCTCTAGGAATCTGAGCCTCTGCTTCTCTCTCCCCTTGGAGGATGACTTTCTAGAAACCTCATCTTCTGCTCTCTCTCTCTCTCTCTCTCTCTTTGGAGGAGGACTCTCTAGGAATCTGAGCCTCTGCTTCTCTCTCCCCTTGGAGGATGACTCTCTAGAAACCTCATCTTCTGCTCTCGCTCTCTCTCTCTCTCTTTGGAGGAGGACTCTCTAGGAATCTGAGCCTCTGCTTCTCTCTCCCCTTGGAGAATGACTCTCTAGAAACCTCAGCTTCTGCTCTCTGTCTCTTTGGAGGAGGACTATCTAGGAATCTGAGCCTCTGCTTCTCTCTCCCCTTGGAGGATGACTTTCTAGAAACCTCATCTTCTGCTCTCTCTCTCTCTCTCTTTGGAGGAGGACTCTCTAGGAATCTGAGCCTCTGCTTCTCTCTCCCCTTGGAGAATGACTCTCTAGAAACCTCAGCTTCTGCTCTCTCTCTCTCTCTCTTTGGAGGAGGACTCTCTAGGAATCTGAGCCTCTGCTTCTCTCTCCCCTTGGAGGATGACTCTCTAGAAACCTCAGCTTCTGCTCTCTCTCTCTCTCTCTTTGGAGGAGGACTCTCTAGGAATCTGAAGCCAGGACTTCAGGGCTGCTCCTGAGGAAAACAGAACTGCTCTGTTTCTTAACATTACAGACGTCTTTCAAGAGCACCACAGAATACACCAAGATTGTGAAAGGAATTATGAATCATAGAATCATAGAGTTGGAAGAGACCACAAGGGTCATCCAGTCCAACCCCCTGCCATGCAGGAACTCAAAATCAAAGCATCCCCGATAGATAGCCATTCAGCCTCTGTTTGAGATTCATCTCAAGGATTTGTTCTTTGAATTTTATACTTACGCCAAAATATACATTGTATTAAGTGTTTTTTTGTATAATTTAATTTTAAATACACAAAGAAAGTGGTTATGAATTACAGTGGTCCTTCCACATTTGCTGGGCTTAGGGGAACAGGGCCCCCTAGGAAAGTGGAAAAACTGTAAATAAAACAATAAAATTAATTTTACCTGAGAGAACAACCCTCTAGGAATCTCTTAAGTCCTCCAGTGCAAGTCTATTGTCAACATCTGCCAGACATTGACCATAGAATTGTGCTGGAGAATGTACAAATGCCTAAAGAAGGGTTCTCTCCAGGAATTTCTAGGTCCTCCTCCAGCGTGACTTCTAGTGGACATTAACCATAGATTTACACTGGAATACTAAGATTTCTAGAGAGAACATATGAATCAAATCTGTGAATAACCAAATCAACCAAAGTCAAAGCTGCCAATGGGGAGGCCAAGTGTCCTTGTTTTGTTTGTGTTTGTATGCATGGGAAATGCTAATGCTTGATGCTGTGGGGAAAATATGTATCCAGCATAAGAAAACTTATTAATATGTTCTTAAAAGCGAGTCATAGCAAACTCTTTTCAGGTTGCTCTTCCTCCTCTTCATTGTCCAGTGGCCCCCAGCCTACCAAAAAGCAACGGTAGCTTTTCCTACTAGGCCACCCTGCTTTACCAGGAAAGTCTTCCCTCTACACCAGGGGTAGGCAACTTGTCCCCTTTAAGGGCCGAGGGACTTCAGCTCCCAGAATCCCAGGAGCTATTGGCCAACATGGGACTATTGGCCAACATGGCTGAGGCTTCTGAGAACTGAAGTCCCTCGGCCCTTAAGGGGAAAGGTTGCCTACCCCTGCGTCTACACAGTCCCTATGGGGACCGGAGAGACCATCTGGGGGGAGCAGAGGTGGTGGAAAGGGCTTCCTTTATTCAGTCCTCCCACCCATAACCCCAAAACCAGGCTCCTTCCTATCAGACATTCCAACCCTCCAGAAACATTTCCTGTTTATCCTCCCCCCCCCTAACAAGCCAATTGGGGCTGTTTCACTCTTTCTGCTATCATCAACCCCCACTTCTTGCCCCCTGACCTTTTTCTCCTGCCTCATCTCTTGGAAATGCGGACAGAGCTCATGGCTTCTATCCTTTCCCCTCATGTTAACATTTCCTCTAGGAAACTGTACTTGCTGCGTATTTAATTCTTGGAGGACAAAGAGGGGGCGGAAGGGAACCCTCTCTCTGTCTGTCTTCACTCTCTCTTCCTTCTGCCAACTATGAATCCGCATCCTTGGCACGCCCTTGAAAGAGGATCCCAGGCAAAAACACTTTGACTAGATGAATAAATGGCCACTTGGCACCCAGTTCCCTCCCAGGGAAAACCGAGACAATAATGGGGCTTTGGAAGGTGTGTATATGAATACTTAATGGATCTTTGGAAGTAGAAGAACAGCCCTGGTACTGATGCATTTTCCACAATCCTTGCCCCAGGGCACCTCCAAAACCTGGAGGGAGAGCTATGCCTCTGTTTCCTTTGGGCTGGACATCCTGTCTCCCTCCAGATGTGGATGAACTGCACCTCCCATCAGCCCATTATCAGTAAAGCTCTTTCCACATTCCATGCATTTATATGGCACTATGATTCCACTTTAAATCTGCCCCTCAACACATCCCAGAGCAATTTTGCCAAGTTTTTGAGCCCTCCTTTGACCCTTTGAGGCCCTGGACAGGCCTCCAACTTCCTCTTGGGGAAAAGGCCTAAAATGACTTAGGGAAGTTGGGCGATATTAGGAGCAAGATATTTTTCTATTTTCTTTTCAGGTGGTACAATGGGAATGCTGCCTGAGATCCACTCAGGGTCCAGTGTGGCCCCTTAATCCCCAACAGTTGTCCATCCCTGTTTTACAGGCTCTCTTGCGCCTTACCCTCCTCAAGGTCTGAGTCCCAATCCTAGCTCAGCCATGAAGCTCTCAGGTGACTTCCTCAGTGCAGCCCTTGCTCAGCCTTTCCTATTTAATTATTTTGTTATGATAATTGGTTTGATATAAAGACCCCTTTGGATCTCTGTCAGAGCCCTAGGCTGGAAGAAGCCTTCATTGCCATGAGCTCAAAGCGTTTTTATTGGGAAACTGACAGAGAGACTCGGCAATTACATCCTGTTCACCATATTTAATACTCAGTAATCTTCAGCACTTTCCTTATTTATACAAAATCTGATATATGCATTTTTTTCAAGATGAGCACATATTTCCTATATTTTCCTTGGACAATTTTCCTGCATCCCAGGGACCAGATGTAGATGTCTAGATGGGTATAATGAATACCGTATTTTGAGATAATTTTTCAGATTGCATCTGGGCACAGTTAAGGTGTTGCCTTTGAGCATGTGCAGAGTGCCTTAGTCCCACCACCAGTTTTGAATTTAATTTTAAAATATCCTGAGGACTCCCCTTTCTCCTCCTACTGAGCTTCACCCCACTCCCACCATGTCTTAACGCATTTTAAAGGGAAATGGATGGATGCCACAGCCCGTCTCTGCCTAAAGGCAGGTCTTTGAGGAGCAGTGGTGTCACCCCCCCTTAGGGTGTCACCTGGTGGGGTCCGCACCCCCTAGTGATGCCACTGAGAGCAGCTCAGCTTTGGGGGGGGAGGGAGAAGTTGGGGGGCAAGGGATTAGGCCCCCCAAGACCTTCCTCCCCTCTCTCATATCCCAGGCAGAGGGATCCTTGCCTCCTTACCTGCCCCCCTTTTCCTCCCCCGTACCTTCCTCCTCCTTCTGGTTTGTGTCCTTCCTTCAGGGAAGCCAAGGGGCACAGAGTCTTGGCAAGATTTCTTGAGAGAGGGTTGGGACCCCCTCACAATGCCCTTCCTCTGAGGCCGAGAGAGTGTGGGACTTGCCCAAGAGCATGTCCCAGGGAGGGGGGGGTTCCATGGCTGAGCAAAGGAGACTTGAACCCTGCTCTGCTGTAGTCCAGCTCTCAAACCATATCCCACATTGTCTCTAAGGCAGAGGGTTTTCTTGGAAAGACTTATGGCTACCCTCTCCTGGGGTTTTCCTGGCTAGATTTTCTCAGAGGTGGCTGGCCCCATTGCCCTCCTCTGGGATCCCTCCATCACAATGGTCCTATTAACACACGCACACACACACCTGGCTCTCCCTGCCTTTGCTTCCATGGTTTTCATTATTTGCCCTCTGTCCAGATCTCCCTGAAGGGTCCATGCCACTCTTCTGGTCACTCAAATAAAATATTTTTAAAAAAAAAAAAAAAGGGGGGGGGGGGAGAAGGGGGTCCTTTCAGTTGCCACCTGATTGGCCCCAGTGGGAAGGGAAGTATGTCTGTTTGGGGGATTATTGGGATGGGATGACCCTGGCTTTCACCAGGCCTCACCCGGAATACTGTGTCCAGTTCTGGGCACCACAATTCAAAAACAATGTTGACAAATTGGAGCATAACTAGAGGAGGGCCACCAAAATGGTGAAGGGTCAGGAAACCATGCCTTATGAGGAAAGACATAGGGAGCTGGGAATGTTTAGCCTGCAGAAGAGATGGTTAAGAGGGGATATGATAGACCTGTTTAAATATTTGAAGGAGTGTTACATTGAGGAGGGACCAAGCTTGTTTTCTGCTGCTCCAGAGACTAGAACACAGAACAATGGATCCAAGCTACAGGAAAAGAGATTCCACCTCAACATTAGGAGGAACTTCCTGACAGTAAGGGCTATTTGACAGTGGAACATACTCCCTTGGAGTGTGGTGGAGTCTCCTTCTTTGGAGGTCTTTAAGCAGAGGCTGGATGGCCATCTCTTGGGAGTGCTTTGTTTGTGAGTTCCTGCATGGCAAAAATGGGGGTTAGACTGGATGGCCCTTGTGGTCTCTTCCAACTGTATGATTCTGCCCTTATTTGCCAAACCCAGCTTTGGTTCCTTCACTTGCCTCCTTCTCTGTCTCCAGAATTAGTGAAGGGGAGGGATATTACTTATGGGGGTTGCATGAATCAGAACCAGTCCCTCCCAGCCATAACAAACTGGGGGGTCTTTCCCCTCATGCTATCACATTTGGGGTGTCCCGCTACCTATCATCACCCCATATGTTGCACCCTTACTCCTGTCTTCCGGGATCAGAGCGACACCCCCTTAATCTGATCTCATCTGCAAATTTGATAAGCATGCCTTCTGTTCCATCATCGAATTCATTTACAGGGATACTGAGCGGCACTGTGGCACCCCTTGCTAGTCACTTCTCTCCAGGATGAAGAGGAGCCATTGCTCAGCACCCTTTGGATTGGGTTGGTCAAAGTAGCATGGCCTAGCCCACATTTTGCAATCTTATTTACGTGAATGGAATGGGACACCTTGTCGTAGGCCTTACTGAAATCAAGATATGCCATATTGACAGAGAGAAGGGTTGCCAGATATAAAGGACTACTTCTTTGACATGAGTCATTTCCAGGAGGGAAGCAAGCAAGCCTTGTTCTCCAGTTTTAGGGTGCTCATTTCCAGCTCAGCTGGGAGAACAGAACCTTGTTACAATTTACAGGGCTTAATCCATTTATTGCTTCAACTGGCAAAGAATCTGCAGGTCTATGAATTTACGTAGCTTCCCCTCCATTTCTAGTTGCTATGAAGCAGAGAGAAAGCCTCTTCTGAAGATCTTGGAGCTCTAATCGGCTTGTTGTACTGGGAGATACACAAAAAGCAATTATTGGTCCTTACAGAAGTTTTGGGTTTCTCCCCTTTTAGCTCCAGGTGTACTTTGAAAAGGGGGCCATGTAATTTCACAAAAAGGAGTGGGATTTCCTTGATCTAGGCCAGAGGATTCTTGGCAAGGAAGTTGGGATGGAGGATGATGGGAAGGTGGCATCACTGGGTAAGGATCCTTTTTGTCTTTCTTGGATAGAGGCTAAGGAATGAATTCATCTTCTTGGCTATTGGTATGCAGATGTAGAAATGGGATGCCAAGCCATACCCCAGGTTGCACTGTGCCTTACCTGAAGCTACTTTTTAAATGTAAAACTTAAGATTTGCTCTGTTCAGAGCTTTCAGAGTGTATGTGCAAGTGCAGTGCTTTGGTCTCTTCCTCCTCCTGAGGCCCCATTGTATCATAGAATCATATAGTAAGAAAATACCACAAGGGCCATCCAGTCCAACCCCCTGCCATGCAGGAATATATGAGGGGGTATCATAAAGTAATAATTATCACCCAGAAGTTATTATGGTTTTTTTTATTGAAATTTTGTCAGTGTCATCATTGGTCCCTAAGTGCATGATGTTAACAAAATCAGCTCATTGTGTCTTGTATTTTTGTTACAGGCTGTGCCAGAAGTGACTAAAGTGTAAGATGGAGAAGACTGAGTCACAATGCGATAAAGTTCTTGCATTTGAAGGGTAATAGTGCCTGGCAAATTCATGATGAGATGATGGTAGTTTATGGAAATGATTTGCCATCTTATGACACTACTGTGAGGTGGAAAAGGAATTTCCAAACTGGTCACATGTCCCTCACAGATGGGCCAAGATCTGGAAGACCATCATTGATGGATGAAAGTGGAGCGTTTAATCCTGGAAGACAGATGAGCAACCATCCAAATGATCATGAATGAAATTGGTCTCAGTTATGGTAGTGTGTGGAAAATTATTCATGACGAACTGCACATGTCTAAGGTGTTTGCACACTGGATTCTACATTTGCTAACCCCTTTCCAGAAACAAACATAGTGTGACCTTTCAAGACAGATGTTGACGCTGTTTAAACAGGATGAAGTTGATTTTTTGGGTTGTCTGGTAACCACAGATGAATCTTGAATCTATCAGTATGATCCAGAGACCAAAACCATGAACATGGAGTGGAAGCATGCCAAACCCCCCTCCCCCTAAAAAGGCAAAGGTGCAGAAGTCAGCAGGGAAGGTCATGCTCTCATTTTTTTGGGACTGTCATGGAGTCATTCTCACATATTACCTTGCAAAGGGACAAACCATCACTGGCACATACTACAGCAATATTCTGGAAAGTTGTGAGATGCTCTGAAAAAGAAACGCTGCAGTATGCCTTCCAGAGGCATTCGTCTCCTAGCTGACAGTGTACCAGCTCATTCATCTCAAGTTGCAGTTAACAAAACAAGGGCATGTGGCTTTGAGATCTTGCAGCATTCGTCTTATTCTCCTGACCTCGTACCAAGTGACATTTTCTTGTTCCAAAAAAATGAAAAATCTGTTGCAGGATCACCGATTTGCCAACACAGATAATGTCATTCATGAAGTGGAAGAGTAGTTTAAGGCACAATCTGCAGAGTTTTCTGTGGGTTTTTCGGGCTGTGTGGCCATGTTCTAGAAGAGTTTCTTTCTGATGTTTTGCCAGCATCTGTGGCTGGCATCTTTCTCTGAAGATGCCAGCCACAGATGCTGGCGAAACATCAGAAAGAAACTCTTCTAGAACATGGCCACAGAGCCCGAAAAACCCACAAAAAACTATGGATGCTGGCCATGAAAGCCTGACTTCACAATCTGCAGACTTCTACAATAATGGTATTTGGAGGGTCAAGAAACGCTGGGGAAAATATGTAAATCTGGATGGTGACTATGCAGAGAAAAGTTGGGTTTCATGGCTGAGTGGAGATTTGAACCCTGGTCTCAGTCATACTCTAACGCCGAAACCATTACACCACATAGATATATCTTATATAACTATAATTAATTATATTATATTATAATTATGCTTTGGGCAGGGTGCCCAGAGGCCCTCCTTCTCCAGGACCTGTCCTCCATTTCCACCTTCTGCCCAGGAAGAATTCCAAAACGCCCTTCATTTGAAGCAGGACCCAAAAGCATTAACTTTTATTTCTATGCATGGTTTTTAGCTTTTCTTGGGTCACATCCTCCCTTTCTCTAGACCAGGGGTAGGCAACCTTTCCCCTTTAAGGGCCGAGGGACTTCAGCTCCCAGAAGCCTCAGCCATGTTGGCCAATAGTCCCATGTTGGCCAATAGCTCCTGGGATTCTGGGAGCTGAAGTCCCTCGGCCCTTAAAGGGGAAAGGTTGCCTACCCCTGCTCTAGACTGTCCTCCATTTTGCGGTGCCTGGTCCTCCTTGGTGGTGAGGCCTACCCTAGCCCAGTCTCCCACTCTGGGTTCCTACTTTTTTTGGTATTCTTTTCTGAAAATACTTGCAGGAGGATCACATGGTACCTCCGAATACTATTATTGTAGAAGTCTTCAGATTGCATCTTACAAGGATTTTACACTTTAGTCACTTCTGACACAACCTGTCACAAAAATAAAGGACACAATGAGCTGATTTTTTTCAACATCATGTACTTAGGGACCAGTGATGACACTAACAAAATTTCATCAATATACCATAATAATGTCTGAGTGATATTATTACTTAACGATACCCCCGTAAGGCGCAATTTGCAGACTTCTACAGTATCAGGTATTCAGAGGGTCAAGAAATGCTGGGGGAAATGTGTAAATCTGGATGGTGACTATATAGAGATAAGTTAACTATAAATCAAGACAAACTTTCTGTCAATTTTTTAAAAGGTGATTATTAAAACTTTACAACACCCCCTAGTAGAACGGCAAAATCAAGGTTTGCTTTTTGGAATTTATATATAAAAATACTGGAATCTATGTATAAGTAAGATATTTTAGTATCACATGTTTTAAATCAAAAATAGAATCAAAGAGGGTTCTAATAGTTTACAAGACAGAATCCAGATAGACTGTCTATATACAAACAACAAGTACTTTACATTTCCATTTTCTCTTTGGTGTGGACATTCTGATGCCTCAAAAGGGTTGAATCCTGAGCAAAACATTTCCCACACTGCTGGCATTTGTATGGTTTCTCTCCTGTGTGGAGTCTCTTGTGAATCACTAGGTATGACTTGCGAGCAAAACATTTCCCACACTGCTGGCATTGGTATGGTTTCTCTCCTGTGTGGATTCTCTGGTGTCCTTTAAGGTGTGACTTGCGAGCAAAACGTTGCCCACATTGCTGGCATTTGTATGGTTTCTCTCCTGTGTGGATTCTCTGGTGTCCTTTAAGGTTTGACTTGCGAGCAAAACATTTCCCACACTGCTGGCATCTGTGTGGTTTTTCTCCTGTGTGAACACTCTTATGAGTCACTAAGTGTGACTTGCGAGCAAAACATTTCCTACACTGCTGGCATTTGTATGGTTTTTCTTCTGTGTGGACACTCTTATGAGTCACTAGGTGTGACATGCAAGCAAAACACTTCCCACACTGCCAGCATTTGTATGTTTTCTTTCCTGTGTGTACTCTTTGATGAGTCACAAGAGCTGATTTGTAAATGAAATCTTTCCTACAGTGCTGGCATCTGTATACTTTCTCTCCTGTGTGAATTCTCTGGTGTCCTTCAAGATGTGACTTACGAGAAAAACATTTCTCACACTGCATGCATTTGTATGGTTTCTCCCCTGTGTGGATTCTCTGATGCTTCACAAGGGCTGATCCATCAGCAAAACATTTCCCACATTGCTGGCATCTGTATGGTTTCTCTCCTGTGTGGACTCTCTGATGAATCACAAGGACTGACATGCAAACAAAACCTTTCCCACATTGCTGGCATCTGTATGGTTTGTCTCCTGTGTGGACGCTCTGATGTCTCTCAAGGTGTGACTTCTGAGCAAAACATTTCCCACACTGCTGGCATGTGTATGGTTTCTCTCCTGTATGGATTCTCACATGAGTTACAAGGACTGACTTGTGAGCAAAACATTTCCCACACTGCTGGCATGTGTATGGTTTCTCTCCTGTGTGGACTCTCCCATGAATCACAAGGGATGACTTCTGAATAAAACTTTTCCCACACTGCTGGCATTTGTATGGTTTCTCTCCAGTGTGGACTGTCTGATGAGTTACAAGGATTGACTTATAATGAAAACATTTCTGACACTGTTCGCATTTATATGGTTTTTCGCCTGTGTGGATGCTCATATGACTCACTAAGTGTGACTTGCGAGAAAAACATTTCCCACAGTGCTGGCATTTGTATGGTTTCTCTCCAGTGTGAACTGTCTGATGGCTCACAAGGATTGACTTATGATGAAAACATTTCTGACACTCTTGGCATTTGTATGGTTTTTCTCCTGTGTGGACACTCTTATGAGCCACTAGGTGTGTCTTGTGAGCAAAGCATTTCCCACACTGCTGGCATTTGTATGGTTTCTCTCCAGTGTGGACTCTCTGATGTCTCACAAGGGCTGACTTCTGAGTAAAACATTTTCCACACTGCTGGCATTTGTATGGTTTGTCTCCTGTATGGATTTTCTGGTGTCCTTTAAGGTATGACTTATGAGAAAAACATTTCCCACACTGCTGGCATTTGTATGGTTTCTCTCCAGTGTGGACTGTCTGATGAGTCACAAGGATTGACTTGTGATGAAAACATTTCTGACACTGTTGGCATTTGTATGGTTTCTCTCTTGTGTAGACTCCCTGATGTCTCACAAGGGCTGAATTCTGAGTAAAATATTTTCCACACTGTTGGCATTTGTATGGTTTCTCTCCTGTATGGATTTTCTGGTGTCCTTCAAGGTGTGACTTGTGAGAGAAACATTTCCCACACTGCTGGCATTTGTACAGTTTCTCTCCTGTATGGACTCTCTTATGAGTCACAAAAGTGGAGTTGCAAATGAAATCTTTTCGACACTGATGGCATCTGCATGATTTATCTCCTGTGTGGATTCTCTGAAAAATCAGATGGTCTCCTATAAGAAGTACAAGGACAGACAAAAGTGAATCAGCATTCAGAGAGGAAGGACATCTGGAAGGAACAATGAAACTATGCAATCATAAGAAAGAAAAGAAGCATCAGAGAAAAAAGAGCTCCTGTTTCCCCTCTCCCCCTTAGAATCATAGAATCATGAAGTAGGAAGAGACCTCAACGGCCATTGTCCAACCCCCCTACCATGCAGGAACTCACAATTAAAGCACCTCTGACAGATGGCCATCCATAGATTTTAGTCATAATTGCTAAGTGGAAACCCATTGATATGTCTGAAGTAAAGACCTAAGCCAGTTTGCAGCACTTCGCTCAAACCAGTTGTTAAAATTTGTCAAGTTTGTGGCTTCCTGTCAATACATGAGACATACTCTACGTGTGTGTGTGTGTGTGTGTGCATGAGAGAGAGAGAATAAAACAGGATGGTGAGGACAAGAGACAAGAATTAATTGCTGAAGCAGTGTAGTTGGGCATGACGGCAAGTGTAACAGCTGAACAGTGTAGGAAGAAGTGGAGAACAATGAGGCATGTGGGAATGAAGAGGGCAGGGAGGAAAAGCAAAGCTTTCCAGATAGCCTTGGCAACAGGCCCCCTGGGCTGAAAATATTGCTGCTCAATGCCAGGTCAGTGAATGGAAAAACATCACTGACCCAGGACGAGCATGTCAACCTGGCTTGTATCACAAAGACCTGGATGAATGAAACTGGGGGAACTAGCATTTCCCAGGTTTGTCCACCTGGATTCTCCGTACAACAGCAGGTGAAGCCTGGGGGAGGGGAAGTAGAGTTGCCGTGGTCTACGATGGGACTGTCCCAAGTAACATCTGGAGTCATCCATGTTGCAGGACACACTTTTCTTTTCAGGGCGGGATGACAGTGATCTAAGAGTGGATGAACTCTATGACAACGGAACTACCAAGACTGATCATTACCTGGTAGGATTTTGTCAGAACCTGGTGGCTGTGGCCTCAGGTTCTGCCAGAAAAGTGATAGGGGATGATGGATAAGGGAATTGGTTAAGTGTTGAAAGAACAGGGTTGGAAGATACGGGGAGATGGGAGGTGAGCAGCTGCAAGGTTGTTTGATAATGGGCCCTTTGGAATGCAAAGAACTGGAAGGGAGAATGGCACTCTTCAGAACTGTTGGTGCGGGCAATCCAAAGGTGGGGGCTAAGGAGCTAGAGAGTTGAAACTGTGGGAATTGTAGGTGGAGATGGGGTTTGCAGGCCAAGAGACTGGGGGGGCGGAGTGAAGATTTCAGTGGGTTTAATTGGGTACTGTAATGTTGGGGGGCAGTTCTGGCTTAAACGCAGTGTAGTGGAATGCTGACTTTGTGTGCTCAATAAACTCCGAATTACTGCAATTGGCTGGCTTACTGACTCCACAGAGTTCTGATTTTGCTAAGACAGGTTTAGATCAGGGGTCCCCACACGTTTTTATCCGAGACCTGGTTCGCTGTCCCCGGCTGGAATTGTGCGCGCGTGCATGCACACGACTCGGGTGCCATTTTGTGTTCCAAAATGGCACCCGGAGTCGTGTGCATGCGTGCGCGACGCCAGATGCACGTGCACGACTCTGGGCGCCATTTTGGAATACAAAATGGCACCCGGCGCCGCGCACGCATTACTCCGGCTCCGTTTTGTGTTCCAAAACGGTGCTCCGCGTTGTGCGCACATGCACGGCGGCAACAACGGCAGGCCTGCCTTGGGCCGGTTGAAAGGTCTCGACGGGCCGGGTTCGCCCTGCGGGCTGTAGTTTGGGAACCCCTGGTTTAGACTCATTGGAATTCAGAACCTCTACAGGGGACTCCGATTAAGCTGGCCCTCCCCAGGGGGTCTATGGATTCCTGATGGCTCTTGGGGAGTTTCCTGTAGTCTTGGCAGATGTGGTCAGGGCAGTGTATGTTTTTAATTGTACTATTTTTTTTTAATGTGAGCTGTCCTGACTCCCAATTTTGGGAAAAGGGTGGGATATCAATAAATATAATAACTAAAATAAATAACTACAAACCTGAGTTTTCAGGAGGAGTGTAACCTCATCTAACACACACTGAATCCTTATTCCCAGACCTTTCTTTCAACTGACCAGGAGTACCTCTGTCATGTCTGGTTTCATCATATCCAATTCATTACAGCAGCTAGCCACCGGTTTAGGACAGAATCAACTTCCTTGGACTTAGGTGGAAAGGAGTGATAGAGCTGGGTATCATCAGCATACAGGTGACACCTTACTCCAAAACTCTGGACTATTTCTCCCAGCCATTTCATGTAAATGTTAAAAAGCATAGGGGACAGGACTGAGCTCTGAGGGATCCCACAGGCCAATGGCACCATCTTGTGAGAACCCCACTCCAAGAAAAAAAAGGAGCCACTGTAGAACGGTGCCTCCAAGCCCCATCCCAAAGAACCAACTCAGAAGGATACCATGGTCGATGGTATCAAAAGCTGCTGAGAGGTTCAGTGGAACCAACAGGGACACACTCCCCCTGTCCAGTTCTCTGTATCTAGTTTGGGCGATAGTACCACTCTATTCTACTTTGGTCAGGCCTCACCTGGAACATTTTCCAGTTCTAGGCATCACAATTCAAAAAGGATATTGAGAAGCTGGAACAAGTCCAAAGGAGGGCAAGCAAAGTGGTGAAGGGTCTGAAAACCATGCCTTATGAGGAGAGACTGAGGAAGCTCAGTATGTTTAGCTTGGAGAAGAGACAGTTCAGGCATGATATGATAGCCCTGTTCAAGCATTTGAAGGGTGTCATATTGAGGCTGGAGCAAGCTTGTTTTCTGCTGCTACAGAGACCAGGATACAGAGCAATGAGTGCAAATTACAGAAAAGGAGATCCCACTTAAACATTAGGAACAACTTTCTGACAGTAAGAACAGATAGACATCTGTTGGGGGTACTTTGATTGTGTGTTCCTGCATGGGAGGGAGTTGGACTGGATGACCCTTGCAGTCTCTTCCAACTGTATTACTCCATGATTTTAAGATTCAATGGGAACTAGGAAAACAAACATAGAAGCTTTTTCAAGGCCATCCCTGTAGGCATCTTATAGAGCAGGAGGGGTAGGCAACCTTTTGAGACAGGGCCTGGGTTGCTATCAATTGGGAGGCTGAAGCACCAAAAATAAATAAATAAATTTTAAATATATATATATATATGCATGCACTCTCTCTCAGCCCCAGAAAAGCCACGGCAAAACCCCTCTGGAGATTTTGCCAAGAAAACCCCATGAACAAGTAATAACAACAATAATCAATATCATCATGGCGGTGGGTGGCGGTGGCAGGGGGCAGCAGGACTGGCCTGGGGCCGGTCCAAAGGCCACGGGGGGCCGCATCCAGCCCCCAGGTCTTGGGTTGCCTACCCCTGTTATAGAGAATAGAATCAATCTGCAAGAATGGTGGAGATTTGGAAAATCAGAATGGAAGCAGGAAATGACGGTCTTGAGCAGAACTGAAAAGATTTTTAGAAATCAATGAAACAATATCAGAAGATTCAAAAAATGACTATTAAAATGAAACTACTGGAAGAAATGCAAAAGAACTGGAAGAAAGGACAGATAAAATGTTTAAAGCGAAGAAGCTTGAAAGAAGAACAAAATAAAAACTTGTTCCAGGCTTGATGGACTTTATTGGCCTGAGGCAAGATTACACAGTGTAGGAAACTAATAGAATATTGCAAATAGATTCTTCTTCCACAAAAGAAAGAAAGACGTCCTAGAGATATTGTAATATACTTTGGGAGGAAGAAATACAGACACATGATTTTGCAGAAGAATTTTGCAATAGAACTCAAGATCGGGGATGACACAGTAAAAATTTACTGAAATATACCTATGAGGACTTTTTAAAAAAATGACGAGACTATAAATTTTTGACTACTCAATTGAAAAGGCAAGGGATCCCATACAGCTGGGGAAAACTAGATGTCTTTTATCACTGTAACACCAGATGGTTCAAAATAGGTACGTTACAAAAAGTGAATGATTTTGGGGCAAAATATAGAAGAGTCTTTGAAAAAGAATAACAAGAGAGCCTGTAAAAAGGGAAGAAGATAGTGAAACAATATGCTTGTGCTGTAGGGAAAGGGGAAGAAGATTCAAGTGAGGTAAGGAAATAGGAAGAAGAAGAAGGAGGAGGAGGAAAATAGCCAGAATAAGATATCACAACTGAAGGAAAAGAACAATATTCTGAATAAATATATATACAAAAATTTTATCCTGAAATGTGAACTCAAAATGAAGCAAAATCGTTCACTTTCTGGGAAAATCCAAATATATTGCTTGCATGCAAGAGATGACAAAAGTAGGAGAAGCTTTTTTTTTTAAAAAATAAAAAGCTAGTAAAAGGCAAATGATCTATAATATGATCTGAAAAGAAACCAGGTTTGGAAACATTGACATCTGCAGAAAGAAATAGCTTCTTGAAATAAATGATAGTTTCTTGAAACATGAATAGACAACTAAAAGAAACAAAAGATACTTTAAAACTGAATTTTTAAGAGAATATGCAAGATGGAATAGACATAGAATCAAAGAGTTGGAAGAGACCACAAGGGCCATCCCATAATCTGGGAAGCAAGCAAATCAATTAAGAGAAGTTCTGTTTATAAAACTGAGTGTGCAATTGGGGAAAAAAGCAAAATTAGAAAATTTTAAAAAATAATGAATTATGAAAAGAGAAGAGTTAAAATGATGTCCATCTAAAAAATAAATTACAAAATGAAATAAGAGTGCTCCAAAAACAATTAGACTTAGATCTCACATCAGAAAACAAGCACATTTTGACCAAGGCTGCATCTGGACTGCAAAAATAATCCAGTCTGAACCCACTTTTAACAGCCATGGCTGAATGCTATGGAATTCTGGGAATTGTAGTTTTGTGAGACATTTAACCTTCTCTGGTGGTACAACTACAGTCTCCAGAATGCTACAGTATTAAGCTGTGGCAGTTAAAGTGGTATCAAATTGGATTATTTCTGCAGTGTGGACTTTGAAGGGATCAACTGGGTCTGTGAGTTTATTTGTTTGAGTGTGGAATGTGGTCAGTGCACTGCCAATACCTTTATCTGGACTATTGCATCTGTACTCTGCTATATTAAGCTCCATTTGAGTGTGTTGTCCTCAGACTGCACTGAACGATGGCATCTGAAGTGGGCCTAAGAGTTTTTGTTTTTGCAAATTCAGAGCCAACAAGCAGAAGCCACTATGGCAGGGGTAGGCAACCTTTTTGAGCTGGGGGCCGGTCCCCCGAAATCCTCTCCTCCGCCGGGCCGCGTGCGCCCCCCCCCCACTCGCAGCCGCCATTTTGTTTTCCAAAATGGCAGTCGCGGTGTGCGCGGCCGCACGGCAGCCAAAACGCACGGCGACGGTGGCACGCGGCAGTGGCGGCAGGGGTCCACCTGGGCCGGTAAGTGCCAGGACCTGGGCTGGAACCAGTCCGTGGGCCATAGGTTGCCGGCCCCTGCACTATGGCTTAGTGGTTTGAGTGTTGAACTGCAACTCTGGAGACCAGGGTTCAACTCCCCACTCAGTCACGAAACCTACTGGGTGACCTTGGGCAAGTCTCATACTCAGCCTCAGGGGAAGGCAATGGCAAACATCCTCTGCACAAATCTTGCCAAGAAAACCGCATAATTGGTTTGAAGGCACGCAACAACAAAGGACTCCTAGATCCCTTTCACATGTATTGTTGTCAAGCCAGGTGTCCTCTCCATCCTATATTCTATATAGTGAGTGCATTTCATCCCCCCTCCCCATCTATTCTAATCTATTATGGTCATTTTAATTTTTGATCCTGTCCTCTGGGGTATTATCTCATCTGCAAATCTGATAAGCATGCCCTCTGTTCCTTAATTCAAGTCACTGATAAAGATGTTGAATAGCACAGGGCCCAGGACAGAAGCCTGTGATACCCCACTGGTCACTTCCCTCCAAAAGGTCAACCAAATACAAATCCACATAACAGGTGCATTGTCTAGCCCACATTTTACTAGCTTGTTTGGCAGACTATTGTGGACAACTTTGCCAAAGGCCTTACTGAAATCAAGATATGCTACATCCATAGCATATTAAATTTATATTTAAAAATGGCAATCAAGGGGTATATGCTGTATAGACTAAAGCAAAGCATTCAACTGCACAGATCACAAAAAACTATGGACAGTATTTAAAGATATGGGGGTGCCAACACATCTGATAGTCCTGATGAGAAATACGTACTTAAACAAGAAGCTAGTTCGAACAGAATTCAAAGAAACAGGCTGGTTCCCAAGTGGCAAAGGGTTCAGGCAAGGCTGCATCCTATAACTCTATTTCTTCAACCTGAATGCAGAGAGTATCATAAGAAGAGCAGATTTAGACTCAGAAGAAGGAGGAGTGAAAATGGGAGAAAGGAATATCATCAGTCTAAGATATTTGGATGACACAATACTACTAGCAGAAAACATCCTGGATTTGGAACAATTACTAAAGAACAGAAAAGAATCATAGACTCATGGAGTTAAGAGAGACCAAAGGGGCCACTGAGTCTAACAAAGCAGGTACATTAATCAAAGCATCCGCAACAGATGGCCATCTAGCTTCTGTTTAACAAATTCCACCGCACTTTGAGGCAGTATATTCCACTGCTGAACAGCTCTGACCGATAAGAAATTCATCCTGAGATTTAGGTGGAATCTCTTTTCCTGAAGTTTGAATCCAGAAGAAGGTGCAAAGGCAGCTTTAAGGCTGAACATAAAGAAAACAGAGGAACTACATAAATCCAACCTAGACATTGAAGAAATCAAAGAATATTGTGCCTTGGATCAAACATTGACTACAGTCAAGAAATCAGAAAACGACTAGGAATGGGAAAGGCAGCTATGAAAGAACTAGACAAGATCCTAAAGTGCAAAGATATTGAATTGAACACTAAGGTTAGAATTGCCCAAGCTACTGTATTCCCTATCCCCACATATGGATGTGAGAGGTGGATATTGAAGAACTCAGACAAGATGGAAATTAACTCTTTTGAGATGTGGTGCCAGAGGAGAGTGCTGTGCATACCATGAACAACCAAAAACCTAAAATTATCTTTATTGGGTAAGATAGCAGCAGTCAACATGAATACTTCATTATTCTTATTCCAAACAATACCAGTAATATATAAGGAGATGATGATTAAAATATCATTACAAGACTATTCTAGACACAACATAAACCTTCCATGATTAATGCACAGGATTAACTAATCTTTCCTTTCTTTCTCCCTGGACCTCAAAAGTCTCAATATTAATCTAACATCATGGAGTAGGCGTTTAATGTATAGCCCTCGTTTCAGGTCGTTTCAAGTCAATCTAATCTCTTATAACATAAAGCTCTTAAGTATTCTCTTGTGTCAATATTTCTACTTCTTAGCATAATTTTTATATATCGTACTTATTAGACTCTTTATATTCACCCCAAAGCATTTATATAGTTATCCAAACACCATGAAAGTAACAAAGAATCATATCTTTAGTTATACAATTAAAATTCGATATGAACCAAAACTAATAAGCTTTATAAAGAGCCTTTAAACTAATACCATGTAAACTATAATTACAGTACAGTGGAACCTCTACTTACGAAATTAATCCGTTCCACAGCCCATTTCTTAAGTAGAAAATTTCGTAAGTAGAAGCAAATTTAACATTGAAAATGCCTAATCCGTTCCAGGCCCCCAGATTCATGCTACAACTCAATACAAATGTATAATACAGGGTTATTTCGTTAAGTACCTCTAATACAAACATGTTACATTACCCTTAAAGAACAAAAAACATAAAAATGAGTTGCAGGACTAATCCAAAGAATAAAAAATAAAAATAAAAAAGTTTCATTTACCTTTTGGGTCAGCCGGCTGTGTGATGGCAACAGTGAGTGAGAGAGGTGAGAGAGGACAGAGGAGGAGGAGGAGGAGGAGGAGGAGGAGACATCCGAACACACCCAACATCCAATTTTTAAAAAACTAACAAATTTTAACTTTTAACTTTTTAATTTTTTTAATTTTATTTTATTTATTTTTTTGGTTTTTTAACTGCTATCGTTGACACCTTTCGCCTTCTTAGATTTAGGTTCACTCTGTTTCGTAAAGAACCGATCTAAGGATGACTGCTTTTGTCGGCTTTTAACAATTTGTCTAAAATGCGAAAGGCAAACATCATCAAAATGAGCGATAGCTCGACCGGTGAACACTTTTTCTGGGTGCTTCTTTTCGACAAATTCCGCAACTGTATGGAATTGTCGTAAAATGTCTTTGATTTCGGACGTTGGAATGGCTGCCTCCTCCTCTTCCTCCTCCTCCTCCTGGTCCTTATGGAACTCCTCCTGCACTGCTGTGTGTTGCATCTCCTCCAACTCCTTCAGCTCCTCTGTAGAAAGCTCCTCGTCGTGCTCCTCAATCAATTCATCGATGTCCTCGTCATCCACATCAAGCCCCATGGACTTTCCCAGTGACCCAATTTCGTTCACTTGAGACTCAGCATCACCCACGGCCTCAAACTTTTCTATGATCTCTTGCTTGCTTTCTATGGACAAGAGCACTCTCTTCTTCTTCTCATCACTTTTCTGCATCGCCTTCTTGGGGGCCATAGTGTTGATGGATATCAGAAGCCAAAAAACAGAGTCCTGGAGTTCCAAAGGCACAATGCCACAAGCCCTAAAAATCAGTCCTGGAGTTAGAAAGGCACAATGCCACAAGCCCCAAAAATCAGTCCTGGAGTTAGAAAGGCACAATGCCACAAGCCCCAAAAATCAGTCCTGGAGTTAGAAAGGCACAATGCCACAAGCCCCAAAAAACAGAGTCCTGGAGTTCCAAAGGCACAATGCCACAAGCCCCAAAAATCAGTCCTGGAGTTAGAAAGGCACAATGCCACAAGCCCCAAAAATCAGTCCTGGACTTCGAAAGGCACAGTGCCACAAGCCCCAAAAATCAGTCCTGGAGTTAGAAAGGCACAATGCCACAAGCCCCAAAAATCAGTCCTGGAGTTAGAAAGGCACAATGCCACAAGCCCCAAAAATCAGTCCTGGACTTCGAAAGGCACAGTGCCACAAGCCCCAAAAATCAGTCCTGGAGTTAGAAAGACACAATGCCACAAGCCCCAAAAAACAGAGTCCTGGAGTTCCAAAGGCACAATGCCACAAGCCCCAAAAATCAGTCCTGGAGTTAGAAAGGCACAATGCCACAAGCCCCAAAAATCAGTCCTGGACTTCGAAAGGCACAGTGCCACAAGCCCCAAAAATCAGTCCTGGAGTTAGAAAGGCACAATGCCACAAGCCCCAAAAATCAGTCCTGGAGTTAGAAAGGCACAATGCCACAAGCCCCAAAAAACAGAGTCCTGGAGTTCCAAAGGCACAATGCCACAAGCCAAAAATAGCTCCAAGTCCTACCTTCCTGGATATCAGAAGCCACCAATTTCGCTTGCTCTCCTCTCTTGCAAGCCCAAATGCCTAACTGAAATTCATACTTCCTCTTTCTCTAGCCAATAGAGTGCTGCTTTGCCAGATTTCACCAACCAATAGCATGGTTCAATTCAAAAAGCAGCTCTTCGCGCCAATTTCGTAAGTAGAGGTAATTTCGTAACTTGAATCAAAAATTATTCGGAGGCGCGTTTCGTAAGTTGAAAATTTCGTAGGATGAAGCATTCGTAAGTAGAGGTTCCACTGAGTGTTACCTCTACTTACGAAATTAATTCGTTCCGACAGCCATTTCGCAAGTAGAAAATTTCGTAAGTAGAAGCAAATTTCACATTGAAATGCCCTAATCCGTTCCAGGCCCCCAGATTCAAGCTACAACTCAATACAAATGTATAATACAGGGTTATTTCGTTAAGTACCTCTAATACAAACATGTTACATTACCCTTAAGGAACAAAAAACATAAAAATGAGTTGCAGGACTAATGTAAAGAATAAAAAAGAGTTTCATTTACCTTTCGGGTCGGCCGGCTGTGTGATGACAACAGTGAGTGAGAGAGGAGACGACAGAGGAGGAGGAGGAGGAGGCATCCGAACACACCCAATTTAAAAGAAATTAACAAATTTTAACGTTTAACTTTTTGGGGGGGGGGTTGGGTTTTTTGTTGTTGTTGTTTTTTAACTGCTATTGTTGACACCTTTCACCTTCTTCGATTTAGGTTCACTCTGTTTCGTAAAGAACCGATCTAAGGATGACTGCTTTTGTCGGCTTTTAACAATTTGTCTAAAATGCGAAAGGCAAACATCATCAAAGTGAGCGACAGCCCGACTGGTGAACACTTTTTCTGGGTGCTTCTTTTCGACAAATTCCACAACTCTATGGAATTGTCGTAAAACGTCTTTGATTTCAGATGTCGGAATGGCTGCCTCCTCCTCCTCCTCCTGGTCCTTACAGAACTCCTCCTGCACTGCCGTGTGTTGCATCTCCTCCAACTCCTTCAGCTCCTCTGTAGAAAGCTCCTTGTTGTCCTCAATCAACTCATCAATGTCCTCGTCATCCACCTCAAGCCCCATGGACTTTCCCAGTGAGACAATTTCGCTAACTTCAGACTCAACATCACCCACAGCCTCAAACCCTCGTGTGGAAACAGCATCAGGCCACAGCTTTCTCCAAGCAGAATTCAGGTTACATCTGCTCACCTCCTGCCAAGCCAAGTCGATAATCTTGAGGCACACAACAATATCGAAATGCTGTTTCCAAAACTCACGAAGGGTCAGCTGGGTATTTTCTGTGATGTCGAAACACCTCTTGAACAAGTGTTTCGTGTAGAGTTTCTTGAAGTTCGAAATCACTTGTTGGTCCATGGGCTGGAGGATGGAGGTGGTGTTTGGTGGCAGGAACAGCACTTTGATGAAGGAGAACTGCTCCAGGATATCATCTTCAAGGCCAGGCGGGTGGGCAGGAGCATTGTCAAGAATGAGGAGGCACTTGAGGGGGAGATTGTTCTCCTCGAGGTAATGCTTCACAGCAGGGCCAAAAACCACATTGACCCACTCAACAAAAAATTGGCGTGTAACCCAGGCCTTGGCATTGGCCCTCCATAGCACCTGAAGGTTTTCTTTGGTTATTTTATGAGCCTTGAATGCTCTTGGATTCTCAGAGTGGTAGACCAGCAGGGGCTTAACTTTACAATCCCCACTGGCATTGGCACAAAGGGCCAGCGTAAAGCGGTCCTTCATGGGCTTGTGTCCTGACAATTTCTTCTCTTCAATGGTGATGTAGGTACGGCGAGGCATCTTTTTCCAGAAGAGGCCCGTCTCATCACAATTAAAAACTTGCTGTGGGACATAACCTTCCTCATCCACCAATTCTTTGAATTTTTGAACAAATTCGTTGGCTGCTTTCTGGTCGGCACTAGATGCCTCGCCATGCCGAACAACAGAGTGAATTCCAGTCCTCCTCTTAAATTTGCCGAACCACCCATGCGATGCCTTAAACTCCAGGTTTGGTTGTGAATCCAAAGTTCCTTCACCTCCATCCTTCTTCACGAGGTCATTGAAGATGGCCATTGCCTTTTCACAAATCGCCGTTTCAGTCACTGTGTCTCCAGCTATCTCTTTCCCCTTTATCCATAGAAGTAACAATCTCTCCATTTCATCATTCACTGCCGACCTCCTCTTTGAAAGAACAGAGATGCCTTTAGAAGGATTCACAGCTTTTAGGGCTTCCCTGTGCTTCAGAATTGTGCCGATTGTGGATGGGTTACGGCCATATTCTTTTGCGATATCAACCAAGCGCATCCCTCTTTCATACTTTTCTATGATCTCTTGCTTGGTTTCTATGGACAAGAGCACTCTCTTCTTCTTCTCATCACTTTTCTGCATCACTTTCTTGGGGGCCATAGTGCTGATGGATATCAGAAGCCAAAAATACAATCCTGGAGATCAAAAGTAAAAAATATCACAAGCCAAAAATACAGTCCTGAATATCAGAAGCCACAGAAGCCAAAAATACAGTCCTGGAGATCAGAAGCCACAAATATCACAAGCCAAAAATATAGTCCTGGAGTTCAAAAGCCACAAGTCCTACGTTCCTGAATCTCAGAAGCCACCAAATTCGCTAGCCACACTTCCTCTCCTCTTTCGCAAGCCCAAACAGTGCTGCCTAGCTGAATTTTGCTAGGCAAACACTTCCTCTTTCGCTAGCCAATAGAGTGCTGCTTTGCTAGATTTCGCTAACCAATGGCATGCCACAAAATTCGGAGAGTGCCAATTTCATAAGTTGGAACGCTTTCTTAAGTCGAAGCAAATTTTTTCAGGAGGCACGTTTCGTAAGTCGAATTTTTCGGTAGAAGAAGCATTCGTAAGTAGAGGTACCAATGTATGTGAATGATGATTGACTTCAGTGTCACTTAAGGCCTTTGCAGACTGCCAGAAATAGTGCAAATTGAGTCCACTTTAAGGGTTAGGGTTAGTGCTAGGGAATCATGGGGATTGGTTTTTTTCCTGAGACATTGAGCCTTCTTTATCAGAGAGCTCTGGTGCCACAATAAAATACAGTTCCCATGATTCCCTAACCCTAACCCTTAAAGTGGACTCAATTTGCACTATTTCTAGCAGTCTGCAAAGGCCCTTTATGTGTTTTAAAATACTTGCTATGTTTTACAATAACAATAACAACAAGAAAGGCTGAGCAAGGAAGCTGGACTAAGGAAGTCATCCCTTGGGGGAAAGGAGGCAGATTTGCCACCTTTGGGCCCTCTCTTAGCCATTTTAGGGCCAAGAGATACCTTTTCCCCAAGAGGAAGTTGTAGCCTTGTCTAGGGCCTAGAAGGGCTGAAAAAGGACCCACAAACTTGGGGAAATTGCTCTGGGATTATCTTGAGGGACATTTGGAGACAAAAATACATTAAATGCCATATTCCTTCCAACAGAATTCTGAGGACTGGCAGTATAGGGAGCAGTATTTAAATTTCTCAGCTGGAGCACACTAGTGCCTTATTTAACTACAAATCCCAAGATTCCACAGGACGTTACAATGACAATTAAAGTGGAATCATAACGCTATGACATTGTAATACAAAACAACCCTCAATTTCCATAGGATGGGCAAAGAGTTCAAGTTCATACCCAAGGAGGACACATTCTCATAATTTTCCATCATGACCTCTTCGTACAAAGATCTTTGTTTCTGATCCAGCAGGTGCCATTCCTCCTCTGAGAAATACACAGCCACATCTTCAAAGGTCACCTGCAAAAGAACATAGTCTTCAACCAAAGAGAAACTCACTAGATGTGAAGAATAACACATGGTGACTACACAACAGGGTTTGCTCACCTCTGAATAAAAAAGGATACTTTTAAATATCACCTATCTCTTTTCATTAACTTCCTGCATCTTGAAGAATAGTACATGAAGCAGGGGAGGAAAGGCTATAACCTGGCTCCCTGTTGACCTAGGTTTCACATGTGAAGGGAGATTTTGTTTAACACAAAAGGTTTTACACATAGGTCCTTCCAATCTGCTTTACTAGCTGGAATGTGCCCAGGACAGCGCTGCCCAATCTAGTGTCCTGCTGATGTTTTAGATGTCTGGCTGATGACTGTAGAATGGAGGATGGCATCTGGTCACCCATCGCATCCCAGACTGACAAACCAAGAATTCAATTCATAGGAGTGAGAACTGAACAACACTCTGGGGAGTGGGAACTCTTTTGACTTTATTATCAATTGTTTGGGACCCTCAGTTGCAGAACCCTTCCAATGGCTCCAATGCAAATAAGGAAGGACTGACTGAACATTTACCTGTTCTAAAGCCATCTTGCAGTTTCTTCCATGAAAGAAGGAATCCAACAGATACTATCTTCTCTGCCAAAGACTGGAACCCATCTTTGGCCTGTGAACACCTGCAGAAGGTACAAATGTAGGTGTTTTACAGGTCCACACATTTATGCCGTCTTTGACAGACTACCAAACACACAACTAAATTTTCCATAGGCAACAAAATAACTAAGCTTAGGCTATCATACTTTGGACATTCTTTGGAGCTGCCATGACACATTGTAAAAACAGTAAGAGTCAGTAAAGTGGAAAGCAGCAGGAAAAGAGAAACAGCGCACTACAGGTGCACTGACTCAAGGAAGCCAAAATGCTGAGCTTGCATGACGTGGTTAAGCCTGTTAATAACAGGAGTTCTTGGAGCTCTCTCATTCATAGGCTTGCAATGGTCTCAAGCCAATTTGATAGCACAGAACAACAACAAAAGGCTCTTCTGTCAAGTTCCTTTTATTAGACCCTCCACAAAAAAAACCTCTTATTGGGATTACCCACTAGGTTTAGCCCTAAAGCAGAGATGGGGGTTGTGCAACCCTCCTAGTATTTGTGCAGTACAACTCCAGCACCCCTCTCTTATTTGTTATGCTGTTCAAGGAGCTAATGGGATGCAGTTTTAAAGTTAGAAGATAAAAAGAGAGAAGACAGGCAGAGAGATTGTCACCTTCAGCCCCTCTTTGTCCTCCAAGATTTATATGAACAGCAAGCTCCGCTTAGGGAGGAAATGTCAATGTTGGGAATGGACAGAAGCTATGTCCTCTTTTCCCATATCCAGAAGCTGATGGAGGCAGGAGAAAAAGGTCTAGAAAGAAAGGAGGTACATTAATGATGGCAGAAACAATGACAGAAAGACTAAATGGGCTTCTTAAGGAAAGTGAACCAGGGGAAAAAAATTCTCCCTTGCATGCCCTGGCAGGGGCTGGGATTGATGTTGGAGTGACTGATGGAGGGAGGGAGCCTGGATGGGGAGGAGTGAAGAAAAGAAGATAGAAATGAAACATGGGGAAGAGATCCTGTCCACCTGGGGGGGAAAAAAACACTTTTTGCTAAGCAAGGGAAGGAAATTAGGAGGAGGTGAAATTATTTAGGGTCCAGTTTGCCTTCTCAGAAGTCAAAACTCTGCCTCATTCTTCTACTACCCCTTTTAAACACCATTCCCTTCTATTCATGGCTACCATAGCCTTCTGGCATCCCATAATAGTCTTCCACCCCTCCACATGCCCCAGGAAAGCTGCCCACAAGGTGTGTCCAGAATCAAATATGCCCACCACCACCCCACAAGAATGAATCCCTTTGATTCCCCTCCCAAATATCAAGGCCCCACAAAGACCCCCCAAGAGAGGAGGGCTCGCAGGTGGAGAGCCTCAATACCTTCTCAGGGGGAAAGGAGGGCTTCTTTGCTTCCATCTACCCCGCCCCCCAACAAGACCCTCCTGCCAGCCACCATTGCCACAAAAAGGGCCCTCTTCCCCCCCATCCAGAACAGAGTTGGAGTCTTACCTATGCTAATAGTAAAGCAAGGATCTGCCTCTGAACTACCACCAGGTTGAGTGAGCTCTGCAGAAAGAAGGGAAATTAGAGGAATACTGAAAGCAAGGCAGTATTTTGGGGTGAACCTTCATCCCATTTCTCATTTCCCCATCATCTCTATCTCGGGTCTCACACACAATCTCTGCTCACAAATCCCCGCAAGATGTGGAGTTTGGCTCCCTCTTCCATCCCTTCTGCATCCTCTTCCCTGCAGCAGCCTCTTCCCTTCTGCTCCCCCCCAAGATAACTCAAGAGCTCCTCTCTGCCCCAGTACCAGGAATATGGAGCCTGGGGGATGTTCTCCTTCTCTCTTCCTCTCAAAGCACAATTTAGGGTGCCCCTCTCCCAAATGTTTCCCTTTATCTCCTTCTCTCTCGCCTGCTACACCCACTGGACTTTTTCTCCCTCGTCCTCCTCACCAAGGGAGCTCCAGAGGAAGGTCTCCCTCTTTCCCAGACATATGAAAGGAAGCTCCTTTTTCTTCTCCTGGCTACAGTCCAAAGATTTTCTGCTTCTCTAGGAAGCTGAGCACTCCAAGACCCATCTCTCCCTACCTCCTTTCCCTTGCTCCCCTTCCAAACAAAGGATGCCAAAGGTGAACCCTGCCCACTAGGCCACCCTGCCTTCTCTTCTCCCTCTGGCCGGAGCCTTTGGGCTTCACTCCAGAGGACTCTTTACCCTCCTCTCAGCCAAAGACTTCCACCCCACAAGATTCTCCTTCCCACTTTCTGCATCCCTCCTCCCTTCCCTCTGCCATATTGCCTCCCTCCATCCTCTCTCTGTGGGCCCAGACTCTCTCCCCAAAGCACTGAAAGTGGAGGGTGGGAATCCCAGAAGGATGGGAAACTGGGCACTAGAAGGGACTTTCCTTCAATAGGAGGTGAGAGAGGCTGGATCCTTGAGACACCCTGCCTCTTTCTGTCCCTCAGAGTCACCAGGTTGGGCACCAGGGAGGAGGGCAGCAATAGTCCTTTAATGAAGGAAAAATAATTTTAATTTAATATGGTTTTATAATTTTGTATATTTTCATGATACATATTTGTCAGTTTATTTTATAAGTTTTCCACTTGCCCCATTTTATTTTCCTTCAAGGTCTGATCCCTGCACTTCAGAGAGGTCTAGCAAATTTGGCTTTGTCTCAAAATAAATAAATAAATAAATAAAAGTCCCCAAAGATCCCTGTGGGGCCTTTATGACTTTGACTGCTGCCACATGGCAAAAATAAAACAGCTTCAGACACCACTTTAATTGCCATGACTCAATGCTATGGAATTCCGGGATTTCAAGACTTTTTTATCACAGCACTGAGCCAGGCAAATAAAGGTGATGTCAAATAATAATAATAATAATAAAATTTATTTGTATCCTGCCCCTCTGTCAAGCAATCGGGGTGGCTTACAATTAAAATTCCATACAGTATATTAAAAGCAAAAAATCCCATCCACCCTTAAAAAAGTACAGTATTAAACCAAGTATCCGTTAAAACAGCATAATTAAAACATCATAAATAACTCAACTCACTAAAACAAAACAAAGAGAGACAGATAGAGCAGCAACTTCAGCCAAGGATAGAAGAGGAGGGGATAGAAAGACTCCTGAGGATTCAAACCACTTTATTTCTGCAGTATGGCAAAAGCCCAAGAGTGTTGGGATTTACTCTCAGGAAAATGGGTGGAGGAACTCTGGCCTAGGATTGAGTCATTCCCAGTAAAATTCAGGGGAATTAGGCTGACCAAGTCTGAATGGCCCCATAGATTTTGAAGGGTCTCTCCAGAGAAGGGCGGCCAAAATGGTGAAGGGTCTGGAAACCATGCCTTATGAAGAGAGACTTAGGGAGCTGGGTATGTTTAGCCTGGAGAAGAGAAGGTTAAGAGCTTTAAGTATTTGAAGGGGTGTCATACTGAAGACGGAGCAAGCTTATTTTCTTCTGCTCCAGAAACCAGGACATGGAGCAATGGATGCAAGCTACAGGAAAAGAGATTCCACCTAGATATTAGGAAGAACTTCCTGACAGTAAGAGCAGATGGACATCTGTTGGGGGTGCTTTGATTGTGTGTTCCTGCATGGCAAGAAGTTGGATTGGATGACCCTTGCGGTCTCTTCCTACTCTATTACTCCATGATTTTAAGATTCAATGGGAACTAGGAAAACAAACATAGGGGGGTTGCAGACTGCCAGAAATAGTGCAAATTGAGTCCACATTTAGGGTTAGGGTTAGGGAATCATGGGAACTGTATTTTATTGTGGCACCAGAGCTCTCTGACAGAGAAGGCTCAATGTCTCAGGAAAAAAACCACAAAACAATTCCCATGATTCCCTAGCACTAACCCTAACCCTAAAAGTGGACTCAATTTGCACTATTTCTGGCAGTCTGCAACCCCCCATAGAAGCTTTTTCAAGGCCATCCCTGTAGGCATCTTATAACAGAGGATAGAATCAATCTGCAATAATGGTGGAGATTTGGAAAATCAGATTGGAAATGAAGGACTTGAGCTGAAATAAGATATTAAAGCAGAACTGATTTTTTTATCAACATCCATGAAACAAATATCAGAAGATTAAAAAAGGACTAACAACGTGAAACTACTGGAAGAAAATGCAAAAGAATTGGAAGAAACCCTCCCTCGGAGTGTGGTGGAATCTCCCTCTTTGGAAGTCTTTAAACAGAAGCTGGATGGCCATCTGTCACAGGGGATGCTTTGACTGTGAGTTCCTGCATGGCAAAAGGGGAGGGGGGGTGGATTGGATGGATGAAAATAGAGAACAAGCCAGATGCAGGATGGGGAATAGAAGCTAAATTCCTTCCTATCCTACAGTGAGGAACAACTTTTGGCATTTCTGGATGGTTCCTGGATTTCTGGATGGTTCCTGGGGACTGGCTCCCATTTTAATTGAGAAAACTGAAGGGCTCCCCTCTGCCTCCCCCTTTTCCAGGAATATGGAGACTGGGGGGGGGGGGTTGTCTCCTTTTACACACACACACACACAACCCACAACAATCTCCAGCATTTTCCACTCAGGGCAAAGAGAAACCCCTTCCCCTGCCTCCTCTTCCCCTTCCTCCCCTTTTGCAATCGCACTCCCTGCCCTTCCCATAAGAGTCCTCCACTCAGTCCTCCAAGGAAGACTCCCCCCTCAAGCCTCATCCAGAGCCATGCTGTGGTTACTGCCCTTAGACACCCCCCAAAAATATATATATTCAAATATATAATAGCCCTCGGCCCAGCCATGGCTCCCCCAAAGAGGGGTGCTCTTTTCTCCCTCCCTCTCTCTTTCCTTACACCCCAAAAACCACCATCTCCCCCCCTTTCTTTACCTTCCTTCTTTCCCGCCTCCTCCACAAAACACCTCCTTTTCTCCTCCTAGGAAATGACGTCGAGACGGCGCGCCACTCTTCTCCTTCCCAGGAATACTTCCTGCCACTCTAGGACAGTTCAACCCCTTTCTGCCATGCAGGAACTCCCAATTAAAGCATCCTGACAGACGGCCATCCAGCCTCTGTTTAAAGACCTCCAAAGAAGGAGACTCCACCACAATCCTCTGAGGGAGTGTCTTCCACTGTTGAACAGATCTCACTGTCAGGAAGTTCCTCCTAATTTGAGGTGGAATATCTTTTCCTGGAGCTGGCATCTGTTGTTCCGGGTTCTATTCTCTGGAGCAGAAGAAAACAAACTTGCTCCATCCTCAATATGACATCCCTTCCAATACTTAAACAGGGCTATCATATCCCCTCATAATCATCTCTTCTCCAGGCTAAACATCCCCAGCTCCCTAAGTTGTTCTCCATAGAAGTAATAGTGCCACTCTATTCTGCTTTGGTCAGGCCTCACCTGGAATAACACTGTGTCCAGTTCTGGGCACCACAATTCAAAAAGGATATGGAGAAACTGGAGCATGTCCAAAGGAGGGCAACTAAAATGGTGAAGGGTCTGGAAACCAAGCCCTATGAGGAACGACTTAGGGAGCTGGGGATGTTTAGCCTGGAGAAGAGAAGGCTGAGAGGTGATATGATAGCCGTGTTTAAATATTTGAAGGGATGTCATATCGAGGAGGGAACAAGCTTGTTTTCTGCTGCTCCAGAGACTAGGACCCGAAACAATGGATGCAAGCTGCAAGAAAAGAGATTCCACCTCAACATTAGGAGGAACTTCCTGACAGTAAGGCGGTTCGAGAGTGGAACACACTCCCTCGGAGAGTAGTGGAGTCTCCTTCCTTGGAGGTCTTTAAGCAGAGGCTGGATGGCTATCTGTCAGGGAAGCTTTGATTGGGAGTTCCTGCATGGCAGGGGGTTGGACTGGATGGCCCTTGTGGTCTCTTCCAACTCTATGATTCTATGATAGGGCTTGGTTTCCAGACCCTTCACCATTTTGGTTGTCCTCCTCTGGACACGCTCCAGTTTCTCCACATCCTTTTTGAATTGTGGTGCCCAGAACTGGACACACTATTCCAGGTGGGGCCTGACCAAAGCAGAATACAGTGATATAGATGCTTCTATTAATGCAGCATAAAATTGCATTGGCCTTTTTAGCTGCCGCATCACACTGTTGACTCATGTTAAACTTGTGGTCTACTAGGACTCCTAGATCCCTTTCACACGTAGTCTCCTTAAGCCAAGTGTCCCTCATCTTATGTCTATGCATTTCATTTTTTTGCCCTAACACACATTTCTCCGTGTTAAAATTCATTTTGTTAGCTTTGGCCCAGCTTTCTAAGTTATTAAGGTCATTTTGAATTTTCATCCTGTCTTCTGGGGTATTAGCTATTCCTCCTAATTTGGTGTCATCTACAAATTTGAGAATCATGCTCCCTATCTCCCTTGGCTTGTGGAGCTGTCTAGTCTAGCCTTCAAGGTCAAAGAAAACAATACACATTTCAATGAAGCAAAACTGAAAAGCCTTGCAAATGCACCATTTTAAACGTAGAAAATGAGACCCCCAAGGGTCATTCAATCCAGCCCCTAATTAGCCATGAGCTTTGTAGTTTCTTTAACATTATTTTATCTCCTACACTGGAGATATCCTATGTGTAACATAAACAATGTCTGATGGTTTTGTGGGAGAAGAATGTGTTTTTAAAAGCGTATAGCCCAAACAATGCAATCGTGGGAGAAATGGTGAGACTGGGTGTCTCTAGACAATTGGGGGGCTGAAGCACCAAAAATAAATAAATAAATAAAAATTAAAAATATGCATGCACACTCTCTCAGCCCCAAAAAAGCCATGGCAAAATCCCTGTGGAGATTTTGCCAAGAAAACCCCAAGAACAAGTAATAACAACAATAATTAATATCATAATGGCGGGCGGCAGCGGCAGGACCGGCCTGGGGCCGGTCCAAAGGCCTTGGGGGGCCGCATCCAGCCCCCAGGCCTTAGGTTGCCTATCCCTGCTCTAGAGAAAAGAGCCAATGGGAATTAGTTGTGTAGCCTTTGGGGTGGGAACCCAATAGACACCCTATAAAAATGTATACTTAGACAATCACACTTCAGAGCTGACAAAAACTATGTCAACGAGTCGCCTGTTATCTACTGCTTTACTTATTCTTCAATAAATCACTCTGTGCTACACTCCGGAGTGTGGTCATGGATCAGAGAAGGAAGCTTAGCTAGCAGCAAACCCCGGACAGACTGGGGCCTTTGTAGATTGCCAGAAATAGTGCAAATTGAGTCCACTTTAAGGGTTAGGGTTAGAGTTAGGGAAACATGGGAACTGTATTTTATTGTGGCACCAGAGCTCTCTGACAGAGAAGGCTCAATGTCTCAGAAAAAAACTACAATTCTCTTGATTCTCTAGCACTGAGCTAGGACAGTTGGGGTGGTCTCAGGCTGGATTGTTTTTGGCAGTCTGTTCAGGCCTTAGGGAGCTGGGTATGTTTAGCCTAGAGAAGAGACGGTTAAGTGGTGATATGATAGCCCTGTTTAAATATTTGAAAAGATGTCATATTGAGGGGGGAACAAGTTTGTTTTCTGCCGCCCCAGAAACTGGAACCCGGAACAAACATTCTCAGGCTTATATGGCAGGAAGTCTGGGAGACAAGTGTGGGATAGTTTTCTGAGTACCAAAGTACCAAATCAAATTAATCAGGACAAAGCCAGTGAAGCAGTAATTTCCAATTTATTATTTACAATCTTGCAAGAAGGGGTGTCCTAGGCGAGTGGGCACACCCCACACTTGACACAGCATGGTTTTATTCCCTTTCCCTGCCAGTATTTTTCCACCCCCGTATTGGCTGGTTAAGGCATATGATCAATTTTAAGACCACCTTTTTCATATATATAAAAGCCCAACCTTCAAGATATCTCTTCATACATCTCATGACCATTTAAATTAGGGATAATTTATCTATGGGAGGGTCAGAATAATGTGTAAGTCTATTACGCAGACTCAGTTTGTGCCCATTTTGGTAACCTCTCAATTACCTCAAGAAGGAAATGCTGTCCTTGAAATTAATGAGGCTGAAACTATAAATCTATTCACTTATCTATCTTCCGGACTCAGACTACCTCCCTATTTCAAACTGGGCCTTTCTTATTATAAACCAGCCCAATTATGCCAATCTCAAAGCCATGTGTTTTTAAATGATAATATCCAAATGCTTTTTATATAATTAAAAACCTAAAGCCCCAAACATTTTTATAAAGTGTGCATGAGATATAAAAAAAAACTTTATCTGAAAATTATATTAGATATATTGAATAAATAGTATATAAGTAATAATATGTGAGTATATAGGTTTACATGTTTTTCAACCCTACCTATGGGTTCTTATCTCTTTTTATGTGCCTTTTGATTATCCTTTTTTTGTTTAATTGATTCTATTGTTGTATCTGTATTTTATTGTTGTTAGCCGCCCCGATTGATCCCAAAGGGGCGGGATATAAATAAATTTTATTATTATTATTATTAATTCAAATTTATTTCTCTCAACAAGGTCTTCTCGGTGGTTGTTCCCAGAGTTTGAAAGTCCCTCCCTTGGGAAACTAAGATGGCTCCTTCTTGCTGTCCTTCCATCAACAAGTAAAAATACAGTCGCCCCTCTGTTTTGCGGACTTGAAGTCCAGTGTTTTGCATATTCACGAAAGGACGTCCTCCATTAAAATCAAGCCTATGGGACTTAAATATTTGTGAATCTCTGTTTTTGCAGGGTGTGTGTGACTGGAACAAATCCCCCAAGAAAACAGAGGGCCAACTATTCTTATTCCTTCAGGCCTTTAGTCATTATGATGAACTTAGGGCCTAAGCAGACTGCCAGAAATAATGCACATTAAATTGAGGCACTGCCCTGGCTCAGTGCTAGGGAATCATGGGAACTGTAATTTATTGTGGCACCAGAGCTCTCTGACAGAGAAGGCTCAATGTCCCAGAAAAAAAATACAATTCCCATGATTCCCTAGCACTGAGCCAGGGCAGTGCCTCAATTTAATGTGCACTATTTCTGGCAGTCTGCTTAGGCCTTTAGTGTCCTGTGTTGCTTTGTATGTGGTCTTTTAATGAATCATAGTTTTTACTAACTTTACACACTACTGCACTGAATTGTTTTTAAAATAATATTCTATTTATACTTTTTCTTTTTTTTTTATTGCTTTTAATCTGCACTTGGCCTTCAGTCTCATTGTTGGGAAAAAGTGGGACATGAATGAATCTTTAAATTTGAGGAGCAAGTGAATTTGGCCATTGTCCTCAAGCCTCCAAAGTTCTTTATGGTGCCCTAATAACTAAGAGGGCTCTTCGGGATTTAATCTCAGGAAAATATGTAGTGACTCTCAAAATTAGTTTGTGACTCCCAGTTATCACTGACTGTGGTTACAGACAGATATTGTCAATCCTAGATTTTTCTTTTCTTGGGGCCTGAACAGACAGGCCAAAGTAGTGCTATTCAATATCTTTATTAATGACTTGGATGACGGTATTGGGGGCATAGTTATCAAATTTGCAGACGACACCAAATTAGGAGGAGTAGCTAATACCCCAGAGGACAGGATCAAAATTCAAAATGACTTGAACAGACTAGAAAGTTGGGCCAAAGCTAACAAAATGAAATTCAACACGGAGAAATGTAAGGTACTGCACTTAGGGCAGAAAAACGAAAAGTACAGATATACGATGGGGGACACCTGGCTGAATGAGACTACGTGTGAAAGGGATCTAGGAATCCAGGTGGACCACAGGTTGAATATGAGTCAACAGTGTGATGCAGCAGCTAAAAAGGCCAATGCAATTTTAGGCTGCATCAGTAGAAGTATAGTGTCTAGATCAAGAGAAGTAATAGTGCCACTCTATTCTGCTTTGGTCAGGCCTCACCTGGAATACTGTGTCCATTTCTGGGCACCACAATTCAAAAAGGATGTGGAGAAACTGGAGTGTGTCCAAAGGAGGGCAACTAAAATGGTGAAGGGTCTGGAAACCAAGCCCTATGAGGAACGACTTAGGGAGCTGGGGATGTTTAGCCTGGAGAAGAGAAGGCTGAGAGGTGATATGATAGCCGTGTTTAAATATTTGAAGGGATGTCATATCGAGGAGGGAACAAGTTTGTTTTCTGCTGCTCCAGAGACTAGGACCCGAAACAATGGATGCAAGCTGCAAGAAAAGAGATTCCACCTCAACATTAGGAGGAACTTCCTGACAGTAAGGCGGTTCGAGAGTGGAACACACTCCCTCGGAGAGTAGTGGAGTCTTCTTCCTTGGAGGTCTTTAAGCAGAGGCTGGATGGCCATCTGTCAGGAATGCTTTGATTGGGAGTTCCTGCATGGCAGGGGGTTGGACTGGATAGCCCTTGTGGTCTCTTCCAACTCTATGATTCTATGATTCTGTGAAGCGGCTTTGGGTCACTTTGGAGGTGTGCTATTTAAACGACGCATGCGTCCTATGAGGCTGGAAGCCGCAGCGAAGCTGTGCTCCTGTCCTTAGGATGTGTGCATCATTTAAACTGCGCACCTCCAAAATGGCCTGAAGCCGCTTCATTTGGCCTGTCTGTTTGGTCCCATTGTCTCCCAGCTACACAGTAGAAATCCTGTATTTCTTCTCAATGCCTGGCGAAATCTGTAGGTTGGGAAAGAGGTCAGGCCCAGGACTACAAATGGCCATAATGGCCCTCTCTGGCTTCCTAGCTGGGATAAGAGACTAAAGGTCCCTCTCCATCCAAGCTGCTGGGGAGAATGGGCAGTAGAGTGTGCAGATGTTGGCAGGTATTTGTGCCATACCCCCCAACATTTCACAGATCAAACCCAGGATGTATGACCAATCAACCCCAAGGTGTGGTCAAGAGGATGAATGTTATCAGTGAGGAAGAAGAAAGATGATGCAAACAAGAAGATGCAGCCATTCACTTTTGCCTGAGCCTGCAGGGAAAGGAAAAGACCCTGCCTCCTCCTCCCCTCTCCTCTCCCCCCCTTAACTGAATGGGAACTACTTTTGCATTTTGAACTGTTTGGAGCAACAGAAGAAATCAGAGGACAAAGGAGGAGAGTGGAAAGAAACTGGGACATTTTAAAAGTAGGTGAAAAAGTGGGACAACAGAGGATTCATTGGGAACCCTCCCTGTCAAATCAGGACAGCTGGAGAGTACTGAAGTGTGTGTGTGTGTGTGTTATTTCCCATCTTTCTTGTGGGGCTTCCCATAGGGAAGCATATAAACTGAGGGGAGAAGAGATCAACCCAATTGGGCTCTTCTTTGGTTGTTCCTACATTAAAAGGTAAAGGTATTCCCCATTGACAAGGTTGTCAAGTCGTGTCTGACCGTAAGGGGCGGTGCTCATCTCCGTTACTAAGCCGAAGAGCCAGCGTTTTCGGAAACTACGCTGTGATCCTGTGGCCAGCATGACTGCACAGAAAGCTGTTTATCTTCCCACCAAAGTGGTACCTATTTATCTACTTGCATTTGCATGCTTTCGAACTGCTAGGTTGGCAGAAGCTGGGACTAGTGACAGGAGCTCACCCCATCTTGCAGCGCCCAGGCCTTGAACTGCCAACCTGCCAATCTTGCAATCAACAGAGTCCATAAATATTCCCTAACATGAAACCTCCTCCTGCAGGGAGCATCTGTGCTGGGGATCAAGAGGGGCCTCCCTTCCTTTCCTCCATCTTCTGCCTCCAGATTTGAGGCCTTGAAGGCAAAAAGGAGCCTCCTTGGGTTCCCTAACCTCTCCCCTAAACACAAACCCACCACTGTAGCAGTAAAGTGCAAATAACTGAAAACCAAGACCAAGGTAGGAAAGGAAAACAGACTTTATTTGGCCAAAGACCCTCAGTCGGGATATTTCCCAAAGTACTGAGAGCCTCTTGCTGGACTCAAGCAACTTATTTTATATCATTTTAACAGTAGCAGGCTGGACTTTACATTATACATTACGTATAAGGCACAACTTGGCATTTCATTGGCTAAAGTGTATTCTTTAAGTCAAATCCCTATATGCACTTAATTAGCTCATCACCTTTTGCAAAACCTTGCAAAGCCAGAAAGCTTGACCCCTGGTTGAGCTCAAAGAAAACAGGATCCTTGCTACAGAAACAGCCATCACCAGTCATGAGGGTGACCATACGCTGCAGTGTGGTTAGCTCTGTGGTCTAGCAATCCTGAAGCAGCGCAAACCTGTCTGAGGGGAATAGGGAACTGTCTCAACTGTTCAGCTAGAGCACATATTCCCCCTCCCCTCTCAAACCTAGCCTGACCTTTTCCAGTCAAAGTAGCTGCAAGAGAAAGCAAGCCATTTGCCTTATAATATAACTAATTTAGGTTTTCCATCTATGCCTGCCTCACCACACCCCACAATCTAAGGGGGGGGGGTTGCAGACTGCCAGAAATAGTGCAAATTGAGTCCACTTTAAGGGTTAGGGAATCATGGGAACTGTCGTTTATTGTGGCACCAGAGCTCTCTGACAGAGAAGGCTCAATGTCTCAGAAAAACAACAACAATTCCCATGATTCCCTAGCACTAACCCTAACCCTAAAAGTGGACTCAATTTGCACTATTTCTGGCAGTCTGCAACCCCCCTAAGTCTCCCTCCCTTCTTCCCCTCCATCCTTAACACTGGACCTCCAGGAGGCAAAGAGGGACTCCCTTCGTTTCATTAAAAAACCCCAAACACCCCCACCCAAATTTAAAAAAAACCCCAACCCCCCCCCCCCCCCCAAAGGACACCATCGCCTGAGGGAAAAGGGTCTCTTTTTCTGCTCCAGGAATCTCTTCCCCCTCACTCTCTTCCCACTCGGGGTGCATCATCTACAGTGCAGAAATAATGCAGTTTGACACCACTTTAAGTGCTGGAGCCCCATCCTATGGAATCGTGGGATTTGTAGCTTTACCAGGTCTTTCTCCTCCTCTGCCCAAGAAGACCGGTGCCTCCCAAAACTACAGATCCCAGGATTCTGTAGGATGGAGCTGTGGCAGTTAAAGTGGTGTCGAACTGCCTTTATTCTTTACGGTGTAGACCAGGGGTAGGCAACCTTTCCCCTTTAAGGGCCCAGGGACTTCAGCTCCCAGAAGCCTCAGCCATGTTGGCCAATAGTCCCATGTTGGTCAATAGCTCCTGGGATTCTGGGTGCTGAAGTCCCTCGGCCCTTAAAGGGGAAAGGTTGCCTACCCCTGGTGTAGACGCACTCTCGGCTCTTCCTCCCCCATCCCCACATGGGAGGGGTGCCCCACATCGGCTTTTGTGGGGGGGAAGGAGGAGGAGGCCTTGGAAAAGAGAAAGGGGGGCTGGGAAGGGGAGCAAGGGGGGTCTCCTTTCACCTCAAAGGGGGCGGCAGGAACCGGGACCCCCTCCCCAGATGGGACACACCAAGAGGGGGGCTCCTTCTCCTCCTCCTCTCCCTAGCCCCCCACAAAGCTCCATTTAGGGCACCCCTCCCCTTTCCCCCAAGTTATCGACTCCTTTGCCTGGCTCAGATTCCTAGAGAGTCCTCCAAGGGAGAGAGACAGAGCAGAAGGCTTGGATTCCTAGAGTCCTCCAAAGGGGGAGAGAGAGCGGGGCGCTTGGATTCCTAGAGAACGCTGCAAGGGAGGGAGAGCAGAGCTCGCATTCCTAGAGAGTCCTCAAAGGGGGAGCGAGAGCTGAGCCTCACATTCCTAGACAGTCCTCCATTGGGGAGGGAGAGAGAGAGAGAGAGAGCTGAAGCTCGTATTCCTAGAGAGTCCCCCAAGGAGTGAGAGAGAGCAGAGGCTCGGATTCCTAGAAAGACAGGAGATGTTTGGACAGGTCAGGTGCTGGGAAGGGAGGCCCGATGGAGGAAGAGGAGGAGGTGGTGGTAAGGGGGGGGGGCGGCCTGAATGGGGCTTTCTTGCGGGGAGGAGGAGGAGGAGGAGGAGGAGAGGAGTCTTAACCGGTGTCCCAGCTGAGGAGAGGGTCCCGGCTTCTGCTGCCCCCTTTGGGACGAAGGGAGAGCCCCCCCACCTCTCCCTCAAAACACTCCCCACAATGGATGGGGAGAGGGCGAAGGGAGACCATGGCTGTGGGGAGGGGGGGCAGGGGGGAAGGAGGAGGGGAAGGAGACCCCTCTGGGGAGAAAAGGGAGCAGGCAGTGGTTTGTATTTTGGAGGTGGGGGGGGGGGAAGAGAGGAATCAAAAGGGGTGGGGGACCCTTTCATAGAATGGAGGGAGCTGGAAAAGGTTCTCCAGGAGGGAGGGAGGAAGAGAGAGAGAGAGAGAACCCCCCCCCCCCCAGTCAGTCACAAGGGGCAAAAGCACAAAACTCTGCTCCCCAGAGAGGCTGGAAAAGGGGGGGATTGATGGGGGGGAAGGTGATAGGAACCCCCAAGCAGCTTCTATGGGGAGGGAGAAAAATGCCCCTTCCTTTCATCGCTGTTCGCCCTCCCCCCCCCCCCCCCATGTGTTTGGCAATGGAAGAGCCAGCCAGCCCCCCCCCCATCTGCTTGCCAAGCTGTCTCTTGGACCCTTGGGGGGAGTATGTAGTTTCTATGGGGGATGGCAGGGGAAAACAAACACACACCCCATGCGCCACTTTCCTTCCAGGGGCTGCTTGGTGTGTTTTGGTTCCTCTTTTCAAAGAAACTCAGGACCTTTGCAGACTGCCAGAAATAGTGCAAACTGAGTCCACTTTAAGGGTTAGGGTTAGTGCTAGGGAATCATGGGAATTGTATTTTTTTTCTGAGACACTGAGCCTTCTCTGTCAGAGAGCTCTGGTGCCACAATAAACTACAGTTCCCATGATTCCCTAGCACTGAGTAAGGGCAGTTAAAGTGGACTCAGTTTGCACTATTTCTGGCAGTCTGCAAAGGCCCTCAGAGAGGCTCTTTGGGGTTTCCCTAAATGGAAAAGAAGCCCTTGAGATGCCAGGTCAAATAGAGAGAGAGAGACTGGAGGGAAAGAAAAAAAAGAATATAGCCCCTTCTATTTCCTCCCTCATCACTCTCCCCCCCCCCCAGTACATTTTTCTAGTTCTGCTTTGTTGTAGTTTTATTTATAATTTAAAGAGACCTTTGGAAATCCATGGGACAGTTCAATCGCTCTCTGCACCAAACAATCCATTAGAATAGAAAATCTCTTTCTGTGACTGTGACTAGATATTTTTAAAACTATGGTAGTTTCATGGGGGGAGGGGAACACAAGAAAAAGAAATCTGATTAATTTTTTTAAGTCTCTCATTGTAAATATAGGAAAGAGTTCTAAGAGACAGAAGTCTCTGGTCCTTTTACCTCTACAACAAGCCAATGAGGTACACACAAGACACAAGAGAGAGACCAGCTGGCCCATGACCACCACAAACTAATCTTATGACTATACAAAAAACAAACTCAGAAATGCCCCTGTCAATAAATAGATGAGTCTCTTAGATCTGGCCTGTAGGATTCTGTTCTGAAGGTCTGGAAAGTGGGGAAATAATGTTGTTTTTCCACAAAATTTTACTGCATGTCAGCATTCCAAGCATTTTGTTGACTGTAATGTATCATCAAAGAAACTCTATACCATAGGAAAGAATTCCACATTTTTCCATAAGCCTTTGCCTTATCCATGCTTAGAAGAGATGAACTGGGAATGACTAAAGGCCTAAGCAGACTGTCAGAAATAGTGCACATTAAATTGAGGCACTGCCCTGGCTCAGTGCTAGGGAATCATGGGAACTGTATTTTTTTCTGGGACATTGAGCCTTCTCTGTCAGAGAGCTCTGGTGCCACAATAAATTACAGTTCCCATGATTCCCTAGCACTGAGCCAGGGCAGTGCCTCAATTTAATGTGCACTATTTCTGGCAGTCTGCTTAGGCCCTAAGTCCAGCTCCAACCCTTAGGCTGCCATCTTGCACCCACTATCCTGGGAGTAAAGGCCCCACCAACTCTGTTACCCCAGAAGACTCTCTGTGGCCTTTGAGGCAACAGACAAACTCAGCTCTGGCTCTGAAAATGGAAGCAAATAGATCTGTAAGAAAAAATAAAATCAGAAATTTGGAAGACCATTTATTTATGTATTTTATTTGCCAGTCTCCAAATGCAGGTAGCAGGATATCTATTAAACATAAAGGCAGGAAACCCAGATGAGGAGAAAGAAAGGCAAAAGTTTTCCCATCCTCTGTCTCTTTATTTTGTCTTCTAGAGAAAATTCAGGCTTGATCTGAGCTCAGAACTATTTAATTGACTTTTTGGTGGTTCATGGAAGATTGTTTAAATGTGTGAATATGTAAAACACTTCTATTTTTATTTTTTGCAGGTGTGAATGTCTGTAATGGTCTCCACGTGTTAGCAGAGAGGACAATCTATACTCATTTTCTCTCACATGGAAGAAACCACAGAAAATACTACCTTGGAACAGGTTAATGTTCACAGCCATCAGGAGTTTAACAGTCTGGAATGCAATGGGTGGACAAATACCCATTGTCTTTCTCTGTAGTGATTCTGTTGATCAGTTCTTCCTGCCATGTTATCCTTGCTTTCCCTCTCAGCCAATCAGGGTCAGAGCTGATGGGACTGGGCTTCCTGCCAATGGTGGCCCCTCTGAGCATCCTTCAGAAAGCCTTGTTCTGTTGTTGTTGTTTGTTGTTGTTGTTATTTGTTGTTGTATTTATATTCCACCTTTTTCCCAAAACTAGGACTCAGAGTGACTTACAAGATTAAAAACAGTACAATTAAAAACATAGAAAAATGTTACATTAAAACAGAGTTAAATTATTACAATATTAAAACAGATTGCATGTAAAATATAGTTAAAAAGAGAAAAGTGTTTAAAAATAATTTAAAAGAATACAATATCCAGACTGTTCTTTAAAAACCTTCTGTTTTAAATGGCTGTGTGAACAGGAAGGTCTTAGCTTGCTGGCAAAAGGACAACAAAGAGGGGGCCATTCTGGTCTTCCTAGGAAGGGAGTTTAAGAGTTTAGGGGCAGCCATGAAAAAGACCCTCTCATCTCCCCACCCACCATGCTTATGATAGTGGTGGGATGGAGGGAAGAGCCTTTCCTAGGATCTCAGTGCCCAGGTTGGTTCATACAGGAGATACAATCTGCCAAATAGCCTGGAAGTGAGCCACATAGGGCTTTATAACCAGCATTTTGAATTGTGCTCGGAAACAAACTGGTAGCCAGTGAAGCTGTTTCAACAGGGGCATTGTGTGATCTCTGTAACCTGCCCCTGTTAACCGCCTAACCGCAGCTGTTTGGACCAGCTGAAGTTTCCAAACACTCTTCAATGGCCGCCCCAAGTACAGTGCATTACATTAGTCCAAATGGGATGTACCACCATGGGCATACACAATGTTTCAAGGAATGGGCATGCTTGGCACACAAGCTTTAAATGTGCAAAAGCACTCTGGTCACTGCAGAGAACTCAGTTACAAATCCACCTCACAGTTGCATTGTCTAGCCCACATCTTACTAGCTTGTTTGAAAGAATGTCACGGGGAACCTTGTCAAAGGCCTTTCTGAAATCAAGATATGCTATATCCACAGCATTCCCTTCATCTACCAAGCTAGTCATTTTATCAAAAAGGGATCAGATTAGTCTGGCATGAATTGTTTCTCTGAAACCCATGTTGACTTTTTGTGATTATGGCATTGCCTTCTAAATGTTCACAGACTCTGTTTAATGATCTGCTCTAGAATCTTTGCTGGATGGAGACACAATGGATTCCAAAGTAAGCATCTTATTTGAGTTGCAAATGGACATTAAATTTCCTTGACTTTGAGAATCTCCCAGTGGCCACATGGCCAAAGGAGGAGGTGCCAGCCTGCAAAAAGCCCCTGCTACTATCTGAATTAAGACCAGAAACAGCAGGCATATGACTAACATTTTTCTTCTGTTTGGTTTTTAACACCTTGCCTGATGAAGAAGCCAATGTGGCTTCAAAAGTTTGCAACATGTAATTGTGCATTTTGTTTGGCCCAATAACAGTATCATTGTTTGGATGTTATTGGATTTGCTATATGGCAAACATGGCTACCCTTGGATGTTTTATAGACTTATGCCAGTTAGTTAAGCAGATTAGGAAGACTATGTTCTGAACAAAGTCTCCATTCACATGGGAAATTTAGATCATCAGGGACTCGGATTGTAGGCTTGTATTTCCCCTAATGCCCTATTTTTCAAGGTCCAGAGAGTTAAAGGAAAAAAATGGGTGAATATTTAAACATGTCCCACACTATCATTATCCTGATGGGATCAAATAATATTTGAGATGCACCAGGTGCTTTCCTCCCCTTTTGCTTAGTCAGTCTCTGGTTGAAGGCTATTTTCTATTACAGGTGACCTTTGGGGATGTCGCTGTGTACTTCACAGAAGAGGAATGGGAACTGTTAGATCAGAACCAGAGATTTTTGTACAACGACGTGATGATGGAAAGCTATGAGAATGTGTCTTCCTTGGGTAAGGAACATGAAGCCATTCCTATGGAGACTGAGGGCCCATTCATACTGCATTGTCATAGCACAATGATTCCCCTTTAATTGTCATAGCAACATCCTGCAGAATCTTTGAATTTATAGTCTAGTCAGGCACTAGAGCTCTCTAGTTGAGGATTCTTAAAAACCCTTCCTAAACTGCCAGTCCTAGGATTTCTTAGGAAAGAACCATGGCATTATTTTTTGTCCCCAAATGCTCCTTAGCACATCCTAGATCATGATTATCCAGGGTTTTTTTTGGCACCTCTTTCAGCCTTTCTATGCTTTGGAGAGGCTTCCAATATCTTCTTGGAAAAAATGCCTCTCCTGGCCTTAAAATAGCTCCAAGAGGGCCCAACAGTAACAAAACTGCCTCCATTTCCCCAAAGAATTTTGTGAGATAAAGAGGAGTAAAACATTATTTCATTTTTTTCAGATGGTACAATGGGAGATGACCTCTTGAGATCCCTTGGGGGTCCAGTGTATGCCCCTAATCCCCAATAGCTGCTCATTCCTATCATTCCTATCTTAATGATGTCTAGCCCTCATCTTTGGCCTTCCCTATTGATTTGGATGTTTATTATCCTTTTTTTTTTTTTTTTAACCAAAAGGGCCTCAAAATGTCTCTCCTGCATCACACTCTGTGTTTGTGTGTGTGTGTGAGAGAGAGAGAGAGAGAGAGAGAACGTGTAAAATAAAATGAAACACGCTGTGTGTGAGTGAGTGAATGAGAGAGAGAGAATATGTAAAATAGAGAGGGCTGGTGTGAACATTGGAGTTTGGAGGGGAAAATGGAAGATGATCAGGCATTTGGGAAAGAGGAGGAAGGGCAGCAGCAAAGCAAACATAGTCTAGCTCTGTGTGGACTGGAAGGTACCTCTGGGAAAGTCTATCATAAGGCCAGAATAGGTGACGTATATATTGTAAGGCAGCCATGAACCTGACAAAATTTTAACAACTTGTTTACGTGAGCTGGTTCAAACCAGCCCAAGTCCTTGTGTTCATATTATAGGGTTCCATTTAGCAATTCTGACTGATATCTATGAAGGGAGAGGAGGGGACACAGAAACTCCTTTTTCTCTGATTTTTTTCTCCTACTTGAGCTTTTCCTTGTTCTTTATAGAAGAACTTGTGATGCATCAGAGAATCCACACAGGAGAAAAATCATACAAATGCCAGAAGTATAGGAAATGTTTTGCTCACATGTCACACCTTAAAACACATCAGACAGTCATCACAGGAGAGAAACCATACAAATGCCAGCAGTGTGGGAATGGTTTTGCTCACCGGTCAGCTCTTGTGAGGCATCAGAAAGTCCACACAGGAGAGAAACCATATAAATGCCAACAGTGTCAGAAATATTTTGCTCTCAAGTCAGTCCTTCTGGCTCATCAGAGAACTCACACAGGAGAGAAACCATACAAATGCCAGCTGTGTGGAAAGAGTTTTATTCAGAGCTCATCCCTTTTGAGTCATGATAGAGTCCACACAAGAGAGAAACCTTACAAATGCCAGCACTGTGGCAATGGTTTTGCTCACCGGTCAGCTCTTGTGAGGCATCAGAGAGTCCACACAGGAGAGAAACCATACAAATGTCAGCAGTGTCAGACATGTTTTGCTCTCAAGTCAGTCCTTCTGGCTCATCAGAGAACCCACACAGGAGAGAAACCATATAAATGCCAGCTGTGTGGAAAGTGTTTTATTCAGAGGTCATCCCTTTTGAGTCATGATAGAGTCCACACAGGAGAGAAGCCATACAAATGCCAGCAGTGTGGAAAATGTTTTGCTCAGAAATCACAACTTCTGGCTCATCAGAGAGTTCACACAGGAGAGAAACCGTACAAATGCCAGCAGTGTGGGAAATGCTTTGCTATGAAGTCAGAACTTTCGAAACATCAGAGAGTCCACACAGGAGAGAAACCATACAAATGCCAACAGTGTGGAAAATGTTTTGCTCATAATTCAATCCTTGTGATTCATCAGAGAGTCCATACAGGAGAGAAACCATACAAATGTCAGCAGTGTCGGAAATGTTTTGCTGATAGTTCACACCTTATTACTCATGAGAGAATCCACACAGGAGAGAAACCATACAAATGCCAGCTATGTGGAAAGTGTTTTACTCAGAGGTCAACCCTTTTGATTCATGATAGAGTCCACACAGGAGAGAAACCATACAAATGCCAGCAGTGTGGGAAATGTTTTGCTCAGAAGTCATCCCTTTATACTCATCAGAGAGTCCACACAGGAGAGAAATCATACAAATGCCAGCAGTGTGGAAAATGCTTTGCTAGCATGTCATATCTTAAAATACATCAGAGAGTCAAGACAGGAGAGAGACCATACAAATGCCAGCAGTGTGGAAAATGTTTTGCTAAAAAGTCAGTCCTTCTGGCACATCAGAGTGTCCACACAGGAGAGAAACCATACAAATGCCAGCAGTGTGGAAAAGGTTTTGTTCGCAAGTCAGTCCTTCTGGCTCATCAAAGAGTCCACACAGGAGAGAAACCATACAAACGCCAGCTGCGTGGAAAGTGTTTTACTCAGAATTCACACCGTTTGAGGCATCATAAAGGCCACACTAGAGAGAAAATGTAGAAATGCAAGCGGTGGAAAATATTTTTTGTGTGTGAAGCAGCCTCCATATATATTGTGTTTTGTAAAGCTTTGTTATAATCTTTTTGTGCTATTTGTGTTTCAAAGTTTGTGGTTTTAAAGTATCTTGCACTTAACAGGATCATTCAATAAATCTTTGAATTATTTGGAACATTCTGTATTCTTCATTGCCCAGAGTCTGTGAAAAACAGCATCAATTATGGAGCATCAGTATTTGTATTAATGAGGTGTTGCCAGAATTCAGCTGATTGTGGCAATGAATAAGGATGTTGAAAATGCATTTCTGTTCCCTTTCTAGCTCTGCACTGACACACAACATTTACTGATTCCTGATTCAAACTCACCAGGAGCCCTGATGGCATATTGGTTAAATGCCTGTACTGCAGCCACTCACTCATAAACCACAAGGTTGCAAGTTCAATACTAGCCAGGGCTCAGGCTTGACTCAGGCCTGCATCCTTCCGAGGTCACTAAAATGAGTACCCAACTGTTGGGGGGCAATGAGCTTACAGATGTAAACCGCATAGACACTGCATAGCGCAGTACAAAGCAGTATATAAATGAAGCTGCTTTGCTTTTGCTTCCCCCTCCTCTCATCCTCAGGACTGGGCTAATCTGGGCTAGAAAATCTGGGCTAGAAAGGATCACAATTTATTTGGATTCTTCTCCTGCAATATGATTTTTCTTGCCTTTTTTACATGGGGCAGTAGGGTTGTCATACATCAGGGCCTGGCCTTCAGCCTTCAGTTTTCATGGATCATCTTCAGGCAGGAGATGATGGTGCCTATTCTCCAGTTTTTCTGGGGAAGGTCAGCTCCAGGCAGCTGAAAGTAGACCTTGTTACAATTTGCAAGACTTAATTAATTTGTAGCTGCAACTGGCAAAGACTTCAGGGTCTCTGGATTTCCTGCTATTTTTCAGTTGCAGTGATAGAAGGGCTTATGTTCCACTATGCTCTGCATCCACCTTCTGGCTAGAAACAAGGAGGCTAAATTAAATGTTCTTTATCCCGTCTCCCCAAGTAAGTGAAAAATAATCTCATTTCTCCTGGATCTGGGAACAGCCCATTTAAGACGTTTGTCTTAATTTCCACACTGGAAAATATGTGTATATTTGAATGACAAGCTGTGAGCAACTGTGGTTGGTACTTAATGCTTAATGACATCCCCAGGGGCTCATCCCCAGGTCTTTATGTATGACCCACAGACTTCAGGGCCTGGGACAATCCTGAATTCACAACCTTACTCTCTCGAATGAGGGACACTTTGGCAAGCAAAGGTGTTCAATTGTAAGAGTTTGATGCCATGTGAACTGCCATTCCTCCATCCTACAGCACCTACAGATTCTTGAGAATTGTAGTTTTGTGAATGAAGTATTAATTGGCTAATTTGGTAGTTCAGCAGGGCTAGTGCAATGTGAGCTTACGGCAGAAAGAGTTTATGACATTTCTGTGAGATTATAAAATGCTGTGGATAAGCCACAGATGTAGCAAGACTAGGAAAAGACTTGCCCTAGCTGGGAAAATCTGCTTGCCAGGTTTGAATCTTTTTCATCTGTCCTCAAGCTAAAAGAGCCAATGGTGGCCCAAGACCAGCACTAGGACCTTTTGGGTCCTGGTCTTTCTGTCAGAACCAGGGTAAACTCTTACTCCAAGACACAGACAACCAGTCTTCAATTGATTAATGAAAAGCCTTTATTGCTGCAACCAGTGAAGACAGAGGTTCCTGGTAGACTTTTTGGTTAGAACTGAGGGCACCAGGACATATAAAAGCATAATAAAAACATTTGAAGTTGTTGACTCCGCTCCTCCAGTTTGGTGCCCTTTCATCCTTTGTTCCCAGGACATTGACCAGATGTCCCCTATCACCCCCTTTTTCTCTTAATCTCCTGCCTGTTTCTTTTCACACCACCAACCTAGTCATAAGCTGAGGCTCATCCAGAATGAACCCTCCTACATATTCCTCATGCTGATCTCAGCATTCAGTGCACCAACAGTTTAACCCTTACATTGCTTCCTACTATCACTACATAGCCACCCCTTGCCAAAGACCACCACACAATGATACATGTATACTACTGTAATGAAGGCCTTGAACCTGGGGAATTACTAAAGTCCAAGTCTTCTATGGGATCTTTTATTCTATATTTACGGAGGTGGCTAAGGAATAGACTGATAGAGACAAAGCTTTCCAATGAACTGCAATTTATTTGGGGATTCAAACATACAAAGACACAAGAACTCAGGAGTCAATTAGTTAGCTTGGATAGGAAACACAATGCTTTCTAATGGTGATAATTACCTGAAGGAGGCTGCTCCAACGATGAATGAAGATGGATAGAGTCAACCGTTATGAAAGGACAATGGATAGAACCAGGAATCTAGTCAGAAATCACAGTGGCGCAGTGTCACCATGAAACCTAGCCAGACCCCATTATGCCTGAGATTTTGGGGAACATTTATACCCCTAATCCTAGCCTGAGGCGAAGAGTTGCTATTGTTATTGTATATCAAAAGATTCCAATTGCTATGCTTTGAAGTAGACAATTTCTAAAGGAGAGGAGATAGGATTTCTCATCTTCAGCCAGACACATCCTGGCTGGCACTCATAAATCTTCTAGGTGTGAATGTCCTGCTTTGCAGCAATAAGTCTGGCCTTTTTGATCTGCAAATGGTTGTAAATGCAGATGTAACCCTTGTTGGGGTGCCTGTGTGATGTTCACGTTTTTTGTTCATGGAGGTAAAGGCTCCTCCCAGTCCAGGGACCCAAAGGGAGTCTTTATATCAAATCAACCATCGTAATACTACATGCCACATACCTTTTCCCCAGACATATCAGAAGTACATAACAACAATACATGGCAGGATCTTGAGATGCTGACACCTCAAAATGGACCTCCCCTCTTAAGGCCCAGGCTTATCCATATATTTATCATAGTATGTTTTTATTAATCTGGCTGCTTGAATATCTTTTGCATACACCCATTTACTTTCAGTTTCACAAAAATGTTTCCAGCAGATGAAGTACTGTAATTTATTTTTGTACATCCATGAATCCAGGATCTGCCACTTCAGAGTGTTGCTCCCCCTCAACCACAATAGGGAGCAGAGGAGCAGTCTCTAGTCTCCACTGGTCTGTTTCTGCCGTAGGCTTTAGCAAGTTGAAATGGAACACAGGGTGTAAGTGTCTGTAGGTTTTGGGCAACTCCAACTCTGCTCTTACCTTATTTACCAGTCTTTTCACCACAAACAGCCCAACATACTAGGATGCCAGCTTTTTAGCTGGCTGTTGTGTTTTGAGATGTTTGGTGGACAAGTGTACCTTTTGTCCTGGTGCCAGAGCCCACCCCTTCCCATGTTTTTTGTCAGCATATTTTTGATATTATTATTTTGCATCTTCAAGAGCTGTCACTATTTGAGACCAGCATCCTCCTGTTAGTGTGTGGATGATGAGTGTTGTAGTGATGCTCTTTGGCACCCAGCAGAATCTGCAGGACAAGCTGGCTGCTGTGAACCACAGCCACTTTGTAACTCTTACCATCAACTGGCTCAGCTTCCCTTCTTCAGAAACCTGTCTTCCTCAGTCAAGAAGACACATTGTAAAGTCCAAAAGCATAGTTTACTAATGCATATAAAAAGTAAAAAATAAGATAACTAAGTAAAATCCATTGTGATTAACTTGTCCAGTTCAGCCATACAAGATTACATCTTTAACAATCTAAAAGCATTAGGATCCAACTTGTTGCAGTTAAAGCCACTGTTTTCAGCCACACACGCTCACATCTTGAACAATAAACAATTCTAGACAAAGGATTTTCTAAGCCCTTTCCATACTCCACCTTCTAGGTGTTAACCTTATGTTGATTGGATAATGCCTGTATGATGTGGATTCTTGGATCATGGGCTGATTTGGATTCTTGGATCATGGGCTGCGGTTCCATGAGGGCGGACTCCTGGCAAGGGATGGGCTGCATCTCACACCAGTTGGAAGAAATGTTTTTGCCAATGGTCTGAAGAATTTGATCAGGAGGGCTTTAAACTGAACTGTGTGGGGAAGGGAGACAACGTCCTGGAAGACAAAAGGACTGGAGAAAATAGTCAAACTGTCATAGAGGAAACAAGGCAAACAGTACAGGGACCCAACAGTGGGAGGCAAAAAAATGTGCACAGGCAGCAAGTAAAGGGGACACATGGTCTTAGATGTCTCTACACTAATGCACAGAGCATGGGAAATAAGCAAGATGAACTTGAACTCCTAGCGCAACAAAGCAAATATGATATAATAGGCATCACTGAAACCTGGTGGGATGAGTCTCATGACTGGAATGTAGAAATAAAGGGGTATAACCTTTTCAAGAGAAACAGGACAAACAGGAAAGGAGGAGGAATAGCACTATATGTCAGGGATATTTACACCAGTGAAGAAATCCAGGACATCAATCCTGGAAGCCAAGTGGAGAGCATCTGGATAAAAATTAAAGGGGAAGGAAACAACAGGGATGTTAATGTGGGAGTCTACTACAGACCCCCAACACAAGCAGAAGAATTGGATGAAGCCTTTCTAGAACAGATGACCACACACTCAGAAAGGAGAAATATAGTAGTGATGGGTGACTTCAACTATCCGGATATTTGCTGGAAGTCAAACTCGGGAAAATCCTCAAGGTCTAGCAAATTCCTCACTTGCCTCGAAGACAATTTCATTGTTCAAAAGGTGGAAGAGGCAACGAGGGAGTCAGCTATTTTGGATCTGATCCTAACTAACAGGGAAGACCTAGTTAATGGGGTGCAAGTGGTTGGATCCTTAGGCGGGAGTGATCATGTCATCCTGGAGTTTATTATACAGTGGAAAGGAGAAGCCAGGCATAGTCAGACACGCATTCTAGACTTTAGGAAAGCTGATTTTACTAAACTTAGAGAAATACTGGGGGTGATCCCATGGACAGGAATACTAAAAGAGAAGGGAGTTCAAGACGGATGGGAGTTTCTCAAAAGGGAGATACTGAAGGCACAATTTCAAACCGTGCCAACGAGGAGGAAGAATGGGAGGTGTCTCAAGAAACCAGGATGGATGACTAAGGAACTTGCAACTGAACTATGTTTTAAACAGAACATGTATAAGAAATGGAAAAATGGGGAAATCACCAAAGAGCAATTCAAACAAATAGCTAGCACATGTAAGGGTAAAGTCAGAAAAGCTAAAGCGCAGAATGAAATCAGGCTTGCTAGAGAGGTTAAGAACAATAAAAAGGGCTTTTGGGGGTATGTCAGCAGCAAAAGGAAAAAGAAGGAAATGGTAGGGCCACTGTGTGGAGAAGATGGCAAAAAGTTAACAGGGGACAGAGAAAAGGCAGAATTACTCAACACCTTCTTTGCTTCAGTCTTAGAAAAGGCAAAGGGTGCTCAACTTGAGGATAATGGAGCAGAGGACAGAATAGGAGAATTTCAGCACAGAATAAGTAAAGAGATAGTACAGAAACATCTGGTTAATCTAAATGAATATAAGTCTCCAGGACCAGATGAATTACATCCAAGGGTATTAAAAGAACTGGCAAATGTAATATCGGAACCATTGGCAATAATCTTTGAGAATTCCTGGAAAACAGGAGAGGTCCCAGCGGACTGGAGGAGGGCAAATGTTGTCCCCATCTTCAAAAAGGGGAAAAAAGAGGATCCCAACAATTATCGTCCAGTTAGTCTGACATCAATACCCGGAAAGATTCTGGAGCAGATCATTAAACAGAGAGTCTGTGAACATCTGGAAGATAATTTCATAATCACAAAAAGTCAACATGGCTTTCAGAGAAACAGGTCATGCCAGACAAATCTGATCTCTTTTTTTGATAAAATTACCAGCTTGGTAGATGAAGGGAATGCTGTGGATATAGTATATCTTGATTTCAGTAAGGCCTTTGACAAGGTTCCCCATGACATTCTTGCAAGCAAGTTGGTAAAATGTGGGCTAGACAAAGTAACTGTTACATGGATTTGTAATTGGTTGACTGGTCGAACGCAAAGGGTGCTCAACAATGGCTCCTTTTCAACCTGGAAAGAAGTGACCAGTGGGGTGCCACAGGGCTATGTCCTGGGCCCAGTGCTATTCAATATCTTTATTAATGACTCGGATGATGGTATTGGGGGCATAGTTATCAAATTTGCAGACGACACCAAATTAGGAGGAGTAGCTAATACCCCAGAGGACAGGATCAAAATTCAAAATGACTTGAACAGACTAGAAAGTTGGGCCAAAGCTAACAAAATGAAATTCAACACGGAGAAATGTAAGGTACTGCACTTAGGGCGGAAAAACGAAAAGTACAGATATACGATGGGGGACACCTGGCTGAATGAGACTACCTGTGAAAGGGAATCCAGGTGGACCACAAGTTGAACATGAGTCAACAGTGTGATGCAGCAGCGAAAAAGGCCAATGCAATTTTAGGCTGCATCAGTAGAAGTATAGTGTCTAGATCAAGAGAAGTAATAGTGCCACTCTATTCTGCTTTGGTCCGGCCTCACCTGGAATACTGTGTCCAGTTCTGGGCACCACAATTCAAAAAGGATGTGGAGAAACTGGAGCGTGTCCAAAGGAGGGCAACTACAATGGTGAAGGGTCTGGAAAGCAAGCCCTATGAGGAACGACTTAGGGAGCTGGGGATGTTTAGCCTGGAGAAGAGAAGGCTGAGAGGTGATATGATAGCCGTGTTTAAATATTTGTAGGGATGTCATATCGAGGAGGGAACAAGCTTGTTTTCTGCTGCTCCAGAGACTAGGACCCGAAACAATGGATGCAAGCTGCAAGAAAAGAGATTCCACCTCAACATTAGGAGGAACTTCCTGACAGTAAGGGCGGTTCGAGAGTGGAACACACTCCCTCGGAGAGTAGTGGAGTCTCCTTCCTTGGAGGTCTTTAAGCAGAGGCTGGATGGCCATCTGTCAGGGATGCTTTGATTGGGAGTTCCTGCATGGCAGGGGGTTGGACTGGATGGCCCTTGTGGTCTCTTCCAACTCTATGATTCTATGATTCTATGATTCTATGATTCTATGTCTACTAACCCAGCCTCTTGCTGTCCATCATCCACCACGTGACTATCTTTCCCAAGCTAACAATGTTTACCTTTTTGGATATCTCTTGTTAACCATAACAAAGTCTGTGTCCATTAGTTCTACCTCTGGGAAAGTACATGTTGATGTCTGCGTTGGCCACCTGGTGTTGATTCACTCTGTTTCTCTAAATATTGTTTGTGCTTTGCCCAAAAACTGTTCATGTGGAAAATTACAGACACACACACATCTTTACATTTCACCTTTGACTGTATATCCCATCCATATCCTAACACCTCCTATATATTTTTATCCATTCTGTCAATGGCACTGCGTGCATAGGGTTGGTTTAAAGTGTGGGCAAAGTTCTAGGCTCATAGCTGTAGACCACCTCAAATGGCAAGTGACCCATGCTCTGGTTGATTGCACTGTTAAAGGCCAGCTCAGCATGGGACAACAGGTCGGGCCAACTGTTCTGTTGACAATTTGAGTAGCACCTCAAGTACTACTCCAGGATTGAGTTTGCTTTCTCGGTCTGCCCATCCATTGGGGGGTGATGAGAGATGCTCATGGCCTGTTCTGCATCTTGTCTTTTTAGAAATGCCTCCCAGAACTGTGAGGTAAACTGGATGCCTTAGACCAGGGGTAGGCAACCTTTCCCCCTTTAAGGGCCGAGGGACTTCAACTCCCAGAATCCCAGGAGCTATTGGCCAACATGGGACTATTGGCCAATATGGCTGAGGCTTCTGGGAGCTGAAGTCCCTCGGCCCTTAAAGGGGAAAGGTTGCCTACCCCTGCCTTAGCCTGACACAATTTTGGAGGACAATCTGTGGAGCCTGTACACTTGGTTACAAACAGATCAGCCAATTGTGAGGCTGTGGGCAGTAATTTGCAACCCATGAAGTGGACCACCTTAGAAAATAGATATGTCACCACCCAGATTGTGTTTCTGCCCCAGCTCTCCAGTTGATTGGGTATAAAGTCCATGGATATGAGACCAAGGGGCTGTCAAGATCAGTAGTGACTGCAACAACCCTTGCAGTTTTCATTTGGCATATTTGAACTGGGCATAGGTGGATCACCCTTTGATGTAGGTCTCTATATCCTGCCTCACCTCCTCCCACCAGTACTATTTTCTCAAACAATGCCAGGTCCTTAAGAACCCCCAGTGTCCAGACACCTTAGCATTGTGACATTGCTGTAGATCTGGAGTTCCTCGGGGACATATATTTTGTGCCCCTTGTACTAGATCTCATTCTTCAATTCTAAGTCCTTTTGGTGATCTCATAGCCAGAGGTCCCTAGTAGCTGCTTCTCAAAAGCTTTGGGGTAAAGGAATTTGTGGGGGGTGCTGCCTTTGATTTGACTCTTAGTGGTGACTGCCAGTTGCTGGGGTGAAAACAATGTCCAATAGGGCTTCTCGTTTATAGACATACTGTGGCAGTCTCGACAATGCATCAGCAAAGACATTTTGCTTTCCAGGCAAATACTTCAATTTGATGTTAAACTTGTAGAAATATTTGGTCCACCTGACCTATTTGGGATTGAGTTTTCTGGGGGTTTGTAAGGCTTCTAGGTTTTGGTGGACTATCCAAACCTCAAAAGGGTGGGGTTCCTCTTCTAAGAATTGGCACCAATACTGCAGAGCCCATTTGACTGCAAAACCTTCCACTCCCAAGCCAACCAGGCCAGTTCTGCCCCTACAAAATTTTTGGACAGATGAGCGCAGGGGTGTAGCACTCCTTCTAGGTCCTTTTGTAATAAGATAGCCCCCAATGCAACATCAGTGGCATCGGTCTGCAGCACAAATGGTTGGGTTAGGTCTAGATGCTTTGGGATGGGCTCAGAGCTAAACTGAGTTTTTCAAAGGTGGACTGGCACTCTGGGGTCCATCAGATTTTGGCCGATGGTTTCAGCTTATGGCTGGGGTCCTCTTTCTTGATCGTCTTCATTTTGAGCAAATCTGTGATGGGCAAGGCCACCTTGGCAAAGCTGGGGATAAACTAACTGGAGAAGTTGGCAAATCCCAGGAAGCTCTGTACTTGCCTTCAGGTCTGCATGGGCTCCCAACCCAGCACTGCTCTGACTTTTTTAGGGTCCATCTCAATCCCTTAACTGGAGACTCGATAACCCAAGAAATCTAAATTGTCCATGTGAAACTTACACTTTGACAGCTTTACATAAAGTTGATTGTCCAATAAACATTGCAGCACCTCTCACACCAAGCTGACATGGGATTTTAGGTCCTTTGAGTAAATGAATACAGTGTCCAGATATACCAGCACCCTCTCAAATAGGAGGTCGTATAATACCTGATTCACCAGCCTCATGAACACTCCTGGAGCCCCCGATAGCCCAAAAAGCATGACCAAATATTCAAAAGCCCCCAAGGGGCAGTTAAAAACTGTCTTAAGCTTATTCCTGTCCCAGACTACCACAACCTGAATGAGACCTGTAGATTATGAAATAGCCTGCTGAATGAGATCTGTCATATCACCAACTTAACCAGCTTTTAAAAGGCTGTTAAAACGGATCTCTTCTGGCAAGCCTTGCCTGGACAGATACCCTAACTTTCAAGAGTCAGCTTATCTTTCTCCCTTAATCTTTGTCCCAATTATCCTATTTGTTGTTTGTTTCTGTGTTATTGTGACCTATTTAAGTATGTTTTAAAGTGTTCCATTGTTTAATATTATTTTAAGGAGTGGGCGGATTTTGGGATGTACTGTATTTTTACTGTACTTTTAATGGTGTAAGCCACCCCGGTTGCGGATGCAGAGGGTTGGGATAAAAAATATATATATTATTATGCAGAGGGGCAGTTGGCCAACTGTCTTAAGCTCATTCCCCTCCCAAATCCTCACTTGGAAGTAGGCATTCCTCAGGTCTAACTTAGTGAACACCCTTCCCATGGCCAACCACCCCAACATGTCTTTCATGAGGGGAATGGGATATTTATTGGTACTACAGATCTCATTCAGGTTGCGGTAGTCTGTCACCAGTATCAATAACCCATCTTTCTTCTTCTAGAAGAAAACTGGAGCAGCAAATGATGACATGAAAGGTTGTATACAATCTCAGGATAGATCTTTCTTTATGAATTCCTTTAGAGTCCTTAGCTCCAGAGGGATCATCGAATATAACTTGGGTTTGTTCAGTTTGGCCACTGGCTCCAGTTCTATAGCACAGTATATTTCCCAGTGGTGGGGAAACTGGTCACTCTCCTTTCCTCAAATACCTTGCTCAAGTCAGCATAGACCTCTGGGAATCCCAAAGACTCTCCTTGTGTAGCCCCCTCTGGCTAGTTTAGTACTGTTTTTAACTCAGAGGCTGTTGCCCTGCCAAGCAAGCTGCTTTGATGTAGTTCAAACACTGGGGGTGTTTAAGCTTGAGTTTGCTTAATCTCTGATGCTGGGATCATGGAAATCAAGCATAGGATCAACAGTTAGTCCGAGGTGGAGACCAGGACAAATCTGATTAATTCCCAGTGATTTTGTACCCCCACTAGGACTGGACTGGCCTGCTCGGTCACTGGAGACCACCTATCTCTGTTCCATCCATTTGCTTTAATGCGATGGGAGGTTCTAGTTCCTGAACACTCAGTCCAAAGCTGGTGGCTACAATGGGGCTCATTAAGCACCAGGTGCAACCCAAGTCAATAGCTGCAATGATGTTCATGCTCCCTTCCCCTCAGGGCTTTCTGGAGTGTAGAAGGTGTCTCCCCCACTCACCATCAAGAGACAGCTGCTACGTCCCTCTGCCTGTCTGTTGCCACTTTCTAAGACAAGCTCAAATAGTTTCCCAATGGCTCACTGCTGTCACCAGAATCAGTGTAGTACCCCGCCAGCCCCATGGCCATCTCGTCCTCTGAAGTGGCCCCAAAGTTTGCCAGTGCTGGGTGGCCTCTTGCTACTCGGCTTAGGAAGAGAGGACACCTTCTTCGCAGGTGTTCCGCAAGGGCCTTTTTCCCTGTTGGGACAATCCGCTATTAAGTCACCTTTCTTCCCCAAGCTAGGCAGAGCCTCATCTGCATGTGTCACTCCCTCTCAGCCTTGCCTCACCCCTCCAGTTCCCATGCAAGCCCCCAAAGCTGGGGCCTTTTTGCCGCAACCTTGGTTGTTAGCCCCTGATGCTGCTTGGCCAGTCAGACTGTCTCCTTCACCATCTCACCTTCCCTGGCTAACAGGACCCAGCCCAAAAGGGTAGGGAGGTTGTCCCATGATTGCTCCCATTCTATCATGTCCAGGCACAGTCCACCTTGGAAATATTGTAACTTGGTGGTCTACGGCCAATCAGGGATCTCAGTTGCCAGGCTCTGGAACTCCTCTGCATACTCAGTCACTGATTTGGTTCCTTGTTGCAAAATCAGTAGGTGGGTACAAGCATTCTCCACCTGAAATGGATTTCAAATCAGGTCCACAATCCAATCATGAAAATTTGGTGGTTGTTCAATGCCAGCACCCCCTCATCATATAAATGCATCAGCCAGTTTGTGACTTTCCCCACTTGATGTGTAGCCACATACTGCACCTTTGAAGCCTTGTTGAAACAACTCATGCCAGACTAATCCGATCTCTTTTTTTGATAAAATTTTGTTTGGTAGATGAAGGGAATGCTGTAGACATAGCATATCTTGAAGACAGGGTCAAAATTCAAATTGACCCTAATAAATTAGAAAGTTGGGCCAATGCTAACAAAATGAATTTCAATAGGGAGAAATGTAAGGTCCTGCACTTAGGGCAAAAAATAAAATAAAATAATTAAATGCATAGATATAGGACGGGGGAAACCTGGCTTAATGAGACAATGTGTGAAAGGAATCTAGGACTTCTAGTAGACCACAAGCTGAACATAACTAAACAGTGTGATGAGGAAGCTAAAAAGGCTAATGCAGTTCTAGGCTTCATCAATAGAAGTATAGTGTCTAAATGAAGGGAAGTAATATTCTGTTTTGGTCAGGCTTCACCTGGAATACTGTGTCCAGTTCTGGGCACCACAATTCAAAAAGGATGTGGAGAAACTGGAGCGTGTCTAAAGGAGAGCAAACGAAAATGGTGAAGGGTCTGGAAACTAAGCCCTATGTGGAGAGAATTAGGGAGCTGGGTATGTTTAGCCTGGAGAAGAGAAGGTTAAGAGGTGATATTTTAGCCTTGTTAAATATATGCAGAGATGTCATACTGAGGATGGAACAAGATTGTTTTCTGCTCCTCCAGAGAATAGGACCCGGAAAAATGGATGCAAGCTACAGGAAAAGAGATTCTACCGCAACATTAGGAGGAACGTCCTGATAGTGAGAGCTGTTTGACAGTGGAACACACTCCCTCGGACAGCGGTGGAGTCTCCTACTTTGGAGGTCTTTAAACAGAGGCTGGATCACCATCTCTCCAGGGTGCTTTGTGAGTTTTTGTATGGCAGGGGGCTCGACTGGGTGGCCCATGTGGCAAGGGTCCTAAGATCTATGGGGGAAAGCTTTCTCTCAGTCCTGCCGCCATCACAGGCTTATTTGATGAGGACACAAGAGAGAGCCTTCTCGATGGCTGCTCCCACCTTCTGGAATAAATAAATAAATAAGATACAAATAAGATACAGGTCTGTCACAGACCTGTATTCTCTGAGACTGTTGGCAAAGTTTGGACATTATGGATTGTTCTTCCACAGAAATAAAATACAGAAATATAGAAAATATAGAAATAAAACCTAGAACATCAGGAACTTAAATAGTCCGAGCTTTTCTCCCCAAGAACTTGCTTCCTCTGCCCAGAGAGGAGATGTTATGGGAGGATGTGTTAAACTCAAAGTTTCCATACATGGAAAAGTCTCTTGGTTCAAACTCCTTCTGCAGTTTGAAAGAACTGGGCCACAGAAGGAGGGAAAGACTGAAGCTCTGCACTCATATAAAGTTCAACTGAAGAATTCTACAAGTTTCACACCTGCCAAAATTGAAGGGGGGGAAAAGCTCCAGATAAACCCAGTTCTAGCCCAGTGCATCCCAGCGTGCATGGCCTGGAATCCTACTTCCAGGCTGGCATCCTACAGTGGAGTGACAGATGCCAAGAACATGAATTGACTCCTTCATTAATTAATCCCAACAAAGACAAAAAGTATCATTATTCAGAGGCCTCCTTCCCATCATCTTCCATTGTAGACCAGTGATGGCAAACCTTTTAGAGACTGAATGCCCAAACTCAGTGGCATTCCTGCACCAGGTGTCACCAGGTCCAAAACACCCTGCACTTTACTGTCCTGGCTCAATGCTAGGGAATCCTGCAAATTGTAGTTTACTGTGGGACCAGAGCTCTCTGGCTAAATATCTCACCAACCTACAAATCCCAGGATCCCATAGCATTCAGCCCTGGTAGTTAAACTGGATTATTTCTGCAATGCAGATGCAGCCTTAACACTGCATCTGCATTGTAGATTTTGGACGTTACTGTACTTTGCTATATGGCCAACAAGAGCCAGCGTGGTATAGTGGTTTGAATGTTGGACTATGGCTCAGGAGACCAGGGTTCGATTCCCTGCTCTGGCAAGAAACCCACTGGGTGACTTTAGGCAAGTCACACTCTCAAATGTGGGAAGAAATTAGGTATAAGGCAAATACGGGGTCAGACTGAATGATCCATGGGGTCCCACCCGATTCTGTGAGATTTTAAAGAACTATAGCTTCAGCTTTGCAATAGGAAGTAAGTTAGAAAATGGCTTAATTGCAAGAACATAACAGGAAATCTTGTAAGAGCAAAAAGGCAAGGCGAATAAGAAATAGCTCAGCAAGCAGCTTGCTGCAGGAATGATATGTGTCAGCATAAGATAAGTTAATGAGTAAGCAAGTTTTAGGGAAGTATAGGATGGGGTCTGAAGGACTGATGGGCAGAGCCAGAAGTCAGGGGTGGTAAGATAAGGGTCATGACGTTTGATAGTTGAAAACCAATCACATGTAAAAGTTAAACAGTAATGCCATACATAGACAAGGGTGTTTATGAGATTATGTGATACATTATAAAAGGATGTAAATTGCTAGACTGGGGGCTCTTATTCTCTGAGAGACCGCTGGCGTTAATAAGTTCCATTTTCTGCAATCCAAGGGTCTCCATCCCTGATTTTCCTGCAACACTCAGACTCAGGGGATGTTAATGCAACCCCTCTGAATAAATCTTGCAAAGAAAATCCTGTAACAGGTTTGTTGTTTTGGGACACCAGTATGGTGTAGCAATTTGAGTGTTGGACTAGTCCTCTGGGAGATCAGGGTTCATGAAAATCCATCGGGTAACCTTGGGCAAATCACTCTCTCAGCCTCAGGGAAAAGGCAATGGCAAAAGCTCCTCTGAGGAAACCTTGCCAAGGAAACCCTAGGATAGCGTCCCTCTAAGTCAGAAAGGGCTAGAAGGCACACAACAACCTCAAGGTGCTGCTCACCTGAGAGGCTCCAGGAGAAACCCTACCACCGGAGGGACAAGGTTCCTTGCAAAAGTACGGGGCTTTGGGGTGGAAGGGCAGAAGGGCCGCATGCTACCCCTCCGGGCTGCAGCAAGGAACTGGACTGGCTGTGTGCACCTCCTGGCCCCTCCAGCTCCGTCCCGTGCTTCCATGTCTGCGTGCCCTCTCAGATGGCTTTGCGTGCTAGAGCGGGCACGTGAGCAATGGGTTCACCAACACAGATATAGACCATCTGGATCCAAAAGGCCCCACTTTTCTCAGATGAAATTACACAGCTATTTGGGCTATCCAGTCGAACCCCCTGCCATGCATCAATCCACCAGCTGAGGCTAATAGCAAGAAATGGCTTAATAGCAGAAAGAAATGGCTTAATGGCAAAAAGAAAGCCTCTATTTTCACAAGGTTCATGGGAGGAAGATGGCTAAAACGTAGGGCCCCTTCTGGTTCAGGGCTGGAAGCAAAGGGGCCTAAACATTTGTACAAAGTGATCAGTGAGAGAGAGAAGCCAGAGAATGTTGATCCCTCTTCTTCCCTTCCTTTGGTCTTGGGTTCAAGCCTTTTGTTTCCTCCTCACCTGGGGAGACCTCTTTCCTTCCCTTCACCAGGTTAATTAGCTGTTTTGTTCCTTTTGTCTGATGCTTAGAGAATTAGCACTATGATTCTGCTTTAACTGCCATGACAACACTGTAAGGAATCCTGGGATTTGTACATTTGGAAGCGTACTTAGAATTTTCTGCCAGAAAGTTCTAGTGCCTCACTACACTGCAAATCCCAGGATCCCATTGAGGACAGTTAGCCAGGATCCCATAGCCAGGACAGTTAAAGTGGAACCATAGGGCCCTTTCACACTACACATTTATAGCACTATGATTCCACTGAAATTGTAATGGCCGCATGCTATGAAATTGTGCGATATGTCATTTGGGAAGCACTAGATCTCTCGGGCTGAGAATGCTAAGTGTCTTTCCCTAAATTGGAAACCCCAGGATTCCATAGGATGTTGCCGTAAAGTGGAATCACAGCATCATGATGGTGTATTGTAAAAGGGCCCTGAGAAGGGAGCAACCATGGGGCTCCAACTCAACAATAATTGTTGGCTCAACCCCACATAGAGGAGCCTGTCACACTTAGGTGCTGAAATATGTTATGCCCGCAGAAATTCAGAGTTATTCTGTGCGTGTGTGAGTCGAGGCCCAGACGTAGGGTGATCATGATCTTGGACAAAGTAGTCTTGAAGCCAGACAATAAATGTGTATTGGAAGCTCCTGAACTGCAAGGCTGCATGAGACCGTAAATATAACAAGTCCATCTCAGTGTGTGAGAGAAGCTGAGAACGAGAGAGAGTTTTGGTTTCAATTTGTTCCATGAACTCTGCAAGTGCTGTATATAGTTTTTGTCTCCTGCCTTCCTCTGTAAATAAATCCTTTACTGCAGCAGCCAGCTTCCAAGTTATACTTGGGAGTATCCAGAGGATACTAAATCATTCATACTGACCGACAGCGTGACAAAGCCGGCCTTCGGGGGCTCTAAGTACAGATTTATGTCTTTGATCTGTCTCATTTCCCATCCTAAGGTGGATTTCTGGAGACAAACAAGTCTTCTTCTTTTTTACTTTACAAGACTATCATGAGCCGTTTCTCCTTCTTCTGCCATAAGTTCACATTGCACTAGCCTTGCTGAAAAGGATAACAGTTCAAAAATGGTCCATTTAGTCCTGTTCTTTTTCCAGGAAGAGCCAGGCAAAGAAATGATTTTCTCTGCTGTGGTTGATCTCCTCCAGGGCACATGGGGTTCAGGGAGAAATGGTGACCTGGCTCTCAACACGGAGGCTCGCTTTAGCCAACTCACAGTGAAAAAAATCCACCCACCAGGGATTCATAGGACGTTATCACACGGGGCCAAATCCACACAAAATCCACACAAAATCCCGACCGAAACCGGATTATTGGCCCGTGTTTTCACATGACGTCGCACAGAAACTGGACAGAAACTGGATCGAAACTGGAATTATCCGAGATCTTTTGAAACCCGGTTCTTTGGAGAAATAGCAATTACGTAATTAAAGTAATTACGTATTTACCGTTGTGTGATAACCAAATGCGCATTGGGGAGCATTTCCCTGCTGTTGCCATGGTTCCAGCGAGCATTCCTCTATCTGCGCATGTGCAAGAGGCTCATTTCTACTACATTTACGGGATATTTTCGCTTGTGTGTGGACGTTCAATGCACTTACTGTAAATTCACAATTAAGGTAATGACGTTTGTGGAAACAAGGTTTATTTCCCGTTTATTTTCGGGATGCCTCATTTCCACTTTATTTTCGCTTTCTGGTCCACGTGTGATAACGTCCATAGAGACCTCTCCACAGGGGGCAGTTCTCATCTCTGTTACTAAGCCAAAGAGCCAGCGTTGTCAGAGACTACTCTTGTGGTCATGTGGCCAGGATGACTGCACTGAACACTTTTACCTTCCCACTGAAATGGTACTGATTTATCTACTTGCGCTGTATGCTTTCAAACTGCTAGGTTGGGACTAGTGACAGGAGCGCACCCCATCATGCAGCACTTGGGCCTCGAACTGCTAACCTGCCGGTTTTGCAACCAACAGAGTCAGCGTCTTAACCGCTTGAGCCACTGCATCACCTTCTTTGCTGGTGCCTTCTTTGTTCCACATCCAGGCCATCCTCTTCATTCCTCTTTTCCTTCCAAGTGCCCCCCAAAAGACTCATGGTGGCAGCTGTTAAGGCTGCTCCTCCTCTTGCTGTCTTCCTTTTCCTCTTCCTCCTCTTTGTTATGGGGAGCCCCATTGAGAGACTCACCTCAGGCCACAGATGCTGGGGGTCAGCCATGGCTCCCCTCAGTCCTGGGCTCTGACTGAAGGGGGGGGGTCTCCTTCCTTTCTTCCTTCCTCTCAAATAACCACCACCAAAGCTCCTTCCTTCCCACCAAGAGAAGCCTGGGTGCCCTTTGGGGGGAGAGGAGAGGCCCAATTCCAATCCCTCCCCAGCCATGACCCCAAAAGGGGGGACATCCCTCCTCCTCTTTCCCTCCCTCCCAACCAAAAAGGGAATTTGGGGTCCCTCCAGCCCCTTCCCCAGTTATTACCTGCCCCCCCCAAAAAATCCAGATCATGGAACGGCCTGCCGGATGAGATCCGTCATATTACCAGGGCCTTTGCAGACTGCTAGAAATTGTGCAGGTTGAGTCCACTTTAACTGCCCTGACTCAGTGCTAGAGAATCATGGGAATTGTATTTTTTTTTCCCCTGAGACATTGAGCCTTCTCTGTCAGAGGGCTCTGGCGCCACAATAAACTACAGTTCCCATGATTCCAGTTCAAGTGGACTCAATTTGCACTATTTCTGGCAGTCTGCAAGACAGCTTTAAAAGGGCTGTTAAGACGGATCTCTTCAGGCAGGCCTTTCCGGAATAGATATCCCGGCCATCAAAAGACAGCCATCCTGCTCATCCCTGATTCGGCTGTAGCTACTGTTATTTGTTTGTTTCTTTTTTGTGTTATTGTTTTAAATGCGTTTTAAATCATCATTATTTAATTGTATTTTAAGGTGGGATTGTGGGATATGGATGTATATTTTAAAGTTGTAAGCCGCCCCGCTTGCGTTATGCAGAGGGGAAGGAAAATATTATTATTATTATTATTATTATTATTACTACTACTACTACTACTTTCTTTTTCCCTCCAAGGAAATTGAGCATCCGTTCCCCCCTTCCTGAAATGAGATCAGAGAGTGCGCCACTCTTCTCCTTCCCCTGCCTTGACACTTCCTGCCTCTCTAGGAAGAGGAGCTCGCTGCTCGGAGGACTGACGGGGGTCAGGAGGGGGTTTATTTCCCCCTCCCCCCAGCCCTCATTTTCCTCCAAAGCCCTCAAGAAAGAGGGTCCCAGCCAGGGAGGGAATAAAGGCAGAGATGCCCAGGGAAATAAAGGATAAATTTATTAATAAATTCCCACCCAAATAAAGGAATTTGGTCACCTTCCCTGAAATCCTTTCCTATAGTAGCCATTAGAAGGGAGGGGGCAGTTGTAAGGCTGATTTTCAACCACAAAAATAGAAGTGTGTTGTTGTTGTTGTTGTTTGTGTGTGCCTTCAAGTTGTTTCCAAATTCTAGCCACCCTAAGGTGAATTCATCATGGATTTTTTTCTGGCCAATTTCTTCAAGGGACAAGTTTCTTCACTATTGCAATCCTCTGAGGCTGAGAGGGTGTGACCTGCCCAAGGTCACCCCCCCTTTGGGTTTACATGGCCAAGCCAGGATTTGAACCCTAGTCTCCAGAATCATATAATCCAATGCTCCAACCACTACACCACGCTGGTCTCTAAGCTAGAATCATAGAGTCACAGAATCATAGAGTTGGAAGAGACCACAAGGATCATCCAGTCCAACCCCCCTGCCATGCAGGAATTCAAAATCAAAGCATTCCCATCAATAATAATAATAATAATAATAATAATAAAAATTAAAATTATTTTTACCCCACCCACTGTCAAGTAATCAGGGTGGCTTACAAGAATTAAAATCCATACAAATCTACAAATAAACATCCCCCAGCAAGTGTACCTGAACTTAAAACTTTCTCAATGTTTGAAGCTAATTTCTTTATTATTTTTTTTAAAAAATAAGCCGACTAAACTACAGCTATTTTTATTTTAATTTATTTGTCATTTATTGCAATGTTTTTGTAGTTTGTTATTTTTAAGTATGTTTTTAAAATTTGACTATTTTAAGGGGGGGGGCTATTGGGGGATGGGATTGTTCGTTTTATCATGTAAGCCGCCTTGGTTGTATTTATTTATTTACAATTTTATAAATAAATAAATAAATAAATAAATAAATTATTGTTGTTATTGTTGTTGTTGTTGTTATTATTATACATATTTTGAACCCAAGCTCCAGGCACCCCCCCCCCAAAAAAAAAACCCTTGTTTTTTGGCCTAGAAGAAAATTAGGATGGGGGATTTGGAGATGCTTGGAGCTTTGCAAGAAGATGTTGGGGGGTTCAATTTCCAAGCATTAGGAACTTCTCATGGGGACAAAAGGGGACACGTTATTTTCTTCACCTAAGTCTTGCCTCCCCCAACAAAAAAATCCTCCATCCCCCCATGACTCTTGTAGCAGAATTTCAAGGGACCAGACCAGGGAGACCCAGAAGTCGAATGAAAAGTCAGCAGTTTATTTAAGCTGCATCAGATCTCCAGAGAAATACAATTTCCAAATTCTGGAGCCCTGAGGTACAGGTGAACTACCTTTTTTATAGTATTTTGAACAAAGAAACTACAAGTCACATTAGGACTGGTTACATTAAAAATAGCATTTCTTGGTACTTAGTATTGACAGTTCTTATCTTTGTATGTTTTCAATTTCTGTCTCCATATGTCTCTGTGCAACATTGCTGTTTTGGTAACGGTCCGTACCAGGACACTAAGAGGCCTTGGATTCAAGGCTTGCATTCGGTGAAGCCACTTTGACCTGGTGGCTATCTATCATTCAGGCAGCGTTTGCTCTAATACATTTCAGATACTTTCCTACTATTAAGCATTCTAAATATTTTTTTATATTTAGGCCTCTTGCCTCCTCCAGGCTCCAAATTCCCCTTTCCCACCCCACAGGCCTTCTCCTTCTCCTGTTTTCTCCAGGCTCCAACTTCCTTTCCTTTTTTTCTGGCTTTGTGTCCTTGGGCCCCACATTGCTATATAAGCCATTTTTCAAAATGGCCTGGGAGTGTATTAATAGAGTTGGAAGAGACCTCAAGGGCCATCCAGACCAATAGCATATTCCACTGTAAAACAACTCTTACTGCCAGGAAGTTCCTCCTAATGTTTCAAAGTATGATCCTACCAGAGGGGCCGTTCCCTTTCTCTTTAGTTTGGGCACTCTGCTCATGCTCAGAGGACTGCTTTCCCCCAGAAGAATCCAGCACCAGGCTTGTCAGCAGCGACTTCAGGGTTGTTCCTGAGGGAATAGGACTGATCTGTTTTTAAATATTGCAGGGATCTGTAAACAATATCTTTATGCGGAAGACGCGGATTATTGGGAGGGTAACATGGCATTCGAGAAATCAAGGGAAAGTTCAAACCAAGGACCGGGATGCTCTATGACAATACAAATAACATAATTCAAGACCAGGAAGGAATAAAAAGACATTGGATGCAATACACACAAGAACTATACAAAGGAGATGACAAAATGAAGGACACATGGAGTGAAGAGCCATATGAAGATGGACCCCAAATTCTAAAAACTGAGGTGGAAACTGCAATAAAAGAAATGGCACAAAACAAGACTCCAGGAACAGATGATACACCAATAGAACTGTTACAATCTACACTGACAGAGTCAACTCTAATGCTAACCAACATATATCAATAGATATGGAAAACAAAATGATGGCCAACAGATTGGAAGTGATCAATATACATCCCCATCCACAAAAAAAGAGACACAAGAGACTGCAGCAACTATAGAACCATAGCACTAATCTCCCATGCAAGCAGAATTATGCTCAAAATACCGCAAGTAGACTCCAACTACTCATGGAGAGAGAAATGGCAGAAGTCCAAGCAGGGTTCAGGAAAGGAAGAGGCACCAGGGATCACACTGCAAATATATGATGGCTAATGGAGTGTAGCAATGAGTTCCAAAATAATAATAATAAATCAGCATGTGCTTTATAGACTATAGCAAAGCCTTTGACTGCATAGATCGGAAAGGCTATGGAACGCCCTTAAAGACACGGGAGTGCCATCACATCTGACAGTCCTGTACTCAGGACAAGAGGCAACTGTCAGAACAGAACATGGAGAAACAGAATGGTTCCCCATTGGCAAAGGAGTCAGACAAGGCTGCATCCTATCACCCTACCTATTCAACATATATACAGAACATATTGTAAGGAAAGCAGGCTTGGACATGGAAGAGGGAGGAGTGAAAATAAGAGATAGAAATATCAACAATCTGAGATATGCTGACGACACCATAATACTAGCAGAGAATCTCACAGACCTGGAACAACTACTAAGGAAGATCAAAGAAGAAAGTGCTAAGACATGCTGAACATAGAGAAAACAAAAATAATGACCACAGAGAACTTACACATATTCAAACTAGACAGTGAGGAAATAGAAATAGTAAAAGAGTTATCATATCTGGGATCACACATTGATTGGAATGGGGACTGCAGCCAGGAAATCAGGAGATTAAGAATGGGGAGGGTAGCTATGAAAGAACAAGAACAGATCCTAAAATGCAAAGACATACAACTCAGCACAAAAGTCAGAATCATACAAGCCATTGTATTCCCTATTAGCATGTATAAATGTGAGAGAGGGACAGTCAAGAAAGAAGAGAGGAGGAAAATCAATGCATTTCAGATAATGTGGTGCTGGAGAAGAGTGCTGAGGATCCCATGGACAGCCAAAAGGACAAACAAATGGGTCTTAGAGCAGATCAAGCCAGAGATATCTCTAGAAGCCAAGATGACAAGACTTAGACTGTCGGACTTTGGACACATCATGAGAAGGCATGAATCATTAGAAAAGACAATAATGTTAGGAAAGGTGGAGGGAAGTAGAAAGAGAGGAAGGCCGCATGCTAGATGGATGGACTTTATTAAAGAGACCATGAGTTGGCAGGAGCTGAGCAGAGCAGTATGTCTCATCCATAGGGTTGCCATGGGTCAAGATCGATGCGAAGACAGTTAACAAACAAACAAAAAACATGGCATTACTTCTGTTAGGAATTAAAACTTGATCTTAAAACAGGGAGGCATTTCTGTTGTAAAGCTCTTTTAAATCTAACAAACAATTCCCACTCAGATAAATGAACATTGCAACCTGTAAATATGTTTAATTCTTCGATATGTGTCCATGCTGGGAAAACTGTTTTGCCTTGGAAAGCTTTCAGCAGGGACTTCAGGGCTGCTCCGGAAGAGGCCAGAACCCCAGTCCTCTCCTATGACGTGGGAGTGAGGCAAGAAGCCACAAAGCCTCCACAAAATTGTGTGGAAAGTAGGCCCTGTGGGATTTTTGTGGCTTGGTCCCATTCCCAGCTAGTCTGGTGTGGCTGATAGATTTTGTGGGTGGGTGTTGCCCTCTCGTAAGTTCCCATTTTGAACCTTTCTATTGTTTTCCAGGTGGTTTCTAGGCATAAAGCGGTTAACAAAAGGAATATATTAGGCATATTTTGAGATATAAAATTTTATTCTCAGTCATGCCCAAGACATCCCAACACCTTCAGTCTCTTTAAAATGTCCTGTTCTTCCCATTGTCTTCCACTTTGCCCTGACCACTCTTCTCCAATGACCTGAGAATAAACTTCCAGAAAGATGACTCTGAAAACTTACCCCAGAAAGTATCTTGTACCTTCCTATGTGGATTTATAGCTCTCCTGAGGGGGCAAAAGCCCCTCCACTCTCTCTCTCACCCCACCACAACCTGAACCCCTTGAAGCTCCATTTGAACTCCTTTTTTCCAGAGCCCAGACAAACATGCACAGTTTCAAAACTGGGAAGTTTATGGCCTGTATACAGTTAGGGACCTGTTCCACAATGGAGCACATATTACAACAGAGCAACTTACCTGTGCTCTGGGACCTGGCCATCCTGGTAGAGGATAAAATAATGGCGATAATAATAATAATAATAATCATCATCATCATCATCTTATTTATTTTTTACCCACCTCTCCCCATGGATCCAGGTGGGGAACAACAACAATTAACAGATAAAAAAAAATCTGTTAACACATCAGTAAAATATACATCAATTTAAAAGTACAAATATGATATATACATATTAAAACAATCAAAATTTAAAATCCATAATTTAAAATTCACAATTTAAAAATGATTTGGCTAAGCCTGCTGGAAGATATTAGTCTTTAATACTCTAAGAGAAGCCTAAACTGGGGGCACTGACCACAAGTAAAAAGGGTAGGAAAAGTATATCACCGGGGGGGGGGGGGACCTGTAAAAAAAGTCATGATCCTTTCCTCCTTACATTTAAGTCCTGAGGATAGGAAGATATCAGCATTTAAACTAGAAGTCACTGAACATTATGTGTTACCATGGGGACATGAAAGGGGAAGGAATGACACCATCCCCTGGAATTATATGAACACACACTCTATAGTCATGGTCACAACCAAATGAATTAGGGAATATTAGAAAGCAGAATGCTCCAAATAATTCAGAGGTTTATTGAATGAACATATAAGTGCAAGATATTTTAAAATCACATGCTTTGAAACAAAACTAGCTTCAAAGCAGTTTCTAATATTTATTTTACAAGACAGAATCCAGATACTTTGTCTCTACAAACAAAAAGTATGTCACACTTCCATTTTCTCTGCAGTGCGGACAATCTGACGCCTCAAAAGGGGCTGAGTCCTGAGCAAAACATTTTCCACACTGTTGACATTTGAATGCTTTCTCTCCTGTGTGGACTCTCTGATGTCTCAAAAGGACTGACCTGTCAGCAAAACATTTGCCACACTGCTGGCATTTGTATGGTCTCACTCCTGTGTGAACTCTCTGGTGTCTCTCAATGTGTGACCTTTGAGCAAAACATTTCCCACACTGTTGGCATTTATATGGCTTCTCTCCTGTGTGGACTCTCTGGTGGATCACAAGGTCTGAATTGTGAGCAAAATATTTCTCACACTGCTGACATTTGTATGGTTTTTCTCCTGTGTGGACTCTTTGATGCCTCAAAAGGGTGGAATCCTCAGCAAAACATTTCCCACACTGCTGGCATTTGTAAGGTTTTTCTCCTGTATGAACTCTCTGGTGTCTCTCAACATCTGACTTACAAGCAAACCATTTTTCACACTGCTGGCATTTGTATGACTTCTCTCCTGTGTGGACACTCTGGTGTCTCTCAAGGTGTGACTTGAAAGCAAAGCATTTCCCACACTGCTGGCATTTGTATGGTTTCTCTCCTGTCGTTTTTTTCTGATGCCTCAAAAGATGTGACCTCCGACCGAAACATTTCCCACACTGCTGGCATTGGAATGGTTTCTCTCCTGTGTGGACTCTGTGATGAGTAACGAGGTCTGACCTGTAAGCAAAACATTTTCCACACTGCTGGCATCCGTATGGTTTCTCTCCTGTGTGGCTTCTCTGATGAGACCGGAGGTTTGACTTGTGAGCAAAGCATTTTCCACACTGCTGGCATTGGAATGGTTTCTCTCCTGTGTGGACTCGCAAGTGACTCTCAAGGCGTGACTTGTGAGCAAAACATTTTCCACAGTACTGACATGTGTATGTTTTCTCTCCTGTGTGAATTTTCTGATAAATCAGGTTTCCTATAAAGAAGGATAGTTAAGACAAAATCTCATCATTTGGAGTGGAAGGACTTCTGGAAGAAACCATGGAATCAAAGCAGAAAAGAAACATCAAAGAAAGAGGAACTATTGTGTCCCCTTTTCCACCTTCATAGATCTTAGTCACAACTGCTAAACAGAACCTCTTGAAAGATCTGAAGCAAGGACCTGAACCAGTTTGCACCTGTTTACCTAAACTAGTTGTTAAAATTTGTCTGGTACATGGCTGCCTCTCAAAACACAAGGAACCTTCTGTGTGTGTCTGTATGTGTGTGAGAGAGAGAGAGAGAGAGAGAAACAGGGTTGTTTTGTTCCTTTTTGTTATTATTTAAGTTAATTGTTTATCATTATTTTTCTTTGCTCATCTTTTTCTTTAGCTGGCAAGATTACCCAGATTCTTTTTTGCTTTTTCCTTTACATTACATACAGGATACAACCACATCTCAGAGATATGGGTTTACGTCCAAATAAGGGAGAGAGAAATTTATGATGAAACTCTCTATGGGGTATAGAGAATGTTAGAAAAAGAAAGTTTAAAAATGTTGGTTGAAGGTTTAAGTAGATATGTAAATTGAAGGGAGGAATATGTGGATAATTACGACAATAAGAAGATGAAAGAGAGTCAGGAAAGAAGACTCGATAGAAAATGGAGAGGCAGTAAAGAAAGAAGAAAAGAAAGGAAACATGGAAATAAGGACTGTGTTGGCAGATGATGAAGGAAAGGAAGATGTAAACCATACAGAAGACAGCATGGAATAAAAGAATAAATATTATAAAAGAGGGTGGTGATCTAAGGACAATCAACCTGAGAACAAAGAAGAATGTTATGTTTTTTCTTTGTTTTTCCATTTGTGAATGTATATGTAATTTTAATATTTTTAAATAATTAAATAAAATAATAAAATAAAATAAAACAGGGTCACGGGGAAAAGAGGACACAAGAATGAGATACTGAAGGTGAAATGCTGAAGCAGTGCAGATGGGTATGAGGGCAGGTGGGAAAGTTAGAGAGTGAAGGGAGATGTGGAGAGTTACCATACATGTGGGAGCAAGGAGGATGAGGAGGGAGAGCAAAGCAAAGTATGAGGTATGAGATAACATCTCTGCAGAGAAGTTTGTTTTAAAACTGAAAAGCGAGTGGGATGTGAATGCAGCCAAATGGTGTAGTGGTTAACTGGAAGGAAGAAGAGCTGAGACTGAAAACACTGGACAAACTGTGCTATTGTACTTGGGGTGGGCTGCGGGGGAAGAACACACATCTCTCCTTGTCCCAGTCAGGAATTTTGTTTGTGTACGCACATCCTCCTCCTCACCACAGTTTGCATGTACACATTATGGCCAGAAAACCAAAATCAGTTGTTAATTATTTTGAATGGTATCACTGGACCTGAGGACCAAGCACTTCCTGGCAGGCCATTGCTTTCTGCTTCTATTGTGGACCTTTCCAGAGGTACTTTTCTGTCCACACGGAGCTAGACTATCTGGGACAGAGGATGAAGCTGGAAGGAGAAGCCACTTTGATTCCCATTTGGGGAGAATGACATTTATTTATTTATAAATAAATAAATAGGAAAGGCTGAGCAAAGGGGATAGACTATCACCTGAGACCTTTATAGCTGACTTTGGAGGGGAAAGCTCCAGACAGGAATGGGCAACTGTTGGGAATTAGGGGATCCCCGGGGATCTCAGAGGGATTGTATCACCTGAAAAAAATGGAAAAATATTTTGTTTCTAAATATCCTTCAGGGATGCGGTGCTTAGTGGTTAAGATGCCAGTTCTGATGATCGGAAGATTGGAAGTTTGGCAGTTCAAGACCCGAGTGCTGCATGATGGGGTGAGCTCCTGTTGCTAATCCCAGTTTCTGCCAACCTAGCAGTATGAAAGCATGCAAATGCAAGTAGATAAATAGGTACCATTTCAGTGGAAAGGTAACAGCGTTTGGTGCAGCCATGCTGGCCACATGACCCCGCACACTCCGGTCCTCTGGGAGGAACTTGCTTCAGCCTATAAAATCCAGGCTGTCTGCTACCTCCCAGAGGGCCTTTCTGTAGCCACTCCCAGATTATGGAACGGCCTGCCAGACGAGATCTGTCATATTACCAGTCTAAATAGCTTCAAAAAAGATGTGAAGACGGATCTCTTCCGGCAAGCCTTTCCTGATTGATCTCCCAGCCTTAAGAGCTAGTTTATTCCTTCTCCCATTCTTTACCACATTTAGGCTGCCTGTTCGCTCTGCCATTGTAGTTTTTTAATCTGTTCATTGTTTTATTGTGTGTTAGTTTTAACGTTTGCTGTTTAATATTATTTTAAGGGGTGGGTGGGTTCTCGGGATTGTTATTTATGGTGTTTTAATGCTGTAAGCCGCCCCAATTGCGTTTGCAGAGGGGCAGGATATTAATAATAATAATAATAATAATAATAATAATAATAATAATAATGTTGTTGTTGTTGTTGTTGTTATTATTATTATTACTATTAGAGCAGTCTTCGGACAACGCTGGCTCTTTGGCTTAGTAACAGAGATGACCACCCCCCCCCTACAGTCAGTCCAAAATGGTTGATTCATTCATGTCAAGAAACTACTATCTTTACCTAAATATCCCTTAACATCCCTTAGAGGAAGCAGGGTCAGTTTTGAGACTTTTGAGCCATCTCTCAACCGTTTTAGGGCCAGGGGAGGCCTTTCTCCCAATAGGAAGTTGGAGGCCTGTCCATGACATAGAAAGGCTGCAAAAGGGCCCAAACACTTGGAAAAAGTGCTCTGGGATGTACTGAGGGCCATTTGAGGGACAAAAATCATTAACTTCCATTGCTCTTCCCTCCAAAATCCTAGGCTTGCCAGTTTAGGGAGGGAGAGTCCTTAACTGGAGAGCTCAGTTTCCATAGGAAGGGTAATAGATTCAAATTTCTTACCAAGGGAGGACACATTCTCATAGTTTTCTATCATGACCTCCTCGTACAAAGATCTTTGGTTCCAATCCAATAAATTCCATTCCTCTTCTGTGAAATACACAGCCACATCCTCAAAGGTCACCTGCAACAGAAAACAGCCCCCATCCAGAGAGTGACTTATCAGGATTGTGTATCCACGGTGTATCCAAAATATTATATAATTGCTTCAGAATACAGACAGAAAAAGATATGCCTGAATATTCCTTTGTCTCTTTTTATTAACACCCCACATCTTGAGATACTCCATCAGGTGAAGACAAGGTTACAACCAGCCTTCCTGATGAACTAGGGGCCTTTGCAGACTGCCAGAAATAGTGCAAATTGAGTCCACTTTAAGGGTTAGGGAATCATGGGAACTGTCATTTATTGTGGCACCAGAGCTCTCTGACAGAGAAGGCTCAATGTCTCAGAAAAAAACAACAATTCCCATGACTCCCTAGCACTAACCCTAATCCTTAAAGTGGACTCAATTTGCACTATTTCTGGCAGTCTGCAAAGGCCCTAGATTTCTCATGTAAGAGGAGATTTTACTTAGCATGTGGGGACACTTCCACATCGGTCTTCTCAAGTTTGCATCACTAACTGGTGTAAATCAAGGGCAGCCTCACTCAACTGGCAGATACTTTGGATTTCCAGCCCATATTGTTAAGATCTTTAGGCCTATGAGACAGAGAACACCACAATGGTCCCTTCTCATCCTTGACACAAATTAATGATGGAAAACAACAAATTAAATCATTAGTAATTGCTGAGTTTCATCAGCCAGGTGCCTCTTTCTAACAAAATGGTGGACCAACACTATCAAAAAGCCAAGGATTCAATCCTTGGGAGGATGAACTGAAGAACATTTTAGGTAGAGATACCCTTCTGCTCTGGGCATCAACCATTTTAGACTCCTTGTTGCAGATCCCTCCCAATGGTTTCATTGCAAAGAAGGAAGGAGGGAACGTTCACCTGTTCCAAGGGTCTTGCTTGGCTGGGGGAGGGGATGGCAGGAAACACGGATAAACTGGGTCACTGCAGGGTGAAGGATGGCATTTGACCACCAATCATATCCCAGACTGGCACACCAAGGATTTAATTCATGGGAGGCAGAGTTGAAGAACAGTTGGAGAAGGGGAAATCCCTCTGCCCTTGGTTATCAACCATTTGGGACCCTCTGTTGGAGAAGCCTCCCAATGGCTCAATTGCAAAGGAGGAGGAAATGAAGGTTAACCTGTTCCGAGGATATCTTTCCTACAGTTTCTTCCATGGAGGAGAAATTCAGTGGAGACTCTCCTTTCTCTCTGTTTGGAGAACAGGCAGGCCTATCCTGGACCTCTGGCCACCTGCAGAAAGTACAAAGGAAGCTGTTGCATATGTATACACATTTATGCTGTGTTCTATGGACCATCAAAAAGACAACTAAAATGGGTCTGAGAGAAAACCAAGCCTGAACATTCCCTAGAAGACAAAATAACTGAATCAAGGCTGTCATGCTTTAGACACATCATGAGATGATATGGCTCATTGAAAAAGACAATGTTGGTCGGTAAAGTGGAAGGCAGTGGGAAAAGGGAAAGAAGACACTGCAGGTGGATTGAGTCAAGGAAGCCAAAATGGTCAGCTTGCAAGACCTATTCAAACATGTCCGTAACAAGGTCTCTTGGAGGTATCTCATGCATAGAGTAACCCTAGGCTGAATCCAATCTGACAGCACAGAACAACAACAAAAAGCTTTTCTGCTGAGATCTTCCCCTATTCAACAGAAACATCCCTCCAAAAACACCTGTAGCTGGAATTATCCACAAGGTTTAGCCCTAACACAGGGATGGGCATCATGCAGCCCACCAGGTGTGGGCCGACTACGGGTCTTTACAGACTGCCAGAAATAATGCAGCTTGAGTCCATTTTAACTGCCCTGGCTCAGTGCTAGGGAATCATGGGAAATGTAGTTTTTTTCTGAGACATTGAGCCTTCTCTGTCAGAGAGCTCTGGTGCCACAATAAACTACAGTTCCCATGATTCCCTAGCACTGAGCCAGAGCCATTAAAGTGGCCTGAAGCTGGATTATTTCTGGCGGTCTGTTCAGGCCCTTACTTGGGTGAAAGAAAGGAATGTCCTCCTTGGAGTCCTCTGTGGCCAAGAGGAGACTGAAGAGCCCCCCAATTATTTTCCAGGCAGAAGAGGCACTTGGGGGCAAAACAGGCTTAGAGGGCTTCTTTTAAAGCAACAAAAACTCCCAAGAATTCAGCAAGAGAAGGGTACTAAAGGCCAAGAGCCAGTTTAAACCCTTTTCCATTTTGAGGAAAATACAATCCCTCCTCCCCCATCCCCTTTTGTTGTTGTTCTTGCTCTGCGCCTAATAATAATAATAATAATAAAATTTTATTTCTACCCCGCCCAATGGGTACCCAATCAGGGCGGCTTACAAGTTTAAAATCATAATCCAGATAAAACATATTTACACAGAACCCAACCCACCCCCCTTAAAACAGTATTAAATCAACAATTATTTAAAACATAATTTAAAAATTAAGGTCCACACAGAATAAGTGAGACTGGCTCGATGATCCCTTCCATCTCACGATGGGGCCACGTAGGGGCATCCAAACACAGGTCCTTACGTCCGGGGTGGGTAACTAGTCTGGGAAGGCCTGCCGGAAGAGATCCGTCTTAATGGCCTTTTTGAAGCTCTCCAAAGATGTTAATAGACGGATCTCGTCCGGCAGGTCGTTCCAGAGCCTGGGGGCGACAACTGAAAAAGCCCTCCGGGAGGTGGCCGCCAGCCTCGATTTTTGAGGCTGTAGCAAATTCCTCCCGGAGGATCGAAGAGCGCCGGGAGGATTGTATGGGAGTAGGCGGTCCCTGAGATAGCTTGGGCCCAAGCCATTTAGGGCTTTAAAGGTAATAACCAACACCTTGTACCTGGCCCGGAAGCTGATAGGCAGCCAGTGGAGGGACCTTAAGCCTACAGGTCCTTAAGGCCACCCTCAGGTGGGGGTTTCCTGGGGCTGAGAGAGTGTGACTCGCCCAAGGCCACTCAGTGAGGGGCTTCCATGGCTGAGCAGGATTCGAACCCCGGTCGCCCAGAGTCTCTCCCTCCTTCCCTCCCGGCTTCAGGGGCCCAAAGGGAAAGGATTTCGGGGAGGGAAAGCCCAAGGCCTCCTCCATTTTTAAACAGACAGATAGAGGAGTCTGTCTGTCTCTCTCTTTCTCTGGCCTTTACCTGGAAGCCTCCTCCTCCTCTTCCTCAGAGTTTGGCAGGAAGGAAACAAGCCCCGCCCCCTTCTCCTCCCACGAAGAGCAGCGAGCGCAGATTCCTAGAGAGGACAATGTGTGTGGGGAGGAGAAAATGGCGGCTCCCCTCTGACCTAATTTCCGGTTTGTGGGGGGGCAGTGAAGGAGGGTCCTCTCTGAATATCTTTGGAGAGGGAGGGAGGTAAGGAGCGGGAATGGAAGGACCCCAAATTCTCCAGGAGACTCAAAGGGGGGTCTATCCTGTGGGGAGGGTTATTGGGGATGGGGGCGAAGTAAGGAAGTCTCCCTTTCTCTCCTCCTCCCCTCCAAAAAAGCCCCAGGGGCTCCTCTGTGGGGTTTGGGGAGAGGTTTCCAAGGGAGCCATAAGGGCCTGGCTGCCTCAGTGTCTCTGTGGTGTCTTTTTTTTGGGGGGGGGTCTTTCCTGGGGGGCCTGGAGGGAGTAGGGGCCTGTGGCCCCCGAAGGGGAAGGGAGGCACTTTGGAAGAGGAGAAGGAGGAGAGTGTCTGCTCCCAGAGGCAGGAAATGGTGGGGGGCTGAGGGATCAGACTGGGGGGGGGAGTCTTTCTTGGGGCAGAGAGGGGGGCCCTTATGACCAGAATGGCCAGGACTGGCAGGGAATGCAACTTAGAATGAGAGGAAGAGAGGCAGAAGGAGAGGGGAAGGGTTGGGGATTGTAGGGAGCAGGGGGAGAAGGAAGGAGACCCCCCCCCCAGGCTCCATGTTCCTGGAAAAAGGGGGGCAGAGGGGAGCCCTTGAGTCTCGGGTGGGGGGAGAAGAAGAAGAAGGGAAGAGGCTGAGGGAGGAAGGGAGGGAAAGAGAGAGTCAGGCTCCAAGCCTTGAGGGGGGTATTGTGGGGGGAGGTCTTGTGTGAGGGCTCAGGAAGGGATGGGGGGGGGGAGGAGGAATGGAGTGAGGTGTTATCGAAGTGTCAAAGCCTTCCCCTCTAAAAAAAAAACACTGCCTTGCTTTGGGAAGCTCTTTAGTTTCCTTCCCTCTGCACAGTTCACCTGTGCTGGGGTTGGGGACAGAGGGAGATCCTTTCCTCTACAGAATCATGGAGTGAAGGAAGATGGTGGCTAAAACTGACCTCCTCCCCCCCCTCCCCCATTTTCTCCACCAGGAAGATGGAAGCTATCCCTCTCTACAGTAACTTCCAGAGAGACACATCCAGGCCTGGGCTGCATGTTAGAGGAGAGGAGCCAAAAAGTGCAAAGGCAATAGACAGTAAAGCAGCCTTTGGGGAGTGGGGGGGGGGGGGGAGAAGGAGGGAGATCTCTGGCCTGGAGTCCTGGGAAGGAGGGATGGCTCTGGGAGGCTGTGAGGGGAGCAAAGAGCAAACTGAAAATGGAAAGAAACCAAGGAAGCAAAGCCAAGGAAGGAGCCACCAGGAGAGAGGAAGAGGAGAGAACCCAAGGCTCCTTCTGGGATGATGAACCAACTGGGCAAATAGGAATCACTTAGGAATGGAGGGAAGGATTCTGGGAGACCCACAGGATCCTGATTCTGTCCTCCCCCCTTTTTCCCCCCTCTTCACAATAGCCCAGTGAGGGAACTTCAGCAAAGGAGCATCACAGGATTAGTACAACCTAATTCTACATCCAAAAAGACATAAAAGTCTGTTACAGTGGTCCTTTGGTATCCACAGGGGCTTGGTTTTGGGACTCCCTGTGGATATCAAAATCCATTGATGTTTAAGTCTCGTTAAATATAATGGCCTAGTAAAATGTTGTCCTTATATAAAATGGCAAAATTAGTTTGCTTTTTGGAATTTATATTTTTTTAAATATTTTCCAGCCATGGATGCTTCAATTATAGAAAAAGAATCCATGGATATAGATGGCCTAATGTATTGGGATGGGTTTTGATTACCATTCTAAATTAATGTATCTGTTATACTCATAATTGATTTTGTTTTACTAGATATTTTAAAATGCTATAAACTGTCTTGCATTCCAACTTTGGGAGAGAATTGTTGTATAAAATAATAGAGTTGGAAGAGACCACAAGGGCCATCCAGTCCAGTCCAAGCCCATTCTGCCATGCAGGAAAACACAATCAAAGCATCCCCGACAGATGACCATCCAGCTTCTGTTTAAAGACCTCCAAAGAAAGAGACTCCACCGCTCTACAAGGGAGTGTGTTCCACTGTTTAACAGCTCTTCGTATCAGGCGGATCCTCTTATTGTTAGGTGGAATCTCTTTTCCTGTAGCTTGCATCGATTGTTTTGAGTCCTATTCTCTCAAGCAGCAGAAAACAAGCTCGCTCCATCCTCAGTATGACACTCCTTCAAATACATAAACAAAGCTATCACATCACCTTTTTTAACTGTCTCTTCTTCAAGCTAAACATACCCACCTCCCTAAGTCTCTCCTCATAGGGCATAGTTTCCAAACCTTTCACCATTTTGGTTGCCCTCACAGAATCATAGAATCAGCTTGTCCACATCCTTTTGAATTCTGGTGCCCAGAACTGGACACAGTATTCCAGGTGAGGTCTGACCAAAGCAGAATAGAATGGTTGTGACGGGACCCTCTTTATACGGCGGAGGTTACCTTTACCTCTTATCCATAGAAGGCCTCAGTCACTAACACTTGTCCTACTTTTATAATCTTAACACTATTGCTAAGTGTATAAGGGCCAGGATCCCCAGGAACTTCCCAAACCAGTTCTGGTATTTTTGGTAGCATGCTTGTCTTTATTTATGACTCATGGAAATTAGTTAGACAGAGACATCTACTGTATAAATATAAACAGTAACTTTATTAAAGAACATTAAGAAAGAAAGTATCTTATGTAGGTTACTTCAATCTTAGGGTGGTTACAATAACTTCAAACATATACCAAACCTTTAAATAATCTTCTATTGTCTCTTTCAACAGGATTACCACCTAGTCTCTGACTGGATTAACTGAATCAGCCAACCGCCTCCAGCTCTCTGACTGCCCATCTGCCAGTCTGAAACTTACTGAACTACTAGAACTCTTTGTTTCTCTCTCCAGCCTCCTCCTCCTCCTCACAAACACACACACACACACACACACACACCTTTTATACATTACAGTTCCCCCACAGCCCCTTCTCACAGTATTCCCGAACTGTAATTGGCTGCCAGGAAGCCAGATCTGCCTAGCAACTCTGTCACAATGGTAGTATTACTTCCCTCAGTCTAGACATTATATTCCCACTGATGCAGCATAGAATCACATTGGCTTTTTCAGCTGCTGCATCACATGGCTGACTCATGTCCAGTCTGTGATCCACAAAGATTCCTAGATCCTTTTTTCATGTACTGCTATCAAGCCAGGTGTCACCCATCCTATATCTGTGCATTTCATTTTTACTTAAAGGAACTTAAGGATACAAGAAAAACATTCAAATATTCAGGAATGTCCTGAGAATAATGAAATGAATAAACTCTTTCTGGCCTGTAGGATTCAACTATGTATGCCTGGAAAGTTTGTGTGTGTGTTTGGGGGAGAAGATATCTAATTTGGGTTTGGAACAAAATTTATCTGCGATTGACAGCCTTTATAAACATTTATTACTATTAGGTAGCATATTATGAAATCAACAATGAGTGATTGAAAGACAGGAAGGAATTTTTCCCCATTCTGTTGTCTCCTCCCAATCCTACTTAGAGTAGTCCCATTAAAACAAGCAAGATAATTCAATACGCTGAAGATTCTCTGAAGATGCTAGCCACAGATGCTGGTGAAACGTCAGAAAGAAACTCTTCTAGAACATGGCCACACAGCCTGAAAACCCGCAAAAAACTATAATTCAATACTGTTTTCAGCAGATATGGCTAAATCAAGACCTAGAAGTTAAGAGGAGGAAGATTGGGAGACAACAGCCTCCAGCTTCGGGTGAGGTGATCACCCAAGCAAAGCAAAGGGAGGGAAGGGTTGGCAGTGCTGTCCACTGCCTCATCTACCCAGCAAAACAGGTCTTTCTTTGGCTGGACAGGCAAGGCAAAGGGAAGGAAGGGTTGGCAGGGCTTTCCAGTGCTGTTGCTGCCACTACCAGTGTCATCAATGCCCCACAACAGGTGACACCAACCCTAGTGGCTGAATCTTTTGGGTAATCTCAAGTAGAGGGGTTTGGGTCTGTCTGTCCCCCCATAGAGAAGGAAGGAATCCAACAGAAGAGCCTTTTGTTGTTCTGTGCTGTCATGTTGGCTTCAGTCTAGAGCGGTGGTGGCAAACCTATGGCACACGTGCCCTCTGTGACATGTGAAGCTGTCATTGAGGGCACATGGAGGAGAGGAGGAAACCTCGGTGGTGAGGGAGGCCCAGGACAGGGAGCTTCCCATCCCTGGAGACAGTTGAAGGGACAGGAGGGTGGGGAGGAACAGGTGCGCACCTGCTCCTTCCCTCTGCCCTCCCATGCCTTTAACTGGCTTCCTGATATTAAATATTCAGTTTAACTGGGGGTGGGGGAAGGAGCGGAGAGGGATTGCCCTTTCAATCCCTTGAGGCTGAGAGAGTGTGACTGATGCCTTCAAGTTGTTTCTGACTTATGGCAACCCTAAGGTGAAACTATCATGGAGTTTTCTTGGCAATTTCATCTGAGGGGTTTGCTATTGCTAGCCTGAGGCTGAATGTGCCTTGGGTGTGTGTGTATGTGCGCCTTCAAGTCATTCCTGGCAACCCTAAGGTGAAAGTATCATGGGGCAAGCTTTGTCAGAGGGGAGTTTTCATTGCCATTCTCTGAGTCTGAGGGAGCGTGACTTGTGTGTGTGTGGTGTCTTCAAGTTGTTTCTGACTTATGGTGACTAAGGTACAACTATCGTGGAGTTTTCTTGGCAAGTTTCATCGGAGAGTGGTTTGCTATTACTAGCTTGAGGCTGAGAGAGTGTGCCTTGGGGTTCCCCCCAGAAGTCCCACCTCCACTCATCCCAGCACCAGGTGTGGGAATGCCACTGAGTTTGGGCACTCGGTCTCTAAAAGGTTCGCCATCAGTGGCCTAGAGTGACTTTGTGAATGAGAGACTTCCCAGGGATCCTGTTACTAACAGCCTCAACATTGGGGCTTCCCTGTCAATCCTCCTGTAGTGTGTGTTTTCTCCCAATTTATTGATCATCATCATCATCTTTTCCAAAAAGTCATGTCATCTCACAATGTGTCCAAAGTATGATAGCCTCAATTTAATTACAGTCAGCCCTCCATATCCACTTTTTTTTTAATCCACAGATTTAAGCATCCACAGCTTCAAAATATTTTAAAAATATCTAAATTCCCAAAAGCAAACCTTGATTTTGCCATTTTTTATAAGGGATACCATTTTACTATGCCATTGTAATTAATGGGACTTGAGCATCCACAGATTTTGGTATTCCCAGGGGGTTCTGGAACTAAACCCCAGCAGATACTGAGGGCCCACTGTATTTTGTCTTCTAAGTAATATTATGGCTTGTTTTGCCCTCAGAACCTTTTAATTGTCTTTTTGATGGTACATGGAAGACTTTATGAATATATTTACATGTAATTGTACTTTCTGCAGGTGCTCAAAGGTCCAAGATGGGCCTGACTGTTCTCCACACTTATGGAGAGCGGAGACCTCTGCTGAATTCCCCCTCCATGGAAGAAACTGCAGGAAAGATGCCCTTGGAAAAGGTAAATGTTCATCCCCTCCTCATTTGCAATGGATCTATTGGGAAAGTTATGCGGTAGAGAGCCCCAAACATTTGATACTAAGGGTCAAAGGATTCCCCTTGCCAGTGTCCTTAAACCTCCACTTCCCCCAAATAGAAATTTTATTCGTCAGTCTGGGATGCGACTGATGGTCAGATGTCATCCTCCCAGTGCCATGTGGCTCAGTTGATCAGTACTTCCTGCCATCTTGCTCTTGCTCTTTCCGCAGCCACTCGGGGCTAGGGGTGCTGGGACTGGGCTCCCATCCAATGCATGCCCTGCAGGGACCCTTCTGGCCTGTCACCAGGGCTTGCTTAATACCTGAGTTAACATGAAATCCATGGCTTTTAGACAGTGCTGGTGTCACCACTTTGGTGGACAGAGGCAGCTGTCTCGGGCAAGTGGTCTTGAGCCATCATGAAAGGCAACAATTGCTAATTGTTTGATTTGTTATTCTTATATGTTTACTGCCAGGGATGGGAAGAGGTCCTCATGGTATTCTCTGACTTGTGTGCCAAAATATGTGCCAAAATAACTAAACACATTTGCCAAATTAATTGGGAAATTAAAGGTAGTAGAAATCCAGATTATCTGGAAGACACTGGATTGGGAAATGCTGCTGTTGACACATGCCAGTTAATGGTTGGGAGAGTCTAAGTGGAAAAAACTCCATGTGCTAAATAGAACTTCTCTTTACATGAGTAGGCTGATTCATCAGGGGCCAGGTTATAGCCCTCAGGGGCTAATCTTCAAGATGCAGGAAGTTAATAAAAACGGACAGGGAGTTATTCAGACATTTCCCCCTCCACATCTGATGAGTCTCTATGGATGAGGGCTGCTTTCTGTTGCAGGTGAGCTTTGAGGATGTGGCTGTGTATTTCACAGAGGAGGAATGGAACCTGCTGCATCAGAACCAAAGATCTTTGTACATGGAGGTCATGATGGAAAACTACGAGAATGTGTCTGCCCTAGGTAAGAAACTTGACTCCATCGCCCTTCCTAGACTGAGGGGGGTTGCAGACTGTCAAAAATAGTGTGAATTCAGTCCACTTTTAGGGTTAGGGTTAAGGTTAGGGAATCATGGGAACTGAATTTTATTGTGGCACTAGAGTTCTCTGACAAAGAAGGTTCAATGTCTCAGAAAAATAACAATTCCCATGATTCCCTAGCACTAACCCTAACCCTAAAAGAGGACTGAATTCACACTATTTTTCACAGTCTGCAACCCCCCTGAGTGAAGGTCTTTTCACATTACACACCCATGAATCCACTTTACTTGCCATGGAGATGCTCTATGGGATCCTGGGATTTGTAGTTTAGTGAGGAACTAGGGCCTTTTGAGGATTCTAAATACCTCTTTCTTAATTACCAATCCCAGGATTCTATAGGATGTTGCCATGGCAGTTAAAGTGTAATCATAGCTTCATTATTGTGTAGTGTGAAACGGCTCTTGCTTGCCCAGGAAAAACTTAGGGATTTTTTTTCATTTCACTTTCTCATCCAGCAGAGGCTCAAAGATTTATTTCACATCAAAATGATGAACAGACTGTATATACTCAACTATAAGTTGAGAAATTTGTGCCCCAAAATGGCCTACAAAATCCTGGCTTGACTTATATATGGGGCAATATGATAACACTACTTAGAAAGCTCCTAAAATGAGTACCAACCCTTCTCCGTAGCCAGAGCTCTTAAAACAAACAACTGATGCAAGTGGGGGGAGAGAGAGAGAAAGAGAGGAGAGTGAATGAATGGTTGCCTCTCCTTGAGTCCCCACATGCGCTCCTCTTGCCTCGTAGCTGGAGATCTTTAAATAGCTACTGAGGCAAAGGCAAGGACAGACAGAGAGAGAGAGAGATGGGAAAAGCTTGCTTTTCCATTTGAGTTCTGCCTCTCTGTGTGAATGTCTTTCCTCCTCCTGCCTTCCTCCATAGCCAGGACTCATAAAGGAGCAGCCGCTGAGGCAAAGGCAGGGACACAGTGAGAGCAGGAAAGAAAAAGCTTTTGCCTCTCACTCTCTGTCCGCCCGCACACGCTCCTCTTCCCTCATAGCCACAGATCTTTTAACAGCTACTGAGGCATTGGACAGAGAGTACCCTCGACTTATCCATGGGGCATATCAAAATCCACAATGTTGACCCCAAAACTTGCCCTCGACTTATACATGAGGTTGGCTTATAGTTGAGCATATACAGTAGTCCTCTATTTAATCCCTATTTGATGACAATCTTGTGGACAGTTCTGTGGTCCAGTATCCTTTGCAGAAAGGCAGCGTTTGGGGCCTCGTCCTCCAAACGCAGCGGAGGACGTTTGGAGGACGTGGGGCCTTGCTTAGTTCCATTGTTACTCCCAGGCGTTCTTCCTCACTGAATGCTGGGATTAGTATTGTCTGTGCTTGTCCTTCTTTGCAGGAAATGATTGTAGGAAGATGGATGTATGCATTGATCTGCATCTTACAAGCTGCCAGAGAGTCTACATACCAGGCAAAGAATACAGATGGCAAGACTGGGGAAAATATTTTGTTTATAATTCACATCTTATGAGCTACACAACAGACCAAACAAGAAAGAAACCATACAGATGCCCAGAGTGTGGGAAAGAGTTTGCTTGCCATTCTAAACTTGTGACTCATCAGAGAGTCCACACAGGAGAGAAACCACACAAATGTCAGCAGTGTGAGAAAAGCTTTGCTCTTAAGTCAGACCTTTTCATGCATCAGAGAGTCCACACGGGAGAGAAACCATATAACTGCCAGCAGTGTGGGAAAAATTTTGCTCGGAAGTCGAACCTTCTTATTCATCAGAGAGTCCACACAGGAGAGAAGCCATTCACATGCCAGCAATGTGGAAAATGTTTTGCTCACAAGTCACACCTTAAGAGTCACCTGAAAGTTCACACAGGAGAGAAACCATACAAATGCCAACAGTGTGGAAAATGTTTTGCTCACAGGTCCCACTTTTTGAGGCATCAGAGAGTCCACACAGGAAAAAAACCATGCAAATGCCAGGAGTGTGAGAAAGGTTTTGCTTATTGTTCAAGCCATTTGAGGCGTCAGAGTGTCCGCACAGGAGAGAAACCATTCAAATGTCAGCAGTGTGAAAAATGTTTTGTTCAGAGGCCACATCTTTTGAGGCATGAGAAAGTCCACACAGGGGAGAAACCATTCAGATGTCAGCAATGTGAAAAATGTTTTGTTGACAGAGCAAATCTTTTGAGACATCAGAGGATCCATACAGGAGAGAAACCATTCAAATGCGAACAGTGTGGAAAATGTTTTGCTGAAAAATCAACCTTTGTGACTCATCAGAGAGTCCACACAGGAGAGAAACCATATAAATGCCTCCAGTGTGGGAAATATTTTTCTAAAAATTATGCTCTTGTGACTCATCAGAAAGTCCACACAGGAGAAAAACCATTCAAATGCCAACAGTGTGGAAAATGCTTTGCTGAAAAGTCAACTCTTGTGAGTCATGAGAGAATCCACACAGGAGAGAAACCATACAAATGCCAGCAGTGTGGGAAATGTTTTGCACGGAAGTCAGACGTTGTGAGTCATCAGAGAGTCCACACTGGAGAAAAACCATACATCTGCCAGCTCTGTGGGAAATGTTTTTCTCAGAATTCACACCTTTTGAAACACCACAAATATCACATTAGGGAGAAATCATAGAAATGACAGCGGTATAGAAAAATGTTTTCTTTGGGGAAGCAATCTTCATACATCAAAATTGTGTCTTGTTAATCTCTATCATGATCTCATTTCTTCTATTTCTGCTTCACAGCTAATAATGTTAATGTATCTTGCACTTTGACTTTGATCTGTCACTGAGGGGTGAGGAAGGCAGGGGGAATGTGTGGTGGGGTGCCCAGATGATCACTTGGTCAAGTGTTCTTGTGTTTGTTATTTTTCAGTAGGAAGTTCCTTTTTATCTTTTTAGGCTGGAAGCCTCTGCAGGTATATATCACCACTTAGTCTTTCCCTCCACCCCTGACCTTTTACAGATACACTGAATTGCATAGTTTGTCTTGTGCAAGGGGATGGGGGGCTTGGGGCCCAGCAAGGACAAATGAGGGAGAGGGGGTGGCAAGTACAGATAGAACTGAAGTTAGCAGTAGCAATAGCAGTAGTATTTACATTTCTATACTGCTTCATAGTGAACTATGCACTCTCTAAGTAGTTTACAATGTGTAAGCCAATTGTCCCCAAGCTGGGTACTCATTTTACCGACCTATGAAAGAATAGAAGGCTGAGTCAACCTGGAGCCCTGTAAGATCGAACTCACAATGTTGTGGCTGCAGTAATGGCATATTGTGAGCCACCCCGATTGATCTCAAAGGGGCGGGATATAAATAAATTTTATGTATTTATTATTATTATTATTATTATTATTATTATTAATCCTTGCACCATCAGGACTCCTGTCAGCAGCAAACATGAAGGAGACAAAGGATCACCTTATCCGTCTTGCTTCTTGATGATTCTCTTTTTATCTCTTCTAAGCTGAGAGGGGAAGCGACTGTGCTGAGAAAAGAAGGGAGGAAAGGAGGAGGGGCTGGCGCCACCTGTGTAATGATACCAAGCCATTCAGATGGCCCAGAACATCAACATCCATGTAAGCCACATTCCCACCAAATTCACCAGCCAAACAAGACTGAATGAGAGCAATGGAGGGAGCCACAAACGTTCGAGATGAACCACCTTCTGCTACCCATTCTGGCCACATCACCTGCACTGTGCAAAACATCCCAGGAAGCCCACTTGCCACAGAGCCACTCTCACCCAGTTCACCAGTTAAGCAGGATAATATGGGAAGGATGTAATAAGCCTCAGAGATTCCATGGGAATCACCTTCTACAGTTGTCCCTCTGTTTTTGAGGACTTCAAATTTGTGTCCCTTGCCCATTCACGGGTAGCAAATGGAGGGGGATAAAATGAGGTGTGCACCTTCATTCAAGTCTATGGGGCTTGAATATTTGCAGTTTTCTGTTTTTGCAGGGGAGGGGTCAAGAATAGATCCCTGCGAAAATGGAGGGGTAACTGTATCATCCTTTCCAGACAAAATATCTGTAGTCCATAAAACAGCCTGGAAGGTAAACTTTCCAAATGTTCACTGAGCTCCTCAGCCATGCTCATTGAGTTCTCAGTTGTGACATCCTGGTACCTTTTCCATGTTTGTTGTTGTGTGCCTTCAAGTCATTTCCAGCTTATGGTAACTCCAAGGCAACCCTTTTGCATGGTTTCCTTTGCATGAATTGCTAGAGAGGGTTTGCCTTTGTCTTCTGAGGCTGAGAGAGTATGATTTGCCCAAGGCCTCTCAGTACGTTTCTCTGGTTGAGTAGGGATTGTAGAGTTGTAGTTCAACACTCAAACCACTGCACATGGAAAGAAATACTGGGACTTGCCTGTGACAGGTAACAATAATGTGGTTGGTGCTACTACCTGCAAAGAATTGTTTTCATAAATATGGGGGTTTGTTGCCTAGGAGGAATTTGGGAATGTTTTTTCTTTCAGGGATTTTTGGCTTGTTTTCTCACTCCTGTCATACATGACTGGTGAATATGGTTAGGACGGTTAGCCAAAAAGGTGGTCTTCTGGTCATTTCCTGGGTGCCAGTTTTCTTGGCTTTTTGCATCATTCTCATCTAGTCATACACAACTGGTGAACTGTATTTGGATGGTGTGGTCTACTTGGATTTTGGGGCCATTTGATTCTGTTCTGAAGGTTTTGAGTAATGTTTGAAATGCTTGCATGATAAAATGTTCTCAGGTGTGTGTCAGTGATTTTGGTCCACAGGTCTGGAAATCATGCCTTATGAGGGACAACTTTGGGAGCTGGATATGTTTAGCATGGAAAAGAGAAGACTGCGAGATGACATGATAGCCATTTTTAAACACCAGAGGAGATTTCATGTAGAAGATGGAGTGGGCTTCTTCTGCTCCAGGGAGTAAGACGTAAGTCAATGGATTCAAATTACAAGCAAAGAGTTTCCACCTAAACATTAGTAGGGGAAACCTTACTATAAGAGCTGTTCACTGGTAGAATAGACTGCCTCAGAGGATGGAGGACCCTTCTTCTCTGGAGGTCTTTAGATAAATTGGATGGGCATTTTTAAGGAATGCTTTACTCTGTATACCTGCATGGCATGGGATTGGATTAGAGGGTCCTTGCAGTCCCTTCCAGCTCTATGGTTCTATGATTTTATATCAGTTCATGTAATGTGGAAAGACACAGTCTGTGGAAGCTTATGTTCACATCAAAGAATCCACACAGGTGAGAAACCATATAAATGCATAGATTATTGCATATGCATTGGTGAGTGAAGAATATTAACTACAATTCAAGAAGTCACTCAAGATGACATATCAATGCAGATATATTCAGGGTGACATATAGATACAAATATATGGGACATATTAATTTGAGAAACAATATATCAAATATGAAAAGAAGCTTCAGGCAGAAACCTTTGTTAGAAGCAGATATTTTACCCAAGCCAGTTTCATATTTTCGTTCAAGGGAAGCCATTTTTTTAAAATTAGAGCAGTCAAAAAGGTTCAGAAGAATGTTTTGGAGCCAAATACACACACGCACACACACCTTTTAAAAATGTGTTTTACTTCTCAAGCAAAATACTATAAGTTAATACAAAATATTGCAATATGCTACAGGCAGACATCTGAGGAAGAAGACCAAGTCTACCAAAGCTCATGCTCCAACTTCTTTCCAACAGTCTCAAAGGTGCTGCAAGATCTCTTTCCATATTGTTTTTTGTAGTTCTACTTGGATACAGTAATTTAGCTATTGTATTGCAAAGGTTTGTATTTGTTACTGCACCTTCCTTCCTCTCTCTCTCTGTATAAATATATATGATTGTATGTCTTTAGTAGGTCTGGCTGGTTTTTGTTGTTGTACAGTGATGTACATGTACAGTGATGGCACTGTATAAATAAGCAATAATAATAAGTGCATAATAATAAGTGCACACCCTGTCAAAGGGCCATGAGAAACAGAGGGTGGCCCAATTCTTTTCCCCTTTCAGCAGCATTTGTGTGATTTTTGGATCTTGTGTATTGGCTTGCTGAGATGGAAAGACCTGCAGTTTAGTCATGGTTTTTTAAACTAACAAATGCATCAATCACACAAGCCTCTTTGTTCGTGTCTTCTCTTTAACTTAAGTGCATACAAAACAATTCCTCCCAAGTCCTTCCCATGCTGCCCCCTTAGCCAGGAGGTGACCTTGTTCTCTGGAAGACTCCCTGCCAATACAGCCTCAGTGCTGGAGGCTCCTCCAATTGGGGAAAGGGTTCCCTTTTGGCCCTGGAGGTGGTCCAGGCTGCCTGCAGTTGGAGGTCCACCCTGGCTAAAGTCCAGAGAGTGGAGTTATCAGGGTCCGGTCCTGACTCTCTGTCTAGTTTCCATGGGTCATCTCCAGTGGGAAGACAAGGATGCCTGTTCTCCAGGTTAAGGAGGGGGCTCATCTCCAGGTAAGGAGAAAGAACTGTATTCAAATCTCCAGCTCAGCTGAGACAGCAGCAGCTTGTTACAATTTGCAAGGCTTAATTTGTTGCTATACCATTGTATGCCTTCAAGTTGTTCCTGCCTTACGGCAGCCCTAACACAAACCTATCATGGGGTTTTCTTGACAAGATTTGTTCAGAGAAGGTTTGCCATTGCCTTCCCCTGAGGCTGAGAACATGTGACTTGTCCAAGATCACTGAGGGCCTTTGCAGACTGCCAGAAATAGTGCAAATTGAGTCCACTTTAACTGCCCTGGCTCAGTGCTAGGGAATCATGGGAACTGTAGTTTATTGTGGCACCAGAGCTCTCTGACAGAGAAGGCTCAATGTCTCAGAAAAAAATACAATTCCCATGATTCCCTAACACTGAGCCAGGGCAGTTACTCAATTTGCACTATTTTTAGCAGTCTGCAAAGGTCCTTAGTTTGTTTTATGGAATCGAGCCCTAGTCTCCAAAATTGTAGTCCAACTCTCTAGCCACTCATCCACACTGGCTCTCTGCAGGAGGTCTATGAATTTACTTAGCTTCTGCCTGCCTGCAGTTGCTGTAATACCAGGACTCACCCTCCACTCTGGTTTGCTTCCACCATTTGGCTAAAAGCAAGTAGGTTAAATTAAATGTTCCTTGTACTGTCTCTACCACAACTCACCCTCTAATCTAACAAAGAGCAGGTAGATGTCATAACTCCCCCCATCTCCTGAAAGACCCAGCTGAGGCAGAAGAAAGAGCAGGATGCCAGTATCTAAGGATAATGCTATCTGGACCCTCAAAAGGGGAGAATGAGGAGGAGGCTGGTGCATGGAGGAGGCAGGAGAAAGAGAAGAAGGGGCAGCATCTGGGCAGTGGGAGATGGGAAGGTGGTCTGGTGCATGCAAGAATGGGGAGCGTTTATATAGCAGTAAAGTCCCCCCATCCCAAGTCATTTTATTTATTCATTTTTTAAAGATCCTATAGTCTTCTTTCCCTTCACTCAAGGGAAGCATAGAGAAGAGACCCTTATGGGCTACAGAAGGGGCAGAGTCTACTAGGGGAACAGCTGCATTGCTTTTTGTCCATCTGGGATGCCAAAGAGGGAAGTTTTTTTGTTTTTTGCAGGGGTGGGTGGGGTGGAGTGAAAGCCAACGTTAAGTTACTAAAATGGAACCTGTTCTCCATTCTCTGAAAGTGAGCAGATCACTTAGGGCCTAAACAGACTGCCAGAAATAATCCAGTTTGAGACCACTTTAACTGCCCTGGCTCAATGCTAGGAAATCATGGGAACTGTAGTTTATTGTGGCACCAGAGCTCTCTGACAGAGAAGGCTCAATGTCTCAGAAAAAACAATTCCCATGATTCCCTAGCATTGAGCAGGATAGTTAAAGTGGTCTCAAACTGGATTATTTCTGGCAGTCTATTCAGGCCCTTAGATAAATGGTCTCACTGGACATCCCCCCTCCCTTATTGACTCAGCATTCTAAGAAAATGCTTCTTTTGCTTAAAGATTAGGCTAATCCAGCATGCCTTGCTTCTGCAGCCCTATATCTATATCTCCTATACCAGGAGCCCTGGTGGTGCAGTGGCTAAATGCCTGTACTGCAGCTACTCACTCACAAACCACAGGATTGTGAGTTCAATCCCAGCCAGGGGCTCAGGCTCGACTCAGCCTTGCACCCTTCTGAGGTTGCTAAAATGAGTACCCAGCTTGTTGGGACAATTAGCTTAAAGTTGTAAACTGCTTAGAGACTGCATAGTGCGGTATGAAGCAGTATATAGATGAAGGTGCTATTGCTATATCCGTAATCCCCAAATGCAGCATTCTTGTCCCTCATTCTGAAGCACCCGGGCATGCACGCATTGCTTTCTGCTTATTTGGACATCAACTGTGAATCCTTTTCAAGCAACACTCAGCAATGAAGTTGTTCCTCTGCCTCCAAGCTGTCCCCTTTCAAGAATGTGAGGTGACAGGAGTTTGGCCTGCACCCATTTCCTTTTGCTTTTAGCCAGAGGTTGGAATGGGTTGATGCTCAAATTGCCCAGGCTCTGATTTTGCCTTGAGTCCTCCAAGTGGGCTGAACTGTATGGGAATCCTCCCAAGCAAGCAACTCCTTTTAAGCCTTTGTGCTGTGATGTCACCAAAGACCCAGGAGCAGGAGCTGCCAAGGAAACAAGAGCTTCAGGAATTGGCTGAACTCAGATGAGGTCAACAATCCAACAGTTCACATAAGTTGGAAATCACTTGAAGGCAAAACAACACACACAACACACACCTTTTTCAAGACTGGCTGGGATTGTTTGTTCATTTACTGGCACCATGTGTACATCGATGACGCTCTATAAATATATAGTAATTATAAATGTTCATTCTGGCAAAGGGCCATGAGAAGCAGAGGCTGGGCTTACCTCTTGTCCCTCTCAGCAATGTTTGTGTGATTTTAGGATCTTGTCTGTTGGGATGAAAAGACCCCAGTTTAATTGTGTGTTTTGCTGTTTTTTTAATAAAAATAAAACAGCTGTACCAATCACTCTGGCCTCTTTGTTCATGCCTTATCTTTAATGTAAATGCATAGGAAACTAATTCCTCCCATCTGCTTGCCCTGGTGCCCCCTTGTGGCCAAGAGGTGTCCTTGTGGTGCATCAGCACTGGGCAGCTCTTCCAAGTTCCCATACAGCCCTGGAGGTGGCCTCCAGTCTGAGACCCAGCCTGGCTGAAGTCTAGAGAATAGATACAGGGGTAGCTCTGTTGGCCATTTAGCAAATTCAAACAAAAAACCACCAAACAGTGATACCTTTATTGGCCAACCAAAATGTACAATATACTTGTTGCAAGCTTTCAAAGCTTCACTGGCTTCTTCATCAGGCAAGATGTTACTAACCAAACAGGAGAAAAATTTGGACGTGTTAGTCAGATGCCTGCATTTTGATATTTCTGTCCTTAATTAAGATGGTAAATGGAGGGTATCTTTTGCAAGCTGGCCCCTCCTCCTTCAGTCCTCGTGGCTATTGGGAGATTTGCAAAAACCAGGAAGTTTAAGGTCCATTTGCATCTCAACAAGGACCCCTCTCTTGCAATCCAATGTGCCTCCATTCCTATGAGGTCATAGGCCTCTTTATAGGTATCTGACTAACATCTCCAGTTTTTTCTCCTGTTTGGTTTGTAACATCTTGCCTGATGAAGAAGCCAGTGGAGCTTTGAAAGCTTGCACTTGCAACAAGCATATCATGCATCTAGAGAATAGGTTTGCCAAGTGTCAGGGCCTGGCTCTGTTTCCATGGATCTTCTCCAAGCAGGAGAGAAGGGTGTCTGGTCTCCAGTTTTTTTGGAGGAGGGGGCTCATCTGCAGACAAGAGGAAAGTGTTCTGTTCAAATCTCCAGCTCAGCTAGGAGGGCTGCAGCTTGTTACAATTTGCAAGGCTTAATCCATTTGTTGCTTGAACTCATGAAGACTCTGCAAGGGATCTATGAATTTACTTATCTTTCTCCACCCCTACCCCAGTTACTCTGCTACCAGGGCTCACTTTCCACTCTGTTCTACATTCAACATTGGGCTAAAAGCAAGTAGGCTAAATTAAATGTTCCTCATCCTGTCCCCCTGAATAAGTGAAAGAAAGTGTTATTGTACATTAAAAAGTAAAAAATAGGACATCTTTATTGATTGACTGCTTCAAACCACCAATCACTATGATGACACTGTAAATATCTACAAATCATCTGTTGGGTATGCTTTGATTGAAATTTCCTGCATGGCAGGGGGTTGGACTGGATGGCCCTTATGGTCTCTTCCAACTCTATGATTCTATTATCCTCTATGTGTTGTTTGTCATGTATGGCTTTCAGGGAGGGGGATCCAATGTGACCTGCACTATATATGTGGAGGGGCTGAGTCAATAGAAGTGTTTACAATGGCATGCCTGCATTGTTGGGTGGGGCCCCCAAACTAGATGTCGGTGTAGACCAAGGGGTCCCTGTGGAATTAGAGGAGGGAGAAAAACAATGAAATCCCAAATGCAGAGCAGACACCTTGCAAGCAGAGAAGGGACATGGCAGCCCTTCACAGGACTTTTTGCTTGGAGCATGAATATTTCACCTACCCCACTTGGTTGTTGTATATCCTCTTCACTGAAGGGCAGTGGAGGTTCCTGTAAGGTGAAGGCATGTGGGGTTATGGCACAAAACATTCACAAGGAGATGGTTTCTTTTTGACACAAGGGGCTTCAGAACAAAGATGTGGCTAAAGAAAACATCCCCAAGTTGTGGTTATCGCCTTGGAATCGTGACAATAAAATAAAATAAAGTCCCTACGTAATCTGATGGTTTGATTTGTGACTTCCTTTATAAGAGAGTCCAAAAACCATATACCTTTGGACCCAAGGCATGGAAAAGGAAACCCAGAGCATACTTGGGTATGCAAGTTTCCGACAGCATCTGGCTCTCGAGATTCAACAATAGAGATTTCCTTCTGCCTTTTGCATCACTAACCTGCACCCCACATGCACTATTTTGCACCTGGCTTTGATCAGTGGGCCTCATAGTTCAAGTGAAAAGAAACCAATTTGGCAGGGACAGTCCTGGTTCATCCTCTGTCATCCCACTTTTTCAGCTGATTGTGGTTCCCAATTTCTCTCTTCTCTTCCCATTGGCATATACAGAGTAGACGGTAGCTGTAGCACCATCCTCATCTATACGTAGCCCACCTTTCTGTACTGGATACAGTATTCCAAGTAAGATCTGCTCAAAGCAGAATAGAGTGGTTCTATTACTTCCCTCAGTCTAGACATTATATTCCTATTGATGTAGCCTAGAATCCCATTGGCTTTTTTAGCTGTCACATCACACTGTTGAGAGACACTAGGACATTTTAAAAACAGTTGGAAACATGGGACAGCAGAGAATTAATATGTATAGTCCCTGCCAGATCAGAACAAGTGGAGGATGTTCTGAAGAAAGCTGAGGGGTAAGGGTGAAAGTGGGAGGAGGAGAAACTAGGACATTTTTAAAACAGTCGGGAAAGTGGCATGGGAGAGGATTAAGTAGCTCTGTCCCTGCCAGATCAGGGCAGATGGAGGGTACGTGCTTACAAACACACACACGAAAATGAAAGAGAACTTGAGACATGCAATCCTTTCTATTCATCTAATCTATCCTTGTCCTTGCAACCCAGGTCCCTGCCCCAGAAAGCTTACCCAACAGAAGCTGGGGATTCTTAGAATCATAGTATTCCACTGTCACTGATAGCCCTTACTGTCAGGAAGTTCCTCCTAATGTTGAGGTGGAATCTCTTTTCTTGTAGCTTGCATCTGTTGTTCTGAGTCCTGTTCTCTGGAGCAGCAGAAAACAAGCTAGCTGCCTCCTCAATATGATATCCCTTCAAATATTTAAAGAGGGCTATCATATCACTTCTTAACCTTCTCTTCTCCAGGCTAAACATACCAAGTTCCCTAAATCGTTCCTTGTAGGGCATGGTTTCCAGACCCTTCACTATTTTAGTCGCCCTCCTCTGGGCACGCTCCAGTTTTTCAACATCCATTTTGAATTGTGGTGCCCAGAACTAGACACAGTATTCCAGATGGGCCCTGACCAAAGCAGAATACAGTGGCACTATTACTTCCCTTGATCTAGATACTATACTTCCATTGATGCAGCCTAAAGATGTTGAGTTCTTCATGTCATTCAAAAAACAAGGCAAGCAATGGACATGTGATACAATTAGTTGATTAATTAATAATATCTTGTCCTGAAGGGAGGAACTGACAAGGCATACTGCAAGAAAATGGCAAACCAGTATAAGACACCACTATGCAAATATTATCCAATATGAATAGAAACGTCCATCCTAGAAAATGATCTTCAAGATATAGCTAGTGGCCCCTGGTATTGTCACTGACAGAGAAGCAGAGAATAGAAGGCAGTGAGCGGGTGAGTAGTGGACAGGGGCAAAACTGCAGAGCTTAATGGATACAGAAAAGGTCAATGGTGCTAGTGTATAGGAGTGCTTGGCACTATTTGACAGCCTCCCAGGATCATCCAGTTTTTGAACTGGGAATGCCCTAAAACATTCCTCCTTTCCAAAGGGTATCCTCTTTTGGGATTACCAGGGAACAAGGGGGCATTGTGGGTTAGCAGTATGTGAGCTGCCCAGTACACATGCCCCAAAAATGTGACCTGCTAATTAATGATCCTGTACCTAGGATGCTTTGTGATGGAAATGTACGTATATATGCTTGGATGGCTTTTCTTTTGTGTCAGCTTTTCTGGTCCCTAGACCACTGGCGCTTATTTGCTGCTGCAAATAAAACTCTGATTTCTCCTACCTTTTGGGTGAATGCCTGGCTTCAATCACATCAGGGCAACTCCTATTTTTGTGGACAGCACCTTTTAAGAATCATATAATCACAGAGTTGGAAAAGAGGGCCATCCAGTCCAACCCCCTGCCATGCAGGAAGACACAACCAAAGCACTCCCGACAGATCCAGGCTCTTGTCTAAACAAAGGCGATGGAGTCTCCTTCTTTGGAGGTTTTTAAACAGAGGCTGGATGGCCATCTGTTGGGTCTGCTTTGATTCTGTGTTCCTGCATGGCAGGGGGTTGGACTGGATGGCCCTTGGGGTCTCTTCCAACTCTGTGATTCTGTGAGTCTACCACACTTCAAGGAGGATCATGACTGAAGAGTCTTTTGTAGGGAGAGAGCCTTGGTGGAGGATTATTGGAAAGGGGGAAAAAAGCCCCTTTCCTCTTCTTCCAACAGGCATGGCGGGAGTTTCCACCTGTGAGGCTTCTTCTCCTCTTTTGGAGAGGGTCTCCTTGGGCCTGAGATATTTGGAAGGAGGTTCAAAGGGAATCACATCCTTGCTGGCCTGGTGAGTGGGAAGTATTTGGCTCTGGACCTGGCCTAGGTCACACCTTCCTGGGGCATGTGCAGGGGTAGGGGACTACTATGGGGTGCCAGAGTACATGAATGCTAGGGAATGCAATTTAACTGGGTGGAGGAAGGGGAGGGCAAAGAAAAAAGAAGCGAAATATAGTAGAGGGTTTCTGCTTCTGAGAAGAAATGCTGGGCATTGTGGATGTGGAGGAAGAAAAGCCTGAGCTCAGACTCCACACTTGGAGGAGGTGGGCAGGCATGCAGGGCAGGGGAGAGAGGTGTTCTCTGAATGCAAAGTCTTCATACACACACCCCAATTCTTGCCTTGCTTTGAGGACCCTCCTGGTCTCCCTTTCTTTCCCTGGCAGAGCTCCCTCATGATGGGAGATTCTTCTTTCACATATTTGTAGGGCAGAAGAAAGGACGGGAAGCTGAAACTGAGCCCATTCTCCCTTTGCTTCCAGGACGATGGTCGCTCTCACTCTTTCCTCCTACTCTCTGGGCACACGCAGATCCAGGGCTGGGCTGCAGTTTAAAGGAGGAGAGTGCTCCAGTTTAAAAGACATGATAAAATATAAACACAACATTGGAGACATTTCAATAGAAATTTAAAGCAATATTAGGGGCAGAGGGAGGGGTGTTTTTTCCCCCCTGAACCTAGTGTTTTGACTCTCCTGGGATCCTAGAAAGAGGGGAGGATGGATAAGCCCAGGATGTTCTGGAAGGAAGAAAGAGCAAACTGAGAATGCAAAGAGCCCATGATGGCAAAGCTGAGAAAAAAGCCATCAGGAGAGAGGAGGTGGGAACCCAAAGCTCCTTCTGCAAAGAGAAACCCACAGGGAAAACAACCCTCACATGTGAATGCAAGTAGAAACACCCAACAGTTAAAGGGAACAATTTTGGTCGAGTGCTGACAGATGCACCCAAACGTGCTTTGTGCAGCAGGGAAGAAACTTGAAACCTGGAACATGAGGGAGTTAAACATTCAAAACTTTTCTTCCCTACAACTTTTCTTTTTCTCCATGCTCAAGGAGGGGATATTGTAGGAGACGGGTTAAATCCCATGATTACCCAGCAAAGTGTGTTGTTGTTTCAAACTCCTTCTCCTTTTGGAGACAGTGGGGTCTCAAGATGAGGAGGAGACTGAGGCACTGTACTTGCATCCATTCTAACCCAGCAATCTTTGAACTGGGCAAAATCAAAGTTTAATATTTAAAAATCAGCTTCAGACAAGCTCTGTCTGGCACAGGGTGACTCGGGGGGACATGGCCTGGCATCCCATTTCTATACCTGTATCCCAGCAGTTGAATAAGTAATGCAAAGAACCTGAATTCTTTCCTTCAGCCTCTATCAACAAAGGCAAAAGGGATCCTTACCCAGAGAACACTCTGGCCTGGATGCAGATCTCCCTGCTTTTGGGGAAATTACAAAGTCACCTCCTCACAGTAGATCTGGAGCTGAATGGGTGAATAAACACTTACATAATAAACAATCCCTCATAGAATCATAGAGTTGGAAGAGACCACAAGGGCCATCCAGTCCAACCCCCCTGCCATGCAGGAACGCACAATCAAAACACCCCCGAGAGATGGCCATCCAGCCTCAAAGAAGGAGACTCCACCACACTCTGAGGAAGCGTGTTCCACTGGCAAATAGCTCTGTCAGAAAGTTCTTCCTAATGTTTAGGTAGAATCTCTTTTCCTGTAGTTTGCATCCACTGTTCTGTGTTCTAGTCTCTGGAGCAGCAGCAAACAAGTTTGCTCCATCCTCAAGGTGACACCTCTTCAAATACTTAAACAGGGCTATCACATGAAAATCTCCCAATTGCCACATGGCCAGGAGGAGGAGGGGCCAGCCTGCAAGAGATGCCCCCTATACCATCTTAACTAAGGACAGAAACAACAAAACGCAGGCCTCTGACTAACATCTTCAATTTTCCCCCTCCGGTTTGGTTTGTAACACCTTGCCTGATGAAGAAGCCAGTGAAGCTTCAAAAGCTTGCAACATGTATATTGTGCATTTTGATTAGTCAATAAAGGTATCACTGGTGGATTTTTGTTTGAATTTGCTAAATGGTCAACACAGCTACCCCTGGATGTTTTCTGGATTTTAAGATAACACACTATAGCCGCAACAGGGGAACCCTAAAGAGTGAGCCAGTGGACTGGGACCTTCCGATTTGAGGTTTCGACCTCCAACAAAGGTAAAACAACTTTTTTCTTCAAATATATAGCGATGCTAGTCTGTAGAATCAGAATGCAGAGAGATCTTGTAGCACCTTTGAGACTAACCAAAAGAAAGAAGCTGGCAGCATGAGCTTTCATAGACTTCAGTCTACTTCCTCAGATGCTACAAGATCTCTCTACGTACCATTTTTTTTCTTGTTAACTTTGGACTGGATTAGCATGTTTTATCTCAACAACTCCTAAAATATTCCTGATGCGAAAACATGAAGGCTTCTTGAGAAATCCTGCGGCCTCTCAGAGATGGAGGCATATTGGATTGCAAGGGAAGAATCTTTGTCGAGATGCAAAATGGATATTAAATTTCCTGGACTTTGAAAATCTCCCAATTGGCCAGAAGGAGGAGGGAGCATCTTAGAATCATAGAATCATAGAGTTGGAAGAGACCACAAGGGCCATCCAGTCCAACCCCCTGCCATGCAGGAACTCCCAATCAAAGCATCCCTGACAGATGGCCATCCAGCCTCTGCTTAAAGACCTACAAGGAAGGAGACTCCACTACTCTTGCAAGAGATGTCCCCCACTTACCATCTTAATTAACAACAGAAAAAGCAAAATGCAGGCCTCCAATTAACATCTTCAATTTCCCTCCCCCTCCTGTTTGATTTGTAACACCTTGCCTGATGAAGAATCCAGTGAGGCTTTGAAAGCTTGCAACATGTATATTGTGCATTTTGCTTGGCCAATAAAGGTATCACTGTTTGGTGGATTTTTGTTTGAAAGGGGTATCATATCTCTCTCCTGTATCTCTCTTTATGAGCCCCTTAGAGCTCTAAGAGCAAGAAGGCAGTGTGTCCCACCACCTCCCCAGGCTTGTTTGGTGGGAACAAGAGAGACAGGGCCTTCTTGGTGGCTGCTCCCAGACTCTGAAACACTCTCCCTAAGAGGTTAGGGAAATATCCTTCTTCTGACAAGCTTTTAGAAATTAGATGTGATTTGCTCTCAGTTGGGTGCAGTGCTGTTTTGTTGGTTTGCATATAGTCTTTTAATGAATTTTAATTTTTCATAACTTTAAAGATTGTTCAACTGTTTTATAGGGGACAGTTATACCTACAATGTTTTGGTACAGCTTTTAATCTGGACCGTTTTTAAAATGAGGGACTCCATATGGAGACTCTCTCTCTTTCTCATTCTGTCATACTTTGCTCAACTCTTACCCCGCTCTGAAAAATGCCAGAGATACAGAGGAGGGAGGGAGATGGTTTCTCTTTTGCCCTTTGGTCAGTGTCAGGTGGGCTCTGGAAGGTTTTAAAAATTGCTTACTTATACTGGGCTTACTTGACCTGGGTTTCTAAAAACATTTTGACAACTTGTTTATTGTACTACTCAGAAATATTACTGTATTTTTCGGCATATAAGACGCACCCAATTTTAACGGAGGAAAATCTAGGAAAAAAAAGATTCTTAACCAAATACAGTCGGAGGACACCTCCGACCCAGGCATCCGCCCAAGGAAAGCAATGAGGCTTTCCTTAGAGCGATCCTGGGGTCGGAGGACGCCTCCCTCTCCAGGGTTGGCCCATAGAAAGCAACGCTTTCCAGGACGCTTTCCTTGGGTTGATGTTGGGGTCGGAGCCGTCCTCCGACCCCAGCATTGCCCCAAGGAAAAAAAAGTTGCTTTCCATGGGGCAATGCTGGGGCCAGAGGCGTCCTCCGACCCCATCATCGCCCCAAGGAAAAAAAAGTTGCTTTCCATGGGGCAATGCTGGGGTCCCAAGGAAAAAAAGTTGCTTTCCATGGGGCAATGCTTGGGTCGGAGGCATCCTCCGACCCCAGCACTGCCCTAAGGAAAAAAACGTTGCTTTCCATGGGGCAATGCTGGGGTCGGAGGCATCCTCCGGCCCCAGCACTGCCCCAAGGAAAAAAACGTTGCTTTCCATGGGGCAAAGCTGGGGTCGGAGGCATCCTCCGACCCAAGCACTGCCCCAAGGAAAAAAAGTTGCTTTCCATGGGGCAATGCTGGGGTCGGAGGCATCCTCCGACCCCAGCACTGTCCCAAGGAAAAAAACATTGCTTTCCATGGGGCAATGCTGGGGTCGGAGGCATCCTCCGACCCCAACATTGTCCCAAGGAAAAAACGTTGCTTTCCATGGGTCTATGCTGGGGTCGGAGGCATTCTCCGACCCCAGCACTGCCCCAAGGAAAAAAAAGTTGCTTTCCATGGGGCAATGCTGGGGTCGGAGGCATCCTCCGACCCCAACATTGTCCCAAGGAAAAAAACATTGCTTTCCATGGGGCAATGCTGGGGTCGGAGGCATCCTCCGACCCCAACATTGTCCCAAGGAAAAAAACGTTGCTTTATATGGGGCAATGCTGGAGTCGGAGGCATCCTCTGACCCCAGCACTGCCCCAAGGAAAAAAACGTTGCTTTCCATGGGGCAATGCTGGGGTCAGAGGGGTCCTCCGACCCCAGCACTGCCCCAAGGAAAAAAACGTTGCTTTCCATGGGGCAATGCTGGGGTCGGAGGGGTCCTCCAACCCCAGCAGTGCCCCAAGGAAAAAAACGTTGCTTTCCATGGGGCAATGCTGGGGTCGGAGGCGTCCTCCGACCCCATCATCGTCCCAAGGAAAGCAACGTTACTTTCCTTGGGGTGATGCTGGGTCGGAGGAGTCCTCGGACCCCAGCATGGTCCCAGGGAAAGCGACGCTCCTTCCACCCGCCTTAGCCGTGGCCTCGGAGGGAGCGTACATTCGACATATAGGACGCACCAGCTTCCCCACCCCTATTTTGGGGAAGAAAAAGTGTGTCCTATATGCCGAAAAATACGGTAGTTTTTAAAGTTGCACTTGAGTTGCTTCAGCAGTCTTCTTTGATATGTCTCTCATTCACTCCCTCTCTCTGCATCTTCCCCTTTCTTTCTTTCTTTCTTTCTTTCTTTCATCTGATTCCTTGCAAGAATCATAAAGAGAATTCCAAGGAGAAAACTGTGGGGTGAATAAATAAAGAATGTTAATGCCTTTTTGGAGGTTCACAAAATTAAGTTGTGCCAACCCTGTGGGGCCATTTGCTCTCTCAGCCAAGCTTCCTTGAGTAGGCTGTTGTAAAAACAAAACCAGGGTGGAAGAACCAGGTTCCCATCTCATCCAAAATCTCTTCCCACAACATTTACAAGTGAGGAGTTGTTTGCCCAGTGGGTTTCTCACCACAGAAAGAGCCTTGAGTTCCCCTTTCTTCTCATCTGGTAGCTCCATTCTGGCTTTTCTTCCTTGGGCTCTCTGCATTTTTACTACGAGCAAGTATGGTTTCCCTATGGGCAAGTATTCCCCAATGATTCCCTGTGGGCAAGTATGGTTTCCCTATGGGCAAGTACAGTCGCCCCTCCGTTCTCATGGACTTAATAATAATAATAATAATAATTATTATTATTATTTATACCCCACCCCTCTGTTGAAGCAACCGTGGCAGCTTACAACATTAAAAATAGCATAAAAGATACAGTACAAATCTCAAAATCAAAAATCCCCGCCCACCCCTTAAAATTGTATTAAACAATAAAATAGTTAATACATACTTAAAATTGTTTTAACAGAGGGGTGGGGTATAAATAAATATTATTATTATTTAAAATAAATCACAATGACAGAACAGACAATGACAATAACTGCAGCAGAGAATAGGAGAATAAAAAAGAAGAGCTAACTCTTAAGGCCGGGATATCTAATCTGGAAAGGCCTGCTGGAAGAAATCCGTCTTAACAGCTTTTTAAAAGCTGTTTAAGGTAGTGATGTGATGGATCTCGTGCTGCAGACCATTCCATAATCTGGGAGCGGTTGCTGAAAAGGCTCTCTGGGAGGTAGCAGACAGACTTGTTTTTACAGGCTGCAGCAGATTCCTCCCAGAGGATCGGAGTGTGCGGGGTGGATTATATGGGAAGAGGCGGTCCTGAAGATAGGTTGGAATCCATGGACTCAAATATTCACGGAGGGGTGACCTTTAATTTAAATGGGGTGCACGCCAGTGGGTGCACGCCTCATTCAAGCCTATGGGGCTTGAATATTGTTGAGTTTCTGTTTTCGCATGGGGTGGGGGTCCAGAACAGACTCCCTGTGAAAACAGAGGGCCAACTGTGTTCCCCAATCGTTTCCCTATGGGCAAGTATTCCCCAATGATTTCCTATGGGCAAGTATGGTTTCCCAATGGGCAAGTATTCCCCAATGATTCCCTATGGGCAAGTACTGTAATTTGTTTTGATACATCCCTTTTCAAATTGCTCTTTTCTCCCTCTCCCCCATAACCCCCCTCCCCACTCAGATCCATTCCTCCTTTCTCCTTCCCAGGATTCCAGGCAAAAGCCCTCCTTCCTTCTCCCCCACAAGGTTCCTTAACAGCCTCCTGGAGTTCATTCCTTTGGACTTGTCTGCTCCCCTTCTCTTACTTGCAGCCCAGTCATTGATATGTGCCTTTGGGGATTATTAGAGAGGGAGGGAGCTTCCCCTTTTCCTGGAGGGCACAATGGGAGGGAGGTCAGTTTCAACCCCCCCCCCAGGTTTTTCCTCCATCCTAAAATAAGGCACAATTAACAATCTGAAAGCCACTCTGAGAGCCTTTGTGGAAGAAAATTGGAATATAAATGCATTCATCCCTCCACATTTGCAGCTTTGACTTTTGCAGATTTGATTAGTCACAGATTTTAGTAATATGTTCTCTCTGGGAATCTCTAAGTCCCCTAGCGCAACAGTATGGTCAACTTTAACCAAAAGTCGCACTTAGAGATTCCTAGAGAGGAGACTTCACTAGGCATTTGTAGCTCCTCCAGCACAATTCAGTGGTCACTGTCTGGCAGATGTGGACCACAGAGTTGCACTGGAGGACCTAGAGATTCCTAGAGAGATCACTCCACTAGGCATCTGTAGCTCCTCCAGCACAATTCTATGGTCAATGTCTGGCAGATGTTGACCACAGAGTTGCTCTGGAGGACCTAGAGATTCCTAGAGAGATCACTCTGCTAGGCATCTGTAGCTCCTCCAGCACAATTCTATGGTCAATGTCTGGCAGATGTTGACCACAGAGTTGCTCTGGAGGACCTAGAGATTCCTAGAGAGATCACTCCGCTAGGCATCTGTAGCTCCTCCAGCACAATTCTATGGTCAATGTCTGGCAGATGTTGACCACAGAGTTGCTCTGGAGGACCTAGAGATTCCTAGAGAGATCACTCCACTAGGCATCTGTAGCTCCTCGCATGCAACTCTATGGTCAATTTTAACCAAAAGTCGTACTGAAAGACCTAGAGATTCCTAGAGAGAACACTCCATTGGGCATTTGTAGCTCCTCTACAGTTCCTCGATTCTATGGTCAATGTCTGGCAGATGTTGACCAGAGTTGCACTGGAGGACCTAGAGCAGGGGTAGGCAACCTGCGCCCCCCTGAGGCCTTTGGACCAGCCCCAGGCTGGTCCTGCCGCCGCCGCCCCCCGCCATGATGATATTGGGGGGTTGCAGACTGCCAGAAATAGTGCAAATTGAGCCCACTTTTAGGGTTAGGGTTAGTGCTAGGGAATCATGGGAACTGTTTTTTTTTTTTTTTGAGACACTGAGCCTTCTCTGTCAGAGAGCTCTGGTGCCGCAATAAACTATAGTTCCCATGATTCCCTAACCCTAACCCTAACCCTAAAAGTGGACTCAATTTTCACTATTTCTGGCAGTCTGCAACCCCCCACTGATTATTGTTGTTATTACTTGTTCTTGAGGTTTTCTTGGCAAAATCTCCACAGGGGTTTTGCCATGGCTTTTCTGGGGCTGAGAATGTACATGCATATATTTTTTTAAAAATATATTTATTTATTTATTTATTTATTTTTGGTGCTTCGGCCCCCCAATTGTCTGAGGGACAGCAACCCGGCCCCCGGCTCAAAAAGGTTGCCTACCCCTGACCTAGAGATTCCTAGAGCGGTATCTCTCTGGTAAAAACATCAGTGTTTTTGTTATTTGCACTTTCCGCACTTTCATAGGGGTCCTGTGCCACTAAGCCCAGCAAACGTGGAGGGACAAGTGTATTCTATGTATCCCAGTGATTCCCAAAGTGGGCAGTAGCTCCCTCCTGGGGACATTGGAAAGCTCCAGAGGGTCGCTGAGGGGAAAAAGGGGCAGCAAGGGGACGGTGAGGGAAGGCAGGGAATTGTGGGGGTCAGGATTCCCCCCCCCCCAGTCTTCTGGGGAATTTGGGGCCCTCCCTCCAGCCTCCACCCCCCTTATTACCTTCTTTTCCCTCCTCCTCCTCCCTAAAGTGCCTTCCCTCCCTCTCCAAGGAAGCTTAGAGGGGCCCCCCCTCGCTTCTCCCCCAACCGGAAATGAGGTCAGAACGTCCATCTTTCCGTGCCCTCACTCCCTCCCCAGTGTCTTTCCCAAACTTTGGTCCTCCAGAGTTTTTTTTTTAAAAGACTTCAACTCCCAGAAGCCCTAGTCAGTGTGGCCAACAACCAGGGATTCTGGGAGTTGAAATCCAAAGCCTCTGGAGGACCAATATTTGAGAACCACCGCCGGACATGAACCTCTCTAGGAATCTGTGCTCGCTGCTCTCAAGAGGAGGGGGCTCCAAGGGAAAAACGGAAAGAGGGGGAAGTTCCGGTTCCGGTTAGGGGAGAGGAGGAGGAGGAGGAGGAAGAGCCTTCCCAGGTAAGGACAAAAGGAAGAGAGCCCTCCCCCAAAGAAAGGAAAGAAGGAAGGAGGAATAAATATGACTAAATAGGTCCCCCAGGAGCCGGGTGCTCAGGGCCTTGGACTTAGGACTCTGGAGAGCAGGGTTCGAATTCCGACTCCGCCCTGAAACCCATTGGGCGGCCCTTGGCCAAGTCACACTCTCTCAGCCTCCTCAGGGGAAGGCCATGGCAGACTTCCTCAGGAACAAACCTTGCTTCACATTATCGTGGCAGAAGGGAGGAATATTAACCAAACGCAGGCCAATGGTAAGTGGGGGGGAGACATAAACTCTTCATATATGTATTTAAAATCCAAATAGACCTGGTAGTCAACATGTCGTAGTGGTTTCAGTGTTGGACTATGACTCTGGAAACCAGTCGGCCATGAAACCTCCCCACCCCTCGGTGGCCCTTGGGCAAGTCACACTCTCTCTCAGCCTTCTCAGGAGAATCGCATTGTTAGACTTCCTCAGGAACAAAACCTTGCCAAGGAGACAACTTGGAAGTCACACAACAACAAAAACAAACAGCCTCCCATTCCTCTCGAGATGAATGGAGGAGGCTGTGGGGCTTTCCCACCCCCCTCCTTCTCTGAAACATTTTTTGGTCTTAATTTTTGGGAGGGTGTGTGTGCGTACTAGCTAGCCTAAGTTTTATTTTCTCAAAATGGAAAGAGTTTAAACTGGGTTTTTAAATTCTTAACCTTGTTTTTTATTTGCTATGTTATTCAATATGGGATGCGGTGGCGAAAGTGGTTAAGACGCTGACTCTGTTGATGGCAAGATGGACAGGTTGGCAGTTCAAGGCCCAGGTTAACTAGTTACTTTCTTAAAACTAGTTTTAAAAATCATTGCATCTCTGGCCACTTATACAAAGAAGTTTTCTAGCCTAATGAATTGTTTTGTGCAGGTTGTGCACAAGGGAGTGAACTGCCCCATGGATTTCCAAGGATCTTTTAAAAGAATGAATAAAAATGCTACAAAAAAAATTTTTTTTGAGGGGAAAAAGTGGTGAAGGGGACACAGAGTGGTGTCAGTATTCCTTCCTTCTTTCCTTCTAGTCCAGGGGTAGGCAACCTTTCCCCTTTAAGGGCCGAGGGACTTCAGCTCCCAGAATCCCAGGAGCTATTGGCCAACATGGGACTATTGGCCAGCATGGCTGAGGCTTCTGGGAGATGAAGTCCCTCGGCCCTTAAAGGGGAAAGGTTGCCTACCCCTGTAATCTAGCCTCTCTCTCTCTCTGCCTGGCATCTCATAGGCATCTTTTCCATTTAGGAAAACTCAAAAGAGTCACTCTGGGTTTCCTTGGAAGGAGGAACAAAAATACACCAAGCAGCCAAAGGAAGAAAAGGTGGCACATGGGGAGAGGGGTCCCTTATCCTGCCAACCAAAATGGAAAGTGCACCCACCACCCCCTCCATGAGGAATCCTGGGAGGCCAGAAAAGGGCGGGGGGAGCTTGGCAAGCAGATTTGGGAGGGTAGTGGCTCAAGTAGTTAAGAAACTGACTCTGTGGATTGCAAGATCGGCAGGTTGGCTGTTCAAGGCCCAGGTGCTGCATGATGGGGTGAGCTTCTGTCACTATTCCCAGCTTCTGCCAACCTAGCAGTTCGAAAGCATGGAAATGCAAGTAGATAAACAGGTACCACTTCGGTGGGAAAGTAAACAGCGTTCTGTGCAATCATGCTGGCCATATGATCACAGAGTAGTCTCTGACAACGCTGGCTCATTGACTTAGTAACAGAGATGAGCACTGACCCCTACGGTTGGACACGACTTGACAACCTTGTCAACGGGGAATACCTTTACCCTTTACCTTTACGTTGTTCAATAAATAAATGAATGAAGCCAACTAAACCTACTCTGCCCCCAAGCTGCAGTTGCACCTCCCCCCCCACAACATCTCTTGCTCTGCCTGGAACAAAACTGGGGTTTGGAGAGAGCTCTGCAAGCAGATTTAGAGGGGTGTGTGTGTGTCTAACCATCAGGAACTGCCACCACCCCCAGCAACATTGAGGGAAAGTTATTATTAATATTAATATCCTGCCCTTCTCCCAGGACTGGGACTCAGGGTGTGCTTACAACATTAAAAAATACAATTAAAAACATACAAAAATAGAAAATTAGTACAGAATTAAATTACTACAATAGTTTGCAGGGAAAGAGGGGATCAAGCCTGAATTCTCCCTGGTGGCCAGGATGTTCAAACAGAGACTGTGGTACTTTGGCTCCATCAGGAGAAGGCATGACTCATTAGAAAAGACGGTAATGCTGGGAAAGGTGGACAAAAATAGAAAGTGGGGAAGGTCGCATGCTAGATGGATGGACTGTATTAAGGAGCTTGTGGGCATGAATTTTCAGGACCTGAGCAGAGCAATAGAGGACACAGGGCCTTGGAGGTGTCTCACCTACAGGGTCACCGTGAGTCAATCAACTCGAAGGCAGTTAACAACAAGAGGCGCTAGAGCTCTCTATCTGAGGAGTGAAAATTTTTGTTGTTGTTCTTAACTGCTCTTGAGCCAATCTTGACCCATGGCGACCATGTGGATGAGACATCTCCAGAAATCCCTGCCCTCTACAGCTCTGCTTAGGACTTGTAAACTCATACCCACATTCTCCTTAATAGAGTCCATCCATCTGGCATGTGGCCTTCCTCTCTTTCTACTTTCCTCCATCTTTCCTAGCATTATTGTTTTTTCCAATAAATCTTCCCTTCTCATAATGTGCCTGAAGTACGACAGCCTTAGTTTGGTCATCTTGGCTTCCAGGGAGGTTTCTGGCTTGATCTGTTCTAGGACTCATTTGTTTGTCTTTTTGGCTGTCCACGGTATCCTCAGCACTCTTCTCCATCTTCTCCAATCCAGTAGTATCCCCAAGGTACGAACCTGAGTTTTTAAGGGGAGTGTAACCCCATCTAACACAGGCTGAATCCCTATTCCCAGATCTGTCTTTTGATTGACCAGGAGCGTCTGTGCTTTGTCTGGATTAAGCTTCAATTTGTATGCCCTCATCCAGTCTAGACACAGATTTAGGACAGGAACGACTTCCTGGAATTCAGTGGAGAGGAGTAATAGAGCTGGGAATTATCACTGTACTGATGTACCTTACCACATTACCACATTATCTCAAATGCATTTATTTTCTTCCTATCCACTTTCTTAACTGTCCAGCTCACATCCATACATGGTAATAGGAAATACAATGGCTTGTATGATTCTAACTTTTGTGCTGAGTTATATATCTTTGCATTTTAGAATCTTTTCTAGTTCTCTCATAGCCACCCTCCCCATTCTTAGTCTTCTTCTTCTTTCCTGACTGCACTCCCCATTTCTATCAATGTTTGATCCCAGATATGAGAACTTTTTACTATTTCTATTTCTTCATTGTATAGTTTGAATGAGTGTAAGTTCTCTATGTTCATTATTTTTGTTTTCTTTAGGTTCAACATTAAGCCTGCCTTTGCACTTTCTTCTTTGGTCTTTCTTAGAAGGTGTTCCAGGTCCGTGAGGTTTTCTGCTAGTACTATGGTGTCATCTGCATATCTTACATTGTTGATATTCCTTCCTCCTATTTTCACTTCTCCTTCTTCTGTGTCCAAGCCTACTTTTCTTATAATATGTTCTGCATACAAGTTGAACAGATAGGGTGAAAGGATGCAGCCTTGTCTGACCCCTTTGCCAACTGCGAACCATTTTGTTTCTCCGTGTTCTGTTCTGACAGTAGCTTCTTGTCCTGTGTACAGATTCCTCATCAGGACTAACAGATGTGTTGGCACTCCCTTATCTTTAAGGGCATTCCATAACCTTTCATGATCTATGCAGTCAAAGGCTTTGCTATACTCTATAAAGCACATGCTGATTTTCTTTTGGAATTCCTGGTGTGCTCCCTTAGCCATCTTATGTTTGCAGTGTGGTCCCTAGTGCCTCTTCCTTTCCTGAACCCTGCTTGAACCTGTGGGATTTCTCTCTCCATGTATGGTTGGAGTCTACGTTGCAGAATTTTGAGCATGATTTTGTTTGCATGGGAGATCAGTCCTATAGTTGCTGCAGTCTCTTGTGTTTCCCTTTTTGTGAATGGGAATGTATATTGATCGCTTCCGACATTGTTCATCATTTTGTTTTCCAAATCTGTTGACTTATGTTGGTTAGCACTAGAGTTGACTCTATCAATGTGGGTTGCAGCAGTTCAATTTGAATATCATCTGTGTAACCAAGACATGTACCACCATGGCCAGATCTGACTTCTCCAGAATGGTTACACTTGATGCACCAGCTTTAACTGCAAAAGCACTCTTGTTCATTTCTGAAAGCTGGAGGTCCAGGCTCAGAGCTGAATCCAGGAGTATCCCCAAGGTACGAACCTGAGTTTTTAAGGGGAGTGTAACCCCATCTAACACAGGCTGAATCCCTATTCTCAGATCTGTCTTTTGATTGACCAGGAGCATCTGTGCTTTGTCTGGATTAAGCTTCAATTTGTATGCCCTCATCCAGTCCAGACACAGGTTTAGGACAGGAACGACTTCCTGGAATTCAGTGGAGAGGAGTAATAGAGCTGGGAATTATCACTGTACTGATGTACCTTACTCTGAAACTTCAGACAACCTCTTCCAGGGGTTTCATGTAGATCAGGGGCCAGCAACCTAACGGCCCCCGGGCCGATTCCAGCACAGGTCGCTGGACTTACCGGCCCAGGTGGACCCCTGCTGCCGCCATGGCCGCCATTTTGATTTCCAAAATGGCAGCCGCGATGCGTTTGCGCATGCGCAGGAGTAGTGCGCATGCGCAAACGAGTCGCGGCCGCCATTTTTGAAATCAAAATGGCGGCCACGACATGTGCCGTGGCGGCAGTGCGTGGGGGGGGGTCGCACGTGGTGGCGGGGGGTTGCGCACGCGCATGAGTGCGCACCGCCATTCCCCCCTGCTCCTCGGCCCGGCGGAGACCTGGACTTCCAGGGACCAGCCCAGGTCTCCAAAAGGTTGCCTACCCCTGATGTAGATGTTGAAAAGCATAAGGGACAAGAAAGGGACCCTGGAGTTGAGAAGCCACCACACACTCCAGTACCTTGCCCAAAAATGTAAGCTTGGAGACTGGTTATCTAGTTAACTATAACTATAGTTAACTAGTATAGTTGGATTCATTCTGAGTTTTCTCTCACTATCACTCTAGCCTCTTTCTTGTTCATTTCTATCCTGTTCACCCCACATTTATTTTGCTACCCAAGGGGTTGATGAGATAGATATTATTGGTTAGATATCCTGTGGCCCTCCAGCTGTTTATGAACTGCACTTCCCATCAACCCCTTGGATAACAAAATAAATGTGGGGTGCTAGGAGTTGTAGTCCACTGACACCTGGAGGACTGCAGGATTCCCACCCCTGCCTTAAAGTTAAATCTTGTGCTTAACCCCATCTTAAGGGCAGTTTTGAGGACATTTTTTTCTGTAAAGAAAAAGGAAGTAACCCAACCAAAGAAACTTTCAGACAGAATTCAGACTAGGGCTACCCTGTGAATGAGAGACTTCTGAGACCCTGTTATTAACAAGCTCAGCTCAACATTTTGGCTTCCGTGAGTCAGTCCACCTGGAGTGCACTCCTTCCCTTTTCCATGTCAACTCTTTGTTTTCTAGGGAAAGTACAGGCTTGATTTGTTCTCTAATTTGTAATATTTAATTGTCTTATTGGTGGTCCATAGAAAACCATATACATGTGTGCACATGTGAAACAACTTCCTTTGTACCTTCTGCAGGTGGCCAGAGGTCGAGAATAGGTCTGCCTGGTCTACAAACAGGGAGAGAGGAGAGTCTTCACTGAATTCCTCCTCAGTGGAAGAAACTGCAGGAAAGATGCCTTTGGAACAGGTTAACCTTCGCCTTCTCCCCTTTTGTGACGGAGCCATTGGGAGGGTTCTGCAATTAAGGGACCTGAAATAGTTGATACCAAGGGCAGAAGGATTCCCCACTCCCAGAGTGTTGTTCAATTCTCCCTCCCATGAATTAAATCCTTGGTTTGTCAATCTGGGATGTGATGGGTTGCCAGATGCCATCCGCCATCCTGCAGTAACTGCCAATCAGGGCTAGATGTGGGACAGGGCTTCAGGGACCCCTCAGCCTGTCATGTCAGCAGGGCTTGCTCTTATTTTGGTGGAGGGAGTCACTTGACTCAGGCTGCTGACTTTGTGACTCATGAGAAACAGCCATTTCTAACTGTTTAATTAGTTGTTCTTGGATTTTTACTGCCAGGAATGGGAAGAGAGCCTTGTGGGATTCTATGCTTTATCTGCCAAAATAGTTCCACTAATGTAACAACTGGAACTTAAGGAAGTGTAAATCCCAAACATCTGCAGGATGCGCTAAATGCTAATTAATACCGGATGTTGGGAAGACATAGGTGGAAGAACTCACGTGTACTATATAAAATCTCCCTTCCCATGAGAAAGCTGGGAGCAAGGAGTTGGTTTGTAACCTTGTCTTCTCCCTCATTCACTGTTCTTCAAGATGCAGTGAACTGGTGAATGCTCTGTCCCTGCATTAGCATTGAATCCATGGCTTTTAGGTAGGGTTGGTGCCACCTTTTTGGTGTAGGAGGGCAGCTGATTCAGTCAACTAGTTCTGAGCTTCATGAAAGGCAGCAATTGCTAAGTATTTAATTTCTTGTTTCTTCATTTTACTGCTGGGAATGGGAGGAGACCCTTGTGGTGTTCTCTGCCTTCAGTGTCAAAATAATTTGACTAATGTGTCCAAATACCTGGAACTAGCCAGAGTAAAAGTCCAAAACATCAGAAGGACACTAGATTGGGCAATGCTGCCCTGGACACATTCCAGCTAGTAATGCAGATTGGGAGGATCTATGTGGAAAACCTGCTACATGTTAAATAAAATTGCCTTTTACGTGAGAAAGCTAGCTCATCAGGGAGCCAGGCTGTAACCTTTTTTTCCTTCTTCATGTGCTATTTAAGGTGCAGGGAGTTAATGGGAAAAGATGAGGGAATATTTCAAAGTATCTATCTTTATTCTAAAGTGATCAATCCCTGTTGGGGAGTCACCATGTGTTTTCCTCCGCATCTGTGGAGTTTCTCTTTGGATGAGGGCTGTTTACTCTTACTCTCTTTCTCTCAAAGGTGACCTTTGAGGATGTGGCTGTGTATTTCACAGAGGAAGAATGGGAACTGCTGGATGAGAACCAAAGATCTTTGTACAGGGATGTCATGATGGAAAACTATGAGAATGTGTCCTCCCTGGGTAAGGAACTTGTACCCAATAACCATCCTATGGAGACTGAGGGTCCTTTCATACTACAAAGTAATGGTGCTATGATTCTACTGTAATTGTCACAGCACATCCTGTGGAATCTTTGGATGTGTAATTTAATACAGCACTAGAGCTCTTCAGTTGAAGAGTCTAAATACTTCTCCCTAAACTGCCATTCCTAGAATTTTGTAGGTAGAAATCATGGCTGTTACATGGGGGTTTTTCCCCTCAAATGCTGTCAACACATCCTAGAGCAATTTTGCTAAGTTTTTGGCCATGCTTTGGCCCTTTTAGACCCTGGACAGGCCTCCAACTTTCTCCTTGAAAAAGGGCCTCCTCAAATGGCTAAGGAAAGTTTAGGGATTTTTAGGAGCATGGCATTTTTTCATTTTGTGTTCAGGCGGTACAATAGCATTTGTTTATTTTCAGACCTTTCAAGCAGTTCCATTTAGCAATTGTGACTAACTTCTATGGAGGGAGGGAAAGGGGACACAGAAGCTCCTTTTTCTCTGATGTTTATTTTTCTTCTTGAGATTGCTTAGCACCATTGTTGCTTTCAGAAGTCCTTCCTCTCTGAACACCAAGATTCAGTCTTGTCTGTCCTTGCATTTCTTTATAGGAGACATTTTGATTCATCAGAGTGTCCACACAGGAGAGAAACCTTACCAATGCCAGCAGTGTGGGAAATGTTTTGCTCAGAAGCCACACCTTGAAAGTCACCTGAGAGTGCACACGGGAGAGAAACCATTCAAATGTCAGCAATGTGAACAATGTTTTGCTCACAGGTCAGTTCTTTTGAGGCATCAGAAAGTCCACACAGGAGAGAAACCTTACAAATGCCAGCTTTGTGGAAAATGCTTTGCTAGAAATTCACACCTTGACATTCACTTGAAAGTCCACACAGGAGAGAAATCCTACAGATGCCAGCAGTGTGGGAAATGTTTTGCTCAGAAATCAGTTCTTGGAATGCATCAGAGAGTCCACACAGGAGAGAAACCTTACAGATGCCAGCAGTGTGGAAAATGTTTTGCCCGGAATTCACACCTTGACAGTCACTTGAGAATCCACACAGGAGAGAAACCATACAAATGCCAGCTGTGCGGGAAATGTTTTGCTCACAGGTCAGTTCTTTTGAGGCATCAAAGAGTCCATACAGGAGAGAAGCCATACGAATGCCAGTACTGTGGGAAATGTTTTGCTGACAATTCACACCTTATCACTCATGAGAGAGTCCACACGGGAGAGAAACCCTACAGATGCCAGCATTGTGGGAAATGTTTTGCTCAGAAGTCAGACCTTGTGACTCATCATAGAGTCCACACAGGAGAGAAACCACATGAATGCCAGTACTGTGGGAAACGTTTTGCTGAGAAGTCACACCTTATCACTCATGAGAGAGTCCACACGGGTGAGAAACCATACAAATGCCATGAGTGTGAAAAATGTTTTGCTGACAAGTCAGTCCTTGTGACTCATCAGAGAATCCACACAGGAGAGAAGCCTTACAGATGCCAACAGTGTGGAAAATGTTTTGCTCGAAACGCACACCTTGAGAGACATGTGAGAGTCCACATAGGAGATAAACCATACAAATGCCAGCACTGTGGAAAAAGTTTTGCTCAAGATTCAACCCTTTTAAGGCATCAGATTGTTCACACTGGCAAGAAATTAGAAATGTTTGGTGAGACAGTTCATCTAGATTCTATCTTGTAAAATCATTATGTCCTTTTTTGCTTCACAGCATGTTTTCTGTTGCTCCAGAGAACAGGACGACGTGCAATGGATACAAACTACAGGAAAAGAGATTCCACCTCAATTTTAGGAAGAACTTCCTGACAGTAAGAGCCGTTCAACAGTAGAAAACACTCCCTCAGAGTGTGGTGATGTCTCCTTCTTTGGAGGTCTTTAAACAGGCTGGATGGCCATCTGTTGGGGATGCTTTGATTGTGTATTCCTGCATGGCAGGGGGTTGGACTGGATGACCCTTGAGGTCTCTTCCTCTGATTCTATGAGGCTGTTGTACTTTGTCCACAACATGAGTAGGCATGATTCATTAGAAAATACAATAATGCTAGGAAAGGCTGAGGGTAGTAGAAAGAGAGGAAGACTGCACAGCACTTAGATAGCCTCAGTCAGAGAGGTCACGGGCCTGTATTTGCAGGACTGAGCTGAGGAGGACGGGGGGTCTTGGAGATGTCTCATCCACAGGATTGCCATGAGTCAGAATCGACCTGAGGGCAGTTAACAACAACAACACATTATAGTGGTGCCATGATTTTAAATGTGATTAGCAAAATTTATAAGGTCTTGTAGGCTTGCTCCTTTCCCGTCAGTATTTTGGGGGCCATGTCCAGGATGCCTGGAAGATAAATTGGGAATAACTCTTGTATTGGAACTTCAAAGGCATAAGTCTTTTCTGAAATAACTAATTCTGATTGTTGAGAGTGGAGTTCTAAGACACGGTGAGGGTTTTCCCTCCTTGAGAGATACAAATCTATGTTTAAGGGTGTGAAGAATATCCAAGGTGATTTTTCAGGATTAGCTAGATAAAGGAATAAATGTCATTCAGTGCATGTTTAAACGCAGGTAAAGAGACATATATATCTCTGTGTAGTGGTGATAAGATTGACAGAGAGGCTCAGCAATGACATCTCATTTGTTCACCATATTTATTTTACTCTTCAGAATATATATATATATATATATATATATATATATATATAACAAAAGGCTTATCTTCCGCATTTTCCTTCCTTGTTTCTACAAATTCTGGCATACCATTTTTCTCAAGATGAGCAAGCATATATTTCCCATATTGTCTTTCCTTCTTGTTGGTCATAAATCTTCTCCATCCCCAATTCTTTTATTTCATTATTTTCTTGCTCATCTTATTCATTACATTACATTAAGTATGTTCTACATCCACTATGTATTTTCCCAACAATATTAAACATTTATTATTGCTCATATGTAACCTATATATAAGTGTACTTGATTTATAACAGCATATTCTGATACCCCCGGAGTGTTTAAGCACTTAATACTCTAATGTATAAGATTTGACCATTTCTCTTTATTTTATAACAGGAAAACAATCTTCCTCCACTTTTTTAAAGTGATTTATTTTGAACCAAACCAGACAGCTTATCTAATTCTTACATCTCCATCAGTTTAATTAACCAATCATCTATTGTGGGCACATCTGCCTCTTTCCACATTTTTGCATAAATCATAAAGGCAGAATTCAAAGATATAGCTGTGTTAGTCTGTAGAATCAGTATGTAGAGAGATCTTGTAGCACCTTTGAGACTAACTGAAAGAAAGAAGTTGGCAGCATGAGCGTTCATAGACTTCAGTCTACTTCCTCAGATGCTTTTTACAGGCAGCAGTAACCATATACAATATTTGTTTCTAATATTTACGTCCATAATTCCTATTCAAAACATAAGTCATAAGAAAAAGTTATGCTTTCATGGGAAAAGAGCAATCAACAACAACAACAAGTTTATTGAGTAGCCCAAAGGCCATTTCAAATTAGCAAATACATAGTAATAAAAGCAATATCATAGTCATAACGAGAAAAAAACAAACCATAATTGTATAGAAATATAATAGAGTAATAAACAATTAAGATTTATATTATGATTATAAATTAAATTAAAAATAGAATTAGTATTGAAATTATACTTAGAGTTAAAATTAGAATTCAAATTCAAATTTGAATTCAATTCAATTCAAATTAAGAATTTAAGAATTAAAATTAAAATTGAAATTAAAATGAAAATTAAAATGGGAGGTAGCAGTAACAAATACATCCTTCAGCAATTTTCATATCAGTTCATCACCCTTGCAATTAACCCCAATCGTCCCCACATATCTAGATCTTAACAATGATGCTTTATGAAGGAACCGAGCTGTAGCATCAGAAATTTTTAGGTTTTGACCACTCATAAAGTATGACGTTCTGATGTGGGTGTCCCAGAATGTTGTTCTTTTGATATAATGATGTAAATATTGATCCCTTTCCACTTGATACAGATTACATCTAAACAAGATGTGTGATAGATCTTCAATTTCCTGGTCCCCACAAATACAAATTCGTTCATTATAACTACAACTACAATAGAATTTGGGCCCCATATTTCCGCAGCATATAACAACATAGGTGTAATCTTAGCTTTGTACACATTAAGTATTGGGTCTAAGGAACCTGGGTACTTATTAACTTTTAATTTAAGAATAAGATTCATCCGTGCCTTTGCTCTCAGTGAGCTTTTATGGTGATGGCATGTCCAAGATCCATTCTCATTGAATGTTACAGCGAGATAAGAGAAGGACTTTACTTGTTCAATTAGTTCACCCTCAAGTTGCCATCTGTGTCTCTGCTGACTTTTGCCAAAAACCATTATATTTGACTTAGTTTTGTTAATAATCAAAGAATTGTTCAGGCAATAACAGCTGAGTTTTCTTAGTATCCTTCTGATGCCAACTTGTGAAAATGATAAGATAATCATATCATCGGCATAAAGCAAAATATTGCACGGAGTGTTTAGGACACGAGGCGTATGGAATGCTAGGTCCTTAAATTGATCTGGGAGATCATTTATATACAGATTAAATAACAAGGGGGCTAATAAACACCCTTGTCGTAGCCCTCTATATGTGTCAATTTTATTTGACAGGGCTCCATTTAACCCATATCTAACCCGCAAACAGGTGCCAGTATACAGAGCTTTGATAAGTAACAGGAGTCTTCGTTCTATTTTAAGAACAGTTAGCTTACGCCAGAGAGTCTCTCTATTCACAGTATCAAAGGCAGCTGACAAATCAATAAAGGCTGCATATAGATGTTTTCCTTTGCTAATATATTTGGCGATCAGATGATTTAGGATGAAGCAATTATCTATGGTGGATCGATTTTGTCTAAAGCCCGCTTGTTCTTCAGCTAGAATTTCCTTTTCATTAACCCATCTTTCAAGTTTATTCAAGAGGAGCCTAGAGTAGATTTTGGCCACAATGTCTATCAAGCTAATGGGCCTATAATTACAGGGGTCTTTATTGTTCCCCTTTTTATAAATGGGGACCACTATAGCCATTTTCCAACCAATTGGAACCTGGCAAGTATTGTTTATGTATGTGAAAAGACCTGCCAAGATAGGCACCCACCAGTTGCTAAATTGTTTAAATAATTCTGCCGGAAGAAAATCCTCCCCTGGAGCTTTATTGTTTTTTAGCCCATTGATAATAGTCAAGATCTCGTCTACCGAGACTGGTGGCCAACTAGGTAAAGACTCGAAGGCTAAAGGGTCATCACTGGCTTGCTGATGTTCAGTAATTAGAAAAAAATAACCCTTTGAAATAAATTTCCCATTCCTTAGCTGGTATAGGGATGTCATATGGGAATCTTCTTTCCCTTAGAATTCCTGACACTGAGTGCCAAAATATAGCTGAGTTATGATTCTTTGTGGCTAACTCTAAACCTGCCCAGATTGTTGAAACATAATTTTGTTTCTTCAGTTTAATTAATTTTTTATATTCCTTTCTAAGGGACAACATCTTAGTATGTGCTTCACGAGAGGTACTCCTCTGTGCTGCCCTCAATGCTACCCGCAGTTTCTTTTTCAGTAAACTACATTCCGTGTCAAACCAAGAGGAGAAATCTTTCCGGTAATTTTTGACAACAAAATTAGTTGTCAGATGACACTTTAATGTTTGACATATGTTATTGAATGCATTGAAGACAGATGTCCATTCTACAGAAGATGACCGGATTATATTAGCCCAATTATTCATCTCTTCTAGTCTAAGACTCCCTGCTATTGCGGTAGCATCCACCTTGGCCCATCTAAGTCTGCCGTTTTGCCTCACCTCTTGATTATTTGCCATCCAACTATCTGCCCTACAACTTGGTCTTCGGTCTGATGACCCCCGAAGTTTTACACTCACGGGTTGATGGTCACTTTCCCCTCTTGGGTGGACATCTATCTCAGAAAACAGATCAACTTTACTTCTGGACACACAAATGAGGTCTAGAACGCTACTAGAATTAATTGCATGATATGTGTAAGGATATATATAACTATCATCTCCATCTCTGCCTCCCAAAATTTGAAGATTAGTTTTAAAAATTAAAGAAACTAGAGACAATCCAGCACTATTACATTTGTTATCTCTGGAATACCATTGAGGGTGGTTATCAAAGAATTCATTTGGTATATTATTCTTTTTGGCAAAATCATACAGAGAGGGCCCAATTTTGGCATCGAAATCCCCTAGAAGAATTATCGAACTAGGGTATCTAACTGTTAATTCATCCAATAGTATTTCTAAACTTATCCATAAGTTGGTATTAAAGAAAGGGGATGATATAGGTGGAATATATACATTTATCAGTCTCACTTCTAAGCCCTTATATTTAAATTTCATAGCTAAGAAATGAGATTGTTTGGCCCCGATACACAAAATTTCAGCTTGCCAGTGTAGTTCTTGCCTAATAAGAATGCACAGACCGCCTGAAGCTCTCCCTTTACTTTTTACTTTTTGAGCAGGGATGTCCCAGCTTTGAAATCCCGGGAACTTTATAGGTTCATCATCTATGGATAACCAGGTTTCCTGAATAGCAACAACATCGAACTTAGAAAGAAAACCCACTAAATCAGTATTCACACCCTCTTTCCAACCTGCCGCATTCCATGTAGTTATGTGAATATCATCCCCATTACCCGACTGTTCTAAATCAGAAGAGGGGCAGTGATGCACTGGCACCCCCAGTCAATTGGGGTTTATATCCGCCTCCAGGTTGTCTACCACAATGTTGTCAATATTGCCTAAGAAAACACAGTTATTATTCAGGTGATCTCCTTTTGACTTTATGGTGGGACAAGGTTGAGGTTGTAGTAATTGTCCTTCCCGCTCGATGTCCATCAAGTTTGGAGACCCTAAGACCCCTTCCTGTTGACGGACCCAGTGCAGTACTGCCCTTTCTTCTATTACTGGGGTCTGCTTAGCAGGAGATTGACTTTGTATCTGAGTTCTCATCAGAGGAGTTATATCTAATCTCACCAATTCCTCACACTGCGTCTTTTGGACACACACATCAGACCTAGACTCAGTAGGAGCCTTCGCAGTGAAATCAGGCACCCTTAGATGATCAAAAGGGACACTTGCTCTGGACAATGGATGTAGTAGATTTAGGGGTTCATTCGTATATATGGGTGAGTCACAGCCAACTGGCCTTGGAGAACCCAAGTCTATCAGCGGCTCTGTAGATGTTACTGTATTCTTTTAGAGATTGTTTTAGTGTTTCCAGCTTGAGCAAAATAATATCTTGATCTTCTCTTGGAAGTAGGCCAAAGGCATCTATGAAGCTGTCCTCCATCTGACACCGGCTGAGTTGGTTCTCATCTTCAGAATCCTTCTGAATCAATGCAGGGGGAATAACCCCTTTTACAGCTCTAGAGCCAACAAATAAAGGCTTGATTCTTTGATCGCGAAAGACTCGAATAGGAAAAATTTGGTATCGAGCTAAATAGGCCTTCATCCTAAGTAACATCAAGGGGATGGTAGAGTACCTGAAGGACAGTAGAATTCGGGTTAAATTTGATGCCCCAGGAAGCCATTCAACAGAGTCTAAATCAATCTGCTCCAGTTGGCAGTGAAGGAGTTTTCCCAAGGAAGATTTGATTGCTCTCTTAGAGAACCACTGACCATCATTGGTTCTGTTCTTATAAACATTTAGTACAATCCTTTTTGGTTGAAGTATGCAGTTATCTATTGCAGGTTTATTGCTATTTTTTATGTCATCTTTAGAATATACCTGGTTCACTAGTGGTAGGATCTCCAACAACGTATTATTTGTTTTTAAGAATAACCTTCTTCGGTCCAGGTTTTCATCATTTCCCTTAGTCCTGACTGCTTGAGCAGACGCTTGAACATGTTTATTCAACTTGGTTACACTAGTTCCACAGTTGGTTATACAAGGGGAACTGTAAGAAGATCTTACAAGTACCTTTTGCTCCAGCGACTCTATTTCTCCAGTTAACATGTTCAATTTGTGTTTTAACTCAGCTAACTGTTCAGATATAAAAATAACAGTTTGTGTGGTAATTAGACAGTATTTCGACATAAGTTGCATTGGGTTCTCCCCAAGTTGTTGTTCCTCATTCTGGTTCTTCACATTTCTAACAAATGTCTGAATGTTTCTCTGGTTTATTTCAAGGTCCCTGCAACTGGCACCAATACTGCTTGGTTAAATTAGCAAGCTAAGATGGGGACCCAGATCTTCGCCATTATTTTCAGACAAATTAACATTTAGAGGTGGAGAAGACTCCAAAGGTTGCTCCTCCCCTAGCTCTAGTTGTGAGTTGGTTATCAGGGATTCAAATCTATTAGTAGTATGAATGGGGTTAGATTTCAGTTCCTTCCCCTTGCCTACCAAACACTCATCGATTCTTGGCTGTTTGGGTAATTTCATTTGGGGAATTGAGTTTGGGCTCCCACCTAACTGTTTTCTTCATTTTCTTTTCCCCATTATTTATTTAATTAGGAGGCTTACAGATAGACCTGACTTCTTAAAAACTACTAATTGGGGAGCTGCGAGGTGGGGGCTTTTTGGGCCACTCAGCCGCTCGGCCACCGCCGCCCCGCGCCTCTTTCCAGAAGGGAGGAGGAGCGGGTGGGGCCCTAGAGCGCGACCTCTTCCTTGCCTCTTTTCTTCTGCAGTCGCCCAAAGGGGAGGGGGAGCTGGTGTGGCCCTGGAGCGCGGCCTCTCTCTCTCTCTCTCTCTCACCGCCGCCGCCGCCCAATGCAGGCTGTTGGGGCCTTTTTATAGGCCTGATCTTCGCTGGCGCCACGCACCTCTTGCTGGAGGGGAGGGGGAGCTGGTGTGGCCCTGGAGCGCGGCCTCTCTCTCTCTCTCTCTCACTCACCGCCGCCACCGCCCAATGCAGGCTGTTGGGGCCTTTTTATAGGCCCGGTCTTCGCCGGCGCCACGCACCTCTTGCCGGAGGGGAGGGGGAACTGGTGTGGCCCTGGAGCGCGGCCTCTCTCTCTCTCTCTCACTCAGGGCCGCCGCCGCCCAATGCAGGCTGTTGGGGCCTTTTTATAGGCCTGGTCTTCGCCGGCGCCACGCACCTCTTGCCGGAGGGGAGAGGGAGCTGGTGTGGCCCTGGAGCGCGGCCTCTCTCTCTCTCTCTCACTCACCGCCACCGCCGCCCAATGCAGGCTGTTGGGGCCTTTTTATAGGCCCGGTCTTCGCCGGCGCCACGCACCTCTTGCCGGAGGGGAGGGGGAGCTGGTGTGGCCCTGGAGCGCGCCCCCCCCCTCACTCGCCGCCGCCGCCGCCCAATGCAGGCTGTTGGGGCCTTTTTATAGGCCCAGTCTTCGCCGGCGCTACGCACCTCTTGCCAGAGGGGAGGGGGAGCTGGTGTGGCCCTGGAGCGCGGCCCCCCTCTCTCTCACTCGCCGCCGCCGCCCGGAAAAGAGCAATCAATAATCTTTGAATCCTATCTGCAGGGCAAGACCACCATGCATGAAAAAAAAATTCCTACATTTGATTTCTGAGACAGAAGAAATATATTTGGGTGTCATCAGTGTACTGATAACACCTCGACCCATACCTCCAGATGATCACGCCCAGTGGCTTCATGTAGATGTTGAATAGCATTGGGGACAGAATCACACCTTGAGGGATGCCCGATTTGAGCTCCCTCTTGGCAGAACAACTGTCCCCAAGTGACACCATCTGGAAACTACCCGATAGGTAGGACCCGAACTACTGCAATGCAGTGCCGCCGATACCCAACTTTCTCAGGCATTCCAGAAGGATACCATGATCTATAGTATCGAAGGCCACTGAGAGGTCCAAGAGCACCAACAGGGTCACACTTCCCCTATCAATGCTCAGATGGAGATCATCGACTAAGGTGACCATGGCAGTCTCAACTCCATATCCCGTCCTGAATCCGGTTTCAAATGGATCCAGATCATTATTATTATTATGATTATTATTGTTAAAATCGGTTTCCTCCAAGACAACCTGTAGTTAATTGGAGACCACACTCTCGATCACCTTGCTCAAAAATGGTCTATAATTATTTATATCCAGGGGGTCCAGGGAGGGCTTTTTTAAGAGTGGTCTAACCACTATCTCCTGAAGACAAGAAGGCAGGGCCCCCTCTCTGAATTAATTACATTCTTCAGCATCAACTTGATAGTATCACCCCCTTGGACAAGGGTTGAGAGGGCAGGTCATCTAACTACTAAGGAGCTTCTCCATGTCCTCAGTACTTACCGACTCAAATTGATCCAGTCTAACAGTAATGCCAGAGATGCTGGATGCCTCTCTAGTTGCTACTGACTTAAAGTTTGCATCCAGGACAGCTCTTATCCAAGAGATTTTATCTGTGAAATTATCATTAAAAGTGTCACAGCAAGCTGTAGTTGGTTCTAATACAGGGTTCGGAGTGGGAGGCAATTGAGCTAAATTCCTTACCACCCTGAACAACTCAGCTGGACGGGATTTCACAGACACGATAGATGTAGAATAGAAAGATTTCTTAGCTGCATCTATCGCCGTTTTATAGGACCTAAGAAAAATCCAATGAAGTGTCTTATCGGATATGAGTTGAGATTTCAGCCAACGGTGTGCTAGTTGTTGTCCAACCCGCTTCATTTGTTTAAGATCTTCGGTGTACTATGGATTACGATTTTTTTGTGGGTTGGAAAGGATGCTTGGGAGCGATCGTATCTACAGCTCTGGTGAGGTTGTTATTCCACATATTAACAGAGCTTCAACAGAATTGCCAGCATTGCCAACCATAGAACCCCCTAGGGCTTCTTGGAACCTAATGGGTTCCATCAGCCTTCGAGGGCGGACCATTCTAATCGGTCCTGCACTCCCGGGGGAAGGGATGGTGGCCTTAACCTTAACCAGGAAATGATCCAACCAGGAGTCCAACCTTAACCAGGAAATGATCTGTCTATGACAATGCAGAGATGCTAATTAACTCCGCCCACAGATATGCCTGTTCCGTGCAGAAGACCACATCAGGGGCATGACCTGCACAATGTGCAGACTCAGAGACTATCTGGGAGAGGCCCATGTTTGTCATGGAAACCATGAACTCCCAAGCTGCACCAGTAAGATTAGTCAAACCAGCCTCGAGGGGGATGTTGAGGTCACCCAGGACTAATAGCCTAGGCGACTCCAACACCAGCTCCATGACTAGTTGTGTCAGCTTGGCTAGGGAATCTGTTAAATTACGGGGTGGATGGTAAACTAAGAGAATCCCCAGTCTCTCCCTGGTCTTCAAGCTACGGTAAATGCATTCTATGTGGTCTAATGCAGTGGTCCCCAACCTTTTTATTGCCGTGGACCGGTCAACGTTTGATAATTTTTCCACGGCCCACTGGGGGGGGTTTGCAGCGTCGCGTTGATTATTAAAACAATCTCAAATATAAACAATTTTAATTTAATTGTATTTAAACATGGCATCAAAATAAAATACAGTTACAACAAAATTAATTTAACATTTTAACTCTGGATTCTAGTGACTAGAACGCTAAATCAATGAGAACCCTGAGCTTGTTTCTCTGCAACGAGATGGTTCCATCTGGGGATAATAGGAGACAATGACACCCCAGTTTATTCCTTTGTTTTGTTTTGTGGTTGCAGTCACTGCAGTGGTTGCAGTCACTGCAGAAAACCCTGCTTCACAAAGATAGGAATTGGGAAATGGCAATAGGGATTTAAGTGCTATGGTGGCAATCTCAGGGTATTCTGCCATGACTTTAATCCAGAACACCAGCAGAGTTGTATTCTCAAACATAGTTTTAAGGCCACCGTCATTTGCAATCTCCAGCAGTTGATCTTCTTCTTGTACAGACATGCTAGATTCACCTGGTTTGTTGACAAATGGGTCGCGGATCCATTCCTTACTAGTTCGTGGGTCTTTTGTGGTTGGGAAGTAGCACTCGAACTCTTTTGAAAACAAAGACAGGTGATCCTGCACCAACTGGGAGAATGAAGGCTCAGGCTCAGTCTCGCCTAAAATCCCCGCTAATGTCTGAAACATGTCCAAAATGCCTCTGTTCACCTGCCGTCCCCACAACTCCAGTTTGGCTTTAAATGCAGCTACTTTGTCTGCCAACTTGAAAACAGTTGTCATTTTCCCCTGAAGGGACAGATTGAGTTCATTGAGCAGGCTGAATATGTCACACAGATAAGCCAGTTTTGCCACCCATACTTTGTCACTGAAATGTGCTGCCAGCGGTGAATTCTTTTCTGAGAAAAATCTTTGCAATGGCTCTCGTAATTCAAAAACTCTGTTTAGCGATTTACCTCTGGATAACCATCTTATTTCTGTGTGTAACAGAAGGCATCTGTGCTCTGCTTCCATCTCACAAAGCTGCTCAAACAGGCGCGAGTTAAGGGCATGTGCTTTGATGTGGTTAATAACTTTTAACAAGATCAAGCAATACACTGTTCAATTCCGGCGACATTTTCGGCTTGCCAGCATTTCCCTGTGAATGATACAATGCGTAGATTCACTCTCAGGTGCAACCTCCTTAATCCGAGCAGTTAAACCAGACAGTCGTCCGGTCATGGCAGCAGCTCCATCTCTGCATATGCCAACACAAAACGACCATTTTAGTTTTCCTGATATATAACCATCCAGTGACTTGAACAATTCTGCTCCTGTGGTGTTGGTTGTCAAAGATAGTGCACATAACAAATCCTCATGCACATCCTCCTGATAAAGATATCGCACATAAACAAGTAGTATTGCCTTGTTGTCAATATCTGTAGATTCGTCAACCTGGAGTGCGTACCATGGTGATGTATTAATCCTCTGTAACAATTGTGTCTCAATGTCTTCGGCTATTTCCTCAATACGCCTAGTCAGTGCTAGCCGACAAATGCACATGTGCTATCTTTTTCACAGCAGCCTCTCCTAGAAGTTCACGGCAAATGTCTTTAGTGGAGGGCAAGATCAATTCTTCACCGATAGTGAATGGCTTTTTAGCCTTAGCAATACGGTTAGCCACCAAATATGATGCTCTCAGTGCATTCACATTTATTGACGTGGTGGCCCTCAGAAATGTCTTCTGTCCTTCATGTTCCCTTTTTTTTCTTTCAAAATACTTCAGGGGCTTGTCTTTTAGTCCAGGGTGTTTGGCATTCAAGTGGCGAAGCAGTTTTGAAGGTTTCATTGCCTCATTAGAGAGGCGTTCACCGCAAACTATGCAGAGTGGGGTTGGTGCGTGGGAATCACCTGTCCCGATAAATCCGTATTTCAAGTAGCACTCATGGTATTGTCTGTTAAAAGGTTTATGTTTCTTTGATGTTGAAGGCTCTTCTTCTGTCTCTTCACTGGGTCTTTTCTTTTTCCCAAGGAAACTTTCTAATGACGTCTGTTTCTTACTCATTTTTTGCTAATTTGTGGGTTAAATTTTAGCAAACACAATGTATTAATTATTTAATAATAAATAGGGATGTCCCGATAACATTTTTTTTAAGACCAACTACGAGTACCGATACTTCTATTCAAGTACTCACTGATACCAGTTACCATTACCTAGCTACTTGCCAGCTCAAACATGTCACCTGACACCAGTCCTAGGCCAGTTGGTGCTTGTAAGGCCCCAATATATAGCACTGCTATATATTGGGGGCATAGTTTGACTTTTTGGGGACACTGTGTAGCAATATCCCTGCTGGCTCCTCTGAACAGCGTCAGAGACGTCACTCATCATTCACTAAAGCCGCGCACAGAAGCCCCGCCCCCACGCTGATCAGTTGGGCTGGAGCATGTCGGCAGACGCAGGAGTCCCGTCCCTGCGCTTATTATCGGGACTCACAGGACTCGCAAAAGTCGCAGGACCCGCCGCCACTGCTGCACAGAAGACGCAGTAGCAGGGTGGCCCGGTACCATTTGTTCTGCGGACCAGTACCGGGCTGCGGATCGGGGGTTGGGGACCACTGGTCTAATGCACAGATAGGCATCCTGGTTAAGGCAAGGTTGTTTTTATGGACCATGGCTACACGCATCCTGCCCGGTTTCCCTTACCTGCTCATTGACTGAGTACCCGGCTGGAAGTGCCTGAGCTCAGGTTACTCTGCTATCTGCTCCTAACCAGGTCCCCATGATACATGCCAGGTTATCAGTAAGTCATAGATAATGCAGGACTTATTCTTCACTGACCTGGCATTACATAAGAGCAGAGAAAAGGTTCAGCGACTCACCAGATATTTTAGGGTAGTAGGGCGAATGGAAGGCAAGATGGATATTAAGCATCCATCACATCTTTCTCTGTGCTAACGCCATATCTTCCAGTGCCCCGCACAACTTTAATTGCTGCTCTGATGAAAACATCTAACCCAGGGGTAGACAACCTTTCTCCTTTAAGGGCCGAGGGACTTCAGCTCCCAGAAGCCTCAGCCATGTTGGCCAATAGTCCCATGTTGGCCAATAGCTCCTGGGATTCTGGGAGCTGAAGTCCCTCGGCCCTTAAAGGGGAAAGGTTGCCTACCCCTGATCTAACCTCTTCCCAGAACCGTCTATTGATGGATATATGTCTTGATGTAACTTAAGACCCTCCATCCCACCAATACTTTATAGTCCCCTTGAATGGCCGAAGGCCAGTCTACCAAGACTCCTTAAGTAGTGGTCAAATATAGGGTCAAAGTTTGATAGTCTTGAGACCAAGCAGAGTGGGGAGAGGGGCAGAAAGGGAATCCTCGCCCTGGCCTGGCTGCTTCTGAGCTGCTGCTGTAGCTGGGGAATCAATGGTGTGGGGCAGGTTAAGAAGCCTCGCCCTTGGTCTCCATGTCAACTGTGCTGCCTAGGGAGCCAAGCAGGTGGAAAGAGGGGCAGAAAGGGAGTCTACGCCCCAGTCTGCCCACTCTCAGTTTGGCTTGGAGGCAGCCTCTTGGTTTGGCTTGGAGCTGGCTGATGGTGTTGAGGACATGGGTAGAAGAAGCCTCAGAGCCTTAGCCCTGCCCTCTGTCCAAGTCCCTCGCCTCACCTGTTGCCTTGATGGAAAAAGGCATAGGCAGCTTCTCAGTTTTGAATTTAAACCTTTAATGTTCCATTATAGAATTTTTACTTTATTTCCTTAATTATTAATTTCTTAATTTACATCTTCATTTTTTTCCACGTTTTCCTCTTTTCTACTTTCCTTCTCCTACTTTTCCTCATCTGGTTGAGTTTCTCCCGATCTTCCACTTGCTCTCCTTTTCTGACACTCAAATTTCTGACCGTTTCCTTTCTCTCCACCTGGTTCTTTATTCAATTCATCGAATCTGCTAATAATAATAATAATAATAATAATAATAATAATAATAACAACAACTTTTATTTATAGCCCGCCCCTCTGCAGAGCAATCGGGGCGGGTTACATCAATTAAAAAACAGAAGATACAGAAATTAAAAACAATCACATACCCATCCAACCCTCCCACCCCTTAAAACAGTATTAAACTAATTATTAGTTAAAACAACATGCTCCAAAGACAACAAAATAAATAACAATACCACAAATACAACATGAGCAGCAGGGGGAAGGGCAATATAGCCGTCTCCTGGAGCCGGAAGTTATTCTGGGAAGGCCTGCCGAAAGAGATCCGTCTTTAATGCTTTCTTGAAAGCCGCAAGAGTGGTGATATGACGGATCTCCTCCGGCAGGCCATTCCAGAGTCTGGGAGTGGTCACAGAGAAAGTCCTCTAGGAGGTCTGAGACAGCCTAGTTTTTACTGGCTGCAACAGATTCCTCCCAGAGGACCGAAGGGCGCGGGGAGGATCATACGGGAAGAGGCGGTCCCTGAGATAAGATGGACCCAAGCCATGTAGGGCTTTAAAGGTTAAAACCAACACCTTGTACTGTGCCCAGAAACTAATTGGCAGCCAGTGGAGGGATTTAAGCACTGGTGTTATGTGCTCCCTCCTTGATATACCAGTAATTAACCTGGCTGCCATGTTTTGCACTAATTGTAGTTTCCGAGTTAGGCACAAGGGTAGCCCCATGTAGAGTGCATTGCAGTAATCTAATCGTGAGGTTACCAGGGCGTGTACTACAGTTTCCAGATCCCTCATGTCCAGATAAGGGCGCAGTTGGCGTATCAGCCGAAGCTGATAACAGGCACTCCTGACCACCGCATTCACCTGACTAGTCATGTGAAGCGATGAGTCAAGGAGCACCCCCAAACTGCGAACACAGTCCTTTACGGAGAGTGTGACCCCGTCCAGGACTGGAGACTGCATTCCCAAACCTGGTTTTGGGCCTGTGACTGTGAGTACCTCCGTTTTGTCAGGATTTAGCTTCAATCTATTTTTCCTCATCCAATCCATTACCGCTCTAAGACATTCATTAAGAGGAGAGATGCCATCTGAAGTCTGAGACGATGATCTGGTCATGGAGAGATATATCTGGGTGTCATCAGCGTACTGAAGACACCGAGCTCCATGCCTCCGAATGATCTCCCCCAGCGATTTCATGTAGATATTAAATAACATCGGGGACAGGATGGCGCCCTGAGGGACGCCACAATTAAGCTCTATTTTAGACGAGCAACTGTCCGCGAGCCTCACCCTCTGAGATCTGCCCGAGAGGAAGGAACGGAACCACTGCAAAGCAGTGCCTCCAATTCCCAACTCTCTCAGGCGATCCAAGAGGATGGCATGATCTATGGTGTCAAAAGCTGCAGAGAGATCCAAGAGCACTAACAGGGTCACACTACCCCTGTCGATACTCAGGCGGAGGTCATCGCTCAGAGCAACCATGGCAGTCTCCACTCCAAATCCTGTCCTGAAGCCGGTTTGAAATGGATCAAGATAATCGGTTTCATCCAAGACTGCCTGGAGTTGGGAAGCAACTGCCCTCTCGATCACCTTGCTAAGAAAAGGAAGCAAGGAGACTGGTCTATAGTTGTTTCTGTCCAGGGGATCTAGGGAAGGTTTTTTCAGGAGAGGCCTAACCGCCGCCTCCTTTAAACAGGATGGTACAATGCCTTCCCTGAAGGATGCATTGATCGTATCCCGAAGGAATACTCTCAACGCGCCCCCTCCCTGGACGACCAGCCAAGATGGACAAGGATCGAGGGGGCAAATCGTCTTCCTTACCTCTCCAAGCAGCTTGTCCACGTCATCGGTACTCACAGATTGGAGCTGATCCAGTAAATTGCCATCAACGGAGTTACTGGAAACCTCATCTACAGATTCTGCCAAAACACTGGCGTCTAAGTCCGCTCTTATCCGAGAGATTTTATCTGCAAAGTAGATATTAAATGCCTCTCAGCAGGCCGTCGTTGGGTTCAGTAGGGGATTTGGCGCAGGTGGAACCCTTGTCAGCTCCCCTACCACCCTAAACAGCTCTGCCGGGCAAGACTCTGCAGTCGCAATGCATGCAGAACAGAACGATTTCTGCGCTGCACGCAAAGCCTCCCTATAGGAATCAAGATGTTTCCTAAGGCGAGTTCTGTCGGATGGGAGACGACTTTTCCGCCATTCACACTCTAGTCGTTGTCCAGCTCGCTTCATCCTCCTAAGCTCCTCGGTGTACCAGGGCTTACGATTTGAAGCGGGCTGGAAAGGACGCTTGGGAGCGATTGTGTCAACAGCCCTGGCGAGATCGGTATTCCAGGTGTTCACCAAGGCTTCAACAGAATCGCCGGCATTGCCAACCATTAAACCCTCTAAGGCTTTCTGGAAGCCAGTAGGCTCCATTAGCCTTCGAGGGCGGACCATCCTAATGGGTCCACCACCCCCATGAGGGCGGACTGCAGCCCTCAGTTCTATCTTGATCAGGAAATGATCCGTCCATGACAAAGCAGAAGTCTTTTTTTACCTCCGCCCACGGATATTCCTGTTCCGTACTAAAAACTGCATCGAGGGTATGACCTGCACAATGTGTGGGCCCGTCAACCAATTGGGATAGGCCCATGTTAGTCATGGTATCCATGAACTCCCGAGCTGCGCCAGTTAGGTCTTGTAAACTGGTTTCGAGTGGAATGTTGAAGTCGCCCAGAACCAAAAGTCTGGGTGACTCCAACAGCAACTCAGAAACCAGGGCAGTCAGCTCGGTTAGGGAGTCTGTTAAGCAACGGGGTGGCCGGTATACCAACAGAATCCCTAAGCTATCCCTGGTTGTCAGGCTAAGGTACATACACTCGATGTAGGTTGTTTTCCGGATAGGCTTCCTGATCAAGGTTAAGGTGTTCCTATAAACCAAGGCTACGCCGCCCCCCCGCCCACTTTCCCTAGTCTGCTCACTGACTGAATAACCCGTTGGGAGAATTTGCACCCATGTCGCTGCGCTAGCATCTCCCAACCAGGTTTCAGTAAAACATGCCAGGTCGGCCATCTCATCCACCAATAGATCGTGGATAAGATGGGTCTTATTTTTGACCGACCTGGCATTGCAAAGGAGCAGGCTAAGGGATTGTGGAATGGTTGGTATGCTCTCCATGTTATCCTGGGAAACAGAGTGAACTGAAGAAGGGACAGATACCAAACATCTGTCCCTTCTTCTTTTGTAACATTTGTTCACTCTGTTGCCGCCATACCTTCCCTGTCCCCGCACCACTTCGATGGCCGCTCCCAGACTATGTCCAGCTACATCATGTAAGAGTGGAGAAAGATGATCCAGTTAAATACTGTCCCTGGTCAGAGGCAGCAACTGTCCAAGGCAGATGGCAGAGTGAGGAAGGGGCTATTAAGAGCTTCTGTGTAACTTTCCCCCAGAGCAGATAATTACCCCTTAATGACATTCTGGAGGCCTTAGATGTAAACAATGACCAGCTCTAATAAGATGGTATTAATCTCACCCTGCCCTTCTAAAATCCCAGGTTGTCACTGCCAATGTTGCTTATTTGGAGGGGGGGGGGAAACCCAACAGGCAATATTTCAGCCCTATCCCTCCCACCTCCAGCACAGCTGTGAATGGGGACAGATTGCCCTTGATAGCGTCCTTGAGGCTACAAAACTGCAACTGCCACAGATGTTACTAATTACGGCAGATAGCCCTCTTTCCAAGTCAAGGCTTCTGCCGCTTTGATGAGAAAATAATCTCAAGGCAGTAGCTAGGCCTCCCTAACCCGCCGCCCATACAACAGCCCTTGTAATGGACAGTACGGCGGTGGCCCAAATAGTCTAATGGCAAGGGGAGACCAAAGCGTTAGGGCCCTCGCGCTGGCCCAGGTGGTGCCGCTGCCGCTGCCGGGCAAGGCGCCTCTGGAGGGTGAGGCTCGATGTGGCCTTTTCAGGCCCAGATGGTCCCGCCTTCCTCCTCCTCCGCGCCACGCCGGGCGAGCGCCGCTCAGGGAGCCGGTGCGTTGGGGCCCTCGCGCTGGCCCAGGTGGTACCGCTGCCGCTGCCGGGCAAGGCGCCTCTGGAGGGTGAGGCTCGATGTGGCCTTTTCAGGCCCAGATGGTCCCGCCTTCTTCCTGCTCTGCGCCGCGCCGAGCGAGCGCCACTCAGGGAGCTGGTGCGTTGGGGCCCTCACGCTGGCCCAGGTGGTACCGCTGCTGCTGCCAGGCAAGGCGCCTCTCTTATTAACTCTTTGGTTGTAAAAATTATCATGCCAAGTACCAGCAATATCCATGTTGAACAGTATTAGAAGAAAGTCTTTGTTAAGAGCAAGATTTGCATCCAAGAAACTGTAGAAAACATCTGTATTGCCTAAGGCAACACTTTTATAGATGTATGTTGGGCAGAGCAGGATTTTATCCTTTAATTAGTATTGACAAATGAAATTGCAAATAGCTTCATCAATAATACCCATTTTCTAGGGTGTAATGATTCCTTTAGTATGGTTGGTAGATTTGTCAGGTATTTCTGGACTTCTATGCTTGGTCTTGTATTCCATGGTTTCCCATGTGCTGCATCCTGGTGTTGCTTTATGGCTTCCTTTTTTGGTGTTAAATTAAATGTTTTAGCAACCTAGCCTCCTGTGTAACAACACAGAAAACTGCTCCTTTAATTTCTGAAATATCGAGGACTGTGCCAGGGATCTTGCTGTTACCTGGAAGAGGATGTTCATGGTATGACATACAGATACATACAGATAATGGAATCAGGTGCAGGGCTTCCCCTGTAGTCATAGTCATCTGATCTGGGTTTTTTCCTTCCAGCTTTATTTGATCTATCTCTCTTTCTTTTCATGAGTGTTGATAGGCAATAAGTGTGTTTATCAACTCTTTCCATGCAACAAATTGACATTTGAGCAGCAATAATATGATAACATTGCCCTGTACTGCCACAGGAACAGTATGCAGGTGGCGGATAAGGTGTAACTGCCTGCATTTTAATACTGTGAACATCATGGACAGTGAAGGTGCCTGACAGGCAGCAGAAAGTGACACCTCCAGAATCCTTGCACAGCTTAGCTAGAGATGTTTGGCTCATGCTATAATTCTTTGCTTTTCCTGGGAGGATTCTGATCTTCAGTGGATTTTATGTATTCGATAATTATTTCAAGAGGGTAAAATAAAGGGAAATCTATGTCCAAGTGTGATTTCTGTAGGTGTAAGAATTGCTTTTTTTAGAGAACAGTTTCCCAGACCACAATATGCTTGTTTGAACTTGTAGAGAAAATAAGTTTGCATATAGTACAAGGGGGTATCGTAAAGTTTTATTTATCACCTTTAAAAAATTTTGACAGAAGGTTTCTGTTGATTTGTAGTTGTTAACTTTTCTCTACGTAGTTACCATCCAGATTTACACATTACAATAACGGTAATAAAAATAAAGGACGCAAAGAGCTGATTTTCTCAACAACATGCCCTTAGGGACCAATGATGACACTGACAGAATTTCCAGGTGATAATTACTACTTTACAATACCCCCTTGTACACTGTGAGTGCCATAGTGTCGACTGGCATTTCTTTCCAGTCCATCTCATCCTTAATCATCTTGTTCATGCTTTCAATTACTACTTTACAATACCCCCTCGTACATTGTGAGTGCCATAGTGTTGACTGGCATTTCTTTCCAGTCCATCTCATCCTTAATCATCATGTTCATGCTCTCACTGATGTTATTGGTTGCAGTTAGGTCATTTCTGAGTGCGGTAAATTTTTCAGTATGGAATTTTGCTGCATATTTGGGAATGCAGTCATTCAGTTTTTTATCAAAATATTCTTTAAATGGCTGACTCCACAGCACACTGTATTCCTCATGTTTCTTCTGATATTGCTTTTTGGATGATGAATTCAGCATTCGTGTCCCATTGTCTTTTAAAACTATCAAGTCATCTTTTCTCCCACCATGAGCCTTTACCCGCATCCTCACACATCTCTAAAGATATTATTTATGCAATATACCTTTGGAATCTGTGGGAATTTCTCTTCCAAAGGTTGAACAATACCCCTTTCTCGGTCTGTTACAAATGGTATTTTTTCCATGTTGTCTCTTCCCAGTTTTGAAAGTATTTCACACAAAAAATCATCATGGTATACCATAAATCTCTTGGTATGTAAGAGAAATGCAACAGGGAGTATTGGATCTCCTTCTAGAATAATGTTTCTTATCATTATGGGAGATAAGTAGAAATCGCCTAGTTGTGTCATAGGACACAAGCTGTGGCAAGGATGCATCTTCACTTGAGGGAGAGGGGGGAGTTTTTGCCTTGGCAATGATATCAGGATGTGCAAATGAAACCGTGAGATTGGGGACTAAGGTGAATTTCATGATAAGATTTTCAAGATGGTGTGAGAGTTCCACATAGTTGAATATTTCATCATTGCCAATTCTTTTTTTCTGGTTGAGTTTGTATGATGCATTTTGTACCTGTTTCAAATCGCATGGACGATCAATGGCCATACGTCTATGAGATTTGCCAAGTTATGGAATGGTTTGTAAATCTTTATAGGCTTTCAATGGCTTTTTGTGTGACTTCAATTCCATTTCTACTTTTTCTAAAATCTGCTACATAATATCAGTAAAAGGCTTCTTTGAATGTTTCCTGTTACCGTGAGTTGAAGGCTGGTGCAATGTTTCATCACCCAAATAGTGGATAACATACAGTTTTCTAGGATCTGTGCACTCCTTGAGGCAGAATATATGTCTCTTGAAACCATGCAGTGAGTCTTTCCAAGAGCCATCTGGGTCCTTTAGATAGTAGTATCTTTTCAGTACATGGGGGTTGCAACGTTTTCTGATGGAAATTTGACCCTTTTGCTACCTATCTGTATTTGTTGAAATGATAATGATGCTCATGTTTAGGAACAAGTCGGGGAACGGTAAACCCATCCCCTCCCTTTAGTAGCACAGGTGGTAATGAAATTACTTTCATCTAGGTCTTCTCTCCTGAGAATTGTTAGTACTTCTTCCATTGGAAGATCACTTCTCTGGCCATTCATATATGGGTTGTTACATAGATCCATACTTGTAGTGTGGCAGTCTCTCATCTCTGTACTTGCTGGCCCAAGAATTAGGTTAGTTGTTGATAACTGAGGAGGTGGTAGAGGTTCAGGAAAGAAAGATCTACAATGAAACTGAATCTGCAAACAAGTCCCTAAAGTTTCTATTAAGGCTCATCTAGGCTTCCAGAAATTGTTCAAATAAGGACTGCAACTAGTAGGGGGAGTAGAGCACTATATGAGGTCAAAGGCTGTGCAATTCTGGGCCTTCCCTGATTGGACTGAGACAAGGGTGACCAGACATACTCCTTTTCCTGGACATATCCTATATTTTAACCTTATGTCCGGGGGGGTCTGGGAGGAATTGTAAAATGCCCCCCACTCTGAGAGAGAGAGAGCAAACAGGATGTTCCACCAAGCCCCTTCCTCTGCCAGGCCTTTCTGCAGGGGCTTCTAGCCACTCAGGGCCACCTCTTCCCAGATGCAGCTGCACCCAGGAGTGAAGAGACATGCTCATGTTTAAGAACTGATGCCCCCCCCTCTCATCCCCATGCCATTGGTCTCTTTCTGTGGTCTAGTAGAGCTCAGACGGTTTCATTTCCCCTTCAATAGAGAATGAAACTGAAACTCCCTTTATGGCTTGAGGTGGAAACAGTTGTCCCTCCCCATTCGCAGACTTTTGAGTCCGTGGTCTTGCTCTTTGTGGGAGGGACAAGCGGGGAGGGATAAAATGGTGGACCCCGCATATGTGCCACGGGCGTGCACACCATTATTTTCAGTGGGGCTCAAATATTTGTGAGCCGCCATTTGTGTGTGTGTGTCTGGAATAGATTCCCCCGCGAATTGGAAGGGGCTACTGTATTTCCTATCGGCTATTTACTCTCCCTCCTTCATACTTTTGGGTGTTTTATTTTGGAAGGTGTTTTTTCTCTCTCCCCCCCCCCTCCCCGTACAGGTGGGATGGGGAGTGACAGGGCTATTGTCTTTGGAAGTTACCCATTTAAACTGGTTTCTGATTTCACTGTCTTGGTCTGTCATGACCTGAAAAGGAGAGACAGATCTGGAGAAGAAGGGAGGTTTTGCCAGCAGCTTTCTTACAAGGTTTAGGAACCTATCCTTTTCCTTCTTGAACTTGGCATGTAAATGGACAGGAGGACGCACAGCAGAGAAGGACTGGATTAAATGGAGAGAGCAGGACAGTGTGTGGCTGTGGAATCTTCCCTCTACACCTCCTGCTTTAAGTTTTTAGCTATTTTACAGAAAAATACTGATCTGATACCTTGCATGCTTCCCTTTACACATAACACGAGGATCTTTCCTTGAATGGCTCTTGTAAAGTCACATTTCTCCCCCAATATGTCATAGATTTGGCATCTTCTGTGAGATTTCACTCCTTAGGTTTCATATTGCTTCTCCCACCCTGAAAATACTAAAGGCACCCAGAACATAAACAGGCTGGATGTGTTTACTGTCATTTCTGAGTGTGTCAAAGATCTGTTCATAAAACATTGATAAGTTAATCAGAAAAATACGACAGAGTATTATTATTATTATTATTATTATTATTATTATTAATTAATATCCTGCTTTCCTCCCAGTACAGGGACTCAAGGCAGTTGTAACATAACTGTAAATAAAACATACAAAATGAATTTGTAGTAGTGTTTATTGCTTTTATTCTATAATGTCCTATGTTTTCCTTTAACGTCCTACATTCTGTGGTGTCATACAATCATAGAATCATAAAGATGGAAGAGACCAAAAGGGCCATCCAGTCCAACCCCATTCTGCCTTGCAGGAACTCTCAAAGCACTCTCAACACATGGCTATCTAGCCTCTGTTTAAAGACCTCCAAAGGAGACTCCATGACTCTCCAAGGGAATGTTTTCCACTGTCAAACAGCTGTTACTGTCAGGAAGTCCCTCCTAATTCAACATTTCCAGGTGAGGCCTAACCAAGATACTATACTTCTATTGATGCAGTCTAAAATTGCATTGGTCTTTTGAGCTGTTGCATCACACTGTTAACTCATGTCCAATGTGTGGTTCACTAAGACTCCCAAATCCCTTTCACACGTAGTCGTGTTAAGCCAGGTTTCCCCCATCCAAACCTATACCTATGCATTTCATTTTTTTCTGCCAAAGTGCAGTACCTACATTTCTCCCCATTGAAATTCATTTTGTTAGTTTTGGTCTAGCTTTCAAATCTATTCAGGTCATTTTGAATTTTGATCCTCTCCTCTGGGGTATTAGCTACTCCTACTGATTTGGTATCATCTACAAATTTGATAACCATGCCCCCTAGCCCTTCGTCCAAGTCAGTGATAAAGATATTGAATATCACTGCGCCCAGGACAGAACTCTGTGGCTCCCCACTGGTCACTTCTCTCCAGGTTGAATGGGAGCCACTGCTGAGCACCCTTTGGGTTCAGCTCAACCAATTATAAATCCATATAACAGTTGCATTGTCTAGCCAATATTTTACTAGCTTCTTTGTGAGAATATCATAGGGGACCTTGTCAAAGGTGAAATCAAGATATGGTATATCTACAGCATTCCCTTCATCTACCAAGCTGGTAATTTTATCAAAAAAAGAAATCAGATTAGTCTGGCATGATTTTTCTGAAACCCATGTTGATTATGGCATTCCCTTCTAAATGTTAACAGGGGGGTTAGACTGGATGGCCCTTGTAGTCTCATCCAACTCTATGATTCTTTGTTTAATAATTTGCCTCAGAATCTGTCCTAGTACTGATGTAAGACTAACTGGAAGATAATTGTTGGGATCCTCTTTTGTCATGTCCTTTTTTGCACTTATGACATCTGGTTATCCTGACTCTGATCTACTGCATTTTTGAAAGAAGCCAAATGGAATGTGTAGGAAGGTAGCCCCACACGCTGATAATAAATCATCAAGGCGTAACCTGCAGTTATGCATTTGTGATTGGTTGGAATTCATGATCCCTACATATTTCCTAGTTTAGGGAAAATGGAGGGACCGTGACAGTTCCCCAATCCTCAATTGCCACATAGCAATTGCTGCAAGCAACAAGCGTCTGTTCCCTGTTCATTCCCAGTTTCCTTGACTGACATTTCCACCCCTCTCCTATGAGCAATCCCTGGTGTGAAGGGTAACCCTGTTTCTCTCTGTTACGATGCTGATTCCTTATGGGAGTGGATGGGAATGTAAATCAGCTACTTCCCAACTGACAGGGACAGACCCATGATGCTGGCAGTGGCTGCTGACTGGTAAGTGAGGCTTTGGGATGGGGGGAGTTGGGCTATGAGCTGCTACTTAGCTTCCTAACTAAGGTGGTTATATAACAAAGTAAGGGATTCAGAATCATAATTAATGTTTTTACTTAGTGCTGGAATGAAACCAGCATTTGTGTCAGTTGGATCTGCTAAGGGAGAGCACTTCAGGTGCAGCAACAGAGAAAGCCCTATTCTCATGTCTTTCCAGAGATGATTGCTTCCCTGGTGGGACACCAAGGAAGTCTCCTCCACTAGATCTCCATTTTTTAGCAGGCACTGACACAACTTCAAGTATTATGATCCCAGTTGTTCAGGTCCATTATTTCCATGGTTCTGTTCACTGGGACTACTCATAGAACTCAAGCCATAAAGAGCAATTTTACCTCACACGATTTTTCCTCCCCACCATATGGCTTCACTTAGTTGGGGGGGTTGTAGTCAAATTAGGGGATGTCAAGGAGTCTCCTGTTGGATGCGAATGTCTTGTAGTGCCAAATATACACATGGCGATAAATTACATTGCAAACTGGCACAACTTTATTCCTCAACTGCCTGAATCTCAGCTTCCAAGATACCAGTCTGATCTTGACTCTCTTTCCCACACTGAGAAATGAAATAAATAAATTCTTTAATTCCCCATCACTGTTAAACTTTATTGTTATTTCATTTGTGCAAAATGCTCAGTAAAATAACTAATTTCGATGCCCTCCACCTGCTGACTACCAATGTCATGCCAATATCACTCCATCAGAAAATGAAACGCTGATTAGTTTCCTTTTCAAAGCCAGTTTAGCCTTCAGATGTGTTACCCAAAATGTCAGGGTCCCAAGAGGGCACCCACATACAATATTTAATAGAGGAACTGTATTAGCTTATTTAAAGCTGCTGAGAGGGCTTTGGGCAACTAAAAGCAGGGATCAAGCCTGGGTGTATTGGTTCCAAGAAACAGAACTACAGAATGTAGGGTCCAAATGTAGTTTTATTTTTAGATATCAGGGAATCACAATTCACACTCACTCTCTCTCACACACACAAAGAACTAATGATATAAATTGGTAGCAGATAGTGACAATTCCAGAAGCAGAAGTTCCAGTCATTGAATTCTGTGAGATGAAGATGAAGGTGGGTCGATCTGGGCTGGCCAGTGGTTGCTGAGGAGTCAGGTGAGATACAGACATGGAAAGGTCAACCTCTCCCCCTTTTCCAGGAGATGTCCTACATTTCATCCTTCTGTCCATTAGGAATTCCAAAATGTCCTCCATTTTAAGCATGACTAAGAAGCTCCTTGAGTAACACCATGTTCACTGTCCCCTTTGAAATATCCATCTACTTGGCAGCCTGTCCTTGCTGCAAATAATGGGAGAGGATGGATTCTTCTAATGTTCCTTTTTCCTAGGAGCAGCAACAGGTAAGACTTTTCCCCCAGAGCTTGGGGTGTGTTTTTTTCTCCAAGTGGGAAAGGACAACAAACATGTTAGGCCAGGGGTCGGCAAGATTTACTTACTTGGGTCCAGTCGCTGGTCCCCAGGTCTTCCGCCAGGCCGGGGGGGGGGAATGGTGCGCGCGTTGCGGCCGCCATTTTGTTTGCACATGCGCAGTACTCCTGCGCATGCACGAATGAGTCGCGGCCGCCATTTTGTTTTTGCAAAATGGCAGCCGCAGCTCATTCGTGCATGAACAGGAGTACTGCGCGTGCGCAAACGAGTCGCGGCAGCCATTTTGGAAAACAAAATGGCAGCTGTGACGCACATGGCGGTAGCGCGCGGCGGCGGCGGCAGGGGTCGGTCGGCGGGGGTCAGCGGGCCGGGTGCGGCCCATGGGCCGTAGGTTGCCAACCCCTGTGTTAGGCAATGGAGGAATTATTTAAATAATAGAGTCACTCAAGGGCTTGATACGAGTAAAGCACAATTTTAAACACTTTGCTCAAAGTTCTGTAAGTATATTGCAAGCCAACAAGGTGTTTTAATGAAGATAACTTCATCAGCAAAATATGATAGAGTACATAATAAAATACCATATAAACCATATGAAATGAATTTAGATTAGTGTTTTAGTTTTTATTTTGTAATGTCAAAGATTTTTCTTGAATGTCTACATTTTGTGGTGCCTTGTTCTCCTTTGTGGTTATGACATATGGTCATCCTGTACTTACTTACCCAGAAGACTTGAACACTTAATTTCTCAGCTGGACCTCAGCAGTTTCACTTATATGTGCATCTTACTTTCAGCGCAACAAGAAATGTAAAAACAAGATTCAGTCATGCTGGATTTTATAAAATAATTATAGAAGATAATATCGAGCTTGCCTTTCCAAATGTAGACATTTTCCTATATTTTTAATATTCGTGGTCACAAATTGCTCAGCTGAGCATTCATTTTCTCAGTTCAAGTATAACAAATCCCAGCAGAACAACTATACGACAAGGCAGGCTGGATGCCTTATCGCTACTTAGTATAGAAGTAGATGTGTTAGGTTAGATTAGTCTCGAGGATCTGATCAAAGACTTTGCAGTTAGAAAAAGTAGGTGAAAACTTTTCAAATATAAATATTTATTTATTTTATTTATATACCACCATTCTTCCAGACTGAGAACCAAAGCTGCTTCCATAAGAACACATTCGACATGTTTATTAAAAAGTTTTAAACCAATTGAAAAACACCACATTAAACACCATAAAACTGGTTAAAAATCATACAAAAGTTAAACAGATAAAACATACATCTACATTAAAACCTTCCCTTCTTAAAAGCTTGCTTAAATAAGAATGTTTTTGCCTGCTGGCAAAATGAAAGCAAGGGGGCCAGGCTGGTCTCCCATGGGAGGGAGCTCCAGGTGGGAGCAGCCACTGAGAAGCCTTTCTGTTGTGCCCTCACCAGGCAAGCCTGTGATGGTTGCAGGACTGAGAGAAAGCCTTCTGCTGATGACCATAAAACTCTGGCAGTTTCCTATTGGGAGATATGGCCTTTCAAATAGTCTGGACCTAAGCTTTAGGGCTTTATGGGTCATGAGCAGCACTTTGAATTGTGCCAAGAAATGAACTGGTAGCCAGCGAAGCTGTTTTAATATGTCCCTATAAGGGATGCAGTGGCTCAAGTGTTTAAGACGCTGACTCTGTTGGTTGCAAGATCGGCAGGTGGACAGTTCGAGGCCCGGGTGCTGCATGATGGGGTGAGCTCCTGTCACTAGTCCCAGCTTCTGCCAACCTAGCAGTTTGAAAGCATGCAAATGCAACTAGATAAATAGGTATCACCTCTCAGTGGGAAGGTAAACAGAGTTCTGTGCAATCATGCTGGCCATATGATCACTGAGTAGTCTCTGACAATGCGGGCTCTTCAGCTTAGAAACGGAGATGAGCGCCACCCCCTATGGTCGGACACAACTTGACATCCTTGTCAACGTGGAATACCTTTACCTTTATATGTCCCTATAACTGGCCCTAGTCAGCATTGAGGGTTAGGGTTAGGGTTTCAAAGTCAGCCCTATGTAGAGTGTGTTACAGTTGTCCAAATGGGATATAATCAAAGCATTTATCACTGAAGCTAGGTCAAATGTCTCAAGCAGGGGTAGGCAACCTTTCCCCTTTAAGGGCCGAGGGACTTCAGCTCCCAGAATCCCAGGAGCTATTGGCCAACATGGGACTATTGGCCAACATGGCTGAGGCTTCTGGGAGCTGAAGTCCCTCGGCCCTTAAAGGGGACAGGTTGCCTACCCCTGGAAGGAACAGGCACAGTTGGCACACTAGTTTTAGCTGTGCAAATGCATTCCTGGCTCAGAGTTGAATCTAGGATAACAGCTAAGTTGAGAGCCTGTAATTTCAGGGGGAGTGAAACCCCATCCAGCATAGGCAAAGTCTGCCTTTCGACTGAACAGGACCCCATCTGTTTTGTCTGGATAAAATTTCAATTTGTTTGCCCTCATCCAGTCCGTTACTGACAACAGACATTGGTTCAGTACAGAGACAGTTTCCTTGGAATCAGGTGGGAAGGAGAGAGAGAATTGGACATCATCCGCATACTGGTGACACTGCACCCTAAAACTCCTGATGACCTCTTCCAGTGGTTTCATGTAAATGTCAAATAACAAGGGGGACAAAACAGAACCCCCTTATTTTTCAAAGCTGTGTGCAAGGGGATAACAGGATTCTTCAACTTTGGTGGGTTAACAATTTCATTGTGGCAGCTGGTTTCTTGCATAGTTTATATTTAGGATTGTTTTATTTGCACCCTTTTCAGAGTAAGAAATGTTGGATTTAATCTTGCACTAACTGACAATGGTGCTGCTTGCACGCATAAGATTAATGCATAGAATTATAGTCTCTGAAAGCAAGATTAATCCATAGAATTATGGACTCTTAAAGCAACAGTAGAACTTTGGAGACCAGGGTCTGAATTCCACCATCGTCATGTAAACCCACGGGGAGACCTTGAGCAAGTCACACTGTCTCAGCCTAAGAGGATGCAAATGGTAAACCCCCTCTGAAGAAACTTGCCCAGAAAACCCTGTGATTGGTGCCTAAGAGTCACTGTAAGTTGGCAACGACACAACCACAAGATGAAGCATCAAACTGTCTGAAGATGGAGTTGTAGTTCAACATAATTAGTATGTCTTAGGGCCTTTGCAGACTGCCATAAATAGTGCAAATTGAGTCCACTTTAACTACCCTGGCTCAGTGCTAGGGAATCATGGGAATTGTATTTTTTTCTGAGACATTGAGCCTTCTCTGTCAGAGAGCTCTGGTGCCACAATAAAATACAATTCCCATGATTCCCTAGCACTGAGTCAGGCAGTTAAAGTGGACTCAATTTGCACTATTTCTGGCAGTCTGCAAAGGCCCTTAGTCAAGCAATACTGAGTCAGAAGTCATTCTGACAATTTCTACCTCTGAAATAGAATCTCCAATAGCACCTCCATAAGCCTCAACCCCTGGAAGTCCCACCTCCCACATCGGGTGACACCCCAGCAGGGAATGCCACTCAATATAACCACAACAACCATCTTAGAAGTCACAATCTCTCAGCCTCAGAGGAAGGCCATGACAAAACCCCTCTGAACAAGCCTTGCCAAGAGAACCCCAATAGGGTCACTGCCTTAAGGTCGCCATGAGTCAGAAATGCCTTGAAAGCACACAACTGTAACAATAGTCTTAGATGAGTCACATTCTCTTAGCCTCAGGGGAAGGAAAAGGCAAACACCCTCTGAAGAAGACTTGCCATGAAAACACTGATTGATTTGCTTTAGGGTTGTCATGAGGTGAAAATGATTTGAAGGCATGCAACAACAGTCTTCAGAAGGCAGAAGGCAGTTGGAATGGATGACCCTTGGGGGTCCCATACAACTCTAGGATTCTTTGTAAAATGCAAGCAGTGCTCGTTTCTAGGGCTCTCCCTTTGCTTCTTCTTTGGTGCCTTGGGCGAGATATGCCACAGGGCCAGATGTAGATTATCTGGCTAAAGGGGTTGCAGAAATTACAAAGCATCTCTCTCTGTGTGTTTGTGCATGAACACACATGCACCTTCAAGAAGCCCATCAACATATGGGGGGGGGGGGCTGTGAATTTCCTAGGGTTTTCTTGTGAGGAATCCTGAAATGTGATTTTCTCAGTTCCTTCCTCTGAAACCTAGTCTACAACACCTAGTATTCCCTGGCAGCCTCCCTGGTGGCCTTCACTAGCCAAGGCTGATTGACCCTGCATGGCTTCCAAGCTCCAGATGTTGTTGGACAGCAGCTCCCAGCATTTCTCAGCACTGCCTACACCAGATAGGTGCTGCTGGAAGTTGCAGTCCAACAATAGCTGGATTCCATAACTCCACTGAGTTCAATGCATTATAGTATGTGATGGGGAGAGAGCAGGGTAGAAAAAGAAAATTAGAGCTTGGAAAAGTTTTCAACTACAGCTCCTACAATCCCACTTCTAGCCATATAGGACTTGTAGACAAAATTGATCCCAGCTTTGCTTCGCTCTATCTTCCCCATAAACTATACCAAGCTACCTCCCCTCCCCCTCCCTTGTGTGACATTTTCTGTTTTATCTTGGCAGATTTGAACACAGTTATTGCAAAAATAACAACACACAGTCTCAACACCTCATTGACAAGACATCACTTTACCCTCACTAGTGTGTGAAAATTCACACCCTCTTGCACCCCTGTGGTTTCACTGCAATGACATTTACAAGAATGAGTTGCTGCCCATTTGTGAGGAATGAGACATTGCAATTATCTCATACTTTTCATGCGGGGAAAATAGTATTTTTATTCCCCACCATTCTTCAGGCATGAGAAGAATTATTCTCCTGCAAAGCACCTGTTCTCCCTCCTCTCTGAAATTGCTTTCTCTCCTTTGCTCCCTTCTGTCATCCAATCCCCATGGGGGCCTTGATGAGGAGAGGAGGGGACCCTTGTGGTGTGTATGGGGGGAATAGGCAGTGTGTCCTAGTGTGGGGGGATCCACTCCTTTTATAAAAGACTTGTAGGTGGAGGAAGGTGACTGAGGAAAGGAATAGGCATATATGTACAGTATATGTGTGTGCGTGTGTGTGTGTGTATAGACACACACACACACACACACACACACACACACACACTCTTCCCTCCACATTCGCTAGGGTTAGGGGCGCAGGACCCCTGTGAATGTGGAAAAACCACAAATAAAAACACTATGCTTTCACCTGAAAGAACACCTCTCTAGGAATCTCTAGGTCAGGGGTAGGCAACCTTTCCCCTTTAAGGGCCGAGGGACTTCAGCTCCCAGAATCCCAGGAGCTATTGGCCAACATGGCTGAGGCTTCTGGGAGCTGAAGTCCCTTGGCCCTTAAAGGGGGAAGGTTGCCTACCCCAGCACAGTCCTTCAGTGCTGGGACCTAGATATTCCTAGAGAGAATATAATAATAAATTCTGTGAATAATCAAATGTGCAAAAGTCAAAGCCGCAAACGTGGAGGGATGAGTGTATGTACATTATAGTACAGCTAGACAGATATGAAAAGTGAAATGGAGAATGAGGAGTTAAGCTAGTTCCTTCCCATGTTAACCAATGGCCAGGAATTAGGACAGCAAACCGGATAACTGAATTTAGGTCTGTTATGATGATTGGTTTTGATATCAAGACCTCCTTGGGTCCCTTTCACAGCCCTATGCTGATTGCCATGAGCTCAAAGCATCAGCCTCACATAGACACTCCAAACAGAGTTAAATCTGCATTGACAACCATTTGCAGATCAAAAAGGCCAGGCTTAGGAGCTGCAAAAACAGGACATTCACACCTAGAAGATTTATGAGGGCCAGCCAGGATGTCCAGCTGAAGGTGAGAAAAATCTACATCCAATCTCCCCTCTTTTGGAAATTGACTACTTCAAAGCAAACCAATTGGAATCCTTTGATATACAATAGCAACTCTTTGCCTCAGCCCAGTCTTAAGGGTATAAATGCTTCCCAAAATCTCAGGAACGAGGGGGTCTGGATAGATTTCATGATGCCTATGCCTTGTGATTTCTGACTAGAGTCTCCAGCTCCATTCTGCGTCCTTTCCCCATCATAATGGTTGAGTCTATCTCTTCATTCATCATTGGATCAGCCTCCTTTAAGGTAATTATCACCATTAGAAAGCCTTGTGTTTCCTATCCAAGCTGAGTTTTTACCTTACTCCTGAGTCCTTGTGTGTGTGCATGTATGTTAGGGTGTTTTTGTATGTTTGATCCTCTGTATATGTGTGTCCTTGCTTATTGATTTATTTTTCTCTCTTAATAAAAGTACCATTCTTTTGGACAAATGCTGTCTCTACAGAAACTGTTCCCTCTAGACCCCTGCATACAATGGGTTGAAATCCTATTTATTTATTTATTTGAGCTAATTATAAATTCCCCAAGATCAAGTTCTTATTACATATCTTAATCCCCCTGATTTACTTCACTTACTTAAATCCGTTTAATAAATCCTACAGTCAGACCCAGAGAGGGTTTAATGACGCAAATGCACAACTTCAACTCTGCAATGCATTTGCCTTTAAAATCAACCCCACCTTCCTTCTTCACCTAAGTTCCAAGACAAAGGGGGTACGGTTTGCAGAAGGCAGATATAGGAAGAGTCCTTGTGTTCCTTAATGTTGCAAGTGTCTCTTATCTGGTGTTTCCCTCAGAGCTGAATTCTACAGATGATCATTCTAAACTGGAACACTTCTTTGCCTGCTTTTCTGTTCTTTTTGCTGACCTGTCTGTTGATTCCCATGAGCTCATAGTGAAGGGAAGTTATAAATTCATATCTGCTATCAATAAGGTGCTTCCTCCTATTAAAGATGAGCACTGGTGTAGTGTTACATCTCTTGGGGAGTGCCCCCTTTTATGGAAGGCAAACTTTTGTTTGTAAATTTGCTCCTTTGGCTGTTAAATGTCTACAGAAAATGTTGTGTTCCAAAAGGGAATCCAGTGAGGTTCTGGCATTCCAGAATTTGCCCTACAGAGAGAGAGGCTTCCTCTCTAGCCTCTGCCTTCAGCTGGGCTTCTTCACCTCCAGGGAATTTCTTGAGAGTTTGATTCAACTCTCTGCAGCTGGGAAGTCTGGAATTCCTATCCCAGAGAAGTTAAAAGGACACCCTCCCTCTTTCTTTTCACAGACAAGTAGATTTTTTGGTTTAGACAGCCATTTGATGATTGTCTACATAAAGTCCCTCCCACCAAATATATGCTGGGACTTCTTCATTGTTGTGCTGCTCTGTGTGTATGCATTTTAATGGTATAAGGTGTTCAATCTGGGGGTTACTCTTGATTGTTTAATCTTATTTTAACTTTTGTATCTTGTAGATTTTTTAATTATATGTTTTTAATTGCTTCTAAGCCACTTTGGTGACAGTGATGGAGAAGTTCACAGCGAGGAAGGCAATGGTGAACCTCCTTGCAGGAACTTCTCATCAAGAAAAGCCTATGATGTGACAGCCCAGAATGGAACAAAGGACAAGACCAGGAAACAAACAGAGAACAAAACAAGGGCACAGAAGAAAGGGGGAAAAAGGCAGGAATCCAAGCAGCAGACACAGCCATCAAAGTAAAGAATATTCAAAGCAGCACTACACATATTGTAGGAACATAGAATGTAAGCAGTATGAGCCAAGGGAAACTAGTCATAGTAAAAAAAGGAAATAAACATATAAATACTAGCAATAGCAGCTTCATTTATATGCCACTTCATACAGCACTAAGCAGTCTCTAAGCAGTTGTAACCTAATTGCCCTCAACAAGCCGGGTAGTCATTTTAGCAACCTCGGAAGGATGCAAGGCTGAGTTGACTCTGATCCCCTGGGTGGGACTGAATTCACAAACTTGTAGTTTGTGAGTGAGTGGCTGAAGTACTGGCATTTAACCACTGCACCAACAGGGCTCATACTAGGGGTAAGTGAGCTAAAATGGACACAAAAGGGTAATTTTGACTCAGATAACTAAACAGTGTTCTACTCAGGAAATGAAAAGAAATTAAGAAATGGGGAGCTTTCATAATTAGGAGAGATGTAGCAAAAACAGTCAGATACATCACAAAATCAGACCAAATATGTCACTAAGACTTCAGGGAAAACCTACAAATATTACCATAATCCAAGTACAGGTATATGCACCAACCATAGATGCAGAAGAAATTGAGTGTTTCTATGGTGAAGTCAAGGAAGACACTGACAACATACCGAAACTGGATTGCTTGATAATAATAGGAGAATGAAAAGCTAAAGTAGGAAGCAAAGAAGACTCAAAAACTGTAGGATGATTTGGACTAGGAACAAGAAATGAAGAAGGAGAGAAACTGACAGGATTTTGTCAGACCAACAATCTATTCATCACAGATACATTCTTTGTACAACCACAGAGAAGACTATACACATGGACATCACCAGAGGCCAATACAAAAATCAAACAGACTATGTAATTGGAAGCAGAAGATGGAGGACTCCAGCACAGATCATAAGTTACTCATATCAAAGATTAGAGTAAAGCTAAAAAACAAAAACAAAACAATGATCATATCAAAATATGACTGGAAGAATATCTCAACACAATTTACAGACAATGTGAGAAACAGATTTGTTTTATTAAGCATAATCGACTGGAAACCAGAAGAGCTATGGAGGGAAGTCAGGGATGTAATCAAGGACAAATGTAGAAAGACACTATCTGTGGCCAAAAAGAAAGAGAAAAAACAATGGGCAACAGAAGAAATACTTCAGGCAGTAAAGGAAAGACAAGAAGCAAAAGAAAAGCGAGTTAGGAACAGAACCAGAACCATAAACACAGCTGTTCAGCAAATGGTGCATAAGGATAAAGAAAATTACTATAATAAACAATGCAGAGAAACAGAAGACAATTACAAAAATGGAAGAATGAGAGAACTTCCACAAGATCTGCCATCTCAAAGGGAAATTCAAACTAAGTGTGGGAATGTCCTACAGTCAGAATATGAAATAATGATCAAAATGAAATAAAAAGACGATGGAAGCAATGCACAGAAGAGCTATATTAAAGAGATGAAATAATGAATGACACATGGAATGAAGACCCATATGAAGATGAATGCCAATTTTTGAAAAGCAAGGTAGAAGCAGCACTCAGAAAACTGGAAAGAATAAATCACCATGAACAGCCAAGATCCCAACTGAACAGCTGCAAACCACAAAAACAAAATTAACCAAAATATGCCAACAAATATGGAGGACAAAACAGTGGCCGACAGATTGGAAACTATCAGTACACATCTCCATCCATAAAAAAAGGAGACTCAAAAGACTGCAGCAATTATAAGACCATAGCATTCATTTCCCACGCAAGCAAAATTATGCTAAAAATTCTGCAGCAGAAACTCCAATCATATATGGAGACAGAATTACCAGATGTCCAAGCGGAGTTCAAGAAAGGAAGAGGCACCAGGGACTACATTGCAAACATATGATGGATAAAGGAGCAAGCCAAAGAATTCCAGAAAAAAAATTAGCATGTGCTTTATAGACTATAGCAAGACCTTTAACTGCACAGATCACAAAAAGCTAAGGAATGTTCTTAAAAGAAATGGGAGTGTCACTACACTTGATAGTCCTGATGAGGAATTTGTACTTAGGACAAGAGGCTACTGTAAGAAAAGGATAGAGAGAAACAGAATGGTTCCCAGCTGGCAAAGAGGCCAGGCAAGGCTACATCCTTTTATCCTATCTTTTCAACTTGTATGCAGAAAACACCATACGAAGAACAGGCTTGGATACAGAAGAAGGAGAAGTGAAAATAGGAGGAAGGGATACCAACAACCTAATATATTCAGACACCATACTACTAGTAGAAAACATCACAGACATGGAACAATCACTAAAGAAAGTCAAAGAAGTGCAAAGGCAGACCTAATATTGAATGTAAAGGGGGGGGGGGGGGAAATGACCACAGGGGATTTACATAAATTTAACCTAGATAACACGGAAATTGAAATAGTTAAAGCTTTCCCATAACTTGGATCAAAATCAGAAAAAGATTAGGAATAGGAAGGGCATCTGAAAGAACTAGACAAAATCCTAAAGTGTAAAGATATACAACTGAACACTAAAGTTAGAATCATTCAATAGCAATAGCACTTACATTTCTATAATGCTTTATAGTGCTGAGCACTCTCTAAGTGGTTTACAATGTTAGCCAATTGCCTCCAACAAGCTGGGTACCTATGTTACTGACCTATGAAAGGATGGAAGGCTGAATCAACCTGGAGCCCTGCAGGATCTAACTCACAAGGTTTTGGCTGCAGCATTTAACCACTGCATCACAAGGGCTAATGTATTCCCTATTGCCATGTATGGATGTGACAGCTGGACAATGAAGAAAGCAAATAGGGGAAAAAATAATTCATTTGAGATGTGGTGCTGGAAAAGAGTGCTAAGGATACCGTGGACAGCAAAAAAGACAAATAAATGGGCCCTAGAACAAATCAAGCCTAAACTCTCTCTGGAAACCAAGATGACTAAACCAAGGCTGTCATATTTCGGCCATATAATGAGAAGGCATGACTCATTAGAAAAGACAATGATGCTGGGGACCATTCCCTTCTTCTTTTGTGTCTTATCTTTTTAGATTGTAAGCCTGAGGGCAGGGAAATGTCTAATTAACCATTTGTAAGCTGCTCTGATAGCCTTTTGGCTGGTATAAATACTTCACAACAACATCAACAACAATAATAATAATAGAGGGCAGTAGAATGAGACGAAGACTGCATATGCCAGATGGGTAGACTCAATCAGTGAGCCTGAATCTACAGGGCCTGAGCAGAATAATGGAGGATAGAGGGGCTTGCAGACATCTCATTCACAGGGTCGCCATGAGTTGAGGTCGACTTAAGGACAGCTAACAACGAACAAGTCACTTTGAATCCTGAATATAATGAATACTTTGAGTAATTGGCCACATCATGAGAAGACATGACTCACTAGAAAAGACAGAGGGCAGTAGAACAAGAGGAAGACCACAAACCAGATGGATAGACTCAACCAAAGAGAACATGGCCCTGAACTGAGCAGGGTTTTTGAGGATAGGGTGTCCTGGAGATGCCTCATTCAAAGGTTGCCAGAAGTCTAAGGGCCTTTGCAGAGCTCTCTGACAGAGAAGGCTCGATATCTCAGGAAAAAAATACAGTTCCCATGATTCCCTAGCACTGAGTCAGGGCAGTTAAAGTGGACTCAATTTGCACTATTTCTGGCAGTCTGCAAAGGCCCTAAGTTGATTTGAGGGCAGTTCACAACAACAAAAAATAAAACAGTTACAATTTGAAAAATCTGAAAAAGCAAAACAGCAGTAACATGACAGAGATGTTGTAAATGATTTAATAAATTCTGAAGCTTAAGGTTGAGGCAGCAGGAACATATCCTGCACTGTCTTCATTGATGTTCTGAGGGGAGCGACCTACACATAACCCCCAAAAGAAAAGCTGGGTTAGGAGCCTGCCAAAGGGGTTGAACCTCCAGCCTTTCCCTCTCTACAACTATCAATAACTCTGCCTCTTTTGAAAATATAAACTTGCACCCTTCATTGATCACAGGAATGCTGCAGAAGTAATCCATCTTGATTTCATTCAGTCTTTATCCAATATGTGGATTCTTTGATGTGAATGTAGATGTCCACTCTGACTAAAGGTCTTTCCACATTCCATGCATTTATATGGTTTCTCCCCTGTGTGTGTTTTTTGATGTGAACATAAATTTTGACGATGAGAGAAGCTCTTTCCACACTCCATGCATTTATATGGTTTCTCCCCTGTGTGGGTTCTCTGATGTGAATGTAAACTGTCACTAGAAGAGAAGCTCTTTCCACATTCCATACATTTATATGGTTTCACACCTGTGTGAATTTTTTGATGCTTAGTACATGCTCCTTTATCACTGAACATCTTCCCACATTCCAGGCATTCATATGGTTTCTCCCCTGTATGGATTCTTTTATGCAAACGTAGATGTCCACTCTCACGGAAGCTCTTTCCACATTCCATACATTTATATGCCTTCTCCCCACTGTGAGTTCTTTGATGTGACCGTAAACTCTGACTATGAGAGAAGCTCCTTTCACATTCTATGCATTTATATGGCTTCTCTCCAGTGTGTATTCTTTTATGAGAACTTAATTCATGATTATGAGAGAAGGTCTTCCCACATTCCATGCATTTATATGGTTTCTCCCCAGTGTGAGTTCTGTTATGTGAAGCAAGTGCACTACTTTGACTAAAACTCTTTCCACATTCCATGCATTTATATGGTTTCTCACCTGTGTGAATTCTTTGATGTAAATGTAGATGTTCACTCCGACTGAAGCTCTTCCCACATTCCTTGCATTTATATGGTTTCTCCCCTGTGTGGGTTCTCTGATGTGAACTGAGTTGTCCACTCTGGGCAAAGCTCTTTCCACATTCCATGCATTTATAAGCTTTCTCCCCTGTGTGAATTCTTTGGTGTGAATGTAAACTATGACTATAAGTGAAGCTCTTTCCACATTCCATGCATTTATATGGTTTCTCTCCTGTGTGAATTCTTTGATGTGCACGTAGCTGTCCACTATAACTAAAGCTCTTTCCACAATGCATACATGTATATGGTTTCTCCCCTGTGTGGGTTCTCTGATGGGAACTGAGATGTCCACTCTGGCTAAAGCTCTTCCCACATTCTTTGCATTTATATGGTTTCTCACCTGTGTGGGTTCTCTGATGTGAACTGAGTTGTCCACTCTGGCCGAAACTCTTTCCACATTCCATGCATTTATAAGCTTTCTCCCCTGTGTGAATTCTTTGGTGTAAATGTAAACTATGACTATAAGAGAAGCTCTTTCCACATTCCATGCATGTATATGGTTTCTCTCCTGTGTGAATTCTTTGATGGGAACGTAGCTGTCCACTATGACTAAAGTTCTTTCCACAATGCATGCATGTATATGGTTTCTCCCCTGTGTGAATTCTTTGATGGGAACGTAAATTATGACTGTGAGAGAAGCTCTTTCCACATTCTATGCATTTATGTGGTTTCTCCCCTGTGTGTATTCTCTGATGTGAATAAAGATGTATATTCTGACTGAAGCTCTTTCCACATTCCATACATCCATAGGGTTTGTCACCTGTATGAACTCTGAAGGATATGTTGAAATCTGATTTATCTTTGCATATTTTCCCAGCGACTGGACACTGTGCTTGTTTTGATTGTGATTCCAGGGGTTTAGAATGATCGACGTCTAGAGAAGCAAAGGAGTTCTCCTCCCCTTGTCTTGATTGGTTTCCTTTCTGTCTTGCTGGGACTCTTTGATTTCCAAATTCCCTTTCTTCCACAACAAGCTTGGTTATTTCCCATGATGCCATAGCTGTCTCCTTGTAGGTTCCCCCCTTCTGCTCACTATCTGCATGAGGAAAAAGAAAGATCTCTTTAGCAGCAATTCCTTCTTTATTTTAAAGATTCTCCCCTTTCCTAAATATTCCAGGCTGAAATCTATATTCTCTTTGGATCATGCTACTAACACATCCAATATCATCTGTATGGATTAACTGACCCTTTAACTCCACTAGGCATTTCCATTGTTGGTGATAAACAGTAGGATTCATCTCTGATTATGAGAAACTGAGGAGATTCCACAGCTGTGGCATGGCTAGGAGAAGAAAAAAAAATGGCTGGGCTGATTGCAGAAAAGGTATGAATCCTTTTCCTCTGTTTCCAGGCAAATAATGCCTAGTCAGATACAGAGGTAATGTTGGCCCAAGACCAGCATTTTGTGTCCTGGTTTTTCACATGCAAAGGACAAATAATCCAAATAGTCACTCCTCCATTCTCGCAGACTTGATGTCCGCGTTTTTGCATATTCACGGGGGATTCCGCTAAAATCAATGGGGCATGCACCTGTGGACACCCCCCCCCCCCGCACACACCTGCGGGGGGTGCATTCCATTCAAGCCTATGGGGCTTGAATACTGGTGAATCTCCATTTTCGTGGGGCTGGGTGGATCTGGAACGGATGTCCCATGAAAATGGAGGGCCGGCTGTATTTCTAAACCAACCAAGCTTTAGATACCAGTGGAAAAGATTACAAAAGACATTTCCCTTGTACATTTTGATTCTTATGTATGTTCCACTTTAATGGTAAGCAATCCATGTTTCAGAAGATGCCAGAAAGAAACTCTTCTAGAACATAGTCACACAGCCCGAAAAACCCACAAAAAACTATGAACTGAAATTGCTCTTCTCTCTTAAGACATGTAGTGTTTTAAAAGAAATAAAAAACCAATTTCTTTATAACTCTCTCCTTATTTGGAAATAATGGATCCATATATTGGCTTATCCCCTATATGTCCATTCTTATTGCACCCTCATTTTCATGACAAAGACAAAATAGGCCAATTTAAAGGTTGGAAGAAAGATGGTATTTACAGATTTGCTGATTTATTTACAAATGGGAAAATCAAAAATGCAAAAACCTTGATAGATGATCTGGGACAGATCAGCCACAATTGGATGTAAATATCACAAGTACTGTCTTTTGCAAGACGTACAATGTCAAAGGAGAACTACACTTGAACCATGACCTTTTATGAAATACTTTGCATGGAAAGGGGGGTGTGGTCACAAGGGAAAGACAGCTGCCATTTACAAAAATTAAAAACAATCTAGTTATAGCTGTAATCAATCAGCCAGGATAATGTGGAAATCAAACCCAAATTTGAATATCTCTGAAGCCACATGGGAATGCATTTGGACCTCGCTTACATATAAATCAAAATCAGCAGTCGAAAGAGGTAACTCTAAAATTAATATATAAATGGTACATAACTCCTGTAAGATTATCTCAGATAACAAAGAATGTCTCACCAAAATGCTGGAGAGGCTGTGACACTGTTGGCTCCTTTGAGCACATGTGGCTGAACTGTCCTAAAATCAAAAACTTTTGAAATGTTATACTAGCACAAATTTCTTCTACTGTAAAACAAAACGTAACTTTTTGTCCAGGCCTTTTGTTGTCCATCTATTGTAAAGAAAAAGGTAAAGGTATACCCACTGACAAAGGCTGTTAAGTAGTGTCCAACCATAGAGGGCAGTGCTTATCTCCGTTACTAAGCTGATGAGCCAGCGTTGTCAGAGACTACTCTGTGATCATGTGGCCAGCATGATTACACAGAATGTTGTTTACCTTCCCACCGAAATGGTACCTATTTATATACTTGCATTTGCATGCTTTTGAACTGCTAGGTTGGCAGAAGCTGGGACTAGTGACAGGAGCTCACCCCATCATGCAGCACCCAGGCCTCAAACTGCCAACCTGCCGATCTTGCAATCAACAGCATCTTAACCACTTGAGCCACTGCATCCCTAACAGAAAGAAAACAGCCATTTAAAACATCGCAAGCTCATCCCATTTCTTACTGCAGCAGCTAGGAATGTACGGTAATTGCGAGAAACTGGAAAACAGGGAATGTACAAATAACTAACCGGTGGACAAAGATTTGGGACACTTGGTTAATGGAAAAACTTTCTGACACCTTCAGACTCTGTAATGGACAAAGGAAACCACACATCTTTTTTGAAGACTCGTCAATTTTTATTGACTACATTAACAACAACTCCCCCGACATCAGACCTCCTGCCCACCAGATTACCCTTTGGAAGGACAATCTAACTCTGAACCCACCAACCAGCAAAGCTTGAGTAACAATTTTAGAATCTTGGTTACTGATATTACCTCTACTCAGACTGTTATTCTGCACAGCTTTTATATGACTCTTTAAGGCCTTTTGTTATTTTTGTATTGTTTGTTTATATTATTGTTATAAAACAAATAAAATATTCAATTAAAAAAAACAACCCCCCCCCGCAGCTGTTGGTATTGGCAGTGCACTGACCATTTTTCACATTTAAAAGAAAACAACCACAGACAGTTGATTCATCCAAAATTCTGGAGGCTTTTATTGTCAGTTGTAATATACACTTATCCCTCCACATTTGCTGGGGTTAGGGGCACAGGACCGCCATCAATGTGGAAAAACCACAAATAACAAAAACACTATGTTTTCATCTGAGAGAACACCTCTCTAGGAATCTCTAGGTCCTCCAGTGCAACTCTGTGGCCAACATCAGTCAGACACTGACCATAGAATTGTGCTGGAGAAGCTACAAATGCCTAGTGGAGTGTTCTCTCTAGGAATCTCTAAGTCTTTCAGTGTGATTTTTGGTTAAAATTGACCACAGAGTTGCGCTGGAGGACTTAAATATTCCTAGAGAGAATATATTAATAAAATCTGTGACTAATCAAATCTGCAAAAGTCAAAACTGCAAATGTGGAGGGAAGAGTGTATACAGTATAACAGGGGTAGGCAACCTTTCCCCTTTAAGGGCCGAGGGACTTCAGCTCCCAGAAGCCTCAGCCATGTTGGCCAATAGTCCCATGTTGACCAATAGCTCCTGGGATTCTGGGAGCTGAAGTCCCTCGGCCCTTAAAGGGGAAAGGTTGCCTACCCCTGCAGTATAATAAGTATATATATACATATGTGTGTGTGTGTGTGTATATGTATACACACACACACATTCCTCTCTGACTTCTAGTCAACTCCAGAGTCTGCTTCACAGCTCCAAACCTATTCCATACATACAGAAATAAACCACAGTGGTGCTTCAACTCTAAGGGCCTTTGCAGACTGCCAGAAATAGTGCAAATTGAGTCCACTTTAAGGGTTAGGGTTAGTGCTAGGGAATCATGAGAATTGTGTTTTTTTTCTGAGACACTGAGCCTTCTCTGTCAGACAGCTCTGGTGCCACAATAAAATACAGTTCCCATGATTCCCTAGCACTGAGCCTCAATTTGCACTATTTCTGGCAGTCTGCAAAGGCCCTAACACTCAACCAACCAAACATTCCAACTGTCAACTGAACTGTGTCATATGAGAATCCTAACAATTTGGTCAAGAACCTCCAGGGGAAGAAGAGGATCCTCTGTACACATATAATTACCACCAGAAAATGGTAAACCTGTTCTGATTTTACAGACAGGAGGAAAGAAGACAAACTTTGTTCATACACCTGTATTCACTGAGGTTGCAGATGAGGTGTGCACATTATGAGTTTTTCTTTCACAGAAATAAAATGTGTATATATATATATATATATATATATATATATATATATATTTCTATGATAGAAAATGGATGGGATATACAGTCAAAGTAGAAATGTAGAGATGTGTGTGGGAAAATTTCCTATGGGAACAGTGTCTACTGAAAACAAAGAGGACTCGGCTAGCAGGTGGTTAGAAGTCAAAACACGTGCTCACAGGGCAAAATAATAAAAACAAGTTTGAGCCTGGGAACAGATAGTTAACACATAAACATATGAGCTCATGGGAAGGAAGTCACATGGGGGGGATGACATACAGCTAGAGGCTGGATTAAAGCACATCATCATAAGGTTAACATCCAGAAGGTGGAGTATGGGAAGGGCCAAGAGTTTTCTTTGTTCTCTTTGTTTATATATGCATGCAATGTGTTCATTTGTATCACCTACCAACTACTACAACAACCTACACCTGGATCATGGATTTGTAACTTTTTCTATTGCTGTATTTCTACAACAACATCTGCAAGATGTGATCCTATAGTGTTTTACCATCAGCAGGATGGATTGTATATTTTCTTTTCTTGTTTTCTTTATGGAACAATAAAGCTTTATTTAGACCTACAAAATGTGTCTTCATGCAGGTAGCATGAAAGGGGCTGGTGAAGGAAGCTGGTTCCTGACCTCTGCTGCATTTCACATCACATCCAAATTCCACATTCTACACTTTGAAACCTAAAACATGAGGGAGTTAAATATTCAGACCTTTTCTCTCCATCAGCCTTTCCTTTCTCTCCATGCTCATAGAGGGGATCTAAAGAAGAAGTATTCCGCAACTGTTATTTCAAACTCCTTCTGCTATTGGAGATGATGGGGCCCCAGAAGGAGGACGAGGAAGAAGAGACTGAGGCGCTGCACTCTGCAAGCTTTGAACAGAGCAAAATCAAAGTGTTGTATTTAAAAAGCAGCTCCAGACAAGCTCAGATCTGGCCCAATGTGACCCAGGAAGCATGGCCTGGTATCCCATTTCTACACCTGCATCCCAACAATTGAGTAATGCCAAGAACATGAATTTATTCCTACAGCATTTATCCAATAAAGCCAAAAAGGGATCCTTACCAAGAGAGACCTCCTTCGCATCATCCTCCATCCTGACTTCCTTGTAAGGAGTCCTCTGGCCTGGATCCAGGAGATTGCACTCCTTTTGGGAAATTCCACAGCCACCTCCTCAAAGCAGACCTGGAGCTGAAAGGGGAGAAATCCAAAAGTTCTGTAATGACTAATAATCCTTGCTCGTGTATCTCCCAGTACAAGCCAATTAGAGAGGGGATCTTTAGGAGAGGCTCTCTTCTTTGCCCCATCACATTCTTAGACTTGTAGGGTGGGAACAAGAAGACAGGGCCTTCTCAGTGGTTGATCCCAGACTTTTGAACTCCCTCCCTTAGGAGACTACAGTGGCTCCTTCCTACTGTTCACAGGCAAAAATATTCTTATTCCTTCAGGCTTTTGGAAATTGACTGTGATGGGCTTTCAATAGTGCAGTGGCATTCCCCGACCGGGTGACGGCCAGTGCGGGGGGGGGGGGGACTTCTGTGGGGGTAGGACTTCCGGCAGATGTCTGGGGCGCAGACCGGACATACACCTGCACGGCCCCAGGGAGTAGCCCCGCGGCCCAGGGAAAGCCTAGGGAGCAGGCCCATGGTCCCAAGAAGGCCCAGGGAGTAGCTGCGTGGCCCAAAGCGGCAGCTGGCTGGCCTAAAGGAGCGCCCACACAGGCCTCAGCAGCTTCCACATGGGTCTAGCACCCATGGGGGGCAGGGGACCAACCTGGTGTCACCCCATGTGGCCTTCACTCCTCCCCCCCCGTAATGCTACTGCAATAGTGTGCTATGTTGTTTCGTTCCTTTGTATGTAGTCATTCAATTAATTTTAGTTTTTAAAAACTATTCAGATTGTTGAATTGTTTTTAAAATAATTTTTATACTTTTACATTTATGTTTTTGTATGGTTTTTAACCTGAACAGTTTTTAATAAGCTATGAAAAGGCTTTAATAAGCTATGGGGAAAAGGCAGAATATAAATGAATAAAATAAATAAATATCCCCCCATAGGCTGCATCTGCACTGCAGAAAAAATAACTTGACACCACTTCAACTGTCATGGCTCAATGCTATGGAATTCTGGGAATTGTAGTTTGTGGTGGCACCTGAGCTCTCTGACAGAGAAGGCAGCAAAACTGCAATTCCAAGAATTGTATAGCAGTGTGACATGGCAGGTAATCTGGTGTTAAACTGGATTATTTCTGCAATGCACATGCAGCCATAATGGTGCAACCTTGGGGGGAAGAGACGCCTGGTGGGAAGACCTTCGTCCATTCTTCCAATTTGGATTTTGTGATTTTTAACTGAGGTTGGTGTCAGACTCATATGCATATGGTTCTGTTGTGAGGAGATGATGATACAGCGATGGGGTAATATGCTGTTATGATGAAATGATGTTATGTTTAAATGTGAGAGATCAAGAGGGTGATGGCAGTCGGGTTGGAATGCAAGCCAGGGAGATAAAAGAAGGGGAGCAAATGGTCAACGGGGAGAGAGATTGGTAGTTTATGCCCTTACTCTTTGCACTGGAATAGATTGCAAAAGAGTGGTCCCTGTTCAGATGCAAATGGATTTTAAATTTCCTGGACTTTGCAAATCTCTCTATAGCCAAAGGCCAGAAGGAAGAGGAGGAGCCTGCCTGCAAAAGACATCCTCCTCACCACCTACCATCTTAACTAAAGACTGAAACAACATGTAGGAATCTGACTAACATCTCCAATTGTTTTTCTCCTGTTTGGTTTTGTAACATCTTGCCTGAGAAGAAGAAGCCCATGGAGCTTTGAAAGCTTGCAACAAGTATTTTGTGCATTTTGGTTGGCCAATAAAGGTATCACTGATGGATTTTGTTTGGGAGAAACAAGTTAGATCTGACACTGAACTTAGGACAGGGAACTTCTGTCTTGAAATCCAGAATAAATATTTAAGTTTCCTACTACACTAAGATGTTGCCCTGGTTTCTGAGAACCGAGTACACTGTTCCTGACAGTTAGCCCCGGTTTTGGGGAGTGGTGAATAGTCGATATCAGTCAGGGTGGGGAAAGTGTAGAATGGGGACCCCAAGGCTGTCTTTGTGACCCCTAAGATCCCCAAATCCTCAGAGTCTTTCTCAGGCAAAAAAAGAAGAAGAAGAGAAGGTATTTCATCTCCTGGGAGCCTTGAGATGCAACAATTCATCTTTCAAAGACATCGCAGCTCCCTCACCCCCCTTTTCACAAAGCCAGAAATTGACTTCTGGCCACATGGGGCTTCTCGAGCGTGTCTGTCTTCCTTTCTAGGAAGTCCATCAGGGGCAGAAAGAATGGCCTAAACACTTCCACCTGACATAAAGGTTTTTTAAAAAAATTTCCCATTTGATTTTCCTTTATTTTATTTTTCTCTCGCTTCACTTTAGAGAGGGGGAAGCGAATTTTGTCATTCTCCTTTAGACCCCTTTGGAGGGAGGTGTCCGATTGGGGGGGTATGTGTCTCTCTATCTTCCTCCCTTCCAGAGAACTCTTTCCAGCTCCATCTATTTCTTGAAGAAGTCTCCCCCACCCTAAAAAGCCTCCTTCTCTCCACAGGGGCCTCTTCCTCCCCGCCTTAGCCCCTTCCCAACCCAAAGACAGGGCCCTTTCCCACATCCATCCATCCATCGTGTGTGTGTGTGGGGGGGCTGTTCGGGGCAGGGAGAAAAGACCCCCCCCTTTTGGGAAGCAGGAGCTGCCTATCCAAGGGAGGCGGCAGGAACCTGGAGCCCCTCCCCAGCTGAAAGACCGCCACGACTCCTCCTCTCCTCTCCTCTCTCCCCCCCCCATAACATTTAGGGCGCCTCCTCACCTTAATGTGCCCCCACCCAGCCTCACCACCTCCTCCTCCACTCAGCTGCTCCATACTCTGGGCCTCTCCCTCCTTTTCCTCGCACTTGACCTACCTCTCTTCTCTCATTCGCGCTCTCTCCCCCTTGGAGGACGCTCTAGGAATCTGAGCTTCTCTCCCTCCCCTTGGAGGAGGACCCTCTAGGAATTAAGCTCGGCTCTGTCTTGACCGACTCTCTAAGAATCCGAGGCCTCCACTTTCTCTCCCCTTTGGAGGAGGACTCTCTAGGAACCCACTCGCTTCTCCCCTTGGAAGTGGACTCTCTAGGAATCGAGGCCTCCGCTCTCTCTCCCCCTTGGAGGAGGACTCTCCTGGAATCCGAGGTCGCCACTCTATCTCCCCCTTTGAAGGAGGACTCTCTAGGAATCCCATGCCTCCGCTCTCTCTCCTCCCTTGGAGGCCGAGGCCGCCACTCTATCTCCCCCTTTGGAGGAGGACTCTCTAGGAATAACATGCTTCCGCTCTATCTTCTCCCTTGGAAGAGGACTGTAGGAATCCGAGGCCTCCACTCTATCTCCCCCTTGGAGGAAGACTCTCTAGGAATCGGGCCCTGGTTGGAGGAGGAGGAGGAGGCGGTATGGCGGGGGCAGTGTTTGAGGGGGAGAAAGCGAGCGGGGGACACCTTGAGGAGGAGTGGGGCAGGCAGGAAAGGAAAGGAGGAGGTCAGGGGGCACCCTTGCGGGGGGAGGGAGAGAGGAGGTCTCCCAAAAGATACAAAGTCTGTCTGTGGGGAGGGGTATCCCAGTTCCCTTCCTCTCCCCCCAGGCTCTCCTTCCGCCACCAAATGCAGGGAGGGAGGCCTGGCAGTGGCCGGGGAGGGGGTCCTCACTGTAGAAATAAGGCAATTTGACACCACTTTTAACTGCTGCCAGGGCCCCATCCGAGAGATTCCTGGGATTTGTAGTTTGGAGAGGCAACAGCTCTCTTGGGCAGAGGAGGCAAAAGACCCGGCAAAAGTACAAGTCCCAGGATCCCGTAGGATGGCAGCACTTTAAGTGGCGTCTGACTGCATTATTTCTACAATGTAGAGTGGGAAGAATGGCTCTGCTTTGGGTGGATGTGGGGGAATGAAGAAGAAGAGGAGGAGGAGGAGGAAGGGAAGGAGATCCCTGGGTCCCTGGAGCAGAAAAGGGGGCCCTTTCCCTCAGGCGGTGATGATGTCTTTTGTGTGAGAGTGTTTTGGGGGGAGGGGAGGGTGACACTGAGAGGGGAGGGTCCTCTTTTTCACCAGGAGCCCCACTCTGGAGGCAAAGGATGAAGGAAGGAAGGCAGGGAGGCCACTCTCCCCCCCCCCCCCCGACACTCCCTGCAGCAGGAGGTTTAATTGGAAAGACTACTGTATTAATGTAGAAATAATGTAGGGACACCAAAAGAAAAGCCAAACTGGATCTGTTTCTTCTCTTCCTCTCCCCCTCCCCTAGTTTTTGTGTCTTCCTATTGGAATCCCCGCAAGAAAGATGGGAAGGAAGGTCATATCACACACACAAACGCCCATACTCTCCAGGTGTCCCTGGTGTCCCACTTTCTCTCCTCCTCCTCCTCCCACTTCCCCCCTCTGTCCTCTGCTTCCTCCTGTTGCTTCAATCTGGGCCCCAAATGCCCAAGTAGTTCCCACTTGGTTAACTCAGGGAGGGGAGGGAAGGGGGCAGAGTCTTTTCTTTTTCTTCCAGGCTCAGGCAAAAACAAAGGGCTGCAGCTTCTAATAAATAATAATAATAAATTTTATTTTTAACCCGCCTCTCTGCTAAGCAACCGGGGTGGCATACAACAAGTTAAAACGATCCAGCTTAAAGCACATCAAGTTGATCCCCCCCGACCCACCTACCCCTTAAAAATAGATTAAACTAAGACAATATTAAAACAATCAAAGTAAAACCAACAAATCATAATAAGGATGTTAAACAAGCATAAAAACAGGCAGTGGCGGCTAGGGGAACGGGTTGGCAAAACCAGACCAACTTAGGGAGCTGGGCGATTATTTCGGGAAGGCCTGCTGGAAGAGATCCGTCTTTACTGTTTTTTTAAAGCAGTCAAGAGTGGTAATAAGACAGCTCTCATCCGGCAGGCCATTTCATAATCTTGGAGTGGCGACAAAGAAAGCCCTCTGGGAGGTCTGCAACAGCCTAGATTTCATAGGCTGTAGCAGATTTCTCCCAGAGGACCAAAATGCGCGGGGGGGATCGTACGGGAAGAGGCGGTCTCGGAGATAAGTTGGACCCAAGACATGTAGGGCTTTAAAGGTCAAAACCAACACCTTGTACTGTGCCCGGACACTAATTGGCAGCCAGTGGAGAGATCTCAGGACTGGTGTAATGTGCTCTCTCCTAGATGTACCAGTGAGTAACCTGGCTGCCATATTTTGGACCAGTTGGAGTTTCTGGGTTAGGCACAAGGGTAGCCCCATGTAGAGCGTGGTACAGAAATCCAAATGTGAGGTTACCAGAGCGTGTACCACAGTTTCAAGGTCCCTAATCTCCAGGAAAGGGCGCAGCTGGCATATCAGCCAAAGCTGATAACAAGCACTCCTGACTGTCACATTCAGCTGATTAGTCATGTGAAGCGACAAATCTAGGAGTACCCCCAGACTGCGAACACAGTCCTTAGAAGAGAGTGTGACTCCATCCAGGACTGGGAGTTCCCAAGCCTGGTATTGGGCCCGTCACTGTTAGTACCTCTGTTTTGTCTGGATTCAGTCTCAATCTATTTTTCCTCATCCAATCCATTACCACCTTAAGACAGTAACTGAGGGGAGAGACGCCATCTGAGGTCTGAGCAGACAACCGGGTCATGGAGAGGTATATCTGGGCGTTGTCAGCATACTGAAGACACTGTGCTCTATGCCTCCGAATGATCTCTCCCAGCGGCTTCATATAGATGTTAAATAGCATCGGGGACAGGATGGCGCCCTGTGGGACGCCACAATTACACTCTATTTTGGAAGAGCAACTGTCCCCGAGCCTCACCCTCTGGGATCTGCCTGAGAGGAAGGAACGGAACCACTGCAAAACAGTGCCTCCGATTCCTAACTCTCTCAGGTGATCCAAAAGGATGGAATGGTCTATTGTGTCAAAGGCCGCTGAGAGGTCCAAGAGCACCAACAAGGTCACACTACCCCTGTCGATACCCAAGCGGAGGTTGTCAGCCAGCACAACCATGGCAGTCTCAACTCCATATCCTGTCCTAAAGCCGGTTTGAAATGGATTGAGATAATCGGTTTCATCCAAGACAGCTTGGAGTTGGGAAGCAACCGCCCTCTCGATCACCTTGCTTTAAAAAGGCAGCAAGGAGACTGGTCTGTAGTTATTCCTGTCCAGGGGATCCAGGGAAGGCTTTTTCAGGAGGGGTTTGACCGCCACCTCCTTTATGGGAGGAGGGAACGTTTTTAACTTTGTTTGTTTTAAATGCTGTAACCCACCCCGATTGCCGTGCAGAGGGGCGGGCTATAAATAAAATTTATTATAATAATAATAATTATTATTATTATAAACAAGATGGAACAATGCCTTCTCTGAAAGACACGTTGATAGTATCCCGAAGGAATACCCTCAACGCGTCTCCCCCCTGGACGACCAGCCAAGATGGACAAGGATCGAGAGGACAGGTCATCTTCCTCACTCTATCAAGGAGCTTGTCCACGTCATCGGTACTCGGATTGAAGCTGGTCCAGTAAAATGCCATCAATGGAGTTGCTGGACACCTCATCTATGGATTCTGTCAAAACACTGGCATCCAGGTCGGCTCTTATTCGAGTGATTTTATCTGCAAAGTAGGTGTTAAAAGCATCACAGCAGGCCGCTGTAGGGTTAAGTAGAGGGTTCTGCACAGGTGGTACCTGTGTCAGTTCCCCCACCACCCTAAACAGCTCTGCTGGATGAGACTCTGCAGACGCAATGCGTGCAGAGGGGAAGAATCTCTGCACTGCACGCAATGCCTCCCGATAGGAATCAAGATGTTTCCTACTGCGAGTTCTGTCAGATAAGAGCCGAGTCTTCTGGCATTCGTGCTCTAGTCGTTGTCCAGCTCGCTTCATCCTCCTAAGCTCCTTTGTATACCAGAGCTTACGATTAGGAGCGGGCTGGAAAGGACGTTTGGGAGCGATTGTGTTGTTAGCCTTGGTGAGGTCGGTGTTCCAGGTATTAACCAAGGTATTAACCTCCCTTGTGTCTTCCTCATTGATAACATTGGCCATCTTGGCTACACTTGGATGTTGCTTGGTCACATATGTCCTGGGTTTGACTTGTGAAATGTTGGAGGGTATGGCACAATGTCCACACACTCTACTGCCCATCCTCCCCAGCAGCTGGGGTGGAGGCCCCCCCTCCCCATCTTTGATCCCAGTTAGTCATTGGGAGCCCTGGGCCTGACCTCCTTCCCAAACTACAGGCTTTACTAGACATCTTGGAGAAATATAGGATTTGTGTTGTGCAGATGGGAGACTGAGAAAAGAAATTAAATCTAGAATTGTGAATATTGTCTGCATCCACAATCAGTGATAATTCGGAGTCACAAACTAATTTTGTGAGTCACTACCCATTTTCCTGAAATTAAATCTCAAAGATTCCACAAGGAAAGTTGGAGGTCTGGAGACTATAGTCAAACTCACTTGCTCCTCATATTTAAAGATTCATTTATGTCCCCACTTTTCCCCCAACAATGTGACACAAGACAATGTACAGCTTGTTAAAAACAGTGCAGATTAGAAGCAATACAAAAATATAGAAAGTATAAATAAATATAAATATAAATATAAAAATATTTTAAAAACAGTTCAATAATCTATAAAGTTATTTCTTTAATTACTGTATAGCTTTACATTTTATGGCTCTTAGATTGTACACTGTTGGCAGGACTTGATGTTGAATTGATTATAGCTGTAAAATGCCATGTAAATATATGACACTATATAAATAACAACAACAACAATAATATTTAAAATTACACTTCATTAAAAGACTACATACAAAGCAACATAGGACACCATTGACATTTCATCACAATGTTTAAACACCTAAAAGAATAAGAATATTTTTGCTTGCTGATGGAAGGACAGCAATAAGGAGCCATCTTAGGGCCTTTGCAGACTGCCAGAAATAGTACACATTAAATTGAGGCACTGCCCTGGCTCAGTGCTAGGGAGTCATGGGAATTGTATTTTTTTCTGGGACATTGAGCCTTCTCTGTCAGAGAGCTCTGGTGCCACAATAAATTACAGTTCCCATGATTCCCTAGCACTGAGCCAGGGCAGTGCCTCAATTTAATGTGCACTATTTCTGGCAGTCTGCAAAGGCCCTTAGTCTTCCAAGGGAGCGACTTTCAAAGTCTGGGAACAGACACTAAAAGGCCCTATTGCCCAGACTTCCTATCATATGAGCCTGAGAATGTGATGGGTCAGAGAAGGGGGCCTCTCCTGAAGATCTTGTAGCTCTAGTGGGTTCACATGGGGAGATACATGAGGAGGGATTATTGGTCACATAAGTTTTTTGGTTTCTCCCCTTTCAGGTCCAGGTCTACTTTGAGGAGAAGGCCATGTAATTTCCACAAAAGAAGTGGGATCTCCTGGATCCAGATCAGAAGGCTCCATAGAGAGAAGCCAAGATGGAAGACGTTGGGAAAGAGGTCTCTCTGGGTAAGGATCCCTTTTGCCTTTGTTAGAGAGATGCTGAAGGAATGAATTCATGTTCTAGGTATCTCTTCAGCTGTTCAGATGCAGATGTAGAAATGGGGTGCCAGCCATGCCCCCTGGGTCACCCTGTTCCAGACCTGAGCTTGTCTGCAGCTACTTTTTAAAATATAAAACTTTGATTTTATCTTGTTAGAAGCCTGCAGAGTAATAATAATAATAATAAAATTTATTTATATCCTGCTGAAGGCGGCTTACAAGATAAAAACAGACAATTCCTACCCCCAATAACCCATCCCCCTTAAAATGCAATTAAACAGACAAATATAGAAACAAATAAATAATTTAAAATGGCTATAGTGAAAATCAGGGACAGGCTTAACTATTTTCGATGGCCGGTTACCTACTCAGGAAAGGCCTGCCGAAAGGGATCTGTCTTAACAGCTTTTAAAAAGCTGTTTAGGGTGGTCAAATGACGGATCTCATCCAGCAGGTCATTCCAGAATTTGGGAGCGATAACTGAAAAGGTCCTCTGGGCAGTTGCAGATAATCTAGTTTTTATAGGTTGTAATAAATTCTTCCCAGAGGACCTTAGTGTGTGGGGCGAATTATACGGAAGGAGGCGGTCCCGAAGATAGGTTGGACCCAAGCCATTTAGAGCATTAAAGGTAATAACCAACACCTTGTACTGTGCCTGGAAACGAATAGGCAGCCAGTGAAGCGATCTTAGGATAGGTGTTATATGGTCTCTCCTAGTTTTACCTGAGACCAGCCTGGCTGCCATATTCTGTACCAGTTTAAGTTTCCGAACTAGGCACAAGAGTAGGCCCATGTAGAGTGCATTGCAGAAATCGAGATGAGAGGTTACCAGCACATGTACCACGGTTTCGAGGTCCCTAACCTCCAGGAAAGGGTGCTGTTGGCATATCAGCTGAAGCTGATAACAGGCGCTCCTGACCACCGTATTCACCTGATTTGTCATCTGAAGCGACAGATCTAGGAGCACAGTCCTTTGAGGAGAGTGTGACTCCATCTAGGACTGGGGATTGTATCCCAATACCTGGGTTTAGGGCTATTACCGTTAGTACCTCCGTTTTGTCTGGATTCAGTTTCAGTCTGTTTTTCCTCATCCACTCCATTAACGCTTTAAGACATTTATTGAGAGGGGAGATGGAATACTGTCTCCAGTTCTGGGCACCACAATTAAAAAAAGGATGTTGAAAATAAATAATAATAATAATAAATGTTATTTCTAACCCGCCCCTCTGCTAAGCAACCGGGGCGGCGTACAACAAGTTAAAACAATACAAGAGTAAAACACATCGATCAAGTTACTCCCCCTAACCCTCCCACCCCTTAAAAATAAATTAAACTAAGATAGTATTAAAAACAACAGAATAACAAAAACATCAAATAATAAATCATAAAACAAGATAACAACAAATAGTAGCGGCTAGGGGAACGGGTTAACAGAACCAGACCATCTGGGGGGGAGCCGGGAGATTCCCCCACCACCCTGTTTAGGTGGTGGGGGAATCTAAACAGCTCTGCTGGACGGAACTCTGTGTCAGTTCCCCCACCACCGTCATCAAAAGTTGGAGCGTGTCCAGAGGAGGGCAACTAAAATGGTGAAAGGGTCTGGAAACTATGTCCTACGAGGAACGACTTAGGGAACTGGGTATGTTTAGCTGGAGAAGAGACAGTTAAGAGGGGATATGATAGCCCTCTTTAAATATTTGAAGGGATGTTATATTGAGGAGGGCACTAGCTTGTTTTCTGCTGCTCCAGAGAACAGGACCCAGAACAATGGATAAAAGCTACAGGAAAAGAGATTCCACCTCAACATTGAGCTGTTCGACAATGGAAAACACTCCCTCGGAGTGTGGTGGTGTCTCTTTCTTTGGAGGTCTTTAAACGGAGGCTGGATGGCCATCTATCGGGGATGCTTTAATTTTGAGTTCCTGCATGGCAGGGGGTTAGACTAGATGGCCCTTGTGATCTCTTCCAACTCTCTGATTCTATGAGAGGGGAGACGCCATCTGAAGTCAAAGCTGTAGACTGAGACATGGAGAAATATATCTGGTGTTGTCAGCGTACTGATAACACCCCACCCCATGTCTCCGGATGATCTCCCCCAGCGGCTTCATATATATGTTCAATAACATCGGGGACAGGATGGTGCCCTGAGGGACGCCATAATTAAGCTCTTTTTTGCTGAGCAACTGTCCCCGAGCATCACGCTCTGGAATCTGCCCAAGAAAAAGGAATGGAACCATTGCAATGCAATGCCTCCAATTCCTAATTCTCTCTTATAATGGATGCAAGTGCACCGTCACACTCTTCTCCTCTTAAGCTCCCATTTTCTCCCAAAGGAAGGGGTTTCAAAGTCTGGGAGCAGCCACAATAAAGGCCCTGTGCCAGACCTGAGGTTCTCTGTCCTTTTATTTCCCTTCGTTGTAGTTCATCTGGACCCGGAGACTTACATTTCTTTAAAGTAGCCAGGTATTCATGTACAACCTCTTTATTCTGTGCTGCATTTACCCTACTGCATCATCTGTTCCATTTTCCCCAGGTTGGGCAATGTTTTCCTTTTGGAAGAAGAACAAGGCAAAGAAGCTGTTGAGTTGTTCTGCCTTTTCTCTGTCCTGTTAGCATTTTCCCATCTTTTCCACACAGTGGCCCTACCATTTCCTTTTTTTTGCTATGAGCATAACCAAAAAAGCCTTTTTTATTGTTTTTAACCTCTCTAGCAGCCTAACACCAATCAGTCTTCTCTTCACCAGCCTGAACATGTCCACCTACCTCAGACTTTCCTCATATATTTTGTACTCCATACCTTGTATCATCCTGGTTGATCTTTTCTGACCCCACTGCAATTTGTCTATATCCTTCTTTAAAAATGGGGGCCCCAGAACTGAATATTGTACCCAGATGAGACCTGACTACAGCAGAATATAGTGGGATGATGATTTTGTCTTGAAAACTAAAGTTCTATTAATATAGACTAAAATATTATTTGCCTTCTTTGCTGCAGCAACAGACGGCAGGGTTATGTTCAGTTTATGATCAGCCACAATCCCAGGAAGTAGTCAGGATTTCCTGTTCAATTTAAGGTGCCCGATTCCCCTGTTTCAGTTTGATATCTTCTTTGGCTGCACATATCCCAGTTTTCTATTGGGAAATGTTGGAAGGCATGCACCTTTCTCCTGTGGCTTGGCAGGAAATATTTCCTTCCTCTTGGCTTTGGGGTGTTGGGACTTGGAATGCATAAATATTGGCTAGGAATGCCCAAATGTGTTTCCCAGTAGATAAGGCTGCAACATCCTGAACCATGGGTTGTTCTTCCCCAGTCACTCCCCAGTAAGCAGGACAAACTCAAAGAAGAGGGATGTTCCCCCTGGTCAAGGGTTCCCCCCATCTTCATTTTTTGTCTTCAGTCTTTTAATGCCTACCACTCCTGAAGGACAAGATCCCAGAGCTCTCTTGCCTTTTTATTCCTCCTTGCCTTTTCAAAAGAAGAAAACCTTACCTTTCTTGCTTCTCCTCCTCTCTCTGCCCAAGCTGCCTTCTCCCCCTCCCCACCTATGCCATCCTTGTGGAGAGGGAGATACCTGGCGTGCAGAGGTTTGACAAGATGCCAAGGAAGGAGCAGGAAGCTGTGTTGGCGGCGGCGACGATTCATTTCCCACGCCTGACTTCCCTCTCCTGTGGCTTTGGCAGCCACGGAAGACGGCAGTGTCTCCATGGAGGGGGAGCATCGGCCACAGCCAGGAGAAGGAGGCTGTCCCCATGTTGCTTAAACAGCACAGTGCCACTGCTTGACTATGCAGTACAATGGGGGTGTGGACTTGAGCCGGGAGGGGCACACTGGAGGGTTCCCCATTGAGTACTGAGACCAACCTTTGGGGGGAGGACCTGAACCACCCAGAGCTCCATGGCTGGATAAGGGACTTAGTGCCCACCTGCACATTCCAATTCACCCAGTGGACCATCAATTCCTTTGCTTTGCTTACCACAAGAAAGGGTGTAAATGCCAAGTTCTGTTTGGACTTTGCGTCTGTGTTCCAGTTTTTAAGCCATAGTTGATGGCAGAAGCTTTTGGCTGCATGGGACACCTTGGGAGACATGGGAAGAGGGGAAAGCCCAGCTCACGCTCCCCCTCAGGAGAATGCTGAAGAGGCAGTGCACAGGGGGAGGACACAGGAGCCTTAATGGCTGGCATGGGAAGGAGGACAGCCTCCTAGTCCAGTGGCCATGCCAGGACCATATGGGAGGAGGCAGGAATGGCCTCTTCTGGTGTGAGTGGCCACCATATTGGCCATGCGGAGGAGGAGGGATCAGATTGCAGAGACATAGGGGACTCCTCAGACTCTGATGGGGACTCTATACAGAAGGCTGCCACTGGGAAATTGCCCAGGATGGCCTCAGGCATCCGGCCACCACACAAGCAGGTAGCAGAAGAGGGAAGCAGGGATGGGGCCACAGGCATGGCCAGGAACTCGACTGAAGAGGGAGAAATCTAGTCAGAGGAACGGGAGAAAGATGAGGACCCAGTGCCGGGCTCGTCACGCCTTTTTCATCAGGAGGATTTCCCCTTCCTCCTAAGAAAAACAACTAAAACTTTGGGTTTCAAACTGCCAGCGGCCCAGATTCCCGCACTAGATCTGGACCTCCCTAGGGTGGGGGTGGGGATCTTTCCCCAACAGTAGCCACGACTCCTTTGGAAATGCTATTCCCTGCCAGTGTGGTGCAAGTCATTAGGGAGGAATGGAACAGACCAGTAGCCAACAGACCCATGCCTGGTCCAGTCAATAAACTCTATGGCCTGTCACAGATAGTTAAGAACAAGCTGCAGCACCCCCTGGTGGATGCCCCAGTGTCAGCACTGGTGTCTTCTGCTGTCTTCTACAGGAATGAGGAGGATGCTGTAAAGGTACCAGAGGACAGGAGGACAGATATTGAAGAGAACCCACAAGTCACTCTCCTGGGCCATCAGGGCCGCTGCCTCAGCCTTGATGGTTTCCAGGGCAGCCATGCAATGGACCAAGGAATTATTGTCACAGCTACCTCTGAACGAGACCAAGGTTAGACGGGCCCTGGGAAAGATCTTGAAAGCCTCAGCCTATACAGCAGATGGAACCCTGGAGACAGTACAGTTCTGTGCGAGGAGACAGGGAGCAGCGGTAATCATCCGGCATCAACTATGGCTTAAAAACTGGAACACAGACGCAAAGTCCAAACAGAACTTGGCATTTACACCCTTTCTTGGTGCCAAACTGTTTGGGGAGTCACTTGAGCCGGGGCTGGTGGAAGATAAGGATAAAAAGAAGACTCTAGCCTCCAGTAGGAAGAGGGAAGAGAGGAAGCAATTCAAATACTCCCGTTCCTTTTGCAACTCCAGGAACTACAGCTGTGGGGCTTCCAGCTCAGCCTCTCAACCCAGGGATGTTAGATCTCACAAGCCCCAGTGGGGCAACCAGAGATTCTCGGGAAGGAACAACTCTGCCTTCCCAGGAGGGAGAAACCAGTATACCAACAACAACAGAGGCCAAAGAAAGAGTACACAGGCATGATTCACCAGCACCAGTGGGGGGCAGATTCAGGAATTCACAAAGCAATGGGAATCATTCACCATGGACGAGGGGGTCTTGAACACCATAAGACATGGTTACCAGATAGAATTTGACTGCAAACCATGAAGGTTCTTCATAGGGCAATATGAGGTTCTTCATAGGGCACCACCCGATCCAAGGACCCAAGAAGCATCGCCTCCTACTGGACACAGTTGAATCCCTGCAACAGGCAAGGGCGATAGAAAAGGTGCCAAACACAAGAAAGGGAAGGGGTACTATTCCATTCTCTTCCTAGTGCCCAAGAATGGTTTGTGGAGAACAGTATTGAACCTGAGAGGTTTAAACCACTTTGTGAGGAAGAGAAATTTTGGATTGAAACCATCAAGCATATACTGGAAGCCCTTCAGCCGGGGGACTTCCTGGCATCCTTGGATCTGTGGAATGCCTACCTGCACATTCCAATTCACCCAGTGGACCATCAATTCCTTTGCTTTGCTTACCACAACCACTACTTCCAGTATAGGGCCCTCCTATTTGGTGTCCTGGACTACAGCCAGCCTCAGTTCCTACAACTGCTGCTAGGGATGGTGAGGATGAGCAACAACCAGCAGAGCCAGCTACAAACCTTCCTGTAGTTGAAGCACCAACAAAGCAGAGTCCAGAATTCGAAGTCAGTCGGTCTAAGGTCAGGGCAGGCAGCAATCAACAGAAGTCCAGTCCAGTCCAGTCCAGTCCGAGGTCAAGGCAAGAAGCAAGAGGCACAAAGAAGGAAACAAGGAGCCACACCGACCGTAGTCTCACCAGGAAACTACAATAAGTCTTGGCACTGAGGAAGCCTTTTGCAGATGTTTAAATAGCCAAATCCTACCTCAGTGCCAGCTGAGGCTTGTTGAGCAGCTGCTTTTCAGCCAGCCTCATGGACCTGCGAACGGCAGCACCCTCAGCTCTCCTCTGCCTAAAGGAAGGTACTGGCCCTGCTGTATCTTCCTGATTCTCCCCACTAGGCAGCTGAGCCTCCATAGGAGTAGCACTAGGACCTGGCTGCTCTGGGGTTGGCAGAACAGGGCTTGGCTCAGGCAGAGCAGAATGAGAGCCAGGTGGAGCCTGTATCTCTTCCTTCTCTGGAGGAGACCCATCCTCCTCCTCATCCTCCGAGTCCTCCTCATGGCTGGCCATGACATTTGGGCTCTCATCGGCCCCCAGAGTGTTCACAAAAGTCATGGTGACCCTGATGGCACACTGGAGGAAGGACTGGCTACACATTTATAAGTACCTAGACAACCTTCTTGTTTGCTGAGAGTCCAAACAGAAGGGCCAACAGGATGCATCTCAGGTCTTCCAGTCACTGTAGCTTCATGGTTTTCTAGTAAACTGGGAGAAGAGCTCGCTAGTGCCATCCCAGAAGATCCAGCACCTCGGGACAATCGTAGACACATAGGCGGGGACAGTCATGCTGTCCTCAGAGTGATCCAGGTGATCACCAAGGCCATAGTCACCATCCACCAGGGGCCCTCAGTCAGCCTATCCCTTCTGGCACACCTTCAGGATCTGATGATTTCAATGACAGAGTGTCTCCTATGGGCCTTTCTACACAGCAGACCACTTCAGTGGCTTTTACTACCTCATCAGGAAGCAATCATGGCCAGGAGATTACTGCTTGTCACAGTCCCTGGGCTGGTGAGTGTCCCCTGCCCTGAAGAAGGTACGACCCATCTGGAACACTTAAAGGATCCAGATAACAGTGGGTGCCAGCATAAGGGAATGGGGAACCCACTGCAACCATCACCTCGCACAGGGAGTATGGAGCAGGGAAGAATGGCTCCACAGCATCAGTTGGCTGGAACTTAAAACAATTAGACTGATGCTGCTAGCATTCTCCCACCATGTAGAGGGGAGAACTGTCCTAATCAGGATGGACAATACCATGGCAAAGGCCCACATAAACCACCAGGGGGGCTCACGGTTACAGACCCTGGGCAGAGAACAATTTGCTATCCCTGGAGGCGGAACACCTTCGGGGAGACCTGAACTTGATGGCAGACTGGTTAAGAAACTGACATCGATCCAGGCAAATGGTGCCTACACAGGGACGTCTTCAACATGATCACCACACAGCTGGGATGTCCTGAAGTGGACCTGTTTGCCTCCTAGACAAATGCTCAACTAAGAAGGTTTGTTTTGAGGTACCAGGAGGAAGGAGCAAAACCACTGAGGAAGGCATCTTTAAAGCATCTCACATTGAAGGTACTGTTTTTGTCAGGGATAGACAGCAGCCCCTTGGACAATCAACCAGTCAGTTTGATTGAAGAACCAACAGAACTTTATTGATAGATCCAAAAGTCAGACATGTCTCACCCATGTCTTAGCTGAGACTAACTACCCCCCCTCCTACAACCAAAGAAAAGAATGTCCAAAAGCCCGCGTATACAGCCCCTCCCTTCTTTCCCAAAACACAGCCTACATTCCCAGCTCTCTGAGCTAGACACCCAAGGTCATTTGATAAGGCACCTGGTCTATACTAAATCTCTCAGCCTAAGCTGCTAACATAACAAACAATTTCCCATCATCCCCATATTTAACTCTATATCTGGTAGAATACCAACAGGATTCTGACAGTTTTTGACAATCATCACATCCACACGCAGGGTGTCAGAATTGGGAGGATCAGGAAGGATCTGTGCTCCATAAAGCCAGATTTAGTGCTGCTGTGACTGGACCCTGCCTTCATCCCTAAGGTCAGCTCGGTCTTCCATAGGGCTCAGGAGATGATCCTGCCATTTCTGCTCAAAACCAACAAATGAACTTGAGAAGATTTGGCACACCCTAGACATATGGTGTGCAATCAGGATCTATCTGAAAAGAACGAGGGACTTTGGAGGCCCTGTTCATCTCCATACAACCCCAGTCAATGGGGGGAAAGGTTTCTAAGTCTACCCTAAGCAGATGGATAAAGTCATGCACAGCTGCATGTTATGATGCCATAAAGGTACCCATGCCGACCGGAATCCTGGCTCACTCGCAAGGAGGGCTGCAACCACAACAGCATGGATGACCAGAGCGCCTCTAGGAGAGATCTGCAGGGCAGCAGCCTGGAAGTCAGCCTCCACCTTTGTAAGCATTACAAGTTAGATGTATTTGAATTGGTGGAAGCCACCTTCGGATGAAGAGTATTACAACAAGTTTTCCAAGTTTAAGAGGTACACTATAGCAGTGACCCCTCCTAATCTAGAGCAGATTTGGCAAGTCCCATGGTTCAGGATGTTACAGCCTTATCTACTGGGAAAAGGAACATTCGATCGTACCTGTGATACGTTCATTTCCAATAGATAAGTATTTAACATCCTACCCACCCAAGAGGTGCTGCTATGCAGGAACCAAAAAAAATAATAATAAAAAAATGAAAACATGAAAAAGAGAAAAGAAAGAAAAGTAAAACATCTATATTATTATTATTATTATTATTATTATTATTATTATTATTATTATTATTATCATTATGTATTTATACCCCGCTCTTCAGCCAAAAGGCTATCAGAGCGGCTTAGACATTTCCCTGCCCTCAGGCTTACAATCTAAAATGACAAGACACAAAAGGATAAGGGAAAGGTGGTGGGGAAGGGGAATAAGTCCAGCAGATCGTCTCTCCCTCTCAAGCCTGGACCAAGGCATTTGGACTGGAGGGAGGGCCCTTCTTCTTAGTGTGGCTAGGCCTGATGGAGCTGGCCTGCCTTCTCTCTCAATGATGGTGGATGGAGGGAGGGCCCTTCTTCTTACTATGGCTAGACCTGATGGAGATGGCCTGCCTTCTCTCCCTCTCCCTAAACTTTCTCTCCTTCCAATGAACTGAATGGAAATTTTTATAGTTTCTGGTACATACTGCCTATGATTCCATTAATACAACACCAAGAAATTATACTAAATATATAGTCTAAAATATTGTACCACAAAAGAGGGGAGGATATATATATATATATACACACACACACACACAGAGATATATCACAGCCTGTCAGCAAGAGAACCTTACCCTGGCTAAGAGGGCCTTTGTCTTCCACAGGGTTGGCACAATCAGATACAGTTTGAAAAATGTATATTTTGTATTCACCTGTTCCTCTTTAGTTAGGTGGGACTTCACCCCTTCCCCTTTCTCATTCTAACTATCAATCATAAGAGGCAGTTTAACTGACTCTCTGAACATTCCAAACTGCCATTAAGCAGACAGTAACTGCTGTAAGCAGTCTGTCACATCCTCTCTGAGGGAGGTTAACATCTCTCTTCCTGCTTTATAAACTCCAGTTAGATTAGGTTTTAGTTTGTTGTATAAATATTTATTAAAGCCACTATTGTTTGTTTTTAAACTACAAACTACATGTTTGTTTTTTTGAGTTAGTCTTTATTCTTTAGGAAGGCATATTAAATAATAGTCTGACCCAAGGTTTTGCTGTTTTGCTGATGAGAGTGAACTCTAACAAGTTTAACTTTCATACCTGTATATTTTAGTTTACCTTTAAAAGGGTTAACACCCTGGAAACTAAAATTGCAACCCACATTTTTGGGTTATGGGCCCAGCAGAGACACAGTAAGCTCCCAGTGGAGACCGAGTGAGCTCTCAGAAGTGGTCCCAGTTTAGACTCAGTGAGGTCTCAGAAGAGCTTCCAGATTATTTTTAAACTGCTACTCCTGAACATACTGACTTCAAGAAAAAGATTTTTTTTTCCTTACTCAAACAATAGAAAATGGCTTCAACTAATCCAAATTTCACAATGATTACTGAAATATTAACTGGAACAAATTATAAAACATGGTCATGGAAAATGCGAATGTACCTGACTACAGTGGGTCTATTTAAAGCAATAACTAGACAGAGACCCACAGAAGCAGGAATACATCAACAGGCATTTGATGAAAGTGCAGAAAAAGCAGCAACATATTTATGCTTATCTGTAGATCCCAGCATTGCCTACCATATTCAAGGTTTAACAGATGCAAAATGAATAAGGGACAAACTATAGAAAGTATTTAATTCTCCAAGTACTTCTAATCAAACAGCTCTCATGATCAAACTTAACACCAAGTTGCATCATCCTCAATTTTTGAATCAGCATATTAATGGCTTAATAACAACTTTGTCTGGAGTTACAGCACCTGGAGAATCCTTTCCAGAACATGCAAAACTTGGACTGTTTTTGGCAAGTTTTCCAAAATATTACTCTCCAGTAATCAGTGGTTTACAAGTTAAAGGATCTGATGCTATCAGATCAAGATTTTAAATTCATCTGTGAACAGTGTGACCAGATGTAATCACAGATACTGTTCAACTTTATGGCATCGCAGATTTGCTCATCGAAGTATTGAAAATATTAAGAAACTGGAAAATCAAGAGCTTGCAAGAGATTTTAAATTCAAAACATGCTCTAACAAAGAAAAATGTGTAGAATGTTTGAAATCAAAACCACAAGAGCTTCACATCCTCCAGTTACTGAAAGACAATCCAACAAAGCATTGGATCTTTTATATGCTCATCTTTTTTTATCAATGACTCAAAAGTCAGCAGGAGGTAACTATTATTTTGATTATTATTGATGATTTCAGCAGATACACATATACTTATCTTCTCAGAGAGAAGAGTCAAGCATTTCACAAATGCAAAGAATACTTTAATCGAGTCTCTAACAAATTTAGCTACAAACTGAAGAGCCTGCACACAGACAATGGCACTGAATTTGTCAATGCTGAATTTGATGAATTTTTGAAAGAACATAGCATTGAGCATCAGACTACACACACATTATTCTCCAGAACAAAATGATGTGGCAGAGAGAATGAACAGAACTCTCAAGGAGATGGCAGTCACTATACTTTTGGAAGCGAACATGCCTAAATACTATTGGTCTGAAGCCATCATGACTGCAACATATCTGTGTAACAAATTGCCAACAAAATCCAAAGATGTAACCCCATTCCAGTTATGGCATGCACTTAAGCCAAAATTAAATGATCTGAAAGTTTTTGGAAGCAAAGCATTTACCTATATTCCCAAGCAGAAAAGAGGCAAAGTTGACTGCAGAAGTGAAGAGGGATTTTTTGTTGATTTTGCTAGAAATGGTTACAGAATTCTAAATCCAGATGGACATACAATAAAATCAACAAGTGCTGTTTATGTTGATGAAAGACCACAGATTAAATCTAATCAAAACCAAGATGTTTATCAAGATTTATTTGCAGAAGACTTCCACCAGCAACTGGAACATGTGGAGTTTTTTTTAAATCTTCCAAAGGCCTTGTATCAGAGAATGCCACAATCACAAAAAGTCAACATGAGTTTCAGAGAAACAAGTCATGGCAGACAAATGTGATATCTTTTTTTGATAGAATTACCAGCTTGGTAGATGAAGGGAATGCTGTGGAAATAGCATATCTTGATTTCAGTAATGCCTTTGACAAGGTTCCCCAGGGCATTCTGGCAAACAAGCTAGTAAAATGTGGGCTAGACAAGGTAACTGTTACATGGATTTGTAATTGGTTGACTGGTTGAACCCAAAGGGTGCTGAACAATGGCTCCTTTTCATCCTGGAGAGAAGTGACCAGTGGGGTGCCACATGTATCTGTCCTTCTCCCAGTGCTGTTCAACATCTTTATCAACAACTAGCATGATAGAATAGAGGGCATGGTTATCAAATTTGCAGATAACACCAAATTGAGGATTAGCCAATACCCCAGAGAACAAGCTCAAAATTCAAAATGACTTTACTATATTAGAAAGTTGGGCCAAAGGTAACAAAATGAATTTCAATACAGAGAAATGTAAGATACTGCACTTAGGGCAAAAAAAAAAAAAAAAAAATGAAATGCATAGATATAGGATGGGGGACACCTGGCTTATTGTGACAATGTGTGAAAAAGATCTAAGGGTCCTAGTAGATCACAAGTTGAACATGAGTCAGCAGTGTGATGCGGAAGCGAAAAAGGCCAATGCGATTTTAGGCTGTATCAATAGAAGTATAACGTCTAGATCAAGGGAAGTAATTGTGCCACTGTATTCTGCTCTGGTCAGGCCTCACCTGGAATACTGTGTCCAGTTCTGGGCACCACAAATCAAAAAGGATGTTGAAAACTGTAGTGTGTCCAAAGGAGGGCAACTAAAATGGTGAAGGGTCTGGTAACCATGCCCTATGAGGAATGACTTAGGGAGTCAGGTATGTTTAGCCTGGAGAAGAGGTGGTTAAGAGGTGATATAATAGCCCTGTTTAAGTATTTGAAAGGTTGTCATATTGAGGAGGCAGCAGGCTTGTTTTCTGTTGCTCCAGAGAATAGGACCCAGAGCAATTGATGCAAGCTACAGGAAAAGAGATTACACCTCAACATTAGGAGGCACTTCCTGACAGTAAGGGTTGTTCAACAGTGGAACACTCTCCCTCAGAGAGTGGTGGAGTCTCTTTCTGTGGCGATTTTTTAAAAAAGGCTGGATTGTCACCTGTCAGGTATGCTTTGATTGAGAGTTCTTGCATGACAGGGGGGCTGGACTGGATGGCCCTTGTGGTCTCTTCCAACTCTATCATTTTGTGATTCTATCCAGAAGGGGCTACACCTGTATTGACCAGCCAAATGATGAGGAACCAGATGGTGTGCAAGAAGTAGAGCCAGGTATCCAAATTCAGATGAGGAGGTCAGAATGCTCCAATAACAGTATCCTACCTGACAGATTCTCTTATCAAGCCACAGAAGAATTAATTCCAAAATCCTCTGATTGGAGCTATATCAAGGGAATTTCAAAGACAGATTCTGAAAAGTGGGTGTAAGCTGCTAGTGAAGAAATGCATAAAAACAAGACATGGACTTTGTCAGGATTGCCAAAAGAAAAAAAGGCAATTGGCTGCAAATGGGTTTTTACCACAAAGCTAGATGCAGAAGGGGAGATTCAAAGATACAAAGCAAGACTTGTTGCTAAAGGTTATACTTAAAAGTATGGTGAGGACTACGAAACTTTTGCTGGAGTAGTCACTTATACAACCATCAGAACTCTCCTAGCTGTGCAGCTGACAAGAAAATGAATGTTCAACATCTGGATGTCAAAACAGCTTTTCTATATGGCAATCTCACTGAAGAATTTTATATGGAACAACCTCCAGGATTCCAAATATCTGCTAAGGAACATCTTGTATGCAAATTACAAAAGAGCATTTATGGTTTAAAACAGGCCGCCAGAGCATGGAATCAGAAACTGAACCAGCTTCTTATCAAAAAGGAATTCATTCCAGGCACTGTTGATAAATGTGTATACAAGAGATTCAGAAATAATAGATGGATTTACATCACAAGTTATGTTGATGATTTGATCCTGTGCAGTGAGGACAAATCAAATAGTGAGGAAATAATCCAAAATGTCAAGAAAGAGATTGATATCAAGAATTTAGGAGATATCTCACACTATCTTGGAGTGAAAAAACAAAGAGACAGTGATGGAAGTTTCTTCCTGAATCAAAAACAAATAAAAACAAATGAAAAACAGAAGATAATGGATCTTCTCTAGACTGTCTTGGTCTAAAAGATGCAAATGCTATGCCAACTCCAATGGAAGTATGATTCTTAAAGAACATTAAGAAATCCGAACCTCTGAAAAATGAAGACAAGTATAGGACTGCAGTTGGAAAACTCCTATACATTGCCAACTTCACCAGACCTGACATAGCAAATGCTGTTGGTATCCTATTCAGAATGTTCAACTGTCCTGCAGAAAGAGATTTCATTGCGGTTAAGAGAGTTGCCAGATATTTGAAAGGAACAGCAGATTACAAATTAATGTTGTCAGCATGTCACAAACCACAGCTGATCACCTATGCAGATGGAGACTGGACTGCAAATCTGGCAGACAGAAAATCAACCACCAGAAACCTGATCTTCTATGGTGGAGAAGCTGTAAGTTGGACAAGTAAGAAGCAATCTACAATCACAGCTTCTTCTATAGGTGCTGAGTGTTTTTCAGCTAAAGCAGTATGTGATGAAATCAAATGGCTGTACAACTTACTTATGGACTTTGGGATTGCAGAACCCAAACCAACCATTCTGATGCAAGATAATTAAGCTGCATCAAGATTTCACAAAGTGAAAAGCCACTCAAGGAGAACCTCGATACCACTTTTCACAAAGTGCAAGAGATGTGCAAAAGTGGACTTGTCCAGCTGGAATACTGCAACACAGAAGTGATGATTGCAGATATTCTCACTAAATGATACCAAAAGATCGTTTCCAGAGGCTACGTGGAGGAATGAAGATCCGTGATGTTGGTCCAGGAAAATGAGAAGGGGATTGTTGGAAAAATTTATTTTTTATATTCTCCTGTTCCTCTTTAGTTAGGCAGGACTTCATCCATCCCCCTCTCTCATTCTAACTGTCAATCTTAAGTGGCAGTTTAACTGACTCTCTGAACATTCCAATCTGCCAGTAAGCAGTCAGTAACTGCTAGTTGCTAGTATGCAGTCTGTTAAAGTCCTGCTCTGAGAGAGGTTAATATCTCTCTTCCTGCTATGTCATTTCCAGTTAGATTAGGTTTTAGGTTTTTGTAATGTATTTACTAAAACCATTATTTTTGTTTTTAAACCACAATTACATGTCTGTCTTTTTGAGTTAGTCTTTATTCTTTAGGAAGGCATGTTAAATAATAGTCTGAGCCACGTTTTTGCTGTTCTGCTAATGAAAGTGAACTCTTAACAAGTTTAACTTTCATACTTGCATATTTTAGTTTATGTTTAAAAGGGTTAACACCCTGGAAACTAAAATTGTAAGCCACAAGAGTTCAAGATCAACCTCCTTCGTCAACATAATGTTAGTAATGGAGGGGCGGTGGTAACTCAGCCTGCCCAATCCTTTACTGATAGTGAACCTTTAGTTTCTTTCCTTGTTATTCTATTTTTCCTTGTTATCTGAGTTCTTCGCATTCCACACTTATACTGGAGCTCTGGAAGCGACTGAAGACAAAGAGGGTTGTCCCTCACATGACCAGGGGGACATCCCTCCTCTTAGAGTTTATCCTGCGTACAGGAGAGTGATTGGGAAGGAACAACCCATGGTTCAGGATGTTAAATATCTGGCAACTGGAAATGAACGTCTCAGAGGTAAGATCTGACATTTTTCTTAGAATGAAGAGGAAAGAGTCCATTTTTTCCTAGAAAGATCCTCCCCAGGCCCATTCACTGCTAAAAAAGATTTTTAAAATGGGTACTAGAGCAAATCAAACCTAGAAGCTTCTCCCTAGAAGCCAAGATGACTAATCTGAAATTATCATACTTTTGCAATACCGTGAGAAGACACAACTCATTGGAAAAGACAATGTTTGGTAAGGTACAAGGCAGTAGGAAAAGAGGAAGACCACATTCTAGATGGATAGACTCATTCCAGAGGGATATTCTCAATCTGTTGGAAGCAAAGAGGCATCAACGCTTGGAGAAAGTGTTGAGGGCCCCTTTTAGGGGCTCTTCTAACCAAGTTTAAGTCAACTTCTTTTGTCTAACGCTTCTCCTATCTTAAGATGGAATTTCTGAAATAATGCATGTAGGTTTTTCTCTTTTACCTTACAAGAGCAACCAGTTATTTCTCCTCTTTCTACCACAAGCTCCTGTTGTACTAGCCCCACTGCACTCAGTTTAATATAGATAGCTAATGTTTCTACACAATCAAGGAAGCCACAGCATTGAATCTGCAAGGGCTGTTGAACAGTGAGCTCAGCTCCCTGGAGAGACAGGTAATGTTAATGTGGGGATTGATGGAAGCTGCACACTCTCTTCATTTCTGGAAGGGAAACAGAAGTGTCCCTTTCAATTTCTGCGGTGAGGCAGTGGAGGTGGTAGGAGAAAGGAAATAAGGGGGCACAAAGAGGAAGGATGATGGCAGAGGGGCAAGACACCCAAAAGTGGGAGGTGAAGCCAATACAATTTCATCCTTGAGTGTCTGGGGGGGATGGAATTAACCTGGGTGGGGGCTTCTGCCTTATCCATGAATCTCTTGAGGATTCAGGAGTCTCTTTGCTTCCATTTCCATATTTTGCCTGTTTTCTCAACTCTGGAAATAGAAGCAAATATATCTGGAAGGGAAGCAAACTGGGAAGGTGGAAAACCATTTGTTTGTGAGTATTCCAATTATCATTCCCCAAAAGCAGGAGTCTTAAATGAAGCCAAGTGAGTCAAAAGGGTGAAACCTTTCCCATCAGCCATCTCTTTCCTGATAGAATGTACATTGATTCCCATTGTTTATTTATTTATTTATTTATTTTAGGCATTTCTGTAGCACCTTTCAACATCACCAATGCCCTTGAGGTGACATATGATGCGGAGAAGCTGATAAACTGTAGGGATCCACAAAATGGCCTCAGTTTCTCTTCTTAGTTTTCTCTCAAAGGCAATTCAGTAGCACCAGAGACCAAATACATTCCTCCTTGGGTGGAGTGGAAAGAATGCTGTAAAGATCCAATTTCACTTCAAGATCTCAAAGAGGTGAAGCAAGACGGCTGTGCACACTGTTCTTTCTCTCATGTGAAGTCATGAATCCTGCACACAACACAAAAAAAGTTGAAAGGTTTCTCAATTTTTTTCTGTTTGGTAAGGGAACATTTTAGGAAGAAATTATATGTGATCAGAGTACTGTTGTCATTTTCTTCCTTTCAGCTCCTGATCTCCTTTGGACTCTCTCATGCCTCTCTCATACAGGTGGCCCTGTACATCCTCTCCACAAAGAAGTCAGGATGGAAGTTGATGGGAACCTTTACTTGTAAAAATGTATAAAGAGATAAATAACATATGTTGGAAGTGAAATCAGAAAGTGGGAACATTTTTCCACCTGTGGTGGACATGTAAAAAGCAAGGAAATGTTGGATAAAATTTAACTATGGGCCGAAACAGACGAGGTGAATGCCAGGGATAGAGTGATTGGTCTTGATCCTTTCTGAGATCCTGGGTTTCTGTGTTAAACTTTTAATGGGATTATCTTATTTCTCAAGCAGGTAATGAGGAGGAGAAAGAGAGTCTTGTGCAGCTCTCAGTGTTGTCATGGGAAACAACCAATAATGTTGAGGACAAAGGGAAGTTTACAAATCAGAGAGGACCGAAAAGACAAAAAGGAAACCAGCCTGAGAATGGGAAGACTAACCCCACTGTTTCTGAAGGAGAGGATATTTGTGAACTCATTACACTCCAGGAAAAGTCAGAAGGGAAAAGAAAGGTAAACGGTCCTGTCTGTGGAAAAATATTCCAATATAAATTTCAGTTAAACTTACATTACAGAATGAACACAGGGGAGAAACCATATTAATATAAGGAATGTGGAGGGTGCTTCAGTGATAATAGAACATGTCCTAAGCATCAAATAACTTACACAGGAGAGAAGCCATATAAATGCAAGGAATGTGGCAGGAGCTTTGGTCCAAGGAGAAATCTACAATGGCCATGGAACAGGTTAATGTTCACCCCCTCCTTCTTTCTGATGGAGCCATGTGGGAAGGTTCAATCTGGGATGTAATGGGCGGTCAGAGGTCATCCTCTGCCCTTTAGTGGCTCGGTTAATCAGTTCCTCCTGCTGTTTTGTCCTTGCTTCAACTCCCAGCAATCGGGTCCAGGGGTGGTGGGACTGGACCTCTTGGTGGCCCCTCAGGAGGACTAGTTCTATTCCTGCATTAGCATTAAACCCATGGTTTTTAGACAGGACTAGTCTACCATTTTAGTGGAGGGAGTCACTGACTCAAGCAGCTTGTTTTGAACCATCATGAAAGGAAGCAATTCCTAGTGATTTATTTGCTGGTTCTCATACTTTTTTTTTGTCAAGAATGAGAATAGGTTCCTGTGTTCTCTGCTTTATGTGCTCCAAGAATCTGACCATACATGCTCAAAATCCAAAAAATCTGATGATTTGGTGAGGCTACTCTGGACCTATGCCAGTTAGTAATGCAGATTAGGAAGCTAAACATGCTAAACAAAGTCTCCCTTCAAAAGAGAAATCTAGATAATCAGGAACCCCAATTGTAGCCTCGTCTTTTCCTTCATGCCCTATTTATAAAGATCCAAGGAGTTGCAGAAAAGATAGGAGACTATTCAAACATGTCCCAATCTAGCTTTTTTTTAAAGTTATGGAATAATATTTGGGATACACCATGTAATTTCCTCCCCTTTTGATTCGTCACTCTCTGGATGAGGGCTGTTTTCTGTTGCAGATGACCTTTGCAGATGTTGCTGTGTATTTCACAGAGAAGGAGTGGGAACTGTTGGATTGGAGGCAGAGATTTTTGTACAACAAAGTGATGATGGAAAACTATGAGAATGTGTCCTCTGTGGGTAAGGAACTTGAATGCATTGTCCTTCCTACAGTGGTGGGTCCTTGCATACTATATTGTCATGGCTGTATGGTTCCATTTTAATTATCATGGCAACATCCAGTAAATATGGGAATTTGTAATTTAGTGAGCCACTAGAGCTCTCTAGTTGAGGATTGTAAATACCTCTCCCTAAACTGCCCATCTTAGGATTTTGTTGGAAGAAACCATCAAAGTTAATATTTATGGCCCTAAATGCTCCTCAGCAGATTCTTTAGCAAGTTTACAGGATTTTTTGGCCCCTGTTTCAGTGTTTCTGTGCTTTAGACAGGCTTCCAATATCTTCTTGGGAAAAAGGCCTTCCTTGGCCCTACCAGGACTCAGGGAGGGCCCAGCAGTGACAAAACTGTCTCCAGTTTACCTAAGGAATGTTGGGGAATATTGAGGAGCAAAGTCTTATTTGATTTTTTTCCAGGTGGAACAGTGGTGGGGGGTGCCTTCTGGATCTCCTGGGAGTCCAGTGTGGCTCCCTAATCCCCAACAGTTGCCTATTCCTGTCTTAGAGATGTCTGAAGGCTCTTTTAAAGCTGCTCTGAAGCCTGACCCTCACCAAAATTGGGATCCAACTCCCAACGTCCTTCTTCACCCTTTCCCATCGATTGATTTATATATTTATTATGCTACCTTTTCTCATCAAATGGGCCTGAAAGTATCTCTTTCCTGCATCATAATCTCTGTGTGTGTCTCTGTGCTAGAGACATTGAGAGAGAGAGAGAATGTGTAAAATAGAGTGGCAGTGAAGAGTTGCTGAAGATGAAATACTGAGACAGTGCAGATGGGCAGGTGGGAATGTTGGAGAGTGGTGGGGGAAATGGAAGGTGATCAGACATGTGGGAGTGAGGAGAGGAGAGCAGGAGCAAAGTGAAGATAGTCTAGCACTGTGCAGACAGAATGGTAACTCTAGGAGTTTCCATAATAGGGCCAGAATAAGTTCCTTGTGTACTCAAAGATATAGCCATGTTAATCTGTGGAATCAAAAGCTCATGCTGCCAATTTCTTCCTTTCAGTTAATCTCAAAGGTGCTACAAGATCTCTCTCTACATACTGATTCCTTGCGTATTGTGAGGCAGCCACAAACCTGACAAATTTTATCAACAGGCTCAGGTCCTTGTTTTCAGAAATATCAATGGTTCCATTAGAACCATTGGTTCCATTAGAAATTGTAATAATATCTTTGATATTTTCCACACTGGGAGGGAAATAGGACACAGAAACTCAATTTTCTCTGATGTTTCTTTTTCTATTTGAGTTTGCTTAGCTCCATTGTTAATTTCAGAGGTCCTTCCTCTCTTAACACTGAGATTCAGTCTTGTCTGTCCTTTTCCTTCTTTGTAGAAGAACTTTTGAGTCATCAGGGAATCCACAGAGGAGAGAAACCATACAAATGCCATCATTGTGGAAAATGTTTTGCTGACAAATCAGCCCTTATGCCACATAAGAGAGTCCACACAAGAGATAAACTGTTTAAATGCCAGCAGTGTGGAAAAAAATTTGCTTGCACATCACACCTTAAAAAACACGAGAGAATCCACACAGAAGAGAAACCATACAAATGCCAGCAGTGTGGAAAATGTTTTGTTCACAAATCAGACCTTTTGAGGCATGAGAGAGTCCACACAGGAGAGAAACCATACAAGTGCCAGCAGTGTGGAATATGTTTTGCTCGCAAGTCTAATCTTAAAATACACCAGAGAATCCACACAGGAGAAAAACCATACAAATGCCAGCAATGTGGAAAATGTTTTGCTCACAAGTCAAATCTTAAAATACACCAGAGAATCCATACAGGAGAAAAAACATACAAATGCCAGCACTGTGGAAAATGTTTTGCTCACAAGTCAGGCCTTGTCATTCATCAGTTTGTTCACACAGGAGAGAAACCATACAAATGCCAGCAGTGCGGAAAATGTTTTGCTCACAAGTCAGACTTTGTCATTCATCAGAGAGTTCACACAGGAGAGAAACCATACAAATGCCAGCAGTGTGGAAAACGTTTTGCTCACAAGTCATATCTTAAAATACACCAGAGAATCCACACAGGAGAAAAACCATACAAATGCCAGCAATGTGGACATTTTTTTGCTCGCTATTCAGTCCTTGTGTCTCATCAGAAAGTCCATACAGGAGAGATACAATACAAATGCCAGCAATGTGGAATATGTTTTGCTTGCAACTCAAATCTTAAAATACACCAGAGAGTCCACGCAGGAGAAAAACCATACAAATGCCAGCAATGTAGAAAATGTTTTGCTCACAAGTCAGACCTTATCATTCATCAGAGAATTCACACAGGAGAGAAACCATTTAAATGTCAGCAGTGTAAAATAGGTTTTACTCGTGAGTCAACTCTTAAAATACACCAGAGAGTCCACACAGGAGAGAAATCATATAAATGCCAGCAGTGTGGGAAATGTTTTACTCACAAGTCAACTCTTGTAACTCATGAGAGAAACCACACAGGAGAGAAACCATACAAGTGCCAGCAGTGTGGGAAATGTTTTCCTAGCTGTTCAAATCTTTTAAGACACCAGAGAATCCACATAGGAGAGAAATCATACAAATGCCAGCAGTGTGGGAAATGTTTTGTTCAGAAGTCAGCCCTTGTAACTCATGAGACAAACCACACAGGAGAGAAACCATACAAGTGCCAGGAGTGTGGGAAATGTTTTCCTAGCTGTTCAAATCTTTTGAGACACCAGAAAATCCACATAGGAGAGAAGTCATACAAATGCCAGCACTGTGGAAAATGTTTTGTTCAAAAGTCAACCCTTGTAACTCATGAGAGAAGCCACACAGGAGAGAAACCATACAAGTGCCACCAGTGTGGGAAATGTTTTGTTCAGAAGTCAACCCTTGTAACTCATGAGAGAAGCCACACAGGAGAGAAAGCATACAAGTGCCAGCAGTGTGGGAAATGTTTTGTTCAGAAGTCAACCCTTGTAATTCATGAGAGAAGCCACACAGGAGAGAAACCATACAAGTGCCAGCAATGTGGAAAATGTTTTCCTAGCTGTTCAAATCTTTTGAGACACCAGAAAAGCCACACAGGAGAGAAGCCATGCAAGTTCCAGCAGTGTGGGAAATGTTTTCCACACTGTTAGATCTTTTGAGACACCAGAGAGTCCACACAGGAGAAAAACCATATAAATGCCACTAATGTGGAAAATGTTTTGCTCAGAAGTCAGACCTTATCATTCATCACAGAGTTCACACAGGAGAGAAACCATTTAAATGTCAGCAGTGTACAATAAGAATTGCTCACAAGTCAAATCTTAAAAAACACCAGAGAGTCCACACAGCAGAGAAAGCATACAAATGCCAGCAGTGTGGGAAATGTTTTGTCCACAAGTCAACCCTTGTAGCTCATCAGAGAAGCCACACAGGAGAGAAACCATACAAGTGCCAGCAGTGTGGAAAATGTTTTCCTAGCTGTTCAAATCTTTTGAGACACCAGAGAGTCCACACAGGAGAGAAATCATACAAATGCCAGCAATGTGGGAAATGTTTTCTTAGCTATTCAAATCATTTGAGACATCAGAGAATCCACACTGGAGAGAAACCATACAAATGCCAATAATGTGGAAAACGTTTGGCTCACAATTTAATCCTTGTATCTCATCAAAGATAACACAGTAGAGAAAGCATACAAATACCAGCAATGTGGCAAGTATTTTACTTCAGGTGCCAGCCTTACACACCACCATAGCATCCATACAGGAGAGAAGCCATACAAATGCCAGGACTGTGGGAAATGGTTTGCTCAGAAGTCATACCTTTTGAAGCATCATGAAATCCACACTTCAGAAAATGTGTAGAAATGCAAGCAGTCAAAAAAAATTTTTTTATTTTGCTGTGGCAGTCTTCATATATCTTTATTTTATTTTTTAAGCTCTATTATAACCTTCAGTGCTATTTCTGCTATGAAGTTTGTGGTTTTAAAGTGCCATGCCCTAACAGCAACATTCAATAAACATTTGAATAATTTGAAGCATTCTATATTCTTCAATGCCCATCCAGAGTCTGTGAAAGGCAGTATCATTTATGAAGCATTGGTATTTGTATGAATGAGGTGCTGCCATAATTCAACAGGTGGTGACCATGAAGGGTGCTGAAAATGCATTTCTTTTTCATTTCTAGCCCTGCACTTACACACAATATTCACTGGCTCCTGAGTCAATCACTGATTCCCCCCGTGCCCTTAGGACCTACATTTGGGTGGCCTTTTGTGTTTTTTCTTGCCTTTTTACATGGAGCAGTAGCGTTGCCTGGCCCCGAGCTTCAGGTTTCCATTGGTCATCTTCAGGGAAGAGATGAGGGTCCCTGTTCTCTAGTTTTGGTGGGCGCAACTCCAAGCAAGACGAAAGGGCTCTGCACAAATCTCCAACTCAGCTGGGGAAACAGCAGCTTGCTATATTTTGCAGTGCAACAGGCGAAAGACTACAGAGGGTCTATGGATTTGCTTAGTTAGCTTCCTCCTTTCTATAGGTTGCTCTGGTACAATGGCTCCCCCTCCACTCTGCTCTACATCCGCCTTCTGACTTGAAGCAAGGAGACTAAAATGTTCTTTATCCTGTCTCCCCAACTAAATGACAAGAATAATTCCCTCATTTCTTCTTGATCTAGAAACAGTCCTTTTAAGATGTCTGTCTTAATTTCCACACTGGAAAATATGTTGCGTTTATTTGAATAACAAGCTGTCAACAACTGTGGTTGGTACTTAATGCATCACTAGAGGCTCATCCCCACATCCTCTAACATTTAGCCACCATACCTCAGGGAAATCCTGAGAGAATCCTGAATTCACAAAATCCTAGGCAGACACAGGAATATGAGAAAGTTGCCAACCAAAAGACCTAGTCACACTAACCAATTGTATCAGTGTGTTGCTGTGTGCACTGAAATGACTCCTCTTCATACTGAAGTGACCAGTGGGGTGCCACAGGTATCTGTTCTGGGCCCAGTGCTGTTCAACATCTTTTATCAACAACCTGGATGATAGAATAGAGGGCGTGGTTATCAAATTTGCAGATGACACCAAATTAGGTTTTACTAATATTTCAGAAGAGAGAATCAAAATTTAAAATGACCTTGACAGACTATAAAGCTGGGCCAAACAAAATGAATTTCAAGAAATTTAAGGTACTGCACTTAGGGTGGAAAAATGAAATACACTGATATAGGATGGGGAACACCTGGCTTAATGCAACTAGATGTGAAAAGGATCTAGGAGTCCTAGTAGCCCACAAGTTGAACATAAGTCAGCAGTGTGATGGGAGAGCTAAAAAGGCCAATGCTACTCTTAGCTGCATCAATAGAAGTATAGTGTCTAAATGAAGAGAAATAATTGTGCCACTTATTTGGTGTTAGTCAGGCCTCTGTTCCGGGCACAGCAATTCAAAAAAGATGTTGAGAAGCTGGAGTGTGTCCAGAGGAGGGCAAAGGGTCTGGAAACCATGCTGTACAAGGAGAGACTTAGGGAGCTGGGTATGTTGAACCTGGAGAAGAGAAGGTTAAGAGGTGACATGATAGCCCTGTTTAAATATTTGAAGGGATGTCATATTGATGATGGAGCAAGCTTCTTTTCTGCTGCTCAAGAAAATAGGACACGGACCAATGGATGCAAGCTACGGGAAAAAAGATTCCACCTAAATATTAGGAAGAATTTCCTGACAGTAAGAGCTGTTCTACAGTGGAACACACTTCCTCGGAGTGTGGTGGAGTCTCCTTTTGATGTTTTTAAAGAGAGGCTGGATGGCCATCTGTCAGCAATGCCTTGATTGTGAGTTCCTGCATGGCAAGGGGTTTGATTGGATGGCCCTTGTGGTCTCTTGCAAGTCTAAAAGGTAAAGGTATTCCCCATTGACAAGGTTGTCAAGTTGTGTCCTACCGTAGGGGGTGGTGCTCATCTCCGTTTATAAGCCGAAGAGCCAGCGTTGTCAGAGACTACTCTGTGATCATATGGCCAGCATGATTGCACAGAATGCTTTTTACCTTCCCACTGAGAAGTGGTACCTATTTATCTACTTGGATTGCATGCTTAACTCTTATGATTTTATAATTCTAAGAACAATAACAACCCCACCTTTCTCCCAATAGAGAGGTTCAAAGTGGCTAACAACATATTTAGAACATTACAAATTAATGTAAAAGCATTAAAATGTAAATGTGTGAGTGTATAATTTATAAAGTTACACATTAAAAATATTAAAATGTATTTAAAAGTATATAGAAACCTTGACATCTGAATTGCACAGCATTTAAAATCCCATCCCACATTTTGCTTAGGATTCAGCCCTTGGGGCATCAGAATGTCCTCAATGAAGAAAAATGGAAATGTGAAATACTTTTTGTTTGGGGAGACAGTATATCTAAATTCTGTCTTGTAAAACTATTAATTATCAAGCAAAAAATAGGTGGATGTACTATCCAGGGCTGACAGGAGGTGTAGTTCAAGTACATCTGGAGAGCAACAATTTTCCCATTCCTAACTTAAATGGTGAATGAAAATAAATATCTCTTGACAAATATTAAAACCATTTAGAATCATAGAATCATAGAGTTGGAAGAGACCACAAGGGCCATCCAGTCCAACCCCCTGCCATGCAGGAACTCCCAATCAAAGCATCCCCGACAGATGGCCATCCAGCCTCTGCTTAAAGACCTCCAAGGAAGGAGACTCCACTACTCTCTGAGGGAGTGTGTTCCACTGTTGAACTGCCCTTACTGTCAGGAAGTTCCTCCTAATGTTGAGGTGGGATCTCTTTTCTTGCAGCTTGCATCCATTGTTTCGGGTCCTAGTCTCTGGAGCAGCAGAAAACAAGCTTGTTCCCTCCTCGATATGACATCCCTTCAAATATTTAAACACGGCTATCATATCACCTCTCAGCCTTCTCTTCTCCAGGTTAAACATCCCCAGCTCCCTAAGTCGTTCCTCATAGGGCTTCGTTTCCAGACCCTTCACCATTTTAGTTGCCCTCCTTTGGACACACTCCAGTTTCTCCACATCCTTTTTGAATTGTGGTGCCCAGAACTGGACACAGTATTTCAGGTGAGGCCTGACCAAAGCAGAATAGAGTGGCACTATTACTTCTCTTGATCTAGACACTATACTTCTACTGATGCAGCCTAAAATTGCATTGGCCTTTTTAGCTGCTGCATTGCACTGTTGACTCATGTTCAACCTGTGGTCCACCTGGATTCCTAGATCCCTTTCACACGTAGTCTCATTCAGCCAGGTATCCCCCATCGTATATCTGTACTTTTCGTTTTTCCGCCCTAAGTGCAGTACCTTACATTTCTCCGTGTTGAATTTCATTTTGTTAGCTTTGGCCCAACTTTCTAGTCTGTTCAAGTCATTTTGAATTTTGATCCTGTCCTCTGGGGTATTAGCTACTCCTCCTAATTTGGTGTCGTCTGCAAATTTGATAACTATGCCCCCAATATCTTCATCCAAGTCATTAATAAAGATATTGAATAGCACTGGGCCCAGGACAGAGCCCTGTGGCACCCCACTGGTCACTTCTTTCCAAGTTGAAAAGGAGCCATTGTTGAGCACCCTTTGGGTTCGACCAGTCAACCAATTACAAATCCATGTAACAGTTACTTTGTCTAGCCCACATTTTACCAACTTGCTTGCAAGAATGTCATGGGGAACCTTGTCAAAGGCCTTACTGAAATCAAGTTATGCTATATCCACAGCATTCCCTTCATCTACTAAGCTGGTAATTTTATCAAAAAAAGAGATCAGATTTGTCTGGCATGACCTGTTTCTCTGAAACCCATGTTGACTTTTTGTGATTATGAAATTACCTTCCAGATGTTCACAGACTCTCTGTTTAATGATCTGCTCCAGAATCTTTCCTGGTACAGTGGAACCTCTACTTACGAAATTAATCCGTTCCACAGCCCATTTCTTAAGTAGAAAATTTCGTAAGTAGAAGCAAATTTAACATTGAAAATGCCTAATCCGTTCCAGGCCCCCAGATTCATGCTACAACTCAATACAAATGTATAATACAGGGTTATTTCGTTAAGTACCTCTAATACAAACATGTTACATTACCCTTAAAGAACAAAAAACATAAAAATGAGTTGCAGGACTAATCCAAAGAATAAAAAATAAAAATAAAAAAGTTTCATTTACCTTTTGGGTCAGCCGGCTGTGTGATGGCAACAGTGAGTGAGAGAGGTGAGAGAGGACAGAGGAGGAGGAGGAGGAGGAGGAGGAGGAGGAGACATCCGAACACACCCAACATCCAATTTTTAAAAAACTAACAAATTTTAACTTTTAACTTTTAACTTTTTAATTTTTTTTAATTTAATTTTATTTATTTTTTTGGTTTTTTAACTGCTATCGTTGACACCTTTCGCCTTCTTAGATTTAGGTTCACTCTGTTTCGTAAAGAACCGATCTAAGGATGACTGCTTTTGTCGGCTTTTAACAATTTGTCTAAAATGCGAAAGGCAAACATCATCAAAATGAGCGATAGCTCGACCGGTGAACACTTTTTCTGGGTGCTTCTTTTCGACAAATTCCGCAACTGTATGGAATTGTCGTAAAATGTCTTTGATTTCGGACGTTGGAATGGCTGCCTCCTCCTCTTCCTCCTCCTCCTCCTGGTCCTTATGGAACTCCTCCTGCACTGCTGTGTGTTGCATCTCCTCCAACTCCTTCAGCTCCTCTGTAGAAAGCTCCTCGTCGTGCTCCTCAATCAATTCATCGATGTCCTCGTCATCCACATCAAGCCCCATGGACTTTCCCAGTGACACAATTTCGTTCACTTGAGACTCAGCATCACCCACGGCCTCAAACCCTCGTGTGGAAACAGCATCAGGCCACAGCTTTCTCCAAGCAGAATTCAGGTTACGTCTGCTCACCTCCTGCCAAGCCAAGTCGATAATCTTGAGGCACACAACAATATCAAAATGCTGTTTCCAAAACTCACGAAGGGTCAACTGGGTGTTTTCTATGATGTCGAAACACCTCTTGAACAAGTGTTTCGTGTAGAGTTTCTTGAAGTTAGAAATCACTTGTTGGTCCATGGGCTGGAGGATGGAGGTGGTGTTTGGTGGCAGGAACAGCACTTTGATGAAGGAGAACTGCCCCAGGATATCATCTTCAAGGCCAGGTGGATGGGCAGGAGCATTGTCAAGAATGAGGAGGCACTTGAGGGGGAGATCGTTCTCCTTGAGGTAACGCTTCACAGCAGGGCCAAAAACCACATTAACCCACTCAACAAAAAAATGGCGTGTGACCCAGGCCTTGGCATTGGCCCTCCATAGCACCTGTAGGTTTTCTTTGATGATTTTATGAGCCTTGAATGCTCTTGGATTTTCTGAGTGGTAGACCAGCAGTGGCTTAACTTTACAATCCCCACTGGCGTTGGCACAAAGGGCCAGTGTAAAGCGGTCCTTCATGGGCTTGTGGCCTGGCAATTTCTTCTCCTCGATGGTGATGTATGTACGGCGAGGCATCTTTTTCCAGAAGAGGCCCGTCTCATCACAATTGAAAACTTGCTGTGGGACGTAACCTTCCTCATCCACCAATTGTTGGAATTTCTGGACAAATTCATCAGCCGCTGTCTGGTCAGCACTAGAAGCCTCGCCATGCCGAACAACAGAATGAATTCCAGTCCTCCTTTTAAATTTTTCGAACCACCCATGCGATGCCTTAAATTCCGGGCTTGGTTGTGAAGCCGAAGTTCCTTCACCTCCATCCTTATTCACAAGGTCATTGAAGATGGCCATTCCCTTTTCAGAAATCGCCGCTTCAGTTAATGCGTCTCCAGCTATCTCTTTCCTCTTGATCCATAGAAGTAGCAACCTTTCCATTTCATCATGCAGTGCCGACCTCCTCTTGGAAAGAATAGAGATGCCTTTAGAAGGAGTCACAGCTTTTAGGGCTTCCTTGTGCTTCAGAATTGTGCCAATTGTGGATGGGTTACGACCATATTCTTTAGCGATATCAACCAAGCGCATCCCGCTTTCATACTTTTCTATGATCTCTTGCTTGCTTTCTATGGACAAGAGCACTCTCTTCTTCTCATCACTTTTCTGCATCGCCTTCTTGGGGGCCATAGTGTTGATGGATATCAGAAGCCAAAAAACAGAGTCCTGGAGTTCCAAAGGCACAATGCCACAAGCCCTAAAAATCAGTCCTGGAGTTAGAAAGGCACAATGCCACAAGCCCCAAAAATCAGTCCTGGACTTCGAAAGGCACAATGCCACAAGCCCCAAAAATCAGTCCTGGAGTTAGAAAGGCACAATGCCACAAGCCCCAAAAAACAGAGTCCTGGAGTTCCAAAGGCACAATGCCACAAGCCCCAAAAATCAGTCCTGGAGTTAGAAAGGCACAATGCCACAAGCCCCAAAAATCAGTCCTGGACTTCGAAAGGCACAGTGCCACAAGCCCCAAAAATCAGTCCTGGACTTCGAAAGGCACAGTGCCACAAGCCCCAAAAATCAGTCCTGGAGTTAGAAAGGCACAATGCCACAAGCCCCAAAAAACAGAGTCCTGGAGTTCCAAAGGCACAATGCCACAAGCCCCAAAAATCAGTCCTGGAGTTAGAAAGGCACAATGCCACAAGCCCCAAAAATCAGTCCTGGAGTTAGAAAGGCACAATGCCACAAGCCCCAAAAATCAGTCCTGGAGTTAGAAAGACACAATGCCACAAGCCCCAAAAAACAGAGTCCTGGAGTTCCAAAGGCACAATGCCACAAGCCCCAAAAATCAGTCCTGGAGTTAGAAAGGCACAATGCCACAAGCCCCAAAAATCAGTCCTGGACTTCGAAAGGCACAGTGCCACAAGCCCCAAAAATCAGTCCTGGAGTTAGAAAGGCACAATGCCACAAGCCCCAAAAAACAGAGTCCTGGAGTTCCAAAGGCACAATGCCACAAGCCCCAAAAATCAGTCCTGGAGTTAGAAAGGCACAATGCCACAAGCCCCAAAAATCAGTCCTGGAGTTAGAAAGGCACAATGCCACAAGCCCCAAAAAACAGAGTCCTGGAGTTCCAAAGGCACAATGCCACAAGCCAAAAATAGCTCCAAGTCCTACCTTCCTGGATATCAGAAGCCACCAATTTCGCTTGCTCTCCTCTCTTGCAAGCCCAAATGCCTAACTGAAATTCATACTTCCTCTTTCTCTAGCCAATAGAGTGCTGCTTTGCCAGATTTCACCAACCAATAGCATGGTTCAATTCAAAAAGCAGCTCTTCGCGCCAATTTCGTAAGTAGAGGTAATTTCGTAACTTGAATCAAAAATTATTCGGAGGCGCGTTTCGTAAGTTGAAAATTTCGTAGGATGAAGCATTCGTAAGTAGAGGTTCCACTGTATTGATGTCAGACTAACTGAACGATAATTGTTGGGATCCTCTTTTTCCCCCTTTTTGAAGATGGGGACAACATTTGCCCTCCTCCAGTCCGCTGGGACCTCTCCTGTTTTCCAGGAATTCTCAAAGATTATTGCCAATGGTTCCAATATTACATTTGCCAGTTCTTTTAATACCCTTGGATGTAATTCATCTGGTCCTGGAGACTTATATTCATTTAGATTAACTAGGTATTCCTGTACTATCTCTTTACTTATTCTATGCTGAAATTCTCCTATTCTGTCCTCTGCTCCATTATACTTAGGTTGAGCACCCTTTGCCTTTTCTGAGAAGACTGAAGCAAAGAAGGTGTTGAGTAATTCTGCTTTTTCTCTGTCCCCTGTTAACTTTTTGCCATCTTCTCCACACAGTGGCCCTACCATTTCCTTCTTTTTCCTTTTGCTGCTGACATACCCCAAAAGCCCTTTTTATTGTTCTTAACCTCTCTAGCAAGCCTGATTTCATTCTGCGCTTTAGCTTTTCTGACTTTACCCCTACACGTGCTAGCTATTTGTTTGAATTCCTCTTTGGTGATTTCCCCATTTTTCCATTTCTTATACATGTTCCGTTTAAAACATAGTTCAGTTGCAAGTTCCTTAGTCATCCATCCTGGTTTCTTGAGACACCTCCCATTTTTCCTCCTCGTTGGCACGGTTTGAAATTGTGCCTTCAGTATCTCCCTTTTGAGAAACTCCCATCCGTCTTGAACTCCCTTCTCTTTTAGTATTCCTGTCCGTGGGATCACCCCCAGTATTTCTCTAAGTTTAGTAAAATCAGCTTTCCTAAAGTCTAGAATGTGTGTCTGACTATGCCTGGCTTCTCCTTTCCACTGTATAATAAACTCCAGGAGGACATGATCACTCCTGCCTAAGGATCCAACCACTTGCACCCCATTAACTAGGTCTTCCCTGTTAGTTAGGATCAGGTCCAAAATAGCTGACTCCCTCGTTGCCTCCACCTTTTGAACAATGAAATTGTCTTCGAGGCAAGTGAGGAATTTGCTAGACCTTGAGGATTTTGCCGAGTTTGACTTCCAGCAAATATCCGGATAGTTGAAGTCACCCATCTCTACTATATTTCTCCTTTCTGAGTGTGTGGTCATCTGTTCTAGAAAGGCATCATCCAATTCTTCTGCTTGAGTTGGGGGTCTGTAGTAGACTCCCACACTAACATCCCTGTTGTTTCCCTCCCCTTTAATTTTTATCCAAATGCTCTCCACCTGGCTTCCAGGATTGATGTCCTGGATTTCTTCACTGGTGTAAATATCCCTGACATATAATGCTATTCCTCCTCCTTTCCTGTTTGTCCTGTTTCTCTTGAAAAGGTTATACCCCTTTATTTCTACATTCCAGTCATGAGACTCATCCCACCAGGTTTCAGTGATGCCTATTATATCATATTTGCTTTCTTGTGCTAGGAGTTCAAGTTCATCTTGCTCATTTCCCATGCTCTGTGCATTAGTGTAGAGACATCTAAGACCATGTGTCCCCTTTACTTGCTGCCTGTGCACGTTTTTTTGCCTCCCACTGTTGGGTCCCTGTACTGTTTGCCTTGTTTCCTCTATGACAGTTTGACTATTTTCTGCAGTCCTTTTGTCTTCCAGGACGTTGTCTCCCTTCCCCACACAGTTCAGTTTAAAGCCCTCCTGATCAAATTCTTGAGACCGTTGGCAAAAACATTTCTTCCAACTGGTGTGAGATGCAACCCATCCCTTGCCAGGAGTCCGCCCTCATGGAACCGCAGCCCATGATCCAAGAATCCAAATTGTTTAACTGCTTTCAATATTGGTGATAATGTTTGTTTGCTATGAACTCAATATTGTTCTAAGAACTGTAGAGTTTCCTTTCAATGTAGTACTGAAACATCTTTTTTTAATTAATTTTTACTAATTTAAAAATATAAGTAAAATATGACTTGTATAAACATTCAGTCTTCATAATCCAATACATATATACATTTCCATACACTTCTCCATAGTTCTTCAAAAGTAAGTACATGTTCTTATTTCTTATAAATTCGTTCTTTCTATATCTCTTAACCTGTTAATTTATACTCTTACTTATAGTCACAATAAGCCATATCTTTAAACAGTTATTTTTCCATATCCTTCTAGATTAGTTGTAACTTCATACCTTTGCCGATTTATTCCCATCTTAGTTTTAAAAATTCTTCTATTGGAGCCCATTCTTTATTAGTCAATTCTGGGCCTTTATTATTAAGTCTTCTTGTTAATCTATCCATCTCTTTCATTTCAACCACTTTTAAAAGCCAATCATCAATTGTTGGAGTCTCTTCTTGTTTCCACTTTAGAGCAATCTGTATCCTTGCTGCCGATATCATATAAAGGAGGATCCTCCAGTATTTCCTTTCTATGTTTGAGTCTATTTTATTTGTCATATTTAATAAATATAACTCTGGATGTAATTCAAACTTGACTTTTAATATATTTTCAATTGTAATATGTATCTTTTTCCAATAGGTTTTCATTTTTGGACATCTCCACGAAACATGGTACCAAGATCCTACGTTCTGTTTACATTTCCAGCATTCATTAGATTTTTTATTATAAATTTTTGCAATTCTAGCTGGAGTAAGGTACCATTGTTGTTCCATTTTCAATAAGTTTTCTTTTAGGTCTTGTGAGCATGTTAATGTTTCTGTCCTTTTCCTTGTTCTTTCCCAATATTCTACTTTTATCGTTCTTCCGATGTCCGTTGCCCACTTAATCATATTATTAGATTTTTTTCGGCTTCCTGTTTCTGTTGCATTAATATCTTGTAAAGTTTACTTATTCTTTTTTCTCGTGTTCCTAATAGTACTTTGTCTAAGTCTGTGGATTCCTCTTCGAATCTTTGTAATTTATTGCCTATTTTAAATCTTTCATTTAGTTGTGTAAACAACAACCAATGCATTTTTGGATCCAGTTGTCCAAGTTCTGCCATGGATTTAAGTTCATATTGTTGTTTATTTTTCTTTAGGATTTCTTTGCTGTCCACTTTCCAAAAAAGGCTTCATGGGGAGATATCCACAAAGGAATTTTCCTATATGTTTCTCTTTTAGTTTCTTTCCATGCTTTCAACAAAGCTCTTCTTATCACGTGATGTCAAAATTCCTTGTGGCCATCCAAATCTATTATTGAAGCCTTCTAAGTTTAGGATTCTAGTTCTCTCTAAGGTCACCCACTCAGACAGCCAATCTAAAACATTTGCTTTAAGGTATAATTCCAAATCTGGTACATTTCTTCCTCCATCTTTTCTTTCTCTTATCATTGTTTTCCAGTCTATTCTTGGTCTTTTATAATTCCAAATATAATCTCTCAAATCTTTATGCCATTCTTGAAATATTTTTTATTATGGATAATCAGGATATTTTGAAATAAGTAGTTCATCTTGGGAAGGACCATCATTTTTATTGTTTCTATTCTGCCAGATATTGAGAGCTTCAATTTCCTCCATTCTAGTAGATCCTTTTTGATTTCTTTCAATTTTATTTTATAATTATTTTCAAAAAGGTCTATATTCCTCTTTGATACCCATATTCCTAGATATTTCACTTTATTTTTTACCCACAATGTATTGTTTTTTCTAATTCAGTTTCCTCTTTTTTCATCATGTTCTTAGTTATGATCACTGTTTTGTCATAATTAATTTTAAATCCAGCCACTTGCCCAAAATCTTCTAGTTTTTGGAATAATTCTTTTGTCTGTCCTAGAGGGTCTTCTAAAATCAATGCAATGTCATCTGCAAATGCCGGGAGTTTATATTCTTTCCCCTTTATTTTCAGGCCTTTTATATTTGAATTTTTCCTTATCTGATTTAGTAGTATCTCCAAGATTGTAATAAAAAGGAGTGGTGACAAGGGACATCCTTGTCGTGTTCCTTTTAAAATGTTTATTTTATCCTTCTTATTACCGTTGATTATTAAATGTGCCATTTGTTCACTATATATTTCTTTAATCCAGTTACAGAATTGAGTCCCTATGTTCATTTTCTTAAGAATTTTTATCATAAAAGTCCAATTCACGTTATCGAAGACTTTTTCAGCATCCAAAAACAATAAAGCCAATTTTTTGTCATTATTTTTCTCGTAGTATTCAATTGTGTTAATTATTACTCTGATGTTATCTTTTAGTTGTCTCTTAGGAAGAAATCCAGCTTGGTCATCGAATTGTTGAAATTAGTATCTGTTTTAAACGCTCTGCCAGTATTAAGGCAAAGATTTTGTAATCCGTATTTAATAGTGATATTGGTCTGTAATTTTTTGCTTCTTTTTCATCTCTTCCTTCTTTGGGTATTAATATTATATTAGCATTTTTCCATGTATCTGGTAGTCCATGATTATTTATCTGATTTAAGGTTTCAAATAAGAGCATTTTCAACTCTTCAGAAAAAGTTTTATAATAGCCGGCTGTATATCCATCAGGACCTGGTGCTTTATCATTCCTTAATTTCTTAATCGCTTGCACTACCTCTTCCTCAGTAAAATCAGCATTTAGTATTTTTTTTCCCCTGTGTTATTTCTTGAATTTGTTGTTTATCTATATTTCTGGATTTCATTAAAATCTCTTTCTTATTTTTTATATAAATTTGTGAAAAACTTTAAAAATATTTCCTTAATTTCTACTTGTGCGTGGACCGTTTTATGACCATCCTTTAACTTCGTAATCAGTCTCTCATATTTTTCCTTCCTGAGTCTATATGCTAGCCATTTTCCTGATTTATTTGCCAATTCAAAGTGGTTTTGTTTTGTTAATTTCATTTTTTTTTTTGCAATTTCTTCTGTTAAAATTTTGTCTAATTGATTTCATAGCCATTTTAGTTGTTTATCTTTTTTGTCATTTGTGGGGTCTTTTATCAATTCTTCTACTTTTTTAAACTCCGATTCCAGTCTTTTAAGTTCTGTATCTCTCTGTTTTCTTACTTCAGAGGCTCTCTGGATCAGCATTCCTCTTATAACAGCCTTACTGGCGTCCCATATGATCTTGGATTTTGTTGGCATCCTCTTGTTTATCTCAAAGTACTCTTTCAATGATGTTTTTAGTTTTGTTACATTTTTTTATATTTTAACAAATAATCATTTAGTTTCCATGTATATTTCCTTTTTGATTTATTCATTATTAATAAAATTGGATTATGGTTGGAGATTGTCCTAGGTAGTATTTCCATTTCTTTAACTTTTGTTTGAAGGTCCTCTGATATCAGAAACATATCAATTCATGAGAAAGATTTATGGGATTCTGAAAAGAAGGTAAATCCATCAGTTTGAGAGTAAAGTTCTGTCCAAACATCTGTCAAATTTAATTGTTCTTTAAGGTCAAAGAAGGATCCTGGAAGTTTTCCCTGGTTTTTCTTGATTTTCCTCTTTGAGGTTCTATCTGCCTGAGGATTTATGACTCCATTCCAGTCCCCAAGTAAAATTAATTTATGATCATCTTTCTGTAGAGTTAGTATTGCCTCTTTTAGTTTGTTATAAAATTCTACTTGTTTTTCCTTGGGGCTGTATAGTACAGAAACATCTTTTAGGAAAACAGATGTAGCTTATAAGGATTCTAAGATGTGCCTCGATTGCTTTATAGTACCACAAGTCTCCCTGAATGTTTGGTCATGTTGAACACTTCAGTTTTAATATCATAATCCTCTGGGTTTTAATGAATTCTTTTGTTTTAAATTTGAGTAGAAAATAATATTCTGAATGCCAAAAAGCAGGGACCGGCAACCTACGGCCCGGGGGCCGGTTAAGGCCCAGGTCCCTGGACTTACCGGCCCAGGCGGAAGGTTGCCGCCGCCGCCGCCATTTTGGAAATCAAAATGGCGGTCGCGACACGTTTGCGCATGCGCAGTACTCCTGCAGCGGGAGGGACTTTGCGGGACCGGCCCCAAGCGCAAAAAGGTTGCCTACCCCTGCCATAAAGGGTATGCATGCTTTCAAATGCTCTTACTTCCTCTAGCTAACCCTTGCTAAAACCAACCAAAAATACTGCTTCGCTTAAGTTCTACATGACATTTCCTTCAAAAGTGGTAACATTAACAACCTGGATCTTTTTACTGAGATCTGATCAAAAGCAACATAATCTGCAAAACTTTGGCACAAGCAAAATATTTCCTGGCAAACTTTGGCACAAGCGAAATATTTCCTGGCAAAATGATTGTTTTTGCAATGCTATTACAAGCCTTGCATGCTGCAGAGTTGCTAGTGTGGTGAATCTGGTGAGTCACAATATGAAAACTCGGTCTTCCAGCCCTTTTTCTGGAATAGAGACATTTTGCCTAGAAAACATATGGGAAAAGTGTGTCCTGTTACATTTTGCTGGCTTTTGCCTCCCTTCTGCTCGATCTTGTGTACCTGGTGAGGGTGGCCTATGCTTTGCAGACAGAAGAGGCATGATTTCCCATGCTACACTTTGTATCCAGCCTCCATGTTGCCCCATTGTGTCTGGATGTCCTGCTTCTTGCACACACCAGCCCCCATCCCTTCTCCCCAAGGAAGCTCAAAGGACCCCCTTTCCCCTCCCAGGAATATGGGAGGTTTTTTTTTTTTCTCTTGCCTCCAAACCCCAGAGTTTCTCCTTCTTTTCTAGGAAGCACATGTCCTGTTTACCTTAGCTGGCAGAGAGCAGGGAGCAGGAGGTGAGAGTAAAAGTCCCAGCAAACTGAAGGCAAAACTTACAGACTGCAGAGCCTAGTCGGATATCAGGAAGCCAAAAGGAATAAGCACAGACATAGTCCAAAATACTGTTCCAAGTGTCTAGTAATGGCAATCCAATTCAAGTTATCAGAGAGATATGAAACACCGTAGCACCATTACTCTGCAGGAAAGATTGTCAGCTACATTGAAGTGAAGTAGCTGGCTCCTTTCAGGAAGTCTTGGCATGCCTGAGCTGTTGTCGATTAGCCATTCTCTTAGCCTCCAGCCAGGATGAGCATCTCAGGAATTCCTTGTGTTTCTCTCAGCAGGCTGTGGGACTGGTATGTTAAGATCTGCCTCTTCCTCCTCCGAGTCCTGCTTGTCCTTGCAGGCTGCAGTGAAGTACCCAACCCCAGGGTACTCCCCTGAACCTCCAGGCACCCTCAAGTTGTCTCTACCTCAAACTCATAGTCTCTCTCCTCATCAGCCCCAGGGCAGGCCATGACAGCACAACTCAGCCTTTTCTACCCCTAGGTTCGTGCCACAATAAAACTATTTCTTCCCTTCACAGGGTTGAGTCTCTTTTAAATTTGAGTCTTCTGAGGTTTAGATCCACTTCAATCAATCTGGCTTCAGGCCTGGTTATGGGTGAGAGACAGCTTTGGTCATTTGGTGCATGACCTAGGCAGGGCAAACTCTAGAGCTGGGCATTCCCTCTCCCTCAGCCAACTGCCTATGCCACTTCCCCTGCCATCCAAATGGGTTGGAGTAGATGGACTTCAAGAGTCCCTTCCGACTTAAGGGTTCAGCAGGTTCTATGGATTGCATCCCATCACCTCCTTGAAGCCCCTTCCCCATCCTTTCAAGACTTTGATGCTTGGTAGGTTGAGGAAGAGGAAGAGAAAAGTCGAGGCGCCCAGACCCCCCTGTGGATGATGGGCTTTTGCTTCATTCCTGCTGCCACCACCTAGATTCTGCCAATATTGTCTGGGGGTTTAGTACTCCCATGAGTGAAGGAGCTCAGCCAATGGGAAAAGGGGCTTGCAGTGACGAGGCTGTTGCTGGGCAAAACTTCCTTGGGTCTTGCAGGTGATGGAAAAGTGGTCCTAGAAGGGGGGGTTTGGGGAGAGGGGACTTGGAGGCAGAGGGAGGCAGCCCTGAGCTCTCCTTCCCAGGCACTGATGGAAGGGTTGGCTCCAGGGTACACAACAACCTCAAATGACCTCATACTGAAGGCTTTAAACAGAGCCCTGGCTAGTATTGAACTTGCAACCTTGTGGTTTATGAGTGAGTGGTGCAGTACAGGCATTAACTGGAAAAAGAAGGAAGAGATAAGGAAAGTGAGAAAAGAGAAAGCGAAAGAGAAAGGGAATTTGAGAGGGAAAAATGGATCATCCGTTGAGATTGAGGTAAATGGGAGAGCAATATCTCAGATACAAACTGTTACTGAGGTAAATAGGTTGCCTCGAATTTACATGAAGACTCCCATGATATTATAAAGGAGATAACATTGACTCCTTCTTCACAAACATTGAGAGAACATGTGAAGAATTAAAGATAAAGGCTGAAGAAAGAATGAGTTATTTAAGATCACAAATCTGTGGAGGATTATCAGAAATATATGCTGAAATGAGGGTAGAAGAGTCCCAAAATTATGACTTGTTCAGAGATGGTAAAACAGAGATTTGGGTTAACTCCAGAACACCATCGAAGATAATTTAGAGATTTAAAGAAAAGAGGGGATGAAACCTATGCTAATTTAGGATGTAGATTAGGTTACTTATTTTTTGTAGATTAGGATTCCTGAATGAAATAATTTCATAATTAGGGAGTTCTTTTACTTCCAAGAAAATGCAAAAACTATGAGAAGTTTGTGGAATTAAGCATGACTACAACAGCTAATCACCCAGAGAGTAGCAGGCTTGTGGAGAGATTAACGGGACTCTAGTCACAATGATAAAGGCATATATAGCCAAGAATAAAAACGATTGGGATAACAAGATTCAACATAGTTTTTGTGGGTTTTTCGGGCTGTGTGGCCATGTTCTAGAAGAGTTTCTTTCTGACGTTTCGCCAGCATCTGTGGCTAGCATCTTCAGAGAAAACTGAATTGGAGGAGCATGGGTCTATATATACTGTGAGACCCTGGGTAGGGAGGAGTGGTTCCCAGGTGAACTGTGTGTTCTGTGTTGAATAGGTATTGTTCTGTTGTTAATGGCCTAACTTCAGGGTATGCAATCAAGGGTACTGTCTGCTATTCCCATGTAAACTGTGTATTGTTCTGTGTTGAATAGGTATGCTCTGTTGTTGATGGCATGGCTTCCAGGTAAGGATATGCAATCAGGGAGATTGTTATTGTCTGCTGGGAAAGCCCCTGACCCTGGTTGGTTTTCCATTTGCCTTTGCTGAGTGCTGAATCTCTTATTTTGTAGGACTGGTAGCCATATCTTGTTTATTTTAAGAGTTTCTTCTTTCCTGTTGAAGTTGTCCAAATTTTTGTGGATTTCGATGGCTTCCCTGTGCATTCTGACCTGATAGTTGTTGGCATGGTCCAGAATTTCAGTGTTTTCAAACAGCATTTTATGCCCAGGATGGTTTATGATGTGTTCTGCTACTGCTGATTTTTCTGGCTGGCCCAGTCTACAGTGTCTCTCATGTTCCTTGATTCGTGTTTGGACACTGCGTTTGGTGGTCCCTATGTAGACTTGTCCGCAGCTGCATGGTATGCGGTAAACTCCTGCAGCTGGGAGAGGGTCTCTCCTGTCCTTCGCTAAGTGCAGCATTTGTTGGATTTTCTTGGTTGGTTTGTAAACCATTTGGAGGTTGTGTTTCCTCACTACTTTCCCAATTCTGTCTGTGACTCCTTTGATATATGGTAAAAATACCTTCCCTTTGGGTGGCTGCTTGTCTTCAGTCCTCTGGGTTTTTCTGGGTCTGGCAGCCCTTCTGATGTCTGAGCTGGAGTAACCATTTGCCTGTAGGGCCCGGTCTAGGTGCTTCAATTCCTCTTCCAAGAAGTGGGGTTCACAGATGCGTTTTGCCCAGTCTACCAGTGTTTTTTGCAGGGACACAGATACCATACCACAATTTCTCACAGCAAAAAGGACCTTCAAATCACCACAGGCCAACCGGATCTACAATAGGATGGAACATGCTCTGTTACGTGAGAGAATACACGCCACCCGCAAAGAACTAGCCCACATAGACAAGGAACTGCTATCACTCCACCTCAGCATCAGTCAAAAGATGAACAACCAAGACTGGGACAAAATTGACAGCCTCACCTACAGGAAAATGGAAAAAGGGATGGCAGACCACACAGAAAGACAGAAACAGAAATTCAACAAATGCCAAAAGCACCAGCAGAAACCCTCATTGGATAAATCATGGACGATCATCAATCTCACACAGCGGCAACTTTCAGAAGAGGAGACATCCATCCTGGCCAAAGGTGGCAATTTTGCAGTAACCACCACCAGAATCCCTGTTGAAGGCATCATTGCCCAGGTAGAATCTGCACTCCACCATCTCTCAGAAGAGGAAGCGGAAGAGATAAGAGGAGAAACAGCAAGGATTCTGCGCAAGGCAAAACCACCTCCCAGCAACATAACCAGAAAAGAAAGGAAAGCCATCAAGGATCTCAATTCAGACCCAGAAATCATCATTCTCCCAGCAGACAAAGGCAATGCCACAGTAATCATGGAAACAGAACAATATAAACAAAAAATCAGGGAACTCCTGGATCCTACAATATACAAAAAACTAAAACAAGACCCAACCAACAAAATTACCAGAAAAACCAACACCCTTATCAAAAACTCCTCAATTCAGCCAACCACAAGACAAAGTTTGTGCAAATCTGAGGCTCTCCCGCCAAGACTATATGGACTTCCCAAGATTCACAAGGATTCCATTCCACTCCGACCCATAGTGAGTGCCATTGAATCTCCCACATATGATTTGGCCAAGTTTCTGGCCACACAATTACAAACCCATATAGGGCAAACCGCCCATTACATCAAGGACTCAACTCACTTCATAAGAAAAATCAATAACCTTGAACTGAAACCCAGAGACATACTAATCAGCTTCGATGTGGTCTCCCTATTCACCAAAGTCCCCATAATGGACACCATGACACTCATCCGACAAATTTTTCCAGAGGACATCACAACCTTGTTTGAACATTGCCTCACCACAAGCTATTTCCAGTGGGACAATGGATTCTATGAACAGAGAGATGGGGTAGCAATGGGAAGCCCTCTAAGCCCAGTGATTGCAAACTTCTACATGGAACACTTTGAAAAACAAGCCCTGGAAACAGCACCGAAAAAGCCCACAACTTGGTTCCGATACGTGGATGACACTTTCACCATTTGGAGCCATGGAGAAGAAGATCTGGTTGGGTTCCTGAATCACCTGAACAACATCCACCCTAACATCCAATTCACTATGGAAAAAGAAAAGGAAAACACACTGCCATTCCTAGATGTCCTAGTCATTCGCAAACCAAACCAACGTCTGGGACACACAGTATACAGAAAAACCACACATACAGACAGATACCTGCACAAGAACTCTAACCATCACCCAGGACAAAAAAGAAGCACAATAAAAACACTGGTAGACCGGGCAAAATGCATCTGTGAACCCCACTTCTTGGAAGAGGAATTGAAGCACCTAGACCGGGCCCTACAGGCAAATGGTTACTCCAGCTCAGACATCAGAAGGGCTGCCAGACCCAGAAAAACCCAGAGGACTGAAGACAAGCAGCCACCCAAAGGGAAGGTATTTTTACCATATATCAAAGGAGTCACAGACAGAATTGGGAAAGTAGTGAGGAAACACAACCTCCAAATGGTTTACAAACCAACCAAGAAAATCCAACAAATGCTGCGCTTAGCGAAGGACAGGAGAGACTCTCTCCCAGCTGCAGGAGTTTACCGCATACCATGCAGCTGCGGACAAGTCTACATAGGGACCACCAAACGCAGTGTCCAAACACGAATCAAGGAACATGAGAGACACTGTAGACTGGGCCAGCCAGAAAAATCAGCAGTAGCAGAACACATCATAAACCATCCTGGGCATAAAATGCTGTTTGAAAACACTGAAATTCTGGACCATGCCAACAACTATCAGGTCAGAATGCACAGGGAAGCCATCGAAATCCACAAAAATTTGGACAACTTCAACAGGAAAGAAGAAACTCTTAAAATAAACAAGATATGGCTACCAGTCCTACAAAATAAGAGATTCAGCACTCAGCAAAGGCAAATGGAAAACCAACCAGGGTCAGGGGCTTTCCCAGCAGACAATAGCAGACAATCTCCCTGATTGCATATCCTTACCTGGAAGCCATGCCATCAACAACAGAGCATACCTATTCAACACAGAACAATACACAGTTTACATGGGAATAGCAGACAATACCCTTGATTGCATACCCTGAAGTTAGGCCATTAACAACAGAACAATACCTATTCAACACAGAACACACAGTTCACCTGGGAACCACTCCTCCCTACCCAGGGTCTCACAGTATATATAGACCCATGCTCCTCCAATTCAGTTTTCTCTGAAGATGCTAGCCACAGATGCTGGCGAAACGTCAGAAAGAAACTCTTCTAGAACATGGCCATACAGCCCGTAAAACCCACAAAAACTATGGATGCTGGCCATGAAAGCCTACGACTTCACAAGATTCAACATCTTTTATTTACTTATTAAGTACCTCAAGAAAGCCTTGGTTTTAGCCCATTTGAATTATTGTTTGGTCCCAAAGTGAGAGGACCTTTAGACCTTACTCAACATGAGGGGGAGGATCCGGTTGAAAAAGAGCCTAAAGATGCAGTGACATATGTACATAGCTTGATGACATCTTTAAGTGAAGCTTTACAGTGCGCAGGAGAGAATTTAAAATCTGCTCAAAGTAAACAAAAGACCTGATATGATAAGAAGGCAAGAAATAGATACTTTCTACCAGGAGATGAAGTTTTGACTCTTCAGCCCATGAAAGGAAATAAACTACAATATGTATGGACTGATCTGGTTCTGATTTCCAAAAGAATCAATGATGTGAATTATATAGTGGACGTGGGAAATGAAATTGGTTGCAGATTGGTTCATGTTAATATATTAAAACCCTACCAAAAAAGGGAAAATCTGGTGTTATATGCCATTAAAGAAGTAGAGGAAGAGGCAATTTCAATTCCAAATTGGGAACCTGAGAAAATTTTGGGAGGAAGTGCACAAGAGGTTATCTTGACCCTTCCCTTACTTCTCATTCAAAGGAAGAAGTAATTGGTCTGATAAACAAATATAAGAACATCTTTTCAACTCTACCTGGAGAGTAAAAGGAGTGTACTATTGAATTAGAACTGGAGATGCTAATCCCATTGCTACTTCTCCATATAGAGTAACTGGTCATTTGGCTGATAGTATTGCTATAGAAACAGAGGGGATGCTTAAAATGAGAATAATTAGATCCTTATGAGTCTACAGGATCAGGCAAAAATGGCTTTCATTACCCATGTAGGTTTATTTGAATTTACTGTATTACCTTTTGGTTTAAAGAACACTCCATCAACTTTCCAATGCTTAGTGGATAAAATATTGGCTGGTTTAAAACATTGTGTAGTGGCCTATATCGATGACATTGGGAAGGTTAGTAATTTGTGGGAAGAACATGTGGGACACCTAGCAGAAGTCTTAGAGAGACTTAAAAAGAGTAGCTTAACTGTTAAAAGTTCTAAATACCATATTGGAAAAAGGGAAAGCCGGTATCTAGGTTATGTGGTAGGAAGTGGAAATATCAAGACTAGAACTTCAAAGGTTGAAACTATAACTGGCCAATTCTGACTTCAAAGATGGGAGTCAAAATATTTTGGGAATGGCAGGTTATTATCGGAAGGTTATTCCTAACTTCAGTACTATTGCAAGTCCTTTGTCCGATATGACAAAGAAGGAAAAACTTGTTAAAATCCAATGGTCGGAAGAATGTAATAACGCCTTTAATGAATTGAAATGATTAATGAGTACTGCACCCATATTGGTGGCTCCAGATTACTGTCAGTTCTGAGCAAACTCAGCGCTCTGTGTAGCCAGTAAACCATCCAATTGTTGCAATTAGGAGTTGTACAGACAGAGCAACTTTTGATGTTTTCCTCAATGTCAGCTCTCATGTCCTCCCACCAGAACTGCTTACAGATCAAGTGTAGGGCATTGGGGATTTGTGAAGTATTTAATACTTTCAGCCTCAGGTCCTTGGGCACATACACCCTCTGACCTTTATACCATAGTCCATTGCCATTCTTCTCCAATTCTTGCTGATGTGCTTGCAACCAACTGTCTTTCTCAACCTGTTGTCTTATCTCAACATGAAGAGGATCTAATTGGTCATGTGGCATTTCCCTTTCCTGTTAAATTTGGCTGCAGGTGGTAACTGCTAACCCAAGCTGCACTGGTGAAAATAGTGCCTGCAAAGGTTGTGTCTCTTTGCCCATGTGCTGAGGAAGTTGTGACAAAGAATCAGCCAGCCCATTATCCTTGCCAGGTATGAACTTGAGTGTGAACTTATATTTATTGAAGTCTTTAGCCCATCTACGCTGTTTTGGTGTCAATTTGCATGGAGCTTGGAGCTTGCATGCCTCCAGGTTCCAATGGTTGGTCGACACCTCAAAGGGATGCCCCCCCCCCAAGTATTGCTTCCAGTTCTGGAGGGGCCATTTTACAGCAAAAGCTTCCTTTTTCCAAATGGGCCAGCCCCCCTCCCCCTTCTGGAACTTCCAGGACAGGTAAGCAAATGGTCTAAGTGCCTCACATCATCCCTTTGCATGAGCACCGCTCCCACTGCAAAGTCTGAAGTGTCCACTTGAACTACAAAAGGAACTTCTGGGTCTGGGTGTTTAAGGATGGCCTCAGAACTAAATAGGGTTTTCAATTTGTCAAAGGCTTCTTGGCATTTAGGGGTCCAATTCACCTTGGTTGAAGGTTTGGGTTTTTCTTCTGCCCCCCCCCCTTGCCCCCTGGTGCCATGTTTTGAGCAAGTCTGTGATGGGTAGGGTGATCTTTGCAAAGTTGGGAATGAATTGTCGGTAAAAATTAGCAAAGCCCAAAAACTTCTGAACCTGTTTTCTAGTCTTTGGTGGGGGCCAGTCTATCACCATTTGCACCTTGGCTGAGTCCATTTCAATTCCTTTAGTGGACACCCGGTATCCCAAAAAATCCAGGCAGCTGGTGTGAAAGTGGCACTTGGACAGCTTCACATACAGCTGGTTGTCCAATAGCCTTTTTAGCACCTCCTTCACCAGTTTGACATGCGACTCTAAGTCCTCAGAATAAATTATCACATCGTCCAAGTAGACCAGCACCCCTTCATACAGCAAGTCATGTAGAACCTCATTTACCAGCCTCATTAAACAACCGCCCCCCCCCGACAGTCCGAAAGGCAGCACCAGATATTCAAAGGACCGCAAAGGGCAGTTGAAAGCGGTCTTGTATTCATCTTCTTCCCAAATACGCATGTGGAAATAATCGTCTCAAATCTAACTTGGTGAAAGTTTTGCCAGTGGCCGACTGGCCTAACATGTCCTTCATCAGGGGCAAGGGATATTTATTAGTGATGCTAATGACATTCAAATTCTTGTAATAGGTCACCAAGTGCAGTGAGCCATCTTTTTTCTCCCTAAAGAACACTGGTGCCGCAAAAGTGGCAGTGGATGGTCTGTTGAAGCCCCTTGCTAGGTTTTTTTCTATGAACTCCTTCAGAGTTTTTAACTCCAAGGGGGTCATGGAGTAAAACTTGGCCTTCAAGAATACCGCCCCCTGTTCTGTTTCAATGGCACAGTCAGTCTCTCTTTGGGGGGGGAGGGAGCTGGTTGCTTTCCTTTTCCTCGAAGACCTCTCTAAACTCCTTTTATACGATTGGGTAGGAACAGGGGGCGCTGACGGAAACCTGACCCACACTCTCCTTCCCTTCACCAGGCTCCTGCAAAGCCACAGTTGCTGTCCCACTGCCAGAATCATCTCCATCTCTAACATGCCCTTTGCAGCCCGGTTCAGTGAATACCAGTTGCAGCCTCCTCCAGTCAATAGTGGGGTTGTGGAAATGCAGCCAGTCCACCCCCAGCACCAGCTGGTACATGGGCCCCACCACCAGTCTTATTCTTTCCCAGTGCTCAGCCACCTTCATCCAAAGTGTCACTGTCCGTTCGGAGGTCGCTTTTCCCTCCATTAAGGTTCCATCCATTTGATGGAATGGAATGGGCTTAGTGAGGGGCTGTGTTTCAATTCCCAGAACCTCCACAACTTTACTGCTGATTAGACACCTGGTGCATCCAGAGTCCACAGCAGCCGTCAGCTCAGCACTAAGGCCTTTGCTGGGGTGGAACAGTCCGCTTTCAAGATGCATGCGGGAACTCCCCTACTCACCATGCATTTGCGGCTGTCCTGGAGATCAGCCTGTCTTTCACCGTGATCTAAAGCAGGCTCAGGTAGTTTCCCGACGGCTCAGCACTTGGCTCCTCATCGCTGTCTGTCCACACTTCAGCATTCTCCTCCGCCGAGTGACTTGCCGCTTGACCGTGCTTCCTCTGGCACCCCCTGGTTGCCCGATCGGTTTTCTTTTTTGGTTGATGTGCTTCTCTGACCACCTCCTCCTGGGAGGCTCCTCCACTTTTAGCTCATTTGGGGCAATTTGCAATCTGATGTCCCTTCTTCCCACACTCCAGGCAGAGCCCCAGCCTCATTTGTCGCTGCTTCTCCAACTCCCCGCCTGACTTGGCCCTGCCTGCCGGTGACTGTTTCTGGGTTCTGCCTTGGGTTAGAGCCAGGTGCTGCTGGGACAGCTTGATGACCTCTTTGGCCATTTCGGCCTCTCCTGCCAGTCTAATCCATCCCCACACCGTGGGGGGGGGTCATCACGGTTCAAGGCGCACTCCAACAACTCTGGGCGCAGTCCATCCTTGAAGTATTGGACCTGAATATCCTCTGGCCACTCTGGAACAATGGCTGCCAGACTCCTGAACTCCAAAGCATATTCGGACACCGATCTCATCCCCTGATGTAGCGCCATCAGTCAGGTTTGAGCCCGCTCTGCCCTGAGGGGATTCTCAAATCTCGAACGCAGGGCTACCATGAAGGCTTGCAAGTTCTGCAGCTCTGGTGCTCCACTATCATACAGTTGCACCACCCAGTCCGCGGCTTCTCCCTCTAGGTGTGCAGTTACGCACCACACCTTGGCAGATGCCCCCACTCATATATGTGTCCAGCCACTTGGGACAGGAAATAGGGCAACAGCTGGGGCCTGCCATCATATTTCACTCCCAATCTTCTGGCTGCCGGGTCCTGAAACCTTGCCACTGGGGGATTCGGTGGAGGTGGGGGGGCCCTCACCTGTTCAGCCTGAACACTTTGCGCCCTTGGTGTGTCCCCTCTCAGTGTTGCCCTTGCTGCCTGGCCCCCCAGGGGGTTGGACATCAGGTCCCTGAAGTTTTGTATTACCTCAGTCAGTAGTCCCCACATCTCGTGCACTGCTCCTTGCACCTGAGCCATCTCTTCCTCTAGGTCCTCCCGAGAGTCCGCTAGCACTTCCACGGGGTCAGCCACCCCCACATCCCAGGCAGACACTCTTCCAGCACGGCACCGCTCTTGTTCTCTCCCTTTGGAGAGAGCCCTTGGCTGGAACCACACATCCTCGGCCTAGCATGCTGGGGGTGTCCACAGCAGCAACCTCCAGGGCCTTAGGACGGGCTCTCAAGCCAGGTGGCTTGCCAGTCTCCTCGAGCCACTCTGCCTCAGTCTTTGGCCCTTCCTTCTCTTCCGTCAGGAGTGTAGGCTCGTCCAGGCTCGAATGGAGTTCCATCACCCCCAAACGTAGTTCTGGCATACTGTCAGTTCTGAGCAGACTCAGCGCTCTGTGTAGCCAGTAAACCAGCCAATTGTTGCAATTAGAAGCTTACTGAAGAACACAAAGCCAGAAATCTACTAGACCACATTTAAGCCAGAACTAGCCCCCCCCCTTGCTCAAAGAACCTAATTAAACCTAATTGCTCCACCTCTCTGCCCATGGCGCGAAAACTAGCACCCACCTACAATTCCCACAGCTACCCATTCCTTTGTCCAGTCACCCCCCACCTTATCATCTTACATTCACTCCAGCCATCCTGTTCCCAGCCCCTGCTGTCTCCAAGCAGTACCATCCTCCTCCCACCAGCTATGCATTCCAAGGGGCCTACTTTCCCAAAACAAACCTCTGTCTCATCACCTCCCATCCCCCCAGCAACTCACAGCTAGCCATGCCTGCAGCTTATACTATTTACTACCAATCTAATCTCAGCCTATCTCCACAACTAGCCCATCTATCATCCCCAATAACTACCAACTACCAATAACTATCATGGTGGGCGGCGGTGGGGGGGGGGGGAGGCGGCAGGACTGGCCTGGGGCCGGTCCAAATGCCTCAGGGGGCCACATCCGGCCCCTGGGCCTTAGGTTGCCTCCCCCTGATATAGTGGATAGTTTGTCAAGACAGCCTGAAGATCTGTAAGCAAGAAGAGATATACCAAGAAATGTTGTAGAATCATAGAATTGGAAGAGATCACAAGGGCCATCAAGTCCAACCCCCTGCCGGGCAGGAACTCAAAATCAAACCATCTCCGACAGATGGCCATCCTCTGTTTAAAGACCTCCAAAGGAGACTCCACCACACTCCAAGGGAGTGTGTTTCACTGTTGAACAACTCTCACTGTCAGGAAGCTCCTCCTAATGTTGAAGTGGGATCTCTTTTCCTGTAGCTTGCATCTGTTGTTCCAAGTCCTATTCTCTGGAGCAGCAGAAAAGAAGCTAGTGCTTCCTCAATATGACATCCCTTCAAATATTTAAACAGGGGTATCATATCCCTTCTTAACCGTCTCTTCTCCAGACTAAAAATATCCAGTTCCCTAAGTCGTTCCTCGTAGGGCATGGTTTCCAGACCCTTTACCATTTTAGTCACCCTTCTCTGGACAGTCCAGTTTTTCAACATCCTTTTTGAATTGTGGTTCCCAGAACTGGACACAGTTTTCCAAGTGGGGCCTGACCAATTCAGAATACAGTGGCACTATTACTTCCCTTAATCTAGATACTAGAAGTCTATTAATGCAGCCTAACATTGCATTGGCCTTTTTAGCTGCGGCATCCCATTGTTGATTCATGTTCAACTTGTGGTCTACTAGGACTCCTAGATCCCTTTCACACATAAGCTAGGTGTCCCCCATCTTATATCTATGCATTTCATTTTTTTGCCCTAAGTGCAGTATCTTACATTTCTCCATGTTAAAATTAATTTTGTTAGCTTTGGCCCAGCTTTCTAATCTCTTAAGGTCATTTTGAATTTTCATCCTGTCTTCTGGGGTATTAGCTATTCCTCCTAATTTGGTGTCATCTGCAAATTTGAGAAGCATGGCCCCTATTCCTTCATCCAAATCATTGATAAAGATGTTTAATAGCACTGGGCCCAGGACTGAACCCTGTGGCACCCCACTGGTCACTTCATTCCAGAGGAGCCATTGCTGAGCACCCTTTGGGTTTGGTCAGTCAACCACTTACTAATCCACCTAACAGTTGTAATCTCTAGCCCATATTTTACTATCTTGTTTGCAAGAATATCATGGGGACCTTGTCAAAAGCCTTACTGAAATCAAGATATGCTATATCTACCACATTCCCTTCATCTAGCAAGCTGTTTTTTTTCCCCCCATCAAAAAAAGAGATCAGATTAGTCTGGCATGACTTGTTTTTGAGAAACCCATGTTGACTTTTAGTGATTATGGCATTCCCTTCAAAATGTTCACAGACTCTCTGTTTAATGAACTGTTCTAGAATCTTTCCTGGTATTGATGTCAGACTAACTGGACGATAGATGTTGGGATCCTCTTTTTTCCACTTTTTGAAGATAAGGACAATGTTTGCCATCCTCCAGTCTGCTGGGACTTCTCCTGTTCGCCAGGAGTTCTCAAAGATTATTGCCAGTGGCTCTGAGATTACATTTGTCAGTTTCTTTTATTCTTATATTTGGTATTCTATCTGCACAACTGTAGTCATTGTGTTAGTGTGTGTGAGAGACAATGACTAAGGACATCTGCTGATCATGTCCTTGAAAGCAGCCAGACTACTATATGGACTGGATGAGTAATGTGCATGATGAAATGCATGATGAAATGTAAAAGAGGTAATGCATGAGGAACTCTGGACAGAGGTTGCATCAGACACTGTAAGAGACACAACTCTGGACAGAGGTTGCATTAGACACTGTAAGAGACAATAACTCTGTGGGTTATTGTGAGTAGTGGGTCAGTGGAGAGAGATATTGTTAGTATTATTGTATTGTTGCTAAGCTGGAAGAGAGGAGGACATATGTGTTTGCTTTCATCCAGAGCTCTACTATTGCTGTATATGGATATCTCCTACTTTTTGTAAATAAATCCTTCAACTATAGCAGCCCCATTTCAGCATCCTGATTTGGAGAGTATCTCAAGGTCCTAGCTGAGATACTGAAGCACATTCACGCCACGCTACAGTGTGACAAAATCTCGGTTTTACAATATCTGTTGTTTTAGTAGCAGTGCAAGCATACTCCATAAGTACATAGTAAAAGGCTAGATCCGAACTACTGGTAAATAAACAGGATACACAGGTAGGTAAAAGAAATTTACTTTATTGTTACATCTAGGTTCTAGAAAAATAACTTGGTAGAAGAGTCCCTAGTGCTGACTCTCATGAGTGTAAGTAAATGAAAACCATCTTAGAAGCACAACCTTGTTTGTGCATCCCTGCTGGCAGAAGGCAAAGAGGGAAGAGAGAAAGAACAAAGGGTAACAAACTTTCTTAACCCCCATAAAGAGGAGAGGGATGGGAAGTGACCTCACACACTAAATGACTATAGAGATAGATAGTGCTTCTGTAAAGACCACCACCCCTTCTGAAGAAAAACATAGAGCTACAAAAAAGCATTTATACTACTTAACTGTAACCACCAATTGTGAAGGTGAATTTTGTCAGTGGAAGGGCAACTGGCAAAATGGATAATAAACAGTGTGAATGTCAGACAGAGACCTACCTGGTCATGACTCTTCTCTTTTATCTTCATAACAACCATGTGAGGTAGAGAGAATCATACATTCATAGAGGTGGAAGAGACCTCTAGGGCATTCCAGTCCCATCCCCTGCCATAAAGGGAGGCAGTCAAACCACTCCCAACAAATGGCCACCCAGTCTCTGTTTCAAAACCTCCAAGGTAGGATGCTCCACCACACTCCAAGGCATAATATTCCACTGCTGTACAGCTCTTACAGTCAAGAGATTCTTCCTAATGCGAGACTGAGGTGGAAAAGTTTCAATAATCAATATATTTTAGTCATCTGTTAGAAATGTACAAATAGATGGCAAGTTAGCCACATACAGAGAGGATTCTGGGAGTTGAGGCTCCTAAGAAAGAATATCATGCTGAAGATTTCAGCAGCAGGTTTGTGTAGGATGTTTAGATACAGCGTGACCTTTTGAAGGACCCTGAATGTGCCAGAATGGTATGGCAGTCATAATAAATCATAGCCAGGAGGGAAGACTCTGTGCTAAGGAGCCATGGTACTGATAAGGAGTTTGGTATATGGTTGGAATCTACTTTAAGTAAATTATAATGTATTCTGAAATCTTTATTCTTATTGCTTGAAAATCTATGTTTAGAGGTTGAAATTCCCAATGAGGTGTGAGAATTGGATTTCTTTGTCTGATGGTATATAAAACAAAGCCATGTTTCCTCTGTTCTTTGCCCAAAGCTTGGAATGCTAATTCCTTTGGGACTGCCGGCATAATAAACTGTGGTTACAAACTTATCAAGGCCCTCTCTCTCACTTTTGCTCTGCATAGAACCAAAGATGCTATGGGTCCAATAACTCATAGCCTGTTATTTCCACTACAAGATGAGCAACCGTCCCTATGGTTGGACATGACTTGACAATCTTGTCAATGGGGAATACCTTTACCTTTTACCCTTCCATTGCCATGCATCTGGCCTGCTGGGGGGAGGGGAGAAGGAAGAGGCATTTCTTTCTCCTCCCCCCAGAATCTGATTTGGTTCCTCCCCTTTTCCAGCCTCTCTGGGGAGCAGAGCTTTTGCCTGCGGGGGGGGGCTGACTGGGGGCATGTGTCTCTCTCTTCCTCCATTCCAGAGAACTCTTTCCAGCTCCATCCATTCCTTGAAGAAGAGTCCTCTCCCCGCCCCAAAAAAACCCTTCTCCCCACAGGGGTCTCTTCCTCCCCGCCTTAGCCCCTTCCCAACCCAAAGACATGGCCTTTTCCCACATCCATCCATCCATCCATCGTGGGGGGGGGGGCTGCTCAGGTCAGGGAGAAAAGACCCCCCCTTTGGGAAGCAGGAGCTGCCTATCCAAGGGAGGCGGCAGGAACCAGGAGCCCCTCCCCAGCTGAAAGACCGGCCACGACTCCTCCTCTCCTCTCCCCCCCCTCAAATAACATTTAGGGCGCCTCCTCCTCCTTTCTTCTGCTCCATCCTCTGAACCTCTCCCGCCTTCCCTCCCTCCTCCTCCTTTTTCTCGCACTTGACCTTTCCGAACATTTCCTTCCTCTCTAGGAAACTGAGGCCTCCTCTCTCTCTCTCTCTCTCTCCACTTTGGAGGACGCTCTAAGAATCTGAGCCTTCTCTCTCTCTTCCCTTTGGAGGACGCTCTAGGAATCTGAGCTCATCTCTCTCCCCCTTGAAGGAGGACGCTCTAGGAATCTGAGGCCTCCACTCTCTCTCCCCCCTTAGAGGAGGACTCTCTAGGAATCCGAGGCTGCCACTCTACTCTCCCTTTGGAGGAAGTCTCTCTAGGAATCCGAGGCCTCCACTCTATCTCCCCCTTGGAGGAAGACTCTCTAGGAATCGGGCCCTGGTTGGAGGAGGAGGAGGAGGCGGTATGGCGGGGGCAGTGTTTGAGGGGGAGAAAGAGCGGGGGACACCTTGAGGAAGAATGGGGCAGGCAGGAAAGGAGGAGGTCAGGGGCACCCTTGCGGGGGGAGGGAGAGAGGAGGTCTCCCAAAAGATACAAAGTCTGTCTGTGGGGAGGGGTATCCCAGTTCCCTTCCTCTCCCCCCCATCAACCCCCCAGGCTCTCCTTCCGTCACCAAATGCAGGGAGGGAAGGAGGGAGGCCGTGGCAGTGGCCGAAGGGCCCTCCTCACTGTAGAAATAAGGCAGTTTGACACCACTTTTAACTGCTGCCAGGGCCCCATCCGAGAGATTCCTGGGATTTGTAGTTTGGGGAGGCAACAGCTCTTTTGGGCAGAGGAGGCAAAAGACTCGACAAAACTACATGTCACAGGATCCCATAGGATGGCAGCACTTCAAGTGGCGTCTGACTGCATTATTTCTACAATATAGAGTGGGAAGAATGGCTCTGCTTTGGGTGGATGTGGGGGAATGAAGAAGAGGAAGAGGAGGAGGAGGAAGGGAAGGAGATCCCTGGGTCCCTGGAGCAGAAAAAGGGGGCCCTTTCCTTCAGGCGATGATGGTGTCTTTTGTGTGTGAGTGTTTTGGGGGGAGGGGAGGGTCCTCTTTGCCTTCAGGAGCCCCAGTCTGGAGGCAAAGGATGAAGGAAGGAAGGCAGGGAGGCCCTCTCCCCCCCCCCCCCCGACACTCCCTGCAGGAGGAGGTTTAGTTGGAAAGACTACTGTATTAATGTAGAAATAATGTAGGGACACCAAAAGAAAAGCCAAACTGGATCTGTTTCTTCTCTTCCTCCTCTCCTCCCCCAGTTTTCATGCCTTCCTATTGGAATCCCCACAAGAAAGATGGGAAGATCATACCACACACAAACAAACTCTCCAGCAGTCCTGATGGATCCTCTGTTGTCCCACTTTTTCACCTGCTTTTAAAAGGTCCCACTTCCTCTCCTCCTCCTCCCACTTTGTCCTCTGCTTCCTCCTGTTGCTACAATCTGAGCCAAAAATGCCCAAGTAGTTCCCACTCAGGGCCTGTACAGACTGCCAGAAATAATGCAGCTTGAGACCACTTTAACTGCCCTGGCTCAGTGCTAAGGAGTCATGGGAAGTGTAGTTTATTGTGGCGCCAGAGCTCTCTGACAGAGAAGGCTCAGTGTCTCAGAAAAAACTACAATTCTCATGATTCTCCAGCATTAAGCCAGGACAGTTAAAGTGGTCTCGAGCTGCTTTATTTCTGTCAGTCTGTAAAGGCCCTCAGTTAACTCAGGAAGGGGAGGGGGCAGAGTCTTTTCTTTTCCCTCCAGGCTCAGGCAAAAGCAAAAGCTATGGAAAAGCCTGCCAGAAGAGATCTGTCTTATCACTGTGCTAGATGCCTTTAAGAAGGCACGCCTATTCATCTGATTTTCTCAGTGAAACTCCATAGTATTACTTCAAAATCGATTTTTTAGGTTCTGACAACGATTAGCCATGTTATTTTATTTTATATTTATTTTATTATATTGTATTCTATTTTTATAGAATTTATTATTGATATTCTGATTTTATTGATTTTATTGCTTCTATTTTGTATACTGTGTACATTTTATTATGTAATCCTGCCTCAATCCATTGGGAGAGGCGGAAAATATAAATAAAAATTATTATTATTATTATTATTATTATTATTAATGGGCTGCAGCTTCTCCTCCCTTGTGTCTTCTTCCTCATTGAATAACCTTGGCCATCTTGGCCACACTTGGGTATTGCTTGGTCACATATGTCCTGGATTTTACTTGTGAAATGTTGGAGGGTATGTCACAAACCATGTCCACATACTCAACTGCCCATCCTCCCCAGCAGCTGGGATGGAGAGGGACCTCCTGTCTCTGATTCCAGGTAAGAGGCCAGAGAAAGCCCTGTGACCAGTAGCCATTGGGAGCCCTGGGCCTGAGCTCCTTCCCAACCTACAGGCTTTACCAGACATCTTGGAGAAATATAGGTTTACGTATGGCACAAACAATGTCCACACACTCAACTGCCCATCCTCCCCAGCAGCTGGGGTGGAGAGCCCCCCCCCCCCCCCCAATCTCTGATCCCAGTTAGTCATTGGGAGCCCTGGGCCTGACCTCCTTCTCAAACTACAAGCTTTACTAGACATGAATATAGGATTTGTGTTGGGCAGATGGGAGACTGAGAAAAGAAAATTAAATCTAGAATTGTGAATATTGTCTGTATCCACAGTCAGTGATAATTGGGAGTCACAAACTAATTTTGTGAATTACTACCCATTTTCCTGAAATTAAATCTCAAAAGGCACTCTTAGTCATTAAGACTCCACAAGAAACGTTGGAGGTCTGGGGACAATGATCAAACTCGCTCATATTTAAAGATTCATTTATGTTTCAACTTTTCCCTCCAACAATGTGACACAAGGCAATTTACAGCTTGTTAAAAACAGTGCAGATTATAAACAATACAAAAATATAGAAAGTATAAATAAATATAAATATAAAAATTATTTTAAAAACAGTTCAGTAATCTGTAAAGTTATTTGCTTAACTATTCTATAGATTTATATTTTATGGTTCTTCGATTGTACACCATTGGTAGGACTTGATGTTGAATTGATTATAGCTGTAAAATGCCGTGTAAATTTACTATATAAATAACAATAACAACAATAATATTTAAAATTACTCTTCATTAAAAGACTACATACAAAGCAACATAGGACACCATTGAAATTTCATCACAATGTTTAAAGACCTAAAAAAATAAGAATATTCTTACTTGCTGATGGAAGGACAGCAATAAGGAGCCATCTTAGGGGGGTTGCAGACTGCAAGAAATAGTGCAAATTGAGTCCACTTTTAGGGTTAGGGTTAGTGCTAGAGAATCATGGGAATTGTTGTTTTTCTGAGACATTGAGCCTTCTCTGTCAGAGAGCTCTGGTGCCACAATAAATTACAGTTCCCATGATTCTCTAACCTTAACCCTAACCCTAAAAGTGGACTCAATTTGCACTATTTCTGGCAGTCTGCAACCCCCCTTAGTCTTCCAAGGGAGGGACTTTCAAAGTCTGGGAATAGCCACCAAAAGACCCTATTGCCCAGACTTCCTATCATATGAGTCTGAGAATGTGGTGGGGCCGAGAGGGGGACCTCTCCTGAAGATCTTGGTGCTCCAGTGGGCTCACACAGGGAGATACATGAGGAGGGATTATTGGTCACATAAGTTTTGGGTTTCTCCCCTTTCAGGTCCAGGTCTACTTTGAGGTGAAGACCATGTAATTTCCACAAAAGAAGTGGGATCTCCTGGATCCAGTTCAGAAGACTCCATACAAGGAAGCCAGGATGGAAGACATTGGGAAGGAGGCCTCTCTAGGTAAGGATCCCTTTTGTCTTTGTTAGAGAGATGCTGAAGGAATGAATTCATGCTCTAGGTATCTCTTCTTCAGCTGTTGCGATGCAGTGTAGAAGTGGGATGCCAGCCATGCTCCCTGGGTCACCCTGTTCCAGACCTGAGCTCGTCTGCAGCTACTTTTTAAAATATAAAACTTTGATTTTACCTAGTTAGAAGCCTGCAGAGTTATAATGGATGCAAGTGCACCATCTCGGTCTTCTCCTCTTTAGCTCCCATTTTCTCCCAAAGGAGGAGGTTTCAAAGTCTGGAAGCAACCACTGTAAAGACCCTGTGCCAGATCTGAGGTTCTCTGTCCTTTTACTTCACTTGGATGTAGTTCATCTGGACCTGGAGACTTACATTTCTTTAAAGTAGCCAGGTATTCATGTACAACCTCTTTATCCAGTGCTACATTTTCCCTACTGCATCATCTGTTCCATTTTCCCCAGGTTGGGCAATGTTTTCCTTTTGGAAGAAGAACAAGGCAAAGAAGCTGTTGAGTTGTTCTGCCTTTTCTCTGTCCCGTTAGCGTTTCACCAACTTCTCCACACAGTGGCCCTACCATTTCCTTGTTGGCTTTTTTTGCTACGAGCATAACCAAAAAAGCCCTTATTATTGTTTTTAACCTCTCTAGCAGCCTAACACCAATCAATCTTCTCTTCACCAGCCTGACTATGTCCACCTTCCTCAGACTTTCCTCATGCAATTTGTTCTCCATACCGTGTATCATCCTGGTTGATCTTTTCTGACCCCACTGCAATTTGTCTATATCCTTCTTTAAAACTGGGGGCCCCAGAACTGAATGTTGTACTCAAATGAGATCTGACTACAACAGAATATAGTGGGATGATGATTTTGTCTTGAAAACTAAAGTTCTATTAATATAGACTAAAATATTATTTGCCTTCTTTGCTGCAACAACAGACTGCAGAGTCATGTTCAATTTATGATCAGCCACAATCCCAGGAAGTAGTTAGGATTTCCTGTTCAATTTAAGGTGCCAGATTTCCCTGTTTCAGTTTAAGATCCTCTTTGGCTGCACATGTCCCAGTTTTTTTTTTTTTTGTTTTTTTTTGTTTGTTTGTTTTTTGAGAAATGTTGGAAGGCATGCACCTTTCTCCTATGGCTTGGCAGGAAACATTTCCGTCCTCTTGGCTTTGTGGTGGTGGCACTTGGAATGCATAAATATTGGCTAGGAATGCCCAAATGTGTTTCCCAGTAGATAAGGCTGTAACATCCTGAACCATGGGTTGTTCTTCCCCAATCGCTCCCCAGTAGGCAAGACAAACTTAAAGAGGAGGGATGTCCCCTTGGTCATGTGATTCCCCCCACCTTATTTTTTGTCTTCTGTCTTTTCCTGCCTACCGCTCCTGAAGTACAAGATCCCAGAGCTCTCTTTCCTTTTTTCTCTCCTTTTCTGCTTGCCTTTTCAAAAGATGAAAACCTTACCTTTCCTTGCCTCTCCTCCTCCTTGCAGTTAAGAGAATTGCCAGATATTTGAAAGGAACAGCAGATTACAAATTAATGCTGTCAGCATGTCACAAACCACAGCTGATCGCTTATGCAGATGGAGACTGGGCTGCAAATCTGGCAGACAGAAAATCAACCACCAGAAACCTGATCTTCTATGGTGGAGAAGCTGTAAGTTGGACAAGTAAGAAGCAGTCTACAATCACAGCTTCTTCTATAGGTGCTGAGTGTTTTTCAGCTAAAGCAGCATGTGATGAAATCAAATGGCTGTACAACTTACTTATAGACTTTGGGATTACAGAACCCAAGCCAACCATTCTGATGCAAGATAATTAAGCTGCATTAAGATTTCACAAAGTGAAAAGCCACTCAAGGAGAACATCGATATCACTTTTCACAAAGTGCAAGAGATGTGCAAAAGTGGACTTGTCCAGCTGGAATACTGCAACACAGAAGTGATGATTGCAGATATTCTCACTAAATGATACCAAAAGATCGTTTCCACAGGCTACATGAAGGAATGAAGATCCTTGACGTTGGTCCAGGAAAATGAAAAAGGGATCGTTGGAAAAATGTAGCTTTTGCATTCTCCTGTTCCTCTTTAGCTAGGGAGGACTTCACCAATCTCCCTCTCTCATTCTGTCAGTCTTAAGTGGCAATTTAACTGACTCTGAACATTCCAATCTGCCAGTAAGCAGTCAGTAACTGCTAGTATGCAGCCTGTTAAAGTCCTGCTCTGAGGGAGGTTAATCTCTCTCTTCCTGCTATGTCATTTCCAGTTAGATTAGGTTTTCGGTTTTTTTAATGTATTTATTAAAGCCATTATTTTTGTTTTTAAACCACAACTACATGTCTGCCTCTTTGAGTTAGTCTTTATTCTTTAGGAAGGCATGTTAAATAATAGTCTGAGCCACATTTTTGCTGTTCTGCTAATGAAAGTGAACTCTTTTTTTTAAATTTAGTATTTTGAAATTTTACAAAAAATAAAAATAAAACAAGAACCAAATTATAACATTCTTTTCATATATATATATATATATATATACACACATACATATATGAAAAGAATGTTATAATTTGGTTCTTGTTTTATTTTTATTTATATATATATATATGTATATGAAAAGAATGTTATAATTTGGTTCTTATTTTATTTTTATTAACATTTTACTTATTTTTTATAACTAAATATCACCTCAGTGCACCCCTCCCCCGGAGCCATTCCCATCTTTATACTCCATCCAAAATTTTAGCTCATCCCATGGATCTAATTTCCCATCCTGTTTTGCTAATAGATTTTCAATAAATGTTTTCCATATTTCATCAAAATCATTTCTTTTCCATAATCCTTTCTTTACCTTCAATTTACATGTTAATTTATCATTAATCGCTAATTTCCAAACTTCTTTATCCCAATCCTCCAATTCCACGTTTATTTTTGTTTTCCAGTTTCTTGCTATAATTAATCTCGCAGCCGTAAACAAATTTGTTACAAGGTTTTTCTCTTCTTTTTTCCATTCTAATTCATTATATAATGATAATAATACTATATTTGGTTTTCTATCAATTTTTATATTCATATTTTCTATTTCTAAAATTACTATTTCCTAAAAATTTTGAACATATTTACATTGCCACCACATATGTATATATGATCCTACTTCATTACAACCTCTCCAACAATATTTTGAATTATTTTTATTTATTTTATGTAATCTCATTGGTGTCAAATACCATTTCCAAACCAGTTTATAATAATTTTCCTTAATTTGTATCAATAAGTTTTTCAAATGTCTTTGCTCCCAAATTTTATTCCATTCATTTTCACAAATTGTGCATCCTAATTCATCTTCCCATATTTCTTTCAAAATATTTTGATTTATTTTTTTCCCTTTTATTCTCCATTAATATTTTATAAATTTTACTTGTTATTCCTTTCATATTTTCATTTTCCTCCCTTTCTTTCCCTTGCTGAATTATTTGTTCAAATTGTGTATATTTTTCCCTTATATTCTTTTTCTTCCAATTTTTAAACCATTGTTCTATTTGCATATAGTGAAGCTAGTATATTTTTATTCCGCTAAGCTTTTCTTTTATATTTTCTTTTCCTATCTTTAACTCTATCCAATTTTCTATTTTATCTATTCTATTTTATTCTATTTTATCTATTCTCCTTTCCTTTAATTCCTTATCTAGTAAATCTCTTAAATTCTTTGGGAATGATTTTTCCATTATTACTGGTACTATCATGGAATTTTCATTCATTAATCTTTTTTATATTTATTCCACATTTCTAATATATTTTTCATAAATGGGTTTTCAATTTCCTTAATTTCCTTCCTACTAAATTTTTTTTAACCTATTTTCATATCTATTTCTTCTTTTCCCATTTCTAACCAGTCCAGATCTGATATATCTAACATACCTTCTATTACATATTTTAAGTGGTTGGCCTCATAATATCCCTTTATATTAGGGAGGCCTAACCCTCCCTTTTTCTGAGATCCATACCAAAACTGTTTATTTAATCTAATTCTTTTACCTCCATTACAATATGCATTTAATAACTGTTGCCATTTACTTATTTTAAGTTCTGATATTTTTAATGATATCATTCTAAATAAAAAAATTAATTTTGGTAAAATTTTCGTTTTGACTAATGCAATTCTTCCAAACCATGATAATTGAATTTTCTTATATTCTACCAATTTTTTTCAACTTCTTTCCGTAGTACCATTACATTTTTCCCTTCCATTTCTTTTAAGTCTTTCGTAATATTTATTCCTAAGTTTTTTCTATTACTTTTTAATCGTATCTCTGAATCTTTTTGTTTCATAATTTCTGATTCCTCTTCTTTTGTATAACTAAATAACATCATTTCTGATTTGTTCCAATTAATTTGAAGTCCTGTCACCTTTCCAAATAAATTCAAATATTCTTTTATTTTTCCCATTTTATCCTTTAAGAAAGTGAACTCTTAACAAGTTTAAATTTCATACTTGCATATTTTAGTTTACGCTTAAAAGGGTTAACACCCTGGAAACTGAAATTGTAAGCCACAAGAGTTCAAGATCAACCTCCATAATGTTAGTAATGGAGGCGTGGTGGTAAGCCAGCTGTCCAGTCCTTTACTGATAGTGAACCTTTAGTTTCTTTCCTTGTTATTCTGTTTTTCCTTGTTATCTGAGTTCTTCTCATTCCACATTTATACTGGAGCTCTGGAAGCAACTGAAGACAAACGGAGCTGTCCCTCACATGACCAGGGCAACGTCCCTCCTCTTAGAGTTTGTCCTGCCTACTGGGGAGCAATTGGGGAGGAACAACCCATGGTTCAGGATGTTAAATCCTTATCCACTGGAAACAAACGTCTCAGAGGTAAGATCTAACATTCTTTTTAGAATGAAGAGGAATGAGTCCATTTTTTCCTAGAAAGATCCTCCTCGGGCCCATTCACTGCTAAAAAAGATTTTTAAAATGGGTACTAGAGCAAATCAAACCTAGAAGCTTCTTCCTAGAAGCCAAGATGACTAATCTGAAACTATCATACTTTGGCAATACCATGAGAAGACACAACTCATTGGAAAAGACAGTGTTTGGTAAGGTAAAGGGCAGTAAGAAAAGAGGAAGACTACATTCTAGATGGCATAGTCTCAATTTGTTGGAATCAAAGAGGCATCAACGCTTGTAGAAAGTGTTGAGAGCCACTTTTAAGGGCTCTTCTAACCAAGTTTAAATCAGCTTCTTTTGTCTAACGTTTCTCCTATCTTAAGATGGAATTTCTGAAATAATGCATGTAGGTTTTTCTCTTTTACCTTACAAGAGCAGCCAGTTATTTCTCCTCTTTCTACCACAAGCTCATGTTGCACTAGCCCCACTGCACTCAGTTTAATATAGACAGCTAATGTTTCTACACAATCGAGGAAGCCAACGCCCTGAATCTTCAAGGGCTATAGAACAGCGAGTTCAGCTTCCTGGTCAGACAGGTAATGTTAATGTGGGGATAGATGGAAGCTGCAAATTCTCTTCATTTCTGGAAGGGAAACAGAGGTGTCCCTTTCAATTTCTGTGGTGAGGAAGGGAAGGTGGAAGTGGCAGGGGAAAGGAAATAAGGTGACACAAAGAAGTAGGATGATGGCAGAGGGGTAAGACACCCAAAAGTGGGAGGAGAAGCCAATACAATTTCCCCGTTAAGAGTCTGGGGGGATGGAGTTAACTTAGATGGGGGGGGGGGGCTTCTGCCATATCCATGAAACTCTTGAGGATTCTGAAGTCTCTTTGCTTCCATTTTCATACTTTGCTTGTTGTCTTTGGAAATAGAAGCAAATATATCTGGAAGGGAAGCAAACTGGGAAGGTGGAAAACCATTTGTTTGTAAGTATTCCATTTATCATTCCCCAAGAGCAGGAGTCTTAAAATGAAGCCAATTTAGTCAAAAGGGTGAAAGCTTTCCCGTCAGCCATCTCTACCCTGATAGAATGTACATTGACCCCGTTGTTTATTATTTATTTATTTATTTTAGGCATTTATGTAGCACCTTTCAACATCACCAGTGCCCCTGAGGTGACATACGATGTGGAAAAGCTGAGAAACTGTAGGGATCCACAAAATAGCCTCAGTTTCTCTTCTTAGTTTTCTCTCAAAGGCAATTCAGTAGCACCAGAGACCAAATACATTCCTCCTTGGGTGGAGTGGAAAGAATGCTGTAAACATCCGATTTCACTTCAAGATCTCAAAGAGGTGAAGCAAGACGGCTGTGCACACTGTCCTTTCTCATGTGAAGTCATGAGTCCTGCATGCAACACAAAAAAAGTTGAAAAGTTTCTCAAATTGTTTCTATTTGGTAAGGGAACATTTTAGGAAGAAATTATATGTGATCAGAGTACTGTTGTCATTTTCTTCCTTTCAGCTCCTGATCTCCTTTGAAGAGGTGGCCCTGTGCCAGAGATTGGTGCCAGAGGGCTCTCCACAAAGAAGTCAGGATGGAAGTTGATGGGAACCCTTACTTGTAAAAATGTATAAAGGGATGAATAACAAGTGTTGGAAGTGCAATTAGGAAATGGGAACAGTTTTCTACGTCTGGTGGACATATAAAAAGCAAGGAAATGTTGGATAAAAATTAACTATGGGCCGAAACAGACGAGGTGAATGCCAGGGATAGACGAGGTGATTGGTCTTGATCCCTTCTGAGATCCTGGGTTTCTGTGTTAAACTTTTAATGGGATTATCTTATTTCTCAAGCAGGTAATGAGCAGGAGAAAGAGAGTCTTGTGCAGCTCTCAGTGTTGTCATGGGAAACAACCAAGAATGTTGAGGACAAAGGGAAGTTTGCTAATCAGAGTGGACTGAAAAGACAAAAAGGAAACCAATCACAGAATGGGAAGACAAACCCCGCTGCTTCTGAAAGAGAGGATATTTGTTATCTGATGACCCCCCAGGAAAAGCATGAAGGGAAAAGAAAGGTAAACGGTCCTGTCTGCGGAAAAACATTCCAATATAAATTTCAGTTAAACGTACATTACAGAAGAGAAACCATATTAATGTAAGGAATGTGGAAAGTGCTTCAGTGATAATAGAACATGTCCTAAGCATCAAATAACTCACACAGGAGAGAAGCCATATAAATGCAAGGAATGTGGCAGGAGCTTTGGTCCAAAGAGAAATCTACAATGGCCATGGAACAGGTGGAACAGCTTCTTTCTGATGGAGCCATGGGGTGGGGGTTCAATCTGGGACGTAATGGGTAATCAGAGGTCATCCTCTGTTCTTTAGTGGCTCAGTTAATCACTTCCTCCTGCTGTTTTGTCCTTGCTTCAACTTCCAGCCACTCAGGGCCAGGGGTGGTGGGACTTGACCTCTTGGTGGCCCCTCAGGAGGACTTCGTCTATTCCTGCATTAGCATTAAACCCATGTTTTTTAGACAGAATTGGTCTACCATTTTAGTGGAGGGAGTCACTGACTCAGGCAGCTTGTTTTGAACCATCATGAAAGAAAGCAATTCCTAAAGATTTAATTGCTGGTTTTCATAGTTGTATTGTCAAGAATGGGAAGAGGTTCCTCTATTCTCTGCTTTATGTGCTAAAAGAACTTGACCATACATGTTCAAAAACCAAAAAAATCTGATGCTTTGGTGATGCTACTCTGGGCCTATGCCAGTTAGTAATGCAGATTAGGAAGATCTGTGTGAATGAGTTTCCACATGCTAAACAAAATCTCCCTGCAAAGGAGAAATCTAGATAATCAGGGACACCAATTGTATCCTTTGTAGTCTTTTCTTTCATGCCCTATTTATAAAGATCCAAGGAGTTGCAGAAAAGATAGGAGAATATTCAAACATGTTCCAATCTAACTTTATTTTGAAGTTATGGAATAATATTTGGGATGCACCATGTGATTTCCTCCCCTTTTGATTCGTCACTCTCTGGATGAGGGCTGTTTTCTGTTGCAGATGACCTTTGCAGATGTTGCTGTGTATTTCACAGAGAAGGAGTGGGAACTGTTGGATTGGAGGCAGAGATTTTTGTACAACAAAGTGATGATGGAAAACTATGAGAATGTGTCCTCTGTGGGTAAGGAACTTGAATGCATTGTCCTCCCTACAGAGGTGGGTCCTTGCATACTATATTGTCATGGCAGTATGATTCCACTTTAATTGTCATGGCAACATCCAGTAAATATTGGAATTTGTAATTTAGTGAGCCACTAGAGCTCTCTAGTTGAGGACTGTAAATGCTTCTCCCTAAACTGCCCATCTTAGGATTTTGTTAGAAGAAACCATAGGAAGTTAATATTTGTGGCCCCAAATCCTCCTCAGCAGATTCCTTAGCAAGTTTACAGGATTTTTTGGCCCCTGTTTCAGTGTTTCTATGCTTTGGACAGGCTTCCAATATCTTCTTGGGAAAAAGGCCTCCCTTGGCCCTACCAGGACTCAGGGAGGGCCCAGCAGTGACAAAATTGTCTCCACTTTACCTAAGGAATGTTGGGGAATATTGAGGAGCAAGTCTTACTTGATTTTTTTTCCGGGTGGGACAGTGGTGTGGGGGCTGCCTTCTGAATCTCTTTAGAGTCCAGTGTGGCTCTCTAATCCCCAACAGTTGCCTATTGCTGGTTTAGAGATGTCTTGAGACTATTTCAAAGCTGCTCTGAAGCCTGAACCTCACCAAAATTGGGATCCAACTCCCAGCTCCCTTCCTCACCCTTTCCCACTGATTGATTTGTATATTTATTATGCTACCTTTCTCATCAATTGGCCTGAAATAATCTCTTTCCTGCATCATAATCTGTGTGTATGTGTGCTAGAGACATTGAGAGACAGGAAATGTGTAAAACAGAGTTGCAGTGAAGAGATGCTGAAGGTGAAATGCTGAGACAGTGCAGATGGGCAGGTGGGAATGGTGGAGAGTGGTGGGAGAAATGGAAGGTGATCAGACATGTGGGAGTGAGGAGAGGAGAGCAGGAGCAAAGTGAAGATAGTCTAGCACTGTGCAGACAGAATGGTAACACTAGGAAGGTCCATAATAGGGTCAGAATAAGGTCCTTGTGTACTCAAAGATATAGCTGTGTTAGTCTGTGGAATCAAAAGCTCATGCTGCCAATTTCTTTCTTTCAATTAGTCTCAAAGGTGCTACAAGACCTCTCTACATACTGATTTCTTGTGTATTGTGAGGCAGCCACAAACCTGACAAATTTTATCAACAGGCTCAGGTCCTTGTTTTCAGAAATATCAATGGTTCCATTTAGCAATTATGACTAAAATCTTTGCTGGGAGGGAAAGAGGACACAGAAACTCCATTTTCTCTGAAGTTTCTTTTTCTACTTGAGCTTGCTTAGCTCCATTGTTAATTTCAGAGGTCCTTCCTCTCTTAACACTGAGATTCAGTCTTGTCTGTCCTTTTCTTTCTTTGTAGAAGAACTTTTGAGTCATCAGGGAATCCACAGAGGAGAGAAACCATACAAATGTCATCATTGTGGAAAATGTTTTGTTCACAAGTCAGACCTTTTGAGGCATGAAAGAGTCCACACAGGAGAGAAACCATACAAGTGCCAGCAGTGTGGGAAATGTTTTGCTGACAAATCAGCCTTTATGCCACATAAGGAGTGTGGGGGGAAAATTGCTCACACATCACACCTTAAAAAACACCAGAGAATCCACACTGAAGAGAAACCATACAAATGCCAGCAGTGTGGAAAATGTTTTCTTCACAAGTCAGACCTTTTGAGGCATGAGAGAGTCCACACAGGAGAGAAACCATACAAGTGCCAGCAGTGTGGAAAATGTTTTGCTCGCAAGTCAAATCTTAAAATACACCAGAGAGTCCACACAGGAGAAAAACCATACAAATGCCAGCTATGTGGAAAATGTTTTGCTCACAAGTCAAATTTTAAAATACACCAGAGAATCCACACAGGAGAAAAACCATACAAATGCCAGCAATGTGAAAAATGTTTTGCTAACAATTCAGGCCTTTTGAGGCATGAGACAGTCCACACTGGAGAGAAACCATACAAGTGCCAGCAGTGTGGAATATGTTTTACTCGCAAGTTAAATCTTAAAATACACCAGAGAATCCACACAGGAGAAAAACCATACAAATGCCAGCAATGTGGAAAATGTTTTGCTCACAAGTCAGACCTTGTCATTCATCAGAGATTTCACACAGGAGAGAAAACATTTAAATGTCATCAATGTAGAATAGGTTTTGCTTGCAAGTCAACTCTTTAAATACACCAGAAACTCCACACAGGATAGAAATCATACAAATGCCAGCAGAGTGGGAAATATTTTCCAAGCTGTTCAAATCTTTTGAGATACCAGAGAATGCACGCAGGAGAGAAACCATACAAATGCCAGCAATGTAGAAAATGTTTTGCTCACGTCAGACCTTATCATTCATCAGAGAATTCGCACAGGAGAGAAACCATTTAAATGTGAGCAGTGTAAAATAGGTTTTGCTCGCGAGTCAACTCTTAAAATACATCAGAGTCCACACAGGAGAGAAATCATACAAATGCCAGCAGTGTGGGAAATGTTTTACTCACAAGTCAACTCTTGTAACTCATGAGAGAAACCACACAGGAGAGAGCAGTGTGGGAAATGTTTTCCTAGCTGTTCAAAAAAATTTTTTATAATACCTTTATTAGTTAAAAAGATAACACACAGAACAAACGCCAGCAAACATAAATATACATTACCATTACAAACATATTAACATAAAAGCCAGACACGATCAGACAATACAAACATTCATTGCCTAACTAACATACAATATAACATAACACACATTAAAAACAAAAACAAAACTTCCTGGACAAGGACACCGATCTTAAAAATAAGTTATAACTCCCTTTCCTGGTTGTTATCCTGAAGCTATGCATCATATAAGAGTTGAAAATCAAATATCCTTACATTGATCTATAAATTTAATCTCAACTTAAATTTATCATTTATCTGTAAAAACCAAAACTACTTAGACCATTTGGTCATGATAGCCACCATAGCTTCATAAACTAGGAACAAGATAAAGCAAAATCTTTCTATTTACTTCTCTTTGTCCTTATTGAATCCATTCATATAATCACATAACGGTTTCCAAATCCTCTTGTTTGCCTCATGATTATACCCCTTTACTAAATTGGTAAGCTCATCCATCTGTTCAATTTCACACAATCTATGTAACCAGGAGTCTATAGATGGAATTTCTTTGTTTTTCCAATTCCTAGCTAGAACCATTCTAGCACACGTTGTCATATGAAAAATTAACTTTCCAAATTTAAGTTCTAAGTCTCGATTTTCACATAGACTCAGCAAATAAAATTTCGGATCTAGATTAAACTTTAGATGTAAAATATTTTCAATAATGCCATGAAGTTTTTCCCAAAATTTCCAGATTTTTTTTACAAGGCCACCACATATGAATATATGTACCCATGGCTTTATTACATGTCCAACATTTATTTGATATGCCTTTATAAATTCTCCCAATTTTTGCTGGAGTGAGATACCACCTGAACTGCATCTTTATATGGTTCTGTCTGAGATCAATGCATGGTGATTATTTTATTCTATTCCTCCACATTCTCTCCCATTGATCCAGATTAATATTATAGTTTAAGTCTTGGGACCATTTAATCATGGTTTCTGTAAGAAGCTCTTCTTCCATCTCAAAATTCAACAGGTAATCATAAAACAACGCAATTTTATGTTTATTTTCTGAAAAAATAATTTCATCTAGTTTGTTGTTTTCTTTTCTAATGCCAATCAATTTCTGATTCGATAGGTATCTCTCTCTCAGCTGTCTATAAAAGAGCCAGCCACATGTGTATTCCTCTTCCGTTAGCTGCTGATGTTTTTTAAATGACATATTTCGGCCTTCCCTATTTATCTCCAATAGGTTGTCATAAGTTATCCATTTTCCTTTTTTTATAACCTCCCTCTAGTGGAATGCCTCATGAATTGAAGTCCACCTAGGTAATTCCAGGCATACTCTAGCTTTATAATTTGACCAGACATTAAACAAAGATTTGCGAATGAAATGATTCCCAAAATCTTTGTGTATTTTGTGTTTTTCATACAGAAGATACCCATGCCACCCAAATCTAAGCCCTTTTCCTTCTAGTGCCAAAATTCCTTCGTTATTCAACAAAAACCAGTCTAACATCCATGTAAAACAGCAGGCCGCGTAGTACACCTGTAGATTGGGCAAAGCAAGACCACCCCTGTTAAGCTTATTCTGCATAAGCTTAAACCTCACTTTGGGCTTCTTCCCGCTCCAAATAAATTTAGAGATTTCTTTGTGCCAAATCTTAAATGGTTTAAAGTTGGTAATTATTGGAAGATTTTGAAAAAACAAACATAAATTATTGGAAGATTTTGAAAAAACAAACAAAGATAAATAGGGAAGGTAGAATTTTCATTTTTATAACCGAGATTTTCCCCAGCCAGGACAATTGTAGCTGATTCCATAATTTTAAATCATTAACTAGTTCCCTGGTAATCCTCTCATAGTTGTTTTTATAGAGGTCAACATTTTTGTTAGACAGTGTAATCCCCAAATATTTTACTTTCTTACAAATTTGAAATCCAGAACACTCTTGAATTTTAACTTCCTCATCCTTGGATACATTCAGAGCTAACACTGAAGTTTTGTCTTTATTAATTTTTAAGCCGGAAACAAGGCTAAATTCATTTAAGATATTTAGTAGGTGTTTTATACTTTCATCAGGGTCTGCTATAGTGACAAGGAGGTCGTCTGTGTAAGCTCGAAGCTTAAATTCATGTCCTTTACATTTAAACCCAACGATCCTTTCCTCGGCTCTAATTTTGTTGTTAAGCATTTCAATAACCATGAGAAACAATAAGGGGGATAACGGACACCCCTGCCTAGTCCCGTTATTTATTCCAATTTTTTCCGTTCTTTCCCCATTCACTAAAATTCTTGCTTCTTGTATATCATATATGGCCTTAACCCAACTAATGAAGTTCTTCCCGGCCTCCACTTTTTCTAGAACTGAAAAAAGAAAGGACCTATCTACTTTATCAAAAACCTTCTCAAAATCAATGAAGGTCATTACCAATTTCTTATCTATGCTTTTTTCATGAATCTTGATCAAATTAAGTACAACCCTCAAATTATCCCTAATTTGTCTTTGTGGTAGATAACCACATTGGTCTTTATTGATCCACTCCTTTAAGACATTTTTTAGTCTCTCAGCAAAAATAGAGACAAAGATCTTATAGTCTACGTTCAACAAGGAGATAGGTCTGTAGTTTCTAATATCTTGTATATCTTTGTTTTCTTTAGGGATTAACACGATATTTGCTTGGGCCCAAGTTAACGGGTATTTACCACAGATTATCTCATTCATTATTTTTCCTAATATTGGCGCTACCTGCCAAGCGAACTTCTTATAAAATTCTGAGAAAAACCATCAGGACCTGCAGCCTTGCCTGATTTAATCCTTTTAATGGCATCTAGTACTTCCTGGGTGGCAATGGGCTTATTGAGTTGCTCTTTCTGAGTTGCAGAAAATGCTAGTACATTACAACTATTTAAATATTCAGTAATAGCTTCACTCGAAATTTCGTCCCCTTTTCTGTAAAGCTGTTTATAAAAATCATGGACAATTTTTCAAATCTGATCTTGTTCTGTGTATTTCTGTCCTTGGTCTCTTAGGCATGTAATTTGTCTTTTTGTTCTTTCCTTTCTCAGTTGGTAAGCCAGCCATTTACCGGGTTTATTGCCTCCTTCAATGATTTTTTTGTTTAATAAACTTTAATTCTTTTTGTCTCTCCTTCAATAACATTGTGGATATTTGTAACTGTAGATCTTTAATTTCCGTTTTTATAGTTTGCTTATTAGGGTATTGTTTAAGCTGATTTTCTTTTGTCTTTAATGTCTCTTGTAGAGTCCTTAAATTTTGTAGTCTCGTTTTTTTAAGATAACTTTTTTCCAAAAAAAACCCTCTCATAACCGCTTTCGCAGCTTCCCATATTACAGTTATCGGGGTGTCTTTATCCTGATTTTCTTTAAAATAATTCTGTAGACAAATTAAAGCCTCTTGGGAGATTTTATCATTGTTTAGGATGTTGTCATTCAATCGCCAACAATATTCCTTAGGTCTTGATTTTAATTCAAGGAATATTAAACCGTGATCCGAAATTACTCTCGGACAGATCTTTACATTTAAGGCCAGATGGGAAATATTTTTCGAGATTAATATCATGTCTATTCTTGCCCAAGAGCGATGTCTTTCCGAATAGAAGGAAAATTCCTTCCTTCCGGGATTTAATTCTCTCCATATATTCATTAAATCGAGTCTGTCCATGATGTCAAAGAATTTTTTGGGCAATTTACCCTGACTTTTCTTTATTTTTTTGTTGAGTGTCTGTCTAATTGCGGGTTGATTACCCCATTCCAGTCTCCCATGAAAATACATGAGTCAAAGGAAAGATTATCAATTTTATTCAATAATTTTTCATAAAATTTCCCTCGCTTTGCCAAAGGTCCATAGACCCCCAACAGAAAGACTTTTTTCCCATTTAGTGCAATTTCAGTCCCAATATAATGGCCTTTATTATCGTTCAGTACTTCTACCGCATCATATGGGCCTTTAACATAGATAGCAACTCCTTTTTGTTTTTTATCCACAGCAGAAACAAAAACCTTGCCTAACTTTCGATTTTGGAATAACTTCACCTTATCTTTCTTGATTCTAAGTTCCTGCAAACATAAGATTTCCACATTGAGCTTTTTCAGATATTGGAAAACCTTTCCTCTTTTAATATTACCATTCAATCCCTTAACATTCAAAGAGGCGATTTTCAAGTTATTCATACCCTTCACATCATCATTTACATTCCTTATCATTGTAAACCGGGAATTCGAAAAACCTTGAAATAATACTCTTCCTACAATTCTTTCTTCTCTTCGTCGTTGACCAATTTACAGTCGACCTCTTCTTCGCTATCTAATTCTGATTCTGTGTCTAATTGATTTTCTGTGTTAACTTGCGTTCCTTGAGGATCTATCTGTTTCTTAGCTTTTGAGTTCCTCACTTCCCTCGCCTCCTCCTCCTGATTGGGATCTGACAGACTACTTTCCTTCCTCTCTCTTCTTTGTTTATTAATCCTTCTTTCCGGGCGTATTTTTTTGTTTCCAGGATCACTCTTGACTTCACACACGCTACTACTAAGACCTTTTTCTTCTCTATCATTCTCTTTTTGTTCTCCTCTTTTAAGAAATTTATGGAAATCCTTAGCCTCCTGTATAGATCTAATTTCAATTTTTTTTCTTTTGATACCACACAATTAACCCCTCCAGGATTAGCCATCTATAAACTACTTGTCTTTCTTTAAGGGTTAATGTTAAAGGCTTATATTCACGTCTCCTTTTCAGTATTGCGGGTGGTATATCCTTATATAAATACAGGTCTTTACCATCCCATTGTAATGGTGTTTCCCTATATTTATGCAACAATGAATCTCTTAGATTTTTCCGAACAAAAACAACCATGATGTCTCTGGGACCTGCTTTTGTTTTGCTATGTATGAGTTCATTCTATACAGATTATCGATTTCAAGCACACACAATTCTGGAGCTATCCTCAAATACTCTCCTTGTATCTGAGATACCACTTCTAACAGATTCTCCCTTCCTTGTTCTGGGATTCCTCTGATTTTAACTGCTTTTTCCCTGGCTTGCAAATCTTTAATCATATTGTCATCCACCAATTCTTTCTGTTTTTGTTTGATTTCTTTTAAATTACATTCAAAAGATTCATGTTTAGTTTCAATTCTTTCCATCTTATTTTTAATCTTGTTAATTTCTATTGAAACTTTATCAAGGGAGCCGCTCACACCTTTTAGATCATCTCGAAGTTCTTTCTTCAGTTCGCCCCTTAAATCTGCCATTTCCTGCTTAAGGTCTTGGATTTCCTTACCAAGCTCAGATCTAATTTTCTTTATTTCCTCTAAAATCTGTAAATTACTATCCATTGTCTTAATATGCTCCACTGATGTCCTACGAGCAGTTAAGGCTCGTAACTGTGCCTGGGTTTGCGCCCTCGTTTTCCCAGTAGCCATTTATTTTCAAAAAAAAGAAGGAAGGAAAAATTATTAAAAAGAAAAAATTCAAATCTTTTCAGACACCAGAAAATCCACATAGGAGAGAAGTCATACAAATGCCAGCAGTGTGGGAAATGTTTTGTTCAGAAGTCAGCCCTTTTAACTCATGAGAGAAACCACACAGGAGAGAAACCATAACCATACAAGTGCCAGCAGTGTAGGAAATGTTTTGTTCAGAAGTCAACACTTGTAAATCATGAGAGAAGCCACACAGGAGAGAAAGCATACAAGGGCCAGCAGTGTGATAAATGTTTTGTTCAGAAGTCAACCCTTGTAATTCATAAGAGAAGCCACACAGGAGAGAAACCATATAAATGCCAGCCATGTGGGAAATGTTTTGCTCAGAACTCAGGCCTTGTCATTCATCACAGAGTTCACACAGGTGAGAAACCATTTAAATGTCAGCAGTGTACAATAAATTTTGCTCACAAGTCAACTCTTAAAATACACCAGAGAGTCCACACAAGAGACAAGTCATACAAATGCCAGCAGTGTGGGAAATGTTTTGCTCACAAGTCAGACCTTATCATTCATCAGAGGGTTCACACAGGAGAGAAACCATTTAAATGCCAGCAGTGTAGAATAGGTTTTGCTTGCAAGTCAAGTCTTAAAATACACCAGAGAGTCCAGACAGGAGAGAAAGCATACAAATGCCAGCAGTGTGGGAAATGTTTTGTTCACAGGTCAACCCTTGTAGCTCATGAGAGAAGCCACACAGGAGAGAAACCATACAAAATGCCAGCAGTGTGGGAAATGTTTTCCTAGCTGTTCAAATCTTTTGAGACACCAGAGAGTCTACACTTGAGAGAAATCATACAAATGCCAGCAGTGTGGGAAATGTTTTCCTAGCTGTTCAAATCTTTTGAGACATCAGAGAGTCTACACAGGAGAGCAATCATACAAATGCCAATAATGTGGAAAACGTTTCGCTCATAATTTAATCCTACTATCTCATCAGAGTCCACACAGGAAAGAAAGCATACAAATGCCAGCAATGTGGCAAGTGTTTTACTTCAGGTACCAGCCTTACACACCACCATAGCATCCATACAGGAAAGAAGCCATACAAATGCCAGGACTGGAATGTTTTGCTCAGAAGTCATACCTTTTGAAGCATCATAAAATCGACACTACAGAGAAAGTGTAGAAATGCAAGCAGTCGAAAATGCTTTTTGGTGAGGCAGCCTTCATACATCTTTATTGTATTTTTTAAGCTCTATTATAACCTTCATTTCTGCTTTTTCTGCTATGAAGTTTGTGGTTTTAAAGTACCATGCCATAACATTTTTTTCTTTTTTTTTCCTTGTCTTTGTGGGGGTTGGGGGATTTATGTTGTGGAGGGGATATTTGTGTAATGGGGGAGAGTGGTAGGTATGTATGATGTCTTTTTGTTGTAGAGGTATTTGTGTTGTACTCGTGTTTCATATAATAAAATTAAAGAAATAAAATTAAAATAAAGTACCATGCCATAACTGGAACATTCAATAAACCAGGGGTCAGCAACCTACGACCCCCAGACCGGTTCCGGCCCAGGTCGCCAGAGTTACTGGCACAGGCAGACCCCTGCCGTTGCTGCTCCCGCTGCAACAGCGCACCGCAGCAGCGCGTTTTCGCCTCTGGCCGGCCGGCCAGCCACACACCCCACGGCTGCCATTTTGATTTTCAAAATGGCAGCCATGATGTGTTTGCACATGCACAGGAGTACTGCGCATGCGCAAACGAGTTGTAGCCGCCATTTTGGAGAACAAAACGGCGGCCGCGACATGCGTGGCGGCGGCTGTGGCCGTGCGCGCTGTGGTAGCAGCTCGCATGGCAGGTGCGTGCACGCTGGCGGTTGGTGCATGCATGTGTGCGCGTGCACCGCCATCCCCCCCACCCAGTGGAAAGAAGGACTTCGGGGGACCGGCCCAGACCGTAAAAAGGTTACCTACCCCTGCAATAAACATTTGAATAATTTGGAGCATTCTGTATTCTTCATTGCCCATCCAGAGTCTGTGAAAGACAGCATCATTTATGAAGCATTGGTATTTGTATTAATGAGGTGCTGCCATAATTCAACAGGTGGTGACCATGAAGGGTGCTGAAAATGTGTCTTCAGGGAAGAGATGAGGATCCCTGTTCTCTAATTTTGGTGGACGCAACTCCAGGCAAGACAAAAGAGCTCTGCACAAATCTCCAACTCAGCTGGGGAAACAACAGCTTGCTATATTTTGCAATGCAACAGACAAAGACTACAGAGGGTCTATGGATTTGCTTAGTTAGCTTCCTTTCTTTGGTTGCTCTGGTACAATGGCTCCCCCTCCACTCTGCTCTGTATCTGCCTTCTGGCTAGAAGCAAGGAGACTAAAATGTTATTTATCCTGTATTCCCAACTAAATGACAAAGAATATTTCCCTCATTTCCACTTGATCTGGAAACAGCCCTTTTAAGATGTCTGTCTTAATTTCCACACTGGAAAATATGTTGTGTTTACTTGAATGACAAGCTGTCAGCAACTGTGGTTGGTACTTAATGCATCACCAGAGGCTCATCCCCACATCCTCTAATGTTTAGCCACCATACTTCAGGGAAATTCTGAGAGAATCCTGAATTCACAACTTCTTAGGGCAGCGGTTCTCAACCTGTGGGTCACGACCCCGGCGGGGGTCGAACGACCAAAACACAGGGGTCGCCTAAAGCCATCGGAAAATACATATTTTTCAGTGGCGCAGAAACCCAGGAGAGGCTTGGAAGCCTTGCGATGGAGGGCTGGCTGGTTGGGTTTTTGGGTTTTTTTGAGGAGGGAGGGACGGAGAAAGGGAAGGAAGTGGAGGAGTCAATCCCTGGGGCAGGGTGAGCCGACATCCTCCTTCCCCAGGACGCGTCCTCCATTTCAGTCTTCTGTTCCAGAGGGATTCCAAAACGTCCTTCATTTCGAGCAGGACTAAGAGGCACAGATTTATCTTTATATGAGTGTTTTGAGCTTTTGGTTTGGAATGCCCTCCCTATTTCTGGGATGTCCTCCATTTTGCGGTGCTTTGTCCTCCTTTGCGGGGTGAGGACATATCCTGTCCCGGGGGAGAAGAAAAGGAGGAGGAGGAGGAGGAGAGGGAAATCTGTGCCCAGGAAGAGACCTTAACAGAGTAGATGCCCACTGGTGCTGGGTCCAACTGGTGACACTGAGGACAGAGCGAAAAGAGGGACATTACAAGACTGATGGGGAACCAAATTGGGGTGTCTGTGTGTGTGAGTGAGTGTGTGAGTGAGTGTCGGGGTAGGGGCTGGCAAGGCATCCTGGGGAGAATCCAGCTGCTCAGGGAATTGAGGGGGGAGGGAGATCAGGGGCGCCCCCCAGGGAGATCCGTCCAGAAGCCTTCACCCAACAGGTGACAGGCCCTCCTCCATCCCTCTATTGTAGGGGAGGAGAGGAGTTCTCCTGTTTGTTTATGAGGCGGAGAGAGAGGAAGAGAACTCAACTCATGGAGTTGACGGCTAAGGGGCCCAAAGGCGTTTTGCCTGGCCAACCAGGGGGCAACTGGGGGGGGGGGGGGGAGAAAGGGAGCCTCTTCTTCTCTCCCTCAAAAGAGGAGGAGGAGGAAGAGGAAGCAGAAGAAGAGAAGGAGGAGGAAGAAGAAGAAAAGGAAGAAGAAGAGGAAGAGGAGGAAGAAGAAGGAGAAGAAGAGGAGGAGGAGGAAGAGGAGGAGAAAGAAAAGGAAAAAGCAGAGGAAGAAGAGGAGGAGGAGGAGGAAGAAGAAAAGGAAGAAGCAGAGGAAGAAGAGGAGGAGGAAGATAGGGAGGAAGAAGAAGAAGAGGAGGAAGTAGAAGAGGAGAAGGAGGAGGAGGAGGAGATAGAAAAGGAAGAAGCAGAGGAAGAAGAGGAGGAGAAGGAGGAGGGAGAGAGCGAGAAGGAAGAAGAGGAGAAAGAGGAAGAGAGGGAGGAAGAAGAAGAAGAGGAAGAGGAGGAGGAGGAGAGAACCTACCATCTAACCAAGTCTTCCACCTCAATTGGCAGTGTGTGTGTGTGTGTGTGTGTGTCCTTTTTTGGTTTTTCTTTTCGTTTTAGTCCTTTTTTTTTTGTCAAAAAGCCCAACAACATCTGGTGGGCCCCCTCCACAGATTTCACCCACCCGACCCTTGACCCTTTCTCCTTTTCCCTTTGCCACACACAAAACACACAAGCACCGTCTTCCCAGCGCTCTTTCCAGGGTTTTTATATCGACGGTATATTTTCCCTGCCTTGTTTTTGAAACACACCAGACGCGGTCTATGAAGCGTATTTATAACCCACTCGATCGTCTTCGCCTGTGAAAGTGGGTGGAATTGATTAAAAGGCTGATGTTTTTGTCGAAGAAGGGGCTGCCATCTAAAGCGAGAGGGACGAGGAAAATCTCTCTGCTTCCAAATGTTCAGGAGGGTCAAGAAGCGTTTTCTGTTGGATTTCTTCGTACTCCAAAAATCCTAGTTTTTAAACAAAGATCATACTATGCCATGGTGAAATGTTATTTATTGGAATTAGTAATAAATATTTCTCAACATATAATTAAATATTGTTTTTGTGATTAATCACTATGTTTAAATTATGTTTGATTTGTAGCAATGAGAATGCATAATGCATATCAGGTATTTACATTCCGAATCATAACTGTAGCAAAATTACAGTTTTGAAGTAGCCACCAAATTTTTTTTTTGGTTTGGGGTCACCACAACATGAGGAACTGTATTGCAGGGAGACACAGGAACATGAGAAAGTTGGCAACCAAAGACCTATTCACACTAACCAATTGTATCAGTGTGTTGCTATGTTGGCTCTGTGTTAGCAGTGTGTTGCTGTGTGCACTGAAATGACCCCTCTTCATACTGAAGTGACCAGTGGGGTGCCACAAGTATCTGTTCTGGGCCCAGTGCTGTTCAACATCTTTTATCAACAACCTGGATGATGGTTATCAAATTTGCAGATGACACCAAATTAGGGGTTACTAATATCCCAGAAGAGAGAATCAAAATTCAAAATGACCTTGATAGACTAGAAAGCTGGGCCAAACAAAATGAATTTCGACATAGAGAAATGTAAGGTACTGCACTTAGGGTGGAAAAATGAAATACACTGATATAGGATGGGGAACACCTGGCTTAATGCAACTAGATGTGAAAAGGATCTAGGAGTCCTAGTAGACCACAAGTTGAACGTAAGTCAATAGGGTGATGGGCAGCTAAAAAGGCCAATGTTACTCTCAGCTGCATCAATAGAAGTATAGTGTCTATGAAGGGAAGTAATGTGCCACTCTATTTGGCTTTAGTCAGTTCTGGGCACAGCAATTCAAAAAGGATGTTGACAAGCTGGAGTGTGTCCAGAGGAGGGCGAAGGGTCTGGAAACCATGCTGTACAAGGAGAGACTTAGGGAGCTGGGTATGTTGAGCCTGGAAAAGAGAAGGTTAAGAGGTGATACGATAGCCCTGTTTAAATATTTAAAGGGATATCATATTGAGGATGGAGCAAGCTTCTTTTCTGCTGCTCAAGAAAATAGGACACAGACCAATGGATGCAAGCTACGGGAAAAGAGATTCCACCTAAATATTAGGAAGAATTTCCTGACAGTAAGAGCTGTTCTACAGTGGAACACACTTCCTCGGAGTGTGGTGGAGTTTCCTTTGGAGGTTTTTAAAGAGAGGCTGGATGGCCATCTGTCAGCAATGCTTTGATTGTGAGTTCCTGCATGGCAGAATGGGGTTGGATTGGATGGCCCTTGTTGTCTCTTGCAACTCTAAAAGGTAAAGGTATTCCCTTTTGACAAGGTTGTCAAATTATCAAGCAAAAAATAGGTGGATGTACTATCCAGGGCTGATGGGAGGTGTAGTTCAAGTACATCTGGAGAGCCACAATTTTCCCATTCCTAACTTAAATGGTGAATGAAAATAAATATCTCTTGACCAATATTAAAACAATTTAACTGCTTTCAATTTTGGTGATAGTGTTTGTTTGCTATGAACTCAATATTGTTATAAGAACTGTGGAGTTTCCTTTTGATGTAGTACAGAAACATCTTTTAGGAAAATGGACATGGCTGATAAAGATTCTAAGATGTGCCTCGATTGCTTTATAGTACCACAAGTCTCCCTGAATGTTTGGTCATGTGGAACACTTCAGTTTTAATGTCATAATCCTCTGGGTTTTAATGAATTCTTTTGTTTTAAATTTGAGCAGAAAATAATATTCTGAATGCCATAAAGGGTATGGATGCTTTCAAATGCTCTTACTTCCTCTAGCTAACCCTTGCTAAAACCAACCAAAAATACTGCTTCACTTAAGTTCTGCATGACATTTCCTACGAAAGTGGTAACATTAACAACCTGGATCTTTTTACTAAGATCTGATCAAAAGCAACATGTCTGCAAAACTTTGGCACAAGCAAAATATTTCCTGGCAAAATGGTTGCTTTTTGCAATGATATCACAAGCCTTGCATGCTGCAGAGTTGCTAGTGTGGTGAATCTGGTGAGTCACTATATGAGAACTTGGTCTTCCAGCCCTTTTTCTGGAATAAAGACATTTTGCCTAGAAAACATGAGGGAAAAGTGTGTCCTGTTATGTTTTGCTGGCTTTTGCCTCCCTTCTGCTCTGTCTTGTGTGCCTGGTGAGGGTGGCCTATGCTTTGCAGACATGATTTCCCATGCTACCCTTTGTATCCAGCCTCCATGTTGCCCCATTGTCTCTGGGTGTCCAGCTTCTTGCACACACCAGCCCCCATCCCTTCTCTCCGAGAAGGCTCCAAGGACCCCCTTTCCCCTCCCAGGAATATGGGAGAGTTTTATTTCTTCTCTTGCCCCCAAACCCCAAAGCTCTTCTTCTTCTCTAGGAAGCACATGTCCTGTTTACCTTAGCTGGCAGTGAGAAGGGAGCAGGAGGTCAGAGTAAAAGTCCCAGCAGAGTGAAGGCAAAACTTACAGACTACAGAGCCTCATCGGATATCAGGAAGCCAAAAGGAATAAGCACAGATGTAGTCCAAAATACTGTCCCAAGTGTCTAGTAATGGGAGTCCAATTCAAGTTATCAGAGAGGCCGCTCTGCCTCAGCCTTTGGCCCTTCCTTCTCTTCCTTCAGGAGTGTAGGCTCGTCCGGGCTCGAATGGAGTTCCATTACCCCCAGACACCAAAGGTACTTCTGGCTTACCATCAGTTCTGAGCAGACTCAGCGCTCTGTGTAGCCAGTAAACCAGCCAATTGTTGCAATTAGGAGTTTATTGAAGAACACAAAGCCAGAAATCTACTAGCCCCCCCTTGCTCAAAGCACCTAATTAAACCCTACAAACAAATTGCTCCACCCCTCTGCCCATGGTGTGAAAACTAGCACCCACCTATTATTCCCACAGCTACCCATTCTGTTAGAAAAAGATTGCCTTCTGTTAAAAAAAAAAGTCACTTCATTTAAAGAGGTCTGCTATAGTAATGGAGCAATTTCATCATGTAAAGAATTTTGAGTCCAGTCACACACACACACACACACACACTTATCACTCACTCCAGCCATCCTGTTCCCAGCCCCTGCTGTCTCCAAGCGGTACCATCCTCCTCCCACCAGCTATACATTTCAAGGGGCCTACTTTCCCAAAATAAACCTCTGTCTCATCACCTCCCATCCCCCCCCCCCCAGCAACTCACAGCTTGCCATGCCTGCAGCTTATACTATTTACTACCAACCTAATCTCAGCCTATCTCCACAACTAGCCCATCTATCATCCCCACTAACTACCAACCCAACCAAAACCTGGCAGAACCTATGTACGCAGGCATAGTTCTGACAAAAACCTTTGTAGTAACTACTGATGCCTCCAATGTAGGAATAGGGGCAGCACTAAGCCAAGAAGGTAAAGATGGTCAATTGCACCCGGTGTTGTTTCTATGTAAAAAGTTGTTACAGAAGGAAAAGCATTTGGCCACTATTGAAAAAGAATGTATGGCCTTAAACAATTTAAAACCATATTTGTGGGGGAGAAAATGTATGGCAAGAACAGATCATTCTCCCTTATGCTGGCTGAATCACATGAAAGATAACAATGGCAAATTACTGAAGTGGAGTCTAATACCCCAAGATTTCAATTTTTCAATTCAGTACGTGAAAGGTAAAGATAATATAGTGGCTGATAGTTTGTCAAGGCAGCCTAAAAAATCTGTAAGCGAGGAGAGATATACTAATATATGTTGTAGAATCATAGAATCATCGAGTTGGAAGAGACCACAAGGGCCATCCAGTCCAACCCTCTGCCATGCAGGAACTCAAAATCAAACCATCTCCGACAGATGGCTATCCAGCCTCTGTTTAAAGACCTCCAAAGGAGACTCCACCACCCTCCAAGGGAGTGTGTTTCACTGTCGAACAGCTCTCACTGTCAGGAAGTTCCTCCTAATGTTGAAGTGGGATCTCTTTTCCTGTAGCTTGCATCCGTTGTTCCAAGTCCTATTCTCTGGAGCTGCAGAAAATAAGCTAATGCCTCCTAAATATGACATCCCTTCAAATATTTAAACAGGGGTATCATATCCCCTCTTAACCATCTCTTCTCCAGTTCCTCGTAGGGCATGGTGTCCAGACCCTTTACTATTTTAGTCGCCCTTCTCTGGACACACTCCAGTTTTTCAACATCCTTTTTGAATTGTGGTGCCCAGAACTGGACACAGTATTCCAGGTGAGGCCTGATCAAAGCAGAATACAGTGGCACTATTACTTCCCTTGATCTAGATACTATACCTCTATTAATGCAGTCTAACATTGCATTGGCCTTTTTAGCTGCGGCATCCCACTGTTGACTCATGTTCAACTTGTGGTCTACTAGGACTCCTAGATCCCTTTAACAGATAGTCTCATTAAGCCAGGTGTCCCCCATCTTATATCTATGGATTTCATTTTTTTGCCCTAAGTGCGGTACCTTATGTTTCTCCATGTTAAAATTAATTTTGTTAGCTTTGGCCCAGCTTTCTAATCTATTAAGGTCATTTTGAATATTCATCCTGTCTTCTGGGGTATTAGCTATTCCTCCTAATTTGGTGTCATCTGCAAATTTGAGAAGCATGGCCCCTATTCCTTCATCCAAATCATTGATAAAGATGTTTAATAGCACTGGGCCCAGGACAGAACCCTGTGGCACCCCACTGGTCACTTCTTTCCAAAGGAGCCCATTGCTGAGCACCCTTTGGGTTTGGTCAGTCAACCACTTACTAATCCACCTAACAGTTGTAATCTCTAGCCCACATTTTACTATCTTGTTTGCAAGAATATCATGGGGGACCTTGTCAAAAGCCTTACTGAAATCAAGATATGCTATATCTACCACATTCCCTTCATCTAGCAAGCTGGTAATTTTATCAAAAAAAGAGATCAGATTAGTTTGGCATGACTTGTTTTTGAGAAACCTATGTTGACTTTTAGTGATTATGGCATTCCCTAATAAATGTTCACAGACTCTCTGTTTAATGAACTGTTCTAGAATCTTTCCTGGTATTGATGTCAGACTAACTGGATGATAGTTGTTGGGATCCTCTTTTCCCCCCTTTTTGAAGATGGGGACAATGTTTGCCATCCTCCAGTCTGCTGCGACTTCTCCTGTTCTCCATGAGTTCTCAAAGATTATTGCCAGTGGCTCTGAGATTACATTTGCCAGTTCTTTTACTCTTATATTTGGTATTCTATCTGCACAACTGCAGTCATTGTATTAGTGTGTGTGTGAGTCAATGATAAGGACATCTGCTGATCATGTCCTTGAAAGCAGCCAGACTACTATATGGACTGGATGAGTAATCTGCATGAGGAAATGCATGATGAAATGTATATGATGTAATGCATGAGGAACTCTGGACAGAGGTTGCATCAGACACTATAAGAGACACAACTCTGAGGAAGCATGTGTGGGTAAATGTGAGTAGTGGGTCAGTGGAGAGAGATATTGTGAGTATTGCTGTATTGTTGCTGGGAGCTGGAAGAGAGGAGGAAGTCTGTGTTTGCTTTCATCCAGAGCTCCACTATTGCTGTATATGGATAGCTCCTACTATTTGTAAATAAATCCTTCAACTGTAGCAGCCCTATTTCAGCATCCTGATTTGGAGAGTATCGCAAGGTCCTAGTGAGATACTGAAGCACATTCAGGCCATGCTACAGTGTGACAAAATCTCGGTTTCACGATATCTGCTGATTTAGTAGCAGTATCAGCAAGTATACTCCACAGGTACATAGTAAAAGGCCAGATCCGAGCTATTGGTAAATAAACAGGATACACAGGTAGGTAAAAGAAATTTACTTTATTGTTACATCTAGGTTCTAGAAAAATAACTTGGTAGAAGAGTCCCTAGAGCTGACTCTCATGAGTGTAAGTAAATGAAAAACATCTTAGAAGCACAACCTTGTTTGTGCATCCCTGCTGGCAGAAGGCAGAGAGGGAAGAGAGAAAGAACAAAGGGTAATATACTTTCTTAATCCCCATAAGGAGGAGGGGGATGGGAAGTGACCTCACACACTAAATGACTGTAGAGATAGATAGTGCTTCTGTAAAGAAGATCACCACCCCTTCTCAAGAAAAACATAGAGCTACAAAAAAGCATTTATACTACTCAACTGTAACCACGGTCAGTGATAATTGTAAGGTGAATTTTGTCGGTGGAAGGGCAACTGGCAAAATGGATAATAAACAGTGTGAATGTCAGACAGAGACCTACCTGGTCATGACTCCTCTCTTTTATCTTCACAACAACCAAGTGAGGTAGAGAGAACCATACAATCATAGAGGTGGAAGAGACCCCATGGGCATTCCAGTCCCATCCCCTGCCATAAAGGGAGACAGTCAAACCACTCCCAACAAATGGCCATCCAGCCTCTGTTTCAAAACCTCCAAAGAAGGATGCTCCACCACACTCCAAGGCATAATATTCCACTGCTGTACAGCTCTTACATCAAGAGGTTCTTCCTAATGCGAGATTGAGGTGGAAAAGTTTCAATAACTTTCCCCCATCCATCGTGTGTGTGTGTGTGGGGGGGGGGCTGTTCGGGACAGGGAGAAAAGACCCCCCCTCCTTTGGAAAGCAGGAGCTCTCTATCCAAGGGAGGCGGCCGAACCAGGAGCCCCTCCCCAGCTGAAAGACCGGCCACGACTCCTCCTCTCCTCTCCTCTGTCCCCCCCTCCCCCCAATAACATTTAGGGCACCTCCTCCCCTCAATGTGCCCCCACTCCACCTCCCCTCCTTTCTCCTGCTCCATCCTCTGGGCTTCTCCCGCCTTCCCTCCCTCCTCCTCCTCCTTTTCCTCGCACTTGACCTTTCCGAACATTTCCTACCTCTCTAGGAAACTGAGGCCTCCTCTCTCTCCACTTTGGAGGACGCTCTAAGAACCTGAGCCTTCTCTCTCTCCCCCCCCTTTGGAGGACGCTCTAGGAATCTGACTTCATCTCTCCACCTTGGAGAAGGACTCTCTAGGAATCCTAAGCCTCCACTCTCTTTCCCTCCTTAGAGGAGGTCTCTCTAGGAATCCTAAGCCTCCACTCTCTTTCCCTCCTTAGAGGAGGTCTCTCTAGGAATCCGAAGCCTCCACTCTCTTTCCCTCCTTAGAGGAGGTCTCTCTAGGAATCCAAGGCCTCCACTCTCTTTCCCTCCTTAGAGGAGGTCTCTCTAGGAATCCGAGGCCTCTACTCTATCTCCCCCTTGGAGGAAGACTCTCTAGGAATCGGACCCTGGTTGGAGGAGGCGGTAAGGCGGGGGCGGTATTTGAGGGGGAGGAAGAGAGCGGGGGACACCTTGAGGAGGAGTGGGGCAGGCAGGAAAGGAAAGGAGGAGGTCAGGGGCACCCTTGCGGGGGGAGGGAGAGAGGAGGTCTCCCAAAAGATACAAAGTCTGTCTGTGGGGAGGGGTATCCCAGTTCCCTTCCTCTCCCCCCAGGCTCTCCTTCCGCCACCAAATGCAGGGAGGGAAGGAGGGAGGCCCTGGCAGTGGCCGAAGGGCCCTCCTCACTGTAGAAATAAGGCAGTTTGACACCACTTTTAACTGCTGCCAGGGCCCCATCCGAGAGATTCCTGGGATTTGTAGTTTGGGGAGGCAACAGCTCTCTTGGGCAGAGGAGGCAAAAGACCCGACAAAACTACAAGTCCCAGGATCCCATAGGATGGCAGCACTTCAAGTGGCGTCTGACTGCATTATTTCTACAATGTAGAGTGGGAAGAATGGCTCTGCTTTGGGTGGATGTGGGGGAATGAAGAAGAGGAAGAGGAGGAGGAGGAAGGGAAGGAGATCCCTGGGTCCCTGGAGCAGAAAAGGGGGCCCTTTCCCTCAGGCGATGATGGTGTCTTTTGTGTGTGAGTGTTTTGGGGGGAGGGGAGGGTCCTCTTTGCCTTCAGGAGCCCCAGTCTGGAGGCAAAGGATGAAGGAAGGAAAGCAGGGAGGCCCCTCTCTCTCTCTCTCCCCCCCCCCCCCCAGACACTCCCTGCAGGAGGAGGTTTAGTTGGAAAGACTACTGTATTAATGTAGAAATAATGTAGGAACACCAAAAGAGGAGCCAAACTGGATCTGCTTCTTCTCTTCCTCCTCCCCCCCCCCCCCCCAGTTTTCATGCCTTCCTATTGGAATCCCTACAAGAAAGATGGGAAGATCATACCACACACAAACAAACTCTCCAGCAGTCCTGATGGATCCTCTGTTGTCCCACTTTTTCACCTGCTTTTAAAAGGTCCCACTTCCTCTCCTCCTCCTCCCACTTTGTCCTCTGCTTCCTCCTGTTGCTACAATCTGAGCCAAAAATGCCCAAGTAGTTCCCACTCAGGGCCTGTACAGACTGCCAGAAATAATGCAGCTTGAGACCACTTTAACTGCCCTGGCTCAGTGCTAAGGAGTCATGGGAAGTGTAGTTTATTGTGCCACCAGAGCTCCCTGACAGAGAAGGCTCAGTGTCTCAGAAAAAACTACAATTCTCATGATTCTCCAGCATTAAGCCAGGACAGTTAAAGTGGTCTCGAGCTGCTTTATTTCTGTCAGTCTGTAAAGGCCCTCAGTTAACTCAGGAAGGGGAGGAGGCAGTCTTTTCTTTTCCCTCCAGGCTCAGGCAAAAGCAAAAGCTATGGAAAAGCCTGCCAGAAGAGATCCGTCTTATCATGACAAATCAGGTGAATGTGACAGTCAGGAGTGCCTGTTATCAGCTTCGACTAATACGCCAGCTGCACCCTTTCCTGGAAATAAGGGACCTAGTGACCGTAGTACATGCACTGGTAACCTCACGACCCAACTTCTGTAATGCACTCTACATGGGGCTACCCTTATACCTAATTCAGAAACTGCAATTAGTACAAAACATGGCAGCCAGGCTGATCACCAGAAGATCTAGGTGTGATCATATTACTCCGATTCTAAAATCTCTCCACTGGCTGCCCATTGGTTTCCGAGCACAGTATAAGGTGTTGTTAATGATCTTTAAAGCCCTACATGGCTTGGGCCCAACTTATCTAAAGGATCGCCTTTTCCCATATAATCCACCCCGTTCTCTCAGGTCCTCTGGGAGGAAGGTTCTTCAATCCAAAAGAACCAGATTGATGGCAACCTCGCAGAGGACATTTTCCACCACTGTTCCCAGACTCTGGAATGCCTTGCCAGAAGAGCTCCATCAGATATCCAGCTTAGATGGCTTTAAAAAAGGCATTAAGATTGATCTCTTCCGGCAGGCTTATCCAGAAGAAAGTTAGTTTGAGACCTGATCCTCCCCCATTAGGTGCCCCTCTTCCTCCTAATACGGTTTTTCCGAGGAGTTAACTTGCCCCTGTTGTAACCTGGGGGTGCTTTATTATTTTACTGTGTTATTGTTTTATTGTTGTTTTAAATACAGTGGTACCTCTAGTTACGAATGCTTCTTCTCCCGAAAAATTCGACTTATGAAACGCGCCTCCCTAAAAAATTTGCTTCAACTTAAGAAAGCGTTCCAACTTACGAAATTGGTGCGAACAAGCTGCTCTCCGAATTTCGTGGCATGCCATTGGTTAGCGAAATCTAGCAAAGCAGCACTGTATTGGCTAGCGAAAGAGGAAGTGTTTGCCTAGCGAAATTCAGCTAGGCAGCACTGTTTGGGCTTGCGAAAGAGGAGAAAAAAAGTGTGGCTAGCGAATTTGGTGGCTTCTGAGATTCAGGAAGGTAGGACTTATGGCTTTTGAACTCCAGGACTATATTTTTGGCTTGTGATATTTGTGGCTTCTGATCTCCAGGACTGTATTCTTGGCTTCTGATATTATACATTTGTATTGAGTTGTAGCTTGAATCTCGGGGCCTGGAACAGATTAGGGCATTTCAATGTTAAATTTGCTTCTACTTATGAAATTTTCTACTTACGAAATGGCTGTCGGAACGAATTAATTTCATAAGTAGTGGTACCACTGTATTATATTTTATGCTGTTGTGATTTAACTGTAATTTCAAGGGGAGGTTACATGTTTGTTACAATTTGTGGTATTGTACTTTTAATGTAAGCCGCCTTGATAAAGGCGGGGTACAAATAAATTATTATTATTATTATTATTATCATCATCACTATGCTAGATGCCTTTAAGAAGACATGCAAGACGGAGCTCTTCTGGTGGGCCTATCCATCTGATTTTCTTAGTGAAAATCCATAGTATTACTTCAAAATCGATTTTTTAAGGTTCTGATGACGATTGGCCATGTTATTTTATTTTATATTTATTTTATTATATTGTATTCTATTTTATTGAATTTATTATTGATGTTCTGATTTTATTGATTTTATTGCTTGTATTTTGTATACTGTGTACATTTTATTATGAAATCCTGCCTCGATCCATGGGAGAGGTGGGAAATATAAATAAAAATTATTATTATTACTAGTAGTAGGAGTAGTAGTATAAGTATTATTAGTATTTATGGGCTGCAGCTTCTCCTCCCTTGTGTCTTCTTCCTCATTGAATGACCTTGGCCATCTTGGCCACACTTGGGTGTTGCTTGGTCACATGTGTCCTGGATTTTACTTGTGAAATGTTGGAGGGTATGTCACAAACACTGTCCACACACTCAACTGCCTATCCTCCCCAGCAGCTGGGATGGAGAGGGACCCCCTGTCTCTGATTCCAGCTAAGAGGCCAGAGAAAGCCCTGTGACCAGTAGCCATTGGGAGCCCTGGGCCTGAGCTCCTTCCCAACTTACAGGCTTTACCAGACATCTTGGAGAAATATCGGTTTGTGTATGGCACAAACAATGTCCACACACTCAACTGCCCATCCTCCCCAGCAGCTGGGGTGGAGAGCCCCCCCCCCCCAATCTCTGATCCCAGTTAGTCATTGGGAGCCCTGGGCCTGACCTCCTTCCCAAACTACAAGCTTTACTAGACATGAATATAGGATTTGTGTTGGGCAGATGGGAGACTGAGAAAAGAAAATTAAATCTAGAATTGTGAATATTGTCTGTATCCACAGTCAGTGATAATTGGGAGTCACAAACTAATTTTGTGAATTACTACCCATTTTCCTGAAATTAAATCTCAAAAGGCACTCTTAGTCATTAAGACTCCACAAGAAACGTTGGAGGTCTGGGGACAATGATCAAACTCGCTCATATTTAAAGATTCATTTATGTCTCAACTTTTCCCTCCAACAATGTGACACAAGGCAATTTACAGCTTGTTAAAAACAGTGCAGATTATAAACAATACAAAAATATAGAAAGCATAAATAAATATAAATATAAAAATTATTTTTAAAACAGTTCAGTAATCTGTAAAGTTATTTGCTTAACTATTGTATAGCTTCATATTTTATGGTTCTTAGATTTTACACCATTGGCAGGACTTGATGTTGAGTTGATTATAGTTGTAAAATGCCATGTAAATTTATGGCACTATATAAATAACAACAATAACAACAACAACAATATTTAAAATTACACTTCATTAAAAGACTACATACAAAGCAACATAGGACACCATTGACATTTCATCACAATGTAAAAACGTCTAAAAGAATAAGAATATTTTTACTTGCCGATGGAAGGACAGCAAGAAGGAGCCATCTTAGGGGGGTTGCAGACTGCCAGAAATAGTGCAAATTGAGTCCACTTTTAGGGCTAGGGTTAGGGTTAGGGAATCATGGGGACTGTATTTTATTGTGGCACCAGAGCTCTCTGACAGAGGAGGCTCAATGTCCCAGAAAAAAACACAATTACCATGATTCCCTAGCACTAACCCTAACCCTAAAAGTGGACTCAATTTGCACTATTTCTGGCAGTCTGCAACCCCCCTAAGTCTTCCAAGGGAGGGACTTTCGAAGTCTGGGAACAGCCACCAAAAGGCCCTATTTCCCAGACTTCCTATCATATGAGCCAGAGAATGTGATGGATCAGAGAAGGGGGCCTCTCCTGAAGATCTTGGAGCTCTAGTGGGTTCACATGGGGAGATACATGAGGAGGGATTATTGGTCACATAAGTTTTGGGTTTCTCTCCTTTCAGGTCCAGGTCTACTTTGAGGAGAAAGCCATGTAATTTCCACAAAAGAAGTGGGATCTCCGGGATCCAGACCAGAAGGCTCCATACAGAGAAGCCAAGATGGAAGACATTGAGAAGGAGGTCTCTCTGGGTAAGGATCCCTTTTGCCTTTGTTAGAGAGATGCTGAAGGAATGAATTCATGTTCTGCCTTTTCTCTGTCCCATTAGCATTTCACCATCTTCTCCACACAGTGGCCCTACCATTTCCTTGTTTCCTTTGCTACAGTCATAACCAAAGAAGCCCTTTTTATTTTTTATTTTTAACCTCTCTGGCAGCCTCACACCAATCAATCTTCTCTTCACTAGCCTGAACATGTCCACCTACCTCAGACTTTCCTCATGTATTTTGTATTCCATACCTTGTATCATCCTGGTTGATCTTTTCTGACCCCGTGGCAATTTGTCCATATCCTTGTTTAAAAATGGGGTCCCCAGAACTGAACATTGTACCCAGATGAGACCTGACTACAGCAGAATATAGTGGGATGATGATTTTGTCTTGAAAACTAAAGTTCTGTTAATATAGACTAAAATATTATTTGCCTTCTTTGCTGCAGCAACACTGCAGGGTCATGTTCCTCTTTTAGGGGCTCTTCTAACCAAATTTAAGTCAACTTCTTTTGCCTAATGCTTCTCTTCTCTTAAGATGGAATTTCTGAAACAATACATGTAGGTTTTTCTCTTTTACCTTACAAGAGCAGCCAGTTATTTCTCCTCTTTCTACAACAAGCTCCTGTTGCACTAACCCCACTGCACTCAGTTTAATATAGATAGCTAATGTTTCTACACAATTGAGGAAGCCACAGACCTGAATCTGCAAGGGCTGTTGAACAGTGAGCTCAGCTCCCTGGAGAGACAGGTAATGTTAATGTGGGGATAGACTGAAGCTGCACATGTCTTCATTTCTGGAAAGGAAACAGAGGTGTCCTTTCAATTTCTGTGATGAGGAAGGGAAGGTGGAAGTGGCAGGAGAAAGGAAATAAGTTGGCACGAAGAGGGAGGATGATGGCAGAGTGGTGAGACACCCAAAAGTGGGAGGAGAAGCCAATACAATTTCCCCCTTGAGAGTCTGGGGGGATGGAGTTAACCTAGATGAGGGGTTTCTGCCATATCCATGAATCTCTTGAGGATTCTGGAGTCTCTTTGCTTCCAAAGAGTGGAACACACTCCCTTGGAGTGTGGTGGAGTCTCCTTCCTTGGAGGTCTTTAAGCAGAAGCTGGATGGCCATCTGTCGCGGATGCTTTGATTGGGAGTTCCTGCATGGCAGGGGGGTTGGACTGGATGGCCCTTGTGGTCTCTTCCAACTCTATGATTCTATGATTCATTTCCATATTTTGCCTGTTTTCTCAGCTCTGGAAATAGAAGCAAATATATCTGGAAGGGAAGCACACTGGGAAGGTGGAAAACCATTTGTTTGTGAGTATTTCTTTTATCATTCCCCAAGAGAAGCCAAGTCAGTCAAAAAGGTGAAAGCTTTCCCATCAGCCATCTCTTTCCTGATGGAAAGTACATTGATCCCATTGTTTATTATTTATTTATTTTAGACATTTATGTAGCGCCTTTCAACATCACCAGCGTCCCTGATAGGACATATGATGTGGAGAAGCTGAGAAATTGCAGGGATCCACAAAACGGCCTCAGTTTCTCTTCTTAGTTTTCTCTCAAAGGCAATTCAGTAGCACCAGAAACCAAATCCATTCCTCCTTGGGTGGAGTGGAAAGAATGCTGTAAAGACCCAATTTCATTGCAAGGTCTCAAAGAGGTGAAGCAAGAAGGCTGTGCACACTGTTCTTTCATGTGAAGTCATGATCCTGCACACAACACACAAAAAAGGTTGAAAGGCTTCTCAAATTGTTTCTGTTTTGGGAACATTTTAGGAAGAGAATATTCGTGATCAGAGTACTGTTGTCATTTTCTTCCTTTCACCTCCTGGTCTCCTTTGAAGAGGTGGCCCTGTATATCACTGAAGAAGAGTGGCAACTCCTGGATTGGTGCCAGAGGGCTCTCCACAAAGAAGTCAGGACGGAAGTTGACCCTTACTTGTAAAAATGTAAAAAGTGCAATCATGAAGGGGGAAACATTTTTCCACCTCTGGTGGACATGTAAAAAGCAAGGAAATGTTGGGAAAAAATTAACTATGGGCCGAAACAGATGAGGTGAATGCCAGGGATAGAGCAGTGATTGGTCTTGATCCCTTCTGAGATCCTAGGTTTCTGTGTTAAAATTGTAATGGGATTATCTTATTTCTCAAGCAGGTAATGAGGAGGAGAAAGAGAGTCTTGTGCAGCTCTCAGTGTCATGGGAAACAACCAAAAATGTTGAGGACGAAGGGAACTTTACAAATCAGAGAGGACCGAAAAGACAAAAAGGAAACCAACCAGAGAATGGGAAGACTAACCCTGCTGCTTCTGAAGGAGAGGATATTTGTGAACTGATGACCCCCCAGGAAAAGCATGAAGGGAAAAGAAAGGTAAATGGTCCTGTCTGCGGAAAAACATTCCAATATAAATTTCAGTTAAACATACATTACTGAAGAGAAACCATATTAATGTGAGGAATGTGGAAAGTGCTTCAGTGATAATAGAACATGTACTAAGCATCAAATAACTCACACAGGAGAGAAGCAAGGAATGTTGCAGGAGCTTTGGTCCAAGGAGTAATCTACAATGGCCATGGAACAGGTTAATGTTCACCCCCTCCTTCTTTCTGATGGAGCCATGTGGGAAGGTTCAATCTGGGATGTAATGGGCAGTCAGAAATCATCCTCTGCCCTTTAGCGGCTCGGATAATCGGTTCCTCCTGCTGTTTTGTCCTTGCTTCAACTCCCAGCACTCAGGGCCAGGGGTCCTGGGACTGGACCTCTTCGTGGCCTCTCAGGAGGACTAGTTCTGTTCCTGCATAAGCATTAAACCCATGTTTTTTAGACAGGACTGGTCTACCATTTTAGTGGAGGGAGTCACTGTTTTGAACCATCATGAAAGGAAGCAATTCCTAATTATTTAATTGCTGGTTTTCATAGTTTTATTGTCAAGAATGGCAAGAGGTTCCTGTGTTCTCTGCTTTATGTGCTACAAGAACCTGATCATACATGCTCAAAATCCAAAAAATCTGATGATTTGGTGAGGCTACCCTGGTCCTATGCCAGTTAGTAATGTAGATTAGGAAGCTAAACATGCTAAACAAAGTTTCCCTTCAAAAGAGAAATCTAGATAATCAGGTACCCCAATAGTAGCCTTGTCTTTTCCTTCATGCTCTCTATATAAAGATCCAAGGAGTTGCAGAGAAGATAGAAGAATATTCAAACATGTTCCAATCTAACTTAATTTTGAAGTTATGGAATAATATTTGGGATGCACCATGTGATTTCCTCCCCTTTTGATTCGTCACTCTCTGGATGATGGCTGTTTTCTGTTGCAGATGACCTTTGCAGATGTTGCTGTGTATTTCACAAAGAAGGAGTGGGAACTGTTGGATCAGAGGCAGAGATTTTTGTACAACAAAGTGATGATGGAAAACTATGAGAATGTGTCCTCTGTGGGTAAGGAACTTGAACGCATAGTCCTCCCTACAGAGGTGGGTCCTTGCATACTATATTGTCATGGCAGTATGATTCCACTTTAATTGTCATGGCAACATCCAGTAAATATTGGAATTTATAATTTAGTGAGCCACTAAATTTAGTGAGCCACTAGAGCAGGGGTAGGCAACCTTTCCCCTTTAAGGGCCGAGGGACTTCAGCTCCCAGAATCCCAGGAGCTATTGGCCAACATGGGACTATTGGCCAACATGGCTGAGGCTTCTGGGAGCTGAAGTCCCTCGGCCCTTAAAGGGGAAAGGTTGCCTACCCCTGCACTAGAGGGACTGTAAATACTTCTCCCTAAACTGCCCATCTTAGGATTTTGTTGGAAGAAACCATAGGAAGTTAATATTTGTGGCCCCAAATCCTCTTCAGCAGATTCCTTAGCAAGTTTACAGGATTTTTTGGCTCCTGTTTCAGTGTTTCTATGCTTTGGACAGGCTTCAATATCTTCTTGAGAAAAAGGCCTCCCTTGGCCCTACAAGGGCTCGGGGAGGGTTCAGCAGTGACAAAACTGTCTCCACTTTACCTAAGGAATGTTGGGGGATATTGAGGAGCAAAGCCTTATTTGATTTTTTTTTCCAGGTGGAACAATGGTGGTGGTGGTGGGTGCCTTCTGAATCTCCTGGGAGTCCAGTGTGGCCCCCTAATCCCCAATAGTTGCCCATTCCTGTCTTAGAGATGTCTTAAGGCTCTTTTAAAGCTGCTCTGAAGCCTGACCCTCACCAAAATTGGGATCCAACTCCCAACTTCCTTCCTCACCCTTTCCCATTGATTGATTTACATATTTATTATGCTACCTTTCTCATCAATTGGCCTGAAAGATCTCTTTCCTGCATCATAATCTGTGTGTATGTGTGCTAGAGAGACATTGAGAGAGAGGGAATGTGTAAAACAGTGGCAGTGAAGAGATGCTGAAGGTGAAATGCTGAGACAGTGCAGATGGGCAGGTGGGAATGTTGGAGAGTGGTGGGAGAAATGGAAGGTGATCAGACATGTGGGAGTGAGGAGAGGAGAGCAGGAACAAAGTGAAGATAGTCTAGCACTGTGCAGACAGAATGGTAACACTAGGAAGGTCCATAATAGGGTCAGAGTAAGGTTCTTGTGTACTCAAAGATATAGCCATGTTAGTCTGTGGAATCAAAAGCTCATGCTACCAATTTCTTTCAGTTAGTCTCAGAGGTGCTACAAGGTCTCTCTACATACTGATTCCTTGTGTATTGTGAGGCAGCCACAAACCTGACAAATTTTATCAACAGGCTCACATCCTTGTTTTCAGAAATATCAATGGTTCCATTTAGCAATTATGACTAAAATCTTTGCTGGGAGGGAAAGAGGACACAGAAACTCCATTTTCTCTGATGTTTCTTTTTCTACTTGAGCTTGCTTAGCTCTATTGTTAATTTCAGAGGTCCTTCCTCTCTTAACACTGAGATTCAGTCTTGTCTGTCCTTTTCTTTCTTTGTAGAAGAACTTTTGAGTCATCAGGGAATCCACAGAGGAGAGAAACCATACAAATGTCATCATTGTGGGAAATGTTTTACTCAGAAGCCAGTCCTTTTGAGGAATCAAAGAGTCTACACAGGAGAGAAACCATACAAATGCCATCAGTGTGCAAAATGTTTTCCTGACAAATCAGCCCTTATGTCACATAAGGGAGTCTACACAGGAGATAAACTGTTTAATTGCCAGCAGTGTAAAAAAAAATTTGCTCACACATCACACCTTAAAAAACACGAGAGAATCCACACAGAAGAGAAATCATACAAATGCCAGCGTTGTGAAAAATGTTTTGTTCACAAGTCAGACCTTTTGAGGCATGAGAGAGTCCACACAGGAGAGAAACCATACAAGTGCCAGCAGTGTGGAATATGTTTTGCTCGCAAGTCAAATCTTAAAATACACCAGAGAGTCCACACAGGAGAAAAACCATACAAATGCCAGCAATGTGGAAAATGTTTTGCTCACAAGTCAGACCTTGTCATTCATCAGAGAATTCATACAGGAGAGAAACCATACAAATGCCAGCAGTGCGGAAAATGTTTTGCTCGCAAGTCAAATCTTAAAATACACCAGAGAGTCCACACAGGAGAGAAACCATACAAATGCCAGGAGTGTGGAAAATGTTTTGCTCGCTATTCAGTCCTTGTGTCTCATCAGAGAGTCCATACAGGAGAGATACCACACAAATGCCAGCAGTGTGGAATATATTTTGCTTGCAAGTCAAATCTTAAAATACACCAGAGAGTCCACACAGGAGAAAAACCAAACGAATGCGAGGAATGTGAAAAATGTTTTGTTCACAAGTCAACTCTTAAAATACACCAGAGAGTCCAGGCAAGAGAGAAACCATACAAATGCCAGCAGTGTGGAATATGTTTTGCTCGCATGTCAACTCTAAAAATACACCAGAGAGTCCACACAGGAGAGAAATCATACAAATGCCAGCAGTGTGGGAAATGTTTTGTTCACAAGTCAACCCTTGTAACTCATGAGAGAAACCACACAGGAGAGAAGCCATACAAGTGTCAGCAGTGTGGGAAATGTTTTCCTAGCTGTTCAAATCTTTTGAGACACCAGAGAATCCACATAGGAGAAAAATCATACAAATGCCAGCAGTGTGGGAAATGTTTTGTTCACAAGTCAGCCCTTGTAATTCACAAGAGAAACCACGCAGGAGAGAAACCATACAAGTGCCAGCAGTGTGGGAAATGTTTTGTTCAGAGGTCATCCCTTGTAACTCATGAGAGAAGTCACACAGGAGAGAAACCATACAAGTGCCAGCAGTGTGGGAAATGTTTTCCTAGCTGTTCAAATCTTTTGAGACACCAGAGAATCCACATAGGAGAAAAATCATACAAATGCCAGCAGTGTGGGAAATGTTTTGTTCAAAAGTCAACCCTTGTAACTCATGAGAGAAGCCACACAGGAGAGAAAGCATACAAGTGCCAGGAGTGTGGGAAATGTTTTGTTCAGAAGTCAACCCTTGTAACTCATGAGAGAAGCCACACAGGACAGAAACCATACAAGTGCCAGCAGTGTGAAAAATGTTTTTCTAGCTGTTCAGATCTTTTGAGACACCAGAGAGTCCACACAGGAGAGAAACCATACAAATGCCAGCAATGTGGAAAATGTTTTACTCAGAAGTCAGACCTTATCATTCATCAGAGAGTTCACACAGGAGAGAAACCATTTAAATGTCAGCAGTGTAGAATAGGTTTTGCTCGCAAGTCAACTCTTAAAATACACCAGAGCGTCCACACAAGAGAGAAGTCATACAAATGCCAGGAGTGTGGGAAATGTTTTGTTCACAAGTCAGCCCTTGTAACTCATGAGAGGAGCCACACAGGAGAGAAACCATACAAATGCCAGCAATGTGGAAAATGTTTTGCTCACAAGTCAGGCCTTGTCATTCATCAGATTGTTCACACAGGAGAGAAACCATTTAAATGCCAGCAGTGTAGAATAGGTTTTGCTTGCAAGTCACATCTTAAAACACACCAGAGAGTCCACACAGGAGAAAAATCATACAAATGCCAGCAGTGTGGGAAATATTTTGTTCACAAGTCAACCCTTGTAACTCATGAGAGAAGCCACACAGGAGAGAAACCATACAAGTGTCAGCAGTGTGGGAAATGTTTTCCTAGCTGTTCAAAACTTTTGAGACACCAGAGAGTTCACACAGGAGAGAAACCATACAAATGTCAGCAGTGTGGAAAATGTTTTGCTCACAAGTCAGACCATATCATTCATCAGAGGGTTCACACAGGAGAGAAACCATTTCAATGCCAGCAGTGTAGAACAGGTTTTGCTCGCAAGTCAAATCTTAAAATACACCAGAGAGTCCACACAGGAGAGAGAGCATACAAATGCCAGCAGTGTGGGAAATGCTTTGTTCACAAGTCAACCCTTGTAGCTCATGAGAGAAGCCACACAGGAGAGAAACCATACAAGTGCCAGCAGTGTGGGAAATGTTTTCCTAGCTGTTCAAATCTTTTGAGACACCAGAGAGTCCACACAGGAGAGAAATCATACAAATGCCAGCAGTGTGGGAAATGTTTTCCTAGCTGTTCAAATCTTTTGAGACATCAGAGAATCCACACTGGAGAGAAACCATACAAATGCCAATAATGTGGAAAACGTTTTGCTCACAATTTAATCCTTTTCTCTCATCAGAGTCAACACAGTAGAGAAAGCATAGAAATGCCAGCAAAGTGGAAAGTGAAGTCGTAGGCTTTCATGGCCGGCATCCATAGTTTTTTTTTGTGGGTTTTTTTTTAATAGGTATTGTTCTGTGTTGATGGCATCGCTTCAGGCTATGCAATCCAGGATATGTCTGCTGTTCCCATGTAAACTGTGTATTGTTCTGTGTTGAATAGGTGTTGTTCTGGTGTTAATGGCATGGCTTCCAGGTGAGGAATGCAATCAAGGAGATTGTCTGCTGTTGTCTGCTGACCCTGGTTGGTCTTCCCTTTGCATTTGCTGAGTGCAGATTTTCTTATTTTGTAGGACTGGTAGCCATATCTTGTTTACTTTAAGTGTCTAAGTGTTTATGGATTTCGATGGTTTCCCTGTGCATTCTGACCTGATAGTTCAACACAGAACATTCAACACAGAACAACACACAGTTCACCTGGGAACCACCCCTCCCTACCCATGGTCTCACAGTATATATACAACCAGGCTTTTCCATTTCAGTTTTCTCTGAAGATGCTAGCCACAGATGCTGGCGAAACGTCAGAAAGAAACTCAGAACATGGCCACACAGCCCGAAAAAACCCCCACAAAAAAACTAAAGTGGAAAGTATTTTACTTCAGGTGCCAGCCTTACACACCACCATAGCATCCATACAGGAAAGAAGCCATACAAATGCCAGGACTGTGGGAAATGGTTTGCTCAGAAGTCATACCTTTTGAAGCATCATGAAATCCACACTACAGAAAATGTGTAGAAATGCAAGCAGTCAAAAATATTTTTTGGGTGTGGCAGTCTTCATATATCTTTATTTTATTTTTTAAGCTCTATTATAACCTTCAGTGCTATTTCTGCTATGAAGTTTGTGGTTTTAAAGTACCATGCCCTAACAGCATCATTCAATAAACATTTGAATAATTTGGAGCATTCTATATTCTTCATTGCCCATCCAGAGTCTGTGAAAGACAGCATCATTTATGAAGCATTGGTATTTGTATGAATGAGGTGCTGCCATAATTCAACAGGTGGTGACCATGAAGGGTGCTGAAAATGCATTTCTTTCTCATTTCTAGCCCTGCATTGACATACAATATTCACTGGCTTCTGAGTCAATCGCTGATTCCCGCCATGCCCTCAGGACCTAAATTTGGGTGGTCTTCTGTGTTTTTTCTTGCCCTTTTTACATGGAGCAGTAGCATTGCCTGGCCCTGAGCTTCAAGTTTCCATTGGTCATCTTCAGGGAAGAGATGAGGGTCCCTGTTCTCTAGTTTTGGTGGGCGCAACTCCAAGCAAGACGAAAGGGCTCTGCACAAATCTCCAACTCAGCTGGGGAAACAGCAGCTTGCTATATTTTGCAGTGCAACAGGCGAAAGACTACAGAGGGTCTATGGATTTGCTTAGTTAGCTTCCTCCTTTCTATTGGTTGCTCTGGTACAATGTCTCCCCCACCACTCTGCTGTGTATCTGCCTTCTGGCTAGAAGCAAGGAGACTAAAATGTTATTTATCCTGTATTCCCAACTAAATGACAAAGAATAATTCCCTCATTTCCACTTGATCTGGAAACAGCCCTTTTAAGATGTCTGTCTTAATTTCCACACTGGAAAATATGTTGTGTATATTCGAATGACAAGTTGTCAGCAACTGTGGTTGGTACTTAATGTATCACCAGAGGCTCATCCCCACATCCTCTTAACGTTTAGCCACCATACCTCAGGGAAATCCTGAGACAATCCTGAATTCACAACTTCCTAGGGAGATACAGGAACATCAGAAAGTTGGCAACCAAAGACCTATTCATGCTAACCAATTGTATCAGTTTGTTGCTGTGTTAGCTCTTTGTTAGCAGTGTGTTGCTCTGAAATGACTCCTCTTCATATTGAAGTGACCAGTGGGGTGCCACATGTATTTGTCCTTGGCCCAGTGCTGTCCAACATCTTTATCAATAACTTGGATGACAGAATAGAGGGCATGGTTATCAAATTTGCAGATGACACCAAATTAGGAGGATTAGCCAATATCCCAGAGAACAGGTTCAAGATTTAAAATGACCTTAGTATATTAGAAAGCTGGGCCAAAGCTAACAAAGTGAATTTCAATACAAAGGAATGTAAGGTACTGCACTTAGGGTGGAAAATGAAATACATAGATATAGGATGGGGGACACCTGGCTTAATGCAACAATGTATGAAAGAGACTAGGAGTCCTAGTAGACCACAAGTTGAACATGAGACAACAGTATGATGTGGCAGCTAAAAAGGCCAATACTACTCTCAGCTGCATCAATAGAAGTATAGTGTCTAGATCAAGAGAAGTAATAGTGCTACTCTATTTGGCTTTAGTCAGGCCTCACTTGGAATACTGTGTCCAGTTCTGGGCACCACCATTCAAAAAGGGTGTTGACAAGCTGAAGAGAGTCCAGAGGAGGGCAACCAAAATGGTGAAGGCTCTGGAATCCATGTCCTATAAGGAGAGACCTAGCCTGGAGAAGAGAAGGCTTAGAGGTGAAATGACAGCCCTGTTTAAATATTTAAAGGGATGTCATATTGAGGAGGGAGCTAGCTTGTTATCTGCTGCTCCAGAAAATAGGACACGGACCAATGGATGCAAGCTACGGGAAAAGAGATTCCACCTAAACATTAGGAGGAATTTCCTGACAGCAAGAGCTGTTCTACAGTGGAACACACTTCCTCGGAATGTGGTGGAGTGTCCTTCTTTTGAGGTTTTTAAAGAGAGGCTGGATGGCCATCTGTCAGCAATGCCTTGATTGTGAGTTCCTGCATGGCAAGGGGTTGGATTGGATGGCCCTTGTGGTTTCTTGCAAGTCTAAAAGGTAAAGGTATTCCCCATTGACAAGGTTTCAAGTTGTTTCCAACCGTTCCTAAGCCAAAGAGCCAGCTTTGTCAGAGACTACTCCGTGATCATGTGGCCAGCATCGTTGCACAGAATGCTGTTTACCTTCCCACCGAGAAGTACCTATTTATCTACTTGTATTACATGCTTAACTCTATGATTCTATAATTCTATGAACAATAACAACCCCACCTTTTTCCCAATAGAGGGATTCAGGGTAGCTAACAACATATTTAGAACATTACAAATGAATGTAAAAGCATTAAAATGTAAATATGCGTGTGAGTGTGTGGGTGTATAATTCATAAAGTTACACATTAAAAATATTAAAATGTATTTAAAAGTATATAGAAACCTTGACATCTGAATTGCACAGCGTTTAAAATCCCATCTCTCATTTTGTTTAGGATTCAGCCCTTGGGGCATCAGAATGTCCTCAATGAAGATAAATGGAAATGTGAAATAGTTTTTGTTTGGAGAGACAGTATATCTAATTTCTGTTTTGTAAAACTGTTTTGTAATTATCAAGCGGAAAATAGGTGGATGTTTTTTCTCCTCTCCTCTGGTAGACTGCAATTGTCCCCTGGAGGAGTATTTATTTGAGAAAGTTTTTTAAAAAGGCTTTTGGCTTTTACAGCTATTTTTCAATTACAGTTCCTACCATTCCACACCATTTGCTGTACTATCCAGGGCTGATGGGAGGTGTAGTTCAAGTACATCTGGAGAGCCACAATTTTCCCATTCCTAACTTAAATGATGAATGAAAATAAATATCTCTTGCCAAATATTAAAACCATTTAACTGCTTTCAATTTTGCTGATAGTGTTTGTTTGCTATGAACTCAATATTGTTCTAAGAACTGTGGAGTTTCCTTTTGATGTAGTACAGAAACATCTTTTAGGAAAATGGACATGGCTGATAAAGATTCTAAGATGTGCCTCAATTGCTTTATAGTACCACAAGTGTCCCTGAATGTTTGGTCATGTGGAACACTTCAGTTTTAATGTCATAATCCTCTGGGTTTTAATGAATTCTTTTGTTTTAAATTTGAGCAGAAAATAATATTCTGAATGCCATAAAGGGTATGCATGCTTTCAAATGCTCTTACTTATTCTAGCTAACCCTTGCTAAAACCAACCAAAAAATACTGCTTCACTTAAGTTCTACATGGCATTTCCTACGAAAGTGGTAACATTAACAACCTGGATCTTTTTACTAAGATCTGATCAAAAGCAACATATCTGCAAAATTTTGGCACAACCAAAATATTTCCTGGCAAAATGGTTGCTTTTTGCAATGATATCACAAGCCTTGCATGCTGCAGAGTTGCTAGTGTGGTGAATCTGGTGAGTCACTATATGAGAACTTGATTTTCCAGCCCTTTTTCTGGAATAGAGACATTTTGCCAAGAAAATGTGGGGGGAAAGTGTGTCCTCTGGTGTTTTGCTGGCTTTTGCCTCACTCCTGCCCCCTCTTCTGTGCCTGGTAAGGGTGGTCTATGCTTTACAGACAGAAGAGGCATGGCATGACAGACTTCCCATTCTACACTTTCTTAACCAGCTTCCATGTTGCCCCATTGTCTCTGGATGTCCTGCTTCTTGCACACACCAACCCCCATCCCGTCTCCCCAAGGAAGCTCAAAGGACCCCCTTTCCCCTCCCAGGAATAGGGGGCTTTTTCTTCTCTTGCCCCTAAACCCCAGAGCACATGTCCTGTCTACCTTAGCTGGCAGAGAGCAGGGAGCAGGAGGTCACAGTAAAAGACCCAGCAGAGTGAAGGCAAAACTTACGGACTGCAAAGCCTAGTTGGATATCAAGAAGCCAAAAGGGATAAGCACAGACATAGTCCAAAATACCGTTCCAAGGGTCTAGTAACCGGAGTCCAATTCAAGTTATCAAAGAGAGATGAAACACAGTAGCAGCACTAATCTCCAGGAAGGATTGCCAGCTACACTGAAGTGAAGCAGCTGGCTCCTTTCAAGAAGTCTTGGCATACCTGAGCTGTTGTCGATTAGCCATCCTCTTGGCCACCAGCCAGGATGAGCATCTCAGAAATTCCTTGGTATGTCGTCTCTCAGCAGGCCGTGGGACTGGTATGTTAAGATCTGCCTCTTTCTCCTCCGAGTCCTGCTTGTCCTTGGAGGCTGCAGGGAAGCCCCCAACCTCAGGGGACTCCCCTGAACCTCCAGACACCCCCAAGTTGTCTCTACCTCAAACTCATAGTCTCTCTCCTCATCAGCCCCAGGGCAGGCCATGACAGCACAACTCAGCCTTTTCTGCCCTTAGGTTTGTGCCACAATAAAACTATCCCCCCCCCCCTTCACAGGGTTGAATCTCTCTTAAAGTTGAGTCTTCTAAGGTTTAGATCCACTTCCATCAATCTGGCTTCAGGCCTGGTTATGGGTCAGAGGCATCTTTGGTCATTTGGTGCATGACCAAGGCAGGGAACCGGGCAAACTCTGGAGCTGGGCATTCCCTCTCCCCCAGCCAACTGCCTATGCCACTTCCCCTGCCATCCAAATGGGTTGGAGTAGATGGACTTCAAGAGTCCCTTCCGACTTAAGGGTTCAACAGGTTCTATGGATTGCATCCCACCACCTCCTTGAAGCCCCTTCCCCATCCTTTCAAGGCTTTGATGCTTGGCAGATTGAGGAAGAGAAAAGTGGAGGCCCCCCCAGCCCCCCCCATGGATGATGGGCTCTTGCTCCATTCCTGCTGCCATCACATAGTCTCTGCCTATATTGTCTGGGGGTAACTTTTAGCTAGGAAGGGAGGGGGGTCTAGTACTCCCATGAGTGAAGGAGCTCAACCAATGAGAAAAGGGGCTTGCAGTGATGAGGCTGTTGCTGGGCAAAACTTCCCTGGGTATTGCAGGTGATGGAAAAGAGGTCCTAGAAGGGGGGGTTTGGGGAGAGGGGACTTGGGGCCTTTGCAGACTGCCAGAAATAGTGCAAGTTGAGTCCACTTTAACTGCCCTGGCTCAGTGCTAGGGAATCATGGAAACTATTTTTTTCTGAGACATTGAGCCTTCTCTGTCTGAAAGCTCTGGTGCCACACTAAACTACAGTTCCCATGATTCCCTAGCACTGAGTCAGGGCAGTTAAAGTGGACTCAATTTGCACTATTTCTGGCAGTCTGCAGAGGCCGTTGGAGGCAGCCCTGACCTCTCCTTTCCAGGCACTGATGGAGGGGTTGGCTCCAGGGTACACAACAACCTCAAATGACCTCATACTGAAGGCTTTAAACAGAGCCTCTATTCTCCTGCACCGTTTAGTCCTTTCCAAGTCAAGTCTTCCTGCTCTTTTGACATACAAGGAAAGCCACTTCAGTTCCAAAGGATGATCTGAATCAGGGCAAGATGCAGAAAATCCAGCCCTTGACTTCCTACCTTAGTAGTTATCAAAGATTCAAGGATACAGAAAAATCTGGTGCTTATAAGTGTGCTTGATGATTGGTGTTACAGGGTTCTGAGTTTGAGGAACCAGAAACCCAAGATTTGATCTGAACTTGAGAAAGGAAAGTTCAGAGGTTTGAGTTTAAACTAAAGGCATTCGTGTCAGGGGAGTAATATCTGAGATAATTGTGAAAGCTAATTTGTAAGAGATTACTCAGAAACTGACCACACGGGGGGGGGGGGGAGTATTATTACCAGTCCCTGAAGTAGAGATAATTGTAGGGGACTGTGGAAGAAAAGTGATAAAACAACAGAGTGAGAGTGGGTAAAGCCACTCCATATCTGAAAAAGTATCAAAGCCAGAGCACACTGAGAAAATATCTTAGTAAAGTGATTTCTGAGGTAAAAATTTGGAGTAAAGTAGGAAATCACTGGTTTGCCACTAAGATCCAAATGCTACCTTAGTAAACAACTGATGAAAAAGTAGTTAGGAGTATTTCCTGAGGGAAAAATGTTTTGAGTAATAGTAAGGAAAAACTGTAAAAATGCCTCCGAAGAAAGCAAAACTCACTGGGACAGAAGCAGAAGTGATGAGAGAAGAACTGGTAGCAAGTTTGGACACCTCAGTATCCAAATCTCAGTGTGGAGATTTGGAAAATTAAGAGGGAAATGGAATTAGCCAGACTTGAAAATGAGAGGAGAGAAAAAGAAAAGGAACAAGAACTTGAAAAGGAAAGAATAAGATTCAGACAAGCAGAACTGGAAAAAGAAGGAAGAGATAAGGAAAGTGAGAAAATAGAAAGAGAAAGAGAAAGGGAATTTGAGAGGGAAAAATGGATCATCTGTTGAGTCTGAGATAAATGGAAGGAAGAGATAAGGAAAGTGAGAAAATAGAAAGGGAAAGAGAAAGAGAAAGGGAATTTGAGAGGGGAAAATGGATCATCCGTTGAGATTGAGATAAATGGAAGAGCCAGTAACACAGATACAAACTGTTACTGAGGTAAATAGGTTGCCTTGAATTGACATGAAGAGACTCCCACGATATTAGAAAGGAGATAACATTGACTCCTTCTTCACAAACGTTGAGAGTATGTGTGAAGAATTAAAGGTAAAGGCTGAGGAAAGAATGAGTTATTTAAGATCACAAATCTGTGGAGGATTATCAGAAATATATGCTGAAATGAGGGTAGAAGAGTCCCAAAATTATGATTTGTTCAAAGAGATGGTAAAACAGAGATTTGGGTTAACTCCAGAACACCATTGAAGATAATTTAGAGATTTAAAGAAAAGAGGTTATGAAACCTATGCTTAATTAGGATGTAGATTATATTACCTATTAAAAAGTTGGATAAACGGGTCTAAGATGAATTCAAAAGAGGAATTACAAAATATAATAAGTTTGGAGCAATTTTACAATATCATCCTTCAAGAATATGACTGGTTGGTACAAGATTGAAAACCTCAGACAGTAGCTGAAGCAGCCCAGATAATGGACCATTTAGTCTTAATAAAAGAAGACGGGAGCAAAAAAGTGTCAGAACCTGAAGTAAAAATCTGATTGGAATGACAAGAATTATAAAAACTGGGAAGCTTCAAAGGATAGATGTGGGGAAGGAAAAAAAATTAAGTCCTGGCAACAAAATAAAAAAAATGAGACAGAGAGGAAAAATTTTGGGTTGAGAGAATGTGACTCTGAGGCCAATAAGAAAAGTAGTTGGACTAAGAAGGCCACCCAGATCTGAATTATAGAACATGTTATGAATGTGGCAATCGAGGATATTTAAAATATAATTGTTGCATATTATATAAAATCAGTCAAGGCTACAGAGAAAGACTGTTGCCTCAAGGAGAGTTCTGAGCCAGCAGTTGCCATGGTAAAGACAGTTGAGAGAATAAATGACTCTGTCAGCTCACAGCTCCCAAGAGCTTGTTTATTTGTATCAATTGCACCCCAGGAACTTAGCTCAGAGGAACACAAAGCAGTTATACAAATAAATGATACTTTTATTGATAATGATAAATGATGGGAGTAGGCATGGACATAATAGGACCATTACATCAAGCAACTCAGACAGGAAATAAATATATACTTAACAGTAGTAGATTATGCTACAAGGTATCCAGAAACAGTAGTATTACGAAATATGGAAACAACTGTAGTAGTGAATGCCTTAGTAAACATTTTTTGTAGATTAGGATTCCCGAGTGAAATAATTTCAGATTTAGGGAGTTCTTTTACTTCCAAGAAAATGCAAAAACTATGGAAAGTTTGTGGAATTAAACTTGACTACAACAGCTTATCATCCAGAGAGTAATGGGATTGTGGAGAGATTTAACGGGACTCTAGTCAGAATGATAAAGGCATATGCAGCCAAGAATAAAAACGATTGGGATAACAAGATTCAACATATTTATTTGCTTAGTGAGAAGTATCTCAAGAAAGCATTGGTTTTAGCCCATTTGAATTATTGTTTGGTCACAAATTGAGAGAACCTTTAGACCTTACTCAACATGAGGGGGAGGATCCGGTTGGAAAAGAGCCCAAAGATGTAGTGACATATCTTTAAGTGAAGCTTTACAGTGCGCAGGAGAGAATTTAAAATCTGCTCAAAGTAAACAAAAGACCTGATATGATAAAAAGGCAAGAAATAAAAGACTTTCTACCAGAAGATGAAGTTTTGATTCTTCAGCCCGTGAAAGGAAATAAACTACAATATGTATGGACTGATCTGGTTCTGATTTCCAAAAGAATCAACAATGTGAATTATGTAGTTGACGTGGGAAATGAAATTGGTTGCAAATTGGTTCATGTTAAGATATTAAAACCCTAACAAAAAAGGGAAAATTTGGTGTTATATGCCATTAAAGTAGAGGAAGAGGAAATTCCAATTCCAAATTGGGAACCTGAGAAAATTTTGGGAGGAAGTGCACAAGAGGTTATCTTGACCCTTCCCTTACTTCTCATCAGAAGGAAGAAGTAATTGGTGGTACAATGGAGAGTGTACCATTGTATTAGAACGGGAGATGTTAATCCCACTGTACTTCTCCATATAGAGTAACTGGTCATTTGATTGATAGCATTGCTATAGAAACAGAGGTGATGCTTAAAATGAAGATAATTAGATCATCAGAAAGTCCTGGGGCTTCACCTGTAGTATTGGTCGAAAAACTTGATGATACCATGTGATTTTGTGTAGATTATAGGCAATTTAACAAAGTAACTCAGATGGATGCTTATCCCATGCCTAGGACTGAAGATTTAATTGAGAAAATGGGTAGGGCTCAGTATATTTCTATTCTTGACCAAAGGTTATTGGCAAATCCCCATGAGTCCACAGGCAAATCCCCATGAGTCAGTCAAAAACAGCTTTCATTACCCATATAGGCTTATTTTAATTTACTGTATAACCTTTTAGTTTAAAGAATGCTCCATCAACTTTCTAATGCTTAGTGGATAAGATATTGGCTGGTTTAAAACCTTGCGTAGTGGCCTATATCGATGACATTATCATCGTAAATTATCAATAAAAGTGTTTAGTAATTTGTGGGAAGAACATGTGAGACACCTAGCAGAAGTCCTCCTAGAGAGGCTTAAAAAGAGTGGCTTAACTGTTAAAAGTTCTAAATACCATATTGGAAAAAGGAAAAGCCGGTATCTAGGTTATGTGGTAGGAAGTGGAAATATCAAGGCTGGAACGTCAAAGGTTGAAGCTATACTTAATTGGCCATTTCTGACTTCAAAGAAGGGTGTCAAAATATTTTTGGGACTGGCAGGTTATTATTGGAAGTTTATTCTTAACTTCATTACTATTGCAAGTCCTTTGTCCGATATGACAAAGGAAAAACGTGTTAAAATCCAATGGTCGGAAAAGTGTAATAATAATAATAGTTTTTATTTTTTATTATTATTATTAATAATAACGCCTTTAATGAATAATAACGCCTTTAATAATAACACCTTTAATAATAATATTATTATTAATTATTATTAATAATAACGCCTTTAATGAACTGAAATGATTGATGACTACCTTAATAATAACGCCTTTAATGAACTGAAATGATTGATGACTACTGCACCCATATTGATGGCTCCAGATTACTGAAAGGCCTTTGCAGTTCACAGAATCATAGAGTTGGAGGAGACCACAAGGGCCATCCAGTCCAACCCCCTTCCATGCAGGAACTCAAAATCAAACCAACCCAGGCAGATGGCCATCCAGCCTCTTTTTAAAGACCTTCAAAGAAGGAGACTCCAACACACTCTGAGGGACGGTGTTCCACTTTTGAACAGCTCTCACTGTCAGGAAGTTCCTCCTAATTTGAGGTGGAATCTTTTTTCCTGGAGCTTGCACCCATTTTTCCAGGTCTTGTTCTCTGGAGCAGCTGAAAACAAGCTAGCTTCCTCCTCAATATGACATCCCTTCAAATATTTAAACAGGGCTATCATATCCCCTCTTAACCGTCTCTTCTCCAGGCTAAGCATACCCAGTTCTCTAAGTCGTTCCTCTTAGGCCATGGTTTCCAGACCATTCATCATTTTAGTCTCTCTCCTCTGGACATGCTCCAGTTTTTCAACGTCCTTTTTGAATTGTGGTATCCAGAACTGGACACAGTATTCCAGGTGGGGTTTGACCAAAGCAGAATACAGTGGCACTATTACTTCCCTTGATCTATACTTCTATTGATGCAGCCTAAAATTGCATTGGTCTTTTTAGCTGCAGCATCACACTGTTGACTCATGTTCAAGTTGTGGTCTACTAGTATTCCTAGATCCCTTTCACACATAGTCTCGTTAAGTCAGGTGTCCCCCATATCATATCTATGCATTTCAATTTTTTTGCCCTAACACACATTTCTCTGTGTTGAAATTCATTTTGTTAGCTTTGGCCCAGCTTTCTAATCTATTAAGGTCATTTTGAATTTTCATCCTGTCTTATGGGGGAATAGCTATTCCTCCTAATTTGGTATCATCTGCAAATTTGAGAATCATATACCCTATTCCTTCATCCAAATCACTGATAAAGATGTTGAATAGCACTGGGCCCAGGACAGAACTCTGTGGCACCCCACTGCTCACTTCTCTCCAGGATGAAGAGGAGCCATTGCTTAGCACCCTTTGGGTTCAGTCAGTCAACCAGTTCCTAATACACCTAACAGTTGTTTTGTCTATCCCACATTTTACTATCTTGTTTGCAAGCATATTGTGGGGGACCTTGTCAAAAGCCTCACTGAAATCAAGATATACTATGTCTACTGCATTCCCTTCATCTAGGAAGCTGATAATTATATATATATATATATATATATATATATGAGAGATCGGATTATATATATGAGAGATCGGATTAGTATATATATATATGAGAGATCGGATTAGTATATATATATATGAGAGATCGGATTAGTCTGGCATGACTTGTTTTTGAGAAACCCATGTGGACTTTTAGTGATTATAGAATTCCCTTCTAAATGTTCACAGACTCTCTGTTTAATGAACTGTTCTAGAATCTTTCCCGGTATTGATGTCAGACTAACTGGATGATAGATGTTGGGATCCTCTTTTTTCCACTTTTTGAAGATAGGGACAATGTTTGCCCTTCTCCAGTATGCTGGGACTTCTCCTGTTCTCCAGGAGTTCTCAAAGATTATTGCCAGTGGCTCTGAGATTACATTTGCCAGTTCTTTTACTCTTATATTTGGTATTCTATCTACACAACTGTAGTCATTGTGTTAGTGTGTGTGAGAGACAATGACTAAGGACATCTGCTGATCATGTCCTTGAAAGCAGCCAGACTACTGTATGTGTATTAGACAGCACCTGGACTGGATGAGTAATCTGCATGATTAAATGCATGATGAAATGTATATGATGTAATGCACAAGGAACACTGGACAGAGGTTGCATCAGACAAGCCTATAAGAGACAGAACTCTGAAGAAGCATGTGTGGGTAATTGTGAGTAGTGGGTCAGTGGAGAGAGATATTGTGAGTATTGCTGTATTGTTGCTGAGAGCTGGAAGAGAGGAGGAAGTCTGTGTCTGCTTTCATCCAGAGCTCCACTATTGCTGTATATCGGGGTAGGCAACCTTTCCCCTTTAAGGGTCGAGGGACTTCAGCTCCCAGAATCCCAGGAGCTATTGGCCAACATGGGACTATTGGCCAACATAGCTGAGGATTCTGGGAGCTGAAGTCCCTCGGCCCTTAAAGGGGAAAGGTTGCCTACCCCTGCTGTATATGGACATCTCCTATCTTTTGTAAATAAATCCTTCAACTGTAGCAGCCCCATTTCAGCATCCTGATTTGGAGAGTATCTCAAGGTCCTAGCTGAGATACTGAAGCATATTCACGCCACGCTTCAGTGTGACAAAATCTAGGTTTCACAATATATGTTGTTTTAGCAGCAGTATCAGCAAGCATACTCCATGGGTACATAGTAAAAGGCCAGATCTGAGATTTCGGTAAATAAACAGGATAAACAGGTAGGCAAAATAAACTTACTTTATTGTTACATCTAGGTTCTAGAAAAATTACTTGGTAGAAGAGTCCCTAGAGCTGACACTCATGAGAGTAAGTAAGATGAAAAACATCTTAGGAGCACAACCTTGTTTGTGCATCCCTGCTGGCAGAAGGCAGAGAGGGAAGAGAGAAAGAACAAAGGGTAATACACTTTCTTAACCACCATAAAGAGGAGGGGGATGGGAAGTGACTTCACACCCTGACCAAATGATCATAGAGACAGATAGTGCTTCTGTAAAGAAAAACATAGAGTTACAAACAAGCATTGATGCTACTCCACTGTAACCATGGTCAGTGATAATTGTAAGGTGAATTTTGTCGGTGGGGGGCAACTGGCAAAATGGATAATAAACAGTGTGAATGTCAGACAGAGACCTACCTGGTCATGACTCCTCTCTTTTATCTTCACAACAACCAAGTAAGGTAAAGAGAATCATACAATCATAGAGGTGGAAGAGACCCCTACGGCATTCCAGTCCCACCCTCTGCCATAAAGGGAGACAGCCAAACCATTCCCAACAAATGGCCATCCAGCCTCTGTTTCAAAACCTCCAAAGAAGGATGCTCCACCACACTCCTAGGCATAATATTCCACTGTTGTACAGCTCTTACAGTCAAGAGGTTCTTCCTAATGTGAGATTTAGGTGGAAAAGTTTCAATAATCAATATATTTTAGCCATCTATGTTAGAAATGTACAAATAGATGGCAAGTTAACCACATACAGAGAGGATTGTGGGAGTTGAGGCTCCTAAGAAAGAATATAATGCTGGAAGATTTCAGCAGCAGGCATGTGCAGGATAGATATAGTGTGACCTTTTGAAGGACCTTGAATGCACCAGAATGGTATGCAGAGTCATAATAAATCATAGCCAGGAGGGAAGACTCTGTGCTAAGGAGCCATGGTACTGATAAGGAGTTTGGTATGTGGTTGGAAAGTGCTTTAAGTAAATTATAATGTATTCTGAAATCTTTATTCTTATTGCTTGAAAATCTATATGTTTAGAGTTTGAAATGCTCAATGAGGTGTGAGAATTGGATTTCTTTGTCTGATTGTGTATAAAACGAAGCCATTTTTCCCTCTGTTCTTTGCCCCCCAGAATCTGATTTGGTTCCTCCCCTTTTCCAGCCTCTCTGGGGAGCAGAGCTTTTGCCTTTTGACACCTGGGGGTGGGGGCTGACTGGGGGCAGGAAACCTCTCCTTTCCTCCCTAACATTTAGAGGAGTTCAAGGTGCCCCCACCCAGCCTCTCCTCCTCCTCCTTTCTCCTGCTCCATCGTCTGGGCCTCTCTCTCCTTCCCTTCCAACTCCTCCTTTTCCTCGCACTTGACCTTTCCGAACATTTCCTACCTCTCTAGGAAACTGAGGCCTCCTCTCTCTCTCTCTCTCTCTTTGGAGGACGCTCTAGAAATCTGAGCTCATCTCTCCTCCTTGGAGGAGGTCTCTCTAGGAATCTAAGGCCTCCACTCTCTCTCTCTCTCTCTCCACTTTGGAGGACGCTCTAAGAATCTGAGCCTTCTCTCTCCCCCCTTGGGGGACGCTCTAGGAATCTGACTTCATCTCTCCCCCATGGAGGAGGACTCTCCAGGAATCCGAGGCCTCCACTCTCTTTCCCTCCTTAGGGGAGGTCTCTCTAGGAATCCGAGGCCTCTACTCTATCTCCCCTTTGGAGGAGGACTCTCTAGGAATCGGACCCTGGTATGGCGGGGGCAGTATTTGAGGGGACACCTTGAGGAGGAGTGGGGCAGGCAGGAAAGGAAAGGAGGAGGTCAGGGGCACCCTTGCGGGGGGAGGGAGAGAGGAGGTCCCCCAAAAGATGCAAAGTCTGTCTGTGGGGAGGGGTATCCCAGTTCCCTTCCTGTCCCCCCCATCAACCCCCCAGCCTCTCCTTCCGCCACCAAATGCGGGGAGGGAAGGAGGGAGGCCCTGGCAGTGGCCGAAAGGCCCTCCCTCCTCGCTGTAGAAATAAGGCAGTTTGACACCACTTTTAACTGCTGCCAGGGCCCCATCTGAGAGATTCCTGGGATTTGTAGTTTGGGGAGGCAACAGCTCTCTTGGGCAGAGGAGGCAAAAGACCCGACAAAACTACAAGTCCCAGGATCCCATAGGATGGCAGCACATTATTTCTACAATGTAGAGTGGGAAGAGTGGCTCTGCTTTGGGTGGATGTGGGGGAATGAAGAAGAGGAAGAGGAAGAAGAGGTGGGGAAGGAGAGCCCCGAGTCCCTGGAGCAGAAAAAGAGGCCCTTTCCCTCAGGCGATGGGGTGTCTTCTATGTGAGAGTGTTTTGGGGGGGAGGGGAGGGTGAAACTGAGAGGGGAAGGTCCTCTTTTTCATCAGGAGCCCCACTCTGGAGGCATCATGTCTTAGGGCAGGGGTAGGCAACCTTTCCCCTTTCAGGGCTGAGGGACTTCAGCTCCCAGAATCCCAGGAGCTATTTGCCAACATGGGACTATTGGCCAACATGGCTGAGGCTTCTGGGAGCTGAAGTCCCTCGGCCCTTAAAGGGGAAAGGTTGCCTACCCCTGTCTTAGGGCTTTTGCAGACTGCCAGAAATAGTGCACACTAAATTGAGGCACTGCCCTGGCTCAGTGCTAGGGAATCATGGGAACTGTAATTTATTGTGGCACCAGAGCTCTCTGACAGAGAAGGCTGAATGTCCCAGAAAAAATTACAATTCCCATGACTCCCTAGTACTGAGCCAGGGCAGTGCCTCAATTTAGTGTGCACTATTTCTGGCAGTCTGCAAAGGTCCTATGTGATGGGTCAGAGAAGGGGGCCTCTCCTGAAGATCTTGGAACTCTAGTGGGTTCACATGGGGAGATACATGAGGAGGGATTATTGGTCACATACGTTTTGGGTTTCTCTCCTTTCAGGTCCAGGTCTACTTTGAGGAGAAAGCCATGTAATTTCCACAAAAGAAGTGGGATCTCCGGGATCCAAATCAGAAGGCTCCATACTGAGAAGCTAAGATGGAAGATATTGGGAAGGAGGTCTCTCTGGGTAAGGATCCCTTTTGCCTTTGTTAGAGAGATGCTGAAGGAATGAGTTCATGTTCTGCCTTTTCTCTGTCCCATTAGCATTTCACCATCATCTCCACACAGTGGCCCTACCATTTCCTTGTTTCCTTTGCTACGGTCATAACCAAAAAAGCCCTTTTTATTGTTTTTAACCTCTCTAGCAGCTGAACACCAATCAGTCTTCTCTTCACCAGCCTGAACATGTCCACCTACCTCAAACTTTCCTCATGTATTTTGTGTTCCATACCTTGTATCATCCTGGTTGATCTTTTCTGACCCCGTTGCAATTTGTCCATACCCTTGTTTAAAAATGGGGGCCACAGAACTGAACATTGTACCCAGATGAGACCTGACTACAGCAGAATATAGTGGGATGATGATTTTGTCTTGAAAACTAAAGTTCTATTAATATAGACTAAAATATTATTGGCCTCTTTGCTGCAGCAACACTGCAGGGTCATGTTCAATTTATGATCAGCCACAATCCCAGGAAGTAGTTAGGATTTCCTGTTCAACTTAAGGTGCCGGATTTCTCTGCTTCAGTTTAAGGTCCTCTTGACTGCACATGTCCCAGTTTTCTTCTGTGAAATGTTGGAAGGCATGCACCTTTCTCCTGTGGCTTGGCAGGAAATATTTCCTTCCTCTTGGCTTTGGGGTGTTGGTACTTGGAATGCATAAATATTGGCTAGGAATGCCCAAATGTGTTTCCCCGTAGATAAGGCTGTAACATCCTGAACCATGGGTTGTTCTTCCCCAATCACTCCCTAGTAAGCAGGACAAAAAGAAGAGGAATGTTCCCCCTGGTCAAGGGTTAGTTTCCCCCCCTCCATCTTCATTTTTTGTCTTCAGTCTTTTGCTGCCTACCAGTCCTGAAAGACAAGATCCGAGAGCTCTCTTGCCTTTTTTCTCTCCTTCCTGCTTGCCTTTTCAAAAGAACAAAACCTTACCTTTCCTTGCCTCTCCTCTTCTATCTGCTCAAGCTGCCTTCTCCCCCTCCTCACCTCTGCCATCCCTGTGGAGAGACACCCAGCATGCAGAGGCTTGGCAGGATGCCAAGGAAGGAGCTGGAAGCTGTGTTGGCGGCAGAGGTTCCTTTCCCACATCTGACCTCCCTCCCCCCAGATTTGGCAGGGATGAGACAGACAGCTCCAGAAGGCAGCAGCAGCTCCACAGAGAGGGACCATCGGCCACAGCCAGGAGAAGGACGCTGCCTCCATGCCACTACTTGACTATGCAGTAAAGTGAGGGTAGGGACTTGAGCCAGGAGGGCATGCTGGAGGGGTCCCCAGTGAGTGCTGAGGGCAACCCTTGGGGGAAGACCCAAACCACCGAGAGGTTCCTGGTTGGATAGGGGACTTAGTGCTGAGGGAGGCAGCCACCATGGCAGCAGCTTTGGCCGCATGGGGCACCACGGGAGACATGGGAAGAGAGGAAAGCCCAGCTCACACTCCACCTGAGGAAGAATGCTGAAGAGGCATGCACAGGGGGAGGACACAGGAGCCTTAATGGCTGGCACAGGGAGAAGGACAGCCTCCCAGTCCAGTTACCAAAGCCCAGCTCACACTCCACCTGAGGAAGAATGCTGAAGAGGCATGCACAGGGGGAGGACACAGGAGCCTTAATGGCTGGCACAGGGAGGAGGACAGCCTCCCAGTCCAGTTACCATGCCGGGACCGCATGGGAGGAGGCGAGAATGGCCTCTTCCAGTGTGAGTGGCCACCACTCTCTTTGATTGGGAGTTCCTGCATGGCAGGGGGTTGGACTGGATGGCCCTTGTGGTCTCTTCCAACTCTTATGATTCTATGATTCTATGATTCATATTGGCCATGTGGAAGGAGGGATCAGATTATGGAGACATGGGACACTCCTCAGACTCCAATGGGGACTCCATACGGAAGGTTACCACTGGGAAATTGCCCAGGATGGCCTCATGCCTCCGGCCACCACACAAGCAGGCAGTGGAAGAGGGAAGCAGGGACAGGGCCATAGGCATGGCCGGGGACCTGACTGAAGAGGGAGAAATCTCAGAGAAAGGGGAGGAAGATGAGGACCCAGTGCTAGGCTCAACACGCCTTTTTCATCTGGCGCATTTCCTCTTTCCTCCTAAGAAAAACAACTAAAGCCTTGGGTCTCAAACTGCCAACAGTTCAGATTCCCCCACTAGATCTAGACCTCCCCAGGGTGGAAGGGGAATCTTTTCCCAACAGTAGCCACAGCTCATGGAAATCCTATTCCCCGTCAGTGTGGTGCATGTCATTGGGGAGGAATGGAACAGACCAGCAGCCCAGAGACCCATGCCTGGTCCAGTCAATAAACTCTATGGCTTGTCACAGATAGTTAAGGACAAGCTGCAGCTCCCCCTGGCGGATGCCCCAGTGTCAGCACTAGTGTCCTCTGCTGTCTTCTACAGGGATGGGGAGGATGCTCTAAAGGTACTGGAGGACAGGAGGACAGAAACAGCATTGAAGAGAACCCACATGTCACTCTCCTGGGCTATCAGGGCTGCTTCCTCACCCTCGATGGTTTCCAGGGCAACCATGCAGTAGACCAAGGAATTATTGGCAAAGCTACCTCTGAACGAGAGTGTTCACAGAAATCATGGTGACCCTGTGGCACATTGGAGGAAGGACCGGCTTCACATTTATCTGTACATAAACGACCTTCTGGTTTGGTCAGAGTCCAAACAGAAGGGCCAACAGGATGTATCTCAGGTTCTCTAGTCACTGCATGGTTTTCTAGTAAACCAGGAGAAGAGCTCACTGGTGCCGTCCCACAAGGTCCAGCACCTCGGGACAATCATAGGCACACAGCTGGGGACAATCACGCTGCCCCCAGAGCCATCCAGGTGACTATCAAGGCCATAGTCACCATCATATGTCTTGGGTTTTCTGGCTGTAGGGACTTTTGTTGGTTTGCCATAGTCACCATCCACCAGGAACCCTCGGTCTCCTGTCCCTTCTGGCACACCTTCAGGGCCTGATGATTTCAACAACAGAGTGCCTCCCATGGGCCTGTCTACACAGTAGACCACTCCAGTGGCTTTTAATATCTCACCAAGAAGCTATTGCGGCCAGGGATCGTGTCCCTGCCCTGAAGAAGGGACAATCCATCTGGAACCCCGAGAGCATCCAGATAACAGCGGACACCAGCCTAAGGGAATGGTGAACCCACTGTGACCATCACCTCGCACAGGGACTATGGAGCAGGGAAGAGAGACTCCACAGCATCAGTTGGCTGGAAGTTAGAACAATCAGACAAGTGCTGCTAGCATACTCCCACCTGGTACAGGGGAAAGCCGTCCTAATCAGGATGGACAATACCATGGCAAAGGCCCACATAAACTGCTAGGGGGACTCACGGTCGCAGACCCTGGGCAGAGAACAATCTGCTATCCCAGGTGGTGGAACACCTTCAGGGAGACTTGAACTCGATGGCAGACTGGTTAAGAAACTGACATCAATCCAGGCAAATGGTGCCTACACAGGGACGTCTTCAACATGATCACCAGACAACTGGGATGTCCTGAAGTGGACCTGTTTGCCTCCCCAATAAATACTCAACTAAGAAGGTTCGTGTTGAAGTACCAGGCGCCATGTAATGCACTGTATGGAATTTTAATTTTTGTTAGCCGCCCCGATTGCTTGAGGACCATCGCCTCCCAAAAATAGTACTCTACGGTTACTTGCCATGGGTCAGCGTAAGAGGGGCGCTCCAAAAAAGCGATACAAGGACTCCCTGAAACAACATCTCAGGCTCGGCCAAATTGATCACCAACCATGGTCCACCCTGGCCTCACATCGGGAGGCATGGAGACGCACTATCCACAATGCTGCAGCCTTATTTGAGAAGTCACACCAAACAAGTCTCGAAGAGAAACGACAACGCAGAAAGAATCACAACCGGAAACATCCACCAAGGAGATCTGCTGCTGTGCTTTCTGCAACCAGACTTGTTTATCTCGGATTGGCCTTTTTAGTCATCAGCGCACTTGCAAAAAGCGTGGGATGAGTCCTTCCTGAATCTTCGTTTGCGAAGAAAAGCCAGAAAAATAATAATAATAATAATAATAATAATTATTATTATTATTATTATTATTATTATTATTATTATTATTATTATTATTATTATTATTATTATTATGGCCCACTGAACTCCTTTATGCTTTTCCACCTTTTCATCTTATTTCCAAGGTCCTGGCAATTGTCAGACGTGAGAGGGCCCTGGCGTGCCCAAGAAAAGCATGGTTCTTGGAGTTACTCAACTTATGCATGGATCACTTCCAGCTACCGCTCTGGCCAGATATCCTGCAACAGGGCCAGATCTATAACCCAGACATAGAATGGCTCCAACTACATGCCTGGAAATTGAATGCAACATACTAAGGGACAATTGATACTCAAAGAAGGTCACAGGCATGACCCTGGCAGCCAGAAGATCCTCCACCATAAAGATATACAAATATCTTTCGCCTGCTGGAATTCCTCCAGGACAGAATCAACCAAAGTCTTAAGCCATACATGATCAGGTGAGAGGTGGCGGCCATTGCCTCTTTGCTTCCAGACAACCAGGCAACTAAAGTAACCTCACACCCAGATATCCAGGTGTTCATCAAAGGCACCACCAACCTATCCCCACCAACGGCACATCGCTTCCTATCCTGAGACCTACATGTGGTGCTCAAAGCGTTGGCAGCACCACCCTTCGAACCACTGAGGGAGGCATCTCTAAAGCATCTCATTTGGTAGGTACAGTTTCTGACAGTCATCACATCATTCAGGATGCCAGAATTGGGAGGATCAGGAAGGATCTGTGCTCCATAAAGCTGGATTTAGTGGTGCTGCGACTGGACCCTACCTTCATCCCTAAGGTCAACTCGGTCTTCCATAGGGTGCAGTATCCTGCCATCGTTCTGCTCAAAACCAAAGAAGGAACTTGATAAGATTTGGCACACCCTAGATGTATGGCATGCGATCAGGATCTATCTGAAAAGAACGAGGGACTTCAGGGACTTTGGAGGCCCTGTTCATCTCCATACAACCCCAATCAATGGGGGAAAAGGTTTTTAAGTCTACTCTAAGCAGATGGATAAAGGTGTGCATAGCTGCATGTTACAATGCCATGAAGGTACCCATGCCGACCAGAATCCTGGCTCACTCACAAGCAGTGCGGCAACCACAGCAGCTTGGATGACCAGTGCACCTCTAGGAGAGATCTGCAGGGCAGCAACCTGGAAGTCAGACTCCACCTTTGTAAAGCATTACAAGTTAGATGTATTCAAATCGACAGAAGCTGCCTTCGGATGACGAGTATTACAACAAGTTTTCCAAGTTTAAGAGGTACACTATAGCAGTGCCCCCTCCCAGTCTAGAGCAGATTTGGCAAGTCCCGTGGTTCAGGATTTACATTCTTATCTACTGGGAAAAGGGAAATAAATGAAAAAGAAAAAAGAAAGAAAAGTATAACATATAAAGATATACAGATATATCATGGCCTGTCAGCAAGAAATCCTTACTCTGGCTAAGAGGGCCTCCGTCTCCCACAGGGGTGGCATGATCAGATACTGTTGAAAAAATGTATATTTTGTATTCTCCTGTTCCTCTTTAGTTAGGTGGGACTTCACCCCCCCCCCCCCATTCTAACTGTCAATCATAAGAGACAGTTTAACTGACTCTCTGAACATTCCAAACTGCCATGAAGCAGACAGTAACTGCTGTAAGCAGTCTGTCTCAGTCCTCTCTGAGGGAGGTTAACATCTTCCTGCTTTATAAACTCGTTAGATTAGGTTTTAGTTTGTTGTATAAATATTTATTAAAGCCATTATTGTTTGTTTTTAAACCACAAACTACATGTTTGTATTTCTGAATTAGTCTTTATTCCTTAGGAAGGCATATTAAATAATAGTCTGACCCACGTTTTTGCAGCTTTGCTGATGAAAGTGAACTCTAACTAGAGATCAAGATCAACCTCCTTCGTCAACATAGTGTTAGTAATGGAGGCGCGGTGGAGGCGCGGTGGTAACTCAGGCAGCCCGTCCTTTACCTTAGTCAGCCTTTAATTTCTTTCCTTGTTATTCTGTTTTTCCTTGTTATCCGAGTTCTTCTCATTCCACACTTATACTGGAGCTCTGGAAGTAAATGAAGACGAAGGGGGCTGTCCCTCACATGACCAGGGGATGTCCCTCCTCTTGCAGGGGTAGGCAACCTTTCCCCTTTAAGGGCCGAGGGACTTCAGCTCCCAGAATCCCAGGAGCTATTGGCCAACATGGGACTATTGGCCAACATGGCTGAGGCTTCTGGGAGCTGAAGTCCCTCGGCCCTTAAAGGGGAAAGGTTGCCTACCCCGTCTTAGAGTTTGTCCTGCCTACTGGGGAGCGATTGGGAAGGAACAACCCATGGTTCAGGATGTTAAATCCTTATCCATTGGAAACGAACGTCTCACAGGTAAGATCTAACATTCCTTATAGAATGAAGAGGAATGAGTTCATTTTTTCCTAGAAAGATTTCCCTCCCCCCCCCCCCGGCCCATTCACTGCTAAAAAAGATTTTAAAATGGGTACTAGAGCAAATCAAGTCTAGAACCTTCTCCCCAGAAGCCGGGATGACTAATCTGAAACTATCATGCTTTGGCAATACCATGAGAAGATGTGACTCGTTGGAAAAGACAGTGTTTGTTAAGGTAATAGGCAGTAGGAAAAGAGGAAGACCACATTCTAGACCAGGGGTAGGCAACCTTTCCCCTTTAAGGGCCGAGGAATTTCAGCTCCCAGATTCCCAGGAGCTATTGGCCAACATGGGACTATTGGCCAACATGGCTGAGGCTTCTGGGAGCTGAAGTCCCTTGGCCCTTAAAGGGGAAAGGTTGCCTACCCCTGTTCTAGATGGACAGAGTAATTCCAGAGGGATAATCTCAATTTGTTGGAAGCAAAGAGGCATCAACACTTGTAAAAATTGTTGAGAGCCCCTTTTAGGGGCTCTTCTAACCAAGTTTAAGTCAATAATTTGCCTAACGCTTCTCCTATCTTAAGATGGAATTTCTGAAACAATACATGTAGGTTTTTCTCTTTTACCTTACAAGAGCAGCCAGTTATTTCTCCTCTTTCTACAACAAGCTCCTGTTGCACTAACCCCACTGCACTCAGTTTAATATAGATAGCTAATGTTTCTACACAATTGAGGAAACAGAGCCCTGAATCTGCAAGGGCTGTTGAACAGTGAGCTCAGCTCCCTGGAGAGACAGATAATGTTAATGTAGGGATAGATTGAAGCTGCACACTGTCTTCTTTTCTGGAAGGGAAACAGAGGTGTCCTTTCAATTTCTATGATGAAGAAGGGAAGGTGGAGGTGGCAGGAGAAAGGAAATAAGGTGGCACGAAGAGGGAGGATGATGGCAGAGTGGCAAGACACTCAAAAGTGGGAGGAGAAGCCAATACAATTTGCCCCTTGAGTGTCTGGGAGGGATAGAGTTAACCTAGATGAGGGGTTTCTGCCCTATCCATGAATCTCTTGAGGATTCTGGAGTCTCTTTGCTTCCATTTCCATATTTTTCCCTGTTTTCTCAACTCTAGAAATAGAAGCAAATATATCTGGAAGGGAAGCAAACTGGGAAGGTGGAAAACCATTTGTTTGTGAGTATTCCATTTATCATTCCCCAAAAGCAGGAGTCTTAAATGAAGCCAAGTTAGTCAAAAGGGTGGAAGCTTTCCCATCAGCCATCTCTTCCCTGATAGAATGTACATTGATCCCATTGTTTATTATTTATTTATTTATTTATTTTAGGCATTTATGTAGCGCCTTTCAACATCACTAGTGCCCCTGATAGGACATATGATATGGAGAAGCTGAGAAATTGTAGGGATCCACAAAATGGCCTCAGTTTCTCTTCTTAGTTTTCTCTCAAAGGGAATTCAGTAGCACCAGAGACCAAATCCATTCCTCCTTGGGTGGAGTGGAAAGAATGCTGTAAAGACCCAATTTCACTGCAAGATCTCAAAGAGGTGAAGCAAGAAGGCTGTGCACACTGTTCTTTCATGTGAGGTCATGAATCCTGCACACAACATAAAAAAAAGTTGAAAGCTTTCTCAAATTGTTTCTGTTTTGGGGACATTTTAGGAAGAGACTATTTGTGATCAGAGTACTGTTATCATTTTCTTCCTCTCAACTCCTAGTCTCCTTTGAAGAGGTGGCCCTGTATACCACTGAAGAGGAGTGGCAACTCCTGGATTGGTGCCAGAGGGCTCTCCACAAAGATAAATAACAAGTGTTGGAAGTGCAATCAGGAAGTGGGAACAGTTTTTCACCTCAGGTGGACACGTAAAAAGAAAGGAAATGTTGGATAAAAATTAACCATGAGATGAAACAAATGAGGTGAATGCCAGGGATAGAGCATGACTGGTCTTGATCCCTTCTGAGATCCTGGGTTTCTGTGTTAAAACTTTTAATGGGATTATCTTATTTCTCAAGCAGGTAATGAGCAGGAGAAAAAGAGTCTTGTGCAGCTCTCCGTATTGTCATGGGAAACAACAAAAAAGGTTGAGGACAAAGGGAAGTTTGCTAATCAGAGTGGACTGAAAAGACAAAAAGGAAACCAATCACAGAATGGGAAGACAAACCCCGCTGCTTCTGAAAGAGATGATATTTGTGATCTGATTACCCCCCAGGAAAAGCATGAAGGGAAAAGAAAGGTAAACAGTCCTGTCTGTGGAAAAACATTCCAATATGAATTTCAGTTAAACTTACATTACAGAACGCACACAGGGTCTACCATTTTAGTGGAGGGAGTCACTGACTCAGGCAGCTTGTTTTGAACCATCATGAAAGGAAGCAATTCCTCATTATTTAATTGCTGGTTTTCATAGTTTTATTGTCAAGAATGGGAAGAGGTTCTTTTATTATCTGCTTTATGTGCTACAAGAACTTGATCACACATGCTCAAAATCCAAAAAATCTGATGATTTGGTAAGGCTACCCTGGTCCTATGCCAGTTAGTAATGCAGATTAGGAAGCTAACCATGCTAAACAAAGTCTCCCTTCAAAAGAGAAATCTAGATAATCAGGGACCCCAATTGTAGCCTTGTCTTTTCCTTCATGCCCTATTTATAAAGATCCAAGGAGTTACAGAAAAGATAAAGAGACTATTCAGACATGTCCAAATCTAATAATGATAATAATATTTTTACCCCGCCCCTCTGTCAAACAATTAGGGCAGCTTACAACAATCTAGCTTTATTTTGAAGTTATGGAATAGTATTTGGGATGCACCATGTGTTTCCTCCCCTTTTGATTCGTCACTCTCTGGATGAGGGCTGTTTTCTGTTGCAGATGACCTTTACAGATGTTGCTGTGTATTTCACAGAGAAGGAATGGGAACTGTTGGATCGGAGGCAGAGATTTTTGTACAACAAAGTGATGATGGAAAACTATGAGAATGTGTCCTCTGTGGGTAAGGAACTTGAATGCATTGCCCTTCCTACAGAGGTGGTCCCTTGCATACTATATTGTCATGGCAGTATGATTCCACTTTAATTATCATGGCAACCTCCAGTAAATATTAGAATTTGTAATTTAGGGCCTTTACAGACTGCCAGAAATAGTGCAACTTGAAGCCACTTTAACTGTCCTGGCTCGGGGCTAAGGAATCATGGGAACTGTAGTTTATTGTGGCACCAGAGCTCTCTGACAGAGAAGGCTCAATATCCCAGAAAAAAAATACAATTCCCATGATTCTCTAGTACTGAGCCAGTACAGTTAAAGTGGCCTCAAGCTGCACTATTTCTGCAGTCTGTAAAGGCCCTTAGTGAGCCACTAGAGCTTTCTAGTTGAGGATTGTAAATACCTCTCCCTAAACTGCTCATCTTAGGATTTTGTTGGAAGAAACCATGGAAGTTAATATTTGTGGCCCCAAATGCTCCTCAGCAGTTTCCTTAGCAAGTTTACAGGGTTTTTTGGCCCCTGTTTCAGTGTTTCTATGCTTTGGACAGGCTTCCAGTATCTCTTGGGAAAAAGGCCTCCCTTGGCCCCAACAGGACTCAGAGAAGGCCCAGTAGTGACAAAACTGTCTCCACATTACCTAAGGAATGTTGGGAAATATTGAGGAGCAAGTCTTATTTGATTTTTTGGGGGGGTGGGATAATGGTGGGGTGGGTGCCTTCTAAATCCCCTGGGAGCCCAGTGTGGCCCTCTAACCCGCAACAATTGCCTATTGCTGGCTTAGAGATGTCTTAAGGCTCTTTTAAAGCTGCTCTGAACCCTCATCAAAATTGGGATCCAACTCCCAGCTCCCTTCCTCACCCTTTCCCATTGATTGATTTGTATATTTATTATGCTACCTTTCTCATCAAATGGGCCTGAAAGTATCTCTTTCCTGCATCATAATCTGTGTGTATGTGTGTGCTAGAGAGATGGAGAGAGAGGGAATGTGTAAAACAGAGTGGCAGTGAAGAGATGCTGAAGGTGAAATGCTGAGACAGTGCAGATGGGCGAGTGGGAATGTTGGAGAAAGTTGGGAGAAATGGAAGGTGATCAGACATGTGGGAGTGAGGAGAGGAGATTAGAAGCAAAGTGAATATAGTCTAGCTCTGTGTGGACAGAATGGTAACTCTAGGAATGTCCATAATAGGGTCAGAATAAGGTCCTTGTGTATTCAAAGATATAGGGCCAATGCAGATTGGCCTGAAGGGGTGGCAGATAGCTGCTGCAAGGTGTGGTGGATTGGGGCCACAGCTACTGTACGCCGTGGCCCTGATCCTCTCTTTTGCCACCCCTAAAAGAGCGGCAAAATGCTGCTCCTTTTGGGGACAGCAAAAGGCCACCCTAAAAGCCAGTGTGGGTCTTCTTCGCCCTTTCTGGCACAGCGTGTTTGAACGCTGTGCCGGAAGGGTGTCCTGACACCGCACGGTGTGTGTAACAGTGCACAGTGTCAGGACGGCGTCGCTGTGGGGTTGGGGTGGCTGGCAGTGCAGTTGCTCCGCCCCAGCTCTGCCTCCAGGCCAGCCCTTTGGGCCGATCTGCAGAGGCCCATAGCCATGTTAGTCTGCGGAATCAAAAGCTCATGCTGCCAATTTCTTTCTTTCATTTAGTCTCAAAGGTGCTACAAGATCTCTATACATATTGATTCCTTGTGTATTGTGAGGCACCACAAATCTGACAAATTTTACCAACTGGTTTGAGTGAACTGGTGCACACAGGCTCAGGTCCTTTTTTTCAGAAATATCAATGGTTCCATTAAGCAATTATGACTAAAATCTATGAAGGGAGGGAAAGAGGACACAGAAACTCCATTTTCTTTGTGGTGTTTCTTTGTATACTCCAGCTTGCTTAGCTCCTTTGTTGATTTCAGAGGTCTTTCCTCTCTTAACACTGAGATTCAGTTTTGTCTCCTTGTCCTTCTTTGTAGAAGAACTATTAAGTCATCAGAGAATCCACAGAGGAGAGAAACCATACAAATGCCAGGATTGTGGGATATACTTTACTCAGAAGCCAATCCTTTTGAGGAATCAAAGAGTCTACACAAGAGAGAAACTATACAAATGTCATCAGTGTGGAAAATGTTTTCCTGACAAATCAGCCCTTATGTCACATAAGAGAGTCCACACAGAAGAGAAACTGATTAAATGCCAGCCATGTGGGAAAAAAATTGTTCACACATCACACCTTAACAAACACCAGAGAGTCCACACAGAAGAGAAATCATACGAATGCCAGCGCTGTGGAAAATGTTTTGTTCACAAGTCAGACCTTTTTAGGCATGAGAGAGTCCACACAGGAGAGAAACCATACAAGTGCCAGCAGTGTGGAATATGTTTTGCTCGCAAGTCAAATCTTAAAATACACGAGAGAGTCCACACAGGAGAAAAACCATACAAATGCCAGCAATGTGGAAAATGTTTTGCTCACAAATCAAATCTTAAAATACACCAGAGAGTCCACACAGGAGAAAAAACATACAAATGCCAGCAATGTGGAAAATGTTTTGTTCACAAGTCAGACCTTTTTAGGCATGAGAGAGTCCACACAGGAGAGAAACCATTTAAATGCCAGCAGTGTAAAATAGGTTTTGCTTGCAAGTCATATCTTAAAATACACCAGAGAGTCCACACAGGAGAAAAGCCATACAAATGCCAGCAATGTAGAAAATGTTTTGCTCACAAGTCAGAGTTTATCATTCATCAGAGAGTTCACACAGGAGAGAAACCATTTAAATGCCAGCAGTGTGGGAAATGTTTTCCTCGCTGTTCAAGTCTTTCAAGACACCAGAGAATGCACATAAAGAAACCATACAACTGCCAGCAGTGTGGGAAATGTTTTGTTCAGAAGTCAGCCGTTATAACTCATGAGAGAAGCCACACAGGAGAGAAACGATACAAGTGCCAACAGTGTGGGAAATTTTTTCCTAGCTGTTCAAGTCTTTCAAGACACCAAAGAATCCACACAGGAGAGAAACCATACAAATGCCAGCAATGTGGAAAATGTTTTGCTCACAAGTCAGCTCTTGTAATTCATGAAAGAAGCCACACAGGTGAGAAACCATACAAGTGCCAGCAGTGTGGGAAATGTTTTGCTAGCTGTTCAAGTCTTTCAAGACACCAGAGAATCCACACAGGAGAGAAAGCATACAAATGCAAGCAATGTGGAAAATGTTTTGTTCACAAGTCAGCCCTTGTAACTCATGAGAGAAGCCACACAGGATAGAAACCATACAAGTGCCAGCGGTGTGGGAAATGTTTTCTTAGCTGTTCACATCTTTTGAGACACCAGAGAGTCCACACAGGAGAGGAACCATACAAATGTCAGCAGTGTGGAAAATGTTTTGCTCACAAGTCAGACCTTATCATTCATCAGAGGGTTCACACAGGAGAGAAACCATTTAAATGCCAGCAGTGTAGAAGAGGTTTTGCTCAAATCTTAAAATACACCAGAGAGTCTACACAGGAGAGAAATCATACAAATGCCAGCAGTGTGGGAAATGTTTTGCTCACAAGTCAGACCTTATCATTCATCAGAGGGTTCACACAGGAGAGAAACCATTTAAATGCCAGCAGTGTAGAACAGGTTTTGCTCAAATCTTAAAATACACCAGAGTCTACACAGGAGAGAAATCATACAAATGCCAGCAGTGTGGGAAATGTTTTGTTCACAAGTCAACCCTTGTAACTCATGAGAGAAACCACACAGGAGAGAAGCCCTACAAGTGTCAGCAGTGTGGGAAATGTTTTCCTAGCTGTTCAAATCTTTTGAGACACCAGAGAATCCACATAGGAGAAAAATCATACAAATGCCAGCAGTGTAGAAAATGTTTTGTTCACCCTTATAGAACATGAGAGAAGCCACACAGGAGATAAACCATACAAGTGCCAGCAGTGTGGAAAGTGTTTTACTCAAAAGGTATCCCTTTTTATTCATGATAGAGTCCACACAGGAGAAAAACCATACAGATGCCAGCATTGTGGGAAATGTTTTCCCAGTTGTTCAAATCTTTTGAGACATCAGAAAGTCCACACTGGAAGGAAGCCATACTAATGCCAATAATGTCGAACACGTTTTGGTCACAATTTAGTCCTTGTAACTCATCAGAGTCCATACATGATAAATACTATACAAATGCAAGACATGGGGGCGGAGCCAAGCCAATTGCTGGGTAAGACTGTTCAGATCGACAGGGTACTAAAAAAAAAAAAAAAGTATTTTAAAAGCTACTCCCAAAGGAAAAAATTCTACTTCTCTTAGGTGGATCCACAATATGAATCCATAAGGAAGGTAATGAGATAAAAGACTTTTTTTTTTTTAAAGAATTGAGTTCTTAAAAGTTTAGTTTCGTTTTTGTGTGGAACGGACAAAGAGAGGGGGAGGAGAAGGAAAAAGCCTCATTTAAAATTTTTTATGAAACAGCTAGAGGCATCATAATTAGAGGAATTATTGAGATAAGAGAAGCTAGTCTTGGAACTGCTTTATATAATTATAATATTTTTTGAGAAAACCGCAAATTTAATCTGTTTAAGAATGAAGACTGATGTGAAGCAGTGAGGGACAAGAGAATAGAGATGGAATAGAACAGATCAGAAAAGTGTAAATGCCAAAAAGGGGGGGGGGAACTCTAGACAGAGAAAGTTTGGCAAGCTAAAGTTGGCAAACAGAAACCTTCAGATTTTTCTTTTCAAAAATTATCTAAGATAAAGGCTTCCGAAACGATGATTCGAAGTCCAAAGAAAGGTTTATAATTATATAAAAATAATTACGAGAGACTGACTAAAGAAATTAAAAAAGATATGGAAACTTGGGGTAAATTAAACCTATCTTGGCTAGGGAAACTTTCAGCTATTAAAATGAATATTCTTCCCAAATTTATGTTTTTGTTTCAAAATCTACCAGTTATCGTGAATAACAAACCATTTAAGAACTGGAACAAGGCCTTATCTAATTTTATTTGGCAAGGCAGGCGTCCCAAGGTGAGACTGAAAGTCTTACAAGATTGGAAGGAAAGGGGTGGATTGGCCCTTCCTAACCTGCAACTTTAATATGAGGCAAATTGTTTAAATTGGTTGTCAAAATGGTTTTATCTTAAAGACAAAAAAATCTTGGCATTAGAAGGGATAGATCAGAGGTTTGGGTTACATGCCTATCTCTTCTATCAAAAGCATAAGATTCATAAGGATTTTAAGAACCATTTCATAAGGAAAACTATCCTAAAAGTATGGTTCAAATATAAAGAAAGAATATGTCCTAATATACCAATTTGGGCCTCAATTCATGAGGCCTTCCATAGTAGAGAAACAATTAAACAAGAAAATTGGATAATATATCAGGATTTAATTAATTTTGAACCTAATTATGGAAAGATGGAATTTAAAAATCTAGAACAACTTATTAAAGAAGGTTTTACCTTGGGATGGCTCTTGCACCGTCAACTGAGGGAAAGATACCTTGTAGATGTAAAAACAATAGGAATTAGAACAAAAAAAACTGAATTTGAAGAGTATATGGTATCTGACAATCCAAAAAAAAAATTGCTCTGTTTTATAAATGTTTGCTAGATATTGACCAAGAGGAAGAGGTGGTGAAAGAGTATATGGTGAAGTGGTCCCAAGATATAAGCCAAGTAATAAGAATAGAACAATAGGAAAAAGTCTGGACTCAAATCCAAAATTATACAGCTAGTTTTGATGTGAAGGAAATTCTCCTCAAGATGCCCCACAGGTGGTACATGACTCCTGCTAGACTAGCTAAAATGTATAAAGGACTTTCAGATTAATGTTGGAAATGTAAACGAACAAAAGGGACCCTGTATCATCTGTGGTGGAATTGTAAAAAGGCTAAAAAATATCGGATGGCTATTCATAGAACGATGGAGGATCTTAGAAACGAAAATGAGTCTGGAACCTAAAATGTATTTATTAAATATTTCTTTGGACAAAAATTTGGAATCAAACCATGGGAAACTAGTGTATTATATGATCATTAGTGCAAGAATGGTATATGCCTAAAAATGGAAAAGTGAAATAACACCACACCAAGAGGACTGGTTAAGAAAAGTATTGGAACTGATGTAAATGGATAAATTAACAATAATGCTAAGAGAACAAAACTGGGAAAATAATGAAAAAATTTGGCAGCCGCTGTTAAATTATATCAATAATAGAAATAATGTAAAATGATAAGTAAAATATGGGAGAGATGACTGAGCAAAGATGCTGTAAATGATGATGTTTTACACATAAAGGGTGACAGTAATGTATAATTATGTTTGATAAAGCATTATATGTATATAGATATAGGCGAAGAGAATGCTGATGTAAATAGTTAGATAAAATCTCAGATTAATCTATAACTAAGAAGGAAGGAGAACCTGAATATGATTTGGGAAAAACCAACTGGAGAAGCTAAAGAGGGAGAAAAACCAACTGGAGAAGCTAAAGATTCTGGAGATAAAAAACGAGAATTTGGAAGACCTGGAGAAGTAACTTTGATTGAAGCATCTGTAGGAGGAGAATTATTGGGAGCAATTGGAGGAATTTGATTACCCTCGAGGAAAAAGAAACAACACTACAAACAAGTTGAAAGTTAAATTTAATTAATTAATGAGCACTCAGGGGGTGGGCAACTTCTTTTGGGCCTTGGAATGTCATCACCACCCCTGACCACAAGGGTAGCTTCGGCAACCGAGGCTAGAGGAAATTGCTCTAGGAAGAAGAAGTGGGGAGGTAAATAGGATATGAGGGGGGAGGAGAAAGGGGGAATGGGCGAGGGATATAATAATAATAATAATAATAATAATAATAATAATAATAATAATATAATAAATTTTTATTTGTAGCCCGCCCCTCTGCAAGGCAATCGGGGCGGGGAACAGCAGTATTTAAAAAGTACAGAGTTAGAAACATTCCCTCTCCCCACAATCCCATCCTCCCACCCCCCGCCCTATCCCCTTAAAATAAAATTAAACCATGAACTAATTAAAATACAATATCAATCAAATTAATAACTTAACTTACAAATTTTAACATGAGGAGTCAGACAAATATGGGTTGCACAAATTGGAGTCATTGGAGAGAGGAATAAATTGTACTATGCCAGATAAGTTAAAAATTTCAACTTTAAACACCAAAGGTCTTGGTTCTGTGATTAAATGAAGAAGGTTTGAAGCATTATTAAAATGGGACGCCACAGATATTATCTTTTTACAAGAGACCCACCAACGGAAAGACGGGGGAAATGAAAATAAACTGGATAAAAAATTATGAAAAAGCATTTGGGAATTCTAAATCAAAGGGGGTGGCAATATTAATTGCAAAAAAAATGTAATTTTGTAATAAACAATGTATGCTCCAAATGAAAAGCAAGAAGAGTTTTATGAGAAAGTGTTTTAAAAAAATGAATGATATGCAAGAACAATATGTGATTTTGGCAGGAGATTTTAACATGCAAATGGATAAGATTAAAGATAAATCAAACCCCTCTGTAAAGGATAAAAATAGAAATATAACAAACTTAAATAAAATAATGAAAAAATATTTTTGTTTCGAAAAATATGATAAATAAAGTTTTAAATACAAAAATATCAAATATCAAAATAATGGACCATGCTTCGGTGAATGCAGAAATTGTTATTAAGAAAGATTACGAACAAATAGAAAGATGGAGGTTAAATACTAAGATATTGAATTACAAGGATATTGTAGATAAGATTGGAAAGGAATGGCAAGAAACAAGGGATATAAATGATAAAAGATGTGACAAAAGGTTTATTATGGGATACTATGAAGGCAGTAATAAGAGGAATATGTATAAAAGAATCATATATCCTTAAGAAAAGACAAGAAAAATTAGAAACAGATATAGAACAACTAGAGAATAAATATAAATAGAGATAAACAGATTTATGTAGAATTAAAGGCAAAGAAAGAAGAATTGGATAAGATGGAAATAAATGAAGTACTGTATTTTCCGGCGTATATACTCGCCGTATAAGACGACCCCTCTTCCAACACACACTAAATAAAAATTTTAAAAAACCATGAGATTTGATTTCAATCTGGGAATTTTAATTCAAATGCTTATGACATGCAGGTACTTAGCAGGAAAACTGTCACTTATAAATGCAACAAACTACAGCTCCCATGTTCCCCAGCATTTATTTCTGCAGTGTGTTTTGTACCTTACTTTTAAAAAAATATTCCAGATTTAAATGCTGCTTTAAAAATTATTTCCATCTCCCAGCTACGAGATGGTTGGGGGGAAATGAGAAAGTGTTGGGGGGGAAGGACTGCCAATACACTAGATGACGCATTCTGGGGTATGTACAATCTGTAGCCAAGGAAGTGGCCCTGGGCATGTCACATACTCTCAGCCTCAGAGGAGGGTAATGGCAATCCCCCTTTGAAGAAACAGGCCAAGAAAACCCTATGATAAGGTTGCTTTAGGGTCGCTATAAGTCAGAAAGGACTTGAAGACACACAAGAACAACAAAAAAATTCTGCAATTGTTTCATAGGTAGCACATGGGAATACAAGCCAGCATGATGTAGTGGTTTGAGTGTTGGACTACCACTCTGGAGATCTGCGTTTGATTCCCCATTCTGACATGAAACCCACTGGGTGAATTCGGACAAGTCACACTCAACCTCAGGGGATGGCAATGACAAACCTCCTCTGAGCGAATCTTGCCAAGAAAACCCCATGATCACCATAAGTTGGGAACAATAACAAAAAACAGTAACATTCTTGGAGGTCACACTCTCTCAGCCTCAGGGAAAGCAATGGCAAACACTTTCTGAACAAACCTTGCCAAGGAAACCCAGGATAGGTTTGCCTTTGAGTTGCCAGAAGTTAGAAATGACTGGAAGGCACACAACAGCCACCACCACAACAGCATTTTTGGAAGTCACACTCTCTCAGCTTTGGGAAAAGCAATGACAAATGCTTTGTGAACAAACCTTGCCACCCTGCAAGGGGGCTTCCTTGCCCCTCTTCACCTCCTCCTCCTCCTCCTTCTCCCATGGGGGGGCTTTTTCTGAGGGGAAGGGAGGGAGGGAGGAACGGAGGAAAGGAAGGAAGGAAGGAAGGAAGGAAGGAAGGAAGGAAGGAAGAGGGGAAAGAAGGGAGGGAAGGAAGCTGAGGCCTTCCCCTGAGGTTGAGAGAGTGACTTCCCCAAGGCCACCCAGTGAGTTTTTACAGGGCCTTCTCTGCAGCCCAGCCCAGCCCAGCGAGGGAGAAACACCTCACCTTGTCCTGCTTCCTCCTTCTCTTCTCTGAGACCAAGCCAGCAATGCCTCTACCTCCTGCTCCTCCCTGATCTTTCTGAGGGTGTGGTCCAGCCTAGTGAGTTGAGAGGGAGGAGGAGGGAGACAAAATGGCCGCCGGGTGAGCAGGATCTTTCTCTTACCGACGTATAAGACAACCCCTGACTTTTGGGAAGATTTTCTGGGGTTAAAAAGTCATCTTATACGCCGGAAAATATGGTACAAGAAAATCTGATTTATTGAAGAAGGGAATATTTTGAATATATTAATAAAAATTCAAAAATGCTGGTCAAATCCACAGAAAAAGCAAATGGAAAGTATGATAAACAGTGAAGGATAAATTTGGGATGAGGTGTAGATTGATGAAAGAAAAAATAAAAAATTTTGAAGAATTTTATAAAGATTTATATCAAGCAAGAAAAAACCCATTAGATAAAATAGAAATGTAGAAGAAAATGGGGGACAAACAATAAAGGAAGAAGATAAAGAATTACTGGAACAACCCATAGAAAAGGAAGAGATAGTTGAGGTAATTAGAAAATTAAAAAATGGGGGAACTCCAGAAATGGATAGTTTGGGACCTGAATATTATAAAGTGTTTAAAAAATATTAGTTCCAAAATTGTTAGAGTTATATAATGGAATAATAAATGGAGAGAACATTCTGGCATCATGGTATCAATCATTAGTAATATTGATATCTAAAACAGATAAAGATTTAACTGATCCAGGGTCATATAGACCTATATCATTAATAAATCAAGATGCAAAGATTTTAACAGCAATAATGTCAGATACAGCATGCCCACCAGTCTTCTTTCAGACATAAAGATAGCTCCCAGACATTAAGTCAAAAAGGACAGCTTTATTGCAGAAAATAAAACAGCGCAGACAGGTCTTGACTTCTTTGACAAATCTAAAGGCACCGTCCATTAACACACTTATACAGAATAGAATTTTTCTTTCACCAATCTTTCATCAATCTTCCCATAGTCAAGTGGCAAACTGTGATTGGTCCAAGTTTCCCGCACCTTGGCCCTTCACATGATGTAATGTCCTACTGTCCGGAAAATCCAACAAAAGGCAGGTGCATGTGAATCTACAGCTTCCCATCGGACTTAGATAAAACAACTGTGAATCCCACATCTGCTCTTTGATTGTGCTTTTGTTTATGAACTATGAAGCCTGGGACTAGGAACCCATGGCTATCAAAGTCAGCACAGATATGAGGCTAACTTAAGCACCATTATAACATATTAGATCTAAATCCATTACTCATTTAATATCAAACCAATCCATATATGTTTCGAGCACTATACAATTAAACATTTAACCAATTAACTATGAAGGTTTGAATCCAAGCCTTTGCTGCAGGATGTGGCCTGTTAGATTTGACCTAAACGCGTTACTGATGACTTCTGTTCCCTGTTGTCAGCAATAAAAGTCATTTCTTCTTACCACAACAACAGTCCAGTGAGGGAAGGCTTATTGGTTACCACAGAACCCACTCCCAGAGCCCCCCGACAGACTCACACATCTATCTATCTATTTATCTATCCTTCCTTCCTCCTTCCCTTTTCTTATTTCCTCCCTCCCTCCCTCCCTCCCTTTCTGCTGGGGGCATTGTCTGGACTTCCCTGCCTAGAGACTGATGATGCCACTGGAGCTCTGGGGCTGATTGTCTCCCTATCGCGAAAGGGCAGTGCTTTGGCTGCAGAAGGGGTTTCTCTCCCTGTTCCCCATGGGCTTCCTCCTTTCCCCCCCTTCCCTCCAGGGACCTTTAGGGGTTCAATGATCCTGGTAGGGATGATGATTGTAGCAGTGGTGGCCCTGGGGATCGCCATCCTCCCTGGGGCATGAGGGGCTGTGAGGAGAGCTCCCAGTAAGGAATTCTAGCTTGGGAGAGGAGGAGGGGCAGAAAAGGGGGATCTTTCTGGGGGTGGTAGGGCTCCCTGTTCAGCAGGGAAAGAGCAGCTCAGCTTTTGGGGGGAGGGAGAAGTTACAGGTATGGAACCTCCCCTCAGGAAAATTAGCAACCCCCAATATCTCATATCCCAGTTGGGGGAACCCCTCTCCCCTTTCCTTTCTGTCTCCCCCCCTTATCTTTCTCCCCACCCCTTTCTCTCTCCGCTTGCTTTCCTCCACCCTCCAGTTTGGATCCCTCTTTCAGGAGAGCCAAAGGACTGGGATTCATGCCAATATTTCCTTAGGGAGGGTTGCCCCCCCCCCCCGAGCTCCTTCCTCTGAGAAAGTGGGTCTTCGCCAAGGGCCTGTGTGTGTGTAGGCTTCCATGGCTAATTAGATTTGAATCCTGCTCTCCTCTGGTCCAGCACTCAAACCATACCTCACATTGGCTCTAAAGCAGAGGGTTTTCTTGAAAGTCTTATAGCAGTGGTGGTGAACCTATAGCACCCGTGCCAGAGAGAGCACCCAGAGCCCTCTCTGTGGGCATGCATGCTGTCACCCCAGTACAGACTTCATCTGAGTTCATTACTACAAAGCCAGAGGGACGTGGCACTTTGTGATAAATGAATGGATTTTTGTGCTGGCCAATTGGCAGTAATAAATTAATTGATTGAATGGATTTTGGGTTGCCGTATGGACTCTCGGTCTCTAAAAGGTTCACAATCACTGCCTTATGGCAACCCTCTCCTGGAGTTTTTTTCCCTGGTTAGATTTTCAAAAGATGGCCACTGTTGCCTTCCTCTGGGATCCCTTCACCACAACGGTCCTCTTGGCAACATCACTCTGCTTTCACTGCTTTTTCTTCCACTGTTCTCATTATTTGCCCTCTGCCCAGACTTCCCTGGAGAGTCCATGTCATTCTCCTGGTCACTCAAAAAGAAAAAGAAAAAAACAAGGGGGAAGAAGGGTGTGTGGAGAGCAGGCAGAATTATTCCCAGCTAGCAACAGCCAACCAGGAGGCAGCCAATAGAATTTTGGGCTGTGGGTGATAAAGAATTCTGTTGCTGATAGTTGAAGTCAGACTGGGTCTGAATATATAAAAGTCCAGGAGTGAGGGACTGTGAAGGAAAAGTCCAGTAGTAAGGGATTTAGTTGAATATAGAACTCCATGTGAGAGAGTTGCTGATATTTGATATCCTACAGGATATAGTTAGGTTATTACAGAAATAAGGTTAAAAGGATAACCATAAATAAGGTCCTAAAGAATAGTATCTGGTGTTCTCTAAAGTTAAAGAGTGTGAAACAAAGTATAACAAGTATAGGTAAATGCAATTTTGTTAACAAGTGAAACTTTGTTAAACATCATCCAAATAAAGTTACATTTTTGTTTTAATACAAGTTTGTCTGAACCTGGAATCTTTATCCACGCTACTAACAAATATAGAAACCAAGTTTGGAAGTGGTCAGGTACATCACATATTGGGGCAGCGGTGGGATAGTAAACCCATAGAGCTGTCATCTATGGGGGGGAAAGTTAGGTGAAGAGGTGGCTCTTCAACAAATTGGTGGCAAGTGTTAGGATACAGAAAAATCCAGTGCTTAGAAGTGTGCTTGGTGTTACAGGATTCGAAGAACCAGAAACTCAAGATTTGATTTGAACTTGAGAGAGGAAAGTTCAGAGGTTTGAGTTTAAAGTAAATTAGAATCAGAAGAGTAATCTCTGAGGTAATTGTGAAAGCTAATTTGTAAGAGATTACTCGGAAACTGACCACACTGAGGAAAAAAGTATTATTACTGGTCCCTGTAAGGGGCTGTGGAAGAAAAGAGATAAAGCAACAAAATGAGAGTGGGTAAAGTCACCCCATATCTGAAAAAGTACCAAAGCCAGAGCACACTGAGAAATATCTTAGTAAAGTGATTTCTGAGGTAAAAATTTGGAATAAAATAGGAAAGCACTGGTTTGCCATTAAAATCCAAGTGTTACCTTTGTAAACAACTGATTAAAAAGCAGTTAAGAATCCTGATGTAAACGTTTTGGGTAAGGAAAAACTATAAAAATGCCTCCTAAGCAAGCAAAACCCACTGGGACAGAAGCAGAAATGGTGGGAGAAGAATTGGTAGCAAGTTTGGACACCTCAGTATCCAATTCTCAGGAGAGTGTGGAGATTTGGAAAATTAAGAGGGAAATGGAATTAGCCAGACTTGAAAATGAAAGGCTTTTTAAGAGAAAAGGAAATATAAAATGAGAGGAGAGAAAAAGAAAAGGAACAAGAACTTGAAAAGGAATGAATGAGATTAACACAAGCAGAACTGGAAAAAGAAGAAAGAGATAAGGAAAGGGAGAAAAGAGAAAAGGAAAGAGGAGGGAATTTGAGAGGGGAAAATGGATCATCAATCGAGATTGATGCAAATGGGAGAGCCAGTATCTCAGATACAAACTGGGGTAAATAGGTTGCCTCAAATTGACATGAAGAGACTGCCATGATATTATAAAAGAGATAACATTGAGTCCTTTACAGATGTTGAGAGAACTTGTGAAGAATTAAAGATAAAGGCTGAGGAAAGAACGAGTTATTTAAGATCACAAATCTGTGGAGGATTATCAGAAATATATGCTGAAATGAGGGTAGAAGAGTCCCAAACTATGACTTGTTCAAAGAGATGGTGAAACAGAGATTTGGGTTAACGCCAGAACACCATTGAAGAGAATTTAGAGGTTTAAAGAAAAGAGGGGATGAAACCTATGCTCAATTAGGATGTAGATTAGAAAATTGGATAAATGGGTCTAAGATGAATTCAAAAGAGGAATTACAAAATATAATAGGTTTGGAGCAATTTTACAATATCATCCATCAAGAATATAATTGATTGGTACAAGACTGAAAACCTCAGGCAATAGCTGATGCAGCCCGGATAATGGACCATTTAGTCATAGTAAGAGAAGATGAGAGCAAAAAAGTGTCAAAACCTGAGGTAAAAATCTCATTGGCATGACAAGAATTATAAAAACTGGAAAGCTTCAAAGAATAGATCTGAGGATGGGGGAAAAAGTCCTCACAATAAGATTGTAAAAATGAGAGGAAAAATTTTGGGTTGAGAAAGTGTGACTCTGAGGCCAATAAGTCAAGACAAGGTCACCCAGATCTGAGCTATAGAACATGTTATGAATGTGGCAATCGAGGATATTTAAAATATAATTGTTGCATATTATATAAAATCAGTCAAGCCTACAGAGAAAGACTGTTGCCAAAAGGATAGTTCTGAGCCAGCAGTTGCCATGGAAATGAGACTTGAGAGAGTAACTGAATCTGCCAGCTTGTTTATTTGTATCAACTGCACCCCAGGAACTTAGCTCAGAGAAACACAAAGAAGTTATATAAATAAATGATACTTGTATCTGGGGTTATAGAGACTCTGGAGCAGAAGTATGTATAATTAAACCACAGTTAGTGTAACATCAATACATGTGATCAGATGAGACCATGATTCTGAAGGGTTTAGGAGAGCTTGCGTTTTCAGTTCCAGTAGCCCAGTTAAATATCACCTTCAGAGGACATAAGATGCCATGCGAGTTTGTAGTCCACAAAGACATTCCAGTGTCCTGTCTCATTGGGGATGACTTAGATCAGGGGTAGGCAACCTGTCCCCTTTAAGGGCCGAGGGACTTCAGCTCCCAGAATCCCAGGAGCTATTGGCCAACATGGGACTATTGGCCAACATGGCTGAGGCTTCTGGGAGCTGAAGTCCCTTGGCCCTTAAAGAGGACGGGTTGCCTATCCCTGACTTACCTTAGATATGCCTTAGTTATTACTAGGCACCTTGAAAGGAAAAATCCTCAGAACAAGCCAAACTAATACAAGAAGAAGAGAAAGGGAAAAGTTTGTTCCTGAATGATTATGTTAATATGGCTAATGAATCTGAGGGAGAACTGACTGAGGTGATTGGTGCAGAAAAGCTAACAGAATTTAGTCAAGTTCAGAAGAATGATGAAAGTTTGAAATCTTTGTTCACTTTAGTTGAGGAACAAGACTTAGAGTTAAGTGAGGAACATCCTCACAGATTCAAGGTCATACAGCATAAATCATACAGAGAAACCTTGAAATGCAAGCATAACACTCAAAAAGAAATACATATACAATTAATTGTTCCTATAAAATATGCAAACAAGATATTGGAATTAGCTCATGCTAGCTCATTTGGAGGTCATTTAGGAATCAAGAGAACTACACAAAGAATATCTCAGAATTTCTATTGCCCAAGAATGGGAAAAGACATCAAACACTTTTCTAAGTCTTGTGATACTTGACAGAAAATGAGCACAGGCAGAGACAAGACAAAGCAGAGTTTTGTCCTATGCTAGTGATATCACAGCCATTTCATAGAGTAAGCCCATTTTAGTTCATTTGAACTATTGTTTGGTCGCAAAGTGAGAGGACCTTTAGACCTTATTCGACATGAGGGGGAGGATCAGGTTGGAAAAGAGCCCGAAGATGCAGTGACATATGTATAGAACTTAATGACATCTTTAATAGAAGCTTTACAGTGTGCAGGAGAGAATTTAAAGTCTGCTCAAAGTAAACAAAAGACCTGGTATGATAGGAAGGCAGAAATAGAGACTTTCTACTAGGAAATGAAGTTTTGATTCTTCGGATGGTGAAAGGAAATAAACTACAATACACGTGGACTGGTCTGGTTCTGATTTCCAAAAGAATCAACAATGTGAATTCTATGATGGCTCTGGGAAATGAAATTGGTTGTAAATTGGTTCATGTTAATATGTTAAAACCCTGTCAAAAAAGGGAAAATTTTATATGCCATTAAAGAGGACGAGGAAGAGGAAATTCCAATTCCAAATTGGGCACTTGAGAAAGTTTTGGGAGGAAGTGCACAAGAGGTTACTCTTGACCCTTCCTGTACTTCTCATCAAAAAGAAGTAGTAATTGACCTGATAAATAAACAAATTTAAGAACAGAAACAGAAAGAAACTCTTCTAGAACATGGCCACACAGCCCAAAAAAACCAACAAAAAACCTATAAATTTAAGAACATCTTTTCAAATCTACCAAGAGAGTAAAAGGAGTGTGTCATTTATTAGAACTAGAGATGCTAGTCCCATTGCTATTTCTCCATATAGAGTAACTGGTCATTTGGCTGATAGCATTGTTGTAGAAGTAAAGTGATGCTTAAAATGGGGATAACTGGACCATCAGAAAGTGGGCTTCACTTGTAGTATTGGTCAAAAAACCTGATCATACCATCCAATTTTTTGTAGATTATAGGCAACTTAACAAAGTAACTCAGATGGATACTTATCCCATGCCTAGGACTGAAGATTTAATTGAGAAAATGGGTAGGGCTCAGTATAATTACTATTCTCGATTTGACCAAAGGTTAATTAATGGCAAATCCTCATTAATCCACAGGATCAGTCAAAAATGGCTTTCATTATCCATGTAGGTTTATTTGAATTTACCGTATTACCTTTTGGTTTAAAGAACACTCCATCAACTTTCCAGTGTTTAGTCGATAAGATATTGGTTGGTTTAAAACATTGTGTAGTGCCCTATATCAATGACATTGCGGTGTTTAGTAATTTGTGGGAAGAACAAGTAGGACACCTAGCAGAAGTCCTAGCGAGACTTAAAAAGAGGGGTTTAACTGTTAAATGTTCTAAATATCATATTGGAAAAAGGAAAATTCAGGATCTAGGTTATGTGGTAGGAAGTGGAAATATCAAGGCTGAAACTTCAAGTTGAAGCTATAATTTCTGATTCAGTCAATCCTGTATAGTTTGTGAGTAATGGAATTAATTTTTGATAAATATCTTCTTTAGCCTCTTCAGGAATCCCTCTAAGTTTAAGACATCTATCTCTATAATGAATATCCTGCCATAGAAGCATACTTTCATCCTTCTTTTGTGTTTCTATTGTTTGTTCTGATGATTTCTTTAATTCTTGTGTAACAACTTTCAAATCTTCGACATCTGTTTGAATACTTTCAACCTGTTTAGTCATTTTATCTAATTTTTTCCCTATGGCACCAAGTTCTCTCTTCATTTCATCCTTAATTTCTCTCCTTGTATCTATTGATTCCTGTTTTATCTCTTGTCGTAATTCTGTTTTAAGATTCCTAATTTCATCCAATATGGAAGACAATGATGGTTCTTGTTTTGGTGCATCTATTGATGCTCTTCTTTGAGTTGTCATCTGGATTTGAGTCTGAGTAAGTTTCTTTCCTGAGGCCATTTCTCTTCCCTTTCTTTTATATTAATCTACTTCTATTAATAAACAAATATAGGTTGTATAGTCAAATTCTAAATTTCTCAAATTCAAATTTCAAATTTCAAATTATAGCTTCAATAACAATATAACAAAAACAATATTAAAAAAATATAAAACCCGGGTTAATATATTACAATTTAAAAAGCCTTCAAGACTTAAATATAAATAACCCCAATCTTTGCTTCAAATTCTTCAAATTACTCAAATTTCAAATAATAATGTTAAAATTTTCAAATCTAATACAATATAAAACCTATATTAAAATACAATCAATATATAATATAAAATTTCAATTTGTCAATTTTTCCAAATTTGTACAAAAAAATTCAAATTTCAAATTTCTTTAAAAAAATTCAAATTTCTAATTTCTAACCTTAAATCACAATATCAAACACAAATTAACATAAAATCAATATTTCTCAAATTTGAAATTTCTTAAATTTTTCTCAAAATTTCAGTTTTCCCAAAAATCCCAAATTGAAATATAACAATAACCACTACAAATTAATATAAAATCAATATTCAAATTTAAATTTCTTCAATTTCCCAAATTTCAAATTTCTTTAAAAAAATTCTTTTCAAATTTCAAATTCTAAATTTCTAACCTTAAACCACCATATAAAACACAAATTAACATAAAATCAATATTCTAATTCAAATTTCTTAAATTTCTCAAATTTCAAATTTCTCAAATTTTTCCTCAAATTTTCAAAAAAAATTCCCCAAAAGTCCCAAATTCAAATATAACTGGAAAAACTCCCCAAAGGGATGGGAAAGGATGGTAGGGTCAAACCTCCTCCTCCTCCACTGAGCCGAAACTGTTGCTGATGGGGGCTCAAGACTCTGCCAAGGCTAAGCAACTCTTCAAGATGGCGAGGGAGAGTCTGCTCCTTCCACCACAGCAATGATAACCTCGATATCAAGGGCCCCCTCAAAACTCACTGAGGCAGGTAAGTCTCCAAATAGTAGGGGAATCAAGCCTCCACCACTGTCCCGACTCCAAAAAAAAAAAAGGAAAAGTCAAACCTCCACCACCATTGTTATCATCAATGACAAAGGAGGGGGGAAGAGGGGAGAGGAGGGGGAAGAGACTCTGCCAAGTCCAGCCGAAACTTAAAAAGCAAAACAGGAACAAAAGGGAAAATCAAAAACCTCCAGTACTTTTACCAAATCTTTCTCAAGATTTTCTCAAATTTCCTGGTTTATTCTCCAAGTTCCATTCTTTAAACTTATTTTAGATCCATCTTGGGTCTTGAATCTGGTTCAATTTGTTGTTGTTGTTGTTTTTAAAGTCCATCGCCATTAATCTTCCTCTCTCCCACTTCCTCTCGTCTCTCTAACTTGTCTTTTTCCAAAAAAAAGAAAAAAAAAGAAATCCAAAAAGTCCACAAAGGTCCATAAGAAAAAAAAAAAAGAATAGTCCAAAGAATAGTCCAAAAACCAGAATTATCTTTCTCAGATATAATTTGATCAATAATAAAGGGAGAGAATAATATCAAATTTATAGTTTAAAATTGTATGGCAAATGATTTTCCTTACTGCAATTTTACTTTGGCTTATGGATATACTCACAGCTAGACTGAACAAACAAAATGTAGAGAGTACTGAACAAGACTGGACTCCGATACTGCAATACTGTAAAAGAGAAAATTTAATTGAATAGAGATATAGACTGATGGGATACCCTAAATTAGTAAACTGACTTAATAATAGGTGCAAGTGACTATTAAAGATCAAGATAATTAAAGCTATTGTTATAACACACAGTGGATTCAATATCTAAAATTGCATATATATGAAGACAATGAGTGAACATTGAACTAAGGTTGAGTACAAACTGGAGATACTTTGGAAGTCAATTGTAAATATTTGTACATAATTATTGAAAAAGAAATTAATATGTCAACTTTATAGATATGTTTGAATAGTATATGTTAATAAAATATAAATTAAAGAACAAAAGTTGAAACTATAATTAATTGACCAATTCCAACTTCGAAGAAGGGTGTCAAAATATTTTGAGACTGGCAGGTTATTATCGGAAGTTTATTCCTAACTTCAATACTATTGCAAGTCCTTTGTTCGATTTGACAAAGAAGGAAAAACCTGTTAAAATCCAATCATTGGAAAAGTGTAATAACACCTTTAATTAATTGAAACGATTGATGACTACTGCACCCATATTGGTGGCTCCAGATTACTCAAAAACTTTTATAGTAACTACTGATGCCTCCAATGTAGGAATAGGAGCAGTACTAAGCCAAGAAGGTAAAGATAAGGAGGCCTAGTAGTACCACTTTTATGATTATATTATAACTGTTGCTGCCTGGAGTGGTCAAGGGTGTGGATGCGACTGGACAATAGAAGACTCCTACAACTGGAGGCAACAGGAAACTGATTTGGATGGCATGCCTTTTTATTCTATGACAAATTAAAAGTGAACAGGGAACTTAATAACGATGTCTTAAGAAAAGCTATATTTAATGTATGGAATAAGTATAAAATGCAGATCAATAGGAACATCCCGTTATGGGTTTCACCTATGGAAGCATTCCATTGGACAGAGATGATAAATAAAGAATCTTGGTTAAAATACTTAGATATACTAAGTATAGACCAAAAAGACAACATCAGAATAAAGTCAGAAAAAGAATTAGTGGAAGAAGGCCATAAGATGAACTGGTTTAAATACAGGCAACTTAAAGAAAGATTTAAAATCGATAAAAAGACATTTGGATTTACAAATGGACAATCGGAATTGGAAAAGCTCCTCCTAACAGAAGAAGATAAATTAATATCCAATCTATATAAAATACTGTTAAAGATAGAAATGGAGAATGAACATACAAAAGAGTACATGATAAAATGGGCTCAGGAAATTGGTGAGAACATACCATTAAAGGACTGAGAACTGAGTTGGCTGAAAAGCTTAAAACATACTTTAGCAATAGATTTGAAGGAAAATTATTACATAATACAGTACAGGTGGTACATGACCCCAGAAAGTTTAAACAAAATCTACAAAAAAAACCAGTGACAGGTGCTGGAAGTATAAGAGGGAGAAGGGAACCATGTTACACATGTGGTGGCAGTGTACAAAAACTAAAAACTTCTGGTCACAGATACACAAGGAAATAATAGAAATCCTTCAAATTAAGCTGAATAAAAGCCTTAAATTATTTTTATTAGGTATGGTAGAAGAAGAACTGGGGGAAAAACATGGGAAACTCCTTTTTTATATGATAACTGCAGCCAGAATAATTTACGCCAGAAAGTAGAAAGAAGAGATCCCAGATGTAGACAAATGGAGATGGAATGGAGATGGAAGATCCTAGGTAAAGAGATAGTCCTCACTTGCCTTGAAGACAATTTCATTGTCCAAAAGGTGGAAGAGGCAACAAGGGAGTCAGCTATTTTGGATCTGATCCTAACTAACAGGGAAGACCTAATTAATGGGGTGCAACTGGTTGGATCTTTAGGTGGAAATGATCATGTTCTCCTAGAATTTATTATACAGTGGAAAGGAGAAGCCAGACATAGTCAGACACGCATTCTAGACTTTAGGAAAGCTAATTTTAGTAAACTTAGAGAAATACTGGGGGTGATCCCATGGTCAGGAATACTAAAAGAGAAGGGAGTTCAAGATGGAAGGGAGTTTCTCAAAAGGGAGACACTGAAGGCACAATTTCAAACAGTTTCAATGAGGAAGAAAAATGGGAGGTGCCTCAAGAAACCAGGATGGATGACTAAGGAACTTTCAACTGAACTAAGTTTTAAACAGAGCATGTATAAGAAATGGAAAAATGGGGAAATCACCAAAGAGGAATTCAAACAAATAGCTAGCATGTGTAGGGTTAAAGTCAGAAAAGCTAAAGCGCAGAATGAACTCAGGCTTGCTAGAGAGGTTAAGGGCAATAAAAAGGGCTTTTTTGGGTATGTCCACAGCAAAAGGAAGAAGGAAATGGTAGGGCCACTGTGTGGAGAAGATGGCAAAAAGTTAACGGGGGACAGAGAAAAGGCAGAATTACTCAACACCTTCTTTGCTTCAGTCTTCTCAGAAAAAGCAAAGGGTGATCAATCTGAGGATAATGGAGCAGAGGACAGAATAGGAGAATTTCAGCACAGAATAAGTAAAGAGATAGTACAGGAATACTTGGTGAATCTAAATGAATATAAGTCTCCAGAACCAGATGAATTACATCCAAGGGTATTAAAAGAACTGGCAAACGTAATATCGGAACCATTGGCAATAATCTATGAGAACTCCTGGAGAACAGGAGAAGTCCCAGCAGACTGGAGGAGGACAAACGTTGTCCCCATCTTCAAAAAGGGAAAAAAAGAGGATCCCAACAATTATCGTCCAGTTAGTCTGACATCAATACCGGGAAAGATTCTGGAGCAGATCATTAAACAGAGAGTCTGTGAACACCTGGAAGGTAATTCCATAATCACAAAAAGTCAACATGGGTTTCAGAGAAACAAGTCATGCCAGACAAATCTGATCTCTTTTTTTGACAAAATTACCAGCTTGGTAGATGAAGGGAATACTGTAGATATAGTATATCTTGATTTCATTAAGGCCTTTGACAAGATTCCCCATGACATTCTTGCAAACAAGCTTGTAAAATGTGGGCTAGACAAAGTAACCGTTACATGGATTTGTAATTGGTTGACTGGCCGAACCCAAAGGATGCTCAACAATAGCTCCTTTTCAACCTGGAAAGAAGTGACCAGTGGGGTGCTACAGGGCTCTGTCCTGGGCCCAGTGCTATTCAACATCTTTATCAATGACTTGGATGACAGTACTGGGGGCATAGTCATCAAATTTGCAGACGACACCAAATTAGGAGGAGTAGCTAATACCCCAGAGGACAGGATCAAAATTCAAAATGACTTGAACAGACTAGAAAGCTGGGCCAAAGCTAACAAAATGAAATTCAACACGGGGAAATGTAAAGTACTGCACTTAGGGCGGAAAAACGAAAAGCACAGATATATGATGGGGGACACCTGGCTGAATGAGACTACGTGTGAAAGGGATCTAGGAATCCAGGTGGACCACAAGTTGAACATGAGTCAGTGCGATTCAGCAGCTAAAAAGGCCAATGCAATTTTAGGCTGCATCAGTAGAAGTATAGTGTCTAGATCAAGAGAAGTAATAGTGCCACTCTATTCTGCTTTAGTCAGGCCTCACCTGGAATACTGTGTCCAGTTCTGGGCACCACAATTCGAAAAGGATGTGGAGAAACCTCTCTTTCCCTTTGTGGCCCTTCTGTCCTTTCCCCCTTCCCCAAACTCCCAACATCTCCCCCCAAAGTTGTCTTTTCTCCCCTCCCAGGATCTTTGCTGGTGGGGAATAAGGGGGCCTTCCTTGCTCTCCTCCTCCAGCCCCACAAGGCTCCCTACAGGAGACCCCTCACCCTTCCAGACACTTCTTGGGAACTTGGGGTCCCTCCTCCCCCAGCACCCCTTTACTACCCTCCTCCTCCCTCCAATAGCCTCTTCCCTCCCTCCTCTCCAAAGGACTCCCCTCTGTCCATCCCCTCCCTCACTACCTCCCCCCCCCCCGCAAACTCCCAACATCTTCCCCCAAAGTTGCCTTTTTCCCACCCAGGATTTTTTTGGGGGGAGGAGAAAGGGGCCTTCCTTGCTCCCCCCTACAGGAGACCCCTCAGCTCCCATAGGACTCTTGGGAATTTGGGGTCCCCCCTCCTCCTCCTCCAGCAGCTTCTTCCCTTCCTTCCCCCCCCAAAAGAGGAAGCTAGAGGGCTCCCTCTGCCCCCCATCTCTTCCCCACCCCCTTTAAGCCTCCTTCTCTTTCCCTTCCAGGCCCCTCCGGCCCCCTGGCATCCCCCCTCTGCCCTCCCCTCCCCTCGGCCCCAAGGACCCCCTTCCTCCCTTTCAATCCCCCAAAGAACCCCCCCAGAGGAAGAGGAGGCTCTAAGGGGGGTGTTTCTTTGGGGGGGAGACCCCTTTCGTACCTTCCCACTGAACCTATCTTCCCCCTCCAAGGAAATGCAGAGGGACCCCCCTTTGCCCTTTCCCTTTCGCTCCCCCTCCTCCGGAAGTGAGGTCAAAGGGCGCCTGGCTCTCCTCCTCCTCCTCCCCCCCGCCTAACACTTTCCCTGCCTCTCTAGGAAGTGGAACTCGCTGCTCGGAGGCCCCAGAAGGAGAGGCAGGAGGCCCTCTCTCAATCTCTCTGCCTACCTTTTTATTTCTACTAATCTCTTATTCGCTCCTGAAAGAGGGTCCCAGGTAAAAGGGAAGGAGGAGGAGGAGGAGGAGGAGGGCAGACAAAAGGGTTAAATAAATAGATTCTCCCTGAGGTGGAGGAAAGAGGCTCCAAGGCTGCCCTTTCCCTTGAAACCCTTTTTCTTTAGCAGCGCGGAAGGAGGAGGGGCGGCCAAGTCTGAATTTTATTTCCACCCCAAAATGGAAAGGTGTACCTGGGTTTAAACTAGGTTTCCCCCTCCCCACACACCTTTCATGCTGCTTTTTTCCCCCCTGGCTAAATTCTTCCTATATGTGTGTGACCTTGGGCAAGTCACACTCTCTCAGCCTCAGAGGTTGGCAATGGTAAACCTCTGCTGAAGAAACTTGCCAAGAAAACCCCATGATAGGGTTGCCATAAGTCTGAAACACCTTGAAGACAACAACAAGTGTAGGTATATATATATATATATATATATATATATATACACACACACACACATACATATACATATATATACACGTATATATACAGACATATATACACACACATAAATACATATATATATGTATACATACACACACATATATACATATATGTATTTATATGTGTGTGCGTATATGTGTATAGATATATGTATGTATGTACGTGTGTATATATATATATATATACATATATATATATATATATATATATATATATATATACATATATATACATATATATATATATACACACACACACACACACATACAAATACACACACTGCACACACATATACAGTGGACCCTTCACATTCTCTGAGGTTAGAGGTGTAGGACTCCCATGAAAGTGGAAAAAACACAAATGAAAAAAAACACTAATTTTTTTACTTGTGATCACCTCTCTAGAAATCTCTAGGACCACCAGGGCAACTCTATGGTCAACATCTGCTGATAGTTGCCATAGAATTGCACTGGAAGACCTACAAATGCTTAAAGAAGTGTTTTCTCTAGGAATCTCTATGCTGGAGGACCTAGAGCAAGGGTAGGCAACCTTTCCCCTTTAAGGGCCGAGGGACTTCAGCTCCCAGAAGCCTCAGCCATGTTGGCCAATAGTCCCATGTTGGCCAATAGCTCCTGGGATTCTGGGAGCTGAAGTCCCTCGGCCCTTAAAGGGGAAAGGTTGCCTACCCCTGACCTAGAGATTCCTAGAAATAAAATATTAAAGTGGAACATCTCCCTCGGAGTGTGGTGAGGTCTCCTCCTTTGGAAGTTTTTAAACAGAGGCTGGATGGCCATCTATTGGGGATGCTTTGATTGAGAGGTCCTGCATGGCAGAATGGGGTTGGACTGGATGGCCCTTGGGGTCTCTTCCAACTCTAGGATTCTATGATTCTAATCAAATCTGTGAATAATCAAATCTGCAAATGTCAAATCTGCAATGAGGAGGTCTGACTCTGCATGTATGTAGAGGTATATAAATGAAGCTGCTTTGCTTTTGCATGTGTGTACATAGATCAAGACAAGAAATGATGCCAGTCTATTCTGCTTTGGTCAGGCCCCACCTGGAATACTGTGTCCCGTTCTGGGCACCACAATTCAAAAAGGATGCAGAAAAACTGGAGCATGTCCAGAGGAGGGCCATCAAAATTGTGAAAATTCTGGAAACCATGCCCTATGAAGAGCAACTTAGGGAGGTGTTTAGCCTGGAGAAGAGACGGTTAAGAGGTGATATGACAGCCCTGTTTGAGTATTTGAAGGGATGTCATATTGAGGAGGGAGCAAGCTTGTTTTCTGCTGCTCCAGAAAATAGGGCCCAGAACAATGGATGCAAGGTGCAGAAAAAGAGATTCCACCCCAACATTAGGAGGAACTTCCTGACAGTAAGGGCTGTTCGACAGTTGAACGCACTCCCTCGGATTGTGGTGGAGTCTTCTTCCTTGGAGGTCTTTAAGCAGAGGCTGGATGGCCATCTGTCAGGGGTGCTTTGATTGTGAGTTCCTGCATGGCAGGGGTTGGACTGGATGGTTCCTGTGGTTCTGGATGGTTCCTGTGGTCTCTTCCAGCTCTATGATTCTCTCTCTCTCTCTTCCTCTCTAGTCTACTAGACCTATTTTGCAGCCAAGCTCCAGGTCTCCCCCTCTCCTGGGAAAAAATTCTGCTGGGAAGTGGCAAGAGGAGCTTTGCTGTTCAATGTGTTGGAGGGGGGCTGTTCAATTTCCATGTATCTGGAACTGGAGTAAGCCATCAAATCCTTGCTTGGGTGTTCCCACCAGATGGCATCTCAGATCCAAAACACACTGCAGAAATAATCTGAGACCGCTTTAACTGCACTGGCTTAATACTAGGGAATTCTGGGAACTAATTTTGTGAGACATTTAGCCTTCTCTGTCAGAGAGCTCTGGTGCCATAATAAACTACAAATCCCAGGATTCCTAGCACTGAGCCAGGGCAGTTAAAGCGGTCTCAAACTAGATTATTTCTGTAGTGAGTTTTGGACTTCAGTTGCTCCCTCTCCTTTCCTCTTCATTCCTCCAAAAGAGTCCAGCACCAGAGCTGTCAGCAGAGATTTCTGGGCTTTTCTTGAGGGGAACAGGACCAATCTGTTTTTAGATATTGCAGGGATCTGTAAATAATATCTTTATGTGGAATAAGATCTTTATATGGATCATTGAGAAGGTAACATGGTCTCACTCCTATTAGAAATTAAAACAAGATCTTAAAACAAGGAGACAGTGCTGTTGTAACGCTCTTTTCAAATTTGTTAATTCTTAAATACTATTGTAAATATGTTTAATTCTCTTTTATGAGAAAACTGGCTTGCTTCAGAAAGCTGTCGGCAGAGACATCAGGGTTGCTTCAGAGAACAGATCTGTTTTTCACAATTACAGCCACCATTCAAGAAGACCGTAAAGGACACCAACACTGTGAGGAGAATGGTAAATCTCATCTTGAATTTGTTCTTTGAATGTTGTATTTATGTTAATTAAATTATATAAAAACACCCTTAAAACAATTATGTTTTAATATAAATATAAAATTCAATAAGTTTCTAATGTAATGTTGTATCAAAACTTATTGAATTTTATATTTATGTTAAAACATACATTGTCTTGTTAAGTGTATTTTTATAAAGACAATAACTGTTTTGAATTACCAGTGTGAAGTCGTAGGCTTTCATGGCCGGCATCCATAGCTTTTTGTGGGTTTTTCAGGCTGTGTGGCCATGTTCTAGAAGAGTTGGTTTCTGACATTTTGCCAGCATCTGTGGATGGCATCTTCAGAAAAAGTCAGAACGTCAGAAAGAAATTCTTCTAGAACAGGGGTAGGCAACCTTTCCCCTTTAAGGGCCGAGGGACTTCAGCTCCCAGAAGCCTCAGCCATGTTGGCCAATAGTCCCATGTTGGCCAATAGCTCCTGGGATTCTGGGAGCTGAAGTCCCTCAGCCCTTAAAGGGGAAAGGTTGCCTACCCCTGTTCTAGAACATGGCCACACAGCCCGAAAAAAAGCACAAAAAACTATGTTTTGAATTACTTTAGTGTTTATCTGGAGGGGAAATGCTAATGCAGCCATGAATGGGAGGCCCACTCGCTCCTCTCAGGGGAACCTGACTCACTATTATTGACTAGTGGGTTACAGGACTTTGCGAGGAAAGCACTAGTTCTTCTTTTAACTAGATATACAGTAAGCCCTCCATATGCACGGATTCAAGCATCCATGGATTGAAAATATTCCCAAAAAAGATAAATTCCAAAAAGTAAACCATGATTTTGCCATTTTGTAACAGGGACAGATTTTACTATGCCATTGTATTTAATGGAATATATACAGATTTTGGTATCCACATGGGCTGGGAAGGGTGCCTGGAACCAAACCTCAGCAGATACCAAGGACCCACTGTAATGTGGATTTTGGGTGGAAGATGTGTGTTTTTCATATCAGATATCAACATCATTTAATGGTGTAAATAGAGTGTAATAGAGGCAATCAGGCAAGGACCTGGTGGGAAGGGCTGAGTGAATGGAATATTGAGGGTGAGAATTGATTGGTGGGATCTTTGAGGGGCTTTGCATAAGGCAAAATATCCCACACAGGAACCTTGAGGGCATGAAGTAGGTCCCCAGTGGGAGGAGGTCCTTGCATAACAGAGGTGGGGATAAGGAAAAGCCTTCTGTCTTAGTGGTAGCAGTGGCATTACTGGGAATCATCATATGTGGTGGTGGCAGAGATTTAGGTAGACTCTTACATCTGGTGAGGAAAGTGGTGGAATAAGAGATGGAAGCCTCACAGGCCCCTCTGAGAAACAGGGCTCTGTTCCTTTAACCCTTAGAGAACGGTGGGTGCTTTCCACATGTCTCATCCAAGGCTGCTTCTGAAACCTGGAGAGAGAGGACTCTACCTGTCATGCTTGGTAGCAAGAAACTTGAAGAATCAGGAAAACATTTTTGAGCATAAATTCACTATAGCTTTATTCCAGAATCCAGACACTTTGCCACAGCAATTCTTTTTAGAAACAACTCTGAGTATTTCCCACCCGATCAGTACTTTAAAGCCCTCTGACCAATCCCCCTTTCCCCTCCCTAGCAGTTTGGTTGTCCATATCAAAGGATCTTTGAAATTTAGTTCTTCCAGGTCCATCTCCTTTCATCTTCTGAGATCGGAAAGCAAACTCTTATCCCAGTCATAAACCTGCCCCAAAGTCCAATCTACTATTTCCAATGCCCATCTGCCATTCCCGTTGATTTCCCCCCACTACATGCATCACCACTTGGTGGTCAGATTCCTATGATAAGAAGCATAGAATCCTGACACTACCTTTATTTCCTTCATTCATAATTTCTTTTCATTGGGCTGGGCTGCACATCTTGTGGACCTCTAGATGCTAATGGACTGCAACTCTCATCAACCCATGGCACAGCATAATAAATAAGTCAGAGGTGCTGAGAGTTGCAGTCCAGCAACACCTGTAAGGCCACAGGTTTCCCATCCCTGATTTAGGGCTAAACTTTGTGGGTAATCCCAACGAAAGAGTTTTTGAACAAAGAGGGGGGTTCTGATGGAGAAGGAAGAAACCCAAATGAAACACTTTGAAGAGGCTCAACCAGGTCTTGCAAGCTCAGCACTTTAGCTTCCACCATTTAGCTGACCACCATTGTCTTTTCCAATGAGTCATCTCAGATTCTGTCCAAAGCACGATAGCCTCATTCTGTTTCCTAGAGAAAGTTCAGGCTTGATTTTCTCTTTGCTCTCTGATTCATGTAATTGTCTTTTTGGTGGTCCATGGAAAACCATATCAATATGTGCACACGTAAAACACCTCCGTTAGTTCTTTCTGCAGGTGTTGGTAGGTCCAAGATGGTCTCCAAATGGAGAGAGAGAGAAGAATCTATACTGAATTCATCCTTCATGGAAGAAACCAGAGAAAAGATGATCTTGGAAGAGTGAACACTCCTTCCTTGCTTTGCAGTGGGATTGGTTTGCAACAGGGGTCGATGCCCAGGACAGTTCACCCTCCCAAGAATTGTTCTTCAGTTCACCCTCCTAAGAACTGAATCCTTGTCTTTGAGCCAGGATTAGTCCACCTTTTATGTTGCAGCAAGGCAGCAGGTTTTGAACTATCATTAAAAGAAACACTTGCTAATGATTTAATTTGTGGTTCTCATATGTTTATGGCCAAGGATAGGAAGAGTCCCTTGTGGTGTTGTCTGCCTCATATGCTAAAAGATCTTTACCGTACAGGCTGGAAATCCAAAGTGTCTTCCAACTGGGTGAAGCTGCCCTAGACCCAATGCAGATTGGGAAGACCCATGTGAAAAAGCTCCCTAAGCAGAATCTTCTTTCACATGAGAAATCTATTTAATTGGAAATCCATGTCGAAACCTTGCCTTCACCTGATGAATTTTATTTCTTCAAGATACAGAAATTAATAAAAAGAGATGGAGGAGTATTCAGACACATCTCCTGTCTTTATTCTGAAGCTATTAAATAATATTAAGGATGCATCATGTGTTTTCCTTCACTCATGATAAGTCACTTTCTGGATGATGGCTATTTTCTTTTTCAGGTGACCTTTGAGGATGTGGCTGTGTATTTTACTGAGGAGGAGTGGGGCCTGCTGGATGAGAACCAAAGATCTTTGTACACAGATGTCATGATGGAGAACTATGAGAATGTGTCCTCCCTGGGTAAGGAACTTCAACCCAGTGCCCTTCGTACAGAAACTGAGGCTCCTTCATAATCCACAGCCATAGCACTATGGTTCCACTTTAATTATCATGGCAACATCCTGTAGAATCTTGAGATTTGTAGTTTAGTGTGGCACTAGACCACTCTGGGTATTCTAAATACCCTTCCCTAAACTGCCAGTCCTAGTATTCCGTAGGAAGAAATCATGGCATTTAATATTTTTTGCCCCCAAATTCCCCTCATCACATCCTAGACCATTTCCCCCAAGATTTTGGCCCTTCTTTCCCAGGACAGACCTCCACCTTCCACTTGGGAAAAAGGCCTCCCCTGGTCTTAAAATGGCTGAGAGAAGGCCCAAAAGTGGCAAAACTGCTGCCACATCCCTTAAGGGATGTTGGGGGATATTTAGGAGCAAAACATTTTTCTTGTTTTTCCCTTTTTTTCTTTTTTAATGTAATATTGATATTGATTATTAACACATAACACAAAAGACATATCTTCTTGAATGGCATCTTTAATTGTGAAAAACGCATCAGGGTTGCTTCAGAGAACAGATACGTTAGTTATTAACAGATAGCTGCTTATTATAATATAGTTGGTTATTATAATAGTTGGTTATTACCAGTCCCCTCCCCACCTGAAGAAGCATTGGAGCAACAACAGAGAGAGGTGGGAAACAGGACCAGACTCCCCCCCAGCCCCCTCCCCACCTGAAGGAGCATTGGAGAAACAACAGAGAGGTAGGAAACAGGACCAGAGTCCACCCCAGCCCTCTCCCCACCTGAAGGTGCACTGGAGAAACAACAGAGAGAGGTGGGAAAAGAGGGCTAGAGTCCACCTGTAGCCCTGAAGCTACAGCTGCGAAATATCATATAAGAATAATGGAGAGAGGCTGGAAGACAACCGAGGAACAAAAAGGGGGAGGATATGAGGGGAGCAGAGAAACCCAAGGAGAGATGAGTAGGGAAACAAATGAACAACAGTGGGAGGAACCATATAAGGAGGCAAACAGCTACTGGGTAGCAGCAGTAGTGGTGGGTGTCACTAAAGAGAAAATAGCAGTAACACCATAGATAATGCTTGTTAGCACTGTGCACTGAGAGGTGTAGGTGGCCCTCTTTGCATAACCCCCTCACCTAGAAAACCCCATGTTGAGACATCTCAGGTAAGGCAGGATCAGAGAATTAACACAGAGATAGGAACAAACAAAGGGAAATCACATTTGCAAGAATAGCCAAAGGCATAAGAAAGATGGTGAGGCAAATGCTATCCAAAGCAGCACCACACATAAAATAGGGACATGGAATGTGAGAGGCATGAGCCAGGGGAAACTAGATGTAATAAAAATGGAAATGGAACACATGAACATACTGGGAATGAGTGAATTAAAATGTACATGAATGGGTCACTTTGAATCAGACAACTACACCGTGTTCTATGCAGGGAATGAAAAGATATGAAGAGAGTGGCTTTCATACTAAACAGATGTGGCAAAAGCAGTCAGAGGATACAATGCAAAATCAGATCAGATCATTTCAGTAAGGCTCCATAGAAAACATGTGAATATCACCATAATTCTAGTATACACACCAACCACAGAAGCAAAACAGGAAGAAATTGACAGATTCTATGAAGGAGTACAGGAAGAAATTGACAGCACATCAATGATGTCAAGCTGATTATTGGAGATTGGAACGCAAAAGTTGGAAGCAAAGAAGAATAAAAAACAGTAGGCAGATTCGGATTATTAAAAGAAATGAAGCAAGTGAGTGAGAGTCTGATAAATTTTTGTGAAGCCAACAACCTATTCATTGCTAACACATTTTTCATACAACTAGAAAGAAGGCTGTACACATGGACATTACCAGATGGTCAACACAAAAACCAAATGGCTTATATCAGGGGTAGGCAACCTTTCCCCTTTAAGGGCCGAGGGACTTTAGCTCCCAGAAGCCTCAGCCATGTTGGCCAATAGTCCCATGTTGGCCAATAGCTCCTGGGATTCTGGGAGCTGAAGTCCCTCGGCCCTTAAAGGGGAAAGGTTGCCTACCGCAGCTTATATAATTGGAAGTATGAGATAGTGAAGCAGGCACTAACTGTGGTACAGATCATGAATTATTCATATAAAAAATAAAAGTAAAAATAAGAAAGCAAAGCAGCTTCATTTATATACCGCTTCATACCATGCTATGGGGTGTCTAAGCGGTTTACAGCTGTGAGCTGATTGCCCCCCAATAAGCTGGGTACTCAAGAAAACAAAACCAGACATCATACCAAAATATGATCTAAACAATATCTCAACAGAATTTATTAATAATATAAGGAACAAATTCGTGCTACTTAGCATAATAGATGAGAACCAGAAGAACTGTGGTCTGAAGCCAGGAACATAATAAAGTAAGAATGCAGACAGACACTTTCAAGAGTCAAAAAAAGAGAGAGAGAGAGAGAGAGAAGAAACCATTGATGACAAAACACTACAAGCAATAAAGGAAAGAAAGGAAGTAAAACAAAAAGGGGATAGGAACAAACTAAGAACCATGAATGCTACAGTACAGTGGCTAGTGCAAAAAGATAAAGCTACTACAAAGGGAAGAACAAGAGACCTATTCAAGAAGATTCAAGAAATCAAAGGAAAGTTCAAACCAAGGACCAGGACACTCTATGACAATAAAAATAATATAATTCAAAGAGATGACAAAATGAAGGATACATGGGATGAAGAGCCATATGGAGATGAACCCCAAATTCTAAAAAGTGAGGTGGAAGCTGCAATAAGAGAAATGGCAAAAAAACAAATCACCAGGAACAGATGATATTCCAATCAAACTGCTGCATTCCACATTGATAAAGTCAACTCTAGTGCTAACCAAAATATGTCAACAGATATGGAAAACAAAACAATGGCCAACAAATTGGAAGCAATCACTATACATCCCCATCCACAAAAAAGGAGACAAAAAGAACTGCAGCAACTATAGGACCATAGCACTAACCTCCATGCAAGCAAAATTGTGCTCAAAATTCTGCAATATCAACACCAACCATAGATGGAGAAAGAAATCTCAGACATGGGAATGCCAGTACATCTGATAGTCTTGATCAGGAATCTGTACTCAGGACAAGAGGCTGCTGTCAGAACAGAACACAGAGAAATAGAATGGTTCCCAATTGGCAAAGTGGTCAGACAAGAGTGCATCATCACCCTATCTGTTCAACCTATATGCAGAACATATTGTAAGAAAAGCAGGCTTAAACAAAGAAGGAGGAGGAGTGAAAATTGGAGGAAGGAATATCAACAATCTAAGATATGCAGATGACACACCATAATACTAGTAGAAAACGTCCCAGACCTGGAACAACTACTAAGAAAGATCAAGGAAGAAAGTGCAAAGGCAAGCCTACTGTTGAACATACAGAAAACAAAAACATTTATAATGGAGAATTGACAAATTCAACCTAGACAATAAAGAAATAGAAGCGGTAAAAGAGTTCTGAAATGGGGTCTGCAGCCAGGAAATCAGAAGAAAGTTAAGAAAGGGGAGAGCAGCTATGAAAGAACTAGAAAAGATTCTAAAATGCAAAGGTATACAACTAAACACAAAAGGCAGAATCATATAAACCAGGGGTCGGCAACCTACGGCCCGCGGGCTGGAAAAGGCCCCGTTCACCGGACTTACTGGCCCAGGCTGTTGGTTGCCGCCGTTGCCACCGCCGCGCGCCGCCGTCCGAGCGCGTTTTTGGCCGCGCGCTTGCTGCGGCCGCCATTTTGGATGTCAAAATGGCGGCCGTGACGCGTTTGCGCATGCGCAACTTTTGCGCATGCGCAAACGCGTCGCGGCTGCCAATTTGACATCCAAAATGGCGGCCGCGACATGCGCCGTGGCGGCTGTGGCTGCGAGCGCTATGGCGGCGGCCGCCGCGTGTGCGGGGGGTCGCACGTGGCGGAGGAGGGTACCCTCCTCCGCCACGTGCGACCCCCCCACACACACGCAGCGGCTGTCGCCATAAACCGTGGCATCCACGGCGCATGTGCGGCCGCCATTTTGGTAGTCCAAATTGCGGCCGTTACGTCACAGCCGCGATTTGGACTACCAAAATGGCGGCCGCACATGCGCCGTGGACGCTGCGGCCACAACCTCCATGGTGGCGGTGGCGGCGGCGGCGGTGGCAGCAGCAGCGTGTGCGCGGGGGTCACATGCGGCGGCGGAGGGTACTGTCGCTGCAGGCCTCAGCAGCCACGGCGCATGTGCGGCCGCCATTTTTGTACTCCAAACCGCGGCCGTGACGTCACGGACGCGACTTGGACTACAAAAATGGCGGCTGCATAAGCGCTGTGGCCGCTGAGGCCTGCAGCGACGGTACCCTCCGCCGCCGCGTGCGACACCCCGCACACGCGGCGGCTATCGGCGTAGGCCGCAGAGGCCACGGCACATGTGCGGCCGCCATTTTTGTAGTCCAAATCGCGGCCGTGACGTCACGGCCGCGACTTGGACTACAAAAATGGTGGCCGCATATGCACCATGGCCGCTGAGGCCGCAACCGCGGTGGCGGCGGCGGTGGCGGCAGCGTGTGCGGGGGGTTGCGCACGGCGGAGGAGGATGCCCTCCTCCGCCGCGTGCGACACCCCGCACACGCGGCGGCCATCGCCGTAGGCCGCAGAGGCCATTGCGCATGTGCGGCCGCCATTTTTGTAGTCCAAATCGCGGCCGTGACGTCACGGCTGCGACTTGGACTACAAAAATGGTGGCCGCACATGCGCCGTGGCCGCTGAGGCCGCAACTGTGGTGGCGGCGGCGGCAGCGGCGGCAGCGTGTGCGGGGGTGTTGCACACGGCGGAGGATACCCTCCACTGCGTGCAACCCCCCCGCACACGCTGGCACTGCCGCCGCCGCCGCAGGCCGCAGCTGCCACGGCGCATGTGCGGCCGCCATTTTTGTAGTCCGAATCGCGGCCGTGATTCGGACTACAAAAATGGCAGCCACGCGTGCGGGGGGAGGGCGCGCGGGGCGGCGTGAGGGGTGTGCGTGCGCGTGACCGGCCCAGGTCTCAAAAAGGTTGCCTGTGCCTGATATAAACTATTGTATTCCCTATTACCATGTATGAATGTGAGAGCTGGACAGTGAAGAAAGCGGATAGGAAGAAAATCAATGCATTTGAGATGTGATGCTGGAGAAGAGTGGATAGCCAAAAAGAGAAACAGATGGGTCCTAGAGCAGATCAAGCCAGAGATCTCCTTGGAAACCAGATGGCAAAACTGAGGGCACATCATGAGAAGGGATGACTGACTGGAAAAAAACAATAATGCTAGGAATGGTGGAGGGAAATAGCAAGAGAAGAAGGCCACGTGGTAGATGAATCAAGGAGAACATGGGTATGAGTTTACTGGACCCAAGCAGAGCAGTGGAGGGCACGGAGTCTTGGAGATGTCTCAACCACAGGGTTGCTGTGATTCAAGATCGACAAGAGGGCAGTTAACAACAACAACAAAAACTAGATGATATATCAATACCTAGATATATAACTTTATTGACCACTTCCATTCCCAAATTTTCTCTTAACTGATCTTTTTCTCTGACCAGGATATGCTTTGTTATTATCTTTGCCTTATTTTTATTAATCCTAAATCCTGTAACATTATCAAAATCTCTAAGAATCATGTTAAATAATTCAACTTATGGAAATGGGTCTTTCAAAAACACTACTACATTGTCCGCTAATGCTTTTGTTTTATATTTGTAGCTACTCAACTTAACACCTCGAATTTTGGTTCATTCCTATTAGCTCTTAAAAGGACCTCTAGTATCAAAATAAATAACAGTGGAGATAGTGGGCAGCCTTGTTGATTCCTTTAGCAATCCTTACTTTGTCTGTTATACCCCTGTTTATAATTATTTGTATGTTCTATTCTTTATAAATGGCTTTAATACATTTTTTTAAAGTTTTCTCCAAACTTCATGTGTTCTAGTAAAAAAAATAATTCTAGTAAAACTTCATGTGTTTTAGTAAAAAAAAATCTTAATAAACAAAAAATTGAAAATATTTTTCAATTTTTTTCAGGTTGTAGAAAGGGGGATGTCTCCAGAGATTTCCTGGAGGTCCAGTGTGGCCCCCTAATCTCCAGCAGTTGCCCATCCCTGTGTTAGGGCTGAAACAGACAGCCTGTTTTGTCCAGCTTCCTGCTGGCGTAGGGGTGTGGCGTTTAGACGTGTCACACCCCCAAGTGGGAGAGAATCCAGACCAGAAATTACACGCTGGCCAGCTTCTCTCCCACTTGGGGGCATGGCATTTATATGCTACTAGCCCCAGAGCAGGCTCTATGGGAGAAGGGGCAGCTTTTTTCCGCCCCAAAAAGGAGCGGAATCTAGCTGGATTGGGACCGGGCATCTGTTTGCCCTAGCCCCAATCCAACCTAAAAGGGGCAGCTCTAAGCCACCCCTTTTGGGCTGTCCATATCCCCCCTTAGAGGGTATCTAGAGCTTTAATCACCCTGCAACTGAGATCCCAGTCTCAGCTAAGCCATAAAACTCTCAGGTGACTTCTTCAGTCCAGTCCTCTTGTTCAGCCTTTCTTATTTATATATTTATTATCCTGCCTTTCTCTCCAAATGGGACTCAAAGTGGTTTACTTAAATACTTCTCTTACCTGTTTCAGTTTCTGTCAGATAGTCTAGGTCTGTGTGCACAGGTAGTTACCTCTGGGAAGGTCCACAATAGGGCCAGAAATAAGTAGTTACCTCTGGGAAGGTCCACAATAGGGCCAAAATAATTAAAAACTGGGTCTGATTTTTTTTGGCCCAAATGTTTACATGTTTGTGCACATGCAAACCATGATGAAGATGAGCATGTGTGCAAACACAAGCAAATCTCCTGACTGGGACGTGCAGAGATGTGTAGTCTCCCCATCCCAAGAATAACTGAACAGTTTGCTCAGTGTTGTGAGCCTCAGCTTCCCTCCCTCCCTCCCTTAACCACCACACCTTTTCCCCTTTTAACACACTTTTTCCCCTTTTAACTTTTTCCTCTTTTAACCCACACCTTTTCCCCTTTTAACACACTTATTCAATTACACGCTTTTGTATTCAATTGTATTCAATTACAAGCTTTTCATACATATAGATTGGGTCATGCCTCCAACTTTGCTTTGCTTTGTTCCTACCCTCCTTGCTCTCACATGCTGCCTCACTCTCCTCTTCTTCCTCCCCTCTCCAGCTTTCCTACCTGCCCTCATGCCCATACCATGCCCATCTCCAACACTTTAGCATCTCAACTTTAGTATCTCATTCTCATCTCCTTTCCATTTGTCTGCCATCTTGTTTTACTCTCTTTCACACACATACACATGAAGGTACCTCATGTATTGTGAGGCAGCTGTGAATCTGACAAATTTTAATAACTGGTTTGGGTGAACTGATGTGAACAAGTGGCATATGTTTTCAGACTATTAAGGGGGTTCCATGTAGCAATTGTGGCTAATATCTATGAAGGGAGGAAAGGGAACACAGAAGCTTCTCTTTCTCTGTTTCTTTTCCTTTTTCAGCTAGCTTAACTTGAATGTTGTTTTCATAGGCCCTTTCTCTCTGAACATTGAGATTTAATAATAAATAAATAAATAAATAAATATATTATTCACTGAGATTTACCCATGTCTACCCTTGTCCTTCTTCATAGGAGACATTTTGAATCATGATAGCATCTACATAGGAGAGAAATCATACAAATGCCAGCTGTGTGGGAAATATTTTGCGAAAAAGTCAGCCCTTGTGGCTCATCAGAGCATCCACACAGGAAAGAAACCATACAAATGCCAGTACTGTGGGAAGTATTTTGCTAAAAAATCACACCTTGATGGACACAGGAGAGTCCACACAGGAGAGAAACCATACAAATGCCAGCAGTGTGGGAAATGTTTTACTGAGAAGTCACACCATGTTATTCATCAGAGAGTCCATACAGGAGAGAAACCATATATGTGCCAGCAGTGTGGGAAACGTTTTGCTCAGAGGTCACCCCTTGTGGCTCATCAGCGTGTTCACACAGGAGAGAAACCATACAAATGTCAGCAGTGTGGGAAAGGTTTTGCTACAAAGTCACATCTTGATGGACACCAGAGAATCCACACAGGAGAGAAACCATACAGATGTCAGCAGTGTGGGAAATGTTTTGCTGACAAGTCAGTTCTTTTGAAACATCAGAGAGTACACACAGGAGAGAAACCATACAAATGCCATCAGTGTTCGCAATGTTTTACTCAGAGGTCACAGCTTGTTATTCATCAGATAGTTCACACAGGAGAGAAACCTTACAAATGCCAAGAATGTGGGAAATGTTATTCTCACAAGTCAGTCCTTGTGGCTCATCACAGAGCCCATACAGGAGAGAAACCATACAAATGCCAGAAGTGTGGAAAATGTTTTGCTAAAAAGTCACACCTTGATAGACACCAAAAAATCCACACAGGAGAGAAACCACACAAATGCCAGCAATGTGGGAAACATTTTGCTGACAGGTCAATCCTTTTGAGATATCAGAGAGTCCACACAGGAGAGAAACCATACAAATGCCAGCAGTGTGGACAATGTTTTACTCAGAGTTCACAGCTTGTTATTCATCAGAGAGTCCATACAAGAGAGAAACCCTATAAATGCCAAGATTGTGTGAAATGTTATGCTCACAAATCAGATCTTGTGAGTCATCAGAGAGTCCATACAGGAGAGAAACCATACAAATGCCAGCAGTGTGGGAAATGTTTTACTCAGAAGTCACACCTTATTATTCATCAGAGAGTCCACACAGGAGAGAAACCTTACAAATGCCAGCAGTGTGGAAAATGTTTTGCTAAAAAGTCACACCTTGATGGACACCAGAGAGTCCACACAGGAGAGAAACCATACCAATGCCAGCAATGTTCAAAATGTTTTGCTCACAATTCAGTTCTTGTGGCTCATCAGAGAGTACATACTGGAGAGAAGCCATACAAATGCCAGCAGTGTGGAAAATGTTTTGCTAAAAAATCACACCTTGACAGACACGAGAGAGTCCACACAGGAGAGAAACCATACAAATGCCAGCAGTGTGAACAATGCTTTATTCAGAGGTCACACCTTGTTATTCATCAGAAAATCCACACAAGAGAAAAACCACACAAATACCAGCAGTGGAAAATATTTGCTGACAAATTAGTCCTTGTAACTCATTAGAGAGTTCAAACAAGAGAGAAACCATACAAAGCCAGAAGTTCGGGAATTTTTTTGTTCAGAAGTCTCTCCTCATGACACCTATGAGAGTCTACATAGGAGAGAAACCACACAAATGCCTGAAGCATAGGAAATGGTTTGCTCAGGATTCAACCCTATTGAGGCATCAGAATGTCAAAACTGGAGAAAAAGTGGAAGTGTGAAGTACTTCTTATTTGGAGAGACAGTACCTATAGATTGAGTTTTGTAAAACTATTATGAGCTTGATGCTATTTCTGTTTCAAAGCATGTAATTTTAAAGTACCTTACACCTATATGACCATTCAATAAATCTCTGAATTATTTGGGGCTTTCTGTTTTCTTGGTAACCCATCCAAAGTATATAAAATATGGTATGGAAAGTCAGTATTTTTACTATTGAGGTACTCCCCAAATTCACCTGGCCATGAATGTAGAAATATCATTCTGAAGAGGGGAGTCTACATGGGGTGAAAAGACATTTCTTACCCCTTTCTGTCCCCATGTTGACCCACAATGTCCACTGACTCACAGGTTAAAGGGTGACATCTTTCTGTCTTCAGGACCTAAGCATAGGGTAGAAAGGGGTTTTTTCCCCATGATTTCCTCTGTAACATGCTTTTCCCGCCCTTTTTACTTGTGGTCGGTGCCCCAGTTTAGGCTCTATTTATGCCTTTGACCCTTAGCACATTTTGGTAATCACCTACAGATAATAATCTGGCATTGGGAGATGCCTGCCATCACATAGGCCTTCAGAAAGGCTTTAATCTGTTGAGCCTGTGCAGATATGTAGAATTGCCTAGCCTGTCTGGTGCCGAGGGGCAAGGAGTGCATATTGACCACCAAGTACAACCAGGAGGAGATTTGGATGGCAAGTACAGATAAGATTGAAGTTAGTAGCTACAATAGAGGAGGAAGAAGGTCTCAGCTTCTTATTTCTTTTCCTCCTCCTTGTGGAGTCACTGTCTCTGCTAAGCCCTCATGAGTGGTGAGAGAGGGAGAGGTGAAGCCGCAGCAAGAATGACAGTGTGAGAAGTACTTTTTTCTGTTAATTTACAGCCCTAGTTTTTATTCACTGTTATTATGTTCCTCTTCCTCTAGCAAAACTTGAAGGGAACTCTGGAGAAAGAGAGGGAAAAGAAGGAACTTAGGGTGGTTCTGTTGGGTTTCTCCACCTCTGTGGCCACCCACTTAAGCCTCAGCTGAGCTGCTTAGTTTGTTGTCCTCAATACAGTTGAGTTTCCTGGAATACGTTTGGACGGGAGTATGACAGCAGCAGATTGAGAGGGAGGGGGTGAAAGCCAAAAATGGAAAACAAGGGGCTATACAGTGGTCCTTCCAGATTCGCGGGGGTTATGTTCTGGGGGGCTCTGCAAATCTGAAATTTCACAAATAGTCAAGTCCCATTGTCCCCAATAGTGTCATTGGGGACAATGGGACTTGACTATTTGTGAAATTCCCTCCCTCCTTTACCGACATCTTTATCACAGTGCGGGGCAGTCCGGGCCACTGGGGCTTGTAATTGGCCCCGGCAGCCATCAGGACTCACTTTCCCAGCAGTGCTCAAGGCCCAGCATGCACGCACTCCACCCCCTGCACCACAGCCAATGGGCATGCGATACATCTATTGGCTTCAGTCTCCCCCATGCACCAGCCTCCTCCCCATTCTCCCCTTTGAGGGTCCAGATAGCATTATCCTTAGATTCCTGGCACTCTGCTCTTTCTTCTGCCTCAGCTGGGTCTTTCAGGAGATGGGGGGAGTTATGACATCTACCTGCTCTTTGTTAGATTCATCCAGAGGGTGAGTTGTGGTAGAGACAGTACAAGGAACATTTAATTTAACCTACTTGCTTTTAGCCAAATGGTGGAAGCAAACCAGAGTGGAGGGTGAGTCCTGGTATCACAGGAACTGTGGGTGAAGGAGGAAGCTATGTAAATTCATAGACCTCCTGCAGAGAGCCAGCATGGCTGAGTGGTTTGAGTGTTGGCTCATGACTCTATAGACCAGGGTTTGATTCCCAGCTCAGCCATGAAACCCACTGGATGACCTTGGTCATATGCTTTCAGCAATGTCAAACCTATGAACAAATCTTGCCAGAACACCCCATGGTATTGCCTTAGGGTTTCCATAGGTTAGGAACGACTTGAAGGCACACAACAACAACAACAACAACAACAACAACAACAACAACAATCAAAAGTAGCAACAAATGGATTAAGCCTTACAAATTGTAACAAGCTGCTACCCTCCCAGCTGGAGATTTGAACAGAACTGTAATCTCTTGCCTGGAGATGAGCCAAAACTGGAGAACAGGCACCCTTGTTTACTGCCTTGAGATGATCCATTATATGGGAGACTCAGGGCGAGGTCCTGACATCTGGCAACCCCACCCTCTAGATTTTACTCTGGGTGAGCCTCCAATTGCAGACAGCCTGGAGACCACCTCCAGGGCGGTATGGGAACCCTTCCCCTGCTTGTAGGAGCCTCCCAGCACTGAGGCTGCATTGGCAGGGAGGCTTCCAAGATTTGTATTATATGATATCATATATCATATAATACAAATCAACAAAAATCTATTGTGTGATTACTCTATAATGAACATAATATTCCTTTTATGTAAACAAGAATCAAAAATGCAATTCATAAACAGAAAAATGATTTCAAAGTAACAGGTCTTCTTGACAGGACAATGAGAAAGGTTACAGTATAAAAAGTCTTCTTGACTAGGCAATGAGTAGACTTCAGTACCACCAGTCTTCTCAAGAGAGCAACAGGTTTCAGTTACTATGAGTCCCTTAACAAAGCAACAACAGAGCAAAGGGATGGTCCCAGGTACTATCATTTCTGTTTCACCACACTGGGCTTCTTCAGTGGAATATGTAATGATCCCCCCATGGATACCAAGATGCAGATGCTCAACTTCCATTGTCCTCAGTGGCCACCATTGGGGACAATGGGACTTTGCTGACCTGGCCGCCTGAAGTTGGCCTTGCTGCTCTCACCAAGGCAGGCATCCAGCGGCCAACTCCTCTTTCTCCACCCTCCCCCTCTTCCTCCACTGTCTCTTTCCCTCTTTCTCTCTTCTTCCTCCCTTGTCCGCCTTTTTCCCTCCACTGCCTCTTCCTCTTCTACCTCCCTTCACCACTTTTTCCCTGCCCATTTTTCCCCTCCACCACCACTTCCTCTCCCTTCTCTTCCTCCCTCTTCTTACTCCACCACCACCTTTTCCCCTCTGCTGCCTCTTCCTCCACTGTCGCTTCTCCTCCTCCTCTTCCTCCTCTCTTCTCCTCTTCCTTCCACCACCTCTTCCTCTTCCTCCTCCTCTGCTCCCCCTCACCATGCAGGCTTGCCATCTGCAGAGGAGGATGAGCCAGAGCCTGGCCCTAGTTCTACCCTGCCAGCTCAAGCAGAGTCTGTGGCCTCCAAGGAGGCTCAGTAACCAAGCCTCCAGGCATCAAAGCCTTCAGGCATGGAAGGGGATGAAGGGACCATACCTACCATCAACCAGCGAAGAGCTGAAAGGGTGTGCCTCCAGTGTTTGAGGCGGCTTTATGAGAAACACCATCTAATCAACAAACATCTGAGCTCATGAGAGCTGGAGATATAAACAGGTGAAGGATGCGAGACCAGTTGTCAGAGATTATCTGAGTGTGCTAGTGAAAGCATGCTTGATCCTGACCTTCCTTGTCTTCTCGGCCTGGACCTTTGACTATTAGACTGCCTAGCCATCTTGATTCTCTGGAACCTCTGACCTTGGACTGCCTGATCATCTTGCCTCGCTGGAACCCTTGACCTTGGACTGCTCAACTACTCTATGGTTTGCACTTTGGATTTTGCTTTATATCTTCTTTGCTTTAAACTGCACAAAGCTCCGTGAGCAGTTTCCTATGTATTTTATTTGGAATTTGGCTATCAGCATTCTTGTCTGCTTTCCCGGACAGATGGCAAGTCCGTGAATACCAAGCGCCTACTATACTTTAAAAAGCTATTCTAAAGTACACAAACATAGAAAAAGTTTTTTTACAAATGCAGAAAGAAACCCACTTACTATTTCTCGATATTTTCCTAGATATGTATAACCTGGCAGAACAACTAAATGTTGAATGGAGCTGTCAGTTACTACAACCACTTGCTTGCCCAGGGGTCCATCATTTGTAACTAGAATAATAATAATAATAATAATAATAATAATAATAATAATAATAATAATTTATTTGTACCCCACCCCTCTGAGGACAATTGAGTATTTAAAACTTAGTATTAATCTCCTATGCAAGTAAAATTATGCTCAAAGCTCTGCAACATAGACTCCAATTATACATGCAGAGAGAAATTCCAGGGGTTCAAATGGGATTTAGGAAGGGAAGAGGCACCAGGGACTATATTGCAAACATACGATGGCTAAGGGAGTGCACAAAGGAATTCCAGGGGAGGGAAATCACCATGTGACTATAGCAAAGCATTTGACTGCATAGCTATGGAGCATTCTCAAAGACATGGGAGTGCCAATACATCTGATAGTCCTAATAGAAAATCTGTACTCAGGACAAAAGGCTACTGTCAGAACAGAATTCAGAGAAACAGATTGTTTCCAATTGGCAAAGGGGTCAGGGAAGGCTGCATTCTGTCACTTTATTTGCTCAAGAGATTTGTTGAAAGCGTTCCAATTGCTATTGTCCTGGCCTTGGAAGAAGAGAAAAGACAGGCACAGCTCCACCATGCCTAGCCCAGAAACAGATGAAAGCCCCTCCCTCCAGTATCTGCTGGACTTGATTCCCTTCCCCACTGCCATTCCTTTCTCCTTTTGTGTAAGCCTGAGGGCAGGGAACTGTGTAATTAACAATCTGTAAGCCTCTCTGAAAGCATTTGTTTATGAAGAGCAGGGTATAAAAACAATAATATAAATAAATAAACTTGTATGCAGAAAACATAACAAGAAAAGCAAGATCAGACTCAGGAGGAAGAAACATCAACAATTAAAAATATGTGGCCACTCAATCCAGCAAATTGAAGGAGGAGGTCTTCAACCCTTTACAAAAATGGGTAAGACCTCCTCCAGCTAGAGGTGCAAAGGAAGACTGTTCCACATATGTGGAACCAGATCCTGACAGAGTCACAGCCTTAATAGAATCATATGTGTTAGTGAAACCACCAATGATCCTTTGTCTGTAGATCTTAAATTCCTAGATGGTATATACCATGCTATCTGAGCAGCCAGATGCTCGGGGAAGTTAAAGCACACGGCCATAAATACCAGGACCAAAAGTTTGTAATGAGTTTCGGCCTGATCCAATAGTCAATGGAGAGATCTATGAGAGGAAGAGATACATGCGTATTTGGGGAGAATTAAGTCAACCTGAATAGAACTGTTCTGGACTAAAACTGGAGAAGTAAGACCCTTGTGGCCCAGATTGTCCTTGTGGTCTCTTCCAACTATATGATTCTATTTTGGAGGTCTTTAAACAGGCTGGATGGCCATCTGTCAGGGATGCTTTGATTTAGAGTTCCTGCATTGCAGGGCTTGGACTGGATGGCCCTTTTGGTCTCTTCCAACTGTATGATTCTAAGACAGCAGGTAGGCAAACCTGTCAGTAGACTATTACAATAGTCCAGGCATTGGTTAATACTTGGAACACCGATCTTACCAAGGCTATCAACACGATTGCTCCCACAGCTGACGATTAAGACAGGGAGGAAGATCTGGGTGTCATCAGCGTACTGATAACACCCAGCCCCATAACTCCGAATAATCTCACCCAGCAGCTTCATATAGATATTAAACAACATCTGGGACAGAATGGTGTCTTGTGGGACGCCGCAAGTAAGCTCCTTTTTAATGGAGCGACTGTCCCCGAACAGCACCCTCTGGGACCTGCCCGAGAGGAAGGAATGAAACCACTGCAAAGCAGTGCCTCCAATTCCCAGCCCACTCAGGTGATCCAAGAGGATGCTATGATCTATCATGTCAAAAGCTGCTGAGAGGTCTAAAAGCACCAACAGGGTCACACTACCCCTGTCAATGCTCAGACTCAGGTCGTTGGTCAAGGCAACCATGGCAGTCTCAACTCAAAATCCTGTCCTAAAGCCAGTTTGAAATGGGTCTAGATCAGGGGTAGGCAACCTAAGGCCCGGGGGCTGGATGCGCCCCCCTGAGGCCTTTGGATCGGCCCCAGGCCGGTCCTGCCGCCACCGCCACCGCTGCCGCCCGCCATGATGATATTGATTATTGTTGTTATTACTTGTTCTTGGGGTTTTCTTGGCAAAATCTCCACAGTTTTGCCATGGCTTTTCTGGGGCTGAGAGAGTGTGCATGCATATTTTTAATATTTTTAAATTTTTTTTAAAAAAAAATATTTATTTATTTATTTATTTATTTATTTATGGTGTTTTGGCCCCCCAATTGTCTGAGGGACAGCAACCCAGCCCCCGGCTCAAAAAGGTTGCCTACCCCTGGTCTAGATAATCGGTTTCATCCAAGACCACTTGGAGTTGAAGGGCAACCGCCCTCTCAATCACTTTGCTTAGGAATGGTAACATAGAGACCAGCCTATAGTTGTTCATGTCCAGGGGGGCCAGGGAAGGTTTTTTCAGAAGCAGCCTAACCACTGTCTCCTTTAAACAAGATGGAACACACCCTTCCCTGAGGGATGCATTGATGATGCCCTTAAGAAACACCATCAAGGCATCCGCCCCCTGGACGGCCAGCCATGAAGGGCAAGGATCAAGAGGGTAAGTTGTCTTCCTCACTCTACCAAGTAGCTTGTCCACGTTCTTGGTACTCACAGATTGAAATTGATCCAGTAAATTTACATCAACGGAATTGCTGGACACCTCGTCAATTGTTTCTGTCAAAATACTGGCGTCTAAGTCGGCTCTTATCTGAGAGATTTTATCTACAAAGAAGTTGTTAAAGGCATCACAGCAGGCCGTTATTGGGTTAAGCAATGGGTTCTGCGCAGGTATAACCTGGTTCATCTCCCTTACCACCCTAAACAGCTCTGCTGGATGGGACTCTGCAGACGCAATACGTGCAGAGGAGAAAGCTCTCTGCGCTGTACATATTTCCTCTCGATAGGCCCAAAGAAAGTTCCTATGACAAGTCTTGTTGGATAGGAGTCGAGTTTTCCGCCAGATGCGCTCTAGTCATTGTCCAACCCTAAGCTCTGATGTATACCATGGCCTACGATTTGGAGCGGGTTGGAAAGGATGCTTGGGAGCAATCGTGTTGATAGCCTTGGTAAGATCGGTGTTCCAAATATTAACCAAAGCTTCGACAGGGTCACCGGTGTTACCTACCATTAAACCCTCCAAGGCTTTTCAGAATCTAATTGGTTCCATTAGCCTTTGAGGGTGGACCATTCTAACGGGTCCACCACTCCCAGTGGGGTGGATAGTTGCTCTTAGTTCAGTCTTGACCAGGAAATGATCCGTCCACAACAATGTGGTGGTTTTAATAACCTCCGCCTACAGATATTTCTGTTCTGTAATAAAGACCGCATCGAGGGTATGACCCACATAATGTGTGGGCCCGACGACCAATTGGGATAGGCCCGTGTTTATCATGGATTTCATGAAGTCTCGAGCTGCATCCATTAAATTTAACAGACTGGTCTCGAGTGGGATGTTGAAGTTGCCCAGAACTAAAAGTCTGGGCAACTCCAGCAGCAACTCTGAGACCAGCTTGTCAGCTCGGTTAGGGAGTCTGCTAGACAACGGGATGGTCGGTAGACTAGCAGAATCCCCAAACTATCCCTGGTCCTCAGGCTAAGGTACATACACTTGAAGTGGACTGTGTTCCAAACAGGTATCCTGGTCAAGGTAAGGATGTTTGTATAAACCAGGGCCACTCCACCCCCCTGCCCACATCCCCTCACCTGCTCATTGACAGCATACCCAGCTGGGAGGGCCTGCGTCCATGTAACAGCATTGTCCTCTCCCAGCCAGGTTTCTGTGAAGCAAGCCAGGTCATCATCCTCATCCAAAAGAAGATCGTAAATAGTATGAGTTTTATTTTTTACCGACCTGGCATTGCAAAAAGCAAAGTAAGGTTCTGTGGAATGGTAGGTGCGCTCTCCAGTCCATCTCGGAAAACAGAGTGAACTGAAGGTGGGATAGCTTTCAAACAGCGATCCTGGCTTCTTTTGTAACATCTGTTCACTCTGTTCCAACCACATAAATGCTTTCCCCTGCACAAATCCAATTTCCGCCCCCAACACATTCCCGGCCTTATCCAATAGAAAGGTTAATAGAGCTGCATAATTCTCCCACCCACACTACTACTGTGGTTTCCCTGCTACTGTGGTTGCCATTCCACCGGGGCGATGGAAAGGGCAGCCTTAAATTCCTCTTCCAGGTTTGGGGAGGGCTAATATCCTGGTTGTTTCTCCACCGGGTGGTGGTGGAAAAAAGCAGCCCTTAAAGAGTCTGCCTGGCCTCCCTGGCCCAGTTGCCCCGCAGCTGCCCCGCCGCTGGGTGGTGGTGGAGAAAGGCGGCCCTTAAAAGTCTGCCTGACCTCCCCAGCCCCGTTGCTGTCACAGCTGCTCCGCCGCCGGGTGGTGATGGAGAAAGGTGGCTTTTAAAGAGACTGCCTGGCCTCCCCGGCCCCGTTGCCGTCGCAGCTGCTCTGCCGCCGGGTGGTGGTGGAGAAAGGTGGCTTTTAAAGAGACTGCCTGGCCTCCCTGGCCCCGTTGCCATCGCAGCTGCTCCGCCGCCGGGTGGTGGTGGAGAAAGGCGGCTCTTAAAGTGTGTGCCTGGCCTCCCTGGCCCCGTTGCCGTCACAGCTGCTCCACCGCCGGGTGGTGGTGGAGAAAGGCGGCTCTTAAAGTGTCTGCCTGGCCTCCCCAGCTCCGTTGCCGTCGCAGCTGCTCCACTACTGGGTGGTGGTGGAGAAAGGCAGGTCTTAGTCTGCCTGGCCTCCCCGGCCCCGTTGCTGTCACAGCTGCTCTGCCGCCGGGTGGTGGTGGAGAAAGGCGGCCCTTAAAGAGTCTGCCTGGTCTCCCCGGCCCTGTTGCCATCACAGCTGCTCCGCCGCCCTTGTGTTCCATTTTATATAGCACCTTGTGTTCCATTTTTGGCTTTCTCCCACTCCCCCTCTGTTGCTGCTGTTAGGACACCAGTCCAAAAATATCCCAGGAAACTCAACATTATTGAGGACAACAAACTAAGCAGCTCAGATAAAGCTTAAGAGGATGGCCATAAGGGTAGAGAAACAACTACCCTTAGTTCTCTCTTTTCCCTCTCTTTTTTCAGACTTCTCTTCAGGCTTTGCTAAAGGAGCAAGAACACAACAAGTGAACAAAATAAAGGGTTTTAAATTAACATAAACATAAGGAAACTCAAGTACTTTTCACACTGTTGCTCTTGCTGCAGCTTCACCACTCCCTCATCACTCATGAAGGCTTAAGTTAGCAGAGACAAAAAATCTGCAAGAAGGAAAAGGAAATAGAGACTGGGACCCCATCCTCCTCCTCTTTTATTGTGGATACTAATTCCAATTTCCTCTGCACTTGCTACCCAAATCTCCTCCTGTTCTTGCTGGGCAATACTTGTCCCTCTGCAACAGATAAGCTAAACAATTCTGCATATCTGCATAGGCTCAACAGGTTAAATTGGTTTTCCACTGGGGCAGTATATAAATAAATTATATTATTATTATTATTATTATTATTATTATTATTATTATTAAATTAAAGTCTTTCTGAGGTGAAGATTTATATGATGGCATGCATCTCCTCCCACCAGACTGGGTAGGTGATTATCTATATGTGCTAATGGTCATGGGCATGAAAAGAGCCACAAGTAAAAAGAGCAGAAAAAGCATGTTACAGGTAAAAACAAACCATGATCCTTTCTGCCTCACATTTAGGTTCCGAGGACAGAAAAGTGTTGACAGTTAACATGGAGGTCAGTGGACATCATGTGTCAACATGGGACAAAGGGGGAAGAAATGCCTTTTCACCCCATGTAGACGCCCCCCTCAGAAAGATCCTGGAGCAGATCATTAAACAGAGTCTGTGAACATCTAGAAGCTAATTTCATAATCACAAAAAATCAACATGGGTTTCAGAGAAGCAGGTCATGCCAGACAAATCTGATCTCTTTTTTTGATAAAATTACCAGCTTGGTAGATGAAGGGAATGCTGTGGATATAGTATATCTTGATTTCAGTAAGGCCTTTGACAAGGTTCCCCATGACATTCTTGCAAACAAGCTGGTAAAATGTGGGCTAGACAAAGTAACTGTTACATGGATTTATAATTGGTTGACTGGCCAAACCCAAAGGATGCTCAACAATAGCTCCTTTTCAACCTGGAAAGAAGTGACCAGTGGGGTGCTACAGGGCTCTGTGCTGGGCCCAGTGCTATTCAACATCTTTATCAATGACTTGGATGACGGTATTGGGGGCAGAGTTATCAAATTTGCAGACAACACCAAATTAGGAGGAGTAGCTAATACCCCAGAGGACAGGATCAAAATTCAAAATGACTTGAACAGACTAGAAAGCTGGGCCAAAGCTAACAAAATGAAATTCAACACGGAGAAATGTAAGGTATTGCACTTAGGGCAGAAAAATGAAAAGGACAGATATACGATGGGGGACACCTGGCTGAATGAGACTACGTGTGAAAGGGATCTAGGAATCCAGGTGGATCATAAGTTGAAAATGAGTCAACAGTGCGATGCAGCAGCTAAAAAGGCCAATGCAATTTTAGGCTGCATCAGTAGAAGTAAAGAGAAGTAATAGTGCCACTCTATTCTACTTTGGTCAGGCCTCACCTGGAATACTGTGTCCAGTTCTGGGCACCAAAATTCAAAAAGGATGTAGAGAAACTGGAGCATGTCCAAAGGAGGGCAACTGAAATGGTGAAGGGTCTGGAAACCATGCCCTATGAGGAACGACTTAGGGACCTGGGGATGTTTAGCCTGGAGAAGAGAAGGCTGAGAGGTGATATGATAGCCGTGTTTAAATATTTGAAGGGATGTCATATTGAGGAGGGAACAAGCTTGTTTTCTGCTGCTCCAGAGACTAGGACCCGAAACAATGGGTGTAAGCTCCAGAAAAAGAGATTCCACCTCAACATTAGGGGGAACTTCCTGACAGTAAGGGCGGTTTGACAGTGGAACACACTCCCACGGAGAGTAGTGGAGTCTCCTTCCTTGGAGGTCTTTATCTGTCGGGGATGCTTTGATTGGGAGTTCCTGCATGGCAGGGGGTTGGACTGGATGGCCCTTGTGATCTCTTCCAACTCTATGATTCTATGGTTCTATGATTCTAATTCTATGAAGATACTATTTTACATTCATTACAGTTTAATTTGTGGAGTACCTCATTAATAAAAATATTGACTCTCCATAACTGATACCATGTTTCATGCTCTTGGACAGGCTACCAAGAAAACAGAATTATCCAAATAATTCAAAGTTTTATTAAATGGCCATATAAGTGTAAGATACTTTAAAATCACATGCTTTCAAGCAAAAAAAGCATCAAAGGGCATATATAGGTTTACAGGACATTATTAGATGTATGATCTCTTTAACCAAAAATATTTTACTTGTCCACTTTCTCTCCAGTGTGGACATTCTGATGCCTCAAAAGCCCTGAATTCTGAGCAAAACATTTCCAATAATAATAATAATAATAATAATAATAATAATAATAATAATAATATTTCTATACCGCCCTATGGCGAACCAATCTAGGCGGTTTACAACAATTAAAAGAACAACAAAGAGAAAACAGTATATTCCCTCCCCCCCTTAAAACATTATTAAATCAGATATCAATTAAAACAATAACAGATTCATTAAATATAAAATTTAAATACAAACCAATAAAAAACAACAACAACAACAACAAAAACCACCCCACCACTTCCATTTCTTGGGGGTAATGATGGCATCTGTTGTTGATTTGTGTAATGTAAAATGTAGCAGAGTTCAGAAGCCTGCTTCCTTTCACTAGCCATCCTGGAAAATGCTGTTTCCATGAAGACACATTTGTAAATCCAAAGTAAAGCTTTATTGTTGCATAATAAAAACAGAAAAGAACTATGTACAAGCCATCTTGCAAATGGCAAAGACCATAGGATCACAACTTCTTGTTGTTCAGTTGAAAGCAAGGCAAGTTCTTAACAAAGAAGAACAAAGGAACCCTTGGCCCAACCCAGAACTCTACCTCCTAGGTGTCAACTTACATAATGATAGGATGATCAGCTCTATCCCAGCCCCTAGCTGTGTGTCACTCCCCATGTGACCTGGTCCCCATGCAAATTAGATGAGCTCATGTTTTAGTATCTGTTTCCCAGGCCCAAAGTTTTTGTTATCCTGGTCAGTGTGAAACTGTTTTGGCTTTAAACCACCTGCAGACTGAGTCCTCTTTATTTACATAGGGCCTTTGCAGACCGCTAGAAATAGTGCAAATTGAGTCCACTTTAACTGCCCTGGCTCAGTGCTAGGGAATCATGGGAATTGTATTTTTTTTCTGAGACATTGAGACTTCTCTGTCAGAGAGCTCTGGTGCCACAATAAACTACAGTTCCCATGATTCCCTAGCACTGAGTCAGGGCACTTAAAGTGGACTCAATTTGCACTATTTCTGGCAGTCTGCAGAGGCCCTTAGACACTTTCCCAGAACAGATTTTTCACATACACATCTCTACATTTCCACTTTGACTGCATATCCCATCCATATTCCAACATAGAATCATAGAATCATAGAATCATAGAGTTGGAAGAGACCACAAGGGCCATCCAGTCCAACCCCCTGCCATGCAGGAACTCCCAATCAAAGCATCCCCGACAGATGACCATCCAGCCGCTGCTTAAAGACCTCCAAGGAAGAAGACTCCACTACTCTCCGAGGGAGTGTGTTCCACTGTCGAACAGCCCTTACTGTCAGGAAGTTCCTCTTAATGTTGAGGTGGAATCTCTTTTCTTGCAGCTTGCATCCATTGTTTCGGGTCCTAGTCTCTGGAGCAGCAGAAAACAAGCTTGTTCCCTCCTCAATATGACATCCCTTCAAATATTTAAACACAGCTATCATATCACCTCTCAGTCTTCTCTTCTCCAGGCTAAACATCCCCAGCTCCCTAAGTCGTTCCTCATAGGGCTTGCTTTCCAGACCCTTCACCATTTTAGTTGCCCTCCTTTGGACACGCTCCAGTTTCTCGACATCCTTTTTGAATTGTGGTGCCCAGAACTGGACACAGTATTCCAGGTGAGGCCTGACCAAAGCAGAATAGAGTGGCACTATTACTTCTCTTGATCTAGACACTATACTTCTACTGATGCAGCCTAAAATTGCATTGGCCTTTTTAGCTGCTGCATCGCACTGTTGACTCATGTTCAACTTGTGGTCTACCTGGACTCCTAGATCCCTTTCACACGTAGTCTCATTCAGCCAGGTGTTCCCCATCGTATATCTGTACTTTTCATTTTTCCGCCCTAAGTGCAGTACCTTACATTTCTCCGCATTGAATTTCATTTTGTTAGCTTCGGCCCAGCTTTCTAGTCTATTCAATTCATTTTGAATTTTGATCCTGTCCTCTGGAGTATTAGCTACTCCTGCTAATTTGGTGTCGTCTGCAAATTTGATAACTATGCCCCCAATACCGTCATCCAAGTCATTGATAAAGAGATTGAATAGCACTGGGCCCAGGACAGAGCCCTGTGGCATCCCACTGGTCACTTCTTTCCAAGTTGAAAAGGAGCCATTGTTGAGCACCCTTTGGGTTCGGCCAGTCAACCAATTACAAATCCATGTAACAGTTACTTTGTCCAGCCCACATTTTACCAACTTGCTTGCAAGAATGTCATGGGGAACCTTGTCAAAGGCCTTAATGAAATCAAGATATACTATATCCACAGCATTCCCTTCATCTACCAAGCTGGTAATTTTATCAAAAAAAGAGATCAGATTTGTCTGGCATGACCTGTTTCTCTGAAACCCATGTTGACTTTTTGTTATTATGAAATTACTTTCCAGATGTTCACAGACTCTCTGTTTAATGATCTGCTCCAGAATCTTTCCTGGTATTGATGTCAGACTAACTGGACGATAATTGTTGGGATCCTCTTTTTCCCCCTTTTTGAAGATGGGGACAACATTTGCCTTCCTCCAGTCCACTGGGACTTCTCCTGTTTTCCAGGAGTTCTCAAAGATTATTGCCAATGGTTCTGATATTACATTTGCCAGTTCTTTTAATACCCTTGGATGTAATTCATCTGGTCCTGGAGACTTATATTCATTTAGATTAACCAGATGTTTCTGTACTATCTCTTTGCTTATTCTGTGCTGAAATTCTCCTATTCTGTCCTCTGCTCCATTATCCTCAGGTTGAGCACCCTTTGTCTTTTCTGAGAAGACTGAAGCAAAGAAGGTGTTGAGTAATTCTGCCTTTTCTTTGTCCCCTGTTAGAATTTCTCCATCTTCTCTGCACAGTGGCCCTATCATTTCCTTCTTCTTTCTTTTGCTATGGACATACCCCCAAAAGCCCTTTTTATTGTCCTTAACGCCTTTAGCAAGCCTGAGCTCATTCTGTGCTTTAGCTTTTCTGACTTTATCCCTACACGTGCTAGCTATTTGTTTGAATTCCTCTTTGGTGATTTCCCCATTTTTCCATTTCTTATACATGTTCCGTTTAAAACATAGTTCACTTGCAAGTTCCTTAGTCATCCATCCTGGTTTCTTGAGACACCTCCCATTTTTCCTCCTCGTTGGCACGGTTTGAAATTGTGCCTTCAGTATCTCCCTTTTGAGAAACTCCCATCCGTCTTGAACTCCCTTCTCTTTTAGTATTCCTGTCCATGGGATCACCCCCAGTATTTCTCTAAGTCTAGTAAAATTAGCTTTCCTAAAGTCTAGGATGCGTGTCTGGCTATGCCTGGCTTCTCCTTTCCACTGTATAATAAACTCGAGGAGGACATGATCACTCCCGCCTAAGGATCCAACCACTTGCACCCCATTAACTAGGTCTTCCCTGTTAGTTAGGATCAGATCTAAAATAGCTGACTCCCTCGTTGCCTCTTCCACCTTTTGGACAATGAAATTGTCTTCGAGGCAAGTGAGGAATTTGCTAGACCTTGAGGATTTTGCTGAGTTTGACTTCCAGCAAATATCAGGAAAGTTGAAGTCACCCATCACTACTATATTTCTCCTTTCTGAGTGTGTGGCCATCTGTTCTAGAAAGGCATCATCCAGTTCTTCTGCCTGAGTCGGGGGTCTGTAGTAGACTCCCACAATAACATCCCTGTTGTTTCTTTCCCCTTTAATTTTTATCCAAATGCTCTCCACCTGGCTTCCAGGATTGTTGTCCTGGATTTCTTCACTGGTGTAAATATCCCTGACATATAATGCTATTCCTCCTCCTCTCCTGTTTGGCCTGTTTCTCTTGAAGAGGTTATACCCCTGTATTTTTACATTCCAATCATGAGACTCATCCCACCAGGTTTCAGTGATGCCTATTATATCATATTTGCTTTGTTGCGCTAGGAGTTCAAGTTCATCTTGCTTATTTCCCATGCTCTGTGCATTAGTGTAGAGACATCTAAGACCATATGTCTCCTTTACTTGCTGCCTTAGCACGTTTTTTTGCCTTCCACTGTTGGGTCCCTCTACTGTTTGCTTTGTTTCCTCTATGACAGTTTGACTATTTTTTCCAGTCCTTTTGTCTTCCAGGGTGCTGTCTCCCTTCCCCACATAACTCAGTTTAAAGCCCTCCTGATCAAATTCTTCAGACTGTTGGCAAAAAAGTTTCTTCCAACTGTATGGCTTTTCTCCTGTGTGGACACTCTTATGAATCTCATGATCTGAACTGTGAGCAAAACATTTTCCACACTGCTGGCACTGGTATGGCTTCTCTCCTGAATGGCCTCACTGATGCCTCCAAAGGTCTGACTTGCAAGCAAAACACTTTCCACAGTACTGGCAAAGGTATGATTTCTCTCCTGTGTGGGCTCTCTGATGAGGCACAAGGGAAGACTTATCAGCAAAACATTTCCTACACTGCGGGCATGTGTATGGTTTCTCTCCTGTGTGAACCATCTGGTGTCTGTCAAGGTGTGATTTTTTAGCAAAGCATTTCCCACACTGCTGACATTTGTATGGTTTCTTCCCTGTGTGGACTCTCTGATGAGCCACAATGGGTGACTGCTGGGCAAAACATTTCCCACACTGCTGACAACTGTATGGTTTCTCTCCTGTGTGGACTCTTTCGTGTATCACAAGGTGTGACTTCTGGATAAAACATTTTTCACACTGCTGGCATTTGTATGCTTTCTCTCCTGTGTGGACTCTCCGATGAATTACAAGGGCTGACTTCTGAGTAAAATATTTTCCACACTGCTGGCATTGGTATGGCTTCTCTCCTGTATGGCTTCGCTGATGAATCACAAGGTCTGACTTGCAAGCAAAACACTTTCCACAATACTGGCATAAGTATGGTTTCTCTCCTGTGTGAGCTCTCTGATGAGGCACAAGGGAAGACTTGTCAGCAAAACATTTCCCACACTGTTGGCATGTGTATGGCTTCTCTCCTGTGTGCACCATCTGGTGTCTGTCAAGGTGTGATTTTTTAGCAAAGCATTTCCCACACTGCTGGCATCTGTATGGTTTCTTTTCTGTGTGGATTCTCTGATGATTCAAAAAGTCTCCTATAAAGAAGGACAAGGAGAGACAAGAGTAAAGGCCTAAGCAGACTGCCAGAAATAGTGCACATTAAATTGAGGCACTGCCCTGGCTCAGTGCTAGGGAATCATGGGAACTGTATTTTTTTCTGGGACCTTGAGCCTTCTCTGTCAGAGAGCTCTGGTGCCACAATAAATTACAGTTCCCATGATTCCTTAGCCCTGAGCCAGGGCAGTGCCTCAATTTAATGTGCATTATTTCTGGCAGTCTGCTTAGGCCCTAAATTACAGTATTCACAAACGAAGGACCTCTGAAAATGATGGAGCTAAGTAAACTCAAGAAGCAAAAGAAATATCGGAGAAAGTGGAGCGTCTTGGTTACTTTTCCCTTCCTTCATACATATTAGTCACAATTGCTAAATGGAACACCTTAACAGGTCTGAAAACATTTAAATGCCAACCAGTTTTCCCCAGTTCACCATTAAAATTTGTCAAGTTCACAGCTGCCTCTTAATACATAAGGCACCCTGTGTGTGAGAGAGAGAGGGAGACAGAGAGAAAGAGAGGGTGTAAAACAGGATGGTGCAGAAAAGCAGATGAGAATGAGATACAGAATGGGAGATGCTGAAGTTCTGCAGACAGGCACGAAGGCAGGTAGGAATGCTGGAGAGGGAAGAAGAGGAGAGCAACCAGGCATGTGAGAGCAAGGCAGGCAGGAAGAAAACAAAGTGAAGCTAGAGGCAGATAAATTTGCAACTGTATGTTAAAAAAGAAAAGGGGCCGGATGAGTACACAGCCAAATGGTTTGGTGGTTAATTGAGGGAGGGAGGGGAGTTGAGGCTGATAACACTGGGCAAGCTGTGCCATGGCTCTTGTGGTAGGCAGGGGGGAATGACACACCTCTTTCCTCCTCCCAACTAGGAGTTTTGCTTGTGTGTGCACATATACTCATCCTCATTAGGGTTTACATATACACAAACACGTACACATTTGGATAAAAAATAAATAAATCCGATGCTTAATTATTTTAAATAACACTGAATCCAAGGATCTTAATCTGTCTGGGAGTAATTGATTTCTGGCCTTATCATGGACCTTCCTAAATATAATTTCCTGTCCACAGCATGCTAGACTATCTGTGACAGATTCTGAAGCAGGAAGAAGTTTTAACGTAAGCCACTTGGAGTTTCATTTGTAGAGAAAGACAAGATAATAAAACTATAAATAGGAAAGGTTGAGCAAGGAGGCTGAACTTGGGAAGTCATCTGAGAGCTTTATGGCTAGGCTGAGAGTGAGACCCTGATTTTGGTGAGCATAATGCTCCAGATGATCTCTAAAACAGGGATGTTGGGGATTAGGGGGCCACACTAGACCCCAAGGGGATCTCTAAGGATATACCCCTTTCTACAGCTTTTAAAAAAATATTTTGCTTCTTAGGGGAACTCGGGGCAGTTTTGCCACTTTTGGGCACTCAGCCATTTTGAGACCAGGGGAGGTCTTTTCCCCAAGAAGTAGATTGAGGCCTGTACTGGGAAAGAATGGCCAAAATCTTGGAGAAAATGATCTAGGATATGTTGAAGGGCATTTGGGGGCAAAAACCCTAAATGACATGATTCCTACGGAATATCAGGATTGACAGTTTAGGGATAGGCATTTAGAACCCTCAACCAAAAAGTTCTAGTGCCTCACTAAATTACAAACCTCAAGGTTCCACAATGTTGCCATTATAATTAAAGTGGAATCATACTGCTATGACAGTAGTATGGAAGGACCCTTAGCCTACATAGGAGGGGCAATAGGGTCAAGTCCCTTACCCAGGGAAGACACATTCTCATAGTTTTCCATCATGACCTCCCTGTACAAAGATCTTTGGTTCTCATCCAGCAATTTCCATTCCTCCTCTGTGAAGTACATGGCCACATCCTCAAAGGTCACCTGCAAGAGAAAATAGCCCTCATCCAAAGATTTATCAGATGTGGAGGAAAGCACATGCCTCCCCAAAAGGATTTGATTGCTTCAGAATTAAGATACTTTTAAATATCCCCCATCGCCTTTCCTTAATTCCCTGCATTTTGAAGAATAGCAAACAGAATCATTGAATTCTAGAGTGGAAAGAAATCTCAAGGGCTATCCAGTCCAACCCCATTTTGGCATGCAGGAATGCACAAATGACAGGTGGCTATCCAGTCTCTGCTTAAAAACCTCCACAGGAAACTCCACCACATTCGGAGGTAGTGTATTCCTTTGTTGAATGGCACTTATTGTCAGGAAGTGCTGCCTAATGTTGTAGCAGAATCTCTTTTCCTGTAGTTTGCATCTATTGTTCCTTATCCTAGTCTCTGAAAGAGCAGAAACAAGCCTGCTCTATCCTCAATACGACATGTTTTTTTCAGATCTTCAGATTTAAACATAGCTATCATAACACCTCTTAACCATCTCTTCTCTAGGCTAAACATATCCAGTTCCCTAAGTCGTTCCTCGTAGGGCATGGTTTCCAGACCCTTCACCATTTTAGTCGCCCTCCTCTGCACAAGCTCCAATTTTTCAACATCCTTTTTGAATTGTGGTGCCCAGAACTGGACACAGTATTCCAGGTGAGGCCTGATCAAAGCAGAATACAGTGGCATTATTATTTCCCTTGATCTAGATACTATACTTCTATTAATGCAGCCTAAAATCACACTGGCCTTTTTAACTGCGGCATCACACTGTTGACTCATGTTCAACTTGTGGTCTACTAGGACTCCTAGATCCCTTTCACATATAGTCTCATTCAGCCAGGTGTCCCCCATCTTACATCTATGGATTTCATTTTTTTACCCTAAGTGCAATACCTTACATTTCTCTGTGTTGAAATTTATTTTGTTAGCTTTGGCCCAGCTTTCTAATCTATTAAGATCATTTTGAATTTTCATCCTGTCCTCTGGGGTATTAGCTATTCCTACTAATTTGGTGTCATCTGCAAATTTGAGAAGCATGCTATTTCTTCATCCAAATAATTGATAAAGATGTTGAATAGCACTTTGCCCAGGACAGAACCCTGTGATACCCCACTTGTCAGTTCTCTCCGGGATGAAGAGGAGCCATTGCTGAGCACCCTTTGGGTTTGGTCAGTCAACCAGTTACTAATCCACCTAACAGTTGCATTGTCTAGCCCTCAGTCACCCTAGCTGAACATCTTTATTAGTCTGGTATGACTTGTTTTTGAGAAATCTAAAGCAGCTTATTTATATACCGCTTCATATCACGCTATGGGATGTCTAAGCGGTTTACAACTGTGAGCTGATTGCCCCCCAACAAGCTGGATACTCATTTTAGCGACCTCGGAAGGATGCAGGCCTGAGTTGAGCCTCAGCCCTGGCTGGTATTGAACTCGCAACCTTGTGGTCTATGAGTGAGTGGCTGCAGTACAGGCATTTAACCACCGCGCCACCAGGGCTGTTCTATATCTATATTGACTTTTAGTGATTATGGCATTCTATTCACATGCTTACAGACCATCTCTTTAATTATCTGTTCTAGAATATTTCCTGTTGTTGATCAGGCTGACTGAGTGGTAATTGTTTGGTCTTCTTTCCTTCCTCCCCCCCCCCTTTTTTTTTTTTTTTTTTTTTGAAAATGGAGACATTTGCACTCCTCCAACTGCTGGGGTACTCCTTTTCTCCAGGAATTCTGAAAGATTATTTGCCTGTTCTTTTCATGCCTTTGGATGCAGTTCATCTGGCCCTGGAGACTTGAATTGATTTAGATTAACCAGGTATTCCTGTACTACCTCTATACCTATTCTGTGCTGCATTTCCCCTACTTCATCTGCTCCATTTTCATCAGGGTGAGCACCATTTTTTCTTTTGTGAGAAGACTGAGACAAAGAATGGAATAAAAAAAAGGTTGATGAGCTAGCTTTCTCATGTAAAAGGAGATTTTGTTTAACAATTGGGAGATTTTCCGCATAGATCCTCCCAATCTCCATTACTAACTGAAACATGTCTAGGGCAGCCTTGCCCAAATCTATTGTCCTGCTGAAGTTTTGGATTTTTACTCCTGATATTTCCAGCTATTTGGACACATTAGCCAAATTATTTTTGCACCTAAGGCAGAGAATACCACAATGGTTTCTTCCAATCCCTGGCAGTAAAAATAATAAAAGAACAAAAAATTAAATACTTAGCAGTTGCTGCCTTTTATAAAGCTCAATACCAGCTGCCTGAGTCAGCTGCTTCCCTCCACTAAACCCTGCCAAAAAGCCATAGATTCAATGCTAACACAAGGACAAAGCATTCATTAATTTCCAGCATCCTGAAGAATAGTGCATGAGGGAGAAGACAAGGTTACAAATCAGTTCCCTGATGAACTAGCTTTCTCATGGGAAGGGAGATTTTATAATGTACATGGGGTTTTTCCTATGTGTCTTCCCAACACCCATTATGTTCTGATTCACCAAACAACTACATAGGCTGGCTGGGAGGGAACCATCAACTGATAATACAGGCAGAAGCAGTGAATTACAAGCAGCTAGAAAGCGTCTTTGCCTGTGGGAGTCTATTAAGAGAACAGCATTGGTCAAGCAGCTGAGTCAAGGGAAAGAACAGGAATCAAGGTCAACATGGTCCAAGGGTCAAAGAAGCCAGGAAGTCCAAAGTATGAAATGCAGGAGTCTGAAAACAGGTATCAGGGACAGGAATGCTAGCCAGGAAACAGACAAGTTGCTCCCAGCACTCACCTTAGGCAAACTCAGCTCCTAAATGGCCTGGCACCAGCTGGTTCTAATCAGAGTTTGCTTGTTGCTGCTTGGCCTGCAGCCTAGCTGAGCATCTTTATTCTATCTTTGGTTGTATTCTTTTGTCGTTCCTCCTTGATTGAGGACTTAAGACCTCTGCTGTGTCCTCTGCCTCATCAGCAGGTGAGTCCTGCCTTTGTCCTGCAGGCTGAGGCTGCAGTTAAACAGGATGAACTGGCTGAGGCTCTTCAGTAGGGAGAGCTGGCTGCTCTGCAGTAAGGATTGCTGCAGGCTGTTCCCTGTCTGGAAGACTTGGCTGGGCCCCTTCTTCAGCCTCCTCCTCCGACTCTTCCTCCAGGTCCCAGTCCTGCAGCTCCTGGCCTGTGACACATTACCAACTAGCAGCCTTGCCCAGTCTTATGTCTGCAGATGTGCTGGATTTATACTTCCTTTAGTTCCACTTGGCAGATAAGTGGAACAATCTTGGCAGATAAAGCAAAGAATACTACAAGGATATCTTCCTATTCATAGAATCATAGAGTTGGAAGAGACCACAGGCCATCCAGTCCAACCCCCTGCCATGCATAGTAAAAATACAAAACCAACTAAATAGGCAGTTAGAAATGGCTGTTTCTCATGAGTCTCAAAGCCAGTGTCCTGAGTGTACCAAACCTGCCTAAAAGCCATTGATTTAATGTTAACACAGGTATACAGCAAGCCCTGCTTACAGGCCTGAGAGGTCCCTGAAACACAGTTCCACCACCCTGATAGGTGGTAGGAAGGGGGGGGAGAGAGAAAGGAAGACCAAGATAGGAAGAAACACTGAGCAACTGCAGGATGGAGGATAGAATCTGACCATCCATAGCACCCTATATTGACAAACATTCAATTTATGGGAGGGAGAATTGAACAACACTCTGGGAGAGAGCAAGCCATCTGCTCTTGGTATCAACCGTTTGGGACTCTTTGTTGCAAAATTCTCCCAATGCAGGAGAAGGTGAATGTTAACCTGTTTCAACGACTTCATTCCTGCAGTTTCTTCCATAGAAGAGGAATCAATTGGAGACGAAGCGAGACTCTCTCCCTGTTTGGAGACAAGGCAGGCCTACCCTGGACCTCTACCTACCTGCAGAAAGTAGAAAGGGAGTTGTTTTGTATGCGCACACATTTATGCAGTCTTCCAGGAACCATCAAAAAGACAACAAAATGAGTCTGAGAGCAAATCAAGTCTGAATGTTCCCTACAAGGCAAAATAAATAAATTGAGGCTGTTGTGCTTTGGACACATCATGAAACAACATGGAAATAATGCACTACAGGTGGATTGATGCAAGGAAGCCAAAATTCTAAGCTTCCAAGATCAATTCAAGTCAGTTAATAACAGGGTCTCTTGGGGGTGCCTCATTCATAGGGTTGCCCTAGATTGAAACCAACCTGACAGCACAAAGCAACAACAAAAGGCCCTTATGTTGGGTCCCTTCCCTTTCAATCAGAACCCTGCCCCCCCAAAAAATACCCCTCTAGTTGATATTACCCACAGAATTTAACCTTAGGGCAGAGGTGGGGGTCCTCCAATCATCCAGGTGTTGGTGGGCTACAACTCCAAGCAGGACTCACGTATTTGTTATGCTGTCCAAGGGGCTAATAGGAGGTACAGTCTTTAAGGCCATAGGATGTCCATCCCAGCCCAAACAAAACAAACTGGATGCAATGAAGTAAAAAAAGGCAGAGGCCCCCTCCAACCAGGGTTTGAAAGTAGCCTGGTGCAAGGAGTGTGGAAAGATATTTAGCACCATGGCTGGCCTTCTTTTACCTTAAAAAGTGCCATATATATCCAAACATGCACCCTCTCAAGAGCCATTACTATATCTTAGCCTCCCACAGAAGGGAGCTAGGTGCCAAGTGAGCCTTTATTTATCCAGTCAAAGTGTTATTGCCTGGGTTCCTCTTTCAAGGGCCTGCCAGTGATACAGATTTGAGGTTTGCAGAATGAAGAGAGAAGACACACAGGCAATAACATTTTCCTCTTTATTTTCCAAGAGTTAAAAAGACAGCAAGCTCAGCTTCCTAGAGAGGGAGGAAATATTAACATGGGAGGAAGGATAGAAGCAGTGCCCTCTTTTCCCATTGCCAGAAGAACCAGGAAAAAAAGGTCAGTGAGAAGAAGGTGGGCAAAGATGATGGCAGAAAGGAAGAGACACCCCAAATAGACTTGTTTAGGAGGAGGGGGGGGGGAGGAGAAGCAGGAAAATATTTCTCCCTTGAGTACCCTGTCTTTTGGCAAGAGGGGTGAGATGGAATGACTGATGGAGGGAACCTGAATAGGAGGACTGAAGCAGAGAATAAAAGATGAGGAAAACAGGCCTTCCACCTGAAAACAACAACACTTTTTACTAGAATGAAGAGTTGAAGATAACCCCTCCGCTTGTTTTTTTAAAAAAATCACTTTTTGCTAAGCAAGGGGAAGAAACAGGGGGGAGGGTGAAATTATTTAGGGTCTCGTTTGTCTTCCTGAGACCCCAGTCCAACCCATCTGCCATGGAGGAACCCACAATCAAAGCACTTCTGACAGATGGCCATCCAGCCTGTTTAAAAATCTCCAAGGAAGGAGACTCCACCACACTCTGAGGGGGCTGTGGAACAGTTCTTACTGCCAGGAAGTTCTTCCTAATGTTGAGGTGGAATCTTTCCCTCTGTAGTTTCAATCCATTGCTCTGGGTCCTATTCTCTGGAGCTGCAGAAAACAAGCTTGATCCGTCCTCAGTATGATACACCTTAATAGCATTTAAATAGCATTCCTTTCCATTCATGGCTACCTTTGCCTTATGGCACCCAATAATAGTTTGCCACCCCTCTACATGCCTCAGGAAAGGCCCCTCTGGTGTGTCTAGAGCCAAATAGCCCACACTCACATAGCCAGCAAGGATGTGATTTCACTCGATTCTCTTCCCAAAGATTATAGCCCCATGGAGACAGGAGGCTTCACAGCTGGACAAGAATCAATGCCTTTTCTGTGGGACAGAAGGGGGGCGTCCTTGCTTCCACTGTCCTAGGTCCCTCGCACAGAAGACCCTCCAGCCCCCCACCATTGACACTAAAAGGAGCCTCTTCCCCCTCATTCATACCCATACACAAACCAAATCTGGGGTGGTGGGGGTGGTCTCCCATTACCTCTTCTCTCCAGCCACCTCCAGACACCTACCTTCCCTTTCCCCACCAAGAAAATTCAGAAGGACCCTTTGTGGAAATGAGCCTTGGGTGCACCACTTTTAAGCTTCCCCTTATTTAACATGTCTTCCATCTCTCTAGGAAGCTGAACTCAGTTTCTGGAGAACTGGCAACCAAAAGGTGCCTTCCCCTCCTTTCTTTTTTCTGCAAACTTCTAATTTGTACCTGAAAGAGGACTCCTAGGGTCCTCAGAACAGAAGGGAGTCTTGCCTATGCTAATAATAAACCAATTTTCCAGTCAAGATCAGAATTGGATTCATAAACCTGTACATGTGACCACAAGGTTTGAGTCCAGTTTAAATACAGAGCCGGTGAGAATGCCCATCTGGTGATATTGGGAGTGCATATGAGTGTTTAGTTCCTCCCACAAGAAGGCTCCAATCTTATTTAAATCCCTTCCTTTTCTGGTGCTGGTTGTTGTGAAGGTAAGGTAAATCAGGATTCTATCGGCCTCCCAGAGTCACTCCCAATGAGGGGCTGTTTGCCCAGTGGATTTATCATCAAGAGATGAGTCCCCCACCATTGCTGGCTCCTTTCTTGGCTTTCCCTCCCGGGGCTCTTTCCTCCCTCCAGAACTCTGCTAAAAGATCCATCTTTCCCTCTTCCAGGACTCCAGTCTAAAAACTTCCCTGTATCTCCAAGGTTGCTTTAAATTCTGTTGAAACACCTTTGTTTTGTGTTTTGAGTTGATAAAGTCTTTTAAACCTGAGACTCCTCTTCCTCTACACTACACCCCAGTCTGCATGTACGTGAGTCTCCAGAAACTATTGGGGATGACAGAGAGGGCTACCACCTTCCTGGAAGGCAAAATAGGAGGGAGGTCAGCTTCAACTCTCTCTTTCCTCCACTCCACAATTATGCAGAAGGAAGGATCTCACAGTGACAAAGGAGAAGAGGCAGATCCTTCTTTCTGCATAATTGCGGAGAGGAGGAAAGGGAGGGTTGAAGCTGACATCCCTCCCATTTTGCCTTCTAGCTGTCAACATGAGAGGATTCTGCAGTGGGGAGAGGAAAATAGGGGGATCCTCAAAGCAAGGCAGTATTTTGGGTGTGTGTGTGTGTGTGTGTGTGTGTGTAAACAATGCCTTTAGACAACACCTCGCCTCCATTCCTCTCCCACGTTATGCCTGCCTCAGGCTTCTCTCACAATCCACTGTGAGAGTTCAGGGAAGTTCACACTTCCCACACACAAACTTCCCCCTCTTGCCAAGCATGGAGTCTGGCTCCCTCTCCCCACGCGTTTGTTTTACAGTCTGTAGGAGTTTATTCCTTTGGATTCGCTGGCTCCCCTTCACTAACCTCCAGTCCAGACTGGATGTGAATCCCTGGGGATTATTAGGGACAGCTACCACCTTGCTAGAAGGCAAACTGGGAGGTTGGTGGGTTTCAATGTGCCCTCCCTTCCACCCCACATTTATGCAGAAGGAAGGATCTCCCTTCTGTCCCATTCCCACCATGCAGGGAGGTGGAAAACCAGGGGAGCCTTAAAGCAAGGCAGTATTGGGGGGGGGGGGAGTAGGAGGCTTTCTATTTAGATAACACCTCACACAAGACCTCCCCACACACATTCTCCCCAAAAGCCTTGGAGTCTGGTTCCCTCCTTCCCTTACCTGCCTCCAGCAGCCCCTTCTCCCTCTAAGGAAAATAAAAAGAGTTCCCCTCTGGGGCCCTTTTCCAGGAATATGGAAGCTAGGGAGGGGTGTCTCCCCCTCCCCCTCATATTATTTATTTTATTTACTTGGAGTATTTATACCCCATTCTTCAACCACAAAGGCTCTCAGAGCAGCATATTAGTTCCTTTAGACAGCATCTCTCTCCTCTCAGCATCCCCTGCCTCTCTCCTCCTTTTTCTCTTTCTCCATTTTAAGCTGCCTTCCCTGCCCTTCATGGCCCCTCTGGCTTCCCATAATAGCCCCCCCTCCCAGATCCTTCTATGTTCCCCAGGAAAGACCTCCCCCCCCAAGCCAGGCCCAGAGTCAAACACTCCCACAGACAGCAAGGAGGGTTTTATTCCCTTTCAAACCCCTCCTCCAAATATCTGGGACCCCCTGAGACCCTCCAAGGGGGAAAGGAAGGGCCTCGGACCTTTTGGGGGAGAAGAGAAGGGGGTTTCTTTATTTTATCTCAAGTGAACCCTCCTCTTACCGAGGACCCCAACCCACAGGAAACACCCCCCCCTCCAGCCATGGCCTCAAAGGCTCCTTCCTTCCTTCCTTCCTTCCTTCCTTCCTTCCTTCCTTCCTTCCTTCCTTCCTTCCTTCAAGAAGCGAGTGGGGGTCCCTGAACGCCCGCCCTTCTTCTTACCTTCCTCCTCTTCTATGAAACTCCTTCGTTTTCCCTCCAAGGAAATCCAGGACCTCCCTCCACCGGAAATGAGATCAGTGCTCACTCTTCTCCTTCCCCTTCATTAGCACTTCCTGCCTCTCTAGGAAAAGGGTGTCTCTTTTTTTTTCTCCAGGGCTCTCTCTTGGCCAAAGAGGGAGGGAGGGAGGGAGGGAGGGAGGGAGGAAGAAGATCCCAGGCAAAGGAGGGGGGAAGCCCACAAAAATAAATATATAAATGAATAAATGCCCAGTGGAATAAGTACATTTTACAAGTTATCTCAACCTCCCTCCCCCCCCCCCGCCACTTTCTTCTAATCTTTTCTTTAGTAGCCCTAGTCTGATTTTTATTGTCCCAAAATGGAAAATGTGATGGTGATGGTGGGCCTCCAAGTCATTTTTTAAATTATGGCAAGCCAATCACAGGGTTTTCTTGGCAAGCTTTTTTTCCTTTTTTTTAATGTGCACCTCTTGAACTCTTCTTTTCCAAATGGAAAATGTGTCTCTGGGTTTAAATGGTTTTCTTCCCCGCCCCCTTTTTAATTTATATTTTATTGTCCATAGTATAACACAGTACATCTATCCATTTCACTCACTTTCTATATGCAGTTGGACTTCTGTTTCTCCTTCCCCCCCCCCCACTCTCCTGTCTCTCCGAGTGCCCTGCAAAATGGCTTTGCGTGCCAGAGATGACACACATGCCATAGGTTTGCCAACACGGCTATATACAATAGGAATTACATGAGTGGCCTTTCAAGCATCTGAGGTTGCATCTATACTGTAGAAATAATGCAGTTTGACACCACTTTTAATTGCTAGGGCTCCATCCTACGGAATCCTGGGATTTGTAGTTTGGTGGAGGCACAGCAGGGAACCAGTGTGGTGTAGTGGCCTATGTGTTGGCCCACGACTCTGGAGACCAGGGTTCAATGGCCACTTGGCCAGGAAACCCAATGGGTGAGCTTAGGCATGTCACACTCTCTCAGTCTCAGGAGCAGGCAATGACAAAATGCTTCTCAACAAACCTTGCCTAGAAAACCCCAGGATAGGGTTGCTTTAGGGTCCCCAGAAATCAGAAATGACTTGTACGTACACAAAAACAACAAAGAGGCACTAGTACTCTTTGGCACAGAAAGCTAAAGTTGTTGTTGTTGTTGTGTGTCTTCAAGTTGTTTTCAACTCACAGTGACCCTAAGGGAAACTTATCGTTATTATTATTTTATTTTCTTATATCCCGCCTTTCTCCCAATACAGGGACTCAAGATGGCATTTTCATGGGGTTTTCTTGGCAAATTTCTTCAGAGGAGCTTTGCCTTTGCCTTCCCCTGAGGCTGAGAGAGTTGACTTGCTGAACAACACCCAATGGGTTTCCATGGCTGAGCTAGGATTCAAATCCTGGCCTCCAGAGTCATACACCACACTGGCTCCCACTTTGTAAAACCACAAATCCCAGGATGCCATAGGATGGAGCTACACTTTAAAGTAGTGTCAAACTGCATTATTGCTACAGTGCAGATGCACCCTGAGTTAGCTAAGAGAAGAGTGTCAGTGAGAGTGAAATCTTTATTTTAAATGCATTATTATTCTGCTTTGTTACATTCAGCTTCTGCTAATAAGTATTGTTTTTGTGTTTCATAGGCTTTTGGTGTCCAGGAATGCTATATATAAATAAAGCTTGGGTTCAGATAAGTTGCCTCTGGTGGCAGCAGAGAACTAAGTAGTCAAAATCCATTCCTACTTTTGTGATAATGGATCATTTGGGATATTAACGGGTGCAGTGGTTTCCTGCAATCTGTTTAAAAAGTGAATTTGTGTTGTTACTAGATGCACAAAAAGCCTTTGATTCTGTAAGATGGGATTCAATGATTATGATTCTGGAGAGATTAAATTTCGGGGATAAATTCATTAACTGGATAAAAAACATATACTCAGAACAAAAGGCAAGATTAGTTATTAATGGTAAAAAGACAAAGGAATTTGATATACAGCGAGGAGTAAGACAGGGTTGCCCTATGTCTCCTTTGTTATTTATAATAATGATAGAACTCTTAAACAACAAGATAAGACTAGATTCTAACATTAAAGGGACTAAAATCAAGAGATCAGAATTCAAAATAAAGGCATATGCGGACGACCTTATAATTTTTTTGGATGATCCCTTAAATGGATTTTTTTCTTTTTTTTTTTTTAATTCCTTTATTAATATATTAAAAACAAAAAAACAAACAAACCAAAAAAAGAAACCAAAAATACATTAAACAAACACATTACATAACATTATACAATATACAAACAACAAATAAACACAATATACACAGTAAAACAAACACATAAATCACTTCCTAAGCTTCGACTCAAGTATTAATATACCTTTCATGGTCTATCACCGACGCTTTGAAAAATATTATCTATTTATCTCCTACTGAACTATTTTCCCTTCCACTCTCCATTTAGGGGGGAGGTGCTTCAAAAACAGATTTTAAATTCTATGCCAAAACCTTTGATAATAATTCAAAATATTCACTATTCTCCAAAAAAAATTTAACTGGCTCCCAGGCCTTTTTTTGTTTATCCCAGGATTCCCCTCTTAAACAAAGAGTTAATTTATCTGAGACAACACAATCTATCAATTTATGCAGCCAATCTTTTACTGTTGGAGGATCACTACACTTCCATTTGGATGCATAAACCATCCTAGCGGTTGTAGTTAAAAAAAATGGAATTGAAAGGACAATGATGACTCTGGAAGAGTATGGCAAATTTACTGGGTTTAAATTAAATAAGGAGAAATCTGTAATTATTACTAAAAACATGTCAATTACAGAGGAGGAACTGCTAGCACAAAAATCACATTGTAAAATAGTTAAAAAAGCAAAGTACTTAGGCATTAATATCGCGAATAGAAATACTGAATTATTCGATTTAACTTATGGGAAAATGTGGAAGGAGATTAAAAAAGAATTGATAAGATGGTCCCAAATGAAGCTTTCTTTATTCGGTAGAATCGCTGCAATAAAAATGCTGGTGCTTCCAAAATTCATTTATTTGTTCACCAATTTACCAATTATATATAATAACAAACCTTTTTCTATGTGGAATAAAGAGTTGAAGAGATTTGTCTGGGAAGGAAAGAAACCCCGAATCAAATGGAAGACCCTGATAGATACCAAAAACAATGGAGGCTGTAACTTACCTGACCTAGAATTATACTTTCAAGCGTGTGCATTGGTATGGATACAGGACTGGATATTGATTAGGAATAAAAGACTATTAGACCTGGAAGGACATGACTTAAGATTTGGGTGACACGCATACCTATGGTATGACAAAAGCAAAGTACACCAAGATTTTGGCCACCACATAATAAGGAGGGCCTTAATTAAAACATGGGGAAAAGTAAAATTAAAATTCTATCGAGGTTTACCAGGTTGGTTCTCTCCACAAGAGGCGCTTTTGAGTAGATTTAGATATATGAAAAACTGGTTGAAATATGGAGAGATACTAAAGACTGACAAAAACAAGGGTTCTTATGAGTTAAAAACACTTAATGAAATTCAAGATAGAGACCCTGGCTTCACCTGGTTTCAATTCTATCAAATTCAAAATATTCTTAAATATGATATAAAACAATATGGAATTTATCTAACGAAAAATGAAATAGACAATATTCTGTTATTAGATAAACCAAAAATAACATCTAAACTATATGGTATATTACTCTCTAGGGAATTAGAAGAGCAGGTAAAAGAACATATGTTGTTATGGGCAAAAGACATAAAGAAATCCCTCTAGAATGTTGGGTTAAAGCTAGATCAGCAACAAACAAATTTACAATTAACCAAACATTACGAGAGAATTACTTTAAAATGGAAACGAGGTGGCATCTTACACTGGCTAAAGTGGCAAAAATGTATAAAAATAATTGTCCTATTTGTTGGAAATGTCATAAAGAACATGGATCATGGATACATATGTGGTGGAACTGCTCTAAGGTCAGGAATTTTTGGACATCTATTCATAATACAATATGTGAAATATTGGATATACCATTTGAATGTACACCACAACTTTATTTACTTAATATGATTCAGGAGAAGAAAATTCAAGAGAGGAAAAATACATGGAAGCTTCTTCTATATATGACTACGGTAGCCAGGATTTTGCTTGCTAGTAAATGGAAACTAGAAAGTGTACCTACCATAGACAACTGGTTATACAAATTATTAGAAATCGCGGAAATTGATAAAAAAGATGAGATGTTAGAAGGTAAAGATAAAAATGAGACAAACAATGTATGGAAACCACTGCACAATTATTGTGGAAAAAAATGGGATGTACTAAGCTTCTAATGTTTCTAAGGTATAGTCTCACTTGTAATAGTAATAACAATACACAGGGAAAAGTTAAAGGAAAAACTATTAAATTGGGTTATAAGGAGTGAAAGTACATTTTGAGAAGTAGACAAACAATCATGTAATAACAAAACAACATATGGACACAGATATGTCTTTAAGTAATTCAGTTTAATTAATAGCACATATAAGTATAATTTGTGTTTAGAAATGCAACTATAAAAATAAGTGTTAAAAGTAAAACAAAGAAACAAATTTAATTTGGGGAAAATGAAACAAATGTTGTCTTTTGTTGATGTGATCTGTATGTGTAGCTGAACAATTTAACTATCTGTAATTTTATAATTGGTATAAATAAAGTATATTAAAAAAAAAGTGAATTTGCAATAGCAATGTCAGGCAAGGCACCTTTTTACACAGAAAAACACACCAAGAGTCTGGGAGGGATTCGGGGTCACAAACCCATCTGTGCCCCCTGAGTCATACTTTGTCTAGCCCTAATTTATGGGCTCCCTTTGCCGCTCCATAAAAGCAAGCAGAAATATCTCATAATTAAAACCGGCAAAAGAGTAGGAAATGCAAAGCTCTTCCCCTGGCTGTTTCTGTCCCCAAAAGAACGCCATGACTCAGTTCTGTGGAAAGAGTTCACTTAGTCTTAGAGCATTTATTTGTTATTTTAAAGTATGTTTTAAACTATGACTGTTTAATTGTATTTTAGAGGGGTGGGTTGTGGGGAATTCGCTGGCAAACCACGAAAGTCCCATGTTTCCCTCTCTCAAAAACAGTGCTGCAGTTACGCACATACACAAGTCTAACAATTAACCTGGCTGATAATTACATACGTACACACAGCCTAATGAGTAAACATACGAATAACCTAGCTAGTCTGCAGTCTAATGAGTAAACTTAATGAGTAAACTTGGCTGGTTTCCTGTGTCCTGTTTACTTACTCTGACCTTTGGGTCCTGCATCTACTGCCAGTTAATGAATGATGGACAGCAGTGAGCATCCTGTAAACAGATTGCTAATAAAAGGCGAGAGGGAAAAGCACACCCTCAAGCATTTGCGCCCCCATTCTTGTCTCGGTGTGTCATTCCTGCATGGAACCCCAACAGTGGGTGGGCTGTTGGGAGACAGGATTGTATGTTTTATTGTGTAAGCTGCCCCGGTTGTGTGACACAGACAGGCGGGATACAAATATTTTATTATTATTATTATTACTTTTTAAAACTGGAAGCAGTGGTTGTGTGTATGGGATAAGCTCTATGCATGAAGGAGTGGGATCTCCTGGATCCAGGCCAGAGGACCCTTTCCAAGGAAGTCCGGATGGGGGATGATAGGAAGAGGTGTCTCTGGGTAAGGATCCCTTTTGCCTTTGTTGGAGACATAATGAAGTAATGAATTCATGTCCTTGGCGTTTATCACCCCACTGTTCGGATGCCAGGACAGACCCCTGGGCCACACTGTTCCAGATCTGAGTTTCTAAATGTAAAGTTGTTTTTAAAAGGTAAATCTTCAATTCTGGCAGGTGTGAGCCTTGCAGAGTTTCAGTTGACGTGAATGCAGTGACTTGGTCTCCTCCTGTTTCTGAAGCCTAGATATCCCAAAGAACAGAAGGAGTTTGAAACATAAGACTTTGCTAGGCAATTCTAGAAGTTAATACTCCTCCTATAATATCCCTTCTCTGAGCATGGAGAGAAAGAAAAAAGTTGTTGGGAGGAAAAGCTCTAAATATTTAATTCCCTGATATTCTAGGTTTCATAGGGTAGCTGTCAGGATGGCTGTGACGGCCCTCTCTCTTATTACTGACAGATGTTTTTCTTCTCTTGTATTTTGGGATGTCCAAACATAACCATAGATGTGGAATGCCTAAATATTTTTATAGTAAGGAATAATGAGCCAGTATGGTGTAGTGCTTTGAGTGCTGGACAAGAACTCTGGGATATCTGGGTTCAAATCCTCACTCTACCATGAAAACCTACTGGATGGCTTTGGGCAACTCACACTGTCTCAGTCTCAATGGAAGACAAGAGCAAACCCTCTCTGAACAAACGTTGTCAAGAAAACCCTGATAGGTTCACCTTAGGGTTGTCATAAGTTGGCAACAACAACAACGATAATTTATATGCTGCCTTCCTCCCACTACAGGGACTCAGGGCAACTAACAAATCTAAAACAGTCCAAGTTAAAACAATATAAAACATTAAAAATACAAAGTTTAAATTTTAATAATGTAATGTTTTTAATTGTTTGATTTGTTTAATTGGTTTTTACAGTTTTAAAGTTTACAATTCTTTAAAACAAAAACAAAGCAACATCCATGTCATGCGAAAGCCTAGCAGCATAAAAATAACTATCTGCCACCGGAAGGACAGCAGGGATGGAGACATCCTGGCCTCTCTTAGGGATGGAGTTCCAGAGCTTAGGAGCAGGCACTGAGAAAACCCTTTCTCTTGTTCCCACCAAACACCCTTGAGAGGGTAATGGGACAGAGAGAAGAGCCTCTTCCGATGACCTCAATACTTGTAAAGGGAGATAGCCTGGACCCTTCAAATAGCCTGGACTTAGCTGTATAGGGCTTTTTTTCAAAACCAGCACTTTGAATTGTGCCTGGAAATGGATTGGCAACCAATGGAACTGTTGCAACAAGGGAGTTGTATGCTCCCTGTAACCAGTCCAGTTAAGAGCCTGGCTGCAGCTCTTTGGACCAGCTGAAGTTTATGAACACTTTTCAAAGGCAGCCCCATGTAGAGCACATTATAATAATCCAAACAGGATGTAACCAAGGCATGTACCACTGTAGCCAGATCTGACATCTCCAGGAATGGGCACATTTGGTGCACACGTTTTAGCTGTGCAAAGGCACTCATGGTCACCGCTGATACCTGGGCTTCCAGGTTCAGCGCTCAATCCAGAAATACCCCCAAACTACGAATCTGAGTTTTCAGGGGGAGTGTAACCCCGTCTAACACAGGCTGCATCCCTATTCCCGGATCTGTCTTTCGAGTGACCAGGAGCACCTCTGTCTTGTCTGGTGTAAGCTTCAATTTGTTTGCCTTCATCCAGTCCATTACAGTGGCCAGACACCGGTTTAAGACAGAAACAGCTTCCTTGGAATTAGGTGGAAAGGAATGATAGAGCTGGGTATCATCAGCATACAGGAGACACCTTACTCCAAAACTCTGGATGACCTCTCCCAGCGGTTTTATGTAGATGCCAAAAAGCATAGGGGACATGACTGAGCCTGAGGGACCCCACAAGCCCATGGCCAAGGAATCAAACAGGTATCCCCCAGCACCACCTTCTGAGAGCACCCCTCCAGGAAAGAGCAGAGCCACTATAGAACAGTAACTCCAAGCCCTATCCCCGACTCAAGAAAGATACTATGGTCAATGGCATCGAAAACCACTGAGAGCTCCACCAAAACCAACAGAGACACATTCCCCCTGTCCAGTTCTCTGTGTAGGTCATCCACCAAAGTGACCAAAACTGTTTCTGTCCCATAACCAGGCCAAAAACCAGAATGACATGGATCTAGAATAATCTGTCTCATTCAGGAACGGCAGTAGTTGGGACAACGACAACAACAACTCTTTTCCTTGGTTTCCCAACCACGTCTTATTTCCTAGCTGGGAAGAAGGGAAGAATTCGACAGGTTTCCTTTAAAAAAAATGTTTTTTTTATTAATATATAGTAAAATACCCATAAACTAAACAAAATAACCTAAACATAAAAACCCTTATGAACATAAAATTATAAACATAAAAATCATAAACAAAAAAACTCCCCAAAACTTACACACATCCACATAGTGACGTACAAATAATCCTAATTTATATAACACATTTATTTTTATAACTTCCCTCTGTTGTTCTTTATTTCATTACATAAACCCTTATGTTAGCAAATATTTTCAAGTTTTCCATCATTTTGTATTTCCTTTACATCTCTAAATAATCTCATTTCTCTCTCTATATATATATATTTTTCTTCAAATATTTTAACCATCCTTTATCAACTAAAAAGGTGAGGTTTTCATACCACTTCTCAACCAATTACTCAAATGCTACTGTATTCCTTTCTCCTCTATTTTTCAAATTAAACTTTCTACAATATTCTACATTTAGATCCCAATTGTCTTCTGTTATTATGTCTCCTTCTTCCTTAATTCTTCTTGAGAGTCTAAGGGCCTCTACAGACAAGCCCAAAGGGCTGGCCTGGAGGCAGAGATGGGGAGGGGCAGCCGTATGCCAGCCGCCCCAACCCCACACTGGCGGCGTTCTGATGCCGCGTGCCGTTACACATGGCGTGCGGCATCAGGACTCCCTTCCGGCACAGCGTTCTGACATGCTGCACCAGAAGGTGCGCTAAAGAGCCGCACACCAATCTTCTATTGTAGGAATTTGACTGAGTATCCATTTTTGTGCATATAGTAATCTGGCTGTGGTTATCATATACAAAATGTTTCCAATATTGTTTTTCCATGTCTCTATACAGTACATATGTCATATTCTTATAGACAATTGCATCCTGTGTTTCATTTCAGCTTGCTGAAACTGGCTGTGACCACCGACCTCTGGAGGCCAGAGAAAGGACCTCCCCGTCCCTGGTAGTGGAAGGGCAGAAACATTTTGAAGTGGCCAAGATTCTGGACTCTTGCTTTCACAAAAAGACATTACAATACTTAATTCAGTGGAGACATTTCCCAGAGTTTGAAAATGAATGGGTTTACACCTCCCATGTGGATCCCCCTAAGCTGGTTCAACTGCTTCACGCTAAATATCTAGACAATCCGAGCCCTGATGGGAAGGAGTGATTGATTATAGGGTGGGGGATATCTGAATCCGGAGCAGATTCTGCCATGTTTGGATGTAATGTTTTGTATGTTATTTGGTGAAGAACAGTTTACACTGGGGAGGATGGGAATGGTTGGAGCTGGAAGCTGATGCAGGACAATGGCTGATCAGGAGTTAATGTGCTTGTAAAGACCATTTGTTGTTAGAAGCAGGCTGAGGTATGTGGAGGAGTTACTGGCTATCAGCTTTGGAATGGCATGAAGGGGGGCAGGAGGGGGATGGAGAACAGTTAGAAGTTGCTATGCAAACAAAGTGTGGCCTCCAAGCACAGGGGATGGAGTTAAGAGCTGTAAGTGTCTTTATTACGTTGAAGGGGGCATGGCCTGTTAGATCTGACGTGTTACTGATGACTTCTGTACCCTATTGTCAGCAATAAAAGTCATTTCTTCTTCCAAGACTGTTTGACTGTCCAGTAGGGGAAGAGTTATTGGTTACTGACACCTTATTAATAGCAATACTGAAATAGAAAGAATACAGAATGATGCAAATAATTCAAAGGTTTATTAAATGATCCTGTAAGGGCAAGATACTTTAAAACCATAAATTCTGTAGCAGAAATAGCATGTGTCAAAGATTATAACAGAGCTTTACAAAACACAATCTAGGTGTATGAAGGCTAACTCTTCAAAAGAAAAACATTTTCCACTGTGTGCATTTCTACACTTTCTGTTTAGTGTGGACTTTAAGATGTCTCAAAAGGTATGAATTCTGATCAAAACATTTCCAGCAGTACTAGCATTCATATGGCTTCTCTCCTGTATGGATGCTTTTGTGGTATGTAAGGTTGTTACCCTGAAGTACCACTTGCCATACTGTTGGCATTTGAATGGTTTCTCTCCTATGTGAACTCTCATGACAAAAAAAAAGTATGCTTCTGAGCAAAACATTTTCCACATTGCTGGCATTTGTATGATTTCTCTCCTGTGTGGACTCTTTGGTGTATTTGAAGGTGTGACTTGTGAGCAAAACATTTCCCACGCTCCTAGCATTTCTATGGTCTTTCTCCTTTGTGGACTCTCTCATGACTCATAAGGTGAGACTTCTGAGTAAAACATTTCCCACACTGCTGGCATTTGTATGGTTTCTCTCCAGTGTGGACTCTCTCATGAATCACTAGCTGTGGCGTGTCAGCAAAACATTTCCCACATTGTTGGCATTTGCATGGTTTCTCTCCTGTGTGGACTCTTTCATGCCTCACAAGATGAGACTTCTGAGTAAAACATTTCCCACACAGGTAGCATTCATATGGTTTCTCTCCTGTGTGGACTCTCTCATGACTCACAAGGGCTGATTTGTGAGCAAAGCATTTCTCACACTGTGAGCATCTGTGTGGTTTCTCTTCTGTGTGAACTTTCTGATGCATCACAGCGTCTGACTTCCAAGCAAAACATCTTCCACACTGCTCGCATTTGTATGGTTTTTCTCCTGTGTGAACTCTCTGATGCCTGACTAGTTGTGATGCGTCACCAAAACATTTCCAACATTCCTGGCATTTGTATGGTTTCTCTCCAGTGTGGACTCTCTGGTGTGTTTTCAGATGTGACTTGCGAGAAAAACATGTCCCACACAGTTGACAATTGTATGGCTTCTCTGCTGTGTGGATTCTCTGATGAATCGCAAGTTCTTCTATAAAAAAGGACAAGGACAGACAAGACTGAATCTCAGTGTTAAGAGGGGAAGGGCCTCTGCAATCAACAATGAAGCTAGGCAAGTTTTGCTGTTGCTCTCCCCTCCTCACTCCCACATGCCATTTCTCCCTCCATTCTCCAACTGCTCTCAAGCCCATCTACACTGTTTCAGTATTTCACATTGAGCATCTTCCGTGCCATTCTATTTTACACATTCTCTCACTCACTCACTCTCACAACACACATACAAAGTGTGATGCAGGAAAGAGACACTTTGAGGCCCATTGGTGAGAAAGGTAGGATAATAAATATACAAATAAATTAATAAGAAAGGCTGAGGAAGGAGGTTGGGAGTTGGATTACAAGGATAGGCTCCAGAGATGAGTCTTAAAACAGCCCTAAGACATCTCTCAGACAGTGATGTACAACTCTTGGGGATTAGGAAGTCACACTGGATCTCAGACAGCATCTCCCATTATTCCACCTGGAACAAAGAAAAGAAAAATGTTTTGCTCCTCACTATCCCTCCAACATCCCTTAGGGAAAGTAGAGGAATTTTTTGTCACTATTGGGCCATCTCTGAGCCATTTTAGGCCCAGGAGAGGCCTTTTTCTCAAGGGGAAGTTGGGAAATGCCAAGATTCCACAGGATGTTGCTATGACATTTAAAATGGACAGCCAAAAAGGCAAACAAATGGATTCTTGAACAGATTAAACCTGAACTTTCAGAGGAAGCCAAGATGATTAAATTGAGACCATCATACTTTGGCCACATCATGGGAAGGCATGACTCATTAGAAAAGACAATAATGCATGGACGTGAATTTGCAGGACAAAAACAGAGCAGTGGAGGATAGGTGATCTTGGAATTGTCTCATTCATAGGGATGTCATGAGTTGGAATTGACTTGAGGGCAGTTAACAACAAACTTCCCAGTCAAGCTCAGAATTGGACTTTTAAAACTATAATATCCCCTTTACACCTGACATCAAGATCAGAGTCCAATTTAAATCCTTATCAGGCCAACTTGCCCTTCTGATTGTACTGGGAGTGCAAAGAAATATTTAGTTCTTCCCACAGCAAGCTTCCAACCTTCTTTCCCTCTCACTTAAATGGCTTCCTTCTCTAATGCAGGCCACTGAAGGTCTTGTGAAGATAAAGGGGAGTGAGGATTCTGTGAAACTCCTAGAATCTGCCTACATTCACAAGTGAGGGACTGTTTGCTCAGTGGATTTATCACTGCAAGAGAATAATAATAATAATAATAATAATAATAATAAATTTTATTTATATCCCGCTTCTCTGCATAGCAATCGAAGAGGCGTACATCAATTAAAAAGAACAAGTTAAAATCACAACCCTGACCCCAACCCTCCCCCCCATAAAACAGAATTAAACTAATTTCGAGTTAAAACATGAATATAGCAGTTAAAACAAAAACAAACAAAATTTGACAGGGGGATACGTCATGGCGGTCAAGGATAAAGCCAGAGTCACTATTTATAGATCTGGGAGATGTTCCGGGAAGGCCTGCCAGAAAAGATCCGTTTTTACTGCCTTTTTAAAGGTAGCCAAGGTAGTAATATGACGGATCTCATCCGGCAGGCCATTCCAAAGTCTGGGGGCAGTTGCGGAAAAGGTCCTCTGGGAGGTCTGCGAGAGCCTGGTCTTTATTGGCTGCAGTAGATTCCTCCCAGAGGACCGAATTGTGCAGGATGGATCATACGAGGAGAGGCGCTTCCGAAGATAGGATGGACCCAAGCCATGTAGGGCTTTAAAGGTTAAAACCAACACCTTGTACTGCGCCCGGAAACTAATTGGCAGCCAGTGGAGGGATTTAAGCACAGGTGTTATGTGCTCTCTCCTCAATGTTCCAGTAATTAGTCTGGCTGCCATATTTTGAACCAGTTGAAGTTTTTGAGTTAAGCACGAGGGTAGCCCCATGTAGAGCGCATTACAGAAATCCAAATGAGAGGTTACCAGCACGTGTACGACAGTTTCCAGATCCCTCATATCCAGATAAGGGTGCAGTTGTCGTATCAGCCGAAGCTGATAACAGGCACTCCTGACCGCCGCATTCACCTGACAAGTCATGTGAAGAGATGAGTCAAGGAGTACCCCCAAACTGCGAACACAGTCCTTAGAGGAGAGTGTGACTCCATCCAGGACTGGAGACTGTATTCCCAAACCTGGTTTCGGGCCCGTGACTGTCAGTACCTCCGTTTTGTCTGGATTCAGCCTCAATCTGGTTTTCCTCATCCAATCCACTACCGCTCTGAGACAGTCATTAAGAGGAGAGATGCCATCTGAAGTCTGAGCCGATGATTTGGTCATGGAAAAATATATTTGGGTGTCATCAGTGTACTGAAGACACCGTGCTCCATGCCTCCGAATGATCTCACCCAGCGGCTTCATATAAATATTGAATAGCATCGGAGACAGGATGGCGCCCTGAGGGACGCCACAATTAAGCTCAATTTTGGAAGAGCAACTGTCCCCGAGCCTCGCCCTCTGGGATCTGCCCGAGAGGAAGGAACGGAACCACTGCAAAACAGTGCCTCCGATTCCCAACTCTCTCAGGCGATCTAAGAGGATGGCATGATCTATTGTATCAAAGGCCGCTGAGAGATCCAAGAGCAGCAACAGGGTCACACAACCCCTGTCGATGTCCAAGCGGAGGTCATCGGTCAGCGCGACCATGGCTGTCTTTGGGTCCCCGTGTCCCCCCCCCCACTCTCTTCTGGTGGCACACTTCTTGGAGTATCTTATTAAGAGATATTGGTTCATATATGATATAACTGATAAAAGCTTTGACTTTGACATACAGGAATCAACATTGACTTTACAAATTTACTGTATATAAAGCTCTGGTGTATGTAAATCTCTGTCAAATCTCTGCTAAAAGTATTGATTTTTGCACTAAGAGAATTAAGCTTCTCATCCAACTTCTGAGTAGAAAGAAAATAGACTTCAAGTGAGAGTGGACAGAAGGACTTTCTATGACATATAATTAAAAAAGATAGAAAATTGACCCACTGGAAAAAGCAAACGAAATTGAAAAAAGATAACAGAAACAACAGAGGAAAAAATGGAAGGAAAGAAGAAGAGAAAGAAGGACAGAGAAATGGAAAAGAAGACAAAGAACATTAAAGAGACACTAAAATAAAATAAGATAGACAAATAAACGCTAAATGACACTTTCAATCCTGTCTTGGAATGTGAAAGCTTAAACTCAAAATATGAAGGCAATATGATCTTTCACCACTTGGAAAAATCAAGGAATGACATTATATGCCTACAAGAAACAAGAAGAAAAGAAAAAGATATAAAATACCTGAGAAATCCTAAACTTGGGCACAAATATACATCTGCTACAGAAAAGAAAAGAAAGGAGTAACAATATTTGTAAATAAAAAAAAATACACCTTGAAGGAACAATGCGTTAATGTTGTAGTTTGTTATTAGATTGATTTTAAATGTTGGATAAATTTATTAATAAAAAATTGGTAACATTAACAATCCAAAGTTATTAGGCTTTGATATGGTTTATATCTTTAGATCAAACTTCGGGAAATATATTGATAAGTTGTTAGCTGATCTATAGGAGTATAAGACTGTATCAATGTAGGACTACATCATACATTTAAGTAGCAAAATGCAGTTCAGATGTTATGGCCACTAATTTAAATAACAATTGTTCTTTAAAAAGTGCTCCTTTAAAGCAAATTGTTTGGGTTGAACTTATATTAACTGAATTTGTTTCTGAATGGAATTTCTTGCACTATAAAATATAGTGATTAAAAAGAAGCAACTGACAGTGGATATTGATCTAACAATGACCAACTGTCAATAGACAAAGTTAAAATGCTTAAATTCAAACAGTCATTGTTTTTTCAATAAAAGGATTGGAAAATGATAACAGCCAGACTTTAAAAAAACCAAATATGAATAATCAATTTTTTAAAAAGCAGTTTTTTGCTTCTTTTTTAAAAAGAAGAAAAAAACTCCTTTTTAAAAAAACAAACAGATTATTCACATTTTTTTAAAAAAAGTCTGGCTATTATTAAACTATAGTTTAACCATGGCTTAAACCAGTCAATCCTGCTCTCTCAACACACACAAATTAACAAGCAGAAAATGAACTAGGCCTGAGAGAGCCCAGTGGCTAAGGAAACAGGGAAATCTGTTCTGATTTTTACAGACAGGAGCAAAAAAGACACACCTTGTTCACCCACCTATTCTCTAAGGCAGGGGTAGGCAACCTTTCCCCTTTAAGGGCCGAGGGACTTCAGCTCCCAGAATCCCAGGAGCTACTGGCCAACATGGGACTATTGGCCAACATGGCTGAGGCTTCTGGGAGCTGAAGTCCCTAAGGCTGCAGGTGAGGTATCCATTTTATGGGTTTTTCTTCCACAGAAATAAAAAATAAAATATCGCTACACTTTGAAACATCAGAGAGTTAAATATTCAGAGACCAAGGCACTGCACCTGCATCAGTTATATCTCTCAAAGCACCCAACCAGGCAAAATCGAATTTTATATCTAAAAAGCAGTTTCAAAAAAGCTCAGGTGTAGCCCAGTGTGACTCAGGGGCAAGGCCTGGCATCGCATTTCTACACCTGCATCCTCACAGTTGAATGAGAAATGCTAAGAAGATGAATTAATTCTTGAATCATCTCTCCAACAAAGGCAAAAGGGATCCTTACCCAGCAAGGCCTCATTCACATCCATCTCCATCCCGATTTCCTTATAGGGAACCCTCTGGCTTGGATCCAGGAGATCCCACTCCTTTGGAGGAAATCTGCATCTGAAAAGGGAGAAACCGAAGACTTCTGTAATTATGCGACTCCTCTGCTGAAACAGCTGCACTGGCTAACAGTCCATTTCCAGGCAGATTCAAGGTGCTGCTTTTTTTAAAAAAAAAATTTTTTATTAGAAATATTTAAAAACAAAAAAAAAAAAATACAAAAACAGTACAATACAATAAGTTACATACAAAAGTTACATAACAAAACAAACACATAAGACATGTTACAACAAAACAACACGACTACAAAACTACAAAACATCTACTTCCTCCGCCCTGCATTGGTTTATATTCTATTCATAATCTATCCTGACCTTATATTCTATCACTATTAACATCAAGCAACATAATGTATCTAATATAATAGAAGCATTTCAATAAGAACTAATAACTCAAATGAAAAGGAAGGAAAAGAATAATAATAATAAAAAAAACAAATAAGTAATAATACCAGGCGCAGATTCATTATACATTATACACCTTCAGAAGAATAATTCATTTCATTTCATTAGTTCTAATATTTTAATAGTGACTAATATCTGGCTTAAGTTATTCTAATATTCTAATATAACCTATAATTTATAGTCTTTATCTTTAGACTATTAATATATAAATTCAAATCAATCTAATACAGTGATCAACTGTAGAGTATCACTAAAGGTTTTCTTTATATATGTATACCACGGTTCCCAATCTTTGTGAAAAATACTTAACGACTTGTTTCGCACTAAACATGTCAGCTTTTCTAGTTCATATATATTGGAGAGTTAAAATGAATGATATATATGAACTAGACAAGGTGCTGCTTTTGACTTTTAAAGCCCCAGACAGCTTGGGTCCAGATTATCTGAAGGACCGTATTTCCCCATACAAGCCAGCCCAAGAGGACTTTCTCTCAGTCCCACCACCTTTGCAGGTGTGGCTGGTGAGGATTCAGGGAACAGGGCCTTCGTGGTGATGGCTCCCAGACTGCAGAACTCCCTTCCAGCCCCTTCCCTACTCCCTTTTTCACGGCAGCTGAAGATATTTCTATTTAGGTGTTCACTGGATGAGCTTTACTTGTGTTGTGCTGTAATTGCATTATGGTTTTCACTAGTTTTTAACAATGTATTTTTTAACTTAAGTTTTAATATTAATGGTATTTAATTATTATTCTTTTAACTTTTGTAATCAATGTTTTTTTTTTACTTCTGCCCTTTTTAAAATATTTTTAATTTTTATTATAAGTTATTAACAAACATACACCATACACAAATAAATACATACAAATCCATTCAATCCTGTACTATATACAACATATTTACATACAAATGACACACAAAATACATATCCAAATCTATCAAAAAGTGTAAATTAATTATTACCAATCCATTACCTATCTTATTAACTCTCTTGCAATATGTTCTATCCATTCCATTCCACTCAACCATTCATAGAATCAGTTGGAAGAGAACACAAGGGCCATCCGGTCCAACCCCCTGCCATGCAGGAACTCAAACTCAAAGCACCCCCAAGAGATGGCCACCCAGCCTCTGCTTAAAGACTTCCAAAGAAGGAGACTCCACCATTCTCCAAGGGAGTGTGTTTCACTGTTGAACATCTCTCGCTGTTAGGAAGTTCCTCCTAATGTTAAGGTGGAATCTCTTTTCCTGTAGCTTGCATCCATTGCTTTTTGTCCTATTCTCTGGAGCAGCAGAAAATAAGCCTGCTCCCTCCTCAGTATAACACCCTTTCAAATAGTTAAACAGGGCTATCATATTTCACCTTCTCAAATATCTTTCAACTTCCATTCTTTTCCTCCTATCTTATATTTCCCCTTCCTTCACTCCTCCTTCTCTCTATCTTTTCCTTTCCCTTAAACTCCTTCACTCCTTGTTATCTATCTATCTATCTATCTACCTTCCTTCCTTCCTTCCTTCTCTCTCTCTCTTCCCCCACCATTCCTTCATTTATCTAGCTTCTGCCTTTTTAAATTATTGTAATCCATCTTGAATCCCACTGCGGGAGAAAGGCTGGATATAAATACTTGAAATAAAAATAATATAATATAAAATAAAACCCCTCTTTCTTTCAGGGGCAAAGGAGAGGTTTGCTGCAGGAAGAAATAAAGCTGTTTCCAACAGAAGCAAGAAAATTGTTAAGGGGGGAGGAGAAGCAGGGCAGGAAGAGGATGGAGGGGGGAAGGGAGGGAAGGGGGTGCAGGGACCCCAAATTATTTTTTTTGCCTGGGGGAGAGAGCTGAGGAGTCATGGCTGGAGGGTCTCCTGTTGGGAGGGAGACTTAGGCTCTGAACAGACTGCCAGAAATAATCCATCTTGAGACCACTTTCACTGTCCTAGCTCAGTGCTAGGGAATCATGGGAATTGTAGTTTTTTTCTGAGACACTGAGCCTTCTCTGTCAGAGAGCTCTGGTGCCACAATAAACTACAGTTCCCATGATTCCCTAGCACTGAGCCAGGGCAGTTAAAAATGGCCTCAAGCTGGATTATTTCTGGCAGTCTGTTCAAGTCCTTACTTGGGTGAAGGAAAGGAAGCCCCCCCATTCTCCCTTCCCCCCCAAAGCCCCTCCTTTGAGGCTCCTTCAGGTAAGAGGGGATTGAACAGCCCCCCGCCCCATCTCTACCTTCAAAGCTCCCTCCATTTATCCCCCAAAACCATCCACTCAATTCTCTTCCAGGCCCAAGAAGAAGCAGGAGAGAGAGGGGAAGCACCTGGCCCTTGGGGGCAAAATGGGTTTAGAAGGCTTGTTTTTTGTTGTTTTTTTTAATAAAAGAAATAATTAAAAGAGTTTAGCAACTGAAAAAAAAACAGTGTAAAAAGCTAAAACCCAATTTAAACCTAGGCACTCTTCTTTTCCATTTTGGGGGAAATAAAAACAAACCACACACACACACGCTTTTGTTATCACTGTATGCCTTTATGTCTCCGACATACAAGGGGGAACCTCTCAGGGAGCTTCCTGGGGCTGAGAGAGTGTGACTCGCCCAAGGCCACCCAATGCGGGGCTTCAATGGCCCAGCAGGATTCGAACCCCGGTCCCCGTCCGACGCCCAAACCAAGCCGGCTTTCCCTTCCTCCCGGCTTTAGGGGCTCCTCGAAAAAAAGGTTTCGGGGGGAAAGGGGCCGAGAAGCCCAGGGGCCTCCTTCCTTTCAAGGGAATCTCTTTAGATAAACAAACAAAGGAGCCTCCATCTCTCCTTCTCTGACCTTTACCTGGGAGCTGCCTCCTCCTCAGAGTTTAACAGGAAGAAGCCTCACCCCCCTCTCCTCCCGGGAGCAGAGAGCACATTCCTAGAGAGGTCAATGTGGGAAGGAGAAAATGGCGGCTCCCCTCTGACCTCACTTCCGGTGTGTGTCTGGTTTAGCCAGCACAGATTCCTAGAGAGGTCAATGTGGGAAGGAGCTCTCCACTCTCTCTCTCTCTCCTCTTGGAGGACTTTCTAGGAATCTGAGTGCTTGCTCGCTCTTGGAGGAGGACTCTCTAGGAATTTGAGCTTCTGCCCTCTCCCCCTTTGGTGGACCCTCTAGGAGTCTGAGCCCTCCGCTCTCTCTCGCTCTCCTTGGTAGACTTTCTAAGAATCTGAGCTTTTCTCTCTCTTGACGGAGGACTCTCTAGGAACCGGAGCCCTCCTCTCTCTCTCCCTTGGAGTACTCTCTAGGAATTTGAGCCTTGCCAGTCCCTTGGACCCTGGCTGGGGGGGAGGAGGAGGAGGAGGAGGAGGAGGAGTCGCCCTAAGTGGGTGGGGGAATGGGGCAGGCATGAAACAACAACAAAAAAGAGCCTACTTGTTTTTTATTCCCTTCTTATGTGTGTTTGGGGTGGGGTCTTACTGAAACTAAGGGGGGTTCTCGTTGCCTTCAGGAGCTCCAGTCGGGAAGTGGAGGGGGAAATGATTCATGGGGTCCTGGAGCAGAAAAGAGCCTCATTTTGCTTAAATCGTGTGTGTGTGTGTGTGGGTTAATGAAACCTTTCCTTCAGGAGCTACATTCTGGAGGCAGGAGATGGAAGAGAGGGAGGGTGGCTCCTCTCCCACCCAGACGCTCCCCGCAGGAGGAGGTTTAGTGTGAGGAATATTGATGAGGAAATAATGTAGGAACAATAAAAGAAGAGCCCAACTGGATCTAACCCCTCCATACAGTTTTCATGCCTTCCTATGAAAAGCAAAAGCAAAAGCAAAAGCAAAGCAGCTTATTTATATACCGCTTCATATCACGCAATGGGATGTCTAAGCGGTTTACAACTGTGAGCTGATTGCCCCCCAACAAGCTGGGTACTCATTTTAGCGACCTCGGAAGGATGCAGGCCTGAGTGGAGCCTCAGCCCTGGCTGGTATTGAACTCGCAACCTTGTGGTCTATGAGTAAGTGGCTGCAGTAAGTGAGTAAGTGGCTGCAGTAGCCCCACAAGAAAGCTGGGAAGGTAATAATAATAATAATGATAATAACCCGCCCCTCTGCTCAGCAATCGGGGCGGCGCACAACAGATTAAAAATACAACAGATAAAAACATTCCATCCTCCCACCCCTAACCCACCCACCCCTTAAAACAGGATTAAACTATCATAGTTAAAAAATACCCATACCCACCCACCAGTACTCTGCATTTGTCCCTATTTGGTCCTGATTAATCCTCTGTTGTCCCACTTTTTCACCTGCTTTTAAAATGTTCTGGTTTCACTCTCCCTTTCCCCCTTTGCATTTAGCTTTTTTTTATTGCTACAAACTGAGTCCAAAAGTTCCCACTCAGTTGACTTAGATGGGGGAGAGGAGGGGTCTTTTCCTTTCCCTCCAGGCTCAGACAAAAGCAAAGGCTTTATATCTCTTCTTCCTCAGTGATAACCTTTGCCCTCTTGGCCACACTTGGTCCTATGTGTCCTGGGTTTGACCTGTGAAATGTTGGAGGGTATGGCACAAACACCTACCAATGTCCACACACTCTACTATTCATCCTTCCCAGCAGCTAAGATGGTGTAAGAAGGACTTGAACCTGGGGAATTACTAAAGTCCAAGTCTTCAATGGGATCTTTTATCCTGTGTTTGCAGAGGTGGCTAGGGAATAGACTGATAGAGACAGAACTTTCCAATGAACTGTAATTTATTTGGGGATTCAAACATACAAAGGCACTCTAACATTCAATCATATATACAAGAATTCAGGAATAAAGTAGTTAGTTTGGAAAGAGAACAGAAGGCTTTCTAATGGTGATAATTGCCTGAAGGAGATTGCTCCAATGATGAATGAAGATGGATAGACTCAACCATTATGAAAGGGAAAGGACAAAGAAAAGAGCTGGGATCCAAGACAGAGTTCACAGTGTCACCATGAAATCTAACTAGACCCAGTGTGCCTGAGATTTTGGGGATCTTTTATACTCTTAAACTTAGTCTGAGGCAAAGAGTTGCTATTGAATAGCAAAGGATTCCAGATTACTACACTTTGAAGATAACAATTTCCAAGGAGAGGAGATGGGATGTTAATGTTATCTCATCTTCAGCTGGACACATCCTGATTGGTACCCATAAATTTCCTAGGTGCGACTATCCCGCTTTGCGGCTCCTAGGCCTAGCCCTTTTGATCTGCAAATTGTTGTAAGTGCAAATGTGACCTTTCAGGTGCCTACGTGATGTGCTCGCCTTGAATCCATGGTGCTTGGGCTCCTCCAGTCCAGGACCATGGCAGAGACCCACATAAAGGGTTTTTTAAAATATTAAATCAATTATTATAACAATGGAGAGGGACCCCCTGTTTCTAAACCCAGTTAGGAGGACAGAGAGAGCCCTGTGCCTTATAGTCATCGGTAACCCTGAGTCTGACCTCCTTCCCAACCTACAGGCTTCACCAGACATCTTGGAGGTAATAAAGGATTTGTATTATGCAGATCGGAGACTGAGAAAAGAACATTAAATCTAGGATTGACAATATCTGTCTATAACTGCAGTCATTGATAATTGGGAATAACAAACTAATTTTGGGAGTCATTACATATGTTCCTGAGGTTAAATCCCAAAGAATGCTTTTAGTCATTAGGGTGCCACAAGGAATTTTGGAGGTTTTGGGACAATGGCCAAATTTACTTGCTCCTCATATTTAAAGATTCATTTATGTCCCATCTCCCAACAGTGAGGTGGGAGGCAACTTATAGATTATTAAAAATAGTGCATATTAAAAACAATACAAAAATATAATTATAAAAATATTTTTAAAAAACAGTTCAGTAATCTGTAAAGTTATTAAAAATTAAAATTCATTAAAAGACTACATACAAAGCAATACAGGACACTATTGAAAATCCATCGCAATATCTGAACACCTGAAGGAATAATATTTTTAGTTGCCACCAGAAGGACACCAAAAGGAACCATCCTAGTCTCCCAAGGGAGGGACTTCCAAAGTCTGGGAACTGACACCAAGAAGGCCCTGTCTCCTTGTTGTCACCCTGATAATGTGGTGGGGCAGAGAAAATGGCCGCTTCCAAAGATCTTGGTAGTCTGATGGGCTCACACTGGGAGATACATGGGGCATTATTAATCATCACATATTTGGTTTCTCCCCTTTCAGCTCCAGGTCTCCTTTGAGGAAGTGGCCATGTAATTTCCCCCAAAGGAGTGGGATCTCCTGGATCCAAGCCAAAAGGAAGTCAGGATGGAGGATGATGGGAAGGAAGCTTCTCTGGAAAGGATCCTTTTTGCTTTTATTGGCCAGATGCTGAAGGAATTAATTCATGTTCTTGGCATTTTTTTCTTCAACTGTTGGGATGCAGATGTAGAAATGGGATGCCAGGCTATGCCCCCTGGGTCACCCTGTGCTAGATTTGAGCTTGTCTGCAGCTGCTTTTTTAAATATAACACTTTGATTTTACCTGGTTCAAAGCCTGCAGAATTAAAACTGATGCAGGTGCACCATCTCAAACAATGATAGAATCATAGAATTAGAAGAGACCATAAGGGCCATTCAGTCCAACCCCCTTGCCATGCAGGAAATCACAATCAAAGCACCCCCTGACAGATGGCCATCCAGCCTCTGTTTAAAAACCTCTAAAGAAGGAGACTTCACCACACTCTGAGGGAGTGTGTTCCACTGTCGAACAGCTCTTACTGTCAGGAAGTTCCTCCTAATATTTAGCTGTGGCTTGCATTCATTGTTCCGTGTCCTATTCTCTGGAGCAGCAGAAAACAAATTTGCTCCACCCTCAGTTGACACCCTTTTGGTCTCTCTTCTTCTGAGGCCCCATTTTCTCCCAAGGGAGGGAATTTCAAAGTTTGGGAGCAGCCGCCACAAAGACCCTGTGCCAAACCTGAGTTTGTCTGTTCTTTTAATACCTTTGGTTGTACTTCATCTGGCCCTAGAGACATGAATTCATTTAGGGTAGCCAGGTATTCCTGTCCCTCATTACATATTCTGTGCTGCATTTCCCTTTCTGCATCATGTACTCCATTTTCCCCAGGTTGAGCACTGTTCTCCTTATGGGAGAAGACTGAGACAAAGATGTTGATAGTGCTTTTTGTCTGTTCCCTGTTAGCATTTTGCCATCTTCTTCATGCAGTGGCCCTACCTTTTCCTTGTTCTTTCTTTTGCTACAAACATAACCAAAAAAGCTCTTTCTATGGTTTTACATAACCAAAAAAGCCCTTTCTATGGTTTTAACCTCTCTACTAAGCCTGTGCTTGACACCAGTCAGTCTTCCCTTCACAAAACTGACCTTGCCCAGCTACCTCAGCCTTGCCATATATGTGAAGATGAAGGATTTCATGGCTGGCCTCCATAGTTTTTTTGTGGGTTTTTCAGGCTCTGTCAGAACTATGCCTGCGTGCATATGTTCTGCCAGGTTATGGCTTGTTTGGTGGGGATGATGGTGGGGCTAATAGACTTGGCTCTGCCTGTGGGGGACTGCTTCTGGGTCTTAGCGGCTCCCCTCCCTTGGGTTAGAGCCATGCGCTGCCAAGATAACTTGATGGCCTCTTTGGCCATTTTGGCCTCTCCTGCCAGTCTGATCCATCCACGTACCATGGATTTCACAGGATTTTCTTAGGCAAGGAATATCATTCAAAGGTGGTTTTGCCAGTTCCTTCCTCTGAAATGTTGCTTACAGCACCTGCGACTCCTTGGTGATCTCTCATACTAGAACTAAGCAGTGCTGACCTTGCTTAGCTTCCAGGACCAGGACCAGTGTGACCCAAAAATGCTAAATCCATATTTCCTCACCCTGAGTTGTAACATAAACTCTGGATCTATCAGAAAACACACACACACTTACTTTTGCCCAAAAGGATCAGACCACCCTCAGCCTATTGTTGGGAAACAAAGTCCTAATTTTGGGGAATTTATAATTAGTTCAAATGTGAGAGGGAAGCGCCCAACTTCGCTTCTGAGATCTTATCCAATTGTCTACCAGAGATGTAAGAGTTCTAGCAGGGAATGACATTGAAACGGACCAAACTCCAATTAAAGTCTAAAATATTTATTAATACAGCAAACAAACATCCAAATGCGGCACACACACAAGTGGGGAAGAGTGAGAGCGGGGGAGGCAAAGAGGGAAACCAGGATAGAGGGAGATATACTCACACCCGAGATACTCCTCTGGGCTTCTGGCGGCGAATGAGGATGAGTTCCGTGGAAGGGGCACGACCGGCAAGAGAGGGGGTCACAGGAACTATCTCAGAGCGCAGACTGACAGAGATTCAGCATGCACTCCCAAGGTAGCACAAGGTCTGCTAAAATCCAGGGGTTCATATAGGGAATTTCTCCCGTTAAACAATAGGTGGACAAAGGCTTGATGGGTTTACTATTGTTTACTTAAGTCTGGGCATAGTCTAAACAATGCATTTGGTTTCAAAACTATCAAGGAAAGAAAGCTAGAGAAAGGGGTGCAATCAAATCTGATCACTGTCCCATTAAGTGTGAGACTAAAACAAACAAACACCATTAGGTATCTTTTCCAACATAATGGGATATTCCCAAGGGCAACTCCCAAAACCTGCCTGTCCAGGAAATTTCTAGTGGTCTTAAGCAATTTCAGCTTGCTTACCTGACCTTACATCTAGGGCAGGGGTAGGCAACCTTTCCCCTTTAAGGGCCGAGGGACTTCAGCTCCCAGAATCCCAGGAGCTATTGGCCAACATGGGACTATTGGCCAACACGGCTGAGGCTTCTGGAAGCTGAAGTCCCTTGGCCCTTAAAGGGGAAAGGTTGCCTACCCCTGATCTAGGGGATTATGGCTGCCATCTCCCAAGGGTCAGGCTGGGGTCATAGGGAACTCCACATGGCTAAAATATATAATAAAAATGGAGGACGTCCACTAACACTATGCCGTCTCAGGGACTGGTTCAACAGAGGCCTTATATGATCTCTGCTCAGAAGCTTCTGAAAGTTTCCATAAAGATCAACTGAGCATGTCCAGACTTTACAGCAGATAAAGCCTTAATGGCTACATACCTGACCAGATGACAGCTCAAGAGCACAAAATGGTGGCTGACATTGAAAAGTATAAAATGGCTGCCACCTCAGTTCTTTACAATCAGCTGGTTTAGGCTCTCTGATCTTTGTTATTACATGCTTTCAAGTAGTTTCCAATTTATGGTAACCCTAAGGCAAAACCATCACAGGGGGGTTGTTTTTGCATGTTTCTTCAGAGAGGGCTTGCCACTGCCCGGTGAGTTTATGGCTGAACTGGGATTTGAACCCTGGCCTCCAGAGTCATACTCCAGTGCTCAAACCACTACACCACGCTGGCACAGCTTCTGAGCTTAGGTGCTTATATTTTTCTTCTCAAGAAAACCACAATGCAGCTTCTTTGCTGCCAGAACAAACTGGGGTGCCCGATATATAACAAGTGGCTGCACCCCAGATAGAGGTCTTTGGATCTACAAGGTCTAGACCAGGGGTCGGCAACTTTTTTTGCCAACAGGCCGGGGGGGGGGAAATGGCGCTGGGGGCCGGCGCACGCGCGCTTGCCCCCCGCGCGCACATGTGACACCATTTTGAAAAACAAAATGGCGGCCACCCCCACCCCCCACGAGGCTTCCCTTGGCCATGGTGGGCCTCCAAGAGGCCCGGCGCTGCCGCAGGGCCCCCCCCAGGAAGGCTCCCTCAACTGCTCCGGGCCTCCGAGAGGCCCAGCGCCACCACGGGGGTCCTCCGGGGCCGTGAAAGGCATTGACGGCGGCGGTGGCAGGCCCGGGCAGGGGCCAGTGCAAAGGCCTCCGCGAGCTGCACCCGGCCCGCGGGCCATAGGTTGCCGACCCCTGGTCTAGACTTTGTAGTACATCTACACTGTATAAAGTGCTGTAGTCCCATTCTATGAAATCCTAGGATTTGTAGCTTCAGAAGGTCTTTAGCCTTCTCTGCTCAAGAGCACTGGTGCCTCATAAAACCACAGATCCCAGGATTCTGTAAGATGGAACCATGGCAATTAAAGTAGCGTCAAACTGCATTATTTCTACAGTGTAGATGCAACAGAAAAATAGACAGACAAAGAATCTGGTACTGGCAGCTGAGAGTGTTCAGTCATATCACTGAAGGATGCACTTTAGAGAGCCTCTTTAAAGTTCAGACTAAAACACAGAGGGGGGGCCCTCCCACCATTTTGGCCATTGGATAGTCTATTTATGTTAAAGATGTGACATGAATAAAAAAGCCAGTGTGATTAGTGATACTGTTTTATTTTTAAAACCATGACTAAACTGGGGGTCTTTTCACCCCAGGATACCTATACACAAAATCCTAAAATCGCACAAATGTTGCTGAGAGGGAAAAAGAGTTTGCCTCCCCTCCTTCTCATGGCCCTTTGACAGAGTGGGCACTACCATCAGTTTATACAGAACAATGTTGTATCCATGGTGCTTTACAAATAAATAAAAAGACAAAGCCCTGTGAAAGGCATTGTTTTCCTTGAAGTTCTATTTTTCTGCCTGGCTTTTGGGCAGAGAATCTGGGGCCCCCAAGGGAGGCCAAAAGGAGGCAGAGGCAGTAGTATTAGATGCATACTTTTCATCATTCAAAAAGTAACAGAGGCTCCCACCCCCTCTTTTGAGGGGTACACTTTTAGTCTCACTTCCCTGATTTTGGGGTTCTGATCAAATCTCACCCAAGGTATGAAAACTCTTTTACTGTTTCTCTTTCCTCATTGTCTAGTCTGAATTTGTGTAGATCCTCCATGGTCATTCTTTTTGTTTTCTTTATGTTCAGCAGTAAATCTGCTTTTGCACTTTCTTCCTTGGTCTTCCTTAGTTGTTGTTCTAGGTCTGTGATGTTTTCTGCTAGTAGTATGTTGTTGTCTACATATCTCAGTGTTGATTTTCCTTCCTCCTATAGGTTTTCACTCCTTCTTCTTTGTTCAAGCCTGCTCTTCATATGATATTTTCTGTATATAAGTTGATCAGATAGGGTAAAAGGATGCAGCATTGCCTGAGCCTTTTGCCAATTGGGAACCATTCTGTTTCTCTGTGTTCTCTTTTAACAGTAGCCTCTTGTCCTGAGTACAGGTTCCTCCTCCGGACAATCAGATGTGATGACACTTCCTTGTCTTTAAGGGCGTTTCATAGCTGTTCATGATCTATGCAGACAAAGGCTGTGCTATAGTCTACAAAATACATGATGATTATCTTTTGGAACTTCTTAATACACTCCATTAGCCATCGTATGTTTCTATGTTTTCTCTCTAATGTGATGTTTCTGATGCCTTAAAAGGTGGAAATTCCGAGAAAAACATTTCTCACAGTCCTGGCATCTGAATGGTTTCTCTCCTGTGTGACTTCTTTGATGTCTCAAAAGGACTGACTTGACAGCAAAACATTTCTCACACTTTTGGCACTTGTATGGTTTCTCTCCTGTGTGGACTCTCTGATGACTCACAAGATCTGACTTCTGAGCAAAACATTTTCCACATTGCTGGCATCTATATGGTTTCTCTCCAGTGTGGACTTTCTGATGTCTCAAAAGATTTGAACAGCTAGGAAAACATTTCTCACACTGCTGGCACTTGTATGGTTTCTCTCCTGTGTGGCTTCTCTCATGAGTTACAAGAGCTGACTTGTGAGCAAAACAGTTTCCACACAGCTGGCATTTGTATGGTTTCTCTCCTGTATGGATTCTTTGATGAATCAGAAGGGCTGATTTGTCAGCAATACATTTCCCACACTGCTGGCACTTGTATGGTTTCCCTCTTGTGTGGCTTTTCTGATGGGTTAGAAGATTTGACATCTGAGCAAAACCTTTTTCACACTTTTGACATTTGTATGGTCTCCCTCCTGTGTGGATTCTCTGATGTGCCACAAGTTTTGACTTGTGAGCAAAACATTTCCCACACTGGTGGCATCTGTAGGGTTTCTCTCCTGTGTGGACTCTGTGATGAATCAGAAGGGCTGACTTGTGAGCAAAACATTTTCCACACTGGTGGCATCTGTAGGGTTTTTCTCCTGTGTGGACTCTGTGATGAATCAGAAGGGCTGACTTCTGAGCAAAACATTTTCCACACAGCTGGCACCTGTATGGTTTCTCTCCTGTGTGGACTCTTTGATGAGTCAGAAAGTTTGACGTCTGAGCAAAACATTTCCCACACTGCTGGCATGTGTATGGTTTCCCTCCTCTGTGGACTCTCTGATGAATCACAAGGTTTGAATGGCAAGCAAAACCTTTCTTACACTCCTGGCAAGTGTACAATTTCTTTCTTGTTTGGACTCTTATGCAGCTCACAAGATGTGGTTTATAAGCACAACATTTCCCATGCTCTTGCCATTTGTATGTTTTTCCTGTTATGCAGACTTTCTGGCAGCTCATAAGATCCAGATCATTGCATACATTCATCTTCCTCCAGTGATCTCCTGTGTAGAAGAACAAGGACAGACAAAACAGAATTGTAGCATTAAGAGAGGAAGAACTTCAAGGAAAACAATGGAGCTAGGCAAGCTCAAGGGTCCCAAAGGAAAGAGACATCAGGGAATGAGACGCTATTGTGTCCTCTCACCTCCTTCATGGATATTACTCACAATAGCTAAAAGAAATGATTTGGTAAGTCTGAACAGAAGGACCTGAAGACAAACAGCTGCCCAGGAGGCCATTACTTTTTAGCTCTGCTTTGGTTCTAGGGAGTCCTGGTGGTGCAGTGGTTAAAGGCTGGTACTGCAGCCATTCATAGCCACAAGGGGCTCCAAGGTCTACTCAGCCTTGCATCTTTCCATAGGTCGCTAAAATGAGTACCCAGCTTGTTGGGGGCAATTAGCTTATACATTGTAAACCACTTAGGGAGTGTTTAAGTGCACTGATAAGCAGTATAGAAATGTACTTGCTATTGCTATTCTTCCTAGAGGTATCACCTTTCCAGAAAGTGTCAAGCTAAACATGATAGAAGCTTAAATAGGAAAGGCTGAACAAGGGAATTGGAATTCCAAGTTATCATCTGGGAGCTTGATGGATGAGCCAGGATTGGGAACCAGATTTCAGTAAGGCTACAGGCAATAAAGAGCCTCTCAGGCAGTGATAGTCAATTGTTTGGGATTGGGAGGGTTTAGTTGTTTAGGGATTGAGAAGAGAGAGCAGAAAGTGAGCTTTGGTATGGGGGGTGTCATCCTTTACTCTCTCACTGTTTCTTTTATATACTTGTGGGGGTTGTTTGCTCTCCCTGTCTACATGGTCTGAGGGAGCTGTGCCACTGACTTCCTTGCGGGTGGAACTATCAGCCAGTAGCTCTATAGAACTGCTGCCCAATAATTTGATTTCAGTCTCAGAGAGTGCAGAAAGTGAGCTTTGCGAGGGTCATCATTGAGGGGAGAAAGAACAAGATGCAAGGGCAAAAGGACAGATGGACTGATGACAACTGAAGGATCTGAGAAGAATAAAGAGAGGGTGAACTGAAGGATCTGGGAGGGGAAACAACTCATAAACAAGAGGGTGAATGGAATACAGGGACAAACAGCTACTGGGCAGCAGTAGTAGTGGTGGGTGATACTGATCTCACAGAGAGAACACCAGTGACACTAGAGCTAACACATGTTAGCACTGTGCAAAGAAGGCAAAGGTGAACCTACTTGTGAGACCCTTTCACCAAGAAAACCCTATGATGAGACAGCCCAAATGAAACAAAAGGAAGGACCAGCACACAAACAGAGAAGAAAGGAGCAACACTAGGAGATCACAACAGAGAGCTGATCAAGGACACAGAGAAACTCAAAGATGGGGAGCCAAACAGACATGTTCAACCACCCAAAGCTTATCCAAAGCTGTATTACACATATTATTGGAAAGTGGAATGTGAGAAGCATGAGCCAGGGAAACCTAGAAACAAAGAAAAAAGGAATGGGAGTGGATAAATATAGTAATACTAGGAGGGAGGAAGCTAATATGGCCAGGAATGAGTGATTTTGACTCAGACAACTACACAGTGTTCTACTCAGGAAATAAAAATCACAACGAAATGGGTGGCTTTCGTACTAAAGAGAGATATAGCAAAGGCAGCCAAAGGACACAACACAAAGTCAGACAAAATCATGTCAATTAGGTTCCAGGATAAACCTAAAAATATTATCATAATCCAAATATATGCACCAACCAAAGAAGCAGAAGAAGAAGAAACTCAGAGATTCTATGAAGGAAGGAAAATTGAAAGATTCTACAAAGGAAGAAACTGAAAATTCACCAACACAGAACATCAAATTAACCATAGGTGACAGGGCTACTAAAGTAGGCAGCAAAGAAGAGTAAAAAACCGTATACAGATTTGGGCTAGGCATTAGAAATAAAGCAGGAGAGTGCCTGATAGAATTTTGCGAGACCAGAAACCTATTCATTGCACATACCTGCTTCATACAACCAGAAAAGAGACTATAGACATGGACATTACCAGATGATCAATACAAAAATCAGATAGACTACATAATTGGAAGCAGAAGATGGAGAAGCTCTATTTTGCAGCCAACACTAGACCGGGGCAGACTTTAGAATATATCATAAATTACTTATATCAAAAATTAGAATAAACCTGAAGAAGAAAGCAAATTATTCCAAAATATGATCTGAACAATATCTCAACAAAATTTACAGACAATGAAAGAAACAGATTTGTACTATTAAGCATAATCAACTGGGAACCAGAAGAACTATGGTCAGAAGCCAGAGACATAATCAAGAAGAATGCAAGAAGACATTTTTGTTGACCAAAAAGTAAGTGAAGATGCAATGGATAACAGAGGAAATGCTTCAAGCAGTAAAGGAAAGAAGAGAAACAAAACAAAGGGAAATAGAAACAAAATCAGAACCATTAATGGAACTACACTAGCCCCGCCATTCTTATGGACTTGAAGTCTGCGGTTTTGCATATTCACGGAGGGGCGACCTCCATTTAAATCAATGGGGCACGCCCCATTCAAGCCTATAAGGCTTGAATATTTGTGAATCTCTGTTTTCATGGGTGGGGGGGAAGAGTCCAGAACAGATCCCCAATGAAAACAGAGGGCCAACTGTATTCAATGACTAGTGTGCTAGGACGTAGAGAGTGGATAGGAGTTTTGCAGAAGCAGAAATAAATCCATAGGATGTGTGTGTGTGTGTTTATATGACTGGCTGCAAGGACTGGGTCTATCAGGGTTGGCTGCACCCGTTTCATCACTTTGATTGGATGTCCTGATGGCTGGCAAGGTGCAAGTAATCCAGTGGCGAGTATCCAGTCCTTGGAAGTGGTGTCAGAGTAGATTCCTGACTCCCTATTTTTATTTTTGCTATCATGGGTGGGAAACAGTTGTTAGGTTCCCTTCCCTGTCCACCACACAGTTCCAAATTCCCATCACACAGGTTCCATAAGCCAAAATGCAAAAACAGTCTCAGCCTTGGTTGGGTAAAGCTGTTCTGGGGGAAGAGTCTCTTCATTCAGTAATAAGACCCTGCACAAGGCCCTCTAGGAAAAAACCCTTGGACGTTGAGAAGTAATAAAGCTGGCTTACAATCCTGGTGATAAGACCTTTTGCAAGGAGGAAAAAACCCTTGGTCGTGGAAGGCAATAAAACCACAGGAGAAAAAGGCCATTTCTCTTTTGATAACAAGACCTTTGCAAGGTAACAAGGTAACGCCTTGTCTGTCTGTTCAAATCAAGGCTGAGCCGAAGAGACGACTCTGGTAATGCTTTGACAAGAAATACAGAAGGTCTGGATTCTGGCTCTGGGACCCATAGAACACATCTAGTCAAGGACCAAAGTTTGGCACTGTTTTAAGTTGAGCTCAGGTGGGACAGCAGAATGTCAGAACTCCCTGGTGAAAAGATCAGCCTGGACTAATCTGACCGCCTAATCAGGTCTAGCTAAGGGACCAGTCCTTAGGCTTGCAACTGCAGTGCGACAGACAATGAAATGAACGGGTGTCAGGGTCACCCCCGATCCTAATTTTGTTGGGATTGACAGGGGAGACACCCTACAAGATGTAGATAGAGGCAAGGAGTAGGATAGAAAGCAATGGAGCACATGTCATCAGCTGCAGAGAGGTTGTTCAAGGAGGATCAGCCCTGGGACCACTTAGAAAAATGGATTTTGAAGAAGGGACCTAATCCCTGGACAACAACAGGATTCCTGATGAAGGATCCATTTGCAACCTTGCTTGAGGTGTACAATGCAAAGGCAGAGAAAAAGGGATCACTAAAACGGCTACCTCAAGCAAAAAAAGACAGGTGGGGTTCATCAGGAATTTGGATGCTTGCCCACAAAGCAACCCAGGAATACAAGAAACTCGGGCAGGATGCAGAAACCCTGAAGTGGCAGATAGGAGATCTGGTCATACAGGTCAGAGAAAAGGTAGTGGAAAACTCATTGCTAGCGTGCAACACAAGCAAGGCAACCCAAAGAGCCAAGAAGGCAGAGAGAGAAAATGCCTCATTATGTAGATGTGTAGAAGAGCTAGAAGAATAATTGAAGTAGCTAAACATGCTGCCAACTTTTTGTTTACTAAAAAAATACTGAGGAAGTAGCACAAGCCCCTGTGTGCGAAAACCACATTAAAGAACTGGAAAGCATGCTAAACACCAATAGTGCCATTGTGGCAACAGTACATCCAAAGATTTTAGAATCGGCGTCCCAAATCATGGCTCTTCATGAGTCTGTGCCAGAAGATGCCAAAACATTCCATCTGTTTAATTCCCAATGGGAGAAATCGGACAGAGAGGCCCCCACCACTTTCGGCCCCATGGAAGAGCGGGCACTTATTAGTACCCAGGATGCCCCGCTATACCCTGTAAGAACTTGAGAACTAAGGGAAGTTCAAGAAGCAGTGAACAGACACAGCACCACCACAGTCAAAACCATAACTGAGATCATTCAGTGGACCCTGACCGAGAATAACATGGTGGCAGATCAGCTGAGAATCCTCAATCCACATACTGGAATCAAATGGATGACTTCTGTGCTCCATTCTTACCCCAACGCAAAGGGACTGGACCTAACCCAAGTGGCTAGGTTGTGCATAGACTCCATATATTCAGGACCATTTGAAGCAGCAGTATCAAATCATGGCTTGCTCAATCTCAACATGTATGGATGGATGAGGAAAATAGTGGGAATCCGATGGCCCGGCACAATGATGAGGTTCATGGACCAGAGTGAACATCAGAAGCCAGAAGAAGCCCCTGATACCTATATAGCAAGGGAAAAGATACTAGGCATCTTGTCTGGGCTACTTCCCAATAGCTGGAATGGAGAACCCGACTTAGAGAACAATGACTTTACCAAGGGCTCCATGAATTAGCTAAGACTTATTTGAGTGCTGTGTGTCTTACTCTTTACACCAGGGATAGGCAACCTTTCCCCTTTAAGGGCCGAGGGACTTCAGCTCCCAGAAGCCTCAGCCATGTTGGCCAATAGTCCCATGTTGGCCAATAGCTCCTGGGATTCTGGGAGCTGAAGTCCCTCGGCCCTTAAAGGGGAAAGGTTGCCTACCCCTGCTTTACACCATGAAATGGGGAAGATTTCATGAAATACATTCATGCCGCCTCACAAGTATTTTGGGCCAGAGAGGCAAAAAGGGGATGGAAGCAGCCAGCTCAGGCAAACACTTGAAGTCAGGAAATAAGTAGGGCAGAAAAAATGGGGACCCGATATATTTAGTCACCTATAGAAGCAATGGCTCTTACTCCAAGCCCATCCCAGAAGAACAAAAGATACCAGAAAACCAAAGAAGAGGCATTAAGCCCAATCCATACCCATAGAATTCTCCAGGAGAAGGGTATGATCCAAAAGCCTCCGTGTATTCAGAGGTCAGGAAGATGTTGTGGGCTAACTTAAGAACTTAGGAGTGAACATGTCTCAATTAGATAGGGAGCCAATGCAGACTAGGAGCCAACCCAACCACTCCACCCAGAGCCATAGGAAGAGACTAGGGCCGCCCAGGATCCTCCTGGTCGCTGGAGCGTGACTGCCCTAAGCAATCACCTCAAAAGCGGCCAAAGAAACAGGTAGGATCATGGATCCCCTGGGCCAAAATCCCCTTAGATTCCATCCTCAGACAGCGATCCAGAAATCTCCATGGAGGCTCCCCTTGTAAAAATTGTAAAAGAGAAATCCCAAAACCAAGCCGAGCCCGCAGAACGGGAGACACCAGCCACAGCTCCCAGACAAAAGGTACAATGCCAGCAAGTGATTGCCAATCTGACCCCAGACTTTTGGGGATGACCTATGGTGAATGCACAGGTTGGAAGGGCTCCCCACCAGAAACATGCCAAGTTACTACTGGATTCTGGAGTCACAGTCAACACTCTACATCTGGTCTTAGCAATAGCAAGCAAGTACATTTCTATATCACTTATCAGTGCACTTAAGCACCCTAAGCGGTTTACAATGTGTAAGCTAATTGCCCCAAACAAGTTGGGTACTCATTTTAGCGACCTTGAAAGGATACAAGCCTGAGCCCTGACTGGTATTGAACTCGCAACTTTATGGTTTGTAAATGGCTGCAGTACAGGCATTTAACCATTGCACCACCAGGGCTTAGCTACTTTAAGAGTAAAAAACTCTGATGAGCATGGCACCTGTGGGATACGGGAAAGGTAGACAGCAAGCTCCAACCTGGAAGGAGATTCCCCTGCAGGTCAGCTCCATCCTAGCTCTCATTCAGGCATGCGAGAATCAGAAAGAAGACGATGGAATTATTGGTGTGAGATTCTTGAGGCAACACCAGCTGACTACAGACCTGGCTAACAGATTCCTCTGGCAGCTTGAAGAGGGTCCTTTACAGATCTCAGCCATCCACAGGCTGAAAGCCCCAATCCCCCTTTTTCCTTTGACCACTGATCCATGGGTGACAGATTTTTGTGAAGTGTGGATCAAGGACAAGACTAAGTGTGGCACAGTCCAGGATGCATGTATTTTGATACAGGGAAAAGATCCACCTCCCCAAAAACAGTACAGATACCCCAAAGAGGCAGAGGAAGGGATTGCCAAAACAATAGAGGGGCTGTTGAAATGGAATGTGATCATCCCAATGTAGTCCATTTGCAATGCACCTCTGTGGCCTGTTTTGAAAGCAGATGGTGTTACTTGGAGAATGACAGTGGATTTCACATCCCTTAACACAGTCACTCTCCCAGTAGCTCCTGTGGTGGCAAAATACAATGAAATCTTAGCTGCGATCACATCCGGAGCCAAATTCTATAGTGCTATAGTTCTGGCCAATGCGTTTCATTCTATTCGTCTACATGAGAGCTGCTTCTACAAATTCGCATTTGAATTTCAAGGAATCCAGCATTGTTTCACCTGTTACCCCCCACCCACCCCCAGGGATCCAGTATATGCCATTCTCATGCGGACAAAAAAAAAAAATGCGGACAAAACTGCGACCCATGTCACGCCCTCATGTTTTGTCCTATGTGGATGACATACTGGCTTACTCCAACTCTGAAGAAATGACCACAGACATCACCAGAGAGGTTCTTGGTCTGATCCAGGACACAGGGTTCAAGGCAAACAGGGAAAAGCACAGCTAGTTCAATACCTAGGCTTGAGCCTCAACATGGATTACAGAATGCCTGATTCACAGAGAGGAGAAACCATTGGAAAACTCCTGGCTCCAACAGATGTAACATCACTGAGAGAACTGCTAGGAATGTTCAATTTCTCTTGGGAGTTCATTGAGTCCTTCGCTGTCAAGGTCAATCCTTTGTATGCTCTACTGAAGAAATGTGGCGGCGGCGGCGGCAGGAGGCCTCATGGGCTGGTAAGGAGGCCTCGACGGGCCAGGGCCGGCCTGTGGGCCATAGTTTGGGGACCCCTGCCTTAGAATATTCAAAGCCATGTAGTGTCACCATGCATTCTATCTAGCCAGAAGAAACAAAGGAATTTAGGGTCCTTCTATAGGTCAAAACTTTGCCAACCAATCTACAAGCTCTATTTCATTCCTGGACAATATTTTATGGACCTGTTCATTGAACTTTACACTGGTCTATTGAGGCCAGTTACAACAAAGCTCCATAGACTCAATCTGATTCACCAATGCATTTAAAGGACTCGCTTTTGACTACCTCACAATTAAATGACATGTATTGATTGCTTTTGTTTATGGTTATGTTGTGTTTATTTATAACTTGGGATGAATGTAAGTGAATGGGTTACAGCATCACTCCCCAACCACAACTTACAACCTAAGACAGGGGTAGGCAACCCAAGGCCCGGGGGCCGGATACAACCCCCTGAGGCCTTTGGACCGGCCCCAGGCCGGTCCGGCTGCCGCCCACCATGATGATATTGATTATTGTTGTTATTACTTGTTCTTGGGGTTTTCTTGGCAAAATCTCCACAAGGGTTTTGCCATGGCTTTTCTGGGGCTGAGAGAATGTGCATGCATATATTTTAAAAAAATGTTTTTTTTAATTATTTTAGTATTTATTTAGTTAGTTAGTTATTTTTGGTGCTTCACCCCCCCCCCCCAATTGTCTGAGGGACAGCAACCCAGCCCCCGGCTCAAAAAGGTTGCCTACCCCTGACCTAAGACAATAGGCTCCATCAACCGCAATGCTTGCTAAGACCCAGATTTAGACTCCCCAAATTTACACCTAGAAATTTTCTTGGCAGAGATAAGAACCCCTTCTGTCATGTGATCATTCAACATCAAAAGTTCTGAGGGGAGGAATATGTTACAACCACTGTAAGTCTTCCAATTTTGGGGTGTGGGCTACTCTTCTATGGCCCTGAATGGACTCTAGATTGTGAACAGCCATGAGCCCAAAGATGTGGGGGTCACGTACTCACTATATCTAATATGCATATCAAGCAGACAGTTTGGGAACTGCTGATAAGGGAATTCACACTTCTGAGACAGGAAGGTTAGGTGATTTATAGGCAGGATGTTTTCACACTCAAGCTGGAGACTGCCATTTACCACCCATTCCCACCTTCAGTCTCAAGTGATCCTTTTCTATGCAGATTTGCTTCTTTGATGAATCTCTGCCTGAGGTTAGTTTTGGCCTATATAAGGACCCTAAATTCCTTTGTTTCCTTGGGCTAGATAGAATGCATGGTGACACTACATGGCTTTGAATTCTGACTAATTCCTACCCACACTGTCTCATTTAGGGTTCTCAGAGTGGCCATGTCCAACGCCACATCACCTAATTCGGACCTTCAGGAGCTACTATGACGTTAGTAAGTATTGTCCATAGTGAAGCCTCTTGTTCTTTTCCAAAACTAATTCCTTCTTTCCTGAGCTCTTGTGTGCGTGGGTGAGTGATTGTCTTTGATGTGTGTGTCCCCTTAATAAAATACAGTTAATTGAGAAAATTCTGCCCCTGTGGCTTTCCTATCATTTGGAAGAGGTCTTAGAGGACAGTTTTGTAGCACAGTCCAATAATTAATTGAGCTAATTCCCCTATAGATTCTTGGCTACAAGGGGCCTCCTTTGAAGTTTTGTACACCCTCCCCTAGCATGTCTCCCATTATCTACAGGTCTTCCTCCTGTTCTTTGTAAGAGATGAGCTCAGGCTTTGGAGCTGTAAGTGATGCTGGGGAAAGAAGGGAACAATGAAGACCAGGATTGACCTACATAGGGACATGGGGGACTTATTTGTATTGTTGAGAGACCATGACATGTAACTGCCATGAAATACATCAAGCTGAACCTTTTCTCTTGGCCTGTGATTTCACAGCTAACATATCAGCTCTAGAGAAGCACTGCAAATGCATTTATTCAAATTATTCTGGGTCAAAGAATTGTCCAAAAGATGGTGATCAGATTATTTTTTTAAATAAAAATTTAAGCCCTTTCTGGATGAGAAAGCAGAAGGAAAAACCACCTCAATCCTACACAGCTATGATTTCACTTTAACTGCCATGGCAGCATCCCAGGAATCCTGGGGCTAGCACTTTAGGGAGCAGTATTTAGAACCATCAGCCAAAGAGATCTAGTTCCTCACCAAACTAAACATCCCAGGATCCCACAGAACATTGCCATGGCAGCTATAGTGGAATTATGGTTTGTATAGTGTGAAAGGGCTCTAGCTCAGCCTAGGAAGGGCAACAGGTTCAAGTTTCTTACCTAGAAGGGAAGACACATTCTCATAGTTTTCCATCATGACCTCCTTGTACAAAGATTTTTGGTTCCAATCCAACAATGTCCATTCCTCCTCTGTGAAATACACAGCCACATCCTCAAAGGTCACCTGCAACAGAAAACAGCCCTCATCTAGATGTGTAGAAAAGCCATGGTGCATGGTTTTTATAGTTCTATGTGCATCACAGCAGGATTTGATTGCTTCCGAATACTGACAGAGGGGGACATGCCTGTCTCTTTTCATTCACTCCCTGCATCTTGAAGAGTAGTGCATGAAGGCTGCAAGTTGGCTCCTGATGAACTAGCCTTTTCTTATAAAGGCAGGTTTTAGTTAGTACATGGGAGCTTTTCCAATAGACCCTCCCAATCATTATTAACTGATATGTGTCCAAGGCAGCAATTCCTAGTCTAGTATCCTGCAGATGTTTTAGATTTCCACTACCTTAAATTCTCATTACTTTAGCAAGGATTTTTTAGTTATTTTGGCCCATAAACACTCCCTAAGCAATTTACAATTTGTAAGCTAATTGCCTCCAACAAGTTGGGTACACATTTTACTGATTTACTAAAGGATGGAAGGCTGAGTCAACCTTAGAGCCCCTGGGGCTGAACTCACAACCTTGTGGCTGAGGTACTGACATTTAACCGCTGTACCACCAGGGCTCCCTTAAACAAATTAAACAACTAGCAATTATTGCTTTTCATGATGGCTCGAAAGCAGTTGCCTCCCTCCACCAAAGTGGTGGCACTAACCCTTCCTAAAAGCCATAGACTAACATTAACACAGGTATAGGATAAGCCTTCCTGACAGACTGGATGGGTCTAGTATAGGGCAGGGAGCCCAAGCCCACCGCATCTGACCCTGACTGGTTAGGGGGAAAGAAAAGGCATGATGGGAGGAAGCAATGATCAACTGAGCCACATGGTAGGCATGAGGACAACATCTGGGGAGAAGAAGTTAAGGTCCTTCAAATCCTTACCAAGGGATTAGTCCCAAGGAGGGGGCAAGTGTTCACCTGTTCCAAGGGCATCTTCCCTGCAGTTTCTTTTATAGAGGAAGAATTCAACAGACACTCTCCTCTCTAGAAGTCTGAAGACTAGGCAGGCCTCCCCTGGATTTATGAGAACCTGAAGAAAGTACAAACAGAGGTGGTTAATGTATACGTAAATTTATATGGTCTTCCATGTATCACTGAAAAGATTAAAAAAAATTGGTCTGAGAGTAAATCCAGCCTGAAGTTTCACTAGAAGTCAAAAAGACTAAATTGAGGCTATTGTACTTTAGGCACATTGGGAGAGAACATGTTTTGTATAAAGTTGAAGACAGAAGGAAAAGGGGAAGACCCCAACACAAGTGATAGACTCCATCAAGGCCGACAAGGTGCTGAACTAATGAGACCTGATGAGCCCTGTTAATAACAGGGTCCCTTTTAGACCTCTCATTCATAGGGTCCCATAGGTTGTAGGTGACTTCATAGCACAGAACAAGCACCAGTGGCTCCTCTGTTGGCTTTCTTCCTTCTCCATCAGAAAAGATCCCCCCCCCCCAAAAAAAACCCCTCTCTAGCTAGATTTTGGGCCTTTGCAGACTGCTAGAAATAGTGCAAATTGAGGGCCTTTGCAGACTGCCAGAAATAGTGCACATTAAATTGAGGCACTGCCCTGGCTCAGTGCTAGGGAATCATGGGAACTGTAATTTATTGTGGCACCAGAGCTCTCTGACAGAGAAGGCTCAATGTCCCAGAAAAAAAATACAATTTCCATGACTCCCTAGCACTGAGCCAGGGCAGTGCCTCAATTTAATGTGCACTATTTCTGGCAGTCTGCAAAGGCCCTGTGTTCACTTTAAGGGTTAGGGTTAGGGAATCATGGCAACTGTATTTTATTGTGGCACCAGAGCTCTCTGACAGAGAAGGCTCAACGTCTCAGAAAAAAAGCAATTCCCAAGCACTAACCCTAACCCTTAAAGTGGACTCAATCAGAAATAGTGCAAATTGAGTCCACTTTGTTAGGGTTAGTGCTAGGGAATCATGGGAATTGTTGTTTTTTTCTGAGACGTTGAGCCTTCTCTGTCAGAGAGCTCTGGTGCCACAATAAAATACAGTTCCCATGATTGAGTCCACTTTAAGGGTTAAGTTTAGGGTTAGGGAATCATGGGAACTGTATTTTATTGTGGCACCAGAGCTCTCTGACAGAGAAGGCTCAACGTCTCAGAAAAAAACAACAACAAATTTTCTAGCACTATTTCTAGCAGTCTGCAAAGGCCCTTATTTAGCATTAAGGCAGGGATGGGGAGGCCTCCTCATATATTGGTTAAGCTGACCAGGAGGCTGATGGGAGCTGCAGTCTGTCAACTTCTGGAGGGACGTATGAGACCCATCTGTACCCACAGGGAAGAAACTGCAAGCCCTGGAGGAAACAGAGGTAGAACTCCCCTCTCTCCAGGTTTTGGAGGCAATTTGGAGCACAGTGTGTGGAGACAGCTTCAGCACCAGAGCTGGTCTTCTTTTAGGTCAAAAGATTTATGTGTGTTGCCAAATCAGCTGTAATCTAGTCTAAGTATTTTTGCCTGAGATGCTTCGTAAGGGGCCTGCCAGAGATGCAAAAGTTAAGTTTGCAAACACAAGAAGAGACAAACAGTGTTGCCTAGTGGGAAGATTTGCCCTTGCTTTTTTTGTAGTCTGGGACCTGCTGGAAGATGATGGGGAAAGTTTGGTGCAGCTTCCGGCCTCTTAGAACACGTGTGTCATTTAAACAGCACCTCTCCAAAGTGGCCCAAAATCACTTCATTTGGCTTGTCTGTTCGGGCCCTAGGACTCATAGATCCCCTTTGCATGTACTGCCATAAAGCCAAGAGTCACTCGTCCTGAGCATTTCATTTTTACTGCCCAAGCATAGTATTCTAGATTTTCTCTGTTGAAATTCATTTTGTTTGTTTTGGCCCAGTGTTCTAATCTGTTAAATTCATTTTGAATTCTGATCATGTCCTCTGGGATATTAGTAATCCGTCATAAAAAAATGTTACCTGCAAATCTGATAAGCATGCCCTCTATTCTATCATCCAAGAGCAGTGTAATCTGAAAGGAGATTTTAAATAACCTGTGTTATTATCTTCTTTTATTCTGTATCCCCTTTTTAGATGTGTTGGTCTATGTCCATAATAAAGATTCTTCTTCTCCATCATCATCCAGTCATGTGCAAAAAAGGAATAGCACTGGTCCCCCCACTTCTGGCACCCCACTTGTCACTTCTCTCCAAGATGAGGATGAGCCATTACTGAGTACCCTTAGGCTTTGTCTTGTCAGTCAACCAATTACAAATCCACCTACCATGGATGGCCATCTGTCGGGGATGGTTTGATTTTGAGTTCCTGCATGGCAGGGGGTTGGACTGGATGGCGCTTGTGGTCTCTTACAACTCTATGATTCTATACCAGTCACATTGTCTAGCCTACATTTTACAGTCAGGCCTCCATATCCATGGATTTTTATACACAGATTTAAGCATCAATGCCCTGCAATTTAAAAAAAAAATTCCAAAAAACAAACCTTGATTTTGCCATTTTATACAGACATCATTTTATTATGTCATTGTATTTAATGGGACTTGAACCTCCATGGATTTTGGCGTACATGGGGGGGGGGGGGGGAAACAAACCCCAGTGGATAGCAAGGGCCCACTGTACTAGTTTTTTTGGAAGGCTATCATGGGAGACCTTGTTAAATGGTCTTACTGAAATGAAGATATGCTACACCCACAGTTTTCCCTTCATATGCCAAGCTTGTGACTCTATTGAAAAAACAGGCATTGAATACATGAGGCCTCCATAACTGTTGCTTTAAGATATTGCTGTTGATTTAATGACTCTAAGAGCAAATGGAGCCTGAACTCACTTTAGACAAGAAGATGACCAAACTGAGGCTGTGAGTACAATACAGCTGCACCATTGATAGAAAAAAATGAGCCAGCATTAATGCTTGAAGTTATAAAGAAATCACTTGATCCAGAAACTTTGTTGTTGTTTAACCTCCACCTGTCATTTGTTGACAGGAATAGTGAGAATCCCAGCCATGGGTTCAGAAACCAGAACTGACAAAAACCACGCATGCTGGTCCACAGTTAGCCCAGCAAACCCAAGGTGGTGGTGAAAGCCAAAAAGGGCAAGGGCTGAGTGGGTGACAGGAGCCCAGGGTGACATTCTGGGTGAGGAACGTGCAAAGGACAATCGTGACAATTCTCCCCCACAGTGAATTACTACACACTCCACGACTCTCAGACTGAGAAAGCAACTGATACATAGGGAGTTCTGGGTGCACTGTTCAATTTTTAAGAAATTATATGATTTCCTTCAAGAGAAACTAAGGAGTTTATAGCTTTCTTACATGGTCTCCTGCTTGCAGCCTCAAAGATCAAGAATTCGGGGGCGAGGAAGGGAAGTCTGGCAGCTTTCTCCTCTCTGCCCCAAAGGAGAGAGGATCCGGATTAGCCCTCTAATACTAAGCCTGGGGTGGGAAAACAAAGGAGAAATTATGCTGTTTGAGGGACTCCTGCCCCTCACCTGCCCCATGGGAACCTGGGTTGGGAGGTAGCTGGGAAATGGGGATCTGGCATGTCCTTTGTGGGGAAAAGACAAAGGGTAGGAAATTTTTTGCCTTTCTCCTCATTTGGGTTTCCTGCCTTTATGTTTAATAGATATTCTGCATTCGGGGATTGGCAAATAAAATACATAGATAAATGGCTTTCTATTTTCTCCTTTTTTTTCTTCTTCCAGATATATATGTTTCCATTATCAGAGGTAGGCTTGAGTTTATCTGTTTACTCAAGGAGTCTTCTTGGGTAGCACAGTTGGTGGAGCCTTTACTCCCAGGAAAGTGGGGGCAGGATGGCAGCCAAAGGATTGGATCTGGACTTAGTCATCCCCAATGCATCTCTTCTAGGTCATGAATAAAAAAAGGAGCAAGGAAAAATGCAGAATTCTTTCTTATGTTATAGGGAGGAGGTATTTCCTAGCAGTTCTTTGATGATATGTTACAGTTACCAAAATGCCTGGAATGTTGACATTCTAAAGAGCTGGTTATTTTTGTGGAAAAACAAAATTAAACACCTATTTCCTTCATTTTCCAGCTATTCCAGAACTGAATCTTACAGGTCAGATCTAAGAGGTTCACCCAGTTCCTGACAGAAGCATTTCTGTCTTCTTCTTCTTCTTTTTTTTTTTTCCTTTGGTATAGTCACGATATTTGTTTGTGGTGTTCATGGGCCAGCTAGTCTCTCTCTTATGCCTACCTCACTGGGTTGTTGTGAAAGTAAAGATATCAGAAACATCTGCATCTTGGAACTCCTTCCTATATTTACAATGAGGCTTTTTTTAAAAAAAAAAATCAATCAGATTTCTTTTTCTTGTGTATTTATTTGCACAAAATTAGTTTTAAAAATCATTGTTACCTCTAGCTATACTGCTAGAAAAAGGCTTTCTATCCTAATGGATTGTTTGGTGCAGATAATAACTGAACTGTCCCATAGATTTCTAGGGGTCCTTTTAAAGTACAGTGGTCCCTCCACATTTACTAGGGTTAGGAGCACAGGATCCCTGTGAAAGCGGAAAACCCGCAAATAACAAAAACCCTATGTTTTTATGTGAGAGAGCACCGCTCTAGGTCCTTCAGTGCAACTCTGGTCAACATCTGCCAGACAATGACCATAGAATTGTGCTGGAGGGGCTACAAATGCCTAGTAGAGTCTTTTCTCTAGGAATCTCTAGGTCCTCCAGTGCGACTTTTGGTTAAAGTTGACCATAGAGTTGCACTGGAGGACCTAGAGATTTGTAAAGAGAACATGCTAATAAAATCCGTGAACTGTCAAAGCCGCAAATGTGGAGGGACAACTGTATGAATAAGAAAAATAAAAATACTTCACCTCCTTCCCACCCACCCATTTCCCAGCCTTTCTAGGAAGCAGAACTCTGGGCCTTTGCAGACTGCCAGAAATAGTGCAAATTGAGTCCATTTGAACTGCCCTGACTCAGTGCTAGGGAATCATGGGAACTGTAGTTTATTGTGGCACCAGAGCTCTCTGACAGAGAAGGCTCAATGTCTCAGAAAAAAATACAATTCCCATGATTCCCAAGCACTGAGCCAGGGCAGTGGCCTCAATTTGCACTATTTCTAGCAGTCTGCAAAGGCCCTCTGTCTTTTAACCCTTGGAGGACTGACTGGGGGCCCTCCTCCTGCAGCCCCCACCGCCACCCCAACGGCAGCCCCCTCAGCAGCCCTGCCCCCTCCCCACAGAGCCAGGTCTCCCTCCAACCTCCCCAGCATCGTGGGGGGGGGCTTTTTTGGGGAAGAAGAGGTGGGGGGCTTTGGTAGGGGGAGGAGGAGAGGGTGACTGGGGAGGGAATGGGGTCTTCCTTCCAAAGGGGGAGGCAGGAACCAGGACCCCCTTCCCCTGCTGGGACATCAAATGGGGGGGGGGGACACCTCTCTTCTCCTTCCCTCCCCTCCCCTCCCCGGTGCTCCCTCCCACCCCCAAAATGTCACCCCCCCTCACCTACTCCTCCTCAGAGGAAGGCGCTCTGGGGACAGAAGGCGGGTCTGGATGGCTGGGAGGGAAAGGAAGGGTCTTCCTTCCAAGTGGGGGCGCTCTCCTCCTCTCCCCCTCTGGATTTTTCTCCTCCTCCTAAGACCGAACACTCCCTGCCTCTCTAGGCAGCTGAGAGCGCCACTCTCTCACCCCTTGGAGGACTAAGCGGGGCAATGGCGGAAGTGCCGCCCCCTCCCTCTCCTTTGCCTTGGGGAGGAAGGGAGTCCCCTCACTCCTCCAAGGGGCAGTAGAGAAGAGGGCTCAGCTGCCTAGAGAGGCCTTAGAGGGGGAGCAATCTGGGGGGGTCAGGTGACTTTCCCCTTTGGTTCACTTGGGAAGGAGGAGGAAGAAGAGAAGAAGGAAAAGGAAAAGAAAGTGTTGTAGAAAATAAACTGTGAGCAATATAACCTCACAATCCAGGTTTCTCCTGACAGAGCAAAAACAGATTGGAGGACCACTGATGAGAAGACAAGACACAAAGTTTAATGTGCACAGGCCCAAGAGAAATTCGCATTTCCAAACTTAGGCCAAGGACAAGGAAAATGGCTGTTGTTTTTATACACAAACAGACAAAGAACTCATCTCTTACATCTTATTGGATGCTATAGAATTCTAAGCATTGAGAGTAAAGATCTATGCATACATTATAATCTGCTTAGGGTACCATTTGTGCCAGACACACTGCATTCCAGGAAAACATCAGCAGAGACTGTTATTGCCAGGACCTTTCAGGGTCTCTCTGCACTGATTTATTGTTATGGTTTTATGGTGCATCCTGGCACCTCTTTGTTACAGCTTCAGGGTCTCTCTAAGGCCACTGTGTAAATAAACATTTTAACGGGCTGTGTGGCCATGTTCTAGAAGAGTTTCTTTCTGACGTTTCGCCAGCATCTGTGGCTGGCATCTTCAGAGAAAACTGGAATGGAGGGGAATGGGTCTATATATACTGTGAGACCCTGGGTAGGGAGGAGTGGTTCCCAGGTGAACTGTGTGTTGTTCTGTGTTGAATAGGTATTGTTCTGTTGTTTATGGCATGGCTTCCAGGTGAGGATATGCAATCAAGGAGATTGTCTGCTATTATCTGTTGGGAAAGCCCCTGACCCTGGTTGGTTTTCCATTTGCATTTGTTGAGTGCAGATTTTCTTATTTTGTAGGACTGGTAGCCATATCTTCTTTACTTTAAAGGTTTCTTCTTTCCTGTTGAAGTTGTCCAAGTGTTTGTGGATTTCGATGGCTTCCCTGTGCATTCTGACCTGATAGTTGTTGGCATGGTCCAGAATTTCAGTGTTTTCAAACAGCATTTTATGCCCAGGATGGTTTATGATGTGTTCTGCTACTGCTGATTTTTCTGGCTGGCCCAGTCTGCAGTGTCTCTCATGTTCCTTGATTCGTGTTTGGATACTATCCAAACTTGATTCGTGTTTGGACAGTATCCAAACACGAATCAAGGAACATGAGAGACACTGCAGACTGGGCCAGCCAGAAAAATCAGCAGTAGCAGAACACATCATAAACCATCCAGGGCATAAAATGCTGTTTGAAAACACTGAAATTCTGGACCATGCCAACAACTATCAGGTCAGAATGCACAGGGAAGCCATTGAAATCCACAAACACTTGGACAACTTTAACAGGAAAGAAGAAACCCTTAAAGTAAACAAGATATGGCTACCAGTCCTACAAAATAAGAAAATCTGCACTCAGCAAATGCAAATGGAAAACCAACCAGGGTCAGGGGCTTTCCCAGCAGACAATAGCAGACAATCTCCTTGATTGCATATCCTCACCTGGAAGCCATGCCATTAACAACAGAACAATACCTATTCAACACAGAACAATACAGTTTACATGGGAATAGCAGACAATATCCTTGCTTGCATACCCTGAAGCTATGCCATTAACAACAGAACAATACCTATTCAACACAGAACAACACACAGTTCACCTGGGAACCACTCCTCCCTACCCAGGGTCTCACAGTATATATAGCCATGCTCTTCCATTTCAGTTTTCTCTGAAGATGCTAGCCACAGATGCTGGCGAAACGTCAGAAAGAAACTCTTCTAGAACATGGCCACACAGCCCGAAAAAACCCACAAAAAAACTATGGATGCCAGCCATGAAAGCCTACGACTTCACAAACATTTTAACATTCCTGGACTTAAACATTCTGGCCATGTGTTTCTGAGTTAAAGGCACCAGTTCCCAGACTCCTCTTTGCAGGCCAGACATTTACTTAGCTCTAATTTCTACACACAATAGTACACATTTCTAACATAGGCATATAAAACATTGATTATCAAATTATTACTACTTCATTCCCCCCTTTAAAGCTTAATTCTTTAGCAATTATAGCTTTACCATAATTTTCTTCATCAGTTTCATGCTTATTGATAAAAGTGAGGCCTCATCCTTTGCTCTGGTATCTGCACGTCAATTACAGCACAAACTTGAGCTGCAGTTTTGGTTTCTATGAAAGACTCTATCTTTTGCCTTGCAAACCTCAGAACACAGGGCAAACAGACATCCCAGCACCAAAAACATTATGACAATTATGATTGAACCAAATAAACTCTTGATCCATTGATTATCAGGGAGCCAGCTGGTTAACCACTCCCAGAATATTTCAGATGTTTCATATTTAGACCTTATACTCCGGACTACTTGGTGGATCTTCTCAACACTCTCTTCTACCTGGCCAGATTCATTTACATAATGGCAACAGGTGTTATTTACCCATACACAAAGACCTCCTTCTTTGATTAACAAGTAGTCCAGTGCAAGTTTGTGCTGGGCTAACTCTCCCGCTAGGGAATTTATTTCAGTCTGGACTGCAGATAAACCTTTCACAGTTGAATTTGCCACCATTTCCAAATGTGCTGACAGTTTTCTTATTTCTTCAATGTTCCATCTTACTCCTAAACTGGGAATCCCTGTTGCAAAGAAGGTTTCTGTGTCTGTTAAGTACTTATTATTAGGATTGAGAGAGAAGAAGCATCATACTCCCTTGGAAAATAGTTAGTTTTGGGGCTTAGATGGATGACCACATGGGGCTCCTTTTCTATGCTAAAGGATGGGTTACCAGGAAGCTTCTAGCTAGGTTAGAAAAACCAGTGGATGGGGCTAGGTGACCTAATGGCTTGAATGTAAGTTATAAAACTGAATGAAATATATACATTAAACACATGTTAAGAAATTAGAAATTCACTTAGCTTACAAAGGGCCTTTGCAGACTGCCAGAAATAGTGCATATTAAATTGAGGCACTGCCCTGGCTCAGTGCTAGGGAGTAATGGGAATTGTATTTTTTTCTGGGACATTGAGCCTTCTCTGTCAGAGAGCTCTGGTGCCACAATTAATTACAGTTCCCATGACTCCCTAGCACTGAGCCAGGGCAGTGCCTCAATTTAATGTGCACTATTTCTGGCAGTCTGCAAAGGCCCAAAGTCTTTAAAAGTTTGCATTTAAATCTTTTCTTTTTTGAAACTAATTAGCCAGGTTGCAAGAACAGCTTATACAGCTCAATAAATTCCTAAACTGTAGTCTGCAAAATGTATTGCTTGCAAGGTCAGACTACAAGAGCTAGAGAAGGGAGGGGGAAATTAGTTGCCTGTGTAAAGCCTTTTGTTCTTAAGTTCGTTTCTTCAAGGTTCTGTAACTTTCTATTTTTTTATATAATCAGAGCAGCCTTTGTTCTTGTAAAGTTTCTATTCTCCATGAGCAAGGGGGCCTCAGAAAGAAGACTACTGCGCATGTCTACTATGTGATTAAACACTTGTATAAAGGTTTTGGAAGAACAAAGAGGGGGGCGACAGTTTTGCTTTACTTTGAAAGTATGCTGTCCGCCATTCGGCCGAATAAAACTGAGTTATTTGTTTTGGAACCAAGAGTCTGGACTCTGTTAATTCCTCCAGCCCACACTCTAAGCCCAAATAAAGGGAACTACCTAAAAGTTCCATAACAGGATCATATCCCAGTTGAGGATAATATACTCTTTCCACTAGATCAGGGGTTGGCAACCTTTGTTGCCGGGGGGCCAGGGGGGAGAATGGCACGGGGGGGGGGGCGCGAGCACTTGCGCGCGCGTATTTGCCACCACGCCGGCATGCACGCGTGGCGTGGCTGCCATTTTGGAAGCCCCCCAGGCGGGGGGGGGCTTCCCTGAGCCTTGGAAAGGCCCCCGCCGTGGCTGCTGTGGGTGAATTCGCCTGCTGCAGGCGCGGAGGGGCTTCCCTGGGCCTTGGAAAGGCCCCCCCATGCCTGCGGCAGTTGAATTCGCCCACAGCAGCCGCTTCCCTGGGCCTTAACAAGGCCCAGGAAAGCCCCGCCGCGCTCATGGTGGTGGCTTCCCTGGGCCCAGCGCCACTGCGAGAGGCCCCCGAGAGGCCCAGTGCTGCCGCCAGGGCCCCCCAGGAGGCTCCGCTCGGCAGCACCGGGCCCCTGCCAACCCCAGCTGCCGCGCACACCGCTGCCGCCATTTTGTTTTCCAAAATGCCAGCTGCAGCTCGTTTGCGCATGCGCAGGAGTACTGCGCATGCACAAACGAGTTGCGGCCGCCATTTTGAAAAACAAAATGGCAGCTGCGCGCTCGGCCTCAGCGGCGGGGGTCAGCAGGGGTCGGCCAGCGAGGGTCTGCGGGCTGGGTGCGGCCCACGGGCCGTAGGTTGCCGACCCCTGCACTAGATGATTTACAAATTGCTTCTGCCAAGCAAACTGCTTCTGCCAAGTTCCCCTAGAACAGTGTTTCTCCATTATTTTCTGTCACGCCCCCCCTAGGAAAGAAGAAAACATTTTGCGCCCTCCCGCGCGATCACATGGGCGGGTTTGGCCAATCAGGATAGAGCTACTGGGGCTGTGCTGGGACAATCTCCCTCTCTCCAGCCGTAACGGGCCCCCCTTTATGGAGCCTCGCGCCCCCCCTGGGGGGCCCGCCCCACTATTTGAGAACCGCTGCCCTAGAATGACTCAGTAGATGATAGGAAATACCAGCTGGGGCTAAACCAGCCTTCTCCTCCTCGAAGGGGGGGGGGGGCTAAAGAAAATAAAACCTCTCCCCCTCTGGATTTTTCTCCTCCTCCTAAGACTGAACACTCCCTGCCTCTCTAGGCTGCTGAGAACTCCACTCTCTCACCCCTTGGAGGACTAAGCGGGGCAATGGCGGAAGTGCGGCCCCCTCCCTGTCTTTTGCTTCCTTTGTCTTGGGGAGGGCGGGAGCCTCCTCAATCCTCCAAGGGGTAGTAGAGAAGAGGGCTCAGCTGCCTAGAGAGGGCTTAGAGGGGGAGCAATCGTGGGGGGTCAGATGACTTTCCTCTTTGGTTCACTTGGAGGAAGGAGGAAGAAGAGAAGGAGGAAAAGGAAAAAAAGAAGGAAGAGAAGGAGAAGGTAAAGGAAAAGGAATAAAAGGAGGAGAAGGAGAAAGAAGAGGAGGAAGAGAAGGAAGAAGGAAGAGAAGAGAATCTAAGACAAGTGAGGAGGATTTTTTAAATTTATTTCCAGGATTTATATTCTGCCTTTCTCCACAATGGGATATGCGGGGGGGGGGCATTCCTGCTTTGTGGGAGGAGGAGGAGGAGAGGCCCTCTTTTGTGTCCCAGGTGAGCCTCCCAGACCCTTCCTCAGTCAGCAATGCCCCTTCCTTTCCTCCCCCCTAAACACCCTTACATACACACACAATGGATGATGGGGGGAGTTGAATAGAGAGCCCAGCTGTTGGGGAGGGGGGCGGGAGGGGACAGGGTTGTGGAGGGAAAGATTTTTCAGGGTGATGTACCACTAGTAAAATGTCATCTGCACATAGCATTATTTTGTGTTGGGTCTTGTTAATGTGTGAACCTATTATATTTGGATGTAATCTGATAAGTTCACCCAGAGGTTCAATATAGATTGCTAACAGTATGGGTGATAGTGGACAGCCCTGTTTGGTGCCTCTATATAAATTGAATTTCTCAGTGTCCGTTCCATTTACTGGCACTCACTTCTGAGTGCTTATAAAAGCGTTCTAAAAGTGATATAAAGCTATTGTCAAATCCCATTTCTTTTAATACTCTGAACAAAAAAATCCATTCTATCCTGTCAAAGGCATTCAAAGCATCCAAAGAAAAAATGGCTAAAGGCTTTTTTGTTTGTGAAGGGTGGTGTATTAAGTTAAAGACTCTATGTATTGAATCTGACATTTTGTTACCTGGCATGAAGCCTACCTGATCTGGATTGACGTAGTCCAGAATAAATTTATTTAATATAGCTGCAATGATGGATGTGAATAGTTTGGCATCTTGATTTACCAGTGCAATTGGTCTGAGTGCTGTGACTGCGGGGCTTTCGTATTAAGGTCATTTTGAATTTTCATCCTGCCATCTGGGGTATTAGCTATTCCTCTTAATTTGGTGTCATCTGCAAATCTGAGAATCATATACCCTATTCCTTCAGCCAAATCATTGATAAAGATGTTGAAGAGCACTGGGCCCAAGACAGAACCCCACTGGACACCCCACTGGTCAGATTGGTAGAAAAGAGTCAACTGGGTCAGGATGGAAATGTTTTGAGGGGTTTGCCACTCCCCCCGAGACCAGGAATGGGAGAAGGAATTTAACCCTCTAACCCATGGGGAATGGTGGCTTTTTAATTCCTCTGGCTGTTCGGAGAGCAAAGCCAGGGCGGTCTCTTTTCACAAGGGAATGGTCAAAGGCATGCTTTGAATAAGGGCCTGGATTCCCCCCCACCCCCACAGCTCCTTTGTCGGAGTAAAAGAGGAAGATTTAGTGCATGAGGGGGAGGGTTCTGGAGGGAAACGTCCAGCTTGCCAGTCTCCCTTTTGTGATCCCTTCACCACAACAGCGCTCTTAGCACAATCACTCTGCTCTACCTAACTTTTCTTCTGCTGTTCTCATTATTTGAACCCTGTCCACTCCTCCCTGGATGGTCACTCTTCTGGTCACTCAAAAAAACACTGGCCCCCAGAGGGAAAGCTTTTCTCCTTCTCTGCCCATCCCTGAGAAGTGATGTATGTCTGTTTGGTAGATTATTGGGCTGGGATGCCCCTTCCTTCATGTGTGGTCTTTGTAATTTCAGCTGAACTAAGTTTTAAATGGAACATGTATAAGAAATGGAAAAATTGGGAAATCACCGAAGAGGAATTCAAACAAATAGCTAGCATGTGTAGGGGTAAAGTCAGTAAAGCTAAAGCACAGAATGAACTCAGGCTTGCTGGAGAGGTTAAGAACAATAAAAAGGGCTTTGGGGGGTATGTCAGCAGCAAAAGGAAGAAGGAGGAAATGGTAGAGCCACTGTGTGGAGAAGATGGCTAAAAGTTAACAGAGGACAAAGAAAAGGAAGAATTACTCAACACCTTCTTTGCTTCAGTCGTCTCAGAAAAGGCAAAGGGTGCTCAACCTGAGGATAATAGAGCAGAGGACAGAATAGGAGAATTTCAGCACAAAATAAGTAAAGAGATAGTACAGGAATACCTGGTTAATCTACATGAATATAAGTCCAGGACCAGCCGAATTACATCCAAGGGCAATAAAAGAACTGGCAAATGTAATATCAGAACCATTGGCAATAATCTTTGAGAATTCCTGGAAAACGGGAGAAGTCCCAGCGGACTGGAGGAGGGCAAATGTTGTCCCCATCTTCAAAAAGGGGAAAAAGGAGGATCCCAACAATTATTGTCCAGTTAGTCTGACATCAATACCAGGAAAGATTGTGGAGCAGATCATTAAACAGAGAGTCTGTGAACATTTGGAAGGTAATTTCATAATCACAAAAAGTCAACATGGGTTTCAGAGAAACAGGTCATGTCAGACAAATCTGATCTCTTTTTTTGATAAAATTACCAGCTTGGTAGATGAAGGGAATGTTGTAGATATAGTATATCTTGATTTCAGTAAGGCCTTTGGCAAGGTTCCCCATGACATTCTTGCAAACAAGCTGGTAAAATGTGGGCTAGACAAAGTAACTGTTACATGGATTTGTAATTGGTTGACTGGCCGAACACAAAGGGTGCTCAACAATGGCTCCTTTTCAACCTGGAAAGAAGTGACCAGTGGGGTATCACAGGGTTCTGTCCTGGGCCCAGTGCTATTCAACATCTTTATCAATGACTTGGATGACAGAGGCTGGATGGCCATCTTTCGGGGATGCTTTAATTGGGAGTTCCTGCATGGCAGGGGGTTGGACTGGATGGCCCTTGTGGTCTCTTGTGGTGCAGCTGGTATTTTAAAAACCAGGACAAAACTGGGGGTCTTTTCATATCAGCATCTTGATAAACAGCATCCTAAAATCACACAAAAAAACTTGCTGAGAGGGAAAAGGGGTTGCGCCACCCTCTGCTTCTCATGGCCCTTTGACAGGGTGGACACTGATGATTATTATCATCATCATCAATTTATATAATACAATCACTGTATGCTGTGCTTTACAAGTAAAAAGAAAAATACCAGTCCTGCCAAAGGCATGCAATCACACACACACACACACACGAAGAAAGAAGTGATACCAATATGCCCTGCAATTGTTGAAAGAAATGATCCAGAGCTACAAAACCCAAAGCAATACAATACAAACCAAACTGACAAACACATATCATCTAAATATATAAGATGATTAAACTTTTGTACTAAAGCGACTTCATCGCTGCTTCCCTCCCTTGAAGATGTCCCACTTTGGGCCAGAAAATGGAGCAGAGGAGAAGGAAGTCCAAAACAGAGACTGGATGGCCATCTGTCAGCTATGTTTTGATTGAGAGTTCCTGCATGGTAGGGGGTTGGACTGGATGGTTCTTGTGGTCTCTTCCAACTCTATGATTCTATGACTCTCTTGTTCACCCCCCACCAGAAAGGAGGGGGGAGCAGGGATCTTCCAAGAGGGAAGAAGGCAAAAAGGCCTCCTTGGGGAGCCACCCTTGAAAGGCTCTGCCAGAGGGAGGGAGGAGGTAGCAGAAAAAGTTAGGCTTAGCCCCCCTTTGCATGGAGGCAGATTCCCTTCTCCCCCCCCCCCCCACCCGGTCTTCCAAGGGGTGGAAGAGCTCAGCTTCCTATAAAAGCAGGACAGGTTCCCACCGCTGATGGAAAAATCACTTCTCTGCGAGTGGAAAAGAGGGAGAGGAGGTGAAATGGGGGGGGGGGGGATTTATGGGGAAGGGGTGCCCTTAATTGGGTTGTTCATAAAATCTGAGTTGATCTTGCACCAGCTACTCTCTCCCTCACTGGGAAGCTTTGAAGACTAAAGGTGGGGCCAAGGACCTCCTCAAACTCCCGCCAAATTTTTAGCTTGAGGGCTTGTTGTTGGCAATGGCCTGTTTGAAGACACACGGAAAATTCTGAAAGTCCCCCCCTCCCCTTAATTTCAGCACAATGGACAAATGAGAGGTATAATTTGAATGTAGATTCAGTCAAGGTTTGTTGCTAGTAAAGTACAATTCCTAGCATTTGTCTTGCTCAGTTCTACAAGTGGAGGAGGGCAAACATTGTTCCCATCTTCAAAAAGGGAAAAAAAGAGGATCCCAACAATTATCGTCCAGTTAGTCTGACATCAATACCAGGAAAGATTCTGGAGCAGATTATTAAACAGAGAGTCTGAACACCTGGAAGGTAATTCCATATTCACTAAAAGTCAACATGGGTTTCAGAGAAACAAGTAATGCCAGACAAATCTGATCTTTTTTTGATAAAATTACCAGCTTGGTAGATGAAGGGAATGCTGTAGATTTAGTATATCTTGATTTCAGTAAGGCCTTTGGCAAGGTTCATGACATTCTTGCAAACAAGCTGGTAAAATGTGGGCTAGACAAACTAACTGTTACATGGATTTGTAATTGGTTGACCGGTCAAATCCAAAGGATGCTCAACAATGGCTCCTTTTCAACCTGGAAAGAAGTGACCTGTGGGGTGCCACAGGGCTCTGTCCTGGGCCCAGTGCTATTCAATATCTTTATTAATGACTTGTATGATGGTATTGGGGGTCTAATTATCAAATTTGCAGATGACATCAAATTAGGAGGAGTAGCTAATACCCCAGAAGACAGGATCAAAATTCAAAATGACTTGAATAGACTAGAAAGTTGGGCCAAAGCTAACAAAATGAAATTCAACACAGAGAAATGTAAGGTACTGCACTTAGGGCAGAAAAACGAAAAACACAGATATACGATGGGGGACACTTGGCTTAAGGAGACTACGTGTGAAAGGGATGTAGGAGTCCAGGTAGACCACAAGTTGAACATGAGTCAACAGTGCGATGCAGCAGCTAAAAAGGCTAATGCAATTTTAGCCTGCATCAATAGAAGTACAATGTCTAGATCAAGAGAAGTAATAGTGCCACATGTTAGAATTTGATGGGACATATAGTCAATGTTAAAATGTTGAAATGTAAAGATGTGTGTCTGTATTTTTCCTTGCTGAGAAAAGTTGTTTTCTGAGGCCAGATTCAAAATTATCAGCCCAGGTGTGCTTTAGCCCAAACAAGCAGTTAACAAGCTACAGTTCTGTGAGAAAGTGCTTTGTTTACAATAAGAGTTTTCATAAACATGGGAATGTTATGGGAACTGCAGTCACATGATTTAATATGGTAATTAAAGGTTGGGCTAACACACGTCATGTAACTTCAACCAATCAGTCTGAAAGGGCTACACCCAAAGGCGTGGAGAATTGGGGGCTGAAAGTTGTGATCCTGAAAAGTCTCACACTTGTCTTTTAACTTTAAGCTGAAATGGATTAGTTAAAATATTTTGCTGATGCTGCAGCTTAACTAACTTTAACCATGTAGCAGATAATTTTTGTTCCTGTTTAGCCATTCTGGCTAAAGTAAAGATGCTATTATTATTATTATTATTATTATTATTATTATTATTATTATTATTATTATTTGTTTTTTACTCATGCTGTTTTTACAATAAAAGAAGCTTGCTGAAGTTACCAGATTTTGGTGATTGGTTTTATGGACTGTTTACAACACATCCATCAACATTATTTTCAACATTCTGCTTTGGTCAGGCCTTATCTGGAATACTGTGTCCAGTTCTGGGCACCACAATTCAAAAAGGATGTGGAAAAACTGGAGCGTGTTCAAAGGAGGGCAACTAAAATGATGAAGGGTCTGGAAACCAAGCCCTATGAGGAACGACTTAGGGAGCTGGGAATGTTTAGCCTGGAGAAAAGAAGGTTAAGAGGCGATATGATAGCCGTGTTTAAATATTTAAAGGGATGTCATATTGAGGAGGGAACAAGTTTGTTTTCTGCTGCTCCAGCGACTAGGACCTGGAACAATGGATGCAAGCTCCAGGAAAAGACCTCAACATTAGGATGAACTTCCTGACAGTAAGGGCTGTTCAACAGTGGAACACACTCCCTTGGCGTGTGGTGGAGTCTCCTTCCTTGGAGGTCTTTAAGCATAGGCTGGATGGCCATCTGTCAGGGATGCTTTGGGAGTTCCTACAAGGTAGGGGGTTGGACTAGATGGCCCTTGTGGTCTCTTCCAACTCTATGATTCTATGATTCTAAGTATGTTGCAAGCCAACAAGGCATTTTAGCAAGGGCCCAAAAAGACAGACCAAATGAAGTGGCTTCAGGCTACATTTGCCTACATTTGGAGGTGTACTATTTAAATGGCACACGTGTCCCAAGAGACCAGAAGTGAATGCAGCTTTGGCATGGCTTTTGGCTTGAAGCTGCTTCATTTGGCCTGTCTGTTTGGGGCCCTAAGTAAGTTTATCAAAAAATATGGTTGAGTACATGATAAAATGCAGTAAACATATCTATAAATAAACCATATGAAATGAATTTATACAGTTTTCAGCTTTTATTGTGTCAGGTCCTACATTTTTCTTGAACATCCTACATTTTGGATGCTTTGCCCTCTGAGGTTGACATCTGGTTCCCGTTTCTAGATGCCTTTGTGGGTTCCAGTCCTCTGCACTGGATTCAGCCTGGTCTGAGGAAGCAGACCGAAGATATGGATCTTCCAAAGCGCCTGCAAAGTTCCGTCATCCCCAGTTAAGTCTAAAAACTGCCGTGGGATTCCTTTTGTCTTTTCACGCTAAAACAGACTAACACATCTATCTTCTTTAACAATTAACACTTCACAAAACCAGTTTAGGATTCAAAAATAGCAATGTCTGTCGTTACAAAGGGATGCTTTCACTTCTGGATTTCTCTTTGTCTTCTCAACTACCGCCTCAAGTCTCATGTCCATGGCTATGGTTCACAATTGCTCTAGTTGACTGTCTAGCCAAGATTGGAGACAGAAGAGTCCCTCTCCATCCCAGCTGCTGGGGAAGAGAAGCAGAGGGCTGTGTGGCTGTCGGACAGCAAGCAGGTGTTGTTACCTCACACCCTTCTTGGGAGGAATCTGGGTGAGCTCAAGATAGGAACACAAATCACTACTAGATCTAATACTCTTCTTCGACTCAGGCTTAATTTTACACTGGGGAGAGAGAGAGGGAGAAAGAGATTTTATGCAGTATAAACGTGTGCTTATATATATCCTCTGTCTTGCTCTTTAGCAGGTTGAGGGGGAGCTCTCCATTTCATTTCTGTCCATTTGCCTACAAAATTCATCAGAGGAGGTCGGACTGCAGCACCCTCTTTTGATTGATATTAATACAGATGTTCATGCTGACTAAAGCTCTCTTTACATTTAACACATTTGTGCGTTCAGCTCCTTTATGAGAAGCTGTAAAAACTTGGCTAGACAGTCAAGCTCTGAAATTAATTCTTTAAATCTTATTTCTTGCTGCAACCCTGGCAACACTCCAATAAGATCCAAGTTAGCATAAGAACTTGGTTTTCCCTAAAGCAGCAAATTTGAAATGAAGTTGAGTCAAACTTCTACTTCTAACAAAGTTCTATTAACATTCCATACACCTATCTGGCTTTTCCCTACATTTTGTATATTATTATAGTACAACACTGTGTTATCTTTGAAGATCTTTTCACATTCCATGTAGTGTAAATCATTTCATGTAACAGGAGTATTCATCTTTCAACATGCAATGCATTTGTGTGGTTTGGTTGATGTTGGGCGCACAATCCATTATTGCTGAAGCTATTTCCACATTCCAAGTTGTTTCCACAAAGTCATATATTTTCTCCCCCATGTGAGTTTTTTGATGTCTATGTAGATGTCCACTCTGACTGAAGCTCTTTCCACATTCCATGCATTTATATGGTTTCTCCCCTGTGTGGGTTATTTTATGTTTCTTGTATGTTCCACTGCCGCTGAAATTTTTTCCACATTCTATGCATTTATATGGTTTCTCCCCTGTGTGAGTTCTTTGATGAGAACGCAAATTTTGACGATGAGAGAAGCTCTTTCCACATTCTATGCATTCATGTAGCTTCTCCCCCGAGTGAGTTTTTTGATGTGAACGTAGATGTGCACTCTGACTGAAGGTCTTTCCACATTCCATGCACTGATATGGCTTCTCCCCTGTGTGGGTTCTTTGATGTAAATTTAGATAACCTCTATCACTGAAGCTCTTTCCACATTCGTTACATTTATATGGTTTCTCCCCTGTGTGGGTTCTCTGATGTTTCTTATATGATCCCCTGTGACTGAAATTCTTTCCACACTCCATGCATTTATATGGTTTCTCACCCATGTGAGTTTTTTTATGTGAACGGAGGCTTCTGCTCTGACCAAAGCTCTTTCCACATTCTATGCACTGATATGGCTTCTCTCCTGTGTGGATTCTTTGATGCGAGTTTAGATATTCCCTATCCCTAAAACTCTTTCCACATTCCATACATTTATAAGGTTTCTCCCCTGTGTGGGTTCTTTTATGTTTCTTATATGTTCCGCTACCACTGAAATCCTTTCCACATTCCAAGCATTTATATGGCTTTTCCCCTGTATGAGTTCTTTCATGTGTATGCAAATTCTGACGATGAGAGAAGCTCTTTCCACATTCTATGCATTTATATAATTTCTCCCCTGTGTGAGTTTTTTGATGTGCACGTAAATGTCCGCTCTGACTGAAACTCTTCCCACATTCAATGCACAGATATGGCTTCTCTCCTGTGTGGGTTCTTTGATGCAAATTTAGATATCCCCTATCCCTGAAACTCTTTCCACACTCCATGCATTTATATAATTTCTCTCCAGTGTGGACTCTGAAGTGTCTGTTTAATTTTGATTTGCCTTGCCATATTTTCCCACAGACAGGACACTTTAATTGAATTGACTGTGAGGTCAGAGATGCAGCAAGATTAGCCCCCTGGGAGGGAGAGTTCTTCCCATTTAATCCATGGGGAGAGGTGGGTAAGAAATATATATTATTATTAGTAGTAGTATTCCTTTGGATTCTGCTTTGTCCTTTCAGTTCCTTTCCATATCCAAACTGATCTTTTTTCATGACAGGCTCTGTTATTTCCCATGATGCCACAACTGTCTCCTTAGCCTTTTCATTCCATGGCTCATTACCTGCTTGAGGAAAAAGAGGTGGATTAATTAGAAGCAAAGCATAAAAACCAAGGATCCAATGAGACGTTAACCCCAATTACATTCTTCATCTCCTATACTCTGTTCATTACTTTTAATATGTCATACTGAAATTACCTTCCCTTTCATATGTGCTAGTCCAGGGGTAGGCAACCTTTTTAAGCCGGGGGCGGGGTTGCTGTCCCTCAGACAATTGGGGGGCCGAAGCACCATAAATAAACAAATAAATAAATTTTTTAAAATTTAAAAACTTAAAAAAATATGCATGCACACTCTCTCAGCTCCAGAAAAGTCATGGCAAAACCCCATGTGGAGATTTTGCCAAGAAAAACCCAAGAACAAGTAATAACAACAATAATCAATATCATCATGGCGGGTGGCAGCGGCGGAGGGCCTTAGGTTGCCTACCCCTGTGCTAGTCTATGTCATTTGACATCATCCTGGCTCAGAGGGAGTGAAAAGGTAGGCCCAGCTCCATCAGACCTAGCCTAAAGAAGAGCCCTCCCTCCAGTCCATCTGTCATGGTACAGGCCTCAGAGGGAGAGAAGAACCACTGGACTAAATCCCCTTAATCACTGCCATTCCCTTCTCCTTTTGTGTCATGTCTTTTTAGATTTTAAACCTGAGGGCAGGGAAATATCTAATTAATTATCTGTTAGTTGCTGAGAGTCTTTGTGGCTGAAAAACAAGGTATAAATACAGTAAATAAATAAATAAATAATACTCTCTTAGCTCATAAGATCAATTCCATTCAGGTCAATTTCACCCTTAGCTCACCACAAACGCCTGACCGTCTTTCATCTTCTGATACAATAGCAGTTTCCACTTCCATAAGGTTATGAGAAGTGAAGTAAACTCACAGTTTTAGTAAGGGTGGGAAAAGGCAAAATTAGGGAAGATTGGCCAAAGTGGAAAAAACCATTTACTCATGGGAATCCTCACAATAGCAGGAGAAAGGCTGGATAGAAATTAAAAATAAATATCTTTTCCCTTTTCATCCAGCAAAAAGGAATCCCTGGTCAGACACAAAGGCAAATGTAGCCCAAGATTAAACTCTTCACCCTGCTCTTCTGGGATATGTTGGCAACACTGTAAATATAAATCCTATTTAAATATACACTGCAGTGTCTATAATGGGGAGAAACTAACAAATTTATGGAATCTAGAGAGTGCTGGAGTGATCATGGGAATCTAAATTCACATTAATGCATTTGTCTAGGGCCAGAAGCCACCAGATCCACCATAATAATTCATCAGTCCACCAAAATAATTCACAATCCATTTATGGGCCAGGCATATGGGATTTACACTCTATAGGATTAAACACAACCTGCAACCTTCACTAAGGTTTTATCCATACCCTGCCCCCTTAATCCCTAGACAATGACCACACATCTTGGCAGGTACCTTCCAGTCTCTCCCATTCCACGAAGCCCTGCTCAAAGGGATCTCTTCCTTCTTCCAGACAGGAGATGAGATCTGGCTTAGGATATTCTTCCAAAGAAAACAGAGAGGAGGTATTTAGTACTTTGTAAAAAAAAAATCCCCAGGGATACCACATCCACTCCTGATTTCTTCTGCCCCACTGATACGTGAAGAGCAGACATAGATGTTGGGAGACAGAAGAGTGTGTGTCATGTGGCTTGCCTTCCACCCCCTTGGGTAGCATGATGCCCATTGCCAATATCACTCTCCCAGGTTCTATATTTGGAATGGGAATGGCCACCATTTCATCAGGAACCAAAATGCCATGGGCTGCCTCCATGTGGGTTGTGTTACCTGGGGGACGTATGTGGGTGAGGGGAGAGGAATAAAAATCCCAAATGCAAGCATGCCCTTTCTCAAGAAATCAGAAATACATTCCACCTCTTTCAGGGCCAGCATCCATTGGATTGGATGTTTGGGTGGATGTTATTCAGATGATTCAAAAATAAGGCCAAAAACATGGTTCCAATACCTGGATGACACTTTCACCATTTGGAGCCATGGAGAAGAAGATCTGACTGTGTTTTTGAACCATCAGAACAACATCCACCCAAACATCTAGTGAGGAACCACAACCTCCAAATGGTTTACAAACTGACCAAGAAAATCTAGCAAATGCTTTGCTCAGCGAAGAACAGGAGAGGCCCTCTCATGGCCACAGGAGTCTACCGCATACCAAATGCAGTGTTCTAATATGAATCAACGAACACGAAAGACACTGCAGACTGGGTCAGCCAGAAAAATCAGCAGTAACGGAACACGTTATAAACAATCCTGGGCATAAAATGCTATTTGAAAACACTGAAATTCTGGCCATGCCAACAACTATCAGGTCAGAATGCACAGGGAAGCCATGGAAATCCACAAACACCTAGACAACTTCAACAGGAAAGAAGAAACCCTTAAACCAAGTTTGGCTACCAGTCCTGAAAAACACCAAAATCAAGACCCAGTAAATGCAAATGAAAACCACCCAGGGCGAGGGGGTTTCCCAGCAGACAATGGATCATTAATTAAATAGACACCCTGAGGTCTCACCATTCAACAACAGAACAGATTAACATGTAAATCACTTCCTCTCAACCAACAGTATATATATCCCACTCTCTTCCTTGCCAGCATTCTCTGAAAATGCCAGCCACAGCTGCTGGCAAAACATCAGGAATAAATTCTTCTAGAACACAGCCTCATAGCCCAAAAAAACCATGGATGCCAGCCATGAAAGTCTTCGACTTCACATTGGACATCTCTATGAGGAAGACCTATTCCAAGACACCTGGAGAATGGAAAAACCTCGGACCAGGAGAGCACATCTACCCTGCTCACTAACCTTCCTGCTACGGTGCAGAGACACAAATACCATACCATAATTCTCACAGCAAGAAGGACGCTAAAATCCCCACATGCCAACTATCTACAATCGAATGGAACATGCACTGTTATGTGAAAGAATACACATCACCTGCAAAGAACTGGCTAAGACAGACAAGGAGCTCCTATCACTTCAACTCAGCATCAATCAAAAGATGAACACCCAAGATGGGACAAAATTGACAACCTCACCTAAAGATAAATGAACAAGGACATGGCCAACCACACTGAAAGACAGAAACAAAAATTCAACAAATACCACAAGCACCAGCTGAAACTCTCGCTGGACACATCACAAAGCATCATAAATCTGACAGAATGGCAACTTTGAAAAGAAGAAACATCCATCTTGGCCAAAGGAGGCAACTTTGCAGTTACCACCACCAGAATCCCAGTTAAAGACATCATTGCCCAGTTGAATCTGCTCTCCTCCATCTCCCAGAGGAGGAAACAGAATAAGAGGATAAACAGCAAGGATTCTGCACAAGGCAAAACCATCACCCAGCAACTTAACCAAAATAGAAAGAAAAGCCATCAAGGACCTCAATTTGGACCCAGAAATCATCATTCTCCAAGCAGACAAAGGCAATGCCACAGTAATAATGGAAACAGAACAACACGAACAAAAAAAATCAAGGAATTCCTGGATCAATAATACAATATACAAAAAACTGAAACAAGACCCAACCAACAAAATCACCAGGAAAACGAACACCTTGATCAAAAATTCAGCCAACCACAGTCCAAAGTTTATGCAAATCTGAGGCTCTCCCACCATGATTGTATGGACTTCCCAAGAGCCACAAGGATTCCATTCCAACCCAACCCATAGTAAGTGCCACTGGGTCCCCAACATATGACTTTGCCAAGTTTCTGGCCACACAATTACAAACCCATATAGAGCAACCCCTCCCCCTACATCAGGGGTAGGCAACCTTTCCCCTTTAAGGGCCGAGGGACTTCAGCTCCCAGAATCCCAGGAGCTACTGGCCAACATGGCTGAGGCTTCTGGGAGCTGAAGTCCCTCGGCCCTTAAAGGGGAAAGGTTGCCTACCCCTGCCTTACACCAAGGACTCAGTTCACCTCATAGAAAAAAAACCAACAACCTCAAACTCAAACCTGAAGACATACTAATCAGCTTTGATGTGGTCTCCTTTTTCACCAAAGTCCCCATAATGGACACCATGGCACTCATCCAACAAATTTTTCCATAAGACATCACAGCCCTGTTCGAACATTGCCTCATCACAAGTTATTTTCAGCAGGACAATGAATTCTACAAGCAGAGAGATGGGGTAGCCATGGGAAGCCCTCTGAGACCTGTAATAGCAAACTTTTACATGGAACATTTTGAAAAGCAGCAATGGAAGCAGCACCAAACAAGCCCACACATGGTTCTGATATGTGGATGACACTTTCATCATTTGGAGCCATGGAGAAAAAGATCTGATTGTGTTTTTGAACCATCTGAACAACATCCACCCAAACATCCGATTCACAATGGAAAAAGAAAAGGAAAGAACATTGCCATTCTTGGATGTTCTGGTCATCCACAAACCAAACCAACAGTTGTGCCACACAGTATACAGAAAACCTACACACACACACACACACACACACACACACAGACACCTACACAAGAACTCCTATCATCACCCAAGACAAAAAAAGCACAATAAAAGCACTGGTAGACAGGGCAAAAAGGATATGTGAACCCCACCTCCTGGAAGATGAACTGAAGCACCTAAACAGAGCTGTACAGGCTAATGGTTACTCCAGCTCAGACATCAGAAGGGCTGCCAGAACCAGAAATACCCATAGGAGTGAAGATAACAACCACCCAAAGGGAAGGTATTTTACCACACATCAAAGGAGTCACAGACAGAATAGGGAAGCTGGTGAGGAAGCACAACCTCCAAGTAGTTTACAAACTGACCAAGAAAATCCAGCGAATGCTTCACTCAGGGAAGGACAGGAGAGACCCTCTCACGGCTGCAGGAGTTTACCACAAACCATGCAGCTGCGGACAAGTCTACATAGAGACACCAAACGCAGTGTTCAGGGAAGCCATTGAAATCCACAAACACCTAGACAACTTCAACAGGAAAGAAGAAACCCTTAAACCAAGTTTGGCTACCAGTCCTGAAAAACACCAAAATCAAGACCCAGCAAATGCAAATGAGAACAACCCAGGGTGAGGGTATTTCCTAGCAGACAATGGATCATTAATTAAATAGACACCCTGAGGTCTTGCCATTCAACAACAGAACAACACCCAGATTAACATTAATTCACTTCCGCTCAATCAACAGTATATAAACCCCACTCTCTTCCCTGTCAGCATTCTCTGAAGATGCCAAGCACAGCTGCTGGTGAAACATCAGGAACATATTCTTCTAGACCATGGCCTCATAGCCCGAAAAACCCACAAAAAACTATTCCACCTCTGTCTTTATTGGAATGGATAAATTCATGGCCAAAGCTGGAACAGAACCACTCCTTCCCAAGAATGCTCCTTTTTGGCTCATTTATATCTTACTGATTTTCATTATCGCCAACATTTCTTGATTAACATCAAGTTTTCCCCTTTATAGTTTACTCCTGCTTTCCCAAAATTAAACTCAAAATATGATCATTAGAGATAACTGTGCTACAGGAGAGTTAAAACCAAGGTCTTGTGCTCCATCCCTTATCAGTAATGAACTTTGACTGCATCATTATTGCAACCACCCCACAAAATGGAACACAGCATATAGAAAATGGCATCAGATAAATTTGAGTGTGGTGCAGTGTGGTGTAGAAGGCACATACAAGGCACAATTTGCCTTGCCAACCATTTCCACATTGGCATCTCTAAATGATAATGAAAAATGTTCCAAAGAAGAATTCATTCCTTTTAGGATCAATCTTGCAAAGGTAAAAGAGATCCTTACCTGAAGAGGCAACATTCCTGTAATTCTCCAGCATGACTTCCTTGTAGAGAGCCCTCTGGCCAGAATCCAAGATGTCCCACTCTTCCTTGCTGAAATAAACAGCCACCTCCTCAAAGGAGACCAGGGTCTGAAAGAAAGAGAAAAAATTAAGAGTTCTTAAACCACAAATAATTTCTTCCAAACATATTTACCCCCATAGGGAACCATTCTCCCTCCATACCCCACTGCTTGAATGGGTAGACTGGAGAACGGATAATTCAGAAACTCTCTGAACGAGATCTTTACTTGGGGTCACTCAGTGTAAATCTATGTGTGGGATTACAGATTGATTGTGCTATGCAAACCTTCTGCTATGGCAATGTCGCACAACTGAACCAAATATGCCACTGAATACACAACCAAGTGCACATGGGCATCCATACATCTGCATGCACAAGGGCATCACACACGCACACACACAACTCCACTTCTGCAACATTGGATTGCATATGGATGTTCCACACGAAACCAAATAATTCCATGGGGAATTTATGCAAGCCTAAGAGACCAGGAGGGGCCTAGCTTCCATTTGCTTTTATTTTCTTGACTTTTTGGATGGATGGTTTCTTGATGAGAGAAAGAGAAAGCCTCTCAACTTCTTTACCTGGTTCCTTTGAGCCCTTCTTGCAATATCCAAACTAACAGCAACAGGAAGATTCATGGTGGCTCTTTCCTTTTCATACCAAAGAAGAGAGGATCCAGGTGGGGCCTCTGATGCCATTGCGCTTACTGTAGGGGAGAGAAAAGAGAGGTAAAAGAGACCATTTTTAGTTCCCTAACTGTCTGTACAATAGAGAAAGAAGAGCCTAGTCTAGGTGGAGCTGAGAAGTAGGGTCCTTGCTCACTCTTTAGGAGATGATGGGAGTATTAGGGCCCTTTCTATACATTTGGATTTCTGGGTTTCTCTTCTCTTTCCTGCAGCCCAGGCCTGGATGGGGGTCTTTGGAGGTTATTCGAGAGAGAGAGAGAAAGAGATTGATTCCACCTTCCTGGAAAACAAAATGGGAGGCTGGCTTCAAACACGCCCTTCCCTCCACCCCACAATGATACAGAAGGAAGGATCTCCCCTCTCTCCCCCTCCCACTCTGGGCGGCTTGTGAAGAGGAAAGGGGAACCAGGGGGAGAATCAAAGTATTTGGGAGGGGAGAGGATTTTACACCTCACTCTGTTTCTCTCCCCTCCAGCCATCCCTGCCAGAGGTCCCACACCTCTTCCCCCACAAACCCCTTCCACTTGGGCTTGAGGTCTGGCTCCTCCCCCCAGCAGCCTCCCCCAAGAAAACTCAAGGACTCCCCTCTGGACCCCCTTTCCAAGAATATGGAAGGGGGGGTCTCATTCTCCTTCCCCCCCACAATTCCCCTCATTTCCCATCTCTCCTCTGCCTCCTCCTTCTCTCCCCCATTTAATCTGCCTTCCCTGCCCCCTGGGGGCTCCTGGCATTCCCCCCCCCCAGCCCTCCACCTGGATCAGGAAAGACCCGCCCCCCAAGTCGAGACCCTCATACAGCTCCCCACCCAGGATGTTCTTATTTCCCTTGAGGCCCCTTCCTCCCAAAAATATGGGTCCCAAAGGGGAAAGGAAGAGGAGGATCCTCAAAGGGGAGCTTGGGGGGGAACAAAAGAAGGAGGGCTTCCTTGCTTCCACCCAAATAACCCCCCCTCAAGTTTCCCTCCTGAAGAATCCAGCCTTACTGCCCTCTTCCTCCTCCTCCTCCCACAGGCTCTTCCCTCCCCCGCCAAGAAAGGGATTCAGAAGAACCCTCCTCCCGGAAATGAAGTCAGAGGGGAACTCCATCTTCTCCTCCCTCCTGTGCTTTACCTTTTCCTTGCCTCTCTAGGAAGTGGGACTCTCTGCTCCAGAGACGGAAGAAGAAGAAACGTTCCCTTTCTCGCTTCTTCACCTTTCCGGAAATGAGGTCAGAGGGGCCTCCATTTTTAACTCCCTCCTGCTTTACCTTTTCTATGCCCCTCTAGGAAGTGGGACTCTCTGCTCGGAGGATTCAGAGGCCGAAGAAGGAGAAGCCGCAGCTTCTCCCCTTCTCTCTCTCTCTCTCTCTCTCTCTCTCTTTTTCTCCTTCCCGGAAATGAGGTCAGAATGGGCCTCCATCTTTTCCTCCCTCCTGCTTTACCTTTTCTATGCCCCTCTAGGAAATGGAACTCGCTGCTCGGAGGATTCAGAGGCCGAAAAAGGAGAAGCCGCAGCTTCCCCGCCTCCTTTTCTCCTTCCCGGAAATGAGGTCAGAAGGGGCATTCCATCTTCTCCTCCCCATCCTTAACCTTTTCGCTGCCTCTCTAGGAAACAGGACTCGTTGCTTGGAGGTCCCAGAGGTAGAAGAAGGAGAAGCTTTTTCTTTCCTTCATTTTCTCTGTCTCTCTTCTTCTGAGGGTCTCAGGTCAACAAAGATGGCGGAGGGGGGGGGGGGAGGAAAAAGAAAGAGACTCCCCAGGCAAGAAATAAAGGAAGGAATAGATAAATAGATTCCCAGTGAGAGTGAGGGAGGAAGGTGGCCCTGGGCTTCCCCACCCCTCCTTTTCTTTTCTTTTCTTTTCTTTTCTTTAGGAGCACCTTTTTTTAAAAAAAAAAAAAAAGAGGGGGAGGGGGGCTATTCTTGAGTTTTATTTTCCCCCAAATGCAAAAAAGGCCGTTTGTCTGTTTTAAACTGATTTTTTTTAATACAGAAAACCTTCAGCGCTTTCCTCCCCCCCCCCTTCCAAATTATTCAGTTTCTTGAAAGGTTACTCAGGGGGAACCAGATGTCATCATAACCACAAAACAGGAGGAGGAAGAGGAGGAGGCATACCCCCAAATGGAGGACATTCGAGGGGAAATGGAGGACGTCACCATATCATGAGTGTTTCTTAGTCCTGCTCAAAATGGAGGGCACTTTGGAATTCCTCCTGGACAGAAGGTGGAAATGGAGGGCATGTCCTGGAAGATGAGGACGTCTGGCAGCCCTGAGCCAATTAAACCACTTTTCCCTCCACCTGCCATTTGCCCCCACTCCTCAATTGCCTCTTGCTTTGTCTGGAGGAGTACTGGGGGGGGGGAGATGTGGGGGCTGTTCAATTTCCATGGAAGCAAAATAAGGGAGGAAATAAGGGGCATTTTATATTTTCTTTCCCTAACTCTCTCTCACACACCCTAAAAAAACCCTTCCACTCCCCACATGCCACCTCCTTCTCCCTCCCCCAGGCCCTCCTGAAAAATTGTCCCATGTTTGGCGGGGGGGGGGGGGGATGGAGGAAAGATAGATCAAAATCCCTCTTGCACTAAATGAAGGAGGTGAGGGGCTTTCTTGCCTCCTTCCCAGCCCCCTTTTTCTTTAGCAGACCCCAAAGGAAGGCTGAGGGGTGGGGTGGGGTGGCGATAGTCTTTTATTTTCCCCAAATGCAAAGGTTTAAATTGTTTTCCAGCCTTTAATCCTGTTTTTTTCGCTTTCTAAGTCTTAGGCTATATCCACACTGCAGAAATAATCCTGTTTCACACCACTTTAACTGCCATGGCTCAGTGCTACAAAATTCTGGGAACTGTAGTTTGTTGTGGCACCAGAGCTCTCTCACAGAGAAGGCTAAATGTCTCACAAAACTACAGTTCCCAGAATTTCATCGCATTGTGCCATGGCAGTTAAGGTGGTGTCAAACTGAATTAATTCTGCAGTGCAGATAAAGCCTTAAGGAACTGAGGAGAATGTGCCAGCAGTAGAGGAGGAGGAGGAAGAAGAAGAAGAGGAAAAAGGTCTCCTAGGAGGGGTTTCTCAGAAGAGAGGATTCCTTCTTTCAGCCTGGGATGATTTTAAGAGAAAGGGGAGTCAGAGAGGCCTAGTGGGGGAATAGGAAGGAGATTAAGAGGTAAAGGGGGAACATTGAGAGGGAGAGCAGAGGGTGAGGGACCCTAATGTGCTTTTCTTTCTTTCTTTCTTTCTTTCTTCTTTCCTTCCTTCCTTCTTCTTTTTTAAATTGTTCACCAATACAGTATATACAAAGTTCTTTATCAGACATACAAAGAGAAGAGCCTCCTCAGCTTCATTTCCAGTCCACTTGTCTGTTAAAGTCAGCAAACAAGGATCTACTGCAGAAACCCCAAAGAAGGTGTTTGCCTCCTCCTCCTCCCCCCCCCATTCACAACTAGCAATGCCACACTTCCCACTAGCCTACACTGCTTTGCCACACATGCCCACCCCTCCGAACCAGAGCCTCCCCTCTGCAACCCTATTATGGCCCGCCAAGGAGACTGGATTGCTTTTCCCCACTTCTCCTTCCCCTTTTCGGTCCCCTCAGCCCACAACTACCAGGGCAACCCTTCCCACTAGACCGTACTGCCTCACCACTGCCACCGTTCCATAGGCAGGGTCTGGCCATTGCAACCCCACATAGACTGGGCAGAGCCCCCAGATGGGGAGGGAAAGGAGATGCTGGTGAGGGAAGGAAGGGGGCGATTTTGGGAGGAAGAGGAGAAGGCTTTGCAAGTTGGCAGAGCCTCTGGATGACATCAGAGGGTCTACCTTTGCAGGAATCAAACCCTTCTCTCAACCCCAAAAGCGGTTCTTCCCCCTCCCCAATCTCTCCCCCCTCAGAAAAGCACATATATCTGATAAAGCACTCAAGCCTTCTCTTCATCTTTTCAACTCCCCCCCCCCCCCCCCCGTCATCTGACCCCATAATGGCTCTCCATGGCTTTCTAGCCAAGGTTAGAGAAAGGAAGGTCCCTCTCCAGCCCAAATGGAGGTGAGAGGTGGCTGGCTCTTGGCCCAGAAAGGGGTGCTGTTACCCTCACACCCTTCTTGGGGGCAATCTGGGTAGACTCCAAATGGAAGCAGAAAGCAAGACTAGATCCAGTCTGGCTCTTGTATTAATTTTGCATGAAGCAGCCTGAAGACAGAGGAGTAGGTAGGATGTGTGTGAGAGAGTGAGCGAGTGAGAGATTTATATACAGCATAAATGTGTGCATGTGTATATTTCATTTGATTCTGTGCCTCCAGACTTGCTCTTTAGCAGCCCAAGGGGAGCCCCTTAGTCTCATCCCCCACTGGATGGCCATCTGTTGGGGATGCTTTAATTGGGAATTCCTGCATGGCAGGGGGTTGGACTGGATGGCCCCTGTGGTCTCTTCCAACTCTATAATTCTATGAGTCTATGATTCATAGTTTTGCATGAAGCCCCTTCTCCCTGCCCCACAGGAAAGACAGCTGAAGACGGAGAGGTGAGTGAGTGAATAAGTGAGATTTATATACAGTATAAAAGTATGCTTAAATATATTCCCTCAACTCTCTGCCTTTAGACTTGCTCTTTAGCAGCCCCCTCAATCTCACCCCCTGCCCCCCAATGTCCACTTGCCATGGAAACTCACTGGAGACAAAGGAGTCTCTTTTTTGCTCCAGGAACCCCAATAAGGGTCTCTCCTCCTCTTCCTCTTCAGACCACAAATGGTAGGGCATCTCTTCTCTTCTCAGTAGGCCACATTACTCTCCACCACCACCATTGTGAATCTCCTCTCTGCAGCCCCATTGCAGACCTCATGGGGAGACCCATGAGGACAGTTTTGGAGGGGGGAGGAGAGAAGGCTTGGCAAGCTGGAGGAGCCTCTGGAGGACTTGAGGGTGGGGGGACTTGCTTCTTCTGGCTGCCTTAGGTAACTCAGTGGTGTCCCACACTGGGGTGTCACCTGGTGTGGTAGGTGGGCTTTGGGTGAAGCTTCAGGCGGAGTCAAAAGAGTTCCCTCCATCCCTGTCCTGTGTGGCTTGCGAGGTGGGATGGGGGGTGGTCCTTACATGGCACGTGGCAGGGAGGTGGGGGGCGCTTAATGGGTGTTACCCCCCTTTGGTGATGTCACCTGGTGCAGCCTTCACTCTCCTAGTGATGCTTCTGAGTTAACTCCCTCCCTCCCAGGATGGATTTCAATCAATGAGGGGGGGGGAGGGAAGCCCCCCCAGCACAACGTATAGTGTTCCTTCAGAGGAAACTGGAAGAATGTCTCCCTGGTGCCTGAAGCTTCCCAACTAAGTCTCCCTTACTGCCCTGACATTGCTTCTCAGTCTGGCTGCCATCAATTGTAGGTACAATTAAAATATAAATACTGACTTATTTTTTTAATCCACAGGTGGTCCTGGAACCAAACCCCCCATGGCTAACAAGGGACCACTGTACAACACTTTGATTTTGCTCTATTTGAAGCTTGCAGAGTTATAACGGACTCTTCTTCCGAGGCCCCATTGTCTCCAGAAGGAGCTTGAAATAACAATTGTAGGGTAATCTTGGGATATAATACTTCTCCCAAAGACCCCCTCTCTGAGTGTGGAAAAGAAAAAAGGAAAGGTTGATGGAGAGAAAAGGTCTGAATATTTAACTCCCTGATATTTTAGGTTTCAAAGTGTAGACATAGTTTTTATTTTATTTTTGATGTATTTATTATAACAGGCATACCTCATCTGTAGCCTCAGAGAATGCAGGTGTATGAACAATCTGCCTTCTTTCCTCCAATCTGCAAAATCAGAACAGGTTTACCATTTTCTGATTGTATGTGTCCAGAGGATCCTCTTCTTCGCATGGAGGTTCTTGACCAAATTGCTAGGATTCTCCAGAAGCGATTACTCAGCTCCTATGCCTCTTCTTGTACTCCTAAGCCCCAAAATACTGGGATTTATGGATCCCAGAACCAGTTATTTACAGGAGATCTTTCTGAATACACTCACAGTGGATTTGTGGGAATGGGTGTGATATGTCCAAATGCCTGGCAGATCTGACCCAAGACAAAATGACCTCTCTTCCCATTCCAAGGATAGACTCTGATCAGATAGATGTAGAATGCCTGATTATTTTATAGTAAGGAGTAATGAGCCTGCTTTTCCCTCAAAGAATTTCCTAAATCAGATCTTAATTCCCAACTGAATAATAAGGCTCTGAGGAAGGGGAGAATTCAGCAGGTCCTTACTTCAGTGGGTTGTGCAAACTATAAAATTTCCATGGTTTCATAATGCAATGTTAGGACCAAGAGTAAATTGTAGGTTCATAACTGGCCTAATTACACTTTGTACACTGGACCTTGTATGCAGGTACCCCAGAATACCCATTCTGCAGTCAAGAGGGCATGATTCAGAGAGAAGGACCAATCTGATGGATGCTGAGAGTCAGTTCAAAATTTTGACAATGTTTTCCAAAAAGCTGGACAGAAGTGATTTCATAGCATGGTTTATCCATACTGGTTGCCACTTGGGATCTCTATGGATTACTCCCCAATTTTTTAAAAATTGAACCATGTCACTTTCATTGCAGGCTTCCTTACTACTACAGTGTAACACATATAAGAATGGAATGGACAAGGGAAATCTTAGGCCAGCATTGCTTCGGTATCTGACTAGGGATTCTTTGCCAGGAGACAAGAAAACGATTCAAACCAGGCAGTCTGCTCAGCCCATTTTTACTTCTAGCTATTCTGCAGATGATTCTTCTTAGCTTCTCATAATCTTACAGAGATTAATCCTATTGTTTATCACCAGAAATGGAAAAGGGATGGACATCTCTGCCTAGCGAAGTTAAAGGGTCAATTAATCCCAACATATGCTATTGGATGAGTTAGTAGCATGCTCCAAAGGGAATGTAGATTTCAGCATAAAATATTAAGAAAGGGGGAGAATTTTTTAAACAAAGAAGGAATTGCTGCTAAAGAGATCTTTCTCTTTTTCCACAATCAGATAATGAGCAAGAGGAGGAGACATCCCAGGAGACAGCTATGTCATCGTGGTAAAGAAATGAGAAGTTAAATAAATAAATAACCAAGCTTGTCATGGGAAAAAGGGAATTTAGACACCAAAGGAGCCCGAAAAGGCAGAAAGAAAAACACTCAATTCATAAGAAGAAAAATGCTTTGCGTCTAAACCCCTGGAATCCCATTTGAAACAGGTACAATGTCCCACTGCTGGAAAAATATGCTAAGATGAGTCACACTTCAACATATACTTCCGAGTTCATACAGGTGACAAATCCTATGAATATATGGAATGTGGAAACAACTTCAGTCAGAGTAGACATCTTTATTCACATCAGAGAACACACACAGTGGACAAACCACATAAATTCGTAATGTGGAAAGAGCCCTCATAGTCGTAATTTATGTGCACATCAAAGAATTCACACGGGAGAAACCATATAGCATGGAATGTGGAAAGAGCTTTAGTCAGAGTGGGCATCGACATTCACGTCAAAGAATCCACACGCCAAATCCATGCTGGGACAGACATGGATTGTAACCATCACCAACAGATCTTATCACACTGCCCCATACCCAGGCAGTAGGCAGCCTGTATCCAATCTGGGCTTCTGCAGCTTTTCAAGAACAGGAAAATCCCATTCTTGAAAAGCTGTGGGAAAAGCCTAGATTGGATACAGGCTACCTACTGCCCAGGCATGGGGCAGAGTGAGAAGATCTGTTGGTGACAGTTACAATGCATGTCTGTCCTGGTATGGATTTGGCGTGTGATAGTCTCCTTAATGAAAACAAGGCAGATTACTCCTGCAACATTCCCCTGATTAATGAAGGGTGCAAGTTTATATTTTCAAAAGAGGCAGAGTTACTGATAGTTGTAGAGAGGGAAAGGCTGGAGGTTCAACCCCTTTGGCAGGCTCCTCACCCAGCTTTTCTTTTGGGGGTTATCTGTAGGTCTCTCCCCTCAGAGCATCAATGAAGACTGTGTAGGATATGCTCCTGTTGCCTCAACCTTAAGCTCCAGACTTTATTAAATCGTTTGTAACATATCTGTCATGTTACTGCCATTTTGATTTTTCAGATTTTTCAAATTGTGACTCAGTGTGTGTTATTTTTTGTTGTGAACTGCCCTCAAGTCAACTTCGACTTCTGGTGACCTTTGAATGAAGCATCTCCAGGACACCCTATCCTCAAAAACCCTGCTCAGCTCCTGCAGGCTTAGGGCCATGTTCTCTTTGGTTGAGTCTATCCATCTGGTGTGTGGTCTTTCTCGTGTTCTACTGCCTTCTGTCTTTTCAATCATTATTGTCTTTCCTAGTGAGTCATATCTTCTCATGATGTGGCCAATGTATTCAAAATATTCAATGTATTCAGGATTCAAAGCTTCCTGGAAACCAAAATAGGAGGCCAGTTTCAAACCACCACCACCCCTTTCTTCTGCCCTACAAATATGCAAAGGAAGAATCTCTCCTCCACCCCACACTTTATGAGAGGACTCTGCCAGGGGAAGAAAGGGAGATCAGGGTTGTCCTTAAAGCAAGGCAATAATATTGGGGAGAGGAAAGCAGAACTTTACAGTTAAGTAGCACCTCACTCCCATTCCTCTCCATCACCACCCTGGCCTGCCTAGCTCAGGCCTGTACCACCACCCCCAAGGTTGGAATCTGACCTCTTTGTCCTCCCTTCTTCTTCCCTTCTCCCACAATTCCCAGCATTTTCTGTAAATCATCTCTTGCTAACTGTTTCTAACCTCTTGCTAACTTTTTCCATGGCATAGAATCATAGAGTTGGGAGAGACCACAAGGGCCATTCAGCCCAACCCCCTGCCATGCAGGAACTCCCAATCAAAGCATCCCCGACAGATGGCCGTCCAGCCTCTGCTTAAAGACCTCCAAAGAAGGAGACTCCACCACACTCCGAGGCATTTGTGGATACTCCTTTCTCTGGCATCCCATAAAGTCCCCCACCCCTCCAAATGCCAAGGAAGTCCCCCATAGGACGGGTCCAGAGCCAAATATCTACCACCACTGTCATGGCTGAGTGGAAAGAGAGGTGATGGCTGCAGGAAGGAAAGGAGCACATGCACCCTGCTACCTTCTCTGCCACGACGTCCCTTCCCTTGTTGGCCAGCAGCTCCACTAGCCCTGGAAGGATCTTCCAGGTGGCAGGAGCACCCATCCCCACCAGTGGCTGCAGCAAGCCAAGGGCCTAACTGGGGATCACCCTGTTCAATCTGCAACCCCAGATCTTCAATCTGGACACACAAGTCACATTTTCAACATCTGTTTTTCACTCCTTTATGCATTTTAGCCAATGTTTCTGTTATTAAATGCCACCTAAATATCATTTTAACAGTGAAGTCATAGGCTTTCACAGCCAGCATCCATAGTTTTCTGTGAATTTTCTGGGCTATGTGGCTGCATTCTGCGAGAATTTGTTCTTGATGTTTTGCCTACATCTGTGCTGGCATATTCAGAGGCGGAGGCAGGCAAAGCATCAGGAATAAATTATTCCGGGACGCAGCCACATAGTTGTGGAAAACCCACAGAAAACCATTTTAACAATTCTTAAGATTATTGGATAGTGTCAACTTCAACCCTTTCTGCCACAACCATTGTTACCTTTCCAGTTCAATATTGTAGCCAAGGTTTTGGGCCCATTTAATCACATACTGGAACAAATTTGTTTTCTGCAGCTCCAGAGAATAGGACTTGAACCAGTGGGTTCATGTGGTAGGAAAAGAGATTCCACATCAAATTTAGGAAGAAGTTCCTGACAGTAAGAGCTGTTCAATTCCCTCAGAGTATGGTGGAGTCTCCTTTGGAGGTTTTTAAAGAGACTGGACGGGTCAACCATCTATTGTGGGTGCTTTGATTGTGTCTTCCTGCATGGCAGGGGGTTGAACTGGATGACCCTTGAGGTCTCTTGCAACTATGGTTCCTTTATCTGTTCCTCTGTCTAACCCTATTTTAACAACAATTTATATATTCTACTGATTAAATAAGCATCACCATTTGTACATACAGTCAGCTCTTCATATTTGTGGATGACAAAAAGTGCAGGACTTCAGGTTTTGCTCTCCTTAATGGCATACATGGGCCATGTGCAGATGCTCCAGTCTGTGGATGGCAAGCCTGTGGATAGACGGCGCCAACTGTGTGTGTAATTTAAATCCCATTTTCCCCTTGTTCAAACCTAAATATTTTTTATCCTCTTAGTATCTTTCAACCAAATGTCTATAACAGTACCTTTGAAACTCTGGACATCAGCTCCTCATTAGATTTAAATCTCTAGTGACCATTTTCCAATTTCAATGAATACTGGTAAATTACCAAACTTTTCTTTCCACAACCCCACCCTCATTTTTATAAAGGGCTTCTTGTGAAGATGTTCATAATGGTACTTTTAGACATAACCTGGGTTTATATTTAGACCAGATCCTCAAAATGGCTTTTCTAATATAATGGTTGCTAAATTGTGAATTAACTTTTAAACTCATACCAGAGGTATCTGTGCCATACCTCAGATTATGTCCTTTCAAGTTTAACATTCTCTCATTTTTAAAAAACATAGTCCAGACTAGGCAACAAGCTTCAAAGTAAATTTAAAGTCAAATACCTTAAACCCGACCCTTGGTTTCTTCCCTTGCCAGATGTATTTTGACAAATCTTTCTGCCAGTATTTAAAAGAGTTGTCATTAATTAATATTAGAATGGTCTGAAAAAGAAACAGCATTTTTAGCAGCAGGTTCATCTTGATTGTTGACATTTGTCCCAAGAGAAATAACCTAAGTTTGCTCCATCTGTGAAAATCTTGTTTGATTTTCTTCCATACCTTTACCTTTTATCATTAAATAAACAGGAATTCTTATGTGAGATGATAATGCCTAATATTTGACTTTCTTACCTATGTTGAACCCTGTTAGATGTATCAAATTTGTTATTTCCTCTCTCCGCATATTAGTCATTGTCTTTGTTTTTTTAAAAATTTAAACCTGATACTTCTCCATACTCTTATATTATTTCCAACAATATATTGATATTGCCCAAAGGATCAATCGGTACTATCATCCACAAATGCTTTTACTTTATAATTATATGGGGTGGGAGTGGATGTTTGAGTGAATTATTGGATAAAAACTAGTTGGTATTATAAGCATCACATCTATGGGATTCGTCCTCATAGGGACATTTCTGCCTTTTTCAATGGTCTTAAAGATGATCTTGAGCCTGTTGGTCTCTCTCTTGTGCCTACCTCACTGGGTTGTTGCAAACATAAAGGGATCAAGAACAGCTACACTTCTCAAAATTCCTTCCTATATTTATAATGAGAGACTTTAAAAAAAGAAATCACATTTCTTTGTATTGTGTGTTTATTTTCACAAAACTAGCTATGGTTACAAAAAGAGGTTGTTGTTTTTAATCCTAATGGACTGTTTGGTGCAGAAAGTGACTGAATTGTCTCATAAAAATACAACAGAGCAGAAGTAGAAAAGAAATATGGGGGGGAAAGTGGTGAGGGGACATGGGGTTGTGATGGAGGTCTTTCTTTCTTTTTCTTTCTGTTCCATTTCTTCTAGTCTTTTTCACTTTCTGCCTGGCATATCATGTGGCTCTTTTCCATTTAGGGAAACCCAAAAGAGTCTTTCTAGGTCTTCTTATAACAAAAATACACCAAGCAGCCCCAGGAAGAAAAGTGCAGGGGGGAGGTTACCCTGCCAACCCTACCTATTGTGGCCCCCCATGGAAACTATATCTATCTCCCCTCCATGAGAGCTCCTGAGAGGAGGTAAAGAAGGAAGCAGACAGGGAAGGGGAGGGAAGAGGGTGTGCTTGCAAAGCAGATTGGGGGGGGGGGTCTCTTCCATTGCTACATCTGACCTTCCCTGGGAGAAAGACGGGAAATGAAGATAATTTATATAATTTATAACACACACGATGAGGGAAATGGAGGGGGCATCTATTTCTCCTTCATGCCTGATGCGTGGCAGGTGAAGTTAATGGAAATAAAGTACATGGGGAGGGTGTCTCTCTAGCTCAGGTTCCATTAACTTCACCTGCCATGCATCAGGCAACAATGTAGGATGGAAGATCCCCCCATCTGCTTTTCAAGTTGACCCTCTTCCCTCCCCTTCCCAGTCTGCTTCCTTATCGTCATCTAGAGGAGGGCGACTAAAATGGTGAAGGGTCTGGAAACCATGCCCTATGAGGAACAACTTAGGGAGCTGGGTATGTTTAGCCTGAAGAAGAGATGGTTAAGAGGGGATATGATAGCCCTGTTTAAATATTTGAAGGGATGTCATATTGAGGAGGGAGCAAGCTTGTTTTCTGCTGCTCCAGAGAATAGGACTCGGAACAACGGATGCAAGCTACAGGAAAAGAGATTCCACCTCAACATTAGGAGGAACTTCTTGGCAGAGCTGTTCAATAATGGAACACACTCCCTCGGAGATTTTGGTGGACTCTCCTTCTTTGGAGGTCTTTAAACAGAGGCTGGATGGCCATCTGTCGGGGATGCTTTGATTTTGAGTTCCTGCATAATAATAATAAAATAATAATAAAATTTATTTATATCCCGCTTATTGAAAAAGACAATCCAAGCGGCTTACATAAAAACCCATACAATATAACCCCTATTGCATGGCAGAATGGGGTTGGACTGGATGGCCCTTGAGGTCTCTTCCAACTCTCTGATTGTATGGTTCTATGAATTCTGCATGTCTGTACAGGATCACGAGGTTGAATTACAGCTTTCGTGAGGTGAATGCTTATGTGATTACTTATGTGATAAGATTCATAGAATCATAAAGTTGAAAGATGTGTCCCCACACACCAGAAAGGGTAGGTGATTGTCCTTACATGCACAGGGTCAAGGGCTTAATACATTTTTACAAAATCCTTTCTGAAGTAAAGACTATGTGATGACATGCACATGTACACACACACACACCAGATAAGTGATGCCATTTTTTTGTTAACATGCTGGCTTGAAGTCTAAAAGTGAAAGAAAGACACAAGTTATGTGATTCTATAAAAATGTGATTCTGTAAATATAGCTCCTAGGTAGGACAAAAAGTTGTCACTTACTGCAGAAAAATAACACAAACAAGAACACTTCACCACATGAATATCTGGCGACCCGTAACAGGCCCCTTGCCTGCCCACCTCCTGGCGGAGGATCAAAGCAGAGCCTAAACTGGGACCCTGACCACAAAACCTGTGTAAACTCCCCAACACAGTAAATCACTCTTCTGTAGGTTAAACAGCAATGCTTTATTTCAGAAGTTGCAGCGATATTACCAGGAAAACAACTTGGGCAGAACTTGGCACCACCCCCACCCCCACCTAAATATAAAATGCCTATTACTCCTCCCCATGATTCTGGCCGACTAAGGAGGACTTATCCCATTTCATTCCCCTAACATTAAAGTCACTTTTGACTTCGCCAGTTCTCTCCCCTCCCACCTCCTCTCACTGCTAGCTAAAAGACAAATGCTCCAGCAGAAAAATTCCTCCCACATGCAGCTGGCATCCCAACCTTCTAAGCACATAAGCAAACAGACTATATAACATATAAAAGAAAATACATAACTGCCTAACTTGGTTTTATATGAGTACCAGGCATCTTATTCAATATAATATTAACAACCAAAATATAATCTCCATAGCTTTTGCAATTTAGCTGCGATGGCCTGTGATGTCACTGCCAGTTAGCATGCATTGTTGATGCTGTTGTTCAAGTCCACCTTGATTCATGCCAACCCTGTGAATGAGATGTCTCAAAGCCCCCCTATCCTCTACCTTTCTGCTCAGGTCCTGTAGGCTCAGGACTGTGGCCTCCCTGATTGAGTCTTCCCTTTCTATTGCCCTCTACCTTCCTCAGCATCACTGTCTTTTCTAATGACTCATGCTTTCTCATAATGTGGCCAAAGTACAACAGCCTCAATTTAGTCACCTTGGCTTCCAGGGAGAGTTATGGCTTGATTTGTTCTAGGATCCAACAGTTTGTCATTTTGGCTGTCCATAGTATCATCAGCACTCTTCTCAAGCACCACATCTCAAATGAATTAATTTTCTTTCTGTCTGCCTTCTTCACTGTCCAGTGCTTGCATTCCATACATGGCGATGGGGAATACAACGGATTGGAAAATTCTGACTTTAGTGCTCAGTTGTATATATTTACACTTTAGGATACTGTCGAGTTCTAGATGCCCTTCCCATTCCTATTCTGATTTCGTGACTGCAGTCTCTGTTCTGATCTATGTTTGATCCAAAGCATGGGAAACCTCTATTTTGATTCCCTCAATATCTAGGTTGAATTTATGTAAATCCTCCATGGTCATTATTTTTGTTTTCTTTATGTTCAGTAGAAGGCCAGCTTTCCACTTTCTTATTTAACTTTCCTCAGTAATTGTTCCAAGTCTGTGATGTTTTCTGCTAGTAGTTTGATGTTATCTGCATATCTTAGATTGTTAATGTTCCTTCCTCCTATCTTCACTCCTTTTTCTATGTCTAAACTTGCTCTGTGTGTTTTCTGCATACATGTTGAACAGATAGGGTGATAAAATGCAGCCTTGCCTGACCCCTTTGTCAATTGGGAATCATTCTGTTTCTCCATATTCTTACAATAGCCTCTTGTCCTAAGCACAGATTCCTCATCAGGACTTTCAGATGTAGTGGCACTTCTATTTCTTTAAGAGCATTTCATAGCATTTCATGATCTATGCAGATAAAAGGTCTGGCTTTAGTCTATAAAGCACATGCTGATATTTTTCCCTGGAATTCTTTAGCTTCTTCCATTATCCATCATGTGTTTGCAGTGTGGTTCCTAGTACCGCTTCCTTTCCTGAACCCCATTTGGACATCTAGTATATGATTGACTCTATGCTGCAGAATTTTGCTTGTGTGGGAAATTAATGTTATGGTTCTATAATTACTGCAATCTTTTGTGTCCCAATTTTTGTGGATCGGGATGTATACTTATCATTTCCAATCTGTTGGCCACTGTTGTTTTCCATTTTGGTGACATATTTTGATTAATATTGGAATTGATTCTGATATCATCTGTTCCTGGTGATTTATTATTTCCAATTTTGCTTCAACTTCTTTTTCCCAAATTTGGTGTTCATCCTCATATGGGTCTGCATTCCATGCATCATTCATTTTTTGTCTTTTATGAAGCTCTTTTGTGTATTGATTCCATTGTCTTTTTATTTCATCTTGATCGTTTAGTATGTTTATCTTCTGATCGTAGAGCATCCCCACGCTTGGTTTGAATTTCCCTTTGAATTCACAGATCCTGTGGAAGAGGTCTCCCATTGTTTCTTTTTTGTTACTGTCTTCTATTTCTTTGTATTGTTTATTATAGTAATTCTCTTTATCCTTAACACTACTTGTTGAACAGCTGCATTCATGATTCTGGTTCTGTTCCTATTTTCCTTTTTCCTTCTCTTCTCTCTTAGCACATATAACCAGAAATATATATATAATCAGGGTTGTAACAACAGACATATATGATCAGATAACACAACTTTCATGATAGTACTCATCTTACAAACCAATCCATCACATCCATTTAAAACATGATAAGGTTGACCAATCCTGACAAAAGAGCAGGAAAAGCACATCACAAAGGGGGGAAAACTGAAAAAACCACGATCCTTTCTATCCCACCTTTACATCCTGAGGACAGGAAGATGTCAGCATTTAACTTGAGAATCAGTGCACATTGTGTGTTAATATGGAGCTAGAAAAGGAAAAGAAATGCCCTTGCTCTGAGTCACAGCCAGATGAATTAGGGAGGATCTCATAAATAAACATACTAATTCTCCATAACTGCTGCCATGTTTCATAGACTTTGGATGAGCTGCCAAGGCAACAGAATATTCCATATAATTACGGTATGAAGTTTATTGAACATATAAGTTCAAAATACTTTAATATCACATGCATTCAAGAAAAAAATAGCATCAAAGGGGGTTGGAATAGATTTACAAAACAGAATCTAGATACACTGTCTCTGTAAATAAAAAATTTGTCCATTTTCTCACCAACCTCAAAATGGTTGACTTCCAAGCAAAAAATTTCCCACACTAATGACTTCTGTGTGGTTTTTCTCCTGTGTGGAGAGAAACTTGTGTGGACTCTGGTGTCTCTCAAGCTGTGACTTGTGAGCAAAACATTTCCCCCACTGCCCACATTTGCATGATTTCTCTCCTGTGTGGACTCTCTGATGAGGCACAAGGTGCGAACTCCGAGCAAAACATTTTTCTCACTTCTGGCATTCGTATGGTTTGTCTCCTGTGTGGACTCTTTGATGATTTACAAGGACTGACTTGCGAATAAAACATTTCCCACACTCCTGGCATTTGTATGGTTTCTCTCCAGTGTGGATCCTCTGATGAGTCACAATCACTGACTTTCGAGTAAAACACTTTCCACACTGCTGGCATTCATAAGGTTTCTCTCCTGTGTGGACTCTCTGGTGTATCTTAAGCTGTGACTTCTGAGTAAAACATTTTCCACACTGCTGGCATTCGTATGGTTTCTCTCCTGTGTGGACCCTTTGATGCTTGACAAGGTGTGACTTGTCAGCAAAACATTTCCCACACTGCTGGCATTTGTATGGCTTCTCTCCTGTGTGGACTCTCAAGTGCTGCCCCAGGTGTGGTCTTTGAGCAAAACACTTTCCACACTGCTGGCATTCATAAGGTTTCTCTCCTGTATGGACTCTCTGGTGTTTTTCAAGCTGTGACTTGTGAACAAAAGATTTTCCACACTGCTGGCATTCATGAGGTTTCTCTCCTGTGTGGACTCTCAAGTGTCTCCTAAGGCTTGACGTCTGAGCAAAACATTTTCCACACTGCTGGCATTTGTATGATTTGTTGTCTGTATGGCTTCCCTGATGAACCACAAAGGTTGACTTGTGAGCAAAACATTTTCCACACTGCTGGCATATGTATGGTTTCTCTCCTGTGTGGACTCTCTTATGAGACACAAGGTGTGGCCTCTGAGCAAAAGATTTCCCACACTTCTGGCATTTGTATGGTTTCTCTCCTGTGTGGACTCTCAAGTGCTTCTTCAGGTATGACCTTTGAGCAAAACACTTTCCACACTGCTGGCATTTGTGTGGTTTCTCTCCTGCATGATTCACAAGGTCTCCTGTAAAGGACAAAGACAGACAAGACTGAATCTCAGCGTTCAGAGAGGACGGACCTCTAGGAGCAGCAACAGAGTTAATCCAGCTCAAGAAGGAAAAGATACATCAGAGAAAGAGGAGCTTTTCCCTCTTCATAGGTATAAGTCACACTTGCTAAATGAACCCTCTTGATAGGTCTAAAAACAAGGACCTGAGTTGGTTCACACCAGTTCACCTAAACCAGTTGTTAAAATTTGTCAGGTCATTGGTTGCCTCTCATTATGTGTGTGGGGGGGGGGAGGGAGGAGAGAAGAGTTGAGTGAAAACGAGAGTGGATGGTGGGGAAAAGAGATGAGAATGAGTTGCCAAAAGTGAGATCCTGAAGCAGCGCAGATGGGTGTCAGGTCAGGTGGGAAATTCAGAGAGGGGAGGAAGAAATGGAGAGCAATCAGGCATGTGGGACCAAGGAGGGTGGGAAGGGGAAGCAAAGCAAAGTTGGAGGCATGTGCCAGTTCATCTGCAGATGTTTGGAAGTGAGAAAGTGTGTTAAAAATGAAAAGGGAGCAGGATGGGTATGCCACCAAATGATGTGGCTGTTAATCAACAGAGGAAGGGGAGCTGAGGCTGATAACACTGGACAAGTTGTGGTGTTGCTCTTTGGGTGGTGGGGGGAAGAACACAAATCTTTCCTTGTTCCAGTCAGGAGTTTTGCTTGTGTGTGCACACATCCTCATCAGCGTCTGTATATGCAAACATGCACACATTTAGGCAAAAAAATAAATAAAATAAAACCAGTTAATTATTTGGACTGATATCACTGGACCTGAGAACTAACCTGTGCCCTGGAAGCCATTGCTTTCTTGTCCTATTCTAGACCATCCCAGAGGTACCTTTTATCCACACAGTGCTAGACCTCTCAGCGGCATTCGATTCCATCAACCATGGTATCTTTCTGGAACACCTACAGGATTTGGGAATCTGAAGCACTGTGCTTCAGTGGTTCCGGTTCTTTCTCGCTGGCAGGTCCAGATGGTGGTGTTTGGGGACAGCCGCTCCTCCAAAAATGAGCTGTTATTTGGCATACCATAAGGTACTGTCCTATCCACAATGCTATTCAACATCTACATGAAACTACAAGAGGTCATCCAGAGGCATGGGCCAGGGTACTATCAGTATGTTGATGACACTCAAATGTATTTCTCCATACCTTCAGATACAGCCTCAGCTCCTCTGAATGAATCCCTGGAGGAGGTAATGGGCTAGATGAGTAAAAACAAACTGAAGTTGAATCCAGACAAGGCAGAAGTGCTTAATGTCAAAGGTCATAAAGACCGTGTTCAAAGCTTGAGGGTGCTTCTAGATCCATTGTTCCAAATGACAGCTCAGATAGATGTGATGGCCAGGAGTGCTTACTATCAGTTTTGGCTGTTATGCTAGCTATACTCCCTCCTAGAGTCACAGGAATTAAAGATAGCATTGCACATGCTGGTAACTTCAAGGCTGGACTTCTGCAATGGGCTGTGCATTGGGCTACCTCTGTACCATGTTCGGAAATTTCAATTAGTTCAGAACACAGCAGCTAGATTGATTACTGGGACATACATGAATAATCATATAACACTAATATTAAAATCACCCCACTAGCTGCCAATCAGTTTCCATGCAAGGTACAAAGTGTTGGTTATTACCTTTAAAATTATTACCTTTAAAACCCTACATGGTTTGGCTCCAGGTTACCTACAGGATTGCCTCCTCCCATATAATTTGACTCGTACACTCAGGTCCTCTGGCGGATATTTACTACGATCAGCCAGCACAAGGTTGGTAACTATCAGCCAGAGGACTTTTTCTTCAGCTGCCCCTACACTGTGGAACTACCTGCTGGAAGAGATTCAACTGCTGGATATGCTATCTGAACTAAAACAACATTGAAGACTAATCTTTTTGAGTAGGCCTATCCAGTTGATTTTTTAAATTGTAAATTTTAAACTATGAATTTTAAGCATAGGTTGTTTTAATATATGTATTTATTATTTTTTATTTTTTGACAGATGTATATGATGTTGTGTTCTTAACTGATGCATATTGTTGGTCTGTTGTTGTTCCCTGCCTCAATCCATGGGGAGAGAGGTGGGTAAGAAATACATATTACTGTTATTGCTGTTGTTGTTATAGAGTATTTATAACAGAAGCAGGAATGAGAAACTTTGGGGGACTGCAGACGGGTGGCTCTGGGCTGTCCCGGAAAGTGACGGATCGGGGCTGCGGCAACCCCATGCCATGGCCCCGATCCTCCCTTTTGCCACCCCAAAAAGCGTGGCAAAAGGCCACTCCTTTCAGGGGTGGCAAAAGGCCGCCCTAAGAGTCAGCACGCGGCTCTTCAGAGCCCTTTCTGGTGCAGTGTGTCAGCATGCTGCATGGGGAAGGCGTCCTGATGCCGCACGGTGTGCGGCGTAACGGTGCACGGTGTCAGGACAGCACCGGGGTGGGTTGGGGCGGCCAGCGTGTGGCTGCCCCGCCTCAACTCTGCCTCTAGGCCGGCCCTTTGGGCTGGTCTGCAGAGGCCCTTTATTGTAAGCCAATTTAAGTTCCATTTAGGGAGAAAGGTAGGATAATAAATATATAAATAGGAAAGGCTGAGCAAGGGGGATGGCTGGACTGAGGAAGTTAAGCAACAGCTTCATGGCTGAACTGGGATTGGGACAACCTTTTTAGTGAGGGTAAGGTTTCAGAAAGCCCCTAAGACAGGGATGGGCAAGAAAGGGATTGGGGAAAAACTGGATCCCCGGGGTGTACCCACATGGCACACACTCCATTGTAACACTGGAGAAAAAAGGAAATGTTTTGCTTATAAATATCCCCCAACCTCCCTTAGGGAAAGTGGGGGCAGTTTTAGCACTGTTAAGCCCTTTCTGAGCCATTTTAGGGCCAGGGGAGGCCTTTTTCCCCAAGAGGAAGTTGGAAGCCTAGAAGGACTGAAAGAGAGGCCAAGAACTTAGATAAAATTGCTTAGAAATGTGTTGAAGGGCATTTGGGGACAAAAAAGCATTACTGTATATTCTCATGTATTAAGTCTAGAAATTTTAGTCAAAAATTTGGCCCCAAAAAACTGGATCAACCGAGCCACAGGTCAAAGTACTATACTAACTCTTATCAAAAATGGGACCATCCCTGGTGGAAGGCAAGAGCTTAATCCATCCTCAGAACACCTAAAAGAAGCACTGAGCCCCCTCTACTCTCTCATCCATTCAGTCTTTAGGGTGAGCACAAACAGTTACATGCCCTCAAGTTTTACCCTCAACTTATCTATGGGTTATATCAAAATCCATAATTTTCACCGCAAAAGCTGCCCTCGACTTATACATGAGTTTGACTTATAGTCAAGTATATATGGTAACTGCCATGTTTCCTTCCTATGAAATCTTATAAATGGGTGCCTGGCTAAAATATAAATCCCAAAATTCCACAGAATGCTGCCATGACCATTAATGTGGAGTCAAAGTGCTATGAAAGGAACCTCCATAGAAAAGGCAATGGATTCAGATTTCTTACCCAGGGAGGACATGTTCTCATAGTTTTCTATCATGACATCCCAGTACAAAGATCTTTGGTTCTCATCCAGCAAGTTCCATTCCTTCTTTGTGAAATACACGGCCACATCCTCAAAGGTCACCTGCAAGACAAAATGGCCCTCATCCAGAGAGAGACTTATCAGATGTGGAGGAAAACACATGTTGCTTCCCCAATAGGGTTTGATCACTTCAGAGTATAGATAGATATATTTAAATATTCTTCCATTTCTTCTTTAATTCCTTTATCTTGAAGAACAGAATAGCACGTGAGGAAGAAAAAAAGTTTACAACCTGTCTCCCTGATGAACTAGCTTTTTCTTGTGTTGGGAGATTCTGTTTAACACATAGGAGACTTTCTACATAGATCCTCACAATCTGCATTACTAGCTGGAATGTTTCCAGAGCAGCCTTGCCCAATCTAGTGTCCTGCTGATGTTTTGGATTTTACTCCTGATGTTTCCAGCTATTTGGACACATTAGTTAATTATTTTGGCACCTAAGGCAGAGGATACCACAAGATTATCCCTGTCAGTTAAAATAAAATAATGAAATACTTAGCAATTGTTGCCTTTCCTGATGGTTTAAGACCACTTGCCTGTCAGCTGCCCCCCTCCACCAAAGTGCCTAAAAGCCATGGATTCAAACCTTGCCTAAAAGCCATGGATTCAATGCTAAAACAGGAACAGAGCATCTTGAAGAACAGAACATGAGGGAGAAGCTAAGGTTGCAAACCAGCTCGCTAATGAACTAACTTTCTCATGGGAAGGGAAATTTTATATATTACATGTGAGGTTTCCCATATATGTTTTCCCAACATCCACTACTACTTTACATCTAGGGCAGCCTTGCCAAGTCTTGTGTCCTGCAAATGTTTTGGATTTACATTTAAATTCCATTTGGTACATAAGGGGAACTATTTTGACACATAAAGCAGAGAATACCACAAAGATCTTTTCCCATTCCTGATAGTAAAAATACAAGAACTAATTAAACTATTAGAAATTGCTGTCTCTCATCAGTCTTAAAGCCATCAGCCTGAGCCAGATGCCTCCCTCTACCAAAGTGAGAGCACCATTCCCGCCTAAAGGCCATGGATTTAATGTTAACACAAGTATAGAGCAAGCCCTGTGGACAATCCTGAGGAGTCCCTGAAGCCCAGTCCCACCACCCCAGCCCTGATTCACTGGGTGGGGAGAAAGAAAAGATAAGATGTCAGGAAACACTGATCAACTGAGCCACTGCAGGACAGAGGATGGCATTTGGCCATCTATCATATCCCAGACTGATAAACCAAGGATCCAGTTCATGGGAGGAAGAACTGAACAACACTCTGGGAGAGGGAATTTTTATGCCCTTGGTATCAACCATTAGGGACTCCCAGTTTCAGAGCCATCCCAATGGCTCAATCGCAAAAGAGGTGGCAGTGAAGGCTAACCTGTTCCAAGAACTTCTTTATAGCAGTTTCCTCCATGGAGAAGTAATCCAATGGAGATTCTCCTCTTCCTGTTTGGAGACCTGACAGACCTATCCTGGACCTCCGACCACCTGCAAAAGGTACAAAGGAAGCTGTTTCACATTTGCCCACATTTATGCCATCTTCCACAAACCACCAAAAAAAACACCAACAACAGCTAAATGGATCTAAAAGCAAATCAAGCCAGAACTTTCGCTAAAAGACAAAATAACTAAATTGAAGCTGTCATTCTCAGACACATCATGAGATGACATGATTTATTGGAAAAGACAGTGATGGTCAATAAAGTGGAAGGCAGCAGAAACAGAGAAAGAATGCACTACAGGTGGATTGAGTCAAGGAAGCCAAAATGCTAACCTTGCAAGTCCAAAGGTTTCTTGCCTCTCTAAGAAGCTGAGTACTCCAAGATCCTTCTCCCACCCACCTTTCCCTTGGTCCTCCTTCCAGGCAAAGGATGCTAAAGGCAAACCTTCTCTGCCCACTAGCACTTATAAAGAGTTGTCTGGAGTGCAGCCCAAAGGCTGTGGCCCTCTCCCTTGCCTCTTTTCCTTCCTCTCAGCAGAAGACTCCCCCCCCCTCCCGAAGACCCTCCTTCCCACCTTCTGCCTCTTCTTTCCTTCCATCTGCCATCTCACCTCCCTCTGGGGGTCCAGACTCTCCTCACAAACCACCAACGAGAACACTCCACTAGGCATTTCTAGCTCCTCCAGCGCAATTCTATGGTCAATGTCTGGCAGATGTTGACCACAGAATTGCACTGGAGGACCAAAAGACTCCTAGAGGAGTGTTCTTTCAGGTAGAAACATAGTGTTTTTATTATTTGCAGTTTTTCCACATTCACGGGTGTCCTGTGCCCCTAACCCCTGCGAATGTGGAGGGATGAGTATACTTCTATTGATGCAGCCTAGAATCGCATTGGCCTTTTTAGCTGCCACATCACACTGTTGACTCATGTTCAACTTGTGGTCTACTAGGACTCCTAGATTCCTTTCACACGTAGTCCCCCATCTTATATCTATGCATTTCAGTATTCCAGGTGAGGCCTAACCAAAGTTTGCTGCGGAAACACCTCTTCTCTCCCCAGTCCCTTTTTAAACAACACTTCCTGCGATTGCTGGCCATTTGGGCCTTCTGGCATCCTCCCACTTCCCCCAGCAAAGACCCCTCCCCTTTAGCTGGGCCCTCAGCCAAATGCCCCCCATCCCACACAGCAAAGAGGCCATTATTCCCCTTGCAAATGCCCCTACGAAATATCTTCTTCCCATGGAGGCCCCAAAGGGACGGGAATGGAGGAAGGAAGAGAGAAGGGAGGGGGTTCTGTGGGTTTTTTCGGGCTATGAGGCCATGTTCTGGAAGAATTTATTCCTGACATTTCACCTGCATCTGTGGCTGGTTATTTTCAGGGGTAGGTGGCATGGAAGTGAGTGGTGTGTGTGTATATATGTATGTGTGTTTGTGTGTGTGTGTATATATATATATATATGTGTGTGTGTGTGTGTGTCTGGTTATCTTCAGAGATAGGTGGCATGGAAGTGAGTGGGGTGTGTATATTTATGTGTGTGTGTGTCTAAATATATGTGTGTGTGTATATATATATACATATATGTGTCTGTGTGTGTGTCTGGTTATCTTCAGAGGTAGGTGGCATGGAAGTGAGTGGGGTGTGTATATTTATGTGTGTGTGTGTGTCTAAATATATGTGTGTGTATATATATACATATATGTGTCTGTGTGTGTGTCTGGTTATCTTCAGAGGTAGGTGGCATGGAAGTGAGTGGTGTGTGTGTATATATGTGTGTGTGTGTGTGTGTGTGTATATATATATGTGTGTGTGTGTGTGTGTGTGTCTGGTTATCTTCAGAGATAGGTGGCATGGAAGTGAGTGGGGTGTGTATATTTATGTGTGTGTGTGTCTAAATATATGTGTGTGTATATATATATATACATATATGTGTCTGTGTGTGTGTCTGGTTATCTTCAGAGGTAGGTGGCATGGAAGTGAGTGGGGTGTGTATATTTATGTGTGTGTGTGTCTAAATATATGTGTGTGTATATATATATACATATATGTGTCTGTGTGTGTGTCTGGTTATCTTCAGAGGTAGGTGGCATGGAAGTGAGTGGGGTGTGTGTGTATATGTATGTGTGTGTGTGTATATATGTGTGTGTGTGTGTGTGTGTGTGTGTGTCTGGTTATCTTCAGAGATAGGTGGCATGGAAGTGAGTGGGGTGTGTATATTTATGTGTGTGTGTGTGTCTAAACATATGTGTGTGTGTATATATATACATATATGTGTCTGTGTGTGTGTCTGGTTATCTTCAGAGGTAGGTGGCATGGAAGTGAGTGGGGTGTGTATATTTATGTGTGTGTGTGTGTCTAAATATATGTGTGTGTATATATATATATATATACATATATGTGTCTGTGTGTGTGTCTGGTTATCTTCAGAGGTAGGTGGCATGGAAGTGAGTGGGGTGTGTGTGTATACGTATGTGTGTTTGTGTGTGTGTGTATATATATATGTGTGTGTGTGAGAGAGAGTGTAGTGTGTGTGTGTGTGTCTGGTTATCTTCAGAGATAGGTGGCATGGAAGTGAGTGGGGTGTGTATATTTATGTGTGTGTGTGTCTAAATATATGTGTGTGTGTATATATATATACATATATGTGTCTGTGTGTGTGTCTGGTTATCTTCAGAGGTAGGTGGCATGGAAGTGAGTGGGGTGTGTATATTTATGTGTGTGTGTGTGTCTAAATATGTGTGTGTGTATATATATACATATATGTGTCTGTGTGTGTGGCTGGTTATCTTCAGAGGTAGGTGGCATGGAAGTGAGTGGGGTGTGTGTATGTATATATATATGTGTGTGTGTGTACACACACATATCCCACACACTTCCATGCCACCTACCTCTGAAGATAACCAGCCACAGATGCAGGTGAAACGTCAGGAATAAATTCTTCCAGAACACGGCCTCAATGTGTGACCCTTGGAAGGGGGAGGCTTTCCTTGCTTCCATCCCAATAATAATAATAATAAGCCTCCCTCCAAGACTCTAGGGACCCTCCAGCCTCCCCCCCTCCCCGAAGCCATGACTCCAAAGGAGGGGCCCCCGCCCTTCTTCCCATAAAGCAAATTTGGGGTCCCTCCAATCCCCACCCACTTACCTTCCTCCCCCGCCCCCGAAACGCTTCCTTTTCCCTTCTAAGGAAATCCAAATGGAACCTCCCCCTCCGGAAATGAGGTCAAAGAGGGTGCGTCACTTTTCTTCTTTCCCCCTCCATGAACACCTCCTGCCTCTCTAGGAGTTAGAGCTCGCTGTTCGGAGGACCGCGAGGCCGCAGGAGGCCTCTCTGCCTGCGAAGGAGGGAGAGGGCAGGCAAAGGGAGGGAGGCCCATGGAGGTAAATACACTCGTCCCTCCACACGTTTGCGACTTTGACTTTTGCAGCTTTGACTATTCACGGATTTTATTCGTATGTTCTCTAGGAACCTCTAGGTCCTCCAGTGCAACTCTATGGTCAACCTTAACCAAAGGTTGGAGGACCCTGAGATTCCTAGAGAGAACACTCCACTAGGCCTTTGTACCTCCTCCAGCACAATTCTATGGTCAAGGTCTGGCAGATGTTGACCATAGAGTTGTACTGGAGGACCTAGAGATTCTTAGGGGGGTTGCAGACTGCCAGAAATAGTGCAAACTGAGTCCACTTTTAGGATTAGGGTTAGGGAATCATGGGAACTTTATTTTATTGTGGCACCAGAGCTCTCTGACAGAGAAGGCTCAATGTCTCAGAAGAAAAAAACAATTCCCATGATTCCCTAGCACTAACCCTAACCCTAAAAGTGGACTCAATTTGCACTATTTCTGGCAGTCTGCAACCCCCCTTAGAGAGAACACTCCACTAGGCCTTTGTACCTCATCCTCCACCTGTCAGGGGTGCTTTGATTTTGAGTTCCTGCATGGCAGAGGGTTGGACTGGATGGCCCTTGGGGTTTCTTCCAACTCTATGATTCTATGAACCCCCCTCAGCAAAATAGGCGGTCAATGTCTGGCAGATGTCAACCGCAGAGTTGCAGTGGAGAACCAGAGATTTTTAGTATAAAAACGTAGTTTTTGTTATTTGCAGTTTTCCCACATTCACATAGGGGTCCTGTGAGGGACAAATGTGAAAGGATACGTCCCCCCTGAAATAATAATAAGAACAGTAGGTTGAGCATTGGACTAGGGCTCTGGCAACCAGGGTTAGAATTCCTGTTCAGCCAGGGAAACCCAGTGGGTGTCCTTGTGTAAATCACACTCTCTCAGCCTCAGAGGAAGGCCATGGGAAACCTCCTCTGAACAAATCTTGCCAAGAAAACCCCGCCTTAAGGTCAACATAACTCGGACTCAATTTGAAGGCAGACAACAAAGTTAATAATATTAATATTAATAATAATTTGCCAGCACCCTCCCCTGCCTTCAGGTCATAGAATCCTAGAATCATAGAGTTGGAAGAGACCACAAGGGCCATCCAGTCCAACCCCCTGCCATGCAGGAACTCCCAATCAAAGCATCCCTGACAGATGGCCATCCAGCCTCTGCTTAAAGACCTCCAAGGAAGGAGACTCCACCACAATCTCCGAGGGAGTGTATTCCACTGTCAAATAGCTCTTACTGTCAGGAAGTTTCCCCTAATGTTGAAGTGGAATCTCTTTTCCTGGAGCTTACATCCATTGTACATCCATCCCCTGAAACCTTCTTCTTTAGTAACCTTGTGGGTGATGGGGAAAGGAAGTCTGAGTTTCATTTGTGTGTCCCTTGGTTTAAATGGTTTTTCTAACCTTTAATACTGTTGTTTTTTGTGGGGTTTTCAGGCTGTGTGGCCATGTTCTAGAAGAGTTTCTTTCTGACATTCTCTGAAGATGCCAGCCACAGATGCTGGCGAAACGTCAGAAAGAAACTCTTCTAGAACATGGCCACACAGCCCGAAAACCCCACAAAAAACTATGGATGTCAGCCATGAAAGCCTATGACTTCACTTTAATGCTGTTTTTCACTGTTAAATTCTTCAACATTTTAAATTTTTTATTTATTTATTTATTTATATCCCGCCCCTCTGCAGAGCAATCGAGGCGGCTTACAACATTAAAATCTCCATACATATATGTTAATACACTGTAAACAAAACCTAAAAATTCCGAAACCCACCTGCCCCTTAAAAAGTGAGGGTTCTTCTTCTTAGGCTAGGCCCGATGGAGATGGGCCTGCATCTCTCCCCCAGATGACGTCGGATGGAGTGGAAGGAGAATAACCTTCCTTGCTTCTTGTTATGAATGGAAGAGACTTGGACTGGGGGGGTAAGGGAAGTTTTGCAATCCAATGAGGGTGGGGGTGTTTTTAATATCCATCCACAAGGAACCAGGGCAACTAAAATGGTAAAGGATATGGAAACCATGCCCTATGAAGAATGACTTAGGCAAATGGGTATGTTTAGCCTGGAGAAGAGGCAGTTAAGAGGGGATATGATAGCCCTGTTTAAGTATTTGAAGGGGTGTCATATTGAGGAGGGAACAAGCTTGTTTTCTGCTGCTGCAGAGAATAGGACCAGACCTGGAGCAACAGATGCAAGCTCCAGGAAAAGAGATTCCACCTCAACATTAGGAGGAACTTCCTGACAGTAAGGGCTGTTCGACAGTGGAAGACACTCCCTCGGAGTGTGGTGGAGTCTCCTTCTTTGGAGGTCTTTAAACAGAGGATGGATGGCCATCTGTCGGAGATGCTTTGATTGGGAGTTCCTGCATGGCAGGGGGGGTTGAACTGGATGGCCATTGTGGTCTCAGCAAAATAGGAGGGAAAGACTCCTGAGCCCCAATGGGCCCAACTTGTGTGGAGTTCTCACCCTGTTGCTCCCACAAGAGTTCTATGTTGGACTCACTCCATAAGGAAAGGTTAGAAGGCTACTAGTCATGTTCCTTGACTTGCTGGAGCCTTTTGAAATAGAGGGAGGAGGCACTTGCCCTCCTCTCCTAGTGATTGGTTTGTGAGAATAGGTCTGATGTGTGCAAATGCCTGGCAGATCCAATCCAATCCAAGATGGCACCCCTTCCATTCCATGGAGAGAGGCTGATCAGACTCATGGCAGACAGGGGGGCAGTCAGTCTTCTTTTGAAACTGGGGAGGGCCAGCATTGCTTTATGTACCTCTGGGAAGCAGGCTAGAGCTCTCTTTTCCCATCCTTGTTTTGGGTTTGTGTTTTCAAATGGCGTTACATCCCTTCGCAGGCTGAATCTCCCTTACTCGAAATATTTGCGACCAAAAGTGTTTTGGATTCTGGATTCTTTTGGATTATTTGCCTATACATACATAATGAGGTATCTTGAAGATGGGACTCAAGTCTAAACACAGCATTCATTTATGTTTCATATACACCTTTTTCACATAGCATGCAGGTAGTTTTATACAATATTTTAAAATAAATATGTGTATGAAATAAAGTTTGTGTATACTGAACCATCAGAAACCAAAGGTGTCACTGCTTCACCCCAAAATCCTTCCCCCCCCAAAGCCCCACATTCTTCCCCACCACTTTCTCCAGCCTCTGACCAAGCATTTGCTTTTATTCTCCGTGGGGTGGCTTAGTGGTTAAGATGCCAGTTCTGACAATTGTAAGATCAGAAGGTTGGCAGTTCGAGGAGTGCTGTATGAGGAGCTCTTGTCACTAGTCCCAGCTTCTGGCAACCTAGCAGTTCAAAAGCATGCAAATGCAAGTAGATAAATAGGTACCACTTTGGTGGGAGGGTAACAGTGTTCGGTGCAGTCATGCTGGCCACATGCCCACCGGAGTCATCTTTGGACAATACTGGCTCTTTGGCTTAGTAACGGAGATGAGCACTGCCCCCTATGGTCAGTTACAACTAGACATTCATGTCAAGGGACTACCTTTATCTTTTATTTTGTGCCCGCAGGGATTTTGGGATGGGAATGCTAGCGGGGGGGGGGGGGGGGGAGGAGTTGGTCTTCAAGATGGAGGTCCTTTGGGGATGGAGGGAATATTCAGTGTAATGGAGGCTCCCAGGGAAAGGAGGAGCCAATGGAATGTTGAGGGTGACAGGTATTGTATGTATTGTATTGTGTATTGTGTAATGTATTGTCAATGTTAATAAAAGAGCATGAGGGAGGGTGAAATATTTTTCTCAGTTCTGTTAAATTAGTAATCTATGTTGTTATGTTCAACGTCTGCTAATTATTTTGTCTGAATATTATGCACTCCAGGAATACTACATATATATATATCTATAAAGACTGACTTCAGAAACGGTGTCTATGGTGGCAGCAGAGAACAAAGAAAGTTGGCGTCCAGAGAAGTTGATCATAGCTGGCACATGAATCTTGAGGGCATCTAGTAGGTCCCCACCATTAGTGGGAGAAGAAGAGGTCCTTACATTGGTTGCAGAGGTGGAATAACGGAAAGCTCCCTATCTTTGTGGTACCAGTGAGACTTGTGGAAGTCTCCAGATGTGGTGGATGCAGAGATTTAGGCAGAACCTGTCCTGGGCCTAGTGCTCTTCAACATCTTTATCCATGACTTGGATAAAAGAATAGGGGGAATACTTATCAAATTTGCAGATGACACCAAATTAGGAGGAATAGGAATAGGACAGGATGAAAATTCAAAATTACCTTAATAGATTAAAAAGCCGAGCCAAAGCTAACAAAATGAATTTCAACACAGAGAAATGTAAGGTACTACACTTAGAGTGGAAAAATGAAATGCATAGATATAGGTTGGGGGACACCTGGCTTAACGCAACTACATGTGAAAGGGATCTAGGAGTCCTAGTAGAACACAAGTTGAACATGAGTCAACATTGTGATTTGCAGCTAAAAAGGCAAATGTGATTGTAGGCTTCATCAATAGAAGTATAGTGTCTAGATCAAGGTAAGTAATAGTATTCTAAAAGTCAGGCCCCACCTGGAATACTGTGTCCAGTTCTGGGCTCCACGCTACAAAAAGGGTGTGGAGAAACTGGAGCGTGTCCAAAGGAGAGCAACTTAAATGGTGAAGGGTCTATAAATCATGCCCTATGAGGAGAAACTTAGGGAACTGGGTATGTTTAGTCTGGAGAAGAGACAGTTAGAGGTGATATGATAGCCCTGTTTAGTATTTGAGGGGATGTCATATTGAGGAGGGAGTAGGCTTGTTTTCTGCTGCTCCAGAGAACAGGACTCAGAACAATGGGTGCAAGCTACACCTCAACATTAGGAGGCACTTCCTGACAGTAAGGGCTGTTTGACAGTGGAACACACTCCCTCAGATAGTGATGGAGTCTCCTTCTTTGGAGAACTTTAAACAGAGGCTGGATGGCCATCTATTGGGTATGCTTTGATAGAGAGTTCCTGCATGGCAGAATGGGGTTAGACTGGATGGCCCTTGTGGTTGGTCTCTTCCAACTATGATTCTGTTATTCCATATACTTGGTGGGGGAAGTGGTGGATGAAGGGCAGAAGCCTCAGGCCTCTCTAAGAAAGGTGGCTCTCTGCTCCTTTAGCTTTGTGGAGGACTATGGAGCAGAAGGCAATTCTCTCTCTCCTTTCTTTTCTGCAAACCTTTTTCACAGGACTAAGGCTGGTTTCTTATTCCCAATTCCCATATGTAACCTGGGCTGTTGCTTTGGGGGTGCAGGGACATTCACACTTTGTGTCTTTATTCATCTAAATGAGAGTAAGCTGTCTTTTGAATTAGAATAAAGAACCAAGAATAAGGAACTAATTTCAGTTTGGTCAAAGTTCGTGACCAAAAAAGAATCAATTTATCCATCAATAAGTGGACAAGTTGATAGTTGGAGAAATAATTGTTTAAACTGGCAATTCTAAGAAAATTTACCTGAGATTCCTGTTACTTTTGAATGTTGAGGTTTAGAGCAAGTCTTGCAAGAAGCAGCCATGGGTGAATTGAAAGTAATTTCTCACTGTAATATTGTTTTATAATTTAGATTTTACTATATGTATTATCTATTTTTACAGTTTTGTATTTTAATTGCATAACTTGCTTAATTGTGCATAGTTTATATTTTATGACTTTTAGATTGTATGCCTTTGGCAGGTTATATGCTTTTTTGATGATGCCTGTAAAGTGCTATGCAAATTTATGATGCTACATAAATAAACAACAACAACAACAACAATAATAGGAAGTTTGCATTTTGGCTCTGCTGTTGCTGTTTTGCTTTTACAGGATTTTTAGCCATACTTAAGAGCTGTGAGAAGAAAGACGTGTCTGAAGAGGTTCTCTCTCTGTGAAAGGGAGAATGTGAGGAGATATTATTTTTGAATGGGGAGTGTTGTTTCTCCTTTCAGCATCTAGTTTCCTTTGAGGAGGTGGCTGTGTATCTTGGCTACCTCAGGCCCAGCTCCTTTCCCGCAGGTCATTTCATGTGTCCACAGGATTCCTCTTCTCCCTCACCAGGCCTCTCTTTGAACCCCGTTCTCCAGATTCCTAATCCAACATCACCCAAATCACTATGCTACATTGGCTTTTCTGCTTAAGTGGATTACAGTCTTATTCATGGGTTGAAAGCCTAGATAACTAGAAGGTGACTAGAGAAAAGTCCAAATAGGTATAGGTTAGCCAATAAACAGCAAAGAACCCTTAATTCATCTAATATAAGAAATAGGAGTGGACAACTATGCCTTTCACTACACATCCTTCCCTAGAGGTCAGTCTCACTGGCATCAATCTGTTTTTAAGGTTGTAGATGAACCTCTGAGGATTCCAGGGTCTCTTCCATCTCAAGACTTTGCCTTTTACCTTGACTCTGGAAATGGAAACAAACAGATCTTGAAGGAAAGCAAAATGGGAAGGTGGGAAACCATTTGTGTGTGTTCCATTTCCCTGCGAAGAGGGTGAGATCCTCCTTGGATTGGTTTGTTCCCCCCCCCCATTTGGTCCTAGAGGCAGGAAGGCAAAACAAAGACAACAGACCTTCCCACCTCCCAAGTGCAAGGGGCAGCCCAGGAGAGGTCAGTTCTTTTCCTACCTTGCTCCTAGCAGGGTGTGACCTCTTCTTCTCTTTGGATCTCACTATCTACCAAGACCTACTTCATGGAGAACCCTCCTGCTGAAATCCTTCCCCAGCCACTCACCCTGGCTTTGACAGGTGCGGAGCTGGCCTCAGATCTGGGGACAGCGGAGGTTAGGGGAGCCGGGCAAATGGAGGGGTTTCCTCTTCAGACCAAAGAGGCTCCTTGAGTCCAGGTCAATAGCAGCAGCCATCTTGGCCTCATGGATGGTGGCTGCCATCTTGAATTGGGCCCTGGCAGTTGCCATCTTGACTATGGGCATGGCGGCCGTCATCTTGAGGCCGGATAGGATGGTCGCCATCTTTGTTGTGGTCAGGGCGACCGCCAACTGGTGTGGGAGGGCAACATCTTCCTCCCTCACCACATGGAGGAAGCACGCTGGCATTGTTGCGGTGATGGGGGCTGCCATCTTGGCTATGTTGATGGTGGCCGCCATCTTGGATGCCAGGGAGAGGGACCCTCTGCTGGGAGGCCTCCCAGATGCAGTTTCCCAGTGCCTCTGGCCAGGGCGTGTCCTCCACCACCACGGCTGCAGCAGTGACTAGATCTCAGGGCCCTTCAGGCCAGACGGGGTTCAGCAACACATGCCTGACCCCCATGGCTCCCAGCCCTCTCCCTCCCTGCCAGGCCAGGCACCAAACGAGATAGGTGGGGGGCCAGGAGAGCCCAACACCCCAGGGATGATGAGGCCCAGGGCTCCAATGGCGAGGCTGGGTCCCTGCCTCCTCCCAAGAGACCCAGGCTTGGAAGGGCCCTTCCCAAAAAGCGGGCCTTCTCCTCAGCTCACTCCTCTGAGGAGGAGGACAGGGACGACAAGGTCTTAGAGGCTGAGGGTTCCGGATCTGTCTAGTCCTCCGATGAGAACAAGGTATCCAAGGATGAGGGGGTGGAGGGCAACGCAGAGACCTCTCCAGACTCCACCCGTTTCTTCAGGTAGGAAGATTTCTCCATGCTTTTAAGGAAAATCTCCAAGGCCCTAGGCATTGCACCCCTCACTGGCACCACCTCTCCTCACAATTCTGAACTCCCCCGAGTGGGAGAGGACCTGTTTCATATGCCACCCCCTTCCATTCGTGAGATACCA